>CM048745.1:104042398-106919898 GCA_026315105.1 Locusta migratoria | reverse complement strand
AACATTTTTTTCTTGAATACAATAATGCTTCTCGTAATAACACCACCCGTTACAGGAATTGTAAATTTGGATTGTAAACAGTTAGTTAATGTTATGACACTGTACAAAGATTTTTTTTCATTATTGAAAAAATAACCAGAGTCGGGAATCGGCGCGCGAGGCATCTTCTTTAGTGCAGACGTCGACTGGATGTTGATGTCGGCCAGATCTCGAACAGATTTTTAACATGCTGCTTGTGTTTGGAGACTGCCGTCGTCGTCGAGTCCCTCGTGTTATATACATGTAACAAAGAAAATTACATTTTGCAGCAACAAAACTTTTAACATAAACACACAATATTTTAAAGTACACATGTAACACGTACCTATCTATTACGGTCCGTGTGCCTTTTCGCGGCTTCTGGAAACCATGCAATGGGATCCTTTATTTTGTCCCATTACACATGGAATGCAGTAATCTTACGTGTATGTGGCTTTATTTTATGCGCAGCGGACCACACTCTAAATTTTACAGTACTTAATAAGTTAACAGCAATGAAACTGGTAATTGGTCTACACGTTAATCTCACGTGTGAGAAAATGCGAGCAAATGGAAAGTTCAGATCTGTTAGCGTGCACCGTATACCCGTAGCCAGACTATACATGCGAGAGCCAACAAAACAGCGTGCTACTACTGTGATATTTTTTGTCACTTGAATAAACAACATGCCAAACAGTCATTTGAGATTAATTGGATACCAAAATCAGTGCACTTGATAATGTGCCTATCTGTACAACAATTACCATACTGATTTAGTGATATAAAAATGTCCTACAAATGTGGTAATGATTTCAAATATCACTCACTGCAAATATTTCTTATCTCTTTACGACAGCTAACTGCTTCTCTCATCAGACAAATCACCTTAACTTTAATAATGATTTTACAGCCAAGATCGCATTTTTCATTTATTATGTTACCGGTTTCGGCGTGCTCGACGCCATCTTGAGACCTGTCGTATTTTACATAATTATACAACATTTTTTACATACTAAAAGAGTACATCCAGGTTGAGGCGTCACCAAACATAAAATTTCTAGTCACAAATATAATATGTGTATATCTTGAAAACAAAGTTTAACGGATTTCTTTTCGTACTCATGTGGACTACTTCACACTTCTCATTATTTAGAGTCAATTGCCAATTTTTACACCATACTGATATCTTATTCAGATCGTTCTGCAGTTGGTTTAGATCTTGATTTTACTAGACGATAAATGACGGCGTCATCTGCAAACAACCTAAGAGAGCTACTTAGATTTTCCCCTAAATCGTTTATGTAAATAAGGAACAGCAGAGGAACAATAACACTACCCTGTGGAACGTCCGATATCACCTCTGATTTAGTCGATGCCTTATCATCGATTACTACGAACTGTGTCTCCTCTGACGGGAAATCCCCTACCCAATCGCAAATTTGGGGCAATTTACTATAACCACGCAATTTGATTAAAAGCCGTTTTGAGGTACGGTGTCAAAAGCCTTCTGGAAATCAAGGAATACGGAATCAATTTGCGAACCCTTGTCGATAGCACCCATCACTTCGTGTGAATAAAGAGCTAGTTGTGATTCGCATGAACGATATTTTCTAAATCCTTGTTGACATTGGGTTAATAGATCGTTCTGTAAGAGATAATTCATAATAGTGCAAAGCTTTCTAAAATTTATGAAAAATGTTAAGCTGAATTCTCAAGTAATGCAACTTATGGAATATTGCGAATGAAGGTAAGAGTCAGTCCAAGTAAATTGTGCCTCATAACATTCCACAAGTATTTTCTTCATTCTTCTGCATTCCTTCAGGTTGCTCTTGGCATTCCTTTTAGCACTTCTTGCTTCATTGGCGACTTGAAGAGCTAATCTTTCAGCTCGTGCAACCGTTGTCTGTGACAGGCAAGAAATTTTTCATAATAGAGCTACTTTTTATGTCCATATCTCTCAGGACTAATCTACCTATCACCCCACCAGTGAAAGATATCTTTAAACGTATTTAGTCCTACAAAACGTTCTGGGGTATTCTTTCTCGTATGCAATGATTAAAACTTTCATTTGTACTCAGTCCCCCCCTCTCCCCCCCATGGAGACACTCACTAAGCGATAGTGAGTCACTCATGTCTTTAAAAACTGGTTTTATTTCATTCATAACTGGCTCAGCAAGGGATTGCTTATTATGGTATATATGACTACTTCATTGGCTTTTCGGTAACCACACCAAGACTCTGCTCTTTTATCATTTGCTATTTGCAGGTCATTTTTAATTTCAAACCCTGCAATGCATGTGTTAGTGTGGTGGGGGTACAAATTCCATTGTTTGATCTTAAGTGCTTCTGTTTAGAAAGGTCGTCACATTGCTGTCTCGTCTGTCTCTACAGTTGCAATGGTTTTGTTAAAGCTGTTTTTCCTATTTTTATAGTTTTGAAAGTTGCTTTTTATAGTCCTCGTTGCAGAATTTCGTGCGGCTCCGACAGCCGTCAGGTTGCGTTGATGTCACAGCAGGCATCGGCAAAAAGACGACGGGTCGTGCGCAGCTCCCATTGAATACTTACTACAACAAATAAATTATATTTCTGAGGTCACGAAGCAGTTCTACTGTCCTTTTACCCGGCAGCGGTGGCCGAGCGGTCTGCGGCTCGCCAGTCACGTTCTGCACGGCCAGTACGGTAGCGCATTCGCATCCCCCTCGGACATGGATATTTGTATGCTTTGGTGAGGCGAGTGTCAACAACCGTATTTCATAAAATGCATTTTTTTTAAAACCATTAGCTGTTTATTAAAAATCTTATACATCTACCCAGTTTCGGTCATAGACCATCTTCATGGATAAAAAGGTGTTAAACCAGAATGGTAAAATGTATCAAATAAAATACATCCAACTGAGATAAACAGGAGTCAGTATAACTAAAAGTGTAAAAATTACTGTGGTCATCTTAGATAAAGATGATTTACACTTTTAGTTATACTGACTCCTGTTTATCTCAGTTGGATGTATTTTATTTGATACATTTTACCATTCTGTTTTAACACCTTTTTATCCATGAAGATGGTCTATGACCGAAACTGGTAGATGTATAAGGTTTTTAATAAACATCTGATGGTTGTTTTTTTAAAAAAAATGCATTTTATGAAATGGATATTTGTGCCGTCCTTAGTATTAGCTAGTTCATAACTAGTTAGTAAGTTTAGGGACTGATGACCCGTAGTTAAGTCCCATAAGCTGTACAAACATTTGAACTTTTTTGTCCTTTTAGTATAATATTTTATGAACGACGTATCACAATATAAATATTTTGTAGGGGCTGTCAGTCTCTGTCTCTCAACAAAATCTTGGACCCTCGCAATGTCAACAGGACTATAGAATGTAATAAAGTTATTAAAATTTCTGATTGTTTCATAAGCAACGAGTACCCCACACACTTAAAGAAGTACTTTGAAAGACGACCGTCTGTCGTCTTCCATATATTTTTGTGTAGTTTCTGTAAAGTTATAATTTATTTAATGTCGTTAGATTATCATTTTGTTAAAACTTGAACCCCCACTCTTTTCAAGGCTTCAGGAATAGCATCTTTATTTCATGTGTTAAAATATTAGTTAATGTTGCTAGGTTTTTCTTAGTTTGTTATGTTAATAATTTATTATATTAATTAATGTGGCATAAGTACAGCTTCTCCGCTACGCCACTGTCCCTGTGAGAATATGCAGTTGTACTTTTAAGTGTGTGCGAGAATCTATGGCTGTTTGCATGTGGGGAGTAACAGCTCGCTTTGCATCGTTCTCTCTGGCTCAGTATCGATAGCTGCTCCTGCTACCACAGAGGTTTCCACACCCTTTGGTTGCGGGCTAGTTAGCGAACCTCCCCTCCAGCAAAGCTTGCTGTCCGTCCCCACCACCACTGTTTTCAGGGATGTTCCGGCTTCCGGTGGCTTCCCGCGCTATCCCCGGAGGCCGCTAGGCGGATAATTTTGTTCTGGGCGTCTCGTGCATTAATCCATATAAGATATGCATTTTATTGCATTAACAAAATTGGTTCCCCATTTTGCTTGTTTTCTATCTGAATAAAGAAGTCTAAGTTCAGCATAATCCGTAAGTTGCCGATAAATTGTAGTTTTAGAGCACCTTCCCTCTTTTATTTAATATCGTTCTTCACAAGTGCTGAGAACAAGCTCAGATGCAATTTTTTCTCATATCTAAATTCCGTTGCGCCATAAATGTTTCCTTAGCCACCTTTCTAAGATAACTTTAAATGTGGTGGCTTGCTTATTAATGTCTGTGTGTAATAACGCGTGAGCTGCTATGTATATTGACCACTGTAGTATTAACATCCTGTTATTGAAGTAATTTGAAACAAGTCAGTACTTAGTTTGGGCCAGGGAACAAGGCTTTATAGCAGGGAGTAACTAGTAGTTCACACGGACCTCATTTACTAATTTTAGTGCTAAAACAAAACTCTTGTTGCTTCGACTTTTAACTTCAAGTTAAGTTTATTGCTGTGGAATGAGGACGCTCAGTTGTCAGGTTACTTCAAGTAGCCGGGCACACGTTACAGGTAGATGCATCATCTACATATAGTCCGCAATCCACCGTAAAGTGCGTGACGGGGGTACACTGTACAAGGCATTTCTTTTCCTATTCCACTCCCAAATAGAACCAGGGAAAAATGAATGTCTATACGCCTCTGTCGGAACCCTAAATTCTTTTATCTTCGTGATCTTTTCGCGAAATGTAAGTAGGCAGCAGGAAGATCGTTCTACAATCAGCTTCAAATTCCGGCCCTCTAAATTTCCTTAACAGAATTTCTCGAAAAAAACGTCCAGCGATCCCCAATTGAGTTCCCGGAGCTTTTCCGTGACACTCGCGCATTGGTAGACTCAATCCTAGCTGCTCGCCTCTGAACTGCTTCTATGTCTTCCTTTAAACTGATCTGCTGCGGGTCCCAAACACTTGAGCAAAACTCAAGACATTGTCGTTTTATACGCGGTCTCCTAATCAGATGAAGTACATCTTCCCAATATTCTCCCAATAAACCGAAGTCGGCTGTTCGCCTTACTCACAACTGTCCTTACAAGTTCGTTCCATTCCATATCGCTCTGCAATATTACGCCTAGATATTTGAACGACGCGAATGCATCAAGTAGCTCACTACTAATGCTGTATTCGGACATTATGGGATTGTTTTTCCTATTCATACGCATCACCTTACATTTTTTCTACATTGAGAGCTAGCTGCCATTCTTCGTACCAACTACAATTTTTTTTCTAAGTCATCCTGTATGCAACTACAGTCAGTCACAGACGACACTCTCCCATACTCCACAGCATCATCAGCAAACAGCCGCAAATTACAACTTACTCTGTCCATCAGATCATTTATACAGACAGAAAATAATAGCGGTCCTATCACACTCCCCTGGGGCATGCCTGACGATACACTCGTCTCCGATGAACACTCGCCGTCCCAATAACTTACTGCGTTTTATTACTTAGGAAGTCTTCCAGCCAGGCACAAATCTGTGAACCTATTCCATAAGCTCGATCTTCGTTTGCAGTGTGGCACCGCGTCAAACGCATTTTTTAAATCGTGAAAAACGCAATCTGCCTGTTGCTCTTCATCCATGGCTCGCAACATGTCATGTGAGAAAAGGACAAGCCGTGTTTCACACGATGTTTCGTAAACGCGCGCTACTTCATTGAAAGAAGCTTATCCGTCTCAAGGAAATTTATCATATTCGAGCTGACAATATGCTCTAACATTCTACAGGAAACTGATATCAACGATATCGGTCTGTATATGTGGGTGGTTGCCTGAATGCTCACGGCTGTTTTGGAGTATCATTTGTGGACTTCATGGCCTTGAGCCGGCCGCGGTGGTCGAGGGGACTGAGGCGCTTCAGTCACGGTCTGCACGGCCACTACGGTCGGGGGTTCGAATCCCCCCTCGGGCATGGATATTTGTGCCGTCCTAGTTCGTAAGTGGTTCATAAGTAGTTTGTATGTTTAGGGACTGATGACCCCGTAGTTAAGTCCCATAAGATTTACAAACATTTGAACATGGCCTTGAAAAGGCATCTTTTCAGTGGCCCTTTTGTACATTTACCTACGTCATTCCAAAGGAGTAATTTGAGTGTATGCCCCTAGTAATATGCCGGAGCTTCTAGGAGTTTGAAATCGCACAGTCGGACCTCCCCGTGCTGGAAAGCGCACAGCTGTTCATTCAGAGGGTACGTATATACGACACGGGCAGCGCTCAAAGAGCGGCCTCAGCCACACCTGTTGGCGTAGCGTCAGGCGGCCAGCGGCTGGCTCCACGCCAGCACCCGGGTGGCCGGCAAGAAACAGCTGCTGCTGCTGATGCTGAGGCAAGAGGAAGGAGCCAGTCTGGAAGTTATCTTGGAACGGCATGGCCGCACTCGCCTAACTTTGAAATCGCGAAGAAAAAATCGGTAACTGTAGACCAGTGTTTTTCAACCTTTTGGTCGCGACCGCCAGAGGGTCGGGAAGTCCTGATCAGGTGTCGCGGTCACGGGAGGAAGCACAACCAGCCCAGTGTGTTATTGAATACCGAGGAGGTTCCATTTTACCAGAACTGAAATATCTAATATATAAAGCAGAGTGTCCCTATGTTTGTACGTGTTGCATACAAATCTACAGTTTTATTCCATTCTAAAAATGTTCAAATGTTCAAATGTTTGTTAAGCTTATGCGACTTAACTACGGGGTCATCAGTCCCTAAACTTACAAACTACTTAACAACTACCTTATACTAAGGACGGCACAAATATCCATGCCCGGGGGGGGGGGGGGGGAATTCGAACCCCCGACCGTAGTGGCCGTGCAGACCTTGACTGGAGCGCCTCAGTCTCCTCGGCCACCGCGGCCGGCTGTTCCATTCTTTATGAAATTTTGCACACGTAAGCTTCAATCCATGAGGACGGTCGCCGTAAGTGTAAGAATAACATACGATATATAGTTCACGAGACATGACGTCATAAACAATGAGATGCTCGAAAAACTGCTGCATTTAGCGACAATGCTGCTCATTTTCTCCTAAACCAATGGACCGATTGCAACCAAATTTGGTACACACATTCCTTACCGCGAGGTAACAATTGCTGCAGGGTTAAGAATCACTTACGACACATGGTTCACAAGATATGACGTCATAAATAATAGGAATCACAAAAAAAAACTGCCACATAATGCGGCGAGATTTTATAAATACGCTATATGAGAATGAGAGTACTTAGCGACTTGCAACAAACTTTGAACATAATTTCAAAACTTTATTAAACTTTTTCTCGCTGGCAACCATAATAAAATGATGAAAGGAAAAAAGTTTCTCGCTTACTACTTTTTTGCTTTTTATGGAATGAAACTACGGCATTCGGTATGACGTTACAATTTATAATTTGTACACTACAAATTGTAGCTGTAGGAAATTTTACAGACAGTATAACACGCATACAGTTGAGTGTGCCTTCTAAATTGTATCAATTAACGACACATAGTTCATGAAATATGAGCACATAAACAGTAACGTTCATAGAAAACCGCCCCATCACGCACCAAGTTTTAATCTATTACTTCTTTACTCTTAATTGTATTCCCAAGAGATTTTACAGACAAATGAATATACAAATGAATATATGCCTGAAAAATGGCAGAAATAAATACCCTGGCAATGCCTGGTTTTCAGCTAGTCTTCTATATTTCTGAAACGAACAGAAATTGTTTCCTGAAACAAAACGATCCCTAAATGAACACGATCCAATATGTAATTTTGAGAAATTCAAAAGCACTAACTATTATAAGACGTTTCCTAACGAGCGCTATTAACGTTTGTATTACCTGAATGCGAAACGCTCATAATGTTCCAATATGTGAAAGTGTTTCTAAAGGTATGGGCCCAAAGTGCCATTAGTCATCGGTCCCTAGACTTGCAAACTACTTATACCAACTTATTCCGAACACCACACACACACACACACACACACACACACACACACACACACACACACAAACAAATCCCGAGGGAGGAATCGAACTTCTAGCGGGTAGCAGACGCGCACTCCGCAGCCATTCAGCTTATCGGTGCGTCTATGCTGCAATCTCGCTGGTGTGACAAAAAAAAAAAAAGTTTGTCAGGCATAAGGGACTTAACTACGGTGTCATCAGTCCCTAAACTTACAAACTGCTTATGAACTACCTTATACTAAAGACGACACAAACATCCATGCCCGAGGGGGATTCGAACCCCCGACCGTAGCGGCCGTGCAGACTGTGACTGACGCGCTGCAGACCGCTTGGCCACTGCGGCCGGATCTGGTATGGCACGGCGATGATGAATGAAACCCACAGTCTTACCGGCGCATTTACCGTGCACCACGCATAACAGCTCTCAGCGCTGCTCGATACGATGATATCCAGCTCGTTTATAATATCAACAATAATTCAGTTTCTTCAGACAACTATGACTCGTTATAACGAAGGTATTAAATATGAGAGGCATTAAAATTTTTTGTTTTAGGGCGCACAACTGCTGAGGTCATTAGCGACCAACACTGCCCATAGTAAAATCGAACCGGGGTTAGAAGTTAAATGGCTTTTGCCATTTAAAAACTGTCAGCAGAATGCGGATCATCAGCTAAAATATTAGACATTTCAAATGGTAAACACAGATCATGACGGAGACGATTAAAAAACGGACTTTGCACTAAAAGTGATATACAGTAAAAGGTTCATCACAGTGCTCACATAAAGGAGCAGGATCACCACGAAATAAATACTGGTGGCTATAACGGCAGTAGCCAATACGAAGCCGGGCCAGCACAATCTCCTCTCGACGAGAGGGTCAAGATGACGTTGACCAAAGATCAGGCACAGGTTTAACGGCCCGCAATTTGTTCCCTGACAGGGATGACCAATGTAAAAACCAACGTGAAATGATACGCCGGAGACGCCAGCGCGGTCATCAGAGCTAGTAGAAAAGGTAGACAGCCGAGGAAGCTCCTTGGCAGCCGTATCCGCAGACTCTTTGCCAACACTCCCACGTGGCCAGGGACCCACAGAAACGTCACAGTATTTCTGCTCGCTGAAAGAGAGGTAAGGCAATTGCGGATACTTTGTACTAGGGGATGGACAGGATTTAGCGCGCTAAGGCTCAAAAGAGCACTCAGGGAGTTCGAGCAAATGACACTCTTATTGAGCGAGTTTCGCCGGACGTTTTGGGTGGCTTGATATAATGTATACAGCTCAGCTGTAAAAATGGAACTCCACTCAGGGACACGATATTTAAACGAGGCGTTGCCAAGTACAAAGGCACACCCAACACCCTGGTCTGTCTTTGAGCCATCAGTGTAGATGAACAAATGGTCATCAAATTTGAACCGGAGTGCGAGAAATTCTCTCCGGTAAACGAAACTAGGTGTAGAGTTCTTGGGAAGAGACTGAAGGTCCAAGTTAACACGAACTTCGGGGCTTAGCCACGGTGGAGAGGTGATCTCTCCAGTCGAGAATAGAGCAGGCATTGTAACGCCGAGCTGGCCAAATAACGAACGCAAGCGTACTCCCGGTGGTAGCAGAGCAGACGGGCGCACGGCAAAGAGACCGTCAAGTGAGTCTTTAAAGAAAACTGCGTATGTTGGGTGTCCTCGCATGGATGACAAACGGCTAGCGTAACGGCTAAGGCATTGAATTAAAATTTGTGCTGTGGCTGTGATTCGAACACGTGTTTTCTTGCTTACTAAAACTGAGGCATAATTAAAGTACGGGGTGTTAACGAAGACGTGCTTGAAGACAGTCCGTGCAGTCGCTTTGTCTGCAACGCTGTATTAGCTGAGAAAGGGAAAAAAATGTTGTTAAGGCGTTGGACTGCTTATCCAATGTCCTCTGCACGCGTGAGCCGTCTGCACTGTTTGACTATTTCAGTATACATGAAGCACGACGGTATAAATTTGCAAATTAACTGTAGGCTTTCCTAGCTCATGCTAACTGTAGGTTAGGGTGTGGTAAATGAAATGAACACTATTATTTATATGGCGCCTGTTCTTTTCGGACATGTCTTGAAGGACAGGTACCATTAGTTGACTGTAACGGCCGTAAATTTACGAAATCTAAATAGTGAAACATTTCGACCGTTTCAAATGTTTGTATAGCTTATGGGACGTAACTAGGGGGTCATTAGTCCCCAAACTTTAACTACTTATCAACTACCTAAGACTAAGGACGGCACAAATATCCATGCCCGAGGGGGGATTCGAACCCCCGACCGTAGTGGCCGTGCAGACCGTGACTGACGCGCCGCAGTCCCCTCGGCCACCGCGGCCGGCTCGACCGTTTCGGCTAGTTGATATAAGCGTAGTGAGCAGGTAGTGCAATGGAACAAGGACGATACTTACACGAAGCTTATCGGTATCTGATAAGACATCCGGAAACGGGAGCTCTTCATTTTCCTCAATTTCATGTTGAAACTAGCTGAGAACCCGGCCTTGCCCGGGTATTTATTTATTTATTTATTCCTGCCATTTTCAGGCAGATATTCATTTGTATAAGGGCTGTATGTCTGTGAAATCTCTTGGAAATACAGTTAGTAGTAAATAAATAATAGATTAAAACTTGGTGCGGGACACTCTGCTTTATGTATTAGAGACAGATGCTCTGCTGGATGGCGTCACGGTGTTCCAGGTAATAATGAAAGAGCGTTGCTGTCCCGCGTGGGTATGCCACAAATGTGTCATCATGAAACACCATGCAGATAGACGGAAAGTGAATTTCAAAATTACTTCCGCACGGAATCCTGCAGGCAAAAACAGCTGCAGCCATTGGAGATAACGAAGCGTTAAATATATAAAACCTAAACTCTGAACTCATTTCCGACAGTAATTTCTGCACAGAGCAGTAACGGAAGAGAATTTAATCTTATCCCTGGAATAACACCAGCCTCATTAAGCGTATATTTAAACGAGAGAACACGCACGCAGCAGCGGGTGTCGTTAGCTTATCGCCACTTCCCTCTGCCTACGTTAGGGTTGCCAACATTTTTTTGTCAAAATAATGGAGACATTGACTCGACAAAATGAATAGGCCTAACACAATTTATTTACATCTTAAAGCAGGTTTATTGCATGGACCAAATCACAAAACTTCTTCATAAGAATTATAAACAGAAGGTCTACTGAAGTTTTTACTTAAAACGTTATTTGTGTACACTTTTGATAGCAGTCTGAAGTTTGCGATCGTTCTTTACAAATTTGACAAATTCATCACGTGTGTAACAAAAACTGACACTTATTTGTAATTCAGGTTTCATTAAATTTAGATTGCAACGATTTCTATCATCAGATCATTTGCTATTTCTTAAAGAAAAAATTCTTTTAGTGTGAGCATTAGATGCCGGAATAAAGAGAACAAAGCCAAAAATCTTATTTATCTCACTGCCTTCAATTCCTTTGGCCTCTGCCTCAATCATCACGTATACCCACTTTTCAACTGTGGTATCATTGGTGGCAATTCTTGTATTTATTATATTTTTCAAACTCTGCTTTTGTGTCCTCCGGTGTTGGTGTATTACCACAATCTGTATTACCGCCATGAGCTACGCTGAATTCACACTTGCAAAGGGTGCAATACGCTTTATCATTGTTTCCTTGTAAAGGATTAACCCATGAATGAGTTTCTTCCCGTTTCTTCTGATATACACAGAAGTACCTTCCTCTTTTTTTTAGGCGGAGTTTTCGATTCTTCCATTTCACGTAACTCGGATGAGACATAACGACAAGAAACAAGATAATCGCAACGTGACTCGCGGTACCGTGTTTGTGTTTTGTTTTGTGTTCCATACAAACGCTGTACTAACTGTATCGGTATTACTATGCCCCATCGATTAATCAATGTTATAACGATAGTCCAACAACGAGATTTGAAAAATATGCTGCAGGTTTAAATCTTAATCGGTGTCATATTCCTCAAATACGGGAGATACAACCTCCCGTATAAAATAAAAACGGAAGACGGGAGTTGGATTAAAAATTAGAGATCCCGTATAATACGGGAGAGTTGGCAACCCTAGCCTACGTGTGGGGGAGAAACGGAACGAAGCTGCAACGCCTCCGTTTTTTAATCTCGGGTTTTGACGCCCGAATACGACCGCCGCCCATTCTTCGACACTCGCGAACGCACACACCCCCAAGCCGACATTGTACACACGGTCCCAATATGTCGATCGCAAAAAAGATCCCAGAATAGGTTCTTTTTCCAGTTACGCGGTCGCGAAAAGATGACGCAGATTTTCGGCGTTACTGTCGCCTAAAGGAGACGCGAGGCGAGGCGGCGAGCAATATTTGCTCCTCGGGTGTGGAGTCGCATCTGTTGTGGCCAAACGCGGCCCCGCAGTGCGTACAAAGGCGCGGCACACGTCACGGCTGCGCGCTCTGTCTGGATGATCAAAGAGCGCCGGATTCAAACGGGACGTGTCTTTCTATGAGCGGCGGATGTGGCTAAGAGCGGAGGCAGCGCCCGCCAAATGAAGCCATCCGTTCTGGCGGCAGCGGCCGCGGCCGACGCAAGGTTGTCACGCCAGCGTCTGCCAACACACAGGTCCTCGTAAGAGGGCGCAGTGGCGGTGCGTCGTATTGACACAGTGTTGAAAACTCCCAACGCTTTAAAACTATGTACGTCCCCTACTCTTATGTATTTTTTCGTTTAGAAAGCCTAACCTATACCACTAAATACCTTGTGATCAACTAATTTTGGAAAATTACAGAACTATCAGTTTAATAAGTCATGATTGCAAAATACTAACACGAATTATTTACAGAGGAATGGAAAAACTTGTGGAATCCGACCTCAGAGAAGATCAGTTAGGATTTAGGAGAAATGTAGGAACACGGGAGGCAATACTCACTTTACGGCTTATCCTAGAAGATAGGCTAAGGAAAGGGAAACCTACATTTATATTCAACCTATACCAAAACCAGACAGCGGTTCTTACAGTCGAAGGGTAAGAAAAGGGACGCAGAGGTTGGGAAAGGAGTGAGACAGGGTTGTAGACTTTCCCCAATGTTTTTCAATCTGTACATTGAGCAGGAAGTGAGGGAATGGAAGGAGAAATTTGGAGAGAGCATTAAAGTGCAGGGTGAAGAAATAAAAACATTGCGGTTTGCTGATGACATAGTAATTTTGTCAGAGAACGCAAAAAATCTTGAAGAGCAATTGAATGGGATGGACCGTGTCTTGAAAGGAAGATATAAGATGAATATTAACAAGAGTAAAACGAAGGTAATGGAACGTAATGTCAGAAAATCAGGCGATGGTAAAGGAATTAGATAAGGTAATGAGACAATAAAAGTAGTAGATGAATTTCATTTGGGCTGCAAGATAACTTTTGATGGCCGAAGTAAAGAAGATATAAAATGCAGAATGGCTTTGGGAAGAAAAGCGTTTCTAAAGAAGCGAAACTTGTTAACATCCAATATTAATTTAAATGTTAGGAAGTCCTTTCTGAAAGCATTTGTCTGGAGTGTAGCATTGTATGGGAGTGAAATGTGGACGATAAGAAGCTCAGATAAAAAGATGATAGAAGGTTTTGAAACGTGGTCCTACAGACGAATGATGAAAATTAGATGGGTAGATCACGTAACTAATGAGGAGGTGCTTAATAGAATCGGGGAGAAAAGGAATTTCTGGAATATCCTGACTAAGAGAATGGATAGATTGTTTGGACACATTCTGAGACATCAAGGAATTGTCAACTTAGCATTAGAAGGAAGCGTGTGGGGTAAAAATCGTAGAGGGAGACAGAGAGACGAATACAGTAAGCAGATTCAATAAGATGTTGGTTGCCGTACGTATTCTCAGATGATGAGACTTGTACAGGACAGGATAGCGTGGAGAGCTGCATCAAACCAGTCTGCGGACTGAAGACCACGACAACAACTAATTTTGGCCGCACTACGTCCCTTTGCGCCGGAAATCGCTTCCGGCATTGTGAAGAGTTCAGGGGGTTTGGACTCCTGCTAAAACTCCCTGGCGGACAGTTTGGTCCATAATACGATGGTTGGAACTTAGTGGGAACTATTTAATCACAACCAATACAGAAGTGTTACATGTTAGTACCTGTTGCTGTCCTTCAAAGTAGTCACCAGCTTTGTTTAGAACCCGTTAGCAGAGACTGTCCTGTTGATGGTGCGAATGGAGCGGTCTACTGCCAGTCGTATCTCTGGAACAGTTCTGAAGCGAATGCCACGAAGTGGTTCCTTCATCTTCGGAATCAAATCAAAGTCACAAGGACTTAAGTCTGGGGAGTATGGTGGATGGTACAGTACTACCCAGTCCCATCGACCGAACAGAGCAGCCACAGCTTGCGCTGTATGCACTAATCCGGTTCTGTGGGCGAACTCACGCATCGTCTGGCGTCGATCACTGTCCACTAGAACGGCAACAGTATGATCTACTTCTTCAGAGACGCTAGCAGACCTGCCGAATGCATGTCTGAAACAGTTTGCCGACCTTCGTTGAAGGCTTTTACCCAACGGACCACTGTTCCACAAAGCAATGGCGTCTCTTGAAGACCTGTCGTGCTGTACGACCTCTGACACAACGTCTTGATCCAAATCTGTTGTTCCTGTGTCTAAGACATAGTAATATCATTACGTTGGATCGCTCGGTCACAAGGGACTGTTTCATTCATTGTGCGCACGCCGGTGACGTGGACGGGCGAGTCCATTTGCTCGGAGGTACGAAAGGTATGTCAACATCAATTCAAATGTTCGTAAGGCTTAAGGGAGTTCACTGTGGGGTCATCAGTTCGTAAAGTTAAAAGCTACTTCGAATCCCCGACGGCGGACTGCCGCGCGCACCGCAACACGGCGCTCCAGCACGCGCGGCTAATCCGCCGCGGCGGTATGTCAACATCGTGTGCAATCAGTGACAATAGCGGATTCCATTACATAATGTCTCCACAGCAGTGTTGCCACTAGTTTAAGTTCCAGCCCTCGTAGCTGCGACAGCGGCGAGTCCACACTTGACCATGACACCTCATAACGTGCTGAGTGACGTCACAGTCGTTGTCATGCTGCTTGCAAACACCCTGGTCAGAAGCAGAACCTTTAAACAAGTGCCGCGGCGGAGTGGCCAAGCGCATTGAGGCGCTATGCTACTATGCGCGAGGCTGCTCCCCGTCGGGGGTTCGAACCCCCCCCCCCCTCGGGCGTGGATGTTTGTGTCGTCTTTAATACAAGGTAGATCATAAGTAGCTTGTAAGTTTAGGGACTGATGACCCCGTAGTTAAGTCCCTTAAGCTTAACAAACATTTGAATATTTTAAACAAGTATGGATTCAGCATGTATTTATATTTAAATAAGAGACAAATTGTAAAACATTTCACACCGAAAGTGTCCTTGCATACATACAGTAGGAAAAAAATCGGCAGAACTAAATAGTATCATCGGTTTTTAGTTCCGTCCGTATGCTTTCAGCTTAAAGCTCTGGTACTTTCTGAACACAGCTGCCAAAATTTACGACTGTTGTCTGTTCTATTCTGATACTATTTAAAAGTTTGGATAGAGTTAATTACGATGCATGTTGTATACTATCGGAGCTAAACTAAGAAATTAAAATTTCTGGTACAATCCACCTTCTTTACCGAATTTCCTTTTCAAGTAGTATGACAACAAAAAATACATAAAAACTCTGTTGGGTATTTTGTC
Source organism: Locusta migratoria (assembly GCA_026315105.1). Taxonomy (NCBI): domain Eukaryota; kingdom Metazoa; phylum Arthropoda; class Insecta; order Orthoptera; family Acrididae; genus Locusta; species Locusta migratoria. Next base: position 106,904,163 of record CM048745.1, on the reverse strand, counting down.
AGATTTTCATTTAGGACTGCACTTCTGCAATCGTGGAAGTAGTATATGTTTGACTGATAGACTCTACAAAATACCTAGGAATTACCATTACGTCAGACTTAAATTGGAAAGAACACGTAGATAATGTCGTGGGAAAGGCGAACCAGAGACTGCGTTTTATTGGCAGAACCCTTAAAACATGCAACAGAACTACAAAAGAAACTGCATACACTACGCTTGTCCATCCATTTTTGGAGTATTGCTGCCCATTGTGGGATCCTTATCAGGTGGGTTTGACGTAGGACATCGAAAGAGTCCAAAGAAGGGCAGCTCGTTTCGAATTGTCACGATTCAGGGGAGACAGCGTTACGGAAATGATACAGGATCTGGGATGGGAATCATTGCAACAACGGCGTTTATCGCTCGGCGTGGGCTACTTACGAAACTCCAATCGCCAACATTCTCCTCCGAATGCGAATATATGTTGTTGACTCCCACTTACATAGGTAGAAATGATCATCAGAATAAAATACGAGAAATCAGAGCTCGAACGGAGACGTTCAGGTGTTCTTCTTCCCGCAGGCTATTCGAGAATGGAATGGGAGATAAATAGTATAATGGTGGTTCGATGAATCCTCTGCCAGGCACTTAAATGTGATTTGCAGAGTATCCCATGTAGGAATTTTTATAGCCCTTGAAATAGTCTGTTCCAACGTAGTAGACGTAAAAATTGCAGTTTCAAATAAATTATAGAAGAAATAACATTTTAAAGATTTTCAACAATTTTATATATCGGCCAACCGGTTGCGTAGTTTTAAGGTACTTGACCTAGGTTTCGTTGTCGCTAGGGACAAATTCATCAGAAGAATAAAAAAGTTACATGAAACACATGACGTCAAAAATATTACGAGCTGAATCGCTCAAATCGATTACAATAAAAAAAAAAAAAAAAAAACCTAGCATTCTTGCCATGCAAATAAAATCAGTGTGGTGTGAAGGGCATGAAGGAACATAATAATTAATATTCTAAAAATTAAAATATAAGCTGCAGTATTTTATTCCTTTTAATGTATATAAAACGTGGTACACTACTACACCAGATCGATGTGGCAACGGAAACGCAAACAGTTCAGTTCCTAGCATTGCGCAAGGGGCCGCGGAGTGCGTACTCAAATCGCGTGTGAAATCTGATGGCCGAAGGACAAATAGGCGCACGGCTTTTGTTGCTCATCTGTTAAAAAACGTAAGACACAGCATTCTTCATTGTTGTGTTCATCACTTTAGTTATTCATGAGCGCAACTACTTTAAGTGCGTCGGAAGCAATACAGATGGACAGCACATCAGCACAACGAAACAATCAACTTTGGAATGATGAACAACAGACTACTAGAAAATGTAACATAGGTTGGGTTACAAAGGCTTACCAAGATGAAGCTTTCTCTGTAAAACTGCATCAAGATTAAACTGAACTGAACAATGTAATAGAATTTATAAAAAGGACCAAAGTGTTGTTCCGTACCATAAAATGCCATACATATATAAAAGGTTGTATAGAACATTCTTCATTTAATATTATTTGAAAATGGCGATATAGATCGTCGAAATTAGTCATGTCATAAAGTAAATAAATAATTAAATAGTGCGATAACGCTGTACAGCACTATGGCTTATTATATCATTTTGTATGAAGTCTAGAACATAAGTTTAGATTTACCAATCTCAACTCCTAACCGTCTATTATACATTAAAATTTTGATCCTGACACTGATGCCAAATTTCACGAAGTCTAGACGAGCAGGGATATATCGTAGCGTGGTAGATATAAGTACAGTTTATTTAAGACTAGCTAAATTCTCGCTGCTTCGCACGCGTAGACTGGATGCTCGGCATTGCTTGTTTCTACTTCTAAATATAAATTTTCATATATTTAGCTTTAAAAATGCTTTCCTAATCAAGTATTTTGATACAACTCTCCACTCCATGTTGCACCATTGGTGGCAGAATTCAAAACATCCCGAAACGCATTTTTTAAATTATAACCATGGTTCCAAACCAAAATTTTCACATTTCTAGTATCAAAACAATTTTGGTAGCACCCTTAAAAGATTTTCCCTTATTTCATCCGCTTAATGGTTGAATTTCCAAAAACATCTAAACACGTGTTTTTAAAATTCCAATCAAAAATCTACATCCATTTGAATTTTCTTCCTATATTCATCTCTAGTCTCCCTCTGCGATTTTTACCCCACAAAGTTCCCTCCAACGCTAATTTCACAATTCCTTTATGTCTAAGAATGTGCCCTACTAATCGATACCTTCTTTTAGTCAAGGTATGCCAGAATTTATTTTTCTCGCCAATTCTGTTCAGTACTTCCTCATTAGTTACACGATCCACCCACCTAATCTTCAGAATTCTTCTGTAACACCATATTTCAAAAGCCTCTATCCTCTTTCTGTCCGCACTGTTTATCGTCCATGTTTCACTCACATACAAGGCAACACTCCACACAAATGCCTTCAGAAAGGACTTCCTTAGCCTTAAATCAATATTAGATGTTAAAAAAATTCTCTTTTGCAAGAAGGCTTTTCTTCTCATTACCATTCTGCATTTTATATCCTCTGTATTGCGACCGTCATTTGTTATTTTATTGCCCAAATAACAAAACTCGTCTACCTACTTTATTGTTTCGTTACCTAATGTAATTCCTTCAGCATCACCTGATTTTCTTAGGCTGCACTCCATTACCCTTGTTTCGCTCTTGTTAATGTTCATCTTATATGTTCGTTTCAACACACTGTCCATTCCGTTCAATTACTCCTCCACGTCCTTTGCCGTCTCTGACAGAATTACAATGTCATCGGCAAAACGCAATGTTTTTATTTCTTCATCCCGGACTTTAATTCCTTCTCCAAATTTCTCCTTGCTTTCCTTTATTGCTTGCTCAATGTACAAATTGAACAACATTGGAGAAAGGCTACAACCCTGTCTTACACCCTTCCCAAACTCTGCAGCTCTTTCGTGCCTTCAACTCTGACACCTGCTGTTTGGTTTTTGTACAAGCTTTATGTACAAAATTTTCATTTGTATTTTTCCGGCATTGTTTTATTTTATAATTTAAACACTGAATTGACGCCAGCCTGTCTCGGTAACTCTCCACCTGCAGCTGCTGTCAGTGAGGCGACACGATCAGAGGGCAAAAGCCTACAGGGCTGCGTCGCGGGCTGTGGTCGGGATCCGTCTGCGCGCTCGTTTGAGTGCGGCTGTTAGCTGGTGCCTCGCCAGCACAACAAACGCCACCAGCCACCAGGCACCAGGCCGTGTTTATTGCCGAGACTCTCAGTACTCGCCGTCCCATTTGGCACGCGCTCTCAATTTGTTGCCTTTCTCTCGCGACAGATGTACGCTGGCGGTGCACGTAGGGAGAAGGCCTCGGCGCTTCCGTGTGACGTCACGCAGAGGGCCTCGATCGCGTAGCTGACTGTCTGGCCGCTGGGACACAGCCGACTGTGCCCCAGCGGCCAGCTAGTCAGGTACGCGATCGCGGCCTACTCTGCTTGACGTCACACGACAGCTTCTTCTTGCAGTACTTTAACTTCCGGCATTTTGTATGTTTTGTCTTTCGCTGCAACATAGCCTTTGATTCTGGCCCACACTTACTCGATGGCGTTTAATTCACAGCGGTACGTAGGAATTCCAAGACCAGTTTTCCCTGGGTTTGACGGAGGACATCGGAAGAGTCCAAAGAAGGGCAGCTCGTTTCGTATTGCCACGATGCAGGGGAGACGGCGTTACGGAAATGCTACAGGATCTGGGATGGGAACATTACAACAACGGCGCTTATTGCTGCGGTGTGGGCTACTTACGAAACTCCAATCGCCAACATTCTCCTCCGAATGCGAAAATATATTGTTGACACCCACTCACATAAGTAGAAATGATCATCAGAATAAAATACGAGAAATCAGAGCCCGAACGGAGAGATTCAGGTGTTCATTCTTCCCGCGCGCTATTCGAGAATGGAATGGGAGAAAAATAGTATAACGGTGGTTCGATGAACCCCTGCCAGGCATTTGATTTGCAGAGTATCCAATGTAGATGTAGATGCAGATGTAGAGCTGCATGTCCTCGGGAAAAGTAACGGCTGTAGTTTCCCCTTGCTTTCAGCCGTTTGCAGTAACTGCATGTCAAAGCCTTGTTAGCTAATGTTACAAGGCCAGCTCAGTCAATCATCCAGACTGGCCGGCCGCGGTGGCCGAGGGGACTGAGGCGCTCCAGTCACGGTCTGCACGGCCACTACGGTCGGGGGTTCGAATCGCTCCTCGGGCATGGATATTTGTGCTGTGCTTAGTATAAGGCAGTAGATAAGTAGTTTGTAAGTAGTTGAACATTTGAACATCCAGACTGTTGCCCCTGCAACTACTGAAAAGGTTGCTGCCCCTCTTCAGGAACCACACGTTTGTCTAGCCTCTCCACAGATACCCCTCCACTGTGGTTAGACCTATGTTATGGCTATCTGCATCGATGACGCACGCAAGCTCAAATCAAAATGTTCAAATGTTTGTAGAATCTATGGGACTTAACTATAGGGTCATCAGTCCCTAAACTTACAAACTACTTATGAACTAGCTTATGCTAAGGACGTCACAAATATCCATGCCCGAGGGGGGATTCGAACCCCCGACAGTAGTGGCCGTGCAGACCGTGACTGGAGCGCCTCAGTCTCCTCGGTCACCGCGGCCGGCCGCACGTAAGCCACCCCACCTTGGCAATGTCTGTGGTTCATGGAGAGATGTAGCGTTCTGAATCAATGATCTTCGCTTGTTTATTCTTTTCATTGCAGAGAACAGCTGCTCGCAACAGTACATTGTACTGTGTGGGCTGGCTCTAAAGTAGCAGGCATTGAGCTTTTGTGATTAGACACTTTTGTTGTTGTCACAACTACACATTAGCGAGAACGAAAAGAAAGCGTCTGTTTACTTTTGTCCGCCGAGTACTAGCGCACATGACGTGAGCTCGAAGCTGGGGTAGTGAGCGCTCGTATACGCTCCTGCTTGCGGAGCAGCGTGTTGGAACAGCCTACTCTAGGTGGTACTGCTCTGTCTCGGTGCCTATCTTTGGGCCTCTCCGAGCAGAGCAGAGCAGAGCTTTCCAATCTGGGTGTCGCGTAGTAGTATCAAGGATGTCGCGACACTAACAAATTTAAACTCTAAACAAAAAAAATTGTCAGAAAATAACACAAAATATCCTTCTCTTCTTATTACCCTGAAGACTCGCATGCAGCTAATCATCCTTCTCTTCATTCAGTGCACCACAGATCACGTATTAAAGGAATGATCGGTACATTAATTGCGTGCGCAGCCGCTAGGTGGTAGCTCTGCTTCAGCAGCAGTAGACAGTAGGGGTTCGTTCAAGCAACTGCCAGTATCCAGATTCCAGCAAACTGCGCATGCCCAGAGCTGCTGCTAATACAGTTTGCTGGAACTGGCAGCTGTTGAACGAACCTTCACTGTAGTCTGCTTTGCTTCTCAAAAAGCTGCACCTGAGCGTTTTTTTAATGGATTTATCAAAGCCACGTCATCCTCGGTAGCGTTTCTTACAATTGAATGTCAGTCAATGACACAGTGGCTGTAAAAGTTTGGTTAGATGAGTCACGACAGTAGGTTGCTAGCAGCTGACTTTGTGAAGTACGGTGTGTTTAGAGTGGGGCAGCTTAGTTATGCATTCCCTCGTCAGTAGAAAACTCAATGCACGTCGACACTGCCCCCTGTGCAATGGTTTCGTAAAGCCGAAACCTATATATAGCGCTGGGCCGATGCACAGGGCGTAGCCCATTAGTATGCACCAACAGCCTCAATACTTTCAGGGATCAAGTGGGGTTGAGCTCGTCGGTGGTGTCACGCACCGACTGTTACTACTACACTAGTCGAAAGAATTAGGGGGATCATTTGAGGTATTGTCACCGGCAGAATTAACTTAAATGGTTCGACGTGTTGCTGTCGTTTTTATGGAGTGGAGACAACGGCATTACGATAACCGAGACATTGGTGATATCGGAAAGTTGCTGCAGCGGGGTTGGTGTTTACTCGTGTTTCCCAAACTAATTACAGAGGACATTGCAAAAGCAAAAACAGCGTGACTTACCTGAAGCTGTGACATGGAAAGCCATAGGAAGGTTGGAAACGAGACAGACAGAGGGATATGGCTGCAACTATTGGAGTGTTCCAAAGTGTAATTTCACACAACGCGAACCGTTGAAAGAAGCCAAAACCAAGATCGTCCAGGGGTAACATCCGCAAGAGATGAGCGTTATCGCCGGTTAACAGCCCGTAGAGACTGGAGGCTGAATGGAATTCAGCTGCAACGCAGCCTCAAGGCAGCAACTGGACGCAATATCAACACGAAAAGTCCGACATCGCCTCTACGCGCGGATGCCTATGGCGTGTGTTCCATTAAAACCGTGACACCGTTTAGCCCGCAGAAACTGGGTGGAGGAACATGAGGATTGAAGGGTAACGATGTGCGCCTGAATATCTTCACATATCAGTCGAGATTGTGTGTCCAGCTAGACAATCGTCGATCCCTCATCTGGCGAAAATATGGAACTGAAAAAACTGCTTATGTGCAGAAAACATGTGGATTTTCGAATCTGATAATGCCATTGAAGTACAACGTCAGTGTAGGTGGAAGTTTAAAACAGAACCGCCAACCCGCCTGTTGTTGTTGTTGTCGTCGTCGTTTTCAGTCCGCAGACTGATTTGATGCAGCTCTCCACGCTACCCTGTCCTGTGCAAGTCTCTTCATCTGAGAATACGTTTGGCAACCTACATCCTTTTGAATCTGCTCACTATATTCGTCCCTCGGTCTCCCTCTACGATTTTTACCCCACACACATCCTTCTAATGCTAAGATGACAATTTTTTGATGCCTCGATGTGTACAACCAATCTATCCCTTCTCTTAGAAAGGATATGCCAGAAACTCCTTTTTCTCCCCGACTCGGTTAAGCACCTCATTAGTTATGTGATCTACCCATCTAATTTTCATCTTTCGTCTGTAGCACCACATTTCAAAAGCTTCTATCATCTTTTTCTCTGAACTCCTTATCGTCCACATTTCACTCCCATACAATGCTACACTCCAGACAAATACTTTCAGAAAGGACTTCCTAACATTTAGATTAATATTGGATATTAACAAGTTTCGCTTCTTTAGAAACGCTTTTCTTCCCAAAGCCATTCTGCATTTTACATCTTCTTTACTTCGGCCATCAGAAGTTACCTTGCTACCCAAATAACAAAATTCATCTAATAGTTTTATTGTCTCATTACCTAATCTAATTCCTTCAGCATCGCCTGATTTTCTGGCATTGCATTCCATTACCTTCTTTTTACTCTTGTTAATGTTCATCTTATATCTTCCTTTCAAGACACTGTCCATTCCACTCAATTGCTCTTCCAGAAACTTTGCGGTCTCTGACAGAATTACTATGTCATCGGCAAACCGCAATGTTTTTATTTCTTCTCCCTGCACTTTAATGCCCTCTCCAAATTTCTCCTTCCATTCCTTGACTGCCTGCTCAATGTACAGATTGAACAACATTAGGGAAAGGCTACAACCCTGTCTTACTCCCTTCCCAACCTCTGCGTCCCTTTCTTGCCCTTCGACTCTAATAACCGCTGTTTGGTTTTTGTATAGGTTGAATATAACTCTTCGCTCCCTATATTTCATCCCTGATACCTTCAGAATTTGGAATAGTGTATTCTACTCGACATTGTCAAAAGCTTTCTCCAAATCGAAAAAACGCTAAAAACGTAGGTTTCCCTTTCCTTAGCCTATTTTCTAAGATAAGTCGTAACAAACTCATTATTGACCAACCTGCTTAATAAACGCATTATTGACAAGTTTGCACGGGAGGATTTGTGATATTCACAAAGGAAGTCCAAGAATACAGCGTACGCCTCAAGTCAGGCTTCGTCAGCTCTCGTGTTGGAAACCTTTGTTACTTCTGGATCGAAGTTTTCTACGCAATGTGGACGTGAAGTGGGGACTAGCAGTAGGATGTAGGCACGGCGGAATAGCCCTGCGCTCTGAGGCCGCCAAAAAAATGTACACACGCTTTAAGGAACGAAAAGTATTTCTTGGGTATTTATTTTACATTTGACAATTGATCGCGTGTTGTACAACCTTCAGTTTAGCAAATGGTTACTTTAAAGAATCAAGATGTTGACTGTTGCCTGTCGGCTATACGTATAGCGGAACGACGAGCGGTCGCCGCTAAGGCTCCTATAAGTACGAGCTAGAATGAAAATAAAGCACAGAAAAGTGACGTGATACGGCGATGACTAATTTGTTACCCCTTATTCCATAATCAGACACGACATAACTGACACATGCAATTTACGACAGATGGCGAGTGTCAGTTCTTTGAAATGAACAACCGCAGTGCAGTGAGTTAATATATTTCGACTAGCATCAGTACCCGTCGATTCCCGAGTATGTAATTTATTGTATTATTATATTACTCCATCTCCTTATTTCTTCCTCTCTCCATTGTCTTCTGCCCCACTATTTGGCCGTTTCAACTGTTTTTATTTTCCATATCTTCATAGATTTCCGAAACAGAGTGGCTATTCTCAATGCTTTGAGTTATGTTTACATCTATACCGCTATCTCGTCGTGCTGAACGTACCTGTAAACATGACGGTTTAGATGTAAGCACATATTAAAAGCTTTGAAACTCGCCACTCAGTAGCCGAAAAATTACGATTGCTGACTTTTCCTGCAGATTTGTAGAATTGTTTAAATAAAATTTCACAAACGTTTTGTAAAAAAAAAAAAAAAAAGGAAGGTCTGGGGGCGGCAATTTAGCAGCTCGCACGGGGCGGCACTTGGGCTTGCGCCGGTCCTGGAACTTACGGTTTGGTTTAGCTCTTCTGAAAGTACTATCTCTTAACAGAGAAGCTGCCTGTAGAAAATTAGCAGCCGCAAAATATGTTACAGCAAACCATCCGATAACATACTGTTTTAGAGCACAATGTGTCTGTCTTATATAGTATACTGAGAAATACACCTCTTCAAGAAGTTTTGTACTGACATTGCACAAACTGTTGAAGATACTTCCATTACGTTATTACGAGAAAGTATTACAAACACTAAAACGGAAAATATCAATATACTGGGCAAAAGGTTTCGGCTGTGGCAGCGTACTGTGCTGATACAGGCAACTACCTTTGAATGCTATTTGTAGCATATCGAAGTTTTAGCGTAATAACTTGTAGTACCGGTATGTAATTTGACAGAATAGTACGGTACCTGGTCTTTTATCACAAAATACAGCCTCAATTCTATTTCTCATTAGTAAATGACAATATTGACGCTTATCTACAAGAGGCTGTAACATAACTGGCAAATAATACTGGGTAAATTTTAGTTACGGCTGCGCCGGCGTAGTGTGCTAATGTTTGCAATGAAATGTTTGCTTTATAAGTATTATTAAATTATTGACAAGACAAGGGTATTGTTACATACGGAAACCAGTCAACCTTAGAGAAGGAACATAATTATTTATTTCATGGTCAACACATTCTATACGATTAGGTTTCCAAATAAAAAGTTGTTGCCAACATCGGCACCGTGTGCCTCTACGACCGTAAACTTTAGATCCTGTACACTAATATTCTTTTTAGTTTTAGTGTTTGTAATACATTCAGAAACTTTCTCAGTAACATAACAGAAGTACTTCAGCAATTTGAGTACAAAAATCCGATGTGGCGAATTTGTCACAGCAGACAACAAACACTGCAAGACGGCAAACAAACATCGCATATTGACAGTCATTTTTCAAATAGAAGCCAAGATCGCTTAAAAATTTTATCTAGATGATCAGTTTCGTCAGCATTAAACGTAGTACGCGAATTTTATCACTGAAATATATGTTTCTTGCTCTTTTTTCTGTATTTGCACAGAAGCAGCAATAAGTAAAGAAAACGCGAGATTTTTGTATCTAATCCACATATCTACATCTACATACATACTCCGCAATTCACCGTAAGGTGCGTGGCGGAGGGTGCACTGTACCACTACTAGGCATTTCCTTTCCTGTTCCACTCCCAAATAAAACGAGGAAAAAAAGAATGCCTATATGCCTCCGTGCGAGCCCTAATTTCTCTTATCTTGTCTTTGTGATCTTTACGCGAAATGTAAGTAGGCGACAGCAAGATTGTACTACACTCAGCTTCAAATTCCGGCCCTCTAATTTTACTTAACAGAAATTCACGAAAAGAACGTCGTCTATCTTCCAGCGATCCCCAATTGAGTTGCCGGAGCATTTCCGTGACACTCGCGCATTGGTCGAACCTACCGGTAACAAATCTAGCTGCTCGCCTCTGAACCGCCTCTATGTCTTCCTTCAAACCGATCTGCTGCGGGTCCAAAACACTTGAGCAATACTCAAGACGTGGTCGTACAAGCGTTTTATACGCGGTCTCCTTTACAGGTGAAGTACACCTTCCCAAAATTCTCCCAATAAACCTAAGTCGGCTGTCCGCCTTACTCACAACTGTCCTTACATACTCGTTCCATTTCATATCGCTCTGCAATGTTACGCCTAGATATTTCAATGACGCGACAGCATCAAGAAGCTCACTACAAATGCTGTATTCGAACATTATGGGATTGTTTTTTCTACTCATGCGCGTCACCTTACATTTTTCTACATTGAGAGCTAGCTTCCATTCTTCGCACCAACTAGAAATTTTGTCTAAGTCATCCTGTATGCTATTACAGTCAGTTACAGACGACACCCTCCCATACATCACAGCATCATCAGCCAACAGCCGCAAATTACAACTTACTCTGTCCATCAGATCATTTATATAGATAGAAAATAATAGCGGTCCTATCACACTCCCCTGGGGCACGCCTGATTATACACTCGTCTCTGATGAACACTCGGCGTCGAGAACAACATACTGCGTTCTATTACTTAGGAAGTCTTCCAGCCAGTCACAAATCTGTGAACCTATTCCATAAGCTCGTATCTTCGTTAGCAGTCTGCAGTGTGGCACCGCGTCGAATGCCTTTTTGAAGTCGAGAAAAACACAATCCGCCTGTTGCCCTTCATCCATGGCTCGCAAGATATCATGTGAGAAAAGGGCAAGCTGAGTTTCACATGAACGATGTTTCCTAAACCCGTGCTGATTCATGGAAAGAAGCTTTTCCGTTTCAAGAAAATTTACTATATTCGAACTGAGAATATGCTCCAAAATTCTACATGAAACTGATGTCAACGATATTGGCCTGTAATTCTGTGGGTCAGTTCTCATTCCTTTCTTATAAACGGGAGTCACCTGCGCTTTTTTCCAATCACTAGGAACTTTGCGCTGTATTAAAGATTCGCGATAAATGCAAGCTAAGTAGGGGGCCAATGCATCAGAATAGTCTTTGTAAAACCGAACTGGTATTCCATCCGGGCCAGTAGACTTTTTCGTATTTAGCTCTCTCAGCTGCTTCTCTAAATACCTATTGCTATGTTCCCCATTTCGGAATTAGTACGTTGATCAAATGATGGTACATTTATTCTGTCCTCCAAATGTTCAAATGTTTGTGAAGTTTATAGGACTTAACTACGGGGTCATCAGTCCCTAAACTTACAAACTACTTATGAACTACTTACAAACTAGGACGGCACAAATATCCATGCCCGAGGGGGGATTCGAACCCCCGACCGTAGTGGCCGTGCTGACCGTGACTGGAGCGCCTCAGTCACCTCGGCCACCGCGGCCGGCTTCGGTCCTCCTGCGTGAAAGATTTCTTAAAGGTTAAATTTAGAACTTCAGCTTTCCGTTTGCTTTCTTCTATTACTGCCCCGGAATGATCAACGAGTGACTGGACAGTGGGCTTTGACCCGCTTATCGATTTTACATAGGACCAGAATTTTTTCGGATTCTCGGAAAGATCTTTTGCCTACGTATGGCTGTGATAATTATTGTATGCTTCGCGCATCGATCTTTTCATAGACGCACGAATCTCTACTAACTTTTGCCTGTCATCATTTGCGTGTTCCTTTTTGAATCGAGAGTGCAACAACCTTTGCTTCCTCAGCAGCTTTCTAACATTATTATTATTATACCACGGTGTATCTTTTCCATCCTTAATCGTCTTTACTGGCCCATATTTCTCTAACCCTTTATTAACAATGCACTTAAATTTAGTCCACAATTCCTCTACATCCATAGTCCCGGAATTAAACGATACCCATTCATTTTATAAGTGCGATCGTAACATTTGCTTATCAGCTCTTCCCAACAAAAACACGCTCCTAGCATTCTTGATTGGTTTATGAACTTTGGTAACCGTCGACGCTATGACGATATCATGATCACTAATTCCTGTCTCTACACAGACATCGTTAATAATGTCAGGCCTGTTTGTGGCTATAAGGTCTAGATTATTTCCATTGCGCGTGGATTGCCGGTTTAACTGCTCGAGACAGTTTTCGGAGAATGTGTCCAGAAGTAGCTCGCAAGACTGCTTGTCTGTACCGCCTGAAATGTAACTAGCGAGGTCCCAATCTATACTCTTAAGGTTGAAGTCTCCTCCGACTAATATTACATGGCCCGGACACCTATGCACTACCTGGTACAGACTTTCTTTGAATGATTCTACAACTGCTACAGCAGCACTGGGGGGCCGGTAAAAACACCCAACTATTAACTTTACTTCTTTTAGACCTGTTATACGTGCCCAGATAACTTCACAATTACTTTCAACCTCGATCTCAGTAGAAACAATATCTTTATCCACAGCGATGAACACTCCTCCTACAGTTGTATAAGATCTGTCTTTCCGATATACATTCCACGCTTCGCTAAATATTTCTGAACTTGCCACATCATCATTTAGCCAGCTTTCGGTGCCTAAAACTATCTGAGCGCAATAACTTCCATGCAGTGCAGCAAATTCGGGAACTTTGTTTCTAATACTCTGTAAGTTCGCGGCTAATATTTGATGTTCGAATTTTTGTTCCGTACGTGGCCTGAATTAGCTGTCTGAATGCTGACCGGCGAGTGCTCATCAGAGTTAGCACCTAGCCTAAAAAAACCCATATGCACTTCACAAGTACTCTGCTACCCGAAGATCGATGTAAACAAGAGCGGAATGCAAGCTCAAAGTACCACGAGCTAAGGCTCTATGCCGGGCTATTGTAAAATATATCACTAAACTTAAATAAAACGACACTGTTCGTATAAGCTGGATGCTGCGTGTAGCACTCGCAGGAATGAAAATGGCGGATGCGCCAGCCTGTGTTTTCAGGAGCTCTAGTCGTCGCAACTACGTCAGTCAACATTTCACTGGAGTCCGCTGCACATAACGCTGTTACCTCCTGTCGAAGTTCCTGCAGCATGCGTTGCTTACGTCGATACACGTTATCTCTCAATCCCCTACAGGTAAAACAGTTCATAGGTGTTACATCTGGCGACCGTGGAGGGAACTCGATGGGTCGTCTTCGCCCAATCCCATGTTCCTGGTAATTGTACTCCATGGAAGCTCGTACGGCTGTCCTGTTGACAGAAGACCTCTTCATCAGCTCCATACGCGCACGCGTACCTGCCAAAATGACGTGCGTAACATTTCCAGGTACTTCTCCAGTGACAGTTGCATCAAAGAAAATGGGTTCTACCAAGCCACTAGATGACAGTTCACACTGCACAAGAACATTTGGTAGATTGAACGCCTTATCCGCATAAAAATTTTCAGGTTCCCAGTACACACTGTTACGTCGATTCACGGTCCCGTTAAGTTTAAATTGTGCCTCGTCACTCCACACTACCTTCATCACAAAAGTTGCTCATCTTCAGTTACGATACAATTTTCTGATACAATTCGCAAAATTTCATTCGACGATCACGATCGTCGTCATTGCGTGCAATAATCTTGGAATGTAAGCTTTCTACTTTACACTTTTCAGAATTCCTTGTTCATTCGTATTGAAATGTTCAAATGTTAGTAAATGTATGGGACTTAACTGCTTGGTTATTGGTCCCTAACTTACAAACATACTTAACCGTAGTTAAACTAACCTAAGGACAACATACACCCATGCCAAAGGGAGGACTCGAACCTCCGAAGGCGAATGGCCGCGCGCACCGCAGCATGGCGCCTCAGAGCGCAGGGCTATTCCGCCGTGCCTACATTCTACTGCTAATCCCCACTTCACGTCGAGGAGGCTTTGTACAGCTTTCTGGCACCTTCGGTGACAATGAACTGCCTTGTTTACTGGCGAGCTATGGCGCCACTCTGTCGCTGAGGCTCCGTTCCTGTGTCTCCGGAAGACAAATGGTTCTCAGCCCAGAAAAAACGCGCATTGGCAACCGCTGCTAGTGCCCTGCTGGTGCTGGGGTCGCTTTCACGCTACCAGCTGACAGTGTCCATACGCCGTCCTCTCACGGGGCGTGGAAACGCACGTGGAGGAGGACGTGGTGCCGTTGCAGCGTGGAGTTCCACGTTCCACTGCCCTGCGGAGCGTGGCATGAAGGATCCACCATGTTAGATTTTAGTTCGTGGAGTGGAACGTGGCCAATGAGAAGCGACCTGGTTTTCACGTGACAAGCATTACTATTGAGCCGCCACATTGCAAACGGAACTCCGTATTTCGTGCCTTCTTTCGTTGTAGCGTACGATGTTTGAAGATATAATCTTTTTGAAAGCGTCAGAATATTGAAGAAATTTTGAAAAGGCGTCATTTTAGATAAGATTTGTTACAATAAATTACCGGAAACACCATTTTCACAGCTTTAAAGATTCTCGTAGTTAACGTGTGTCCGTGTTATAATTAGTACAACGTGAAAGAATATCGTTCCTTTGCTAAAATATAACGCACTCTATTAAAGAAGCGTCTGTGTGATACTTTGTAATACATAACATATTGCAACATGTTCTAGAAGAGTGGTATAGCCAGACAGTTCATAAATGATTTAATCTCGAGCCGGCCGCGGTGGCCGAGGGGACTGAGGCGCTCCAGTCACGGTCTGCACGGCCACTACGGTCGGGGGTTCGAATCCCCCCTCGGGCATGGATATTTGTGCCGTCCTTAGGATTAGCTAGTTCATAAGTAGTTTGTAAGTTTAGGGACTGATGACCCCGTAGTTAAGTCCCATAGACTATACAAACATTTGAACATTTTTGATTGGTCGATACTGCCATCCACCGTGTGGTAGGCTGCTCCAAAATAGCGGATCTATGGAAATGGATAAAGTTAAAACATCAGGATTGCTGTCCCTGAGTGTCAACAACATCAACACGAAGAAACTGATGTACATGGATGTCAAGGCTTTCCCAGTGTCCAAGACCGGAACTCTAACTTGGTTCATATATTCGTTCATCAACTACGCCCTTGCGGGAGGTGGATGTATGAGCAACTTTCGACAATACATCCTTTGTGTAAGAAGAGAAATCCTCAACGATCCATGGAAAAGAGAAAAATTTTCGCCGTTCATTCACTTTTTGTAAGACAACTTGTTTCACAAAATTATAACTATTTGTAAACACAATTTGTAAATAAAGTTCTTCTTTAAAAAATGTAGGACTAGCGTAGTTGGTAACGTTGCGGAATGTGGTGCAGAGATGATCGGCGGAATAGGTTCGATTCTGTGCACCTCCGAAATAGTTTTATTTTTTTCCTTCTTTCTTTCCTTAACGTTTCTGGTTCTTTCTTATAATTAAAGTACAATATCCGATATTCGTTGTTATTTTCTTAAGGCGACTTATTACCGTAGTGGTTAGCGTCACGAGCTGCGGAGGAAAAGAGATGTAAATAAAAGGTTTGCATTTTCACTCTCCTAGATATTTTAACCATTTTGTTTAATTATGGTTATTTGAACTTATTTGTTAATTTAATACTATTGTAATATCCGGTATTCGACGTTATTTATTAGAAACAAATACGAACTTTGTCCACGAGAGAATTTGTTGTTTTTCGTTCTAGGCCACAGGGACAAATAAAATGCAAGGCAGTACCCTACGCCACTCGGTTTTCCCCACGGTGTTTGAATTAAGTTGCACTTCAGTAAACTGTTGGAATAGTTCAGTTTCATAGTGCAAAGTGAACATGGCTAGCGCGTGGTTATAGAAGCAGATGTGGTGTAGGAGGAATAGTGTTTACATACAATACCAAAAGCAAAAATTATCACAATGAGCATTGTCGAGTTGAGGCGTTGCCCCGCGTGTATAACAAGTAAAATATACGGTTAGCATCTATTATCTCCGAATATACAGAATATGTACAACATGAAAATGGGAATATAAGAGGAAGACAACTGGAGCTGGTGCAAATGATGTATTTCACCACTGACAATTTTTTAAAGAATTTTTGCCAAAATTGATTGTCGTAAATTTCGTTATTTCAACCGCTTTCGGATACATGTAGTGTCTTTGTGATTCTTAAAGAAAAATAAATACAATTTCTATAAGAGTATTGCATGCCACATGCAAACGTAAGAAAGCATTTCGGTTTTTCCGACGACGGCTAAGAGAGATAACCTTTAATTTTACGCACTGACAGTAGCGTCGATAGACACCCCTCGTTTCTGTTCGCGGCTTCTTCCCCCATTCTGCCTTGTTACCGATTCAGACAAATTTCAGTCCATATTAATTACTGAGGCATTTTGACTATTGTCTTTTCGTTCCATTCCATTATGGTAGTGGTGGTGGTAACGGCTGTTGAATAATTAAATAATTCTCAGTCTCTGTTGCAGTAATCTTTATTACTCCAATTACGCGTTTCGGGCTGTTAGTGCATCATCAGACTGAGCGGAGATGGAGTCACTCAACTATCTAAAGTTGTGATGGAGGGAGTTTAACAATTTGTGTTGTCCTTGGGCCCCATAGCAGCAGAGGAGTCGCTGTCGCGGAAGGTCCACGTTTACAACTCATTGTCTTTTCATTAGATTTTCTTCCATAAAGAATGTTTATTGCGCCTACGACGGTATATGATTTCCGAATAGGTTGTTTACAGCAATCAGCCGTTCTTTTAGTAAAAAACTGGTTTTGCAGATGTTGATTTCGATAAGTGACTTGCCATTTTCAATGCATACTTCTTTTAATATCAGTATGCTATGGATGTGCATTGTTTAACCCCCGTTTACGCTATGCAATACACTTTTCACAGTTTAGTTTAGCTGCAACACTTTTTACAATTGTCTTTCCCCGTGAAATACAGTTACTGATCGCACCAACAAAGTATAAATTTAATCAAGTATAAAAAAATCACTAAATATATAGGGTGGTCCTATGTGTGTCGAAATGAAAGGGCTGGTGGAGGGAACCGAAATAAGCAGATTTTGTACAGGACTGTGCGGTCGGTAATATCGCCTTGAGCTGGAAGAGAGCGCTGAAGAGAGATGGTGCGATTGGAGCGGTCTACTTGCTGTCGAATCTCTGGAACAGTTCTAAAGCGATTACCACGAAGTGGTTCCTTCATCTTCGGAATAAAATCAGTCACAAGGACCTAAGTCCGGTGAGTATAGTGGATGGTACAGTACTTCCCAGACTCATCGACCGAACAGAGCAGCCACAGCTTGCACGGTATGCGCCCGCACATTGTCGTTCAGTGATGGATGGGTTGCGCAGAACATGCTGCCCCTTCTTTAAGACCTTGATGAGACTGTCCTGCTTTACGTCCTCTGGTACATTAAATCTTGATACAACACCGTTGCTCCTGTTTCGAAACCATAGTGACATCATTACGTTAGACCGCTCGCTCACAAGTGACTGTTTCCCTCGATTGTGCAGGTAGACAGCCGAGGGAGGAGAACTGCCTCCTTGGCAGCCGTATCCGCAAACCCATTCCCCAACAATCCCACTTGGCCAGGGACTCACAGAAACTCGCTGAACGAGAGGTAAGACAATTGCGGATGCTTTGTACCAGGAGATGGACAGGTTATAGCGTGCGGAGGCTAAAGAGCACTCAGGGTCAGAGCAAATGACAGTCTTATTGAGCGAGTTTCGCCGGACGTATTTGTTGGCTTGATATAATGCATACAGCTCAGCTGTAAAGTTTGGCCTCCACTCAGGAAGACGACATTTAAACGAGGCGTTGCCAAGCACAAACGCACACCCAACACACTGGTCTGTCTTTGAGCCATCAGTGTTGATGAACAAATTGTCATCAAATTTGAACCTGAGTGCGAGAAATGCTGGAATGTTGTCTTCCGAGTTCTCAGAAAGACCTATTGCTTCTTCTGCAATACGATCTCGATTTTGTTCAATAGAAAGACGAAGTGACTATTTTTATAACTGATCAAGACTCAAGCCTTTACATTGGAAAGCAACCTGAGTACATTGTCACCCCAAAACGTGTGACACCCAGGGCGGGCCGCACCCAGCACCCCCCCCCCCTCACGGCTTATTCGCTTATTTACGCGATTTCCTGTGACGTCACTAGTGCTCGCGGCGTCGCCATATATGGTAATGTATTGGTCGTGGGCATGCCACACCCGCTTCAACCGATCGTTGGCCGGGTCCCAAGCTGTGTTTAGCTGCAAGCACCCCACCCCCTGTCTTTAAAGTACATGACAAAAACTGAATAATCTCGATCGCGTCTTATTAGGCATGCCAGAAAGTATTTCTTCTTGTAATGACTGATGTATCGTCGAAAGCAATACGATGTTTGTTTTCCAAAGCCGTGTGCCTGTGGACAGTTTTACATCGGCAGAAAGTGCGTACTATTGAACAGTGCAGTGTTGAAATATGTTTCCGTTTACGTAATATCGAGAAATGAGCAATTGCGGGACATGCTCTGGAAAACAAACAACGCGTTGCGTTCGACATCAATCATTACAAGTACAAATAGCGTAATAAAAGAGGATCTAAATTAAAATACGTGATAAAACTCTTAATAAAGACGGCGACCCAACCATCGGGTGCGGCAGGAACGCGACCAAAACGCTAACTTATATGATGACGCCGCTAGCACGTGGCCAACGGGAAATACAGGCCTCAGGCAGCACCCCCTATAGAAGAAAGCCTGCGCACGACGTCACAACATGGCGGCGGTGAGAGGCTTAGAGTCCTCTGAAAGATTGTAAACATTAGCAGTTATTACGTAAATTGGTGTAATGTATGGTGTGATCGCTACGCTGGACGATTTGTGTGTGTGAGAACAACGTGCGATCTCTTTTTTTTTTACTGACAAAATGCCGTTTCGCTGTTCTGTGCCGCAATGTAGAGGAAATTACGACTGTGGCCCAAACGTTACCGTCTTTAAACGTCCGGAGAAGAATAGGCTAATGGGGGTGGTTACGTAAAATAAAAGAATCGCAATATCTATGGGTAAAAAGTCATGACTTGAAAACTCATTTATGAGGTTAAACAAAAACGAAAACTTACTCATTAACTTTAAGAAGGAACCAAGTTATCCTGTAAATTCTTGATATCCATTTCTTCTTCTCCGGACGTTTAAAGACGGTAACTTTTGAGCCACAGTCGTAATTTCTTCTACATTTCAGGACAGAAGAGCGAAACGGCATTTTGTCAGTAAAAAAGAGGTCACACGTTGTTCTCACTCACACAAATCGTCCAGCGTAGCGATCAAACCGTACACAACAAAAATTGACGTAATAAGTACACTACTGAACGAAAGAATGCACTATAAACAGCGTGCACTGCTAATGTTTACAATCTTTCCGAGGACTCTAAGCCTCTCACCGCCGCCATGTTGTGACGTCGTGCGCAGGCTTTCCTCTATAGGGGGTGCTGCCTCAGCGCGCACCTCACACCACGTAAGCAAGGTAGTTTCAGAGCCGCAGCGATCGCTAATTCAGTGGCTGCCCGCTATGATGCAGTGGGGTGTGCCCCAGCGGCCGGCCAATTGGCTAGTGATCGCGCCGGCTCGGAACTACCTTGCTTACGTAGCTGAGAAGCGCTGAAGCAACACCACCTAGAAAAAAAACACCACCTAGTCTCCAGGTGGTGTTGTCTGAAGTCTGTATTTCTCGCCGGCCACGCCGCATCTGTGACGTCAGAGGAAGCCGAGCAGCGGCGCCACTGAATGGAATCTTATGAAGTTTCAATTTTTACACAGAGTTTCATGTTAATTAAACTGTAAAAACCTCTTTGGCTATTAACATAGTTCCTTCACTGTTTTACGTGCAGATTATATACACTCCATTTTCACTATGTTGCTCCTCTTCCAATTTCAAATTAATGCGAGCCTACTCATTTTATTTCTTGTGCAATTGTTTTCGTAGTATAATTGGTTAAATTATAGAAAGTGTAAAAATAAGTCACGGATTAATAAATTTAATAGGCTTTATTTAAAAAAAAAATCGCATTGACGTGTTTTACGACCCACTTTAGACTTGTAGTTTTATACGTTTTTGCAAACATTTTGGACAAAAATAATAATGTAAACCATAAAAAATTAATTACCAAGAGTGTCTGAAACACTTTTTAAGGGGGGAAAAGTTAGGTAGTGGCGGATTTTGAACCACTGGCCATCAGCGTCTCAGTCTAACGCATTGCACACTAGGCTACGGCCAACACTTACAAGTTAAGTTCTTAAATTTCACAATATTCATGGGTTTTGTTAACTGATGCTAATATGGCATTTGTAGACACTAGATTATTATGTATCGTACGAAAAACAACGTGTTTTTGTTAATTCTTTCAGTGCGCCATTGCTTTGAAATGACAACGTGTAAGTTAAAATAAGAAAATGAACAATTACGCATCGTAAGATTGCTTATGCCAGAGAGAGTTCTGGGCGATGAATGTCGCGTGACATCTGCGAACGGCTGGTTTTCGTTAATTCAGTGGAGGGTGTCAAAACTCTGTTATTTTTGCAAATATCTCTCAAACGATACGAGATATGAAAAAAAAAGAAAAAAACATAAGGGAACAGGGAACAAAGCTGTAGAGAATCTTCTCCTCTACAAATTCGGTTATTCAATTTTAGCGTCAGATGAACGTTTTATATGCAATTAAAATTACATTACATTCGGCCTTTTCTTGGCATTACTAACGTATTTCTTGTCAGACATATTTGAAAAAGCGAGGTTCTGGTCTCTGTTAGCCAAAAATTATGTCTGTAATATCGGTGCCGATCGGTTGAACGGTTCGACCTAAAAAGTGGGAACACGTTACAGCCAGACGGACATCGTCAAATCGCCGTTAGTTTTGCAAATATCTCTGCAACGATGCAAGATATGAAAAAAACATAATAGAGCGAAGTTGTAGAGAATTTTCCACTCTACCAATTAGGTTATTCAATTTTCGTGTCAGATGAACGGTTCGTTTGCAATTACAATTATATTACAAACGGCTTTTTTTTGCCTTACTACCGTATTTTTTGTCCGAAAAATTTGAAAAAGGGAGATTCTGGTCTCTGTCGGCCTACAATAACGTCTGTAAAATTTGGTGTTGATCGGTTGAACGGTTCGTCTTAAAAACGGGGAACACGTTACGGACAGACAGGCAGGCATCCCAAAATTGCCGTTATTTTGCAAATATCTCTGAAACGATACGAGATGTGAAAAAAACATAAGAGAGCAAACTTGTAGAGAATTTTCTCCTCTACAAATTAGGCTATTCAATTTTCGTGTCAGGTGAATGGTTAAGCCGTTATTTTTATTTAAATTTCAAGCTGTCAAAAAAGGATCGCAAAGGCCCACTTTTAGTGTTACTACCGTAACCTAAAGTGTGCCAAAAATTAGCTGCCGCCGCCTGTGACTGCGATGGGGCCTGAAAGGCTAGGTCTGTCACTCGTACGTAACGGAAGAAACACAAGGAATGAAATTATACCGCGAGATTCCCGGTGGCGCCGGGTGCCTCCGTGCGAGGCATTCTTTGGTGCAGTTCTGGCACCGGTGTGGAGGACGCAGCTGGCGCGCGGGACGAGACACATTGTTGGCAACGCACCCACTCGGCGCCAGCCACACGAAACCACGCTGGCATCCACTCCCCCTCCCCATCGAAACGCTCATACTAAAATCTAGAAATTATTCGCACTAACAAGGAAAGTATTCGGGGTCGAACAAACACAAATACACCAAAGTCATGTGAGAGATAATGTAGAGGTCCTTTATTGCACTAGCGATACTCTCGCATCTGCAAAACTTTGCTGTCGCCCCATTAGAGGCCTTTGCGTGTGCCACGCCGGATTACACATTGAGCTGCAGGTACACCAGTCGGAACCAGTAGGTACAGTGCGGTGAGCCTCTGAAGTTGCGCTTTGTGGCGTTATTTGTGTAGTGAAGCGTCAGATGGGTGGTTGATTGGTAATCAATCCTGCTAATGTATTGCGGTTGGAAATGAAATGTTTGTAATTCTATCGGACCAAACTGCGTGGTCATCAGTCCGTATCTTACAAACTACTTAAACTAAACTAACCTAAGGACAACACACACATCCATGCCCCAGGGAGGACTCGAACCTCCACGGCGAGCAACCGCGCGCTCCGCAGCGAGACGCTTTACACCGCTCGGCTACTCCACCGCGGCTATTGCGGTTGGTTGAGATGAAATTCCGAAGAGCCCTTCTTCGTGAAAATGGTATTGGTGATGAAGATGAATCATTCGCATGTTTTCCGGTATCTTTTATAGTGCAGAAATATGAGCATAAATTAGAAACACTGTAATAGGTACCAGGTAACATGCGAATGATTCATCTTCTACACCAATACCACTTCACGAAGAAGGTGTCTTCGTAACTTCATCTAAACCAGTCAAAGTATATTAGCAGAATTGATTACCAATCGCCGACCCATCCGACGCTTCACTATGAAAATAACGTCATAAAACGTAACTTCAGAGGCACACTGCACCGTCACTACTGGCGCACCGGCAGGTCAATGTGGAATGCGGCATGGAACATGCAGAAGCCTCTAACGGGCGACTGCAGAGTTTTGCAGATGTGGGAGTATCACTGGTGCAATAAGGGACCTCTACATTATCTCTCACACGATTGTCGTGTATCTGTACTTGTTCGAACCCAAGTAATTTCCTTGTAAGAATTTAATACAAATTATACCCGAACGTAACAAAATATTTTGTCAGATTAGATGTTAGTTCAATTCATCCGTATTGAGGAAATTCTCGCGGATGTGGAACATGTCAGAATATTTGTTTTCTTTTACTGGTTGAAATACTAATAGTATATATACATACATCATTTAATTCTTTTCAAAATTCGTCATTAGAGTAGATTGAATTGGCTACTACAATGTCAGGCTCCTCTTAAACCTCTGTTTAAAAAAAATACTATTTATACCAAGGACGCTGTTATAAATTATTTATTTCGACAGGCCTGTTTCGGCGTGATTGTCCTCGACAGGGGCACCGAAGGTTACTGTAAAATACAGGGTTAATAGTACTATTAAATTTAACTATGTGATGATCCAACCACCCCCCACAAAAACCAAATACATGATAGTTGAAAGAGCCCTACACCCAGAAATCCAGGAATTAACTGTGGATAATAACACCTGCAAAAGAGTAAAGAATTTTAAATAACTTTGAAGCATAATTTCAGAAAATTCATCGTCTGGAGTGGAAATAAAGGCAATAATTCAAGCGGATAGTAGATGCTTACACTAAATACACAATATTTTGACTTCCCGGAGCATATCACGAGCCCTCAAACTAAGGTTGTATAAAACATTAATTCATCCGTCATTCTATATGGGTGTCAATGCTGCAGCACCAGAAAACAGGAATTAAACAAGCTCGCAGTTTTTGAAAGGAGATGCTCGAGGGAGATATTTGGACCGGTTGAAGGCAACATAACAGGAATGTGGAGGGGAAGTCACAATACAGAATTAGAACAACTCTATAGTGAACCGAACATTGTGGACTTGATGAGAAGCAGAGGATTAGAATGGGCAGGGCATGTGGTACGTATGAGTGAAAAAAAAAAAAAATGTTCAAATGTTTGTAAATCTATCGGACCAGACTGCGTGGTCATCAGTCCGTAGCTTACAAACTACTTAAACCTAGGTAAACTAACCTAAGGACAAACACACACACCCATGCCCCAGGGAGGACTCGAACCTCCACGGCGAGCAACCGCGCGCTCCGCAGCGAGACGCTTTAGACCGCTTTTTTTTTCCGGGTCTCTATCCTCCCCTACAACCCGTCCTTCCGCTCGTCAAAATAGCCTTCATCGGCTAGCTTCAGTAGCTATGATATAGTACTTGTATTCGTAGAAGGAAAAAGCTAATTTCTTCTTTAGAGACAAATAAAATTTCTCCTTGTAAAAGATTTAAATTGTCGTGAGGACTCCTTCTTCTAGAGTCTGTGAAAAAAAATGTTTTTTCTGAAACTAAATTGAAACTTCTTCTTCGAAGTTTTTGTTTTTAACGTTCTTCTGCGAAAGCCAAATTAAATATAAACAGGACCTAAAATAAATAAATAAAATTGATCCTTCTCCTTCCTCCTGAACTTCTATGGATGCACATGATCCGGAAATAAAGGGTCTCTTGAAGAAGGGTGATATATCAATCACATCATTTTACACAGGCGTTCCTTTTCCAGCACGGTGTATGCCCTCTCGGAGTTCGTCTTCTCGAAATTTATTTTGTAGTTTACCGTTGATACTCGAATTCGAAATGTTCATCCTCTCATCTAATCAATGTTTATTGCAAAACTGGGGCTTCTCTTAACTCCGATTACGCAACCGGCAGAAAATTTCAGCGCTTAATATTTCATTAAGAATGTCTTGTTACAATCAGCGTTTCAGATGATTGTTCTTCTCAGAAAACATGCATAACGTTTTTTGTAATTTTTTCTTCGAGTTAGTGTATGGTGCTGGGTCGTGATGTAGAGCCAGTAATCTTCCTTGCTCTTTTTATCGTGCGTCATAATATAGTGCACTGTGTGTCCTATTATCCAATTGACGGCATTTCGTTTGGTCATGGGGTAAGGATTTGCCTGTGGATTCAAAAAATCTGATGGTTTGTAGACATTAGGCGCCGTCCTATTGATAATCGCTAATTTCTGTGTGACCAACTGCCAAATGTCCTTGACGCTGTCACATACCAGCCTGTGTTCTTCTGTATCCGTAAGATGGCATGATGTACACAATGGAGAGTTGACGAGATGTATGGCATGAAGTTTGTCGTTAGTTGTTATTTTCCGGTTTACAGCTTTGTACCATGTGGCTTTTACTTTAGAAGGAAGGTTGGGCTCGTGAATATTTTTCCAAATTAGTGGCCAGTCGTAAACAGGATATTTTTGTTCGATGGCATTATTTCCCTTGTTTTTCATGAGTTCCTTGTAAACTTCCTTCACGATCATCATCTTCTGTCCTGTTATTGTCGAAGATAGATAGCTATATTCGACTAAAAAGTGTCTAAACTGATAAAAAGCCAATAGGAATGTGATGTACATCAATTGGAGGTTGTATGCTGACAGGAGCTATTTCATTTAGCAGATGGGCTGTGAGGCTGTTGGGCGACGTTTTCCATAGCTTGTACGTCTTGCACGCGTACAAAGATCTTAACTTATAGGTGACATCTGTGAGGTTCAGTCCACCTTTCTGTGTAGGAAGTGTGAGTGTGCTGAACTTCACTTTAAAAATATTGCCTTGGCTGACAAAGTTCCCCAATGCCGACATGATTCTGTTGGCGATGCCGTGCGGTACGGGAAAGGCTTGTGCAACATAATTAAGTTTCGATGTCATGTATACATTAACAAGCGTGGTTTTTTGAAGTTCGTCAAGGTGCCTCAGTCTGTTTTCTTGAATAACTGCACGTATTTTAGCAAGTAGGTGTCTGTAGTTTATAGCGATGGTATGCTGGATATTATTCCTGAATTCAATCCCTAAGCACTTGAGTTGGTCTACTTCTGGTAACTCTTTTAGACTTCGCGTACATTTCCCTTTACCTATATTCATAATGCCTGACTTCCTTTTGTTTAGCTTCGCTCCGGATGCCAGTTCATATTTGTGCACCATTTGCAGAGCTTGCGCCAGTTCTTGCTCGTTCATAACCAGGAAGCCAACATCGTCTACATATGCGTTACACACTATTTTCTGGCTATTTATCTGCAATCCTTGTAGTTGTTGTGTAAGCGTGGAAAGCAGAGGTTCGATCGCAATGGCAAATAATGCCATTGACATGGGACATCCTTGTCTTACAGAGGAATCCATCATAATCGGTTGGCTTAATTGTCCATTTATCATTATACGTGCTACGCTATTACGTAATATTTGTTCAATTGCCGGCCGCGGTGGCCGAGGAGACTGAGGCGCTACAGTCACGGTCTGCACGGCCA
The DNA here is from genome assembly GCA_026315105.1 of Locusta migratoria. Classification (NCBI taxonomy): domain Eukaryota; kingdom Metazoa; phylum Arthropoda; class Insecta; order Orthoptera; family Acrididae; genus Locusta; species Locusta migratoria. The sequence continues at coordinate 106,877,916 of CM048745.1, read as the reverse complement.
CTACGGTCGGGGGTTCGAATCCCCCCTCGGGCATGGATATTTGTGCCGTCCTAGTTCGTAAGTAGTTCATAAGTAGTTTGTAAGTTTAGGGACTGATGACCCCGTAGTTAAGTCCCATAAACTATACAAACATTTGAAACATTTGTTCAATTATCCGCAGGAAACCCGGAGAGAACCCCACTACTTTCATGGTATTAAGAAGGTATTGATGATTAACTCTGTCAAATGCCTTCTCAAAGTCTAACGACACTATTGCACACTTTATTCGACAGACTTCCGCAGTTGATATAATATCCCGGTATTCGCATATATTTTGTGAGATACTTCTGTCTTTACCGACACATTTTTGGTACTGGCCAGTTATTGAATTCATGATCAGTTTCATTCTTCTTGCCAGTATGCGTGCAAAAATCTTATAGTCACTATTCAATAGTGTGATCGGACGTAAATTTTCAATTCCTTTGCTTACTGAGTTCTTAGGAATTAGGACTATAACGCCCTCCGGGAATTCTTTGGGGATGTCGACATTGCCGGTCAGAAGTTCGTTACACATACTTAGTAATTTGCTCTTCAGTATAGGCCAGAACACTTGGTAAAATTCTATGGGGATCCCATCAGGTCCTGGGGATTTATTTTTAGGACTCCGTGCTATTGCATCTTTCAGCTCTTCCTCTTCTATATCCGATGTGAGATGTCCTCGTTCCTCCACAGTGAGTCTTCCTGTTATGTTCCTTGTCAGCTCATCCTGCATATTTTCATCAGTGGGTTTATGTGACATTAGTTCCGATATATAGTTATGAATTGCGTCTTTAATTTCATTTTGTTTCGTAAGAGTTTGTCCATTAGGTAACTTAAGTTCTGTCAGGATTTTTCTACTCCCTCTCTTTTTTTCACGCATAACGTGGAATATTGACGGTTCTTCCCCGTCTATATTATTCTGCACTCTAGACCATATTTTAAAAACTTCCGCTTGCTTCCGTTTTAGAGCTACAATTTTTGCTTTGATTTTCTGAATCCTTGTGTAATTGTCTATCATTTGTTCATCCATGGTGTACAAATCCCTAAGACATTAAAAATAAAATTCAGTCGTTTTTTTATACCAAAAGTTCCTCTGTCGTGAGTATTCAATCAGCGTTTTTCGTATCTTTGGCTTCGCACACTGCAGCCACCAAGCTGTGATCGAGCTGTATGACGGTATTCTGTTCTCACATTGTTGCCAGACATTGGTGATCACCACGCGACATTCCTCATCTTGCAGATGTGAGATGTTGAGTTTCCATAAGCCTCTAGCTCGGTAATTCTCTTGTTTCTGCAAATTAATTGTTGTGATGTAAGCCGCATGATAAGAGAAGCAGGTGGGCCACACTTCAGACTGGAGAATGTGGTCCTTCATATCAGCTGATACATAAATTCTATCCAGCCTGCTGGTTGAATGACTAGTAAAGTAAGTAAACCCAGGTGCCGCACCGTGGGTATGCTCCCAGGTGTCTGTTAATTTCAGTTGGTGTACTATACGCTCAAGTTCGATGGATTTATTACAGTTCGGTATCTGATCTTTGGGGTGAAGAACACAATTGAAGTCACCGGCTAGGATAATATGATCTTTATGGTTACGGAAGAGAGGAACGATGTCACTTCTATAAAATTCCGCTCTCGCACGCCTGTTATTATTTCCGGATGGTGCGTACACATTGATAATGCGCGTGTTGTTGATAGTTGCCGCAAGTCATCTGCTGCTTACAAGTTTTTCTATTTCTTCGACTCGAATGCCTTCTTTCGTTAGAATTGCGGTTCCTAGGTCTGCACCGTTACCAGGGTTGGTGATTGCGTTATAGCCCTGTATCGCATCGAGATTGATATCTGATGCTTTCTGCAAAAGTAGTATGTCAATATCGGCTGCGTGCGCAAAATCTTTCACGTGTTGGAGACGGATGGAAGAGCGTATCTTATTAATATTTAGCGTGGCTACTTTGAAAGCTTGTGTTGCGTTCATATTGTTATTCATTTATATTAAAATTCGTCATAGGAAGTACTGTCAGAGACATCTCCTGTTCCACTCATCTGTTCCAAGGAAGTTGTATCCATCATGTTCATTTCATCTTCTTGCTGATCAAGGGGCTTCGCGGTTGTAACAATATCCTCCATTTCTTCATCTGCATTTCTTTCATTCAATTCCTCTACCCAGCTTTTGTGCTTGTTGCTCTTCCGGGTGTTTGAGTTCGAACCTCATGTTTCGGAAGAAACTTTTACATCGCAAGAAGGTTTCTGCTGCATTTTTCCTTGTGGCAGATGTTCCGGTGGGATGAGACACAATGAACGTTTGTCGACTTGCTTGAGTTCGGATTGCTGCGTGCTCGCAACCGAAATCTTCAGTGATTCCTCACGTTGCTTCTTGCTGATCTCCTTAGCCTTTTCTCTCAATGGACCTGCTAGTTCATCAGCATTCTTTGCAGCGAGTCTCCTCTTTTTATTTTGTCTTGTAGGACTTCGTTGTGAAGAAGCTCCTTCTTTTGTGGCGACAGTTGTTTCTTGAACATGTTCTTTGGCTTTTGTGGTTGAAACCTCTAGCTTTTTGTCTTTCTCTCCGGTCAATTCCATCAGATTAATATTAGGCTCTGCGCTCGGTGGCGTCGTGGTAGCAGCAGTAGCCTCTTCTTCTTGACGATTTTCTTGAGTCGCTACTATAGTGGGACTAGTGCCCATTATTAAATCTGAAGCTTGTTCCTCCACAACTACAACAGGTGTCGGAGTTTCAGTATGCGTAGACGGGTTCTTTTGTGAGGTTTCTACAGTCTCCACAACGTTATCTGCCTCAGGTACTTTATAAAACGTGCTGACTTCGGGGGCCGCAGTTGTAGCAGCGGGTCTGCGCGCCACGGCGGCGTACGTCACGGGCATGGATGTCAACACGGGGGCTGTCTGCCTGTCTGCCTCGCCGGCGGGCAGCTGCGCCACGCGCCGCTGCAGGCACTCGGCTCGCACGTGGCCTGTTTTGCCACAAGCTGCACACGTCTTAGGCTGGTCATCGTACATAACTATCGCACGGTAACCACAAACCTCAATGTACGACGGAATGTGTCTCCGTAGATCGACTTTCAACTGGCGCACTCCGTTTAAAACCGGAAATTTATGGGAATTGGACCATCTCTCGCCAACGTTACTGATAACTCTGCCATATTTCGAAATCACTTCGTCGATCTCTTCACTGGTTATTTCAAATGGAAGTTCAAATATGCGAACTGTCCGTATTCCAAAGTCAGCATGAGAGACGTAAACCTTGCCAACTTTTCCGTCACTGTATTTAAATTTTGCCTCGCCTCCACAATATTCGACAATTTTCGAGCATAAATCAGATCGAGCTAATTTCACGAAAACCATGCTGCTTACAATCGACAGATGGATCCCAATTATGTCATCTAGTCATAGTTTAAATTCAGTCTCTAACCATTCCTCAACTTCGAACGATTTTGGTCGAGTCAAGTTCTTATCAAATGTGAACCTCATGGTATCCTTCCTATCCTTTACAACCGGTTGCGTCATCACGAAATCGTTCTCATTTTCTGTACAGCACAACTGATACCGCTACAGCAAGCGCAGCGACTCACCACTCGTAACAGCGTCGGCGTAGCGTACAGCACGGCACAACCTTCCTCCTCGCCGTCCGCCGGCAGACTGCGTCGGCTACTCCACCGCGGCGTATGAGTGAGGAGCGATGGCCATGGAGATGATACCAACAGGCAGAAGACCACTGGGATGACCAACGAAGAGGTGGATGGACGGGATAAGAGAAGACCTGCAAAAAACCTGAGGCCTGGAAAAACTGGGAACAGACAGCGAAGAATCACAATGAATGGAGAGCCTTGGTTATGTCATCGCGCGGTCCACTGGGCCGAATCGCGTAAAGTTTTAATATGTTTTAAATTTCATCGCCTGCTTCGCTGATGTAGAAAAAACTCCTGTGTCGATCAGCTTCTTCGCATAATTAGTGTTGTGCTGAAACTAATCTGGCAGCCTGGGTTTTTCGTAGTAAATGGAAGTACACTGTTGCCTGTTTGACTTCTATTATCTTCCAAAACAACATAATTGCATTGGTATAAAGTAACAGACAGCATCATGTTATCATCCGAACTCATACTAAGCATTCATATTTATAGATAATACTAGGTTCCAGAGTGTCCCAGAAAAAAAGTTGGTACAATAAAATTCCTGAATTACGCTTCTGTGATTAAATTAGACGTTTTTCACAAATAAGATATACACCAGTTAATCAGCACAAACGGCAGACAGTTTTACAAATATTTATTGACAATATTATATACCATACATGTATGCAAAATGATTAGTGCAGGGTTGGTTTGTTTACATAATTGAAATTTTTCCATTTTTCCGTGCAGTTTCGGTACCAACTGTTTAGATACATTACGTAACTTCAGGAAATGGAGGTAAATGTATTATTGTAGTAATACGAGTAATGGCATCATGTTACCAGACAATATTATTACAAGATTTTTTTAAACTGTAAAGGAAAGTAATTTGACGGTAAAGTGTAAGGAGTAACAAAGTATTTTATAACATTATTTACATTACAATATACTTACGCAGTGTCAAAAGGGTTCTGAACAGTGCTTTTCTAAATGCTTACTCCATTAATGTAGCAAAAATTAATCTGGTTTATTAGTGTATTACTATCTATATTTGCGGCAAGTTTCGAATGAAAATAAAGTACTGAGAGACTCGATTGTCTCAGTAATTGTACTATTTCAGTACCTGTTGCCTAAGGATATAGACTTAAACGGTATCGAATAATTCCTTAACAAAATAAATAAATAAGAATAAAAATAGTGGGTTCCTTAGGGCTAAATCCATTACAACTGAATAATTTCAACTGATACATACATTGGCTGGTCTTTTTGTAATATCGATTTCTCACTGTGTTTATCTGTTTTTTTGGCTGTTGGATTAACAGATATATAATAACTGATGTTTTTTTTTTAGTTCTTTATGATGCTGTTCTCTTATAGAAAGTTTAGTTCGTATGTAGTCGTTGTATGACACATCATTTGAAATAATTCAGCGATACTATAAGGTTATATGTCAATTGTAAGCTATCCAGTGATTACTATTAATTTCGTTATAATAATATTTCTGATGTGTATATTAGGTTTCATAAGAACCATTGGAATGTATATTCAAATGTTTCTTAATCTATGAAACTTCACTATTGCGGTTATCAGTCCTTAGGCTTGCAAACTAGTTATAATAATAATAGTTAATATAACTTAAGGACAACACACCCATGCCCGAGGGAGGACTTTTCTCCGACGGAGAGCAACCGCGCGCTCCGCAGCAAGACGCTTAGAACGCTATGCCACTCCACCGCGCCGGAACGTATGAAGCGGTACAGCCAGGAGAATTTTACATTTTCTTGAAATCTACGACTTTTTAATGAAGAATTTAATTTTCTAGTACGAACAGAAGTGGATAATAGAAGGCCAGACCTATTGCAGAAACACGTCGGTTTTCTTAGAATCGCCAGGGTGGAGTGGCCGAGCGCATTGAGGCGTTATGCTCCGATGCGCGAGGCCGTTCTCCGTCGGGGGTTCCAATCCTTCTCCTGGCAGGGATATGTTGTCTTTAGTATAAGTTAGTTTGTAAGTTCAGGCACTGATGACCTCGCAGTTAAGTCCCATAAGCTTAAACATTTGAACATTTGAGCTTAGAAACGTCAAGGTTTATTCACTATAATTCTAGTCAAATCAGTGGCCGCGCGGGAGTAGCCGAGCGGTCTGGAGCGCCACGTTGCGGATCGCGCGGTCTCCCGCGTGGAAGGTTTGAATCCTCCTTCGGGCATGGTTGTGTGTGTTGCCATTAGATTAGTTTAAGTAATTTGTAAGACTAGGGACTTATGATCAACGTAGTTTGGTCCCATACAATTGCAAACTTTTGAACATTTTTTTCAAATCAGTGTTTAACTGTAAGGAACAGTTATGGAACGCGACACCTGTTTATATACGAGATTAGCCACAGTACTGTAACTGAAGGAAAAACCTCAAACGTGACAAACGCTTAGAGGCCAGTGAAATCGTGCAAAAAAAAAAAAAAAAAAAAAAAAAAAAAAAAAAAAAAAAAAAAAAAAAAAAAAAGGGGGGGTCTAAAAACGCAAATTGTGATGTAGTTTTAATTTTTTATATGTTGTTTGGATCATATAGTGTGAAACCAAGTTTGCAGCTTCTAAATCCCTATGCTTCGCAAGTTACAATGAAAAACTGCGAAATTTTCGTACTTTTATTAGCGTTTCCTTCTAACTCATGGATTGAGTTTTACGATGTTAATAGTTTTTACCATTTCCAAGTACATTGAATATTTAACAATTTAAGCCTAACAGCAGCGTTATACGTCCAATAGTTTTCTAGAAATGAAGCTTCAAATTTGGGATTATTTTTATCTACGTTTTGCTTAGATTTCGAGCTGAAATAGGCATAAGTGTTCATCCTGCGAGAGAAGTCATGAGAATTAAAGTTGTAGTAAATTTTATTAGCGTTAAAATAAGCACAAAATGAACATTGTAGAGTGAATAGTTCTCTTCAAATGCTACAAAAACGAAAAGTCAGTATGAAATTTTTGAAGAAAAAATGACAAATTTTGGTCAGGGGCTGTGGACAGATTTAACTATCGAACAGGTTATAATGATATCAGTGGAGAGCCAAGGAGGATTAACTCACGGCCATGGTATACCCAGCAGTGTGCTTTAGCGGTGGACAGGAGGAATTGTGTACATGGTAAACCTCTGCGAAGAGCCGGAACGGTTTTGGGATATTTCTTCTGTGACATCAAACAGCACATCGACGTGAGGCCAACACAGATCATACGAGGCACGGCTGACTTGGAAAACGTAATAGCCGGCCGCGGTGGCCGAGGGGATTGAGGCGCTCCAGTCACGGTCCGCACGGCCACTACGGTCGGGGGTTCGAATCCCCCCTCGGGCATGGATATTTGTGACGTCCTTAGTTGTAAGTAGTTCATAAGTAGTTTGTAAGTTTAGGGACTGATGACCCCGTAGTTAAGTCCCATAGACTATACAAACATTTGAACATTTGAAACTAACCTAAGGACAACACACCCATGCCCGAGGGGGGAGTTTTCTAAGACGGAGAGCAACCGCGCGCTCCGCAGCTAGGCGCTTAGAACTCTCGGCCAATCCACCGCGGCGGAAGCTATGATATGTATAAAACGTAAAACTCTAGCAGCTGCCCGTGCGTCATCCGCTACAATTTCCTCCAAAGTTGACGGCAGATTTACTGCAACACGAACATGAGTAAAATTGGGACAGAACATTAAAACATGGCGCACCGTCATCGGGTGACCGCAGGAACATACTGGTGGGGTCGCCTGTTAATAAGTGTCGGTGGCTGAACCGGCAATGACCGATTCTCAGCCGGGAGGGGCGGGAGGAGGTCTTCCAAGCTGTCTGGATCGGTTTTATGGTTCTAAGCTTATTGTTCTGAAGCGAGGACCACAGCCTATGGCATGATGAGATAATACACCTGCAAATAGCCCCTTGAATGTCGTTTGACGGGACACAAACGGTAGCTGTCAGAGGTAGAATGGAAGACCTGGCCGCAGCGTCAGCAGCCTCGTTCCCCGGCACACCTACGTGGCCAGGTACCCACAGGAAGCGAACGTGAAAGTCGTCTTCGGCTACCAATTGAAGGCAGCGTTGGAGTCGGAGTACAAAAGGATGGACCCGATACAGGTCTCTAAGACTCTGAATGGCACTGAGAATCTGAGCAGATGACATAAGAAGAGTGGTGGTGGCGGCGAATATATTGGACTGCCTGACAGCAAAAAGCTCAGTTGTGAAATTTGAGCATTGGTCGATGAGCTTGTATTGAAAGCTGTCGAACCCGACGACAAAGGTGGATCCGACACCATCAGTGTTCTTAGATCCATCTGTATAGATGAAAATGTTATCAAGCTGCGAACGAAATTCGACAAACCTTCTGACACAGAAACGACTTGGTGAATGTTATAGTTGCTACCTACATTGACTACCACTGTAAATAACTTTGGTAGCAACAGATGGAACCCTCAAGAGCGCTAAAATTGCTGAATGATTGTGCCACTGCGCTGCCCTTTCTTACAAAGAGATCGTACCTGACTCAACTATTATGAAAATGCCCCAGGAGGAAGTGGTAGTCAACGACTCAAAAGACGTCTCATTGCTGTTCAAATGAACACCCTTCGTAAATGTGTTTAAACGAATGACCTGTGAAGTTAAAACGTGTTTGAATCATTAGACTCCATACCGAATTGTTACAAGTCAAAGAAATCGCCTGTCATGTAAGAACAGACCGTAATAGGAATTTATGTCTCGTTTTTATATTCAATGACTTTCAGTTCAGCTGTTTTCATATTTATGTTACGTTTATTTATGTCTTTCGCAATTTTACTAATACATGGAACGCAAAATTACTGAAACTATTTAATTGCGTAGAAAGGCTGTTACAAACAAAGATTAGTGGAGAATGGGGCAGTAGCGTGCTCTTAATCCATTTTCGATAATTTGTTGTTTTTCTAACTGAACTGGAAACGTGAACATTTTATTTTGTCAAACAATCAATTACCTGCGTGTTTCATGTTCGGTGTATTAGATCTATTCATAGGCGTACGGGTGTTTTGGAAAAAATATTATGTTGCACGGGTGAGGCAAGACCATGCAGTGTATGGCGTCATACAATACACCACAAGTAGCAAAAATGCAGTAAAAATAGAAGAAATGAAACAATTTGAACTTCAGAATTTATTTGCATTTTAATAATGCAGATTACACAATTTATTGACGTTGTGACAGAGCAAACAAATCTGACATCCTTTTTCTTGTAAAATAGCATATTTTCAGCAGTGACACATCCACTACAGTCTGAGTAAACCCATGGAAACCACAGCTCTAACTTGTGCGGTATTGCCCCGTGACAAGATGACCCAGCATTTTTAATTCCAACCCAACGATCACGGTATTTAACTGCTAACATTTGATGTTTAAGAACAAGAAATGCAGAATTCAGTCAATCTACTTTCAATATTGTTATTACCAAGGTTATTCTATAAAGGGTTTGGCCCGAAGCGAAACGACCTGCTATTGGCCGTTGGAAATACTTCAGTGGCGAAGTGGCACTGCCAGCGAGTGGCGTGAAGCGGCGCTACACGGTCACATAGAACACCACTAAACACACTAACGTTAACTGTTTGCGCATTTGCTTATTGCAGTTACATATCTCGTTAAATCCTTCCGACAACTTAAGAATGCCACTGAAGTGATTTTCGCCTCTGTGATGCCGCTGCTTTCTCTTCCTTCAGCTTCATGTTGAGGTAGCGCTGTTGTTGTTATGGTCTTCAGTCCGGAGACTGGTTTGATGCAGCTCTCCACCCTACTCTATCCTGAGCAAGCCTTTTCATCTCCTCATAAGAACGGCAACCCACATCCACTTGAATCTGCTTACTATACGAATCTCTTGGTCTCCCTCTGCGATTTTTACCCCACACACTTCCCTCCAATGCTAAATTTACGATTCCTCGATGTCTAAGAATGTGTCCTACCAAGCGATCCCTTCTTTTCGTCAGGGTATGCCAAAAATTCCTTTTCTCAATAATTCTGTTAAGTACCTCTTCATTAGTTATGCGATCTACCCACCTAATCTTCAGCATTCTTCTGTAGCACCACATTTCAAAAGCCTCTATTCGCTTCCTGTCCACACTGCTTATCGTCCATGTTTCACTCCCGTACAAGGCAACACTCCATACAAATGCCTTCAGAAAAGACTTCCTTACACTTAAATTAATACTCGATGTTAGCAAATTTCTCTTTTTCAAAAATGCTTTTCTTCCCATTGCCATTCTGCATTTTATATCCTCTGTACTGCGACCATCGCATGTTATTTTACTACCCAAGTAACAAAACTCATCTACCACCTTCATTGTTTCGTTACCTAATCTAATTCCTTCAGCATCGCCTGATTTTCTTAGACCGCATTCCATTATTTTTGTTTTGCTCTTGTTAATGTTCATTTTATACGCTCTCTTCAACACGCTGTCCATTCCATTCAACTGCTCTTCCAGGTCCTTTGCTGTCTCTGACAGAATTACAATGTCATCAGCAAAACGCAATGTTTTTATTTCTTCCCCCTGAACTTTAATCCCTATTCCAAATATTTCCTTGCTTTCCTTCACCGCCTGCTCGATGTACAAATTGAATAATATCGGAGAAAGGCTACAACCCTGTCTTACTCCCTTCCCAACTGATGCTTCCATTTCATGCCCTTCGAGTCTAATAACTGCTGTCTGGCTTTTGTACAAGTTGTAAATAACTCTCCTTTCCGTGTATTTTACCCCTGCTGACTTCAGAATTTGAAAGAGTGTAGTCCAGTCAACATTGTCAAACGCTTTCTTCAAATCTACAAAAGCTAAAAATGTAAGTTTGCCTTTCCTTAATCTATCTTCTAAGATAAGACGTAAAGTGAGTATTGCCTCTCGGGTTCCTACGTTCCTCCTGAATCCAAACTGATCTTCCCCGAGGTCAGATTCTACCAGCTTTTCAATTCTTCTGTAGATAATTCGTGTTAAAATTTTGCAACCATGACTTATCAAACTGATGGTTCTGTAATTTTCACACCTGTCTGCACCCGATTTCTTTGGAATGGGGATTATTGCATTTTTCTTATAGTCTGAGGGTATTTCGCCTGTCTCATACATCCTACACACCAGTTCAAATAGTTTTGTCATGGCTGGATCTCCCAGAGACTTTAGTAGCTCTGAGGGTATGTTATCTACTCCTGGGGCCTTGTTCCGACCTAGGTCTTTCAGGGCTCTGTCAAATTCATCTCTCAGTATAGTATCTCCTATTTCATCTTGATCTACTTCCTCTTCCCTTCCTACAACATCGTCTCTAAGTTCATTTCCTTTGTAGAGCTGCTCTATGTACCCTTTCCACCTTTCAGCTTTCCCTTCTTTGCTGAGAACTGGTTTCCCATCTGAGTTCTTGATATTGGTAGAGTTGCTTTTCTTATTCCCAAATGTCTCTTTTATTTTCCTGTAGGCGGTATCTACTTTTCCCCTTCTTATACATTCTTCTAAAGATTTGCATTTGGCTTCTAGCCACTCCTGCTTAGCCATTTTGCACTTCCTGTCAATCTCATTTCTTAGTCGTCTGTACTCCATTTTGCCTGTTTCATTTACTGCATTTTTATATTTTCCCCTTTCATCAATTAAATTTAGTATCTCCTGTGATATCCAAGGATTTTTTGTAGTTCTTGCTTTTCTACCTATTTTCTCCTCTGCTACCTTCACTATTTCATCTCTCAATGCTACCCATTCCTCTTCTACTGTTTTATTTCTCCCTGTTTCTGTCAATTGTTGCCTAAAGCTCCCTCTGAAATTCTCCAGAACCTCAGGTTCCTTCAATTTATCTAGGTCCCATCTCCTTATTTTTCTACCTTTCTGCAGTTTTTTCAGTTTCAGCCTACAGTTCATGACTAACAAGTTATGGTCAGAGTCTATATCTGCCCCTGGGTATGTCTTACAGTGTATAACTTGGTTCCGGAATCTATCTCTTACCATTATAAAATCTATCTGATACCTTCCGGTGTCTCCTGGTCTCTTCCAAATATACAACCTTCTTTTGTGATTCTTAAACCACGTGTTTGTTACGATTAAATCATGTTCCGTGCAAAATTCTACCAGGCGACTTCCTCTTTCATTCCTTTTGCCCAGTCCATATTCACCTACTATTTTTCCTTCTCTTCCTTTTCCTACTACCGAATTCCAGTCTCCAATCACAATTAAGTTTTCCTCTCCCTTAATTGTCTGAATAATTTTCTTCAGCTCCTCATATATTTCTTCGATTTCCTCATCATCGGCAGAGCTAGTTGGCATATAAACCTGTACTACTGTTGTCGGTGTTGGCTTCGTATCTATCTTGACAATGATAATGCGATCACTGTGCTGCTCATAGTAGTTTACCCGCATTCCTATTTTCTTATTCATTATCAGACCTACTCCTGTGATACCCCCAACTGATTTTGTACTTATAATCCTGTACTCACCTGACCAGAAATCCTGTTCATCCTGCCACCGAACTTCACTAATCCCCACTATATCTAACTTCAACCTATCCATTTCCCTTTTTAAATTTTCTAATTTTCCTACCCGATTAAGGGATCTAACATTCCACGCTCCGCTCCGTAGAATGCCAGTATTATCTTTCCTGATGACAACATCCTCCTGAGTAGTCCCCGCCCGGAGATCCGAATGGGGGACTATTTTACCTCCGGAATATTTTACCCGAGAGGATGCCATCATCATATTTTCATACAGTAGAGCTGCATGTCCTCGGGAAAGGTAACGGCTGTAGTTTCCCCTTGCTTTCAGCCGTTCGCAGTAGCTGTGTGGCAAAGCCACATTAGCTGATGTTACAAGGCCAGCTCAGTCAATCATCCAGACTGTTGCCCCTGTAACTACTGAAAAGGCTGCTGCCCCTCTTCAGGAACCACACGTTTGTCTGGCCTCTCCACAGATACCCCTCCGCTGTGGTTGCACCTACGGTACGGCTATCTGTATCGTTGAGGCACGCAAGCCACCCCACCTCGGCAATGTCTGTGGTTCATGGGGGTAGCGCACTCTAGTAAAAATTGGGGTCCGTAAGAATATTTTCATGACCTCCGGCGCCATGTGAGGATATTTCTGCGAAATTGTGTCGGCTAATCTCTTAGAAATATTTTTTTCTTTTGAAAGTTAATCTCGTTGAACAGCAGCTCTGACTCTGAGATCTTTCGCATCCACTCGTCAGACGGCACTAACAAACCTCCTCGTGATAGAATTTCTATCCACCCGTATTCTGCGAGATGTTTTGGAAGAGGACAAAGTAGTTCATTTGACGGCACGCCCAGTGAGGTGTCATTCTTCGCAGCACGGCGTGCAATGTAGCCTGCCAGATATCTGAATCCTTAAGCTGGGCATTCAACATCTGTCACATCATACGTTGCAGTAGCCTCACAACTAAAACTCATTTCCTGGATCCCTGCTTCCCCATCTGACATGGCCATTGCATCCGACATATCTGTCAAAATTCCACACAACAGACTAGATGAGAGGAAGTGTTGCTTTGTCTTCCTGTCTCACAGACAAAGTATTAGACAGTGGAATGTCTTGGGCATTCTTTCCCAGAAGCAACAAACGCAGCCGATGTTTTACTTCTTTAGGGGGAGGATGCTGACAAAAGGCCAAGACCTCTGTGAAATAATTTTTCAAGACAGTCCTAGTGCTGTTAATATTTACTTAATGCCTAGTAACGAAAGGTCAGAATGAAGTGACATTAATAGTGAAATGGTAACAGCTGCCTTCGGTGTCCAATCTGCACTGTTTCGCAGCACAAATACATTTTGCTGAGAATTATTTTTTGGAGCTGCTCCTTTGTTCCATAGGCATTTGCTAATGTCTTTTTGTCAACGATTCTGCGAGAATTCAATTTGTCAAATCAATCATCAACATATTAAATTTAGAGGCATCGAATTTTCTGTCATGAAACACACGAATAAACGAAACAAAACGTTCCCGCTAATACACAGTAAACAAGCTGCTGCAGACCTACCGCTAAAACTGCCGCGACGTGCTTCGGCGGTGACGTCATGCGCAGTACAACGAATTCGTACCTCGGACTGCGCAGTTCATTCGGGCCCCCTCTATTACCATACTTCACTAACTTCTACATAAGTGACCTGCTGATTTATAACAGTCGAAATAGAATGAAACCAATTTCCGTAAATAACTGTGCCGTTAAAAGCTGAAAACCTATTTGGATGTTACTGTATTTCCTTCCGCTATGCGGCAGCACTGTGCAGCGCTCTTGCCGCGGTGGAGTAGCCAAGCGGTCTAAAGCGTCTCGCTGCGGAGCGCGCGGTTGCTCGCCGTGGAGGTGTGTGTGTGTTTGTCCGTAGGTTAGTTTACCTTAGTTTAAGTAGTTTGTAAGCTACGGACTGATGACCACGCAGTTTGGTCCGATAGATTTACAAACATTTGAACATCTACCTAGTCGTTTAATTGGTCGCACATAAAAAGAAATCTTCCTACAGAAGGTCTTGCCTGAAATTCTGGACAATGATCCACTAGCTGTTCGCAGATGAATGTGATTATAGTGCGATGTAGATCTAGCCCCAGTGCACTCGAGTCGAAATGTCAGGAATCACCTGGTCGCTGTCTACGGCCAGTGGTGGACAGGACGGAGCGGACCAGTTCCCTGGCCACCCTATTCACATAATGTAACCTGTGCCGATTTATTTCTTTTGGGATCATATTAAAAGCTTGGTCGGGAGGGTCGCTTCACATCTGGAGATCTGGTTCCCAGCGTGTCTGTTGCTGCTGGACATGTGGTCGCCGGCCGCGGTGGCCGAGGGGACTGAGGCGCTCTAGTCACGGTCTGCACGGCCACTACGGTCGGGGGTTCGAATCCCCCCTCGGGCAAGGATATTTGTGCCGTCTTTATTGTTAGCTAGTTCATAAGCAGTTGGTAAGTTATACAAATATTTGAACATTTTGACATGTGGTCGACATGCCTGACGTCTTTTCTAATGTACGCCGAACAGTTTGACATTCTCATTTTATGAAGAAACTATACGGGTAGTTATTTAACAATTCGAATTATGTAAACAAACATTTGAACATTTGCAGCGCTCTTTATCGCCTGTATAAACAGCGGTGCTCGGAATTACCCCCACTGAACGCTCGCTCATTCAGCTGCTGGTGGGATCATCGCTACTCGTCGCGTCGCACGGCCTCCTTCCGACGCGGAAAATGGAGCAAGGCGAAGTCCCGCCTCCTCGCCTCCATGCAGCTGAGATGCTCGTTGCGACAGGAAGAGGACGAAGGAAGAACTGAGCAGAGTAATGCTATGTCAACAACTCTGACATGTCGCCAAGTACTGTAAGGGCACGGCGGCTTTTTCTTTTTTCACTGCTGCTACTCTTTAAGGACGACCAGTCGTCTAGAAACTTATGACGGGTCGTTAAATATCAGAGGTAGGTCTCTTAGCCGTCACTCCCTACGTATCCAGGGTCTCCTGAGAGTGACATTTCTGTGTCCCACCACGTGGAGGTGGACCTGTTTGTCCTCTGATGCAGTTTTCATTTTGCAGTTTTGTTAAACTCATTAAATAATTATACAAAAGATATTTACATATGTCCTTACCGAAAGTACAATTACAATATATTTGAAATACAATTTATGATAGACTCTTGATTATTTCAACGTCTGTGCTGATAATTCACAAAATTGTGCTGGTTTAACACGATTGCAGATACATCAGATAGCAGCTTTAAGCTATGTGGAATTCAAATATTACCAGATTTAAATATTCAAATGTACAAAAATAAAGAAATACTGTAAATAGTAAAGTAAAATCTTTGACTTACTACACCGTGATTTTGCAGATACTAGCTTAAACCCGCGGCTCCGCTTGCTTGTTGGTTGATTATGATAGATAAGCTATCTTTCAGTAGTGTGCTGTGAGACTGGTTTTGAAGGATGAAATGAAATACAATACCTTCTTTACAAACAAACATTTTAATCAATATTATCAGGAAAGTAAGTAGTGTAGATCAATCACACGTAAAAACGCACTCGTTTCGAAGAATTCAATCACGAAATTCAACAATAATGATTGTAATAATATGACAGATCGATCAGTTGATATAATGCGCAAAACGTGAAATTTATTTTAAATAAAGCAGTAGAAACGAAATTTCTTTTAATACAAGAAATTTCGTTTTACTGCTTTATTTATTTATTCTTATATTTCCTTACTCGTATTCTTACCCTTGCAGAGAAAGAGCTGGTCTGTGGCATCATGTTTCGCTCCTTGCTATAGAGTCGCAAACGTCATCGCTGGCCTTCAGTCCGAATATTTTTTTATAATTTGACGACTTTCAACCACTATATCTTCCACCCCTTTATAGCTATCGGCATGTAACTGCTATGGTGTACAACGGAAGACTTCGGACAACAATTACACACAGAGCATTCGTTTGCGTTCTGTAGTTTTCACTACAGAGCGAAATATTAACACACACACACACACACGTAGAATTATAAATACACCGATAACTTTCCATCCCAATATACTCCACTCTTTTACCATTATCAACGCTCAAGCAACAATGCAATCAATAAAACCATTTTCAAAGAGTAATTATTGTTCCGCATTTCGCGTTATATTTTTCAAATTATTAAATATCTATCAGATCGCTATAAAACCGTGCCTAAAACCTTCTTCAGGTGTAAATTAGTAACTGTACAAATATTTAAGTTTCTGCGTCTTGTCGTTCGGACGTGATAAGCGTACACCGAACAGACATTCACATTTATATAGATTACTAGCTTAAACCTGCGGCTCCGCCCGCGTGTTGGTTGATTATGTTAGATAGGCTATCTTTCAGTAGTGTGCTATGAGATCAAATTACACGTAAAATTGCAGTCGTTTCCAAGAATACAATCACGAAATTCAACAATAATGATAGTAATAATATCACAGATCGATCACTTGATGTAATCCGCGAAACGTCAAATGGATTTTTTTAAAGAGATGTATTAAAAGAAATTTCTTTTCTACTGCTTTATTTATTTATTCTTATATTTCCTGATTCGTATGCTTATCCTTACAGAGAAAGAGCTGAGAACATTGTAGCAAGCATAGACCAAAGATATGGTCTGTGGCATCACGTTTCGCTGTATGTAACCTCCTTGCTGTAGAGTCGCAAACGTCATCGCTGGCCTTCAGTCCGATTTTTTAAAATAATTTGACGACTTTCAACCATCATATCTTCCATCCCCTTATAGCTATCGGCATGGAACTGCTATGGTGTACAACGGGAGACTTCGGACAACAATTACATACAGACCATTCGTTTGCGTTTTGTAGTTTTCGCTGCAGAGCGAAATATTAAAACACACACACACACACACACACACACACACACACACACACTCACACACACGTAGAATTTTATATACGCCGATAACGTTCCATCCCACCCTTTTATCATTATCAACCCTCAAGCAACAATGCAACCAATAAAACCATTTTCAAAGAGTAAATATAATTTTCAAAGAGTAATTATTGTTCCGCATTTTGCGTTTTATTCTTCAAATTACTATCTATCAAATCGCTATAAAACCATGCCTCAAACCTACCTCAGGTGTAAATTTGTAACTGTACAAATATTTAAGTCTCTGCGCCTTGTCGTTCGGACGTGATAAGCGATCACAGAACAGACATTCACATGAATATATATATATATATATATATATATATATATATATATATATATATATATATATATATATATATATCCGATCACCGTAAAACCGTTCCTAAAGCCTTCCCTGGGTAGACATTAGTAACTGTACAAATTTTCTCTATGTCTTGTCGTTCAGATGTGATAAACGTACACCGAACAGACATTCACATTTATACAAAAATGTTCAAATGTTTGTCAAGCTTATGGGACTTAACTACGGGGTCATCAGTCCCTAAACTTACAAACTACTTATGAACTACTTACGAACTAGCACCGCACAAATATCCATGCCCGAGGGGGGATTCGAACCCCCGACCGTAGTGGCCGTGCAGACCGTGACTGGAGCGCCTCAGTCCCCTCGGCCACCGCGGCCGGCTCACATTTATAGATATAGAAGATTGAGATAAGATGAAATTAAAAATTGTTAAATTTAAAACATTAATATTGAAAGTTATTGAGTCATTATGGCATAAAAATACAATTACTCTAGTATTAAGTCAGAAATAAATACTAATATCTAGACTTGCTGAACTTTAAAAGTACAATCTTTTGTTGAATATGTTAATTTTAGAACAATAAGTTGAGATTCTATTAAAAATAAGTAAAGCTATTAAAAATTATTGGCTCATTATTAGAATTACACATATATATAGTCGAAATTAGTTACTTCGGCGTCAGGGTGCACGGCGACTTGCATGAATTGTGCCCAACCCCACGACACTCGCGACTGCAAGAGGCCTCACGACGTCACTTCAACCTGTTTCAACTGCGGTAGCTCCCATGCCGGGAGCTACCGCACATGTCCTTACGTCCCAGACTGAAAACTGTGACCGGCGAGAAATACAGGCCTGTGCAGTCAGCCAGGTGACTTGGCTAGAGTAGTGCTGTGCCGACGCGATCGCGGATTTGACTGGTTAGCCACTGGGGCACGGCCCACTGCCTCTTAAGGCTAGTCTACACGATGAAACTAGGTTGCGACACTCGTTTCATGAAATGAGTTGCGCGCAACTGGTTTCGTGTATGACTGTAGACACGGCACCAATAGTATACACTTCACTTTCGTTGTTTTGTGAGTGCCGTAGTCGCCGTAGAATGAAAGTTTTGGTAGCTGTAAAAGTTGTGGCGGAGCTATTGCTTCTCTGTCTGAAGTCATTGCATAAGACTAAACATAAACAGAATAAAAAAACGTGTTTGGGTTCGTGACTGGATTTAACAAAGACGTCAGCTCGGTTGCTCAGCGACCTTGCTGAAAGAAATTGTGATCGAAGACCCTAGAAGTTATTTTAATCAACTCAGAATGTCACGAGAGCAGATAACGTTCCTTTTAAACAGAATTAGTAATCCAATAAAGAAACAAGATACTGTTATGCGCGAAGCACTGTTACCGGAACTGAAATTACAAATTGCATTACGTTTCTTGTCAAGTAGATATTCGTCTCTGAGTACTTGTACCGTGTTCCGAAATCCACACTTGCCTTACTTCGTTTGTATAGGTATTTCATATTGGATGTATTTTAGTCTGCTATTCACTAATCGTCAACCCATCAATATTTAATTTCACAAATAGTTGCCAAAAGAGCACTAACACGCCGTTAAAATCGCACAAACACCTACTCAACGCATATGTTCAAAAACCGAATTCTTCCTCCCGTTCCCCCCTTTATTTTGTATTTTGTTCTGTATTGGTCATAACCTAACCTAAAAACACGTGCAATCAGTTTCGCCAAAGTTGGAACGTGCCGAAACTATTTGGTTTCGTCAACGAGTTGCGCGAAAGCCTGCTGCGCATGCGCATTGGTCAGTAGCGCAGTTTCATGAAACGTAGTGTCGTCGTGTAAACTAGCCTTTAGCGGCTAACCAGTCAAATTCGCAATCGCGTCGGCACAGCACTACTCTTGCCACGTCACCTGGCTGAGTGCCCAGGCCTGTCTTTCTCGCCGGCCACGACGAAAACGACCCAAGAAGGCTCGGAGGAAGCGTCGCTTGGCGCCTGAGAACGGATTTCCCATCATTAGCTATCTGTAGAGGAACCACTGTCTCAAATGAGTAACTAATATATCTAGCGGCGAAGACAGAATAAGCAGATAAATATGAGTTCAAGAACAATCTGTCAGAACAAAACAAAAAGATCATATGGACTGAAGAATAGCAAGACATCACACTAACAACGACGTTATTGAAAAATATGTTAGCTGGCGAAGGATTAATCTTGCCAGCAGATATCTATAGGCTACAGGCGGTTATAGGTGTCTTCACTAGCATGCAAAAGATAAATGAACTTGCTAGCAATCTATACTTTGTACCTTCAGTGCTGCTTTATCCAACGGGATGAATTCTTTACACACGTAAGAATACTTGTGGATGCTGACGTCAGTACCACTCATCACACAGAGTAAACAACAGCAGCAATGTCTGTTAGCTGGGAAAAAGGTCTCCCTAATGAACCCGGTGGCTTCGAGTTCATTTCGAACTTTCTACGTAAAGGCACATCAGCTTGGCTTCCCAGCTTTCGGCAATGGCTTTAATATCAGCCGATAATTAAAAATGTATTAAACAGCATAGGAGAAGAGACTGATTTTTCACTCCTTTGTTTACATTTCAGTATCATTAAATTACCACCAGTGTTTCATGCTGTAACTTCATCAAATTTTCAGCCCTTTAATAGAAACATTGTGTGTGTTAGGGTCTTCAGTCCGGAGACTGGTTTGATGCAGCTCTCCACCCTACTCTATCCTGAGCAAGCCTTTTCATCTCCTCATAAGAACGGCAACCCACATCTATTTGAATCTGCTTACTATACGCGTCTCTTTGTCTCCCTCTGCGATTTTTACCCCACACACTTCCCTCCAATGCTAAATTTACGATTCCTCGATGTCTAAGAATGTGTCCTACCAAGCGGTCCCTTCTTTTAGTCAAGGTATGCCAAAACTTCATTTTCTCGCCAATTCTATTCAGTACCTCTTCATTAGTTATGCGATCTACCCACCTAATCTTCAGCATTCTTCTGTAGCACCACATTTCAAAAGCCTCCATTCTTTTCCTGTCTACTCTGCTTATCGTCCATGTTTCACTCCCGTACAAGGCAACACTCCACACAAATGCCATAAGAAAAGACTTCCTTACACTTAAATTAATATTCGATGTTAGCAAATTTCTCTTTTTCAGAAATGCTTTTCTTCCCATAGCCATTCTGTATTTTATATCCTCTGTACTGCGACCATCGCATGGTTATTTTACTACCCAAGTAACAAAACTCATCTACCACCTTCATTGTTTCGTTACCTAATCTAATTCCTTCAGCATCACCCGATTTTCTAAGACTGCACTCCATTATTTTTGTTTTTCTCTTGTTAATGTTCATTTTATACGCTCTCTTCAACACACTGTCCATTCCATTCAACTGCTCTTCCAGGTCCTTCGCTGTCTCTGCCAGAATTACAATGTCATCAGCAAAACCCAATGTTTTTATTTCTTCCCCCTGAACTTTAACCCTATTCCAAAATTTTCCTTGCTTTCCTTCACCGCCTGCTCAATGTACAAATTGAATAACATCGGAGAAAGGCTACAACCCTGTCTTACTCCCTTCCCAACTGATGCTTCCCTTTCATGCCCTTCGAGTCTAATTACTGCGGTCTGGCTTTTGTACACGTTGTAAATAACTCTCCTTCC
The DNA here is from genome assembly GCA_026315105.1 of Locusta migratoria. Classification (NCBI taxonomy): domain Eukaryota; kingdom Metazoa; phylum Arthropoda; class Insecta; order Orthoptera; family Acrididae; genus Locusta; species Locusta migratoria. The sequence goes on along the minus strand of CM048745.1, from coordinate 106,856,905 downwards.
CCTGTATTTTACCCCTACTGACTTCAGAATTTGAAAGAGTGTATTCCAGTCAACATTATCAAATGCTTTCTCCAAATCTACAAAAGCTAAAAATGTAGGTTGCCTTTCCTTAATCTATCTTGTAAGATAAGACGTAAAGGGAGTATTGCCTCCCGGGTTCCTACGTTCCTCCTGAATCCAAACTGATCCTTCCCGAGGTCAGCTTCTACCAGCTTTTCCATTCTCCTGTAGATAATCCGTGTTAATATTATTATTAAATGTATTACAATACTTACAGGAGAACACTGATGTAGCTCTTATTTTTTCACACTTAATATCATTAACGGTTGTCAGAAGCGGTATTTCTTCTGAAAATTGTAGGTGTTTCTCAAGTGTACACTGAAATATTTTCTGAATATTTACAAGTTTCTCGGGGTGCTGCGGCACATTTTGAAGTGACCACCTGTCGCACTGCCGAAATACATGGAGTAGCAATTTCCCGGCTGGCTGCATCACATTCTCTCACGCCCTCTTCCAAACTCACGGTATAGTCAGCTTATACATCTGCACGCCGGATCATGTAACACTGGTCCAGCTTCGGTACATATCCTAAGAGCTATTTTAACGGTAGGTGGTTTTTGTGCTGCGAAATCGATGATGACCTTGAACGTACGAGCCAATACGTTTCACATGCTAATACTAATGTTCATGTCCTGTGATATCAACTTTCTCTCTCTATTCTTTCAAGGTGTTCTCTTATTCTTTTCTCAATACGAGTGTATTATGAAAACATAAATACACTTCAGAAAAACAAGGTGCTTTTATTACTTACTTGATAACAAGTCGTCTCAGCCGCTGTGGAGGAACTGTACAGACCTCTGACGGCGCCGTCGCCGCCCTCAAAGCTGTCCTTGCGGCCGAGAGAGAGGCGTGGAAAGCTGAACTGGCCGCCGTCCACCGCCAGCTGCGACCGAAATGCGATCCATCGAGGAAGCGAGTCATGTGAAGTTGGCACCCCTTTTTTGGAAAATGTACATTTTTTTCAGATTTCTAGACAGATATACAATAGTTCTGGAGTTATCTGTACGAAATTTAAATAGTTCTGCAGAATTTCGCCGAAAAATAGTAAAAATTACCACAAACTTGCGTTTTTTTAGTTTTTTTAAAATAATTATTTGCCTATTAGCGCAAACATAGTTCTGATCACAGTTCTAAATAGCTGTCAAAGAGTACTACAGGAAATCCTAATAGTATTTATCTGTGCAGATTAAACTTTATGGGATAATTACAATAATGGAGAATCCATTTACATGCTTGTGGAATTTGCACCCGTTTTTTTTTTTCAAAAAATTAGACTTTTTTCCAGAGTTCTAGGGACATGTGCAATAGTTTTTGGTTACGATAAGCAGTAATCACTCAGACGTAAAAACAACAAATTGAATGTGCAGCGGATAGAATATCTGTCAAGACCTAAGAAAAATGTATATTTCTCGAATAAGGGGCACAAATAAGACAGCTTATCAGATATTCAAAATTGTGAACATAATTTTTTTTCGGGCAATTACATAGAAATTTTCACATGAACTCTAGAACTATAGTATATGTACACAGAACCCCCCCCCCCCCCAAAAAAAAAAAAACCCAACGTGTATTTCTCGAAAAAAAAAAAAAAAATGGTGCCAATTTACAGTAACGTGAAAATGAATTCCACATTATTGCATTTATCTGATAAAGTATAATCTGCACACAAAAATGTCATCGGGATTTCCTGTAGAACTCTTTGAGAACTGTGATCAGAACTATTTTTGTGCTAATAGGCAAATAATTATTTAAAAAAAACTAAAAAAACTCAAGTTTGTGGTAATTTTTACTATTTTTTCGGCGAAATTCTGCAGAACTATTTAAATTTTGTACAGAGAACTCCAGAACTATTGCATATCTGCCTAGAACTCTGAAAAAAATGTACATTTTCCAAAAAGGTGGTGCCAACTTCATAGGACTGAGGAAGCGTCCCTGCCTGCTCCTCCCTTCGCGGCAGTGGTCGTCGTGACTCAAACGGAAGTCACTGTGCCGCCTTGCCCCACCACTGTTGAGATGGCGCCCCACGTAGAAGAGCGGCCTGCGACGGCACAGACTACCATGCATAGACCAAAGATAACATAGACTGCGCATGTCCCTATCTCTGCTGTGTTGTGGTTTGAAACCAACATCTAATTGCCCCGAGTTACCTGACTGAGGCTTCGTCATTACGAACCACAATGTTTCTGTTTTACAGGTGATGTCAAGCGCTGATTTTATCAATAAAACGACTTCTCGTATTCCTGTTACACCTGCAACATATTGAGGTAACATGATTTCTCGGTAGTACTAACATTAATGCGGTGATTATCGTTTTTACATGTGACCAGGCGAAAGTTATTGTCAGTTTGTTTACAAGCAACAGATTACAGATCCTCAATCTGTGTGTTGCATTATGAATTTCTTATTTTTGTAATAACTGACCAATGTGATTTTTTTTAATGGAAGATTATTTCAGCATGTCTTGACTGAGTATACATGTCAGCAAGTAAATAATTTCTGGTGCAGATCTGTCTTTAATCGAGTTCCACAATGCTGAAGATGAATACAGACTGTTTATTATCCCTATAAAACCAGTTCTTGTGTCGTACATCAATATTTTGTTCACATTATTATTCTTTTAATGTAAATAGCCAATATTTTTATTTCTTCTCGGCTGCACTTTATGTGGAAAAAGTCATAAAATATAAACGATTGTATTGTATTAAATACAGACATTATGGATGCAAACCGATGTCAGGCATGACAAAACTTTTCACATTTATTGTTGGGGAATCGTATGAAAATTGATGCTGCTTGTCAAACTAGTATTCCGTTTCCTGTGTAAGCTACAAACTAAAAGACTCACAGGACAACAATAACAGTCATTCACTTAAGAACTGTAGTTGCATATATATATATATATATATATATAAACTGTGTATACATTTCATCTAGGCACAAGTAAAAGCTGTAACCGTTGCACTGATATTGCGAATTACGGAGAACTAACGCCCATTGTACTACTGAATATGTAATAACAATACGATAAGATGCTTTATTGTTGAAATCTACGCTTAATTTCCACTAGCAAGGAGAAGAACTGCGACTTTCAGCTGCACTTCACATTGCTTGTAATGATGAACAGGGTATCTTCACAGTCTAACATATACAGTCGCGACACTCACTGCTGCAAAAGTTGCTGCGACACTAGCGCTCCTAGCGGTGGGCAAGCTGCCGAAGTAGTGACGTTTGTTTGAAATCGCTTTTGTACGTAATTAACAAAATACCTACTATAATTTTTCCGTTACAAGCATTATTAAAATATCGAGAGGCAAACATAATATGGAAATTAATATAAAAACAGCCTAATTTAAATGATTCGATGGTATAAAGAACAACTCTGTCATGAGCAAATACTTACGAATATGTGTATATTTGCAGCTTATTCCGCTGAATGTAAGTTGCATATGAACATAATGGTATAATAAATTTCTATTATGGTCTGTTCTTACTATGACAGCCAGTTTTTGACGTGTATCAATTCGGTATGGAGTCTAATGATTCTCACATTTTTACACGTCACTCGTCTTTCTTATACGTGCATATTCTTTTAAGTGTAACTACTTTACCTTTAAAAAACCAATGTTTTGATGATTCTTGCCGTTTGTGGTTCAGATGTAGCAACAATTATGGAATTAGGTTCTTCTTTGTTGGAGAACAGTTTGGTTGGTTTTATCATTATATTGCCACGCCTATGACGTTTTTCCTACAGCTACAGCTGTGATGGTTGATTTGGTACGTTAAATACCGTATTTATTGCATTCTGTATACGTTTCCTATGTTCCACCCTCACCGATTTTACTGGAATTGTAATGAAGAATACTTAACGTTCCTGCGTAGAAATTGACATCTGTCTGCTAATTTTCAATAGAAAATGAAATTACTCATTTAAAGCCTTATGTTACAGCATGATTGTAAATTAACTGTCCTGTAATGTACCGTTTCGTACCTTATCAGGGATCTTATGAAACCTAAGAAAGTCAAATGGGGAGCTATTTTTAAATTATTACCTATTTATAAGGCACTACATATGTTCCCTAATGTAAAAAGTATGCTGAAGTCAATCTAAACGATACTATTCGCACTCATCAACTAGCGTATTCAGAAACGTAGCTTCTCGGCCGCTTGGAGCGCTGCTGTCGCAGCGTATAACAAAAATCTGTGGGAGTGTCGGGACTGTATATGTTAGACTGTGGTATCTTCCCCGAGTCACGTGACTTAGATGTTGGTTTCAGTATAATGGCGTCACGCGCAGTCTATCTTATCTTTGGTCTATGCTACCATGGATGTGTGCCTGTGACGAGGAGCTCCCGGATGCTGCCGCCCCTCTCCGGAGGGGTCGTCGACGGCTTCGTTGCTTCGGCCGACGTCGAAGACGTCGACGACGACGAGGCAGGAGAAGAATGCCTGTCGCTCCCCCGAGGACACAGCGTCGCTTAGGCCCTCGCCACCGTCTCCCGATCCATTGTGGATGACACGTATCCCCACTGGGACACGCCATTTCCCTTCACTCCCGCGACGCTTATGCCGTCGTCTCACGGGACGTGGAAACGCACGTGGAGGAGGACGTGGTGCCGTTGCAGCGTGGAATTCCACGTTCCACTGCCCGGCGATGCTTCTTCGAGTGGAACTTGGCGAATGAAAAGCGACCTGGTTTTCACGTGACAAGCAGAACTTTTAATCCGCCATGTAACAAACGGAACTCCGTATTTCGTGCCTTCTTTCGTTTTACCGTACGTTGCATAAATATAATAGGATAGGGTGGTACAATTTCGATCATTTCTGAGAAATGTTATTGTAACTGGAAATATATTGAGAAAAGATGTAATTTTAATTATAGCACTTGTTCTTGGATGTTTAACTAATATGTAACACAAATATTAGACAATTACAAATGTCGGTATAGACACACAAAAAAGTTACAGAATTGAGAAACATCGATCGAATATGTACCAGACTAGGTATAATTATGATCACTTCCTCGTACAATTTTGATTACGGCATCTTCCACATAAAAAGCACTTTTTCTGTCACGCAGCAACGCATACTTCGTGGTACCAAACATTTTATTTTTCGCAGCGAATCCAGTCACCCTTAACTAGATGATTTATAAGAGCCCGTTAGACTAAGTTGTTGTTGTTGTGGTCTTCAGTCCAGAGACTGGTTTGATGCAGCTCTCCACCCTACTCTATCCTGAGCAAGCCTTTTCATCTCCTCATAAGAACGACAACCCACATCCACTTGAATCTGCTTACTATACGCGTCTCTTGGTCTCCCTCTGCGATTTTTACCCCACACACTTCCCTCCAACGCTAAATTCACAATCCCTTGATGTCTAAGAATGTGCCCTACCAATCTATCCCTTCTTTTAGTCAAGGTATGCCAGAAATTTCTTTTCTCCCCAATTCTGTTCAGTACCTCCTCATTAGTTACGCGATCCACCCACCTAATCTTCAGCATTCTTCTGTAGCACCACATTTCAAAAGCCTCTATCCTCTTTCTGTCCACACTGCTTATCGTCCATGTTTCACTCCCATACAAGGCAACACTCCATACAAATGCCTTCAGAAAGGACTTCCTTAGGCTTAAATCAATATTCGATGTTAACAAATTTCTCTTTTTCAAAAACGCTTTTCTACCCATTGCCATTCTGCATTTTATATCATCTGTACTGTGACCATCATTTGTTATTTTACTGCCCAAGTAACAAAACTCATCTACCTCCTTTATTGTTTCGTTACCTAATCTAATTCCTTCAGCCTCACCTGATTTTCTTACACTGCACTCCATTACCGTTGTTTTACTCTTGTTAATGTTCATCTTATATGCACCTTTCAGCACACTGTCCATTCCGTTCAATTGCTCTTCCAGGTCCTTGGCTGTATCTGACAGAATTACTATGTCGTCTGCAAAACGCAATGTTTTTAATTCTTCACCCTGAACTTTAATTCCTTCTCCAAATTTCTCCTTGCTTTCCTTTATAGCTTGCTCAATGTACAAATTGAACAACATTGGGGAAAGGCTACAACCCTGTCTTACTCCCTTTCCAACCACTGCATCCCTTTCATGCCCTTCAACTCTGACAACCGCTGTCTGGTTTTTGTACAAGTTGTAAATAACCTTACGCTCCCTATATTTTACTCCTCCCTATATTTTATTTTTAGACTAAGTAGCTTCAAAAAATGTTTCAAATGTTTGTATTGTTTATGGGACTTAACTACGAGGTCGTCAGTCCCTAAACTTACAAACTACTTATGAACTACTTACAAACTAGGACGGCACAAATATCCATGCCCGAGGGGGGATTCGAACCCCCGACCGTAGTGGCCGTGCAGACCGTGACTGGAGCGCCTCAGTCTCCTCGGCCACCGCGGCCGGCTAAGTAGCTTCACACACCTCTTTAAAGGGAAAAAATTTATATCTCCTTACCGCAAAGCGGTGTATTCTTGAAAAAGACAGGAGGAGCTGTAGAAACCTGCTACGCTACAATGCCACACAACGAGACACTACGAGACTGACAAATGGCGCGAAAATTTATGTTGATCAGAATTGTACCTATATCGAATTTGTACCACCTTACCCTATTTTTAAAGCGCCAGATCTCATTTATGTGTTCAGTAGTTGTGATAGGTTCTCTTGTAATAGACCTTGGTTCACCATCACACAGCCTGGCATTGCTTTTATGTTTTTAACAAAGACTTGATGCCTAGTGACGTCTTATTTATTTTTATTGTGTGACATGCATGCCAGTATGCATAAGGAGGCATATAATGCACCTGTTTAATCAGTCTGTCTAGTCTGACTAGTGAAGATGGTTTATAACTGAAACCGGTAGAAGTTTGGAAAAATAATAAACAGCTATTGCTTTACAGTATGCATTTCCTCAAATATATTCATAGCTTTAAATTATACCGTATTTAACGTTAGTCAGTGTTATAATTTGTATACCGTTCCTATGCTACGGTTCAACGCCATTCTATCAAAGCAGCGTCTTTATGATACTCTGTCAGATAAATAAGATATTACAACATGTTTTAGGTGCATAGTATATCACAAATACACCGCACTCTCTCTTGAGGAGAAATAGCGTAGTTGGTAGTGCATTGAGCTTTGGCGCAAAAGTTGAGAGTAACTCGGGTTCACGACCCCATACTTGTAAAATATTTCTATTTTTTCCTATTTGTTTCCTTAATGTTTTTGGTTATTATTGTTATAAGTGCAATATCCGATATTCGTTGTTATTTATTTTGAAACGACGGATTAGCGTGGTGGTTAGCGTTACGAGCTATGGAGGAAAAGATGTAAATAACAAGTTTGAATCTACACTCTCCCAGATATTTTTAACCATTTCGTTTAATTTTGGTTAATCAACTTATTTGTTAATTTAATACAATTATAATATTCGATATTTGTCGTTATTTATTGGAAAAAAAGGACGAACATTGTCCACGACAGAATTTGTTGAGTTTTTCGTTCTAGGAAATGTTCAAATGTTTGTAAAGCTTATGGGACTTAACTACGGGGTGATCAGTCCCTAAACTTACAAACTACTTATGAACTACTTACGAACTAGGACGGCACAAATATCCATGCCCGAGGGGGATTCGAACCCCCGACCGTAGTGGCCGTGCAGACCGTGACTGAAGCGCCTTAGTCCCCTCGGCCACCGCGGCCGGCTTCGTTCTAGAACACAGGAACAAATAAAATTCAAAACAGTACCCTACGTCACTCGGTTTTCCACAGGGTATGTGAATTAAGTTGCAGCTCAGTACACTATTGGAATAGCTCAGTTTCACAGTGCGAAGTGTACATGGTTAGCGCGTCGTTACAGAAGCAAAAGCAGTGTAGGAGGAACAGTGTCTACGTACGATACCAAAAGGAAAAATTATCACAACGAGCTTTGTCGAGCTGAGGCGTTGTCCCTCGTATAAAAGAAGTAAAATATATGGTCGGAACCTATTATCTCCGAATATACAGAATATGTACAACGGTGGAAAATGGGAATATAAGAGCAAGACAACTGGAGCTGGTACAAATGATTTATTTCACCATTGACAATTTTTTTAAGAATTTTTTCAAAACTGATTTTGTCGTAAATTTCGTTATTTCAACCGCTTTCAGATATATGTACCGTTTTTGTGCTTCTTAAAGAAGGAAAAAAAAATTGTGTAAGAGTATTGCATGCCACATGCAAGCACAAGAAAGCGTTTCGTTTTTTTTTTTCCGAAGATGGTTAAGAGAGATACCGTGTAATTTTACGCACATCCGACTTTGTAAACACATTGATCAATGCGCCAGCCCGCAACGGGCGTTGGAGAGATCTGCGGTCGCAAAGCAGATCACGATGAGCAGCACGTTGTGTTCCGTGGGATGTAGCAGGTCGTTACAGAGCGTGCTGTAGCTATACTAGGTAGACAGCACGTCTGGCCTGCGCCACGCTGGAACAACACGTCCCGTGTGAGGACGGCTTTAGCCGCCCTTTCCCTTCATGAGCGTTGATATCAGTTCCAGGTTGATTGGTCCATCGTAACCTCGCTGTCAACCTTTAACTTCTGTGTCGGCGTCCTGTCTTCACACACGAACAGTGGGACATCCTCCTCTGAGACCTAATGTGTGTCGGCCACGGTGGCCGAGGTGACTGAGGCGCTCCAGTCACGGTCAGCACGGTCACTACGGTCGGGGGTTCGAATCCCCCCTCGGGCATGGATATTTGTGCCGTCTTTAGTCTTAGCTAGTTCATAAGTAGTTTGTAAGCTTAGGGGCTGATGATCCCGTAGTTAAGTCCCATAAGTTGTACAAACATTTGAACATTTTGAACCTAATGCGTGTGTCACCGGCACTACGCTGGAAGCTACAGGGAAGATTGTGGAGTCTCTAGTCCCTAGGACAGCATGTGGACGCCGTCGAAGACCCGTTCGGCACAACAGGACAGGACGCTGCCGAGGAAGAACATCGCTCGGCGGAAGTGGGCGGCCCCTCCCTTCTCCCGCCCTTGGCTAGGGGCACAGAGTAACATATACAGAGAAGCAGCCCACCCTAAACCACTGTCCTACGCTCCCTTCGTAGTTCCGTAAGATGCTAGCAGGTGTCAGGCGGTTCGCTGGCTTAGGGTGCCTCTCGCACGTCAGAGGGTAGCGTGGAGGGGAGGCTGAGGGGAGAGCTCGCGCCGCCTGCCACGAGGCCACGGCTGTGTCCGGCGTGCCGGCGTTTGAGGGGAGGTGGTGGTGGGAGCAGCCGCTACCTGCCGCCTGCTCTGGCCAGTTTAAAGGGCTGCTTCTGACCGCAGCGCCATCATGGGACATCTTACGGAACTGCCTGAAACCCTCCCTCCCCGAACCCCGGAGCGTAGGACCGGGCCCTTATGGAGGTTTCTCGTCTGTATATATTTGTCTGTGCTAGGGGCTCGGTCACCGCCTCCCCATGTGACCTCATCGGCCACGCCATCGAGTCGCCCACAAGCAAGCGAATTACCTGGAATCGAGACAAAAACACTAGGTGGTGGAAGCCCCAGCGGGTTAATACTACAACTATCCCTTGGAACAGTAAGCCCTCCGAAGTCCCACGATACCACGCTGAACGGCATTAGCACGCTCTCCCCTACTCATAAGGCGCCTTGCCCCACTTTTACCGAGTTATATTTTTCATATTTTTTATTAGTTACTTATAACTTTCCCTACCTGGGTTGAATTAAAAAAATTAGTAAATGGAGGAAAAGACACAAATAATCTATTATTGAGTCTAATTAAAAAAAGATATCTGTAATATGGTGGGGCAGCAGGAAACGTTATAATGCGGTATTTTCTTATCATGGAGTGTTCGTAGTTCGTGAATAATTTCTATCTTTGAATCTACATCTACATGGGATACTCCGCAAATCAAATTTAAGTGCCTGGCAGAGGCTTCATGGATCCACCGTTATACTACTTTATGTCCCATTCTATTCTCGAATAGCACGTGGGAAGAAAGAACACCTGAATCTCTCCGTTAGAGCTCTGATTTCTCGTATTTTATTCTAAAAAAATAAAAAAAAATGTATAGCTTATGGGACTAAAAACTACGGGGTCATCAGTCCCTAAACTTACGAACTACTTATGAACTAGCTAAGACTAAGGACGGCACAAATATCCATGCCCGAGGAGTGATTCGAACCCCAGACCGTAGTGGCCGTGGTATTTTATTCTGATGATCATTTCTACCTATGTATGTCGGTGTCAACAATATATTTTCGCATTCGGAGGAGAATGTTGGCGATTGGAGTTTCGTTAGTGGCCCACGCTGCAGCGATAAGCGCCGTTGTTGTAATGATTCCCATCCCAGATCCAGTATCATTTTCGCAACTCTGTCTCCTATGTATCGTGACAATACGAAACAAGCTGCCCTTATCTGGGCTCTTTAGATGTCTTCCGTCAAACCCACCTGATAAGGATCCCACACTGGGCATCAATACTGGGCATGGGTGTGCGTGTTCGTCTTTAGGTTAGTTTACCTTAGTTTAAGTAGTTTGTAAGCTACGGACTGATGACCACGCAGTTTGGTACGACAGATTTACAAACATTTGAACATTTTGAACATTTGGCATCAATACTCCAAAAATGGACGGACAAGCGTAGTGTATCTAGTTCCTTTTGCAGTTCTGTTGCATGTTTTAAGGGTTCTGCCAGTAAGACGCAGTCTCTGGTTCGCCTTTCCCACGACATTATTTACGTGTTCTTTGCAATTTAAGTCTGAAGTAATAGTAATTCCCAAGTTTTTTTAGTGGAGTTTACGCCTTCCACTTCTGATTGATTTATCTTGTAAACAAACTTTAACGGATTTCTTTTCGTACTCATGTGGACGACTTCACACTCATTATTTAGAGTCAATTGCCAATTTTTACACCATAGTGATATGTTATTCAGATCGTTCTCCAGTTGGTTTTGGTCTTCAGATGATTTTACTAGGCGGCAAATGACGGCGTCATCTGCAAACAACCTAAGAGAGCTACTTAGATTTTCGTTTATGTAAATAAGGAACAACAGAGGACCAATAACACTACCCTGTGGAACGCCCGATATCACCTCTGTTTTAGTCGATGCCTTACCATCGATTACTACAAACTGTGTCCTCTCTGACAAGAAATTCCATATCGAATCGCAAATTTGGGGCGATATACCATAAGTACGCAATTTGATTAAAAGCTATTTGTGAGGTACGGTGTTAAAAGCTTTCTGGAAATCAGGAAATACGGAACCGATTTGCGAACCCTTGTCAAAAAAAAAAAAAAAAAAAAAAAAAAAATGTTCAAATGTTTGTTAAGCTTATGGGACTTAACTACCGGGTGATCAGTCCCTGCCGGCCGTGGTGGCCGAGGAGACTGAGGCGCTCCAGTCACGGTCTGCACGGCCACTACGGTCGGGGGTTCGAATCCCCCCTCGGGCATGGATATTTGTGCCGTCCTAGTTCGTAAGTAGTTCATAAGTAGTTTGTAAGTTTAGGGACTGGTGACCCCGTAGTTAAGTCCCATGGACTATACAAACATTTGAACATTTGATCAGTCCCTAAACTTACAAACTACTTATGAACTACTTACGAACTAGGACGGCACAAATATCCATGCCCGAAGGGGGATTCGAACCCCCGACCGTAGTGGCCGTGCTGACCGTGACTGGAGCGCCTCAGTCCCCTCGGGCACCGCGGCCGGCGAACCCTTGTCGATAGCACCCAACACTTCGTGTGAATAAAGAGGTAGTTGTGTTTCGCATGAACGATATTTTCCAAATCCGTGTTGACCTTGGGTCAATATATCGTTCTGTTTAGAGATAATTCATAATATTTGAATACAGGCAGCGATGTGGTCACGCGCCTTGCCGTGTTTACAGTACGTCTCTCCTTTCGGTGAATGGAGTAAGCTACGCCGCCGCGTGCTGATGAAATTCAAATGAGGCCTACACAAACTAGGGACGTAGAACGTAGAGCTGTCCGCCTGGGCGGCGGCAAGACTACCAGCAGTGGGACCGCAGCTCGCGGCTGAGGCGGGCGGCTTGGGCTGGTTATCAGCCGCAGCTGGAGAGAGGAGAGGAGAGCGCAGAGCTGGAACGCCGCTTTCTGCGCCCCCCCTGCCCCCCTGCCCCCCCTGCCCCCCGGCCGCGGCACTACACAATACGCGCATCGACCGCTAATATCCAGCCACCGCCACCGCCACCGCCAGACGGCCAGCCCAGCCCGGCGCGCCGTCGCTCAATACTACTCTACGCCACTGCACGCTCCACGCCATGCACGGGTACTTTGCGCTACCTGCTGCCGCTAACGCCACGCACCTCATACTCTCCGTTCACCGAAACGAGAGACGGACTGTCAACACAGCGAGGCGCCTGACCAGCAGTGGACAAAACAGGGGGGCGCCCATCCACAGTCGCCATATCCGTTTCACGTGTAAAGATTTCGTGTGTGTGATGAGGGCTGGTATTAGAGGCTGGCTAGAAATTTCACCTTAAAGGACCAGTTGCTGGTCAGCAGCATAAGTATTAAGCTTTCATTTTCTCTTTCTTGTCTGTATCGCGCAAGTATAATGTCATTATATCATCCTACATTTTAAAACTACGCAAGAAGGACCGGTGCACATCGAAGCAGGGCCGGCGCAAGGCACGTGCGAAACGTGCGGCCGCAAGGGGCGGCACTTCCCCCCACCCCCCTTTTTTCTGTAGTATAAACTCAACATTCATGCCCAAGAGGGGGTTCGAAACCAAACCTCGGAGGGAGCGGCTACGGGAACTGTGGCATGGCGCCTCAACTACCTACCTGCCGCCCCTGTTGTACAAGGGCAGGGAGGAGAACTAATTTCTTCCTCGCCACTGTGGCAGCGCCGTCGTGTTTACGCCGCAAGGGAAGCAGTCTAGCGCGCACGCCAGTATTCTTATGAGTGAAGCGCTGCCAGCGTGTTACTCGCCGTCCGTTTACTCACAACTAATTTTTCAGGAGACGAAATCTAATTTGGAAATTCGAATGCAATGTTCGATACTGCGGTTACATGTTAAGTTTGAAGCAATTTTGCAAAGCCCTTCAATGGTAGTTAAGTGTTTTATTCTTCCCACGCTATGGAAAAAAATTGTTGAACGCTTTTGACAATGTTGATTGGAATAAACTCTTTCAAGTTCTCAAGTTCTGAAGCAAGCAGGAGTAAAATATAGGGAGCGTAAGGTTATTTGCAACTTGTACAAAAACCAGACAGCGGTTGTCAGAGTTGAAGGGCATGAAAGGGTTGCAGTGGTTGGAAAGGGAGTAAGACAGGGTTGTAGCCTTTCCCCAATGTTGTTCAATTTGTACATTGAGCAAGCTATAAAGGAAAGCAAGGAGAAATTTTGAGAAGGAATTAAAGTTCAGGGTGAAGAATTAAAAACATTGCGTTTTGCCGACGACATAGTAATTCTGTCAGATACAGCAAAGGCCCTGGAAGAGCAATTGAACGGAATGGACAGTGTGCTGAAAGGTGCATATAAGATGAACATTAACAAGAGTAAAACTAGGGTAATGGAGTGCAGTGTAAGAAAATCAGGTGATGCTGAAGGAATTAGACTAGGTAACGAAACAATAAAGGAGGTAGATGAGTTTTGTTACTTGGGCAGTAAAATAACAAATGATGGTCGCAGTACAGATGATATAAAATGCAGAATGGCAATGGGTAGAAAGGCGTTTTTGAAAAAGAGAAATTTGTTAACATCGAATATTGATTTAAGCCTAAGGAAGTCTTTTCTGAAGGCATTTGTATGGAGTGTTGCCTTGTATGGGAGTGAAACATGGACGATAAGCAGTGTGGACAGAAAGAGGATAGAGGCTTTTGAAATGTGGTGTTACAGAAGAATGCTGAAGATTAGGTGGGTGGATCGCGTAACTAATGAGGAGGTACTGAACCGAATTGGGCAGAAAAGAAATTTCTGGCATACCTTGACTAAAAGAAGGGATGGATTGGTAGGACACATTCTTAGACATCAAGGAATTGTGAATTTAGCGTTGGAGGGAAGTGTGTGGGGTTAAAATCGCAGAGGGAGACCAAGAGACGCGTATAGTAAGCAGATTCAAGTGGATGTGGATTGTCGTTCTTATGAGGAGATGAAAATGCTTGCTCAGGATAGAGTAGGGTGGAGAGCTGCATCAAACCAGTCTCTGGACTGAAGACCACAACAACAACAACAGAACGTTACTACACTCAAACATATTCGACACCTACAATGCCTGGAAGTATTCCGAATGGGTAAATACACTGTGAGTAATTACAAGGGATAAAGACATTGATAGTAAGCCTGGCATAAGTTGAGTTTCGGCGTATTTTGAAAATGTTTGCTATTCGTTTCTGAGTTATAGTCGGACGTTTTGGTTTTTGAGCCCTGAAACACCTGTCTCTGCCTGCATGAACACAAACTCTGACCAGCACTTTTGTGTGACAATACTACTCACACACTATCACTTTGCCAACATTTATTTACTGTATGATGCGCGTGAATCCATGTTTCGTCTACGGAAACTACTGGTCGCTTTGATTCTGATGAAAACCTGAGAAAGTATGGTCTTTTAGCAACAAAGCCTTCTTGTCCAAGCGAAACAAAACGTTAATTTTGACACCTTGTAAAACGAAAATCCATAGACAGAACATTGATTCTAAGGGTTTCCTTGCTAGCTTTGAAGCTCATTTCTGCTTGACAAAAGTTGTGTAGTTTTCGTAAAGTTCGTATTTCTTTCTATCGTCCGTAATGCTATAAAAATTACTGTCTGATAATACATTTATCCATATCATCGGTCACACACTTATTGTGAGCTTCCTGCTTCTTCTTCTTGGGCGCTAGTTTAACCGTAGCCTCGCTGTACCGCATCACGTGACCTAGTTCCTGGCACTGCCGCGTCGCCACTTCGCCTTTCCAGATGATAGGTATTGTTGCGTTTTCTACAACGAAAACTACAGAAATCGTTTCGATAGTTGGTCGAGAGAGTCAAGGCTGGTCAGAAGCACTTTCATTGCGTTTCACCTTGGGAAGTAATAGGTAAGTGCTTTTCATATAACGCACAATTAGTACTGTGCATGCACGTTACTCATAAGTTAGAATTTTCCTCCTTCAAGAATGCAGAATAGGAAAATTTATTTTTCTTATGATCTGTTACTTTAAAAATTGGCAACTCGGCAAATAAGCACGGGTCACCCCAGTAGCTAGAATGAAAATAAAGCGCAGAAAAGAGAAGTGATACGGCGATGACTAAATTGTTACCCCTTATTCCATAATCAGACACGACAGAACTGACACATGCAAATTACGAGAGATGGCGACTGTCAGTTCTTCGAAATGAATAACCGCAGTGCAGTAAGTTAATATATTTCGACTAACACCAGTACCCGTCGGTTCCCGAGTATGTATTTATTGCATCATTATGTTACTTCATCTCCTTATTCTCCCTCTCTCCATTGTCTTCCGTCCCACTCTTTGGCCGTTTCAACTATTTTTATTTTCCAGATCTTCATAGATTTCTGGCACAGAGTGGCTATTCTCAATGCTTTAAGTTATGTTTACATCTATACCGTGGTGCTGAACCTACCTGTCAACATGACGGTTTAGATGTAAGCACATATTAAAAGCTTTGAAACCGGCCACTCAGTGGCAAAACTTAGGTAGATCTGAAAAGTAAAAACATAAAATTGCGATTGATTGCAGACTTTTCCTACAGATTTGTAGGGGGTGGTGGGACGGGGGGGGGGAGGCAATTTAGCAACTCGCACGGGGTGGCACTTGGGCTTGCGCCGGCCCTGCATCGAAGTAACGGCGTCTGCTGGTGTCTGCCAGCGATATATCTCGAACCGTTCGGATCGCACAATCGATTGTTGTTAGTTGTAAATACGAGTTCTTATTTCGAAACGCAGAAATTGTCTCTGGCGAATGAGAACTCGCTAGCTGTCAGCCGATCAGATGGTGCTTGTTTCTTAACCGGAGATTCGGGCGTACTTAAAAAAAAAAACTTCATGTTTAACCTATACCTAACCTTCTTAAGGCTACGCTAAAGATCACTTTTTTCAGTGAAAGTTAGGTTAGGTATAGGTTAAACAAGAAGTTTTTTTTTTTTAGTACGTGAGGGCGTGTAGCGCCCGAATCTCCGGTTAAGAAACACGCACCATCTGATCGGATGATTTCTAGCGAGTTCTCATTGACCGGAGACAATTTCTGCGTGTCGAAATAAAAGGACTTATTTACAACTACGAACAATCGATTGTTCGATTCGAATAGTTCGAGACATATCGCTGGCTCACACCAGCAGACGCCGCTACTTCGATGTACACCGGTCCTTGGGGATTACCAAGAAATCATTAAGTTGTTAATGTGTATAAAACGGAGCTGTTATGTCCATAACAATAAATGACAGATATCGTTATAAGAACAGCTGCAACTACGGGTGTTGGTTGTTTATCAGTTTATCATGTGGTAATTTCAAGGCCACCCCACTCTTTGAAGTCACCAAAAAGACATCACTACAGAAGCTTACAGAAAGTATTGTTGACATTCACAGAAATGCGATACGAACGAAAGTACATGATTTGTTGTTTTGTTGACATAGTTCTTATTGTCGTATACGAAAATGCAGATTTCGGCAATTTTCAGAGATTCTATTAAAAGAAATAAATTTTGAATATCTGTGGCGTCTAATATTACTGCTATGTGGCAAAACACACACCGCTTTACACCTAATACAGAGGTTTTAATTCCAAATTATTAACTTACCTTCAACAGCCGTAAAGTATATGTTCTTTTATTTAACGACCGGTTTCCGTAATGCGTTAATACGATCTTCAGCCCCAATACAAATTAATTTGAAAATCAGTGTTGTATCCATATCATGCTGTACGTATCCAAAATACGAGGGTAAGTCAATTATTATCCGCAAAGTAGTTACAAAATTTTATTGAAATAAAATACGTAACTTACAAGAACATCATTTTTCGACATAGTCTCCTTGCTTTTCAATGTACTTCGACCATCGCTTTACAAGCTTCCTTATGCCCTCATAAAAGAAGGTTTTCGGTTGAGCTGCAAGCCAGGAATGCACCGCTTACTTCACTGCTTCGTCCGAGTCAAATCGACGGCCCCTTAATGCCTGTTTGAGTGGACCAAACAAGTGATTGAAGGGGCAAGATCGGGACTATATGGAGGATGATCCACTACTTAGAATTTGAGTTTCTGGAGCGTTTCAGCAGTGTGGACAGCAGTATCCGTACGGGCATTGTCGTGCAACAACACAACACCTTCTGACAGCAATCCTCGGCGTTTGCTTCGAATTGCAGGCTGTCAGTAAGCATCTCACTGTAACGTATACTGTTTATTGTTGTGCCCCTTTCACCATAATGTTCCAGTACAGTACATCGTGCATCCCAAAAAACCGTAAGCATCAGTTTTCCTATGGACGGTTGGGTCTTGAACTTTTTCTTGCACGGCGAATTTGGATGTTTCCATTCCATACTCTGCCGTTTACTCTCCGGCTCGTAATGATGGATCCACGTTTCGTCACCAGTAATGATTCTGTCTTAAGTTATCCCCTTCGTTACCATTGCGATCCAAATGTTTTTTGCAGATGTCGAGGCGCGTTTGCTTACGCAACTGTGTGAGTTGTTTTGAGACCCATCTTACACAAACTTTACGAAACCCAAGTCTGTTGTTGTTGTTATTTCTAGAAAATACCAGGTATTCAAACAAATAATACTGATTTATTAATGAACACAATTATCACCACAGTACAAGCAATAATACAAGATATGGCACAAAACAAAAGAACACAGAAAAAGCATACATACAGAAACACGGAGAAAATAAGTCAAACCATAATTATTAAATTGTCATTACTTCAACAGTTGTGAATAATTTCGTAGAGAGAACCATGACTAATTTGAAGACGATGAGCCAGTTCATCAATAGTTAATCGTCTGTCTAGGAGAATCATTTCACGTGATCGCTCAATGGTTTCTTCATTTATGGCGGTAAACGGTCGTCCGGCTCCTTCATCATGCTTAACACTCGTGCGACCATTTCGGAATTTTTCAATCCACTCGTACACACTTCGTTGTGGCAAGACACTGCTCCCGTTAAATTAATTAAAATGTTTGTATAGCTTATGGGACTTAACTCTGGGGTCATCGGTCCCTAAACTTACTACTTATGAAGTAGCTAACACTAAGGACGACACAAATATCCATGCCCGAGGGGGATTCGAACCCCCGACCGTAGTGGCCGTGCAGACAGTGACTGGCGCGCCGCAGTCCCCTCGGCCACCGCTCCCGTACTGTACTGAAAGTCTTCTATGAATTTAGGCCCCTGATACACCTTCCGCCCACAAAAAACGTATCACTGAACGTTGCTCTTCTTTGGTGCAAATAGACAGCGGAGCAGCCATGATTAACAGCACGGCAGCGACGACGAAACTGACGTAGCAGCTTGAAAATTGCAAAGATATAACAACAAATAAACAAAGCATGTGTCACCAACGTAAAACGACAGTAATACCAACATAAACAAAAATATAATTGCGGATAATAATTGACTTACCCTCGTATAAAGAAGAATTAATGTAATACTGAAACCAGTCGTTAAATAAAACAACAAACTTTACGGCTGTTAACGGATGAGTTAATAATTTGGAATTAAAATCTACTAACAGCCGCAGCCCCTATTCCATTACCCCGTGTTTGGCCACCCCTGGTCACGCAACCGGTCTGTTTACAGCGTCTCGTTTCGGAGAACGCAGTATAGGCGTGGGTTCGCTTTCCTGACCAGAACAATTGCTCCTCGATCTTTCTGGCGTCATTTAGCCTCGTTGCGGGATAAGTGTATTACTATGGGTTTTGGAATGGCCAGTGGCGGCGCGGCCCGTGTGTTCACTGGTTCAGTGAACCCCTTGAAAAAACTCATCGTGAAAAAATAAGTTTTTTAAGCTACCATCCTTCGTTACGATCTCCTACCAGATTATTTTATGTCCACATCCTAAGTATTTTTATCGTATAAGAAACGTCTTACGTCGTGGAGCGGCCGTCTAATAAAGGCCGCAGTGATCGCAGCGCTGCAATGCGCATGCTGCGGCGGTACGGCCTCTTCTTTCTCAATTGTTTAAATTTCTTTTAAATTGTGGTTTTACGGCGCACAACTGCTGAGGACGTAAGCGCCCAACATTGCTTATAGGAAAATCGAACCGGGGTTAGAACTTAAATGGCTTTCGCCATATTTGCACGATGTATAAAAAATAAACTCGGTCACCAGAATGCGGATCATCAGCTAAAATATCAGATATTTCAAATGGTAAACATAGATCATGATGGAGACGATTAAAAGACGGACATTGTACTAAAACGTGGTACATAGTAAAAGGTTCATCACAGTGCTCACATAAGGGAGCAGGATCACCACGAAGTAAATACTGGTGGCTATAACGGCAGTGGCCAATACGAAGCCGGGCCAGGACAATCTCTCGAAGAGATGAGATGACGTTGACCAAAGATCAGGCACAGGTTTAATGGCCCGCAATTTGTTCCCTGACAGGGATGACCCATGTAAAAACCAACGGGAGATGATACGCTGGGAGACGCCAGCGCGAAGGTCATCAGAGCTAGTATAAAAGGTAGACAGCCGAAGAAGGAGAACTGCCTCCTTGGCAGCCATATCTGTAGACTCAGTCCCCAACACTCCCACGTGGCCAGGAACCCACAGAAACGTCACAGTAGTTCCGCTCGTTGAAAGAGAAGTAAGGCAATTGCGGATGCTTTTTACCAGGGGATGGGCCGGATATAGCGTGCGAAGGCTCAAAAGAGCACTCAGATAGTCCGAGCGTGTTTCGCCGGACGTATAGGGTGGCTTGATATAATTGCATACAGCTCAGCTGTAAAAATAGAACTCCACTCAGGGTGACAATATTTAAACGAGGCGTTGCCAAGTACAAAGGCACACCCAACACCCTGGTCTGTCTTTGAGCCATCAGTGTAGATGAAGAACTTGTCATCAAATTGGAACCAGAGTGCGAGAAATTCTCTCCGGTAAACGAAACTAGGTGTGGAGTCCTTTGGAAGAGAATGAAGGTCCAAGTTAACACGGACTTCGGGGCTTAGCCACGGTGAAGAGGTGCTCTCTCCAGTCGAGAAAGCAGCAGGCATTGTAACGCCGAG
The DNA here is from genome assembly GCA_026315105.1 of Locusta migratoria. NCBI lineage: Eukaryota > Metazoa > Arthropoda > Insecta > Orthoptera > Acrididae > Locusta > Locusta migratoria. Next base: position 106,836,651 of record CM048745.1, on the reverse strand, counting down.
CTGGCCAAGAAACGAACGCAAGCGTACTTCAGTTGGTAGCAGAGCAGATGGGCGCACGGCAAAGAGACCGTCAAGTGAGTCATTAAAGAAATCTGCGTATGTTGGGTGTCCTCGCATGGTTGACAAACGGCTAGCGTAACGGCTAAGCATGAGTTCCCGACGGTAGGAAAGAGGTAATTCGGCGGCCTCGGCTTAGAAGCTCTTGACGGGGCTAGTGTAAAACGCTCCCGTCGCCAGACGGATCCCTTGGTGGATTGTGTTAAGGCGGCGCAGTTTGGACGGTCGAGCCGAAGAATATCGATGTTTCCATAGTACTGTTTGGACCGAACTATGGTCGCGACGACCTCTTCTTGCATGGGACTAAATACCAATATTTTAATGTGCCGTGTCAGACTTCAGGATCCGAAAGTCGTCCGCTCGTCAACAAGAAAAAAAATTCCAATTAATATAATCTTCCTGTATTGTGATACTTCGATGACAGATCCTTGCGCAGATAGAAGAAGCATATGATTCTAGGTTTGCACTTCTTTAAACTGCCACTTTGAAATAAATGTTTTAAAGTTTGCTTAAACATCGAACTGTCAAACAGAAGTTCGTAGTTATTCTGGTTGCTATAGACACAGATATTACAAGTCCTGTTCACTGGTGATCGATTGCTATATAAGATCGATTTATTAAAATACTGAAAATTGTTAAGTCTCCTTGCTTTATCTGTCAAACAAAATATCTTTCCGTAAATGTCTTCTTTCAAATTGTAAAATAGTTTGACAGTAAATAATTTTTCAGTTCCTATAAATATATTTCTTGTAAAATTTGTATACATATCAAAATAATTATCGTTGACACTTGGTTAACTTGCGAGACACAATGACATTTATTGCTCTTAATACAGATCATGACTCAACGACAGTTACGTCTCTTTCATTTTCCAAGAAAGTTTCTATAATAATTTCAATATCCGCGACGATAACCGTAGAGACCAGCATCTTCTTGCCTCGTGGCCGTCGACCCGCGACTTGAAGTGGCTCGGCCTGGAAGATGTTGCTTTCGTAGGTTTAATCGCCGTCACAGCACATGAAATACAAGAAACATACAAAAACTCTTATGAATCACATAACATAAAACATTTACATAAAAATCATTTAAAAACAAAAATATAAACATAATCTTCTGCGAAACTGAGCTTACATAAGATAGTAGTGGAGACAATAATCCGTTCCATTACAATGCGCGGCTGAGGTTCAAATTCTCTTCTGAACCCCCTCTGGAGGCTAGAGAGCCTGTATAGGGAAATAGGCCATGAAAGCACTCTTGATTGACAGAGACCAGGACTCCATATTTTTACCAGATTTGGCGGGCTTTGTATATATGTCAGTAGCGACAGTGTGCGTTTCTGAACGGTGGAGTGTCTTAAATGCTTCTGACAGCGATTTCACTGCATAGTTACATAGAATTCCTATTATGGTAAGCACTGCTGCACTTTTACACGTCTTCTGTCGCTTCTATTTAAGTAAATTAAAGTGTTTTTCCGACTGTCGTTCACAACTTTTAGATTAAATGTTGATTTGCAGTGATTTACTGAGTAATTAATAATGTGTATTACATAATCATTCAGGACAGTCAAGACAAATCCCTCGTTCCTCTGTTGGCTGTAAAAACCGAAGTGAAGATTGCCATGTGATGCTTGTGTTCGCAAGGAATGATCAAAGACGCAAACAAGTGTGTTAACCCAGAAAGCGGAAACCGTAAAGGCGATTTATGGAAACCAACGATTATTCCTGTGTGTGTGTGTGTGTGTGTGTGTGTGTGTGTGTGTGTGTGTGGAATATTTTCTGCTTCCTCCCCGCCCAATGCAAGAAAGGCATTCATGAAAATTAGTAATGGAACTACTGCCTGTGTAATTCCCGCATGTTGTAGTGATTTCGTACTGAGTTCGTAATCTAATGGTCGCGAGTTCGAATCCGGAAAGCGGTCAATATTTAAACACTATTTTCTAGCTTTTTGTTAGTTCATAGTTTTGGTTTTTGACATGTCGTGTTACGAGGTATGGTTCCTCCCCCTTGGCAGTGTGTTATTGACTATTCACAATTTTAGAACTGGTTATGGGATGTAACGTGAAAGAGGAAGGGGGCGGGACTTTTGACTCGTTCCAGATAATCAGTTACCTATTTTGTGTCTGTTTCTGCTGTTTTATTGGATATAGTATCAGATTTACTGAGATACTGTGTTCCTGAAAGTATGTACAGAATGGCGTTTTTGGTATTTCTCAGTGTAGGAAGATGTTATACGAACGACAGGAGCACACTTATAATGCATTATATCGGGGCGTAAAGTGATAATGTATTAATTTCACCGATGGACAAAGCGACAAAATTCTAAAATAACATGTTTTCTTTGAGATACAGAACATGAAATACCTATTTCTTATTAATCAACTGCCAACTGTCGAAGTTACCAGAACATAGTAAAATATGGTATTAACATTCGACAGTCATAGAAACTTTTACGAGACTTATTTGCTGAAGACGAAGTGGAGGAAGATGAGATAGGAGATATACTGTGAGAAGAATTTGACAGAGAGCTGAAGGACTTGAGTCGAAACAAGGCCCCTGTAGTAGATGATATTCCATCTATACTACTGATGTCATTAGGAGAGCCAGTCATGAAAAAATTGTATCACCTTGAATTCAAGATGTATGAAACAGAGGAAATACCCTCCGACTTCAAAAAGAATATCGTAATTCCAATTCCAAAGAAAGCAAGTGCAGACAAGTGCGAAAATTACAGAACCTTCATTTTAATGAGTCATGGTTGCATAATACTAACACGAATTATTTACAGAAGAATGGAAAAACATGTAGAATCCGACTTCGGGGAAGATCAGTTTGGATTTAGGAGAAATGTAGGAACATGGGAGGCAATACTCACATTACGACTTATGATAGAAGATAGGCTAAGCAAAGGGAAACCTACGTTTTTAGCGTTTGTCGATTTAGAGAAAGCTTTTGACAGTGTCGACTGGAATACACTCTTCCAAATTCTGAAGGTATCAGGGGTAAAATATAGGGAGCGCATAGTTATATTCAACTAGTACAAAAACCAGACAGCGGTTATTAGAGTCGAAGGGCAAGAAAGGGACGCAGAGGTTGGGAAGGTAGTAAGACAGGGTTGTAGTCTTCCCTCAATGTTGTTCAATCTGTACATTGAGCAGGCAGTGAAGGAATGGAAGGAGAAATTTGTAGAGGGCATTAAAGTGCAGGGAGAAGAAATAAAAACATTGCGGTTTGCCGGTGACATAGTAATTTTGTCAGAGACCGCAAAATATCTGGAAGAGCAATTGAATGGGATGGACAGTGTCTTGAAAGGAAGATGTAAGATGAACATTAACAAGAGTAAAACGAAGGTAATAGAATGCAATGTCAGAAAATCAGGCGTTGCTGAAGGAATTAGATTAGGTAATGAGACAATAAAAGTAGTTGATGAATTTTATTATTTGGGTAACAAGATAGCTTCTGATGGCAGAAGTAAAGAAGATATAAAATGCAGAATGGCTATGGGAAGAAAAGCGTTTCTAAAGAAGCGAAACTTGTTAACATACAACATTAATTTAAATGTTAGGAAGTCCTTTCTGAAAATATTTGTCTGGAGTGTAGCATTGTATGGGAGTGAAACGTGGACGATAAGGAGTTCAGATAAGAAGATGATAGAAGCTTTTGAAATGTGTTACAGACGAATGATGAAAATTAGATGGGTAGATCACATAACTAATGAGGAGGTGCTTAACCGAATCGGGAAGAACAGGAGTTTCTGGAATATCCTGGGTAAGAGAAGGGACAGATTGGTTGGACACATTCTGATACATCAAGGAATTGTCAACTTAGCATTAGAAGGAAGCGTGCAGGGTAAAACTCGTAGAGGGAGACCGAGGGACGAATATAGTAAGCAGATTCAAAAGGATGTAGGTTTCCGAACGTATTCTCAGATGAAGAGACTTGCGCAGGACAGGGTAACATGGAGAGCTGCATCAAACCAGTCTGCGGACTGAAGACATTTGCTTGCAAATTCATTAGGCCTGTATAATAGATGAATAGCATTCTTTATCCAGCAGTAAGCTTGAAGATGTGCTTTGGAATTATCGGTGGAACTGATGCCTTATTTCAAACGTTAAGTGGCTGCTTTTCTGTCTGGGTCACTGTGTGAGAGTTCAGCCCGTGAGCAGTCTGGTAAAAAGATGGCGGCCACCGGCCAGTTGGCCACTCTCCCTCTATACATGCTCTCTACTGGAGGCAGCATATGGGCGCTCACGCGGCAGGGAGGGACGGAAGGGAACGCCGCTTTTAACATTGGCGTTGGAGCTGGTAGAGACGCCAGCTCCTGGCTACTCGAGCTCTGGCGGTTACGCACGAATGCTCCCAAAGCAATACGAGTAAAATGGAGCTACTGCGAACCCGCCTTGCGCATGCGCAAATCCTGATCCTGCACGAAGGCAATATCCGCCCTTCATATTTGTTTTTGGCGCGTCGAATATTCATCAAAAACACATATTTGGTGAAGCATAAATTTTTCTGGGTATGAGGTCCACCTGAAATGCAAAACACTAATTATACACCAAATATAGTTTCAACACCCCTGTGCCATCATCAGTGGTGTATTCATTTATTTAATACTGTGGAAACTAAATACATTGATTTTACTACTATACTATGTGCAAATTTAGACCTATAAAGTCTTTAGTCTTATGTGGGTTTTTACCTCCTTCTACAGTCTGTGGTCACGTAGGAGCCTTTCTGTATACTTAAAAGAATTAGAGCTGCAATTCGAAAATGTTCAAATGTTTAGCTTATAGGACTCAACTGCGGGGTCCTCAGTCCCTAAACTTACGAACTACTTATGAACTAACTTATACTAAATACAGCACAGACATGCATTCCGAGGGAGGATTCGAACTCCCCGACGGGGAGCGGCTTTGCATCGGAGCATAGCGCCTCAGTGCGCTCGGCCACTTCACCGCGACCTGCAAATCGAGAAAATGATGAATACATCTTATAAATATCATTTAAAGACGCATCAATTGCGAAATGCTTCAGAAGATCCCATCATGAATAATAATGAAGTCACTACCTAACCGAGAATAGCCCTGTGCTTAGCGGCATCGCGGGTGCGTTGTCGAAGGTTGTGGGTTCGAGATTGGGTTTTGAAAAATTGCTTGTAGTCAATCTTTTTAAAGATACGGGAACAACGATTACTTTTATAATTTTACTTGAAACATATATTTGGGCTTTTTGCGAATGTGTTGCGATTTTAAGGGTAAATGACATTATTACTTATGTCTGGTTGCTGTTTAGATTATAATCATAATACCACAGCCACGGTTCTCACAGTGTGACTGAGAAAATAGCTTTTATACTCTTCGTTGTAATAAATATTTAACTGTTTGAAAAGATGTGGGGGAGAGCAGCCTTTGGGTATGCAAAGGTTAGGAGAGGGTGCTGCTTACAATGTCACGTGACCCGAAGGTAGCTTATCTCTTCATCATAACGTATCCATTTTGTTGTCAACAGTGAAACCAGATACATACTGTCTTTCGGCGTTCGCATGCATTTCATATGTTCTTGGTGTTTATTATCGAAGAAGAATGAACAACATTCAGTATCTTTTAGAAACAAATTTCTGAGCTTTAAGCTTGGAAGGAAAGTGTGACCCTTCAGCTCTGGTTGAAACAAGATCAAACAATCCGAGGTAAGACATTCTGAAGATCTTAACGAAGACCGATGTCTATCGTGCCGCCTGTGAAGACCTTACAATATTAGTAGTAATTATTTGTAACTCTGGATATATTGAAAAAATGTGAACTCTAAGTAGATTAAAGAGCGTGATTAAAACTTCATAATTATCTTCGGTGTTGAGATTATCTTCAAGTGTGTGTATGTGTGTGTGTGTGTGTGTGTGTGTGTGTGTGTGCGGATGATATAACCTGCTACAAATTTTGAAATTACTGCGTTTTGATTGATTACGCTAAAATCCGACATTCGATTAACTGCGATGTAGATAGCATAAGCCGAAGAATTGAGCTTAATAAGAAAAAAATAATAAAAATAATAAAAAAAAATAAAAAAAATAAAAAAATGGGTTAGAACTTAAATAGTGGCAACCCTGCTGTGGAGACACTATGGAAGGGGATCTAGAATTGTCGCTGATAGAACACGTTGTTGACAAATACCTTACCCCGAGCAAATGGATTCGCTTGTGCCCAAAATCGAGAGAAAACAGTTATTTATGAGCGAGCGGTCTACCGTAACTGTCGTACTATGTTTTCGCATGCCCAGGCGTTCCTGAGCATGCGAAAAATTCCTTCACGATGGGTTCAGCATGAATTGACGGTAATGCAGAAATGGATGCATTACGAAGCTGCTCAGACGCACCTCGAGCGCTATGAGCGCGAAGGAGAGGCTTTCTTACGCCGTATCGTAACACTGGATGAGACACGGGCCACATCGTACGAGCCAAAACAAACGTCGATCGAACGAATGGTTAGGTGCGTCCGAGCCCCACTATGGTGAACGTTATGGTGATATTTGTGTACGATTGTGATGGTGCATTGACAACGCATTACGTTCCTACACGGCAGACCGTCAATACCGAGTACTTGATTCAGAAGATCACGGAACCTCTTCGTGACATTCGCTTCAGAAATGTTTCAGAGATTCGACAGGCAGCAGACCGCCCCATTCGCTCCAACAACAGAACAGGCTCTGCTAACGGTATACTACGTCTTACACATCCCTGGCAACGGGTTCTACACAACGCTGATGACTACTTTGAAGAGTAGTAACAGGTGCAAACATGTAACACTTTTGTATTGGTTGTGAATGAATAACTGCCACTATTTAAAGTTCAACCATTGTATTTAAATCTATCCGTTATCAAACTATTACGTAATATCATGCTGACGAAACTTTACACTGAAAAATTAAAGAAGAAAGTTCACTGATCTTTGGGTAGTCTCAGTCTGTAAATTATCTTAAGCGTGAGAATTGTCTGTCATTTAACTGTTGCTGACAAGAAATATCCGACACCAAAAAACAAAAGCACTTCTATGATTCCCCACTCAACATACAGTCGCATTTGAGTATTAAAGTCTCACGATATTTCACTTGCTTTCTGTTTGATACATAGACCTAACATAAATTTCATTAAAAATCTGATTCATGACACTATTCCAACTGCGTCCAAGATCGTACTCAGTTCTAAAAAATAATTTTTAAAAGTCTTATTTTATTTCAACTCTCGTTCCTAAGGCATTCAATAATTATTAATGTTAATCAGCCGCGAAATGTCGGCCAGCCATTTCAGTTCAGCGACGATGTTGCTGATGCTGCAACTGCAGCTACAGTTATGAAAATGCTTTAGATGGCTGTCTGGGTGATGTTACACCATAAAGAACACGAAATTCTGTTTATTATGTCTGTTTAAAAATCATATCTAACATTTTACAATAAATTTACATAACTCAAAATGTATCGAAACCATCTAACAGCGACTGTCGTAATGTAATATCGCTGTCTCAATAAAATCACTTACTCCGTAGCTGTATCACACAAAAAAAAGGATTATATATTATACAATGTTTAATAAAATGCATCTTGACGCTTCAACGGTTTATCAAAAACTTAAAAATCGACTAGTTTCGGTCATAGACCATCATCATAGAGAAAAGGTATTAAATCATTTGAGTGATAGGATAATCAAAGATGACAATTTTATTGAAATTGACTACTGCTGTTATCAGCCAGATTTATTTCATCTAATGCATTCGACTCATCCGTTTTAATACCTTTTATCCATGTTGGTCTGCGACCGAAACTAGTCGATTTTTGAGGATTTAGTAAACGCAGCTGGTGGTTCAAGATGAATTTCATGAAATACACTCCTGGCCATTACAATTGCTACACCACGAAGATGACGTGCTACAGATGCGAAATTTAATCGACAGGAAGATGCTGTGATATGCATATTGCCGCGAGAGACCACGAACACCAACTGCCGGCGTGGCGCAGGGGATAGCGTCACGGACTGCGGAGCAGAAGGTCGCCGGTTCAATCCCGCCCACCGGCAAAAATTTATTACTTTGTAATTTACAATTCCAGAAGGTTCTACATCTTTCTTATGTTCGCTTGTAAATTCTACTTGTTTCTTATGTTAACTGTTCTTATAATTTCTGGTAAATTCTGTCTGTGTATAAATAGCAGAGCACTCTGCCTGAGAGGCAGTCAGTGCTGCGTGTATGTTGAGTTCGTAATAAACGTGCTTTCAGAATAAGTGCTGTGTTTAGTTGCCTTCGAAGTCAAGCCCACTTCCATTGCAACGTGACATTGTTTGGTGGAGGCGCCGGGTACACTGTGCAACAGCTGCATCACCGTGGCTCCGATTAGGCAACGTAAAAGCCGTCGCTTACACGGACTGGAACCGGAATACAAGGGATACACCGAGTACATCCTTCCAAAAGTCCGTATTATCAGAAGAAAGATGGAGACGAAACCAGCAATAAGCCAGCTGCACATGAGACACCCGTCGGTGTTCTCTGGAGATGCTGGACAGGACCCAAACAAATGGCTAAAAGGGTTCGACCGAGTCGCCAAGTACAACAGGTGGGATCATACGATGTGCTTGGCCAACGTTTATTTCTACCTGGATGGAACAGCCCAGCAATGGTTCGAAAACAACGAAGACAAGTTGAATGACTGGGAGACGTTCCAGGAGGAACTTAAGAAGACGTTTGGAGACCGACAGCGACAAATCCGCTCGGCGGAAGAACAACTGAAGAACCGGGCCCAACGACATGGTGAGCCGACACAATCGTACATACAGAGTGTTTTGGCCCTGTGTAACGTAGTCAATTCGAACATGACTGAGGCGGACAAAATCACGCACCTGATGAAGGGAATTGCAGAAGATATGTACCAAGCTCTTCTGATAAAAGATGTCGCCACGACAGAAGAGTTCATCAAGTGGTGCCAGCGTATTGAAGAGATGCAACAAAGGAGGGTTGAAATTTATCTTGAACCACCAGCTGCGTTTACTAAATCCTCAAAAATCGACTAGTTTCGGTCGCAGACCAACATGGATAAAAGGTATTAAAACGGATGAGTCGAATGCATTAGATGAAATAAATCTGGCTGATAACAGCAGTAGTCAATTTCAATAAAATTGTCATCTTTGATTATCCTATCACTCAAATGATTTAATACCTTTTCTCTATGATGATGGTCTATGACCGAAACTAGTCGATTTTTAAGTTTTTGATAAACCGTTGAAGCGTCAAGATGCATTTTATTAAACATTGTATAATATATAATCCTTTTTTTTGTGTGTGATACAGCTACGGAGTAAGTGATTTTATTGAGGCAGCGATATTATATTACGACAGTCGCTGTTAGATGGTTTCGATACATTTTGAGTTATGTAAATTTATTGTAAAATGTTAGATATGATTTTTAAACAGACATAATAAACAGAATTTCGTGTTCTTTATGGTGTAACATCACCCAGACAGCCATCTGAAGCATTTTCATAACTGTAGCTGCAGTTGCAGCATCAGCAACATCGTCGCTGAACTGAAATGGCTGGCCGACATTTCGCGGCTGATTAACATTAATAATTATTGAATGCCTTAGGAACGAGAGTTGAAATAAAATAAGACTTTTAAAAATTATTTTTTAGAACTGAGTACGATCTTGGACGCAGTTGGAATAGTGTCATGAATCAGATTTTTAATGAAATTTATGTTAGGTCTATGTATCAAACAGAAAGCAAGTGAAATATCGTGAGACTTTAATACTCAAATGCGACTGTATGTTGAGTGGGGAATCATAGAAGTGCTTTTGTTTTTTGGTGTCGGATATTTCTTGTCAGCAACAGTTAAATGACAGACAATTCTCACGCTTAAGATAATTTACAGACTGAGACTATGGCCATGGATGTGAGCCCTGTAAGTCACGAGGTAGCCGACGCGCTGAGGACGAGGTATTTCAAACATTAGCTCCTGTCTGCCCCGTCAATCGCACCCGACGTGAAGAATGGCGTCGCCCTGCTATGACTTACGCTGCAGCCGCCAAACGGCAGCCCATGGACCGACCGACGCCACCACAGCCAACTCCCCCGGTAACTATGACGCCCCGCAGAAGAACAGACGTCTGGAGGACAGAAGACAACACACCACTGTGTTTCCACTGTGGACGCCCTGGACATGTCGTACGCTACTGCAGAGAGAGGAGGCGAGTATTCGATGATTATTTTGCCGCAAGACGTCAGCCGTCGGAGCAGTACTATCCAAGGCAGTCACCTGCTGATGAGATCAGTCGACCTATGGGAAGAAGCCCATCGCCGTACCCTAGACGAGGTCGCTCCCCGACGCGTCGCAGCCGTTCACCGTCGCCGTACAGAGGTACCAGCCGCTCCCCTAGCCGCCGCGCCCAGGAAAACTAAGCGAGGCGACCATCTACGGAGGTGAGGCCGCCGCAGATGAAAATCCTCCATGGACGACAGTCGCCAAGATGTCGGGAAATCTCATCGACGTCATAATCGACGGCCAACGTGTCCGGGCACTTGTTGATTCAGGAGCCTCTTTTTCTGTATTATCGGATAATTACCGCCGCACACTAAAGAAGACAATGTTCTGTGATACGGGAGCAACTGTGCTGAAGGTCGCGAATGGAAAGTACGTCCACCCAGCAGGAACTTGTGTCGCAAGAATAACCATCAATAACAGGACGCAGCCGTTTGAATTTGTCGTGTTAACAGAATGTAGTCACAATGTCATCCTCGGATGGGACTTCCTTCAGGCATCTCAAGCTATCATTGACTGTGGAAGATCTGAGCTGCAAATTGAAGAAGTTGTTCCGCCAGATACACGTAATACAGAATTTTCTGGGAAGTTATTCGTCGTTGACAATGTGACGATACCGCCGTTGACAGTGAGAAGAGTTGCAGTCACAAACACAGATGACTGGTTAAACTGTGAAGTTCTTGTTGATAGTAAAATGTTTATCAGGCTCACAAAAGAAATTTACATACCAGCGGCTATCATAAACATTACCGGTGGTCAAGGAGAGATTTGGATCACAAATTGTCACGAGAAGTCACAAATTATTCCCAAGGGAATGTGTATCGGGACAGCTGAACCAATCCAGCACGTTGAGCTCAACGTCATCAATGAAGACCCATGCCCTGCTATTAGTACAGACAACACGCTGGAGGAAACAAACGTGGAACTGCCAGTAGGGCCTGGACTGACCAAAGAACAACGCCAGCGGGTGTTAAGTATACTACGCCAATTTTCGGTTGCATTCACACCTCAGCAGAGGAAAAGTCAGACGAAACGGCCCACGATAAAGCACCGTATCAATACTGGGGACCATCCGCCAATAAGCCAGCGTTCGTATAGAGTGTCGCCAGCTGAAAGACGGATAATTCGAGAGGAAGTGGAGAAGATGTTGCGAGATGACATTATTCAACATTCGGAGAGTCCTTGGTCGTCTCCGGTGGTCCTCGTAAAGAAGAAGGATGGCACGTGGCGATTCTGTGTCGACTATTGGCGGCTGAACAGTATGACAAAGAAAGATGTCTACCCATTGTCGCGTATTGATGACACCTTAGACTGCTTGAAAGGAGCTACATACTTCTCAACTATGGACATGCAGACAGGTTACTGGCAAATCGAGGTTGACGAAGCTGACAGGGAGAAGACGGCTTTTATTACACCTGACGGTCTCTATGAATTTAAAGTAATGTCATTTGGATTACGTAATGCTCCAGCCACATTCGAACGCATGATGGACAACTTGCTTCGACACCTTAAGTGGACGACATGTCTCTGCTATTTAGATGACATTGTCGTTTTCTCGAAAACATTTGAAGAACATTTGAGTCGCCTGTCAACTGTGTTGAAGTGTGTTCAGGCTGCAGGTCTCCGCCTCAATCCAAAGAAGTGCCTCTTCGTCGCCAAAGAGATAAAAATCCTGGGGCACCAAGTCAACGGAGATGGAAGTAGGTTACAGTACACTTGTTCGCCCACAGCTTGAAAATCTGCTCACCGATGTGGGATCCGTACCTGGTGGGGTTCATAGAGGAAGTAGAGAATATCCAACGGAGAGCAGCGCCCTTCGTTTTAGGCTCATTTAGTAATCGTGAAAGCGTTACGGAGATGATCGATAAACCCCAGTGAAAGACTCTGCAAGAGAGACGCTCTGACGTTCGGTACGAGCTTTTGTCGAAGTTTCGAGAACATACCTTTACGGAGGAGTCTAGCAGCATATTGCTCCCTCCTACGTATATCTCGCGAAGAGATCATGAAGATAAAATCAGAGAATTAGAGCCCATACAGAGGCATACCGACAATCTTTCTTCCGCGAACAATACGTGACTGGAATAGGAGGGAAAATCGATAGTGGTACTCAAGGTACCCTCCGCCACACACCCTCGGGTGGCTTGCGGAGTATGGATGTAAATGTAGATTGAAGTCCACAACAATTTGTGAAATAGTTGTCCCGTTCTTGCAAGACTTCTAACGGCAGCGATATCAGATGTGATATTTTTATCAGATTCCCGATATTCATGGTACATCATCTACATGAGATACTCTAAGTGCCTGGCAGAGGGTTCATCGAACCATCATACTATTTATCTCCCATTCCATTCTCGAATAGCGCGCGGGAAGAAAGAACATCGGAATCTATGATTTCTCGTATTTTATTCTGATGGTCATTTCTACCTATATAGGTGGGGGTCAACAATATATTTTCGCATTCGGAGGAGAATGTTGGCGATTGGAGTTTCGCAAGTAGCCCACGCCGCAGCGATAAGCGCCTTTGTTGTAATGATTTCCATTCAAGATCCTGTATCACTTCCATAACGCTGTCCCCCTTGTATCGTGACAATACGAAACGAGCTGCCTTTCTCTGGACTCTTTCGATGGCCTCCGTCAAACTCACCTGATAAGGATCCCACACTGGGCAACAGTACTCCAAGCGTAGTGTATGCAGTTTCTTTTGTAGTTCTGTTGCATCTTTTAAGGGTTCTGCCAATAAAACGCTGTCTATGGTTCCCCATTCCCACGACTTTATCTACGTGTTCTTTCCAATTTACGTCTAAAGTAATAGTAATTCCTATGTATTTTGTGGAGTTTGCGGCCTTCACTTTTGATTGATTTATCTTGTAAAAAAGTGTAACTGATTTATTTTCGTACTCTTGTGGACAACTTCGCACTTCTCATTATTTAGAGTCAATTGCCAATTTGTACACCATACTGATATCTTATTCAAATCGTTCTGCAGTTGGTTTTGATCTTCAGAGGATATTACTAGACGGTAAATGATGGCGTCATCTGCAAACAACCTAAGAGAGCTACTTAGATTTTGCCATAAATTGTTTATGTAAATAAGGAAGAGCAGAGGACCAATAAGACTACCCTGTGGAACGTCCGGTATCACCTCTGTTTCAGTCGATGCCTTACCATCGATTACTACGAACTGTGTCCTCTGACAGGAAATCCGCTATCCAATTGCAAATTTGGGGCGATATAACATAACCACGCAATTTGATTAAAAGTCGTTTGTGAGGTGAGGTGAAATGGTCGTACGGGAAAATTCCCAACTTATACGTACCTGACCTTGTAACATCAGCTAATGTGGCTTTGCCACACAGTTACTGCGAACGGCTGAAAGCAAGGGGAAACTACAGCCGTTAATTTTCCCGAGGACATGCAGCTCTACTGTATGAACGTATGATGATGGCATCCTCTCGGGTAAAATATTCCGGAGGTAAAATAGTCCCCCATTCGGATCTCCGGGCGGGGACTACTCAGGAGGATGTGATCATCAGGAAAGACAACACTGGCATTCTACGGATCGGAGCGTGGAATGTTAGATCCCTTAATCGGGTAGGGAAGCTAGAAAATTTAAAAAGGGAAATGGATAGGTTGAAGTTAGATATAGTGGGGATAAGTGAAGTTCGGTGGCAGGATGAACAGGATTTCTGGTCAGGCGAGTACAGGATTATAAATACAAAATCAGTTGGGGGTATTACAGGAGTAGGTCTGATAATGAATAAGAAAATAGGAATGCGGGTAAACTACTATGAGCAACACAGTGATCGCATTATCGTAGTCCAGATAGATACAAAGCCAACACCGACCACAGTAGTACAGGTTTATATGCCAACTAGCTCTGCAGATGATGAGGAGATCGAAGAAATATATGAGGAGCTAAAGGAAATTATTCAGACAATTAAGGGAGAGGAAAACTTAATTGTTATGGGAGACTGGAATTCGGTAGTAGGACAAGGAAGGGAAGGGAAGGTAGTGGGGGAATATGGTCTGGGCAAAAGGAATGAAAGAGGAAGCCGCCTGGTAGAATTTTCGCGGAACATAATTTGGTTATAACAAACACCTGGTTTAAGAATCACAAAAGAAGGTTGTATACGTGGAAGAGACCAGGAGACACCGGGAGATACCAGATAGATTTTATAATGGTAAGACATAGATTTCGGAACCAGGTTTTAAACTGTAAAACATACCCAGGGGCAGATATAGACTCTGACCATATCTTGTTGGTTATGAACTGTAGGCTGAAACTGAAGAAACTACAAAAAGGTAGGAAAATAAGGAGATGGAACCTGGATAAATTGAAGGAACCTGAAGTTCTTAAGAATTTCAGAGGGAGCTTTAGGCAACAATTGACAGAAACGGGGGGAAATAAAACAGTAGAGGAGGAATGGATAGCATTGAGAGATGAAATAGTGAAGGTAGCAGAGGACAAAATAGGTAGGAAGGAAAGACCTACAAAAAATCCTTGGATATCACAGGAGATACTAAATTTAATCGATGAAAGGAGAAAATATAAAAATGCAGTAAATGAAACAGGCAAAATGAATTACAGACGACTAAGAAATGAGATTGTCAGGAAGTGCAAAATTGCTAAGCAGGAGTGGCTAGAAGGCAAATGCAAGGATGTAGAAGAATGTATAAATAAGGGAAAAATAGACACAGCCTACAGGAAAATAAAAGAGACATTTGGGGACAAGAAAAGCAACTCTATGAATATCAAGAACTCAGATGGGAACCCAGTTCTCAGCAAAGAAGGGAAAGCTGAAAGGTGGAAAGAGTACATAGAGCAGCTTTACAAAGGAAATGAACTTAGAGACAATGTTGTAGAAAGGGAAGAGGAAGTAGATCAAGATGAAATAGGAGATACTATACTGAGAGATGAATTTGACAGAGCGCTGAAAGACCTAGGTCGGAACAAGGCCCCAGGAGTAGATGACATACCCTCAGAGCTACTAAAGTCTCTGGGAGAGCCAGCCATGACAAAATTGTTTCACCTGGTGTGTAAGATGTATGAGACAGGTGAAGTACCCTCAGACTTTAAGAAAAATGTTATAATCCCCATACCAAAGAAAGCAGGTGCAGACAGGTGTGAAAACTACAGAACCATCAGTTTGATAAGTCATGGCTGCAAAATATTAACACGAATTATTTACAGAAGGATAGAAAAGCTGGTAGAAACCGACCTCGGTGAAGATCAGTTTGGGTTCAGGAGAAATGTAGGCACTCGGGAGGCAATACTCACTTTACGGCTTATCCTAGAAGATAGATTAAGAAAAGGCAAACCTACATTTTTAGCTTTTGTAGATTTGGAGAAGGCTTTTGACAATGTTGATTGGAATAAACTATTTCAAGTTCTGAAGCAAGCAGGAGTAAAATATAGGGAGCGTAAGGTTATTTACAACTTGTACAAAAACCAGACCGCGGTTGTCAGAGTTGAAGGGCATGAAAGTGATGCAGTGGTTGGAAAGGGAGTAAGACAGGGTTGTAGCCTTTCTCCAATGTTATTCAATTTGTATAAAGGAAAGCAAGGAGAAATTTGGTGAAGGAATTAAAGTTCAGGGGGAAGAATTAAAAACATTACGTTTTGCCGACGACATAGTAATTCTGGCAGAGACAGCAAAGGATCTGGAAGAGCAGTTGAACGGAATGGACAGTGTGCTGAAAGGGGCATATAAGATGAACATTAACAAGAGCAAAACTAGGGTAATGGAGTGCAGTCTAAGAAAATCAGGTCATGCTGAAGGAATTAGATTAGGTGACGAAGCAATGAAGGAGGTAGATGAATTTTGTTACTTGGGCAGTAAAATAACAAATGATGGTCGCAGTACAGAGGATATAAAATGCAGAATGGCAATGGGTAGGAAAGCATTCTTGAAAAAGAGAAATTTGTTAACATCGAATATTGATTTAAGCCTAAGAAATTCCTTTCTGAAGGCATTTGTATGGAGTGTTGCCTTGTATGGGAGTGAAACATGGACGATAAGCAGTGTGGACAGAAAGAGGATAGAGGCTTTTGAAATATGGTGCTACAGAAGAATGCTGAAGATTAGGTGGGTGGATCGCGTAACTAATGAGAAGGTACTGAACCGAATTGGGGAGAAAAGAAATTTCTGGCATACCTTGACTAAAAGAAGGGATAGATTGGTAGGGCACATTCTTAGACATCAAGGACTTGTGAATTTAGCGTTGGAGGGAAGTGTGTGGGGTAAAAACCGCAGAGGAAGACCAAGAGATGGATACAGTAAGCAGATTCATACAGATGTAGGTTGTCGTTCTTATGTGGAGATGAAGAGGCTTGCTCAGGATAGGGTATTGTGGAGAGCTGCATCAAACCAGTCTCCGGACTGAGGACCACAACTACTACTACGTACCTCTAAGATGCTAGGTCCTGTCTCCCGTGCACTAACTGTAACACCACGTTCAAACTCATTTAAATAGTCATGTCCTGACGTAGCAACAGTAGCCAATCTAATGCCTGCGCCAGACACGTAGTCTCACGTAGGCGCTGCCGACCGCAGCGTCGTGCTCAGTCTCCATATATCTGTGCTCGCTTATGCATGCCTATACCAGTCTCGTTAGTTATTCATGACAACGTTCCATATTCCAGCAGTACGCCTGACAGGCCGGCAACCCTTCCGACACGAAAGCAAGACAAATGCACGACAGCAAGGCGTCGCCCGCTACAACTGCTACCGGCAGCCGTACCGGAGTCCTCATTGGAAACAATCCTCCGCCCGGTATTCTGAGCGCGAATAGAGACTCCAATGAATCGTTTGGAACCAGCTATTGAAGGCGGCGATTTTCTACAGCTCTCTACTTGGCTCCTGCGGCCGCTCTGGGCTAATTCACGCACCGGCTGGCCCTAGCCCATCGATCAGAGCTCTGCGAATACCCGCGGCAGGAGTCTGGCATATCCAGCGACACCGCGGACAGTTTACGCAGATCATCAGTACTTCACGCCATTCTCAGCCATTCTCAGGAAAGTACTTTCTTCAGGTGTGTGCCTGCCAATAGCCCGAAGAAGTTTTGTGGTCATATCATGAAATTTTTTCTCGATTTTACAATTATTTTTACGTCCATGTCCCCTTGCAGTGTACACAGGTGGCAGTCTGGTGTGGCAGCTGTTACCACTCCATCTGTTGGTAGAAAACACAGAAACCACTAGCAGTACTTATTCTATCGCCCATTTGACATCTGCCATCATCGGATAAAAATATACAGTACTGCCCATTAAAATTGCTACACCACGAAGACGACGTGCTACAGACGCGAAATTTAACCGACAGGAGGAAGATGCTGTGGTATGCATATGATTAGCTTTTCAGATCATTCATACAAGGTTGGCGCCGGTGGCAACACCTACAACGTGCTGACATGAGGAAAGTTTCTAACCGAGTTCTCATATACAAACAGCAGTTAACCGGCTTTGCCTGGTGAAACGTTGTGATGCCACGTGTAAGGAGGAGAAATGCGTACCATCAAGTTTCTGACTTTGATGAAGGTCGGATTGTAGCCTATCGCGATTGCAGTTTATCGTATCGTGAGATTGCTGGTCGCCATCCAATGACTGTTAGCAGAATATGGAATCGGTGGGTTCAGGAGAGCAATACGGAATGCCGTGCTGGATCCAAACGGCCTCGTATCACTAGCAGTTGAGATGACAGGCATCTTATCCGCATGGCTCTAACGGATCGTGCAGGCACGTCTCGATCCGCGAGTCAACAGATGGGGACGCTTGCAAGACACCAACTATCTGCTAGAACAGTTCGACGACGTTTGCAGCAGCATGGACTATCAGCTCTGAGACCATGGCTGCGGTTACCTTTGACGCTGCATCACAAACAGGAGCGCCTGAAATGGTGTACGCAACGACGAGCCTAGGTGGACGAACGGAAAAACGTCATTTTTTCGGACGAATCCAGGTTCTGTTTATTGCATCATGGTCGCATCCGTGTTTGGCGACATGACTGTGATCGCAAATTGGAAGCGTGTATTCGTCATCGCCATACTTACGTATCACAGTGGTATCGAGTTGAAACTGCATGGGCATCTGCACACGCCATCCAAATTCTATTTGACTCAATGCCCAGGCGTATCAAGGCCGTTATTACGGGCAGAGGTGGTGGTCGTGGGTACTGATTTCTCAGGCTCTATGCACCAAAATTGCTTGAGAATGTAATCACATTTCAGTTCTAGTATATTATATTTGTCAAATGAATACCCATTTATCATTTTCATTTCTTTTTGGTGTAGCATTTTTAATGGCCAGTATTGTATGTTTATCTCTTTTCGGCAGAGTGCGCGATCTATGAAATGGTATTTGTGAGTGATACCTACCATAGTTTATGACAGAAGGAAATCATGAGTAGACCCAGTGGGACGAGCAGAAAGTGCAGGAGATCGACCAGGAGGAGTTGGAAGTAGATTGAGGGAAGAAGGAAGGGGAAAAAAAGGAGGGAATGTCTAGTAGATGTACGAAGGGAGAAGGAGATCAACAGAGAGAAGTAGTTTGACAGAGAGGGAGGCTGACAGGAAGAGGAAGAAAAGCAGTTGCGGTAAGTAGGGGGACGAGGAGAGAGGAACTGGTGGATTATGACCGACAGAAGAAAGGAATTTACTTTTCAGTTGGAAACCCAGATGACAAAGCAAGTGTTCAGTAATTTAGTCATGAAAAATGTATGTAAACTTTGGAAACTGCAGGCGAAATACAGATTGGCCGAAAGTCAGAAGTGATTTCGGGTTTTCTAGGTTGTAGATGTACACGTATTTTGCTGCCAAGCTATGTTAAACATGTCAATCTGTGATTTTAACGGGTCTGATATTACACCGTTTGCGTATTTGAGTGATCCGTTTAGCTTAGGTCTTTGCGCTGAGCACTAGATCGCGGGGCAGTCGGAAGACGGTACAGAAGTCTAACTTGGTGGAGGTGTGACGTGAACAGCTCAGCAGGCGAGGCTAAGCAGATGAGGCGGCTGGTGTTGACACAGAAGGCGCGGCCGTTTCCCGGCCACCAGCGGCGTTTGACCGGCGGAGCGTGCGCTGCCGCTCACCGGATAATCACATCTCGCCTCGCCTCGCTCAGCCGGACGGCCTGCTCTCTGCTTCGCTCGCGCCAGCGGAGTCGCCACCGCTGCTGCACTGGTACGACTCCCTTCGTCCTGCAGGATGCAGAAGACGTGGCGTCACTCCACGCCCGCACCAACGTAATCACCATCGTGTTAGTTTTCGATCAAGTAGATCACGGGGGACCCCGATGTTAGCCGTTCCTCTGGGCACCATCTGGGGCGGCGGGTTGGTTGGGTCCTGCTGTCGCTAATGTTCCATGGTACTCTTGATACCGCCAATTACGGAACACTTGACCAGAGAGCAGTAAATTAACAAACTTTAGAGCAGGAAATTTGAAAGATTGAACATCTTTCACTGAGACCCCAAATTTATTTAAATAGATGTAAAACTTAAGGAATAAACAATTCCCAAAAATCCTAAAAAAATTGAATTCTAAAAGCATACAGTAAACGAAAGGGTCCAAAGGTTATTTAACCAGAAAAATAGCTTTTACAACACAACAGACAAATGTAACCAGATAAAAAATCCACACTTTTACAAACAATAAGTTTTCATTAACTCATTTACGCTTTTAAGAAAAACGATAAATTTGAACAACTAATTTACGTAAGTCGTATCTTAAAGGGGTACAATCAGTTCACTTAATTACATAATTAAATGATTTTGATATTCACAGAACATATGACATCAACTGCAATTGGGCAAAGCTGAAAATGTGTACCCAGCCGGGATTCGAACCAGGGTCTCCTGCTTTATAGGCAGTTGCGTTGACCCCTACACCACTGGGGACACAGTGATCACCGCACCTGCAAGGACTACCTAAGCACGCCTCCCGTCAGATACAAATTCCCAGCTTCACCCTGCCCACAGTACTCGAACTCGTAGTTATGAAACTAATTCCCGTAAGAGTAAGGGCTTTCAAACTTGCCCACCCCTCGCCAGTAACGATAGGATCATTGCCCGTCACCGGCATATTATATATATACATGTGGCGTATATGTGTATATATAATATGCCGGTGACGGGCAATGATCCTATCGTTACTGGCGAGGGGTGGGCAAGTTTGAAAGCCCTTACTCTTACGGGAATTAGTTTCATAACTACGAGTTTGAGTACTGTGGGCAGGGTGAAGCTGGGAATTTGTATCTGACGGGAGGAGTGCTTAGGTAGTCCTTGCAGGTGCGGTGATCACTGTGTCCCCAGTGGTGTAGGGGTCAACGCAACTGCCTAAAAAGCAGGAGACCCTGGTTCGAATCCCGGCTGGGTACACATTTTCAGCTTTGCCCAATCGTAGTTGATGTCATATATTCTGTGAATATTAAAAGAATAACAACTGCAGGATCAGAAGTGACGTCTGTTTTTTCGGAACAGACGCCACATGTATATAAATGATTTTGTTTAGTACTTTAGAAAATTTTACGTGGCAAGACACTAAGTCTTAATGTACACAGAGCCTCTGGTATCACGAAACTCGCTACAAGAACTACACTACAGGAAACACCTGAAATGCTGAAGCAAGAAAGTTCTTGTGCCCTTTTAAGACAGCCGAGTTTCACAATCAGGATCCACTTTAGTGAAAAGTTTACATGATTTAAACATATAGAATCACGTAACTTAAGGTGGGAGCCCAGGCAGAAGTCCAACTGGCGTACTTTCAGCCCCTGGAGCACACAGACGGCAGCCAATCCGGTAAACGGAACTGTCCCCGCACACAGCGCGCCCGCTCCAACGAAACAGCCGACAGTCCCACTAAGCACGCCAGCAACGGGGGCCCCACTACAATAGTCACACCGAAAACAGAATCTGGCTCTACAACACACAGAGACAACTATTACTGTGGAAGGCATTAAAAATACAAACACAAAACACCTACGTTTGGACGCCAGAAAGTACACGAAATTTAAGAGGCTCAAAGGCATTAGTTATAGGCTTGTGAAACCATTTCTCACAAAGTTTCTCGAAACAAAAGCGAGAACAATGGCTTGCAGGGGGACAAAATTTTCACCAGTTAGGTAGCTCAGCAACACTCAACTATTAACAATCACATTAACACAAAGACGGTGCACTTCCTTTAGCAGTTTTAAATATAATACCAGTCAGTCGTTGCACCAGGAAACGCACCACCAAGCGTATGGACAACTTCGAAATAACGTTCCCAAGTCCGGAAACCACACCTGCTGGTAAGCTAGACAGTCCCTCTCCGTCTAACTCAGTCGTCTGCATATAGACAAACCGGAGAAGCAGCGGTAATCTTCACCACATCAGCGATCCCCGTGCCATGCTGCCGAAGACGGACACACTGACACGCATAACCACCTCGTCTGAGCCTCCTGACGCACTTGTCCTTGCCGTCATCGCCCTGGTCAACATACTATCACGTGGTTACTCCACTTTCCAGGGCAGAGCCCCCTGGGAACGATCTCGCGCGCCAAAGATAAACAGGCGAGCACGGTCCGATAGATCGATATACAAGGCGCGATAGTGGTCGCACCGGCTCAACTCTGTAATTGTCTTTACGCGTGATTTTTATGTATTGTTGCCTTTTCTAGTGCCTGAAAATGTTATGAGCGGCCAGAAAGCGATGACGAACATACTTCTCTTAATCTTCTGTCAGATAGTTCACATTTCAGCTCGTCGAAACTGTAATTACATGTTCCTAAACTGTACTGATTTCAGAGGACTCGAGAACTACGACAAACTGGATTTGCACAATTTTTAATCAATTACTACTTTAAAAAGTCACACGTACATGAGGTTAAAATGTAAAGAAAGTTATTATTCCTATTTATCCCCTTACTTGCGTTTATCGCAAATCTTTCATTCAGCGCAAAGTTCCTAGCGAATGGAAGAAAATGCAGGTGACTCGTTTGTAAGAAAGGTAAAAGAACTGACCAACATAACTACTGTGCCGGCCGCGGTGGCCGAGGGGACTGAGGCGCTCCAGCCACGGTCTGCACGGCCACTACGGTCGGGGGTTCGAATCCGTGTCGTCCTTAGCATTAGTAGTTTGTAGGTTTAGGGACTGATGACCCCTTAGTTAAGTCCCATAAGCTATACAAACATTGGAACATTTGATAACTACTGTCAAATAACGTCGACATCAGCTTCCTGTAGAATTGTGGAGCATATTCTCAGTTCGAATATAGTAAATTTCCTTGAGACGGATAACCTTTCTGTGAATCAGCACGGGTTAAGGAAGCATCGTTCGTGTGAAATTCAGTTTGCCCTTTTCTCACATGACATCTTGCCAGCCATGAATTTCAAAAAGGCTTTTTTTTTTAATCCGTTGTGATATATATATATATATATATATATATATATATATATATATATATATATATAGGGTGTCCCGGCGCCGGCCGCAGTGGCCGAGCGGTCTGCGGCGCTCCAGTCACAGTCTGCACAGCCGCTACGGTCTGGGGTTCGAATACCGCCTCGGGCATGGATATTTGTGTCGTCTTAGGTATAAGGTAGTTCATAAGTAGTTAGTAAGTTTAGGGACTGATGACCCCGCAGTTAAGCCCCTTAGGCTTAACAAACATTTGAACATTTGGTGTCCCGGCTATCTTGTCCACCCAAAATATCTCTGGAACAATAACAGCTATTGGAAAACGACTTTCACCGGTATCAATGTACGGCTGAGGCCCATGAATTTACATATTTGGAAACATTCTAAAACGAAAGCAAATGTGTTTTTAACACAAACTTATGTTTTTTTTTTTTTTAAATGGACACCCTATATTTTTTCTTCAGCATTCCATAGCATGACAAATCACATAAACAATGGCGTTGATTGCATCGCAATATTCCAATTACGTCTCGAGATATTGCCACGCGGTCGGGATGTATTTGGAATATTGCGATGCAATCAACGCCATTGTTTATGTGATTTGACATGCTATGGATTAGTGATGAAAAGATATAGGGTGTCCATTTAAAAAGCATACGTTTGTGTTAAAAAACACATTTGCTTTCGTTTAGAATGTTTCCAAATATGTACATTCATGGACCCCAGCCGTACATTGATACCGGTGAAAGTCGTTTTCCAATAGCTGTCATTGTTCCAGAGATATTTTGGGTGGACAAGATAGCTGGGACACCCTGTATATAATATATGTTATTATATTATATTATATTACTATTATTATCGACTAAAACTTTCTGGAAGACTAAAATTGTGCGGCGGTGGAGTAGCCAAGCGGTCTAAAGCGTCTCGCCGCGGAGCGCGCGGTTGCTCGCCGTGGAGGTTCGAGTCCTCCCTGGGGCATGGGTGTGTGTTGTCCTTAGGTTAGTTTACCTAGGTTTATGTAGTTTGTAAGCTACGGACTGATGACCACGCAGTTTGGTCCGATAGATTTACAAACATTTGAACATTTGATTAAAATTGTGCCAGAACCGGGAGTCGAACCTGGGACCTTTGCCTTTAGCGGGCAAGCGCACTACCGTCTGAGCTATCCCGGCATGCTTTATTGTCCGTCCTCACAACTTTACTACCGCCAGCACCTCGCCTCACTTTCCAAAGGTCCCAGGTTGGAATCCCGGTTATGGCACACAATTATAATCTGCCAGGAATTGTCATATCAACACACACTCCGCTGCAGAGTGAATCTTTCGTAATTATGGACTGATTACGGCTTTCAGCATTTATTCTGGAGCATAGTCCTAATGAAATTCCTCCATTATCCCGTATTCAAAGCTAACATTGCTGCCTCGTCTGACGTTAAGACTGTTACTTCAAAAAATCTTGACTGCATCCAAGTACTTTTTCCTGCGTCTTCCTCGACTAATCAACTTCTACTACAGAGATCATGAGGCTCTTAGGTAACCTTGCCTCTCCCATGACCCCATCGTCTCAGCCTGTTGGCTTTAACTGCTTCATCTGTAGTGTTTATTCCCAATTTTTTCGTAGTTTCCTAATTTTCTCCCACCTTCCAGTATTACCATATCTGCAACCTGAACCTTATAAGTTAATCTGCATCTACCCAGCGTTCATTCCCTTTTGACTAAATTGGTCGAAAGAAAGAACTGTGCACTGTTAATTTAGTCTCGGTTCTGGATTCCTTCTTGAAGAAGAAAACAGATCTTAGACGAGCTCTCACTGCATTAGTTTTGCTACTTCTTAATTCCAGTTGTTTCATTATGTTGCCTTCCTGTGAGAAAATACATCCTAAGTACTTGAAACTGTCCATGAGATCTAACTTTGTTCCTCCTATTTGGCACTCAATCTGTTTAAATCTGTTCCACAGACGTTACTTCATTTTTGGAGATGCTGATGTTCATACCATAACTCTTACACCTGTGACCTAGCTTTGAAATATTGGATTGAAACGTTTTAATCGAATCTGCTATCACAACAAGGTCTTCCGTATATGCGAAATTGTTTTCATCGACTTTAATCTCACGCTGCCAGTCTATTGTTTCCAATATATGATCCATAAATAGTGTGAACAAGAATGGTGACAGGTTACACCTTGACGAGGTGGAGTGGCCGAGCGCACTAATGCACCCTGTTGCAGAACACGCGGTTGCTCGTCGTCGGGGGTTCGAGTCCTCACTCAGGCATGTATGTGTGTGTGTGTGTGTGTGTGTGTGTGTGTGTGTGTGTGTGTGTTTTGTCCTTAGCGTAAGTTACTTTAAGTAGTTTTTTTAAGCCTAGGGACTGATAACAGCAGCAGTTAAGACCCTTAGATTTACAAACGTTTGAACATTTATGTTACACTCTTGTCTGATCCCTGGAACAATTCTGAACCATGAACTGAATTTATCATCAACTTTAACTGCCGTCTGACTTTATGTAAAGACCTTTAATTGCTTGCAGGAGTTTGCCTCGTGTTCCACAGTCTCGTAGAGCTGACAGATTCTAGAATGTATGTGAAAATTAAACATAAAGAAGTTTCATACTGAAGGGAAAAGTCACAGGGGTGAATCAGTGATGAACAGCTTATCGTTGCATGTGCGAAACCTTATCCTCACAACTCAAACGGCTAAACTTTTGCGACAACAGAAATAATGTTTAATTGCTAGTCCCAGACTTACTAGCGCTATGATATGAAGGAAAACAAATGGATATTGTACGACATGATCCATTGACCATTACCTTCGGCACGATAAATTCACGCCTCTATCCATACGGCTAACTTCACCAAAACAGTTCTTTTATTCATGTTACGGCCTCGTGGCGGCTATTATTGTTGAAACGTCATTGACATTCAGATATAAGCGTTCCTACTAAGGGATAAATCCTCCGTGTATGAAACAAGGAGAGTACAGGTTACAGTGCAGAGCTTGCCAAGCTCTTCCGAAGGTCGACATCCTTCCAGTGCATGCAGTATCATGAGACACACTTTCAATAGTATTAAGAGCATTTCAGTAATATTAATTATAGCGCCACTAGCAGGATCTTGCCGTA
Organism: Locusta migratoria; assembly: GCA_026315105.1. Taxonomy (NCBI): domain Eukaryota; kingdom Metazoa; phylum Arthropoda; class Insecta; order Orthoptera; family Acrididae; genus Locusta; species Locusta migratoria. Next base: position 106,810,795 of record CM048745.1, on the reverse strand, counting down.
TTTCGTATGTAATGTGTCAGTCTTGTCACTTTCCAGCGGGCAGGTTTGAAATGATAATGTGCAACGGCGGCAACAAAGTATTCATAAATTTCCACATATGTCCAAATTTGTTAAAGTGCGTCTATCTCCGTGCTATCATGGCCGTTGCTGAAACCTCATTACAGGTAAATTTGTCCATTTTATACGTTCAATTTCACAGCTACATGCTCCGGTTCTTTTTTGATTAGATTATCATGACGTGTATCTGGTTTCGGCAATGAGATAATTATAAAAATGTACAGGAAGAGGTAAAACCTTAATTCTTTAAAATTTCTGAAAAGTTCTTACGGTCGCGATCCTGCAGGATAGGACCAAACTAAGTTCTTTTATATTTTCCTGTTTTCATAGGTTTTTGATGGGTGCCCTGCACCAAGTGCTATTTTTAATTTCTGACGCTACCAGGTTTGGTGCTAATTTTTAAAACTGATGTAAAGCATTGTCTTAAGTAATAACCTGTTTTCTTAATATCATTGTGCATGATAAAACTAGACGTGCGAAACTTCACAATTCGTATTTTTCTGGTTCGGCGATGACACAAAAAAGCGAAACGCCTTAATAAAAATAAATTATTGCAACCAGGACTGTTTTTATTTTTTATTAATTTCTAATAAATGTTCAAACAACTTACGGGTATGCTGCAGGGTGACGACCACCGCCGATATTTCGACAGGAGCACAACTGCACTCAAGGAAGCAATTTGAAAGCGAATTTAATACCTCTGTTTGCAAAGTGTGAACAAGGAAGGTAACACACACAGTACAAGTAACCGCAGAGTCAACACAACCAAAGATGACCAAAATCAGAAATGTCGATAGTAAGTAGTAACACGTGAGGCAGAGGGCCGTATTCCAAGCAGAATTTAAAAACCACAATCTGTATGCGGTCGCTTGCTAGTTTAATTTTAACAGCGTCCTTAATAAAAGTATCCTAGTAGGCGGAAATGCAAGCCAGAATCTGTTGTATTCCATAGGATGACCGGTGCCAAGACACTACTGCAACAGCGGAATTACTCCGTTGTTTTAAGCGTGTGTGATGTTTGTCTTCAATACACCGTTCTTCCACAGTCCTGATTGACCAATATATGACACGGCACAACCGCAAGGAATAAGACATCAGCCTTACGCAAACCAAGATAATCCTTTACGGACCCCAGCAGGGCCTTAGGTGGTCGAACAACATTTCACATTTCCGCATAATACGAGCAATCCTTTTTGAAGTGCTTCCTGCGTAAGGCAAAAAGGCCATAGATAAAGGTGCCACTAGTCACTATAGTCACCCGTTGCACGTTGACTGATAGCGCAATGCACGTTTCATCTGCCTTTCACTATAACCTTTCTGACGAAATGTGATCTTGAGATGGGACAACTCAGCTGACAACTTTTCTGGGTCTGAAATGACAGGGCCACTGTGATACAAGGTGCGAAGTACTCCATCATGCTGAGCTGGATGGTGACAACTATCATCTTGCAGATAGAAATCAGCTTGAGTAGGCTTCCTATAAACAGCATGTCCCAATGTACCATCAACCTTCCTTCTGACTAACACATCAAAGACGGAAACGATTCTCTTCCATCTTCATAGTGAACTGAGTATTCGGGGGGATTGAATTTAGGTGTTCCAAAAAACCTTTTAAGTTCCCACTACCATGAGGACTAAAGTAACTACTAAATAAAAAAAACCCATACAAGTTTCAAGGTCACTGACTCCATAGCACATTCCTCGAAATCCTTCATAAACAAATTGGCCACTATAGGAGACAACGTGCTTCGCATTGCAACTCCATTCGTCTGTTCATAGAACTGCATAAAAAGTAAATGGAAGTCAGCCCAAGTCTAAATAGATTTGTTAACGCGACACCAAACTTACCCTCGCCGGCCGCGGTGGCTGAGGGGACTGAGGCACGCCAGTCACGTTCTACACGGCCACTACGGTCGGGGGCTCGAATCCCCCCTCGGGCATGGATATTTGTGCCGTCCTTAGTATTAGGTAGTTCATAAGTAGTTTGTAAGTTTAGGAACTGATGATCTCGTAGTTAAGTCCCATAAGTTATACAAATATTTTGAACCAAACTTACCCTCAATTAACTGCAACGAATCAGAGGGAGGCGAGTGAAGAGAAACCACAACCACTGACTAAAATATCAGAGTCATTGTAACGCAATACCTGCAATCGACGTAAGAAATCACGCAGAGTTCTTAATGTGGTGCTCACACCTTCCTACTGTTGGACTCAAACATGCAAGATGTTTAGCTACTAAGTATGACGGAGCACCATTGATTCCTTGAGAATGGCAGGGTGTGATCCAGTCGAAATATCGGCGGTAGTCGACGTCACCCGGCAATATACCAGTCAGTTGTTTGACGCCGAGAAAAGTTAAGGTTTAATAAAAAGGCTTATGGCCTTACATTAAAACTTTTATTATCTACTAGTAGGGTCATTGACCATCGCTGGATGAAAAGTACAAAACAGTCCAGGAAAACGAAAACACGACCATTCTGTAAAGTTGTAACTCGCTGATAACAGCAACAGTCCACTGCAACGTACAGAGCAAAATGGGCCATATGTAACATACAAAAATTGGGAATAGCTGCAGTGTGGGATGCGACTAAGTCCTATAAACTGTTAATACTCTCATTTCGTCTTTCTTATTCATGCAAGTTTACTAGAAATATTCATATTTTTATAGGAATTTACATATGGTACATTTTAGTCTGTAGATGGCAATAGACTTACTGTTTTCAGTGAGAAACAAGTTCATTCTAAGTATTTTCCTGAGCTGTTTTACACATTTTATCCAGTGCTAATAGTAAATGGCCGAAACTTCTTGATACTGAAGGTTTTATTAAAAAAGCTAATGTTTCAAAATGCATTTTATGAAACGAAGTTAATGATTTAATTGTAACAAATTATACTGTAATGAGATTAATTTCTATAATTCATTTCTGAGTTCTAAATCAACTAAGAAGGTATTTTGTATTTTTGTTTTAACTTGATAAATTATCCACAAACTGTTTCTTTTGGTTTGTGTGATATCGTTAGCGGCTCAAGCAGCAAGCGCATGAAGCAGCTAGGTGGGGGAACTTCCCCCTCCACCTGCACGCGCAGACCACTCCGCTCAGCCGTTATTGGGATTGGACGAAGTAAAAGAGCGAACTAGTTCGCGGTAGAGCAACGAACTAAAGTGAGCGCTCCAGATCGCGAACTATTATGCGCAAGTCTACTTCGCATTATTCACTCTTCTGATACGTTTAAGGTGTAGAAACACTTCCGTATGCCCTCATACCAACCCTAAACTTTCCCAGTCCCCTGTCCATAGATTTAACGCCCCCCTCCCCCACATTCTCCCTATGCCTTCCTCCACTTGGCCTCCCCTTTCTTCCTGCGCACCTCCTTCCCCTCCGCTTCCTTCCCCACCCTCTACCTTTTCCTCCCCTCCTTCTACCCCTCCCCCATGCGGAGCCCAGCAGGGGTAAAATATAGGGAGTGAAGAATTATATTCAACCTATAAAAAAACCAGAGAGCGGTTATTAGAGTCGAAGGGCATGAAAGGGACGCAGAGGTTGGGAAGGGAGTAAGACAAGGTTGTAGCCTTTCCCCTATGTTGTTCAATCTGTACATTGAGCAGGCAGTGAAGGAATGCAAGGAAATTTGGAGAGGGCATTAAAGTGCAGAGAGAAAAATTAAAAACATTGCGGTTTGCCGATGACATAGTAATTCTCTGAGATCGCAAAGGATCTGGAAGAGCAATTGAATGGAATGGACAGTGTCTTGAGAGGAAGATATAAGCTGAACATTAACAAGAGTAAAACGAAGGTAATGAAATGTAATTTCAGAAAATCAGGCGATGCTGAAGAAACTAGATTAGGTAATGAGACGATAAAAGTAGTAGATGAATTTTGTTATTTGGGTAGCAAGATAACTTCTGATGGCCGAAGTAAAGAAGAAATAAAATGCAGAATCGCTATGGGGAGAACAGCGTTTCTAAAGAAGGGAAACTTTTAACATCCAATATTAATTTAAATGTTACGAAGTCCTTTCTGAAAGCATTTGTCTGGAGTGTAGCATTTTATGGGAGTGAAACGTGGACGATAAGGAGTTCAGGTAAAAAGATGATAGAAGCTTTTGAAATGTGGTGCTATAGGCGAATGATGAAAATTAGATGGTTAGATCACGTAACTAATGAGGAGGTGCTTAACCGAATTGGGGAGGAAAGGAGTTTCTGGCATATCCTGACTAAGAGAAGGGATAGACTGATAGGACACATTTTGAGACATCAAGGAATTGTCAACTTAGCATTAGAAGGAAGTGTGTGAGTTAAAAATCGTAGAGGGAGACCGGGAGACGAATACAGTAAGCAGATTGTAGGTTGCCGAACGTATTCTCAGATGAAGAGACTTGCACAGGGCAGAGTAGCGTGGACAGCTGCATCAAACTAGTCTGATGACTGAAGACCACAGCAACAACAGCGAATAAGAAGCTTGGCAAGTATTAAATACGGAAAGGTTTTAATTATGGCTGCTAGCAGCAATCTGCATGAAGGAAGGGGTGGGAAATGGGGAGAAAAATGAGTGTAATAATAGACACACAAGGAGATGAGATTATGGTGAAAGAGGAAGAAGAGAAATAACGGAGAGAAGACCATTGATTTTACTATGACACAGAGAGAAACTTGACTGTATACGTGAGTTTTGGCGGGAGTTTTAAGAGGATGACAAAAGATTTTTTTTCCTTTATTGTCATTTTAAAGTCACCACTGGCAGCAGCATCATCATCGCCGCTCTTCATCCTACAGACTTTTAACAATGGACATGGCGAGTAAATAACATACAATAGAGATTAAAATGGTGAAATTTAAAAAACACATGGAGAAAATTTGAGGGTAACAAAATAGTCATAGGCGATAAAAATATGTAGTTCATAAAACAATGGCCACGCTGGCGTTAAAAGCACATTGACGGACCCTAACACTGGTTACGAAGAAAATACGGAGACACTGGATAAAAGACACTGCGGACACATGTATTAGACGCAGCAATCGCAACGAGTTAAAAGATAATTAATGTAGGCACTGTCATAGCATTGGAGACAATGCACAAGTGTTAAACAAGAAATAAATAAATAAACCCTCCTGACAAGGCCTGAGTTCAGTGGTGTGACGTCAAGCAGAGTAGTCCGCAACCGCATGACTGACCGGGTGGTTGGAATGAGACAGTGGGCTGTGCCATTACCCCGTACAGAAGAAAGCCTGTGCACGACGTCAAAACATGGCGGCTGCTAAGAGGCTTAGAGTCCTCTGAAAGATTGTAAACATTACCAGTGCATGCTGTTTATAGTGCATTCTTTCGTTCAGGAGGGTTTTTATTACGTACATTGATGTTGTGTACGGTGTGATTGGTACGCTGGACGATTTGTGTGTGTGAGTACAACGTGTGGGCCGGACGCGGTGGCCGAGGTGACTGAGGCGCTCCAGTCACGGTCAGCACGGCCACTACGGTCGGGGGTTCGAATCCCCCCTCGGGCATGGATATTTGTGCCGTCCTAGTTCGTAAGTAGTTTGTAAGTTTAGGGACTGATGACCCCGTAGTTAAGTCCCATAAGCTTGACAAACATTTGAACATTACAACGTGTGATCTCTTTTTTACTGACAAAATGCCGTTTCGCTGTTTTGTGCCGAAATGTAGAGGAAGTTACGACTGTGGCCCAAAAGTTACAGTCTTTAAACGTCCGGAGAAGAAGAAATGGATATCAAGAATTCCGAGGATAATTTGGCTCCTTCTTCAAGTTAATGAGTAACTTTTCGTTTTTCTTTAACCTTATAAAAGTGTTTTAAGTCATGACTGTTTACCGTTGGTTATTGCGATTCATTTTATTTACGTAACCACCCCCACGTTTAAAGACGGTAACTTTTGGGGCACAGTCGTAATTTCCTCTACATTTCGGCACAGAACGGCGAAACGGTATTTTGTCAGTAAAAAAGAGATCACACGTTGATCTCACACACACAAATCGTGCAGCATAGCGATCACACCGTACACAACAATAAATTCACTCCTGAACGAAAGAAAGCAAGCACTATAAACAAAGAAAGCAAGCACTATAAACAAAGCAAGCACTATAAACACCTGATGTTCACAATCTTTCAGAGGACTCTAAGGGCCTTATTACACTGGGCAGCCAGGCTGCGCGGCCAGCAGAGCAGTCAGCAGCGCAGTCAACTACGCCACCGGTGGCAACAAACACTGTTTTCTTCACGCTAAGGCAGTTATCGCCAGACGAGCACTGTTTTATTTGTGCAGTGTGTAAGTCAGTATGTCACGTGAACTGCAAATTTCCACGGTAATTAATATTTCCTACAGCAAAAAGGTAATGACTTACAATACGATTTGTTGGTTTACTTACCTCAAAGTGATTACGAGCTTTTCTTCTGGTGAGATACAATTTCTCATGCGCGAATCCTTCCCGGTAATATCAACTTGTATTAGCGACAGTAATCCAAAAAAATGATTTAGACACCCTCAAGTAATTAAAAAAAATTTTTTCGTCCGAACACAGTTCATCAAAAATAGTATAGTACAATCCTTTAGAGTCCCTTAATGATAGTTTAGGGTGCACATGCATCATTCTCTTCCTTGGCCGTCTCTTTTTCATCAAAAGTACGAGGAGGAGCATATGTGTAGCCGCGGTCGAGCAGCCGAGCGGTCTAAAGCGTCGCGCTGCGGAGCTCGCGGTTGCTCGCCGTGGAGGTTCGAGTCCTCCCTGAGGCATAGGTGTGTGTGTTGTCCTTAGGCTAGTTTACCTAGGTTTAAGTAGTTTGTAAGCTACGGACTGATGACCATGCAGTTTGGTCCAAAAGACTTACAAACATTTGATTTGCATATGTGTATATTTGTTGTCGGACATGTTCCTTCGTCACCAGTGCACAGCTGACTGGCTGCGCAGCCTGACGCGGTGGCCGAGGGGACTGAGGCGCTCCAGTCACGGTTTGCACGGCCACTACGGTTGGCGGTTCGAATCCCCCCTCGGGAATGGATATTTGTGCCGTCCTTAGTCTTAGTTAGTTCATAAGTAGTTTGTAAGTTTAGGGACTGATGACCTCGTAGTTAAGTCTCATAAGCTATACAAACATTTGAACATTTTGAACTGGCTGCGCAGCCTGGCTGCCGGGTGTAATAGGCCCCGCATGACTCAATGCCCCGCTGCGCCACGGATCTCCGCCGCCAGTGGCTGCCGGCCTGGTCGCGGGGCACGGCAACCAGTCACCACGGCAGCCAAACTGTGGCTGCGCGACCGGCTGCACTGGTGTAATAGGCTCCGTAACTCCGAATGCCCCACGACGAGCAACGCAACTGGTCACGCGACTGGCTGCCTAGTGTAATAAGCAGTGGCGGCTGGTGATGATGTGCTAATGTGCTACAAAACACTGTAAATATATTACTATAATTATGCCATTTCTCTTCGAATGCAAGCAAGAAATCGCTATAAAATTACATCCTTTCTCTTGGAATACGAGCCAGGTATCACAATAAAATTATGCCAATTCCTTTCCATTGCGTATTAGAATGCTAGTAATAAGGATGAAAACGCATTTTGGAGCGCTCTCGCTGCGATAGCTGGAAGCCAGATCCGTGTGCTGAAGTGGGATTCAGCCGCGCTGGTGCGTGCGCAGAGAGGCGGCGTAGTCGTCTGTTCGCTAGTGCGCATGCGCAGACGTGACGTCAGGCCTGGCGACTCGTGTGTGCTGAGACCGACCACAGCACCAGATCAATATTTCTCAATTTCTCTTCGCGCTGCGTGTAACGGCTGCGGAAGAGTAGTATATGACGAATACTGCGGCATGCAGAGTCAAATAGCGCGCTGGCTCAGGTGTCTTGCGCGTTGTCTCTCAAACCTTTGTGAGGCTCGTATTCAAATACCTCTGAGTGTAAATTTTTAATTTCTGTAAATAAAATTAATATTTTTTTAAACGTTATATTTACTACCTGCAGTGAATACATGCAGTTGGCAGCGCTGTTATAGATTCCCCTGAAGGTCTTGCTGTCAATACAGTATTAATTGATATTTAATTAAAGGCAATCATACAAAGGTTGACTTTTTTGTTTTAGTATATTTTGTTTCCTGTTTATTTTTGTAATATTGTAGCACACTGGTCAAATTTTGTACGAGCCGCCACTGGTGATAAGGCCCTAAGCCTCTCACCGCCGCCATGTTGTGACGTGGTGCACAGGCCTTCTTCTATACGGGGTGCCGGCTGTGCCCCAGCGGCCAGCCGTGCAGCCAGGCGCCGGCGGCCTATTGTGCGTGACGTCACACGGCCTCCTCAGTGGCGGCTGGGAGCTGCGACTGCTCGTGGCGCGCGTCCAGGCGCGGCGGCGGCGGCGGCTGCTGTAGCCGTAGCTGGCAGCGGACCATCGATCGCCGCCGCTGCCGCCGCCCGGGCCGGGCAGCGCTCCTCCACACCTGCCCGCCTCACAAGGGACGCTCACGTCACGTGCCGTTTTACTGCGGATTAACACTTTGACTGCCGGCCCTATAAACTTTGCCATTTCTAAGAATGCCAGGTGTTTTTAGCAATATTTAGTATTTTGTATTAGAAAAACTAGACAACATTTAAATGTGGTAATAACCTTTTCTGAAAGCCTTGGACTTCTTCTTCCTGATTACCTACTTCAGTTTCTTTGAATGTTTACTTCCTTTTCCACAAAATTTCAAACAATGTCATGTTTTGGGAAAAAGAAAAAAGTTTAGGGAAATCATAAAGTCTTTACATCATGCTTGTCGTAGTAGCAAGGCTTTTATTCCACTTTCAATAATAAAACACTGATAAAAACACTTATTACATACATACATACACATATTATTTTCACACAGTGTATTATTATTATTATTATTTTATTTCGTATGATACAATGTAAAACATGGTTCTTTGCACATTGCGATTTTGCACTCACTGCACTAGTATGATGTGTCTTTTCTTATTGCCTTTCCAGTTTGCTTTTTTTCCTCTGGTTGAGCATACTTTGCACATCCTTTGAATTCTACTTTTACCTGTGGGAGGTGGAATTTTTCTAGAAAATTCTTTCCTGCAGATAACCTGCTCAGATGGCCTCTACTGGAAGTTGGTTTGGGAGTACCGTCTTCACACATTGGCAATTCTGCACACAACACCTTTATGAACTTCGATAGAGCCATCTCCTCAGCTTTTATTTTGTTATGGAGAATACATGCATATACCAGGCACCATAAGGAGACAGAGAAATGCAAGTTTCTTCCACCTTTTCACTGTTCTATGTTAGAAAGCCCTGTATGACATCCTTTGATCGGACAGATCAACCCCGACCTTCTTTTTGTTGTACTCCACAACACAAGCAGGTTTTTGTTTTTTGTTTACATCTTCTGTCTTCATAATTATATCATTTCTGCCCTGTGTCTTGTACTTAGCATATATACATATCTTTTGTCTTTCCAGCACACAGCCAAAAGATTTCCACTCCTCCGGAAAATCTGTTCCCTTCTTTGTATGTTGGGTGATTTCAAAGCCTAAGGCATTCCCTTCCTGTTTTTCATTACAGTTCGAACAAGACCTTTCTTCTCCTCTTCTAACATTCTACTTACCCCTTTCGGCACAATGAAGAGATGCTGAGACCGTCAATGAGCGCGATTTCGTGTTTAAAAACATGAAAAATCGAATTCCGTCAATTGACGGGATCGGCAGTCTACGGAAATTTTTGTATCCCGTCAATTGGCGGTATTGGCAGTTAAGGTGTTAAAATCAAGTCCACAACGTGCTCGACACCTATTGTATTTTAAAGCCACCGCAATGTGACACGCTGCCAGCAGCTTCAGTGCTGCTCTTCAGCCAATTCTACAACAGAAACGTGACATGAAGATTTAAAATATATACGAGAAGAAAAAAATCGCACTGACGTGTTTTACGGCCCACTTTAGATTTGTAGTTTTATAAGTTTTTGGAAACATATTGAACAAAAATAATAATGTAAATAATAAAAAAAATAATTTAATACAAATAAACAATCCCTGATACGGATTTTCGTCTCAAACATGTCAAAGACATTATTGATAAATATGAAGCACGGAATTAAAACTTGTGGTGCGGCCAGGAATCGAACCCAGACCACCATGCTTACTAGGCAGACGTCTTAACCGTTAGATAACCACACGACTAACGATTAAGGTGCCTTGTTAATGTCATACTGTTGATGGCCGTTGTTAACTGATCTTAATATGACGTTTGTAGACACTAGATTATTATTTATCGTACGAAGAACGACGTGTTTTTGTTAATTCTTCAGTGTGCCATTGCTTTGAAATGACAACATGTAAGTTACAATAACAAAATCATCAAATACGCAACGCAAGATGGCGTATGCCACAGAGAGTTATGGGCGAGGAATGTCACGTGACATAAGGGAACAAAGTTGTACGAATTCGTTTATTCAATTTTCGCGTCAGATGAACGGTTTATTTGCAATTAAAATTACATTACAAGCGGCTTTTTTTTTGGTATTACTAACGTATTTCTTGTCCGAAATATTTGAAAAGCGAGATTCTGATCTCTGGTAGCCAACAATTATGTCTGTACAGTTTGGTGCCGAACAGTTGAACGGTTCGACCTAAAAAGTGGGAACAAGTTTCAGAGAGACAGACATCGATGCAAGATATGAAAAAAACATAATAGAGCAAAGTTGTAGAGAATTTTCCCCTCTACCAATTGAGTTAATCAATTTTCGTGACAGATAAACGGTTCATTTGCAATTACAATTATAGTACAAAATGCATTTTTTTGGTATTTCTACCGTATTTGTTGTCCGAAAAATTCGAAAAAGAGAGGTTCTGGTCTCTGGCGGCCTGCAATTATGTCTGTAAAATTTGGTGCTGATCGGTTGAACGGTTCGTCTTAAAAACAGGGAACACGTTACGGATAGAGACAGGCAGACAGACCAACAGACAGACATCCCAAATCGCCGTTATTTTTGCAAATATGTCTGAAACGATACGAGATATGAAAAAAACATGAGAGCAAAGTTGTAGAGAATTTTCTCCTCTAGAAATTCGATTATTCAATTTTCCTGCCGGCCGCGGTGGCCGCGGGGACTAAGGCGCTCCAGTCACGGTCTGCACGGCCACTACGGTCGGGGGTTCGAATCCCCCCTCGGGCATGGATATTTGTGCCATCCATAGTATAAGGTAGTTCGTAAGTAGTTTGTAAGTTTAGGGACTGATGACCCCGTAGTTAAGTCCCATAATCTTAACAAACATTTGAACATTTTTTCCTGTCTGCATTTGTGTGTTTTCGTCTTTAGTCGTCTGTGTTGTGCATTGCTTGCAGTGGCGACGAAAAACCCGACACCAGGGCCTTCTAACCCGAAAAAGAGTGAACAATATACGCATACAAGCGTCAGACACCATGCAGCATTTATCACATGCAGCTAAAGCATACTTGCATTTCTATATCTAAATGTTCAAATGTTTGTTAAGCTTATGGGACTTGACCCCGTAGTTATCAGTCCCTAAACTTACAAACTACTTATGAACTACCTACAAACTAGGACGGCACAAATATCCATGCCCGAGGGGGGATTCGAACCCCCGACCGTAGTGGCCGTGCTGACCGTGACTGGAGCGCCTCAGTCACCTCGGCCACCGGGGCCGGCTTCTATATCTAGCACCACCTCTTGTGCAGACGCTAGTTTTGCTGTCAATATTACGTCGTGCACAACATGAACTTACAGGTTTCGCAGGGGTACGTTTTCAGCTCTCAGCGCACGTGTGCTTACGGGCGTCCGCTTATGGATAGCGGCCTGCGCTGGTGACCGCAGCGAACGTGATAGCAGCCGATATTCTTAGGGGTCTTAATTAGACAAACGAGATAATGAAAACAATATGCACTTACAAAAAGGTATTCATTTCTAGTTAATAAATGTTGGCTCAATTTAGGTTACGGTAGTAACACTAAAAGTGGGCCTTTGCGATCGTCTTTTGACAGGTCGAAATTTAAATGAAAATAACGGCTTAACCATTCACCTAAAAAAGAAAAATTGAATAACCGAATTTGTAGAGGAGAAAATTCTCTACAACTTTGCTCTTTTATGTTTTTTTCATATCTCGTATCGTTTGAGAGATATTTGCAAAAACAACGAAGTTTTGACACCCTCCATTGATTTAATGAAAACCAGCCGTTCGCAGATGTCATGTGACATTCCTCGCCCAGAACTCTCTCTGGCATACGCCATCTTGCGTTGCGTATTTGATGATTTTCTTATTGTCACTTACACGTTGTCATTTCAAAGCTCTGAAAAATTAACAAAAACACGTCATATTAGCATCAGTTAATAACGGCCATCAATAGTATGAGATTAAGGAACAAGACTCCTATCTGTTAACCGTAGCATAGTGCGTAGTATGTTGGACTGTGACGCTGAAGATCAGTGGTTCGGAACCAGTCACTACCTAATTTTTTTCCGTAAAAGGGTTTCAGACACTCCTATTAATTAATTTTTTATTGTTTGGATTATTATTTGGTCCATAATGTTTGCAAAAACTTATAAAACTACAAATCTAAAGTGGGCCGTAAAACACGTCAGTGCGATTTTTAAGGTTTATTATTTGGCAAATAAATCTAAACTAAAGAACATTTTATTAACTAAAAAAACCTAATTAAACAAAATAATAACAAAAGTAAAAAATATTCAAAATATACTAAGAACATAGGAACATATTTTTAATCGTCATCCAAACATGTGGCACATTCGTAGCTCGTTTGCTTGGAACCACCGTTACAGTACGCACAAATCCACATTTTACAAGTCACACACTTGATCCAATGTCTTTGGTTTGTGTAGTCGGAGAACGGTATGAAACACACGGAACAACAACTGCATCCAGGACATTCGTATTTTGGGTCGTTGGAGCCGAGATTGCAAATGCCACACTACGCCACGCAACAAATGTTCAAATGTTTGTAGAGTCTATGGGACTTAACTACGGGGTCACCAGTCCCTAAACTTACAAATTACTTATGAACTACTTACAACTAAGGACGGCACAAATATCCATGCCCGAGGGGGGATTCGAACCCCCGACCGTAGTGGCCGTGCGGACCGTGACTGGAGCGCCTCAATCCCCTCGGCCACCGCGGCCGGCACGCAACAAAATGTTCAAATCCTTGAATGGTTCACGGGAGTACCGTCGGATACTATTGTAATAATCGCACAATATTTCTGCGAGACAGCTGCTCGCCATCTTCAGGTGAACTGCCGCTGTTGCTTCTCCGCTCGCAATATATATGGTGGCTCGTTACCACGGCGCAGGCGCCGCTGCTGTGACGTCATAGCAGACCAGAGCGTCGACGGCGTGAACATGGAGAGCCCCCTACCGGAGGGCCGTTGAACGGGCCGCTGGTGGTCTGCGCAGGCGCGGCGCGGGCAAGAGCGGCCGCTGGCGGTGGACCCCTTGTGCGCGCGCCAACCGGAGGAAAAAGTACGTGTTTTACGAGTCTTGACTACGATGACCCATCTGCGTCGATTGGTGACCATCGTCTGTCTGCGGCTGACGTTGTCTCAGTACTGCCAAGGCCGGTTCCCATGCTTTACTAAGTTGGAATCCCGTGTCTCTATTAATTAAATTTTTTGCAATACGTATTTCGACGGCCTCTTTAATTATTGAGTCCCAATAGGTGGAAGCGGAAGAAATGATCTTCGTCTCTTCGTAATTAATGCAGTGTCCCGAATCAAGACTGTGTTCAGCTACAGCCGATTTTTGTGGTTGACACAATCTTGTGTGGCGTTTATGTTCGTCGCATCTGTCTTTCACAGTGCGACACGTCTGTCCAATATAAGACAATCCACACTGGCACGGGATTTTGTATATTCCCGGTCTTCTGAGGCCGAGGTTGTCTTTAACGGATCCCAGCATTGTCTGCACTTTCGCTGGAGGGCGGAAGACACACTTTATATTATGTTTTTTAAACAGTCTGCCAATCTTGAACGACACACCACCGACATAGGGCAGAAAAACCATCTTAGTGGAGCTCTCCGTTTCTTCTAGTTCCTCTTCAGGTTTCGAGCGAGCTGGTCGAAATGCAGCACGAATCTGTTTTTCAGTGTAGCCGTTCTGGGCAAACACAGAGTGAAGATGGTTGAGTTCTGCTTGTATACAATCTGCATCTGATATCGCTCTTGCTCTGTGTACGAGTGTCCGTAGTACACCGCTGCGTTGAGATGGATGATGACAGCTCGTAGCATTCAGATAAAGGTCGGTGTGTGTAGGTTTACGATACACACCATGTCCCAAGGAACCGTCTCCATTTCGGCGAACCATGACGTCCAGAAACGGGAGCTTACCATTTTCTTCCAATTCCATAGTAAAACAGATGTTCGGGTGGAGTGAGTTGAGATGGTCTAGGAACGAAGGCAGTGTGGCAGACCCATGTGGCCATACGACGAAGGTATCGTCCACATACCTCCAGAAACATTTGGGTTTCAATGGCGCCGTCTGAAGGGCTTTATCCTCGAAATCTTCCATAAAAAGATTAGCTACTATGGGAGACAGAGGGCTGCCCATAGCAACACCGTCAGTCTGCTCAAAATATTCGTTGTTAAATAAAAAGTAGGTCGAGGTGAGCACATGTTTAAAAAGATGTAAAATGTCCTCTTCCAGCGCGGCCCCAATGAGTTGTAAGGAGTCCATTAGAGGCACCCTTGTGAACAGGGAGACCACGTCGAAGCTCACCAATAGATCTGTAGATTCCAGGCGTAGGTTCTTGAGACGCCGTATAAAATCTTCTGAGTTCCGAATGTGGTGTTCACATTTTCCGACCACAGGGCTGAGGAGAGTTGCCAGATGCTTAGCCAGATGATAGGTTGGGGCTCCAATATTGCTTACAATCGGTCTTAGCGGAACTCCACTTTTGTGCACCTTTGGTAAACCGTAAAGGCGAGGTGGGACAGGCGCTCGTACTCTTAAACTCTTCTTCAGAGGTTCCGGAAAGTCGCTGGATTTGAGGAGGGCGGATGTCTTCCGTTGTACTGCATCCGTCGGATCTTTCTGGAGGCGACGATACGCTGAGTCCTGTAGTAAATTCATCATCTTGTCAGTGTAAGACGTCGCAGGCAGAAGAACAGTAGCGTTGCCCTTGTCAGCTGGTAAAATCACGATCTCTGTGTCTTCTCTTAAAGAGCGGAGTGCTTTCCTTTCTTCAAAGCTGATGTTTTGCTTAGGTGCGGGCATCCTTGTTATGGCCCTGCAGGCCTCTCGCCTTATTTCTTCAGCAGTATCAGTCGGAAGTTTAGAGACACCTTGCTCAACCGCACTGATGAAGTCCTGATGGCGAGCAGCTGTCTCGCAGAAATATTGTGCGATTATTACAATAGTATCCGACGGTACTCCCGTGAACCATTCAAGAATATGTTACGTCGGGAAAGCCTGAAACAGCACATCTGGTACCTCTACGGGGAGGAGATGGTCAGCAGTATACGTGAGTTCGATAAACTTCGAAACAAGAAGAACCGATTGTTGTGCTCTCTCGCATTTTTATTGAGATGTCGGGACCAGCAAATTATCCCGACATTTGCTAAGTTCACTCACTATGTCGACTCGACGGCTGCCAAGAGGATTAAACAACGTGCTAGCAAGGCACTGGTGAGAGAAAGAATCCGTTACACCAGGCGTGAATTAGACAGTGTCTCCAAAAATCTGCTTTCACTCCATTTGAAGATCTCGTCTTGTCTGTCTGTGGATTCCTGGGAGTGGGTGGACACCGCTTCATGGGCGCTTTCGGACTGGACGCGGCAGCAAACCACGGCGCGTCAAACTTCCAAGTTCCAGCTTCTTACACGTCGATCATCGCAAGAAAACACATTTAATGGACGGACTGTGTTGAATTTCACAGATAAATCACTGAGCGAACCCGCGATGTCAGTGTTGGAAAAGGGACTTAATTTTGCGCCCACTCCGAAAACCTTACCTATCAAGGACTTCATCAGTGCGGTTGAGCAAGGTGTCTCTAAACTTCCGACTGATACTGCTGAAGAAATAAGGCGAGAGGCCTGCAGGGCCATAACAAGGATGCCCGCACCTAAGCAAAACATCAGCTTTGAAGAAAGGAAAGCACTCCGCTCTTTAAGAGAAGACACAGAGATCGTGATTTTACCAGCTGACAAGGGCAACGCTACTGTTCTTCTGTCTGCGACGTCTTACACTGACAAGATGATGAATTTACTACAGGACTCAGCGTATCGTCGCCTCCAGAAAGATCCGACGGATGCAGTACAACGGAAGACATCCGCCCTCCTCAAATCCAGCGACTTTCCGGAACCTCTGAAGAAGAGTTTAAGAGTACGAGCGCCTGTCCCACCTCGCCTTTACGGTTTACCAAAGGTGCACAAAAGTGGAGTTCCGCTAAGACCGATTGTAAGCAATATTGGAGCCCCAACCTATCATCTGGCTAAGCATCTGGCAACTCTCCTCAGCCCTGTGGTCGGAAAATGTGAACACCACATTCGGAACTCAGAAGATTTTATACGGCGTCTCAAGAACCTACGCCTGGAATCTACAGATCTATTGGTGAGCTTCGACGTGGTCTCCCTGTTCACAAGGGTGCCTCTAATGGACTCCTTACAACTCATTGGGGCCGCGCTGGAAGAGGACATTTTACATCTTTTTAAACATGTGCTCACCTCGACCTACTTTTTATTTAACAACGAATATTTTGAGCAGACTGACGGTGTTGCTATGGGCAGCCCTCTGTCTCCCATAGTAGCTAATCTTTTTATGGAAGATTTCGAGGATAAAGCCCTTCAGACGGCGCCATTGAAACCCAAATGTTTCTGGAGGTATGTGGACGATACCTTCGTCGTATGGCCACATGGGTCTGCCACACTGCCTTCGTTCCTAGACCATCTCAACTCACTCCACCCGAACATCTGTTTTACTATGGAATTGGAAGAAAATGGTAAGCTCCCGTTTCTGGACGTCATGGTTCGCCGAAATGGAGACGGTTCCTTGGGACATGGTGTGTATCGTAAACCTACACACACCGACCTTTATCTGAATGCTACGAGCTGTCATCATCCATCTCAACGCAGCGGTGTACTACGGACACTCGTACACAGAGCAAGAGCGATATCAGATGCAGATTGTATACAAGCAGAACTCAACCATCTTCACTCTGTGTTTGCCCAGAACGGCTACACTGAAAAACAGATTCGTGCTGCATTTCGACCAGCTCGCTCGAAACCTGAAGAGGAACTAGAAGAAACGGAGAGCTCCACTAAGATGGTTTTTCTGCCCTATGTCGGTGGTGTGTCGTTCAAGATTGGCAGACTGTTTAAAAAACATAATATAAAGTGTGTCTTCCGCCCTCCAGCGAGAGTGCAGACAGTGCTGGGATCCGTTAAAGACAACCTCGGCCTCAGAAGACCGGGAATATACAAAATCCCGTGCCAGTGTGAATTGTCTTATATTGGACAGACGTGTCGCACTGTGAAAGACAGATGCGACGAACATAAACGCCACACAAGATTGTGTCAACCACAAAAATCGGCTGTAGCTGAACACAGTCTTGATTCGGGACACTGCATTAATTACGAAGAGACGAAGATCATTTCTTCCGCTTCCACCTATTGGGACTCAATAATTAAAGAGGCCGTCGAAATACGTATTGCAAAAAATTTAATTAATAGAGACACGGGATTCCAACTTAGTAAAGCATGGGAACCGGCCTTGGCAGTACTGAGACAACGTCAGCCGCAGACAGACGATGGTCACCAATCGACGCAGATGGGTCATCGTAGTCAAGACTCGTAAAACACGTACTTTTTCCTCCGGTTGGCGCGCGCACAAGGGGTCCACCGCCAGCGGCCGCTCTTGCCCGCGCCGCGCCTGCGCAGACCACCAGCGGCCCGTTCAACGGCCCTCCGGTAGGGGGCTCTCCATGTTCACGCCGTCGACGCTCTGGTCTGCTATGACGTCACAGCAGCGGCGCCTGCGCCGTGGTAACGAGCCACCATATATATTGCGAGCGGAGAAGCAACAGCGGCAGTTCACCTGAAGATGGCGAGCAGCTGTCTCGCAGAAATATTGTGCGATTATTACAATAGTATCCGACGGTACTCCCGTGAACCATTCAAGAATATGTTACGTCGGGAAAGCCTGAAACAAAATGTTCAAATGTTTGTCAAGCTTATGGGACTTAACTACGGGGTCATCAGTCCCTAAACTTACAAACTACTTATGAACTACTTACGAACTAGGACGGCACAAATATCCATGCCCGAGGGGGGATTCGAACCCCCGACCGTAGTGACCGTGCAGACCGTGACTGAAGCGCCTCAGTCCCCTCGGCCACCGCGGCCGGCGGCACGCAACAAATCCAGTCTTTTTAGCCATTATAACCTGTGTATCAACATTTGTATACAGAGCAAAGGGAATCAGAATTTCTGTAGATTATATATATATATATATATATATATATATATATATATATATATATATATATATGGGGGGGGGTGTTCTTGATGGTCCAGGTTCATCACGATCAACAAACGATCAAATTTTTCGTTAGTTTTCGTGTGGTGGGAGTTGCCTCAACATGGGGAATTTCCGGTAAATCAACCTCTATTGAGGTTTCCGATTCGGATGGAGTTCTTGTTGGAACTGCCATCTGAATTTGTTGACCTGGTTTGGTTGTTATTTTGTTTCCTCACACTCAAAAACCAATTCTTATACAAGAAACATGCTTCATGATATGCATGACTAAGATACCCCCGCTGTCGAAGTTACACCGATTTACGGTATTGACCACCAAGGACAGATTTTCGGGCCGGCCGCGGTGGCCGAAGGGACTGAGGCGCGCCAGTCACGGTCTGCACGGCCACTACGGTCGGGGGCTCGAATCCCCCCTCGGGCATGGATATTTGTGCCGTCCTTAGTGTTAGCTAGTTCATAAGTAGTTTTTAAGTTTAGGGACTGATGACCCCGTAGTTAAGTCCCATAAGCTGTACAATCGTTTGAACATTTGTGAACAAATTTTAGGTGTCAGAAGAGATGAAAGTCGCTAGGAGCGAGGTGCGGGATGTACGGAGGTTGATCAAACGCGTCCCAGTGAAATTCCCGTAAGAGTTGTTAGGTCACATTCGCCGTGTGAGTTCCGGTATTACCGTGGAAAAAAAAATAATAAAAAATATAAAAGAAGAACCGCCACTTTGACAGTAATCTTCGGTGCTTGTTTTGTATTGCGCGACGCAATTTCTTAATGGTCTCGCAGTAACTATGTGCAATGACTGTTTGGCCTGGTGGTATCAAATCAATCACCAAAATGCCTATTCTATCAGAAAAAAATTCACATGACTTTTCGAGGTGTTAATATTTGCTTACGCTTAACCTTCGTTCGGAATGAAGTGTGCCTCCATTTCATTGACTACCATTTTGTTTCAGGGGTATCGTACGATTCCCAAGTTTCATCCCACGTGACTGTCCGAGAAAGAAAACCATCGCCTTGTTCATTGTAGCGTGTCAAAAACTGAAGTGCACTGCCTGTCCGTTGTTTTTTGTGTTGTTCAGTAAGAATTTTGGGTACCCAATATGAGCAACGTTAACGAAAATTCAGTTTTTTAGTAACAATTTCATGAATTAGTAATCGTGAGATTTGCGGAAATTCCTTTGCAATGGCACGAAGTGTAAACTTACGGTTGTGCTTCATCAATAACCACAGACGGGCGTCCACTTCGTTCTTCATCGCGCACTTGATAACATCTTTCATTGACAAAATTGTTCAAATGTTTGTAGAACTTATGGGACTTAACTACGGGGTCATCAGGCCCTAAGCTTACAAACTACTTATGAACTACCTAAGACTAAGGACGGCACAAATATCCATGCCCGGGGGGGGGGGGGATTCGAACCCCCGACCGTAGTGGACGTGCAGACCGTGACTGGAGCGCCTCAGTCCCCTATTTTTTATTTTTTTTATTATTATTTTTAAGCTGAATCGGACAGTGTCTTCAATAATTTTAAATGAACTTATACGGCGTCTTCCACCATAATTAAATGAGTAAGTGCCTCTTTGGCGTCAATTTTAACTTTTGTGTAGGAAATAGTAATCTGTTGTCTCGCGACAGCTGAGATATGCTGCAGTGCAAATGTTATGTCTTTTAGTTAAAATATAAGAAGAAACACATATAACTTAAAACGAATCTACTACTTGATGTAAACTTGCAGTAAAAATAAAACACACATCTCTTCACAGCAAATAAAAGTATGCCTTCATTGGCCGTATAAATATTGGTTCTTGAATTCGGCGGTTTATGAAACTAAACAACAATTCCTTAGGGAAGATTGGTAAAATAGAATAACTCGTAGCAGACGAAAATCAAGGATGGGAGCTCGCGCAAAACATAGCTAAATAAAAGTCTCCTAGTTCTTTATCTACTTCAATGCTCTAGTCAAAAAATTCGCATAGTTGTTTTTATAATGCTTCTGTCGTATCAGTTTATGATGTTCTGTTTGTAAATACATCCAGTAATCTTCTTTCTTCTTTTCTCTGTTCGTTAATAAATAGTGGACCGTGTATCCTTTTAACCAGTTGACTGCTCTCCTTTTGGTGGGAGGGTAAGGCACTTCGTCTGGGTTGAGTAGGCGGGCCGGTGTGATCATGTTGGGAGACGTTCGCAGCATACTTGAAAGTTTTGTTCTGCAGAGGAGCCACATCTCTTGTACAAGGTGACATGTAAATCTATGTTCATCCGTGTCTATGAGATTGCAATTTGGCGATTCTGCCAGGTGAATGTCGTACAACTTGGAATTGATCGGAAGTTTTCTATTAACTGTTAAGTACCATGTGGACCTCACACTCGTTGGTAATTGCGAGTCCTGTACGTTTTCCCAAATTTTGTTCCAGTTATATTCTTTATATATGTTCTCTATTCTATTTCTCTGTTCGTTTTCCATCATCATGTTGTACACTGCATTAACTTTGTAAAGATCTTTCTCGGCAATACGGCGTTTAATGTAGCTATACTCCAGAAGAAAATGTTTCAGATGATTGAGTGCAGTTGGAATGTGGCGTACATCCATAGATGCCTCCATGCTGTCCGGAGCTATTTCTTGTAGTAAGTGACTCACAAGTACGTTGGGTGATCTTTGCCACAGTTTATATGTTTTGCTAAGATACAAAGCTTGGGCCTTGACGTAGATAACTGTCAAATTAAGGCCTCCCTTTCCCGTTGCTAATGTAAGAGTGTCGTATTTTACTTTAAATAACTGTCCTCTGCTTACAAAGTGGCCGAGCGCTGCAAGCATTTGTTGCGCTATTGTGCGAGGTAGCGGTAGCAGCGAGCAACAAAATTGAACTTCGAGGTGATGTATGTGTTCACTAAATGTACTTTTTGCATTGCATTTATGTTCCGCAAAACATATTGCTGTGTGCTAGCTCTAATTTTTTCCAGCAGTCTCCTGTAGTTGAGGGCGACACTGTTGTTGATATTGCGCGTGAATTCGTTTCCGAGGGTTTTGAGTTTGTCCACAAGTTTTGTGTGTTCGGTTCTAAATTCTATCCCTCGCCCGATGTTCAAAATTCTTGACTTTTTCTGGTTGAGTTTGGCCCCTGATGCGGCTTCATATCGAGATACAATGCGAAGTGCGGTCTCTAGCTCGCTTTCGTCCGTCACTATACAACTGACGTCATCAGCGTACGCGTGGCAGACTATTTTCTGACCATGTAGCCGCAATCCTCGGAGTTCTTGGGTGAGCGTGAACAGGAGAGGTTCAAGCGCTAATGCAAAAAGTGCCGTAGACATGGGGCATCCCTGTCGGACCGAGCTCTTTATAGCGATCGGCCTGCTGCGTTATCCGTTGATACTGATTTTGGACGTACCGCTAGTCAGTAGGTTCTTAATCGTGGCTACAACTTTTTGTGGCAAATGGGTTTCTGTTAATGTTCTAAAAAGATATGAATGGTTGCCCGCATCGAAAGCTTTAGCAAAGTCGAAGGATACGATAGCGCACTTGATATCACAAGCATCTGCGGTTGCGATAATATCGCGGTAGTCGCTTAATGTGTGATACATAGTTCTGTTTTTCCCCACACCTGTTTGATAGGCTCCCGTTATGGTCGTGATGACTGAATTTAATCTTTTTGCATTATTATTCTTGCAAAAATTTTATAATCACTATTTAATAGTGTTATGGGTCTAAAGTTTTCGATAGTCTTCCCTCCTGAAGTTTTAGGGACTAAGACCACGGTGCCTTCACAAAATTCTGTCGGAATTTCGTTCATATTCGTTCATTACATACTAATGTCATCTTACTGGCTAACTGCTGTCGGAATATTTGATATAGTTCCGCAGGTAGGCCATCAGGGCCTGGGGACTAATTTTTCGGGCTTCTTTGAATAGCGTCTATGACATCTTCTGTTATCTCTGCTGCGAGTTCTTCCGCGTCCTCAGGGCTCAGTCTTCCTGACAAATTCGACGTGATGGTTTCCTGCGCTATTTCGTCTGTTGGTTTATCTCCTAATAGTGCTGTAAAATGTTTGTGCACTTCTTCCCTTATTTCCACTTGTTCTGTCAATAGTCTTTCGTCAGTAGTTTTCAATTCCGCCAAAATTTTTCGGTTTGTCCGCTTGATTTCCTGTATGACATGAAACATAGACGTCGTTTCCTCTTGTATCGTATTTTGCAGTCGCGTCGAACTTTGCATCCTTCAAGTTGTTGTCGTTTCAGCGTTAATAATTTGACTTGTATTCGTTTTATCTGTCTGTAACTTTCGATTATAGTTGCATCTTGGCTATATAACTCTCGCAAACATTGGAAATAAAATTCAACAGTCTTCTTCTGCCATGCACTTTTTTCGCGAGAGTAAGTTTTTAAAGTTTTTATTATCGCCGGCTTGGCACATTTTATCCACCAGTTAACAGCGGAGTTGTATCTTGAGAACTTCCTCTCACAGTCTGCCCACGTATTACAGAAGGCTGCGCGGCATTCTGCATCGGAAAGATGAGAAACGTTTAGTTTCCACGATCCTTTCCCTCTGTAGGTCCCTTGTTTTGCAAGATTTATAGTGCATATGTACGCTACGTGGTCAGAGAATATGGTAGGGCATCTCTCAGATTGTAAAATGTGGCCTCGCAGATTAGATGTTACATAAATTCTATCAATACGGCTGGCAGAGTGACCAGTCACATGGGTGAAACCGGCTCTATCACCGTGTTTTTCCTCCCACGTATCAATGAACTTTAAGTCTCGTACGATCGTCTCTAACTCAACTGATTTATTAAAATTGGGCGTCTGGTCCTTCGGACTAAGGACGCAGTTAAAATCACCCGCAAAAATTGTTTGTGCGGATCGTGGTAAAAGGAGAGGAACTATGTCTTCCTTGAAAAACTGTGCTCTTAGGCATTTATTTCCTTTTCCAGAGGGAGCGTAAACGTTAATAAATCGAGCACTGTTCACATTGAAAGCTATACCTCGGCTGTTCGGCAGTTTCTCGACATTTTCAGTTCGTATCCCTTCTTTAGTCAATATTGCTGTACCAAGGCCATTGCCCAGTCCGGGGTTCATTATGACGTTGTAGCCAGTGATGCGATGTAAAGGAATCTCCTTTACCTCTTGCAAACATACTATGTCAATATCGGCTGCGTACAAAAAGTCTTGGAGATTTCGCAATTTTAGCGCGCTATTGATTTTGTTAATATTGAGAGTCGCAATTCTATACGCCTGAAGAGATGTCATGTTTGATAGGCCTTCCTCACTGTTTGTGTTGTCATGTTACGATATTGGCCATTTCGATTTAATAGCATTCCGGGTCGTCCTGGGGCAGGATTGCATCCGGGACGTCATTTTGCGGATGCTGGGACTCCACCAATCCGGATGCGAACGACGACCCTCCGGTATCTTCTCTATGTTCCGCCATCTCTGTATCATAAGTGCAGGCGTCAACCTCGGTTACCCATTCTTTCGAGGTTTGATGTTTGTTCACGTCTTCCTGTGTATTTCCTGACAAGGTTTTCTCTCTTCTAACTTCGTCATAACCCATCATATCGGTACATTTTATTGAGGTCACAATCTCACGGTCTTGTTCGGTGATTGCTGTTTTCGATTTCTTTGAAAATTGTCGTTTTGGGGAAGTGGTTTCTTGCGAATTTGCAGTCAGTGCTTGGGCAATCATTTTTGCTTTGTCACGCAGAATTTGTGCGTTTTGTGCGGCTGCCTGATGACCACTCCTGCGTTTTTTGTGTTTCTTTGGGGACGCGTCTGTATTCTGATTGTCATCGGTCTCAGACGTCTCTACGAGGCTGTCCTTGGGATTGACACACTCGGCTCGACATTTGTCGAGTCTTTCTTCCGTGTGGTCGGTCTCATGATGTTCTGTATGTTGACTACCGTCTTGGTCGGTTGGGGTGGCCACAGGGGTAGGTTCTGCAATAACGGCTTTCATAGATTCCGTCACGTCGTTGTGGTCACCTTCTTCTTGTATGTTTGGTCTCCCTTCTTTAACAGCGGAGTCATTCTGTGCGGTGTGTTGGCCACTATCTCCATCCTTGTTAGCAGAGTTAGATGTGGCCTCGATGATCATAGATTCTATAGGTGTGGTGGTTTCCTTGGAGTCAATGTCGTCTATTAGTGTCGGATCTACGTTTGGTTCCGGCGCGACGTTTGCGCGGACTGCGGCGACGTACGTCACAGGTAACTTGGACATCGCGCTTGGCCCGTCCCTCTCTCCTGTCGGTAACTGCGCCACGCGCCGCTGAACGCACTGGGCACGAACGTGTTCTGTCGACCCGCAGGCTGCGCACGTTCTCGGTTGTCCGTCGTACATCACTATAGCTCTATGCCCACAAACAGTGAAGTACGAGGGGATGTGCTTCAGCAAATCGATTTTCACTTGCCGTACACCGTTCAAAACCGGGAATTTATGAAAACTAGACCACTTTTCGGCGACGTTACTAATAACAGTTCCGTATTCTAGTAGTTTGACATTGATTTGTTCCGCTGATATTTCGAACGGTAACTCAAAAATCCTTAGAGTTCGTATACCCAGTCCTGCATGCGTGACTCGAACTGTTCCTACATTACCATCGGAGTGTTTGAATTTCAAAGTGCCGTCGCAGGATGAAACTACTTGTTCACATTTTTCTGAGCTCAACTTCAAGTAAACAGTACTAATAACTATCGACAGGTGTAGTCCAATCAGGTCATCCGCGGAAAGTTTCATTTCTTCTTCTACAAAATTCTCAACTTCAAATGATCTAGGTCGTACAAAGTTCGGATCGAAACTTATTTTCAATGTATCCTTTCGTAGTTGTTGATCCATTACGCCATTCTGTTTCTATATTAACGTGGAGAATATAGGACGCTTAAAGCGTACACCTACCACACAGCGCTCGGCCACCAGCAGCGAGGATGTAAACAGCAGCGTCCGCACAGCACGGCCGCCTCACGCGGAATGCATCCTCTCGGCCACCGCGGCCGGCACTTCATTGACAATCTGAACTTTCTTCTAACCACTGAATCACTCATAGCATGTTGTCTGTAAACCTCACAGATTTGCCGACGAATTTCCTTTGGTTTAACTTTCTTTGTATTTAGAAAACGAATCGGAGATCAGATTTCACACGTGGCGGCATTTTCAATTACGGCTAACATTATAAACGGGCACTATAAAGCACACATTGGCAGTAGCGATCTGAAAATAGCGTACATGTCTTCGCCTTGAGTCAGAATAACTTTCGCACTTGCTCGGAACTGCGATCGTCCGCGGACAAAAATTGAAACGGAACTTACTTTGTGGACGACCCTCGTTATAAACACAAGTGGTTGGCTAGCAAACTCTCTAAAATACTTGATTGATTCATTTCAGATTTTTACACAATACTCCAAAGATGTTTGAGGACAGGTGTTTGTCATATAGTTATAATTAATCTAGATACCAAATTTGTTGTTTCTATTCCATAACCGGTTTCGGTCTATTGTAGACCATCTTCAGAAGTATCCCACCATGATGGTAGGCGATGGCGGTAACACAGGAGGCCGCACAGACGGAAACATCTGATGATGATTTGCAATAGATCGAAACCGGTAATGGAATAGAATCAACAATCTTACGATCTGCACTGTTTTTAATTTTAATTATAACTATTGTATCAAGATTGCTGTTCATCTCCTGTATTCTTTATAAAATATATGTCATATAATTTTAATTATATGAAATACATAAATACTAAATTGAAAGTTACACTCCTCGCTATTAAAATTGCTACATCACGAAGATGACGTGCTACAGACGTGAAATTTAACCGACAGGAAGAAGATGCTATGATATGCGAATCGTTAGCTTTTCAGAGCATCCACACAAGGTTGGCGTCGATGCCTACACCTACAACGTATTGACATGAGGAAAGTTTCCAACCGATTTCACATACACAAACAGCAGTGACCGGTGTTACCTGGTGAAACGCCGTTGTGATGACTCGTGTAAGGAGGAGAAATGCGTACCATCACGTTTCCGACTTTGATAAATGTCGGATTGTAACCTATCGCGATTTTGATTTATCGTATAGTGAAATTGCTGCTCGCGTTGGTCGCTATCAGATGACTGTTAGCAGAATCAGTGGGTTCAAGAGGGCAATGGTGACCGAGCAACTGCCTCGTCACAATACGTCATTCACTACTCTCGATGAACTGTGGTGTCGTGTTGAAGCTGCAAGGGCATTTGTACCTGTACACGCCATCCTAGCTCTGTGTGACTCATTGCCCAGGCGTAACAAGGCCGTTATTAGAGGTGGATGTTGTGGGTACTGATTTCTTAGGATCTATGCACCCAAATAGCGTGAAAATGTAATCACATATCAGTTCTAGTATAATATATTTGTCCAATGAATACCCGTTTGTCATCTGCATTTCTTCTTCAATTTTAATGGCCAGTAGTGTACTTACTGCAGCTATACTATTCAAGCAACTGGAGCACTGGTTAATGCAGATACACTATGCCACCATCTCCTGGCGCAAGCAGACAAGTGCGGCATTTTGCACGAAAATTTTTTGTTTGTGATTGCATGTTATTCTGAGCATGGTTTCGTGCAGTTCCGAGCGTTAGACGTCAAATGTGTTCATTGTCAGTGTTAACACGTACGCATTAGTGCCAACTTTGCAAAGAGATATATTCTGCCTTGAGTTAATACAATTTTGTTCACTCCTTGTATTTAATTTCTTTAATTGTTTATTTGATAAATTACTCAAATTGAAGAAAAAGACTTCAAGGCCCAGTAAATCTTTATACAAGAAACTAGAAGCACATTTTACAATAAAAATGTAGGTTAATTAATCAATATACATATATAAAAATTAAACGAGGGACGTGTGTCCGTATATTTCACTTGTTAGCCAAAATTATTCACTGCAGACCGATGGCGGTTTTGCATGAAAGTAGCCCTTAGGTTCGCGGTGTGCACTATGGTGTTTTGGACGCGGTGTGTGGCGGTGGGTGACTGTGGCGAACAAAAATCCGTAAAACGTGGAGCAATACCACGATCAACAGACGCGCAAAGATAAAAAGACTCAAAGATAAAACACTGGGAAACACAGATATACATTAACGGAGCATTAACTACACTGGCAATACACCAATGATCTCAATATAAACCCACTACGGTCGGGGGTTCGAATCCCCCCCTCGGGCATGGATATTTGTGGCGTCGTTAGTCTTAGCTAGTTCATAAGTAGTTTGTAAGCTTAGGGACTGATGACCCCGTAGCTAAGTCCCATAAGTTCTACAAACATTTGAACAATATAAACACTGGAAAGACAACTGTAGTGCTTGGGATCAAAGTACTGACAACTGGATTAGCAGTTCCGTGTCGATGGCTATAAGAGGGTGGATGATCGTCGACTTATATAAAGCCGCGCTGAAGACCAGCTATGACTTTTGACACTATAATAGGAAAGAGGTTATATAAAGCGAAACGTGATGCACAATCTTCAGGTTTTTTTTCTGAAAAAAGAAATATAAGTGCATATTGCAGTTTGAAAAGTAAAAATACCACCAAAGTGCAAAAAAGGAATTTTGCGTGCCGAAAAGTTAATCCACAGACGATAGAAACTTGAAATTTGTAGATGTTGTTTATCTTACACTGTAGGTGTCAGCAATTTATCGATATTTCCATCCCTAAGGGGGTGAAATAGGGGATGAACGTCTGTTTGAAAATATGTTGCTATTCAGGTAATTTTGAAGAAGAAATACAAAATTTCGGGTTTATATTTTTAGTTGGAATTTTAAAAACACGTGTTTCGATATTTTTTGAAATTCAACCATTAAGAGGATGAAATAAGGGAAAATCTTTTAAGGGTGCTACCAAGACTGTTTTGATACTAAAAATGTGAAAATTTGGGTTTGGAACCATGGTTATAATTAAAAACATGCATTTCGGGAAGTTTTGAATTCTGCCAACAATGGTGCAATAGGGAGTGGAGAGTTGTATCAAAATACTTGATTAGGAAAGAATTTTTAAAGCTAAATCTATGAAAATTTATATTTAGAAGTAGGAACAACCAATGCAGACCATCCAGTATACGCGTGCGAACCAGCGGGAATTTAGCTAGTGTACCCTAAATGGTAGACAGTTTTTAATGCAACCCAAATGACGGAAAACCTGAAACAAACTTAGTCTATTTGCAATGACCAAACGTTTAGCGTAAAAAATGGGTCCGTGAAAGAAATATGTGGAAGCATAGCACTGTAGTACCTAGATCCTTTATAATATATTCTCTTTGAGATACGAAATCTAAGATTATACGCGTAACCTACGAAGAACCTTACAATATTTTAATTTTAGAAAATACTATATATTTATGTCTGTACTTGCACCGTCTGATTTTAAGACCTATATGTTGTGGAATAGCTGAATCGACGCCAGAAGCAAAGGCCAGCTCCAAGCGCCGCAAAAGACAGTAGACTGTCGTGTTTACGCCGTCACTATGGCGACGCTATGCGTTGCCGCTTACTGCTGCGCAGCCATGTGGTTTTCGATTAATATTTATGCCGACCGAATATTATCGTCTGTCCGCATTGAGAACGAGCTGTTTGCAGTTACCCGTAAGTCAGACAATCTCTACATTTATTAGTTTCATTTAGTAGACCACAGCATTACACAATATTACAATTGAACTTGCTTAGTAAGAAAGTACTGCAACAGCAGATACAAGGCGCTAACGGTTTGGTTGCTCCACTCACAAGCCAAACGATTTAAACAATTTAATGTCTGGTATTAAAATATCTCTTTTGAGAGTCATTTAGGACTCAAGAGTTACCTACAATTAATTATCTTGATTATCAAGGCGATAGTCTAAAGGTAATTTTTATAGAGCGCATATTGTGCTGATATTTATTAAATGTTTGAATTTCAATCCATGTTATTACATAGTGCCTTATAATCAAATACAGACCGTTCTTGAAACAAATATAGTGACAGGATTCTGCGTGTGAAACTAATTTGGCATAAATTAAACAAATGAAAAACATTAATCTCTGGGTGTACTGTCATTTTGTCAATCGACATACTTTCGAGTTTCTCTAATTTACTTCTTATAAATGTAATAGTGTCCAGAGGTTTTCTTAATCGCGTAAATGCTCTTACGGTACTCATCGATTTTCTAGGGAAGTCGTAGAATAATGAATTTCCCGGTACCTATCAAGGTGGTTGTTGGAACTAGGTAACATGTTCGGGGCTGGATGCACGGCAATACCATTTGGAAATACATACTTCTAGTAACGTTTGGTGATACATTTTGCTTGATAGAAAATGCTCATGTTTTTTATTTCAATCACGAATGATAGAAAGATAACGTTTTATTCTCTGTTATAAGGTGAAATTGTCTTTTAGTTACTTTTTATTATATTTAAAGTTTCTTAGTTTCTCAAAAGATTAAAAAAAACTACGTCTTACTAATAATGTAGTTTTCTCTCTCCTTTCGCCATGTAAATTATTAATGCAACAACCCACATAAAAGCCTGCAGATTAGGAAATCCCACAATACCACCTAGCGGAAGATAATCTTCCTATGAGCAAGATTCCATGTTCTGAGTCTGTCTGCTCGAAGCCCTGATTGGGCACATATTACTCCCGTGCAGTGAAGCCATAGTACAGCTCGTACCATTTTTAGTTATGGTTAGTTGTAACAAGCTATGTTGCATACTGCTTATTATTCTCCCGGCCTTTATATGACTTATTGCATGCCAAATGTGCGGAATATGGTTCAGCCCTCAAACAATATACGAGGCGCGTCCAGAAAGTAAGTTCCGTTTGGTTATATAAAACGAACGGGTACAGATACAGAAAAAAAATATTGATTGTACACAAATCTACAACTGTTAAACTACTTTTCTACATAGCTTCCGAAATTTTGTAGGCAATTGTCATAGCATGGCACAAGGTTTTGTGTGCCTTTTTCATAGAATGTTGCCGCCTGTGTATTCAACCATGTGGTAACATGTTCTTTCAGTTCGTCATCATCGTTGAAGGATTTTAGGTGTAAGAAGAGGATTACTGTCAAAAAAAAATTTTTTTTTTCACGATAGTGCCCGACCTCACACACCGAATGTGACCAAACAATTCTTAGGGAAATTTCAGTGGGATCTGTTTGATCATCCACATACAGCTCGGACCTCTCTCCTAGCGACTTTCATCTCTTCTTACACCTAAAGTCTGTCCTTGGTGGTCAACACTTCAACGATGATAAAGAGCAGTTACCACATGGTCGCAACCTTCTGTGAAGGATGCATGCAAAAACTTGTGGCGCGCTATGACATGTGCCTACAAAATTTCGGCAGTTATGTGGAAAAGTAGTTTAAGAGTTGTAGAATTTCGCGCAATAAAAATTTCTTCTGTATCTGTGTACAATTTCATTTTATTACCAAACAGAACTTACTTCTGGACGCGTCTCGTACATTTCGATGTCAAGGTGTCGTCTTACTAAGACACTGCACGATTTATAATTCCGAACTAGTAAACATATAAAAACTATTTGCGATCTTGATCATTACAGGTATTATATAAAGTCTTCATTCTATTAAAGTCAAATCTCTTGCATCCATCCCAACCATGTAGGTAAATAACAATTTCAATGTAGTGATTGAATTTAAATGACAAGTTATTGCCTACTCTCGTATTATCCACCCATACCTGCCAACTCTGCCGATTTAGGCGGGAGTTTCCACGATTTCTCACTTTTTCTTCCGCTTCCCTATTTTTTCATTATTTCAGCCGATTTTTAGCTTTTACCGTGTAACCTTAGTTTAGGTTAAAAAATAATTAAAAAAAACTCATTTTCTATCGCCAATAGTCGAAAGTTCTTCGAACACTCGTCATTTTAATAGAGGTACATATATAAATTCATAGAAATTAGGAGTCGCGCGATTTTGATACCGATTGTATCTGCTCTTTACCGCGCGAGTGAATAGGTACGAATTTTAGTTTCATATACTAATTTCGGAAATACAACTTTGAACAAATTCGTGGGATTTCGATGCGGTGGTATGTGCTCATTATAGCAAAAAATATAACTTTTTTGAAGCAGTTTTCGGAACACTTTCAGTGCATAATCGAATGTAAGAAAGGCACTTTATTTGAAGTTTCTGCTGTTTGTCGATGTAATATTTCCATATCACATGATGAAAACAGCGATGCATCATTCAACCTATGAGATTTCACTGAGAAAAAGGAGTTGCCTATCTGTCATCCCATATGACGATTATTTCCTAGACATATACTATTTTCTGCATAGGACCACGAACAGAAAAGACAAGATGCAACAATTTCAGAAATTACATGATGTGGAGATGAGGAGAATATTGAAGCATGTGTGCACAGTTGCGTTTTGTGGGCAAATGTTTATTTCGTTTTTGGAACAGTGGAAGCGTTGGACCAGACTGCTTAATGACGAGCAAGTGCTTCACGTTTTGGTAGCCATTGTACAGCGTTGCGAGATCATAGAAAAAGGCAACAATCAGTTGCTTAACGTTTGTATTAAAATGAACCGCAGGTTTTCAAGGATCACTTTTCACGATTTTTTGAATAATCTCTTGATTTTTAAACTTGATATCGTAATTTTTACGTTTTGAAATTTCATTCCGTATTCTTTTATATTCTTATAATTTTTCATTTATTCAGCATGTATTAAAAAACTGGAAAAGAAATAAGCAGAAAGTGCAAAAGGTAATTAAATAAAACAGAATTTTTGGTACATGATTTAATAATCTTCCTTGTTGGTGCTACATACTTGTTGATAGGATCACTTGAGATTTGTATGGGACTGATGACCCCGTAGTTAAGTCCCATAAGCTTTACAAAGATTTGAGATTTGTATAATACCGTTAACGTTGAAAAAATTGTATACTTTTCGTATATAGTCATCTCTGTTAATTAAGACAAGGCTGCTTCCTTCATCTGCCTTAATTGCTATGGCGTTATTCTGTTCTAGTTCGTGATTTATGTCTTTCAAAGTTAATCTTTTTAAATATGTATGTTTTGGATATATATTTAGTTAAATTTATTATCTATAGCATTGGCTATTCTCACAGTAATTTCATTTCTTATTTTGGTTGGTAAGTTTGCTTTATCTATAGCTAATTTTGTAGTAGCTATAATGTGTTTTTGTTCTTGGGAACAAATTTTTGGTGGGATAACATGTTTCAAACCTTTATCCAGTAGGTTCTTCTCATGTTCATTAAAATGAATATTAGATACGTTTCTTGTTCGTTCATGAAATTGGAAAGGAGAAATGATTTGACTCTTTTGTTTTGGTGGGTATTATTTAGCCATGAGAGATCTAATCTTATTTTTATGTCTAGATATAATCTCATAACGTACATGACACAAGTATTTTTCTATAGGGATATATACATTGTCAAATATTAGAGGAGTTATGGACTTACTAAGATTCAAATGAGCCAAAAACATATCTTGATTAAGGTATTCTTTGTGCCTAATCATCTTATTGATTTCTAGCTTCATCCACAGTCTTGCACTGTGATGCTTGATGGTACGTAAGATATGAGGTTCAGCAGAGATCTTGTTGGAAGCATATGTAGGAATAATCTTCGCATTATGTCAATATACGACATTTCTAACACTGTGGGCCCGAGATATAACAAGTTATTGATATTATTGTCATATGATATAAAGGGAAATATTCTGCAACACGTAAGACTGAAGATAAAATTAATTAGCCTTATTGACAGTATAAAATTTAACAAAATTTGTCTGCATAAGAAGATTATTCCTACATATGCTTCCAACAAGATCTCTGCTGAACCTCATATCTTACGTACCATCAAGCATTACAGTGCAAGACTGTGGATGAAGCTAGAAATCAATAAGAAGGTTAAGCACAAAGCACACCTTAATCAAGATATGTATTTGGCTCATTTGAATCTTAGTAAGTCCATAACTCCTCTAATATTTGACAATGTATATATTCTTATAGAAAAATACTTGTGTCATGTACGTTATGAGATTATATCTAGACATAAAAACAAGATTAGATCTCTCATGGCTAAACAATACCCACCAAATGAAAGGAGTCAAATCATTTCCCCTTTCCAATTTCATGAACGAATCAGAAACGTATCTAATATTCATTTTAATGAACATGAGCAGAACCTACTGGATAAAGGTTTGAAATATGTTATCCCACCAAAAGTTTGTTCCAAAGAACAAAAACACATTATAGCTACTACATAATTAGCTATAGATAAAGCAAAATTACCAACCAAAACAAAAAATGAAATTACTGTGAGAATAGCCAATGTTATAGATAATAAATTTAACTGTATATATCCAAAACATGCATATTTAGAAAGATTAACTTTGAAAGAATTATAGGTGTCGCCGTTCTTGGTCTTTACAATCTGGATAAGACTACCAAAATCTATTGTTTACAGCACAGTTACCTTAGGTACGAACATTAGAGCTTGAGTTCGTTCACACCTCTCGTACTTTCTAGTGCTTTGATTTGTACACATCAACTGACGGAATACGCGGAATTCCATTTTTGTTTGGTCATGAAAACATTCCAAAATCGATTCTGGAAATCCGTTTCTGTAAAGTGGTATTGCACGTTCAAAATAGATTTTGGTGACCATATAAACGTACCCAGTTATGAAAGGACCTTGGGTTTTCAGGTTGTGTCGTCTTGTTAAGAATTAACAGTTATATGGACAGAGTGACTCTTTCTTTGGTGGAGTGTAAATAGAGTTTTAGAGGGAGCATGAATCTGTCTATTTAACTAAAGCGGAACTAAAACATCTGTTATCCAGACGCCTTACTTGAAGGCTTAGTAAATCCGTTTCAGGCTTGAACGCTAAGCATGTCAGAAAATCTGAAATTGGTTTTCGTCTTCTGGAAGAAGTTCTCTTGTAAATGGTGTGGTTGCGACACTATCACATTACTCTTCAGATCCACGTATAACGTTGAAACTATTCTGTAGTTTTTTGGTTTCTCTTGGGCCAGCAGCACTATAAATGTCATTTAAAGACATTATGCAATAAATCCTAAATGCTGCTTTAAATGTAATTATTTTTACTACACTATAGGCCTATTTCGGCTTTTAGCGCCATCGTCAGGTGATCTGCGAAAAATTCTACACTTTAAATACATCAAATTTTATGATTATTGTAATTGTAAATACTATTACGAAATATTACATACGTCTATTGGTCCTGACATCCATATACATCGATGGTTTTATTGTTGTCGGTCATTTATTTATTGCTTTGAATTTTAGTTATTGCCATATTTCTGATGACTTACAATTTACGTTGTTTTGAATTTTAATTATTGCAATATTTCTGATGACTTATCATTTACGTTGTCATGTGACAGCTTTTTGATAACCAGAGATGTAATATGGTTACATATTTTATTGATATCGTACACCAAGAAAATGGGTAAAAATTTTAGACCATCATAAATTACACACGAACGAAATTTCAGTAGTAAAGATTAATAAATATATGATACAAAGATCACACATGTCAATGACGATTCGGCTAAGATAACAAAATTTCTAGACATATGCAAAGACATACATTAACTAACCTCTCAAATACCGGTAGCGAAGATTATCGTAATAATAAACAAACAGTATGTAACCATATTACAACTCTGGTTATCAAAAGCTGTCACATCACAACGTAAATGATAAGTCATCAGAAATACTGCAATAATTAAAATTCAAAGCAATAAATAAATGAATGACAGCAATAAAACCATCGATGTATATGGATGCGAGGACCAACAGACGTATGTAATATTTCGTAATAGTATTTAAAATTACGATAATAATAAAATTTGATGTATTTACAATGTAGCATTTTTCGCAGATCACCTGACGATGGCGGTAAAAGCCGAAATAGGCCTATAGTGTAATAAAAATAATTACATTTAAAGCAGCATTTAGGATTTATTGCATAATTATGCTGTAGTTGATTAGAATGTGTTTGTCAGTGACAGGAAACACTTTTCAAGCACGATAATACAGACGACTGTTTGTATACTAGGAACGTAAATGAATGCGTGCTGCAGCTTTTTTTATTTTATTTATTTATTTATTTATTTTTTTCACGGTCTGTTTCCTTTGACAGTCATTGCCCAACTGAGATGGACCTTGGTGTTGTTGGAAAGTGGAAACTGCTCCTTTTTTTATAATATTGTTAGCGACTTGTTTGGCGCCTGGATAAGAAGCTCGTTTGGACCTGCAGTCGGCGCTTGAGGCAGGTGCTTGTGAGCGGCGGAACGAGCTTCTGGAGGCTGTCACGGTGCGGCGCCACCGTACGGGAAACGAACGTCCAGCGCCACTGTGCACGAGCGCCGGCCAGCTGCGCGGCGGTTTAAAACAGCGCTGCACAGGCATTCATGATTTACAAAAAAAGAGTGCTTGCTGTGTGTCCCTGTCGCATACTTGCATGGCAAACTCTCGTAGATACCGTCGTGGGAGAAGCGAACCAGAGACTGCGTTTTATTGGCCGAAGATGCAACAGAACTACTAAAGGGACTGCATACACTCAGTGGCGTAACTATGTCACCAAGGGCCCCGGGGCAAAAATGACATTGGGACCCTCTTTACACTAATACAGTACAGATGCAAAACTACTTCATCATCAGCTACTTACCGCCCACTGCAATACATAATAAGGTACACGGTGTTTCCTCACGCACCAAAGTCAGAATGAAAGAATAACTACTGGAGTAATACAATGCTTCAAACTGTTAGATTGCAGATGTTGGCAAAGATATGATTTCTGATCGGTAATTATCGGTAATCGTTTTCGTGACTGCAGTACATTATACTAATAATATGGGTACACAGTTAAAAAGTAGTCAATTTTATTTTAACACTTATTTTACAATCGTTTCCTGGCTTTGGGGTTTGCAAAATCATCAATAAGGTCTGTTAAATCTAGACTTGATGCAGCCTTGTTTTCGATTGCTATGAGTACCAAATGTCCGAGTCGAGCTTGAGCCATACTGTACCTCAGATGCGTTTTGATAATTTTTAATTCGCTGAAAGACCTTTCGGCTGCAGCAGAAGAATAAAACTGCGGTAAATATTTCCGTAACCTCACATTCTAATAATGCCTATTTTGTTATCATTTCCTTCCATAATTGGTGAACTGTCTATGTTGGGGTCAAATTCGGCAGGAGAAATTAGAAGTCGAATTTCCTTCATTCAACTAAAATATTACAGTATATACAGAATAAGGTCTATTACCCGAAGTAATTTTGGGACATGGATATTCAGAAAACCGGCTTATTCGGATATTAGAACTGTAAACTTCTATTTGCCAAAAAGGAGTACTGTACAGTAAATGCATTTATACTGTATTTGGAGGAGCGCGATCCTTCTCATTGCGCCGAGCCTGCACTCTGGAACACTTGGAAGACGCAGCTGTTGCTGTGAGCAGCTCTGATGCTGCCGCTACTTCTGCTGACTGAAGTGTGCCGATTGTTGGGCACGTTGACTGGCATCTTCACCTGTCAGCGCACCACATACGGCGTCTTGTGAAGGCCCAATTAGAAGCATTGTTCCGCCAGCCGGTGGCCCCGTGCGGCTACTGTGGGAAACTTGGTTTGAGGGGAAGGGTATATGATGGACGATAGGGTGGGAGAGTAAAAAAAGTTCGTCTCTAACGAAGGCCGAGGGGCCCCTGGAGCTCGGGGGCCCCGGGGCACTGCCCCGCCTAGCCCTATGATAGCTACGCCACTGCATACACTACGCTTGTCCGTCCACTTTTTGGAGTATTGCTACCCAGCATGGCCGGCCCGCCCATATAGCAACCTAAGCAATTGCCTACGGCGCTCGAATTTGCGGGGCGGCAAATTTGTCGTGCGCGACGAACCCTCGTGCGCTCGCGGTGCGGTTTATTTTGCTGTTGCACTGCGGTTCCAAGAGTGATGAATTCCCGGTTACTACACATAGGTAGAGCAACGGGCAAGAGACAAGACGCAACTCAAAATGTCTATTTGACTCTTCAGAATTTTGCTAGTAAGCGATTAATGAACAGACGAGTAGCAGCTTGCAACTAATCATCCCGCGATCAAAGCTGGCGTGCCGCCCATCATGTCATCTGGGGCGCTCTCTCTGTGGTATACAGTGACTTCTTCAACCAAAAGAAACTACTCTTAACATTGCTACAAACGCTCCGCTAAAAACAAAAACCTTTCTTGAAGATTGTAGAAGTGATTTGGGATTTTAAAAAATGCTGGTAGAAGCAAGAGGAATTTCAGAAAGCAGCCAACATTTCGGCATCATTTTCATAAGATGTGGAACCAGTTGGTGTAAGACACAAGAAAAGACAGTTTGGTTACGAAGCAGAAGATGAACCTATTCGTGACGAGCAAAATCATTTCAAAATTAATTTTTTTGTTGTAATGTTGGATACTGCAATAAATTCAATTGTCGAGAGAATTCTTCAGTTTAACAACATAAATCGTGGATTTGGATGTGTGTACAAAATATATGAGGTACGAAATAAAACTCCCACAGCTGTTCTTGAAGAATGTGTTAATTTGGAAGAGTCTGTAGCTCAGAAAGACTCTAAGATATTGATTCCACTGATCTTTGCAATGAATTACAAGCCATTGCTAGAAGAGTACCCTATAACTCAGGGCCACGTACTTTCTGAGTTATATTTGTAAAAATGAACTTACAGACATTGTACCTAATTTAGTTACTCCACTAAGAGTGCGCTTACTCTTCCTGTGTCTGTAGCCAGTGGTGGGCGCATTTATTTTCACGAAATTAAAACTCATAGAAACATATCTACGATCCACAATTATTCAAGAAAGACTTGTGGGGTCGGCAACTTTGTCAACTGAACGACAAAGAGCACACAAAATTGATTCAAAGGAGATCGTCTCAGATTTTGAAATAGCCAAGGCTAGAAATATGAAATTTGTGTTACTCGTTAAGTAATAAAGCTTATAACTATCAATTATTGTAAGCTATCAACCGAAACCTATTTAAAAGACAAAATATAAAAACGATGAATAAGTAACATTATATAAGAGTGTATTGGGTGTCCCATTTTAGTGGGGAAATATGTTTATGTAATATGTATGTTGTATCTGAATAGAATAATATGCTATGTGTATTTTATATTGGTGTTTTATTGTGATTTAAATAAAATAATTTGCCTAGGACTCCGAATTTGTCCGGGCCGGTGCTGTGCCCAGTGTGGGATCCTTATCAGGTGGGTTTAACGGAGGGCCATCGAAAGAGTCCAAAGAAGGGCAGCTCGTTTCGTATTGTCACGATACAGGGGAGACAGCGTTACGGAAATGATACAGGATCTGGGACGGGAATCATTACAACAACGGCGCTTATCGCTGCGGCGTGAGCTACTTACGAAACTCCAATCGCCAACATTCTCCTCCGAATGCGAAAATATATTGTTGACTCCCACTTACATGGGTTGAAATGATCATCAGAATAAAATACGAGAAATCAGAGCTAAAACGGAGAGCTTCAGGTGTTCTTTCTTCCCACGCGCTATTCGAGAATGGAATGGGAGATAATTAATATAAAGGTGGCTTGATGAACCCTCTGCTAGGCACTTAAATGTGATTTGCAGAGTATCCCATGTAGATGTAGATAACGAGAGGTTCAGTGAAGTCAGTGATCAATAGATTGATTGTGACGAATATGGGATTCTAAAACAACCTTGAGTAGACATTATGTGGCTTGAGCGGAATTGAGAGAGGGGGAAATGTCAGAAAACAAAAAGGAATTTTAGTTTTATAATTCCTGTGCAAAGACAAGATACACAATACATCAATAACAACGAAAATACCAGAACATTTTAATGACTTTTTCAACCATATAGTCGGATTTAATGAAAAATCATATTCAGTTTTATTTGGTGATGTTTACCCAATAGTTAACAAAATACTTTTTTGTCTATCGTAGGACAGCGAAACTATATCATAAAAAGAGGCACCAGTTGGAAGCATGTTCAGCCTTCTGAAATAAATATTTGTAGACAACAATGGCTTGAATAAATAAACATTTTGCTTGCCATACTTGTGGACGGTCGCTGTTTTTAATTAATGCATTAATATACCACTTAAATCTTATTTTTCAGGCTGTGTTAAAAAACTTTTCTGTTCCCATGACGGATATAGGTCTATCCATAAGTTATTGCCGTAAATTGTGTCTAACAAAAAACTATTTGCGATGAACATTCCCCCCCCCCTCTCCAATCCCCCCACTACCTTAATTCCCCCTGTTCCCTGTATTTCTCCATGGCAACTCGTTTCTTCAGTAAAAGGTGAACGTACGTATCTCCCCTGAATTCTACGAACAGTCAAATAATCTGGCCATGGCTGAAAAATGATCAACAATGGTTATGATAATCGCAGATGACTTGTAATATGCCGGCCGCGGTAGCCGAGGGGACTGAGGCGCGTTAGTCACGGTCTGTACGGCCACTACGGTCGGGGGCTCGAATCCCCCCTCGGGCATGAATATTTGTGCCGTCCTTAGTGTTAGCTGGTTCATAAGTAGTTTGTAAGCTTAGGGACTGATGACCCCGTAGTTAAGTCCCATAAGCTATACAAACATTTGAATTACTTGTAATATATCTTTAAAAAAGCCGCACAGTCATTTCAGCCGTTTTCCGTGTGTACTACAAATACCTAAAAACTATAAAACACTTCATACAGCCAAGATCGCAAAAATTTTTATTTTCGTCCCTTAACCGGTTTCGGAGAGCTCAGTCACAATCTTCAGAAAGTTAAGTACAATCACTACAAAAAGTTATACAATGTCTACAAACTGCAAAGTTATTGTGGTATACAAATAAAATGACAGTTAACAAACATGTACTTTACCTAAGCGTCATATGTAAAAATAGAAACATAACCTTCCTTCCAACACACGTAAACATATTGTAAAAAGTGTTTCACCACATTGTGGTTCGTCATAATGAATAAAATGTGGTCTTGGCCCAAGCAAACAGGAGACTGAACAGGAAAACATTGCACAACAGAGTTGCTACTAGGTGGCAGCGGTGTCAAAACAAAGCAGTATGGATGCAAATTCAACTTCAAAGAAACATAGTACTGTGAAGTTACGAAATCTATATATATATAAAGAGATAAAGTTTCTCATATTATGAGAAGACAACTAGTCACTGTGCAAGTAGCCTAATGTTTACATAGAGTAGAAATACATAACTATAAATATAGATAAAGTAATATGTACACAGTTCCAAATACAGAAAAGCGTCCTACAGTGCAGTTGTGAAATACCTCTTTTTTATTATTTTTTATATTTTTTAATAATATGTAATATATAAAAGTTAAGATAATAATTCTCATATTATGAGAAAAGAAGTATACATAGAGCAGAAGGACAAAAGTTATATCTACAGATTAGAAACCAAGATCATTAATACTAAAAATGATATGCAACTGCAGAAGTTAAGTGTAGGGTTCTATGTCCCAAGTCATTTGAAGATTTTAAAAACTTTTCCCTGCAGTTAAATAAGTGACACAAAGTCTACATTAACAGTAAAGGGTGAACTACATACAGATTATATATTCCTGTGAAGAGTAAAAATGTTTATATGAAACAAATGAGTAAAAACCTTAACATAGAATATATAACGTAAGAGAGTAAAAAAATTAACATTGATGACTACAGCATGACATTAAGACTGTGAGGGGTAAAGTGTAAAGTACCACTCATGTTACATGTAAAAGATGCAATAATCATTTTTTCAGGAGGGTAGCAAAATGTAAATAATGAATGAAAAAAGGGGGGAAATTACATACCGCAATAAAATTGAGAGGCTAATAATGACAATTAACAAGATGTTCACGTGTGTTAGAAGGTTATGTTTCTATTTTTACATATTTTACATTTTTGTTAACTGTAATTTTATTTTTATACGACAATAACTTTGCAGTTTGTAGACATTGTATAACTTTTTGCAGTGATTGTACTTGACTTTCGGAAGATGGTGATTGAGCTCACCGAAACCGGGTAAGGAACGAAAATAAAATTTTTAGCGATCTTGGCTGAATGAAGTGTTTTATATAAACTGTTGATCGCTCTCCAGTGGCGTAAAATGCCTTTTAACTATAACCTAAATAACTAACTATACCAAATGGATCAATTTCTAACACTACATTCCGAAACATTTATCTAGAAACATCTTTTTCTCGTTCTTGCTAATCTTTATCCGTTATCAAGATATAACCGAAAAACTATTATGTTTGGGTATCAAAAGTGCTTATTCTGCTGACAGTCACAATCCGATTGATTTCTTGTACATCGTATAGTTTGGCACTTTCGCTCGATGAAGGACTGATTTTATTTTCGGTATTCGTTACAGTTACTGTGAAGTAACGTACTTCAACATATCTTAAAGCATTTGCAGAGATAAAAACTCAATGCGCAGACTTCGCATGTGGTTGGTCATATTGATCATACATAACAGCGTCTGACATTCAGAAGAGATATCGAAATGTTATTTAAAACTGAAAACACAATAATATCTCAAGGCACTCTCAGGTTATTGCTTTTGTATGCGGCGGAGTAAGTCAGGGTTGTAACCTTTCCCCAATGTTGTTCCCAAATGTTCAAATGTGTGTGAGATCTTATGCGACCAAACTTCGTGGTCATCAGTTGCTAGACTCACACACTAATTACTTAACTAACTTAAACTAGCTTACGGTAAGGACAACACAAACACCCATGCCCGAGGGAAGATTGGAATCCCCGGCCACAGCGGCCGTGCACACCGTGACTGGCGCACCGCAGACCGCTCGGCCACTGCGACCGGCAATGTTGTTCTATTTGTACACTGATGAAGCTGTGAAAGAATGCAAGAAGAAATTTGGAGAGGAATTACATTTTAAGAAGAAGAAATAAATAATTTGCTGTTTGCCAATCACATAGGAATTATGTTAGAGACAACAGACTATCTGGAAGAGCAATTGATGCGAATGGACAGCGAATTGAAAGGAGGGTATTAGATAAACATTAACAGTAGTAAAAAAAAAAGGGTAATGGAATCTAGTCTAAGAAAATCTGGGGATGCTAAAGGAATTAGATTAGGTAAAGAAACAATGAAAGCAATAGATACGTTTTTTTTAATTTGGGTTGCGAAATAATAATAATAATAATAATAATTTCGTGTGGCTCATTGGCCTGGTGCAAGTCTTTCAATTGGACGCCACTTCGGCGACTTGCATGTCCCTACCCTACCCCAGTTATCCAACCGGAGAATGGGGACCTACAGCTTAATGTGGAATCCGAACCACGTGTCGTTTCTGGCGACAACTCATATCGTTGAGAGGTGAAGATGGATCAAAATGCAGACTAAAAAAATCCGAGGTCCGACCGGATTTTGAAACCGCGACCCTTCGGTTTCCAGTCGAGCACTTTACCCCAAAACCACCGGGAATAACTTCTGATGACCGAAAAAAAAAGAAGATATAAAATTGACAGTAGTTATGAGAAGAAAAGCATTTCTGAAAAGTGAAATTTGTCGATATCCAATATTAAGTGTTAGGAAGTCTTTTCTCGAAGTATTTGTCTGGAGTGTAGCATTGTACGGGAGTGGAACGTGAACGATTAGGATTTCAGACAAAATGATAAAAGATTTTGAAATTTGGTGCTTCAAAGGAATGAAAAATATTGGATGTGTAGACCGCATAACTAGAGGAGAGGTGGCTAACAGAATGGGAGAGTAAAGGTATTTCTGTGATAGCTGCACCAAGAGAGGGAATAGCTTGGTGGGACACTTTCTAAGACATCATGGAATCGTCAGTTTAGCATAAGAAGGAAATGTGTGGTTAAAAATCGTAGAGGAAGACCGAGAGCCGAATACAGTAAGCAAACGGTGTCGAAGTCTGAAGTCTTACTTCCAGGCTTTGCTAACGTAAGAAATTGTACGTAGAGATTGATGTTCCTCTTTTTTTGAAGATGAACAGTATCAGATTTCATCAAGCTCAGAATAAAACCGTCGATTTTTGTCGAAGTCTGTTGTAAAGTATCCTCCTTCGTTTATCGCACAAAATTGTACGTAGACAATGCATTTCCTAGTCTTGAAAGTCAAGTATGCAAAATTTTATCGCAATCATATGAGCGATTTGGCTGCGAATGAAATGCAAATCAAATAAAAATTTTCCAATTTTTTTCAGCGCCACTTACCCTCTCTAATTATGTTTGTAACCCATTCAGGGACCCACTCAAACACAAAATTTCATCGGTATCGGTCCATTGTGACAATTCGTGTGAATTGATGGATGGTATTGATATAGCCTGAAGATGATGTTGCTGTGATATCGAAACCGGTTGCGTGAATAAAACAATAAAGATCGACCCCAATTTAACGCTCTCGGTAGATGTATGAATACTTTGAAATACAATAATATTAACTTTTGGAGTCTAATGCCGTTCCTATTGCTCATTTAACTGTAAATTGTATCTGTCCAGGTAGCAGTATTATTATTATTGGCAGCAGAGATAAAACTGTTTAATGTTTCTAATCGCTGACCG
This sequence comes from Locusta migratoria, assembly GCA_026315105.1. Lineage (NCBI taxonomy): Eukaryota > Metazoa > Arthropoda > Insecta > Orthoptera > Acrididae > Locusta > Locusta migratoria. The sequence continues at coordinate 106,766,681 of CM048745.1, read as the reverse complement.
AGTTCGTCGTGCAGCGACGGTCTAAATGATGATCAAGAAGACTTCTGACTCATAAAAACAGTCTTTCGCAAGAAAATTCTTACTATCCAAATCTTTGTCAAATTATAAGTTTGAAAGTGAACGTAAATTACTTATTTTTCGCAGAATTATTTCCTATCCTTCTGGAAGCTAAGTATTGTGAGTGAGATTAAGAGTTTCTCAAATGTTCGTAAATCTAAGGTACTTTACAGCTGCTGTTATCAGACCATAGGCTTACAAACTACTAGAAATAACTTACGCCAAGGTCAACACACACCCACACACATATGCCCGGGAGAGGACTCGAACCTCCGAGGGTGAGCAACTGCGTGCTCCGCGAAAAAACGCCTTAGAGCGCTCGGCCACTCCACCGCGGCTGAGTGTTGTATATAAATACGATATACGGCTGTAGTGCTTTGAATCTGTGAAAATCGTGGTGGTCCATTATTGTTAAGTTGGCAACTCCGTACGTGTAGCCTACGCCGTATCGTTCTTTCCCGCTGTGCATCATTTGAAAATCACTACTGAAAGATGGATTGCTTTCATAAATACAGAATAGTAAAGTACTGTGTCCCTAATGGTTGTAGAGAAATGAAAGGAAAGGAAGTGGAGTTTGTATCCATATGCGAGTAATATTTTAATTCAGAACTCGTGTTTCTATCACGTTTCATTAAATGAATGAATTATAATGCTGTAAATGGCACTTCTGGTGTTGAGTTATATATTTGCCTCTTGTTCATTTCCGTTTGGACATCACTGACATGAACCACAGACATGGCCGAGGTAGGGTGTTCCGTGCCTCTATGATACAGATAGCCGTACCGTAGGTGCAACTACAGCGGAAGGGTATCTGTGGAGAGGCCAGACAAACGTGTGGTTCCTGAAGAGGGGCAGCAGCCTTTTCAGTAGTTACAGGGGCAACAGTCTGGATGATTGACTGAGTTTGCCTTGGAATATCAGCTAACATGGCTTACCCATGCAGTTACTGCGAACGGCTGAAAGCAAGGGGGAAACTATAGCCGCTACTTTTCCCGAGGACATGCAGCTCTAATGTATGAATATATGATGATGGTGTCTTCTTGGGTAAAATATTCCGGAGGTAAAATAGTCCCCCATTCGGATCTCCGGGTGGGGACTACTCAGACGGATGTCGTCATCAAGAAAAACAAAACAGGCATTCTACGGGTCGGAGCGTGGAATGTTCTAACACTTAATCGCGTAGGTCAACTAGGAAATTTGAAAAGAGAAGTGGATAGGTTAAAGTTAGATATGGAAGGTATTAATGAAGTTCGGTGGCAAGACGAACAGGATTTCTGGTCAGGTGAGTACAGGATTATAAATACAAAATCCGTTGGTGGTAACACAGGAGTATGATAATGAATAAGAAAATAGGAATGCGAGTAAGTTACTATGAACAGCATAGTGAACGCATTATCGTAGCAAAGATAGACACGAAGCCAACACCGACCACATTAGTGAAAGTTTATATGCCAACTAGCACGGCCGATGATGAAGATATCGAAGAAATGTGTGAGCAGATGAAAGAAATCATTCAGAAAGTTAAGGGAGACGAAACCTTGATTGTGATGGGGGACTGGAACTCAGTAGTAGGAAAGGGAAGAGAAGGAAATGTAGTAGGTGAATATGGACTGGGAAAAAAGAAAGAAAGAGGAGATCGCTTGGTAGAATTTAGCGCAAAGCACAATTTAATGATCATCAACACTTGGTTTAATCACCATGAAAGAAGACTGTATACGTGGAGGAGACCAGGAGACACTAGAAGGTACCAAATTGACTTTATAATTGTAAGGAATAGATTTAGAAACCAGGTTTTAAACTATAAGACATATCCTGGGGCAGATATAGACTCTGACCATAACTTATTGGTTATGAACTGCAGATTAAAACTTAAGATACTTTAGAAAGGTAGAAAAGTTAGGAGATGGAACCTAGACAAACTGAAGGAACCAGAGGTGGTTGAGAGTTTCAGAGGGAGCATTAGGCAAGGATTGGCTAAAACGGGGGAAAGTAATACAGTAATCGAAGATAGGTTAGCTCAAATCAATTCAAATGTTCAAATGTTTGTACAGCTTATGGGACTTAACTACGGGTCATCAGTCCCTAAACATACAAACTACTTGTGAACTACTTACGAACTAGAACGGCACAAATATCCATGCCCGAGGGTGGATTCGAACCCCCGACCGTAGTGGCCGTGCAGACCGTGACTGAAGCGCCTCAGTGACTGGGTAGCTCTGAGAGATAGGCTAGTGAAGGCCGCAGAGAATCATATAGGCAGAAGGACAAGGCCTAAAAGAAATCCCTGGATAACACAGGATATACTTAACTTAATTGATGAGAGGAGAAAATGTAAAAATTCAGCAAGTGAAGCAGGCAACAGGGAGTGCAAACGTCTGAAAAATGAGATTGACAGGAAGTGCTGACTGTCTAAGCAGGAGCGGCTAGATGACAAATGCAGAACCGTAGAAGATTGTATAACTGGGGGAAAGATAGATGCCACATACGATGTCTTTTGTCTACGCGTGGTACCAAGGAGGTTTGAAACTCCGGAGATGCCCTAACACCGAAAAAGTAAAACCAGCAAAATGCGCATTCCAGTTTTTTTTGTGCTTAAACTATTGGTCGTACTGTGTGGTAAAGTAGTTCTAGTCGTTGAAATGTATGTCATATCTAAGTAAATACTCCGATATGACAATCAGTTTAGTGGCTTTACGTAAAGAGGGAAACATTCACACAGGATTTTAAGCGAGAAATCCTTTTTTTTTGCGCGCAAAAGAATGGCCTCGGTGGCTTCAATCAATGCCTCTTCTCGCCATAGATAACGCCACATCCCTAGATTCTAATCTCCTAGCGTGATACACATTCTTCAGTTGTTTCTCTGCGAGGAGAAGCGCACGAATTAGGAGAAATAAGGATAAGTGCATAGTGCAGTTTCAAAAATTAAAAATATAAAGAAAGATGGGAAAGAATAAGAAAGAATTTTCGTGTTCTAGATCATTATCGAAACGACAGAAAACAGTGCTGAAAATTGAATCTACTGACAAAAGAGAAGCACGTCTAGCACTGCTCCGAGAAAACTATTGTCGACAGACAGGTAATTAGACGGAAGAACAGCTTCAAGATTCACGGGAAGAACACTGACAAAAAGAAAAACAAATGCACAGGCGAATGGTAGGAAAAAAATTTGTATAATCTGTAATTTAAGAACATCTTTGTAAGTGGCATATCTGTGAAGAAATGTTAGCGACATTCAGTTGTCAGCAGATGATTGCCTCAGAAACCGGAGGCTAAATAATTTTGCAGAACAATAGGAATTTTACCTTTTTCATAATATTGTCATGTTCTGTCAAGCACCGACGAAAAGTTTATTTGATTTACCTTGTTTTTTTTTTTTTTTTTTTTTTTTTTTTTTTTTTTTTTTTTTTTTTTTTTGTATTTGATTATTAGTAATATATTATCGAAAAGGAACAACTTCCTGATGTTCTGCAAAACTTTTTTTATTCGTCACAAACCGGCTTTCGGCTTCTTAGGCTATCATCAGGTGACAACTGACTTAGTATACATGTTTTCGAAGATGTTACAAACATGTTACGATTTACGAAGATGTTATCACAGAAAATTGACTAGTCCTCAGGAGTGTACATTACAAGCACTTATTTATGAGCTCATTTTCTTGTTATACTGTCAGTCAGGGCAGGGTTATAGCCATTACTGGATGCTATATACTTGATTGTTTGTAATTCTGTTTGAAATGGAAAATTAGATAATGGAACTGATATTATCTAATTCAGCATTCCAAATAGAATTACAAACAATCAAACATATCACATTCAGTAATAGCTATAACCCTGCCCTGATTGACAGTATACTGAATATTAGAAAATGAGCTAATATGTACTTCTAATGTACTTTCCTGTTAACTAGACGATTTTCTGAGATAACATTTTTGTAAATCGTAACATGTTTGCAACATCTTTCAAAACATGTATACTAAGTCAGTTGTCACCTGATGATAGCCTAAGAAGCCGAAAGCCGGTTTGTGACGAATAAATAAGTTTTGCAGAACATCAGGAAGTTGTTCCTTTTTGATATTATTATCATGTTCTGTCAAGCACTGACGGAAAATTCAATTAATTTATTAAAATACTAGATGACCCGGTGAACTTCGTATCATTATCTCTTAATATAAATCATATAAATTTAAATCATATGTATTTCAGACCCAGTAGCTTTCAAATGTTCAAATAGCTTATGGGACTTAACTACGGGGTCATCAGTCCCTAAATTTACAAAATACTTACGAACTACCTTATACTAAGGACAGCACAAATATCCATGCCCGAGGGGGGATTCGAACCCCCGACCGTAGTGGCCGTGCAGACCATGACTTACGCGCCTCAGTCCCCTCGCCCACCGCGGTCGGCCCAGTAGCTTTACAATGGAAATATATTGTTTTAAACGAAAATGTACAAAATTTTATCGAAATCGTATGAATGATATTGATATCCCGAAGAAAAGAGCTGTTTATTTTTCCCAAAATTTTCCTATTGTTTGGCCAACTATTCCAAACGTTTACTTCACTCAAACCTTCCTCTCGCTTTGAACGTCGAATATGCAAAATGTTATCGCAATCTGATTAATGGTATTGATATTTCATAGAAAAACCTCTTTCTATTTTTTCTGTATTTTCCAATTTTCCTAGAAACTTTGCCAAATTTTTATTTCATAAGAACGTTAGAACGTCAAATATGGAACATTTTATCGCAACCAGACGAATGATATTGATATCCCATTGAAAAAATCTCTTTCAGTTTCTCGCGAATTTCCAAATTTTCCGGGTAACTTTCCCGAATTTTTAGTTCATAAAAACGTTCATCTTTCGTTGAACGTCAAATGATCAAACTTTTATCGCAAGCGGATGAACGGTTCTCAGCTTATAGAATTAAGTACATTTAGAAACAAATTGAAAAATAAACTTGATTCGAATTTTTCGACTTTCCTTTTTAACTGTCTCTATTTTTTTAGTGAATACTTTTCCAAGACCATGATGAACAAAAGAAAAAAAGAATTACCCCTCTCCATCATGCGAATAGTCACTTGTAGTGCTGAATTGAATCAAAAACACATTGAAAACCGCACTTTCCGTTTTTCTCAAATTTTCCAATTTTCCGGTAGATTAAAAAAAAAATATTCCTTATAAACCTCGTCGTGTCAAGCCGTACTCAAGTGAAGCTCTTACAACCAAGTGGCAATTTATTTTTATTCGTAGAAAAAATCGCTTTCGGTTTTTCCTAAATTTTCCTACTTTCCGGATGACGTTTCCAAATTTTTATTTGATGCAAACCTTCATCTTGCATTCAACATGAAATGTGCAAAATTTTATCGCAATTGGACGAACGGAATTGTTAGCTCACTGGAAAAAGTTGTTTCAGTTTATCCCGATTTTTCTCTCTTCCGGACAACTTTTCCATATTTTATCACCGTTTAAACCATCCCTGGACATACACGAATATTTCAAGACCAAAATTAGCCAAATCGGTTCAGCCGTTCTCGAGTTTTAGCGAGACTAACGAACAGCAATTCATTTATATACGATGCGTGTCCAGAAAATAAGTTCCGTTTGGTAATAAAATGAAGTTGTACATAGATAGAGAAGAAATTTTTATTGCACAAAATTCTACAACTCTTAAACTACTTTTCCACATAACTGCCGAAATTTTGCAGGCTTTTGTCATAGCGTGGCACCAGGTTTTGTATACCTTTATCATAGAAATCTGCCGCCTGTGTCTTCAACCAGTTGGAAACAGTTTCTTTCAGCTCGTCGTCATTGGTAAGTGATGACCGCCAAGGAAAGACTTGAGATGTCCTGGATCTTGTCAGCAATCGCGTGAACCAGTTCTTCTGTAACCAAAGGTGGACGCCCACTTCGTTCTTCATCGAGCACATCAATACGTCCGCCATTGAACTGTCGGACCCATCTTCTCGCCATCGAATCACTCATCGCATTTGGTCCGTAAACATCGCAAATTTGCCGATAAATTTCACTTTCCTCGCATTCAGAACGGGGATCACCGACCTGATTTCACAGGCGGCGTGATTTTCAATCGACGCCGACATTTCAAACAAGCACAACACAGTGATCTCCAAATAGCGCACGTTCTTCTCCTTGATACACGTCGTCTACAACGCATTTGCGGAAATGCAATCGCAGCGCTGCAGCGGAGGTAAATTGAAACGGAACTTCCTTTCTGGACGCGCTTCGTATATACAGTAGAACCTCATTTTTATGCTTTTCAAGGGACTTAAGTAAAATAGTGTAAAATGCAGGAAAGCGTAAAATGCAGGAAGTAGTGTTTTAAACGGTAAAATGTGCTTACTGGATCAGCCTCGCATTTTCGTAGTTTATTTGTGATATATGTACATAATAGGCATCTAAATACTCGCCAGGAAGTTTATTGTACAATAAAGGTTATCCAAATTTTTTCTATTTTGAGCACAGGGCAGAACTGGTAATTTTATGGGAAGTAGAAATTTTTGACGTAATTTTATTCATTATAATTGAGGACGCCACTGCTGGGATATGTAAAACATCTTCAAAATTACTTGAACCAGTTCGATAGATATCGTTTGGACGCCACTGCCAGGCTATGTAACACATCTTCAAAATTACTGCCTTTTACTGACATTAATTATTTACATAGTAAAACTCCTAAAGTTCCGTTATTTTTGTATTTTTCGATGTTTCACTCGACAATATTAGAGAATTTATTCATGTTTTCAAGTGCAAACATATGCATAAGTATTTTTGTGATGTTTGCATAGGATTGGCATCTCACACTATTACAGCTTTTTTGAGATTGTGGGTATTATGATACCAAACTTTGACAGATAACGTTCTTTATGAATCAGAAATATGTATCACAAAAACAACGCAACTCTTTATTCTCACATCAACAAAGCAACTGGTTCTGATTGTTTGAGTACACGCCAGCTACTGTGGCAAAGAAGGAACTACATCGTCACAAATCGGCGCGTCGTAAGTCAACTAGATACGTACTGCCAACAATGATACGTGAAATATACATTTGATTAAATGCAAAGTGTCAAGAAACTTGACTGTGAATAATTTTTAAGCGCTATACTTTAAGGGGAAAGCCATGCTAGCATCAATTTATGTAGAATACGTCATTTTTTCTTCACGAACATGCTTTCAAAAAGTGTAAAATGCAGGAAAAGTGTAAATATGATAATGCAAAAATGAGGACGAATTAACATTGTGAACATAGGAAATTTGACGGGACCGACAAAAAATGGTGTAAATGGCAGGAAAATGTAAAAACCTGAAACGTAAAAACAAGGTTTTACTGTATATAGTTGTTACAATATTAGGCCAAATTGGTATGAACTGATAAAACTCGAGTAAGTTTTCAATTATGTTTCTGCACTTAATCAATCGTTATAGTGTGTGTGAGACCACAGTGTGTGCGCGCCTCTGGTGGGGCAGACACGCGCCCTGGGGATCGGTCACCATGGGCCAGCGCCTGCACATTAGCGGTGGGAAGTGATTTACCGGCACCCGCCGGATGTGCGAACCGCTGCGGCGCGGCCGGCTCACAGCCAATCTGCGCCACTCGTAAAATTCATTAACGGCGGTCGTGGCCGGAGGAAGCGGCCAGCGGCCAGGGGGCAGGGGGCAGGGGGCACTTCCGGCGCCGACAAACAATTTGTGGCCTCCCGGGCCCGCCGGAACTCCGCCATTGCCGATACCAGCGGCCCACAACACATTTATAATCACTGGCCGCCACCGCCGCACACCGCGCTCTTACTTACAGCTAGGGTTGCCATATCTCCGGGCGCCGCCCGGAGTGCCCGGGTTTGGAATGAAGTCTCCGGGTCTACGGGCCAATGACTCTCATCTCCGGGCTTGAATGTAACCTTCATCTTAACCTTTTTTATTTATTTATTTACGACTCTTTTTAAGTACTATGCTCATGTAGCGACGATCTACATAGAACTTAACGTAACTTAAACTAAGGACGAACACAACATCCATGCCCTAGGGGGGGATTCGGACCTCTGGCGGGAGCAGCCTCGCGCATCGTGGCAAGTCGCCTCAGTGCGCTCGGCCATTCCCGGCCGGCTCCTCTCTAGTGATTTTGAATAACTTTATATGAATGTGAATTTCTTATTGCAACAAAACGCTACTTTTCTATTCGTCCTCTGAAAACTATTCGCTGTTGCGTCGGTAGTAATCGGCTAGCGCATTATTAAGCAAACACTGTTGCGGCAACATGTCAACTGGCGACGACTATTGTGTTCGTTCGTTCATTGTTTGTTATCAGTTTACCAGCAATTTTTGGAATACTCGGATCGTGTGTGAACAGACAAGCTTACAGTAACTCAGGCCGGCCGCGGTGGCCGAGGGGACTGAGGCGCGCCAGTCACGGTCTGCACGGCCACTACGGTCGGGGGTTCGAATCCCCCCTCGGGCATGGATATTTGTGCCGTCCTTGGTGTTAGCTAGTTGATAAGTAGTTTGTAAGTTTAGGGACTGATGACCCCGTAGTTAAGTCCCATAAGCTATACAAACATTTGAACAGTAACTCAGATTAGTGAGAATTAACAGTGAAATGAAGAGACGATCTCTAAGTTCGTTCCGTGAAGAATGGTTGCAGGAAGAAAATTATAAAGTTTATTAGGTATTTGGCGCCGGAGCCGGAGCCGCAATCGGCAACTCTTGGAAGGCGCAGCTCTTGATGTGGGCAGCTTTGATGCTGCCGCCACTTCTGCTGCCACGCCGACTGAAGTGTGCCGATTGTTGATCCACAGTAACTGGCTGCCTGGCCGGTCAGCTGCGGCATGTGAAGGCCACCCCTAGCAATGTTCCACCGGGGTGGGGGGATACTTTCTGGGAGGGAGGGGAAGATTAGTTTTTTTTTTCTTTTAGAATTTACGTGTAATCCTGGTTGGGGGGGGGGGGAGTTGGTCGCAGTTGGGGGGGGGGGGGTGAGTCATTGGCCAAAGGGGAGAGGGGCACGTCTGGTCTCCGGGCCTGCCTCGTGTTCAATCTGGCAACCCTACTTACAGCCCGGCATGCCTGCTCCGTGGTAACTGTCATATCGCCGCTGACGCTGTTCACGGCCTGCTTGTTCTCTTTTTTTCCAAAGCTGCTCTATAAAGGATGATCCCACTGCAGTTTCTCCTCGCCGCCCGAACACCAAAAACAGCGGATATCGAAATAATGACCGAGCGATAGGAAACTAGCTGGAGTTGCCCAGTACAGCAAACGCCTGACGGGATACCAATTCGATTCTACACAGAGTGTCAACAACGTCCCCGTTTCTAGTAGCAATGTATGAGTATTTCCAGCACCCCCAATCAAGCCCCCACAATCCCGTAAGCAGCCAACTGCGAACAGCGGACAAATTGAAGAGCGCCTCGGCGGCCATTGTAGTGGCAAACTTCCGCGCCAACTTTAAATGTGCGTAAGATTATTTTGATTAGGGAGAGTATTCATTTGATTTAAGTCGCAAAAACTGTGTCTAATTGAAATATGTAACTACAAAACAGCTTCGCACTCCTTGAATATACAGCAACTATCGGCTGTGTGTAAATTTATTACACATACGGTGTAGAAATGGGCCAACAGCGTTTCCTCTTCCTAACGAAACCGAACCATAATATGTAGATTTTTTGCGTTCTAAGAGCAGCATATGAACGGAATTTATCGTCAGACACGATTTTTTGGCGCTTTCTCAGTATATTATACGATTGTGAAACTTTTGTACGCACATTAATTTCGCAAGAGTTTCACACTTTACGTTTCTGCTTTAATACTGTATTCTCCAATATTTAGATTTTTCATAGCATCAAAAAATCAAACAGGGTTGACTGAAACAGCTAATGTTAAAATCGGTAGTGAAAGTGAAATATGCCATCAGATACATAACTGAAAAATAGCTTCTTACGTTGTGAATACTGCAATCAATCATTACCAAAATCTTTCAATAACACGAAGTATGCCATAACTTTTTCTTAACTAAGGCATCTAACAATAGCAATAGGGTATCTAAGCAAGAAAATTAGAATTTTAATGCTCTAAGCCAAATACCTTATAGCAGAGTGAACTGCTCAAGTCAGTAACTATCGTCACAGGGTTGAACTTCACGATGTGCATCCACTGTGTCTATGTGCCGTTCATATATGGAACTATACACAGTTCTGCAAACCCCTTTCAGTTGTTATACCTATATGTAAAGCAGATTACTTTTCAATTCTGCGTTACAAGTTGCTAATATTAGTTTCATAAACAAAAATTCGAACTGCAGTGAGGTAACTAATTTCGTGACCCCAATAGTTATTTTACACAATCATAAAATGAAACTTTTTGAACTTCCTGTCCACTGCCTAAAGTAACTCCTTTTTAAGAGCTACCAGTATTATAAAAAACTGTTATTTATTTCATTCAATCCTATATTGCGTTGACTAACAGTCTGTTATGCAAGAGTAACTGTCTCTGAACACGAGTAGTAGGGCTACTTGTATTCCTTAGAAATATAAATGGGAATACAGTATTCGATCTTTTTATTCCTTTCAATTGATTTATGTATTTAAACGCTGAGAAGCTGTTCAAAATTGTGCTTAATGTACTCTGTGATAGTCAAACAATACAGACGTGACTATTAATTGTATACATATCCCGCAGTAGCTATTTAATACACGATTTACCTGCTAACAACACTGGTATTTATGTGACGCTTGCCACTACTATGGCGGCCGGGCGAAGGTTCAAATTATCCCGCGACAGCAGCGCCGTCAGTGGGTCTAGTTAAGGTCTTTGCCCCCAATAGAAGAAAGCCTGGGCACGACGTCACAACATGGCGGCGGTGAGAGGCTTAGAGACCTCTGAAAGATTGTAAACATTAGCAGTGCAGGCTGTTTATAGTGCATTCTTTCGTTCAGCAGTGTATTTATTACGTATTTGGTGTTGTCTACGGTATGATCCCTACGCTGGACGATTTGTGTGTGTGAGAACAACGTGTGATCTCTTTTATGCAGACAAAATGCCGGTTCGCTGTTCTGTGCCGAAATGTAGAGGAAATTACGACTGTGGCCCAAAAGTTACCGTCTTTAAACGTCCGGAGAAAGAGAAATGGATATCAAGAATTCCCATGATAACTTGGCTCCTTCTTCGAGTTAATTAGTAAGGTTTGGGTTTTGTTTAACCTTATAAAAGAGGTTTAAGTCATGACTGTTTACCGTTGGATACTGCGATTCATTTTACTTACGTAACCACCCTCATTAGCTTATTCTTCTCCGGACGTTTATAGGCGGTAACTTTTGGGCCACATGTTCTCTGTAAAGTATTTTAAATACCCTTCCTGTTTGCCCAATATAGAAATTATCTCACGTCCCACATTTAATCTTCTATACCCCACCATAACAAAATTTGTTAACAGGTTATTCAACTCTATGGCGGAAGAATTTTCCCAAATGATTAAAAGGTAAAGCAGTCGACAATCCGAAGATTGGTTTGAACACCACAGTGCTTTACTAGGCACGGTCCTGTTTGGAGGTGGTATGCCGTTGCCTTCCTCCGACCTTCGAACTGACTTACCCAGCCAGGTATAGGGGGACCTACAGTTTAACGTGCGTTCCAAACCATGGTGCTACTCGGTATTTTTCACATGAGCAATACTGCCAGAGGTGAATGAAATGGAAAGTGACAGATAAAAATCCAAGGACCTGGCGGGGATCGAACCCAGGACCTTTGGGTTTGTAATCTGGCACTACCACTGTGCAACCGAGCCACACCCCAAATTGTTACATGTGTTAAATACTATGACATTATGTTTTCTACATTCATTACTTATTTTAATGATAACTGGCCTGCATAAGTCATATTGGGCAAACAGGAAGGGAATTTAAAATATGAGACAGAGAAGATAAGTATCCCAGTCATGGCAGTGCACTAAGTGCGCATTTGCGTCAAAATCATCATCAACTTCTTAATATCGAAAACAATTTGCAAATTCTTCATTATAAGAATAAAGGCACATGTTTAGACATTTTAGAGGATTTATAAATTTATGTGCATACATACACCTTAAAAGATCAATTGCTTAACGAACAAGTTAGCAGCACAAGGGACAGGTTTTTCCAAATTTTCGAAGCAACGTTTTTCAGTAATTAATTTTGAGGATTTAACTTTTTTGGCAAATGTGGTATTTATTTTGTTTTTGATATTTGTTGAAAATAGTGCACTTTATTTTACCTTGAATCTCGAATAAATTAGGCAACTGTTCAGCCTTCTCTCTCTCTCTCTCTCTCTCTCTCTCACACACACACACACACACTTTCGACTTACCCTCGTCTCCTATTACCACCCTATACTGCTCTTTCCATCTTTATTGGTTCACTTAATGACACTAAAAATGGGCCTTTGCGATCGTCTTTTTACAGCACGAAATTTAAATGAAAATCACGGCTAAACCATTCATCTGACACGAAAATTGAATAATCCATTTTATAGAGGAGAATATTCTATACAACTTTGCCCTCTTAGGAAAAAAACATATCTCGTATCGTTTCAGAGATATTTGCAAAAATAACAGCGATTTTGGGATGTCTGTCTGTTTGTCTGTCTGTCCGTAAAGTGTTCCCTGTTTTGAAGATGAACCGTTCAACCGATCAGCACCAAATTTTACAGACATAATTGTAGGCCGCCAGAGACCAGAACCTCCCTTTTTCAAAATTTTCGGACAAAAAATGCGGTAGTCATATAAAAAAAAGCAGTTTGTAAGATAATTGTAATTGCAAACGAACCGTTCATCTGATACTAAAATTGAATAACCTAATTGGTAGAGGGGAAAATTCTATACAACTTCGCTCTGTTATGTTTGTTTTTTTTTTTTTTTTTTTTTTTTTTTTTTTTTTTTTTTTTTTTTCATATCTTGCGTCGTTGCAGGGATATTTTCAAAAATAACGGCGATTTGACGATGCCTGTCTGGCTGTAACGTGTTTCCACTTTTTAGGTCGAACCGTTCAACCGATCGGCACCAAAAATTACAGACATAATTGTTGGCTACCAGAGACCAGAACCTCGCTTTTTCAAATATTTCGGACAAGAAATACGTAAGCCGTTTGTAATGTAATTTTAATTGCCAATAAACCGTTCATGTGACACGAAAATTGAATAAACGAATTTGTAGAGGAGAAAATTCTCTGCAACTTTGTTCCCTTATGTTTTTTTCATATATTGTATAGTTTGAGAGATATTTGCAAAAATAACGACGATTTGACACACTCCATTGAATCAACGAAAACCAGCCGTTCGCAGATGTCACGTGGCATTCCTCGCCCAGAACTCTCTGTGGCATACGCCATCTTGCGTTGCGTATTTGATGATTTTCTTATTGTAACTTACACGTTGTCATTCCAGACCAATGGCGCACTGAAGAATTAACAAAAACACGTCGTTCTTCTTACGATAAATGATAATCTAGTGTCTACAAATACCATATTAGCATCAGTTAACAACAGCCATCAATAGTATGAGATTCAAGAACACAACTCCTAACTGTTAGCCGTAGCGTAGTGGGCAATGCGTTGGTCTCACAACTTTACTTCCGCCAGTAACTCGCCTCCTAGCATCAGTTCAAAAATGTTCAAATGTTTGTTAAGCTTATGGGACTTAACTACGGGGTCATCAGTCCCTAAACTTACAAACTACTTATGAACTACTTACGAACTAGGACGGCACAAATATCCATGCCCGAGGGGGGATTCGAACCCCCGACCGTAGTGGACGTGCTGACCGTGACTGGAGCGCCTCAGTCACCTCGGCCACCGCGGCCGGCTAGCATCAGTTAACAACAGCCATCAATAGTATGAGATTCAAGAACACAACTCCTAACTGTTAGCCGTAGCGTAGTGGGCAATGCGTTGGTCTCACAACTTTACTTCCGCCAGTACCTCGCCTCCTACTTTCCAAACTTCACAGAAGCTCTCTTGCAAACAAGCAAGACTAGCACTCCTGGAAGAAAGGATATGGTAGCCACAGCCTAAGGGATGTTTCCAGAATGAAACTTTCACTCTGCAGCGGAGTGTGCGCTGATATGAAACTTCCTGGCAGATTAAAATTGTGTGCCGGAACCGGGACTCGAACCTGGGTCCTTTGCCTTTCGCGGGCAAGCGCACTACCCACTATGCTGTCCCGACACGACTCACGATGCCGCCTCACAACTTTACTTTCGCCAGTACCTCGCCTAGTGCTTTCCAAACTTTCCAGGTTCGATTACTAGCCACATCACTAATTTTAATTATATGCTTCAGATATATCATTTTTGTCATTGACAAATTCGAGACGAAAATCCGTCTCAAGGATTCTTTATTTTTTTTATTTTTTTATTTTATTATTTTTTTTTTTTTTCTGTTTCTCATTTCTCTTTGTCTGCGTCGTCCCTTCCCCTCGATCTTTGCCGCGATTATTCTCCCACTCTGTCCCTCTCTCTATTCCTCCTCCCTCCCATGTACTCCTCTCAGCCCCCCTCTCGGTCGCTGCAGTACGCGGTCTGTCGCGTACCGCAGTCCCTTCCGCGCCATATATCTCCGGCAGTGCGCGCCATTTTCCGCGGCATTTGCCCCATTAGACGGTGACGTAGCACGCCAGCTGTGGCCACCTCGCTGCGGCGCATTTTACTGCAGTTTCATAGCCCGCAGCTGCACTGATTTAATAGCGTGTCGCCTCTGCCCTACACTTCCCTGTTCGTAGCGGCCCCCACACTAAGGATGGGAAAAACCGCCCGGTTAAAACCGATACCGGTATTTTAGTTTTGAATAACCGGTATTTATTTGGTGTCGGTTGTAACCGTTTTTTTTTAATTACTGCTAAGAACCGGGTAAAAAAAACCGGTACGACTAATTCCTGTAGTAGTGGTTCCAAATGTGTGTTTTGTAAATAATTTTAAAAAATTAAATCTAGTAGACCCTAGTCTAGTCTAGTATTTAGGGCTATTCCTAAAATTTCCACTGCTCTGAAATATTTGGTCACCGCAGAGAAACTGAATGAGATTCTGCCAGCTAAATATAACATGAAAATCAACACAAAAAAGACAGAGATCATGGTGTGCAACCGCGACCAAATTACAACTGATATTAAGATTAATGACGTATCATTGAAACAAGTTAATGTATTCACATACTTAGGAAGTAAAATTACACCGGGTGGCAAAAGTTCAGCAGACATAAAAAGTAGAATTGCGCAAGCTAAACTAGCCTTCAACAATAAACGGGTGCTTCTTACATCAAGAAATATAAAGGAAGAGGCCAATAAAGCATTTCTAAAATGCTATGTGTGGAGTGTGGTATTGTATGGCTCGGAAACTTGGACGCTCGGCGTTTGCGACAAGAGAAGACTAGAAGCATTGGAATTGTGGTGCTGGAGGAGGATGCAGAAAATCCCTTGGAGGGCTAAGATGACAAACGAAGAAGTTCTTAGAAGAATCGGCGAAAAAAGAGCACTTGTGAAAACGATAATGAAGAGAAGAGACAAGTTAATAGGCCATCTGTAATAGGCACAATGAGTTTATAATTAATATTATGGAAGGTATGGTAGAAGGTAAAAGAGGCAGAGGAAGACCCAGATTGCAGTACGTGAAACAGATTCAAACAGATGTGGGAGTGGAATCATATCAGGAAATGAAGAGGCTATCTGAGAACAGAGAAGTGTGGAGGAGAAGAATTGCTGCCAACCAATCTTCGGATTGAGAACGAAAGAGAGAGAGAGAGAGCAGAAACTAAGAAAAGAGATCACTGATAATTTGAGAACAATCCCGGTAGTCAGAAACGCTCAAAAACGAGTGTCAAAAGAACTTTAGAACTGGTGCAGCTATTGAGGCATCGATGCACCTGTTGCCGTGTGGCGTGGTCTATTAGACGACGCGCGTGCACCGGCCGTGTACGAGACTTGCCTCCGTCTGGTCATGTGGCAGTTCCTTGCTGTCGTCGCCAGACATCGGTTGTGTCTTAAATGGCAGCACTTCACGAAATAAGGGAGCGTGAGGTACAATGCTCTATTTGCTTTAAAAAGCTGAAAACCGGTGGAGGTACCACAAACATGCTGTGTCATTTAAGGAGAAAGCATCAAAAATGTTCCTTGGAAGAGAAGGTTACTTCGAGTCATATACCGATTATGTAAGTGATGTACTATAAGCTTGGAATATAAACCGAGCCCTTAATTTTGTCTCTGCTTCAGGGAGCAAAATTGATAACAACTGAATGTGAAGATGTAGGACCTTGTGACAGTACGCTCTCGCCATCGCCGTGCCCGTCACCTTCACCTTCGTCATCTTTGCTGGAAACGACGACACCCATTTCCACTACAGCCTCACCTCCATTTCGATCCAGATCTCCTACTCATTCACCTTCATTAAGGCAGATCACCCTGTTCGAAAACCATGAAAGAACTTCTAGCTATACAGAGTAAGTCATACATTTGTCAATATGATGAGAACAAAAATTATAGACAGACTATAACCAAATATTTCAAACGTAAATATCTGAAGATAGTAACAGTATGCAATGTGTAATATATACAAACTTCTTTGTAGAGGATGGTAAACGTGACGCTGAGCTTACTAATGCATTGGTTTTTATGGTTTGTAAAGACAACTTGCCTCACTCTCTTGTGGATAAAGGGGGGGGGGGGGGGTTCTCATTTCACCCAAGTTTCAGTGCCCATATATAAGCTGCCCAGCAGAAAAACTGTAAGTACTTTCAATTTTATTTACGCCCCTTAAAAGTTAAAAGTAAAGGAAAACTATTATTATATTTATGTTTCGGTTCTGAGCGAATTAAATTTGTTGCATGTTGCCCCCCAAGCTATGCTCAAGTTACCTGTGAAAATCCCAGGCAAATTTACCAAGCGGTCTGAGGCTCCATGTCACGGACTGCGCGGCTGCTCCAGTCGGAGATTGGAGTCCTCCCTCCTCCCTCGGTCATGGGTGTGTATGTTGTCCTTAGCGTAAGTTAGTTTAAGTTAGATTAAGTAGTTTGTAACTCTAGGGACCGATGATCTAAGCAGTTAGGTCTTATAAGAACTCCCACCCATTTGAACACAACTGCCGGATGGAAATACTAGGCCAGTAAATCTGTATGCTTCGTATATCGTCTTCTACGGACTCCTGACTAGTCTTCCACATACTCAAGGAGGGGTAGTATTGGGAGGGAATCTTGCAAAATATGGAAAGACTAGTGATTTGTCGTATAACGTAAATTTACCTAAATTTTAAATAAATTTCGTAAGTTTCGGTTTCGGCCGAAACTAGAAGAACCGAAAATTCGATTACGGTTTCTGTTCCGGCCGCAAATTATGTTTCGGTCGAACTCTACTAGAAATAATAGCAATAAAAAACCGATAACCGGTTATTTAAAAAATCCGGTCACCTTGAGCAGTTTTTACAGTGCAGTTAAACTGAAGATGAAAAGAACCGGTATAACCGAAAGCCCGTTGTTTCAGCGATAACCGCCATCCGTACCCCACACTGGTTCTCAGCGGCGGCCATTCCTGGATACCGAAAGAGTCACGACGCGTTTCTTCAATGACTCCCGCGGTCGCCAACATGGGCTGTCTGATACTGCTCTGCTATCCTCCCGGATTTCGTTTTCGTCGCTTTCTCCAGCAGGGCCAGCCCAAACAAATTTTAATGGCGCCCCATTTAATAAAATCGCAATAAAACATCAATGTAAAATACACATTGCATCTTTTTTATGCAAATACATAATCATTATAAACATTATATAAACATATTTGCCCAATAAAATGGGACACATCACTTACACTTTTATACAATAATGTTACTTTTTCATCGTTTTTACATTTTGTCTATTAAAAAGGTTTTGGTTGATAGTTTACAATAATTGATACAACTACAAGCTTCAAATAACAAAGACTGCTTGGGAATGACGGACGATTTAGAAAAAAAAAAAAAATCAGAGGTCAGCTAGTTTTGTATTATCGCGTTATAGGGGAGAGACTGTCACGGAAATCATGCATGAGTTGGGGTGGAAATCGTTAAAACAAAGGCATTATTTGTTGCAGCGAGACTATTTACAAAATTTCTTTCACTAAACTTCTCCTCAGAATGCTAACATATATTGTTAGCACAAGATCATCATAATCAAATAGGAGAAATCAGATCGAAAACAGCTATTAAAGAGCTATTAAAGAATGGAACTGCAGGGAAATATCATGAAAGTGGTCCGATTAATCCCTCTGCTATGCACTTCGACGTGACTTGCAGAGTATCAATGCAAATGTAAAAGAGTCACACAAATTTCATTTTTCTCACCTTGGCTGTTGTAAAATCTGAAACGATCTCCTTTGAATCAAGTGTGTCCGCAGTTTCTCGTTCACTTGACATAGTTGCCAATCCTACAACTCTTTCTTGAGTCATTGTGAATCGCAGATATGTTTTATAGTTTTAATTTAGATAAGCTATGCGCTCACCACTGGCTACAGACAGAGGAAGAATAAGCAACACTCTTAGTGCAGCAACTAAATTAGGTACAATGTCTACAAGTCAATTTTTACAAATATAACTCAGAACATCCTGTGACCCTGAGTTACTGAGTACTCTGCTAGCAATAGATTGTAATTCATTGCATAGATCAGTAGCATCAATATGTTTAGAGTCTTGGTGAGTTAGAGACTCTTCCAAATTAACACATTCTTCAAGGACAGCTTTGCAGTTTTATTTTGTATATCATGTGTGTTGTACTGACAGCAAAATACACGATTTACGTTGTTAATCTGATGAAATCTCTGCAATATTGCCAGGCTTTGATCATATGATGACTAGTAGCAAACTGCTACTCGTCTATTCATTAAACGTTACTAACTTCTGAAGAGTGAAAGAGAATGCTTGTGAGATTGACTTGGGTCTTGTTTCTTGCTTGTTGCTCTGTGTGTGTGCAGTAACCATGAATTCGTCGCTCCTGGAACCGCTGAGCAACAGCAAACTAAACCGTACTGTGAGCACAAGAGGGTTCGTCGCACACTACAGATTTGGCGCACCCTCCCCCCCCCCCCCCCCCCCACAATTCGAGCGCCCTAGGCAACTGCCTAGTTTGCCTATATGGATGAGCCGGCCCTGATAACAGCAACTCGATTTTACTCTTCCTACCACCCTTCGAATGCGTGACCCGAACGCCCCAGGCTCAAGTTCGCATTCATTTTGAACTCAGCTCGCTCCCGAATGAGAGTACTCCGGATTCGGTATGTCGCTCGAGGTTTGTCGAACTTCTTCTGTGGCTTGATACTGCCATTTTTATCTATACAGGTGGCCCCGAGAACACTGATGGTGCCGGATCTGTCTTTGTCGTAGGGGACGACAGGTTTCAATACAGACTTCTTGACAAGTATTCGACTTTCACAGCTGAGCTTTTTGCTCTTTATCAGATTGTTCCGTATATATGCCACCGCAGCTATCCTTCCTATTCATCTGATCTGACTCCCTCAGTACCATTGCCGGCCGCGGTGGCCGAGGGGACTAAGGCACTTCAGTCACGGCCACTACGGTCGGGGGTTCGAATCCCCCCTCGGGCATGGATATTTGTGCCGTCCTTAGTCTTAGTTAGTTCATAAGTAGTTTTAAGTTTAGGGACTGGTGACCCCATAGTTAAGTCCCATAGACTATACAAACATTAGAACATTTCAGTACCATTCAGAGTCTTAGAGACGCGTATCCGATCCATCGTGTCGTACACCGATTGCAACACTCTCTTCAATTGTCAGCGAACGACGGTTCTCACTAGTCTTGTGTAGTTCCCGAACGAACTAGTTCGGAAGAGCGCTCCCGCAGGCGAACTACGCGAACTAGTTCGCAGATTCGTCGCCTCTTAGTTCGTCCGCTCCTTTACCGAAGACTGACGGGTAACATCGAGAGCGCGCAGAATCGCGTGATTCCCTTCTGCCAGTTGCCGTCATTTCGAGCCGAGATGCAGCTCAGCTGTAGTTTTAGTAGTGGTAGCAAAAGCCAAAACGAGCGGTCGAGCTGCGAACTAAAAGGAGAGCTACCGGTCGCGAACTAAAAGATGCGCGATAGGTCGCGAACTAAAAGATGCGCGATAGGTCGCGAACTAAAAGACGCGCGATAGGTCGTGAACTAAAATATGCGCGATTGGTCGCGAACAGAATTAAAAATCACGTGTTTGCCTTCTGCTGATTAGAGCCATTTCGAGGTTAGCGTCTGCGTGCTAGATTGCGAAAAATTATCTACGAACTGTTTCTTTTGGTTTGCGTGACATCGTTAGCGGCTCAAGCAGCAAGCGCATGAAGCAGCTAGGTGGGGGAACTTGTCCCTCCACCTGCATGCACAGACCACGCCGCTCAGCCGTCACCGGGAGCGGACGAACTAAAAGAACGAACTAGTTCGCGGCAGAGCCTCGAACTAAAGTGAGCGCACCCGATCGCGAACTATTATGCGCAAGTCTAATTCTCACGTTCGCTTCCAGTGGGTACCTGGCCACGTAGGTATGCCTGAGAACGAGGTTCCTGATGCTGCTTCCAAGGCTGCAACCCTCCTTCCTCGGGCTGCTACCCTCTGTGTCCCATCCAATGATATTCAAGAGGCTATTTGCCGACGCGTTTTATCGCCGTGGCATAGTTTGTAGTCCTCGCTTCATGCCAATAAGCTTAGAACCATTAAACCGATCCCAGCTACTTGAATGACCTACACACGCCCCTCTCGGCGAGAGTAAGTAATCTTGGCCCGGTTGTGGGTCGGACATTGCCGGTTCAGTCACCGCCACTTGCTGACAATTGACCCCGCACCACTGTGTACCCGTGATCACCCACTGACTATGCGCCATGTTTTAATGTCCTGTTCTAATTTTATTCATGCCCGTGTTGTACTTAATCTACCGAACACTATAGAGGAAATTTTGCCGCCGACGCACGAGCAGCTGCTCGGGTCTCGCGTTTTACACAGATGACTAATTTATCAAAGGATATTTAATTTCTTCTCTTGGTGTGTTTTACCCTTGTTTTAGCGATCTCCTGTTATCATCATCATTGGTAGTTGCTTAACTCTGTTTTTAGTAAATCCACGTTTTAGGTCGAGCGCTAATGACCTGAGCTGTTGTGCGTCCTTAATCCCGCCCCTCCCCCCCCCCCCCCCAAAAAAAGAGAAAGAAACGCGTTTCTGCGAGAAGGATGGATAGAAAATCAGTACAGGCACGTAACCCATCTGCATTTCTTCTTGGTAAAGCAATTTTAATGGCCAGTAATGTAGATATGGGTCTGTTCTTTATGCCTGCTGCGTTTCTGATGGACAATGCTGTGTTCGCGTAGCACTTTTAACTCAATTTATCCAATGTTAGATTACTTATTCTCCAGATTTCATCTGCATCTACGTAAATAATCTGGAAATCACATTAAAGTGCATGACAGGGTCCATCGAAAGCTTTTATGATATTGCTCTACATTCCATTCTCTAATAGCGCGCGGGGAAAAGAAACACGTAGATCTTTTTCGTTTTACATCTGAATTTTCATATTTTATGATGATGATCATGTCTTCCTATGTATGTCGGTGCTAACAAAATGTGTTCGCTGTCAGAAGATGAAACTGGTGAAATAAATTTCGCAACACGCCACAACGAATTACTCCTTTCTTTTAATGATTTCCTCCTCAACTCGTGCATCATATCAGGGGGATATATCGCGACAATACAAAACGAGTTTCCCTTCTCTGTTCTTGCTCTATATCCTCCGTCAGTCACACTTGGTGAGGATCCTACGATGTGAAATAATACTCTAAACTAGGACCCACAAGTCTAGTGTAGACAGTTCCTTAGTACAACTGTTGCCTCTTAAAGTCTTCTGCCAATGACACGTAGCCTTTGCTTCGCCTGTCGTACCACATATTATATGTGTTCTTTCCAATGTAAGTTGTTCTTTATTGTTATTCCTAAGTACTTAGTCGCATTTAGCGCCTGTAGATGTAGTCAATTTGTCGTATAAATTTCTTTTAGTGCTCATATGGATGACTTCACACTTGTCACTATTTAGTGTCAATTACTAATTTTTGTACCCTTTAGATATCCTGTCTAAATCACTTTGCAGTTGATTTTAATTTTCTGGTGACATTACTAACCGATAAATGACAGCATCATCCGCGAACACTCTAAAAGAGCTACTCACATTGTCTCCTAAATCGTTTATAAAAATAAGGAACAGTAGGGGCCTTCCATGGTGAACGCCAGATGTCGCTTCTGTCCTACTCGATGACTTACCGTCAATTACAACGTACTGTGTTTAGGGACTGATGACCCCGTAGTTACGTCCCATAAGCTCTACAAACATTTGAACATTTGGTATACATAAGACAAATATATTATACTAGAACTAACATGTGATTACATTTTCACGCAATTTGGGTGCATAGAACCTAAGAAATCAGTACCCAGAACAACCACCTCTGGCCGTAATAACGGCCTCGATACGCCTGGGCATTGAGTCAAACAGAGCTTGGATGGCCTGTATAGGTACAGATGCCCATGCAGCTTCAACACGATACCACACTTCACCAAGAGTAGTGACTGGTGTATTGTAACGAGCCAGTTGCTCGGCCAGCATTGATCAGTTGGTGAGACATCTGGAGAATGTGCCGGAAAGGGCAGCAGTCGACCATTTTCCGTATCCAGAAAAGCCCGTACAGGACCTGCAACATGAGGTCGTGCATTATCCTGCTGAAATGTAGGGTTTCGCAGGGATCGAATGAAGGGTAGAACCACGGGTCGTAACACATTTGAAATGTAACGGCCATTGTTCTAAGTGTCGTCGATGCGAACAAGAGGTACCGAGACGTGTAACCAATGGCACCCCATACCATCACGCCGGGTGATACGCCAGTATGGCGATGACGAATACAAGCTTCCAATGTGCGTTCACCGAGATGTCGCCAAACACGGATGCGACCATCATGATGCTGTAAACAGAACCTGGATTCATCCGACAAAAATGACGTTTTGCCATTCCTGCACCCAGGTTCGTCGTTGCGTACACCATCGCAGGCGCTCCTGTCTGTGATGCAGCGTCAAGGGTAACCGCAGCCATGGTCTCCGAGCTGATAGTCCATACTGCTGCAAACGTCGTCGAACTGTTCGTGCAGATGGTTGATGTCTTGCAAACGCCCCATATGATGACTCAGGGATCGAGACGTGGCTGCACGATCCGTTACAGCCCTGCGGATAAGATGCCTGTCATCTGCTAGTGATACGAAGCTGTTGAGATCCAGCAAGGCGTTCTGTATTGCCCTTCTGAACCTACCGATTCCATATTCTGCTAACAGTCATTGGATCGCGTCCATCGCGAGTAGTGTTGGTGCGATAGGCTACAATCCGACCTTTATTAAAGTCGGAAACATGATGGTACGCATTTCTCCTCTTTACACGAGGCATCACAACGTTGCACCAGGCAACGCCGGTCAACTGCTGTTTGTGCATGAGAAATCGGTTGGATACTTTCATCATGTCAGCACGTTGTAGGTGTCGCCACCGGCGCCAATCTTGTGTAAATGCTTTGAAAAGCTAATCGTTTGCATATCACAGTATCTTCTTCCTGTCGGTTAAATTTCGCGTCTGTAGCACGTCATGAAACTGTATATACTGGGTTTTATCAAAGTTCAATGAGAGTCAATTGGTAGAGAACCACTTAATAACTACCCAGTTACGAAAGTTAAGATTTAAATACGTTAAAGTATATTTCAATTTCATAATTCAGAGTTTAACATTGTGAGGCCTGTGTGGGATGGAGTTTATTTTCTACTAGCTGAAATCCCGGCGTTGCCCGGGTATTTATTTATTTATTTATGCGAACCTTGAGTTAGTACTTTTCCTATCCACTCTCTTTCTGTCCATCTTTTTTTTCTAAAAACATGTTACATTTATCAGAGAATATATAAGAAATCACAGGTAAAAATGCACTCTTTTCGAAGAATCCAATCACGAAAGTCAACAATAATGATTGTAATAACATCACTGATAGATCACTTAATGTAAAGCGCGAAACTTCAAATCGATTTTTTTAAAGAGATGTATAAAAGAAATTTGTTTTTACTGCTTTATTTATTTATTCTCATATTTCCTTATTCGTATGCTTATCCTTACAGAGAGAAAGCGAAAGACATTTTAGAATGCATAAACAAAAGATATGGTCCGTGGAATCACGTTTCGCTGTATGTAACCTCTTTGCTGTAGAGTCCCAAACGTCATCGCTGGCCTTCAGTCCGAATTTTTTTTTGATAATTTGGCGACTTTCAACCACCATATCTTACACTCCCTTATAGCTGTCGACATGGAACTGGTATGGTGTACAACGGGAGACTTCGTACAACACTTACACACACACCATTCGTTTGCCTTCTGTAGTTCTCGCTGCAGACCGAAATATTTACACGCACACACGTAGAATTTTATATACACCGATAACTTTCCATCCCAATATACTCCACCCTTTTATCATTATCAACCCTCAGGCAACAGTGCAACCAATAAAACCATTTTCAAAGAATAAATGTAATTTTCAAAGAGTAATTATTGTTTAATTGCTGCACCAGCCACCTCCTCCACCACCACCACCACCACCATCATCATCATGGAATGCAATGAAATGTATAGTAATTATTGTTCCGCATTTCGCGTTATATTCTTCAAATTACTAAATATCTATCAGATCGTTATAAAACCGTGCCTAACACCTTCCTCAGGTATAAATTAGTAACTGTACAAATATTTAAGAATCTGCGAGTTGTCGTTCGCACGTGATAAGCGTACACCGAACAGACATTCACATTAATATATATAGATTGTATACCCTCGTATTAAAACATAGACAAAAATCCTTTTTTAAGGTAAGATCACTGCGTAGCAACCGGAATGGAGAAACAAAATTACATGACTCTTCGCAAAAATTTAAGCCTGCAGTCTCCGGAGCGGCCTTAGCACGAATTCATTTAACCACCGCTGCGTAACTTATCCCTTTCTTCAATGGCACACTGCTGTTTTCATATTATCCCTAACATGCTCAACCGAGCGAAGTGGCGCAGAGGAAACGCACTGGGGAGGACGGTGGTTCAAATCCACATCTGGCCATTCTGGCCAACATAATATATGTTAATTTAGGTGAGATATTCTTGCAATGGCTTATGTGAGTCAAATCTTTTCTTTAAACAGTTACGGTATGTAGGGTGCATCTGAGTGATAAACTGAGATAAATCTGACTACGACAAACAATTCTGCTGTATCAGAAAACTTAATTTATATCACCTGCGGGAATCAATTCTGCTCTATGAAATGTAATGACATGCACTCTCATATAATAATGACTTTCATCTAAGGCAGTATGGATTATTTCAGACAACAATCACAATCAGTGACATTCATTTATCATTTTGTGCTGCTGAATCAAGAAAAGAATTTAAAAAAACTAATCAGCATAATTTATTCTGTATTCATTATTACTTTGAACATAACTTGAAAGAAAGGAATTGGGCAACTAACTACTTGAATGAAACAATGCTGCAAATAAAATTAAGGATTATTATTATGCAAGAGCAGCTGTGTACATTACCGTAGGTTTCAGAGTATTATACAAAATAACAGATACAAGAAGTAGTTTGGTCTGTCATTCGAATAAACGATAATTCTGAGACACAATTTCTATGTCACAGCCACTGCGCCCAGCAGCTGCCACTACTGATATCTACCAACACTACCGTACAACTGATACTACTGCAGAGCAGGCTACAGTCTAAAATTCTTTGACAAAGACGCACCACATCCTGAGAATTTGCTGTGTCACAGATCAGAGATAAAGCTCAGTCAGACTTACACAAATTCCAATAATTCCAATTCATCACTGCGCAAATTTTACAGTTCGTACTTCAAAGTTCTCTGTGTTATGCACACCACAGCATATGCAAATGCCTGTGACTCGGTAACGAAAGCAAATGAACCATATATTTGTAAGACATGTTCTCCTTGTTGTTCGCTCTTCAATCCCACGTACTTAGCTACACCCTGTATAGATGTTGAGATTAAGCTTAATAAAACAGTCTATATACAACCGAGGCTTTTTTTCCATTTTTTCCCTTAGGAAATGCCTTGTCGGTCTTTGATTCAGTCTGGGATGAGACTTCGCATGTTAGTTTTATACCTCAAGCGTGTCCACTCATAAAGGTTTTAAAACGCACTATCCAGAAAATTCCGAGTGAAAGCCTCAAAGATGAAAGCTCATTACATTTACTCCTCACATACAAGTAAATGAGATTAATACAGCAGTATGGCGAAACTATCTCCCCCAATAGCGTGATTCATTATCATCACAGTTATAACTATTTTTAAATAAAAATTCATGATATAAAATATTATCATTTGCATCACAAAGACCTTCATTTTATTTATTAAATGAAACATTTATTACAAAATTTTCTTTGCAACAATTGAATAATCCCATTTAGGTTAAAAAAGACACCAGACAATTGCAGGGTTGTAGATTTATTTACAAGCGGTTTTAGGCAATTTTTGCCCTTTTTCAGGTATTTGTAGAGGAAACACTTACATAATAATAATATACAGATACCTGAAGACGGGAAATAAAACATAAGTGTACTATTCTGTAACTGTTTCCTGTACAGTTACCTGGAAAAGGGCAATAGTTTCCTGAAACGGTTGTAAATAAATCAACTGGTGGCTGTCCTTTTTAGGCAATAAACCACAGTTGCTGTGATGGATAAAATACTCAATAATTCCAAATACATTTTACAATGAGTGTAGGTAGATTAAAGCGTTAAATACTACTTTCAATCACTTCTCTTACAAAACTAGGCGATATTATAAACTGTCGAAAGATTATAAATATTCGTTGTAAACTGGAGGAACCGGTTTTTGACGGAAAAGCATAGTATAGTTGTTCCCCTATTATATGTATATGGACAGGCAGACAGTCATGAATTTTTAAAACAAATTGTAAAAATAAAATATGTTCCACAGGTAGTATTGAACCCTGATCATCTGAACGCCAATCAGACCCACTACTGTCTTAGCTATTTCCCACACTGCTCCAAGTTACTAATGATTAGTATATAGGCTGTATATGTGCTGCACCTTAAGCTTTAGAGCCCTTTTTCTTGAAATTTTCTGGATAGTGTGCTTGAAAATTCTCATGAATAGACACCCTTGACATATACCTACACCATCAACCAATTTTGGATTTATTCCATTATCTGCCTTTTGTTGCAACGTCTAAGTTCTACTACTCTCTTTCTCTCTCTCATACCACGAAAGTTATTTCCTGATGTCTTAACATACATCTTACGATTCTGTCCCTTAACCAAAGTCTTATGCCACACAATTTCCGCAAGGTCTCCTAGTTAGTCGCGAAAGTCGTGATAACCCATTTTGGCCGAATTAGGTTAAGGTAATGTAAAAGGTAAAGCAGTCAACAATCCGAAGAATGGTTTGAACACCACAGTGCTTTACTAGGCATGGTCCTGTTTGGAGGTGGTATGCCGTTGCCTACGGTAGTAACACTAAAAGTGGGCCTTTGCGATCGTCTTTTGAAAGCTCGAAATTTAAATGAAAATAACGGCTTAACCATTCATCTGACACGAAAATTGAATAACCGAATTTATACATGAGAAAATTCTCTACAACTTTGCTCTGTTGTGTTTTTTCATAGCTCGTATCGTTTCAAAGATGTTTGCAAAAAATAACGGCGATTTTGGGATGTCTGTCTGGCTGTAACGTGTACACACTTTTTAGGTCGAACCGTACAGTCGATCGGCACCAAATTTTACAGACATAATTGTTGGCTACCAGAGACCAGAACCTCGCTTTTTGAAATATTTCGGACAAGAAATACGTTAGTAATCCCAAAAAAATCCGTTTGTAATGTAATTTTAATTGCAAACAAACCGTTCATCTAACGCGAAAATTGAATAAACGAATTTGTAGAGGAGAAAATTCTCTACAACTTTGTTCCCTTATGTTTCTTTCATATCTCGTATCGTTTGAGAGATATTTGCAAAAATAACGGAGTTTTTGACACCTTCCATTGAATTAACGAAAACCAGCCGTTCGCAGATGTTACGTGACATTCCTCGCCCAGAACTCTCTCTGGCATACGCCATCTTGCGTTGAGTATTTGACGATTTTCTTATCGTAACTTACACGTTGTCATTTCAAAGCAATAGCGCATTGAAGAATTAACAAAGAAAAGTCGTGTTTCGTACGATAAAGGATAATCTAGTGTCTACAAAAATTCAAATGTTGAAATGTTTGTTAAGCTTAAGGGACTTATCATCAGTCCCTAAACTTACAAACTACTTATGAACTACCTACAACTAAGGACGGCACAAATATCCATTCCCGAGGGGGGATTCGAACCCCCGACCGTAGTGGCCGTGCAGACCGTGACTGAAGCGCCTCAGTCCCCTCGGCCAAGTGTCTACAAATGCCACATTAGCATCAGTTAACAACGGCCATCAATAGTATGAGATTAGAGAACAGAACCCCTAACCGTTAGCTGTAGCGTAGTGGGTAATGCGTTGGACTGTGACGCTCATGGTCTGTGGTTTGGAACCCGCCACTACGTAAATTTTTTTTTCCTAAAAGGGTTTCAGACACTCTTATTTTTTAATTTTTTATTGTTTTGATTATTATTTTGGTCCAAAATGTTTGCAAAAACTTACAAAAACTGCAAATCTAAAGTGGGTCGTATAATACGCCAGTGCAATTTTTAATGTGTGTATTTTAGGAAACTGAAGTTTCATCTGCCTACTTCGTTTCGGAAATCATAGGGACCCACCCCGTATCCTCCCCTTGCCAGACACCCCAACGTGTGTCAGCCCTGGCGTGATTTCGCGCAGCCCGTATCGTACGATTCTGCCGCCGGCGTTCTCTGGCGGTAAGCCGCCCCTGGCAGCTAGGCAGCCGGCGACACGGACTGGCGGCATCTCCGGCTGTTTGTTCCAATTTCCGATATCGCGGGCTCGCCTGCCAGCCCCATGCGACCCCCCCACCCCCCCACCCCTTCGGCTTAGAGTCGTTTTCTCTTTTATCTGAAACGTTTGCTATCTCCCGGGGACGGGACGTCTGCCGACGGTCGGGAAATGTTTTCAAAATAAGGTCAAGCGTATCTCCCCTTCAGCCCCTTTACGTTCGCGAAATAAGGACGGAGGCGGACGGATTGGCCCGAGGAATAGGATGTGAGCGTCTCTGAAATGAAATGACGTGCGGTTTGCTTGTCATCACGTTCCTGTAACCTCGTGAGAAGATTCAGAACAGATTAAAAAACTTTTATCATTGACTGAATTGATATCAAAATGAAGAAAATGTATTGAGTCGTTCAAGTGGTAAGTAATCGCCATAAGAACAGAACGAAGAACTGAAAAATAAATAAATAAAATAGAATGAAACATTAAACTGTTTTATGGCCCACTTTAGATTTGTAGTTTTATACGTTTTTGCAAAAAATTTAGATCAAAATAATAAAAAATAATTAATAAGAGTGTTGAACCCCTTTTAGGAAAAAAAGGCGGGTACCGAATCACTGACCTTCAGCATCCAGTCCAACGCATTGCCCACTACACTATTGCTAACAACTAGAAATTGCGTTCTTTAATCTCATACTATTGACGGCCGTTGTTAACTGATGCTAATATGGCATTTGTAGACACTAGATAATCATTTATCGTACAAAGACCGACGTGTTTTTGTTAATTCTTCAGTGCGCCATTGCTTTGAAATGACAACATGTAAGTTACAATAAGAAAATCATCAAATACGCAACGCAAAATGGCGTATGCCAGAGAGAGTTCTGGGTGAGGAATGTCACGTGACATCTGTGAACGGCTGTTTTTCGTTAATTCAATGGAGGGTGTAAAAACTCCGTTATTTTTGCAAATATCTCTCAAACGATACGAAATATGAAAAAAAAAAAAAAAAAACATAAGGGGAAAAAAGTTTTAGAGAAATTTTTCCTCCACAAATTCGTTTATTCAATTTTTGTGTCAGATGCAATTAAAATTACATTACAAACGGCTTTATTTGGTATTACTACCGTATTATTTGTCCGAAAAATTTTAAGAAGGGCGGTTCTGGTCTCTGGCGGCCTACAATCATGTCTGTAATATTTAGTGCTAATCGATTGAACGGTTCGTCTCAAAAATAGGGAACACGTTACGGAGAGACAGACAGACAGACAGACATCCCAAAATCGCCGTTATTTTTGTAAATATCTGTGAAACGAAACGAGATGTGAAAAAAAAATCATAAGAGAGCAAAGTTGTAGAGACGTTTCTCCTCTACAAATTCCGTTATTCAATTTTCGTGTCAGATGAATGGTTAAGTCGTTTTTTTCATTTAAATTTCGAGCTGTCAAAAGACGATCGCATAGGCTCATTTTTAGTGTTACTACTGTAACCTAAAGTGGGCCAAAAATAGTAATAAATAAATAAATAAAAGAAAATGAAACGTCGATCTGTTTCTGGTCTTATTATCATATCAAAGAATGCGTTATAAACAACGAAAAAAGAAAACAGAACGTCATAGAAAGGGGGGTGGGTGGAACCCCGTCCCTCCCCCCGTCCTCCAACCGTGTCCCTGACTTGGGATTGAGATAAAAACTACACTGTTTCCGTAAATTTTAGTCAACAGCCTCATTAAGGGCCCTGCGAGGATTTTTCAGTTGTGGTGGCCTGCGCATCAACACCTGTGAGAGGGGTGGAGACGTGGTGAAGACGCATACTGTCCCCTTGCCCCGCCCAACTCGATATCTAGTTCAAATTTCAAATGTTTGTAAATCTATAGAACTTAACTACTCTGGTCATCAGTCCCTAGACTTACAAACTACTTTAGCCAACTTACACTGTAGACTGCCAACGAAGATACCAGCTTATGGAATAGGTTCACAGATTTGTGACTGGCTGGAAGACTTCCTAAGTAATAGAACGCAGTACGTTGGTCTTCACAGCGAGTGTTCATCAGAGACTACGTTAGCGTCAGGCGTGCCCCAGGGGAGTGTGATAGAGCCGATATTATTTTCTATCTATATAAATTATGTGATGGGCAGACTAACTTGTACTTTTCAGCGTTTTGCTGATGATGGTGTGGTGTATGGGAGGTTGTCGTCTTTAACTGACGGTAATAGCATACAGGATGACTTAGACAAAATTTCTACTTGGTGCGAAGAATGGCAGCTAGCTCTCAATGTAGAAGAATGTAAGGTGATGCGCATGAGTAAGAACAACAATCCAATAATGTTCGAATATAGCATTAGTAGTAAGTTTCTTGATGTTGTCGCTCGTTCAAATATCTAGGCGTAACATTGCAGAGCGATATGAAATGGAACGAACATGTAAGGACAGTTGTGAGTAAGGCGGACTGCCGAATTCGGTTTATTGGGAGAATTTTGGGAAGATGTACTTCATCTGGAAAGGAGACGGCGTATAAAACGGTTGTACGACCACGTCTTTTGTAGTGTTTTGGACCCGCAGCAGATCAGTTTAAAGGAAGACATAGAGGCAGTTCAGAGGCGAGCAGCTAGATTTGTTACTGGTAGGTTCGACCAATGCGCGGGTGTCACGGAAATGCTCC
Source organism: Locusta migratoria (assembly GCA_026315105.1). Taxonomy (NCBI): domain Eukaryota; kingdom Metazoa; phylum Arthropoda; class Insecta; order Orthoptera; family Acrididae; genus Locusta; species Locusta migratoria. The sequence continues at coordinate 106,734,984 of CM048745.1, read as the reverse complement.
GGCAACTCAATTGGGGATCGCTGGAGAAAAGACGACGTTCTTTTCGTGAATTACTGTAGAGAAAATTTGTGTAGTACAATCTTGCTGCTGCCTACTTACATTTCGCGTGTTGATCACAAAGACAAGATAAGAGAAGTTAGGGCTCGTACGGAGGCATGTAGGCATTCCTTGTTTCCTCGTTCTATTTGGGAGTGGAATAGGAAAGTAAATGCCTAGTAGTGGTACAGTGTACCCCGCCGACACGCACCTTACGGTGGATTGCGGAGTATGTGTGTAGGTGTATGCTAAGGAAGTGTTTCCAACCTTTTCGAATGTGCGACTCCCTTGTAAGTAAAGATATTCGAGCGACCCCTTCTAAAAATAAATATTTTGGAGAACCGTACCCCCGTCATTATTAAGTACCCAAACAAAACTATTTTTGAGCCTCAAAGGCAACGAATTTCATTTTATTTCTGTTCATACCACTTTCTTGTATATTGTTTGATGTTGTTTTTGTGTCTTTTTCGGAACTGAAGGCATTATATATATTTTTTATTTGATTACTGACAGAAATATAAATTTTGTACAACGAGTGTTTCGCATTCCAGGCATGAGTCAGAAGCGAATTAAAGTCATTAAAAAAGGTTCCACTGTATACACTGAGTTGTTCCGACGGCGTGTACTGTTTTAGTGTTTCAACCAACCGTGCGTATCCGGAACAATCTCATTATCACTTCTTTATGATAAGGTCTCTTCATTCGTTAAATGTGTGTAATAAGAATGTAGTTGCCAAATATGAAAGGACCGGCTAGTCCGCGCCTCCTAACATAGAAACATATCTTGATAGATCTTCTTGTGTGTTAACTCTTTTCCAACCATCAAAAGAGAACCCAAAATAGCGAAACACTTCTCATTAAAACCAGTATCAATTCAAGTTAGCAGTGTATTACTTACAAAAACAAGTACAATGTTTATTTTAGCACGTAAGTATATACATACAAAGTCTTATTATGTGCCTTGTTTCTCCAACAACATCCAGACAAAGAATAATTATAACATAGTAAAAGCTACGGAATATACATACAGTCCATAGGTTTAATTTATCTCGGAATAATTATATCACTTACACAGTGTATTCTTCGCATATTCTTTTTCTTCTGCAGAAAACCTGTACAGAGAAAAACTGGAGCCAGAAAATATTCTACCACTTGGCTAAATTAAATATGACTCATTAAATAATTATACTCGACTTTCACGAGCCTCTAGCAGGAAACATGTAGTGTAAGCTGTTACACTACAACACTTTGTGGAAAGTAGATTATTTTGAGAATTTCTTAGATTTGTATTGCATTCTGTTCATTTACCTGTCAATTGCCTCCTGAAAAGTTTTCAGGCTTTGAGATGATTCTTCGTTAACTAGCGGTACTTACCAGAAAACAATGTATGTTATATTCAATTCAAAATTATTGTTGAACAATGAATTACATACATGTAACATAATTTTTTTCGCATTTCGGAACCCGTATTATTCAGGCATGCTCCTGGCTGATTGACGGCGACCTCCCGACCAAGTCTTTGCGACCCACAGGTCGAAAACACTGTGCTAAGGACAGCAAGTACATCCATCCCCGAGGGAGAACTCGAACCTCCGACGGCGAGCAACGGCGCGCTTCGCAGCAAGGCTCTTTGGAACGATCGGTCACTGTGTAAGGTGGCTACTGAATGGAAATTTCCTACCTTAAGTTTTGGATTATATATGTTGGCTATATCTTTGTTGGATCCGCAAGGATTATCTTTGGCGGCCGGTAGGCGTGGTTTGCTTGCTGTTGCCGCGCGGGGAGTCGGAGAGTAGTAGCGGAGCGTGACGGTTGCACTGGAGCTCGCGGTGGACACAGCCCGGAGTTCTTCACGATGCCGCTAATTTTTTGGTAATTTACTTTAAATGTTTTTCACATTGTGGAACGTCGCTCATTTTATTTTATTTTATATCACTTTCCATTCAGTAGGAACCTATACACAACCTTGATTAATTCGTGGCTGGTCACTGTAATTGTTGTAATAACATGGATAGGGCTTGAACCAAACGTAATAATAAAAAAGCAGTTCATTTCACTTTTTGATATTGTGATGTTTTATAATTAATCCTTTCCTGAGGGTAGGGCTGCATCCCTGTTTTAGAAACTGCCTCATTGCACGACTTCGCAATAATATGCACATTCTTCATTTTTATAGTTTATGTTACTGGTGTCGAATTTGCTGATTGCTAATTTTCTAATTTTCTTTAATACAGATTTATTCAGTTTGATTGGTTTATTTTTTGTGATTATTATTGACGCTGTAAGTGATTGTTAGTTAATGGTAATTAAGTACATTGTAGCAAGTGGGTGACATGAACGATATGAAGTGAAGAATGTGAGTTGGTGTGAAGCGAGGTATCACTTCCCTTTTTACAACAAAATAATATTTCTTGCACGCATTCATTATATGTGTATGCAGACTGATTGAATAGTAATACTAAGACAGGGCCAACAAGTGCAACACAGTACGACATTCTTTTATTGTTCTCGTAAAGTGACTATCAGCCAACCAAGATTTTTCATCTTTTTAATCCTTCTAATATTGCAGTCAGATAACGTAAGTTTAGACGTGCCCAAACTTGCCTTACGTAGGTCAGCATTTCGTTGCGCACTAATTGTCAAGTTACTCTCCTAGTAGTATTGCAGTCAGATCCTTTTTTTAGTAGCCCGATACGATCTTTCATTTTCGTAGACCCCTGTTAGTACTGAAGGCAACACACGCACACACACATTAAGTAGCCCCGTTACACACACATCAACCTGTCCAGTTGCAACTGTCCTGCGGCTTCTCTTTAGTTCTCTAGGAAATGGGGAAAAATGTAGATAGGTGATTTTCTCTTACGAAACTGATTTCAAAGGCATCATTTTACATACAGCATGCAGCTTTTTAGCAAGTTCAGAAGTTATTATCTTGCAAGTTAAAAGCCGCATTCGCCACAAAAATATTACCCCCTCTCCCTAGAAGATGTCATATCTTCCACTTACCTACACCCTCAATCATTTTTGGATTTATTCTAGTATCTTTCTTCCCTTGCTACTTTTATGTTCTACAGCTCTCTCTCTCTCTCGTACCATGGAAGTTATTTTCTGAGGTCTTAACATATGTATAAAGATTCTGTCCCTTAACCGAGCAATGTATCAAAGTGGTAATACACGACTCGAATTCGGGAGGACGGCTTTTCAAATCGTCATTTCTCTAAATACTCCAGGCAAATTCCGGGATGGTTCCTTTCAGAGGAACATGTTCTACATACACGAGGATCTCCTCAACATGGATCTATGGAATGAACAAGTAATCTAATCTAATCTTTCCCGTCCCTGACAAAAACTAAACGAGCGTGTGCTCCGTCTCTAATGACCATGACGTCGACGGGACGTTAAACCCCAATCTTCCTTCTTTGCTTCTGTCTTTTACTCTTATTACTGGTTTCCATACGTTCCCTTTTCACTACAATTCTACAGATAGTATTCTCATTCCGTATCAGTCCACCTGTTTTCCACATTCCTCTGTAACTCATCTAAAACGATTACATTCTCTTATTTCCCGGTTTTTCCATAGTGTATGACTACTACCATACACTGGTGTGCTGCAAACGTACTTGTTACAAATTTCTTCACGAAACTATGTTTGTTACTAATATTTCCTCTTTTCCGATGATAGCCTCCTTTTTATGAGCCGTAATAGAAGTGAAAGGCAAAGCAGTCAACTATCCGAAGATTGGTTTGAACACCATAGTGCTTTACTAGTAATGATCTGTTGGAGGTGTTATGCCGCTGCTTTCCTACGCTTGACTTACCCAACCAGTTACAGGGGACCTACAGTGCAACGTGCATTCCGAATGATGCTCATAGTAGCTGTAAATTTTAACGTGGTTCTCTGTAATTGCTAGAGTTTAAGTACACGCTAATACTCGACATTTTTTCACATCAGCAACATTGCGAGAGGCGAAAGAAGTGAAAAGTGACAGATACAAACTCCTAGGAACGAACCCACAATTATTTGATTTGTATTCGGCACTTTAGCATTGTGCTAATTTTTTTTCCCTTTAGGTAGATCGATGCGGTTGTTTGTTCATGTTCGTTCTCGGCCGTTTATTGAGTATTTCGCTAAGTTGTTTTTTATTACAGAGGGCGTTTCGCCTTTTTCACAAAGCATCATCAGTGTGTGTCCTGGAATATTTACATGTTTCTGTTTAAACATGTAGGCGAGGATTTTACATATATACTACCATGCGCAAAAATATCCGAACGACCTGAATTGCGTTTCGCCTGATGTGCATGCAACCCAACTAACGTACGTGTCTTGCGGGTGCTCTGCTTGCTCCGCGGTATAGTCGTTCGACTATTCAAAATGGATCCACTACAGACAACTGCTCTTTACGGCAATCATTCCAGATGTAAATTAACACCACGATTTTGCAAATAAAAGGAAACACGTTATTAAGTTCTTAACGTTTATTAAATCCAATTTATTACAATGACATATATTAAGTATTATATCACAATAGGCACCTATCGTTGCTATAATAATAATAATAACGATAGGTGCCGTTGTTACTAGTCAGACACGGACGCATCGTCATTCCTGTTGAATTAACATTTGAGATTTAACGTCCATTCGTGCTTAGAAAGGACATCGGCAGGTTCGGCGTTCGATTTCCGGTGACGCATAACGTAATTATGTCCTGATTATAGATTCAAACATCCCGCTGCTGGTGAAATAATTCGACTACTAACATCGGACTTCACTTAGTTATCTTCTATTTAGGTATCGGGTATGTAACTCAAAATCAAATGTTTGTAAATCTATGGGACCAAACTACTGTGGTCCTCAGTCCCTAGGCTTAGAACTACTTAAACTAATCTAAGAACAACACACGCACCCCTGACCGAGGAAGGACTCGAACCTCCGAAAGGAGCAGCCTCGTATGTCAGTCCCACACAGAACTGAATCTGGGCACTTCTGATTAGGGACATAACGGTGATTATTAAGTTGCTGGTTCAGTAAAAAATAAATAAATAAAATTTTTTTAAGAATTGGCATTTTATATGATTTGATTTGCGCGTTCTGATATTTGTGAGGAAATCTCCAATATTTCACACATCTTTATGCTTCGTCAGCTGTGACAATCTTAGACATAATCAAGTATCTATAAGACATGAATGCATTGCTTGGTTAGCTACGGCTACAGGTGGTTGGTTTGATTCCAGAACAAGGTGTTCGTCATATCAATTCAAGTTCAAAGATGTGTACAAATATTCGTTCAGGTATGAATACGGAGAAAATGTTTGTGATACGCAGTTAATATTGAAGTTTCCATAGTTCGTTTGCTGCTGTTAATTGAGTTTTTATTATCTGTTTAGTTCAACAATCGGTTAATAAAAATCCGCTCGCCAGTGAAACGACGTTTCGCAATTGTGAGAACACGATTTAGAGAACAAAAGTACTTCGAATTTCTACAGGACTTTAGGATTTCCGATCTATAGTAAAATCTGTTGCTTGTAACAATATTAAATGTTGTTTAAGGATTAATTAATGTTTTATGTGGCTGAGCTTGTTATATCAGACGGTAATAAGTGTGATAATACTTAAGACATGTCGTTGTAATAAATTGGATCTAATAAACGGTAAGAAGTTAATAACGTGTTTTCTTTTATTTGCAAAATCGTGGTGTTAATTTTCATCTGGAATGATTCCTATCAAGAGAAGTTGTCTGTAGTGGATCCATTTTGAATAGTCGAACGACTATACCGCGGAGCGAGCAGAGCACCCGCAAGACTCGTACGTCAGTTGGGTTACATGCACGTCAGGCGAATTGCAATTCAGGTCGTTCGGATATTTTTGCGCATGGTAGTACAACACATTTCGTTTCTGATTCAAAACAGTTCGTTTTTTGCTTTACAATGGTGTACTTACAGCACTTTCTATTCGATATCTGCCTCTTTCCGGAAACCAGGTCGAAACGTTCCACTTTTTCCTAAAAAAACACTGCCATCTGCTGCCGTAACTGTGTCCACTGAAGTTTGTTTTTTAAGTGGAACGATGAAAATTCGAAGTTTGGAATTTTTCTACCTGGTTGCCGAAAAGAGGCAGATATGGAATAGCAAGTGCTGTAAGTACACCACTTTAAAGCAAAAAACGAACCTTTTTTAAAATAATATACGAAATGTTTTGTTGTGGTCTACATCACTAAGTGCGTTGTAAAATCTGTCCCTTTTATCTTCATCTGTCCCTTCACAAGCGAATACACTGACACAATCCTAATTTTCTTGCTGGTGATAGCCAAATCTATCCACATCAGACGTTCATTTACATGTTGTTGTCTTCAGTCCGTAGACTGGTTTGATGCAGCTCTCCAAGCTACCCTGTTCTGTGCAAGTCTCTTCATCAGAGAATACGTTCGGCAACCTACATCATTTTGAATCTGCTTACTATGTTCGTCCCTCGGTCTCCCTCTACGATTTTTACCCCACACGCTTCCTTCTAATGCTAAGTTGACAATTCCTTGATGTCTAAGAATGTGTCCTACCAATCGATCCCTTCTTTTAGTCAAGGTATGCCAGAAATTCCTTTTCTCCCAAATTCTGTTCAGTACCTTCTCATTAGTTACGCGATCCACCCACCTAATCTTCAGCATTCTTCTGTAACGCCACATTTCAAAAGCCTCTGTCCTCTTCCTGTCCGCACTGTTTATCGTCCACGTTTCACTCCCATACAAGGCAACACTCCACACAAATGCCTTCAGAAAGGACTTCCTTAGGCTTAAATCAGAATTAGATGTTAACAAATTTCTTTTTTGCAGAACACTTTTCTACCAATTGCCATTCTGCATTTCATATCCTGTGTACTGCGACCATCATTTGTTATTTTACTGCCTAAGTAACAAAACTCATGTACCTCCTTTATAGTTTCGTTACCTAATCTAATTCCTTCAGCATCACCTGATTTTCTTAACTGAAGTCCATTACCCTTGTTTTTCTCTTGTTAATGTTCATCTTATATGCACCTTTCAGCACACTGTCCATTCCGTTCAACTGCTCTTCCAGGTCCTTTGCTGTCACTGACAAAATTACTATGTCGTCGGCAAAACGCAATGTTTTTAATTCTTCACCAAATTTCTCCTTGCTTTCCTTTATAGCTTGCTCAATGTACAAATTGAATAACATTGGAGAAAGACTACAACACTATCTTATACCTTTCCCAACCACTGCATCCATTTCATGCCTTTCAACTCTGACAACTGCTGTCTGGTTTTTGTACAAGTTGTAAATAACCTTACGCTCCCTATATTTTACTCCTACTTGCTTCAGAACTTGAAAGCGTTTATTTCAATCAACACTGTCAAACGCCTGCTCCAAATCTACAAAAGCTAGAAATGTAGGTTTTCCTTTTCTTAATATGTCTTCTAGGATAAGCCGTAAATAGTATCTCCTATTTCTTCCTCATCTATTTCTTCTCCCCTTCCCACAATATTGCCGCTAATTTCATCTCCTCGTAGAGACTCTCTTTATACTCTTTCCACCTTTCAGCTTTCCCTTCTTTGCTGAGGATTGATATTCATAGTGCTGTTTTTCTTATCTCCAAATATCTCTTTTATTTTCCTGTAGGCAGTATCTACTTTTCCCCTATTTATACATTCTTCTACATCCTTGCATTTGCCTTCTAGCCACTCCTGCTTAGCTATTTTACACTTCCTGATAATCTCATTCCTTAGTCGTCTGTACTCCATTTTGCCTGTTTCATTTACTGCATTTTTATATTTTCTCCTTTCATCGATTAAATTTAGTATGTCCTCTGATATCCAAGGATTTTTTTGTAGGTCTTGCCTTTCTAGCTATTTTGTCCTCTGCTGCCTTCACTATTTCATCTCTCAATGCAACCCATTTCCTCCCGTTTCTGTCAATTGTTGCCTAAAGTTCCCTCTGAAATTCTGAAGAACTTCATGTCCCTTCAGTTTATCCAGGTCCCATCTCCTTATTTTCCTACATTTCTGCAGTTTTTTCAGTTTCAGCGTACAGTTTATGACCAATAAGTTATGGTCAGTGTTTGTATCTGCCCCTGGGTATGTCTTACAGTTTTAAACCTGGTTCCGAAATCTACCCCTTACCATTATAAAATCTATCTGGTATCTCCCGGTGTCTCCTGGTCTCTTCCACGTATACAACCTTCTTTCGTGATTCTTAAACCGGGTGTTGTTATCACTAAATTATGTTCCGTGCAAAATTCTACCAGGCGGCTTCCTCTTTCATTCCTTTTGCCCAGACCATATTCACCTAATATCTTCTCTTCTTCCCTTCCTTTTCCTACTGCCGAATTCCAGTCTCCCATAACAATTAAGTTTTCCTCTCCCTTAACTGTCTGAATAATTTCCTCCAGCTCCTCATATATTTCTTTGAACTCCTCATCATCGGTAGATCTGGTTTGCATATGAATCTGTACTACTGTGGTCGGTGTTGGCTTTGTATCTGTCTTGACTACGATAATACGATCACTGCGCTGCTCATAGTAGTTTACCCGCATTCCTATTTTGTTATTCATTATCAGATCTACTCCTGTAATACCCCCAGGTGATTTTGTATTTATCATTTTGCTGTCAAGCTAGCAACATGGAATTCCTATAGACTATTGTGTTTTGTCCATTAATGGCCGATTCCTATAGACAGTGCATATCAAGCCCAGAGGATGAACAAATGAGAAGTGACAGAATCGATCTTTGTTTTCGAGATATTTAATTTTGAAATCAGGGAGCCCTTTTCTGGACACCCTTTTGATAGAGATTACTAATACTAAATTGTAAACTTTTCTCTTTCCATTAATGTTGGCATCATGTTTATATCTTTTGTAGTTTGGAAGAGATAAATGTTTGAAATCTGTTATTTCTTTTTGAATAACCCTGTACATAATTGCCTCTTTTTGTCAGGGTGTTGGCGCACTGTGCACGCACCCTGACGAGACGCCCGCCACTGGCTACTTGTTCAAATGTTTGTTAAGCTTATGGGACTTAACTACGGGGTCATCGGTCCCTAAACTTACAAACTACTTATGAACTAGCTAATACTAAGGACGGCACAAATATCCATGCCCAAGGGGGGATACGAACCCCCGACCGTAGTGGCCGTGCTGACCGTGACTGGAGCGCCTCAGTCACCTCGGCCACCGCTGCCGGCCTGGCTACTTGCACCCTAATTTTGTCAGTTAGGGATATTACGCTGGGAAAGGCAGCGTGTCGGCGAACGGTGTGGCGTCGCTAGTGGCAGGGCGCCCTTTAAGGCTGTGCATTTAATTTGTGGCGAGGGCCCTCAGGGCGGCGCGAGGAGGCCCTTCCGGCCGAGGGCTGCGGTTAGGGCCGCCGCAGGCGCGTGGTAGCAGCGGCAGGGCGAGAAGGGAGGTGGCAGCCAGCGTTGTCCCCAGAGGCGGGGAACTTTTTGTCACGGATGGGGAAGGAAATCGGCCGTGGACATTTAAAGGAAGCATCCAAGTTTTTGCCTGCTGTCATTTAGGGAAATTACTGAATACCTAAATCAGAATGGTCGGAGTCGAATTTCAATCGTTGTCCTTCCGACTTATACCAACTTATAACGAAATCTGGGTGGGGGTGCGATGGGGAGGCTCCCTTTTAAGTAACCTACACAGACGGGTTGTGAAACAGTGTACAGCGTGTCAGCAGAGCGTTAGTCGATTCAAGGCAGAGGGCATCCTTGCGTCAGAGAGGCCATCGCTTAGAAAAAAAAAGAGTCCTTGTCTTGTACATCTACACAGATTTTTTGCAAGTCATTGAAGTGTATGGCAAGGGGTAAATCAAAAGTCAAACGTTTGTTAAGCTTAATGGACTGAACTGCGGGGTCAACAGTCCCTAAATTTACAAACTACTTATGAACTGCCTTATACTAGAGACGACACAAACATTCATGCCCGAGTGACCGAGGGGGGATTCGAACCCCCGACGGGGAACGGCCTTAAGCATCAGAGCATAGCGCCTCAATGAGCTTGGCCACTCCGCCGCGGCGAAGTTTCAACTAACCACTTTTATTATATTTCTCTATCGTTTCATTCTTAATGTTCGTGAGAAAAAGGAACACTTATATCTTCCTGTTTTTGATCTTTTCTGCTACTTTGATATGGATGCTAACAATGTATGTTCTTATTCGGAAGAGATACAGTGATCCGCAATGTCGCAAGATTTCCAAACGTGACATAAAGTCGTTGATGAGGTATGCGCCCATGTCAGTAGTAATTGATAAACAGTGCTATTAGGACGCCGTGTAAAATTATAGGGCCACAGATAGTGATGTGGTCAACGTTTATTGACGCGTTTCAATTAAATCATCTTCAGAATCTGTAAAGTTACAAACATCAATAAGCCTGATGTCACAAAAAGATAGAGAACTGTATGGACAACAGAGATACCGAAATACATTACAAACACAGAAAGGCGGGAGACCACAGGGCGTATTCAAATGGGAGTAAAATTAACGGATACTGTCAGCTATTATAACGTCCTGATCTGCCGCCTTTCTGTACTCGCCATGTCATGGGGCACCACCATAGGTGTGTGAGTTTAACAATAAGAGCTGCATACAGTTGTATTGTATTGTATTGTCCCGTCCTCTCCATTTTAAACTTAAATATTTGTAGGATTACTAGGTTTTAATTCTTTCTATTTGGTTTTATATAGTTTCTATTTTCCTTATCACCAACTGGTGGCGTCTAGCGTTTACTTCGACGATGCTGGGTGATTTGGCTTCAGTAATGTTCAGCAGGGCCTTGACGCCATACAATTTTGTTATGTTAACTCCCCCCCTCCCCCATCCACGGTATGTACTTAAGATATTTGTGTTTGTAATGCACTTAGGTATTTCTTTTGTCCATACAGTTCTCTATCTTTTTGTGACACCAGGCTTACTGATGTTTGAAACTTTACAGATTCTGAAGATGGTTTAATCGAAACGCCTGAATAAACGCATGACCACATCACTGTCTGTGGCCCTATAATTTTTTTACACAGCGTCCTAATAGCACTTTTTATCAATTTTATTTACGTATTGGGAAACTGAAATGTTGTAGCTGTTTCGACTTAAGCTTCTCGTCAAGGTACGAAGTTGTTACAATTAATATACGTGCCTAAATTCTGATCCCAAATTAACAGGTAGGTACTTGTGTCATGGATGTCTCACACAAGTGTTCGTGGGTGCGAAAGTTCAGAGTGGGGAGAATATGGTGTTACAACACACTGAGACAGTCTTGGCCTTGCACAAGCGGGTCAGACGACACGATCGACGGATTGGAAAGTTTGTTTTGGAAGACCGCCGAAGGAACACATCCCCTCCAAAGTTGGCATTTCTATGGAATCTGTACACTCAGTCTGCCTGAGAACCTTAAAATGCTAAAAGTGTCATCTAGGTGGTCGGCACGAATCCTGACGGATGACCAGAACGCTGTGCTCGCGGCATATTGCTAGGCATGCTGACGGGCGATGGCAACATGAATGGGACTTTCAAGCCATCGACTGTGATAGTGGACGAGAAATGAGTGCCCTTTTCTAAATCCTGAAACGAAACTTTACTCAGTTCAATGGAAGTTCACACTCACTGACAAGGAAAGTACATGGGCTCGAAAAAACATATCTGTATGAACGTTTGCTTACAGGATCTCTACGTACACCTCAATGTGATGGTGGGTGTCGTTTTTATGCAAAACTCTGCAATCATGCTCCAGATAGCACTGTAGATGTAACTGTAGACGCCATACGTAATGCAGATATCTTGACTATAACTTATGTAATAATCATCGTTCTCTAGCGTATTGTCATCAAAAGCCGTGATGATAGTTGCAAATTTAACCTTCTCGGAAGACTGTTAGTATTCACTACCACTGATTCCATCGCGTCTTCCCGCACTTACCGTAGCACTACCGTTTGCAATAGTTGTTCGTCATTATCATCCCTATTATCATCATTATGTGTTAGTCTTACAACAGTATTTAACTTACGCTCATATTTCTGTATCATAACAGATACGAGAAAGCATGCGAATGACTCATCTTCTACACTAATACCATCTTCACGCAGAAAGGCTCTTCGTAACTTCATCTCAATCAATCGCAATACATTAGCAGGATTGATTAGCAATCGCCACCCCATCTGACGCTTCACCCCACAAATAACGTCACAAAACGCAACTTAGGAGGCACACTGGCGAACCGACAGGTCAAACTGCAATTTGGCATGGCACACGGAGAGGCCTCTGACGGACGATTGAAGAGTTTTGCAGATGCGGGAGTATCACTAGTGTAATAAGTGACCTTTACATTATCTCTCATGCGATTTTGGTGTATATGTGTTTGTTCGAGTTCAAGTACTTTCCTTGTTAGACGAAATAAATTCGGGTAAGCGCCACTGCTGAAAAAATTACGTTGGCCATGTTCTGGGACCGCGATGGCGTAATCGTTACTCGTTGCATTCCAAAGGGCACGATGGTGACAGGTGCGTTCTGCCGAGATGTTTTTCAGAAAAAGTTCCTTTCAGGGCAGCGTGAAAAGTTGCCGGAAGAGGCTGAATATGTGCTCTTTCATCAAGACAACGCATCACCACATCGGGCGATCGCTACGCTGCAGCTTTTTGTGACAACTATGAAGAGGTCTCTCATCCTCCATGCTGACCTGACGACTGTTGGCTTTTTCCAGCGATCAAAGACTCCCCGCGTTCGGTCACTCACTACCCGAGCTGCGATTGCATATGCGATGACCCATTTGTTCAAAGTTTGATCCTAAACTAAGCCAATTTGACGTAAGGACAAAAAGGGATTTGCTACTTTATCGAAGCTGAGTCATCGGCAAAGATCTGCACAGTGGTGTGATTGGAGGCACTGCTGCACGGCCACTACGGTCGGGGGTTCGAATCCCCCTCGGGCATGAATATTTGTAACGTCCTTAGCCTTAGTTAGTTCATAAGTAGTTTGTAAGTTTAGGGACTGATGACCCCGTAGTTAAGTCCCATAGACTATACAAACATTTGAACATTTTTTGGAGGCACTGCGTGCGAGAGTTGTCTGGTCTTTATTTAATGAGTACACTTGTTAATAAGGATGGGAATATTTTGATAACTGGTATGTGACTGCTTTTAAGAAGAGAAACAGATGTACAAAAATAATGAGTTCAATGCAGATGAACACTGAGTTCAATGCATATGAATACCGAGCAACATTGGAACTAACGAAATAATCCATGATGAGGATAACTCTCACTGCTTCAAATTAATGTGCTTTTAGTGATCCAGGAGCAAAAACTGTCATACCTGCAAAAGTATTAGTAAATTTTCAATTCGTATCCTTCCGAATCAGACACCAGAACGTGTACAGGCGCTTGATGAAAAATTCTTAATGAACAGAAGCGAGCCAGCCGAAACAATTTCAAGGTTGAAATGGGAAATGGTGGCCGATGTTGGATTTCAGACCCCCAATCGTCCTCACTATTTGGCAGCACGTGCAGCTACAAAATCTGTATAAGGTGTTGATCCTGATACGATGGTGAGTCAATTCTAGGCACACTTACCCTCCAGGAAGTAACTGCAAAAAATGTTCTCCGATTGCCAGCAGGAGCTAGAAATGATGGCGCCCATACTCTAAATGAGAAGATAAATAGCAGCAAGTACATAGAAAGGAAAAAACAGCTGGGAGCATACCTGTATTTAGTAGCAAAGGTTTACACCTTTGCCGCATAGCAGACTATTCAGTGTAATCCAGGTATGTTTTTCTATGGAATAATGACCCTTCTTTATTGAAACAATACTGTAGCTAAAGAGACATTGAATATATTTTATATAATACGTAGCACAGTTGATCTAACCAATGATCAAAAATTTCATAACCATGCCTGTTTCTGGTTTGTTGAAATATATATACACTTTAATGGAAATAAAAGCGGACATAGATTCATGGCGTCGTAGTTGTGAAAAATGTTTGCAGTTTGTAATGTAAGCCCCCTTCTAAGTCGATGTGACCAATATAACATGCGTACAGAAGATACTCCATCTTTTGCATATATTAATCTTTCGAATGTGGACTCAGCTACAATATTTACTTATCTTGAATTGTCGAAGTTGATAACTTTGCTTTCGTAGGTGGTGTAACGAAATAAGTCCAAGATTTATTGATTATTAAGGTCAGCTCATGATTTTTAATTCATATTACCATAAAAAAATCAAATCAAATCAAATGTTTGTAAATCTATCGGACTCAACTGCTTGGTCATTAGTCCGTAGCTTACAAACTACTTAAACTAAGGTCAACTAACCTAAGGACAATACAAACACCCATGCCCGAGGGGGGACTCGAACGGCGAACGGACACACTTACCGCAGCACGGCGCCCCAATGCGCACGGCTAATCCGCCGCGGCATATTGCCATAAATGCATGTATTGTTTGTACTTGAAAATAAACAAAATCATGGCCTCCATCTCGCCCTCGATTTTAATACATCTCCATAGATATAACAACACCGAGATACATACTACATGAAAAACAAACTACGTGCTATCTAGAGCAGATAAACTTCGTAACTACCCTCTTTTAACATCTCACGTTAACTTTTATAGAACACAGGAAATTACTAGTACATTCTCTCACGTTAAGTGGAAATAGTTATATCAAAACAATTTTATGTATAGGCGTTGATAAAAGAAAACAAAGTGTGTGGTTCAAATGTTGAAACGTTTTGTAAACCTATAGGACCAAACTGCTAGACTTGGAAACTACTTAAACTAAACTTACACTGAGGGCAACACACACATCCGTGCCCGAGGGAGGAGTCGAACCTCTAGCGGGAACGGCCGCCCAGTCCGTTCAAAAATGTTCAAATGTTTGTTAAGCTTTTGGGACTTAACTACGGGGTCATCAGTCCCTAAACTTACTAACTACTTATGAACTACTTACGAACTATGACGGCACAAATATACATGCCCGAGGGGGGATTCGAACCCCCGACCGTAGTGGCCGTGCAGACCGTGACTGGAGCGCCTCAGTCCCCTCGGCCACCGCGGCCGGCGCCCAGTCCGTAAATTGGTCATTAGACCACACGGCCATTCCGCACGGCAAAGTATGTGGTGGACGTTTTGAATACCAGCGTGCACACAGTAAACAAAAGAAACCATTAATCTGGTAAAATAGACATTTAGTATAGGTTGTGATATTGAATTTATTAGTTCAAATGTGTATGAAGCTATGGAACCAAACTGCAGTGAACATCACTCCTAGACTTACAAACTTTTTAAACTAACTTATGTGAACACACACACACACACACACACACACACACACACACACACACACACACACACACGCACAGAGAGAGAGAGAGAGAGAGAGAGAGAGAGAGAGAGAGAGAGAGAGAGATGCCGGAGGAAGGACTGGAACCTCCGAGTGGGAGCAGATGCGCACTCCACAAGAAAGCGCCTTAGAGCGCACCGACATTACCGCTGAGCAATTTATAAGTATATCAGTTTAATACAAATAGTCAATCCCTGAGACGGATTTTCATCTCGAATATGTCAAAGACAGTAATGATAAATCTGAAGCATAGAATTGAAATTTATGATGCTGCCGAGAATCGAACCCAGACCTTCATGCTTACTAGGCAGACGTCTTACTGTTAGACCACCACACGACTAGCGTTTATTTGTATTAAATTGATATTTATATCACCTTAACAGGATTGTTCCAACATGTCCATTGCCGAGGTGATATTCCGCTGCATGGAGAACCTTGGCAGTAGTGGCAATGTTCTATAGAATACATAAGCTGAATTAAAGTTTGTGACGTGGAGGGAAATGGTACTTAGACTATTCCTTAAACGTTAGTGGTGTGGTGGTCTAACGGTAAGACGTGTGCCTAGTAAGCATGGAGGTCCGGGTTCGATTTCCGGCCGCATCACAAATTTTATTTCTTTTATAGTCTTATTAGTATATGTCTACATACTACGTTTACTGGAATTTGCAAAATAATTTATCGTTTACGTCGAAATATCAGGTGTTGCAATAAAGTTTAATCTGCTTTTTTTTCAAATATGGATTTTGGCGGCACGAAAAAAACGAAGTATTATAAATTTTAATTATTAGTTGTTTTCTAACCGAATATAAATACTGAAATTTCGGAAATATGTGATAAACAACACAAACAAGTAATTTCCAGTAGTTAGCGTCCGCCTGCGTATCTCAGCGGTAGCGTCGCTGACTACCACGCAAGGGGCCCGGGTTCGATTTGCGGCAGGGGACTGGATGTTGTGTGTTGTCCTAATCATCATCATCATCTCATCATCATTGGCACGTAAGTCGCCCACGCGGTGTCAAATAAAAAGACTTACACTAAGGCTGCCGAACATACCAGCAAGGGAAACCCATAAGTTCATTTCGTTTCCACTAGTTAATGAACTTTAAATACTATGCTGATGTGAAATAATATTTTAATAATCTCTCTGATAGTGGAATCGTACTCACTTTTGTAAACAATTATCCATAGACAGATTTTGACATGTAGGATAGCTTTAAAAGTCGGTCCGTTGTATTTCTGTAATTGTTTCTCTTGTTATGTGTTGTTATAAGCTGAAGGGAGATTACGTCGAGAAGTGCACAAGATTCACAATTTTCGCGCGATTATTTTGGGAGATAAAATGTGTGTGTGTGTGTGTGTGTGTGTGTGTGAGAGAGAGAGAGAGAGAGAGAGAGAGAGAGAGAGAGAGAATGAAAGAGAGAGAGAAGAGGGGGCGGGATGTGGAAAGGTAGAAAGCAGGCAGACAGGTTGAAGTGGAGTCAGAGATTTGGAGAGTCAGAGGCAACACTTGTGTGGGAGTGTGAGGGTGCGGGTAATTAGGTTATGGCGCATGGCAGGCAGTGAGGCAGTTACCGTGTGTGAGGCGGAGGCCCGCCGCCCTTGATCACATGCCGGCCGGCCGGCGGCCCGGAATCCATACCCAGCACAGGCACGCCGCTACTGGGCACCGTGGTTAGTGGCAAACGCCAGGGCGCTTTCTGTGACGTTCTGTGCACCACTCACCATTAAAACTGCAACGCCGCAACGCAGCACGCGTGAAGGCGGCACGGTGTTCTGGATATGCAAATGATCTCCACCTTATTTCAGAAGACACACAAAAAACTGATTGCACTGATACCAGTCTTATTCTCTAAGGGGCTTTGGCTGCTAGACGTATGAACTAAAGGCGCAGGAGGAGGACATTAAAGCAAGCATATAATTCCAATAATTATATTTCAGGAAACCAATGGTTTTCTCTATATGATGAACTAACTAGTCATGTGTAGTTCGCGAACGAACTAGTTCGGAAGAGCGGTCCTACAGGCGAACTGCGCGAACTAGTTCGCAGATCCCTCGCCTCTTAGTTCGTCCGCTCCTTTTCCGAAGACTGTCGGGGAACAGCGAGAGGACGCAAGAACGCGCAGAATCGCGTGATTCCCTTCTGCCAGTTACCGTCATTTCGAGCTGAGATGCAACTCAGCTGTAGTTTCATAGTTCACTGCCACAACAGATCTAGTTTAAGAATAAAGTACTACAAGTACTCTGTATGAAAATTCGTTGAATACCATTGTATCACCCATTCGTGTTAATAACTGGTTTACTTGCCGGAGTATTTGATGTCGAATTGCTCAAAAATACGGGTACTAGCACACGCTTTGACAACACTGATTCATTATATAAAAAAGCTGTCATAGCAAAAGAAAAAGCTCTTTTAGTAGCGGTAGCAAAAGCCAAAAAGAGCGGACGAACTAACAAGAGCGGACGAACTAAAAAGAGCGGACGAACTAAAACGAGCGGTCTAACTAAAAAGCGCGGAATTAAAAATCACGTGTTTGCCTTCTGCTGATGAGTCATTTCGACGTGACCGTCTGCCTGCTAGATTACATAGTTCCGTGCTACAAAATTTCTGTTTTGATGTGTTCTGCACTCTGCAATATCTGACTAATAAATTCCATAATGCCAATATGTAGAGATAACTGTAAACTTAAACGCGAGAAATCATCCACAGACCGTTTCTTTTGGTTTGCGTGATATCGTTAGTGGCTCAAGTAGCAAGCTCATGAAGCTGCTTGGTGGGGGAACTTCTCCCTCCACCTGCATGCGCAGACCACGCCGCTCAGCCGTCACTGGGAGCGGACGAACTAATAGAACGAACTAGTTCGCGGCAGAGCCGCGAACTAAAATGAGCGCTCCCGAACTATAGTGCGAAAGTCTAGAAGTAGCTGTATACCCGGCGTTGCCCGGGTGTTTTTGTTCTACACTCTCGTAGTCTACCTCCCCTTCCCTAATCTATTGAATTCCTCTTTCTTTCCCATGTCTCTGTTCGTTTCCACCTTTCCCTTTCTCGGTAAGGCACCCTCTGTCATGTACAATACCAACATGTATGTATCCTTTGACCTTCCTCTTGGTATGAGTGTCGTGTGTGCAAAAATTCATCAAGATCTGAGAAAACCTATTCATTTAGTCAAAGTTCGTATGTTAAGTACCATCCACCGTGCACAGAACGAAATTTACACAGACAGTGACATTTCTCTTGTTTTTATAGTGAAGTGTGCAAATTTTCATAAATATCGGAACAAAACTGTGAATTAGTATGCAATAGAAACACCAAGTCATATTGAAAAACATACTTTGTTGTTCTCAAATTTTCCAGTTAATTTCATACAAACTGTGTTCTGAGAATATAACAACAATAAAAGGATCTGTGAAAACGGTCGAGCCGTTCTCAAGTTATGCCGCGACCAACATACTTAGTGATCCGTTTTTATCTTGCAACATACTCTCCCCCATGCACCGTGTGAAACTTTAGGTAGACGGTGAACTTCCTTTTGAAGGTCAAACGTGCAAAGTTTCATGAAGGTCGGAATGAAACTGTAGATTTCGCCAGTCTGTAGGAAAAGTATCCGCCATTCACCTTCATCCCGTCCTATCGTAAATACTTTCTTAGCTAACATCTTCTACCTTTAAACTACATACCGGCAAAATTTCAGCTTCATAGGTGCAGTAGTTTTAGATTTCGTGTTTCGTCAGTGAGTGAGTGACCTTTAGCTTTTAAATGTAGAGAGATATCTCCTGAATTATGGGTCCTACAAAGACATTATTTACTAGGTTCGTAAACAGGAATATTAAGGAAACTGCCTGTGAAATTTGTTGAAAATTGATTTGGTAGTAAAGATGTAGTAAATTACAATCTCATGCTTTTTAGGGCGAAGTTTCATGTATTTCAATGTCTTTGACGTCATAGCAGCTGAACTATATGTCGTAACACGATATTATTTTGAAGATACATCCAGTGGTGCATATGTAAAACGTTTGCAAAATACCTCGAGAATAGAGTTAGTAGGAAAGACGTAACAAATCAAAACGTCATGTATGATGTGGCGGTTTTTCATTAACGTAATTGTTTATTATTCCATATCTCCTGAACTGTGTGTCGTACTATGATAAAATTTCGAACGTACGTTCAGTGGCTTGTTTGTATACTGTCTGTATCATTTCTCGTGAATACAATTAATAGTTTACGAGTAATTGATTGTAACGTCATGCCAAATGACGCAATTTTACTTCATGAACGCCGAAAAAGTAGTAAGCGACAAACTTTTTTCCTATCATCATTTAGCTGGGTTGTCAGCGAGAAAAAGTTTCCTAAAGGTTTGAAATTTTGTTTGAAGTTTGTTGCAAGTCGCTAAGTGCTCTCCTTCTAAAATATTGGGCAGTTAAATGTCACACTGCCATGTGCCGCAAGACGGGGAAGTTTTCAATGTTTATGACGTCGTATCTCCTGAACTATAGGCCCTATCGCAAAATCCTTTCTTAGCTAACGTCTTCTACCGATGAACTACATTTCTGCCAAATTTAAGCTCCATAGGTGAAGTAGTATTCCAGATTTCGTGTTTAGTCAGTGAGTGAGTGAGTGAATGAGTGTCCTTTCGCTTTCACATAGATAGAGATTACAACTTATAACAGAGTATCGTTCAAGTGTTTGTTAAGCTTATGGGACTTAACTACGGGGCCATCAGTCCCTAAACTTACAAACTACTTATCAACTACCTTATACTAAAGACGGCACAAATATCCATGCCCAAGGGGGGATTCGAACCCCCGACCGTAGTGGCCGTGCAGGCCGTGACTGAAGCGCCTCAGTCTCCTCGGCCACCGCGGCCGGCAGAGTATCGTACTAGAAGACAACGTAAGGTATCCTAGTATTTTTTTTCCTTACTAGTACAAGTATTCGATGTTAAGTTCCTTGGAAGCACATTGCTGTAAAATATTAATTACGTACACTAGATTTTTTGTAAGAAAAATATTTAGCTCGGCAGAAGGTCGTAGACAACATAATTCGTTTTAAATTCTGTGAAAAAAATGCCAGCAATATATGTCTGTAACAGTTCCTTTCATAAGATAAAGATGAAAGAGTCACCTGAAAATAAACAAATAAATAAATAAAATAAAAATGCTCAAAAAAGAACAAGTTCTCCTAATTAATTTTATGATATTTATAATTAACAAATTCTAAAAAATTATTTAATAGTTTGATATTATAACGCTTTACAAAGAAAACAGACAAAAAACCGTTACTCTAGCTCGGTCTGCTGAGCAACTCTAGTCAATTTTCGAGAAGGCTTCTTTTAATCGATATATCTCGCAAAATACTTAATATTTTCCATTTTCCTAACCCGTACTTTGTTGACTTATCTCGTGCAATACTAATGAAAAATATTAAGTTTGGAAATGTGAATGTTGAAGAGCTACAAAGAATCTAGTTTTTAAGTGTTTTTAATTTTTTTATGTACCTCTAAAAACGAAACAAAGAAATCAATACATACAAAAAAGCAATAGATAGGTCATCTGAAGACCATTACTTTCTAACTGAACGTTTAGCCATGAGAGTTTTATATTTTTATTTTTATTATTATTTATTTATTTAAGAAATACCATTTTCTGCTACTTCGTGAATTTATTTGTAAATTTCTCCATCTTGGCTCCAGTTTCATGAAATAGAAACTCTACTTAAAATTAATTTACTTTACGGTCATATTTTTTGTTTTCATGTAATAGTTTTCGCGAATTTAACATTAGGCTGTCACACAATAATGTATGCCAAGATGTGTAGCTGTTATCCACCATGTCAAAGGTGAAGCTATTAGTTGTGTGGTGACATGTTCTGGCTGATCGGTGTGCACCGCGTTCTTGTTAATCCTAATTCCTCCGCAATCAATCTGACAAGGCGACCACATGGGTATCGGACTTTCGAATTTTTTGATACTTATGGTACGTGAAGTTCAGAACTCAAACAACAATCAGCCAAAGCCATTCGACGCAACTCTCAAAAATTCTCCAGAAAATCGGCTTTGAAGTTTTGCAAAGTAAAAATAAAAAAATTGAAGCATATGTCGGTGTAGTTCAGGTGACAGCGTTCTGGTTTTACAACACAAGGGGTCGCTGATTCGAATCCCGCCGCGGCATTTTTTTTTCATTGTGTTCGAATTTTTACTCAATTTTTTAACTAATGGTAATTTTTACGAAAATGCACGTATTTTAGTTTATTAGAAATTTCCTAAAATATATAAAGGTTGTTAGTAATGATGGTTTCACTCAAAAAGACGTAACAAGATATATTTTACAGTATTGGCTTCACTATTGTTTGAAGACGTTTGTCTTTGATTGTTCACTTCGAGAAAAGCTACGACGGTGCAAAACTGTGCCTACCTGCTCGAACGAATACGTGAAATTAGTGATAGATAAGATTGTATCAAACTTCATTCAATCATCACCACCAGCTGTTCTTTCCAGTCTTCGGCGAAATGATCAGGTATGCCTGGTTCGCTTCTGAACTGTGTGATACAAAAATATAAACAAAGTTTGATTTCCAGTTGACATATCAAAGAATCATTGTGACAGTAAATATGTGGCCTTTGCACTATGTGATTGATGCCGTGAAAATTTTATGCCATGTTTTTACGATGCTATGTGAGACCATATCGAAATGAAGGATTTTTTTTCAGTATTGCCACAAATATGGAATTTCTTAAATTTAAATCCTCATTACTGACAACCTTTTCATAACATATAGAAAATTACGAAGAAACAAAAATATATTCATTGTTCAGAAAATTACCATTAGGTATTAAAATGTTGTAAGTGTACGGAAACGATAAAAAAAATTACATATCACAGCGAGTTTTGAACTACCGACTCTAGCTATGTGAAACCAGACCGTTACCACCTGGGCTACACCACCACATGCCACAATTCCTTTATTTATTGGTACTTATATGTTCAAATGTCTGTAAAACTGCGTGGTCATCAGTCCGTAGCTTACAAACTACTTAAACCTAGGTAAACTAACCTGCGGACAAACACACACACACACCCATGCCCCAGGGAGGACTCGAACCTCCACGGCGAGCAACCGCGCGCTCCGTAGCGAGGTGCTTTAGACCGCACGGCTACTCCATCGCGGAGTACTTATATGTGCTTGCAAAACTTCAAAGTCGATTTTCTCGAGAATTTTTCAGAGTTGGCTTCAGCTGAAGCCTGAAATTCACGTACCATATCGTCATCATTCTTAGAGACTGAGCCGCGGCGAAACGGCCGAGCGCATTGAGGCGCTATGCTTCGATGATTGTGGCAGTTTCCCGTCGGGGGTTCGAATCCCCCTTTGGGCATGGATGTTTGTGCTGTCTTTAGTATCAGGTAGTTAAAAAGTAGTTTGTAACTTCAGTGAGTGATGACCCCTTAGTTATGTCCCTTAGGCTTCACAGACATTTTCATTAGAGTGATTAAGTCTTTCAGCGTTCAGTCTAAAGCATAGTCCCTCTAATAAAATTCCTCCGTGATCCTCTATTCAGTGCTAACATTGATGCCACGTCTAATGCTACACCTTTTACTTCAAAATCATTCTTAACCGAATGTAAGTACTTTCTCCTTGCTCTACCTCGACTCCTCTTGCCCTTAGTTCAGTCTAAAGCATAGTCCCTCTAATAAAATTCCTCCGTGATCCTCTATTCAGTGCTAACATTGATGCCACGTCTAATGCTACACCTTTTACTTCAAAATCATTCTTAACCGAATGTAAGTACTTTCTCCTTGCTCTACCTCGACTCCTCTTGCCCTTAGTTCAGTCTAAAGCATAGTCCCTCTAATAAAATTCCTCCGTGATCCTCTATTCAGTGCTAACATTGATGCCACGTCTAATGCTACACCTTTTACTTCAAAATCATTCTTAACCGAATGTAAGTACTTTCTCCTTGCTCTACCTCGACTCCTCTTGCCCTTAGTTCAGTCTAAAGCATAGTCCCTCTAATAAAATTCCTCCGTGATCCTCTATTCAGTGCTAACATTGATGCCACGTCTAATGCTACACCTTTTACTTCAAAATCATTCTTAACCGAATATAAGTACTTTCTCCTTGCTCTACGTCGACTCCTCTTACCTTTAGTTCAGTCTAAAGCATAGTCCCTCTAATAAATTCCTCCGTGATCCTCTATTCAGTGCTAAAATTGATGCCACGTCTAATGCTACACCTTTTACTTCAAAATCATTCTTAACCGAATATAAGTACTTTCTCCTTGCTTTACGTCGACTCCTCTTACCCTTAGTTCAGTCTAAAGCATAGCCCCTCTAATAAATTCCTCCGTGATCCTCTATTCAGTGCTAACATTGATGCCACGTCTAATGCTACACCTTTTACTTCAAAATAATTCTTAACCGAATATAAGTACTTTCTCCTTGCTCTACGTCGACTCCTCTTACCCTTAGTTCAGTCTAAAGCATAGTCCCTCTAATAAATTCCTCCGTGATCCTTTATTCAGTGCTAACATTGATGCCACGTCTAATGCTACACCTTTTACTTCAAAATCATTCTTAACCGAATCTAAGTACTTTCTCCTTGCTCTACATCGACTCCTCTTACCCTCCGCTGCCGAGCCCATGAGTGTAACCCATGCGTGTAACATGACCCTACCATCTCAACCTGTTCTCTCTATTTCATCTATGGTGTTCATTCCACGTTTTTCTTTGATTTCCTCATTGTGGACACTCTCCTACCATTGCTCTCATCTATTAGTACCAGCAATCACTCTTGCTACTTTCATATCTGTAACATCAACTTTATGAATAAGGTAACCTGTATCCACCCAGCTTTCACTCCAATTCAACAAAGTTGATCGAAAGATAGAGCGGTTAACCGCTATCTTAGTCTTGGTACTGACTTCCTTCTTGCAGAAGAGAGTAGATCTTACCTGAGCACTCACTGAATTAGCATTTTAACACCTCGATTCAAGTTCTTTCACTATTTTGCCATCCTGTGTGAAAATACATCCTAGGTACTTGAAACTGTCAACCTGTTCTAACTTTGTTCCTCCTATTTGGCATTCAGTCTGTTTAAATCTCTTTCTGACAGACATTACTTTAGTTTTGGAGATGCTGATCTTCATATCATTATCCTTATACCTTTGATCGAGATCTGAAATCTTAGATTGCAACCTTTCAATCGAATCTACCATCACAGCTAAGTCATCTGCTTATGCTAGACTGCTTATTTTGTTTTCATCTATTTTAATCCCGCCCTGTCAGTCTACTGTTTCCAACATATGATCCACGAATAATATGAACAGCAGTGGTGACAACCCTAAACCATGAACTTAATTTGCCGTCTACTCTAACTGCTGCCTGACAGTCTACGTAAATACCTTTAATTGCCTGCAGAAGTTTGCCTCCTATTCCGTAATCTTGTAGAACTATCAGGAGCTTCCTCCTAGTAACACGGTCATAGGCCTTTTCTAGATCTATTGACACATAGATACAATTCTCTGTTCCATTCATAGCACTTCTCCATTATCTGCCGTAAGCTAAAGATCTAGTCCTGACAGCCTCTAAGAGGCCTAAGCCCACACTGATTTTCATCCAAATTGTCTTCAATTAATACTCGCGCTCTCCTTTCAACAATTCCTGAGAATATATTCCCCACAACGCTGATTAAAGAGATACCTCGATAGTTGTTACACTCTTTTCTGTTTCCATGTTTGAAAATTGGCGTTACTACCGCTCTTGTCCAATCAGACGGTACCTACCCCGACTCCCAAGCCTTGTCAATTATTCTGTGTAACCATTTGAAGCCTGACATTCCACTGTATTTGACTAGTTCTGGCTTAATTTCATCCACCCCAGTCGCTTTATTGCACTGTAATATATTGACCATTCTCTCCACTTCATCAAATGTAATCCTGTTTCCATCATCTTTCCTACCCTATTGTACCTCAAAATAACACACATCATTGAACGTTTCACCTTCATTGAGCAGTTCTTCAAAATATTCCCTCCATCTGCCCAGGCTATCCACAGGATTGACTAGCAGCTTTCCTGACCTGTCCCAAACACTTGTTAATTCCTTCTTCCCTCCCATTTGAAGACTGCTAATTACACTCCAGAATGGTTTTCCCGCAGCTTGGCCCATAGTTTCTAGCTTATTTTCAAAGTCTTTCCACGATTTCTGCTTAGTTTATGCAATTATGCGTTTGGCTTTGTTTCTTTATTTAACATAATTTTCTCTGTCTGCCTGATTTCAAGTATGGAACCATTTTTGAAATGCCTTCTTTTTCTTTTTACAGGCATCCTTGACTGTGTCATTCCACCACGCTGTTTGCTTCTTTCTGCCTTTATGCACTACTGTTCCAAGACATTCTCCAGCCACTTCTAGTAGTATGTCCCTGTACCTTGACCATTTCTCTTCCAGTGACTGTAAATGACTACATTCAACTAACTGATAACTTTTTGAAATCATTGTCCTGAAGCTTCTCCACTTTTATTCTTCTACATATTGACCTGAGTTTCTGTACTTTTGGCCTCACAAAACCTATTTCGCTGCAGATTAAATAATGATCAGTATCGTCAAAGAACCCTCTGAAAACACGCGTATCCTTGACTGCCTTCCTGAATTCCTGATCAGTTGTTATATAGTCAATGACAGATCTGGTTCCCCTGCCTTCCCAAGTATACCGGTGAATGTCCTTATGTTTAAAAAAGGAGTTAGTGATAGCTAAGGCCATACTGGCACAGAAATCCAAGAACTGTTTATTGTTTCTATTGGCCTCCATATCCTTTCCAAACTTATCCTTAACTTTGTCATACACTTCTGTTCGATTTCCTATCCTGGCAATGAAGTCACCCATGAGCAAAACAATGTCCTTGTCCTTCACTCGAACTACTATAACACTAAATGCGTTTTATCTTGATCTGTCCCTTCACAGGGCGAATACACTGACACAATCCTAATTTTCTTGCTGAAGATGGCCAAATCTATCCACATCATACGTTCATTTACGTGTTGTTGTGGTCTTCAGTCCGTAGACTGGTTTGATGCAGCTCTCCACGCTGCGCTGTCCTCTGCAAGTCTCTTCATCTGAGAATACGTTCGGCAACGTACACCCTTTTGAATCTGCCTACTGCATTCGTCCCTCCGTCTCCCGCTACGATTTTTACCCCACACACTTCCCTCCAATGTTGTTGACAATTCCTTGATGTCTCAGAATGTGTTCCACCAACCTATCCCTTTTCTTAGCGTGGGCCAGAAATTTCTTTTCTTTCCAATTCGGTTAAGCACCTCCTCATTAGTTACGTGATCTATCCGTATAATTTTCATCATTCGTCTGTAGCACCACATTTCAAAAGCTATTATCGTTTTGTCTGAACTCCTTATCGTCCACATTTCACTCCCATACAATGCTACACTCCAGACAAATGCTTTGAGAAAGGACTTCCTAACATTTAAATTAATATTGGATGTTAACAAGATTCGCTTTTTTAGAAACGCTTTTCTTCCCATAGCCATTCTGCATTATATATCTTCTTTACTTCGGCCATCAGAAGTTATCTTACTACCTAAATAACAAAACTCGTCTACTACTTTTATTGTCTCATTAGCTAATCTAATTCCGTCAGCATCGCCTGATTTTCTGACATTGCATTCCATTACCCTCGATTTACTCTTGTTAATGTTCATCTGATACCTTCCTTTCAAGACACTGTCCATTCCATTCACTTGCTCTTCCATTTCATTTACATACCTTATTGCAATTATGCTGTTTTAGATAGTTTTCCTGATGTAAAACCCTACACCCCACTGTGCTCTTCCTAATTTGTCTCCTGACAGGTACAGGTAGGCCTTGTATTCTCCGACTTCGACCTGTTTCCCCTTACTAACAGCTAAAAAGTCTAGCCACATCTTACTTGAAGCCTCTGCCAGCTCTACCTACTTCCCAGTGTAATCCCCATTGATGTTAATAGCTCCCCATCTCATTTGCCAAGTAGTACCCAAGGAGCCCCTGATCTGTTAGTTTGAGGTGGGACTCCGTCACATCCTAAGGTCCGAGGCAGTTAGCTCTGATTGTTGTCAACATCGTATTGAAGTACCTGGGAAGCAGGTTGCTAGCTTTACTTGCCCAGGGCCTCAATGGGTTTTATCCCTAACGGTTGAGGGACTAACCGGTGGTTTTGAGAGTCTGCCGTCTGAGCACAAAGGAGGCCACGACTCAGAATATGTCCGAGATGCCCAACCTTTTTCCAGAGTAACTGGTTTCCCAACTGCCAGGACCACTTACTTGGTCACTCATACGTTGCCCGTGGTTCATGTACTAGGACATGACTGCAGGAACCCACACAATGAACCACTCACGTACCATAATTATAAAAAAAAATTCTAAGATCCGATACCCATGTGGTCTCGTTATGAGAGCTGGCCCAGCATTTGTCGCGATTTCTCGATCATTGCAGCAGTGGAGTAGCCGAGCGGTCTAAAGCACCTCGCTGCGGAGCGCGCGATTGCTCGCCGTGGAGGTTCGAGTCCTCCTTGGGGCTTTACCTAGGTTTAAGTAGATTGTAAGCTACGGACTGATGACCACGCAGTTTGATTCGATAGATTTACAGACATTTGAACATTTGATTTTCTCGATCATTTCTGGAGTTCTGCTTGCCGATGGCCAACCTGAACGTGGCTCATCCTCAGTTGTTTCCATCCCTTCATGGAAGCGTTTAAACCATTCGTAAACACATTTTCTGCCCGCTCACGGCTCCCATCCCAAACACCTGCACCAACATTCCATGTATCTCCGTTGCAATCATCCCCAATTTGTAGCTTAACTTGATGTTTACACGTTGCTGCATTGCGCTTCGACACTTCCTCACATAACTGAGTACCTTCAGTTAGTCGCAGTCTGTTACATTACCGGTCACATGTAGTGCATGCCGTGTATCGGTTCTCCTCAAGACTCTGTGGACTCATGCAGTTATACCCACACATGCTCCGAATTGCCGTTCAGATATGACACCATTCACCGACACACTACAACTGTTTCGTATAAACGGTATGTCGACACACAAAAATCATAGCTGATCCTGTATCTATATCCTATAGAAAATGACGTTTATATTTTAATTGCTTAGACCTATCTTGTTGCATTTTAACTGCAACGCCTGGTATAACAATTCAGTTCGGCGGTGTTTGCACGGCAATAACGGATTCCGGCTTTACTGCTTTCAATTGTAGCTCATTTCTTCGGATTTTTATTTTATTATTTATTTAGAAGAATTTCAACGTAAATTTTAACAAGCGCTCAATAACTGCAGTTGTCTTTCCATAGCTATTGAAGACAGTTACGGAAATGTCATTTGCCGAAAACCTCGTTCGATTCCTAGAACCTAACCGTTCACGATTTAAAAAGAGTTGTTACGTCTTACGTGACTTGCCATATACAGGGTGAATCACAGAACACTTGACCCGCAAATATTTCGAATGACAATTTTATGAAGATTAATTTGGCAGCTACAACCGTTGAAAGTTTCGGGAACGTTGGCTGCGATAGCGTAGCTAACTGGCCGAGTGGCTAGCCCCTGGGGCACGGCCCACTGTCTCATGACCACCAGCCAGTCAAGAACGCTGTCGTAGACTCCGCCCCCAAAACTTTCAGTGGTTGTAGCTGCCAAACTAAAAGTGATAAAAATGTCATTCAAAATTCTCTGTACACAGCTGGTGTTAAAATTTCCAGTACAAGATAGAAACTACCATTGTTCCATTTGAAAAATTGTATGTTTCATAAAAAATACACTTTCTAGGAATTTTCACACTCTGTTTATTGGCTAACAATACGGGTACTTGACTACCAACCCATTCTGCGAAAACCGCACATCAATCGCACTTTCCGTTTCCGCAATATTTGCGGTGCAAGTGTTAAGTGATTCACCATATATACATATTTTAAAAGGAGTGTTTTGTTACTGAGGTCCTGATACATCAATTCCGTAAATAAATAGGCGCAGAGGGATCCTAATGATAAGTGTACCAAGCACGGCATATATTCTCTTTCAGTAGTTCGTAGCACTGCACGAAAGAAATATTTCGCAGAATACTGGCACGGATTCGTGCAGCTCGGGTACTCAGATTTCTCATTAATCTTCTGCTTGCTGGCTATATAGGTGAAACGTGCATCGCGCTTCTCCTGGGTCTTTTTTTCAAAAAATTATGAAATTTTGTGGCTCTTTGTCCGTACCTGTGCCCGTATTCACAGCTGCACGGGGCTTTTTAACGCCCGCTTTTGACGGCCGTAATGAGACGCCTTTCCACTCCGTTGCTCTGCGTCGCCTACTCGCTTGCTGTCGGCACGTATTCCGCTGTACCGTCGTATCGCGACCTATTTCAGGCTCAGGAAGCAACTGGAACATCACTTTTTTGTGATCACTAAATTTTTTCTCCTAATCCTTAGACTCTCAGGTTTTTTCCAAAATGAAAGACATTATCGTATTTGAATTAGTATCACAATCAGGAGTAACAGTACTTAAAAATGTTTTTCCCCATTTCATTGTCTAACATGGAGAAGATGTAGGGAAGAGTAGTACACAGTGAAACAAAAATTACCCTTTTGATTGTTTCGTATAAAATACTTCTCACAAAACAAATTTTCTTTATTTTCTTGAAAGAACAATACTTTGTCAATATTTTGGGACAAAGAATAATAATTTTGCTACTAATTCATAAGTGAAATAATAATTTTAAACAACCTCCGCAAATGTTTCACTGTATGCTGTGTATAGTGCACAGTGAAACAGCAGCAATTTTTGTATTTATTACTTCTGAGTGACTTATGAAACATAAATATGTTTGTTAAATACAAGTACAAACATTAGCAGATACTAAATTTTGTTCAGTGTATATTAAGTCCACCAAAATTGATTGGAAAACGAATATACTGGTGGTTGGACAGTCTCTTCGTAGCCATAGGCAACACAGCTGGCAAAATCATTGCAATGTCCTTATGCGAAACACAGATTATGTCTCCTACAACTGGGAATGAAATGCAAGTATTTTTTTCCGAAGGTACGAGACTTCACACTCAGTACCACAAACTACTGACTTCAAGACGTTAGCTACAAAATATACATTGTTTTGGAATTTCTCCTTTTCTTCCAGCTCTGTCCTTTTTCTCAAAGCTGTTTGCTCTGGTGTTAATGTTAATATTATGCTTCTACCTTTGGAACATTTACTTGTTTATCTGGAAGGTGCTTTGGGAAAACCACGAAACTCTCTTGGCAAGATGTATGTTTTGCTGTTGTTACTTCAATGGCTTCCTCAACATCTTCCATAGTACCCTCCAAATTGTTAGGAGTAGTCATACATCCATCTGAGGCCAATAGTCCTGTTTCACTGTGTACCACATACAAGTGTTTCACTGTGTACCTAAGTTACCATAAACTAAAAGGTTAGTCACAACACTTTAAACTACATATCTACCAAATCTACAACTGGTCGATATATAGCTAAAGATGTGTATCTTATCACAAAACATAATATTTCTTTTAGCTTTATGTTATATAGAAAATATTAAACTTACAAATAGACGTTAACTGTAACTTCTGACCACCGAAAACCAATAGAATGTATAAAAACAAGAATAATCAACCAATCAAAGATATATTTTATCATAATTTACATACTGTGATACCAACAAGTAGAAAAAATTACTACAAACAATTGAAATGGAATGTTTCACTGTGTACCGTGTTTCACTGTGTACTACTCTCCACTACAAAGAAAGTGCAAGGCAAATGTTCAAATGTTTGTTAAGCTTAAGGGACTTAACTGCGGGGTCATCAGTCTCTAAACTTACAAACTACATATGAACTACCTTATAGTAAAGAAGGCACAAACATCCATGCCCGAGGGGGTATTCGAACCCCTGACCGTAGCGGACGTGCAAACTGTGACTGGAGCGTCGCAGACCGCTCGGCTACTGCGGCCGGCAAAGTGCAAAGAAAATTCATCTTGCGTTGTAAGGGACGACTGCGTAAGCGCTAAAAGACGTACTATGTCAGTAAGAAGAACGTATCCCCAAGTTTTAAAAAATCAGTAAAGATACCAAATATGGGCACAGTAATTCGAAAATCGTCAATACCAGCGTTCATTTCAATGACATCCACTGTTCAGGAAACCAGTATGAATGTGCAAGAACTAATAGAGATATTAAATGAAAAAATCGTATATTCAGAATGAAATGCACCCTGGAGAAAAGCAGGATTATGGGGCTAACTAGAGGACCGTAGGAGACAGAGAAGAAACGAGACAAATCAATTTTAAGGAACAGGCTATTTGAATAGACTATAATTTTACATACAGTGCTAGCCAGTTAAAATTCAAAGCCAAGGAAGGCGGGAGATATTACAGCGAAATTTATTTGTAAGATAACATGCTGTGTATAGAGAACCTGAATGTTGAATTTCAGTTTGCCAGCGGTAATAGGAAGTGTGAGAAAGGACAATGAAGTAACGGTGGCAGAAGATGGCAAAAGGACACAAAAGAGCAATGCATTTTACCAGTGTGTGTTGGACTTAACCTGGGGAAGAATGGTCACAAGGAAGTATAAGGAAGTACTGTTCAAATGTTCAAATGTTTGTAGAACCACTAGCCCCACTAGGCACTAGTAGTACATATAAACCAGCATCCACCAAATATTGGCACTGATGATGCCTTTCAAATAAAGGCTAAATGCATATGGCAATATAAAACTTTTACTTATTCAGATGCATAGACGGTTTACATAAATATCTACATTATAATATAAAAAAATCGCACTGACGTTTATTAAGGCCCACTTTAGATTTGTAGTTTTATACGTTTTTGCAAACATTTTGGAGCAAAATAATAATTTAAATAATAAAAAATTAATTAATAAGTGTGTCTGAAACCCTTTTAGGGAAAAAAATCGGCGGGTTCCGAACGACTGACCTGTATCACAGTCAAATGCATTGTCCACTACGCTACGGCTAACAGTTGGGAGCTGCTTTCTATAATCTCATACTATTGATGACCATTGTTAACTGATGCTAATATGGCATTTGTAGACACTAGATTATCATTTATCGTACAAAGAACTACGTGTTTTTTATTAATTCTTCAGTGCGCCACTGCTTTGAAATTCAATTTTCGCGTCAGATGAACGGTTTATTTGCAATTAAAATTACATTACAAACTGCTTTTTTTTTTTTTTTTTTTTTTTTTTTTTTTTTTTTTTTTTTTTTTTTTTTTTTTGGTATTACTAACGTATTTGTTGTCCGAAATATTTCAAGAAGCGAGGTTCTGGTCTTTGCAAACCAACAATTATGTCTGTAAAATTTGGTGCCGATCGGTCGAACGGTTCGACCTAAAAAGTGGTAACATGTTACAGCCAGACAGACATCGTCAAATCGCCGTTATTTTTGCAAATACCTGTGCAACAATGGAAGACATGAAAAAACATAATAGAACGCAGTTGTAGAAACTTTTCCCCTCTACCAATTAGGTTACTCAATTTTCGTGTCAGATGACCGGTTAGTTTGCAATTACAATTACATTAGAAACGATTTTTTTTTTGGATTACTACCGTATTTTTTTGTCCGAAAAATTTTAAAAAGGGAGGTTCTGGTCTCTGGCGGCCTACAGTTATGTGCGCAAAATTTGGTGCTGATCGGTTGAACGGTTCGTCATAATAACAGGGAACACGTTACGGACAGACAGACAGACATCCCAAATTCCCGTTATTTTTGCAAATATCTCTGAAACGATACGATATATGAAGAAAACATAAGAGAGCAAATTTGTAGAGAATTTTCTCCTCTACAAATACTGTTATTCGATTTTCGTGTCAGATGAATGGTTAAGTCGTTATTTTCATTTCAATTTCGACCTGTCAAAAGACGATCGCAAAGGCCCAGTTTTAGTGTTAGTACCATAACGTAACGTGGGCCAATAATACAGAACTAAAGGAGATAAAATCGGAGAAACATCAATGACACAGAGAGCAGTAAAACACACATTCAGAATTTAAAATGGCCACGGTGGCTAAAAGATACGTACATGTGCGGCGCTAAAAACTCATGAAAATTAAAATACACTCATTGAAGAACATACGACGATAACGAGAGCACACACTTAAAATCACATGGCAACTCGAATATTCGGCCTGTTCGTCAAAAGACGATCGAAAAGGCCCACGTTTAGCGTTACTACCTAAAGTGGGCTAAAATGTGTTATCACGATTTTCGCAACTAACTATGAGACCTTGCGGAAATTTAGTGTGGCATGAGACTTTGGTTAAGGGGCAGAATCGTAATATCTATGTTAAGACGCCAGGAAATAACTTTAATGGTATGAGAGAGAGTTGTAGAACTGAAAAGTTGCAACTAAAAGACAGATAATGGAATAAATCCAAAAATGGTTGAGGGTGTAGGTATATGTCATGGAACCTTTCAAGGACACTAATTAAAAAAAAAAAGAAAAAAGAAATAAAGGGCTCTAAAGCTTAAGGTGCAGCACATATACAGCCTATATACTAATCATTAGTAACTTGGAGCAGTGTGGGGAAATAGTTAAGACAGTAGTGTGTCTGATTGTAGTTCATATGATCAGGGTTTAATACTACCTATGAAAAATATTCCATTTTTATAATTTGTTTTAAAAATTCATGACTGTCTGCCTGTCTCTATACATATAATAGAAATATACATATAATAGAAATATATAATAAAAATTTGAAAAAGGGAGGTTCTGGTCTCTGGCGGTCTACAATTATGTGTGCAAAATTTGGTGCTGATCGGTTGAACGGTTCGTCATAATAACAGGGAACACGTTACGGTCAGCCAGACAGACGGACATCCCAAAATCGCCGTTATTTTTTAAAATATACGATCTTAGAAAATCAGGCGATGCTGAAGGAATTAGATTAGGTAACGAAACAGTGAAGGTGGTAGATGAGTTTTGTTACTTGGGTAGTAAAATAACATGCGATTGTCGCAGTACAGAGGATATAAAATTCAGAATGTCAATGGGAAGAAAAGCATTTTTGAAAAAAATAAATTTGCTAACATCGAATATTAATTTAAGTGTAAGGAAGTCTTTTCTGAAGGCCTTTGTGTGAAGTGTTGCCTTATACGGGAGTGAAACATGGACGATAAGCAGTGCGGACAGGAAGAGAATAGAGGCCTCTGAAATGTGGTGCTACAGAAGAATGCTGAAGATTAGCTGGGTAGATCGCATAACTAATGAAGAGGTACTGAACAGAATCGGTGAGAAAAGGAATTTTTGGCATACCCTGGCTAAAAGAAGGGATCGCTTGGTAGGACACATTCTTAGACATCGGGGAATCGTAAATTTAGCATTGGAGGGAAGTGTGTGGGGCAAAAATCGCAGAGGGAGACCAAGAGACGCGTATAGTAAGCAGATTCAAGTGGATGTCGGTTGCCTTTCTTATGAGGAGATGAAAAGGCTTGCTCAGGATAGAGTAGGGTGGAGAGCTGCATCAAACCAGTCTCCGGACTGAAGACCATAACAACAACATATCTGAAACGATACGAGATATGAAAAAAAAACATAACAGAGGGAAATATCTACAGAATTTTCTCCTCTACAAATGCGATTATTGAAATTTTGTGTCAGCTGTATGGGTTATTTTCGTTTGATTTCGAGCTGTCAACAGACGATCGCTAATGGCCACTTTTAGTGTTACTACCGAACCTAAAGTGGGCCAAAAGCAACTGTGGAAAGACAGATCAAAACGGAGACTAACAAAGTAGTGCGCTAATGTTTTGTATCGATTAAGATGGTAGACGTTGACTTGAGTTTGGCGACGTCACGTCGCCTGCCCTCTTTTGTGCCTCCACGCGGGAACGTGTGCCTCGGCGTAGCCCTGTAGGGTCGCTGTGTACGCGCGGCGGAGACGCAGAGGCGGATGAGCGTGCAGAGGGCAGCAGACAGCAGACAGGATGACAAAGGTCACTGGCTTGAGGCGGTGCCAGGCGGCCTAAAGCGAGCGAAGCCGCCGCCGCTGCCGCAGGGGGCTAGGCGGTCGCACAGCCCGACTCCTGACTGCTCCGACCGTCTGCCTCACCCAGCAACACGCGCTGCCACAGCCTGCCTGGAAACGGCTCCAAGAGCACTCGAGCTAGACCTGCGCATAATAGTTCGCGATCGGGAGCGCTCACTTTAGTTTAATGTATGGTTACACGATTGCAGAACAATCACTGTTCACAGCCTGGTTGTTCTCTTTTTCCAAACTTGCTCTATAAAGGACGATCGCACTGCAGTTTCTCCGCCCGAACACCAAAAACAGAGGATATCGAAATAATGACCGAGCGATAGGAAACTAACTGGAGTTGCCCAATACAGGAAACGCCTGACGGGATCCCAATTCGATTTTACACAGAGTGTGAACTAGACTTGCGCATAATAGTTCGCGATCTGGAGCACTCACTTTAGTTCGCGGCTCTGCCGCGAACTAGTTCAAAATGTTCAAATGTTTGTTAAGCTTATGGGACGTAACTACGGGGTCATCAGTCCCTAAACTTACAAACTACTTATGAACTACCTTATATTAAGGACGTCACAAATATCCATGCCCGAGGGGGGATTCGAACCCCCGACCGTAGTGGACGTGCAGACCGTGACTGAAGCGCCTCAGTCCCCTCGGCCACCGCGGCCGGCGAACTAGTTCGTTCTTTTAGTTCGTCTGCTTCCAGTGACGGCTGAGCTGCGTGGTCTGCGCGTGCAGGTGGAGGGAGAAGTTCCCCCACCTAGCTGCTTCATGCGCTTGCTTCAAAATAAAAAATGTTCAAATGTTTGTTAAGCTTAACGGACTTAACTACGGGGTCATCAGTCCCTAAACCTACAAACTACTTATGAACGACCTACACCTAAGCACGGCACAAATATCCATGCCCGAGGGGGGATTCGAACCCCCGACCGTAGTGGCCGTGCAGACCGTGACTGAAGCGCCTCAGTCCCCTCGGCCACCGCGGCCGGCGCACTTGCTTCTTGAGCCGCTAACGATATCACACAAACCAAATGAAACAGTTTGCTGATAACTTCTTGCGTCTATGTTTAGAGTTATTTCTATATCTTGGCATTGTGGAATTTATTAGTCAGATATTGCAGAGTGCAGAATACTTCAAAGCAGAAATTTTGTAGCACTGAACTATGTAATCTAGCAGGCAGACGCTCACCTCGAAATGACTCTCACCAGCAGAAAGCAAACACGTGATGTTTACTTCTGCTACGCGCCCTCTCGCTGTTGCCCATCGGTCTTCGTAAAAGAATCCAACGAACTTTCAAGCGAGATACGTTTGGGACAATCGTCCGCTGCTCCTAATTCGTCCACTTCTCCTAGTTCGTCCGGTCTTTCTGGCTTTTGCTACCGCTACTAAAAGATCTCTTTCTTTTTTTATGACAGATTTTTTATATAATGCATCAGTGTTGCCAAAGCATGTGGTATTACCCGTATTTTTGGGCAATTTCACATCAAATACTTAGGCAAATAAACCAGTTATTTACACGAATGGGTGAAACAATCCAACTACTTTGCATACAGAGTACTCGTAGTACTTTATATTTAAAATAGATTTCTTGTGGCAGTGAACTATGAAACTACAGCTAAGCTGCATCTCAGCTCGAAATGAAGGTAACTGGCAGAAGGGAATCACGCGATTCTGTGCGCTTTTGCGTCCTCTCTCTTTTCCCCGTCAGTCTTCGGAAAAGAAGCGGACAAACTAAGAGGCGAGGGATCTGCGAACTAGTTCGCGTAGTTCGCCTTTGAGAGTGCTCTTCCGAACAAGTTCGTTCGCGAACTACACAAGACTACCCAGCACCACGCACTGCTAGAGCCTGCCTTATACGGACAGGAAACGGCCCCACGAGCATTCCAGCAGAATTTGACAGTCTTCGCACAATGGCGTGGCAGACGTCATGGCAATGCGATCTGCACAGATTCAGTGGGCGGTGGTATCGCGTGCTCAAGGTATAATGCTGACCATAGACCAAAGGTAACATACACTGCGCATGTCCCTATCTCTGCTGTGTTGTGGTTTGAAACCAACATCTAAAATCGCCCCGAATCACGTGACCGAGTTTTCCTCATTATGAGCAACAGTTTTTCTCATTTACAGGTGATATCAAGCGTTGATTTTAACAATAAAACAACTTCTCGTATTTCTATTACAAATTTACAGTAACTTCAGTATTATCGCTAAGAAGGGAGCCTCCCCATCTCACCCCCCCTACCGCTGATATAAGTTAGCGCAGAGGATAGGCCTTGAAAAACTAAACACAGATTAATCGAGGAAAGTGGAAGAAGTTGTGTGGAACTATGAAAAAAAAAGTAAAATATAAAAACTGAGCAGACCATACGAAAGATAAACAACGTATAGCAGACGGTGACCACAAGAGCGGTTTGGTGTTGTGGTTAGCGTGAGGAGCTGCAGAGCGATGGGTCTTTAGTTCAAGCCTTCCTTTAGGCGAAATTTTTAATTTTTTACATTTTCAGAAAATGATTATCTGTTCGTCCGTCCGTCCGGTGCGAGGTAACAGCGCCATAGTATGTGACAAACTCTTATGTTACCATCACTTCTTCGGGAGTGATTATCACATCCACAAGAAAACCTAAAGCAGGCAAGGTAGAATCTCTCTATTCATTCAACAAGTGTACAAGTTGGGTGTGTCGACAAGAGATTCCTGTCATATGACGCACATGCCGTCATCACTGTTGTATAGAATACATCAGACGTGGTTTCCTGTGGAGGAATCGGTTGACCTATCACCTTGCGATCAAATGTTTCAGGTCTTTGCGTATCCATCTTGATTAGAAGGACGTTGGGACGACGGCGTTGTATTAATGTAACAAATGAAAACCTTAAAAGTCCAAAAATTACGGGTGAAGGTTTTAATTTGTTACATTAAATGTTTTAGGTTCTCACTGGAGAGGCACTTCCTTTCGTCTGCTCATTGCACGGTTTTGCGGTGCGGTCGCAAAACACAGACACTAAACTGATTGCAGCGAACAGAGAGGTCAATGAACGGACGGACAGATCATAATTTTGTGAAAATAAATAAAAAAAATTCGTTCGAGGGAATTTGTGAACCAAGGATCTCGCCCCGCAACTCCTCACGCTAGCCTCGGGACCACGGAGCTTTACTACACACACAACTTGTTCGACGTTGACTATCTTTCACAATGGACCGTTTAGTTTTTGTTGTTGTTATGGTCTTCAGTCCGGAGACTAGTTTGATGCAGCTCACCACCCTACTCTATCCTGAGCAAGCCTTTTCATCTCCCCATAAGAACGGCAACCCACATCCACTTGAATCTGCTTACTATACGCGCCTCTTGGTCTCCCTCTGCGATTTGTACCCCACACACTCCCCTCCAATGCTAAATTTACGATTCCTCGATCTCTAAGAATGTGTCCTACCAAGCGATCCCTTCTTTTAGCCAGGGTATGCCAAAAATTCGTTTTCTCACCAATTCAATTCAATAGCTCTTCATTAGTTATGCGATCTACCCACATAATCTTCAGCATTCTTCTGTAGCACCACATTTCAAAAGCCTCTATTCTCTTCCTGTCCGCACTGCTTATCGTCCATGTTCCACTTCCTTACAAGACAACACTCCTCACAAATGCAACTTCCTTACACTTAAATTAATATTCGATGTTAGCAAATTTCTCTTTTTCAAAAATGCTTTTCTTCCCATTGCCATTCTGCATTTTATATCCTCTGTACTGCGACCATCGCATGTTATTTTACTACCCAAGTAACAAAACTCATCTACCATCTTCATTGTTTCGTTACCTCATCTAATTCCTTCAGCATCGCCTGATTTTCCGAGACCGCATTCCATTATTTTTGTTTTGCTCTTGTTAATATTCATTTCATACGCTCTCTTCAACACACTTCAGTCTTTATATTTTGCTTATTTTTTCCATAGTTCCACACAACGTCTTCCAGTTTTTCGATTGGTTTGTGTTCAGTTTTTCAAGGCCTATCCTCTCCGCCAACTTATAACTAAATCTGAGGGGGAAGGTTCTCTTGTAAGTACACACTCTCTCTCATTAAGGGCTGCATGATTTAATAGAAGCACCTATTAATTCGATATGTCCATTCATTTTTTTTATCTTGCCCTGCAGCAAGACGTTATCACTCTTTGGCTATGCTTTTTATATCTTCGTTTTGACTGCTTTATCAGGTGTAACAGACTACTTCTCCTTTCAATGAGTTAATGTCACAAAATAATGACCATTTATTATAACTGAACTGTCCGTCTTCCGGTCTGCATACTTCCCCTGCTGCTACATATTTTTATCCATTAAATAACAAACAGAAATCCCTGCTAGGAGAGAGGAGGTTCGATGCCGGCCACGGTCATAGCAGCAGAAGATTCTCAGGAAAGCCTACCTGTTAATTGGAGGAACAGACGTTAGGCAGGTTTCTTAATCCAAATACCTTCGGTCCTTGACGAGTAACGAAAGTCCCAACACCTATAGGACGACATGATGAAAGGCAAGCGAATGATGCCTTCATTGAAACATGTGGAACGGTAATCCAAGGAAGGTGAAGGTACCTGGACCGTGTAGTTACTGACGATGAAACGTGGATACTGCATTCACACCGAAATCCAAGCACCAGAGCATGTTGTGGAAACTTCGAGTTTGCTTGTGAAACAAAAAAGAAGTAAAAATATACATTCAGCGCCTTCTGTTGAGAAACTGATGTTGAGGTAACTTGCTCGTGAATCATATTAAAAATCGATATTTTGTTTTTCATCTTAAATTAAAGTTTAGACTTTTCTGAACACAATTCTGGTTAAAACACTTAAATTGGATTACGGGAAATTGCTTAAACATTGATTCAAAGATCACCGTGAGTGCAGCCATGCCCGTTTTTCTGCTAATCTCCCTCGTCAATTGTTATTAGAATTCTCTCCCAATAAAATAAGAACAATTGGTTCTTAGAATGAAACTTCACTCTGCAGCGGAGTGTGCGCTGATATGAAACTTCCTGGCAGATTAAAATTGTGTGCCGGAACCGGGACTCGAACCTGGGACCTTTGCCTTTCGCGGGCAAGCGCACTACCGACTGTGCTATCCCGACACGACTCACGATGCCGCCTCACAACTTTACCTCCGCCAATACCTCGCCTCCTACTTCCCAAACTTCACAGAAGCTCTCTTGCAAACACGCAAGACTAGCACTCCTGGAAGAAAGGATATGGTGGAGACATGGCTTAACCACAGCCTAAGGGATATCTCCAGAATGAAACTTCACTCTGCAGCGGAGTGTGCGCTGATATGAAACTTCTTGGCAGATTAAAATTGTGTGCCGGAACCGGGACTCGAACCTGGGGTAGTGCGCTTGCCCGCGAAAGGCAAAGGTCCCAGGTTCGAGTCCCGATTCCGGCACACAATTTTAATCTGCCAGGAAGTTTCATATCAGCGCACACTCCGCTGCAGAGTGAAGTTTCATTCTGGAAACATCCCTTAGGCTGTGGCTAAGCCATGTCTCCACCATATCCTTTCTTCCAGGAGTGCTAGTCTTGCGTGTTTGCAAGAGAGCTTCTGTGAAGTTTGGGAAGTAGGAGGCGAGGTATTGGCGGAGGTAAAGTTGTGAGGCGGCATCGTGAGTCGTGTCGGGATAGCTCAGTCGGTAGAGCGCTTGCTCGCGAGAGGCAAAGGTCCCAGGTTCGAATCCCGGTTCCGGCACACAATTTTAATCTGCCAGGAAGTTTCATATCAGCGCACACTCCGCTGCAGAGTGAAAGGTTCATTCTGGAAGCAATTTAGATGTCTATACTGCTATGAAAAAGAGGAATACGCAGACTTAGTGCACACAGTCTTTCATGACTAAATTGTTACAATTACTTGGCTTCTCTGCTAAAATCTGCCGGTTTTATATCATCTGGTCACAAATCAAGGATTGTAATTCCTTTAAGAAACATATTCTGCACACATACTCGGCTGTAGCTTTCCGCGTTATATTGTACACAAAACTGGCTCGTTGGGAGCATCCGCGTCAGAGTTGTGTTCAGGACCCGGCGGCTGGATTTGCCGGCGCTCACAGAGTCCGCGGTTGAGACCGCAAAGCCTCTTTAAGAGAGAGAGCGGGGCTGAAGAGTTTGAAAGCGGCGCAGCAGGCAGCCAACCTCACAGACGTGAACGGCGGGTAGCCCGCCCGACGGCGCCACCGCGCTCTGCTCCGGCGTGCTACCAATTACAGTGCAACGAGAACAGAAGGCGTCGCCAGTGACGCCGAACTTCTCACATTAATGCTGAGCGTGTATACGGTATAATTGTGTCTAAATTAGCTACCCGAGAGACGTCGCATCCAGGCCAGTCTTAACAGCAGTGGTAGTATCGCACATGGTGATACCACCAAAGACAACAACACCTTTACCGCGGTGGAGTAGCCGAGCGGTCTAAAGCGTCTCGCTTCGGAGCGCGCGATTTCTCGCATTGGAGGATCGAGTACTCCCTGGGGCATGGGTGTGTGTGTTGTCCTTAGGTTATTTTACCTAGGTTTCAGTAGTTTGTAAGCTACGGACTGATGACTACGCAGTTTGGTCCGATAGATTTACAAACATTTGAACATTTGAACTGCATCTTGACGATACAGGAAACGCTGACATTTGGTAGTAACACCTCATACATTTCCGTCTGACGCACAATGCGAACAATATCACATGTCTCAAACATGATTGTCGTTATCACAGTTAAATAGTCGACGCATAAGCCTCACACAACAGTGTATTTCGGTCCAAGACAGAATCCCTCATTCCACAGATCAGTGCTTCAACACTTGCTGCTATATTGACACTTGGAAATCAGCGTGAATAGTCAAGAGACCTTTGAAGTATTCATGAAGAGGTCTGAACCTTATCAGTCTAGAATGATTCTACTTCTCCAATACGCGATGAAAAGTATTCATTTATTTGTAATAAAGTTTATTTGTTACTAATGGAGTGGGATCTTTGTCTTAACCCTCAAACGGTACTGTGTGGGTCGAATTCGATCCAACGGTTCAGTTTCAGGCTACACTGCTCTATCCTCTCCGTGCAAGAAGTCGAGCCGGCCAGTGGTTCTGTGGCTATTGGAGTCACCAGTTATCGGGTTAGTGACCTTGTCGTGGTGTGTTATGTTTTTTGTTTGTTTGTATTGCTTATGGGACTTAACTACGGGGTCTTCAGTCCCTAAACTTACAAACTATTTACGAACTAGCTACCACTAAGGACGGCATAAATATCCACGCCCGAGGGGAGTTTCGAACCCCCGACCATAGTGGCCTTGCAGAGCGTGACTAAAGCGCCTCAGTCCCCTCCGCCACCGCGGTCGGCGGTGTGTGTATTACGGGTCGTATCACACCCGACCGTCCCAGTAGTGTTACTAATTTCACTATGCAACTTCTTCGCAGATTTCATACGAAGATTAGGTTGGACACAACTGTTTCGCACACCTGAGGCAGTTCTGTGTTATGGCGCCAGGAAGATCCTTGAAACAATTACGTGGTTATGGTAGTTCGCCCCAAAATTGTGACTGGATAGGGGATTTCCTGTTGGAGAGGACACAGTTTGTGGTAATCGATGGTAAGGCATCAACGAAAACAGAGGTGATATCGGGCGTTCCGCAGGGTAGTGTTATTGCTTCTCTGCTGTTCCTTGTTTACATAAACGATTTAGGGGAAACTCTAAGTATCTCTCTTAGGTTGTTTGCAGATGACGCCGTCATTTACAGTCTAGTAAAATCATCTGAAGATCAAAAGCAACTGCAGAATGATCTGAATAAGTTATCACTATGGTGTAAAGATTGGCAATTGACTCTAAATAATGACAAGTGTGAAGTCGTCTACATGAGTGCGAAAAGAAATTCTTTAAACTTTGTTTACAAGATAATTTAATCATAAGTGAAGGCCGTAAACTCCACAAAATACCTAGGAATTACTATTACTTCAGACGTAAACTGGAAAGAACAAGTAGATAATGGCGTGGGAAATGCGAACCAAAGACTGCGTTTTATTGGCAGAATCCTTAAAAGATGCAACAGAACTACTAATGAAACTGCATACACTACGCTTGTCCGACGTTTTTTTGGAGTATTGCTGCCCAGTGTGGTATCCTTATCAGGTGGGTTTGACGGAGGACATTGAAAGAGTCCAAAGAAGAGCAGTTCGTTTCGTATTGTCACGATACAGGGGAGACAGCGTCACGGAAATGATACAGGATCTGGGATGGGAATCATTACAACAACGGCCCTTATCGCTGCGGCGTGAACTACTTACGAAACTCCAATCGCCAATATTCTCCACCGAATGCGAAAATACATTGTTCACTCCCACTTACATAGGTAGAAATGATCATCAGAATAAAATACGAGAAATTAGAGCTCTAACGGAGAGATTCACGTGTTATTTCTTCCCGCGCGCTACTCGAGAATGGACTGGGAAAT
The DNA here is from genome assembly GCA_026315105.1 of Locusta migratoria. Taxonomy (NCBI): domain Eukaryota; kingdom Metazoa; phylum Arthropoda; class Insecta; order Orthoptera; family Acrididae; genus Locusta; species Locusta migratoria. The sequence continues at coordinate 106,691,124 of CM048745.1, read as the reverse complement.
AAATAGTATAAAGATGGTTCGATGAACCCTCTGCCAGGCACTTAAATGTGATTTGCAGAGTATCCCATGTAGCTGTAGATGTAGATGTAGAAACAGTAATGGTAGTATCGCACATAGTGATAGCAGCAAAGACAACTACATCTCTGACGATACTGAGGACGCTGACAGTTGGTAGTAACACCTCTCCTACATTCTCTTCTGACGCCCAGTGCGAAAAATATCACGTGTCTCAAACTTGATTGTCGGAATCACATTTAAACAGTCGACACATACGGCCCACACAACTGTGTACTTCGGTTCAAGACAGAATCCCTCATTCCGCAGAACAGTGCTTCAACACTTGCTGATATATTGACACTTGGAAATCAGCGCGAATAGTCATGAGAACTTTGAAGTATTCACGAAGAGGTCTGAATGCTTCTACTTCTGCAATACCCGATGTTAAGTATTCATTTGTTTGTAATGAAGTCCATTTGTTACTAATGATGTGGCATCTTTGTCTTAACCCCTTGTGACGATGTGGTTTAATTTTGATACTGTGGCGAGAGCACAGTTGCTGCTCTCGTAACCACACCTCTGGACATAGATGGTGCTGCCATCTCGCAAGGAAAATGAAAAAATATTAACGTATTTCATGAGTTATTGCAGTTGGCGATTCAAGTATAAGTGCCATTATTGTATGTGGTGTGCTGTTTCTCTTCTTCTCAACTTGTGATTGAATTTCTCTTTGAAATGTAAGTTTTACACATGGAACATTCATAATACTTTCTTGTAAAAGTACATGCCATATGTATTCCAATAATAATTAAAATCATCTACTTTTTCCGTAATTATTGGGGTGGTTTCGTTTAGAGACACTGTGGCTGAAGGGGTAGCATTAGAAGCTCGTCGTATTTTGTTTTCTTTATTTCAGTTTCACGAAATGTTTTCTCGCAGATTAAAGGATGAGGAAGTTCTGGCGTGTCTCTTAGAAGAAATTCCATGTGATGTGTGAAAGCTTATAAGGCAATGATATCACATATATTTTGATAATTTTTTACTGGAGTTCCCAGTTTTGCAGAAACTAACACTTGATAGAATCTTAGCCTATGCTGCTATTAGGACTTCCTCCTCTGAAACCGGACAAAGAGTTGCGAAGCCGAAAAAGTGATAAGTCAGTTCGTTCTGATGATATTGCACGTATAAAATGGAAAGACGAATGTGTTGTCACTTAGTATCAACAATTCACTCACCTCTAACTTGTGTGTATCAGCACAAAGGAACTGTTTCGTGCACTATCCTGAAAAGTAATGAAGTTTAATGGTGGTGGTTTCATTTAAAACCACCGCGTTTAATGTGTAGTGGTTTCATTTGAAACCACCCTGTACCTGTAGAAATATTGCATGAAAAACGTTTTTTTATTACATTTTCCATAATATTGTACGATTTAATCCTAACAGAACACGAAAAAAGTTTCAAGTGGATTCTATATATTTCGAGTCGGAAAGGGTTAACACTCAAACGGTACGGTGTGCGTCGAGTCCGATCCAGCGGTTCAGTTTCACTCTACACTGCTCTATCCGCTCCGTGCAGGAAGTCAAGCCGGCCAGGAATCTTACTAACAAGTGGTTCTCTGGCTACTGGAGTTACTCCAGTTAACGGGTTAGTGACCTTGTCGTGGTATATGTATTCCGGGTCGTATCCGACCCGACCGTCCCACTAATGTTACTAATTTCACTATGCAACTTTTTCGCAGATTTCATACGAAAATAGCTTGGAAACATCTGTTACGCGCACCTGAGGCAGTTCTTACCTGTGTTACGGCAGCCAGGAAAATCCTTTAAACCACGAGGACGATGGCCATGACCTTGGAGAGTGTGTATCACTATCCAACGATCTAACAAGGAAAGTACATGGGCTCGAACAAACACATCTGTATGATCGCTTGGTTACAGGATCTACGAAATGTTCAAATGTTTGTATAGTCTATGGGACTTAACGACGGGGTCATCAGTCCCTAAACTTACAAACTCCTTATGAACTACTTACGAACTAGGACGGCACAAATATCCATGCCCGAGGGGGGATTCCAACCCCCGACCGTAGTGGCCGTGCAGACCGTGACTGAAGCGCCTCAGTCCCCGCGGCCACCGCGGCTGGCCCAGGATCTACGTACACCTTAATGTGCTGGTAGGTGTCGTTTTTCTGCAAAACTCTGCGATCATGCTCTAGATAGCACTGTAGATGTAATTGTAGACGCCATACGTAATGCAGATATCTTAATTATAACTTATGTAATAATCATCGCATATGTTCTCTAGCGAATTGTCATCAAAAGCCGTGATGATAGTTCTAACTTTAACCTTCTTCCCGAAAGACTGTTGGTATTCACTGCCACTGCTTCCCGCACTTACCGTAACACTACCGCTTGTAATGAATTGTTCGTCATTATCATCCCTATTATCATTATTATGAGTTTGTAACAACAGTATCTAACTTATGCTCATATTTCTGTACCATAACAGATACGAGAAAGCATGCAAATGATTCATCTTTTACACTAATAAAATCTTCATGAAGAAGGGTTATTCGTAGCTTCAGCTCAACTAATCGCAATACATTAGCAGGATTGATTAGCAATCGCCGCCCCATCTGCCGCTTCACCACACTGCACCGTCCCTACTGGCGAACCGACAGGTCAAAGTGCAATGCGGCATGGGACACGCAGAGGCCTCTAACGGACGATTGCAGAGTTTTGCAGATGCGGGAGTATCACTAGTACAATAAGGGATCTTTACATTATATCTCATACGATTTTGGTGTATGTGTGTTTGTTCGAGTCCAAGTACTTTCGTTGTAAGTCTTATAAACAGAGATAGCCGGCCGCAGTGGCCGGGCGGTCTGCGGCGCTCCAGTCACAGTCTGCACGACCGCTACGGTCGGGGGTTCGAATCCCGCCTTGGGCATGGATGTTTGTGTCGTCTTTAGTATATGGTAGTTCATAAGTAGTTTGTAAGCTTAGGGACTGATGACCAAATGTCTGTAAATCTATCGGACCAAACTGCGTGGTCATCAGTCCGTAGCTTACAAACTACTTAAAAAATGTTTCAAATGTTTGTATAGTCTATGGGACTTAACTACGGGGTTATCAGTCCCTAAACTTACAAACTACTTATGAACTACTTACTAACTAGGACGGCACAAATATCCATGCCCGAGGGGGGATTCGAACCCCCGACCGTAGTGGCCGTGGAGACCGTGACTGGAGCGCCTTAATCCCCTCGGCCACCGCGGCCGGCAAACTACTTAAACCTAGGTAAACTAACCTACGGACAAACACACACACCCATGCCCCAGTCCGTAGCTTACAAACTACTTAAACCTAGGTAAACTAACCTACGGACAAACACACACACCCATGCCCCAGGGAGGACTCGAACCTCCACGGAGAGCAACCGCGCGCTCCGCAGCGAGGTGCTTTAGACCGCTTTTTTTTTTTTTTTTTTTTTTTTTTTTTTTTTTTTTTTTTGCTCTATGGGTAGTTCTGTTCAATGCGGACGCTGATCATATTTGTTCGTTCATGTTCGAAGTGTTCTTGGCTCAGCTTTTTTATTACAGAGGGCGTTGAGCCCCCTGACCGGGCGCGCTGAGCCACGGGGCCCGGCATACCGCTCGGCTACTCCACCGCGGCGGACTGATGACCTCGAAGTTAAGTCCCTTAAGCTAGACAAACATTTGAACATATAAATAGAGATATAGACGAAGATGTTTTCGACTGTAATGATGTAGGTGAGAGGTGTAGGACTGAAGAAGAATGAACAGACGGTAGAAATTTTGAATTAGGCAGGGACCAGGAAACAACCTGGACCAAGTCTTTGCGTTCAAAATATTTATTGCTTGGAGCTAAAGGAACGGCGCGAGGGATTAAAGATGTAAAAACATTATTTTCACTTTTTATTACCGGTGAAATGATAGAGAACATAGTTCGTCATACTAAGCACATGTACAGTGACCCCAGGAATTCATTTTTACATCCGACAGATGTAACTGAGATAAAGGCTTTCATTGGCCTCTTGTTTACGAGCGATGTCTTGAAAGATTCTGGTGTGTTACAAAATGATATGTTTCACGAATTTTCGTTGGGCAATGTGGCAGAAACGATTTACATTCCTTTTGCATGAGTTTCGTCGATAAAGGTATATAACGTTTCCCGTCTGGTCGATGTTTGGAAAAAAATAAATGAAAGATAAATATTGAGAAAATGTATCTGAAATGATTATTCAACCTCTGCTTTTAACTCAAATATTTAATTATTGCTGTATAGTTGGGGCGGCAGGTAGGGGTATAATACGGCATCTTCGCATTACAACAATGCACGTAATTGTAAAGCCGAATTTGCATTTGTGACTTTAACATGCATGAAAATGCCGTAAAAATTTTGAAAAAGAAAAGCTAACTGCAAGTTCGTTGGCAACAAAAGAATAAATCGACTAATATTCATGCATTTATGAATAAAGTTTTACCACATTTATGAATGATCAATTATGGCGTCGTACTGCAATCCATAGACCCTACGGAGGATTAGATAATGAAAAAAGTTAAATTATCATTAAAGAATGCATCATCTTTTTATTTTGTATTAAGTAATTAAAAAATAATTATTCACACTCACATTGAAGAGTAGCCGGAAAGGAGAGCCTAATTGTCCGAAAGAACAATATCAATCGTAAGACAATCACAGACAGAGACAAAGCAATGCCTTCTTCTTCCTTTTTATAACTGAAGAAATATGACAATTAATCAATGATATAGAAAGTAGAAGGCCGCCAAGCTAATTATCTATGGGGTAAGACCAGAGACCGCTTGTAATGCTTCAGGTACAAGGGATTCAGGAAAGGCTAAGATAAATTTGTTGCGTTTAGGGAAATACAGTATAATTTTGGAAGTCATTGTTTTCCGTAGTAGAGCCCGTCAGGGTATTTGACGGTGGATGAAACATTAGTGAGTTTTCGTGATCGGTGTCCCTTCAGAATGTACATACCATCGAAAGCTGATAAGTATGGTCTAAAAATAGTTTCATTGTGTGACGCTAGAACATTATTTCATTTCAGGCATCCCGTATCTTGCAAAAGAGCAAACAATGAAGAAAGACGATTTATCCATATCAACTCAGTATGTTATTAGACTTACAGATTCAGTCCCAGTAATCAATCGCAGTGCGACAGCTGATAACAGGGTTCTGTGGTAAAGAAATTGTCTGAACGAAAACTTACGTAACTCGGTACACTACGTAAAAATAAGCGTGAGATACCACTATCCAATTCTATATTACACAAATGTAATATATTCATTGCAGCGGCAGAATAGACGTGCGCACTAAGGCGCCCAGCTGCGGTGCGCGCAGCAGTTCGCCGTCGGGGATTCAAGTCCTCCCTCGGGCATGGGTGTTTATGTTGTCGTTAGCATAAGTTACTTTAAGTTAAAGTAAGTAGCTTGTAAGCGTAGGGACAAATGACCACCGTAGTTAAGTCCCTTAGATTTACAAACATTTCAACATTTTGGCCCACTTTAGGTTACGGTAGTAACATTAGAAGTGGGCCTTTGCGATCGTCTTTTGAGAGCTCGAAATTTAAATGAAAATAACGGCTTAACCATTCATCTGAAACAAAAATTGAATAACCGAAATTGTAGAGAAGAAAATTCTCTACAACTTTGCTCTCTTATGGTTTTTTTCATATCTCGTATTGTTTCAGAGATATTTGCAAAAATAACAGCGATTTTGGTATGTCTGTCCGTCCGTAACGTGTTCCCTGTTTTAAGACGAACCGTTCAACCTATCAGCACCAAATTTTAAAGACATAATTGTAGGCCGACAGAGACCAGAACCTCCCTTTTTCAATTTTTTCGGACGAAAAATACGGTAGTAATACAAAAAAGCCGTTTGAAATATAATTGTAATAGCAAACGAACCGTTCATCTGACACGAAAATTGAATAATCAAATTGGTAGAAGGGAAAATTCTCTACAACTTCGCTCTATTATGTTCTTTTTTTTTTCGTATCTCGTATCGTTTGAGACACCATTCATTGAATTCACGAAAAGCAGCCGTGTGCAGATGTCACGTGACATTCTTCGCCCAGAACTCTCTCTAGAATACGCCATTTTGCGTTGCGTAGTTGATGCTTTCCTTATTGTAACTTACTCGTTGTCATTTCAAAGCAATGGCGCACTGAAGAATTAACAAAGCCACGTCGTCCTTCGTACGATAAATGATAATCTAGCGTCTACAAACGCCATATTAGCATCAGTTAACAACGGCCATGAGATTAAGAATCGTAACTTCTAGCTTGTTTGTTTGTTTGTACAGTCTATGGGACTTAACTACGGGGTCATCAGTCCCTAAACTTACAAACTACTTATGAACTACTTACGAACTAGGACGGCACAAATATCCATGCCCGAGGGGGGATTCGAACCCCCGACCGTAGCGGCCGTGCAGACCGTGACTGGAGCGCCTTAGTCCTCTCGGCCACCGCGGACGGCTAACTTCTAGCTGTTAGCCATAGCGTAGTGGTCAATGCGTTAGACTGTGACGCTGAAGGTTAGTGGTTCGGTGCTCGCCAATTTTTCTTTCCTAAAAGGGTTTCAGACACTCGTATTAATTAATTTTTTATTATTTAGATTACTATTTTGGTCCAAAATGTTTGCAAAAACTTATAAAACTACAAATCTAAAGGGGGCCGTAAAACACGTCAGTGTGATTTTTTTAACCGCATTCATTCCCAGTACCTGCCTGGACCACACCCCTAAACAATCTCGCATTGGTTTTGAATAAACCCCTGATTTAAAAAAGAATGCCCAATCCACATATTTTGAGAGCTCTTGTTTGACAATTTCAAAGGTATTAGAAAAATAGGAGTATCAATCCACTGCCACACACAATCATAATTTGCGGACAAAACGAAGAAGATGTAACTTGTGTGATCCTTCGAAAGACAAAAAGGGAAATCAATTTAATGTCAAATGCAATTCATGCGTATATGTGTTGGGCACAAAACAGTATTTGTGTGTTAGGTATGTGACTGGTGATTCTAGTGCGGAAACAGAGATAGCTCTCGATATTCTTTTCTATTTGTGTAAACAATTTATTTTTCTTCTTTCTTTCTTCGTTTCGGCCATCTAAGTACCAATTTCAATGTTTCCTCCTTTGTTCTTCTTTCTGTTCCTCCAGTATTCTTTCATCTTTTCACTATGCATCCTTTTTCTCTCCTCAGACCGCTTTACTCCTGTCTTCTTCTCCCTCCTGCCCTGGAATCCTTCCATTTTCAACACTTTCTTCTTAAATGTTTCTCTCTCTGTTGCATCTTTTACACTTATATTGTTTCTTTCCAAATCTAACCTAACTTCTTGAATCCATGCTATTGTGGACATTTTGTCCCAGAGATATTTAAAAATCTGTTTGGTTAACCTGTTGCTGTTCATTCGGTATAAATGTCCAAAAAATAGCAGTCGCCTCTTCCGTAGTGTTTCGGTTATGTTAATATGTTGCGATTAACTTCTGCATTACTTCTTAGTTTCCATACCTCTGTATTTCTTAGTTGACCAAGTATTTTTCGAATTATTTTTCTTTCTAGGACTTCAAGTTTATGTAATTTGTAATTCAGTACTAAACATTCACATGCATATTTTACTTATTTTTACTTTTTATTATATTGTGTTTCGTGAAAAAAGACAGGAGTTGTGTTTTATTTTCTGTAGGTTCTTTGCTTTGGATTTGAGGTCACTAAGGGTAAATGTTATATCTACAAAAATGATGTTTGTCACGTAACAATGAATAAACTATATTGTTCAATAATTATATTTACTGAATACATATATTCACTTACAACTCGTTGAAGGGGGAGCGGGTCGAATCCGTCCCGAACGTGCCATCTATTTAGTTTTCAACCACCGAATCGCCTGAGGGTTTAGGTGTACCCACACATGCTTTACGAATAACGTCTAGTGGTACAAGCCACTTCCTACACTTCTCCAATACCTTGAGATACCCAAATAGTTGTCAGTTTATTTTAGTGAATTGATTAGGCATGATAGGAACAGCAGCTGCCGCCAGAATCTGTTTGCTTCAGATTCTGGAGGTGGTGGCAGCAGCAAGTGGCCTGAGATATTATGTCTGCCCAGTTAAAGATATATATTGCAGTTCCTTGGAGAAAGTGTGTGCTTAGACGCTTGCTAAGAAGAAAAAGTTGTTGATTTTGATTTGTATTCTGTGTCTCTGTCAAGATATTTGTCTCATATTCCTATGTATTAATTGACAGAATAACTCCTTGAATTTAAATAAATATGGAGTTAAATGTATAAAAGAGTGGTTTATTCTACAAAGTACATAGATAAGAGAGAAATGATAAATTCATTTGGGAATTAATTAATGACTAAAAGTACTCGGAGGCACAGCTATTGCTTGACCTCATTGTTTCAAGACTTTCATATTTTGAACATGAAAGGAAGTTTTAACAGATGAATTTCACTCTTCATAAAGAAGAACTGTCAGCTTGGAATTCATTAACTGGTGAATTAATAATCATCTACAAAAGTAACTATCACACTGCTTATGTTGAAAGGTATTCGAATCAGGGTCGGGCAGCCGTGATAGTTCAAACGGCACCACAAGAATAGCAGTAAGATTCCTAATTATTTTTGTTATTTACTGCGACAACAGTGCGCAAAACGCACAGTAAACTGCACTATTTCTCGGGAAGCAACCTTTTTCTACTATTTCATATGCCAGTTGAATTGTCAGTGTACTAAATAGCCATGCTTACAAACAATTACAAAACTGGGCATGACACCCGCGTCAGTACAACGTCAAAGCTACAAAATAGCTACATTTACAAAGAATTTCAGAATTTGGCATAATATGCAGCCAAACATTTCTAATGCTACAAAATATAAGTTTTAGAATGATGTAGGAAAGAAAAGGATTTTTATAATTGTATTTTACTGAATTCAAAAATTATCAACACAAAACGAAATTTGTTCTGTGAAAGTATAAAAACGTTGTAGAAGCTGGAACAGTTCTATGAAGTAAGCTGCCTACACTATATTTGGAGTCCTATTTTGGAGTATTGCTGCACATTGTGCGATTGCAACCAAGTGGCAATGGCGGAGATATAGACAAAGTTGTGAGAAGCGCAGCTCGTTTTTTATTATCGCTATGTAGAGGGGAGAGTGTCTCGCGAGTGATGCACGAGCTGCTTTGTAAATCATTAAAAGAAAGGCGTTATTCGCTGCTCGAGATTTATTTGCGAAACGACTTTCACCAACTTTCTCCTACGAATGCGGACATTTTGTTATGCCCCACCTACACAAAGCGACACGATAATCATAATAAAATCAGATCGAAAACGAAAATACTTAGGTGTTCTATTTTCTTGCGCGCTATGGAAGGACGGAATGGTGGAGAAATGTAATAAAAGCGGTTGGATGAAACGCCTGCCGTGCACTTCAATGTAATCTGCAGAGTATTTATGTAGACTACTATTGCCTGTGGTCGAAATTTGACCAGTTGTGTTCAGAAAGTCAAGAAAATGGAAAAAAATTAATGTAATTGAAATTTATTGAGCACTGCAAATTTACAGGTTTTATGTCAATGCTACGAGAACAGGTGAAAGAAAGGGCAAAGAGGAAATATGAGAGAATGAAAGACACAAATGAGGATATTAATAGCTTTATTTCACGATTTAGCATCACAAAACTTCAGTGAAAGCAACATTTATCGTAAAAATCCTTCCATAGTTCGCTAAATGTCCTTGTTCTCTGCGTTCAGAAGTATAAAATTTCAAACCATCAAAGGATCTAACTATACTCGCTGCAACATATAGCTGACGATGTGTGAAAACTGGTTTTCTTAATAGAATCACAACTTTTTCAAATGTTTGTCCTTGAATCATATTAATAGTAATTGCAAATGTTGGAATAATTGGGAATTGTATTCTTTCGAACTGGATAGGTAAAATAGTGCCCAAATAAGTAATATGTACAGGAGGAATCAAAATTCGCCTATTTTCTGTGATTCCATTTAAAACTTGGCAATCAGTATAATTACCGTACTGCGTTGATAAACTGAATTGTTTAATTTATTTAAAAACTATATTTAAAAGTTAACTATTACTGGCTGCTGCCTATCCCTGAGTTGAATGACTTCCAACATAGGCAGTGTAATAGTTCTATTTTGTACATGCTTGGCAATTCACCAGCGAATGAAAACCAAGCTGACAGCTCTTCTTTTTGAATAATGACTTCTTAACTTGTAAGTTTTCCTTTGTATTTCATTGTATCAAAATCTTGAGATAATGAAGTCCAGCAATAGCTGTGCCTCCAAATAATATTATCCATAAAATTGATTTCCAGATAATCTGTCATTTTTCTTTTCCTATGCACTTTATAGATTAAATAAATCATTTATACTTTAAACCTCATATTTATTACCATTCAAGAAGTTATTATCTCCATAAGTACATAGTTAATTGATGCACATATCATGACAGATAACAGACATGGAATATCAAAGCAAAATTAACAACTAACATAGCAACCATCAACACAAACTTCCATGGTATTTCCATATCTCTTTGACTGGGTACACATAATATCTGAGGCCATTTGCTGCTGCCACCACTTCAAGAATCTGAAACAAACAGATTCTGACGGAAGCTGCTGTTCCTATCATGCCTAATCAATTTACTAAAATTAATTGGTAAATATTTGGGTATCTCAAGGTATTGAAGAAGTGGGGAAAAGTGGCTTGTACCACTAGAAAAGTAAGAATTGAACATTACGAAGAATTAAAAAACGGGGGTAATGTGAGTGTAACCCAGGACCTTAAGATGAGATTTCTAAGCGATAACTGTCTGCGCTAATTTCACCTGTACCAATATGCTACGTGCAACGGTTATAATATAGTGAGGAAACTTATGAAGAATTTGGAGTATTATCCTGAAATTTATTTTTCTTTTTACCACTCTTAACGGCTACGTGCACACATAATTTTTACATTCGCAATATCTATGACAAGCCTCGTTTCTTGTATGATTAATATTAAAAATCTGTACTCTGACTTTCGTGTCAGCATATTTATACAGGGTGCTCCAAAAAGTTACGGCCAAACTTTCAGGAAACATTCCTCACACACAAAGAAAGAAAATATGTTATGTGGACAAGTGTCCGGAACGCTTAATTTCCATGTTAGAGCTCATTTTAGTATTTCTCTTTAAATGTAAATTGAAATAATTCGTGCAGACAATTGTCAAAATATCAAATTGTTTCGTTAGTATGTACTGTACTTCCTCGATTCACGTCATCAACACAGATTTTCTGTGAACGTTTGGGCAGGAATTGTTGGTGATGTGTTGATTGGGCCTCATGTCCTTCCACCTACGCTCACTGGAGCACGTTATCATGATTTCATACGGGATAGTCTACCTGTGCTGGTAGAATATGTGCCTTTACAAGTACGACACAACATGTGGTTCATGCACGATGGAGCTCTTGCATATTTCAGTCGACGTGTTCGTACGTTTCTCAACAACAGATTCGGTGACCAATGGATTAGAAGAGGCGTCCACCCTCTCCTGATCTCAACCCTCTTGATTTTCATTTATGGAGGCATTTGAAAGCTCTTGTCTACGCAACCCCGGTACCAAATGTAGAGACTCTTTGTGCTCGTATTGTGGACGGCTGTGATACAATACGCCATTCTCCAGGGCTGCATCAGCGCATCAGGGATTCCAAGCGACGGAGGGTGGATGCATATATCCAAGCTAACGTAGGACATTTTGAACATTTCCTGTAACAAAGTGATTGAAGTGACGCTGGTACGTTGTGTTGCTGTGTGTTTCCATTCCATGATTAATGTGATTTGAAGAGAAGTAATAAAATGAGCTCTAACATGGAAATTTAGCGTTTCCGGACAAATGTCCACATAACATATTTTCTTTCTATGTGTGTGAGGAATGTTTCCTGAAAGTTTGGCCGTCCCTTTTTGTAACACCCTGTATAATGATTGATTATGTTGAGAGGTCTGTTGAAAGCTGTGGCAGCACCTGGAGTAGACGTGAAGATGTTCAATAGAATGATCGACAATACTAGGCCAAAATGTAAATGTTGCGTTCTCGACTGCTTTCCTATTATTCTTAAATTCCTGCGTTGATGGGAAGCTCGGCCGGGAGTGTGCTACACAACGGAATGGAGTTGACGATGCTGGCGCCACTCAGTAGCAACTGACTTTCGCAACCTGCCGTATTACAACTGCGGCATCTGCAGGCTCGGCCAGCATTTGTCACGATTTCGAGCGGCCCCTCGACGCCAGTATTTCGCCGGCAGCACTCCACGCTTATCGGCGATGTACGTAAACAGCGGGCACAGAGCCGCAGTGCTGAGCAGAGAAAGCCCGCAGGCAGTGGCGGCCCCGGAGCTGCGATAAGGGCGGCGCGTGCCAAAGCATCCCCGCCTGCAGGCAGCGCGTCTGCTGTCCTGCTCTCACCGCCAGCGAAGCCGCCTTCCTACCCCCCCCCCCCCTCACACACACACATACTGGCCATCTCACTAATAGACTTGCGCATAATAGTTCGCGATCGGAGGCGCTCACTTTATTTCGCAGCAGAGCCGCGAACTAGTTCGTTCTTTTAGTTCGTCCGCTCCCAGTGGCGGCTGAGCGGCGTGGTCTGCGCATGCAGATGGAGGGGAGAAGTCCCCCACGTAGCTGCTTCATGCGATTGCTGCTTGAGCCGCTAACGATATCACGCAAACCAAAAGAAACTGTTTTTGGATGATTTCTCGCGTTTAAGTTTAGAGTTATCTCTATATCTTGGCACTGTGGAATTTATTAGTCTGATATTGCAGAGTGCAGAACACTTCAAAACAGAAATTTTGTAGCACTGAACTATGTAATCTAGCAGGTAGACGCTCACCTCGAAATGGCTCTGATCAGCAATAGGCAAACACGTGATTTTTAAGTGTGTTCGCGACCTATCGTGAATATTGTAGTTCCCGACCTGTTGCGCATATTTTAGTTCGCGACCAAGCGCGCATAATTTAGTTAGCGACCTATCGTGCATATTTTAGTTCGCACATATTTTAATTCCCAAGCTATCGCGTATATTTTAGTTCGCGACCGGTAGCTCTCCTTTTAGTTCGCAGCTCGGCCGCGAAAAAGGTCGCTCTTTATAGTTCTTCCGCTCGTTTTGGGTTTTGCTACCACTACTAAAACTACAGCTGAGCTGCATCTCAGCTCGAAATGACGGCAACTGGCAGAAGGGAATCAGGCGATTCTGCGCGCTCTCGCGTCCTCTCCCTGCTACCTGCTTCGCAAAACGAGAGGACGAACTAAGAGGCGAGGGATCTGCGAACTAGTTCGCTTAGTTCGGCTGTCGGAGCGCTCTTCCGAACTAGTTCGTCCGTGAACTATACAAGACTACTCACTAATAGCGGATATGACCACCTTTGGCACGGACACGACAGCGACGGCGCGTCTTGGCGTCGGAGCAAAGAGACTTCGCTAGGTCACTGCAGGAAGTCGAAACCCCGCACACTCATACGTCACATAATTATCGTAAACTATCTGAAAACGAAAGAAGACGAAGCAAATATACCAGAATTCATATCAAGAACAACTGCCAGCTTGCGTAATTTAGAAGTTGATACCCCTGGTGTATTGAAGCGTATTAAATCACTTAACAAAAGTAAGTCTTCCGGTCCCGGTTGTACACCAATTAGTTTCCTTTCAGAAGATGCTGATGTTATAGCCCCATACATAGTTATCATGTACTACCGCTCGCTCAGCGAACGTGTCGTACCGAAAGACTGGAAAGTTGCACAGTTTATGCCAGTATTCAAGAAAATCAATAAGAGTGACTCGCAGAATTACAGGCCAATATCATCGGCAACACAGTGGTAGAGTGCCAGACCATGAGTCCAAAGGTCGCGGGTTAGATCCCCATCAGATACTGAGATTTTTATTTGTTTCTTTTCACTTCTTTCCCCTCTGCCAGTGTTGCTGATGTCAGAAATAGTGAGTAGCACCGTGGTTCGGAACACACGTTGAAACTTTAAGTCTCCATATAACTGGTCGGAGGGTCCAAATAGGGCTATGCCTAGTAAAGCACTGTGGTGTTCAAACCAATCTTCGGATTGTTTACTGCTTCACCTTTATCATTGACGTCCGTTTGCAGCAGGATTTTAGAACATACACTTTCCTCAGATATTATGAACTAACTCGAAGAGGATACAGGAAGTATCATGCTTGTGAAACACAGGTAGCCCTTTACTCACATGATGTGATGAGTGCTATCGACAAGAGATGTCAAATAGATTTCGTATTTCTAGATTTCCGGAAGGCTTTCGACACTGTACCTCGCAAGCGTCTTCTAATCAAACTGCGTGCTTATGGAATATCGCCTCAGTTTTGCGATTGACTTCGTGATTTCCTGTTAAAAATGACACACTACGTTGTAATTGATGGAATGTCATCGAGCAGAACAGAAGTGATATCTGGCGTTCCCCAGGGAAAAGCGTTATACGGTCCCTTACTGTTCCTTATTTTTATAAACGATTTAGGATACAAACTGAGTAGCTCTCTTAGACTGTTCGTGGATGATACTGTCACTTATCGGTTAGCAAACACACCAGAAGATCAAAAGCAACTGCAAAACGATTTAAATATCAGCATGTTGCAATAAATGACAATTAACCGTTAATAATGAGAAGTGTGAAGCCATCCATATGAGCAATAAAAGAAGCCCCGTAAACTTTATTTACACGATAAATCAGTCAAAATTACACACCATAAATTCAACTAAATACCTAGGAGTAACAATTACAAACAACTTAAATTGGAAAGAACAAATAGAAAATATTGTAGGGAAATCGAACGAAAGATTACGTTTCGTTGGCAGAACACTTAGAAGATGCAACAGTTCTACTAAACAAACTGCCTACACCACACTTATGAGTTCTATTTTGAAGTAATGTTGCGCATTGTGGGATCCCCACCAAGTGGGATTGACAGACGATTTAGAGAAAGTACAGAGAAGGGCAGCTCGTTTTGTATTATCGCGATGTAGGATAGAGAAAATGTTGAAATGTTTGTTAAACTTACGGGACTTAACTGCGGGGTCATCAGTCCCTACACTTACAAACTTCTTATAAACTAAGTTATAGTAAAGACAACGCAAACAGCCATGCCCGCGGGAGGATTCGAACATCCGACGCGGGAAGCTGCGCGATCCGTAACGTGGCGCTCCAGACCGCTCCGCTACTCTCGCGCGGCAAGGGGAGAGAGTGTCACGGAAATAATGCACGAGTTGGGGTGGAAATCATTAAGAGAAAGGCGTTTCTCGTAGAGATGTGATCTATTTGCGAAATTTCTTTCACCAACTTTCTCTTCCGAATGCGAAGATATTTTGTTAGCACCCACCTAAATAGGAAGACATGATCATCAAAATAAAATAAGAGAAATCACATCGAAAACGGAAAGATTTAGGTGTTCCTTTTTCCGAGAGCTATTAGAGAATGGAAATTTAGAGGAATATCATAAAAGTGGTTCAAATGTTTGTTAAGCTTAAGGGATTTAACTGCGGGGTCATCAGTCCCTAAACTTACAAACTACTTATGAACTAGCTTATACTAAAAACGGCACAAACACCCATGCCCGAGGGGGGGATTCGAACCCCCGACCGCTGCGGCCGTGCAGACCGTGACTGGCACGCCGCAGACCGCTCGGACACTGCGGCCGGCTAAAAGTGGTTCGATGAACGCTCTGCCATGAACTTCAGTGTGAGTTGCAGAATATTTATGTCGATGTAGGTGTAGAAAACACAATACTGACTGGGTATGTATCCATTCCATACACTCTCTCCTTATAAACAGACCAGACACTTTCAGCCGTTAAGGGAGGAAATCACATTAGGATGCTGTTTGTCCCTGATTTTGTGTGATTTACGAGGCGCGCCCAGAAAGTAAGTTTCGTTTGGTAATAAAATGAAATTGAACACAGATACATAAGAAATTTTTATTGCACAAAATTCTACAACAATTAAACTACTTTTCCACATAAGTGTCGAAATTTTGCAGCCAAGTTTTATAGCGCGGTACCAGGTTTTGTATACCTTCTTCATAGAAATCTGCCGCTTGTGTTTTCAACCAGTTGGAAACAGTTTCTTTCAGCTCGTCGTCATTGGTGAAGTGATGACCGCCAAGGAAAAACTTGAGATGTCCTGGAACTTGTCATCAATCGCGTGAACCAGTTCTTCTGTAACCAAAGGTGGACGCCCACTTCGTTCTTCATCGTGCACATCACTACGCCCGCCATTGAACTGTCGGACCCATCTGCTCCTCATCGAATCACTCATCGCATTTGGTCCGTAAACATCGCAAATTTGCCGATAAATTTCACTTAGTTTCACTTTCTTCGCGTTCAGAAACCGAATCACCGAACTGATTTCACAGGCGGCGGGATTTTCAATCAATGCAGACATTTCAAACAAGCACAACAAAGCGTACGAAACTGACAGCGATCTCCAAGTGGCACACGTTCTTCTCCTTAATACACATCGTCTACAGCGCATGTGCGGAACTGCAATCGCAGCGCTGCAGCGGAGATGAATTGAAACGGAACTTACTTTCTGGACGCGCCTCGTTTAAAAAATTTCAAATGTTTGTTAAGCTTATGGGACTTGACTACGGGGTCATCAGTCCCTAAACTTACAAACTACTTATGATCTACCTTATACTAAAGACCGCACAAATATCCATGCCCGAGGGGGGATTCGAACCCCCGACCGTAGTGGCCCTGCAGAACGTGACTGAAGCACCTCAGTCTCCTCGGTCACCGCGGCCGGCGACGCGCCTCGTATTTTGGGTGGGGAGAAGTAGTGAGAATTTACTCTCATTCTGACATCATTTCATTCGTAATTTCAACTGTTTGTGTGAATTTATGTGAATAATTTCAACCACGTATAACAACGTTACGCTCTGATGTCCTCCGAAGCTTGTGAGCATAGGTCTCCAGTTGCGCGGATTGTTGCCAGTCCGCCTTTAACGACTGCTATTTAGAAATTGTGCGACAAGACGTGACACGCAATTGAAAACGCTTATGAAAATGGCGGTCGATCCAAAATCTACTTCAACTGGACACGGAAATGTTGTGATAAAACATATTTCAATTAAATCATATGTAGAAAAACCTATTCCAAATTCGAGTCATCATTTAGTAAGGTCAGAAAAATAGTGAAAATAGTGATTTGAACTGACGTCGAGATCAAGAAACGCGTTGTCTGTCAGAGAAATCAGTTCTTCAAACGAGACTAGGAGTTGCTAGATGTTATTGAGGGTCCTGACAATGTAGCCATCGACCCACCACTTAGTCGGTTGTTCTGCAACGCGTTTCCTAAAACTGCTGGGCAGACTTCGGTTTTTCCTCTTTTTGACCAGAATACCAGGCAAATACTCCACTGAGCGGCGTGTGGGGGCCGTCTCTCAGAAGCCGCACGTTTACACGCGCGCACGACTGTTTACAGGGCAGTTAGCGGCCTCTCGCGGTGCGTGGCAGGCGTTTAGCTTTCCGCCACACCGCTCTTTGTTCTCCGCCTGTTGCACGCGTACCAAGTGGCCGCAACCTCAGTGTATCCGCCGCGACGCTACGTCCTTTCTGACACCCACGGTGATTCTAGCGCTCCGAGCGTTAAGCAGTATACACTTCTGAGAACGACATCAGATGAGTGTGAAAAGTTTCGTTTCTACTAATTTGTCATATAATTTTACAATATGGACCTTATGTAGAGCCGTATAAATTGACAATTCGTAAAAATATCACTAAGTTTGTCATTTTTTTCTTTGCTTTCATTTGCACTGCTCAAAACAATTAGGGGAGCAGTTGAGAGCCGTGGCGGATTAGCCGTATTCACTGAAGCGCCGTGCTGCGGTGCGCGCGACCGTTCGCCGTCGGGGGTTCGAGTCCTCCCTTGGGCATCGGTGTATGTGCTTAACCTTCAGATCGGTACCAAACGTTGTATATCAATAGAGTATCAACCGAAACTTGTATATAATTCGTGCTATATGCTGCCGTCCAGGAGAACGTGCGTAAACGGGGAAAATAAGTAACACCTGTCCTACGGAGCACATGAAAAGCGTATATGTAGGGGTCTGCCGCACTGAACTGCCATGGGGTAGTTGATAGAGCGGATGTTTGTCCTTACGAATGTCCTCGGCTCAAACCCTGGTTGAGCAATTTTTATTTTATTTTTATCCCCCCCTCCCCTGCCCCCTGTAAGACGTTGCAAATTGTACTACATCGACAAACGTAGACATAGTGTTACATGGGACAACATATTCCTGAAATGTAAGAGGACTGTTCGGATTTCATAGCACAGTGTAATCGGCAGTTTGCTTCTGCTTCGATTTATTTGAAAGTAGCAAACCTATAGAGGACCTTTGTAGAAGAAAGAAATAATTGCACCATACATGCGGAACTATTAAGGTAATAATAATAATAATAATAATAATAATAATAAATGACTGCTAGATAGGTAGCACCGCCGTTCAGCGGATGTGCTTGTTGTGACTAGAGTGCCGTGTGTTTGCCCACAGCATCAAGAGGGGCTGACGTTGCTGTCCAGTCCGCACGCTACTGCTACTGTTGCAGGTGACATCGATGTTTTGCGAAATGAACCCGTGTAACGTTATAGACATTCTCTTTTAACAATTTTCAACGTACTGCAGTTAAAAGAAAAAAAAGGCTCTAGACGGGGCTTGAACGCACTACCCCCTGTTCGACGAACTAACGCTCTACCAAGTAGCCCACGCTAGCGCAACGTCATAAGCTCTCTTTGTTGTGTTTTTACTCTATTCCGTAGGACAGGAGTTACATATTATTTTCTGTTTACGCACTTTCTCCTGGACGTCAGCACATAGCACGAATTATATAGAAATTTAGGCTGATATTCTATCGATATACAACGTTTTGTACCGATCTGAGTGTCTGACATCTGAAGGTTTTGGTGTAAGAACCAAGTAGTTGAGTCCCATACATTTACAAACATTTAAACATTTGATCAGCTGAGATATACAGAATAGCAGATGGTGACGTATTTTATTCAGATATTGGTTACAGTTATAATTTGTGTGCGATAGAGTACGATATTTTACTCTCTCAGCTCTTTACCTGAGGTTTACATGACGTTTACTTAGAGTGAGGCATCATGGACTCCCATAATAGTGAAAAAGTAATTCTCGTTGACCTTCTAATATGGCGTATGATCATCTCGGACGATCAGTACAGTTGCATACCTGCGCGGCATGGACAATATTCCATGAGTGCAATATACAGCTCTGCAACCGTTGCGGGAGGTGCTGGCTGCAGTGCCTCCGACTAGTGCATCCCAGACATGCGTCCGGTGAAGAAGGTGGCCACTCCATTCGTTCAATTTCCTCAGCTTCAAGCATGTTTTCCACCGGTGCATCTCTGAGGGAGGGGGCGTTATCGTCCATAAAAATAAACCAATTTCCTATGGCAGCAGCGTAGGGCACACCAAAATGACGAAGGATCTCGGAGAGTCAAAGCGCCATTCTGAACGACATATAAATTCGTACCCCCGCCAATACTGACTCTTGCTCACAACATTCGTCCACCACCATGATACGGTTTTGTTTCCTGCACATAAGCAATATTGTCCGGATTTCCAAGTTCTGTCCAGATAAGGGAACGACGATTGTCCGGTTGAACACTAAATCTTAACTCGTATATGAACCGAACCCGACTGTACTCGTTACGACTCCAACCTGATGTTCGGTTTGTTCGGTATAACCGGTGTCGTGATTTTAATGGGACACGCACCATACGCCTCCGTGCATAGAGGCCACACCCACGAGGACGATTTCGGACTGTTTGTGTTGATTAGCGTCTCCTATTGGCGCCTGTGAGTTTCGTTGCAGCCGATTTGCATTGAGCCTCTTGCCTGGATGGGCTGTTAGGTGTAGATAACGGCCATCTCTTGCTGATGTTACTAGTGCACGACCGTGGCCTTGCCTTCTTTTAACGCTTCCTGTTGACTCAAATCGCGTCCGGATCCTGGAAACTATACTTCGGGACACTGTACCCACCTTCCTGTGTGCCTGTCCCGCTTCCAACCTTCCTATAACTTTTCATGTCGTAGATTCGGGTAAACCACGTTGTTGTTGTTGTAATTTGTGTGTGATACAAGTGCGACATTTTGCTGTCTCAACTACTTACTTGAAGTTTACATAGCTTTTACTAGAGCGAGGCACCATGGGCTACCATAATAGTGAAACTTCATTCTTGTTGCCCTCTAATTATGCGGGTGATGACTGCACTATCTTAACCCAAATGTTTGTGTAATTTTTTTGTAAAGAAAACACAAGTCAACACCAACGCCCTGTGCAGCAACTTTTTGTTGTTACCACTCTCTCGGTTTCCGTAATGTTGTTGTATCCACTGCGTAGTATCGACAGAAAGACGTCGAACCATTTTAGTTCATTCTGCCAAAGACAATACTTCAGAACTTAGATACTGAAACTGATATCCTAATTGTTTTCACCAGTATAAATTTACAATCGGTTCTGGGAAAGCGCGGCGCGCCAGTCTTGGTCTGCACGGCCGCTGCGGTCGGGGGTTCGAATCCCCCCTATGGCATGGATGTTTGTGCCGGTTTTACTATAAGCTAGTTCATAAGTAGATTGTACGTTTAGGGACTGATGACTCCATAGTTAAGACCCACAAGCTCTACAAACATTTGAACATTTTTTTGATACTGGGATGTATGAAACAGGCCACCGACATTTACTGAAGAATGGCGTATGCCTTTAAGAACAAAACCTTCTAGTAAAACAGACGCGGCATTTTGCAGACAAACGTCCTACGCCTGCTCAGCATCGAGAATTTACGTTCGGTGCACATTAAACCAGTGGTGGAACATCGGAAACTGGAATGTATTGGAATACGTGTATTATTTTAGTGACAAACAACTGACCACACCTGTAGCTAAATGGAAAAACCAGGCAGACGCGATAATAAAACGGAAAAACTAATAAAACTGTTTCTCAATGTGGAATAAAAGAGTTCTGCAGTTGATCCAGAAACGACAAGGATCTTAAATACTCCGCTTTTGAAGGAAAATGATTACCTTTACAAAAATATTCTTCTATTAGAAAGAACACGTTAACGGGTATGAATGGGCGACTAATAAAGGATGACAATTATTGAACTATATAAGACAAAACGGAAATTATTTACAAACTATGGTCTACACACACTTTATTCAACATTTAAACGTCATAACAAATCAAATTTTCAAATATTTGTAAAGCTGTGAACCAAACTTCAGTCCCTAGACTTATAAACTACGAGGGGAAGTTGAAAAATAGGTACCTGACTTAAGTAGAGCTCAGTATGCCTACAGAGATGTCCTGGGGGAAATGTAAACGTCTTTTATGTATGACATATTGAAAGTAGGCAGCCATAGACTGAAGTTCATTATTTATGGATTTTTAGCTTTATTTTTGTGAATCTGAACGTGTATTCGCCTTATAGCTTTATTTTCTATGTGAAAGTCATCCATGACCGATAATCTCAGTCCATTTTTGTAACTACTGCACATTATAATGTCTTTGCAACTGTGATGTAGCATCTGCGCTACAGCAGCTTCTTTGACTGCTGAGGCGAGTAGTAGAGAGTGAGCTGTTGAGCACAAGAGTTGATTGTGGGCTAGGCTAGCTGACAGACGTATGGCAACTGTGTTATGTACTAAGGTTGAATTGTTCAGCAATGATTGTATTGAGTTTGATTTATTTCACTCTCTATATTTATGAATACAAATGTATTATATTGGACAGTGGATTCTGTATCAAGAGGAAGAGAATATTTGTATGAATCGAAATTGTATAAAACCACTGTATTATATTGAAGACTCAACAAAGGTATATTTCTTTAATTCAATAAATAACTTAATGATTACTAATTTTTCTTATTTCAGGTCAACCTCGTCCCTTATTTTCCTGATTGTGTCATTTTTATTTTCTTGTATGGTACGTGTTGAGATTTTTGTGAAAAAGATTTCCTTTTCAATGTAAATGTTCACGTACCAGTAAAGTAATCAGTCCTTACATGCCACTGAATCTGACTGTTAGAAATAATGTTCACAGAAGTACATATTGTTTTACTTAAAGGGGCCTAATTTTGTTTGTTAAATCCATTGCACACATATGATTAGATGAACTCCTTTATTTAACTAGAAAGACTTAATAAACTTTCATCAAGCTTTCACTTAATAAACGTACAACAAGAAGCTTTCAATATCTCAATGACACTAATAATTTTAAGAAGAATTTTTTAATTTTTAAATAGTTTTGGTGAGTGCGAAGGCAGTGTTACTCATTTGTTATGTTTTTATAAAAGTGTTGGATGGAATATTAATACTATTGTCTTTTTTTATAGCCTTTGAAAATTACGACATGTCGAAACGCGTAAGGCCTTAATAAAGTACAATTGTGGTCAAGACAGTTAAAGTTATTTCAAGTGCATGTAAAGGCCACCAGGTCTAACAAGGACTAGTGTAGACAGCAAGTAATCTGCGATCTGTTCAATTCATAATTAATTTTACTCAAGGAACTCAGTAATTTTAACATTAAGTAAATTTCACTTTGGCATAAGTTTTTGTATTACTGAACCCCTTGTTATTTTATGGTGCAAATACTGCCCCCTTTGACCGCGACCCCTCCAGAAATGCTTTACGACCCCCATGGGGGTCGCGACCCACAGAATGAAAAAAAAAAAAAATGTTCAAATGTTTGTAGAGTCTATGGGACTTAACTACGGGGTCATCAGTCCCTAAACTTACAAACTACTTACGAACTACCTTATACTTAGGACGGCACAAATATCCATGCCCGAGGGGGATTCGAACCCCCGACCGTAGTGGCCGTGCAGACCGTGACTGGAGTGCCTCAGTCCCCTCGGCCACCGCGGCCGGCGTTAACACCTCTCTTTCAGCGTCTGCCACTGAAGTTGGCTGATCATTTCAGAGTCACACTATCGTTGTATGTGTACCATTCACGCAAAATTTCACTGAATGTTTTCATTAATTTTACTCCTGGCCGCTTTCTCCCGTTTACCAAAGGTCTCAACAGTTCAATTTTGTGAGTCTTTATCCTACCGTCCAAAGATGGTGCTTCCGCGTTCATTACAATTAGGTTATCTGTTTCCCTTTTAGTAAAAAGGGGGAAAAAAGAAGGAATTTCCTTTATAGGTTTCTTAAGTCCAGCTTGAAAACTTGTAGTGTAATCATATTTGGCTTCCACAATGCCGCTATCAGCAAAGAAAGAATTTACTTTGTCTATGTAATCCTCTCTCTTAATTACGATGGCACTATTTCCTTTGTCCCCTTTCAAAATCAGCGCTTCGTTTTCTTCTTGCTTACGATTCACCCCTTTCAGAACTTTCTCCCCTCTGCTTCTAGAAAGTATAATTGTTTCTTGTGTTTGCATCTTAGTTTTTAAGTCGTATTTCACTTTTTCTCCTTGTTTCCTGTAGGACTTGAGAACGGGATAATTTTGGTCCCGAAACATGTCGTTCTGACAAATTTCTATAACTGGCATCTGGTGCGAGAATTGGCTAGATGCATACGACGGTTGTGGCAGGAGCCGTCATTGCGTCAGGTACATATGACTTGAGAGAAAAGATGTACGAGGTTGGCTGTGTATTAGGATGTGTTTATTCAAATGTAATCACCAGTAGCCCGACCAAAACTATCCCACAGTTTAACGAGCCGAAGTTCGTCGTCCAGGTTGAAGCATTTACGTTAGAGATTTTTTTAGTGGACCAAACAGATGGACGTCACAGGGAGAAAAGTTCGGGCTGTAGGACGGATGCTTAAGCTGCTCCCACTTGAACTTGCCAGTACACTTTGTGTGACCCTGGAGACGTATGGATTAACGTTATCACAGAGAAGAATAACCCCCCCCCCACACCACCGTGAGCAACCCATGCTATTTGCTCTTGATGGACTCGTGTAGCCTACATAGTGTCTCAAAGTACACGTCGTCACTGTTAATGGTTTTACCGTGCTCCAGGTATTCGTTAAGTATCGGATCTAGAACGTCGATAAAGTTGGTGAGCATCACCTTGCCTGTTAATGGCACATCCCTGCATTTTTAGGGTGAACTGACGACAAATGCTTCGCGTTCCTAAAGTCGCTCTAAGCTTTCACAAAGCGGCATATTCATATCACAACCGGTGTGGTTTCATTTAAACACCCCTTGTACTTCCTTTTTGTCTTTCTCTCCCACCCGTGAAATACTGTCACAATCACTTCCAACGTAATGGTTTCCGTAATAACACTAGTAATAACAGCAACATCAATAATAATAATAATTATTATTAGTAATAAATATGAATACATATTATAAAAAAGTTACGTCACATGATGTACCGACTCAGGTGGCTATAGCAGTGTAACATACTGGCTCACATTCAGAAGGACGGCAGTTCAAACCCACCTCTGGCCTTCATGTTTCCCCTAAATTACTCCAGCCAAATGCTGCGATGGTTCCTTTGAAAGGAGCACGGCCGATTTATTTCGCCATCTTTAGCAAAAAGCAATCCGATCGTGTACTCATTGTCTAATGACCACCCTGTCAACGGGGCGTTAAACTCTATCTTCCTTCATTCAAGATAACTTGTACGGCAGTGAATTAAGAGTGCAGCTTATTTATAGTTTAACTACCTGAAAATCCGGCGTTTCTCGGGTATTGTTATACTAGCCTAGAGTTAGTACTTGTCTGTCCTTTCTCCCTCTGTTCATCTGCTTTTTTCTAAAAATATGTATTTAGGCATATGGTAGAATATACTGTATAAGAAATAAGGCTGTCTTGTATAATATACAACAATATAAGTCCAAACAAAGTAATCAAAATACAGATGATATGTAACATTCATTTAATTGAAAAATTGTCTATAAACAATATTTCTTGTTAATAGGTTGTTTGCAGTGGCCATTTTAGCAGCAGCTGAATACTATGAATACTATGGATCAGGTACACGGATGAATCCTCTGTCTAATCGATGAACTTCGAGAAGAAATAGACCGGGTCAATGCAGAAATAAAGACTATATAATTATATTAAAAAAATTCACAATAGAAACATATCATAACAACCAAATAAACTTCTTGGATATATATCATTAAAAAGGAAAACAACAAGCATACCTTTGACATTTATCGTAAACACAACAGCCGATATGATTATACACCAGACCTACATTCATCCAGTTGCACAAAACCAGCCAGCAATCAGAGAAATGCTCTACCGGCAGAACACAGTACCACTCGGCAAAGAAAATTGCCAAAAGGAACTAGACATTATCACACAAGTAGCAACAAACAATGATACAATAGTAATCTAGTAGAAAAATTAAAAAAAAATTAAACAGATACTGGCAAGAAACACCAAAGTAAAGCAGCACACAAACACACCAACACAGACTACAAAAAAGAAAATTCAAGGTGGCACACAATGAGATACAAACGCAAACTAACACATAAAATAACAAATAGGATACCCACTGATGATGCTTTGTGAAAAAGGAGGAACGCGTATGGGTGAATTGTTGAAATAAAAAACCCTTCATTTACAGAAGAAGAAGACCTTTTCTTTAAAATACTACTGTGAAAATATTTCTTGTTCAGGAGCTTGTATGAATACATTCTTTGGTGAGCCCATCCCTGAGCAAGCGACAAAGTTGCCCGTGTGAAAACATGGAGATGTAAAATCTAATCAGCAGTACTTACAGGATTGCCCTGTAATTTATTAATCGTAATAGAAAATGCAAGACTCATCGGAAACTGTAGACTCTTGAAGTAAAATGGTAGATCTGTTCAAATGTTTGTTAAGCTTATGGCATTTAACTGCGAGATCATCAGTCCCTAAACTTACAAACTACTTATGAACTAACTTACTCTAGAGACAACACAAACATCCATGTCCGAGGGAGGATTCGAACCCCCGACAGTAAACGGCCTCGCGCATCGGAGCATAGGGCTTCAATGCACTCGGCTACTCCGCCGCGACGGTAGATCTGTCGGAAATAATAGGTATTCGCAAATGACAAAGGAAGGGAAGGAAGAAGGATAGGAAAGAAAGGACTGACAGTGGCCGTATTTGGGCATTGATATTAAGCAATGGCGACAAGTGAAAATGTGAGCCGGACCGGAAATCGAACCCGGGTCTCTCGCTTCGGGCCAGTGGTCGCTTTAACCACTTGGCCACCCGTGCTCGCCTCCCGTCCGTCTCAAATTCCTACATGTCGCACGCTATGTTTGCAGCGCCCCTATCGTCCATGCCCTCTTACAGTCGCCATTCCGAATTCCCGTGCGAGATCGGACGTATGACCGCATCTGCGGTGAAATAACTGAAGCTAACGCCGTCGTCGCGTTTGAGTACTTATTGTATTGGTGTGTTGTCTGTTCTTTCAATACAAGTAATAGGTATTCGTTGGTTGTACACTGTTTCATTCTCTTCATTTCCTTGTAGCTCTGCAGAAGTCTACTGCTTTCGCCTGCGGCCGTGTGCGCTTTACGGTTCAAAGTTCAAATGTTTGTTAAGCTTAAGGGACTTAACTACGGGGTCATCAGTCCCTAAACTTACAAACTACCTACAACTAAGGACGGCACAAATATCCATGCCCGAGGGGGGATTCGAACCCCCGACCGTAGGGGCCGTGCAGACCGTGACTGAAGCGCCTCAGTCCCCTCGGCCACCGCGGCCGGTGCGGTTCAAAGTTGTCAACAGTACTGTCACCTTCGAGGAATTTCCTTAAGCTGACTGGAACTGCGATCGTAGCGCTGCCGCTGATGGGCATAGAAACGGAACTTACTTTGTGGACGACCATCATATAAAGAAGATTAGAAAATGTTCAAATGTTTGTAGAACGTATGGGGCTTAACTACGGGCTCATCAATCCCTAAGCTTACAAACTATTTATGAACTACCTAAGACTAAGGACGGCACAAATATCCATGCCCTAGGGGGGATTCGAACCCCCGACCGTAGTGGCCGTGCAGACCGTGACTAGAGTGCCTCAGTCCCATCGGCCACCGCGGCCAGCGGGAGATTAGAAATTACTGATCATAGTACTGTGTTGGTAAAACTAACACTTGGTGTCCACAGCAAGTGAAAAAAGAACGTTAGAAGCATAGAAATATCCTCTGTAATTCAGAGAATGTCCGCGGCTATAAGCAAGTTACAGGACGCAGCTGGTGGCACTCCTAGGCGTATCGAGAGCCTGATGGCGTGGCGAGAGAAACACGGGACGCGTTTTCGGCGAAACGCACCTTCCGCCGCCTGCCGCCTGCCGCCTCCCGGCCAATGCGTCTGCAGTCAGCTGACACCTGTCATCGGCGAGGCGGGCGGCAGCCGGAAGAAATGTCGCGCTTTCCCGGAATTCCATTTTCAGGGACCCTCGCTGTGATACGCGGAAGAATGCGTCTGCACACGGATGCGAGTGACGTGCGACATTTACAAGTGTTGTCGTTGGACATGCGTAACACGAAGTCTGTCTTGACATTAGCCTGGAGGAGATTTAATTCCATTTTTGAAACCCAGTAGTGAGTGACAATAGCGTAATGAGAAGGAAATTATATTATCTCTGTATTAATAAATTTTACGAGCTTGGAGTTGGATATGCTGTAAAACTTTCTGAAGGTAGCAGAGGAAAAGTGTAGGGAGCAAAGATTTATATTCAACCAATACAAAAACCAGACAGCGGTTATTAGATCGAAGGGTAAGAAAGGGACGCAGTGGTTGGGAAGGGAGTAAGACAGGATTGTAGCCTTTCCCCAATGTTGTTCAATCTTACATTGAGCAGGCAGTGAAGGAATGGAAGGAGAAATTTTGAGAGACATTAGAGTGCAGGGAGAAGAAATAAAAACATTGCGGTTTGCCGATGACATAGTAATTCTGTCAGAGACCGCAAGATCTGGAAGAGCAATTGAATGGGATGGACAGTGTCTTGAAAAGAAGATATAAGATGAACATTAACAAGAGTAGAACGAAGGTAATTGAATGCAATGTCAGAAAATCAGGCGCTGCTGAAGGAATTAGATTAGGTAATGAGACAAAAGTAGTAGATGAATTTTGTTATTTGTGTAGCAAGATAACTTCTGATGGCGGAATAAAGAATATATAAAATGCAGAATGGCTATGAGAAGAAAAGCGTTTCTAAAGAAGCGAAACTTGTTAACATCCAATATTAATTTAAACGTTAGGAAGTCGTTTCTGAAAGCCTTTGTCTGGAGTGTAACATTGTATGGGAGTGAAACGTGGACGATCAGGAGTTCAGATAAAAAGATGATAGAAGCTTTTGAAATGTCGTGCTACAGACGAATGATGAAAATTAGATGAGTAGATCGCGTAACTAATGAGGATGTGCTTAACCGAATTGGGAAGAAAAGGAATTTCTGGCCCACACTGACTAAGAGAAGGGATAGGTTGCTGGAACACATTCTGAGACATAAAGGAATTGACAACTTAGCATTAGAAGGAAGCGTGTGGGGAAAAAATCGTAGAGGGAGACCGAGGGACGAATATAGTAAGCAGATTCAAAAGGATGTAGGTTGCCGAACGTATTCTCAGATGAAGAGACTTGCTCAGGACAGGGTAGCGTGGAGAGCTGCATCAAACCAGTCTGCGGACTGAAGACAACAACAACAACAGAACAGGCCATTCAATAATACGCGCCGTTGGAAGTGTAAGAATACAATAATATTGTTAAAATAATATTATTTTAATGTTCCACCAAAGATTAATTTGAAGTTAATCTTGTTCTCAGGGTGTGAACGTTCGTATTCAAGTTCAAAGTTTAAGAATTACCTCGAACAGAATCTATCTGCAATATCATTTTATTATACAGGGTGAATCACCTAATACTTGCAGCGTAAATACTGCGGAAACGGAAAGTGCGATTGATCTCCGGTGGACTAGATGCTCGAAGCTTATGCATTGAACGAAGGGAGCGACCAGCTTGCTCACCGGACTTAAACGCGATTGAGTATGTCTGGGATGCACTTGGCAGACGCATTGCAGCCAGACCCGAACCTCTCACAACGGTTGCAGAGCTGGACATTGCACTCACGGAGGAATGGCCAAATTCCCGTCAGGAGCTGATTGATAACCTCATAATGTCCTGTACCAGAATATCAGCCCTTCCGAAGTATGTCCAACCCAAAATTTTAGTAACCTTGTATTTTTCTTTGCTGATGATACCATCTTGGTATTGAAGTACGTATTGAGTCAGTATCAAATAATGCAGTTCAAGAGATAAGTTCATGGCTTGTAGAAAACAAGTTGATGTTAAATCACAGTAAAAGTCAGTTTTTACAATTTCTAACACATAATTTGACGAAAGCTGACATATTGATTACACATAACGGGCATATGGTAAGTGAGCTTGAACAGTTCAAATTTCTAGGTATTCTTATAGACAGTAAGCTGTCGTAGAAAGCCCATGTTCAGGATCTTTTTCCAAAACTAAATTCTGCTATATTTACCATTAGAACAATATCTGAAATAAGTGATTTTTCAAAAGGAAAAGTACTCTATTACGCTTACTTTCACTCTCTTATGACGTACGGCATTATTTTTTGGGGTAACTCGCCTGATGCAAAATGGATATTTCTGGCTCAAAAACGGGCAGTTCGAGCAACATGTGGTGTAAGTTCACGAACGTCATGTCGACCCCTTTTCAGTAGTCTGGGAATTTTGACCCTGGCGTCACAATAAGTTTTTCTTTAATGTCGTTTGTTGTTAATAAGATCAGCTTATTCCCACGAGTTAGTAGCTTTCACTCGGTGAATACTAGACAGAAGTCGAATCTACATTTGCATCACACCACCTTGACACTTGTGCAGAAAGGTGTACAGTGTTGTGAAGAAGCATCCATTTTCAATAAGCTGGCACAAGAGCTAAAGAATCTTAGCACTAATCCACACGCTTTCAAATTTAAAACGAAGAGTTACCTCATGGCTCACTCCTTTTATCCTGCCGAGGAACTCCTAGAAAAATTAAGCAATTAAGCTAATTCATGTATTTTTTTTCTTTATTGCTTCTTTTCACTTTGTCTTAAGATTGTCATGTGGATAGGACTACTTATAAATTTTCTACTACCATTCTTGCGTAAAAATTCATGAATTGACTTGTTCCATGATCATGGAGATTCACACCTAAATTGGGTCATATGGAACAGAAAATAATAATAAATAATGAAATAAATAAATAAAGCTGCCCCATGATGGGAATTTTTTCTTGTTTGTTCACTACCGTCGGCGGTGAGCGGCCGGGTGTGCGCACTTTGACCATCACGCATCCGCCCACGTGCCCGCCCCATCAGCCCTGCATGGAGGCCCGGTATCGCTGACTGGGGTGCACCCTCGCCGTCGGCACTACCAGGCCACCAATCAGAGCGCTCCTCGAGGTCACGTGGCCGGATCGCGAGAGGCCCTGCCTCACCACCGGTGCAGCCGGCTGCGTCAGGGTTGCCAAATTAGCGGAATTTCCGGTCAATTTGACGGATTTTACACACAGTCAGCGGCAGTGGCGTAACTAGGACTTAGCTTTGGGGGGGGGGGATAGATCTACTTGACGAGCAAAATTTTAGCCAGTTTCCAGACAGACTACCATCTACCACTCCCGTTGAAGAAAGTAATTCACTCCCTTCCAATGAAAGCTTGTGGTAAAACACCCCAAGTTTTTTTTTTTTTTTGGTTCTGGGGGGGGGGGGGGGAGATTCTATCCCCCTCATCCCCCCCTCCCGTAGTTACGCCACTGGTCAGCGGCTAAAAATTGTCATTTAGCGGTCAACGGATTTTTTAACGGATTTGTGTATGTTTGTCTGCAACAATATTTTTCTGTTTACTTCATTGTTTCTATTAGACTTTCTATCATTCATGTACTTATTGATTACGCATGAAGTTTAATAATCTGTTTCTATATAGTGATTCCCCTGCTCCAACACAACAGAATAATCCCTCCCAGTCTTAGTTCTTTGCTTTTATTATTGCATGTACAAATCACCCTGGTCACGGAAGTTCTGTTGTCTCGTGGAACAGTGTGAGCCGGCCGCGGTGGCCGAGGGGACTGAGGCGCTCCAGTCACGGTCTGCACGGCCACTACGGTCGGGGATTCGAATCCCCCCTCGGGCATGGATATTTGTGACGTCCTTAGGATAAGATAGTTTGTGAGCCGGGCCGCGGTGGCCGAGGGGACTGAGGCGCTCCAGTCACGGTCTGCACGGCCACTACGGTCGGGGGTTCGAATCCCCCCTCGGGCATGGATATTTGTGCCGTCCTTAGGATAAGATAGTTGATAAGTAGTTTGTAAGTTTAGGTACTGATGACCCCGTGCCGGCCCCGGTGGCCGAGGGGACTGAGGCGCTTCAGTCACGGTCCGCATGGCCACTACGGTCGGGGGTTCGAATCCCCCCTCGGGCATGGATATTTGTGCCGTTCTAGTTTGTAAGTAGTTCATAAGTAGTTTGTAAGTTTAGGGACTGATGACCCCGTAGTTAAGTGCCATAAGCTTAACAAACATTTGAACATTTTTTTGATGACCCCGTAGTTAAGTCCCATAAGCTTTACAAATATTTGAACATTTGAACAGTGTGAAGTATTAAAACTTTAATCTTCTACCCTGAACCGAAGTTTAGCTGTCGCCTCGGTACTGTCCATAGCGCTATAGTGTTAATCTTTATGACGTAGTTGATCAAAGTGTAAACAGTGATTATTTTTACTTTTTTACTAAAAATGTCAAAAGAAAAGGACAAAAAATACACCTAAAAGTTTAGAAAAATGTGGCTTAGCAATAAAGTATTGAAAGACTGGCTTGTTGAGATCCCCGCCGATACTTCCTGGTGCGCGATGTCGATTTTGCCAGTGTTAAATTCGCGTCTGTGGGATTTATTGAATCATGCAAAAAGAAAAAAAAGCATATAAAAGCTGAAGCACCCTTTGCTTTAAAGGGGCAGTTGACACTATATTCACATGTCGATAGACATTCCAATCAAGTTTCAGAATCCGCATTAAGGTTATTTGTGGCTAATCATTGCGCAATAAGAGCTGTGAGTCACCTCTGCAGCTTATGAAAAAAGGTTTTTTTATAGGTGCTGGGCATGTCTCTGAGATGCGTTTGCACAGAAGCAAGTATAGTGGTGTGATTAAAAACATTCTTTACCTACATTTCAAGGCCAGTCTGAGAAAGGATATAGAAGACGGATAATTCAGTGTACTTTTAGACGAATCTACGGATATCAGTGTCAGCAACTTGTTAGCTGCGTGTGTAGTATACTTTTCTGAGCATTGTCGCATTGTTTCCACATTCTTGGGAATGATAGAGATAGAAGAATGCACCGCAGGGACAATAATCATCGGTTTGAAATCTTTACTTAATGAATATGGCTTCAACATTCATTTAATGTGCGGTTTGGGAATGAAATTAGATCATACAGAGATGCCAGCGGCTTAAATCCTTTCCAAGAACTTTCAGATTTGGCTCTTATGCTTTTGGTTCTACCATGGTCCAATGCAGAGGTGGAAAGGGGCTTCAGCCAACTAAATTTGTTAAAAACGTCCCACCGGAACAGACTAACTACTACTCTAGTGCTGTCACGATTACGAGCTGCCGGAGAAATGTTCTCTAAGAAATCGGCGTCATGAAAGTGTACACCAGTGATATTTCTACATCCGGCCCCAATACTTCAGCATCTTCAGTAAGGGGCACACAAGCCACCATACTGCAGGAGGGGAAGGAAAATGAAATATTGTGGTATGAGCTAAATTAATGTGATGAGTGGAATAGAAACTTGGCAAACTTTCCTTTAGAAATAGTAGTAGTATTAGTAGTTAGCAGTAGTAGTAGCAGTAGTAGTATACAATGGCGAAGAAAAAAAAAATTGAAGTCATCAGTACATTGAAATTTCAGTTTTAGATGGGTAAATAACAATAGTAACCATTTAGCGGATTTGAGCGGAATTTTAACTCCAGTTTAGCGGAATAAATTTTTCTGAGTTGGCAACGCTGGACTGCCTTCTTCTGCTCTGAGCCTCCGTCCTAGCAACATGCTTGAACTGTTAGCTCAGCTACCTTCCTGCCGCCCGCGGCCATGCTCCGCAGGGGTAGATATTCCTATTATCTTCTAACTTTGTAAACTGCCTTCTCGCCTCCCTGTATCAAGATGGTCAATTGCACCTATTTTTCTGTAAGCCCTCTGTCATCATTTCGACTAGCCCACACCACGCCCACATTCCACCAACCATTCTGTTACAGTCCGTGCCACGCAGGTGTGCAACTATATTGGCCGTCCGAAGTGATCACACACCATATTAGTGGGCAACGAGAATGACAATCAGTATTGTGGTAGTTCCATAGTGCCTCGCGATAAAACCCAGTTTACACGATAATCGCGCTAGTAATGAACAGATCACGTTGCGCGCCATCTAGCGACGTGAACGCGAAACTGCTAGCATTTCTTGAGTGCAGACTGAGTTTCGTACTGGTTAGTACGCTTTAGGACAGGTTCTAAATTTGCTAGTAGCCAAGTGGGTGCGCATGCGCAGAAGTGAATTCGTTGTGTAGTTTTCATGTTTATGTGTGGAAATATCCGCGTCCTTACCAAAATTGATTGCTTTGTTGGAGTGACATGTCTTGCATCAATGGAGTGGAACAGAGCAGGAATTGCGCTTTCGATTGAGGCATACACGGTCGCTGCAGAAAATCGTCTCTGTTGTCTGTAATTCTATCGGACCAAACTATGTGGTCATCAGTCCGTAGCTTACAAACTACTTAAACCTAGGTAAATTAACCTACGGACAAACACACACACCCATGCCCCTGGGAGGACTCGAACCTCCACGGCGAGCAACCGCGCGCTCCGCAGCGAGGTGCTTTAGACCGCTCGGCTACTCCACCGCGGCTCCTCTCTGTTGTAAGAAGATACAATGACTGTTATTTATGAAGGAAATAACCGAAAAGTGTTGATTTAAATGAATTTTGAATATGTCTTGTTGATTAACTTCATATTTTTAAAATTCTATAATTTTTAGAGAATTTTAAAAATATGTAGTTAATCAACAAGACGTATGCTATAATTTTCTATAATTTTTAGCCACCCCCATGAACCACAGACATTGCCGAGGTGGGGTGGCTTGTGTGCTTCAATGATGCAGATAGCCGTACCGTAGGTGCAACCACAGCGGAGGGGTATCTGTGGAGAGGCCAGACAAACGTGTGGTTCCTGAAGAGGGGCAGCAGCCTTTTCAGTAGTTATAGGGGCAACAGTCTGGATGATTGACTGAGCTGGCCTTGTAACATCAGCTAATGTGGCTTTGCCACACGGTTACTGCGAACGGCTGAAAGCAAGGGGAAACTACAGCCGTTACTTTTCCCGAGGACATGCAGCTCTACTGTATGAAAATATGATGATGGCATCCTCTCGGGTAAAATATTCCGGAGGTAAAATAGTCCCCCATTCGGATCTCCGGGCGGGGACTACTCAGGAGGATGTTATCATCAGGAAAGACAATACTGGCATTCTACGGATCGGAGAGTGGAATGTTAGATCCCTTAATCGGGTAGGAAAATTAGAAAATTTAAAAAGGGAAATGGATAGGTTGAAGTTAGATATAGTGGGGATTAGTGAAGTTCGGTGGCAGGATGAACAGGATTTCTGGTCAGGTGAGTACAGGATTATAAATACAAAAGCAGTTGGGGGTATCACAGGAGTAGGACTGATAATGAATAAGAAAATAGGAATGCGGGTAAACTACTATAAGCAGCACAGTGATCGCATTATCATTGTCAAGATAGATACGAAGCCAACACCGACAACAGTAGTACAGGTTTATATGCCAACTAGCTCTGCCGATGATGAGGAGATCGAAGAAATATATGAGGAGCTAAAGGAAATTATTCAGACAATAAAGGGAGAGGAAAACTTAATTGTGATGGGAGACTGGAATTCGGTAGTAGGAAAAGGAAGAGAAGGAAAAATAGTAGGTGAATATGGACTGGGCCGAAGGAATGAAAGAGGAAGTCGCCTGGTAGAATTTTGCACGGAACATGATTTAATTGTAACAAACACGTGGTTTAAGAATCACAAAAGAAGGTTGTATATTTGGAAGAGACCAGGAGACACCGGAAGGTATCAGATAGATTTTATAATGGTAAAACATAGATTCCGGAACCAGGTTATAAACTGCAAGACATACCCAGGGGCAGATACAGACTCTGACCATAACTTGTTAGTCATGAACTGTAGGCTGAAACTGAAAAAACTGCAGAAAGGTAGGAAAATAAGGAGATGGGACCTAGATAAATTGAAGGAACGTGAAGTTCTGGAGAATTTCAGAGGGATATTTAGGCAACAATTGACAGAAACAGGGGGAAATAAAACAGTAGAAGAGGAATGGGTAGCATTGAGAGATGAAATAGTGAAGGCAGCAGAGGACAAAATAGGTAGAAAAGCAAGACCTACAAAAAATCCTTGGATAACACAGGAAATACTAAATTTAATTGATGAAAGGAGAAAATATAAAAATGCAGTAAATGAAACAGGCAAAATGGAGTACAGACGACTAAAAAATGAGATTGACAGGAAATGCAAAATGGCTAAGCAGGAGTGGCTAGAAGCCAAATGCAAATCTGTAGAAGAATGTATAAGAAGGGGAAAAATAGATACCGCCTACAGAAAAATAAGAGAGACATCGGGGGACAAGAAAAGTAATTCTACGAATATCAAGAACTCACATGGGAAACCAGTTCTCAGCAAAGAAGGGAAAGCTGAAAGGTGGAAAGAGTACATAGAGCAGCTCTACAAAGGAAATGAACTTAGAGACGATGTAGTAGGAAGGGAAGAGGAAGTAGATCAAGATGAAATAGGCGATACTATACTGAGAGATGAATTTGACAGAGCCCTGAAAGACCTAGGTCGGAACAAGGCCCCAGGAGTATATGACATACCCTCAGAGCTACTAAAGTCTCTGGGAGAGCCAGCCATGACAAGACTATTTGAACTGGTGTGTAGGATGTATGAGACAGGCGAAATGCCCTCAGACTTTAAGAAAAATGTAATAATCCCCATTCCAAAGAAATCAGGCGCAGACAGGTGTGAAAATTACAGAACCATCAGTTTAATAAGTCATGGTTGCAAAATTTTAACAAGAATTATCTACAGGATAATGGAAAAGCTGGTAGAAGCTGACCTCGGAGAAGATCAGTTTGGATTCAGGAGGAACGTAGGAACCCGGAAAGCAATACTTAACTTACGTCTTATCTTAGAAGATAGATTAAGGAAAGGCAAACCTACATTTTTAGCTTTCGTAGATTTGGAGAAAGCATTTGACAATGTTGACTGGACTACACTCTTTCAAATTCTGAAGTCAGCAGGGGTAAAATACAGGGAAAGGAGAGTTATTTACAACTTGTACAAAAGCCAGACCGCAGTTATTAGACTCGAAGGGCATGAAAGGGAAGCATCAGTTGGGAAGGGAGTAAGACAGGGTTGTAGCCTTTCTCTGATGTTATTCAATTTGTACATTGAGCAGGCGGTGAAGGAAAGCAAGGAAAATTTTGGAATATGCATTAAAGTTCAGGGGGAAGAAATAAAAACATTGCGTTTTGCTGATGACATTGTAATTCTGTCAGAGACAGCGAACGACCTAGAAGAGTAGTTGAATGGAATGGACAGTGTGTTGAAGAGAGCGTATAAAATGAACATTAACAAGAACAAAACAAAAATAATGGAATGTAGTCTTAGAAAATCAGGCGATGCCGAAGGAATTAGATTAGGTAATGAGACAATGAAGGTGGTAGATGAGTTTTGTTACTTCGGTAGTAAAATAACATGCGATGGTCGCAGTACAGAGGATATAAAATTCAGAATGGCAATGGGAAGAAAAGCATTTTTGAAAAAGAGAAATTTGCTAACATCGAATATTAATTTAATGGTAAGGAAGTCTTTTCTGACAGCATTTGTGTGGAGTGTTGCCTTGTACGGGAGTGAAACATGGACGATAAGCAGTGCGGACAGGAAGAGAATAGAGGCTTTTGAAATGTGGTGCTACAGGAGAATGCTGAAGATTAAGTGGGTAGATCACATAACTAATGAAGAGGTACTGAATAGAATTGGCGAGAAAAGAAATTTTTGGCATACCCTGACTAAAAGAAGGGATCGCTTGGTAGGACACATTCTTAGACATCGTGGAATCGTAAATTTAGCATTGGATGGAAGTGTGTGGGGTAAAAATCGCAGAGGGAGACCAAGAGACGCGTATAGTAAGCAGATTCAAGTGGATGTGGGTTGTCGTTCTTATGAGGAGATGAAAAGGCTTGCTCAGGATAGAGTAGGGTGGAGAGCTGCATCAAACCAGTCTCCGGACTGAAGACCATAACAACATAATTTTTAGCATGTCAGAAAGTCAGTTGCACATAATCTCGAAAGTGTGATGTAAAAGCAAAGCAAAATTTAGTTGACTGAGGTGCCATTATGGATCGGAAATTGAAATTGCTATGCAGACTTCAACAGCAACATTTGTAATAGTCAGTACAGAAATTTTTTCGAAAGATTCTTCTCCAGAAACCGCAATGATTATAGTGGATCTGCAAAAAATAACAATTACAGGAAGTAACTGACGCGTAACTTTAACAAAGCTGAAAATGTAATTCAAGTGTAAAAAGTATTTCGCACTTCAGCTTGGCGAAATTCTCTCTCTCTCTCTCTCTCTTTT
This sequence comes from Locusta migratoria, assembly GCA_026315105.1. Classification (NCBI taxonomy): domain Eukaryota; kingdom Metazoa; phylum Arthropoda; class Insecta; order Orthoptera; family Acrididae; genus Locusta; species Locusta migratoria. The sequence continues at coordinate 106,653,308 of CM048745.1, read as the reverse complement.
TCATCGCCGTATTTTTGTCCTTGGACGAACGAAAGCAACTTGGTAAAACACTCAGCACTTAATATTCGTAAGAAAATTCTGAATTCATTTAAGGTCCTCTGGTATGAATTACTTCAGTATCTGCAAGCAGTACACATCGCATTCTTCGTCTCTTCCTCTCAACCAAGGACACATACAATTTTTATTTCTTCTTCACATGGAGTGTTCTACAAACATTGCCACAGCTCCTGCAACCGCCGACAGTGTAAGCTTCTTAAGCTGAATATTATCAGCTACTAGCTTAAACCCGCGGCTCCGCTCCCATGTTGGTAGATCAAGTCACACGTAAAAATGCAGTGGTTTCGAAGAATCCAATCACGAAATTCTACAATAATGATTGTAACAGTATCACAGATCGAACACTTGATGTAATGCGTGAAACGTCAAATCGAATTTTTTTAAGAGATGTATTAAAAGAAATTTCTTTTTACTGCTTTATTTATTTATTCTTATATTTTCTTATTTGTATGCTTATCCTTACAGAGAAAGAGATGAAGACATTGTAGCACGCATAGACCAAAGATATGGTGTGTGGCATCACGTTTCGCTGTATGTAACCTCCTTGCTATAGAGTCACAAACGTCATCGCTGGCCTTCACTCCGATTTTTTTTTATAATTTGCTGACCTTCAACCACCATATCTTCCACCCCCTTATAGCAATCGGCATGGAACTGCTATGGTGTACAGCGGGAGACTTCGGACTACAATTACACACAGACCATTCGTTTGCATTCTGTAGTTTTCACTGTAGAGCGAAATATTAACACACACACACACACACACACACACACACACACACGCGCGCGCGCGCGCGCGCGCGCGCGTAGAATTTTATATACACCGATAACTTTCCATCCCAATATACTCCACCCTTTTATCATTATCAACTCTCAAGCAACAATACAACCAATAAAACCATTTTCAAAGAGTAAATATAATTTTCAAAGAGTAATTATTGTTCCGCTTTTCGCGTTATGTTCTTTAAATTACTAAATATCTATCAGATCGTAATAAAACCGTGCCTAAAACCTTCGTCAGATATAAATTAGTAACTGTACAAATATTTAAGTCACTGCGTCTTGTTGTTCGGACGTGATAAGCGTACACCGAACAGACATTCACATTTATATAGATAAATAGCTATCCGATCGCCATAAAACCGTACCTAAAGCCTTCCCCGGGTAGACATTAGTAATTGTACAAATTTTTAGCTCTTTAATATCTTGTGGTTCAGACGTGATAAACGTAGACCGAACAGACATTCAAATTTTTAGATATAGATGACATACACCCAAATATGAACAGTCCACGTATACAAACAGTAATAAGCCCGTATTTTCGCACATGCGCTGCTGTTAGTGGTAATCAGACGTGCAGACGGAAGTTTATCGTATTAATTACGCAACCAAGCCTGTCAATAGTACCGAGTTAGTACGCTTGGAGCGCTGCAGCAGACAAATATCTTTCTTGTGAACTTCTGATCGTCGTATAAACTAGGCATAAGTAAACATCATGTATACCTCAAGTAAAGGGTTGAGGCAGCAAAGTATAGTACTGTGTCACACACATATTGTAACAACCATCTCAATAAAGTACATTACCATCTGTTCATTGTGTATGATATCTCACCTTATCCCGTAATTGTTTTGAGCAGTGTGTTCGAATATTTCTTCGGTATAGCTGGTGGTGTTTGGCCTGTTGTCGGTCGGTACCGGTCTGACGCGACGGCCAGGAGGCTATAATAAGAGGTAGCGTCGCGTGTGAGGTGGCAGGCGCACACGTGCTAAGTGACAGCCGGTGGCACCTCTCTCCCCCACCACCGGCCCTAATTCCCCTCCCCCCCTCCCAACCGGAGTGATGGATGGCGCGCTGCCGGGACGCCGCTAATAAATACGCCGGCGCCATCAATCAGCGTGACTCCGCTTCCCCCTCTGCTCCGCTCTCCACTCTCCCCCCCCCCCCCTTGGTGATGAGCCGGCCAGTTGGAATGCGCTGGCACCTGAGTGACGCGTCCTTCGGCCAACGCTGCCTGTCCGGTGATAACGGTCACACCGCCGCCTCTATATGCGCGAGCAGGGACGCTTCCTCCGTACACAACATGTTGCAGTTACAGCTGAAAACCATTGAACCGTCCACGTTCTTCGGCACTGAGTTATTTTGATAACCGGTTTTCGGTTCAAAAAATCATAACTCTACATCTTATATGTGTACTCTGCAAATCACATTTAATTGTCCGATGAAGGGTTCATCGACACACATTCATAATGATCGTCCAATGTAAATTTCCACTACCAGTGTTAACTTCATTTAAAATATCCGGACTCATAAGCCGTGGTCGATGCAAATATTAACAATAATTTAGTGCCTTGAGACGAACATTGTCTCGTTATACCAAATGTACTAAATATGAGAGGCACTGAATTAAAATTTGTGCTGTAACCAGGATTCGAACCTGTACAAGGGGAATTACGTCTACAGGGGGTATGTCAACGGTCATAGCATTTCCTTCCCTCCTCCATGTTTCCATGAATGACGCAAAACAGTTTGCGTTTGTATCGCAATGACAGTGTACGCGACGGTTGTAGTTACTCCCCACTGCACTGTGTGAAGAGTAGAAACTCTAAAATTTCACCAACCTGATGTCTTCTATAGATGTCTCCACGCAGATGATAGCACGCAGGTCGGAGTTCTTGAATGAGGCTGAAATTGCTAAACTGTTGGTAGGAACTGACCTAGTTACTGAATAAAACTGAAATCCTCTGGAATCGGGATGACAACTAATTTTATTAAAGTCAGCAGAAAACCAGTAAACTGCATAATAACATCAACGTGACACACATTTTCTTAACTGAAAGTAAATATAAAGTTATTTCCCTTGATCTAAGATAATTAAACAGCGCTTTATGACCGCCTACATATGGATGTTACTCCACCGAGTGCGCGTACTAAAGTCACATGTTACTCTTCCGAGTGCCTCTTCTGAAGATTGGCGGCTCGATGCAAGGCTGCCTTCGTTCCGGGGTTTTTGCTCGCAAACGTCGCTGCCATGCATCGTCCGTCTTATATTAATTGTTTTGTTTATGTTTTTAGCAATTTTTAATATGTTTTACCTACTCAGGGCATAGCTTGACTTTGAGGTGTATATATAAATTGAGTTTGATATTGAATATATTATTAGTTTATTAAATATTAATACAAATATGAATGCACTTCGGCGCGTGACCGCCAGTACTACAGCCAATCTGCGTTCAGTGCCTGCCGCTCGAGGACTTCCCTAGAATTCGGGGAGATTTACCATTGGTCTTTCCCATGAGAACCCGAGCTATTACCACGTGTCGTGGTTCTCACCATCTGTCGTCTACTGGTCCTAACCGGCTGCACTGAAGCAGTATGTCTGGCTTTTAGCCAGAAATATTACACCCGTGATCTCCAACTTACTAGGCAGGCGCTTTAGACCGCCCCACCACTCTTTTTTATTTTTATTTTTTTTTTATTTTTGCTCTATGGCTAATTCTGTTCTTTGCGGTCGCTGATCCTGTTTGTTCGTTGTTGTGCGATATGTTCGTGGCTCAGCTTTTTTTTTTTTTATTATTACAGAGGGCCTTCAGCCGTCTGACCGGGCGCGTTGAGCCACGGCGCCCTGCTAGTGCTCAGCTGACATAGCGTGAAGGACAAAGCGACTACACGGATTCCTTCAAGAACACGTCTCCCTCCACACCCTCAATGTTTCCTGTGAAATAAGTATCAAATTGCCAAGGCTCTCCTATACTGTTCCCATTCACGTTCTTTGCTAGGGTGCTATTCCAATATAGGAGAGCCTTGGCAATTTGATGCGTTTATCACAAGGAACATTGAGGCAGAATTAAAGTATTTGGTGTGGAGGGAGACGTGCTTTAAGACATTCCGTGTAGTCGCTTTGTCCGTAACACTGTGTTAGCTGAGCGGTGTAAAGCACCTACTTAATAAGCAGGAGGCCCCGGGTTCGAACCAAGTAGTTTTTCTATCGCTCTCGACACGACGTATAAAGCAACACAATCAAATCAATGAAACGAACGGAGAACAGGACCAATCACCAGACCTTGCCAAATACTTACGCAACACATCAAGGTGCCCCCCGTAACTGGGTCGACACGGGTAAGAGAAGACAATTAAAACGAACACTAACTCGGACCAAAATCGAACAAGGAGGAACAATTATTTACGCGAAGATATACCCGGGTCCCCGTTGCGGAGAGTCGGACCCACAGAACGTTTATTTCCGATACCTGAAGAGGACGTCAGTTTTCTGTCATCCTTCCAGAAGCATATATTAAGTTCGATTTATTGTATTTTGTGCTATTTTTAATTATATTTTATATATATGTTCCAAAGGAAATACAATATGTTGGCCATGTGAATCCAATGACCTGAAGGAAGGCAAAACAAACAAATGAAATTAATTCCTAAAAAAAAAAAAAAAAATAAATAAAAAATAAAAAAGGTAAAACGTCAAAAAAAAAAAATAAACAAAAAGAAAATAAAAAACAAGGGAAAGAAAAAACCCCGGCCACAGCACAATTTTTAATTCAATGCCTCTCCTTATGCTTAATACCCTGGTCGGTTTGTAAAATGTATACCTCACGTATCATCATAGTATGCAGAAGACATCCTCAGAGGTAAAGTGGCGAACTGCGATCAGAAGTTGAAGGAGCGCCGTACGTGTCAGCAATGTAGAGAGAGCCACAAACTATCACGTGATGTCAGCTCTGAATCTGTGTCTGGTATTGATAACATTATTGACGGGGAAAAATCGATTGTCATTCCGCTGGTGTATGCCTAACGTTGAAATCCAAATTCTGTCTAATTTACCAATTTATTATCATCATCATCATAATTAGAGATTGATTACACCTTTCAGCGTTCAGTCTGGAGCATAGTACCCATAATAAAATTCCTCCATGATAACCTATTCAGCTGTAACATTGATGCCTCGTCTGATGTTTATCCAGTAACTTCAAAGTCATTCCAAGTACTTTCTCCTTGGTCTACTTTCACTCCTCTTACCCTCTACTGCTGAACCTATGTGTCTCTTACGTAACCTTCCTTCTCCAATGCGTGTATTATGACTTCACCATCTTAGCCTGTTCGCTTTAAACTGCTTCATCTATGGTGAACATTCCCAGTTTTTCTTTGTTTCCTCATTATGGATACCTTACTGCAATAGTTCCGATCTGTTAGTGCCTGCAGTCATCCTTGCCACTTTCATATCGGTAAACTTATTAATAAGGAAACCTGTATCCAACTATCTTTCACTTCGATTCAATAGAGTTGGTCGAAAGATAGACGGTGCACTGCTAGCTTATTCTTGTTACTGACTTCCTTCTTCCAGAAGTGAGTAAATCGTAGCTGAACACTCAATGCATTAGCTTTGCTGCACCTTCATTCCAGTTCTTTCCCTGTGTTACCACCCTGTGTGAAAATACTAAGTACTTGAAACTGACCACCTGTTCTAACTTACTTCCTTCAATTTAGGACCCAATCTGTTTATAACTCTTTCATACAGATATTACTTTCGTTTTGGACAAGCAGGTCTGTTAAGTTTCAAGCTGATCAGTGAAGTGGTGTGTAAGTTTATAACAAAGTACCCTCTGCCGTGCACCGTATTAAATCTTAGGTAGGTGTTGTCCCACTTGTTTGAAGGATACGTGTGCAAAATTTTATCAAGTTCGGTATAGCCGCGGTGGAGAGGTCGAGCGTAATAGGGCGCCTAGCCGTCGGAGGTTCGAGTCCTCCCTCGAGCGTATATATATATATATATATATATATATATATATATATATATATATATATATATATATGTGTGTGTGTGTGTGTGTGTGTGTTGTCCTTAGGTTAATTTAAGTTAGTTTAAGTAGTTTGTAAGTATAGTGACTGATGACCATAGTAGTCAGTTTGGTCCAACATGTTTACAAACATTTGAACATTAATCAAAATATCCACGGGTGTACTGCAGGTCTATAGTGTCCAACGGGTACAATATTTCGGCGATCATACATGTCGCCATCATCAGGTGAACTGACGGACTGAACTCCTGGAAACGCGCCGGTACGGAGATCCACACGCTACGTCGGCTCGAAGGGAATTGGGTTCTAGCCCGGTAGCGGGCGATTTAAATACCCTAGGCCTGCGGAGCGACCCCTCCGCGGTCCGCGCCCCGCGCCGCGGTCGCGCAGTGGAACCGATTGCGACGGCGTCTGAGATGACGTCGGTGTGAGGGCTCTGTCCGCCGTGGTCGTCACTACGTTACGTTTGCTAGATTTACTCTTAATTAACCCAATCGCTGGTTCCCAAGCTTTGCTAAGATTATAGCCACAGTCACGGTTTACGAGGTCGTCACTTGTGCGGATTTCAGTGGCCTCTCTGACGGCGCAGTCCCAGTATCTCGACGTCTGTACCAGAATCCTAGTGCGTTCATACTCCATTGCGTGACTCTCCGACAAACAATGTTCAGCGACCGCCGACTTGCTCGGATACATCAATCATGCGTGCCTCTGGTGTTCAGCGCATCGATCCTCGACGGTACGCATCGTCTGTCCAATATATGACTTGCCACACTGACAGTGAATCTGGTACACGCCGGCCTTCCCCAAACCTAGATCATCTTTGGCGCTCCCCCCAGAGCACTAATTTTATTTGGCGGACAAAAGACAGTTCCAACCTGGTGTTTCTTGAAAATGCGGGCGACGTTCCCCGAGAGTGCACCGGTATATGGAATAAACGCAGTGCCTGCTTCCTCCCGCGTGTTTTCATTCGTTTCCACAGGTTGTGCTGTAGTGGTTGGGCGGAGAGCCCGCTGAATCTGCCATTCTGAGTACCCATTTTTTCGGAATACAGTTCTCAGGTATTCCAATTCCTGGGGTAGACTCTCTGCGTCGGAGATTGTGCGCGCCCTATGTACTGGAGTTTCTAGTACCCCATTCCTCTGTGAAGGGTGGTAACAGCTGTCTGCGTGTAAATACAGATCATTGTGCGTTGTCTTCCGATACACGACATGACCCATGGTGCCATCAGCTCTTCTCTTGACCAAGACGTCAAGGAACGGCAATTTATCCTCCGTTTCAGTTTCCATAGTGAATCTGATGTTGGGGTGTATGGAATTTAGATGTGTAACGAAGTCAGGGAGTTTATCCATACTACGTGGCCAGATGACGAAAGTGTCACGCATCACATCGATTCTGGAGCAGCCAAGAGAATTAAGAAACGGGCCAGCCTCGCATTGCTTCGCGAGAGAGTCCATTTCACCCGCCGTAGCCTCGAGTTCATCTCACTGGAACTATTCAAACTGCATTTGCAACTGGCTAGTTATTTCAGTTCTTTTTCCTTGGATTGGATTGATCGTGTTACCTGGGTTGTAGCCGATACCGCCCATAAGAAGGCAACGGGACGTCAAACAGCTAACCAACACCTCAATATGTCGATTAATTTCATTTATGAAACGATGTGAGAAGGGCAGCATATCATCTGACGACACATCCGAGAAGTTCATTTGAAAGAGATTCGTCGGGCAAGCTTGGAAAGTCGTATCTGTCGATCAATTCCTGCATTACTCGGACGTGTCACATTTCTTGCTCGGTAAGTGCATTAAAACAATTTTTATAGATACGAACGACATATAGTTTTTGCGGTGCTGGTTGCTGTATGATCCTTATAGTTTGCCGGTCGCGCACGGTCGTGACGTGTGGCTCATATGGCCCATCAGCGGCTGTGATTTCTTTGGGAGGGGTTGGCGATCGTCCACATGCGGGCGGGTGGCCACGATACGGCACCATGAGAGATGGCCCGCTGTCTCCACACTGCCGCTGCCGGCTTATCCCCTTCTTTACTGATTCTGGGCCCTCAGCGGGTTACGTTATCTTTCGCGCGGCTTAAGGGGGCTTTGGCTGAAGCGCCTCTCCCATTTCTCTCTTCGCATCTCCAGCTCTTAAACGTGTATGGCCAGCAGGTCTCTCGTATCTTGGGAGAGTGTGCCATATTTCTCTGTGACCCCAATCTCTATTGTGTGTGTGTGTGTGTGAGAGAGAGAGAGAGAGAGAGAGAGAGAGAGAGAGAGAGAGAGAGAGAGAGGGAGAGAGAGAGAGGGAGGGATAGAGAGAGAGAGAGAGAGAGAGAGAGAGACAGATAGAGGGAGGGAGGGAGGGAGAGAGACAGAGAGAGAGAGTGGTGGCAAGCTCGCTATTTACCAGCAGTTCAACATTTGTTATGATTGCTAATTTCCGTACATAGCGTTTTCTACATTTTGTCTGACATACTTTGCAACGCCATAAACATTGTCATAGGTAGCACCTAGCAAGTCATACCCAGATATATTTACCCTTGATCTAAGTTGAGTTTCATTTGCTGCACAAGTTCCTTGAACTGCAACTAAATCAATTTTGTTGTCATCTAAGATCTTATGTAGCATATGGCATTTTACTCTACTGATGCCTTCAATGTTGAGCTAACAAGCTCTTAAACATTTTCCTAGTTTTCTAGAGGGAGAGTCCTCAGAAGAACCCTTTGTTGAGTTATTAATGTTCTGATATGTGATGTCAATGGTCGCAGTACAGAGGATATAAAATGCAGAATGGCAATGGGAAGAAAAGCATTTTTGAAAAAGAGAAATTTGTTAACATCGAATATTAATTTAAGGGTAAGGAAGTATTTTCTGAAGGCATTTGTGTGGAGTGTTGCCTTGTACGGGAGTGAAACATGGATGATAAGCAGTGCGGACAGGAAGAGAACAGAGGCTTTTGAAATGTGGTGCTACAGAATAATGCTGAAGATTAGGTGGGTGGATCGCGTAACTAATGAGGAGGTATTGAACAGAATTAGAGAGAAAAGAAATTTCTGGCATACCTTGACTAAAAGAAGGGATAGATTGGTAGGACACATTCTTAGACATCAAGGAATTGTGAATTTAGCATTGGAGGGAAGTGTGTGGGGTAAAAATCGCAGAGGAAGACCAAGAGATGGATACAGTAAGCAGATTCAGACAGATGTAGGTTGCCGTTCTTATGTGGAGATGAAGAGGCTTGCTCAGGATAGGGTATTGTGGAGAGCTGCAACAAACAAGTCTCCGGACTGAAGACCACAACAACAACAACAACTATGGACTGTTTCTCAGAACGCTAATAATTCTTAGACATCGGGGAATGGTAAATTTAGCATTGGAGGGAAGTGTGTGGGGTAAACATCGCAGAGGGAGACCAAGAGACGCGTATAGTAAGCAGATTCAAGTGGATGTGGGTTGCCGTTCTTATGTGGAGATGAAAAGGCTTGCTCAGGATAGAGTAGGGTGGAGAGCTACATCAAACCAGTCTCCGTATTGAAGACCATAACAACAAACAATATGTGATGTAATATTTACCAGGAGATCTCTAGGATTGTCTGGTCGCCAGTGTTTTGTTGCTCGTTTAGCACCACCCACGGGACACGTGCAGGGTAGTTGACGGTTAAACCTGCGGATGCGAGCAACAGCCATCCCCCAACACCTAGCAAAAACAGCTGCAAAATTAAAACCCGGAACAACAACCTCCAAAAACTTTGTGGCACTTCTCGGGGATCATCTGAATGCACTCTCCGTACTTCGGCTCTGGGTTTTGTATACCCAGTTGCAGAATATTGCTCCCCGGCTTGGTTAAACAGCTCACACAATAAACTTGTGGACGCTCAGCTCAATCATACCATGCGTCTTATAACTGGCACAATTAGGCCCTTACATAGCCACATACAACCTCCATCTTTACGGCGGAAAAATGCACTAGTATCCGAGTACAAAAACCTGCAAATAATCCCCACGTTCCTGTGCATGAAGACATACCAAGCATAAGAAAAGCAAGGCTTCGCTCTCGTCATCCACCCCTTAAGACTGAAAGAACTTTAGTTACCAACAGCTTTAATACTCATGACTGCTGGAGACAAACATGGCAGATTAATAGCCGGCCGCGGTGGCCGCGGGGAGTGAGGCGCTTCAGTCACGGTCTGCACGGCCACTACGGTCGGGGGTCGAATCCCCCCCTCGGGCATGGATATTTGTGCCGTCCTAGTTCGTAAGTAGTTCATAAGTAGTTTGTAAGTTTAGGGACTGATGACCCCGTAGTTAAGTCCCATAAGCTTCACAAACATTTGAACATTTGCAGATTAATGCAACACCAGAACAACTGAAGATGCCGTGCATATCAGTCAAGCCACCTGGCTTTGACTTACCGCGCAAAGATTGGTCAGCACTTAACAAAATAAGAACCAACACTGGAAGGTGTGCAGACCTTCTGTACAAGTGGAAGAAAATAGTTTCTCCAAGCTCTGACTGTGGCGCTGAAAAGCAGACTTGTCTACCATGTGGTTCAAGAATGTCCCCTGAGAGCTTTCGCTGGCGACCAAACAGAGTTCCTGATGGTTACGGAGGGATCACTGGGCTATATTCATGGACTTGATATTAGTTTGTAGTTTGTTACCCGTGTAATATTATATGTATCTTTGTTATTAACACATCAAATAACTGTAAATTTTGTAATGTAGCCTTACGCTAAATAAATAAATAAATCCGTACATAGCAACACTCAGGTACAAGTTGGTTAAGATAAAACTATTCCTTTGTTATTTTTTAGATATACCTGATCGCCAAAATGAAATTCGTTCAGAAAACACACTGCTGATCATTCTAAATTCTGCACCAAGGATGACTGTAGACATCAGAGCCAAATTTATTTGCGAGATAACACGTCGTACATAGTAGGGATGACGATAATCTCTGAAACTGGTTTGCTTCGTCTCATCTGGTTTTATTCAACCTTACTGTATAATACACGCATGGGAGAAGCAAGGTTACCTAAGAGACTCATGAGATCGGCAGCGGAGGGTAAGAGGAGTCGAGGTAGACCAAGTATTTAGATTCGGTGCAGAATGATTTTTAAGTAAAAGGCATAACATCAGACGAGGCATCAATGTTAGCATTGAATAGAGGATCATGGAGGAATTTTATTAGAGGTACTATGCTCCAGACTGAACGCTGAAAGACATAATCAGTCTCTCATGATGATGATGGTGGTGATGAATAATATCGTGGCGCTCAGTGGCCTATTGCAAGTCTTTCGACTGGACGCCATTTCGCCCACCTACCCCAATTAACGAATCAGGGTAAAGAAGACCTACAGTTTAACGTGGAATCCGAAATACGTGTCGTTTCTGGTGACCCCTCATATCGTTGAGAGGTGGAGTCTGGGTTAAAGGGCAGACTGAAAAATTCAGTTAGCCGACGGGATTTCGAACCCGCGACCCTTCGATTTCCATTGAAGTGCTGCGCCCCGAGACTACTATGTGTAGTGTGACCGTGTTTACTTATCTTGGTTAGATCCAATACATAATTATTTGTAGAACCTTATAACTTGTATCACTCGATAGCAATACAAATACCAGAGGACCAGCTGTGCTGTTCCTCCACACTCTGATGTCTTCTTTTGGATTGTAGACAGATGTTTTGTTATCAAATCACTCGGCAAAACTGTAGATACTAATTATAAAATAACTGAGTACTCGAATCAGTTATAGAAATTACAATGTGGTTTATTTCCCACAGATACAAATTAGACACTACATACATCCGTGTCTAATCCATACTCTTACAGTCAGCTCAACGGTATAAACAGTTAAAAACAAAAACCAATTTATTTAACATAGAAAATTATAACATAACACTTCCATGCTTTTTATATTCTTCTTCAAGATATATTGTCCATGCAGCGTCTCTCTTTCAAACATAATCGCTGCCACTTGTTACTGACAGGCTGTCCAATACCTAAACAGAAAAGAGATCTGGGGCAGTATTTGATCTCTCACCTGCTAACTACCTGTTTTGGTCATCTGACATCGATACAGGCAGATATGTAATGTAAATGGTTATACTACATATGCTCGACCAACTTTACTTTATAAACCTCTCAAGATAACCGGTTTTCGGTTTTTAATGCTATTTTTTTCAAATGTTCAAATGTTTGTATAGTCTAAGGGACTTAACTACGGGGTCATCAGTCCCTAAACTTACAAACTACTTATGAACTACTTACGAACTAGGACGGCACAAATATCCATGCCCGAGGGGGGATTCGAACCCCCAACCGTAGTGGCCGTGCAGACCGTGACTGGAGCGCCTTAGTCCCCTCGGCCACCGCTATTTTTTCCAGTAATAAACGTATAAATAAGAAAATGGAAAATTTTTATGATTTTCTCAAACTTTTGCATGCAGGTTTGAATACTATAAAAAAAATCACGCCTTGCCTCCTGATCGTCGATGACCCTGAGAAAACAATGTAACGCTTCAAACCGATGCTATGCCCTTTTGATGCCCTGGTGATGCTGAACAGTCATTCAAAGTAATGCAAATTTATCCCGTGAAATTTATAACCTCGGAGCATAAGTTTTATAAGTTACTCAGAATGCTTTGAGTCCCATTGATCTAATTGTTTTATCAACCTGTCCAATACAGTAGCAGAAAATTATTTTCAAGTCGCCGCTGTTACTGACCGCATGCTGTTGTGGCTAATACAACACAAAACCTTGGAAACACTGTTTATTCACACGATATACAAGTCTGTTTGCACACCACAATAGTTCACATTAACTGAAATTACTGGGGCCCATTACCGGTACAGTGTAACAAAGTCCATTTCTTTACTGACAAAGGCATAGGCCGTAGCCCGAAACACTAAGTCCTAATCATGATGCCATCGGTTGATCATGGCCGAGTCGGAGTCATTAGGTGGTCCAGTGGGGTGGCGTAGTCGGTCCTCGGCGTATTAGTGGTTCTTAACATTCCTCGAAGTGGAACCTGCAGTCACGTCGCTGCGTCCTCCAGATATAGCTGGCGCTTGGCGGAAGGATCCACTGTCGCGAGTAACAGCGACCTCTGTATACGTCAGCGGACAGTGACGTGGCGTTTGAGCAGCCACCTCTGTAAAAGATAGTCCCCTGTTCAGCTTTGGTGTTTATGTTGATGTTTTCCTGTCAATGTTTACCAGGCGCGATGGTTGTCTCAAGTCGTCGGCTTTCCGGCTTCGCCTGGTACTTCGCTACCTCCGTACATGGACGTCTGCCGGGTGGTCTGCTGTGTAGGGGCATTTCTTACTGGCGTAACACATGCCTCTGTAAACTCTGAAAGGTGATCTAAAATGTATCAGTCCTTCTATTTGAATGTTTTCAGCTGGCAAGTACTCCAGTCAGCTCCTGAGATGGAACAGGTAGCTGGAATATTTCGCTGCGGTACGCTTGGTTGGTAACGTGCTGAACTGACGGTACTGTGCTGTGTTGCAGGCGGCAACGAAAGAAGGCTTCCTGATGAAGCAGACGTGGTCCTTCCAGCGGTGGCGTCGGCGCTACTTCAAGCTCAAGGGCCGCAAACTTTACTACGCAAAAGACACTAAGGTGAGTTCCTCGCTTTCGTTAAAGTTGCTCAAATAATACTAAGAACGGGGAGACGTTTTTTAACTGCACACGTGCCAAAAGTGTGAGTTTGTGTATGCATGAACTATTACTTATACTTTGAATTGTAGATGTAGCTTTTATGTTTCCGAAAGCAACGTGTGTTGCCGTTGTAAGTAGATTACAACTTACATCTACGATAAATCATCAGTAACGAACGGCTTAACGGCTCGCCCAGTTTCGCCGATTACTTTTTTGTGTTCGTAATTGCCAGGAAAAGGTTTGTATGAATGAATAACTGGAGAAGTTGCCTGCAAAATGGGAAAATTTTAAGAAAAACTGAAGTCGATCACTTTTACTTTGAACTATCACGGCTGCCTGACCCTGATTTGAATTACTTTCAACATAAGCAGTGTGATAGTTATATTTTTGTAGATGCTTAGTAATTCACCAGTTAATGAATTCCAGGCTGACAGTTCTTCTTTATGAAGTTTGAAATTCAAATATTAAAACTTCCTTTCACGTTCACAATATGAAAGTTTTGAAGCAATGAGGTCCAGCAATAGCTGTGCCTCTAAGTACTTTTAGTCATTAATTAATTACCAAAATAATGTCATTTGTCAGTTATCTGTGTACTTTGTAGAATAAACCACTCGTTTATACATTTAACTCAATATTTTTTTTATATTCAAGGTGTTATCATAGGAATATGACACAAATATCTTGACAGACGTTAGACACAGAATACAAATAAAAATCAACAACTTTTTCTTATTAGCAACCGTCTAATCACGCACTTTCTCCAAGGAACTTCAATATATATCTTTAACTGGATAGACATAATATCTGAGGCCACTTGCTGCTGCCACCACCTCCAGAATCTGAAACAAACAGATTCTGCCGGCAGCTGCTGTTCCTATCATGCCTAATCAATTCACTAAAATTTATTGATAAATATTTGGGTATCTCAAGATATTGAAGAAGGGGGAAAAGTGGCTTGTAACACTACAACGTATGTGGGATTTTGTATGAACTCGATTCAGATAATTTTTTTGTTTGTTCATTATGGTCTTGGAGGAGTTTTTAAGAAAACAAAAATCGTGCCAGTTACAACTGAAAGTCGGAAAATTCGAATAAAGTACAATAATCCTCAGATTCGAATGCATTATCAATCATAACTGACGATAGATTACCGTGATATTTGGCGCACATATGTATTTTTCGATACATATGGTTTATTTACTTCACTAGACACCGTATGGTATGTTATCTTGAATTTCGGGCATCCGCAGCAATATGATTTCATTTTGATAAAAAAATCCGCTTCCGCTGCGATTAACTTTTATTTAAAAAAGCACTAGCGGTTTAGCGTGCTGTAGACGCATCATCAGGTGCCTTTTAGCCTTCCCCAGCGTTCACGTAAAATTTTCAGCGTATGGTGCATGGCAGAGTGTCTATTTCAATTTACTTCGACATGGTTAGACTGATCAGCGTGTAAGATGGCGGATATTTGTATTTTCTCATAGAGGAAAGCGAATAATAATTAATGGAAATAATTAAGTTTTGGGAAGTAATAGCGCCACTGTATCAGCATACGTAACAATGGCGTTCAAACAACGTCCTCTTTAATCCGCCCATGTCCTTTTTTTGTCAACCCTAAGATAATCCGGACTGCTATTAACAAAATTGAGTTTTTGTTTTGTCTTTCAATTCCATAACTGCTTCAACTTGAAAGTGCGGAATTACAGCTCTTCGAACTCTAACAATCGCAAACTCTAAAGAATCATCTTTTCCTACAGCAACGTGACATTTTTTCTAGTCTTTTCTCTGTCGCCACCGTGACTAATTTACGACGTCAGAGCAATTTAGATAATTAGCGCGTCAGTTATTGTCAAAGGCGAGCTGCGAGGCGACAAGAGGCATTATGTATTCAAGAAAACTCCGCTTCTACTACTTTCAGATTAGAAATATAACAGTATTCGTAATATTTTTCTGCCAGGATAGCGTTGTATTTTATAATTCCTTTTATTTCTACTTAACAGGTTTCAGCAAACAAGCTGCTATCTTCAGAATTTATCAAAAAATTTATGTTATTCCACACGATATGACGATGACAGTTTGTCTCTTGAAACCGGTTACTTGGAAATAAAATATGTTATAAAATAAAACGCGATCCTGGCAGAGAAACATTATTGACACTAAAAATAACAATCTCGCCCAGCTACATGTGCAGATTACATAAATACAGTATAGCACTTGTGAAATTTTTTATGCAAATCTAGAAATGTCCTGGGTAATGTTGGTCTCAATCAGGGGTGAAGCAGGACATCAGCTTCACTGCATCTGTATCTACAGGAAGAATATTCTACATTACTAGATCTAATTTACCGAATTTCTTCCGTTTTCCAAGTCCAAGTATAGTGGTTTCCTGCTGTCTCAAAATGTACCAAATAATCCATTTTTTTAAACTTAGTTGCTATTATATGTTTCACATGTGTACTAATATGAGACTCACCGAAGGGAATAAAATGAAAATAAGAATTTCTTCATCACTTTACATTATTGTTCTGGTTAAGAAAAATTTGCGAAATTTTCTTTACTTTTTTTAATTCGCATCAGCATGTGGTGCTCAGTTGTGAGATACACCCAAAAGTCTTTTTTATTGCTTAGGTGCTTAGTTAGAACGTAATAAAAAGTTTGACCCTTGAGCCAATTGACGGCATTTCGTTTTGATCTTGTATATTGTACACCATCTGGATTTAAAAAGTGATTTCACAGACTGTCTTAAATCACATATCCGGGCTGCGGATCAAATTTTAATTCAATGTCTCTCCTTGAATTTAATATTTTTATACATATGGAGACAAAATATATCTTTGAACATTCATTTAATATTTGACAATTAAAATAAATTTTACAGATTCATAAAGTGTAAAGAAATTTTCCAAGCGTTCAATATCATAATATCTCCTCTGTGATACAGATTGTAAAGAATTTCCTTGCATAAAGAAAAGTAGAATGATACCCTTGCTGGAATGCTGGATATTAGCAAACTTAATGACAGAGAATACTAGTGTAGTATTAAACGATCATACACAATTTTTGTTTTCACTTTCCTTAAATTAAGTTTGTCAAAATAATAAACTAATATATTGTATCAGTTATTAAATGTACATCGAGATAAACAAACATTTGATGTACTCCAATACATTGTCAACATTTGTATCTTCTGTGTTAATATCTCTGTAAGACCCATGTTTTGTCTGCGACATTCAATTGTCAGTCACCTGAAGATGGCCTAGTAAGCGGAAAACCTGTTAGTGACCGAATAAATAAGTATTATTTGCTGAACATCTGGAAATGCTTTCCTTTTGTAATATTTAGTCAAAACATAATCTCAATGGTTCTTTTTTTATAAATTAATCCAACATTTATTTAATGTCTTTGAAATTCAAGGGGCTTCGCAGCTGACAACCCTTCCCCCCCCCTCCCCCTCTTGCAACGCCTATGATCCGAATCGCAACTACGAATCATTAAATGGAGCTAGCTAGCCGTACTGTAGGTGCAACCACAACAGAGGGATATCTGTGGAGAGGCCAGACAAACGTGTGGTTCCTGAATAGAGGCAGTAGCCTTTTCAGTAGTTACACAGTTACACGGGGAAACAGTCTCGATTATTGACTAATCTGGCCTTGTAACATTAGCTAACATGGCTTTGCCATGCAGTTACTGCGAACGGTTGAAAGCAAGGGTAAAATACAGTCATTACTTTTCCCGAGGACAAGCAGCTCTACTGTAGGAATATATTTTGATGGTGTCTTCTTAGGTAAAATATTTCGGAGGTAAAATAGTCCCCCATTCGGATCTCCGGGCCGGGACTACTCAGGAGGATGTCGTCATCAAGAAAAACAAAACATGGTCGGTGCGTTTATTTTCTAACCCGTATTCGCGTAGGTAAGTTAGAAAATTAGAAAAGAAAAATGGATAGGTTAAAGTTAGATACGGTAGGGATTAGTGAAATAGGGTGGCAAGATGAACAGGATTTCTGGTCAGGTGAGTACAGGGTTATAAATACAAAATCAGTTGGTGGTAACGCAGGAGTAGGGCTGATAATGAATAAGAAAATAGGAATGCGGGTAAGTTACCATGAACAGTATAGTGAACACATTATCGTAGCAAATATAGACACAAAACCAACACCGACCACAATAGTGAAAGTTTATATGCCAACTAGCACGGTCGATGATGAGGATATCGAAGAAATATGTCAGGAGATAAAAGAAATCATTCAGAAAGTTAAGGGAGACGAAAAATGATTGTGTTGGGGGACTGGAACTTGGTAGTAGGAAAGGGAAGAGAAGGAAATGGAAAAAGGAATGAAAGAGAAGATCGCTTAGTAGAATTTTGTGCAGAGAACAATTTGATGATCACCAACACTTGATTTAATCATCATGAAAGAAGGCTGTATACGTGGAAGAGGCCAGGAGACACTGGAAGGTACTAGATTGGTAAGGAATAGATATAGAAACCAGGTTTTAAATTGTAAGACATATCCAGGGGCAGATATTGACTCTGACCATAACTTATTGGTTATGAAGTGCAGATTAAAACTTAAGAGACTGCAGAAAGGTAGAAAAATTAGGAGATGGAACCTGGACAAATTGAAGGAACCAGAGGTGGTTGATGATTTCAGAAGGTGCATCAGGCAAGTATTGGCTGAAACGGGGGAAAGTGATACAGTGGAAGAAGAATGGGTAGCTTTGAGGTAGTGGTGGTGATTGCCACAGGGAATCATATAGGCCGAAGGAAATGCCTAATCGAAATCCCTAGAAAACACAGGATATGTTGAACTTTATTGATGAGAGGAGAAAATATAAGAAATTAAGCAAGTGAAACAGGCCAAAGGGAGTACAAATATCTGAAAAATGAGATTGATAGGAAGTGTAGCAGGAGTGGCTAGAGGCCAAATGCAGAACCATAGAAGAATGTATAACCAGGGGAAAGATAGATACCACCTACAGGAAAATAAAAGAGATAAGAACTGATGATCAACAAGGAACTGCAAGATTTTCATATGAAATGCATTTCGATTTACTTAGGCATTTTAACAGTTTGGAACCCTAGTATTCAGGCATGCTCATGGCTGGTTGTTATATGGTGTCAGTACTGCCTCCCCTGGCGGCGCCCCCCTCCCTCCCTCCCCCAGACCTACACCTGGTGACTCCCTGGTGGATTGATAAACACTTAGATAGAAGTAGAAATACAGTTGTTCAGAATGTTATGACTTTTTAAACTAAATAGTTGTTGAATCAAAATTCGTTCGAGGGAACCAAGGATCTTGCTCCGTAACTCATCACGCTAGCCACAGGACCACGGCGCTTTAATACTCACAACTTGTTCGACGTTGCCTATCTTTCACATCGACCGTTCAGTCTTTGTTGTTGTTATGGTCTTCAGTCCGTAGACTGGTTTGATGCAGCTCTCCACGCTACCCTGTCCTGTGCAAGTCTCTTCATCTGAGAATACGTTCGGCAACATACATCCTTTTGAATCTGTTTACTACATTCGTCCTTCGGTCTCCCTCTACGATTTTTACCCCACACGCTTCCTTCTAATGCTAAGATGACAATTCCTCGATGTCTCATAATGTGTCCAACCAGTCTATCCCTTCTCTTAGTCAAGATATGCCAGAAACCCCTTTTCTTCCCGATTCGGTTAAGCATCTCCTCATTAGTTACGTGATCTATCCATATAATTTTCATCATTCGTCTATAGCACCACATTTCAAAAGCTTCTATCATCTTTTTATCGGATCTCATTATTTCTTCTCCCTGCACTTTAATACCCACTCCAAATTTCTCCTTCCATTCCTTCACTGCCTGCTCAGTATACAGATTGAACAACATCGGGGAAAGTCTACAATACTTTATTAATCTCTTCCGAACCTCTGCGTCCCTTTCTTGCCCTTACACTCCATTAACTGCTGTCTGGTTTTTGTATAGGTTGAATATAAGTCTTCGCTCACTATATTTTACCCCTGCTTCCTTCAAAATTTGAAACAGTATATTCTAGTCGACGTTGTCAAAAGCTGTCTCGAAATCTACAAACGACAAAAACGTAGGTTTGCCTTTTCTTAGCCTATCTTCTAAGATAAGTCATAATGTGAATATTGCCTCCCGTGTTCCTACATTTGTCCTAAATACAAACTGATCTTCCCCGAGGTCGGGTTCCACAAGTCCTTCCATTCGTCTGTAAATAATTCGTGTTAGTATTTTGCAACCATGACTTATTAAACTGATAGTTCTGTAATTTTCACATTTGTCTGCACCTGCTTTCTTTGGAATGGGAATTACGATATCCTTCTTGAAGTCGGGTGGTATTTCCCCTGTCGCATACATCTTGCATACAAGGTGGTGCAATTTTTTCACGACTGGCTCTTCTAAGCAGTTCAGACGGAAACTTTATCAATGTATAACAATTACATGGTATTATTGAATTCCGAGTAGCGAGAATTTGTAGAACTGTTCGCAGCTTCGGCTTCCAGAAATATCGTCACATTGAAAGTTGATTGTGTTTCTCGCAACTGTTCTTGCGGTTCCACGGGAGTGCCTATCATTTGCATATGTAGTGCACTTCATGGCAATTTACTCCACTCTGTATTCCCCGTGTCGCTATTTTAATGACCAGGAGCGGAAATAGGCTTCGCAGGCAATGTTTGGGGGAAATTAGAAGGCTTTGTGGCAGGGGCGATGATGAAAGGGGGTAGCGGGTGGGGGTGGTGCTGGCATTAATGCTGGCGCTAGAGGGTGGTGGCAACCAGGGCAGCTTGATGGCGGATGTCCGCGGGGGGTAACGGGTTTTTCGCGTAAAACCGCCGCGCTACTGAGGCTCCCGTATTTCAGAAGCCTCTCTGCTGCTCTGGCGTCGTGCTGGCCGCAGGGGGCACTGTGTGTGTGTGTGTGTGTGAGAGAGATAGAGAGAGAGAGAGAGAGAGAGAGAGAGAGAGACAGAGAGAGAGAGAGACAGCGCACACGTGCCCCACTCGACCGCTGCCCGCGCTTTCCTTCTCGCCTCTGCGGCAGTCCGTCTGTGCCTGGCTGTCCGTATTTTTCCTCGGTCTGCACTCTTCAGCTGTCGCTCTCTTCAGAGACCTTCTGTGTCGGCCGGACAAAGCAAACGGCAGAGAGACAAGTTGCGAGCGGGAAGGTTATGTTTGTCTATTGTCTGCTTTGAAAATAAAACATAAAAACGAGGAACGTACTCGTGGCCGGAGGTAAGTGTCCGCTCTCCACCAGAAGACCGTCGCGAAAGATTTGCGTTCACAGGCTCTTTCTTCCTCTATCTGCTGTGGTTTACTCGCTGTCGGACAACAGCGTAACGCACTAGTGGGGACTGTGTTGCACACCAATCTCTTCTTCTACAGACATACACCGCAGGTCACAATACTTCCCTCGGCGAGAGATGCGTTCTTCCAACGCTAGTTACTCCATGTCCTGTTCCACTCGTAAATAGAGAAACGGAAAGACAGCTATCCCTATACACACATCAAAAAACGTTTTGCATCACCCGCGATATAAAACTTCCATGGTATTCTACACCATAACGAATTGCATTTAGAAACTGATACAGATTGTGATTTATTGACAAGTAAAACCATGTTGTTGTTGTGGTCTTCATTCCGGAGACTGGTTTGATGCAGCTCTCCACAATATCCTATCCTGAGCAAGCCTCTTCAACTCCACATAAGAACGGCAACCTACATCTGTTTGATCTGCTTACTGTATCCATCTCTTGGTCTTCCTCTGCCGGTTTTACCCCCCCCCCCCCCCACACTTCCCTACAACGCTAAATTCACAATTCCTTGATATCTAAGAATGTGACCTACCAGTCGATCCCTTCATTTAGTCAAGGTATGCCAGAAATTCCTTTTTCCCCAATTCTGTTCAGTACCTCCTCATTAGTTACACGATCCAACCACCTAAGCTTCAGCATCCTTCTGTAGCACCACGTTTCAAAAGCCTCAATCCTATTCCTGTCCGCACTGTTTATCGTCCATGTTTCACTCCCATACAAGGCAACACTCCACACAAATGCCTTCAGAAAGGACTTCCGTAAGTTTAAATCAATATTCGAAGTTAACAAATTTCTCTTCTTCAATAACGTTTTTCTACCCATTGCAGTTCTGTATTTTATATCCTCTGTACTGCGACCATCATTTGTTATTTTACTGCCCAAGTAACACACTCATCTACCTCCTTTATTGTTTCGTTACCTAAATTAATTCCTTCAGAAGCGCCTGATTTTCTTAGACTGCACTCCATTACCCTAGTTTTGCTCTTGTTAATGTTCATTTTTTACTCACCTTTCCGCATACTGTCTATTCCGTTCAACTGTTCTTCCAGATCATTTGCTGTCTCTGATAGAATTACTATGTCGTCGGCAAAACGCAATTTTTTTCGGGAAAAGTAACGGCTGTAGTTTCCCATTGCTTTCAGCCGTTCGAAGTAACTGTGTGGCAAAGCCACATTAGCTGATGTTACAAGGCCAGCTGTAACTACTGAAAAGGCTGCTGCCCCTCTTCAGGAGCCACACGTTTGTCTGGCCTCTCCACAGATACCCCTCCGCTGTGGTTGCACCTACGGTACGGCTATCTGCATCGTTGAGGCACGCAAGCCACCCCACCTCGGCAATGTCTGTGGTTCGTAGGAGTGGAGTAAAACCATACAAATTGAAAAGTGTTAATTAAAAAATCGTATTATTATTGTTGTCTGCTGAAAGCTATACTTCTGCTTACTGCTAATAGATAATAAAAATTGAACTTGAGACCTAAGTGGGAGTTGTTACTAAAATAATTGAAACTTGTTTGTGTCACTCAGGTTGCCAGTCTATAAGTACTTCTGTAAGTACTTTACCTGAATCAAAATTATGTGTGTAAAAAAAATAAAGTTTCCCTGTGCGATATTTAGCCTCACAGTAAAACTTGAATTACTGTTGAATCAAAGTTGCTAGGCCTCAAGATAACTCATTGTAATGATTAAGTAACAATGGTTTCTAACAGAACTAAAAACTTTGCTGGAATTATACGAGCTCATTTAGCACTAGTAAAAAAACCTGTTTACGCATCTGACTTTTTAATAACATTTCTAAACAAATTCCAACGAACCTTATAACGTGATTGTTTCTTGTGCGTATATAGACTGAAAGTAATTTTTTGCTCCTCTTTCCATAGCACTCTGCCTGATTAAACTCTTGTGTAAGCACACTATGAAAAGCTATCTGGAAATCAGAGCTACGTAATAAAACCACTTCTGATTTGTACCTAAGTTCAGAAAGAAAATGTATCCTCACCCTTCTTTGATATAATTACCAAACAAATTCACACACGACCATTGGACCAAAATATGTAAATGCTTTGATGACTCCTGAAGTCATTTCCTTGACAATTAACACAAACATTTGTTATACCACAGCTGCACATCTGCTCTCAAAATCACTGCAAAAGAATACCAGCTAAATGATTCGCTATGTACAGTGCGAATCCGCAACTAACTACTGATAGTACAATTCATGTTCATATTAATAAAAAAAAGGTGAATAAATTACTGGAGCTGTTTTCTGGGAAAATGATCAAGTCGACAATCTAGGTAAGTTTCAAGTATTTATCTAATTGAGATGTTGCGTCACAAGACATGAAGTTAAGTAAAATGAAATTTTGGCTGTAACGGATCGTGCAGCCACGTCTCGATCCCTGAGTCAACAGATGGGGACGTTTGCAAGGCAACAACCATCTGCACGAACAGTTCGACGACGTTTGCAGCAGCATGGGCTATCAGCTCGGAAACCATGGCTGCAGTTACGCTTGACGCTGCATCACAGACAGGAGCGCCTGCGATGGTGTCGCAACGACGTACCTCGGTGCACGAATGGCAAAACGTCATTTTTTTTTTTTTATTTTTTTTTATTTTTATTTTTTTTTTTTTTATTTTTTTTTTTTTTTTTTTTTGACGAATCCAGGTTTTGTTTACAGCATCATTATGTTCGCATCCGTGTTTGGCGATATCACGGTGAACGCACTTTGAAAGCGTGTATTCGTCATCGCCACACTGGCTTATCAGATGATGGTATGATGGTATGGTGTGCCATTGGTTACACGTCTCGGTCACCTCTTGTTTGCATCAACGGCACTTTGAACAATGGCCGTTACATTTCAGATGTGTTACGACCTGTGGCTCTATCCTTCATTCAATCCTTGCGAAACCCTACATTTCAGCAGGATAATACAGGATCGCATGTTGCCAGTTTTGTACAGGCCTGTCTTGGATACGGAAAATATTAGACTGCTGCCCTGGCGAGCACATTCTCCAGATCTCTCACCAATTGAAAACGCCTGGTCTATGGTGGCCGAGCAACTGGCTTGTTACAATACGCCAGTCACTACTCTTGATGAACTGTGGTATCGTGTTGAAGCTGCATGGGCATCTGTGCCTGTACACGCCATCCAAGCTCTGTTTGACTCAATGACCAGGCGTATCAAGGCCGTTATTACGGCCGGAGGTGGTTGTTCTGGGTACTGATTTCTCAGGATATATGCACCGAAATTGCTTGAAAATGTAATCACATATCAGTTCTAGTATAATATGTTTGACCAATGAATACTCGTTTATCATCTGCATTTCTTCTTGGTGCAGCATTTTAATGGACAGTAGTGTATAATCTCAGTGTAAATCAGTTTCTTCAATTTACGGATTATTCTCCTTAGTTGGGTAGGGGTATAAGATTCTTGAGTCTCTCACTAACACTGTATACGTTGCAGTGAGAATACAGACACTGGAATAAATGGAGCAGCGTTTGATATGCAAAAATAATCAATTTAAATTGAATATTTACTCGCCGTAGGGAATTTCTCCAAGATCCACTGTATTAGATACAGACGTACTAGCAAATATTGACATACGAATTTTTCCCCCTGGAACAGGACTCAAACCCGGATATTCCACTTTTTGCGGGTGATTGCCGTACCATTCGGCTGTCCGGACACGTTTCCAGGACCGGTAGAAATTTCTGTATGCCACACTGACTGCGTGTGTGAAGTCAACTACATTCATCTCTTAATGCTCACAGTTCATCCTGTATTCCCACGTCAGAGAGAATGAAACCAAAGAGGCATACCATATGTTGTTACCAACCTCCTTTAGCCAGTTGCAGTATATCTCATAGTGACGAATTAGAGTGTTGAAAATAGTTTGAACTGGATATTCGCGAGTGATGATAACTCAAGTCTGCATATATGAGCTCGGTACCTTAACTGTCAAAGTGAAAACCCCATTTCACAATTGACTGTCTACATGTTTCTTCACAGTAGGTATCGGTTTTTGCTGCTCTATACACCTACGCACAAAATTTCAGAAATCGGTCTCTAGCTGTTTTTATATTGTGGATTAACTGGTCGTAGTCGCTCCGTTTCTGATCTATACCATGAACATAAAATTTCTTTGTGGGTGGTGGTGATATTGTTTTGTTCCATCAAATCTAAACGACGATTAACCTGTGACAAAATCAAACTATCGTGATCCACTTGTTTAGTCACAAATTATGAAGTATTACATGGCTTACCAGACAGCAACTTGCCCCCTTTCTGAATATTGCGTTGATAAATGTTAACAAGAACGTTTAACGTTTCGTCGCCTTAACACAAGTAGAGACAACACAAGCTGGAAGAGAAATAAGAAGAAGAGGAAGAAGTAGCAAGACTGTACGGAACACTGTATTGTGGCTGGTATGAATTAAGCTAAAAACACTCTGATGAACACAGAAGCAATAAGGTTAATTAGAGCCCAAGAAGTCGTCCCATTACCTAAGACTTCAGGAGGACTTATTCAAGTTCTTATTCCAAACCTCCCCATATTCGTAGCGGAGGCGTATCTGTGTGGCGGTGCTCCTGGTGTTGCGGCAAGACAGTGAATAGTGTGAAAAATGCTGAGGAGCAGCTAGACGAGGCAAGAAGACTCAACTGAATGTTGGAAGCAATGGTCATTGGAAAAGGACTAAGTCGTTCGTAAATAAAAGCTTATATCGTGATCTTTCTGAAGGGTACCTCCTCACCCATACCTAGATTCATTTGTCTGCAAATTTTTATTGCTTACAGCTATGGTATTTGTTTTGGAGACTCAGAATTGAAAGTGTTTGTTGCTGAGGCAAGAGACAGTAAATCTGTAATTGCAGAACAAATTGACTAAGGGCTGTATCTCGGGCAATGCAATTTTCGCAAGCTGCTTATGGTTTACGGAATCTCGGATTGACATCCAGTGGGCCGTGTAGGGAAGACAATAGCTTTTCCGCAAGAGGTGTCAGCCTTCACAGGGCTGTGATGTGGAAGGAAACGTGTGGTGCGAAGGGACCGATAGAGTTAGGTTTGAGCGTGAAGAGAGTGTGGCGAATGTCTTTGTTTTTATTTCTCTCCTTTCAGGAAATGCAGCAGAACTTACTGGCGGTTCAGTTTTAAAATATAACCAAATGTCTGTAAATCTATCGGACCAAACTGCGTGGTCATCAGTCCATAGCTTACAAACTATTTAAACCTAGGTAATATAACCTACGGACAACACACACACCCATGCCCCAGAGAGGACTCGAACCTCCACGGCGAGCAACCGCGTGCTCCGCAGCGAGGTGTTTTAGACCGCTCGGCTACTCAACCGCGGCTATAACCAAATAATGAACTGCTCTGTAGGTGGGGAACCCAGGGAAATTCCATAACGTGTGTCTTACTGTTCTGCCGCGGTGGAGAAGCCGAGCGGTCTAAAGCGTCTCGCTGCGGAGCGCGCGTTTGCTCGCCGTGGAGGTTTGAGTCCTCCCTGGGGCATGGGTGTGTGTGTATTTGTCCGTAGGTTAGTTTACCTAGGTTTAAGTAGTTTGTAAGCTACGGACTGATGACCACGCAGTTTAGTCCGATAGATTTACAAACATTTGAACATTTTTTTGAACCTACTGTTCTGTTTATATCGTGTTTTAATCACTGTGTGGACGAGAGCAAACTGAGAAATGCGTTGGGACTTCTCTGGGTCTTTCTCTTCCAGATTTCTTCGTAGCTTCATCGAGAGGTTGCTTATTGGACGGATTGAATAACACCTTGGATACGGTACAAACTTGCCTTAACTCCCGTCTCAACCACCGTTCCTCTTTCATACCCTACGAGTCTTATAACTAACGTCTGCTTTTGGTGCGGGTTTTATATAATCATTCGCTCCCTGTAATTTTCATTTTTCTTAACTAGTGGGTTCACAATGCTCGATTTTAGTAATGTGAATTGGAGAGTGTTCTGTGTCTGTTAAAGAGTCCTCTGTTTCCCATTCACTATCGTGCGAGCACAAACTATTCTCCCTTATGTCTTTAAAAAACTTTTACACACTGAATTTTATCATCTTGAGGTATATGTTTTGAATCATTTTTTTATATTTGTACGGTCGATGGGTCAGCAAAGTATGTACTTGGTCCATGATGTTCAGTGACGGCTTATGTAATTAACATTTTGAAAATTGCAGGTCTGATTTTTCTGTGTTCGTCATTGAATCGTCAGTTTCCCAATCATTATCTTTGCCCAACCGCATAACGTGTGTACTTCTTTCTGTCCATTATTTCGTCAGTTCTATTAATTCAGTAAGTAATTGCTGATAGTCACTTTCACTTCTTTGTGACGTGTCCTCTGCGTTGTTATCCTTCACGAGCAGCTGCATTAGCTAACCATGTTCTGTGTCCCCGTTGCTGCATGTTGCCCCTGTATTACACGTGTCTGTTTCAGTTGCTTTTAATTTGCCCCTATCATTTTCTAACTGGCGTTGCAGCGGATGCACTTAATTACCGGTGTAGGACACTGTATCTCGGCGGCTAATGAGTTGTCCGACGGGAAAGATAGTCATGCGCGGGGCGATTTGCATTATTATACGGATTCTGTGATCGGATTTCCACAATTTCAGCTCCTCTTTCAGGGCTGCGATTACGTAATTCGTGCTAATCATGATCATTTCTATACGGACTGCGATGATTAAATTCACATCTATCACGATCATTTTGTTCAAACTGTTTATGGCGTCCCTGATTACTCAGGTTTCGCTATTTTTTTTTTTTTTTTTTTAATTTGATCACGCCACTTGGTTTTCAATCTACGATTATCGTCTATTTTAATGTTTGTGTGTTAAGAACTTCTCCGGTTCTGCTCATAATTTCTTTCCAGAGAGTATTTCTTTCCCATCTCCTGTTTTTTTTTTTTTTTTTTTGTGATAAAATATTTATTGTTGCTTGTGTTGTTGTATTCATGCGAGATCTGCTTGTATCTATCGCTCTTCTTGCTAATATGCAATTCCTCGCTGCCTATTTTTTCAGATATTGTAGCAGCGTCTGAAATGTTCAGTATCATCTTTACAACGCTCTGCTAGTACAATGTGACGCAACTGCCATTCCTCAGAAACTGGTGGACTATAGGGTATGTTTAGGAACCTATTCTTCTGCACCATAGCCGGCTACGGTGGCCGAGGGGACTGAGGCGCTCCAGACACGGTCTGCACAGCCACTACGGTCGGGGGTTCGAATCCCCCCTCGGGCATGGATATATGTGCCGTCCTTAGTCTTAGTAGTTTGTAAGTAGTTTGTAACCTTAGGGACTGATGATCCCGTAGCTAAGTCCCGTAAGTTCTACAAACATTTGAACATTTTCTGCACCATATGTTGGAAATGTTCTGTAGGACTAGTGAAGTTTGAAGCCTAGTAGCTCTTCAGCATATTTATAATGTTTTTCGCCGTGTTCTGTGTTGCATCTGACCAATACGCAGACAAAAATGGATGGTGAAATTCCCCCTGAGATTGGCATTCATGTGTAAGTATTCTCATTAGTGTGGTTGGTTTTCCTTTGGGATAGCCGCACACGAACTGGTAGCCAGTTTGATAGTAAACAATACTGGAATTGTAATAACCACTGCGTACGGTGCATGTCATTTTGTGAATTTCTTAATATTTTGGACTTCCTAAGGATCAAAAAGTGTTTGTAATCAAAAGAAGCGCGTGAAGTTGGGGGTGTATGTGATCTACTGAGACGTCAACTATCTGAACTATCGGCCTGTGCAACACAAATAGTCTATGTTCAAGCTGTATTTGCATAATACAGTTCTTATTGCCTCCATTTTGGGCTGTTACGTGACACTTCGGCTTAAAACGCGTAATTTTGCCTGTCATGTAAAAATGTTTCGCAGTTTTCCTCACCTACAACATCATGTTCACGCATCAGTGAACCTCATAGATCTGTTCTATAGCATCTGATCGTTAATACTTCTCGTGGGCAAAAAAATTTGTCTTTCAATGCGCAGAACTATCTACTAGCTTCTTAGCGTCACTTTTATCCTGTAAGTTGTGTGTCATCTGCCCTTGTTTAAAACTGTCTAAGGCAACATGTTCTTCAGTTTCCGTGAAGGAAATTGTTGAGTAACATCAGCATCGTTATCGGTCTTATTTGTCAATTGGCTTATCGTAACTACAAGTTCATCTGCTTTTTATTTACCTGTGGAATCTCTTGTGTTTCGATAAGCTGAACACGCGATTCTGAGCTATTATTGATTCATATTGTTCGTTTATCTCGGATTTGACCTCCGATTGGTATCCTTTCCTTCATGTTCTGGAAACTATCTTTAACAGTTTGGAACCATGAATTACAATTTCGTTATCCCTTCGTGAAAAGATAAAAACGATAGACCAAGCATAGTGTACGATAATCTCAGGCTTAACAGCACGAAGCCATTACAACTGCTTGCAGGCTGGAGTGATGTAGTCGAAAAAGCGTACGTCAGAAATGAATCGTACACAAGGATTCATCGAAAATTCTCGCCTGCGTGAGTTTTCATGTGAAAGTACTTGAATAATAGCATCACCATAGTTGATGATGGAAAGTATTAGTGTCTTTAAGAGGTTCTTTTTAAGCTGAAAAGGGAACACTTTTTAGTATCTCTGTAGAGGGACGGATGGCACTGATGTTGCACACCAGGTCTGTAGCGGAAGTATAGCGGGAAATTTTTCCAAGTCTTGGTTGCTGCAGAAACATTTCGGTTTGTCGAGAGAACGTGGAAGGGGAACAGCAGCTACTTTCCGTCATACTTACTGGGTGAAGCTGACAGGAATGGACGCAAACGCGCCGGACTGAATACCAGGCATCAGCGGAAGTAAAATGGAACAGTACGAGCTTGCAGCATCACGTCACTTCGTTACGTGAGGAAACGTTTAACGCAACAACGCGTATTCGGAGCCTTCTGGAACCACCAGATAACCTGTTAAGTGAACACGGCAACATGTAAAACGCCGACACATTCGTTTGACAGGGCCGATGCGCTCATGACAGAGCACGTAGGGGAAATATCAGCCGCTCTACATACACACTACACACTATACAGGGTGTTACAAAAAGGTATGGCTAAACTTTCAGGAAACATTCCTCACACACAAAGAAAGAAAATATGTTATGTGGACATGTGTCCGGAAACGCTTAATTTCCATGCTAGAGCTCATTTTAGTATTTCTCTTTAAATTTTAATTCAATGCTTCAGCTCTATCAATAATGTCTTTGACATATTTGAGACGAAAATCCGTCTCAGGGATTCTTTCATTGTATTAAATTGAAATAATTCGTGCAGACAATTGTCAAAATACCCAGTTGTTTCGTTAGTATGTACTGTACTTCCTCGCAATTGTGCAATCACTTCATCAACACAGATTTTCTGTGAACGTTTGGCCAGGAATTGTTGGTGATGTCTTGATTGGGCCTCATGTTCTTCCGCCTACGCTCAATGGAGCACGTTATCATGATTTCATACGGGATACTCTACCTATGCTGCTAGAACATGTGCCTTTGCAAGTACGATACAATATGTGGTTCATGCACGATGGAGCTCCTGCACATTTCAGGCGACGTGTTCGTACGCTTCTCAGCAACAGGTTCGGTGACCGATGGATTGGTAGAGGCGGACCAATTCCATGGCCTTCGCAGTTTCCTGACCTCAACTCTCTCGACTTTCATTTATGGGGGCATTTGAAAGCTCTTGTCTACGCAATCCCGGTACCAAATGTAGAGACTCTTCGTGCTCGTATTGTGGACGGCTGTGATACAATACGCCATTCTCCAGGGCTGCATCAGCGCATCAGGGATTCCATGCGACGGAGGGTGGATGCATGTATCCTTGCTAACGGACGACATTTTGAACATTTCCTGTAACAAAGTGTTTGAAGTCACGCTGGTACGTTCTGTTGCTGTGTGTTTCCATTCCATGATTAATGTGATTTGAAGAGAAGTATTAAAATGAGATCTAACATGGAAATTAAGCGTTTCCGGACACATGTCCACATAACATATTATCTTTCTTTGTGTGTGATGAATGTTTCCTGAAAGTTTGGCCGTACCTTTTTGTAACACCCTGTATATACTCCAGCACTTGAGTTTATAGCCAATCGGTCAGATGAATCGATGGCTTACATTTCGTAGCACTCGATTCCCAGACATGTTATAACGTCGTTACAGCTCTGTTATAGAACTCCAGCTCTCTTCTACATCAGCTGACAACCGGCGAGATGTCGATTCCTGCGTAGCTCCGAGTTCGAATCCTGCGCTATAACCAACTACGGTCGCAGAGGAAGTACCTAGGAGAACTTCCATGTCCTGCACGCTGGAACCCCAGCGTTCCTGGTAGGCTAGGAATCAGCGTACATCACGACCACACGACAACCGTAAACGCGGTCCAGTATGACGATGATAGCAATTAGGGTGGGGACCAAGAACCACCAGTCCAGACTTGTGAATCTCTCATTCACACGTTCCACCGTACTTCCACACGGTTCCACAACAAACGGCGCGACAGAGGGGTCGCCTACCCACCGAGCTAGTGAGGACGCAGCCGCACTGTCAGCTCACAGTACGGCAGGAGGCTGCTGAAGACATCGACCCGGTAGCCTGGAGTACGCAGCAATGTGTACCACTTCAGAATAAATGTTTTACCGAACAATAATCTTTAATTACGCTAACGGCGGCACCTGGACCTCCCCTACCCCTTCCTGCAGGGCATACCGTCGCGGTTTTGAGTCTGGCGTCCTGACGAATAACCCGCTCTCCAACACCGCCTGACTGCGCGCCGCTACCCCCTGCACTGACACCTTCTTATAGACTATACCTGTTTGCTCAGTCTAAGTGTTACTCCATAATAATCCTAGAAATATGGTAGATACGTTGCTGGTGTTTTTTAACCTTGACTTATTCACTAGTTGCGTGGTACTTCTTTTGAAATACAGGGTGTCCATAAAAGGGCTCCCTGATTTCAAAATTAAATATCTCGAAAACAAAGATCGATAGAGGAATGCAGTAAACGGTATGTTTTTTGTGAAAGCTGTAAGATGAAACTTCCTGGCAGATTAAAATTATGTGCCGGAACCGGGACTCGAACCTGGGACCTTTGCCTTTCGCGGGCAAGCGCTCTACCACTGAGCTACCCCGACACGACTCACGATGCCGCCTCACAACTTTACTTCCGCCAGTACCTCGCCTCCTACTTTCCAAACATCACAGAAGTTCTCCTGCGAAACTTACAAGTGAGTCGTGTCGGGGTAGCTCAGTGGTAGAGCGCTTGCCCGCGAAAGGAAAAGGTCCCAGGTTCGAGTCCCGGTTCCGGCACACATTTTTAATCTGCCAGGAAGTTTCATATCAGCGCACACTCCGCTGCAGAGTGAAAGTTTCATTCTGGAAACATCCCCTAGGCTGTGGCTAAGCCATGTCTCCACCATATCCTTTCTTCCAGGAGTGCTAGTCTTGCAAGTTTCGCAGGAGAACTTCTGTGATGTTTGGAAAGTAGGAGGCGAGGTACTGGCGGAAGTAAAGTTGTGAGGCGGCATCGTGAGTCGTGTCGGGGTAGCTCAGTGGTAGAGCGCTTGCCCGCGAAAGGCAAAGGTCCCAGGTTCGAGTCCCGGTTCCGGCACACAATTTTAATCTGCCAGGAAGTTTCATATCAGCGCACACTCCGCTGCAGAGTGAAAGTTTCATTCTGGAAACATCCCCTAGGCTGTGGCTAAGCCATGTCTCCACCATATCCTATCTTCCAAGAGTGCTAGTCTTGCAAGTTTCGCAGGAGAACTTCTGTGATGTTTGGAAAGTAGGAGGCGAGGTACTGGCGGAAGTAAAGTTGTGAGGCGGCATCATGAGTCGTGTCGGGGTAGCTCAGCGGTAGAGCGCTTGCCCGCGAAAGGCAAAGGTCCCAGGTTCGAGTCCCGGTTCCGGCACACAATTTTAATCTGCCAGGAAGTTTCATATCAGCGCACACTCCGCTGCAGAGTGAAAGTTTCATTCAAGCTGTAAGATGTTTATACAGCAGTTTGAAATAATAGTTACAAAAGCTGCTAACAGATGGCGCTGTAATCGCCATACGTAATGCCTAGTATAAATAGTGATCCGAAAACCAGCGCGATCAGTTCCACTGATGAAACGTGGAAGGAGATTAGCGTACCGAGGGAAGAGCTTAAAACCATGTACTCCATTGAACAACGCGTTTTTCTGGTGCTAGAGTACCAAAGGTTAGAAGACAGTCCTACGACAACAAGGCTAAGTTTCAAAGCACGATTTAATGTTCCAGCTTAGCAGCTTTTGTAACTATTATTTCAAACTGCTGTATAAACTTCTTACAGCTTTCACAATAAACATACCGTTTACTGCATTCCTCTATCAAAAATGTTCAAATGTTTGTATAGTCTATGGGACTTAACTACGGGGTCATCAGTCCCTAAACTTACAACCTACTTATGAACTATTTACGTACTAGGACGGCACAATTATCCATGCCCGAGGGGGGATTCGAACCCCCGACCGTAGTGGCCGTGCAGACCGTGACTGGAGCGCCTTAGTCTCATCGGCCACCGCGGCCGGCATTCCTCTATCGATCTTTGTTTTCGAGATATTTACTTTTGAAATCAGTGAGTCCTTTTCTGGACACACTATACCATTATTACATTATTCTTGAAATATGAGTATATTGTGTATGTCTCATATCTCTTGCATACCAATTGGAAGAGTTTTGACATGGATGACTCACCGGAGGATCTCAACAATCGTGAAGGAGTATCATCCACTTCAGGGGCGTTACGATTTATAAACAGTCATGTGTCGAGGACTAGACGATTTTTCTCCTTTGGATAGAATGAATTAACCTACTTACAAGTCAAGCGTTGTTGTGTTTACGGAGGGTATCAACACGGTGTAGTTAGCAGCTTCGGCGAGTCTTGCGAGTGTGTACGCCTTAACCAGCCATCGATCTGGCTGTAACCCTCGCAGTAATCTCGCCGTGTTTCCCTTAAAATGTAAACACGGAGTCGGCAGCCGCAGGAGATGCTGGTGGCGGCTAAGCACTCCAATCTCTGCGGGTTGAACTGCTGTGCCGGCGCTTGTCCGGAATTATTCCTGCGCAGCAGCGGCATGGCAGCCGGCACGCCTCGGCGCTCGTGCTACGCTAGAAAATGACGGCCAGCCTCATGTTAGCGTTACTTTCCCAAGGCGACGCTTCGTATCCTGCGTAACGCAATAACCTCCACAATCCACCGTAAGGTGCGTGGCGGAGAGTACACTGTACCACTACTAGCCATTTCCTTTCCTATTCCAGCCCCAAATAGAACGAAAAAAACAGGATGCCTATACGCACCCGTAAAGGTAAAGCAGTCAACAATCCGGAGATTGGTTTGAACACCACAGTGCTTTACTAAGCATGGTCCTGTTTGGAGGTGGTATGCCGTTGCCCTCCTCCGACCATCGAACTGACTTACCCAGCCAGTTATAGAAGCACCTAAGTTTAACGTGGGTTCCGAACCACGGTGATACTCGGTATTTTTCACATCAGCTACACTGCCAGAGGTGAAAGAAGTGGAAAGTGACAGATAAAAATCTTAGGCCCTGGCGGCAATCGAACCCGCGACCTCCGGATTTGTACTCTGGCACGTACGAGCCCTAATTTCTCTTATCTTGTCATTGTGATCACTACGCGAAATGTAAGTAGGCGACAGGAAGATTGTTCAACACTCCGCTTCAAATTCCGGTCCTCTAAATTTCCTAAACAAAATTTCTCGAAAAAGAACGACATCTTTCCTCCAGCGATCCGCATTCGAGTTCCCGGAGCATTTTCGTGACATTCGCGCATTGGTCGAACCTACCGGTAACAAACTGAGCTGCTCGCACTGAACTGCCTCTATGTCTTCCTGTAAACTAATCTGCTGCTGGACCCAAACACTTGAGCAAGACTCAAGACGTGGTCGTACAAGCGTTTTATACGCGGTCTCCTTTACAGATGAAGTACATCTTCCCAAAATTCTCCCGATAAACCGAAGCCTGTTGTCCGCACTTTCTCACAACTGTCTTTAAACCTTCGTTCAATTTCATATCGCTCTGCAATGGTACGGCTAGATATTTGAACGACGCGACTGCATCAAGAAGCTCACTACTAATGCTGTATTCGAACATTGTGGGATTGTCTTTCCTACTCATGTGCATCACGTTACATTTTTCTACATTTAGAGATAGCAGCCATTCTTCGCACCAGCTATAAATGTCGTCTAAGTCCTCCTGTATGCTATTACAGTCAATTAAAGAAGGCACCCTCCCATACACGACAGCATCATCACCAAAAATCCGCAGTTTAGAAGTTACTCTATCCATCGGATCATTTATATAATCATGCCGCGGTGGAGTAGCCGAGCGGTCTAAAGCGTCTCGCTGCGGAGCGCGCGGTTGCTCGCCGTGGAGGTTCGAGTCCTCTCTGGAACATGGGTGTATGTGTTGTCCTTAGGTTAGTTTACCTAGGTTTAAGTAATTTGTAAGCTACGGACTGATGACCACGCAGTTTGGTCCGATAGAGTTACAAACAAACAAAAAAATAATAGCGGTTCTACCACACTTCCCTGGGCACACCTGACGATACACTTGTATCTGATGACCACTCGCCGTCGAGAACAACGCACTGCGTTCTATCACTTAGGAAGTCTTCCAGACAGTATCAAATCTGTGAACCTATTCCACATACTCGTATCTTCGTTAGCAGTCTGCAGTGTGGCACCGCGTCAAACGCCTTTTTGATGTCGAGAAAAAACACAATCCGCCTGTTGCCCTTCATGCATAGCTCGCAACATACCACGTGAGAAAAGGGCAAGCTGAATTTCACATGAATGATGTTTTCTAAACCCGTGCTGATTCATAGAAAGAAGCTTATCCGTCTCAAGGAAATTTACTACAATCGAACAGAGAATATTCTCCAAAATACTACAGGATGTCAATGATATTGGCCTGTAATTATGTGGGTCAGTTCTCTTTTCTTTCTTATAAACGGGAGTCACCTGTGCTTTTCCCAATCACTGGGAACTTTGCGCTGAATTAAAGATTCGCGATAAATACAAAAATTTTCAAATGTTTGTTAAGCTTATGGGACTTAACTATGGGGTTATCAGTCCCTAAACTTACAAACTACTTATTAACTAGCTTATCCTAAGGACGGCACAAATATCCATGCCCGAGGGGGGATTCGAACCCCAGACCGTAGCGATAAATACAAGCTAAGTAGGGGGTCAATGCCGCAGAATACTCTTTGTAAAACTGAGCTGGTATTCCATCCGGACCAGAAGAACTTTTGTATTTAGGTCTCTCAGCTGCTTCACGACATCGGAAATACCTATTACTAAGTCCTCCATTTGGAAGTTAGTGCGTTCATCAGATGATTGTACGTTTGTACGGTCCTCCTGCGCAAATATTTCTTAAACGTTAAATTTAGAACTTCGGCTTTCCGTTTGCTTTCTTCTTTTACTGCTCCGGAATGATCATCGAGTGACTAGATAGTGACCTTTGACCCGCTTATCGATTTTACATAGGACCAAAATTTTTTTCAAGGCCTCGGAAAGATCTTTTTCTAAGGTATGGCTAGGGTAATTATTGTATGCTTCGCGCATCGATCTTTTTATAGACGCACGAATCTTTACTAACTTTTGCCTGTCATCTGTTGCGTGTTTCTTTTTGAACCGAGAGTGCAACAGTCTTCGCTTTCTCAGTAGCTTTCTAACATTATTATTATTATTATTATTATTATTATTATTATTATACCACGGTGGATCTTTTCCATCCTTAATCGACGTAATAGGCATATATTTCTCTAACCCTTTACACATAGTCCCAATTCATCTACGTCCATTGTACAGGAACTAAACGATGTCCATTCATTTTCCAAGTACGATGCTAACAATTGCTAATCGGCTCTTTCTAACAACAACACTCTCCTAGACTTCTCGACTGGTTTATCAACTTTAGTCACAAGTGACGCTATGACAATACCATGATCACTTGACTCATCTGTGAACAGAACCCGCCGCCATTCGTTACGACTCCAATTCTGATATTCATCCATGAGGTTTATGTGGGCTAACAGTGACGTGGTTTAAATGGGACACATACCATAGAGCTCCGTGGCTGAAGATCACATTTCCGAAGGCGATTTCGGAGCCGGCCGCGGTGGCCGAGGGGACTAAGGCGCTCCAGTCATGGTCTGCGCGGCCACTACGGTCAGGGGTTCGAATCC
Source organism: Locusta migratoria (assembly GCA_026315105.1). Taxonomy (NCBI): domain Eukaryota; kingdom Metazoa; phylum Arthropoda; class Insecta; order Orthoptera; family Acrididae; genus Locusta; species Locusta migratoria. The sequence goes on along the minus strand of CM048745.1, from coordinate 106,616,222 downwards.
CCCCTCAGGCATGGATATTTGTGCCGTCCTAGTTCGTAAGTAGTTCATAAGTAGTTTGTAAGTTTAGGGACTGATGACCCCGTAGTTAAGTCCCATAGACTATACAAACATTTGCGATTTCGGACTGTTTGTGTTGATAATGCGAGTCCTGTTGCTGCCTGGAGGGTGTGATGCAGCTAAGTTGCATTCAGCCTCCTGTCTCGACTGGCTGTCAACCGGAGGTAAAGGTAATCTACTGTTGATGTTAGCCGTGAACGACCTTTGCATTACCTTCTTTTAACAGTTCCTGTTGTCTGGAATTGCGTCAGTTCCTGCAAATTACACTTTGGGAACCCCCCCCCCCCCCTTCTTGGTCTGCCCATTTCCAACCTTCCTATGGCTCTCCACGCCATAGCTTCGGGTAAGTCACGCTGTTGTTGCGTTACATTACCTGCGTACTTCACTATCTGAATCGAACTGTTATGTATTCGTTTGGTAGCAGAAACACGAATCAACCCAACCCCTTCTGTAGCAACATTCTTTGGACATAGGTCTATTTGAATGTATGTAATGCACCGATGATGGCTGTTTTATTTGGTTTCTAGTAGGTCTGCCATAAATTAGAAATTTTTCGTCCGTTTGCTTTCCTTCCTCGAATACGTATAGAAATATTCTCTATGAAAAACAAAAAGAACATATACGGTAGGTTAAACTTTCACGGCCATTGGTAAAACGGTGCCGAAGTCAAATACATTTATCAGTGTCCATTTTACATATACAATGAGTTTAAATTTTCCTAGGAAAGAAACTCTCAAACGACTAAACTTACGACGGCAAGTAAAACCATCTAAGTCATGAAGTCGTGAGGCTTTAAGCTACGACCGTAAAACAGTTTTTAATGGTCGGTGAAAAACACACGCACCTGGGACTCTCCCAGCGACAAGCAGCAATTACCGTCATGCGTCTCTCGAACAGGTAAAGTTTATCCGGGTGGAAAAAATCTGTACCTATCCACTACACCAGTTACACAATTCTAATGCGCGTAAACAGAGTGAAAGCATATATCGTCAACAACTTGCTGGCAGAGCAATTTAATGATGTGATATGTATTATACAACAACGTCTAAAATGTGTGACTGAAAAATTTTTTGAAGAAAAATACACGTTAACAAAGAGAACGACGGAGATAACAAGCTGTATCACTACCATATATCGTACCGATTTATGCTAACCAAGAACCACAGACTTTGCAGAGGTGGGGTGGCTTGAGTGCCTCAACAAAGCTGATAGCCATTGTCACCCAGTCGGATCTCCGGGCGAGGACTACTCAGGGGGATGTCGTCATCAAGAAAAGAAAAACAAGCATTCTACAGATCGTAGCGTGGAATGCTCTATCCCTTTCTCGGTTAGGTAAGATATAAAATTTGAAAATAGAAATGGATACGTTTAAGGTAGATATGGTGAGGTTAGTGAAGTTCGGTGGTAGGAAGAACAGGATTTGTGGCCAATGGATTACAGGTTTATAAATACAAAGTCATTTGGGGGGAACGGAGGAGTAGGCCTAATACTGAATAAGAAAATTAGAATGCGGTAAAGCTACAATTAACAGCATAACAAGTGCATTATCGTGGTCAAGGTAGACACGAAGTTAACACCAACCACTGTAGTACAACTTTATATACCAAATAACTCTACCGATCATGAGGAAATTGGGAAAAAAGTATTTGATGACTATATTCAGAGAGTTAAGGATGGGGAAAACTGATTGTGACTCGGGATTGGTTTGTTTGTAGATTCTTTGGGACTTAACTACGGGGTCATCAGTCCCTAAACTTACAAGCTACTTATGAACTAGCTAATCCTAAGGACGTCACAAATATCCATGCCCGAGGGGGGATTCGAACCCCCGACCGTTGTGGCCGTGCAGAACGTGACTGGAGCGCCTCAGTACCCGGGATTGGAACTCGGTAGCAGGAAAAGGAAGGGAATGAAATATATTAGATGAATATGGACTGGGAATTTTGCGCAGATTACAATTTAATTATCAAAACAATTTGGTTTAAGCACAATGCAAGAAAGCGGAAGACACCGGAAGCTCCCAAATTAACTTTATAATGGTAAGACATAGATTTAGGCACCATATTTTAAACTGTAAGACATATCCAGGGCATAACTGATTTGTTATGAATTGTAAACTGAAACTTGAAAACTGGAAAAAGGTAAAAAAGAAAGGATATAGAACCTGGGTTATTGAGAACATCAGAGATAGCATTAAGCAAGTATTGATGGAACAGGGGAAAGTAACAGCAGAAGAAGAATGGGTAGCTCTGAGGGAGACACAGTTGCGAAATCCACATAGTATCATTTAGATAATCGATAATTACTACATTAATTGTAACTGTCCATACGGATAATTATACATGTTTGTCAACATTATACACTACTGACCATTAAAATTACTACAAGAAGAGGAAATGCAGATGATAAGCGGGTATACATTGGAGAGATATTATACTAGAACTGACAGGTGATTACATTTTCATGCAGTTTGAGTGCATAGATCCTGAGAAATCAGTACCCAGAACAAGCACCTCTGGCCGTAATTACGGCCTTGATAGGCCTGGGCATTGAGTCAAACAGAGCTTGGATGGCGTGTACAGGTTGAGATGCCCATGCAGCTTCAACACGATACCACAATTCATCAACAGTAGTGACTATCGTATTGTAACAAGCCAGTTGCTCGGCCACCATTGACCTGACGTTTTTAAATGGTGAGAGATCTGAAGAATATGCAGGTCAGGACAGCAGTCGACCATTTTCCGTATCCAAAAAGGCCCGTACAGGACCTGCAACATGCGGTCGCGCATTATCCTGCTGAAAAGTACGGTTTCGCAGGGATCGAATTATTGAAGGGTAGAGTCACGGGTCGTAACACATCTGAAATGTAACGGCCACTGTTCAAAGTGCCGTCGATGCGAACAAAAGGTGACCGAGACATGTAACCAACGGCACCCGATACCATCACGCCTGGTGATTCGTCAATATGGCGATGACGAATACGCTCTTCCAATGTGCGTTCACCACGATGTCCGCTAACACGGATGCGACCATCATGATGATGTAAACAGAACCTGGATTCACCCGAAAACATGACGTTTTGCTATTCGTGTACCAAGGTTCGTCATTGCGTACACCATTGCAGGTGCTCCTGTCCGTGATGCAACGTCAAGGGTAACCGCAGCCATGGTCTCCAAGCTGCTAGTTCATGCTGCTGCAAACGTCGTCGAACTGTTCGTGCAGATGGTTGATGTCTTGCAAACATCCCCATCTGTTCACTCAGGGATCGAGACGTGGCTGCATAAACCGTTACAGCCATGCGGATAAGATGCCTGTCATCTCGACTGCTAGTGATACGAGGCCGTTGGGATCCAGCACGGTGTTCCGTATTGCCCTCCTGAACCCACCGATTCCGCGACCAACGCGAGCAGCAATGTCGCGATACGATAAACCGCAAACGCGATAGGCTACAATCCGACCTTTATCAAAGCCGGAAACGTGATGGTACGCATTTCTCTTCCTTACACGAGGCATCACAACAACGTTTTATCAGGCAACGCCGGTCAACTGCTGTTTGTGTATGAGAAATCGGTTGGAAACTTTCCTCATGTCAGCACGTTGTAGGTGTCGCCAGCGGCGCCAACCCTGTGTGAATGCTCTGAAAAGCTAATAATTTGCATATCAAAGCATCTTCTTCCTGTCGGTTAAATTTCGCGTCTGTAGCACGTCATCTTCGTGGTATAGGAATTTTAATGGTCAAGAGTGTAGTTAGCGGTGTGATAAGAGCACAGGTACCAGTATAACATATGATTAGCTATGTACCTATTATGAAGCTTTTTGATGGGCATTTGTATAGAAATCTGTTAAACACAAATGGAACTTTAATCTTCAAAAGTGAAAAGGCAAGATCGCAAAATACTTGTTTATTTTATGAAGAGAGTTTCAAACAGCTCGCTTCACTTATTATTTCTTTCTGGAAAGCGATATTGTTTCCAAACAGGACAACACACGTCCACATGTACCCCGTACTACCGGACGAGCTGTTCAACTATTCTGGCCAGCACGGTCGCCAGATCTGTCCCCCACTGATCATGTTTGGTACCAGATTAAACGTCATCATTCGCGGTCTGTACGACCGGCACGAAATATGTCCAACTGAGGCACAGGTGGAAAATGCATGGCAGGTGATTACGGAAGACCTCTACGGTCGTCTCCGTAGGATAATTGCAGCTTGCATAGCTGCAAAAGGCGGGTATATACGATACTAGCGTCAACATTGTGCACGCTTTGGTCACTGTACTCTGGTGAATTTGGTTCTGTCTCTGGGATTGTGGTTGTATACATCCCCAATAATGTGTCAATAATATTTTTCTTTGCTGGATCGCCGAAATCATTATGTTTCTTTTTCATTTTCCAGGAGTATATATTGGAGAACTTAATTACGCCTTGATGACTTAACATGTCGTACCATCATCAGTCTTCTTGTCCTTATTACTGAGCGAGGTGGCGCTGTAGTTAGCACAATGAACTCGCTCTCGCTTTCCGAAGGACGGCGGTTCAAACATGTCTCTGATCATTCTGATTTAGGTTTTCTTTGATTTACCTAAATCATTATTAGTTTCTCCATGACTGGACGCTTGCTGTTGCCGCAACTGTGGTACAATTTAATGAAAGTCCAGCTCCAGTTGCTTTTATTGGTGCTTTATTTAAGCCCACACTACCGGTTTCGGCCTCTATGTTAGGACATTTTCAACGTCAAGTTGCTTTCTCTACCTTTTTTTTTATACTTGTAACATTCTATCTTGTACCATGTAATTTTTGTAAAAGTATTGCTACAGATTATATGCAGGTTTGACACACTTGAAAATGGCCTAACATAGAGGCCGAAACCGGTAGTGTGGGCTTAAATAAAGCACCAATAAAAGCAACTGGAGCTGGACTTTCATTAAATTACCTAAATCAATCGAGGAAAGAGGGTGTTGCAGGAACGTTCAGTGGCAGGCAGCGTGTTCTGTCATTGTCGATGGAACAGTATTTCCTCATCAATGTGGATCCTAACAGTGAGCATCACCTTTATAGCACTTTATAGCGCGCTGTTTCTGTAGACGAGGAGGACCGGTATGCATCCATTCATTTGATTGATATTTCAGGTTTGGTTAGTACGAGCATGCCCGTGTTTCGCCGATAGTGCTTGATGCTTCGAACAAAGTCGCTACGTTCCCTTTTGTTACGGTCTAACAAATCCTTTGCGACGGGATAGCAGTATCACTGTTGTTCTTCGAACGTTTTGTGGGAAATCGAACGCGCTGCAGTTTCGAGGTAACCCAGCATTCGCGCAGAATGTGGAGCTCTGTTTTGTGGAATAATTCAACTTGTGGTGTTAATCCAAGCGCAGTCCAGCGGCGATACCGTCCGAAAAAGGAAGCATGGAGTTGAACTGGGTAATTTCCAAGAATGCTTGAAATCTAAGTAGCTCAGCCTGAAACAATATGTATATCAAAGGTGCAACTATAAATCAATTATGCGGCTATTGACGCGCGACATAATATGTGTATTTTGTTCGTAGAGACGGAAACATATTTTATTGGTTTATTTTATCATGAGTGGCGGAGAAGTTTTTATTTATTTATTATTATTTTAAAAGGCTTTGCAGTCAAAGCTTTATAAATTGAAATAAAGTGACACACCCATGTAGTGATTGGTTTCTTGATGTCCTTTTCTGAAGATATTCTGCAGCGATTTACGAGGGTAAGTCAATTATTAATCGCAATTAAGTTATAAAATTTTATTGTAATAAAATACGAAACTTACAAGAACATCATTTTTCGACATAGTCTCCTTGCTTTTCAATGCACTTCGTCCATTGCTCTACAAGCTTCCTTACGCCCTCATAAAAGAAGGTTTTCGGTTGAGCTGCGAGCCAGGAATGCACCGCTTCCTTCACTGCTTCGTTCGAGTCACATCGACGGCCCCTTAATGCCTGTTTGAGTAGACCAAACAAGTGATAGAAGGGGCAAGATCGGGACTATATGGAGGATGATCCAGTACTTCGAATTTGAGTTTCTGGAGCGTTTCAGCAGTATGGACAGAAGTATGCGGACGAGCATTGTCGTGCAACAACACAAAACCTTCTGACAGCAATCCTCGGCGTTTGCTTCAAATTGCAGGCTTTAGCCTGTCAGTAAGCATCTCACTGTAACGTACACTGTTTATTGTTGCCGGCAGCGGTGGCCGAGGATACTGAGGCGCTTCAGTCACAGTCTGCACGGCCACTACGGTCGGGGGTTCGAATCCCCCCTTGGGTATGGATTTTTGTGCCGTCTTTAGTATAAGGTAGTTCATAAGTAGTTTGTAAGGTTAGGGACTGATGACCCCGTAGTTAAGTCCCATAAGCTTAATAAACATTTGAACATTTGATTTTTTGTTTATTGTTGTGCCCCTTTCACCATAATGTTCCAGTAAAGGACCTCGTGCATCCCAAAAAACCGTAAGCATCAGTTTTCCTGCGGACGGCTGTGTCTTGAACTTTTTCTTGCACGGCGAATTTGGATGTTTCCATTCCATACTCTGCCGTTTTCTCTCCGGCTCGTAATGGTGGATCCATGTTTCGTCACCAGTAATGATTCTGTCTAAGACGTTGTCCCCTTCGTTACCACAGCGATCCAAATGTTTTTTGCAGATGTCGAGGCGCGTTTGCTTACGCAACTGTGTGAGTTGTTTTGGGACCCATCTTGCACAAAATTTACGAAACCTAAGTCTGTTGTGAATAATTTCGTAGGCAGAACCATGACTAATTTGAAGACGATGAGCCACTTAATCAACAGTTAATCGTCTGTCTAAGAGAATCATTTCACGTGATCGTTCAGTGGTTTCTTCATTTGTGGAGGTAAACGGTCGTCCGGCTCCTTCATCGTGCTTAACACTCGTGCGACCAATGCGGAATTTTTCAATCCACTCGTACACACTTCGTTGTGGCAAAACACTGCTCCCGTACTGTACTGAAAGTCTTCTATGAATTTCGGCCCCTGATATACCTTCCGCCCACAAAAAACGTATCACTGAACGTTGCTCTTTTTTTGGTGCAAATAGACAGCGGAGCAGCCATGATTAACAGCACGGCAGCGACAACGAAAGCATCGTAGCAGCTTGAAAACTGCAAATATATAACAACAAATAAACAAAGCATGCGTCACCAACGTAAAACTACAGTACTACCAACATAAACAAAAATATAACTAAATTGCGGATAATAATTGACTTGCCCTCGTATTATACAATGAAAGTCGTATCTATAATTTCTATTTCTTTATACAAATAAAATTGTTTGTGTTTAGTTTTTGATCTTGTTGGATATATATATATATATATATATATATATATATATATATATATATATATGTTGTTGTTGTGGTCTTCAGTCCAGAGACTGGTTTGATACAGCTCTCCACCCTACTCTATCCTGAGCAAGCTTTTTCATCTCCTCATAAGAATGACAACCCACATCCACTTGAATATGCTTACTATACGCGTCTCTTGGTCTCCCTCTGCGATTTTTACCCCACACACTTCCCTCCAACGCTAAATTCACAATTCCTTGATGTCTAAGAATGTGTCCTACCAATCTATCCCTTCTTTTAGTCAAGGTATGCCAGAAATTTCTTTTCTCCTCATTTCGGTTCAGTACCTCCTCATTAGTTACGCGATCCACCCACCTAATCTTCAGCATTCTTCTGTAGCACCACATTTCAAAAGCCTCTATCCTCTTTCTGTCCACACTGCTCATCGTCCATGTTTCACTCCCATACAAGGCAACACTCCATACAAATGCCTTCAGAAAGGACTTCCTTAGGCTTAAATCAATATTCGATGTTAACAAATTTCTCTTATATATATATATATATATATATATATATATATATATATATATATATATATATATATATATATATTGTATGGATATCTACGCTTAGGCTATCCCCTAATTACGTTGCAATATATATAATGAAATATTCAACAATGTTCTACGAAAAGTCACGATTTCCGAATATGTTATTACTTCCACATCTTCAAATCACATCACTGACAGCTGGAACAATTCGTCAGACAACATTGCGCTATTTTCTACGAATGTATCACGATTCTGGTATAATCAATATTAAAAGTCAATTAAAAGTAAATGCAGATTTACAGTACTACTCGTCAAAATTATTTGTACAGTACGTAATTATACACTCGTAAATATTCATATATTGTCATCTCGCGCGTCAGTGCTCGTGTAATCAATTATAGTTGCACGTTTGATGTATTCGTTTCATACCGAGCTACTTCGATTGCAAGCATTCTTGTCAGTTACCTTGAACTGTACTGATGTCCTTGTGGGGTCGTCATCGTGATTCTTTAAAGTTCTCTTTCTACACCGAATGCTTTAACCCATCGTCTGCCACGTCACCACATGCCTCGCACAGCCCTGAAAACAGTCCTTCGTACTCTGACCACGTACCACTTCAATTTCTAGCTAATAACGTTCATGAATCTTTGTAAACATTATGTTAAGGCTATTGAACTATTGCTAATATGTTCAACGGCCAACACACAGCAGTAGATTAACAGAGTACTGCTCTCTGTCGCTGTACAAACTCGTGCCAGAGACCTGCCTTGCGTTGTGTCAACACAGATGGCACCTCGCCTATTCGCCAGTTTGGCGTTACAACATTGTCAGCACTAATTTGTACCTAGCGTGTGCATTTGAGTGTGCTATTACCTAATTTGACCTTCACCCATTATCAAGCACAATATGTAGTACACAAGTCAATGACTTATGATAGAAACTATCTAATATGATCTAATAGCACCAAAACGTAATAATATCTGCAATACAGCTTACAACCGTCCACATTTTCATTCCTATGATGATATTTAGAGAACGCTTTTGACAATGTCGACTGGAATACACTATTTCAAATTCGGAAGGTAGCAGGGGTAAAATATAGGGAGCGATGAGTTATATTCAACCTATACAAAAACCAGACAGCGGTTATTAGAGTCGAAAAGCAAGAAATGGACGCAGAGGTTGGGAAGGGAGTAAGACAAGGTTGTAGCCTTTCCCCAATGTTGTTCAATCTGTACATTGAACAGGCAGTGAAGGAATGCAAGGAGGCCGCGGTGCAGTACCCGAGCGGTCTAAGGCATCTCGCTGCAGAGCGCGCGGTTGCTCGCCGTGGAAGTTCGAGTCCTTCCTGGGGCATGGGTGTGAGTGTGTGTGTTTGTCCTTAGGTTAGTTTACCTAGGTTTAAGTAGTTTGTAACTACGGTCTGATGGCCACGCAGTTTGGTCCAATAGATTTACAAACATTTGAACATTTGATTTGAATGGAAGGAGAAATTTGGAGAGGGCATTAAAGTGCAGGAAGAAGAAATAAAAACATTGCCGTTTGCCGATGACATATTAATTCTGTCAGAGACTGCAAAAGATCTGGAAGATCAATTGAATGGAATGAACAGTGTCTTGAAAGGAAGATATAAGATGAACATTAAGAAGAGTCAGACGAAGGTAATGGAATGCAATGTCAGAAAATCAGGTGATGCTGAAGGACTTAGATTAGGTAATGAGACAATGAAAGTAGTAGATGAATTTTGTTATTTCGGTAGCAAGATAACTTCTGTTGACCGAAGTAAAAAAGATATAAAATGCATTATGGCTTTGTGTCTTTTGCACAGACTAGCGTGGAGAGCTGCATCAAACCAGTCTGCGGACTGAAGACCACAACAACAACAACAACAACAAACAACAGCAACATAATGATATACAGAAGCAATTTGTGGAATGAATACAATCTGTTTCAAAGAATCAGAAAATTATTGATATTTTGAACACGAGTCATTTTAGGTGTGCTTTGTTACAATAAAATGAGAAGAAACAACATATCTTTATTAAATGGATTCTCATATTTAATGCTTTTATTTTTAAATTTGTGTGCTATTAAGTACCCTATTTCAATGCTACGGTATTGCGAGAACTTTTTATACTTTCCGTCATACTTAAATGTCATATAACCTGTATAAGTACAGATTTTATGCAACACACACGTGGAGAACTTTCATAATACATTTTTCACCCTTAAAAAAAAAATTATTAGTCATTATCAATTTAATAGAAGTATTACTTGCAATAGTCATTGTTATTAATTATGATTACTGTATGTTCTGTAATTCGTGGGGTGTAGTCCAAATACTGGAAAGTTTTACCAGTGGCCAGGTATTTTAACAGGAGTGCCAGTCTATGTAACAAAGGAATCACAAATTAAACAATGAAAGTTTTTGTTATGAAAATTTGTGTAAAATACATACACCTATATTTTGGTGTTATGGATTTCTTCGTGTAAGCAACTTCGAAACAGAAGAAGGAAGATTCTGGTTTAAATTCCTGTCGACTTCATTGTCACTAGAGACGGTGAATCTAAACTATCTTCTCTGTTATTCAGTGTAAATGACGAAACGAAACCGGTCTCGAAATCTATGTGGTGAAGTATGTTACTGCAGAACGGCAATAGTCTAGTCAATACAACATCGAGAGTATGGTTATTCACTTATTCTTTTCAAAAAAGCAGATAAAATTTCGATTAACGCTTTCCCGATTGAGAATCTCTAGTCTATTGAAACTAACAGTGTTAGCGTAAATCTGATGTGGCTTACGTTCAAAGAAATAATATCGACAACTATTGACAGATTTATACCAAACAAATTAACAAATGAGGCGTCTGACTCGCCGTAGTACACAAAACAGGTTATATCACTCTTTCGAAAGAAAGGAAAAAGCGTACCAAATTTAAACGGACACAAAATCCTCAAGACCGACACCTTTCACAGAAACTCGAAATTTAACTCGAACTTCAACGCGAGAAGCTATAATATATTCCACAACGAAACCCTGTCGCATAATTTGGTAGAGAATCCTAAGATATTCTGGCCGTATGTAAAGTATACTAGCGGTAAAACACAATCAGTACGTTTACTACGCGATAGTAACGGTGATGTTACCGATGGCAGTTCTGCTAAAGCAGAATTGCTTATTACAGCCTTACAAAATTCATTCACGAAAGAAAACGAAGCCAATACTCCAGAATTCGTATCAAGAACAGGAGCCAGCATGCGACATTTAGAAGTTAACACCCTTGGTGTATTAAAGCAACTTAAACCAGTTAACAAAAGGAAGTCTCCCGTTGCCGATTGTATACCAATTAGTTTCCTTTCAGAGTATGCTGATGTAATAGCCCCATACCTAGTTATCATACACAACCGCTCGCTCAACGAATGTTCCGTATCCAAAGACGTAAGTTGCTCAGATTACGCCAATATTGAAGAAAGGCAATAGGAGTGATCCGCAAAATTACAGGCCTATTAGAAGATGTAACAGCTATACTAAAGAAACTACGTACAATATACTTGTGCGTCCTATTTTGGAGTATTGTTGCGCATGGTGGTATCCTCACCAAGTGGGACTGACACACGATTTACATAAAGTTCGGAGATGGGCAGCTCGTTTTGTATTATCGCGATGTAGGGAGAGAGTGTTACGGTAATGATGAACGAGTTGGGATGGAAATCATTGAAATAAAGGCGTTACTCGTTGCGACGAGATCTATTTGTGAAACTTCTTTCACCAACTTTCTCTTTCGGATGTAAACATATTTTTTAGCACCCACCTACATAGGAAAATATGATAATCAAAATAAAATAATAGATAAATAATCAGATCGGAAACGGAAAAAAATTAGGTGTTCCTATTTTCCGCAAGCTATTAGAGAATGGAACTTCAGAGAAATATCATGAAAGTGGTTCAATGAACCCTCTGCCATGCACTTCAGTGTGACTTGCACAGTATCGATGTAGATGTAGATATTGAGTTGAAGATTTATTTTGGTATCAATGTGCCGCCAGCTGCTTTTTTGGAGCATTTTTTTTATTTCATTATTCCAGTTTTCAAGTCACTGTAGTCTCATCATCAGTAGAGATGTAGTTGGGAACTCTGTGGTGGTTCTAATAAAAATGACTGAACTTTAGTAATCGAGAACTAGAGCAAACATACGGAACGACAAACTTGGCTTTTATCTGTTGCGTACTTTCTGTGGATTTACTTCTGCTATTGTCTCAAAATCGAGCCATATGTGCACATCAGTGTATATTGCCGGTACAGGCGATTAAAAAAGTATTTTATATCTACAACAACAAGAACACATTTTTTTCGGAATGCGTCAACATCATATATACAATAATTATCGCGACTGTTTTTTTAGAAACAGCCTATTTTACATCACTGTGAAAATATTCCTTAATTTGATCCTCAACTGTTAACAGTTAATACTTTAGAAATGATGTAAATGGACAGGTTTTTCAGAAACAGTCGCAATAGTTACTGTAAATTTGACTCTGCCGTATTCAGAAAAATTGTCACCTTGTTGTTGATGATGTAAAATAGTTAATCTCATGTTGATGGCAGCAATTGCCAGAACCGTTCGGGTATAGCAAATAAAAGTATTTTATAGTTCTGGGCACAAGAATGATTTTTTAGAAGTTTATCACGGCTAAAACCAACATTATCAGTCATTTTCGACAGATCCACCACCAATAGGGTCTAGCTACGCTTGGCACAAGAAAATATAATGATCCTTTAACATCTCCACTGATGATGAGTCATGTAGTGGCTTGAATAATCGGAATAACAAACCTGCATGAAACAATGGCTGTGTATTGATATTATAATAAAGCATCAATTATACACTACAGTAGGGATGCGTAATCCAAGATGCATATATTGAAAGAATGGATACGGAGGTTCGATTGAGTTATAACTTTAGTACGTCTGTCAGACTCTTGTGCGGGTTTACGTAGGGTTCGACTGGCTGTTCAAGTAATCAAAGAGTCCGGAATATTCTCCATTCTTCTTGGGCAGTTAACCCTGCCGGCCGCACCATAGGCCTCTGAGGCCCAGATGCTCACTCAGACCTGTCTAATCCCGCTCCAACACAGCTGGAGGGGACGTGACTCGCATGTAAGCCTCCTCTAGTGAGTTGTCTCTGAGCCAGTGTACAGTGCACAACACTTCCACCCCTGTCGGCCCGTTCAGGTAAACAACTAGGCCTCCGAGACCTCCATAACTACAAAAACTAAGGGAAAAGGAGACACAACGATCAAACAAAACCATTGTCCCGATATGAGTTTATGTTGACGCTTTATGAACACCTTACAGCACCTTGGATGAAGGCTAGGCTTGACACACCAATTCCTCGTGACCTACAGGGCAGTATTTACAGATGCCTAAAAATGACCACCTGCAGAGGCAGCTCGTGAAGAAATTGAGCAAGGAGCCAGTCCCAAAAGAACTTATTGTAAGTTTTGTGACCTTCAAAAAACGAAGGAAATCAAAAATGCAGTGTGATTTCCGTACGTTTCCAGTTTGTGGTCAGCACCACAATAAAAAAAAATTGTCCAAATTGTGCCCGTAAAAAATAAGGAACTTGCGCTGAATTTTGTGATACCGATTTTAGTTTATTGTATTATTATTAATTGTAGGTGGTTTTCGAATATGAAGGATTTTTTGCGTTATATGAAGTTTAGACTACTATTGTTTAATTTATGAGAGTTTAGTTATTCTGTTTTGTGGTATCTTGAGGAAATATATATTTCTTTTATGTTATTCAAGGTTATTTAATGTATTATACCCTCATCCTTATCATGACATTGCATTTCTTAAAGAGTTTTTATTATTATACATCGTGAGGGCCACTGAGGCCTATGGTGTGGACCACAGGGTTAACACAGCCGTTTTACGCGGGTCCAGTTTCCTAAAGAAACTGCATGATTTACAGGCGAGATGTGGCTGAGAACTGCCGCTTGGCAGCGCTGCGTCTCAAATCGCGATGAGGAGCACGATCCGTGAGATGTAGCAGGTCGTTCCAGGTTTGCAGCAGCCCCGGAGGACACCCCGTGTGCCGTGCTTCGCGATGAGAAACACGTCCCGTGTGAGGGCGGCTTAGCGAGGAACGGTTTTACGACCTGTTTGCCATTCTAGTCCCGTAGCCCCTCACGTTCCCTCGGTCAGTTACCAGTCAGCTCACCTAACAATTACACACCGTACGCCATGGATTTCATCTGGCTCTCCGCATTAGTTTACCCTTCCCTATGTGGCCTTCCTATCAAATAGACTTGCGTAGTTCGCTCTTTTAGTTCGTCCGCTCCCAAAGACGGCTGAGCGGCGTGGTGTGCCAACACCACCTAGAAGACAAGGCCTTACAACAGGCCTACATCACAATTAGAGACCCCGGCCGCCACCTCACTGGTTGGTCGCTGGGGCATGCCTACCGCCGCGCAGCGGTCGGCCAGTTGGCAGCCGGGGCCTCTAAGTGTGACGTAGGCACGGCCTGTTGTAAGGCCTTGTTTCTAGGTGGTGTTGGGTCTGCGCGTGCAGGTGGAGGGGTAAGTTCCCCCACCTAGCTGCTTCATGCGCTTGCTGCTTGAGCCGCTACGATATCACGCAAGGAGTAGCCGAGCGGTCTAAAGCGCCTCGTTGCGGAGCGGAGCGCGCGGTTGTGCTCGCCGTGGAGGTTCGAGTCCTCCCTGGGGCATGGGTGTGCTTGTTTGTCCTTAGGTTAGTTTACCTCAGTTTAAGTGGTTTGTAAGCTACGGACTGATGACCACGCAGTTTGGTGCGATAGATTTACAAACATTTGAACATTTTGATATCACGCAAACCAAAAGAAACAGTTTGTGGATGATTTCTCGCGTTTAAGTTTAGAGTTATCTCTATATCTTGGCATTATGGAATTTGTTAGTCGGATATTGCAGAGGGCAGAACACATCAAAACAGACGTTTTGTAGCACTGAACTACGTAATCTTGCAAGCAGACGCTCACCTCGAAATGACTCATCAGCAGAAGACAAACACGTGATTTTTAATTCTGCTACGCTCCCTCTCGCTATAGCCCGTCATTCTTCGGAAAAGAATCCAACGAACTATGACGCGAGATACGCTTCGCATAATCGTCCGCTGCTCCTAGTTCGTCCGCTGCTCCTAGTTCGTCCGCTCCTTCTAGTTCGTCCGCTCTTTTTGGCTTTTGCTACCGCTACTAAAAGAGCTCTTTTTTATGACAGCTTTTTTATATAATGAGTCACTGTTTCCAAAGCGTGTCCTATAACCCGTATTTTTGGGCAATTTGACATCAAATACTTAGGCAAATAAACCAGTTATTTACACGAATGGGTGATACAATGGTATTCAACTACTTTGCATACAGAGTACTCGTAGTACTTTATTTTTAAAATAGATTTCTTGTGTCAGTGAACTGTAAAACTACAGCTGAGTCTGCATCTCAGCTTGAAATGAAGGTAACCGGCAGAAGGGAATCACGCGATTCTGCTCGCGGCCTCTCGGTGTTCCCCGTCAGTCTTCGGAAAAGGTTCGGACGAACTAAGAGGCGAGGGATCTATGAACTAGTTCGCGTAGTTCGCCTGTGGGAGCGCTCTTCCGAACTAGTTCGCGAACTACACAAGACTACTATCAAATGCCCCCCTCCTCCCCACACACACAATCGTTAACAACATCGAACACCTCTGCATTTCAAATACTAGATCTTTCCAAATTGGGCGTCGCCTAATCCTGAGGTCTCGCGTAGTATTATCAAGAGTGTCGTAATACTAGTAATTTCAGAAGATGAATCTTGAAAAAAAACCTTTGGAAAAAATACAGATTATCGTCATCATCGTTCATGTGTTCTGTAATCAAAAATAAAAATTGAACCTATCTTTAAAGTACCATTTTTTGCATTGGAATCTCTTTGATTAATAGTAGTGGAAGAGTGCCTCGTAAAACTGTACGTATCAGAAAGGGTGTCGCCATTAGAAAACGTTCGGAAAACTCTGTCCCATATTACCCAAAAACTAGCTAACTGCATTGTCTCCTGGCGCCCCTGTACACCTAAATCCACTGTCCCGCAACATAAACACATTCCAACTCCCTCTCTCAGACACTGAAATCCGTTCTGATATTATTCATACTATCAACTGTAATCCTTCCCCCACGGTTCTCAACCAAAATCTTCTTCCCTCCGATTCAATGTCACCTAACTCCACATCATTAGCCGACTTCCCCGTTCACTCCTTAGAGTTACCCTCATTACATAGTGCCTACCCAATAATACCCCACTTTTTTCCATCCCAAAAAAAAAATATTGAAGACATTTTTCCCTCTCCAAATCTTTCCCCCAAAGCAGATCAATCAAGGTTACAATCATAGTGCAGATCCACGTTTTTCAGACGAGTCACCGTTAGTGTGCTACGTTGTAAAATGTGTCTATATTTGTCTTCTAACTTTTAATTTTCCATTTGTAACAAAAAGCTTTAATACCGTATTTATCATGTCATCTCCAGCAAAATACAGTCTCATGTATTGCTTTTCAACCTTATATTTTTTTAAAGTCTATCTGACTTACTTTCGTTCCTTGTCAAACCTGTCATGTATTTAAACGCGTGGCTGTATTACATTGCTGAAAGCTCGCGTCTCCTACAGTGGGGAGGGTTTCCACACATCCCAATATATCGGGCGCGTCACCCTTATGGACCTCCTTGTCCCGACATCCAGACAAGACCCAATTTTGTCCCAATTTTGAATGCCAATTTTATAGTAATGCAAACCAAGCTGAATTTGAACAGTTGTAGCATGAGAATTGTCGTGGTGTGTTATTGTTAAGGAGACGTAGGTATACTTTACCGAAAAGAACCAGCAACTTTAGAAACATGTGACAATTATTACAACAAATGAATTGCTGTTCGTTAGTCTCGCTAAAAGTCGAGAACGGCTGAACCGATTTCGCTAATTTTAGTCTTGACATATTCGTGTAAGTCCAGGGAAGGTTTAAACGGTGAGAAAATATGGAAAAGTTGTCCGGAAAAGAGGTAAATCTGGAAAAAACTGAAAAGGCTTTTTCCAGTGAGCTATCAATACCGTTCGTCCAACTGCGATAACATTTTGTACATTTCATGTTGAAAGCAAGGGGAAGGGTCGCATCAAATAAAAATTTGGAAAAGTCGTCCGGCAAGTGGGAAAATTTAGGAAAAACCTAAAGCGATTTTTTTTCTATATATAAAAGTCAATTGCCACATGGTTGTAAGAGCATCACTTTCAGTACGGCTTGACAGGAAAAGGTTTGTATGAAATCAATTTTTTGGAAAATCTACCGGAAATTGGAAAATTTGAGAAAAACAAAGTGCGTTTTTCAATGTGTTTTTGATTTGGTTCAGCACTGTAACTGACTATTCGCACGAGGCAGAGGGTAATTATTTTTTTGTTTTGTTTATTATGGTCTTGAAAAAGCTTTCAGTAAAAAAAAAAAAAAAAAAAAAAAAAAAAAAAAGCAGTTAAAAAGGAAAGTCGCAAAATTCGAATCAAGTTCATTTCTCAATGTGTTCCTAAATGTACTCAACACTATAAGTTCATTCGATTGCGATAAAATTTTGATCATTCGACGTTCAAAGTGAGAGGAAGGTTTGAGTGAAGTAAAAGTTTCGAATAGTTGGCCAGAAAATAGGAAAATTTGTGGAAAACTGAAAGAGCTCTTTTCTTTGGGATATCAATAACATTCATAGGATTGTGATACAATTTTGCACATTTGACGTTCAAAGCAAGAGTACATACATATTAACAACTGTGAAGCATTGCCGGGTCGACTAGATGACCCGGTGAATCTCGTATCGCTTACCTCTTAATATAAACAATATTAGTTTAAATCATATATATTTTAGACCCAGTAGCTTTATAAAGACATCATCAAATAGTCTAAGTATCGGCTCGATAGTGGGCGGAAAGAGTGGGCAAATCACGCACACATGCCCATGATAATGTTCATGTCTCATTCGTGGAAGTTCAGGGAAGGTTTAAACGGTGATAAAATATGGAAAACTCGTCAGGAAAATTTACAGTTAAAACATGTAAAATAATGACAGTTACTTCTGTTGCTCTGCCGTTCTATCCACTTTCTACAAAAGGGACAATGCATGTTTAAAAGTTATAATTAACTTCTGAAAAATAGTTACGAAGTAACTTTTCCGGAGAGTAATTATTGTTCGATATTTCGCTTTATATACATCAAATCAAAAAAAAATCTTGAATTTCACACTTTATAAAGTATCTTATCCGGTACTTTAGCGCTCAAAAATTCAAATGTTCAAATGTTTGTATCGCTTATGGGACTTAACTACGGGGTCATCAGTCACTAAACTTACAAACTACTTATGAACTAGCTAACACTAAGGACGACACAAATATCCATGCCCGAAGGGGGATTCGAACCCCCGACCGTAGCGGTCGTGCAGACCGTGACTGGCGCGCCGCACTCCCCTCGGCCACCGCGGCCGGCAAAGCTATCTCCACAGCAGATTTCATCACAATAGATTTCAGTGGTTTATGTAATGATTTACAGCCAAATTCGTTCAGCCGTTGTCGAGTTTTAGCGAGACTAACACAACAGAACAACCAAGTCATTATTTTACATGTTTTAAGTGTAAATTTCCTCGCAATTTTTTCATATGTTTTCACCGTTTAAACCTTCCTTGAACTTCCACGAATGTGACATGAACATTATCCTGGGCATGTGTGCGTGATTTGCCCACTCTTTCCGCCCACTATGGAGCCGATACTTAAACTATCTGATGATGCCTTTATAAAGCTACTGGGTCTAAAATACATATGATTTAAATTAATATGGTTTATATTAAGAGGTAAGTGATAAGAAGTTCACCGGGTCATCTGGTATTTAAAAAAAAAATGAATATTCATCTTTGGAATGGTGAAGTCCAGACATCTGAGCGAATAATTCAAAGTTCTCTTGACAGTATGCGATAATTTCTGAATTTCTGAACGTAAACATGCCTTAAGACATTGCGGATCACTGTATCACGGCGAGGTTACACTTACGACGAAACGATGCACAATGGTTGAGGGATGCATTCTGGGGACACGAAGCACTCTGGTGACTGGCGGAATGTACCGACTGTTTAACTGCAGTTCGCGCAATCACAATGGAAACACGTGATAATCTTGTATAATTAGTGTACGGCCCGCTTGCAGGAATCCAGTAAGTGGTAATGTTACCGCGCCAATGACTGTCAGCGTCGATAGAGGTGTAGTTGTCTCTGCCTTCACCAAAGAAGACGAAACAAATCCTCCAGAATTATAAACAAGAACAGCAGCCAGCATGCGTAATTTAGAAGTAGATACAACTGAAGCACGAAAAACCAGTACTAAGCAAAGAGGGGAAAGCTGAACTGTGGAAGGAATATATGGAGGGTCTATACAAAGGAAATAAACTTGAATCCAGTATTCTAGAAATAGAATAGTGGAGGAAGATGAGATAGGAGCTATGATACTGCGAGAAGAATTGACAGAGCGCTGAAGGACTTGAGTCGAAACATGGTCCCTGGAGTAGATGATATTCCACCTGAACTGCTGATGTCGCCGGCCGCGGTGGCCGAGGGGACTGAGGCGCTCCAGTCACGGTCTGCACGGCCACTGCGGTCGGGGGTTCGAATCCCCCCTTGGGCATGGATATTTGTGACGTACTTAGTATTAAGTAGTTCATAGGTAGTTTGTAAGTTTAGGGACTGATGGCCCCGTAGTCGAGTCCCATAAGCTATACAAACATTTGAACATTTTGCTGATGTCGTTAGGAGAGCCAGTCGTGAAAAAATTGTATCACCTTGTATGTAAGATCTATGAGACAGGGGAAATACCCTCCGACTTCATGAAGAATATCGTAATTCCAATTCCAAAGGAAGCAAGTGCAGACAAGTGTGAAAACTACAGAACTATCAGTTTAATAAGTCATGGTTGCAAAATACTAACACGAATTATTTACAGAAGATTGGAAGGACTTGTGGAATCCGACCTCGGGGAATATTAGATTTTATTTAGGAGAAATGTAGGAACACGGGAGGCAATACTCGCATTACGACTTATCTTAGAAGATAGGCTAAGGAAAGGGAAACCTACGTTTTTAGCGTTTGTAGATTTGGAGAAAGCTTTTGACAATGTCGACTGGAATACACTCTTCCAAATTCTGAAGGTATCAGGGGTAAAATATAGGGAGCGAAGAGTTATATTCAACCTATACAAAAACCAGACAGCGGTTGTTAGAGTAGAAGGGCAAGAAAGGGACGCAGACGTTGGGATGGGAGTAAGACAGGGTTGTAGCCTTTCCCCAATGTTGTTCAGTCTGTACATTGAGCAGGCAGTGAAGGAATGGAAGGAGAAATTTGGAGAGGGCATTAAAGTGCAGGGAAAAGAAATAAAAACATTGCGGTTTGCCGATGACACAGTAATTCTGTCAGAGACCGCAAAAGATCTGGAAGAGCAATTGAATGGGATGGACAGTGTCTTGAAAGGAAGATATAAGATGAACATTAACAAGAGTAAAACGAAAGTAATGGAATACAATGTCAGAAAATCAGGCGATGCTGAAGGAATTAGATTGGGTAATGAGACAATAAAAGTAGTAGATGAATTTTGTTATTTGGGTAGCAAGATAACTTCTAATGGTCGAAGTAAAGAAGATATAAAATGCAGAATGGCTATGGGAAGAAAAGCGTTTCTAAAGAAGCAAAACTTGTTAACATCCAATATTAATTGAAATGTTAGGAAGTCCTTCCTGAAAGCATTTGTCTGGAGTGTAGCATTGTATGGGATAGAACGTGGACGATTAGGAGTTCAGATAAAAATATGATAGACGGTTTTGAAATGTGGTGCTACAGACGTATGATGAAAATTAGACGAGTAGATCACGTAACTAATGAGGAGGTACTTAATCGAATCAGGGAGAAAAGGATTTTCTGCCATATCCTAAGAGAAGGGATAGATTGGTGGGACACATTCTGAGACATCAAGGAATTGTCAGCTTAGCATTAGAAGTTAGCGTGTGGGGTAAAAATCGTAGAGTGAGACCGAGGGACGAATATAGTAAGCAGATTCAAAAGGATGTAGGTTGCCGAACGTATTCTCAGATGAAGAGACTTGCACAGGACAGGGTAGCGTGGAGAGCTGCATCAAACCAGTCAGCGGACTGAAGACCACAACAACAACAACAACAACAACAACACCCGAAGTATTAAAACAGCTTAAATCACTTAACAGATGCAAGTCTGCCGGTCCAGATTGTAAACCAATAGGGTCCCTTTCAGAGTACGCTGAAACATCATACCTAGCAATCATATAGAACCGCTTGCTAAGCGAAAGATCCGTACCCAAAGACTAGAAAGTTACACAGGTCGTTCCGATATTTAAGAAAGGCAACAGGAGTGATCCGCAAAATTATTGGCCCATCTCATTGACCTCGGTTTGCAGCAGGATTTTAGAACATGTACTTTCTTTTCAAAAACATTATTTGTGTGTTATGTTTTTAAAATGTATCCATATTTGACTTCTAGCTTTTAATTTTCCAGCTGTAACAAAAATAGACTATCATGTCAACTCCATCAAAATTCATCTTGTTTGTATTGTATTGTATTGTTTGTTGTATTGTTTTTAACGTTATATAACTCCTCAAACAGAATGATCTATTCACCTAGAGTCAACAAGGATTCAGAAAGTATCGTTCTTGTGAAACACAGCCACGACTTTACTCACATGATGTAATGACTGTGATCGACATGGGATATTTTTAGACTTCAAAAATGTTCAAATGTTTGTAAATCTATCGGACTCAACTGCTTGGCTATTAGTCCGTAGCTTACAAACTAGTTAAATTAAGGTAAACTAACATAATGACGACACACACAGCCATGCCCGAGGGGGGGGGCTCGAACCCCCGACGGTGAACGGCCGCGCGCAGCGCATCACAGCTCTCCAGGACGCACGGCGAATCCGCCGCGGCTTTCTGTACTTCCAGAAGGTTTATGATACTGTACGTCACAAGCTTTTTCTAAATAAATTTCGTACTTGTAGAATATCGCCACAGTTGTGCGACGTCTTGATTTGTTTCTGTCAAAACAGGCGTCTGCTAGCAATTTGTGTGACAGCAAGTGGCAATGTGCTACAAAAAACACATCAAGAGAACAACATAAAAATGTGAGTAAATTTAATAGTTCATTTTATTCTAAATTAAATAAACCCAGAGCATGAGAACTACCCAGGATTCAATTTAGTAAAAACCACACAAAAATGTAAAACAAAAAACATTTACATTATAGTTGACACTAAACATTGTTTCAAATAAAACGAATCGCGTCTGGTCTCAGGTAGACTAATTTAAAATTAATAATAATAATAATCTCGTGGGGCTCACTGGCCTGGTGCAAGTCTTTCAATTGGACGCCACTTCGAGTCGCGTGTTCCTATCTTTCCCCAGCTATACAACAGCGGAAAGGGGACGTACCACGTGGTGTTTCTGGCGACTTATGTCGTTGAGATGAAAAGATACGATGTCCGACCGGGTTTCGAATCTGCGCCCCTACTATTTCCTGTCGAGAGCTTTGCCCCAATACAGTTGCAATAGACGGTAACCTAACTTATACAAACTACAACTACTTCTCCGGCTACTAGTGCCATGTAATTATGTTCTAAATAAAAATTATAGATGTTAAATAATTATTTACTTCATCTCTGCACCCCTATCTCAGAATGGCCCTACGAGGAGGATGAAATGAAAAAAAAAGGAAGTACAACATATGGAAATAAAATTAAGAAGTGTTTATTATATCCACAATCGTAAGTGATTGTTGCAGTTACAAGCATATTTACATGTGTTGCTTGTTATTTGAATGGATATGAAAGTGAAATTTGATGATTCGGTTATTAATTGCTGTAACTAACGAAAATCGTCTGATAATAGTGTATGTTGTGCTTGCTGCCGTGGGTCAGTCCGGTACTGTTTATAGAGTGTAACTATGCTTCCAGAATATTTACACTCTTCAGCGCAGTGTGCGCTTATATGAAACTTCCTGGCAGATTAAAACTGAGTGCCGGTCCAGGATTCGAACCTGGGAGCTTATGAAACTTCCTGGCAGATTAGAACTGAGTGCCGGTCCAGGATTCGATCCTGGGAGCTTTACCTTTCGCGCATTCTACCGACTGAGCTATTCTGGAACACTTCATGACGCGTTCTTACAGCTTTAGATTCGTCGGTACCTCACCTCTTACTTCCCGAACTTCACAGAAATTCTCGTGCGAACCTTGCACGACTAGCACTCCTGGAACAAAGAATATGGTGGAGACATGGCTTAGTCACAGCTAAGGGTTGTATCCAGAACGAAACTTTCACTCGGCAGCGAAGTGTGCGCTGACATGATAGTTTACAGGCCGTGAAGCATGCCAGAATATCTCATTCGGTACACTTTACCACTTTTCAATCAGAGACTAAGTGCTGCAGTCACAGTCCGGTAAATTTTCCACATGCCGCGGTGGAGTAGCCGAGCGGTCTAAAGCGTCTCGCTGCGGAGCGCGCGGTTGCTCGCCGTGGAGGTTCGAGTCCTCCCTGGGGCATGGGCGTGTGTGTGTGTTTGGTCTTAGGTTAGTTTACCTAGGTTTAAGTAGTTTGTAAGCTACGGACTGATGACCACACAGTTTGGTCCGATAGATTTACAGACATTTGATTTAAGTCCACACATGCCTATCTCTTCAAATCACAAGTTCGTAACGTGGCTTCAGACCGCTCAGCGTCACAACCTTTCACTACCGCGTCCAAGTTACGAGTCCCCTGCTAAGCGTTTGAAACAGTGCTGCCGCGGTGGAGTAGCCGAGCGGTCTAAGGCGCCTCGCTGCGGAGCGCGCGATTGCTCGCCGTCGGAGGTTCGAGTCCTCCCTGGGGCATGAGTGTGTGTATTGTCCTTAGGTTAGTTTAAGTAGTTTGTAAGCCACGGACTGATAACCACGCAGTTTGGTCTGAGAGATTTGCAAACATTTGAACATTTCAAACCGTGCTTTATCTGCTCCCAAAATGGTATCATCCCGCGCAACCTAACGCCTCATCTTTAAAATACAATTTCCCTTCCAAAATATTATACATTTGAATATCACAGAATTAAATGCTTGGACCACTTCCCTGCAAATGTTGTTTACATTTAACAAACATATATATATTTAACAATATTAAAATAGGTAGCTATTAAGCGTGGCGTCTCATTGTTCAAATATACTGCCGCCGTCGAAATATAGTTACATAATTAATATTTAATTTATCATGGATTTTTATACAAATATATTCAGTTCTTGTTCGCAAATACTTATAATTGTTTATATATAAATTATCTGCTGCGTATTTAGTATCTTTAGTCGGCCATGAAATATTTAAGAGGCAGTCTACAACATAAAACGAAATTTACTAAGAATAATATTACATATAATAAAATACATATATAAATGTAATGCGCTTTGCTGGGTTCATGTTTTTTTTTTTTTTTTTGTTTCTGTGGTGGAATCTATGTTCTGACACAAGAATATTACTGCCTCACGAAAAGCAGTACAAGAGAGTAAAACAAAGTTTATTGAAAGAATACGGAAATAACGTGGTGCCTCTTTTGAGTTTCTACGTATCAATAATTATAAATATATGTCTTATAATATTATTATTATAGTAATGAAATTTATCGGCTTTTCATCTCTAAGGGATATTGAAATTGTAATTGCGACGTTTGATTCTCCCAAGTCTGCTAAATACATTCATATAATTATATTAGCCGTAAGATCATTCCATGATCTTATACGGATTTTTAGAGTAAAGTGTGTGGCTATATCGCATTTCATTTGCAATGTGGGATAGTCGCTCTCGCTAATCTAAGACCGCCGTTTCCTGTTCCTGATGAAATTACGGTTTCCCTAACGACCTGTATTCCATTCACTAGGTCCAAACTGTTAGCTGGCCGGCTGGAGAACCCAACAGCTTGCCAAAATTTGCTTTGCACATGGAAACAGCTCCCCCCTTTCTCTGAAATGTCACAGGTACTCGAACCTCTGACGCGAGCAGTCGCTCCAGACCATTCGCCATTCACGCGCGGCTGTCTGCCAATAGCAAAGGCCGCAGGTTCGAATCCTGGTCTGACACACAGCTTTAATCTGCCAGGAAGTTTCATATCAGCACACACTCTGCAGTTCTAGCGTGTTTAACGTTATATGCCTCCGGGCTATATCTCTAATTGACCATGCGAGTTTCCTCGCCGTAAGTTATGCGCAATGATTGATGTGTAAGTCTGTACCCTAAAATGGTTTGCTCTGCAAGGTGAAACATATCTGCCGTGACACGTAGGCTAGACATCACAAAGCAGGGCATGTTTCAATTCAAGATAGGTACCAGTTTCATAGGTGTTAGTCTAAATCAACTGAACTACCACTCCTGTAAGAGAAACAATAATAAAAATTATTAATCTACTAAATGACCTAGGTATTGGACAAGTGTATGTAAGAGTTTTCCAATAGAACAGTTTCCTACTGAATGGAAAAGACTTGATTATCTTTTAAATTGAAAGTAATTTGCAAATGTAAAATTATAAAAAAAATTATGTTGAAAAATTAAAAATTGGCTTTATTTACGTTAATGGTGTCTTTCGATATTCCAAACCTCAATGCCAACATTAATAAGCCAAACGAAATAATTTATCACAAGAAAAACATCTATCATTAATAAAGTGGATGATGGCTGAGATTCATACATATGCTTGATCTTACAGTTTAAGTTAATCAGTAGAGGCTGTTACGTTGAATGGCATAAATAATGTTATGCTGTTGTTGTTCCTAATGTATGGAAACGCGACTGAAAGAAGCGTTACATAAGCGAAGTTATACGGTTCGCTGCAACGGCTGTTGGGTGTTTCTGCGACTCTGAAATACTATCTTGCTAATCTGATACTCAAATATGCCAGTCTGAACTTTCTACCGATCTTGACTCGCTATCGTTCCTTAGTCAAAATCTAATTGTCAAGGTACGCTGATCATGCAGATATAGTCCATCGGTGTGCCGCTAATGTATCATCCTCAGACATTAACTAAATATCGTGGATTGCAAAAATGTCCGCTGATCACTCTGTGAACTGCCGTACTACACGTTATGTGTGCAATTCAACATTTGGCACTATGCACTAGACTTGCGCATAATAGATCGCGATCAGGAGCGCTCATTTTAATTTGCGGCTCTGCCGCGAACTAGTTCGCTCTTTTAGTTCGTCCGCTCCCACTCACGGCTGAGCGGCGTGGTCTGAGCATGCACGTGTAGGGAGAAGTTCCCCCACCTAGCTACTTCATGCGCTTGCTGCTTGAGCCGCTAACGATATCACGCAAACCAAAAGAAACAGTTTGTGGATACTTTATCGAGTTATCTCTATATCTTGTCATTATGGAACATATTAATCATATTGCAGAGTGCAGAACTATAGCACTGAACTATGTAATCTAACAGGCAGACGCTCACCTCGAAATGGCTCTCATCAGCAGAGGGCAAACACGTGATTTTTTATTCTGCTGCGCTCCCTCTAGCAATTGCCCGTAGGTCTTCGGAAAAGAATCCTACGAGCTAAGAAGCGAGATACGTTTGGCATAACAGTTCGCGACCGGTAACGCATGTTTTAGTTCGCAACCGATCACGATAATTTTAGTTCGCGACCGATCGCGCATATTTTAGTTCGCGACCGGTAGATCTCCTTTTACTTCTCAGCTCGGCCGCGAAGTAGGTCGCTCTTTTTAGTTCGTCCGCTATTTTTGGCTTTTGCTACCGCTACTAAAAGAGCTCATTCTTTTGTTATGACAGCTTTTTTATATAATGATCAGTGTTGCCCAAGCGTGTGCTATTACCCGTATTTTGGGCAATTAGACATCAAATACATAAGCATAGAAACCAGTTATTTACACGAATGGGTAATACAGTGGTATTCAACTACTTTGCATACAGATTACTCGTAGTAAACATTATTTAGACACTGCTGAATATCTTAGAAAAGAAAATTTGTGGCAGTGAACTATGAAACTACAGCTGAGCTGCATCTCAGCTCGAAATGACGGTAACTGGCCGAAGGAAATCATGCGATTCTGCACGCTCTCGAGACCTCTCGCTGTTCCCCGTCGGTCTTCGCAAAAGGAGCAGACGAACTAAGGGGCGAGGGATGTGCTAACTAGTTGGCGTAGTTTGCCTGTGGGAGCGCTCTTCCGAGCTAGTTCGTTCGCGAACTACACAAGACAAGTGTTAGTGGTCACACTCTGCACTGGCAGAGGATATTTACATGTGTTTCAACTATTGTGGGCTGTTATTAAGAAATGTTTCATTTGCGAAAATATAAACATTATTGGAAAACCAGCAAGAACGGCACTTTTTTATAATTTTATTATACTTGCAACTTACTTCTCGTGTTACAATAATAGAAGATTGAAAGTTCTTTGTTGGATTACTTGTGGAGTAAAAAAGAAGCGCTTAAAAACATTAAGTAATTTAAAGACTACAGCAAAACTAAAGTGAACTGGTTTGATAATGACAGTACACCGCCAATAACCGGCTGACGCGTTGGACGGCAACGGAGATTTTATCGCCGTGCGTGTAAATGGAGATAGATAACATTGTAACAACTATCTAGGTATCTCTTTAATTAGCGTTGTAGGCAAAATATTCTCAGGTATTGTTGAAAGGAGAGTGCGAGTATTAATTGAGGACCAGTTAGATGAAAATCAGTATCGGTTTAGGCCTCTTAGAGGCTGTCAGGACCAGATCTTTAGCCTACGGCAGGTAATGGAAAAGTGCTATGAGTGGAACAGGAAATTGTATCTATGTTTCATAGATCCAGAAAAGGCTTATGACCGTCTTCCTAGGAGGAAGCCACTGTCAGTTCTACAAATGTTCAAATGTTTGTATAGTTTATGGGACTTAACTACGGGGTCATCAGTCCCTAAACTTACAAACTACTTATGAACTACTTACGAACTAGGACGGCACAAATATCCATGCAACCCCCGACCGTGGTGGCCGTGACTGGAGCGCCTCAGTCTCCTCGTCCACCGCGGCCGACCAGTTCTACAACATTATGGTATAGGAGGCAAACGTCTGCAGCCAATTAAAGGGCTTTACGTAGACTGTCAGGCAGCAGTTAGAGTAGATGGCAAATTAAGCTCACGGTTCAGAGTGGTTTCAGGGGTAAGACAAGGATGTAACCTATCACCACTGTTGTTCATACTATTCATGGATCATATGTTGGAAACAGTAGACTGGAAGGGCGGGATTAAAATAGGTGAAAACAAAATAAGCAGTCTCGCATTTGCGAATGACTTAGTTGTAATGGCCGATTCGATTGAAACGTTGCAAACTAATATTTCAGAGCTCAGTCAGAGGTGCAAGTTCAGCAGGTGAAGTTCAGAGTAATGTCTGTGGGAAAGAGATTTAAACAGATTGAGTGTCAAATAGGAGGAACAAAGTTAGAACAGCTAGACAGTTTCAAGTACCTGGGACGTATTTTCGCCGGCCGCGGTGGCCGCGGGGACTGAGGCGTTCCAGTCACGGTCTGCACGGCCACTACGGTCGGGGGTTCGAATCCCCCCTCGCGCATGGATATTTGTGCCGTCTTTAGTATAAGGTAGTTCGTAAGTAGTTTGTAAGTTTAGGGACTGATGACTCCGTAGTTAAGTCCCATAAGCTTAACAAACATTTGAACTTTTTTTATGCATTTTCTCTCAGGATGGTAACATAGCGAAATAACTGCAATCCAGGTGCAGCAAAGCTAATGCAGTGAGTGCTCAGCTAAGATCTACTCTCTTCTGCAAGATGGAAGTCAGTATCAAGATTAAGTTAGCAGTGCACCGCTCTATCTTTCGACCAACTTTGTTGTGTGTACAGATATGAAAGTAGCAAGAATAATTGCAGTTACTAATAGATGGGAACAATGGCAGGAAGGTGTCCATAATGAGGAAATCAATGAAAAACTGGGAATGAAGACCTTAAATGAAGCAGTTAGAGCGAACAGACTGAGATGGTGGGATCATGTTACACGCATGAGAGAAGCAAGGTTACCTAAGAGACTCACAAGAAAAACATCTATCATTAATAAACTGCATGATGGCTGAGATTCATAAACATACTTGATCTTACACTTGAAGTTAAGCAGTAGAGGCTGTTACGTTGAATGGCATAAATAATGTTATGCTGTTGTTGTTCCTAATGTATGGAAACGCGACTGAAAAAAGCTTTACATAAGCGAAGTTATACGGTTCGCTGCAACGGCTGTTGGGTGTGTCTGCGACTCTGAAATACTATCTTGCTAATCTGATACTCAAATATGTCAGTCGGAAATTTCTACCGATCTTGACTCACTATCGTTCCCTAGTCAAAATCTACCCTCTGACCCTCGTCAGCGGAGGGTAAGAGGAGTCGAGGTAGACCATGAAGAAAGTACTTAGATTAGGTGCAGAATGATTTTGAAGTAAAAGGCATAACATCAGACGAGACATAAAGGTTAGCATTGAGTAGGGGATCATGGATGAATTTTATTAGAGATACTATACTCCAGACTGAACGGTGAAAGGCATAATCAGTCTCTAATGATGATGATGGTGTTTAAATGCTAGCTTTCTGTAAGCGACGACGGTCAAATTACCGGCCGCTCCGGAGCGACCGAGCGCATTGAGGCGCTATGCTCCGATGCGCGAGGCCGTCCCCCGTCGGGGGTTCGAATCCCCTCTCGGGAATGTATGTTTGTGCTGTCTTTAGTATAAGGTAGTCCATAAGTAGTTCGTAAGTTTAGGGACTGATGACCCCTCAGTAAAGTCCCATTAGCTTCACAGACATTTGAACATTTTCAACGTACCGCGGAGGAAAAAAATCCACCCTGCGTGTAACCAGCCTAAGGCTAATGCTACACTAAGCGTTTTTCTCCGCAGAAGGTCAACGGTTTTTGTCGCGCTGGAAATGGAACTCATTGTGGAGAACGGAGGCTGCCACACCGGGCTGTAATTGTCGCTCCGTCAAGTTCCCGCGCGCGACTGTCGCTACCGAATGGGCCTGTACTGGGCCTATTTATGACGCGGCAGTAGTCGTCGGCACCCCTGCCATTCTGGGCTGTTTTTGTCGACAGTCGTGCAGTAGCCACGAGATGCTGTATTCACAAGATCACATGGATATCGGATTTTAGAATTTCCTTATATTTATGGCACGTGGAGTTCAGAACTTGAATAGCAATCAGCCGAAGCCATTCGTCGTAAAATCTCGAGAAAATCGACTTTGAAGTTTTGCAAGTAACTACACGTAAGTTACAATAATTAAAACTATTGCAGCGTTTGTCGTTGTAGTTCAGGTGGTAGCGTTGTAGCCTAACAACCATACAGTTGGTATTTCGAATTCGGCTATAACAAATTTTTGTTGTTTTTTCTGAATACAGATGTATAAAATATTTCCGATCTCTAATTCCACGTGTTGTGTCAGTTTTTGTCGATACTTAAGCGAAGGTTAAATACGTTAGCTGTTTAGAAAGCCATTAGTAGCTTTCCAAAAACAGCGTCGTAACTCTTCACAAACTGAACAAACAAAGGCTACCGTCGTCAAATAATATTGAAGCTAATACTGTAAAATATTGATTGATTGAAACCATCATTATTAACAACCTATTATAAAATACATAAAATTACGAATCAACAAAAATACGTGAATTTTTCGTAAAAATTACACTGAGATATTAAAATTGGGTAAGTATTCGAACACAACGAAGAAATCTGTTTATGCAGGATTCGTACCACCACCCCTAAGGTCGTAAGGGTAGAACGCTACCACCAGAGCTACATCGACAGATGCTGCAACTGTTTTAATTATTGGCACTTATGTGAACTTACAAAACTTCAAAGTCACTTTTTTCGAGAATGTTTGGGAGTTGCATCGAATGTTTTTGGCTGAGCCGGCCGCGGTGGCCTAGGGGACTGCGGCGCGCCAGTCACAGTCTGCACGGCCGCTACGGTCGGGGGTTCGAATTCCCCCTCAGGCATGTATGTTTGTGTTGTCTTTAGTATAAGGTAGTTCATAAGTAGTTTAAGGACTGATGACCCCGCAGTTAAGTCTCTTAACGTTAACAAACATTTGAACATTTTTGGCTGATTGTTATTAGTGTTCTGACCTTCACGTTCCATATATATATATATATATATATATAAAAATAAAAATTAAAAAAAAATATCTAGAATCCGATACCCATGTAGTCTCCTTGTCATTTCTGTTTCGTCTGTTAGTGACAATGTCCGAAAACTCTGAAAATGTCGTTTCAGTGCATCATTTGGACAGTGAACGGATAATAATAGAGGTGGAAAAATATCCATGACTCTACAACATAAAATCTCAAGTTTCCAAAGATAGCCTACGATGACAAACTACGTTTACTTCTACTGCAGATAAATATTTAACTTTTGAATGACAGCTCATTATGCGTGGTGTCTCTCGTGGCTGGCTGCAAGACAGCCGCGGAAGGCACCGATTTTTGTCGCTAGTGCGACACCCATGTAAGTACGGCGCGACCTCATCCGCAGCGGATATAATCGTTTGAAGTGTGGCACGTAAGGGCGACTATTTCGGCCGCGATTATTATCGCGAGGAGAAAATCGCCTAGTGTGGCATTATCCAAAGGCTGTGAGGCTGGACCGTGAAGCGTGCCGGGATAGCTATGTCGGTAGAGCGCTAGTCCGCAATAGTTAAAGATCTCAGGTTCGAACCCCAATCCGGCACACAGTTTTATAGTTGCATCAGGGTTTTGGAACATATTCTGTATTCAAATATTATGGGTTATCTCGAACAGAACGATCTGTTGACCCCAGGTCAACACGGATTTAGAAAATATCGTTCATGCGAAACACAAATAGCTCTTTATTCTCACGAAGTGATGGGTGCTGTCGACAAGGGTTCGCAAAAGGACTCCGTATTTCTTGATTTCCAGAAGGCTTTTGACACCGTACCTCACAAGTAGATTTTAATCAAATTGCGTGGTTATGGTATAAAGGTAAAGCAGTCAACAATCCTAAGATTGGTTTGAACACCACAGTGCTTTACTAGGCATGGTCCTGTTTGGAGGTGGTATGCCGTTGCCTTCCTCCGACCTTCAAACTGACTTACCCAGCTAGTTATAGGGGGACCTACAGTTTAACGTGGGTTCCGAACCACGATGCTACTCGGTATTTTTCACATGAGCAATACTGCCAGAGGTGAAAGAAGTGGAAAGTGACAGATAAAAATACTAGGACCTGGTGGGGATCTATCGCCCCAAATTTGCGATGGGATAGGGGACACAGTGAGACAGGACACAGTTCGTAGTAATAGATGGTACAGCATCGATTAAATCAGGTAACATCGGGCGTTCCACAGGGTAGTGTTATTGGTCCTCTGCTGTTCCTTATTTACATAAATCAATCAAGTTTGAAGGGCGTAAACTCCACAAAATACCTAGGAATTACAATTACTTCTGACTTAAATTGGAAGGAGCAGGTAGATAATGTCGTGGGAAGGCGAACCGAAGACTGCGTTTTATTGGCAGAACCCTTAAAAGATGCAACAGAACTACTAAAGAAACTGCATACACTACGCTTGTCCGTCCTTTTGTGGAGTATTGCTGCCCAATGTGGGATCCTTATCAGGTGGGTCTGACGGAGGACATCGAAAGAGTCCAAAGAAGGGGAGCTTGTTTCGTATTGTCACGAAACAGGGGAGACGGCGTTACGAAAATGATACAGGCTTTGGGATGGGAATCATTACAACAACGGCGGTTATCGCTGTGGCGAGGGCTACTCACGAACTCCAATTGTCAACATTCTCCTCCGAATGCGAAAATATATTGTTGACTCCCACTTACATAGGTAGAAATGATCATAAGAATAAAATACGAGAAATCAGAGCCCGAACGGAGAGATTCAGGTGTTCATTCTTCCCGCGCGCTATTCGAGAATGGAAATGGAGATAAATAGTATAATGGTGGTTCGATGAACCCTCTGCCAGGCACTTAAACGTGATTTACAGAGTATCTCATGTAGATGTAGTAGATGTTGGGAGGTACGTGCACGTGTAGAGGAGGAGCGAGAGTGACACGGCGTGGAGGAGCTACGGCCGAGCGCCTACAGTGGCGCATGCGGGAGGAACACTGCGTATAACCCGCGGCCAGCGATACGCCAGAGAATGAATACTATTGGCTGACAGCGCCGTAATGTTGCGGGATGCGCAGAACGGCTTAGAACTGGGCCGCCCTCCTACCTCACGCGGACTATAGTCTTCCAGGAAGTTTCATCGTTGACGTATACGGCCCACTGTTTAGCACATCGGAATGTTTCATCTTCTCAGCAGTTGTTGATTACTGTAACAAGTGGCTCTGGCCATTGGCGTAGCTATCATGGGGCTAGGCGGGGCAGTGTCCCGGGGTATGGATGGGAAAAAGCGACCGGTTAAAACCGATACCGGTATTTTAGTTTTGAATAACCGTTTCTTTTCGGTATTTGTTTGGTGTCGGTTGTAACCGTTTTTTTAGTTATTGCCAAGAACCGGGTAAAAAACCTGTATGACTACTTCCTGTAGTAGTGGTTCAAAATGTATTTTTGTAAATAATTAAAAAAAATTAAAACTAGTAGACCCTAATATTTAGGGCTATTCATAAAATTTACACTGCTGTGAAATATTAGGTCATCGAAGTTACTAAGAAAAGCTATCAGTGATTATTTAAAAACAATTTCGGCAGTCAGAAACGCGCAACAAACGCGTGGCATAAGATCTTAAGAACTGGTGCAGCTATTGAGGCATCGATGCACCTGTTGCCGTGTGGTGTGACCTATTAGACGACGCGCGTGCACCGGCAGTGGACGAGACTTGCCTCCGTCTGGTCATGCGGCAGTTCCTTGATGTCGTCGCCAGACATCGATTGTGTCTTAAATGACACCATCCCGAGTGTGGCAGTACTTCACGAAGTACGGGAGAAGTGAGGTACAATGCTCAATTTGCTTTAAAAAGCTGAAAACGGGTGGAGGTATTACAAACATGCTATGTCATTTAAGGAGAAAGCATCCAAAATGTTCCTTGGAAGAGAAGGTAAATTCGATTCATATACCTATTATGTAAGTGATGTACTCCAAGCTTAGCTTGGAATAATAACTTTTAATGTGTTATCATACTGTTATGCTAACAAGTTTTATTGATGTGATTCCTTCAAAACGAGGGGCTTTTTTAATAACCAATATGGGTTTACGTAACATTGATCATGTGGTGCCTATCGAGGTAGCCGTGCGGACTGAGGCTCCATGTCACGGACTGCGCGGCTGCTCCAGTCGGAGCTTCGAGTCCTCCCTCCTCCCTCGTTCATGGGTGTGTATGTTGTCCTTAGCGTAAGTTAGTTTAAGTTAGATTAAATAGTTTGTAAGTATGGGGACCTATGACCTAAGCATTTAGGTCTCATAAGAACTCACACCCATTTGAACATTCTTTGATCATGTGGTACAGAGCTTTCCTAGATCAATTTGCGTAAATTTACACTGACAACAATCATACTGTTAGTCGGAACTGTGACTTTATTTTTCGAAATACTTCTGCAGCACTGATTGAAGTTTATTTAATGACTGTAACTATATATGTATATATTATGTATATAACGAGATATTCGTATGCGCTGACTCACAAGTCCAACTTACGGAGAGGTTGCCTCAATATTCGCAACTGCCGGATGGAAATACTAGGCCAGTAAATCTGTATGCTTCGTATATCGTCTTCTACGGACTCCTGGCTAGGCTTACACACACACAAGAAGGCGTAGTATTGGGAGGGGATCTTGCAAAATATGAAAAGACTAGTGATTTATCGTATAACGTAAATTTACCTAAATTTTAACTAAATGTAGTAAGTTTCGGTTTCGGCCGAAACTAGAAGAACCGACGATTACGGTTTCTGTTTCGACCGCAAAATATGTTTCGGTCGAACTCTACTGCAAATAATAGCAATAAAAACGGAAAACCGGTTATTTAAAAAACCGGTAATCTTGAGAAATTTTTACGGTGAGGTTAAACTGGAGATGAAAAGAACCGGTATAACTTAAAACCGGTTGTTTCAGCGATAACCGCCATCCATACCCCGAGGCCCCCGAGCTCCAGGGGCCCCTCGGCCTTCGTGAGCGACGATCGAAAAAGTTACAGTAGAGCGTCGAATTTTTTTTATCCTCCCATCCTATCGTCCATCATATCCCCTTGCGTCGTGCGGGCTCGGCGCATTGTGAAGGATCGCGCTCCTCCAAATCTATATCTATAAATGTGAATGTCTGTTCGGTTTACGTTTATTACGTCTGAACCACAAGACATAAAGAGTTAAAAATTTGTACAGTTGCTAATGTCTACCCGGGGAAGGCTTTAGGCATGGTTTTATGGCGATCGGATAGCTAATATTAATGTGAATGTCTGTTCGGTGTACGCTTATCGCGTCCGAACGACGAGACGCAGAGACTTAAATGTTTGTACAGTTACTAATTTATACCTGAGGAAGATTTTAGGCATGGTTTTATAGCGATCTGATATTTAGTAATTTGAAGAATATAACGCGAAATGCGGAACAATAATTAATCTTTGAAAATTACATTTACTCTTTGAAAATGGTTTCATTGTTGCTTGAGGTGATATTGATAAAAGGGTGGAGTATATTGGCATGGAAAGTTATCGGTGTATATAAAATTCTACGTGTGTGTGTGTGTGTGTGTGTGTGTGTGTGTGTGTGTGTGTGTTACTATTTCGCTCTGCAGCGAAAACTACAGAACGCAAACGAATGGTCTGTGTGTGATTGTTGTCCGATGTCTCCCATTGTACACCATAGCAGTTCCATGCCGATAGCTATAAGGGGTTGGAAGATATGGTAGGTGAAAGCCGTCAAATTATAAAAAAATTCGGACTGAAGGCCAGCTATGACGTTTGTGACTCTATAGCAAGGAGGTTACGTACAGCGAAAAGTGATGCCTCAGACCATATCTTTGGTCTATGCATGCTACAATGTCTTCAGCTCTCTCTCTGTAAGAATAAGCATACGAATAAGGAAATATAAGAATTTCTTTTAATACATCTCTTTAAAAAATCGATTTGACGTTTCGCACATTACATCAAATGATCAATCTGTGATATTACAATCATTATTGTCGAATTTCGTGATTGGATTCTTCGAAACGAGTACATTTTTACGTGTGATTTGATCTACACTACTTACTTTCCTGATAATGTTGATTAAAAAGTTTGTTTCTAAAGAAGGTATTGTATTTCATTTCATCCTTCAAAACCAAAACCTCATAGCACACGACTGAAAAATAGCTTATCTATCATAATCAACCAAAACGCAAGCGGAGCCGCGGGTTTAAGGTAGTACAATATAAATACTTTTACTGTACAGTATTTCCTATTGACAAATAGAAGTGTACAGTTCGAATATCCGAATAAACCGGTTTTCCTAATATCCATGTCCTAAAAAAATTACTTCGGATAATGGACGTTATACTATATATAATATTTTAGTTGAATGAAGGAATTTCGACTTTTAATTCCTCCTGCCGAAATTGATCCCAACATGGACAGTTCGCCAATTATGTAGGAAATTATAACATATGCATTATTAGAATGTTAGGTTACGGAAGTATTTTCCGCAATTTTATTCTTCTTCAGCAGCCGAAAGGTCGTTCAGCAAATTAAAAATTATCAAAACGCATCTGAGATACAGCTTGTGTCCGACATTTGGCACTCATAGCAATCGAAAAAAAGTCTGCATCAAGTCTTATTGATGATTTTGCAAAAACCAAAGCCAGGAAAAGATTGTAAAATAATTGTTAAAATAAAATTGACTACTTCTTAATTGTGTACCCATTTTATGACTATAACGTACTGCAGTCACGAAAACGCTTACCGATAATTACCGATCAGAAATCATATCTCTGTCAACATCTGCAATCTAACGGTTTGAAGCATTGTATTACTCCAGTAGGTATTCTTTCATTCTGACTTTGGTGCGTGATGAAACACGAACAAAATCCCCACGACTTGAAAAACGCCACTCATTAAGTTCGTGATACACAGTGAGGCGCGAAAAATAATTATGAATTTTTTGAAGGACTAATAGTATTCGTGTTACAAGAAATAGAAAAATTTCCAACTTTTAGAAATAATGTTTTAACACATTGACTGCTGCCACGTGGGTTAAATATAAGTCACAGAAAGTCTTCGGGCCACGCGAATTAAATACAACTCACGGACGTTTTTCCATTTAAAGCTCCGTGGTGTAGTTGTAACTCACAGCAGTGTGCTTTGACTTGGTGTTACAGTACGTCAGACCATTCGAAACTGGGTGTCGCGACAACCTGGGGTGTCGCGTAATTGTATCAAGGGTGTCGCGAGACTAGCAAATTTAACCTCTTAAAAAACCCTTGTCATGAAATAACACAAAATATCCTTCTCTTCATACACCCCTGAAGACCCTCTGCAGCTAATCATCCTTCTCTTCATTCAGTGCACCACAGATCACGTATTAAGGGATGATCGGTGCACATTA
Source organism: Locusta migratoria (assembly GCA_026315105.1). NCBI lineage: Eukaryota > Metazoa > Arthropoda > Insecta > Orthoptera > Acrididae > Locusta > Locusta migratoria. The sequence continues at coordinate 106,578,670 of CM048745.1, read as the reverse complement.
ATTGCATGCTCAGCCGCTAGGCGGCAGCTCTGCTTTAGCAGCAGTAGACATTCAGGGTTCGTTCGAACAGCTGCCAGTTGCCAGATTCCAGCAAACTGCGCATGCGCAGAGCTGCTGTTGATACTCGATAACAGCTCTTTCCATGCGCAGTTTACTGGAACTGGCAGCTGCTTGAACGAACCTTCACTGTAGTCTGCTTTCTTTCTCAAAAACGGAACTTGAGCGTTTTTTTATGGATTTATCAAAGCCACGTCACCCTCGGTAGCGGTAGAAATATGACGATAAAATTTTTCAATGAAGCTGCTTTCCACACTAGTTTTTCATACATGTAGTGCTTCTGTTATTTTGTGTGATAAATCGGTCTTTTCACGTGAATATATTGCGGTATTTTGGCGCTTTGTAATCCTGCTATTTTGATACAGACTCTCACTTAACTGATAGCCGTGTAACGAGCAGAATTCTACTCGTTAACTTAACGGCCATATTGAGGTCTTTTAACGTCTGGTTAACTCATAACGAGACATTGACAAACGCAGTTATCCGCTAACGACAAGTTAAAATCTTAACCGGAACTTAACGAGACATTGACAAACCGGCCCTAAGTAGTATTTAGGTTTGCCTTATTACGTCTGCCAGTGGGCGGTAAGGAGCTGATGATGAAGTAGTTTTGCATCTGTACAGTATTAGTGTAAAGAGGGCCCCAATGTTATTTTCAGTGACGGCTCGTACAAAATTTGACCAGTGTGCTACAATATTACAAAAATAAACGGGAAACAAAATATACTAAAATAAAAAGCGTGACTGACAATGGAAATAATGGAGCTTAGCAATATCCCCACCACGTCATCTGCGTTCTACACAAGTGACCAATGAAACAACTTGGCTGAAAAGCGCAGTTTCACTCGCATGTTGGCTATACATTACTAATGTTGTTTGTGACTGAAGTTTTATTTACAGAAATTAAAAATTTGGATTCAGAGGTATTTGAATACGAGCCTCACTCCGGTAGGTTTGAGAGACAACGCGCAAGACGCCTGAACCAGCGCGCTATTTGACTCCGTATGCCGCAATATTCGTCATATACTATCCTTCCGCAGCCGTTACACGCGGCGCGAAGAGAAATATTGATCTGGTGCTGCAGTCAGTCTCAGCACACATGAGTCGCCAAGCCTGACGTCACGTTTGCGCATGCGCACTAGCGAACAGACGACTGCGCCGCCTCTCTGCGCACGTACCAGCACGGCTGAAATCCCACTTTAGCACACGGAGCTGGTTTCCAGCTATCGCGGCGAGAACGCTCCAAAATGCGTTTTCATCCTAATTACTAGCGTTCTAATACGCATTGGAAGGGAATTGGCATAATTTTATTGTGATATCTGGCTCGTATTCCAAGAGAAAGGATGTAATTATACAGCGATTTCTCGCTTTCATTCGAAGAGAAATGGCATAATTTTAGTAATATATTTACAGTCTACTGCAGCACATTAGCACATTATCACCAGCCGCCACTGCTCATAACGAAACATTGACAACTGCAGTTCTCCGTTAACGACAAGTTAAAATTTTAACCGGAACTTAACGAGACATTGACAAACCGGCCCTTAGTAGTATTTAGGTTTGCCTTATTATGTCTGCCAGTGGGTGGTAAGGAGCTGATGATGAAGTAGTTTTGCATGTGTACAGTATTAGTGTAAAGAGGGCCCCAATGTCATTTTTGCCCCGGGGCCCTTGGTGACACAGCAATGCCATTGGCTCTGTCGCTGATGATGGGGCGAGCAATTTTTACGAGGTCGTACTTTGGTCTGTAACGGTGAGGGTCGTAAAGGGAGCACATTACTTGCTCGCTTAGCCGTTAGGCGTTCGGCGGCGAAAGGCCGTGACATTTTAAATTAACGGCCCTTACCGGCTGGCATTTGGCTGTCTGGGGGTGGGGCCAGTCCGATGCAATAAAAGCCGACAAAGGCCGCCGGGGCCGGCCCCATTTAACGCCTTGGATGCCTGCACCGACCGCTGGCGTGACCCAACCTGCCGCGCTGGTGCGCCAGTGGGTGCAAGGTGGGCGAAGAACATGACTCCAACTCGTTACAGTTCGGGAAATCTCGACATTTATTCTGTTATTTGATTGGCCTGCAACTGGTGATTTTTTTTTTTTTTGGCACTGTGGCAACGATGTATATTAACTATAGGGTTACCATATGTCCGTCTTCAAAAAAGAGGACATTTCTAGATTCATAAAAGAACCTTCTTTCTCTCTCTCTCTCTCTCTCTCTCTCTCTCTCTCTCTCTTTCTCTCTCTCTCTCCCCATTGACAACTCTAGTACTGTATTACCAGAGTCTTGTTTGTGATACATCTTACGCATGTAAATTTGAAATTTGTTCATCTTCTTTCAAATTAGGAAGCATGAAGTGTTGAGACGCGTAGAACGAATTACATAACTACTTAGCAGTGAAGCCATAATATTTCATCACTTCACCACTTGTAATCATCGTCTTAAGCGCTGAACATTTTTTCCAAACTTATAACATACCTTGCCTATCACCCCTGTTTTCACCTCAAATTTTTTACGATGCATCATTTACGGGAACCACAGTAGGCCCTACTGTTGACTGTAAAATCGTCACGATTAAAGGAACAGTAAAAATTATCTAAGCGTCCCTTGATACAGCTATGCTCCCATTTCTAATCAGACCGACGTGACTATATACATGATTAGCGTCTACATTCTAGTGAGTGAATGGAATATGTAAGGCCTAGGTGAAAAAAAAACAATGAATAAAATAAACTTTTAATTTACCGTACAAAAGCTCCCAATTAATTATTAAAAACTACTCAGTTTTTAGGACAAAAGCCTGAAATCGATGTTTTCAAAACACTGTTTATGTAGTTACGTCTCTTTGGTCCTAAACAGGCGAATGGTGAAACGGCAATGGTGACTTAGGCATCTCAACTTATTTGTATGAAGTTTTGAACAAGGATTTAACTTATGTATAACGAACACAGCACTAGCTTTTGATCCTAAAGTCATTAAGTATGGTTGACAGACAACACACAGAACCGCCGAGTTGCAGCACGACAGACTGAACGTCTTATTTTTGGGCGTCACACAACGCTCCGATCAGAGAAAGGGGGAGGGGGAGTTTCATATTACACTATGTGTATTGCACTGTCTTGCATTGTTGCAGAAGAATATTTGTAATTGGCCACCTCGAAGCTCGAATTCCGCGACTATTGCCACGCCAATTATTTCAATTGTTCTGAAGTGGCTTGACCTCAGAGCAGCGGCGGCACAGAAAGGAGAAAATTCAAAACACTGTTTCAAGAAACGTTAAATTCTCTAGTGTAGTGATTGTGACAGTTCAGAGAGTTGTATTTACGCACCTTCAAGTTGAAGCAGTTGCACAACGCAAGAAAGAGGACATTTCCCCATTTTGTTAAAAACCCGGCCGGACTATTTTTAGGGTACAAAGAAGAGGACATGTCCGGGTAAAAGAGGACGTCTGGTAACCCTAATTAACTATCGCACTAAAGTTTCCGCTTCAGTTGTCACAACTGATGCCACAGATGTCAACAACTACCGCCCAATCTCACTTCTGACTGCTCAATCAAAAATTCTTGAAAAAGTAATGTATTCCAGAGTAGCTTCACATATTAATAAAAATGAAGTTCTAACAAAATGTCAGTTTGGTTTCCAGAAAGGCTTTTCAACAGAAAATGCAATATATATTTTCACAAATGAAATATTAAATGCTCCGGATAACCGTAAATCACCCATTGGGATTTTTTGTGATCTATCAAAGGCCTTTGATTGTGTTAACCATGGAATTCTTCTAGATAAGCTTAAGTATTGTGGTATGAGTGGGAAAGTGCACAAATGGTTTAAATCATATCTAACTGGAAGAGTTCAGAAAGTTGACATAAGTAATTCACATAATATACAAAAAACAGCTGATTCCTCAAACTGGGGAACTATCGAGCATGGGGTGCCACAGGGTTTGGTACTGGGACCTTTGCTGTTCTTAATATATATTAATGATTTGCCTTTCTATATTCATAAAGATGCCAAGCTAGTTCTCTTTGCTGATGATACAAGTATCGCTATCACACCCGAATCACAGGAATTAACTGATGAAATTGTCAATGAAGTATTTCAGAGAATTATTAGGTGGTTCTCTGTAAATGGACTCTCTTTAAATTAAAAAAAATAAATGACATCATACCATTAATTAATATTGACTTCAACTAGAAATCTATAGCTAAGGTAGAATATTCAAAATTTTTAGGTTTATGCATTGAGGAGGGATTGAATTGGAAGAAACACATTGCAGATCTGCTGAAACGTTTGATCTCAGCTACTTATGCTATTAGGGTGATTGCAAACTTTGGTGATGTACAACTCAGTAAACTAGCATACTATGCCTATTTTCATTTTCTACTTTCTTATGGCATCATATCCTGGGGTAATTCATCATTTAGTATGAAAGTATTCATTGCCCAAAAGCATGTCATCAGAATAATTGCTGGAGCCCACCCAAGATCATCCTGCAGACATTTATTTAAGGATCTAGGAATCTTCACAGTAGCTTCACAATATATATATTAACTTATGAAATTTGCTATTAACAATCCTACTGTATTCAAATGTAATAGCAGTGTGCATAGCTACAACACTAGGAGAAAGGATGACCTACACTATTCACGGTTAAATTTAGCTCTGTCACAGACAGGGGTTAATTATTCTGCCACAAAAGTCTTTGGTCAGTTACCAAGTAGTATCAAAATTCTGACAGATAGCCAACTAGCATTTAAAAATAAATTAAGAGAATTTCTGAATGGCAATTCCTTCCACACATTAGATGAATTTCTAGATAATAGTTAGTACTTTAGGAAAAAAATAAAAATTAAAATTAAAAAAAAATATTTAAAAAATTAAAAAATAAAATAAAATATTCAAATATTGAGAGTCGTGTAATATTATGTATAGACATATTTCATTTATATGACACGTTCCACATCATTACGAAGTGTCGTATTCATCATCTATGGAACAAGTATTACTCTAATGTAATCTACAATGTAAAAATGTCCGAACGACATGTTTCGGGCCTACATTAGCCCATTCTCAGTCCACAACTGTGCCTTCACCTAGCAACCCGTCAGATGAAGAAATTTCATAACCTGCAGCAGAAAACTACGGGTAATGGACAAACAATGGACACGCAGCGAACGGTGGTGAACCTTTCCAGTCATGAATTAAGTGACGCAGCAACACAAATACTGTCCAAGGGGATGAATTTCGCGATCACACCACGACGAGTCCCTAAAGAAGACATCATAGAATCCGTCGAGGCATCGCTACGTCACCTTCCACAAGCAGAAGCAGAGAATATCCGACAAGAGACAGTTCGAGTCTTGGCGCATGCAAAGCCACCAAAGCAGAACATCAGCAATGAGGAACGTCGTGCTATCATAGAGTTAAAGAACAACCCCGACCTAGTAGTGGTACAGTCCGACAAGGGGAACGCCACAGTGGTGATGAATACTACAGATTACGACGACCGGATGGAAAAACTTCTAAGTGAACCCATCTATAAGAAGCTCAAGGGGGATCCGACGGCCAAGGTAATAAAACAGACGCAAGCACTGCTTAAGATAACCAGAATGAACTTCGACACGGCCAGACGACTCAACCCGCAAGTCCCACAGGCACCAAGGATTTATGGGGTTCCGAAGATCCACCGGGAGTCTTTTCCTCTAAGGCCTATTGTCTGCAGTATAGACTCACCGACTTACCGACTTGCAAAAGAACTAGTACCGAAACTCCAACATCTCGTGGGCCACACGGACTCTTACGTCAAGGACTCAACCCATTTTGTAGCACTTTTAGAAGAAAAACGAATCTCCACCACGGATTTGATGGTCAGCTTCGACGTGAAGTCCTTATTTACAAATGTACCAGTGTCGGATACCATGAGCATCCTAGAGGAACGTGTCCCACCCGACGTTTGCGATCTGGTGCAACATTGTTTAACGACCACCTATTTCAGGTGGAAAGGGAAATTTTATGAACAGACGGAAGGAGTTGCAATGGGTTCACCTCTCTCACCCGTTGCAGCCGATATTTTCATGGAGGCATTCGAGGAAACAGCTCTCCAGTCCGCACCACTACGTCCAGACTGCTGGCTGCGATATGTAGACGACACGTTTGTCATCTGGCCTCATGGAGAAGAGGAGCTGCAGAATTTCCATCAACACCTCAATCAACAGCACAACAAGATCCAGTTTACAATGGAGATTGAGAAGAATGGTGTGCTCCCTTTCCTCGATGTAGAGGTTTATCGGAAACCAGAGGGCAAACTGGGCCATCGGGTATTTAGAAAAGCTACCAGCACAGGCAGGTACCTTCACGCAACTTCCCACCATCATCCTACGCAAAAGAAGTCCGTGCTCCACACTCTAACTAAGAGGGCTTACCGGATTAGTGATCAACAACACCTGAAAGCAGAATTAAAAAACATCAGGTCCACCTTTGAAGCAAACGGTTATGGGAAGAGGATGATTGAGCAAACTATGACACCTAATGATAGAAACAAAAGAGAAGAGCCAAAGGAAGGACAAACCATCGCCCTGTTGCCATATGTAAAAGGAGTCACAGAACGAGTAGGCAAAATTCTTCGTCGAGAGGGCATCAAACCTATATTTCGCAGCAACAATAAAATAAGAGATGTCCTAGGCTCACTGAAGGACAAAACGGATAAGTTACACACAGCTGGAGTCTACGAAATCGGCCGTGAGTGCGGCCAGGTGTACATTGGAGAAACTGGGCGGCCGATTAAAACAAGGATAGCCGAGCACGAGAGGTACATTCGGCTAGGACAGCATACAAAGTCGGCAGTAGCTGAACACCAAGAAGAGTGCGGCAAACATATGGATTTTCGGAAAGTCGCTGTACTGGCAAAACAACCCTATACTTTGAAGAGGAAAATCAGGGAAGCAATAGAAATAGCTAAGCGACCCGGAAATATGAACAGGGAAGACGGGTACAGACTTCCTGCGTCTTGGTTGCCAGCAGTAGCAGCGCTTCGCGACGACACCGCGCGCAGGGGCCCGCCCGCAGACAACAGCGGCCGCGCGTACACAGAGCAAACAGCACGCTCTAGCCGGCGCTAGGCATCACTGCTACCACCGCTCCTCATACGCCAGTTTCAACCAATGGCAAACATTAATATAAACACCAATCCTGGACTTCCTTTTCCACCAATAGGAAGAAATAAAGTAAACACCAATGAAAGAGAGCTGAAACCACCAATAACAACTAGCAACATTTAGTATTTAAGACACCACCTTTCCGTCACCCAGCAGTAAACGTAACACCCAGAAGATGGCCACTTGCAATAGTGGCCGAAACGTCGGTGAAGTATTTGATATTTTGACGATGCGGTCCAACACACAGAAGAGTTTTATAAACATTTGAACATTTTGTTTGTGTCAAAGCCTCGAAACTTGTCGATTTACCACGTTATTTATCTGTGTATAGCAGTGCAATTTATTCAGTAAAAGTAAAGAGGCAGGCACAGCAATCCTGAATGAACATATAGCTCACCTGCACGTTGTATACAACTCAAGCATTTTCCTGCTATTTGGTGGAGGAATTCTGTGTGTATACCAATTTTCAACTACAAGGTGTGCCTGAAAAGTTTGCTGAATGGCCTTTACTGGCATTCAAAGTAATCGCCGTTGGCTACAATACACTTCTGACATAGCTTGTAGAACTATTTGAAACTGCCAGCAAACGCTTCTCGTGGAATCGCTCGAAACATTGTTCAAATGTTTGTAAGGCTTATGGGACTTAACTACGGGGTCATCAGTCCCTAAACTTACAAACTACTTATGAACTAACTAATACCAAGGACGGCACAAATGTCCATGCCCGAGAGAGAATTCGAACCCCCGACCGTATTGACCGTGCAGGCAGTGACTGGCGCGTCGCAGTCCCCTCGGCCATCGCGGCCGGCTCGAAATATTCAGGTCACATGTTGTTGCGTCTTCGCAACCACTCACACACTCGCACGCACTCACACACTTACTGTCTGAACACCATACATTTGCACTAACGTCCCAGGGATCTCCGTTGGCGTTTTGCCTAATCAATATACATATATACAAATGAAACTTGGGACGTGTGTCCGTATATTTCACTTGGTAGCCAAAATTATTCACCGCAGACCAATGGTGGTTATGCATGAGAGTAGCCTTTAGGTTCGCGGTGTGCACTATGGTGTTTTGGTCGCGGTGTGTGGCGGTGGGTGAGTGTGGCGAACAAAAATCCGTAAAATGTGGAGCAATACGACGATCAGCAGACGCTCTAAGATAAAAAGACTGAAACATAAACACTGGAAAACACAGACATACATTAACTGAACATTAACTACACTGGCAATACACCAATGATATCAATATAAACACAGGAGAGACAACTGTAGTACTTAGGATCAAAATAATGACAACTGGATTAGAGAGAGAAATATACGTAGAGCGTCAAGGTTTCATAATACTGTACATAGTATCATCTCTGTAAATATTATCTTTGTGCTCACTGCAATACACAGACTGTAGACATACTTTAATGTATGTCTGTGACGGAAAGTTCCTAAGTCACAGTTTACTTTGGTTTAGCGGACAGTATTGCGTCACTAACAGATTAATGTCATCCAGTCAGATGAGTAATTACCATCTGTGTTTGTATTATGTATTTTAACTTTTCTAGAGCAATAAATATACACCATAGGAGTTCCGTGTTGATATCTATAAGAGGGTGGAAGATATAGTGGTTGAAAGTCGTCAGCTTATATAAAATTCGGACTGAAGACAAACGATGACATTTGATACTATAATAGCAAAGGTTTTATATACAGCGAAACGTGAGGCACATTCTTCAGTTATTTTTCTCCAACAGGCCTACGACTAAAAAAAATTAAGTGCATATTGCACTTTGGAAAATAAAACTACCAATAGAGATGCCGAATTGTAAGAAAGAAATTTCGCGTCCTCGATCCGTTTCTAAAAGACAGAAACGGCGCTGAAACGTGATTCTACAGACTATTGAAAATTGAAATTTGTAGACGTTGTTTATCTTACACTATAGGCATCAGCGATTTTTCCGATATTCCCATCCCTAAGGGGGTGAAATAGGGGTTGAACGGTTTTTGGAAAATACGTTGCTATAAAAGCAATTTTGAAGCAAAAAATACAAAACTTCGGATTTAGATTTTTGATTGGAATTTGTTCGATATTTTTGGAAATTCAACCATTAAGAGGGTGGAATAAAGGAAAAACTTTTAAGCGTGCTACTAAGACTATTTTGATGCTAGAAATGTGAACATTTCGATGTGGAACCATGATTAGAATTAAAAGGGATGTTTTCAATTCTGAGATCAATGTTGCAGTAGGGAGTGGCAAGTTATATATAAATACTGATTAGGAAAACATTTTTAAAGCTAAATCTCTGAAAATTGATATTTAGAATTAGGAATAAGCAATGCAGACAATCCAGTCTACATGTGCCAAGCAGAGGGAATTAAGCTAGTTTTATTTAGAACTTGATCTTAACAAGTTGCTCCATTGCTCCATTTTGCAGTGACACGAGATCTCACACTGACTCTACTAGGTGGGTCGCAGCTTCACCACCAATTGAGTGCAGTGCTTTGCACGATAGGGACCGCTTGTTGACATGTCCCTCAATGTGTATGCACGGGCACCTCATCCTCGCCAGCGTGGTTTGTAAAATATGGCACCATTTACCGAACTTTTCAGAACCATCTTGTTCAAATGTTCATATATTTGTATAGCTTATGGGACTTAACTACGGGGTCATCAGTCCCTAAAATTACAAACTACTTATAAACTACCTTATACTAAAGACGACACAAACATCCATGCCCGAGGGGGGATTCGAACCCCCGACCGTAGTGGCCGTGCAGACCGTGACTGGAGCGCCTCAGTCCACTCGGCCACCGCGGCCGACACCCATCTTGTATTTAGTAAATAGTATTATAATTTTCAGTACTGATAAAGACCATTCTAAATGAATTTACATCGACGTCTACATGGGATACTTTGCAAATCATATTTAAGTGCCTGGTAGAGGGTTAATCGAACCACCTTGATACTATTCATCTACCATTCCACTCTCGAATAGCGCGCGAGAAGAAAGAGCATCTGAAACTGTCCGTTCGAGATCTGACTTCTCGTATTTTATTCTGATGATCATTTCTACCTATGTACGTGGGAGTCAAAAATATATATTCGCATTCTGAGAAGAATGTTGGTGATTGGAATTTCGTAAGAAGCCCACGCCGTAGCGATAAGCGCCGTTGTTGTAATGATTCCCATCCCAGACCATGTACCATTTCCGTGGTGCTGTCTCCCATGTATCGTGACAATATAAAACGAGCTGCCCTTCTTTGGACTCTTTCGGTGTCCTCTGTCAAACCCACGTGATAAGGATCCCACACTGGGAAGCAATACTCCAAATGAGGACTGACAAGTGTATGCAGTCTCTTTAATACTTCTGTTGCATCTTTTAAGTGTTCTACCAATAAAACGCAGTCTCTGGTTCGCCTTTCGTACGACACTATGCATTTTAAGTCTGATGTAATTGTAATTCCTAGGTATTTAGTGGAGTTTACGGCCTTCACATTTGACTGATCTGTTTTGTAAACAAAGTTTAACGGATATCTTTTCGTACTCATGTGAAGCAATTCACACTTCTCATTATTTAGAGTCAATTACCAATTTTTACACTATAGTGATATATTATTTAGACCGTCCTGCAGTTAGTTTTGATCTTCAGCTGTCTCTAGTAAACGATAAATGACGGTGTTATCTGCAAACAACCTAAGAGAGCTGCTCAGATTTTCTCCCAATTCGTTTATGTAAATAAGGAACAGCAGAGGACCAATAACACTACCCTGTGGAACGCCCAATATCACCTCTGTTTTAGTCGATGCCTTACCATCGATTACTACGAACTGCGTCCTCTTTGACAGGAAATCCCCTGTCCATTCAGAAATCTAGGACGATATTCCATAACCACGCAATTTGATTAAAAGCCGTTTGTGAGGTACAGTGTCAAAAGCTTTATGGAAATCTAGTTCCTACGAAATCAGATAGAGCAAGCAATAAAAAATTGCAAAATTTTTAATTCTTTTGAAGTACATAACACTAACAATTGGATAAAAATGAGGTATACAGTCATAAATTGCAAAATATACAGAACACAATCACATACCCCACTACAGGATAATATCGACATTAACAACATGATTAGAGACAAGGACAAATGGGACTTTCTAAACCGTATTGCTGATGAGGTGTCCACACTCAAACAAATCGAATACAATGAAACACGTAGACAGTAGATCGCGCGACGTGTAACCCATAGGTCAGATAACTCCTGGCATGAAAGTGATCGAGACGCATCAGACACAACATCTACAAATGATGGCACACCCACCACGGATACCGACAGCGACTGAAACAAATACAAACCTCAAATGTACAAAAAACGAAACAAAGCACCCCATCAACAATTGTGTACACCTCTTAGTGGTAGAATTAAATGTAGGATTTTAAAAGTTGATTATTGTGAATGTTAAGTAAAATTCGCCATGTTAATGATATTTTAGAAACCTAAAATGCATGTAATACAAAAGTAGAATACAAACATAAAAGATTACCCTCAGAGACCCACCAGGGTCACAGGGCTCGCGGTTTATTCCGAGGTCTCTGATCCTGGCTGGTCTCAGCCCAGCTTACCCCCTCTCTACAACCCCCAACTTTTCTATCTTTCTTTTTGCAACCTTCTTAAATACCAATATCTTAGTTTCAATTTCAATTATTTTAGTTATATCCATTTTATCCAACCTCCCCCTCCCCTTTTTCTTTCTTTAACCATAATATAGTGTAACTCAAAAATTTTCGTAAAATCAACCATGTAAAAATTTAAATATTTCTGAAAATGGTTAACTAAACTATCCCAATCATCATCATAATAATTGTTAAACTCAACTGTCTATATAAATTGACCAGATTTATACCCAAAGACAGCTGGTCCGAAGTAAGGAAAAAAATAAATAAATAGTCATCAGTCGTAATACACAGATTGTATATTGACATAATGTGAAAGGATTGTCCAAACAGTGTAATTAATTAATTATTTATTTCTCACACAAGATATCTTTCGGCATTTAATGCCATCGTCAGGTGTTTCGTATTTAAAGGTTGTAAATGCTTCAACTGAATATTTATTAGGTATAATTTATATTTGGTTTCTGAGTATTCTGAGGTAGGTATTGACAGATGCTGTAACTGGCTACAATTCAGAAATCAAATATAAATTATACCTAATAAATAGTCAGTTGAAGCATTTACAACCTCTAAATACGAAACACCTGACGATGGCATTAAATGCTGAAAGATATCTTGTGTGAGAAATAAATAATTAATTAATTACAGTGTTTGGACAATCCTTTCACATTATGTCAATATACGACATTTTTAACACTGTGGGCCCGAGATATAACAAGTTATTGACACAGATTGTCTCTGAGCAAACCTCCACATTACCTTGGAGCTCGCAGATGACTCGGTGGGCCAGCCGCCACGCCCTGGTGAAGTTAATTTCGCTGCCGCCCTGCCGGCGCTACTTCATCAGCAGTTAACGGCTGTGCTTCCCCCCCCCCCCCTTTCCCCTCAGCCACGCCCATTCATTCAGTGGCCGCACACCCTGCAGTAATTGGCGCCCCATTTAACCTTTCCACGTACCTCTGCGTAAAACGCCGTATCCATCCAATCTTTTCACGCTTGGTGTTGTGAATCCCTATAGTGTCAACCTGGGCCAAACGAAATGGTACGCGTCACCACCAACCGAGAGAATAGTACGTACAGGATACTGTAGCAGTGGCGTAACTAGCACTTGCCTTTGGGGGGGGGAGGGGGGAGAGATAGACCTGCTTGCCGAGCAAAAGTTTGGTCTGTTTCCAGACAGACTACCATCTACCACTCCAGTTGAAGAAACTAATTCACACCGATCCAGTGAAAGCTTATGGTAAAACACCCCAAGTTTCCAATCTGTACCTTTACCAGATTGCTGTTATACGGTTTCTTTCTTTCTTTTTTTTTTTTTTCTTTTTCTTTTAGGGTTCTGGGAGGGGGTTCTATCCCCCTCATCCCCCCCCCCCATAGTTACGCTACTGTACTGTTGTAAGCAACTGTCACTAGTTGAAAAAATCGCACTGACATGTTTTAGGGCCCACTTTAGAATTGTAGTTTTATAAGTTTTTGCAAACGTTTTAAACAAAAATAATAATCTGAATAATAAAAAATTAATTAATAAGACTGTCTGAAACCCTTATAGGATTTTATTTTATTATTTTTTTTTTAATTTTTTTTTATTTTTTTTTTTTTTATTATTTTTTTTTTTTTAGCTACTTTTGGGTTTCGAACCACGTCACAGTCCAATGCATTGCCTAGTACACTACGGATAACGGTTAGAAGTTGCGTTCTTTAATTCCATACTATTGATGGCCGTTGTTAACTGATGCTAATATGGCATTAGTAGACACTAGATTATCCTTTATCGTACGAAGAACGACGTCTTTTTGTTAATTCTTCAGTGCACCATTGCTTTGAAACGACAACGTGTAGAGTTACAAATAAGAAAATTATCAAATACGCAACGCAAGATGGAGTATGCCAGAGAGAGTTATGGACGAGGAATGTCACGTGACATTTGCGAACGGCTGGTTTTCGTTAATTCAATGGAGGGTGTCAAAACTCCGTTATTTTTGCAAATATCTCTCAAACGATACGATAATGGACAAAGTTGTAGAGAATTTTCTCCTCTACAAATTCGTTTATTCAATTTTCGCGTCAGATGAAAACGGTTTATTTGCAATTAAAATTACATTACAAACGGTTTTTTTTATATTACTGAAGTATTTCTTGTCCGATATATTTCAAAAAGCGAGGTTCTGGTAGCCAACAATGTCTGCAAAATTTGGTGCCGATCGGTTGAACGGTTCGACCTAAAAAGTGGGAACACGTTACAGCCGGACAGACATCTTCAAATCGCCGTTATTTTTGCAAATATCTCTGCAACGATGCAAGATATGAAAAAAAAAACGTAATAGAGCGAAGTTGTAGAAAATTTTCCCCTCTACCAATTAGGTTATTCTATTTTCGTGTCATATGAATGGTTAAGCCGTTATTTTCATTGAAATTTCGAGCTGTCAAAAGACGATCGCAAAGGCCCACTTTTAGTGTTACTACCGTAACCTAAAGTGGGCCAAAAAAGGTGCTACCGGGTATTTGTTCATTCCATACACTAGTAATCCATCTTTTCTCCAATGCTCCCCTACCTCTCTCTCTACCTCTTTTGTTTGGTTTGGTAAAAAATAGTCTTGGTTGCACAAAAGCGATGTTTCATTTATTCATACATGACGCGTTTCGAGTCTTCTGGGCATCATCAGACGTTGAAAGGGGGGAAAATTAACAAACTCGTATAAAAGACAGAAGTTAACTAAAATATGTAAAATCTTTCGTAAGGAAGAAACGTTAGAAATAGGGAAGGGGCAGACTAATAAAACTGCAGGCCACATGACCACATTCACGTTTTGGCGAATGGAGGGAATGAAGATTGAACTAATAAATATCACTGAAGAACATAGTTTAAATAATAAAATTACTTATCTCTGAAGTTGAAGAGCGTCAAATTATTAAATTCAGTAAAATCGATCCTTTACAACAGATGTGGTAATTGTTGCTCAAGAATGGGGGGGGGGGGGGGCAACGAAGTCAACGGTAAAACATAGCCAGTCGCGGTAGCCGAGGAGACTAAGGCGCTTCAGTCACGGTCTGCACGCCCACTACGGTCGGGGGTTCGAATCCCCCCTCGGGCATGTATATTTGTGCCGTCCTTAGTGTTAGCTAGTTCATAAGTAGTTTGTAAGTTTAGGGACTGATGACCCCGTAGTTAAGTCCCATAAGCTTAACAAACATTTGAACATTTGGTAAAACATAATTTAGCCGCGCGAAGCTTTGTTTACTCGAGTATGAGCGCTCCCTGTCATCAGCGCGGACTGCTTCCGCGATCTTCTATTGTCGCTGATAGCACGCGTTGCTGACGTAGCTGCGTTACTTCCGAGCAAATGGACTCGCACGTCACTGGCGTGATCACAACCGAGAGAGACAGTCACTTGTGAGCGAGCGGTCTATCGAAACGGTGTTACTATATTAGCGTAACGGATTATGTTCCTCCACGGCAGACCGTCAATGCGCAGTATTAATGCTCGTTTTTGGAGCTTCACCTGCGATTAGCATTGCGAAAGAAGCGGCAACATTTCTGCGCAACCCACCCATAATTTTGCACGACAAAGTGCGGGCGCATACAGCGAAAGCTGTGGCTGCTCTGTTCGGTCGATGGACTGGAGAGTACTGTACCATCCACCATACTGCCCGGACATAAGTCCTTGTGACACAGATTTGACAGGTAGTAGACCGCTCTATTCGCACCATCTACAGAACAGGCTCTGCTAACGGTATAGTACGCCTTCCACACAGCTGGCAACGGGTTCTACACAATGCTGGTGACTAATCTGAAGGATATTTACAAGGGCAAACATGTAAAGCTTTTGTAGCGGTTGTGAATTAATAGTTCCCACTACTTACGTCCCAAACGGCGTACTTAAACTAACACTAAGGACAACACACACCGACATGCCCGAGGGAGGACTCGAACGTCAAGCGGGGACGGCAGCCCATTCTGTAGCATGACGCCTTAGACCACGCGACCATTCCGCGCGGCCTTTGTGAGTAAAGAGGTACCTGTCTTCACTAGAGCCGGCCGCGGTGACCGAGGGGACTGAGGCGCTCCAGTCACGGACTGCACGGCCACTACGGTCGGGGGTTCGAATCCCCCCTCGGGCATGGATATTTGTGCCGTCCTTAGTATTAGCTAGTTCATAAGTAGTTTGTACGTTTAGGGACTGATGACTCCGTAGTTAAGTCCCATAAGCTATACAAACATATGAACATTTCTGCACTAGACTTCCGCATAATAGTTCGTGATCGGGAGCGATCACTTTAGTTCGTGGCTCTGCCGCGAAATAGTTCGTTCTTTTAGTTCGTACTCTCCTAGTGACGGCTGATGTGCGTGGTCTGCGCATGCAGGTGGAGGGAGAAGTTCCCCCACGTAGCTGCTTCATGCGCTTGCTGCGTGAGCCGCTAACGATATCACGCAAACCAAATGAAACAGTTTGTGGATAATTTCTCGCGTTTAAGTTTAGAGTCATCTCTATATCTTGCCATTATGGAAGTTATTAGTCAGATATTGCGGAGTGCAGAATACTTCAAAGCAGAAATTTTGTATCACTGAACTATGTAATCTAGCAGGCAGACGCTAACCTCGAAATGGCTGTCATCAGCAGAAGGCAAACACGTGATTTTTAATTCTGTTCGCGACCTATCGCGCATATTTTAGTTCGCGACCGGTATCTCTCCTTTTAGTTCGCAGCTCGGCCGCGAAGTAGGTAGCTGTTATTAGTTCGTCCGCTCGTTTTGGCTTTTGCTACCGTTACTAAAACTACAGCTGAGCTGCATATCTGCTCGAAATGACGGCAACTGGCAAAAGGAAATTACGCGATTCTGCGCGCTCTCGGGTCCTCTCGCTGTTCCCTGTGTCTTCGGAAAAGGAGCGGACGAACTAAGAGGCGAGGGATCTACGGACTAGTTAGCGTAGTTGGTCTGTGGGAGCGCTCTTCCGAACTAGTTCGTTCGCGAACTACACAAGAGTATTTTACACAAAAACGGCACTTTCTGAATCCGTGTTGACTGTGGATCAATAGCTCGTTCTCTTCAAGGTGATTTATGCTGTCTCAGAATAGTATATGTTTTAAACTACGGTGGATATGTGGGCCACACATGCCCTACTGGTAGTGTTGGCGGAACAGTGGAGCGCATTGTGCGACCGGTAGCTGTCCTTTTAGTTCGCAGCTCGGCAGCGAAGTAGGTCGCTCTTATTAGTTCGTCCGCTCGTTTTGGCTTTTGCTACCGTTACTAAAACTACAGCTGAGCTGCATCTCAGCTCGAAATGAAAGCAACTGGCAGAAGGAAATTACGCGATTCTGCGCGCTCTCGCGTCCTCTCGCTGTTCACCGTGTCTTCGGAAAAGGAGCGGACGAACTAAGAGGCGTGGGATCTACCAGCACCCCATATAGAAGAAAGCCTGCGCACGACGCCACACTATGGCGGCGGTGAGAGGCTTAGAGTCCTCTGATAGATTGCAAACATTAGCAGTGCACGCTGTTTATAGTGCATTCTTTCATTCAGGAGTGTATTTATTACATAAGCCGGTGTTGTGTACGGTGTGGTCGGTACGCAGGACAATTTGTGTGTGTGAGAACAACGTGTGATCTCTTTTTACTGACGAAATGCCGTTTCGCTGTTCTGTGCCGAAATGTGGAGGAAATTAAAACTGTGGCCCGAAAGTTACCGTCTTTAAACGTCCGGAGAAGAATAAGCTAATGGGGGTGGTTACGTAAATAAAATGAATCGCAATATCCAACGGTAAACAGTCATGACTTTTTTATAAGGTTAAACAAAAACGAAAACTTACTCATTAACTTGAAGAAGGAGCCAAGTTATCCTGGGAATTCTTGATATCCATTTCTTCTTCTCCGGACGTTTAAAGACGGCAACTTTTGTGCCACTGTCGTACTTTCCTCTACATTTCGGGCACAGAACATTGAAACGGCAGTTTGTCAGTAAAAAAGAGATCACACGTTGTTCTCACACACACAAAATGTCCAGCATAGCGATCACACCGTACACGACACCAATTTACGTAATAAATACACTCCTGAACGAAAGAAAGCACTATAAACAGCGTGCACTGCTATTGTTTACAATCTTCCACAGGACTCTAAGCCTCTCACCGCCGCCATGTTGTGACGTCGTGAGCAGGCTTGCTTCTATATACCTGGGCCGCTGAAACTTTGCACTTGACGTTTACAAATAACAAGTGAAGAGCAAGAAGCGCGAGGCGCTAGTCGCTGGGAACAATCCAATCACAGCGCGCTAAACACTTCCAGTGATCACGTGCCGTGACGTCAACATTCCCGCGTTGCCGGCTTTGTTCAGTTCTAACGTAAACAAAATTGTGTATCATGTTTATCGCGTGTTTATGTTGTGTGTGCTTTTTTTTTCGCTGCGATTTATTTTACTGTGAGTGGTTTAAATTGACTTTCTGAGTTCAAGTAATTGGATAATGTCACCGAAAAGACTTTGTCTAGTGACGTTTTCTGAGTAAGTTCTCAATTTCGTATGAATAAAAACTTCGAAGCTTATGCTCTGAGCAGAAAGTTCATTCTCGCTTCAAATGATCGGAAAGAAGTTATGGTGCAGTGGTTACAAGAAAGAAATATTGCTGCAGATATGTCAGTGTCAGAACTTCTTTTATAATCGCCCGTGAAACAAAATAACCCTATCACACCCATATATGCAGTAGACGAAATCGCAAAGGAGCAGCGCCACAATGTAATAAATCTGCCCCCATTTCACTGCAGTTTTAACCCTATAAAATTGGTATGGCGTGACGTGAAGAATTACTTAAGGAACAATAAGTCTTTCACATTCATTTAACAGGTGGAAAAGCTGTTGCATGAATCTGTTGCCAATGTGGATGCTGTATCTTGGTAAAAAAAAAAAAAAAAAAAAAAAAAAAAAAAAAAAAAAAAAGGGTCGAGCACGTTGAAAAACTGATTCGGGCAGCGGAAACAATGGCAGGGATCATCAGTAATCATTAACGGTTAATGATTTGTCTTGGTAATGACGACGATTTTGGCAATGACGACAACAGTGAAGATGGGGAGCTGGGTGTAATTGTACCATTGTCACCGTAAATTGGAGTGAAAAGCATTCTGATTATAAAACGTAGAGAGAGAAATTACTATCTAGATTATTGTTTATTTCGTATCTGTCGTGATCCAGTGCTTATTTTCTATATTGCTTTGCTCCGTTATTGAAAGCGTGTGCATTGTTGTGCTCTGGCCTTCATTAATATGCCGTTAATTAACTGCTGTTCAAGAACGAAATATTATATGCACTTTTATTGCTCAATAGCTTACATTTACGAGATGCAACTGAAAACCGTTTCGTCTACTGTGCGTATAGAGGCTAGTGTTGCAACGTCGCTAAAGCAGTGTAGCCAACTTAACTCGCCGTAACGCGAAACGTGAAGTGCAATGTTTCAGCGGCCCGGGTATAGGGGGTGCTGGATCTACGAACTAGTTCGCGTAGTTGGTCTGTGGGAGCGCTCTTCTGAACTAGTTCGTTCGCGAACTACACAAGACTATTTTACACAAAAACGGTACTTTCTGAATCCGTTTTGACTGTGGGCCAATAGCTCGTTCTCTTGAAGGTGATTTACGCTGCCTCAGAATAGTATCTGGTGGATATGTGGGCCACGCATGCCCTGCTGCGGTGCCAGCGGAACAGTGGGGCACATTGTGGTCCGCTGCCGGCCACATCAAAGCCGCTGCATTTATTGTGCTCGGCGCGCTCGTATTTAGGGGCCTGTTTGCCGGCTATTCCTGGCCTGGCCGCACCTTACAACAGGCCGCTGGCCGCACTGCGCCTGGAAAGCCCGTGTCCCGCGGCGCACACACATCCGCCGCTATTCTCGGTGGCCGCTTTGTCCTCGCGGAACTGGAAATGGAGCATTCTCTCAACCGGCGCTGTGTCAGGTGGCGACCAAACACCCACATAAACAACACAGACTGGCCACAGCGCCGCCATAGTTGTAGCCAATTGGAAAGGTTGCCGCCATCTTTGAGAACGTCAGTGTCACATCCAGGTGATTGTGGGCGTCTGCTAACACTGAATCACAGGTTTTCTATTAATCATTGCCGGTCTCGATTTTTCCTTCATTTCTGGGCGAGGCATTTCGGAAAGTAAATAGCATTTCTTGTCTACTATTGAATCCTAAGTGTAATGTTTACAATCGTAAAACTGCTACATTATTTCGTGATGTTACTATAATGTCAATATTCGTTTATATTTGCCATATACAGATTGTCCAGAAAAGGACTCCCTGATTTCAAAATTAAATATCTCGAAAACAAAGATCGATAGAGGAATGCAGTAAACGGTATGTTTATTGTGAAAGCTGTAACAAGTTAATACAGCAGTTTGAAATAATAGTTACAAAAGCTGCTAGCAGATGGCGCTGTAATCGCCATACTTAATGCCTAGTATAAATAGTGATCCGAAGCGCAGAGCGATACCCGCAAAATAAATTCCCGCAACCCAGTGGTCCACCCCATCCTCACCAACCCTGGGCCTCTGCCACGCCTCTCCACACCCTCCATGTCATCTCCCAGGGTAATTTCCGCCGTCTCCCCCTCCCTGATGACGTCCTCCGTTCCGACATATACCCGTCGTACCAGCTCTGATTCCCCCCCCCCGTAGACAAAGTGCCCCCTCTCCCCCCTCCCCTTCCCCTCCCCCGCTTGGCTACCCCCTCCCCGCCCTGGAGTCCCTACGGCTCCTCCCTACCGCCTCCTTCCCCGCCGTTTTTCCTCTACCCCGCGCTTCCACCCCCCCCCCCCCCTCTTCTCGGGGTCCTCGACCACAGTTTTATCAGTGCTACGTCAAGTGTTGTGTGCAGTGCTCCAGTGAAGTGTATGTGTTTTAACTGCGTCCACTCTAATCAGACAAACGTCACACGTTTTTTTAGGTCACCGTGGCTGATCATTTTTAACTGACTAAATGTGGTTTTAATCATCTGTCTTTTGTAATGTACTCCAAACTGTCGCCTTATCTATGTTATTGTATCTCCGTTGTTTTATCTCCTGTTATGTATTTTAATTCTCAAGTCATATATGTATTTTAATTACTCTCGGCTGAAGAGCAGCCTATGGTGCTGCTGCCAGCCTACCAGTGTACAGGTGTGAAATACAATAAAGGAAAAAAAAAACGAAAAAACACGAGAGCGATCAGTTTCACTATGGAAACGTGAAAGGAGGTTAGCGTACCGAAGGAAGAGATTAAAACCATGTACTCCATTGAACAACGCGTTTTTCTTGTGCTAGAGTACCACGGGTTAGAAAGAGCCCTACGGCAACAAGGCGAAGTTTTCAAGCACGATTTAATGTTCCAAAAGGACCCGATGCGAAAACCATTCGTACGCTCTTCGCAAAATTTCAACGAACAGGCAACGTAACTGATGATCTAGTGGGGCATGTTGGCCGCAAGAAAAACCGCAGTTACGCCTGAAAATATATCCACAGTTTCTGGAATTA
This sequence comes from Locusta migratoria, assembly GCA_026315105.1. Lineage (NCBI taxonomy): Eukaryota > Metazoa > Arthropoda > Insecta > Orthoptera > Acrididae > Locusta > Locusta migratoria. The sequence continues at coordinate 106,557,313 of CM048745.1, read as the reverse complement.
TTCGGCAAAATCCAATGTCATTAGCTCGTAGAATTGCATCTGAGACTTGTTTGAAGTGTTCCAGCACGGAGAAAATACTGAGAAAGAGCCTACACATGTTTCCATTCAAAATTCAAACGCACTAGGCCATACCCGCACTAGCTGTGCAACAAAGGGTTGCCTTTGCTAATCAGATGCTCACAATGATTGATAGTCAAGGATTTGATGTTGGCTGTATCTGGTTTACAGAGCAATACACCTGAATGGATACGTGAATAAGCAGAACTGGCGATTTTGGGGTTCCGAAAAGCCATATTGGTGTGAAGCGAAACGTCTGTTTTCTAAAAATGTTTGTTAAGCTTATGGGACTTAACTAAGGGGTCATCAGTCCCTAAACTTACAAACTACTTATGGACTACCTTATACTAAAGACGGCACAAATATCCATGCCTGAGGGGGGATTCGAACCCCCGACCATAGGGGCCGTGCAGACCGTGAATGACGCGCCTCAGTCTGTATTCTCCTAAAGTTACTGTGTGGCTGCAGTATGCAGCATAGGCATTATTGGCCCTTTTTTCATTCGAGAAACGGTCACTGGTGCACGTTACGTTGCAATTTTGGAACAATTTGTCGCCACATAGCAAGCGTTAGAGGATCAAACAGTTACTGAATGGTTTATGCAAGATGGAGCCCGACCACATCGCACCGAACAAGTGTTTCGCTTTCTTGAGGAATACTTTTGGAATCGAGTCATTGCTTTGGAATATCCCAAATTAACTGGTGCAGGCATGGATTGGCCTCCACATTCGCCGGATTTGACTCTCTGTGACTTTTTTGTGGGGCATAGTGAAAGACATGGTCTACCCGAAGCATCCCGCCACGCTGAATGAGCTTGAATTGGCGATCTCTGTGGCATGTGAATCCATTTCGGTTGAGACACTACGAAATGTGATGGTGAATTTCATTCTTCGTTTGCGTCACCTCCGTAGTGCCAATGGTCAACATTTGGAAACAATATGATGTGATTGTTTGCAAAGCGTGTTTTCAAACGATTATTTCACTTATGTATGCTGATATGAGCTGTACAGCGTACAGCGCAATCTGTTAGCAGCTTTTGTAACTATTATTTCAAACTGCTGTATAAACTTCTTACAGCTTTCACAATAAACTTACCGTTTACTACATTCCTCTATCGATCTTTGTTTTCGAGATATTTAATTTTGAAATCAGGGAGCCCTTTTCTGGACACCTTGTATATAAGTACACGCCCGGGAAACGCATGTTTTTTTCTTCATTATTTTTTTCTTTATTATATTTTAATGCCCCGAAGGGGTTGGAAGGCTGACAGCAACCAAGAGTACATATGAGTTTGACAGTCGGTAATGGTAGTTTAAAACAGGAGAAAATGAATGTTGCATTTAAAAATAAAACAGGAGATAAAATTGGCGAATTAAAAACAATGAAATGAAGTCTTAAGACAAAGATAACCAGTATTAGCCACGGTGGCTAAAAACACAGATTTTGACAGATAATGGCGACGAGAATAGAGGGACGATAAAAAACATAGCAACACATTGCCCTGCTTATGCGGCGGTTGCTGAAGTGTTAAAATCACACTCACAACTTGACACTGACGCAACACTTTAGCACGATGCACTGTTAAAAGTAAAGCACTGAGATCTCGCAGGGGGAGAGGGAAAGGAAGGGAGAAGTGAAGGGGAGGGAACGGAAGGGGTGGGGAAGAAACAAGTAAGAATTCCGAGGGAGGGGAAGGGAGAACCAAGCTGGGGATGGAAGGGAGGGGAGTGGAAAGAGAGGGGGGTTACCTAATGTATGAGGAGGGGAGGGATTAGGGGTGATAGGATGGGTAAATATCGGGATGGAGGGCGTCATCCGACAGGGGGAGGCGGCAACTCCGGGTTTTTAGCTAGTTTACTTATAAAATAGTCTGAAGGAAAGGAAGGCAATGTGAGAGACTTTATCTCAAGCGGCCACTTTGTCAGTTGTAGGACGGAACTTAGAAAAAAAACTGTGCATCTTACTTATTAACCTCCGTGCATGTTACATGCGTAAAAGCAGTTGACTGAAAAATGTGGACGACGACAGAGAGGAGCGAGACCTAACACAGCGCTGGGTGTAGCCCAGTCAAACTGTAAGAAAAAAAAGCCTATACCTTGCAAGAGGTGGGGTAGAAGATTTTATTTTTTTAACTGGTTAATATGGTTGGAAAGATTATAAAACCAAGTTTTTGCCAACAAAATTTCTCTTAGGAAATCTTTCTACAGTCAAAAAACGTCGAAAATTTCGGACTTTTTTCAATTTTTTTCATAAATCTCCGTAATTTTTCCTCCTACCACTTTTACGTCTCAATTATTTTTTAAAGTGCAGCAACGATTACAGACTGTTTGTGTTGATATAGAGCGTCTTGTAGTTGCCTGGAAGGTGCGATGCTGCTGTTGTATTCGTGCTCCTGTCCCGATGGGCTGTTAGCCGGAGATAAAGGTTATCTCTTACTGGTGTTACCTGTGGGCGCCTTCCACCTTGCCTTCTTTTAACGGTTCATACTGTCGGAAATCGCGTCCAGGTCCTGAAAATTACACTTGCGGATAGTCCATTAGCTGCAGCCTCCTCCCTCTGTTTCTCCCGGCTCTTCATGCCATAGCTTATGTTACCTCACTTTGTTGTTGCACTTGTGAGGATACAGGATTTTAGGTAAGTAACCTCTTTAATACGTTTTGGTCGAACGATAGTTATCGTTGGCGAGAGCTGCTGGCAACAATGCTTAGGTTGGAATGTTCTTTTGTTTGTTGGCCGGGGTGCGGCAGTCTCCCGCCGACCGCAGAACGAAGCGGTAGCATGTCGGCAGTGAGTTTGTAACCTGCGTTTAGTGGTGGCTAAAGTTTTTGCCATTCGGTCGTATCGCATACGGGTTGCAGTTGCATATTGAAATGTTTCAGTGTGGACTTGTAGACATTCATCGTAGTGGCACGCAGTTATTTAATCAGTGTATTTAAAGGGAAGAGTTTTTAACATTTGTCGTTAACAAAGTATACTGTTATGGATCAACCTAGTAATTGTCCGCATCCCATACCGTCAAATCATTGGAACAATTATTAAATGATTAAGCATAAAATAGAATGAAACGGCAACTTCGCCCATCGAGGATAAGGTGGACGCAGCGGTGACGTTACACACTGCACTACCTGCACACTACACTACCTCAATCCAACTGCTTATATAATTCGTTCGGTAAACATAAGTCAATCCATTCTGCACAACTTTCTGTTATTACCACTATCTCGGTTGCCGTAATGTTGTTGTCTCCACTCCCGACAACTGACAGAAATACGTCGAAACGTTTTAGTTCATTTTGCCGATGGCAATACTTCAGAACCTAGCTATTTCAACTGATCCTAAAATTGTTTTGACACGTGTATTTTCCACTATGGAAAATATACTGTAGTTGTCCCAAAATAAACCTTAAACGCTCTTCTCAAAACGAAATAGTGATTCTAATGTGGTGGATAACTCTTTCAAGCCAAACACATAAGCCTATCATAACGTTAACGAGCTGAAGTACCACGAACTGAAATAAAAAATAAGAAATAAGAGAAAATCACCAGCTAAAAATTGATGAAAATAACATTCTCATAAAAATAATTCTAGAATACTCCGCAAGATAAAAGTAAAACCCCCAGCACCATACTCAATATTGCAACCGGATACTAACTCAGACTCATCTTCAGCAAAATAAAATGGAGTCCGGTTAGTTTCCGCTAAAGAAGAACCGAGAAAAGATAAATCCAAAGGGAAGAAAAAATAATAAATCAACAATAAAACTAAAACTACATAAAATCAAATATATTGAAACTCCAAATTAAAATAATTAATGATAATACAATTAAAGCCAATCAAACCTCATAAAAATAGTTTGAGCAACAGAACGCAAAGAACCCAATAATGAATGATTTCAATAAGAGGATAAATCAGCAGTTATTAACGTATAAACATTGAATCTAGTACAACAAAGAAAAAAAAAACAGAAGTAGAAGAGTTGTCGATTTGGAGAAAGCTTTTGACAATGTCGCATGGAATACACTTTTCCAAATTCTGAAGGTAGCAGGGGTAAAATATAGGGAGCGAAGTGTTATATTCAACATATACAAAAACCAGATGGCAGTTATTAGAGTCGAAGGGCATGGAAGGGACGCAGAGGTTGGGAAGGGAGTAAGACAGGCCTGTAGCCATTCTCCAATGTTGTTCAATCTGTACATTGAGCAGGCAGTGAAGGAATGGAAGGAGAAATTTGGAGAGGGCTTTCAAGTGCAGGGAGAAGAAATAAAAACATTGCGGTTTGCCGATGACATAGTAATTCTGTCAGAGACCGCAAAGGATCTGGAAGAGCAATTGAAAGGAATGGACAGTGTCTTGAAAGGAAGATATAAGATGAACATTAACAAGAGTAAAACGAAGGTCATGGAATGCAGTGTCCGAAAATCAGGCGATGCTGAAGGAATTAGGTTAGGTAATGAGACAATAAAAGTAGTAGATGGATTTTGTTATTTGGGTAGCAAGATAACTTCTAATGGCCAAGATATAAAATGCAGAATGGCTATGGGAATAAAAGCGTTTCTAAAGAGGCGAAAGTTGCTAACGTCCAATATTAATGTAAATGTTAGGAAGTCCTTCCTGAAAGCATTTGTCTGGAGTGTAGCATTGTATGAGAGTGAAACGTGGACATTAAGGAGTTCAGATAAAAAGATGATAGAAGCATTTGAAATGTGCTGCTACAGACGAATTATGAAAATTAGATGGGTAGATCACATAACTAATTAGGATGTGCTTAACCAAATCGGGGAGAAAAGGAGTTTCTGGCATATGGTACCTAAGAGAAGGGCTATATTGGTTGGACACATTCTGAGACGTCAAGGAATTGTCAACTTAGCATTAGAAGGAAGCGTGTGGGGTAAAAATCATAGAGGGGGAACGAGGGACGAATATAGTAAGCAGATTCAAAAGGATGTAGGTTGCCGAACGTATTCTCAGATAAAGAGACTTGCACAGGTCAGGCTAGCGTGGAGAGCTGCACCAAACCAGTCTGCGGACAGAAGACCACAACAACAACAACGAGGAGAAGAACGTACATCAGTTATATAAGGGAAAAAAAACTCAAATGAACAAAGAAATTATTAAATAAAACAGGAGGAGAATAATATAAAAATCATTTCATATAAAAGGCATAAGCTGTTCCTTAAATCAATTTAATAGCATCACTAAATGGTTGAGGAATATCTCAAAACCCCTACCCTATTTGGATCCTTACGATTCTTAATATAACCAAATACGCTACGCTCCATTAAAGTTAAAAAAGCAGTGATATTTTTTGGTGTGACGTTAACGTGTCATATTTTTAGTCGTCTGTCTTTGGTGTGGCACGGCCCGCCACTCTTTCGTGTCCTGCGTCAAACTTTTCAACTGAGGGTACCTCTAGGGTCATACGTCTTCACCAGAAGTCGACCAACTCCTTTCGCCCCTACTGTCTTTACATGTTCGTTCCATTTCATACTGCTGTGCTGCGTTACGCCGATGTATTTATTCGACTCAACTGTGTGAAGCAGTAGAGACTAAAGCCGTCGTCACACGCAGCGTGTGTCTGACCGTGTGTGTTCAACGTGCCGAGTCCACCGTGAGGCTGAAAGCTCGGAGACGGCGCTACTTGAGCATACGAGGCGTGTGCCTCAACGAGCTACACGCGACCGCAGCGCGCTCCAGCGACAGTTGTCGGCGGGATCAGGTCCTGGAATTACACTGTTTACCAAATGAAAGGAGTGAAATTCCTGCGTTACCTCTGTTAAATCGGTCATTTACGCGCCTGTGCATATCTTCGTTATGTTCTGTGACATAGGCCTACATAAGTAACAACAAAAATCACACTGACGTGTTTTACGGCCCACTTTAGATTTGTAGTTTTATAGCTTTTTGCAAACATTTTGGACCAAAATAATAATCGAAATAATAAAAATTAATTAATAAGAGTGTCTGAAACCCTTTTAGGGGAAAAAAATTCAGATAGTGGCGGGTTCCGAAACACTGACCTTTAGCATCATAGTCCAACGCATTGCCCACTACGCTACGGCTAACAATTAGAAGTTGCGTCCTTTAATCTCATACTATTGTTGGGCGTTGTTAACTGATTATAATATGGCACTTCTAGACACTAGATTATCATTTATCGTACAAGGAACGACGTGTTTTTGTTAATTCCTTAATGCGTCATTGCTTTGAAATGACAACGTGTAAGTTACAATAAGAAAATCATCAAATACGCAACGCAAGATGGCGTATGCCAGACACAGTTCTGGGCGAGAAATGTCACGTGACATCTGCGAACGGCTGGTTTTCGTTAATTCAATGGAGGATGTCAAAACTCCGTTATTTTTGCAAATACATCTGAAACGACACGAGATATGAATAAGAAAAACATAAGGGAACAAAGTTGTAGGTAATTTTCTCCTCTACAAATTCGTTTATTCAATTTTCGCGTCAGATGAACGGTTTATTTGCAATTAAAATTACATTACAAACCGCTGTTTTTGTATTACTAACGTATTTCGTGTCCGAAATATTTGAAAAAGCGAAGTTCTGGGCTCTGGTAGCCAACAATTATGTCTGTAAAATTTCGTGCAGATCGGTTGAACGGTTCGACCTAAAAAGTGGTAACACGTTCAGCCAGACAGACATCGTCAAATCGCCGTTATTTTTGCAAATATCTCTGCAACGATGCAACATATGAAAAAAACATAATAGAGCGAAGTTGTAAAGAATTTTCCCCATCTACCAATTAGGTTATTCATTTTCCGTGTCAGATGAGTGGTTCGTTTGCAATTACAATTATATTGCAAATGGCTTTTTTTGGTATTACTACCGTATTTTTTGTCAGAAAAATTTGAAAAAGTGAGGTTCTGGTCTCTGGCGGCCTACAATTATGTCTGTAAAATTTGGTACTGATCGGTTGAACCGTTCGTCTTAAAAACAGGGAACACGTTAGGGACAGACAAACAGACAGACAGACATCCCAAAATCGCCGTTATTTTTGCAAATATCTCTGAAACAATACGATATATAAAAAAAGATAAGAGAGCAACGTTGTAGAGAATTTTCTCCTCTACATATTCGGTTATTCAATTTTTGTGTCAGATGAATGGTTAAGCTATTATTGTCATTTAAGTTTCGAGCTGTCAAAAGACGATCGCAAAGGCCCACTTTTAGTGTTACTATCGTAACCTAAAGTGGGCCAAAATATCTATGAACATAAGACTCTTAGAAAAGTTGCATGTTATGTCAATAAGTGCAACGAATTATAAAAGTTTCGTGATGAACTGTGCGATATAAAATTAGAAAAGACCTTCACATAAGGCAAACATTATTGCAACAGTCTCGCTTTTCAGTAAAACTTAATGGTCATTCTTTACGGTCCACTAGAAGAATGTTAAGAACGTGTAAAATGCAATACGTGAAACAATGAAGTGCGAATTTTACTCTACGTAAAGTGCAAACTGTTCTGTTCATAAAACGAATCCAGCAAACTCACTTCTCAGACTATGCGCACAATGTTTACTTAGCATCGAATATTATGCAATTTACTTCTACGAAATTTGTAGGAAAGTCTTTGGGTTTATCAGAAAACGAGAATGAAAGAAAAAAATACTTTTTCTCCTGAGGAGCTATGAACCAGCGCCACGAGACTACTTCTACTCCACAATGCACGACTTTTCTGTCTACGCCACGATCACTAACATCCCTGAGCATCCTCAACAAAGATATTAGCCTTGTTGTATACACGGTTGGTCGCTGTGTTGGTTGCTAACATGTAATTACAACAAATGAAGTAAAGAATAATTCTTGTTGGCAGATCTTAAGTAGCGCTTGCCTTGAAATGGCAGATTACTGTAATACGGAAATGTTTTTAACCACATATAAGACGTTTCCAATCATTTATCCCAACAAATAGTACCTCTAATGACCGATTTTCGAGAGATCTAAATTTACTCGGTTACTTTTACTCACTTTGAAATGTCATACATTCGTAAGACCTAAGTTATCATTATATGAATACGCTAACACGAAAATTGTGATACAGATTACTAATTTATTCGTATAAGAAGACCAATAAAAGTTACATAATTTGAAATATTGTTTGTCGTAGATTTCACGAATATAAATATTCTGTGTGCATTTAGCCATTAAAAGTGATAAAAGGAAGTAGAAATTTTCCTAGCTACAGCTTGTATCAAGTTCTACATTCTCCAACAGTCAGCTCACTGATTGGCTATTCGCCTCGACCAAAGACGCTGTAATGCAGCGCATCTACAGTATTAAAATAAGTGAATATCAAAACATGGAGTGCTCCCAACTCACTTTCGTGTGCCGTTCAAATGGTTCAGTTTCGCAGTGATTATGAGTGGTTAAAGGAAATGGATGTTTTCATATGAATGCCGATATAAAGGATGATGCGCTGGGAGAGGCATCTAGAGGTGCACGGGTAGAACTACTAAGTCGACATGTTGTCAGCTCTGTAATTCTGAATATCGCAGTATCGAAATATCATTATTTCTTGGCGATGTATAAATATACGAACACCGAAATTGTAGTTCCATTTCAAATATTAGGCTAATGAAAGTTATATAATTCGAAAATGGCATGAGAAGTACATACTTACGTTTTTATTTGTTGGTATTGTGGAAGGAAGGAAACTTGGAGTTTAACGTCCCGTCGACAGCATGGTCATTAGAGACGGTTGGTATTGTGTCAGCCATTTTCCTTAACACGTAAAAGATACCGTTTCATACTTCCCAGTGCCGGTTAAATTTTACCAAATATCCCAGCGACCTCCTATGATAATGTGGGCAACAGATGCTGAACAGTGAGAATCCTGTGAGTCTTCATTTTAGCCAATCGCTTGACAACGCTGATGTTTTGTCATGGAATCTTCGCTTTACGAGGGCAATTATTTTTACTGAGCGGACGAGGATACATATAAGAACCTGTCAACCATATAGCAGGAACATCGTTTGTTTACTTCATGGTCTGTACGATACACTAATCGAGTCCTTCTATGTGGTTCGAACAAATGGGCATTTCTATCGTGTTGTTGATGTTGCCAACATAATCACGCGAGGCCGCCGACATGATACGTAAAATTTTAGCCCCAGTGACCATTGTAAACACAACTGGTCGATTTTCGACCACAGGCAATATTAGTATGCATAAAACCCATGAACGACCAATATGGCGTCTTCATCTCTCTACCGAAAAGAACTGCCCCCCCACACCCCCGGATAGCCACGTGGTATGACGTCGGTGGCTTTCTCCCACCTTACTGTTATTGGTGATCGTTAAGACGCACGTTGAGAATATCTGGCATGCCTGATACTGCCAGACACGTTGCGAAAGCCTCGCCAACGTGTGGTTGGCACGTTGTGACGTCAGAAACTCGCCACGTTGGCCCCACTCGTTCTGATACACGCTCCGTGGGCCGACGGCTTTAGAATGTCACTCGCTGAGAAATGGGGAAAAAAAGAAAGAAAGAAGAAGAAATGCGTGGTATTGTGGCGGCATGGCAGCTGGTGAGGAGCTGCGATATTGTTCATCTGGGGTGGTCGCGCGCGCTAAGCCGTGGCCAGCGCGTCTGAGCGATGAGACGGCCGGGCGGCGGATTACTGCTGATTACTGCCGGGGGGGGGGGGGGCGAGGGGTGCTTCTGACCAGCCAGGGCGCAGGGCTGGCAAGGACTCACATACAGCACCACCGTGCTGAAAGACACTGCAGACTTAACCCGCGAGAACTCGCGACTTCAAAAGTTAAGCGATCGATCGCGTGTAAAGCATTTTTATAATAGTCAAAGAACAGTTTGCAATGTACTTAATATGTTTTTATCAATAATGAAAGGAGCAGCAGTAGCCGTAAAATCTTTTGCTTTATTTAGGCAAATCGATTTCGGTTTTCCAAGAAACCACCTTCAGTGCTGTCAGCAAGTTCAAAACAGCTTATTTGTAAAATGTATAATGACATTTACGTCTAACATATCCACTGACATAGTTAGATACAATCTGGTGTAATACAAAGTCAAACTAAGCATGACTTTGAGTTTGACTTTGTATGACACCAGATAGTATCACATGTATCTAACTATGTCAATGGAAATGTTAGACATAAATGTCATTATACATTTTACAAATATGCTGTTCCACAATATTTGTTTATTGGCTTTCGGCTTCTTAGGCCATCATCAGATAACTTAGAAGTACCAAATAGCTTATAAATATAATGGCGGAAACTTAGCCTTGAAGCGGGCGACAGCGCACCAGAACACCTCCTAGCGGCTCGAGCTGTCAACTAACATAGGTCATGAACAGCTGCTTTACATAGTTACACATGGAAGACTTTCTTGATCGTCGTCTTACTTGATGAAACTAGGAAATGATTTGAAGAAGAAGTATATGCCCTATATACGGCTCCAATAACTATAAACAGCAAACTGCTCGAAAATCATTCTTCAGGTTTCCAAAAACTAAAGAGATGGAAGTAGATAGCTAACTGTTACGCCTACTTAGATCATTTGCTTCTATGCTCTGATTTACCTATTTATATATAATTTGTGTGTAGATTCAGCCAGTGGGTTATTCTTAGTCGAAGAGCTCACTTAGATAAAATTTTGAAAAAGAACCGTCCCGAGCATTTGAATAAAAGCTATGTAGTATGCTCAGATCATTTTGTGGAAAAAGATTTTAGAAATAAGAATTTGTTTAGCCAACGATAAGTGCTATAATTTGTTATTTGTGTGTGTTTAAGAAAGGTGTTAATTTTAATATTACAACAAAGTTTAATCGCAAGTTTTATTTTAATCCCTTTACGTATTTAAAGAGTAGACGTGGCTGTAAAACACCAGCACGATACCTTCACTGGTAGCAGTGGTCAGCAGTTTACTCTTTCTCTCTCAAGACAAAATGTTCAAATGTTTGTAGAGTCTATGGGACTTAACTACGGGGTCATCAGTCCCTAAACTTACAAACTACTTATTAACTACTTACAACTAAGGACGCCACAAATATCCATGCCCGAGGGGGGATTCGAATCTCCGACCGTAGTGACCGTGCAGACCGTGACTGGAGCGCCTCAGTCTCCTCGGCCACCGCGGCCAGCTAGATACATGTGATACTATCTGGTGTAATACAAACTAAGTATGACTTTGAGTTTGACTTTGTATGACACCAGATACTATCACGTGTATCTAACTATATCAATGGCTATGTTAGACGTAAAAGTCATTATACATTTTACAAATATGCTGTTTTGAACTTGCTGACAGCACTGAAGATGGTTTCTTGGAAAATCGAAATAGATTTGCCTAAATAAAGCAAAAGATTTTACGGCTAATGCTGCTCCTTTCATCATTGATAAAAGTGATTTTGTGGCCGTTGAGTACACCCCTCCAGATAATGGAATCCAATTATTTAATATGTCTCAAAAACCTTGCATACTTTGCTTACTTTCATTCCTTAATGTCATATGGCATAATATTTTGGGGTAACTCTTCAAGGAAGATGTCCGCGAGCTATTTACACCTACGGTGAGAATGTACTTAATTCACTAGATAATAAGTTGCAAACAGCAGGTATTTTCTGTGATTTGTCAAAGGCATTTGATTGTGTGAACCATAACATCCTTTTAAGTAAATTAGAATTTTATGGTGTCACGGGAAATGCTTCAAAATGGTTCAAGTCGTACCTCACTAACAGGAAACAAAGGGTGTCAGTGCAAATGACTAGTTAATTAAGCCAACAGTCATCATCGGATTGGGGAGAAATTACATGTGGCGTCCCACAAGGATCCATCTTAGGGCCATTGCATTTTCTTGTGTAAATTAATGACCTATCATCAGTTACACTACCAGAAGCAGAGTTAGTTTTGTTTGCAGATGATACAAGTACTGCAATAAAAAGTACGTCAAGCATAGTTATAGAAAGGTCTGCTAATGATATTTTCATGAACATTCAAGTTTGAAAAGACTCACTACATGCAGTTCAGAACATGTAAGAGATTTCCCGACAGCATATGCATTAAGTATGAAGAAGAGCAGACAGAAGAGATTGACAGTATTAAATTCCTGGGATTACCGCTTGATAATAAATTCAGTTGGGAGGAGCACACCGCAGAACTGCAGAAACGACTCGACAAATCTGTATTTTCAATACGAGTGTTATCAGACATAGGAGACATAAAAATAAAAAAAGCTTGCATACTTTGCTTACTTTCATTCCATAATGTCATATGGTATAATATTATGGGGTAACTCTTCAAGTCAGTCAAAAGTCTTCAAGTCCAAACGGACATCCTGCAGAAGCTTTTTCAAAGAACTGGGTATATTAACTACTGCCTCTCAGTTTATTTATTCCTTAATGAAATTTGTCGTAAATAATATATCCCTTTTCCCAACAAACAGCTCAGTTCATACCTACAATACTAGAAACAAAAGTGATCTACACACGGACTTAAAAGCACTTACTTTAGTTCAGAAAGGAGTCCACTACTCTGGAACACATATTTCAATAATTTACCAACAACCATAAAGAATTTGGCTACAAATAAAGTTCAGATTAAGAGGATCCTAAAAGACTTTCTAGTGGCCAACTCCTTCTACTCCACTAACGAATTCTTAAATAGAACCAAATGATGCATGTGCCTGTATTCATACTATTAGTATCATTATATTATCAGCTTGCAAAACGTATATGTACCTGTATTAGTAATTTTATATTATCAACTAAAAAAAAAAAAAAAAAAAAAAAAAAGAAAGAAAGAAAGACTGACATGTTCCACATCCACGAGGATCACCTCAGCACGGATCTGTGGAAACGAACCAACGAATCTAATCTAACCTAATCTCTAGTTGCGTTTATAAGAAAATATACATATTTGACTATTTAAAATTGGTAAAATGCAATCACTGGCTAATGTAAACTTCACTGCAAACATAAACACAGCCAAAGGTTTGCAGACAAACAAAAATTACACAAAGCGAAATGTAGCGTGATGAGGCCTATTCGAGAGGCGTTCGACGAATTCGAATGTTTAGTTCTATGTACTGACTTGGCTGACAACCCTAAAACATTTTGATGTGTCAAAACAAAATGTCCAGACGCTGTGTGACGAAAATGGTAGTGAATCAGAGGATGACACACTAAAGGCTGAAATACTGAATGTCTTTTGGTCCACTTTAGGTTACAGTATTAACACTAAATGTGGGCCTTTGGGATCGTCTTTTGACAGCTCGAAATTTAAATGAAAATAACGGCTTAACTATTCATCCGACATTTGTAGAGGAGAAAATTCTCAACAACTTTGCTCTCTTGTGTTTTTAACATATCCCGTAGCGTTTCAAAGATATTTTCAAAAATAACGGCGATTTTGGGATATATGTCTGTCTGTCTGTCTGTCCGTAACGTGTTCCCTTTTTTAAGACAAACCGTTAAACCGATCAGCACCTAATTTTACAAACATGATTGTAGGCCGCCAGAGACCAGAACCTCCCTTTTTCAAATTTTTCTGACAAAAAATACGGTAGTAAAGCCAAAAAAGCCGTTTGTAATATAATTGTAATTACAAACGAACCGTTCATCTGACGCAAAAATTGAATAACCTAATTGTTAGAGGAGAAAATTCTCTACAACTTAGCTCCCTTTTCTTTTTTTTCATATCTCGTGTCGTTTGAGAGATATTTGCAAAAATAACGGAGATTTGACACCCTCCATTGAATTAACGAAAACCAGCCGTTCGGAGATGTCACGTGACATTCCTCGCCCAGAACTCTCTCTGGCATCTTTCTTATTGTAACTTACGCGTGTCAGTTCAAAGCAATGACGCACTGAAGAATTAACAAAAACACATAGTTCTTCATACGATAATCTAGTGTCTACAAATGCCATTTTAGCATCAGTTAACAACGGCTATCAATAGTATGAGATGAAAGAACATAGCTTTTGATTGATAGCCGCAGCGTAGTGGGGAAGGCGTTCGACTATGACGCTAAAGGTCGGTGGTTCGAAACCCGCCAATACCTAATTTTTTCCCCTAAAAGGGTTTCAGCCATTCTTATTAATTAATTTTTTATTATTTAGATAATTATTTTGGTCCAAAATGTTTGCACAAACTTATAAAACTACAAATCTAAAGTGGGCCGTAAAACACGACAGTGCGATTTTTTTTGTTCCAAAATATTGACAAAGTATTTTTCTTTCAAGTAAATAAAAAAAAAAATGTTTTGTGAGTAGTATTTTATACGGAACAATGAAAAGGGTAATTTTTGTTTCCCTGTGTACGCTAAAGGTCGGTGGTTCGAAACCCGCCACTACCTAATTTTTTTCCGTAGAAGGGTGTCAGACATTCTTATTAATTAATTTTTTATTGTTTAGATAATTATTTTGGCCCAAAATGTTTGCACAAACTTATAAAACTACAAATCTAAAGTGGGCCGTAAAACACGACAGTGTTTTTTTTTGTTCCAAAATATTGACAAAGTATTTTTCTTTCAAGTAAATAAAGAAAATTTGTTTTGTGAGTAGTATTTTATACGAAACAGTCAAAAGTGTAATTTTTGTTTCGCTGTGTACGACCCTCCCCTATAGGGCTGGCGCGGTGAGTTGACAAACAGGCGCCTGTGTCGCTGTGTGAAGCCCGCGTGTCCCAGTTGGGAAACTTCCGTCACGGCTGAGTTGGCGCGTCAGTGATGCAGTTACCTCTAATTGAGCGGCCTGAAGCTCGGCTAACTACCCAGACGCTGAATGTCGCCATTAAGCCCCGCTGCCTTGCCGCCTGGTTCTAGGTCACGTCTGAGCGCCGCGTTTCCAAGAAAGATTTTTCTGGCATTTGAAATATTTAACTTCGCACTTTTGATATTTGAAGTGTACCACTCAGTAATGTTGAGTGAGGTCTGACAACTTTAATTAGTTTTTTTATTAAATAGTTGCTAATGGATATTAATAAATTCATAAATGTTTGTTTGTGCCAAATCGTTAATTTCTTAAAGTTCTTGGTTGACTGCTTTGAAATTTGAACTGAAAACCCAAAGAGATTTTGGTCATATGTTAAATATACTAGGGGCAAAACACAAACAATACCCTCACTACGTGATAGTAATGGCGATCCCGCCAATGACAGCGCTTCTAAAGCAGAGTTACTAAACATAGCTTTTAGAAACTCATTCACCAAAGAATACCAAACCAATATTCCATATTTCGAATGACGAACAGACGCCGTAATGACTAACGTAGAAGTAGATATCATCGGAGTAGTGCAGCAACTAAAATCACTTAACAAGAACAAGTCTTCTGGTCCCGACTGTATACCCATTAGATTTCTATCTGATTATGCTGAAACGATAGCTCCTTACTTAACAGACATATACAACCGCTCTCTAGAAGAAGGATCTGTACCAAAAGATTGGAAAGTTGCACAGGTCACACCTATATTCAAGAAAGGTAGTAGGAGTAACCCACTAAACTACAGGCCTATTTCATTGACGTCAATTTGCAGCAGGTTTTTGGAACATATCCTGTATTCAAATATTATTAATTATCTCGATCAGAATGATCTATTGGCTCAAGATCAACATGGATTTGGAAAATATCGTTCATGCGAAACACAACTAGCTCTTTACTCACACGAAGTGATGTGTGCTATACACAAGAGTTTGCAAATTCAATCCGTATTTCTTGATTTCTAGAAGGCTTTTGACACTGTACCTCACAAACGGATTTTAATCAAATTGTGCGGTTACGGTATATCGCCCCAAATTTGCGACTCGATAGGGTATTTCCTGTCAGAGAGGACACAGTTCGTAGTAATCGATGGTAAGGAATCGACTAAAACAGAAGTGATATCGGGCGTTTCACAGGGTAATGTTATTGGTCCTCTGCTGTTCCTTTTTTTACATAAACGATTTAGGGGAAAATCTAAGTAGCTCTCTTAGGTTGTTTGCAGATGACGTCGTCATTTACCGCCTAGTAAAATCATCTGAAGATCAAAACCAACTGGACAACGATCCTAATAAGATATCAGCATGGTGTAGAAATTGGCAATTGACTCTAAATAATGAGAAGTGTGAAGTCGTCCACATTAAGTACGATAAGAAATCCGTTAAACTTTGTTTACAAGATTAATCAATCAAAAGTGAAGGCCGTAAACTCCACAAAATACATAAAAATACATAGGAATTACTATTACTTCTGACTTAAACTGGAAAGAACACGTAGATAATGTGGTCGTAAAGGCGAACCAGAGACTGCGTTTTATTGGCAGAACCCTTAAAAGATGCAACAGAACTACTAAAGAAACTGCATATACTACGCTTGTCCGTCCATTTTTGGAGTATTGCTGCCCAGTATGGCATCCTTATCTGGTGGGTTTGACGGAGTACACCGAAGAGTGCAAAGAAGGGCAGCTCGTTTTGTATAGTCACGATTCAGGGGAGACAGCGTTACGGAAATGATACAGGATCTGGGATGGGAATTATTAAACAACGACGCTTATCGCTACGGCGTGGGCTACTTACGAAAGTCCAATCGCCAACATTCTCCTCCGAATGCGAAAACCTATTGTTGACTCTCACTTGCATAGGTAGAAATGACCATCAGAATAAAACACGAGAAATCAGAGTTTGAACAGAGAGATTCAGGTGTTCTTTCTTCCCGTGCGCTATTCGAGAATGGAATGGGAGATAAATAGTATAATGGTGGATCGATGAACCCTCTGCCAGGCACTTAAATGTGATTTGCAGAGTATCAGATGTAGATGTAGAAATTTTGACACAACTTAACTTTATAATACAGATAGGTTTTTAGATACCTATTACTTTAATATATATTTATAGAATCCTCAGTCGGTACTTGGCGGAACACAGACATATCAAAAACTTCAAATCTTTATGTTTATGTACTATAATATTTTTTTATTGATTATGAGCCGTCTTTCGGCTTCTTAAGCTATCATCAGATAACTTCGTATGAATAGGCTGTTCGGTATATCCGCCGCCACCGCCATCGATCCTATGTTATCTGCTCTGACTCTCTCTCTGAGAGACCCATTTCAGGCCCATCATGTCGTGCACCGAATCCAACGCTCCGTTCAATCGTTAGATGGCGACGGATCTCACGTTCGCTTCCTGTGGATACCTGGCCACGTAGGTATGCTGGGGAACGTGGCTGCTGATGCTGCGGCCAAGGCTGCAACCCTCCTACCCCGAACAGCTACGCTCACTGACCCATCCAATGATGGGCTATTTGTCGACGTATTTTATCGTCGTGGCATAGTTTGTGGTTCTCGCTTCATCCCAATAAGATTGGAATCGTAAAACCGATCCTAACAGCTGGGAAGACCTCATCACGCCCCTCTCGGCGAGAGGAAGTCATCTTGGCCCGGTTGCGGATCGGACCTTGCCGTTTCAGCCACCGCCTCTTGTTGACGGGGGACCCATGTGTTCCTGTGATCACCCGCTGACTGTGCGCCATGTTTTAATGTCCTGCCCTAATTTGAATGATGACCACCGTGTTGCGTTTAATTCTGGAATTCTGCGTCTTATACACATGAAAAACTCATGAAAGGACATTTAATTCCTCCTCTTGATATACTGTACTTTACCCCATGTTTTTAACAATCTCCTGGTGTCAGCCTCATTGACAGATGTCTTACATCTCAGATATTTTTGTAAGTCCGTGGAGGGGTTCGGACGCTAATGACCTGGACTGGGCAGTTGTACGCCGTATAAAGTAATAATAGTAATAATGCCATTTTACTGAACAGTTAGTCCACACAAATAAAAACAAGAACTCACGTCGTTGTGTAGACTACCTGTTCAGTACTACCGAATAGCTTATAAAGATAAAGGTGGAAACTCCGAGGTATTTACATGCCTTTGGCAGGCAACACCGCTAGCAGTGCCATCTGTTGGCTCGAGTTGTACGCTGTACCTGGCTTCACATCTGTTAGTCGGAATTTTATTTCCCTTGTGTACCTCATTTACGACGCAAGTTTAATTATATTGTTGCGCCATTTAAGAAATTATTTTAGATGCTAATTCATTCAAGATGTAGGGTTAAAAAGAAACTAAAGCAGTCGCTTCTGTAAAGTTTATTTGGGTAGAATTCGAACTGAAAATAATACAATACATACGTTTTATTCCTATACATCTACGCATACTTCGTGAGCTTTTATGCCTATTTGTGAGTTACTTTCCGTAACATGAGGCTACTCTTTCTAATTTGTGATGCTGATGAATCATTTTTCTTATTGACAAATGCTTTAATTAGAACTGTAATATATATATTGCTAACAACAAATAATAACTGTCACACACGCCTTCTAATTCAGCAGATTCATTTGTGAGAAAGGAAACCAACTTGCTTCTGACACCATAAGTGCTTTCAACATTTTGTCTAAAAATTTCTGATATTTTACTGGACATACTCTGAGCACGACCATTGGGAAAAATCATTATGTTTAGTGATATCTCTTCATCTGTATATGGAAGTTGGCAACTTCACGTTTATTATCATTATATGTTGCCAGAGCCATTTTACATTTTTCGTGTCTCAACCCACTACATGTCCAGCCCATAATATAATTCCTCGCATTTGTTTCGATATGTTTACTTTCACTGATACTGATATCATAATACAGAGATACATTAACACTGTCTTCAGCAGACTTTTCACATACGGATGCATTGAATGGACGTTTTTTTTTTCCATTCATTAAATATTACAAGGAATGCTGCTGCATATAATTCACAGTTACTGTCTTGAGAGGGAAAGAGTAAACTACTGACCACTGCTGCCAGTGAAGGTATCGTGCTGGTGTTTTACAGCCTCGTCTACCCTTTAAATAGGTAAAGGGATTAAAATAAAACTTGCGATTAAACTTTGTTGTAATATTAAAATGAACACCTTTCTTAAACACACAGATATAACAAATTATAGCACTTATCGTTGGCTAAACAAATTCTTATTTCTAAAATCTTTTTCCAAAAAATGATCTAAGCATACTACGTAGCTTTTATTCAAATGCTCGGGACGGTTCTTTTTCAAAATTTTATCTAAGTGAGCTCTTCGACTAAGAATAACCCACTGGCTGAATCTACACACAAATTATATATAAAGAGGTAAATCAGAGCATAAAAGCAAATGATCTGAGTAGGCGTAACAGTTGCCTGCTTAAGCTATCTACTTCCATCTCTTTAGTTTTTGGAAACCTGAAGAATGATTTTCGAGCAGTTTGCTGTTTATAGTTATTGGAGCCGTATATAGGGCATATACTTCTTCTTCAAATCATTTCCTAGTTTTATCAACTAAGACGACGATCAAGAAAGTCTTCCATGTGTAACTATGTAAAGCGGCTGTTCATGACCTATGTTAGTTGACAACTCGAGCCGCTAGGAGGTGTTCAGGTGCGCTGTCGCCCGCTTCAAGGCTGAGTTTCCGCCATTATATTTATAAGCTATTTGGTACTTTTAAGTTATCTGATGATGGCCTAAGAAGCCGAAAGCCGGCTCACAACCAATAAACAAATATTGTGGAACATAAACACAAAGTGCTGAGGTTTTTAATATATTATACTAGCTACCCAGCCCTGCTTTGCACGAGTGAAATTTATCTTCAAAAGAAAGACCACGCTTACTTAATTCTCAGAGTGTTTCATCCATATTTTCATCCGAATATCACAGAATAACGTATACTTAAAAGTTTACAAGTGGCACTTGCAACGACAGAGGTGCCCATAGCAGAGAAAGAGCCAGTTGTATTGGCTCTGTTTACACGAACAGTCGAAAATGTTCAAATGTTTGTTAAGCTTATGGGAGTTAACTGCGGGGTCATCAGTCCCTAAACTTACAAACTACTTATAAACTAACTTATACTAAAGACAAGCAAACATCCATGCTCGAGGGAGGATTCGAACCCCCGACGGGGAACGACCTCGCGCATCGGAATATAGCGCCTCAATACGCTCGGCCACTCAACCGTGGCACGAACAGTCACGGGAGAGGCGCTAGCGCTCCAAGCGGCAGCACTGCACTAAGAGAAAAATGGCGTGACACATACTGTTGACTCTTTCTCCGTTAGGTGAGCTACTCTCGTTCAAATGCCGGACGTAAAATTTTGCTTATATGTTAGACTATGATATTAGTACGTAAATATGTACAAAAACGTTGAGGATTTTACAATTACGGCATTAACTGTGATGAAGCAAAACAAAGCAACCAATAAAAGCAATGAAAACATCACAGGATCACCCGATGAGCTAATCTAAAGAGCATCAAATTTGCCCTCGATGTCTTAGGGTCTATATTGAACATTCATATACACATCATAATAGATATTCTTCATGGTATATGTAACTATAAGCGATTTTTTTGTAATGACGTTTCTTCATTTAAGACTTTATATAGAATTAGAAATGACACATTATTAATTGGGTGTATAAAAACGTGTGTATTCCAGGGAATGGTGTCTCAAAATTTTAAACTGTCCCGTCAAGAACTTTCGGATACCTGCAGTAAGGAACGATCTTCGGTTAGTAACAGCTGCATTTTCTGTAAAAGAACGGACGGAAATGTACATTTCTCCAAAATTTCACTTCTTCGAAGAATCTTCAGATGTTGTTGTTGTTGTGGTCTTCAGTCCGCAGACTGGTTTGATGCAGCTCTCCACGCTAGCCTGACCTGTGCAAGTCTCTTCATCTGAGAATACGTTCGGCAACCTACATCCTTTTGAATCTGCTTACTGTATTCGTCCCTCGGTCTCCCTCTACGATTTTTACCCCACACGCTTCCTTCTAATGCTAAGTTGACAATTCCTTGATGTCTTAGAATGTGTCCAACCAATCTATCCCTTCTCTTAGTCAGGATATGCCAGAAACTCCTTTTCTCCCCGATTCGGTTAAGCACCTCCTCATTAGTTACGTGATCTATCCAGCTAATTTTCATCATTCGTCTGTAGCACCACATTTCAAAAGCTTCTATCTTCTTTTTATCTGAACTCCTTATCGTCCACATTTCACTCCCATACAATGCTACACTCCAGACAAATGCTTTCAGAAAGGACTTCCTAACATTTAAATTAATATTGTATGTTAACAGGTTTCGCTTCTTTAGAAACGTTCTTCATCCCATAGCCATTTTGCATTTTATATCTTCTTTACTTCGGCCATCAGAAGTTATCTTGCTGCCCAAATAACAAAATTCATATACTATTTTTATTGTATCATTACCTAATGTAATTCCTTCAGCATCGCCTGATTTTCTGACATTTCATTCCATTATCTTCGTTTTACTCTTGTTAATGTTCATCTTATATCTTCCTTTCAAGACACTGTCCATCCCATTCAATTGCTCTTCCAGATTTTTTGCGGTCTCTGACAGAATTACTATGTCATCGGAAAACCGCAATGATTTTATTTCTTCTCCCTGTACTTTAATGCCCTCACTAAATTTTTCCTTCCATTCCTTCACTGCCTGCTCTATGTACAGATTAAACAACATTGGGGATAGGCTACATCCCTGTCTAACTCCCTTCCCAACCTCTGCGTCCCTTTCCTGCCCTTCGTCTCTAATAACCGCTGTCTGGTTTTTGTATAGGTTGAATATAACTCTTCGCTCCCTATATTTTACCCCTTATACCTTCAGAATTTGGAAGAGTGTATTCCAGTCGACATTGTCAAAAGCTTTCTCCAAATCGACAAACGCTAAAAACGTAGGTTTGCCTTTCCTTAGCCTATCTCCTAAGATAAGTCGTAATGTGAGTATTGCCTCCCGTGTTCCTACATTTCTTCTAAATCCAAACTAATTTTCCCCGAGGTTGGATTCCACAAGTTTTTCATTCGTGTTTTTATTTTGCACCCATGACTTATTAAACTGATAGTTATGTAATTTTCACACTTGTCTGCACTTGCTGTCTTTGGAATTGGAATTACAATATTCTTCTTGAAGTCAAAGGGTATTTCCCCTGTCTCATGCAGCTTGTATACCAGGTGATAAAATTTTTCACGACTGGCTCTCCTAACGATATCAGCAGTTCAAACGGAATATCATCTACTCCAGGGGCCTTGTTTCGACTCAAGTCTTTCAGCGCTCTGTCAAATTCTTCTCGCAGTACCGTATCTCCTATCTTATCTTCCTGCACTTCGTCTTCCATTTCTAGAATACTGCCTTCAAGTTTACGTCCTTTGTATTGGCCCTCTATATATGCCTTCTACAGTTCAGCTTTCTCCTCTTTGCTTAGTACTGGTTTTCCGTGTGAGTTCTTGATATTCATGCAGCTGTTTTTCTTGTCTCAAAATATCTCTTTCATTTTCCTTTAGGCGGTATCTATACTTCCCCTAGTTATGCGTTCTTCTACGGTTCTGCATTTTCTCACACTGTTGTATCCGGTTTCTCAGATATTTTCGGCACCCTCTAGAAGGCCATCTGGTAAACATGTAATAAATACGGAAAGTTATAAAAATGTGCGTATCGTTTTTTTTTACTTTTCCCAAGAGGCGGGGCGAAGAGTCGTTCGCCGCAACCCCGCCCCACCAGCCACCAGCAGCTTTTTCTTTCTCTCTCTCTTTTTTTTTTTTTTTTTTTTTTTTTTTTAAATGCGAATCCGGCGTACTACTATCACTGCACTGAGCCTTCACGGTACTAGAGTCTTTCTGCTGAGCCACAGTTTGCTGACGATGAGATTTCTGTCACCACCCTCCCTCCCTCCTTCCAGCAGACCAACCTGGATCGGTCCCTGCTCCTTTTTAAGGAAACCATACGTTTAATGCAGTCCTGCACATGGGAATTCTATTGTTTATTTAATCGGTTTTTTTCGCTGGTGTATTTCCAATCTCTGAGCACGAAAAAACTGGAAAGATTGATATCATCCATGCAGTATCCCTCCGAACAATACATAAGCTTTCTTATTCTTATTACTTTTATGCATCATCATCATCATTAGAGACTGATTATGCCTTTCAGCGTTCAGTCTGGAGCATAGTACCTCTAATAATATTCCTACGTGATCCCCTGTTCAATGCCAACATTGATGCCTCGTCTGATATTATGCTTTTTACTTAAAAATCATTCTGCACCGAATCTAAGTACTTTCTTCTAGGTCTACCTCGACTCCTCTTACCCTCCACTGACGAGCTCATGAGTCTCTTAGGTAACCTTTCTTCTCCCATGTGTGTAACATGACCCCACCATCTCAGTCTGTTCTCTCTAACTGCTTCATCTGTGGTGTTCATTCCCAGCTTTTCTTTGATTTCCTCATTATGGACACCCTCCTGCCATTGTTCCCATCTATTGGTACCTGCAATCATTCTTGCTACTTTCATATCTGTAACCTCTATCTTATGAATAAGGTAACCTGTAGCCAACCAACTTTCACTCCCATACAACAAAGTTGGTCGAAAGATAGAGCGGTGCTCTGCTAAGTTAGTCTTGGTACTTACTTCCTTCTTGCAGAAGAGAGTATATCTTAGCTGAGCACTCACTGCATTAGCTTTGCTGCACCTCGATTCCAGTTCTTTCGCTATGTTGCCATCCTGTGAGAAAATACATCCCAGGTACTTGAAATTTTCTACCTGTTCTAATTTTGTTCCTCCTCTTTGGCACTCAATCTGTTTGTATCTCTTTCCCACAGACATTACTTTCGTTTTGAAGATGCTGATCTTCATATCATAAACCTTGCACCTCTGATCGAGCTCTGAAATATTAGTTTGCAACGTTTCAATCGAATGGGCCATTACAACTAGGTCATCCGCATATGCGAGACTACTTATTTTGTTTTCACCTATTTTAATCCCGCCCTGCCAGTCTACTGTTTTCAACATATGATCCATGAATAGTGTGAACAACAGTGGTGACAGGTTACAGTCTTGTCTTACCCCTGAAACTACCCTGAACCATGAGCTCAATTTGCCATCTATTCTAACTGCTGCCTGACAGTCTACGTAAAGCCCCTTAATTGCCTGCAGAAGTTTGCCTCCTATAACTTACCATAATATTGAAGAACTGACAGTAGCTTCCTCCTAGGAACACGGTCATAAGCCTTTTCCAGATTTATGAAACATAGATACAATTCCCTGTTCCACTCATAGCACTTTTCCATCACCTCCCGTAAGCTAAAGATCTGGTCCTGACAGCCTCTAAGAGGCCTAAACCCACACTGATTTTCATCTAACTTGTCCTCAATTAATACTCGCACTCTCCTTTCAACAATACCTGAGAATATTTTGCCTACAACACTAATTAAAGATGTACCTCGATAGTTGTTGCAATCGTTTCTGTTTCCATGTTTGAAAATCCTGTGTAACCATTTGAGACCTGATATTCCACTGTATTTGACGAGTTCCGACTTGATTTCATCCACCCCAGCCGCTTTATTGCACTGTAATCTATTACTTTTATTTCTTCATTAAATTAAATAATATGTAGTTGATTTTGCCGCTATTTGACTGTGTAAGTATCTTCATTCTTTTCATATACTAACCTAGATTTCGGACTTAGAACCAATTTCAAGTGCAAACTGTAAGATATTGAATATCACAATAAGGGCAGAATGAAACTTTCACTCTGTAGCGGAGTGGGCGCTGATATGAAACTTTCTGGCAGATTAAAATTGTGTGCCGGAAGACATGGCTTAGCCACAGCCTAAAAAGCCATCTCTCCACTATATCATTTCTTCCAGGAGTGCTAGTCTTGCATGTTTCGCAAGAGAGCTTCTGTCAAATTTGGAAAGTAGGATGCGAGGTACTGGCGGAAGTAAAGTTGTGAGGCGGCATCGTGAGTCGTGTAGGGATATTTCAGTCGCGCATTCCCCCGAAAGGCAAAGTCCTCAGGTTCGAGTCCCGGTGCCGGCACACAATTTTAATCTGCCAGGAAGTTTCATCACAATAAGGGTTTGAATTTATTTATGTATTACAATAAGTATAGTTACTAAAGATACATAATGTAAAATTAAATATGATACTACCACCTTAAATTACGTCCATCCAATCAATTGTTACTTACAGCTTCCCAAGTCTTCATTATCGAACATAATAGGCATGAATATGTGCATCCATATGAGTCATTATCTCATTTGTTTATCTGTAAAAAGAGGAGGCTTCTATTAAGAAAGTGATATACAATTTCTACAGTAAAACATTTGTAACTCACAACTCACACCTCACTAACATTTATTTTCTAAATACAATAAATAATTTAACAAATTACTACATATAGAGTGTTAGTGCAATACAACACATGCATTCTTTACTCCATTACGGCAGTTATACAGGGTGTTACAAAAAGGTACGGCCAAACTTTCAGGAAAGATTCCTCACACACAAAGAAAGAAAATTTGTTATGTGGACATGTGTCCGGAAACGCTTAATTTCCATTTAGAGCTCATTTTAGTATTTATCTTTGAATATCAATTGAAATAATTCGTACAGACAATTGTCAAAATACCCAATTGTTTAGTTAGTATGTACTGTACTTGCTCGATTCATCGCCGGTTAGCCCAATTGAAGGAAGGTAATGTTGACTTCAGTGATTGTGTTGACATGCGACTCATTGCTCTATAGTACTAGCATCAAGCACATCAGTACGTAGCATCATCTGGTTAGTGATCATCACAAACGTGGTTTTACAGTCATCGCGATGTTTACAAATGCAGAGTTGGCAGTTGCCCATTTGATGTATGGATTTGTTGGTGATGTCTTGATTGGGCCGCATGTTCGTCCACCTACGTTCACTGGAGCACGTTATCATGATTTCATACGGGATACTCTACCTGTGCTGCTAGAAATGTGCCTTTACAAGTACGACAACATGTGGTTCATGCACGATGGAACTCCTACACATTTCAGTCGACGTGTTCGTACGCTTCTGAACAATAGATTCGGTGACCGATGGATTGGTATAAACGGACCAATTCCATGGCCTGCACGCTCTCCTGACCTCAACCCTCTTGACTTTCATTTATGGGAGCATTTGAAAGCTCTTGTCTACGCAACCTCGGTACCAAATGTAGAGACTCTTCGTGCTCGTATTGTGGACGGCTGCGATACAATACGCCATTCTCCAGGGCTGCATCAGCGCATCAGGGATTCATGCGACGGAGGGTGGATGCATGTATCCTTGCTAACGGAGGACATTTTGAACATTTCCTGTAACAAAGTGTTGAAGTCACGCTGGTACGTACTGTTGCTGTGTGTTTCCATTCCATGATTAATGTGATTTGAAGAGAAGTAATAAAATGAGCTCTAACATGGAAATTAAGGGTTTCCGGACACATGTCCACATAACATATTTTCTTTCTTTGTGTGTGAGGAATTTTTCCTGAAAGTTTGGCCGTACCTTTTTGTAACACCCCGTATATATAACATTTATTTTAATTTTCTGTAAGAAACAGTCTAGAGCGTAAACTTTTTAATTTATTTGCAACTAATTTCAATCGAGAGGAGAATCATCTTCAGGTCACTCTACAGTTGGCAGAGCATATACTACACAGTGACAGTACCTGGAGGCATCTGTAGCACCTGCTCCTTTCATCTCCATCTTTGGTGTGGCCTGTATACGGTCCAATATTGAATTGAAACTAATTCCAAATAAATTCAAAAGTTTGCGCTCTAGACTGTTTAAAAAGTTTAACAAGAAGAAAGCTGACAACCCAGAAAGTTTCCAAACATATCATTTTACATTTCAGTTTAATTTTAGTTACACATTATGAGGAACAGCCCTCCACTGAGGACAATTCTATTTTCAGAATTATTCAACTCCTCGCCACATGTAGGTGATCCATACACATTTTTAATACTTGCACAACCTTTATACCTAGAATTCTATAATACAGATAACTTTTTCATGTATATTACCTACCTATTTTCAGATTCTTAAGAATTTTAGAATTTTTATTTAAATTCAACTGTGTGTATCATAACATTGTTTAAGAAAGAAATACGATGGAGATGCAGGCACTGCGCACCCCATCTCTTAAGTTCACCACCATAATTTCAATTTGGGTATTTGATACGTGAGTGATTCAGTGTATAGTGTTCAGTTTCATAAATTGTATCTCTGTATATCCTAAAATCGTTTAAATAAGAATGGAGATGGACATAGTGTACGTATTTAGCGTCCCACCACTTATGTTCACCATCCTAATTTTAATTTGTTTGTTTGGCCAGTTATATAATGATCACTTATGTGCATAAAAATAAGTGAATCTCATGTATAGGGCTTGGTCTAACACTTTCCTCGTGAAGCAAATGGTGGCGCACAACAAAACGGATATCTCAAAATATAAAGACCTTGATTTTTACTCTAAATTTTTGCTAATATTATAACCTAATGGAATAATTAGTCAGAACTTTCAGTTGTTTTCACTAAAATGAATTACATTACTACTTTCCAACAAAGGAGTTATGTAATACTAGTTACTATTTAACACAAATAAGTCATATTTTCACATTCTACCATAATATTAAGGGAGTGCTATGCATTTTGCATGATAGTACATTTTCTCAATGTAGGCTATATACTTTTGAAT
Source organism: Locusta migratoria (assembly GCA_026315105.1). Taxonomy (NCBI): domain Eukaryota; kingdom Metazoa; phylum Arthropoda; class Insecta; order Orthoptera; family Acrididae; genus Locusta; species Locusta migratoria. The sequence goes on along the minus strand of CM048745.1, from coordinate 106,529,723 downwards.
TTTTCCATAAGTAATAATGTAAAAGTAAATTTGACATGTAAACCGAGTTCTGCAAGTTAACCTTCCTCAAATGTAGTTTTTTCTTACATTCTGCAAATAGATATTCGAATACTTTGTCATATAACAGATTGCAGCTAAACATCTTTGTGCTCTACACATTGATATTATTCTAAACACGGGCGACATTTCTCTTGATTATCTTCACATTCGATCACAGTAAATTCAAAGTGTTTCTGTTCTCTACGAAGGATGAGTCACTGTATAGTAACTGTATGATTTGTTCAATAAACGTCAACACGTCTAAATTATATTGTGAGAGTTATTTATTATTCATTTATAACTCAGATGGACGAGGACTTGCGAAGCTCTATATACCAACTGATTGGATGGAAGTAAATTAAGAAAGTAGCATCATATTTAATTTGACATGACGTATTTTCAGTACTTATAATTTTGCTAATATGTATGCCTAAATGTATTCAAACCCTTATTTTGATATTCAATATTTTACAGTTTACACTTGAAAATAGCTCTAAAGTTGAAATATGGCTAGTGTATCAAAAGAACAAAGATAATTATACAGTGAAATGACAGTAAATTCATTTACAAATTATCGAACAACAGTGGCTCATCAATATAACATAATATTTAAATCATAAGATATTAGTAGTTGTCCATAGAAATTCGTCTGCAATAAGTATTATGGATTGTTTGTGTGAGTAACAATATAGCGCTAGATTCTAAACACTTTGCAGAAATAACCAGTGCAGACTTTCTATCTTATAGCAGCATTTGTCTGATGAGAGCCACACAAGTCACGTAGTTTCTGTAGTTTTCTGCCTTCACATATGCCAATTTAGAGATGAAAATAAGTTGCGCTGTCGACATATAGTTACGGTTGTCGGGCAACATTCAGCTTGCGAGAAGGGGAACTCCCAGCTTGACGATTACTTTATTCAGTTTGGGCGAATTACTTATGTGGCGCATGCAGTAAAGTTGTAGGTGATTTAGTGCAACAGTTTTACCTAAACGTTTTTAATAAAAAATGCGATTAAATTTCGGGTTTATTCTCTTACCGCCTACAGGAAAATAAAAGAGTTATTTGGAGATAAGAAAAGCATCTTTATGAATATCAAGAACTCAGAAGTAAAACCAGTACTAACCAAAGACGGGAAGGCTGAACTGTGGGAGTATATAGAGGGCCTATACAAAGGAAATAAACTTGAAGGCTGCATTCTAGAGAAGGAAGACGAAGTGGAGGAAGATGAGATAGGAGATATGATACTGCGAGAAGAATTTGACAGAGCGCTGAATGACTTGAGTCGAAATAAGGACCCTGGAGCAGATGATATTCCGCCTGAACTGCTGATATCATTGGGAGAGCCAGTCGTGAAAAAATTGTATCACCTGGTATGCAAGATGTATGAGACGGGGGAAATACCCTCCGATTTCAAGAAGATTATCGTAATTCCAATTCCAAAGACAGCAAGTGCAGGCAAGTGTGAAACGTACAGAACTATCAGTTTAGTAAGTCATGGTTGCAAAATACTAACACGAATTATTTACAGACGAATGGAAGGACTTATGGAATCCAACCTCGGGGAAGATCATTTTGGATTTAGGAGAAATGTAGGAACACGGGAGGCAAATCTCACATTACGACTTATCTTACAAGATAGGCTAAGGAAGGGCAAACCTACGTTTTAGCGTTTGTCGATTTGGAGAAAGCTTTTGACAATGTCGATTTGAATACACTCTTCCAAATTCTTAAGGTAGCAGGGGTAAAATATAGGGAATGAAGAGTTATATTCAACCTATACAAAAACCATATAGCGGTTATTAGAGTCAAAGGCCAAGAAAGGGACGCAGAGATTGAGAAGGGAGTTAGAAGGGATGTAGCCTTTCCCCAATGTTGTTCAATCTGTACATTGAGCAGGCAGTGAAGGAATGGAAGGAGAATTTTGTAGAGGGCATTAAAGTGCAGGGCGAAGAAATAAAAACATTGCGGTTTGCCGATGACATTGTAATTTTGTCAGAGGCAGCAAAAGATGTGGAAGAGCAATTGAATGGAATGGATAGTGTCTTGAAAGGAAGATAAAATATGAATATTAACAAGAGTAAAATGAACGTAATGGAATGCAATGTCAGAGAATCAGGTGATACTGAAGGTATTAGATTACGTAATGAGACAATAAAAGAAGTAGATGAATTTTGTTATTTGGGTAGCAAGATAACTGCTGATGGCCGAAGTAAAGAAGATATAAAATGCAGAATGGCTTTGGGAAGAAAAGAGTTTGTAAAGAAGCGAAACTTATTAACATCCAATATTAATTTAAATGTTAGGAAGTCCTTTCTGAAATCATTTGTCTGGATTGTAGCATTGTATGGGAGTGAAAGGTGGACGATAAGGAGTTCAGATAAAAAGAAGATAGAAGCTTTTGAAATGTGGGCCACAGACGAATGATGAAAATTAGATGGGTATATCACCTAACTAATGAGGAGGTGCTTAACCAAAGTGGGGAGAAAAGGAGTTTCTGGCATATCCTGACTAAGAGAAGGAATAGATTAGTTGGACACATTCTAAGACATCAAGGAATTGTCAACTTAGCATTAGAAGGAAGCGTGTTGGGTAAAAATCGTAGAGGGAGACCGAGGGACGAATACAGTAAGCAGATTCAAAAGGATGTAGGTTGCCGAACGTATTCTCAGATGAAGAGACTTGCACAGGTCAGGCTAGCGTGGAGAGCTGCAACAAACCAGTCTTCGGACTGAAGACCACAACAACAACTCCTACCAGTGACAATTTAAGTGTATAAAATAATTGTAATCCAGCTATCCCTCAAACAATGTACTCCAAAGAGAAGCATCAATTCTTGTAAATTGGCAAATAATGTGACTCACGGTTTGTCAGAGGAAGACCACACTTTACGTCTTTTCCGTATACGAGATTGAGCTGCGAGATTGCAGTAAAGCTCGTATTTACATTACCTGTCAACAGACTAAATAAAAGTGCTGCCTCCCCTCGCAGCAATATCCGCCCGACTTCTATCAGCTTCACTGTCTTCGGTTATTATTATTCAATAGGGAGTCAGCTGCGCTCCCATAAACTTGCTGTCGAATCAACGGAAAGAAAATAAACAAGGGGAACGGAAATGCAGCCTGAGAGGAGCGTATAGGACGGGAAGCGGTTCCACTTTGTTATTCAGATACGAGCAAGCAATTTCTCCGCCGTGTTTTCGCTCTACATTTCAGGACTTTCTGCATCCTCTGCGTATCATTAGGATGCAGATTTCTGATGACGCAACTTTTCTTGGGGAATTTGTGTGTGTGTGTGTGTGTGTGTGTGTGTGTGCCTGCGTATGTGTGTGTGAGGGGAGGGGGGAGCGAGGATAAAAGGGTGTCAGTTTCCATATTCGAAGATTTCTGACATCGATTGAAGTGAGAAATGGATGCGCTATCAGCCAATGTAGCATTTCCACTCTCAGAAGAACGACTTCCATATCCGAGGATTTCTGACATAGATTGAGGTAAGAAATGGACGCGCCACACGTCGATGTTCTAGTTCCACTCTGAGAAGAGAGAGAGAGTCCGCCAAAAAAAATTTCTCTCTTGTACGTTCTGTTCGCACCAGAGGAGCACTTGCACACTACTTCCTGAATTATTTGTTGGATGTTTCCAATCTCCGTCTTTTGCTGTAGTTACTGCGCTTTTCAGTTCCATTGCCGCGGAAACTATTCCCTGATGTTCTAACAGATATCATTTTATATTAACAAAGGGTTGCAGTGGTTGGAAAGGGAGTAAGACAGGGTTGTAGTCTTTCTCCATTGTTATTCAATTTGTACATTGAGCAAGCTATAAAGGAAAGCAAGGAGAAATTTGGAGAAGGAATTAAAGTTTAGGGTGAAGAATTAAAAACATTGCGTTTTGCCGACGACATAGTAATTCTGTCAGATACAGCAAAGGACCTGGAAGAGCAATTGAACGGAATGGACAGTGTGCTGAAAGGTGCATATAAGATGAACATTAACAAGAGCAAAACTAGGGTAATGGAGTGCAGTGTAAGAAAATCAGGTGATGCTGAAGGAATTAGATTGCGTAACGAAGCAATAAGGGAGGTAGATGAGTTTTGTTACTTGGGTAGTAAAATAACAAATGATGGTCGCAGTACAGAGGATATAAAATGCAGAGTGGCAATGGGTAGAAAAGCGTTCCTGAAAAAGAGAAATTTGCTAACATCGAATATTGATTTAAGCCTAAGGAAATCCTTTCTGAAGGCATTTGTATGGAGTGTTGCCTTGTATGGGAGTGAGACATGGACGATAAACAGTGCGGACAAGAAGAGGATTGAGGCTTTTGAAATATGGTGCTACAGAAGAATGCTGAAGATTAGGTGGGTGGATCGCATAATGAGGAGGTACTGAACAGAATTGGGGAGAAAAGAAATTTCTGGCATACCTTGACTAAAAGAAGGGATAGATTGGTAGAACACATTCTTAGACATCAAGGAATTGTGTATTTAGCGTTGGACGGAAGTGTGTGGGGTAAAAACCGCAGAGGAAGACCAAGAGATGCATGCAATAAGCAGATTCAGACAGATGTAGGTTGCCATTCTTATGAGGAGATGAAGAGGCCTGCTCAGGATAGAGTATTGTGGAGAGCTGCATCAAACCAGTCTCCGGACTGAAGACCACAACAACAACTAACAATTCTTTTGGTCGTGTTTTCTATAGATTTCTATCGTCCTCGATTCTGCGAGTAATTCCTCAATCCCATACAACATCTGGCAATAAAGTTCGGTAGATAGTCCTGCAACATTAACGTTGGTGAGCTATGTGAATGGGCGGCGACATGGTTTGGTTTGCTGACTGGTGCGACAGTTGTGTTGACTTATTTTTATATTTGGCTTTAACTTGCGGCTTTTAAGGCGTAGATTACGTCTTGATTTTCACAGTTGTATTGTATTTATAGGTTCAAAATTCTATTTGTCACCTCAGTGTGAAAATAAAGTTGGTAGACCTGGTACTTCTTCGCAGTTACTAAAATTTGTTCGTTCTGGATTTCATTTAAACTTAAAGACTTTTTTGTAATGTTTGACCATGAAAATCCGTTTCTCAGGGGCTGATATTTAATAAACCAAAGAATAAAAATTTGAATCAGTGAGTCCCGATAGTTCTGATAATTTGACGCCCATCACAAAGATACTGTTTTTGCCTGATCCTTTTCCTTTATAGAATTATTCTTTAGACAATTTCACCATAAGTTTCTACTAACCAAAACTGTTAGATATATTCCTTCACACATTAATTAAATTATTAGGAACGTGACAGATATATTTTCACTTTTAGAATATGCTGGGACGATGTTAGGGAACTAAATACTCGAATAACTATTTAAGACTTTTTTAAGCTTCATAGATTCTCTATTTTGAAATTAATAGTTACATTCACAACACTTTCACAGTGCACACTTTCTAAGTTCACAATTCGTGATTATTTTCGTTAAAGTTTGTTTTTATTAATCTCTCTGGATCCTATATATTGATTACGAACTTTAATTCTTCCAGATACGTCTTTAAAAATTTATTGCATTAAACTTGCCAATAAGTTCAAATTTCATCTCAAGAATGTACATCAGTTTATTACGGGAGGCAGAAGTTTCTAATTCTTCCGTCCTAGACTATCCCGATCAAAGCCAAATGTTCGCTTTCGTGTATGATGATCACGATATAAAAGTTTATAATAAAAATAAGCTAAACACGTAGAGAGCTAAGCACATAGAGAAAGCTGAGCACATAGAATGAGTAACTCAACTGCGGGTACTACGAGGCGCGTCCAGAAAGTAAGTTCGGTTTGGTTATATAAAACGAACGGGTACACATACAGAAAAGATATTGATTGTACAAAAATCTACAACTGTTAAACTACTTTTCTACATAGCTACCGAAATTTTGTAGGCAACTGTCGTAGCATGGCGCAAGATTCTGTGTGACTTTTTCATAGAATGTTGCCGCCTGTGTATTCAACCATGTTGTAACATGTTCTTTCAGCTCGCCATCATCGTTGAAGTGTTGTCCACCAAGGACATATTTTAGGTGCAATAAGAGGACTACTGTCAAAAGACTTTTTTTTTCACGATAATGCCTGACCTCACACACCGAATGTAACCAAACAATTCTTATGGAAATTTCAATGGGACCTGTTTGATCATCCTCCATACAGCTCGGACCTCTGTCCTAGCGACTTTCATCTTTTCTTACACCTAAAATCTGTCCTTGGTGGTCAACACTTCACGATGATAAAGAGCTGTTGTCACATGGTTGAATACACAGGCGGAAACCTTCTGTGAATGATGCATGGAAAAAATTTCGGCAGTTATGTGGTAAAGTATTTTAAGAGTTGTAAAATTTTTTGCAATTAAAATTTCTTCTGTATCTGTGTACAATTTCATTTTATTACCAAACGGAACTTACTTTCTGGACGCGCCTCGTATTTATAATAGCTATCTGACAAATGATCTCTGATTTACGAGATGTTTTGCCCTAAGTATTCCCTGGATACTATTACTCTGAATTACGCTGATATAATTTGAATTTACTAAAAATTTTGAAAAATGAGAAAATTCTGCCTCTTGACAAATTATTAAAATTACGTAACGATGAAAAATATCGGAATACCGTGATTCTAATGCTATGGTCGCGATGTGATGTCACAGCTATGAACTACAGTTACCTTACTGTCCTTCGAAATAGTTACCTACCAAAACCATGCTCTGCTGAGCTTTGCGAAACATGTCCTGGAATCTTTGCGCAAACAAATACTTGGGGATGATGTTCAAAAACCTCGTCACGTTTCGTTGGGTGTCAGAAATTCGGCAAATCTGTTTCCTTTCAAAGCGAATTTGAGTCAAAGGAATGGGAAGCAGTTTGAAACATTGAGATTTGCCAGAAACTGACTGACGATATTGGCTGTGAGTGGGCGATAGTTGTGAACAAAAATCCAGGAATCTTGTTGTGCATACTGGGGTCGCACCCTGCATAGACGTTGTCTGCCAGAGGTCAGAAGTTTAACGTTCCTTGCAGCGATGAATGTCGTTCCCTCAGGTAGAAATTCCATATGGATAATGCCTTGACTATCGAAAAAAGCGATCTCGTCGCCTTTGGTTATTTCATACTCGTCCTGGTCTAGTCGTCAGTAAAGGTAATGGTGCAGGTATCGAAGTAAAATGTAACAACTATTCAGATTAATAATACAAGTTTTATTGGCTGAAACTGATAATACTCAACGTTAGAACATATGTCTTTTTCTTCTCTCTTCTTGCTTCTTGCGCCGTCGTCCGTATGATGCTAGCTGCACTAACAAGGAAAGTACTTGGGCTCGAACAAACACATATACTTCAAAATCGTACGAGAGATAATGTAAAGATCCCTTATTGCACTACTAACACTCCCGCATCTGCAAAACTCTGCAGTCGTCCATTAGAGACCTCTGAGTGTGCCTTGCCACACTGCACTTTGAACTGTCGGTTCGCCAGTAGGGACGGTGCAGTAGAGGCCGTCAAACACGGCGTGGCTCCCGCTCGTTCCCGCCAGAGGGAGCGGCTGGCGAGACCGCCGCACCCGGGAGCCGGCAGTGCCGATAACACAGTCTCGGGAGCGAGAAGATTCGGTACTCCCGGCTGGCCTGGCATGTGGAACAGCCGACAGCAGTGCGCATGCGCACGACCAGCCCCTCTCACGACGCCGTTAATTATTGCGCCCGTCCGGCACACGTCTACGACGGTGCGTTCACACTGCCGGCCGGGCCGAGCCGAGCGGCGATGTGCCAAGACGAAAAAGAGGGGGAAAAACAACTTTTTCGATTTTCAAGTTGTAAGAAATTTGGACGGTATATAACACCACATCGCATCGTTTTATCAACTTATTTTTTCATTACAAGCTTTACCTTGCCTGTGAAAAAATAAAAAGTCTACTTTTCATTCCGCACGAGTTTTCAGTTTCGTAAAGCTCCTCACTCGATTTTGATGAAAGTATTCGGTTAAAAAATCTGATTTTTGGACACAGGGTTGTACAACATCTTAGCTTTCCAATAAAACATTCACCTTTTCGAAATTCGTAACAATCGTTTTCAAATGATGCTTTGTGTCAGGTATGCGCACTTGATTTACAAATCGTGTATTGAAAAAGTTCGATAGCGGGCAGCTTACTGTATTATGCATTTTAGGCCATACATTACAGCGAGTGAAATTGAGCTAAAAGAACAGAAAAGTTTTTGAAACGGTAGTCGCACTGATATCTACCTCCTTTCACAAGTAATTGTGAATTATCTGAGCAGCATCATGCTGCGACCGCAAGCCAACGAACTCGGCGTGTGTTGAGCGTGGCGTAAAGCACTGCAGTGCAGAAAAAAAATATTTGCTTGTCACGTATGTTGGTCCCTCGTGATGTGTTAATAATTCATAACCAGAAAATAGCTATACTCTTGGGTGGCAACCGATTACAATGGACAATGATCTGCTATGGTTTTATGTAAGGTAATACTTAAGAGGTATACAAGTAGTTCGTTTTCCACATTGTACAATTAATGGAATACATATTTCGTGTTTCAAACTTCAAGAGCAGAAACAATTAATGTAAACTGCAAATTTGCTATTGATGGACTGAAATAAAATTTCTGAAATTCTACTCAATGACTTTCTAGTTGAGAATAATAAACGGAAGAAACCCAAAAATATACTTACATTTATTGATGCATCTACACCTAAGATTACATTGTTTAGCCTTCTCTTAAGCCGGCCGCGGTGGCCGAGGGGACTGCGGCGCGCCAGTCACAGTCTGCACGGCCACTACGGTCGGGAGTTCGAATCCCCCACTCGGGCATGGATATTTGTGTCGTCTTTGGTATAAGGTAGTTCATAAGTAGTTTGTAAGTTTAGGGACTGATGACCCCGCTGTTAAGTCCCTTAAGCTTAACAAACATTTGAAGCTTCTCTAATTTTCGCTTTTGTAACTCCCAGAAAATGTTCTACCACAAGGTGAAACAATTTATATACAGTGTCTCACATAAAAGCGCTATTCCTCAGACGTAGACTAAAGTAGGAGTACATAGCAGTAAAATTAAAGACATTTAGTTACCTCCTGATAAGGGATGCTGCAACTTATGGCCATGGGGGGTACGTCAGGTGTGCCAGATTTATGTGGTACACGCTGTACTATGTTTCAGCTTATCTCCACTTTCAAAGAACTCCACACGGTTCTCAGAATTTGTATTTATTTTGTTAGGAAGCTCTCTGATGGGAACTGCTTTTCTATGAACATTTCCAGAATCTCACAATTTTCCTTGTCTCCATGGTACTTTCATCGATTTTTATACTTTCAATGAAAGGAAAACGCGCAGATTTAGTTTAGCTTCAGACAATGCAGATCAGTAAAGGATGAGAAGCAGGTGTCATTTGTTTCATGTTGTGATTTGTTTTTTCGTTCTTAGTGGGCTTGTGGCCAGCAACAAGGGATCGTCACCCACTGTCAGTAGAAGATCGAAGGAAACACAGGTGTGACCATCTACTTTGATCCAGCTGTTAATTGATTTTGTAATTTTATTACTATTGTTTGCACACTGTAGTGACTCATAGAATTATAAGCACATTAGAAATATGTGATATGGACCCATCCCATTAATTTCGACTAACATTTAGGAGAGTTTTTCCTTAAGTGAAAAACTAAACATTTCTTAATTTTTTAAATACATATTATAGAATTAATAGTATTGGAGGAAAAATAAATGTATTATCATAAGTATAATTAAAAAAAAATCATGCAGAGGAGCTTTAGCTGAAAGCAGGCTGGAGACTTGTGATACTTGTGCTGCAGAAGCAACACCATACCCAATTGGTTCGTGCCGGCGCCGACTCGCGCCGTTCATATTAAAGATATCGAATGTTAAAGGAAGGAAATACTCTCCTAAATGTTAGTCTATATGGATGGAACGAGTGCATTACCACCTATTTCTTATGTTCATAAAATTCGACGGTTCGCTACAGTGTGAGAACAATAGTAATAAAACTAGGCGACCTGTGCAAATACTTTGCAACATTAGTGGCCAGTCATGTGAAATGGAAATAAGTAAAATTAAATATTTATCATTTAAAAATATTTATTATAGATAGTAACAGTATACAGAATATTATATAAGCTTGTGTTTTCTTACATTCATATCAAAACACTTATTTAAAATCAATTATAATTATAAAATAGTTTCTTTTAATATATAAGAAAGATAGAGGACACTTGCGAATACTTCGCACCGTTAGTGGAATGACTAAAACGTTGGGATGACATGGAAGTAAAGTTGAATGATCACGCATAGCTTTCTTCAGAATCAATCCGTACAAGTGTTTAAAAGCCCTTATGAACGATCTTGATCCGTTGAGTGTTGTTAGGTCAAAGACAACTGTGTACTTTATTTAGAATCGAAGATATCCTAAAACAAACCGATTAAAATATTCATTGCAAGGACAGAAGTATCCCGCGTTTGAATGAAAGTAAAGGAAGGAGAGACTTAAGTTAATTATGATACTTGATGACAAATCTGCGAATAAATACCTTCCGTTTAAAGCGAAAATGAAGAAATCGGGTCAGATAAAACGGCCTGAACGAATGACTTTAATTTACAGCCAGGACATCCCCATAAGAAATATACAGAAGGAAATCCCGTTTGAGTGTAGATAAAGTGGATGAATACCTTTAGTTTTACACAAAAATGAAGGAAATCAGCTGGGTAGTTTAGTCTGTCCGACTGACTTTAGTTTTCGTAGATTCTTTTAATATATAATATAATAAAATCAATGAACTGTTAGCTGGATTTTTGAAGTGGCCAGCAATCGATCTTCTGCTGACAGTGGATTGGGATTCCTTATAGGTGGTGACAAGCTCTCCCCTTCCCTCGGAAAAAAAAAGTTAGAAAAAAAGTGACAGGCGCTTCTCATCCTTTACTGACCTGTCCTGCAGTGTCTGAGGCTAAAGTAAACCAGCGTATGTTGAAAATTCGAAAGTACCATCTTGCAAACAAAGAAAATTGTCTTCAAATGATACAGAAAAATGTTCGTAGAAACGTTGTTCGTCTCAGACAGCTTACTAAAAGCAACTCAGTTCATTCTTACTTTCATCTCAGATGTGAAAGTACCGCATTTATGTCGACACACTGTATACAATTATTTTCACCCGGTGGGAACACATTTTCCGAAAGTTACAAAAGCGAAAAGGTAAATATTGTGTCTTAGGAGTAGAATCAATAAATATAAATTATTTTTGTCTTTCTCGTTCACCTGCAACTAGAAAGCCGTTAACTGTAATGTCACAAAATTTTATTTCAGTACATTAAGAGCAAAGTCGCAGTTTACATTACTTTGTTCTTCTCTTCTAGTTCCAAACACGAAATATAAATTCCATGAATTGTATTATGTGGAAAAAACCGGATGTATGCCTCTCAAAGTCAAGTATGATCTGCTGTAAAACCGTAGCAAATAGTTGTCCATTGTAATCGGTTGCCACCCAAGAAAAATTAGTTCATTATTGTTCTCTGATTATGGATCTTTAATACATTACGAGGGCCCGACAAACGTAGCCAGCAATTCAGATTTTTCGGCACTGCAGTGCTTCAGGCTACGCACAACACAGGCTGAGTTCGTAAATTGTGATCGCGGCCCGAGGGCGCTCAGATTACTTGCAATTACTTTTGAAAGGAGGTAGATATCAGTGCGATTACCATTTCAAAAACTTTTTTGTTCTTTTAGCTCCATTTCACTCGCTGTAATATATGGTCTAAAAATCATAGAACAGTAACCTGCCCGCTATCTAACTTTTTCAATACACGATTTGTAAATCAAGTGCATATACTTGAGAAATGGCGCCATTTGAAAACGACTGTTAGGAATTACGAAAAGGTGAATGTCGTATACAAAAGCTAAGATGTTTTACTATAATGTGTCCAAAAATCAGATTTTTTAAACGCATACTTTCATCACAATCGAGTGAGGAGCGTTACGGGACTAAAAACTCGTGCGGAATGAAAATTAGCCTTTTTTATTTTTTCACAGGCAAGGCAAAGTTAGTAAGGAAAAACTAATTTCATAAAACGATGTAGCGTGATCGTGTATACCATCAACAATTTTTACAACGTGAAAATCGAAAAAGTGTATTTTCCCCCTTTTTTGTCTCGGGTACGTCCGGCGCGTTGCGTGAACACGCAGCCGGCGGCGTGCGCCGACTAGGCTGAGGCGGCTCAGCCAAGCGCAGCTCGTCCCGGCGGGCGCGACGAGAACCCGGGAGTAGCGTGACTCGTCCTGCCCGAAACGTCTCGCTCTCGCGAGTGTGACGTCATCGCTCCCCCTCTACCAACCCTTTACCCGCCGCCAGCTGTCGAGAGCGGGGCGCGAGCGCTGCGGGAACCGAGCGGGAGTGGCGGCCGTTTTGACGGGCTCTACGGTGCAGTGTGCCTCCGAAGTTGCGTTTTGAGACGTTATTTATGTAGTGAAGCGTCAAATGGGGCGGCGATTGATAATCGATTCTGCTAAATTATTGCGATTGGTTGAGATGAAGTTACGAAGAACCATTCTTCGTGAAGATGGTATTAGTGTAGAAGATGAATCTTTTGCATGCTTTCTCGTATTTGTTACGGTAGAGAAATATGAGCATAAGTTAGATACTGTTGTTACAAACTCATAATAATGATAATAGGGATGATAATGACGAACAACTCATTGCAAGCGGTAGTGCTACGGTAAGTGCGCGAAGAGGAGATGGAAGCAGTGGCAGTGAATACCAACATTCTTTCGGGAAGAAGGTTAAAATTGCAACTATCAACACGGCTTTTGATGACAATTCGCTAGAGAATATGTACGATGATTATTACATAAGTTATAGTTAAGATATCTGCATTACGTATGGCGTCTACAATTACATCTACAGTGCTATCTAGACCATGATTGCAAAGTTTTGCATAAAAACGACACCCACCAGCACATGGAGTTGTACGTAGAGATACTGTAACCAAACGTTCATACAGATATGTTTGTTCGAGCCCAAGTACTTTCCTTGTAAGACCTTGTTACTGCTAAATTCGTAGCCGCGTTCTAACTTCGTAGCTGCCTGAGCTCTGAATAGAGAGTGACGAGTGCTCACAAGTAACTGCCCTGGTTCTAACTAGTAACTGACCTGAGTCCTGAATAGTAACTGACGGACGTCCAGACGTATGTCGGCCTAGATATAGCCGCTTGTAGAGGGCGCGCATCTTCGGTTACTCCCTCTAGGATGCGCGGCGCCTGCTTACTATTGGCTTTCGGTCGATTGCTGCCTTCTCCACGATTCTTCTCGTACGTCTGGCGTGTGGCGCTGACCTTACGCCACAACCATAAGCATCATTTTGTTGCGTGACTTTTAGGGACTACAGTTTCCCGGTGAGGTGATGTCGGAGAACGCGACTGCATGCTTTGTCGTTTCGTTTCTGGGTCGTACCGGAGACACAAGAATGACACTACGGTCAAGAAACTGAGTGTCGCATTCACTATTTTCACAAAATCCAGTGATATCTCTAAACGTGCCTGCTTCTAATCATGTGATGTGGCACAAGACGTTTTGCTCTCTCTAACTTCTTGTCGCACGGATTCACGGTAAATCTGCAGTTCAACCGTTGTCATGCGCACAGTTAGTCGATGACCGTTCGTCATTAATGTTCTCACTTCCTCAATATTTTCGTCACTGTTGACGGTCGCCGGTCGTCTACTACGGGGACTGTAAGAAACACTTTACCAGCCTCCCAAGAACTGGCAAACCACTCATACACATACTTCATGGAGAATACTTGATCTCGATAACAGGTATCAGCATCGCATTCGTATCTTTAGGTGTCAAATTGATCCAATGCTCATTAATTGTTTTGTTCTCACTTCAGAACGAGTTAAACAAGCGCTTACAGTGGGATAAAAAAGAGAAAAAGAAATAGGGGTAATGTCTTCAAAGTACGAGAAAGTTAATTATTTGAAAGTGAGTATCTGAGTGTATTTTTACCTTCTTTCTACCCTCGGTTCTGTTAGCAAGACACTTCGTGCCAATGTTTCTATTTGTCTACATCTGACGGTAGTAAACAAACGGTAACTGTTTCAAAACAAAGACAGACGACTGTCGCGACGCGAATCACTCGGCGGAATAATGCGCTAACCAGATATTTAACGCGAATATGAATCCAATAAAAACGCGAGCACATAATAACTTTAATGAAGTGAAGCGAAAGCGCACTGAAAAGTCAAAATATATAGCTTCTAGAGAGAAGCCGGTTCCACTTACAACTGAAAATCTGCTGGCTCTGGAGAGGTGCGCTCTGCACGGCGACCACTCGGCAGCTTGACATTGTGGCAGAAAGAAGTGCGTGAGTTGCCGGCAACTGGAGTGGGCACGTCTCGCCCGTCCCCCCGCGGTGTGCTCTCTAGGCGAGTGGCCGCACCGTAGTCGCAGGTTGGACCGGCACTCAGGAGTCCGAGCGAGGTGTCGGGGATCGAAGTGGCGACCCCGCAGTTGGCGGCCGCTGGCGATCCGCCACCGAGCCGGCCGGCACTCGATTATCTCCTGCCCCTTAATGAGCCGCCGTAGTCGGCAGCTCTGGGCCTCGTTACGGCCGGAGCTCACAGCCAGTGCTCAGTGTACAGGGCAGGGACGCCCTCATTATCCGCCTCTGTAAGGAATCGCGCGCCCTACCGCCCCTATTCGCTCCGCGCTCCAGCTACTCCGAGAACCGGGCGCACAATCAGATTCGTTTTCCAGAGAGCCCTCAGCGCAGCTTTTCACAGGTGATTGGGTCACTTTTCCGCTTCCTTACTCGAGAGCTCCTTCTACACCAGGCTGTTCCAGTCTGAGCGTTCGCCTGTGGAATAGGGAGTGCTAACTTGCTGGGTGGGCAGCGCTTCTCGGCAGTGAAGCCGCGGTGGAGTAGCTGAGCGGTCTAAAGCGTCTCGCTGCGGAGCGCGAGGTTGCTCACCGTGGAGGTTCGAGTCCTCCCTGGGGCATGGGTGTGTGTGTGTGTCCTTAGGTTAGTTTACCTAGGTTTAAGTAGTTTGTAAGCTACGGACTGATGACCACGCAGTTTGGTCCGATACACATTTGAAGTCAGCCGTGAGCTGTCGTCGCGTAAATGTAACCAGACTCCTAGCAACGCTGCTGTCGCGGGATAATTTGTACCTTAGGCCGGCCGCCATGATAGTGGCAAGCGTCAGATAAATACGACTGTTGTTAGGAGACACATCGTGTATTATATAGCTACTGCGGTATATACAGGGTGAGTTACCTAACATTACCGCTGGATATATTTCGTAAACCACGTCAAATAATGACGAACCGATTCCACAGACGGAACGTGAGGAGAGGGGCTAGTGTAATTGGTTAATACAAACCATAAAAAATGCACGGAAGTATGTTTTTTAACACAAACCTACGTTTTTGAAACGGAACCCCATTAGTTTTGTTAGCACATCTGAACATATAAACAAATACGTAATCAGTGCCGTTTGTTGCATTGTAAAATGGTTATTACATCCGGAGATGTTGTAACCTAAAGTTGACACTTGAAACCTCCGACGTTCAGTTGCGTGTTGTAACAAACACGGGCCACGGTCGGCAAGCAGCATCTGCAGGGACATGCTTACGATGACGACCGTGTTTGGGAGTGTGGCTGTACTGCACTGTTGTGGTTTGGTCTAGCTGTCGCAGTGTCCGCATGTAGCGCTTGCTGCTATTGTTATTCTGCATCCGTCTTTGCACGCAGAGTCACTGTAGTACACTGTGTTACCAGACGTCTGTGATAGTGTAGTGTTGTAGGAACTGTGACCATGGTGTATTCGAACTTTGAAAAAGCGGAGATGATACTCATCTATGGCGAGTATCGACAAAATGCAGCTGAAGCCTGCAGGGTGTATGCAGAACGGTACCCGGACAGAGAGCATCAAACGTGCCGCATATTTCAAAACATCTACCACCAACTGTGTGCAACAGGTATGGTCGTAGCACGCAAACGGGTCCGTAACAGGCCTGTCACAGGAGAAGCGGGTGCAGTTGGTGTGTTAGCTGCTGTTGCCGTGAACCCACACAGGAGTACACGGGACATTGCGAGAGCCGGTGGACTGAGTTAAAGTAGTGTCTTGCGCATACTGCATCGTCACCGCATTCACTCGTTTCATGTCTCGGTACATCATCAATTACATGGTGATGACTTTAATCATCGAGTGCAATTCTGTCAATGGGCATTGGCAGAGAATGCGTTGCAGTTCCACCTGTTTACCGATGAAGCGTGTTTCACAAACCATGTGGGTAGTGAATATACGGAACATGCATTACTGGTTCGTGGACAATCCTCGCTGGCTCCGACAGGTAGAGCGACAGCGACCGTTTACTGTAAATGTATGGTGCGGAATCATTGGCGACCACCTCATTGGTCCTTTCTTCATTGCAATGGCCCAAACAGCTGCAACATACATCGCGTTTCTACAGAATGATGTGCCAACGTTGCTCGAAAATGTCCCACTGGAAACTCGTCGACGTATGTGGTGTGGTATCAGCATGATGGTGCACCTGCACATTCCGTAATTAACACTAGGCTGACCCTTGACAGGATGTTCGACGGGCGTTTCATAGGACGTGGAGGACGTATAAATTGGCCAGCCCGTTCTCCTGATCTTACACTTCTGGACTTCTTTCTGTGGGGAGAATGTGTACCGTGATGTGCCTACAATCCCAGAGGATATGAAACAACGTACTGTGGCAGCCTGCGGCGACATTACACCAGATGTACTGCGGCGTGTACGACATTCATTACGCCATAGATTGCAATTGTGTCCAGCAAATGATGGCCACCACTTTGAATATCTATTGGTCAGACATGTTGGGACACACTCTACTCCACTCCGAAATTCAAAACGGAAACCACATGTGTACGTGTACCTCACCCCTCATGGTAACGTATAAGTGCGTCAGTGAAAAAGACCAATAAAGGTGTTAGCATGTGGACGTAATGTGCTGTTCTAGTATCTTCTGTACCTAAAGTACATCACCGTTCCCTTTGGATCCCTACTTAATTCGGTGCTCTCCGATATAAACGATCGAACAGCGAAGGAGTGAGTGGTACTCAAGCGTCAACTTTAGGTTACAATATCTCCGGATGTAATAAACATTTTACAATGCAACAATCGGCACTGATTACGAATTTGTTTATATGTTCAGATGTGCTAACAAAACTAACGGGGTTCCATTTGAAAAAAAAAAGGTAGGTTTGTGTTAAAAAACATACTTCCGTGCATTTTTAATGGTTTGTATTAACCAATTACACTAGCCCGTCTCCTCACGTTCGCTCTGTGGAATCGGTTCATCAGTATTTGATGTGGTTTACGAAATATAGCCAGCGGTAATGTTACGTGACTCACCCTGTATACTCAGTTGGTGGTCACGTCTCTACTCTTTGACTATTGCCGTATACATTAAGCACAATGCTGAGAAGCTGCTCAGTGATTAACTACACTGCTTCCCATTTATATTTCTCAGGAATACAAGTAGCCTTACTGCTTTTGTTCAGAGATACTTCCTCTTGCTTAAGAGGCTGTTAGTCAATACAATATAGGATTGAATGAAATAAATAAAAGGCTTTTACAATACTTGTAGCTCTTAAAAACGAGCTACTTTAGGCAGTACTGGTGAACAGGAAGTTTAATAAGTTTCATTTTATCAATGTGTAAAATAACTATTGGGGGCACGTGATCAGTTGCGTCACTGCAGTTGGAATATTTCTCTATGAAATTAATATTTTAACACAGAATTTAAAGCTCATCTACTTTACATATAACTACTAGCTTAAACTCGCGGCTCCGCTCGCGTGTTGGTTGATAATGATAGATAAGCTATCTGTCAGTAGTGTGCTATGAGACTGGTTTTCAAGCATGAAATGAAATACCTTCTTTAGAAACAAACATTTTTAATCGACATTATTAGGAAAGTAAGTAGTGTAAATGAAATCACACGTAAAATGCACTCGTTTCGAAGAATCCAATCACGAAATTCAACAATAATTATTGTAATAATATCACAGATCGAAACGTCAAATCGATTTTTTAAAGAGATCTATTAAAAGAAATGTCTTTTTTTTACTGCTTTATTTATTTTTTCTTATATTTCGTTATTCGTATGCTTATCCTCACAGAGAAAGACCTGAAGACATTGTAGCACGTATAGACCAAAGATATGGTCTGTGGCATCACGTTACGCTGTATGTAACCTCCTTGCTATAGAGTCGCAAACGTCGTCGCTGGCTTTCAGTCCGATTTTTTTTTTTTTTTTTTTTTAATAATTTGACGACTTTCAACCACCATATCTTCCACTCGGCCGGCCGCGGTGGCCGAGGTGACTGAGGCGCTCCAGTCACGGTCAGCACGGTCACTACGGTCGGGGGTTCGAATCCCCCCTCGGGCATGGATATTTGTGCCGTCCTAGTTCGTAAGTAGTTCATAAGTAGTTTGTAAGTTTAGGGACTGATGACCCCGTAGTTAAGTCCCATAAGCTTAACAAACATTTGAACATACTACTACTTCCACTCGCTTATAGCTATCGGAATGGAACTGCTATGGTGTACAACGGGAGATTTCGGACAACCATCACACACAGACCATTCTTTTGCGTTCTGTAGTTTTCGCTGCAGAGCGAAATATTAACACACACACACACACACACACACACACACACACACACACACACACACGCACACACGTAGAATTTTATATACACCGATAACTTTCCATCCCAATACACTGCACACTTTTATCATTATCAACCATCAAGCAACAATGCAAGCAATAAAATCATTTTCAAAGAGTAAATATAATTTTCAAAGAGTAATTATTGTTCCACATTTCGCGTTATATTGTTCAAATTACTAAATATCTATCAGATCGCTATAAACCGTGCCTAAAATCTTCCTCAGGTATAAATTAGTAATTGTACAAATATTTAGCAGGCCGCGGTGGCCGAGGGGACTGAGGCGCGCCAGTCACGATCTGCACGGCAACTACAGTCGGGGTTTCGAATCCTTCCTGGGGCATGAATATTTGTGCCGTCCTTAGTGTTAGCTAGTTCATAAGTAGTTTGTAAGTTTGAGGACTGATGACCCCGTAGCTAAGTCCCATAAGCTATACAAACATTTGAACATTTTGAACAAATATTTAAGTCTCTGCGTCTTGTCGTTCGAACGTGATACGCGTACACCGAACAGGCTTTCATATTAATATATATAGATAAATAGCTATCCGATCGCCATAAAACCATGCCTAAAGCCTTTCCTGGGTAGACATTAGTACTAACTGTACAAATTTTTAGCTCTTTATGTCTTATGGTTCAGACGTGATAAACGTACACCGAACAGATATTCACATTTATAGAGATAACAACTAAAAGTGGTTTGCAGAACTGCGTATAGTTCCATATATGAATGACACATAGCCAAACACGATGCACATTGTGAAGTTTAGCGCTATGGCGATAGTTGCTGGCTTTTGAGCAGTTCACGCGACTGTAAGGTATTTGACTTGCAGCATTAAATATACTAATTAATCGTGCTAGATACCCAAATGCTAATATTAGATAAACTTATTTAAGTTAAAGTTATAGCATACTTCGTGTTCTTAAAAGAATTTGGTAGTGGCTGGTTTCGGTATTCAAAACGTAAGTCGCTACTTCACAGTTATGTACCTGATGGGATATTTCATTTTCAAAGTCGATTTTTAACATTAGCTGTTTCAGGCAGCCCTGTTTCATTATCTGATGCTATAAAATATCTGAATATTGGAGATTACAGCAGGCACTCAAGTAAACACGTAAAGTATTGTGCAACTCTTCGGAAATGAAAGTTTGTACAACAGTTTCAGCGTCGCGGAAAATACTAAAAAAAACTGCCAAAAAACAAGGTCTGACCATGAATTCCGTTCATATTCTGCACTTAGAAAGCAAAAAAAACTAAATTTTATAATTCTGTTTAGTTATAAAGAAGAAACACTGTTGGCCGATTTCTATACCGTATGTGTAATAAATTATATAAATACGCTAAGACGAAAATTGTGGTACAGATTACTAATCTATTCGTACAAGAAGGCCAATGAAAGTTACATAATTCGAAAGATTGTTTGTCGTAGATTTCGCGAATATAAATATTATGTGTGCATTTTGCCATTAAAAGTGGTAATAGGAAGTAGAAATTTTCTTATCTACAGCTTGGATCAAGTTCTACATTGTCCAACAATCAGCTCACTGATTGACTATTCGCCTCGACCAAAGTCGCTGCAATGCAGCGCATCTGCAGTATTAAAATAATGTATTAAAATAAGTGAATATCGAGATATAGATTGCTGGGAACTCACTTTCTTGTGCTGTTCAAATGCTTCATTTTCGCAGTGATTAAGAGTGGTTAAAGGAAATAGATGTTATCATATGAATGCCGATATAAATGATGATGCGCCGGGAGAGGCATGTCGCGGTGCACGGGTGGAACTACGAAGTCGACATGTTATCAGCTCCGGAATTCTGAATATCGCAGTATCGAAATAACATTATTTCTTTGTGTTGTATAAAGATACGAACACCGAAACTGTTGTTCCATTTCAAATGTTAGACTAATGAAAGTTATATAATTCGAAAATGGCATGAGAAGTATATACTTCAGTTTTTATTTGTTGTTATTGTGTCAGGCATTTTCCTTAACACGTAAAAGATACCGTTTCCTACCTTCCTGTTCGGTTAAATTTTACCAAATATCCCAGCGGCCTCCTATGATAATGCTGAATAGTGAGAATACTGTGAGTCTTCATTTTAGCCAATCGCTTGACAACGGTGATGTTTTCTCATGGAAACTTTGCTTGACGTGGGCAATTATTTTTACTGAGCGGACGAGGGTACATACAAGAACCTGTCAGCCATAAAGCAGGAACAGCATTATTTGTTTAATTCATGATCTGTACGATACGCTAATCGAGTCATTCTATGTGGTTCGAACAAATGGGCAAAGATTTTTTATCGTGTTGTTGATGTTGCCAACATAATCACGCGAGGCCGCCGACATGATACGCATAATTTTAGCCCCAGTGACAATTTTAAACACAATTGGTCGGTTTTCGACCACAGTCAATACTAGTTTGCATAAAACCGATAGTTGATGTATATTGAAATAGTCTGAAGCTGTTTCGTAGTTATATATTTAAATGAGACATTGTTTTGGGGACTTAACACGAATGAATACACAGTCAAATCAAGAGTCTTACGCACATTTAAAGTTCGCGCGGAAGTTTGCCACCATTATGGTTGCTGAGGCGCTCTTCAATTTGCCCGCTGTTCACAGTCGGCCGTTTACGTAATTGTAGGGGATGTGTGTGTGTGTGTGTGGGGGGGGGGGGGGGGCACACGGCTGCGTCGGCGTGTGCGCGAGTGTAGCAGCCGGCTGAGCTGTGACGTCACGAGTAACTGCCAGCTACATTCCCACTCCCGCGACCGGCACGGTTGCTTCTGAAATAGCTATAACTGAAACTGCTATTTTTCTCCATGTAAATGCAGTACTCGTGACGCCAGGCCAATCCTCAGCGATAAAAAACTGAGGGTACAAATTTTTAATATTAATCATACAAGAAGGCCAATGAAACGTACATAATTCGAAAGGTGATTTGTCACAGATGCTGCGAATATAAAAATTTTGTGTGCACGTAGGCGTTAAGAGTGGTAAAAAGAGAAAGAAATTTTAGGATGATACTCAAAATTCTCCATACGTTTTGCCACTATATTATAAGCTGTTGTAGGTTGTATATTGGTAGACGTAAAATTAGTTCAGTCAATTAGAGCCATTCCAATCTGAAGGTCCCAATATTTTTAATTCTTCGTAATACTCAATTCTTAAATTTTGAATGTAGTTTTGAAATATAATTAAATAATGTAGTTTATGAACGCAGTATTTTAATAAGTCTCAAAGACAAACACTTGTAAAAGTTTGGTTTCTGTTAAGAAAACCAGTTTTCACATTTGGTAAGCTATACGTTGCAGCAAGTATAGTTCGATCCTTTGATGGTTTGAAATTTTATATTTGTGAACACAGAGAAAAAGGACATTTAGCGAATGATGAAAGAATTTTTACGAAAAAATGTTGTTTTCACCGAAGTTTTGTAATGCTAAATCGTGAAATAAACCAATTAATTCCCTCAGTTGTGTCTTTCATTCTCTCATGTTTCCTTTTTGCCCTGTATTTCACCTGTTCTCATAGCATTCACATAAAACCTGTAAATTTGCAGTGCTCAATAAGCCGGCCGCGGTGGCCGAGGGCACGCCGGGCGCCGTGGCTCAGCGCGCCCCGTCAGAGGGATGATTGCCCTCTGCAATAAAAAAGCTGAGCCAACAACAAATAGAACAACAGCAAACAATCAAGATCATCGACCGAAATGAGCAGAACTACACAAAGAACAAAAAAAAAAAAAAAAAAAAAAAATGGACTGAGGCGCTCCAGTGACGGTCTGCACGTCCAATACGGTCGGGGGTTCGAATCCCCCCCTCGGGCATGGATATTTGTCCCGTCCTTAGTTGTAAGTAGTTCATAAGTAGTTTGTAAGTTTAGGGACTGATGACGCCGTAGTTAAGTCCCATAGACTCTACAAACATTTTTTTTAGTGCTCAATAAATTCCAATTACATTAATTGTTTTTTCATTTTCATGACTTTCTGAACACAACTGGTCGAATTTCGACCACAGGCAATAGTAGTCTACATAAATACTCTGCAGATTACATTGAAGTGCACGGCAGGCGTTTCATCCAACCGCTTTTATTACATTTCTCCACCATTCCATCCTTTCATAGCGCGCAGGAAAATAGAACACCTAAGTATTTCTGTTTTTGATCTGATTTTATTTGATTATCATGTCGCTTTGTGTAGGTGAGCGATAACAAAATGTCCGCATTCGTAGGAGAAAGTTTGTAGAAGTCGTTTCGCAAATAAATCTCGAGCAGCGAATAACGCCTTTCTTTTAATGATTTACAAAGCAGCTCGTGCATCACTCGCGAGACACTCTCCCCTCTATATCGCGATAATACAAAACGAGCTGTGCTTCTCCCAACTTTTCCTTATACTTTCACAGAACAAATTTCGTTTTGTGTTGATATTCTTTGAATTCAGTAAAATACAATCATAAAAACCATTTTCTTTCCTACATAATTCTAAAACTTGTATTTTGTAGCATTAAAAATGTGTGGCTGAATATTATGCCAAATTGTGAAATTCTTCGTAAATGCGGCTATTTTGTAGCTTTGACGTTGTACTGATGCGGGTGTCATGCCCAGGTTTGCAATTGTTTGTAAGCATGGCTATTTCAACTGGCATATGACATAGTAGCAAAAGATTCCTTCCCGAGAAATAGCGCAGCTTACTGTGCGTTTTACGCGCTGTTGTCGGAATTTCATCCCGACTATTTCATACATTAATCGAGTCTGTCACGTCGTATTCCGGCGCTTCCGTGTGCTCTCAAGTGCACTGCAAGATATTAGGAAGGTTTATCAGGTTCTTTGGCTCTTAAGTGTATTTAAATTCAACAAAACCTTACAGGTATATATGTACGCCCTAAAACAATGATTACCAACTTTCTTTTGATCATTGACCATATTGGTTATATCAACGAGGGCCACAAGATAAACTGTGTCAATCAAAAAAATAAACTTCACTGAAAATCTTTAACATATTATCTCAAAAGTAATTTACGTTAACAGTTCTGTTTTAAGAGAAATGTTTAGTAGAAAATTAAATTCGGTTTGCGACAACATTACTTAAGAGAAGTGCCAAGATCGATTTTTTTTATTCACCGCAATTTTTATCTTTTATTTGTATTAAATAAAGTGTTCTCCCTAAACGTTCTTCCAACGGGAATGCTTACTTTTATGTCACGTGTCCGTCGCTTACGTCTTGTGACAGGTGCTAGAGGCAGTCCTTTCCTACGTTCGCCAAGTTGGAAAAAACAATTTTTGTTTTATTGAGATAGATGGGTTGGCTCAGTATCATGTGTGCCATAAAGTTCTGAATACTAAGAATTAGTACAATATATGCGACACTAAATATCTCTTCAAGCAACGCAATTCGGTGAACTAGACAGCACAAAAGCAAGTCCTTGACACAACTAGCTCTTTATTCACACGAAGTGATAGGTGCTATCAACAAGGATCCCCCAATCGAATCCGTATTTCTTGATTTCCAGAAGGCTTTTGACACCGTACCTCACAAACGGATTTTAATCAAATTGCGTGGTTATGGTATATCGCCCCAAATTTGCGATTGGAGAGGGAATTTCGTGTCAGAGAGGACACAGTTCGTAGTAATCGATGGTAAGGCATCGACTAAAACAGAGGTGATATCGAGCGTTGCGCAGGGTAGTGTTATTGGTCCTCTGCTGTTCCTTATTTACATAAACGATTTAGGGGATAATCTAAGTAATTCTCATAGGTTGTTTGCAGATGACGCCGTCATTTACCGTCTACTGAAATCATATGAAGATCAAAACCAACTGCAGAACGATCTGAATAAGATATCAGTATGGTGTAGAAATTGGCAATTGACTCTAAATAATGAGAAATGTGAAGTCGTCCACATGAGTACGAAAAGAAATGCGTTAAACTTAGTTTACAAGATAAATCAATCAAAAGTGAGGGCCGTAAACTCCACAAAATACCTAGGAATTACTATTACTTCAGACTTAAACTGGAAAGAAGACGTAGATAATGTCGTGGGAAAAGCGAACCAAAGACTGTGTTTTATTGGCAGAACCCTTAAAACATGCAGCAGAACTACATAAGAGACTGCATACACTACGCCCTTCCGTCCTTTTTTGGAGTATTGCTCCCCAGGTGGGTTTGACGGAGGACATAGAAAGAGGTCCATATAAGGGCAGCTCGTTTCGTATTGTCACGATACAGGGGAGATAGCGTTACTGAAATGATACAGGATGTGGGATGGGAATCATTACAACAACGGCCCTTATCGCTGCGGCGTGAACTACTTACGAAACTCCAATCGCCAATATTCTCCACCGAATGCGAAAATATATTGAATATATTGTTGACTGCCACTTACTTAGGTAGACATGACCATTAGAATAAAATACGAGAAATCAGACCTCGAACGGAGAGATTCAGGTGAATGGAATGGGAGATAAATAGTATAATGGTGGTTCGATGAACCCTCTGCCAGGCACTTAAATGTGATTTTCAGAGTGTCCCATGTAGATGTAGACACAGTGAAGGGCGAACTTTGCAATCGGCAAATCTGACACTAAATGAGTAAATAAATATGCGCGCTTTGTATAATTATTGATTTCGTTTATTCAAATGTTTGTAAATCTCTGTGATCAAACTACTGTGGCCATCAGTCCGCAGGCTTACAAACTACTGAAACTAACCGAAGGACAGCACACGCACACCCATGCCCGAGGAAGTACTCGAACCTCCGGCGGGAGGAACCTCGCTGTGCCTGACAAAGTGTCTAGAACCGCTCGCCTATTCCCGCGCGGAACCTTTGTATGTCGACCAAATTTCAACTGATGCGGCGCTTCGAGCCAGTTACAAACTTGCACGTGTGTCAACCACTAGACCTCCTTTAATATTGGGCTTCTTTTGGGATATGCAGTTCCTACAAAACGAATGCAAACCGTTTAAACTGTAAACTTTCCCGGCTGTACGACCTGACACTTAAGAATATTTTGCGTCTTGCGGCAGCTCGAGAACAGACACGGAATATTTCATCAGTCGTGAATAAACAGAAATATATTTAACCACACAGAATTTACGATAGATTGGGCATTGTAATAATTCAGTGGAGAAAGATGAATGTTTTACGCCCCAGCCGGTATTCGGTAGTCGTCCTGCTTACTAGGCAACCGCAACCACCACTACGTGGCTGCGGCCGAGGTGATTGGTATGTCCACAGTGAAGCCGACGCGCCGGCTTACAGTTTTCGGTGTCAGGGCTGAATGCTCCAATGTTCAAATGTTTGTAGAGTTTATGGGTCTTAACTGCGGAGTCATCAGTCCCTAAACTTACAAACTACTTATGAACTAGCTTATACTAAGGACGACCCAAATATCCATGCCCGAGGGGGGATTCGAATCCCTGACCGTAGTGGCCGTGCGGACTGTGACTGGCGCGCCGCGAAGCGCTCGGCCACCGCGGCCGGCGGCTGAATGCTCCCTCTAATAATAATAATAATAATAATAATAATAATAATAATAATAATAATAATAATAAAACCATAAGGGAACAAAGTTGTAGAGAATTTTCTCCTCTACAAATTCGTTTATTCAATTTTCGTGTCACATGAATGGTTAAGCCGTTATTTTCATTTAAATTTCGAGCAGTCAAAAGACGATCGCAAAGGCCCACTTTTAGTGTTACTACCGTAACCTAAAGTGGGCCAAAAACTGGGGCCAGTAATCAAGAATCATCCGGAAAAAGCACGATACCAAATCCACAAGGAACCCAATTACCCAAGGAAACTAAGCTACCCAAGGAAAAGGAAGGAAGGAAGAAAGAAAGAAAGAAAGAGAGAAAGAAAGGTGGCCCACTGGTCAGCGTGTCTTCCTAGAGGAGGACAAGACCTGGGTTATAATCCTGGGCGAGGCGTAAATATTCAACTAACTCCATTGAATTTATTCGATACCCCCCCACTCGCAGTTAATATCGAAAATTCTTTATGTCTAGATTGTTAACTACTGAAAAATCAAAAATGTTCAAATGTTTTAATTCTATAGTCGATAGACTTATAAACTAATTAAACTAAGTTAAACTAACCTAAGAACAACGGGGGGGGGGGATTCGAACCCCCCGACGCGGGAGGCCGCGCGATCGGTAACGCGGCGCTCCAGACCCCTCGGCTACCCCCGCGTGGCAAAAAATTGTCCATTCGGACTTATATATTCCACAACTTAAGGAATGTATTTCTCGAAACAAAATAAATATTGGTGTGTTTGTGTTAGGTTAAATGGTTTTGGTCAGTTATAATGCCACCCACATGAACCACAGACATTGCCGAGGTGGGGTGGCTTGCGTGCCTCAATGATGCAGATATCCGTACCGTAGGTGCAACCACAGCGGATGGGTATCTGTGGAGAGGCCAGACAAACGTGTGGTTCCTGAAGAGGGGCAGCAGCTTTTTCAATAGTTACAGGGGCAACAGTCTGGATGATGGACTAAGCTTGTCTTGTAACATCAGCTAACGTGGGTTACCATGGAGTTACTGCGAACGGCTGAAAGCAAAGGGAAACTACAGTCGTTACTTTTCCCGAGGACATGCGGCTCTACTGCATGAATATATGTTGATGGCGTCCTCTAGGGTAAAATATTCCGGAGATAAAATAGTCCCCCATTCGGATCTCCGGGCGGGGACTACTCAGAAGGATGTCATCATCAAGAAAAACAAAACAGGCATTATACGTATCGGAGTGTGGAATGTTTCCCTTAATCGAGTAAATAAGTTAGAAAATTTGAAAAGAGGAATTAATAGGTTGAAGTTAGATATGAAGGGGATTAGTGAAGTTCAGTAACAACATGAACAGGATGTTTGGTCAAAATCAGCTGGTGGCAACGCAAGAGTGGGTGTGATAATGAATAAGAAAATAGGAATGCGGGTAAGTTACTATGAACAGCCTAGTGAACACACTATCGTAACAAAGTAGACACGAAGCCTACACTGATCACAGTAGTACAAGTTTATATGCCAACTAGCTCTGCCGATGATGAGGAGATCGAAGAAATGTATGAGGAGATAAAAGAAATTATTCAGATGGGTGAAGGAGAAGAAAACGTAATACTAAAGGGGGTCTGAAACTCAATAGTAGGAAAATGAAGAGATGGAAATGTAGTAGCTGAATATAGACTAGGTATCAGGAATGAAAGAGGAGATCGCATGGAAGACTTTTGTGCAGAGCACAATTTAATCATCGCAAACGCTTGCTTTAATCATCATGAAAGAAGGCTGTACACTTGGACGAGACCAGGAGACACTGGAACGTATCAAATTGACTTTATAATGGTAAGGCAAATGTTTAGAAACCATGTTTTAAACTGTAATGCATATCCAGGGGCAGACATATACTCTGACCATAACTTAATGGTTATGAACTGCAGATTAAAACTTAAGAATCTGCAAGAAGGTAGAAAGGTTAGGAGATGGAACCTGGACAAATTAAAGGAACCAGAGGAGGATGAGAGTTTCATAGGGAGCATTAAGCAAGGATTGGCTGAATCTGGGGAAAGTCATACAGTAGAAGAAGAATGGGTAGCTCTGAGAGATAGAGAAGTGAAGGCCGCAGAGTTTCATGTGGGCAGAAGCACAAGACCTAATAGAAATCGTTGGATATCACAGGATATACTGACCTTAATCGATGGAAGGCGAAAATATAAAAATGCATCAAGTGAAGCAGGCAAAAGGCAGTACAGACGTCTAAAAAATGAGGTTGACCGGAAGTGCAGACTGGCTAAGCAGGTGTGGCTAGAGGCGAAATGTAAGACCGTAGAAGAATGTATAACTAGGGGAAAGATAGATACCGCCTCCAGGGAAATAAAAGAGACATTTGGAGACAAGAAAAGCAGCAGTATGAATATCAATAACTCAGATGGAAAACGAATACTAAGCAAAGGAGGGAAAGCTGAAAGGTGGGAGGAATATATATATATATATATATATATATATATATATATATATATATATATATATAGAAGGACTGTATAAAGGAAATAAATAAACTTGAAAGCAGTATTCTAGAAACGAAAGACGAATTAGAGGAAGATGAGGTAGGACATAGTCTACTATACTGAGAGAAGAATTTGACAGAGCACTAAAAGATTAGAAACAAGGCTCCTGGAGTAGATGATATTCCGTCTGAATTGTAAATTTCTTTAGGAGAGCCAGTCATGAAGAAATTGTTCCACCTGGTATGCAAGATGTATGCCAGATGTATGCAGGCCGCAGCGGATTAGCCGTGCGTACTGGAGCGCCGTGTTGCGGTGCGCGCGGCTGTTCGCCGTCGGGGGTTCGAATCCCCCCTCGGGCATGGATGTTTGTGCCGCCTTTAGTATAACTTAGTTCATAAGCAGTTTGTAAGTTCAGGGACTTATGACCTCGTAGGTAAGTCCCATATGCTCTACATAAATTTGCATTTTCATAAAATCTGGCGATGTTAGAGGAATTAGATTGGGTAACGAAACTATAAAGAAAGGTGGTAGATGAGTTTTGTTCTTTGGGTAGCAAGGTAACTTCTGATTACTGAAGTAAAGGAGATTGAAAGTACAGAATGGCTAGAGGAAGAAAAGCGTTTCTGAAGAAGCGAAATTTGGTAACATTTAATATTAGTTTAATTGTTAGGAAGGCATTTGTTTGGAATGTACTGTATGGGAGTGAAACGTGGATGACAAGGAGTTGAGAGAAAAAGATTATAGAAGCTGTCGAAATGTGGTGGTACCGACGAATGATGACGACTAAATGGGAAAATCATATAACTAACGAGGAGGTGCTCAACAGAATTGGAGAGAAATTGAGTTTGTGGCATATCCTGACTAAGAGAAGGGATAGGTTGGTGGGACACATTGTGAGACATCAAGGAATCGTGAAATTAGCATTAGAAGGTAGTGTGTGGGGTTAAAATCGTAGAGGGAGACCGAGGGACGAATACGATTAACAGAGTCAAAGGAATGTATGTTGCCGTACATATTTGCAGATGAAGGGACTTGCACAGGACAGAGTAGCGTGGAGTGCTGCCTCAAAGCAGTCTGCAGGCTGAGGACCACAACACGCAATTACAATGAACCACCCAGTATTTGCTCGTACGTGGACGGTAAGCCAATATTTTGGACGCACTGCTTCATGTCATATATGGAAACTCCAGGTTGGAATTAATAATATAGTAAGGACAGTTTACAACTCACCGCAAAGACGTGGCGACGAGCTGCAACAGGCACATACAAAAGACACACATATGAAACACATTCAGCTATCGGCCATGGTCTTCTTCAGAAAATAGAACACTCACGCTATCACACAGGCACACAACACAGTCATACAACCATCACCTCCGACTGCCGCACTTCGAATCACGCTCTGCAGCGAATCGCGAACAGTTCGAGAGGGGAGGGGAGGGGAGAGGGGATAGGAAGGTTACGTCACGGTGGTGGGGATGGGTTAGATGGGAATAACGAGATGCAGCTTAGGAATGCAGAGGGGAGGCGAGTGAGGGGAGAAAATAAAATAAATATATATAGAAAATTCGTGCACACACACACATACACACGCACGAGCGCACTCACACACACACACACATACACACACACACACACATACACACACACACACGATCGCACATTCATACACCACTCAAAATGGCGAGGTTTGGGATAGAGAGGTGGGAACTTTAAGGTATGGAGGAAATATATAGGGAATTTATCGTAGGTTGAGGCCTGGTTGATTTCGGGATCGGAGAATGTATTGTAGGGATAACTCCCATCTGTGCAGTTCAGAAAAGCTGGTGGTGGATGGGAGGATCCAGATGGCCTGGGTTGTGAATCATCCATTGAAATCAAGCATGTGCTCCACTGCATGTTGTGCCACAGGTTGGTCCACCTTGTTTTTGGCCACAGTTTGGCGGTGGCCATTCATCCTAATGGATAGCTGTTTGGTGGTCTTGCCAACATAGAAAGCTGTACAGTGTTTGCAGCAACAGATGGTAATTTACGTGGCTGCTTTCACAAGTGGCCCGGCCTCTGATAGTGTAGCATAAGCCTGTGACAGGACTGGAATAGGAAGTGCTGAGTGGGTGGATTGAACTGGTCTTGCAGCGGAGTCTTCCACAAGGATATGATCCCTGTGGCAGTGAGCTTGGTTTCGGGGTGGCATAATGTTCAAAAATGTTCAAATGTTTGTTAAGCTTATGGGACTTAACTACGGGGTCATCAGTCCCTAAACTTACAAACTACTTATGAACTACTTACTAACTAGGACGGCACAAATATCCATGCCCGAGGGGGGATTCGAACCCCCGACCGTAGTGGCCGTGCTGACCGTGACTGGAGCGCCTCAGTCTCCTCGGCCACCGCGGCCGGCGTGGCATAATGATGAACTAGAATGTTGTGAAGGTTGGAAGGGCGACAGAACACCACTTTAGCAGGGGTGCGAAGGATCTTGGGCAGGATGTCTCTCAGTTCTGGGCACGAGGATAGAAAATCCTCTAAGGATGGAATTTAGTTGTTAGAGACCAGGGTAGTACTGGGTGACAAGGGTGCGCTCTTTTGTGGATGGTTACTGGTGTTAGGAAGAGGATTTGGGGTGTGTGAGGATATGGAACAGGAGATCTGTTTGCGGACTAGGTCTGTGGGATAGTTTCTGTCTGTGAAGGCCTTTGTGAGACGTTCAGCATATTCAGAAAGGGAGTCCTTGTCACTGCAGATATGCAATCCACGGGTGGCCAGGCTGTAAGGGTGGGATTTTTTGATGTGGAAGGGATGCCAACTGTCAAAGTGTAGGTACTGTCGGTGGTTGGTAGGTTTAATATGGACGGAAGTGTGGATGGAGCCATCAGTGAGGTGGAGGTTGACATCCAGGAATGTGGCATGGTAGGTTGGGGAAGACCAGGTGAAGTGGATGGGAGAGAAGGAATTGAGGTTCTGAGGAAAGGAGGTTAGGGTGCCCTGGCCCTGAGTCCAGATCATGAAAATATCATCAATGAACCTGAACCAGGCCAGAGGTTTGAGGTTTTCGGATGCTAGGAAGGATTTCTCCAGACGGCCCATAAACATGTTGGCATAGGAGGGTGCCATGCGTGTACCCATTGCTGTGCCTTGGATTTGATGGTAAACTTTCCTCTCAAAGGAAGAGTAGTTGTTAAGTAGGATGAAATTGGTGAGGGTTATGAGGAATGATGTATCAGGATTGAGTTCAGAGGGTCGTTGGGAGAGGTAATGTTCCAGAGCGGCAAGGCCATGGCCATGGCCCGAAATCAACCAGCCGTCAACTTACGATAAATTCCCTATTCCTCCATACCTTACAGTTCCTACCTCTCTATCCCAAACCTCGCCTATTATGAGTGGTGTGTGAATGTGCGATCGTGTGTGTCTGTGACTTCGTGCATGCATTGTGTGTGTGTGTGTGTGTGTGTGTGTGTGTGTGTGTGTGTGTGTGTGAGTGTGCGGTCTTGCGTACTTGCAGTGTGCACGCATTTTGTATATATATTTATTTTACTTTATTTTATTTTCCCCCCTCACCCGCCTCCCCACTCCATTCCTAAGCTGTATCTCGTTATTCCCACGTAACCCATCCCCATCGCCTCAGAGCATGAAGTGCGGCAGCCGGAGGTGATGGTTGTATGACTGTGTTGTGTGCCTGTGTGATTGCTTGAGTGTTCTATTTTCTGAAGAAGGTCATGGCCGATAGCTGAAAGTGTTGTATTTGTATGTCTTTTGTATATGCCTGCCGCAGCTCGTCGCCACGTCTTTGTGGTGAGTTGCAAACTGTCCTTACTATGTCATTAATTCCAACCTGTACTTTCCATTATTATATTCAGTTAAGTAAATGTTAGACAAAAGTACTGGGCACTATTACAAACGTATGCTGACTCCAAAATAGAGTAAGGTAAAATATGAAGTTAGAAGAAGTGGAGGAATAAAATGGAACAGGCCTGGATGTTCTGTGGATTAGGGTAGGTTCGGAAGTGGTGATGTATTGAGGACTGTTTGGTCATTTAATATTAAGCCTGGACTGTAAGCTAGATGTTTGTTTATTTCTAAGGCCTCTAGTAGATTTAGTTTCTGGCCTTCACTGGCTATGTGGAGTACTTGGGACTGTGGTTGGTATCTGTGGCCCTCACTCAGAAAAATGTTCAGCAAAGTGGAGTCATGATTTTTCAACCTCGAACTGCGTTCATGCGCTCTAAGCCTAGTTGCTATTTCCCTTCCTGATTGGCCAATGTAAAACTTGTCACAATCTGGGCAAATAAGTTTGTATACCCCACTATTGGCTAATAGCTGGGGCTTGGCTTTGCTATTGTAGTTACAGGATTTCAGAGTTTTGGCTACACTGTGTGATACTTGTTCTAGATATGGAATAGTACACCACTTCTTACAAATAGTGGAAGGGCCAGCAGGAGGAGCATAGAGGAAGGGTAGAAGGTTCAGTTTTTGTTTCCTCTGCAAGATATGGTCTTTTAGGATTGGATCATAGCCATCATAACCATTAAAACATTAGATTCATGTTAAATTTTATTGATCCACTTTACGTTACGGTAGTAACACTAAAAGTGGGCCTTTGCGATCGTCTCTTGACAGCTCGAAATTTAAATGAAAATAACGGCTTAACCATTTATCTGACACGATAACTGAATAACCGAATTTGTAGAGAAAATTCTCTACAACGTTGCTCTCTTATGTTTTTTTCATATCTCGTATCGTTTCACAGATATTTGCAAAAATAACGGCGACTTCTGGATGTCTGTCTGTCTGTCTGTAACGTGTTCCCTGTTTTTAAGACGAACCGTTCAACCGATCAGCACCAAATTTTACAGACATAATTGTTGGTTACCAGAGACCAGAACCTCGCTTTTTGAAATATTTCGGACAAGATATACGTTAGTAATTCCAGTAAAAACCGTTTGTAATGTAATTTTAATTGCAAATAAACCGTTCATCTGATGCGAAAATTGAATAAACGAATTTGTAGAGGAGAAAATTCTTTACAACTTCGTTCCCTTTTTTTTCATATCTCGTATCGTTTGAGAGATATTTGCCAAAATAACGGAGTTTTGACACCCACCATTGAATTAACGAAAACCAACCGTTCGCAGATGTCACGTGACATTCCTCGACTAGGACTCTCTGTAGAGTACGCCATCTTGCGTTGCGTATTTGATGATTTTCTTATTGTAACTTACACGTTGTCATTTCGAAGCAATGGTGCACTGAAGAATTAAAAAAAAAACACGTCGTTCTTCGTACCATAAACGATCTAGTATCTACAAATGCCATATTAGCATCGATTAACAACGACCATCAATAGTATGAGATTAAAGGACGCAATTCCTAACTGTCAGCTGGCCGGACGCCGTGGCTCAGCGCGCCCGGTCAGGGGGCTCAACGCCCTCTGTAGTAAAAAAAGCTGAGCCAAGAACACTTCGAACATCAACGAACAAATACGATCAGCGTCCGCAATGGACAGAACTACCCATAGAGCAAAAAAAAAAAAAAAAAAAAAAAAAAAAAAAAAAAAAAAAAAAAAAAAAAAAAGGCTGTAGCGTAGTGGGCAATGCGTTGGACTCTGATGCTGAATATCAGCAAAAAACCCTAAAAGGGTTTAGACACACTTATTCATTAATTTTTCATTATTTAGATTATTATTTTGGTTCAACATGTTCGCAAAAACTTCTAAAACTACAAATCTAAAGTGAGCTGTAAAACACGTCAGTGCGATTTTTTTATTCAATGTAATCATATTGTAAGATTTATCTGTGAGATACTACGTAACCAT
Source organism: Locusta migratoria (assembly GCA_026315105.1). Classification (NCBI taxonomy): domain Eukaryota; kingdom Metazoa; phylum Arthropoda; class Insecta; order Orthoptera; family Acrididae; genus Locusta; species Locusta migratoria. Next base: position 106,495,136 of record CM048745.1, on the reverse strand, counting down.
GCTAGTGTTAGCCCGTCCGCACTCGTCGCGGATGCGACTCGTCCTCGACGCAATTCCGTTCCCATGCTACTGCCCACGTAAGTTAATGGGAGGCCACCAACATGTCGTTTTGCACGCGTGTCGTCTCTTGCGACCTGCAGTGCACTGGAAGGTTCGAGCGTGACAAGCGGATCGTACGTCATGGAGATAATTTACCATACATCTTTTTCTCTGTTTACAGTGCATAAAACACTTTCGAGCCCATGGGTTCTACATACAGTCACTGTAATACATAAATAAATACAGGGTGTCTCACGAAAGACGCCTGCCAGGCGTCTCCGGATCGCGCGGTGCGGCTCCCGGCCGCCGCCACCGCATCCGCCGGCCGCGGCAGCGCCCGATTCTCGAACTTTATCGTGCCGCGGGCGCATACACTGATTTAAAGTTTAAAAAACATTACCATCTTAGTAACCTAAGCTTACCTTTATTTACAGTAGATGTTCAAAATGATGTCCCTCTAGGGAAAGAGCGGCCTGACATCTCTTGAACATATGTGCGAACACTCGACGAATTTCGGCTGTCGAAATCTGGGAAATGAATAGTCGAATCTTTTCAAGAAGCAATGAATTCTGACAGGTTAGTGAACAATATCCTGCATCCATTTTTTTAAGAACTTTGAAAGTCGACCACTGTACGTAACAAGAGCCTTTTTTAATCAGTAACATTAGTAAATAAGGTCCATGTGAACTATTGATTACTCCCTGCTACAAAGCATTGTTCCCAGGCCCAAATTGAGAAAAATACTCGTTTCAAATTACTTCAATAACAAGAAGTTAATACTACAGTGGTCAATATACATAGCAGCTCACACGTTATTATACACAGACATTAATAAGCATGCCAAGACAATTAAATTTATCTTAGAAAGGTGGAAACGGAATTTAGACATTAGAGAAATTGCATCTGAGCTCGTTCTCAGCACTTGTGAAGAACAATATTAAATAAAAGATGGAAGATGCTCTAAAACTACAATTTATAGGCAACTTACAGTTTATGCTAAACATAAACTTGTTTATTCAGATAGAAAACAACCAGAATGGGGAACCAATTTTGTTCATACAATAAAATGCATTTCGTACATGGATTAATGCGGACGGTGCCCAGCCTAAATTATACATGATTTAACGCTACTGGGGGGTGGGGGAGGATTCACAAATAACACTCATTCTCTCTCACACACGCAATGCCACAGCGAAACTCACCAAAATCAGCGTGCTGAGACGAGGCGGAAGCAGGCGCCGCTATCGTAGGCGAAATTCAGCAAGTCGGAGGTAGCACAAAACACAATATACAAACACTTTGAAGCTGGCTCTGGTCTGTCGTGCCTGTTTTGAGATGGTGCGTGAATGTAGCAAGTTAAATTACATCTGAACAGAAAACGCGAGCAAACACACTAACGGCAACACACGGCTACGTTACATGAACGCACTCCACTGAAGGTGAAGTGGTTGAAAGTCGGATTCATTATACAAAATGACGGTGGATTCTTAAGTTGCAGTCTGTCAGCAATCGATCTAGGAAGTGGCGTGAACTCAGGCGACTAGCTACAAACCCCGTAAGTCGGAACTCGGACCCTCGTGGTTCCAAAAACCGATAAAATTGAATAAATTCAGTTTCCGAAAAATAAAAAAAATTATCTACTGCATGTAACCCATAGAAATGCTTATAATTATATAAGGAAGCGAATGAAATACAGCTATACGCGACAGGGGGCGATTACAGAGACGGATGAAGTCCAGTCTCCAAAACTCGTAAAAGTTAAATAATTACCATGTCGGAAAAATAAAATTAAGAATTACGGCATGCAACCCATAGGAATGTTTAGAATCACATAAGGAAACTATTGAAGGAGGTTGTACAAGGCTCAGAGAGAATTAATGACAAAGACAGAGTGCGTACTACCAGACAGAGAAAAGACAGCAAAATTAAAATAGGCGGGGAGAGAAGATCGCGAAATATTAGTGGAAATCAGAAGGGTACCCACATAGTTACTTACCTCATGGGCATGGAACAAACAAGAGTGGAAGCGAAGACTTTGTTCTATGAACCAACCACGTGGTACACACATCACTCATGGAAGGAAACGATGAGAAAATTTAACATGCACAGTATAAAATGAACATATCACCTATTAGAAATCGGGCCCCACAAAGCTAGAAAGTTTTTACACAGAGTTCATACACCGCCACATCATCACAAAAGTTTTTAACATATCACACACACTGTGTTTATCTTATGGAAATCACTGAATTGAAAAACGAGCACACATTTCCGCTCATGATCGGAGAAAAATATTCCAAAAAAATGATTCTAAGTTCACGAATCTAAGTTAAACTTGCTAGTCAATGAAATGCTACCATCTCGAGAAACAAGGGCAGAACCATCCTTACCTCACCAGACGCCCAGGACAGAATGATAAGCCGTGCGGCCACCCGGGCGCGGGAATACGTGGAAAGCCACCGGAAGCTGGGAAATCCACGAAAACAGCGGTGGTGGGGACCGACAGACTCGCCAACCAGTTCGCAACCAAAGGGTGTGGAAACCTCTTTGGTAGTATCATCAGCTATCGATACTGAGCTAGAGAGAACGATGCAAAGCAAGCTATCAGTTGCCACATTCAGACCGCTATAGATTCTCGCACCCACTTAAAAGTAAAACAACTGCACATTCTCACAGGGACAGTGACATAGCGGAGAAGCCGTACTTATGCTACATTAATTAACACAATAAAAATTATTAACATAACAAAAATAAGAAAAACCTAGCAATATTAACTAATATTTTAACACATGAAATAAAATGCTATTCCTCCAGCCTTGAAAAGTGTGGGGTTCAAGTTTTAACAAAATGATAATCTAACCACATTAAATAAATTATAACTTTGCAGAAACTATGCAATAATATATTGGAGACGACAGACGGTCGTCTTTCAACTTTCACCCAACGAAAATCTGTACGGTTATTTCATGCAGGACAATGCAAGACCACGCATTGCCAATGCTTCTATGGAAGCAATATGAAGTCTTTTTGATGATAGGATAGTGACTGACCTCCTCCTTCACCAGACCTAAATCTGTCTGACTTTTATATTTGGGGAATGTTAAAAGACAAGGTGTGTGCAAACAATCCCCATACACTCGAAGAGTTGGAAGACAGGATTCGACTAGTCATTTCCCAGATTTCGGCAGCCGAAATTCTTCGAGTGTTCGTAAATGTGTTCAAGAGATGTCAGGCCGCTTTTTTTCATAGAGGGATATCATTTTGAACATCTACTGTAAATAAAGGTAAGCTTAGGTTACTCAGATGGCAATGGTTTTTAGACTTTATCTCAGTGTATGCGCCCGCGGCACAATAGAGTCCGAGAATCTGGCGCTGCCGTGGCCGGCGGATGCGGTGGCGGCGGCGGCGGCGGCGGCGGCGGCGGCCGGGAGCCGTACCGCGCGATCCGTGGACGCCTGGCAGGCGTCTTTCGTGAGACACCCTGTACATATTATATAAATATTTTTAGTATGTCGTGTTTGGCAGCACACAAATATTGAAGAAAAGACATTTTTTATATCTCAAACAGAGCTGCTGATGTTTATTTACTTTTTTATTGGTGTCTAGTTTCGGGCATATCCCATTTTCTCAGGATACTTTATTTATATTCTCTAGAATGCTTAAATTTTCATTAGTCTCTTGTAGTTCTCTAGCACCAACGAATAACCGATGATGAAAATTCCGTTATGTACAGATGCACTCATAACACACTTTGTGTCTTCGTTTTCTCGCGCCGGTACCAGTAAAAGATCACAGCGTCCCCATCATCGCTAGAACTGTCCGATGTACAGATAGTTCTCGGAGGAAACAACCAACACCGTTTTGTAGCTCCCTGTTGCAAGTCGCCAGCTGACTGAAGGCAAATCACGCCCACGACGAGTGGAAGTCGACTCGCGTGGTTCGCGAGGTTCGCACAATACGCGCCTTAATCTGGTGACACGTGGGACGGCCACAGCTGGCAGCGTGCTGGTGACTTAACAGACCTGTCTGGTAGTAGCTACGGCCGCTAAAGCCTCGTTTACTCTGGGGCAACATCTTGCAACACTGTGGCATGCTACGTAAATGTGGCGTGCGTCGCCTTGTAGCATGCTACAAAAAAGAACATCTTGCAGTGTATGTTGCATGCGGCAGTTTAATTTATACCAAAGCAACAGAATTGGTGCCACATGGAGTCGCTCTTGTAGGTTTTTTCAAATATTTGTTAAGCTTATGGGACTTAACTACGGGGTCATCAGTCCCTAAACTTACAAACTACTTTGAACTACTTACGAACTAGAACGGCACAAATATCCATGCCCGAGGGGGGATTCGAAATGTTCAAATGCTTGTATAGTCTATGGGACTTAACTACGGGGTCATCAGTCCCTTAACTTACAAACTACTTATGAACTACTTACGAACTAGGACGGCACAAATATCCATGCCCGAGGGGGGATTCGAGCCCCCGACCGTAGTGGCCGTGCAGACGGTGACTGGAGCGCCTCAGTCTCCTCGGCCACCGCGGCCGGCGCTCTTGTAGAGTGGGTGTTCCAGTTACTGCAGCGGCGGATTCCTTGGTCATTGCACATGCAGGTGCAGCCAACAATGGAAACGAAAATCAACGGAAAGGGAAACGATGGTGCAAGAGGGAGATATTTGATGAAGGCCCACGGAATAGTGTACTAGGAGATCTAACAGCAGATGATGGTGCCTTATTTAGTAACTTTACGAGAATGTCGAATGAGGACTTTGATTATTTACTGCAGTTAATTGCACCTCTTATTAAAGAAAAAAAATCCAAGATAGTATTTCTCCAAGAATTCGACTGGCTATCACATTAAGATTTCTAGCCACAGGTGATTCGTACAGTCACTTATGTACGCCAAAGTATCATATTCAGCTATTTCCCTCATAGTGCCAGAAGTGTGTGAAACTCTTTCATGAGTTTTGAAGAATTACATAAAGGTAAGTAAGCAACATGCAATACTGGCGTTTATATAATTTTTAATATCACATGAATAAACGTCTACACTATAAATAGTCGCCACAAAACATTTCTTTTAACTCGGGAAACAATTGTTCTTTCACTTTCAAATATTTAGAATTCTGGCAAGAAAGATAACAATAGAGTCGTACCTTGTAGTAAAATGTATGTTATTTTATGTAAATAAATAGAATTCTATGTATGAACTCAGACTTTCAGACTTTTTGGTGTCTTTGTTCCTACAAACGTATTTTATCGTATGCTGTAGTATAATGACTTTTGAAACTACTGTTACTCAATTTTATATTTATTCGGATCGGTTTGTTAGAAGATGCTGTTTGTAGCCTATTACTACAACAATATAACAAATTCGGAGTCTGTATGAACAGAGAAAAATTGCCTAATGTACAAATATACTTATTCATAATTTTATGGTCATTGATTAGTGTACTCAGTTATAAAATATGTATGGTTATTGAAATATCGAGGCAATTACAATTGAGCTGTTCATTCCGGAACATGGTTCCGTCATGTCGAGAATGAATTTTAATGATTCATATGCGAACCATTTCCGTTGCGTATCAGGTGCTAAGAGGCTTATCTTATTCATCATACGTGTGTGCTCACGATGAAATGCGCTTCTCACATTTTTTATCTTCTTCTTTACACTGACCTCGTCAATTTCATCCAGGGTGTCCAGACAAGGACTCCATGATTTCAGAATTAAATATCTCGAAAACAAAGATCGATAGAGGAATGCAGTAAACGGAATGTTTATTGTGAAAGCTGTAAGTAGTTTATACAGCAGTTACAAAATAATAATAGTTACAAAAGCTGCTAAGAGATGGCGCTGTAATCGCAATACATAATGCCTAGTATAAATAGTGATCCGAAGCCCAGAGCGATCAGTTCCACTATTGAAACGTGAAAGGAGGTTAGCGTACCGAAGGAAGATATTAAAACCATGTACCCCAGTGACCAACGCGTTTTTCTGGTGCTAGAGTGCCACAGGTTAGACGAGAGTGCCGGCCGCGGTGGCCGAGGTGACTGAGGCGCTCCAGTCACGGTCAGCACGGCCACTACGGTCGGGGGTTCGAATCCCCCCTCGGGCATGGATATTTGTGCCGTCCTAGTTCGTAAGTAGTTCATAAGTAGTTTGTAAGTTTAGGGACTGATGACCCCGTAGTTAAGTCCCATAAGCTTAACAAACATTTGAACATTTGTTAGACGAGAGTCGTACGGCAATAAGGCGAAGTTTTCAAGCACGATTTAATGTTCCAAAAGGACCCGATACGAAAACTATTAGTATGCTCTTCGCAAAATTTCAACGTACAGGCAGCGTAACTGATGATCTAGTGGGGCATGTTGGCCGCAAGCAAACCGCAGTTACGCCTGAAAATATCGCCACAGTTTCTGGAATTATTCAGCGAAATCCAATGTCATTCATCCGTAGAATTGCATCTGAGACTGGTTTGAAGCCTTCCAGCACGCAGAAAATACTGAGAAAGAGCCTACACATGTTTCCATTCAAAATTCAAACGCACCCGTACGAGTTGTACAACAAAGGGTTGCCTTTGCTAATCAGATGCTCACAATGATCGATAGTGAAGGATTTGATGTTGGCTGCGTCTGGTTTACAGATGAAGCACACTTCCACCTTAATGGACACGTGAATAAGCAGAACTGGCGATTCTGGGGTTCCGAAAAACCATATTGGTGTGAAGCGAAACCCATGTATTGTCCTAAAGTTACTGTGTGGGCTGCAGTATGCAGCAGAGGCATTACTGGCCCTTTTTTCATTCGAGAAACGGTCACTGGTGCACTTTACGTTGCAATTTTGGAACAATTTGTCGCCACACAGCAAGCGTTAGAGGATCGAGCAGGTACTGAATGGTTTATGCAAGATGGAGCCCGACCACTTCGGACCGAACAAGTGTTTCGCTTTCTTGAGGAATACTTCGGGAATCGAGTCATTGCTTTGGAATATCCCAAATTTACTAGTGCAGGCATGGATTGGCGTCCATTTTCGCCGGATTTGACTCCCTGTGACTTTTTTTTTTTTTTTTTTTTTTTTTTTTTTTTTTTTTTTTTTTGTGGGGCACAGTAAGACATGGTCTACCCGAAGCATCCCGCCACGCTGGACGAGCTTGAATCGGCGATCTCTGTGGCATGTCAATCCATTTCGGTTGATACACTACGAAATATGATTGCGAATTTCATTCTTCGTTTGCGCCACCTCTGTAGTGCCAATGGCGAACATTTTGAAAACATTGTGATGTGATTGTTTGCAAGGAGTGTCTTCATACGATTATTTCACTTATGTATGCTGGTATGAGCTGTACAGCGTACAGCGCCATCTGTTAGCAGCTTTTGTAACTATTATTTCAAACTGTTCCATAAACTTCTTACAGCTTTCACAATAAACATACCGTTTAGTGCATTTCTCTATCGACATTTGTTTTCGAGATATTTAATTTTGAAATCAGGGAGCCCTTTTCTGGACACACTGTATATTAAACCGAGTTCCCGTATTATGTCTCTTTTTAGTCTGTTATTTTTATAATTGCACATTCCACAGCACTTCTGAGTGGCTGCAGTCCTCAAAGAACGCGAAATACTTCTCGTTGGACCACTCCGTGCGCTGCAACACAGATACTGTCGCACGCGAACACATTCAGCTCGGAAGCTGTCTGCGGCACTCTGTGGCACACTGCGGCATGTCGAATGTTGTCGCCCGTGTCGCGTGACTCGTGCGTTGACGTGCGGCACTGTATCGTGCGGCACTGTCGCATGCCACAATGTCGCAAGAAGTTGCCCCAGCGTATACCCGGGCCGCTGAAACATTGCACTTGACGTTTCGCGTTACGGCACGTTAAGTTGGCTACACTGCTTTAGCGACGTTGCAACACTAGCATCTATACGCACAGCAGACGAAACGGTTTTCAGTTGCATCTCGTAAATGTAAGCTACTGAGCAATAAAAGTGCTTATAATAATTAGTTCTTGAGCAGCAATTAATTAACGGGATATTAATGAAGACCAGAGCACAACAATGCACACGCTTTCAATAACGGAGCAAAGCAATATAGAAATAAGCATTGAATCACGACAGATACGAAATAAACAGTAATCAAGATAGTAACTTCTCTCTCTACGTTTTATAATCAGAATGCTTTTCACTAACCAATTTACGGCGATAGTGGCACAATTACATCCAGCTCCCCATCTTCACTGTTGTCGTCACTGCCAAAATCGTAGTTATCTCCAAGACAAATCATTAACCGTTCATGATTACTGATGATCCCTTCCATTGTTTGCGCTGCCCGAATCAGTTTTTCGACGTGCTCGATTTCCTTTTTATTTATTTATTTATTTATTTATTTTTTTTTTTTTTTTTACCAAGATGAAGCATTCACACTGGCAACGGCTTCACGCAACAGCTTTTCCACCTCTGTTATTGTGAAACACTTATTGTGTCTTAAGTAATTCTTCACGTCACTCCACACCAATTTTATAGGGTTAAAACTGCAGTGAAATGGTGGCAGATTTATTATATTGTGACGCTGCTCCTTTGCGATTTCGTCTACTGCATATATGGGTGTGATAGGGTTATTTTGTTTCACGGGCGATTATAAAAGAAGTTTTGACCTTGACATATCCGCAGCAATATTTCTTTCCTGTAACCACTGCACCATAACTTCTTTCCGATCGTTTGAAGCGACAATGAACTTCCTGCTCAGAGCATAAGCTTCGAAGTTTTTATTCATACGAAATTGAGAACTTACTCAGAAAACGTCACTAGAGAAACGTCCTTTCGGTGACATTATCCAATTACTTGAACTCGTAAAGTCACAGTAAAACAAATCGCAGCGAAAAAAGCACACACAACATAAACACGCGATAAACACAGTACACAACTTTGTTTACGTTAGTACTGAATAAAGCCGGCAACGTGGGAATGTTGACGTCACGGCACGTGATCACTGGAAGTGTTTATCGCACTGTGATTGGATCGTTCCTAGCGACTAGCGACTCGCGCTTCTTGCTCTTCACTTGTTATTTGTAAACGTCAAGTGCAAAGTTTCAGCGGCCCGGGTATAAACGAGGCTTAACAGGCGCTGCGCGGTTTGTGCGCCCGCGACGCACAGCGCTCGCCGAGTCGTCGCTACGCCTGCCAGCTTAGCGGCTGGACGCGCCGCTGCGGTAAGCCGACTGCCGACTGCCCAGCCCCGGCCCCGATACATAATGCATGCGGCCGCGCGGCGCGATTGTAAGTCAATGGCGCGATCTGCACCGCGCGCGTCGTCTGCAGACAAACGCCGCGTCCAGCCAACCACACCCACGACCTGACACTGCCTTCCTGTTCGTCCCACCGGCCGGCTGGGGCAACGTCCCCGGGGCGCACCTACGCAGTCCACGCACCACATCGCGTATGGGCAGCGTTGTTGTTGTTGTCGTCTTCAGTCCGGAGACTGGTTTGATGCAGCTCTCCACAATACCCTATCCTGAGCAAGCCTCTTCATCTGCACATAAGAGCGACAACCTACATCTGTCTGAATCTGCTTACTGTATCCATCTCTTGGTCTTCCCCTGCGATTTTTACCCCAAACACTTCCCTCCAACGCTAAATTCACAATTCCTTGATGTCTAAGAATGTGTCCTACCAATCTATCCCTTCTTTTAGTCAAGGTATGCCAGAAATTCTTTTTCTCCCCAATTCTGTTCAGTACCTCCTCATTAGTTACGCGATCCACCCACCTAATCTTCAGCATTCTTCTGTAGCACCATATTTCAAAAGCCTCAATCCTCTTCCTGTCCGCACTGTTTATCGTCCATGTCTCACTCCCATACAAGGCAACACTCCATACAAATGCCTTCAGAAAGGACTTCCTTAGGCTTAAATCAATATCCGATGTTAACAAATTTCTCTTTTTCAAGAACGCTTTTCTACCCATTGCCATTCTGCATTTTATATCCTCTGTACTGCGCCCATCATTTGTTATTTTACTGCCCAAGTAACAAAACTCATCTACCTCCGTTATTGCTTCGTTTCCCAATCTAATTCCTTCAGCATCACCTGATTTTCTTACACTGCACTCCATTACCCTAGTTTTTCTCTTGTTAATGTTCATCTTATATGCACCTTTCAGCACACTGTCCATTCCGTTCAATTGCTCTTCCAGGTCCTTTGCTGTATCTGACAGAATTACTATGTCGTCGGCAAAACGCAATGTTTTTAATTCTTCCCCCTGAACTTTTATTCCTTCACCAAATTTCTCCTTGCTTTCCTTTATAGCTTGCTAAATGTACAAATTGAACAACAATGGAGAAAGACTACAACCCTGTCTTACTCCCTTTCCAACCACTGCATCCCTTTCATGCCCTTCAACTCTGACAACCGCTGTCTGGTTTTTGTACAAGTTGTAAATAACCTTACGCTCCCTATATTTTACTCCTGCTTGCTTCAGGACAGCGTACCATTGTTAATAGACTATGGACAACTGGGAATATCGTTGACATCAGTTTACTGTAGAATTTTTGGAACATATTCCCAGTTCGAATATAGTAAATTTCCTCGAGACGTGCGGCGGTACGACCTCTTCTTGAAAGGGACTAAATACCAAATTTTTTTATGTGACGTGTCAGACTTCAGGATCCGAAACTCGTCCGCTCGTCAACAAGAAGAAAACAAAATACAATTAATGTAATCTTCCTGTATTGCAAAATTTCAATGACAGAACCTTCCGCAGATAGAAGAAGCATATGATTCTAGGTTTGCACTCCTTTAAACTGTCAATTTGAAAGAAATGTTCTATTGTTCCCTTAAAGATCGAACTGTCAAACAGAAGTTCGTAGTTGTTTTGGTTGCTATAGACACAGATATTACAAGTACTGTTCACTTGTGATCGATTGCTACATAAGATCGATTTACTAAAATACTAAAATTGATAAAAGTCTTCTTGCTTTATCTGTCAAACAAAATAACTGTCCGTAAATGTCTTCTTTCAAACTGTAAAATAGTTTGGCAGTAAATAACTCTTCAGTTCCTATAAATGAATATATTTCTTGTAAAATTTCTATAAATATCAAAATAATTATCGTTGACACTTGGTTAACTTTCGAGACACAATCACATTTATTGCTCCACAGTACAGATCATGACTCAACGACAGTTACATAGACACTGATTTTATGGTCTTTTTGATTTTCCACGAAAGTTTTTATAATAATGTCAATATCTGCGACGATAACCGCAGAGACCAGCATCTTCTTGCCTCGTGGCCGTCGACCTGCGACTTGAAGTGGCCAGATGTTTATTCCTTGAGCTTGGCGTCGAAGATGTTACTCTCGTAGGTTTAATCGCCGTCACAACACATTAAACACAAACATACAAAACTCTTTCAGCAATCACATGACATAAAACATTTACATAAAAATCATTTAAAAACATAAAACATTTACATAAAAACCATTTAAAAACATAAAATATAAACATAATCTGCGAAACTGAGCTTGCATAAGATAGTAGTCGAGACAATAATCCGTCCCACTACAGACGGAAAAGGTTCTTTCTATGAATCAGCATGGGTTTAGGAAACATCGTTCATGTGAAACTCAGCTTGCCCTTTTCTCACATGACTTCTTGCGAGCCACGGATGAAGGGCAACAGGCGGATTGTGTTTTTCTCTACTTCAAAAATGCGTTTGACGCGGTGCCACATTGCAGACTGCTAACGAAGATACGAGCTTATGGAATAGGTTCACAGATTTGTGACTAGCTGGAAGACGTCCTAAGTAATAGAACGCAGTACGTTGTTCTCGACGGCGAGTGTTCATCAGAGACAAGTGTATCGTCAGGCGTGCCCCAGGGGAGTGTGATAGGACCGCTATTATTTTCTATCTATATAAATGATCTGATGAACAGAGTACTTGTAATTTGTGGCTGTTTGCTGATGATGCTGTGGTGTATGGGAGGGTGTCGTCTTTAACTGACTGTAGTAGCATACAGGATGACTTAGACAAAATATCTAGTTGGTGCGAAGAGTAGCAGCTAGCTCTAAATGGAGAAAAAAGGCAGGTGATGCGCATGAGTAGGAAAAAAAAACATTCCCATAATGTTCGAATACTGCATTAGTAGTGAGCTTTTAGATGCAGTCGCGTCGTTCAAATATGTGGGTATAACTTTACAGAGCGATATGAAATGGAACGAACATTTAAGGACAGATGTGACTAAGTCGGACAGCCGACTTCGGTTTATTGGGAGGAATTTTGGGAAGATGTACTTCATCTGTAAAGGAGACCGCGTATAAAACGCTTCTACGACCACGTCTTGAGTATTGCTCAAGTGTTTGGGACCTGCAGCAGATCAGTTTAAAGGAAGACATAGAGGCGGTTCAGAGGCGAGCAGCTAACTGGTAGGTTCGACCAAAGCGCGTGTTTCACACAAATGCTTCGGGAACTCAATTGGAGATCTCTGGAGAAAAGAGGGCGTTCTTTTCGTGAATTTCCGTTGAGGAAATTTAGAGAACCCGAATCTGAAGCTGAGTGTAGTACGATCTTCCTACCGCCTATTTACATTTCGCGTAGTGATCACAAAGACAAGATAAGAGAAATTAGGGCTCGTACGGAGACATATAAACATTTTTTTTTCACGTCCTATTTGGGATTGTAGTAGGAAAGGAAATGCCTAGTAGTGGTACAGTGTACCCTCCGCCACGCATCTTACGGTGGATTGTGGACTATGTATGTAGATATAGATATACAAATAGCACACCAAAAAGGTAGCATAGGACTGAAATGAACATTATTAAACACTAGCTAAAATTATTTTATTTTTACAAGTAACAGCAACCAGCCACTTTTTTAAATAACTAATTTATGTCGCCAAAATGCGTTTCGGGTTTTCACCCATCATCAGTTGGCGTTATTTTTTTTTTTTTCATCCTTCTTCAGGGGGTACAGTTTAGAAGCGTCGACATCAGTTTGCATGTTCCAGTCTGCCTGTTCAAGATCATAAATTTCGATATTTATTTTAATTTCGCGTGTCCCAGATTAATCCGGTAGTAAAATAACCTAGGATGGTGGCACCGAAGATGATACACAATGCAGAATGGAAATGCGTAGAAAAGCTAAACATCTAATATAAATTAAGGCTTAGGAAGTCTTTTCTGAAGACATTTGTGTAGAGTCCTGCCTCCTACGGGACTGAAAGAATGGACGATAAACAGTTGCGATAGGAAGAGGATAGAAGCTTTTGAAATGTGGTGCTAGAGACGGATGCTGAGAATTAGGTGGGTAGATCGCGTAACTAATGTGGAGGTACTGAACAGAATTGGGGAGAAAAGGAATTTTTCACAAACCTTGACTAAAATAAGGGATCGATTGGTAGGACACATTCTTACACATCAAGGAATTGTGAATTTAGCATTAGAGGGAAGTGTGTGGGGAAAAAATCTCAGAGGGAGACCAAGAGACGCATATAGTAAGCAGATTCGAATGGATGTGGGTTGCCGTTCTTATGAGAAGATGAAGAGGCTTGCTCAGGATATAGTAGGGCAGAGAGCTGCAAATATCTGTAAATCTTTCGGAACAAACTGCGTGGTCATCAGTCCGTAGCTTACAAACTACTTAAACCTAGGTAAACTAACCTACGGACAAACACACACACACATCCATGCCCTAGGGATGACTCGAACCTCCGCGGCACGGAGAGCTGCATCAAAGTAGTCTCCGGACTGATGGCCATGACAACTACTACAACAAATGACTGTTATACGGCGGACAGCCACGAGGGCCGTTGCAAGGGTTGCCAACTTCGGGGTTTCCCTCCAGATTTAGGGGGAGGGGAGTTTTTTTCAGTGGTGAATTTAGGGGGAAAGAAATGTTATGGGGATTTTTAGGGGGAAAAAGAAGTGTCAGGGGATTTTTAGGGAGAAGAAGAAAATTTGTTTATTTTTGCATCAAATGTGTGTGTAGCAATCGGAAGTCGTGTTGCCGTACTGATTGCAGATGTTCATTGCCAACCGTGCAGCATACTGTCAGCCTGTGTTGACTACACTTTCGCTCTTCTGTCACTACTGTCTCACTGTTTTCATTGTCTCTTCAGTTCATGTTGCCTGCACTGTTTACTTACAGCGCACGGAGGCGGCGCATATTTTCCCTCTTTCCAACCCCATCATGTCGCTCAACAATACCAGTTTTTTTTCTCTAGTAAGTTAATGGACTGGTATTTTCCGAGGAGACTGCACTGAAATACCGCTAAGTCACGTGCTATGATCGGCAATTAAGTGCAATAGCGGTCATTATGTTGTATTGCTGATCCATCATTACTTTTACTTTAATGACCAGTTCAACGTGTGATATAAATGCATTGTTTCATTGGTCAAAATGGCTACCAAAAATAAGAGAAAGTATGCACAAAAGTATGCGAAGATCTGGGAAACGCACCCTTTGCAGGAAGGTAAAATTGCAATTATTTCTTATTATGAGCTATCTTTTGCTATTGCACCCCTACGTTCGTGCCCCTGGGCATGGCTCTTAATTTTTAATATATGTGCAATAGATGGCGAGATATATAAAAGTAGTCAGGCTGCGGCTTCTAGCCCCCCCCCCCCCGTTTGCTATTTTAGGGGGATTTCTTCCGATTTAGGGATATTTTATAGAAAATTTGTGGCAGAATCTTTGTGGCAGAGTTGGCAACGCTGGACTTGCAACCGATGTTTTGAACGACTCGACATGGCTACTTAACTGCCGTTACTTCTTCAACTTCGCACCTCTGTAGGACAGCAACTCAAGAAGTGTGATACCGAACCTTGCAGACCGGAATGTTAACGGCTCTTCTGGAGTGGTTAGCTGAAAGTCCGTTATTTTGTTGGCAAACTTATACTGCAGTTCGGCATACAAAGTAACAAAACCGATGAGAGAGAGAAGCCTTCTCGTCCTTAGTCTTGAATGATATCGGTCGACGAACTACTCTTGTACAGACGTTGCCATCGTTGTAGTTCATCTAGGTGCTGACGAACTGAACAGCATGAACTTCGTTATCTCAGACGCGTATGTATTTGCTATCACCGCTGTTTGTGGAAATGCAACGGTTTGCATATGGAATGGTAGGGGCGTTAAGTTTAAAGCATGCTCTTGCTGTCGCTCTGGTGCTGCTTCTGCTGGCTCCGTTGTTCGTTCTCTTGGCTAAAAGATAACTGCAATAAAAATGTTCAAATGTTTGTTAAGCTTATAGGACTTAACTACGGGGTCATCAGTCCCTAAACTTACAACCTACTTATGAACTAGCTAAGCATAAGGACGGCACAAATATCCATGCCCGAGGGGGGATTCGAACCCCCGACCGTAGCGGCCGTGCAGACCGTGACTTGTGCGCCTCAGTCTCCTCGGCCACCGCGGCCGGCTAACTGCAATATCCTCTCTACACACACTCATTAAAGGTTCGACAACTTAATACAGTCATCAATTACTAAAATAAGACCTTCACAGAGTTAGTTTGTGATTATTATCAAATGTTCTCGTCTGATGTTAGAACAGGCGCTTGGATGTCACACTGCAAGGAAAAAGCAGCAGATGGAGAATTAAAAAAAAGTGGTCTCGCTCAGGGCAGTGTATTAGCTCCGGTGCTGTTCAACATATGCGCTAATGACCAGCCAGTGCACCCGATGTCAGGCAGTTTGTATATGCTGACGATACGGCTGTGGCCGCCCAAGGTAGCACCTTTGAATAAGTGGAGGAGAAGTTAACGAAAGCTCTGGAATTACTTGACAGTGACTATCACCAGAACCATTGGAAACCCAACCCAGCTAAGACGCAAGTCTGCAGTTTCCATCTGAGGAATAAGGAAGCTAAGAGAGAACTCCATGTAAGCTGGAAAGGCCAAGAGCTGGAGCAGTGCTACGCTCCCAAATACCTAGGGGTGAAGTTGGATAGAACTCTGTCATGCAGACAACACTGTTTAGACACTAAGAAAAAGATCAGCACTAGGATAGTATCATTCGTAAACTGACAAACACAAACTGGGGTGCTAACCCACAAGTGCTTCGAACAACAGCCATGGCACTTAGTCTATCGGCAGCTGAATATGCCGCGCCTCTGTGGAAGAATGAGGCCCACGCGAAACATATCGACGTGCCCGTGCCCCGAGCATACGGTGGCAAGTAGCTGCCGAGGTGGAGAGGAAGAAACAGTTGACAGACAATTGCCACCCCCTACATGGGCACCAATAACAGCCTAGGCGGCTTCGCTCAAGAGGAGCTTCCTTTGGACATCAGAGCCAATTGATGTCACCGTCGAAGAGAGGAGGCTACAGCTATGGAAGGAGGTAACACCTAATCCTATCTTGGCCCTGAAAGAACAACTTGCAGCTGTAGGTAACAAATCCTTTACAACCTGGAAGGCTCTCAACAGGCTGAGGACTGGGGTCTCAAATTGCAAGTTCAGCCGTTCAAGATGGGGCTACCTCGACGGGCAACCACTGTGCGACTGTGCGAATGTCCAGACGGATGACCACTTACTGACGTGCCCAAACGTCAGCACATGCTGTACCCCTCTGGATTTACAGTTAGCTAATGACAAGGGCATCTGTGAGGCTGATTAATGGGCATGAAAAATCTAAATTTTAAAATTTACTACACGGACTCAAACTAGACTGTAAAGGATGGTGTTCTGGACACGAAAAATAAAAATAAATAAATAAATAAAATAAAATGTTAAAGGCTACTTCATCTTTCAATATGTTGTTTCACGAAGAATCCTAATCTGAAATAAAATAATAGGGGATCCTATTTAAGATTTCAAAGTCATCTCCCTCTCCGCCCCATCTCCGGGGGTTGTGCAAGACGATGTAGCGTTATGTTAATGGATGTCCCTCTTAAAGGCGTGCAACTTTAATTTCCACACGTTTTTTAATCCGATTTGTCATTTTCCTAATATTCCAAAAACAGTTATAACTGAAGCTCACTGTATATTGTTCACTCCCAACTGTATAAGGAGAAATGAAATAAAAAAATAATGGTGTGTTATTTCCTCCTACACGCTATTCGGGAATGGAGTGGTAGTTAAATAATATGGAAGTTGCTGCCAGGCACTTCACTGTAAAAGTCGATCTCTTTACGTAACAAGAGCTTTATTTTATCATTAAAATTAGCAAATAAGGTCCGTGTTTCCTGGCCCAAATTGAGAATTCACTAGTTTCAAATTACTGAAATAACTGGAAGTTAATACTACAGAGGTCAATATACAAAGAAGCTCATGCGTTATTACACACAGACATTAATTAGCAAGCCACCACAATTAAAGTCATCTGAGGGAGGTGACTAAGAAAACATGTATGGCGCAACGGAATTTAGACATAAGAAACAGTGCATCTGAGCATGTTCTCAGCACTTGTGAAGAACAATATTAAGTATATCGGGTAGGTATTCTAAAACTACAATTTATAGGCAACTTACGGATTATGCTGAACTTAAACTTGTTTATTCAGATAGAAAAAAGAAAAATGGGGAACCAATTTCGTTAATACAATAAAAATGCATCTCTTACACGGTTCAATGCGGACGGTGCCCAGCCTAAATTATACATGATTTAACGCTAGTAGGGGGAAGAATTCACAAAAAAAACATTCATTCTCTCTCACACACGCAATGCTACAGCGAAACTCACGAAAATCAGCGTGCTGAGACGAGGCGGAAGCAGGCGCCGCCATCGTAGGCGAAATTCAGCAAGTCGGGGGTAGCACAAAACACAATACGCAAAAACACTTTGAAACTGGGTCTGATCTGTCGTGCCTGTTTCGAGATGGTGCGCGTGTATAGCCAAGTTAAATTACATCTGAATTGGACTGCGAGCGAACACGCTAACGGCGACACACGGCTACGTTACATGAACGCACTCCGCTGAAGGTGAAATGAATGAAAATCGGATTCATTATACAAAATCACGGTGGATTCTTAAGTTGCAGTTTGTTAGAAATCGATCTAGGTACTGCTTTTATATGAGAAGTGGCGTGAATTCAGGCAACTAGCTGCAAACCCCGAAAGTCGGAACTCGGAACCACGTAGTTCCGAAAACCGATAAAATTGAATAAATTCAGTTTCCGCAAAATAAAGAAAATTAATTACAGCATGCAACCCATAGAAATGCATAGAATTATACAAGGAAGTGAATGAAATACAGCTACACGGGATAGGGGCCGATTACAGAGACGGATGAGGTCCTGCCTCAGAAAAACCACAAAAGTGAAATAATTACGAAGTCGGAAAAATAAAAATAAGAATTACGGCATGCAACCCATAGAAATGTTTGGAATTACATGAAGAAGCGAAAGAAATGCAGCCATACGCGATAGGGAGCGATTACAGAGTCGGATGAAGTCCAGTCTCCAAAACGCGTAAAAGTGAAATAATTACAAAGTCGGAAAAATAAAATTAAAAATTACAGCATGCAACTCATAGAAATGTTTAGAATTACACAAGGAACCTAGCTTGTACAAGGCTCAGAGAGAATTTCTGACAAAGACAGAGTGCGTAATAACAGTCGGAGAAGAAACAGCAAAATTAAAATAGGCGGGAGAGAACGCGAAATATTAGTGGAAATCAGAAGGATACCCGCATAGTTACTTGCCTGATGGGCATGAAACAAACAAGAGTGGAAGCTGAAGGGTCTGTTCTATGAACCTACCATGTGGAATACATATCACTCACGGAAGGAAACAATGAGATGATTTTTACATGCACTGTATAAAATGAACATATCACCTATTAGAAATCGGGCCCCACAAAGCTAGAAAGTATTTGCACAGAGTTCATACACCGCCACATGATCACAAAAGGTTTTAACATATCAGGCCGTTATCACACTGAACTACAATCACACACAACGCGTTTATCTATGGGAAATCACTGAATTGAAAAACGAGATCGGAGAAAATATTCCAAAACATGATTCTAAGTTCACGAATCTAAGTTAAACGTGCTTATGATACAGAGATGGCGGAACATAGAGAAGATACCGGAGGGCCGTCGTCCGCATCCGGATTGGTGGAATCCCAGCATCCGCAAAATGAAGTCCCGGATGCAATCCTGCCTCAGGACGACCCGGAATTCTATTAAATCGAAATGCCCAACATCGTAACAACACAAACAGTGAGGAAGACCTATCAAACATGACATCTCTTCAGGCGTATAGAATTGCGACTCTCAATATTAACAAAATCAGTAGCGCGCTAAAATTGCGAAATCTCCAAGACTTTTTGTACGCAGCCGATATTGACATAGTATGTCTGCAAGAGGTAAAGGAGATTCCTTTACATCGCATCACTGGCTACAACGTCATAATGAACCCCGGACTGGGCAATGGCCTTGGTACAGCAATATTGACTAAAGAAGGGATACGAACTGAAAATGTCGAGAAACTGCCGAACAGCCGAGGTATAGCTTTTACTGTGAACAGTACTCGATTTATTAACGTTTATGCTCCCTCTGGAACAGGAAATAAATGCCTAAGAGCACAGTTTTTCAAGGAAGACATAGTTCCTCTCCTTTTACCACGATCCGCACAAACAATTTTTGCGGGTGATTTTAACTGCGTCCTTAGTCCGAAGGACCAGACGCCCAATTTTAATAAATCAGTTGAGTTAGAGACGATCGTACGAGACTTAAAGTTCATTGATACGTGGGAGGAAAAACACGGTGATAGACCCGGTTTCACCCATGTGACTGGTCACTCTGCCAGCCGTATTGATAGAATTTATGTAACATCCAATCTGCGAGGCCACATTTTACAATCTGAGAGATGGCCTACCATATTCTCTGACCACGTAGCGTACATATGCACTATAAATCTTGCAAAACAGGGGACCTACAGAGGGAAAGGAACGTGGAAACTAAACGTTTCTCATCTTTCCGATCCAGAATGCCGCGCAGCCTTCTGTAATACGTGGGCAGACTGTGAGAGGAAGTTCTCAAGATACAACTCCGCTGTTATTTGGTGGATAAAATGTGCCAAGCCGGCGATAATAAAAACTTTAAAAACTTACTCTCGCGAAAAAAGTGCATGGCAGAAGAAGACTGTTGAATTTTATTTCCAATGTTTGCGAGAATTATATAGCCAAGATGCAACTATAATCGAAAATTACAGACAGATAAAACGAATACAAGCCAAATTATTAACGCTGAAGCGACAACAACTTGAAGGATGCAAAGTTCGATCGCGACTGCAAAATACGATACAAGAGGAAACGACGTCTATGTTTCATGTCATACAGGAAGTCAAGCGGACAAACCGAAAAATTTTAGCGGAATTGAAAACTACTGACGGAAGACTATTGACAGAACAAGTGGAAATAAGAGAAGAAGTGCACAAACATTTTACAGCACTATTAGAGGATAAACCAACAGACGAAATAGCGCAGGAAACCATCACGTCGAATTTGTCAGGAAGATTGAGCCCTGAGGACGCGGAAGAACTCGCAGGAGAGATAACAGAAGAAGAGGTCATAGACGCTATTCAAAGAATCCCGAAAAATAAGTCCCCAGGCCCTGATGGCCTACCTGCGGAACTATATCATATATTCCGACAGCAGTTAGCCAGTAAGATGACATTAGTATGTAATGCACTAACGAATATGAACGAAATTCCGACAGAATTTTGTGAAGGCACCGTGGTCTTAGTCCCTAAAACTTCAAGAGGGAAGACTATAGAAAACTTTAGACCCATAACACTATTAAATAGTGACTATAAAATTTTTGCAAGAATAATAATGGAAAGATTAAATTCAGTCATCACGACCATAACGGGAGCCTATCAAACAGGTGTGGGGAAAAACAGAACTATGTATCACACATTAAGCGACTACCGCGATATTATCGCAATCGCAGATGCTTGTGATATCAGATGCGCTATCGTATCCTTCGACTTTGCCAAAGCTTTCGATGTGGTCAACCATTCATATCTTTTTAGAATATTAACAGAAGCCCATTTGCCACAAAAAGTTGTAACCACGATTAAGAACCTACTGACTAGCGGTACGTCCAAAATCAGTATCAACGGACAACTCAGCAGGCCGATCGCTATAAAGAGCTCGGTCCGTCAGGGATGCCCCATGTCTATGGCACTTTTTGCATTAGCGCTTGAACCTCTCCTGTTCACGCTCACCCAAGAACTCCGAGGATTGCGGCTACATGGTCAGAAAATAGTCTGCCACGCGTACGCTGATGACGTCAGTTGTATAGTGACAGACGAAAGCGAGCTAGCGACCGCACTTCGCATTGTATCTCGATATGAAGCCGCGTCAGGGGCCAAACTCAACCAGAAAAAGTCAAGAATTTTGAACATCGGGCGAGGGATAGAATTTCGAACCGAACACATAAAACTTGTGGACAAACTCAAAACCCTCGGAATCGAATTCACGCGCAATATCAACAACAGTGCCGCCCTCAACTACAGAAGACTGCTGGAAAAAATTAGAGCTAGCACACAGCAATATGTTTTGCGGAACATAAATGCAATGCAAAAAGTACATTTAGCGAACACATACATCACCTCGAAGGTCAACTTTGTTGCTCAGCTGCTACCGCTCCCCCGCACAATAGCGCAACGAATGCTAGCAGCGCTCGGCCACTTTGTAAGCAGAGGACAGTTATTTAAAGTAAAATACGACACTCTTACATTAGCAACGGGAAAGGGAGGCCTTAATTTGACAGATATCTACGCCAAGGCCCAAGCTTTGTATCTTAGCAAAACATATAAACTGTGGCAAAGATCACCCAACGTACTTGTGAGTCACTTACTACAAGAAATAGCTCCGGACAGCATGGAGGCAACTATGGATGTACGCCACATTCCGACTGCATTCAATCATCTGAAACATTTTCTTCTGGAGTATAGCTACATTAAACGCCGTATTGCCGAGAAAGATCTGTACCAAGTTAAAGCAGTATATAACATGATGATGGAAAACAAACAGAGAAATAGAATAGAGAACATATATAAAGAATATAACTGGAACAAAATTTGGGAAAACGTACAGGATGCGCAATTACCAACAAGCGTGAGGTCCACATGGTACTTAGCAGTTAATAGAAAACTTCCGACCAATTCCAAGTTGTACGACATTCACCTGGCAGAATCGCCAAACTGCATAAGTTGCAATCTCATAGACACGGATGAACATAGATTTACATGTCACCTTGTACAGGAGATATGGCTTCTCTGCAGAACAAAACTTGCAAGTATGCTGCGAACGTCTCCCAACATGATCACACCGGCTCGCCTACTCAATCCAGACGAAGTGCCTTACCCTCCCACCAAAAGGAGAGCAGTCAACTGGTTAAAAGGACACACGGTCCATTACCTATTGACAAACAGAGAAAAGAAGAAAGAAGATTACTGGATGTATTTACAAACGGAACATCAGAAACTGAAACGCCAGAAAAATTATAAAAACAACTATGCGAATTTTTTGACTAGAACATTGCAGTAGATTAAGAACTAGAAGACTTGTTTATTTAGCTATGTTTTGTGCGAAATCCCATACTTGCTTTTCGTTTACTACGAATTATTTTATTTTACCAATCTTCCCTACGGAATTGTTGTTTAGTTTCAAAAACCGCCGAATTCAAGAACCAATATTTATACGGCCAATGAAGGCATACTTTTATTTGCTGTGAAGAAGACGTGTGTTTTATTTTTACTGCCAGTTTACATCACGTAGTAGATTCATTTAAGTTATATGTGTTTCTTCTTATATTTTAACTAAAAGACATATCATTTGCACTGCAGCATATCTCAACTGTCGCGAGACACCAGATTACTATTTCCTACACAAAAGTTAAAAAAAAAAAAAAAAAAAAAAAAAAAAAACGGTTAAGACGTCTGCCTAGTAAGCATGGAGGTCCGGGTTCGATTCCCGGCCGCACCACAAATTTTAATTCAATGCTTCAGCTCTATCAATAATGTGTATGCTGATTTTTTACGTAATGTTCTACCAATTTTACTACAAGATGTTTCACTGCATGACAGAATGGCGATGTAAAAAGAAAAAAAAAAAAAAACAAAAAAAAAAAAAAAAACGGTTAAGACGTCTGCCTAGTAAGCATGGAGGTCCGGGTTCGATTCCCGGCCGCACCACAAATTTTAATTCAATGCTTCAGATCTATCAATAATGTCTTTGACATATTTGAGACGTAAATCCGTCTCAGGGATTATTTATTCAAATTAATTGATAATTCAAAATAGTTTCGCGACCTACTTCCACAATATAGGTTGAACATTTATATGTACAAGAAGTACTGTTCATTTTAGTGAAGTTTCTAAATATTCTTGGTTATGTACTAAAAAAAGTATGTTGATAATAGTTTCTGCTGGAGCGTTCACCACTAAAGTACTGTGGTGTGAATGGGAAAGTTTAAATCATACCTAACAGGAAGAGTGCAGAAAGTTGACATTAGTAGTTCTCATAATATGCGAAAAACAACTGAGTCCTCAAACTGGGGAGCAATCAAAAATGGGTGCCACTAGGTTTCGTCATGGGCCCTTTGCTGTTCTGAATATATATTAATGATTTGCCATTCTGTATTCATGAAGATGCAAAGCTAATTCTTTTCGCTGATGATACAAGTATAGTTATCACACCTGACAGGCAAGAACAAACTGATGAAATTGTAAACGACGTCTTTCAGAAAATCATTAAGTGGTTCTCACCAAATGGACTGTCATTAAATTTTGATAAAACACAGTGCATACAGTTCAGTACAGTAAATGGAATGACACCATCAATAAATATAGACTTTGATCAGAAATCTGTAGCAAAGGTAGAATATTCAAAATTTGTATAATGAAGCTCTGTTGAAACGTTTGAGTTCATCAACTTATGCTATTAGGGTAATTGCAAATTTTGGTGATATAAATCTCAGTAAATTAGCTTAGTATGCCTATTTTCATTCTCTGCTTTCGTATGGCATCATTTTCTGGGGTAATTCATCATTGAGTAAAAAAGTATTCATTGCACAAAAGCGTGTGATCAGAATAATTGCCGGAGCCCATCCAAGATCATCCTGCAGACATTTATTTAAAGAGGTAGGGATCTTCACAGTAGCTTCACAGTATATATATTCACTTATGAAATTTGTTATTACCAATCCCACCGAATTCAAAAACAATAGCAGTGTACATAACTACAACACTAGGAGAAAGAATGATCTTCACTATTCAAGGTTAAATCTAGGTTTGGCACAGAAAGGGGTGAATTATGCTGCCATAAAAGCCTTTAGTCGCCTACCAAACAGCATCAAAAGCCTGACAGATAGCTAACAAGCATTTAAAAATAAATTAAAAGAATTTCTGCGTGGCAATTCCTTCCACACTATAGATGAAGTTTTAGATATAAATGAGTAAATTTGAAAAAAAAAAAAAAAAAATTAAAAAAAAAATTATAATAAAAAAATGTGCCATGTAATATTTAGTACAATGTAATAATTTGTAAAGACCCGTTTCATTAATCTGACACGTTCCACATCATTACTAAGTGTCGTATTCATAATCTATGGAACAAGTACTAATCTAATCTAATCCAGTCTAATACCGTGAGTGAATCACGCTTTCCGTTCGTAAGTCAATACAGTACGTATCTGTGAAAATACTTGCGCTCAGTATTCGCAATATTAAAGTCCAATTACAGCGACATATTAGCACTCTACAAGTAAGAGGATTTACATTATTGTGGAACAAAACTGACGTTCGTGTCGACGCAAACTAAGTTGGCCGCGGGCGCAGTGTCTGATGAGAGCGGCTGTAAGTGGGGAACGCATTAACGCTCGCTGCCACAGCCACAGTGGCAAGTGTTTGCGCGGGATAGCTGCTCTCGACGTTCTAACCAAAGCTCTCTGCCTCGTGCCAGTGTTGACGAAATGAACATCTCTGAAATTACTCAGATCAAATTAGAAGAGCAGGTCGCGACACTTAAACGTGCAAATATTGCTTAACATGCGATGTAGGTACGTCCGTATGTGCGTACGGTCCTGCACTCCTAGCTGTTTCCTTCTTGAAACGCTGGAGGGAAGACAGCGTTTCTTTAAAGTGTACCGGACATGATGCTCCGTCCAGCCAAGTTGCAGAGGTTTAAATATCCATTGTACACTCAGGATCAGAAAAACAAAAAATCGCACTGACGAGTTTTACGGCCCACTTTAGATTTGTAGTTTTATAAGTTTTTGCAAACATTTTGGAGCAAAATAATAATCTAAATAATAAAAAATTAGTTAATAAGAGTGTCTGAAACCCTTTTAGGGAAAAATAGGTAGTGGTGGGTTCCGAACCACTCACCTTCAGCGTCACAGTCCAACACATTGCCCACTACGCTACAGCTAACAGTTAGCAATTGCGTTCTTTAATCTCATACTATTGATGGCCGTTGTTAACTGATGCTAAAAAGGCATTTGTAGACACTAGATTATCATTTATCGTACGAAGAACGACGTCTTTTTGTTAATTCTTCAGTGCGCTAATGCTTTGAAATGACAACGTGTAAGTTACAATAAGAAAATCTTATAATACGTAACGCAAGATGCCGTATACCAGAGACAGTTATGGGCGAGGAATGTCACGTGACATCTGCGAACTGCTGGTTTTCGTTAGTTTAATGGAGGGTGTCAAAACTCTGTTATTTTTGCAAATATCTCTCAAACGATACGAGACATGAAAAAAAAAAAACATAAGGGAAGAAAGTTGTAGAGAATTTTCTCCTCTACAAATTCGTTTCTTCAATTTTCGCATCAGATGAATGGTTTATTTGCATTCAAAATTACATTATAAACGGCTTTTTTTGGTATTACTAACGTATTTCTTGTCCGTAATATTTCAAAAAGCGAGATTCTGGTCTCTGGTAGCCAACAAGTATGTCGGTAAAATTTGGTGCCGATCGGTTGGACGGTTCGACCCAAAAAGAAGGAACACGTTACAGCCAGACAGACATCGTCAAATCGCCGTTATTTTTGCAAATATCTCTGCAACGATGCAAGATATGAAAAAAATAACAGAGCGAAATTGTAGAGAATTTTCCCCTCTACCATTTAGGTTATTCAATTTTCGTGTCAGAAGAACGGTTCGTCTGCAATCACAATTATATTACAAACGACTTTTTGTGGTATTACTACCGTATTTTTTTGTCCGAAAAATTTGAAAAAGGGAGGTTCTGGTCTCTGGCGGCCTACAATTATGTCTGTAAAATTAGGTGCTGATCGGTTGACCGGTTAGTCTTAAAAACAGGGAACATGTTACGGACAGACAGACAGACAGACATCCCAAAATCGCCGTTATTTTTGCAAATATCTCTGAAACGATACAAGATATGGAAAAAACATAAGAGAGCAAAGTTGTAGAGAATTTTCTCCTCTACAAACACGGGTATTTTCGTGTCCCACTCTTAGTGTTACTACCGTAACCTAAAGTGGGCCAAAACAGAACACCTCGTTGATGATCGTGTGGAATGTATGGCTGTCAGACCCCCATGTGGTGTCGTGTTCGACCTGCCTGACGCAAGTCTTTTTAGCTGACGCCACTTCGGCGATTTGCGTGTCAATGATGATGAGGACGACATTAGACCGAGTACCCCAGTGCAGAAAATCTCTAACTCGACCGGGAATCGAACTCAGGCCCCCTGCATGGCAACCCACCACGTTGTCCACTAGACTACGGAAGCAACAGAACAGCTTGAAAGACAAGTGACAGGGAGTTTTAGCTACAGGACATAATCATTAGTATGTTCTGAAGAAATGACAAGCATTTCAGTCAGCTGAGTTCAGAACTTTTCCTAATGCATGGTAGGCATAGGTTCTTTCATGGATCATAATAACGTATTAAATGGATTTGCACGACGGCTTACGATGAAACAATTTATTATATTTCATTACAAGTTTCTGCAGAACTAGCTGGCAACCTCAGATGCTCTTTACAATGGGCACCGACGGTCAGTCTTCTTCAGTCGTTGTTGAGGAAATGTGTACAAGTACGAGACCTATTGTGCTGGTGATTTTAAAATTTAAAATTAAAAATTAAATATTTTTATTTCTTCAATCAATTATCAGAGTTGCAAGGGAGGCAGAGATTGGGAAGGGAGTAAGACAGGGTTATAGACTTTCTCCAATGTTATTCACTTTGTGCATTCAGACAGCTATAAAGGAAAGCAAGGAGACATTTGGAGAAGGAATTAAAGTTCAGGGTGAAGAAATAAAAACATTGCGTTTTGCCGATGACACTGCAATTCTGTCAGAGACAGCTAGGGACCTGGAAGAGCAGTTGAATGGAATGGACAGTGTGTTGAAAGGTGCATATAAGATGATCATTATAAGAACCAAACAAGGGTAATGGAGTGCAGTCTAAGAAAATCAGGCGATGTTGAAGGAATTAGATTAGGTAACGAAGCACTAAAGGTGGTAGATGAGTTTTGTTACTTGGACAGTAAAATAACAAATGATGGTCGCAGTACAGATGATATAAAATACAGAATGGCAATGGGAAGAAAAGCGTTTTTGAAAAAGAGATATTTGTTAACATTGAATATTAAGTGTAAGGAAGTCCTTTCTGAAGGCATGTGTGTGGAGTGTTGCCTTGTACGTGAGTGAAACATGGACGATAAACAGTGCGGACAGGAAGAGGATAGAGGCTTTTGAAATGTGGTGCTACAGAAGAATGCTGAAGCTTAGGTGGGTGGATCGCGTAACGAATGAGGAAGTAGGCAACATAATTGGGGAGAAAAGGAGTTTTTGGCATAATTTGACTAAAAGAAGGGATCGATTAGTTGGACACATTCTTAGACATGAAATAACTGTGAATTTAGCGGTGGAGGGAAGTGTGTGGGGTAAAAATCACAGACGGAAACCAAGAGATGAATACAGTAAGCAGATTCAAATGGATGTAGGTTGCCGTTCTTATGGGGAGATGAAGAGGCTTTCTCAGAATATAGTAGGGTGGAGAGCTGCATTAAACCAGTCTCCGAGCTGAAGACCACAACAATTACAATTTTTTTACTGTGACGACCCAGTTTGGTAATATATTGTATAGCTTGAGCACATTCCCATTTCAACGACGACTATGACGCTTAGTTTTGTGAATTGGTCTGTATGTTTATGACGTGGTATTATTTAGATGCAAAATGTGTTCATCTTAATTGTAAGCATTTTCATTTATTTATTTATTAAATGCAGCAACTGTGTTAAGTTAGGTTGAAAAAATAAACAGCAACCAGTTGCAAAGTTGTAGATTTATTTACAACCGGTTTCGAGCAATTACTGCCCTTCTTCAGGAATCTGTACAGGAAACAGTTAAAAATAATATACAAATATTACGTGAAATTCGCAGGACAATCACAGGATTAAAGGGGGCAATAAGTAGACTGCATACCAAGCTTTCGAGAAAAATGACAAAATGTGAAATAGTAATACGCTATACTGATGCATATTGATAAAATAAGAAACTGCACAAAGTATTAAGTTCATATGAACGAAGAATTTTTAGGTACCTACATCAATTGTGCCCTATAGGTTTAAACAGAGCATTTTGTAACGACACTGATCGAGCGCAGAGTTTATGCTAGAACTCTTAACTAAGGTGTTAATACGTGTATCTTTGGATTAAACATTTAGTGGGGGTAAAGAGAAAAGGGGGAATATTTATTTATTTATGTTATGTGCACACTGTAGAAAGCTTCTGACGACGGCAGCTAGTTTTGCTGAAAATTGAGACAAGTGCCCCGTAATAATAACTTTTTCAACACTTTTGTTATAAGTAAACATTACTTTTCGTATAGCGAACGTAATTGGTTTTCAATCATGCTGCTTGATTTGAACCTATAATCCGATTTAGCAATGTATATGCATTGGATAACGAAAACTCGCTGCAAACCGTTTAAACGCTGCCATATGAGCGCTAATGTAGTTCCAAATAGTGAAATAGCCGGAGAGTTAATATGGAGCATCTTGGCCTGCGTCGCATAGTGGGACGGAATCCTCAAAACGTTGGCAAAACCCCGAAAAATGAATTTTTGATTCTCAGAATTTTGATGGGTTGATTGGGTAGGGGAGGATTGATTCATCTCATTCCAGAAGGAGAGGTCGCCACCTTCGATACCTGTCGCGTTACGTCAGTTCAATAGCGACATTCGTCGAGAGCACACGTGGCGCTGTGAAAGCGAGGCAAATTTACTCTCGGTTTGTGAGTGAATATTTTGGTACTGAAGTGAAGAATTTCAGTTCTACAAGATGGAAACAGTTGCTGCTGGTATGTACAAAATGTTCGTACATTAAATCGGTATAAATTTCATGATTATCCTATTAAATATTTATATTATATTTTTCCAATGCCGTGTAAAACTACCATGTTCTGCCCAACTTGCATTTTAAACTAGAGCAAAAGTAGCATATACCGTGAAATTTCAACTGACAGATTATAGACTGATTAATTATCTGATGGAATTGACAAGAATCAGCTGCCAAATTGCCATTTCTCTTGTATAGTAAATATTTACAAGTGTCCGTGCAGCCGACATTTCGTAGCACAACATGGTCCTTGCAGCGCGCGCCGAGGTAGGCTATGGATATCGGAAAGATCTACCCAGAAAATGTTCACTTGTAAGAACAATAGAACACGTATTAAAGAGGCTTCTGGTAACTTTGGATCCATAGATATCCAATATTAGAAAACTGACACAGGATGGAATTCCTTGCAATTCCAATTATACCACGATCGTCCAATGATAATTCCGAAATACATTCTTACTCTGAGATCTTCTAGAGCGATATTGACTCTGATTGCTAGATATAAAACCGATCATACCATTCTGTATGGGTCAGAACAACATCTTCAATCATATTAAGTTTTGAATATTAAGAACGATTGTCTTTATTCGCTACACCTATTATTTCTATCGTTGATTATACTATTACATATATTGTTTGTGTTTTGTCACCGAGTTTGAAGATTGGTTCATTATATTATTGAATTACGATGTGTGTGTGGTATCGAATAATTTTTTTCTCGACATATTTTCGACAAATATTTTGTTATTTTGTTATAATAAACAAATCACGTTGGCACTGTATTAATTATTAGTGTCTAAATACTATATACACGCTATTATTAATAAATTATTATGGGTTTTAAGTGGCAATGTTGGTATATTAGCTCCTCCATTTTGTTTAGACAATTTTTACCATCAAATTCGTAATCAGCGACCTCATAAAATTCCGTGTGATGAGTTTTGTGTGAATTAAACGTCTTCTTGGGGTTTTGGCCACGTTTTCGGGATACCGTCCCACTGTGCGTCGTGGGGAAATTATAAAAGATTTGTTATTCAAAATATTTTGTGTCTGATGCTAAGGAATTCATAGTTGGCAATCTACGTAGTATTTCATTCCTTGTGTGCAGCACGCTATATAAACGTCTTGTTTTGGTTCCAGGTGAGTTGATTTGCCAACCTACAAAGGAATAGGTGGCGGGGCTATCAGCGGTGGTAAGTACAGCACGCCGAGCCGTCTCAGACGCCATTTTTTACTCAGATTTCACTACATAGGGTATTTTGCTTTTAAGTGCACCTGCAGCAAGCGAAGACTGAATTACAAGGTGCGTCTGAAAAGTTCGGTGAATGGTCCCACATTTTACAAACTGAGCCGACAGGGTCGAGGTGCCCACGTACGCACATTGACAGACATGTAAAAAAGGTGCCCCCTACTTTAAAAAAAAACTGCAGTGAAGCGTTTTTACACGCTGCTACCCAGCTGAGTCAGTGTGAGAAGTCGTGTCATTGCAAAAGCGAGAGCAAAATGGAGCAACGCGTTAACATAAAGTTCTGTTTCAAATCAAGCAAAACGGCGTCGGAAACCAAGGGGCGTTAGTGTATGGTGTTGAAGCAGTGAGTAGAAAGTGTGTGTATGAGTGGCTGCGGATATTCAACAACGCGTGACTTTAGTGCTTCGAGCGATTCCGCAAGAAGCGTTTGCTGACAGTTTCCAACAGCTCTGCAACCGATGTTAGACGTGTATTGCAGCCAATGGCGATTACTTTGAAGGCCAGTTAATGCATTTTGTTTATAACTCTTGTTTCCTATACTTCTTGAGACCATTCAGCGAACGTTTCAGACGCGCCTTGTAATAGTACTCCTATAGCATGGCCACCGATTACGTCGGTTTAAATGATGATCCAAACAAATCACACATTTTAAACCGCGAGGACGGCTCTTTAATAATTTTTATCTAATATGACAAACCGGACGGTCAAACCATTTTTATGTCTGGCGAGCTGAGGGGAGAAAAAAGAAACAGATGCATCGGACCCATACTCCCCATTAATCATCCTAAGAATTACATTTAAAAACAATGTAACCAGTACAAAAGTAATCACGCAACAGCTAGCGTAATGCCTCCATTTGATTTTCTTACACGTAAACTGTTTGCAAATTCGCTATATTATACGTAAAATTTGTTGAATGTAACATTCGTATTATTAAGACTTGCTTATTTCGCACAGTAAAGTAACTGGACACTCATTCGGACACGAGCAGTAATTTCCCGGATGCAGATGTCAATAACGGACCCTATTTGAAAATCAATGTGTTGATTGTACTGTTTGTGCTTGCGTCTGCGAAGCACGACTGCTGAAGTCACACTGGTCGATTGCCTTCGGTTTACAGCGACACCCAGACTGGGGGGGGGGGGGGGGGGGCGCATTTTACCGGCAGGAGGTGTTATGCCGTGATATCCACATCTATCATGAGCCCGAGGGGCGACATGTTTCAGATTCTCATCTTTTCTGCAGAGCGTAGTAATGGGCGTGTTCTGTGAATACGAACTGCCACGTGTGACGCACCGGGTCGTAGCTCGTTGCCTCCTGAAGTTTTAGTAGATCTGCGCTCTCTATCAAAAATGTTCAAATGTTTGTAGAACTTATGGGAATTAACTACGGGGTCATCACTCCCTAAGCTTACAAACTACTTACGAACTAGCTAATACTAAGGACGGCACAAATATCCATGCCCGAGGGGGGATTCGAACCCCAGACCGTAGTGGCCGTGCAGACCGTGACTGAAGTGTCTCAGCCCCCTCGGCCACCGCGGCCGGCGCGCTGTCTATCACGACTGGCTGAAAATCGACGGGGCAAATCGTGACACGTAGAATTGCAGTTCATTGACGCTTAAATGATTTATTAGTGTCCAGTTGTCCCCATTAATTACAATCACTAAAACCCAGTACGCACATTTCACACATCGATAGTACAAATTTACACAGTTCATGTGTGGAATAAGAAAGTCCGAGGTGTACATTCGAGTGTGGCACAAATATGGACGATTAATAATTGTAGTTACACTTTCTACACTCCTAACATTGAAGAAACTTTTACATAATTTTTCAGAACCGGAATTCAAAGTGCCGTGGTTGTACTTCAGATACAGCACGAAACAAGACTCGCCACAATACTCCGTACTGGCGTGGATTGTGCTTTCTAACATAGATGAAACAAGACTCTATACTAGGCGCGGATGGTGCCTCAGATTATGGATGAAACAATACTCATTTTCATAGCGCAGAAATATGCTATTCCAATTTCTGAAGGTAACAGGGGTGAAATATAGGGGCGAAGAGTTATATTCAACCTATACAAAAACAAGACAGCGGTTATTAGAGTCGAAGTGCAAGAAAAGGACGCAGAGGTTGGAAAAGGAGTGAGACAGGGTTGTAGCCTTTCCCCAATGTTGTTCAATTTGTACACTGAGCAGGCAGTGAAGGAATGGAAGGAGAAATATGAAGAGGGCATTAAAGTGCAGGGAGAAGAAAAGAAACATTGCGTTTTGCTAATGACATTGTAATTCTGTCAGAGACAGCAAAAGATCTGGAAGAGCAATTGAATGGGATGGACAGTGTCTTGAAAGGAAGATATAAGATGAACATTAACAAGAGGAAAACGAAGGTAATGGAATGCAATGTCAGAAAATCAGGCGATGCTGAAGGAATTAGATTAGGTAATGAGACAATAAAAGTAGTAGATGAATTTTGTTATTTGGGTAGCAAGATAACTTCTGATGGCCGAAGTAAAGAAGATATAAAATGCAGAATGGCTTTGGGAAGAAAAGAAGCGAAACATGGTAACATCCAATATTAATTTAAATGTTAGGAAGTCCTTTCTGGAAGCATTTGTCTGGAGTGCAGCATTGTATGGGAGTGAAACGTGGACGATAAGGAGTTCAGATAAAAAGTTGATGGAAGCTTTTGAAATGTGGTGCTACAGACGAATGATGAAAATTAGATGGACAGATCACGTAACTAATGAGGAGATGCTCAACCGAATCTGGGAGAAAAGTAGTTTCTGGCATATCCTGAGTAAGAGAAGGGATAGATTGGTTGGACACATCCTGCGACATCAAAGAATTGTCAACTTAGCCTTAGAAGGAAGCGTGTGGGGTAAAAATCGTAGAGGGAGACCGTGGAACGAATATAGTAAGCAGATTCAAAAGGATGTAGGTTGCCGAACGTATTCTCAGATGAAGAGACTTGCTCAGGACAGCGTGGAGATCTGCATCAAACCAGTCTGCGGACTGAAGACCACAACAACAACAATCACGTACATTAAATTATATTGGAAAAGTTAACGATCATATTCAATTGCCTATAGTAAAAGATAACGTAAATAATACTGAATATATTGATACACAAATTTTGGTTAAATTAATATTGCCTCATATATAGTTTACTTCCGAATAAACGGTAATTATACAGAAAGTAATGAGGGCACAACTTTCCTAACGTTAGTTGTAGAACATAATAATACCTACTTTAATAATATGAGAAAAGAAATTAATTACCCTTAACAGAAATACTAATTAGCATACTATTGGAACCACTACAATACGCCTCTTGTATGACCTAATTAATATCTGCTAATAAAACAAACTGCGACGTCAAATAATAGAGAACATCATCTGCTAGTCACGTTAGAAAAAAGAATAACAAAAGTTTTGGAAAAGAAAATGATAATAAACTAATTACTTTCCTACTTATTATTATGCAAAAATGGTATCGGTAGCTTCAGTAATACCATCAGATTGGAATAAATCCTAACATTCTATTACACACTGTCTACTGTCTATTCTTTCATGGTGTTATTTTCTGAACTTGAGTGTAGTTGTAGTCACTGAGAGCCAGAAAGTCTCACAGCTTTAGCAGCTAAGAATTGCCGCTACCTTTTTTATGACGAAAGTAAGAAAGCATCCAGTATACAGTTGATGAAAGTAGCTGACCCTGGGAGGTAAGCTCTACCTTTCAGGGCTGCCAGCCGACGAAAAATAAAAGTTTTAGTACGCGGACCGTATGTGCATTGTGAAGTCAGCAGGGCTGCGAGGCGGTGTCGCGTGGGTGAGGCGCATGAGCTTCGACGATGGTGAGAGCGAAGGTCGCTGGATTTCGCCTTCGGACGTGACCGAGGCTCAGAGGGCTACAACTGCAGCGCGTTTGAAGACAGGCGCGCGCAAAGCAGCCTGACCGTAAGCCCCTGTATAAAGAGACGGCCTCCAACTCCACGGCCGCCGCCATTTTCGGGCAGCTAACGCCGTCCTCTCACGGCACGTGAAAACGCACCTGGTCGAGGAACTGGTGGCCTCGCAGCGTGGAATTACGAGTGCCACTACCCTGCGAAGCGCGAAACGAAGGCTCTGGCGTGGTTCAGTTAACCTTCGTGGAGTGGAGTGTGGCCGGTGAGATGCGACTTGGTTTTCATGTGACATGCAGAAATTTTGAGCCGCCATATTGCACAGTGGACTCCGTATTTCGTAGCATACAATGTATGAATATAAACTTTTAAATGCGTCAAAATTGTTATAATAAAATTACCAGAAACTACATATTGGTAGCTTTAAATGCTCTGTTGGTGTTATAATTTGTGTACCGTGAAAGAACATCGTTCCTATGTTACGGTACAACGCTGAGCCTGATGACTTGTGCACTTATTGAGTTTTGTCCTTTCGACTTCGTTTTGAGGATCTTAGTAATTGATGCGCCTTTGGCTTTGAGAATTTTAATTAACTTTTTTCTTGGGGTGCTTTTGGCCATTGCTTCTTGGTTTAGTTGTTTTAGTTTGAGGGTCGGGGTTTGAGCCGTGCTGGCTCGATTTACGTTGTTTTTCCTGTTCTGTGCCCTGGCGCCAGTTGTCAGTCGCTCGATATCTCTTCATTACATCACCGCAGCTGCCGCGGCTACCTTTTCGTTCGTCACTTGTCTCGCGGGTGGCGCTAGTTGTCATGGTTGGCGACTATAGCTGGCGGCGCGTGCGGAAGGTGAGACTCCTGTTCCGATCGAGGAAAGGGCGAGTAGGGCCCCGATCGAGGAAGTAGACGGTCCGGTAGTGAGTCGCCCGGCTCGCGTGTTGTTGTTGTTGTTGTGATAGCTTGTTACGGGATACACTCTGCAGACTTTTAAACATCGTATGTAAACGTCCGGGTCGGATCCGATCCGCCAGTTAGAAGAGCGCCATGTTTCTTCCCCCCCCCCCCTCCTCCAGGGCTACGTGGCCCCAGCTACCCTCCCAGGCAGTCATGACGCACGCTCCGTCCAGCCAACAGACTTAGGTGAGCGCCACATTTGTTTGTTTGCTGTTTAACGATAGATTCCTCGATCCAGGGTCGGATCCGACCCATTGTTTATAGCATCGTCTAGGTCGGATGTGACCCAGTGTTTATTATTGTGTTCCAGTCTTATATTGATTATTATGTATAATATTGTTATATATTGTTATATGTTATTGTTCCAGAGTTCCATCGTGGCAAGCAGGACAAAAAATAATTTTACTACGTTAGACGAGATATGGGCTGAATGTAGACGACAGGAAGTAGAATCTGATGAGGAATTCAATGATGAAATTTCTGATACAGCCCCAGAATCTGATGATGGTATACTGTCAAATAATTATTTTGAAAATGATGAGTTTGAATTGGATGAAGAAAATTATTTTTTAGTAGAAAACTCTCAGCAACACGAAATTTTGAAATTGGTAGAGATGGGGAGACTATATATGTTATATTATGGTCTTCAGTCCAGAGACTGGTTTGATGCAGCTCTCCACCCTACTCTATCCTGAGCAAGCCTTTTCATCTCCTCATAAGAACGGCAACCCACATCCACTTGAATCTGCTTACTATACGCGTCTCTTGGTCTCCCTCTGCGATTTTTACCCCACACACTTCCCTCCACTGCTAAATTTACGATTCCCCGATGTCTAAGAATGTGTCCTACGAAGCGATCCCTTCTTTTAGTCAGGGTATGCCAAAAATTCCTTTTCGGGGAGACTATATGGACATATAAGCCTTTGATTTCACCATATTCACGAACGCCTAGTTCAAATATATTGACACAACTTCCCGGGCCAGGTCACAAAGTTTACGTGATATGAGTTTTCTTTAGTATCTAATCTAAGTAAATGTTTAGAAATGGCTAGCATATAATACTGCAATAATTTTTTTTAAGTTATTTTATTTCATTTGTGTTTTTTTCTTTTTTTATAATGTCTTACTTTTTTATAATGTCTTACTATATTCGAAAAGACTGAAATATTATTTCAGATGCCTTAGTCATTCATTACTTTGAATATATGTAATTGAATGTTAAATAAACTATATTATATTTAAAACTATGCGCATTATTGATTCCCGTACTCAGAAATTGCAATTATGAGGCAAGGGGTCGGATACGACCCAATGTTTATATTTGTGTGGTCACCAGCAACGTTTATAGAGGAGGGTTAATGATGACAGTCGGTTGCGGCCTCGTATCAATGCATCGCGTGTCAGTACCCTGTTGGAACTGGTCGCCACTGCAGTAAAGTTCCGTCTTCCGTGCCTGCCGTGTTTTAAGAGAGGCAAGTCATGTGTTCTCCGAAACTCACATCATCACCAAGTGGAACTACTTTTGCCATCGGCACATATGAAGTGGTTGTTTGATGTCAATACCTTTGAATATACCGTTTAATGCATGACTTTTTATTTGAAGCTATAAAAAGTATCACCATTAACATATAGTTCGTATTTACTGAGAAAAATATTGAAAAAAGAAATTCCTTAAAATTATTATGCGCTGCAAGCAACAATAAGTTCATAGCTGGTCAGCTATGCAGTGCTTCCATGATGTACACGATGCCACTATTATGCCTCTCATCTTTCCAGAAAGTAACTCTTAATGCCACAGTAGTATGTGATTAACTAGTTTTACATGGCAAAGGAGGAATACTAAAGTAAACAAACACACATGTTAGGAGTTACTCAATGCAGATAACTGTCGAACTGATCCAGTAGCATTCTGAAATTAATAATTTTTGGGACGAGCTACTAGCAAATGTAACAGTATGTACACAAGCAGCTACATATGAATTTGTGGTAAAATGTTGATCACGTTGAGAGATAATGGATTAAATAAGGTATGTAACTGATCAGCTACACTATGAATTAATTGATTAAGTTTGTGTTCAGATTTAATTGGCCATTCCTATAGTGTGGGGTGTTTTTTTTAAGTTTTTTATCTTTTTCCAGACAATGGCGCTGTTTTAGAGTGTGTTACTCAAAATTGCTTGTACATTTCATTCAACTCCTGTTGGTGCTTTATTTCATGTAATTGCAACCTTGGTTCAGTGATGTACTGTTGCTTCATATGCTTCTTTGTGTTTCTTTTTTTTAGTACTTTAATTTAGTATGTTTAAACCTGTGTCAATCCTTGTAAGTTATGAGAACTGTTTTCAGCCCAAAGGCTCTGATTGGAGCCATGATGCGTTGTGTAATTTACTCATGTTACGTTACTGAAAATTATTTGTCCATTTTTACAATAATGTTTTACCGAATCTTTTCTGTTAATCAGTCTATGGATAATTCCCAATTTTCAGTAAGACTGTCTTTGGTAAACCTGCCTAGCCCCCCACATCTCATTATCCTTCAAGCACTTAAAGTAGGTTTATTATAGAAGGACCAATCCTTATCCCCCCTTCCTCTATCAAACGCCACTGAATCAGAGCAGCGTCTTTGTGATGCTATTTCATAGCTAAATAATGATTTACAAGTTTTATGTGCATATATTATACTTTGTACTACGTATCAGATCAGTCCAATGCGCTGGATAAATAGCGCTGTGGGAGATGTGGTCGCAACTGTATCTTGTCTCCGTCCACCTACACGTTTCTGGTTCTTTCATGTTAATTTAATATTCATTGGTGTTTCCTTTCGAGAAGACTGGTTAGCGCCGTGGTTTGTGTCACGAGTCTTTGAGGAGAAAAGATGTAAATAAACCGTTTCGTCCACACTCTCCGAATATATTATTTTCGCGATTGAGTGTAATTACGGTTCATGGATCTCATTATTAATTCAGCACAATTATATCTGACATTTAACTTTATGTATTAAAAAAACTAACTTTATCCACGGGAAAGTTTGTTGGGTTCTGTCGTGCTAGGACACATTGTCCTAAGAATTTCATGACAGTGCTCTAAGTCACTCGGTTTTCCCAACGGCGTTTACGATCTTTCGCAGTTCAATCCAGAGTTGGAAAAGTTCAGTTTCATAGTGAATGAGAACATGGCTACATTGTGGTCATGGAAGCAGTGAAAGAGGAACAGTATATGGGTACCATACTAAAAGCCAAAATTATTAAAAAATGTTCAAATGTATGTAGAGCTTATGGGACTTAACTACGGGGTCATCAGTCCCTAAACTTACAAACTACTTATGAACTAGCTAATACTAAGGGCGGCACAAATAGCCATGTCCGAGGGGGGATTAGAATCCCCGATCGTAGTGGCCGTGCACACTGTGACTGGTGCGCCGCAGAACGCTCGGCCACCGCGGCCGGCCCAATATTATTACAAGAAACATTACCGACCTGAGTTACACGTGCGTGAAAAAGTTAAATGTATCAGGCAGAACCTAGTATCTCCGAAGGAATGCCAAATTAAATTTTACAATATGCAGAATATGTACATCGTGGTAAATAGGAATGTCAGAGCAAGACAGTTGGAGCTGGTGCAGATGATGTACGAGGGATGTTCAAATGAAAAGGTACGAAACAACACTGTGAGTATAATTGAAGTTTTTATTAAAAAGTCATCACTGGAGGCCTGAGCACAACTATCCCAAAGTTTAACGAGCTGAAGGAGTGCCTGTTCCCATCATTCCTGTGGTTGTGACAAGAGCCAATCCTGTGCTGAGTCCTTCAGTTTGTCGTCCGATTTGAAGGGCTTCCCTTTGGAAAGTCTTTGTTTTATTGTTTTATTTTTTTATTTTTATTTTTTCATGTTTTAGCAGATGAAACGGATGTAAGCCGATCAGATGAAGTCGTCTGTTCTTGATGGACGTACGTAGGCTACGGGGTGCCTTACTGTACACGTCACAATTAATGGTTTTCAGTGTTCGAGAAATTCGACGAGCATCGGACCTCGTATGTCGAAAAAAGGTGAACATCACCTTGCCTGCTGAGGGGACACCCTTGAATTTTTTAGGGGAGTCGATGACATATGCTTCGCATCGCTAGAGGTCGCACTACGTTATCCCAAAGCGGCATACTCAAATTTAAACCGGTTTGGTTGTTAAGCAATTTTGTACCTGTTAATTTGAACAACCATTCATAGATTTTAATTATTTTTTGCCAAGATTGATTTGTGGTACATTTCGTTATCATTATTAACGGCTGTCAGATATACAACTTCTTTACGTTTCTGGAAAAATCTACAGTTTCTGAGCGAGTAGTGCAAGCTAAAGTACAGTTCTACCTGTGACGGAAGAAAGGTACAGTATTCAGGTTCCTTTGTCGACGATCGCTAACAGAGATACAGTGCAATTTCACACACATCCATGTTTGTGAAGACATTGATCTACGTTACCGCCCGCAATGGACGCTGGTGAGCGACGCGAAGGAGCGAGGGGAGCACGTCACGTTCCGTGGGAAGTAGCAGGTCGTTTAATAGCGTACAGTAGCTACATAGACAGCACTTGTCGCGTGCGCCACTTAATATAAGCCGTGTGGGGGGGACTTCAGCAAAGGCTCGCCACATTGCAACAAGTTTATAACTACCTTGAGATAGAAGTGGAAATGATGACGACTACGTAGTAATTAAGATATATTGAAAGGTGGCAACAATTCACTTTGGCATCGTCACTGTCTTTGGTCAGCGATATTAGTTGCCTCAGACCTTGAGACGACAGTGGTTGGCATCTGCTGTGGTTAATCAGTAGTCAGATGTAGTAGTGAGCCCTTGTTTAGTGTAGGAACGAAAGTCCCATTCTGTTGGTTCAAGGAAGGAAATGTGGAATATATTTTGTACTAATGTGAAGAGGAGTGTGTACGATTTGTGATTATTATTGATTAATATTTGTGAACGGGTTTGCACCAGAAAAGCGTATTTTTTTCGAGTTTCTTCACTACGCTGCGCAATGTTAAGTAGAATCATCCGCTCATGTAGCTAAAGTTTTAATCATATTAATTCAAACTAGTTGTTTCATCTTTTGAATAAATGATACCTTTTCTTAAAGACATCCTAAGTGTTAAATTCTTTAAAGGTATATTTTTCCTATCCCCTGTGCTATGTTTAGACAATGCACCTAATACACTGTAGTATTATTCTGTCCAAGTTGCACATGAATTCTAGATACAACATTTAAGAATTTATCTGACCTGAATTTTGAGCAGAACTGATTTGAATAATTAATGCAAGAAACACGTTACAGGTGCATTGTGATGTGCAAATAATATTTGACCTTTACAATTATACAGAGCGTCATGTTCTAAAAGTGAAATATCAACCTTTCTTCAGTCACATTTTACTACTGATCTTTCCCTCGTAAATAACATATTTTGTTCAAATGTTTGTAAAGTTATGGGACCTTACTGCAGTGGTCATCGGTCCCTACAATTAAAAATTACTTAATCTAACTTATCTTAAGAACAGAACGCACACCCATACCCAGGGAGGGCCCAAACCTCCAACTTGGAACGGCCGCGCGCACCTTAGCAAGGCACCTTAGTGAGCACGGCTATTCCGCCACTGCTACATTTTTGTTAATGGACGTAATCTGCGTATGTTGGCTGATGATGCAAAGAGGTGAGTGAAATTTGTTTTATGTTTGACATCATGGATAGGATAGACCGCTTACTTGAGAGAATACTTATTCGTTCCACACAATTATCGACTAGCTACATAATTTCGGACTTTACTTTGTCATTATAAAGAGACCTACTATCTTGTCAGACACCTGCCATTATTTGTTGTCAATTTGTGAAAAATAATTACACCACTTGTTAACAACACAGTAATTAGTTTGCTAATGAAATTAAGTCTTGTTCTCAGCACGTCTCGGAACACACAACAGTCTTGTTAAGGTAACGACGGAATCCATACTCAGTCCGGTTTTGCATTTGTAATCTAAACTTTGCTATTTAATTAATATAAATAAAGTATACATAATTGGCAGCTGTAGTGTTTTCACTGCACTACATCGGTACATGCTATTCTATTGCTATCAGTCATTGTTAGAAACTTTCATCCCACCCAAGATCACACATTCGTCTTAAAATTGGTCTGCACTCTATTTAATTAATGAACTACTTTGTCAAATTAACGAATTCTGTCTTGAGGTACTACCTGAATGAATGACATATTGCTATCAGTCGATACCAGACTGATTTATCACAATATTTATTCTTAATCAGAGACATTCTGTTTAGTTCTTAGTACTCAAACACTCAGCCATAGTTGCGAAATAATTTTATTTTTAATTATAGTATTTTGAGAGATCTTTCAATATGTACATTGCTGTACATTTTTGCACGATTTAATGGAACAACGCAGTGAAATGTCACTTTTCTGCTAGAGCAAGTTTTTAGACACAGTTTTTTATTTCCACAGTTAAAGTAATTAACGACGTTAGCAGCCACGTTCATTGAAGTCGTGGGAGAAGTTGATAACATTTGCGTCCTGCCGGAATGCGAACCTGGCTTCTCCTGTTTGGTAAACAGTCGCTCTGAGCACTACGTCACTGGGAACACTTACCACCACGCCTCCCGTTAGACGCAAAATTTATAGTTATTCTCACACCAGAAATATGGTACCCCCATCCATTATCCCTCATTACTCCCTCCATTTCGCCGATTCTCGTAAGACTTTGGTCTTAGTGTGCACCCGCAACTGAAAAAGGGACCGTCTTTTGTGATTCTGTAGCTATTATCAGTGAACACACAAAGGAATTTACGCCGATACCTGCCTGTGAACAGTGAAGTTGATAGATAGGGGAAATTGACAATTTGTTGCTTGTGTTTGTGATCTGTAACGTCCCTCTGAAAATCAATATTAATCTTATTTCTACGCCGTCATATGAATGGAAATCTTTATTGTTGTGACACTTATTAGCTCAAAAATGTTCAAATGTTTGTATAGCTTATGGGACTCAACTACGGGGTCATCAGTCCCTAAACTTACAAACTTGCTAATACTAAGGACGGCACAAATATCCATGCCCGAGGAGGGATTCGAACCACCGACCGTAGTGGCCGTGCAGACCGTGACTGGAGCGCCTCAGTCCCCTCGGCCACCGCGGCCGGCACACGTATTAGCAAAGATGTGTATGTACGAAAGTCAAAGATGTATATCGAATCACTATTGAATACAGACGTTAGATTGTTTTATCTTTTAGAGATTAAAAAAGTTCTGTATTGTTAATAACTGTACAAAATACTGCTCTAAAATACAGAAGCATTTATGGTACAAGGTATTTTTCTTAAGTAAAATAGATTTATCTACCAATTTTAAGTCTTTTTCAGCTATTTTAGCATCGAAAATTGTGTCGCTATTGCCGCCGGATGTGCGCGCGCGCGTGCGCTTTTATCTATGTATGTTCCACATCTCCTACTAAATTACTGGACAAAATTGAACAAAACTTGTTACACATGTTCCTTACTATCAGTCGGGGTAAAATCCACGTATGGTACGTACGTCAGGACATATAACTACCTAAACAATTACATTCGTGAAAAACGGCTTTATCATGCGATAATATTCCACACCTACTTCTAAACTAATGACCAGATTTCATCCAAATTTAGTACAAATATTCTTTAAGGTCGCGAATCGTTTGCTATGGTGGCAAAAAAAAATCACCTACGATACATAGTTCATACAATATCACGTCATAAACAATAAAAACTCCCCCATCTCGCAGCGAGTGATAGCGTAAATTTATGCCTCAATTGTTTGAGAATGACAGCACTTAGCGGCTTGCAATAAACTTTAAACATGATTTTAAATCTTTTAGAAACTTTTCTCGCTGACAATCCCAACAAAATAATGAAAGGGAAAAATCTTATCGCTTACTATTTTTACGTTATTCATCATGCATATCTACGGCATTTGACATGACTTTACAAGTTATTACTTCTACACGGTAAATTGTATTTGTGACACATTTCACAGACAGTACACATACAAATCATTGAATGTTCTTTCGATGTTATATGACATATATAGTTCATATGATACGAAGTCAGAAACAATTTAGTTAATGAAATACCGAATCATTACTCATAACGATTCTATTTATTATGTCTTTATTATTAACACCATTCACGCTATATTTTGTAGACATTAGGCACATATATCACTGAATGCACCTTCAAATTTACATCATAGTACGACACATATTTCAGGATATAGGTCATAAACAATTAAATTTCCGAATAAATGCTATATCACACGCTGGTTTTACACATCTCCTCCTAACATAACTGGCAGATTTCGAGTAACGTTGATACACATATTTCTTACTATCAGACAACAGTAGCTGTGGGGTTAAAACATACCTACTACACATAGTTCAGGAGACATGACATCGTACACATTGAGGCACGAAAACTTTCCCACCACGCGACGCATGATTTAGGAGATTTCAGTCATCCACATCGCAGCCAGTTTCTAATATTACACTCTACATGTTGAAAATTATATTACTGTAGGACACATAGTCAAGCGTATATGATGTCACAAGTATTGAGAGGTATGAAAAAAACACTTAAATGGACATAAGAAGCCGATGGACAGAAAGGGAAGACATATAGAAACGGGCATAGAGAAAGAGAGAGAGAGAGGGGGGGGGGGAGAGGAAGGGAAGGAAGGAAGGAAGAGAAGTGGGAGATGGACAGGATGACTGAGTATGAGGTGGTCATTCATTACCGGAGGATGAGATGGATGAAGAGAACGGGAACAAGAAATACATACAAAAATGTATACAATAGATATGTTTCGTTTCTAATATGAGACTGGAAAAGTCATACACCCGGGAAATGCCAGGATCCACAGCTAATACGAGGCGCGTCCAGAAAGTAAGTTCCGTTTGGTAATAAAATGAAATTGTACACAGATACAGAAGAAATTTTTATTGCACAAAATTCTACAACTCTTAAACAACTTTTCCACATAACTGCCGAAATTTTGCAGGCATTTGTCATAGCGTGGCACCAGATTTTGTATACCTTCTTCATAGAAATCTGCCGCCTGTGTCTGCCAGTTGGAAACAGTTTCTTTCAGTTTGTCGTCATTGGTGAAGTGATGACCGCCAAGGAAAGACTGGATCTTGTCATCAATCGCGTGAACCAGTTGTTCTGTAACCAAAGGTGGACGCCCACTTCGTTATTCATCTTGCACATCACTACGCCCGCCATTGA
This sequence comes from Locusta migratoria, assembly GCA_026315105.1. Classification (NCBI taxonomy): domain Eukaryota; kingdom Metazoa; phylum Arthropoda; class Insecta; order Orthoptera; family Acrididae; genus Locusta; species Locusta migratoria. The sequence continues at coordinate 106,450,375 of CM048745.1, read as the reverse complement.
ACTGTCGGGCCCTTCTTCTCACCATCGAATCACTCATCGCATTTGGTCCGTAAACATCACAAATTTGCCGATAAATTTCACTTGGTTTCACTTTCCTCGCATTCAGAAACCGAATCACCGACCTGATTTCACAGGCGGCGGGATTTTCAATCAACGCCGACATTTCAAACAAGCTCAACAAAGTGTACGTAACAGATAGCGATCTCCAAATGGCGCACGTTCTTATCCATGATACACATCGTCTACAGCGCATGTGCGGAACTGCAGTCGCAACGCTGCAGCTGAGATAAATTGCAACGGAACTTACTTTCTGGACACGCCTCGTATATCAGAGCAGGGTGGAAAGAGTTAAAACGCTAATCAGCATTTTCTTCCATAGCAGGAACAGGAAGTGTTATTTTGGAAGAGGAAATGAATAAGTAACGACCAGTGACGAAACTGAACGGTGTGAATAAATTATCTCCACTTGCAATACATGTTTCTGATTATCGGTGCAAATTCCGATTTCAGACTGTTTAAACGGACTTTAATGTCAGTGTCTGACGGCAGAAGTGCATAATATTTGTGTGTTTAGTAAGTCTCATGTCAAACGAAATAAGCTTTGGCTAGCACTTCTGACTATTAAACAAAACTTCATCTTAAACATTCATTTTTATGGTATAATAAAGATGCTTCGACGTCTTTCTATCGGTACTACGTAGTGGAGACAACAAAATTACAGCAACCAAGATAATGGTAATAACCAGAGGGAGTTTGTGTTGACTTGTGTTTGCTCTACCAAGCAAATTACACAAGCACTTAGATTCAGATAATGTAGTGAGCAGGTAGTGCAGTGCAACGGCATCGCGACTTAACCCGAAGCTATGGAGCGGAGAGGAACACGAAAGTTGGAAGCGGAACCGACACAGAAGAGGCAGGTGGAGCTATTGGAGGAACCCAAAGTGTAATTTTCAGGACGTGGACGAGACTTCAGACAACAGGAACCGTCAAAAGAAGGCGAGGTCGTGGTCGTCCACAGCTACAGATTACTTATCTCAGGATTGGTTCAGCTGTCCCGATACACATTCCTTTGGGGATAAGTTGCGACTGCTCGTGACAAATTAGTGATACAAATCTCTCCTCGACCTCCGGTAATGTTTATGATCGCTGGTATGTAAATTTCTTTGGTGAGCCTGATAAACATTTTACTATCAACAAGAACTTCATAGTTTAATCGCTCATCTGTGTTTGTGACTGCAACTCTTCTCATCGTCAATGGCGGGATCGTCACATTGTCAACGGCAAATAACTTCCCAGAAAATTCTGTATTGCGTGTACCCGTCGGAACAACTTCTTCAATTTGCAGCTCAGATCTTCCACAGTCAATGATAGCTTGGGATGTCTGAAGGTAGTCCCATCCGAGGATGACATTGTGACGACAAATTAAAATGGATGGGTCCTGTTGTTGATGGTTATTCTTGCGACACAAGTTCCTGCTGGTTGGACGTACTTTCCATTCGCGACCTTCAGCACAGTTGCCCCCGTGTCTTTAGTGTGCGGCGGTAATTATCCGACCATACAGAGAAAGACGCTCCTGAATGAACAAGTGCCCGGACAGGTTGGCCGTCGATTATGACGTCGATGAGATTTCCCGACATCTTAGCGACTGTCGTCCATGGAGGATTTTCATCTGCAGCGACCTCACCTCCGTAGATGGTCGCCTCACTTAGTTTTCCTGGGCGCGGCGGCTAGGGGAGCGGCTGGTACTTCTGTACGGCGACGGTGAACGGCTGCGGCGCGTCGAGGAGCGACCTCGTCTAGGGTACGGCGATGGACTGAATGCTACTCAGCTACAACGCACCATCCAGGCAGCAACAACATGCGCAATATTAATACAAACAATCCAAAATCTCCCTCGAGAATGTGGCTTCTACGCGCGGGGGCCTATGGTCAGTGTGTAGCATTAAAACCACGACACCGTTTAGCTCGCTGTCGACGGGACGTTAAACTCCAAGCTTCCTTCCTTCTTCCTTACCGTTTAGCTCGCAGAAAATGGGTGGAGGAACATCAGGACTGGAGCCGTAACGAAAGGCGCCGAGTTAGGTTCACAGATGAGTCAAGATTGTGTGTTCAGCCAGACAATCGTCGCTGCGTCATCTCGAGAAAACGTGGAACTCGAGATAATTCTGCTTATGTGCAGGAAACATTACTATATGACGGGTGGTGACGAATGGCGTCAGACAAAATAGAATACAAGTTTCGGAAAGCCAATGTTAAGCTAGCCTTCAAAACTTCAAACACCCTTAAACTAAGGTTACGTCAAAACTTGAAACAGCAGAAGAATGATTATAGCAAATCCGGAGTGTACAGATTACAATGTAATGATTGTGAATGTTTTTATATAGGACAAACAGGACGATCTTTCACCACGAGGTTCCGAGAACATACATACTCTCAAAACAAAACAGCTTTTGGCATACATTTAAAAGATGCAAAGCATAATGTCAATAATATTGAACATAACATGAAAATATTACACAAAACAGTAAAAGGGAGAAAACTAGACTTACTAGAAAATATACATATTTATAGTAGCAACAAAAAAGCCCCAGATAAAATACTCAATGACCAGCTTGATTTTTGTCAACATTTTTTTTACCATCTTTGATGATCTATTGTAAAGAATATTTACTCCTAACAATTTACCCTTATTCTGTTGCCTAATATACATTTAAGCATTAGTCATATCCTTCCAGTATATCAATTTCTCCGTACTATAATAAATCTTAGTCTTTTTTAGAGTGTATAGTTATCATTGAAAAATTATATGCAACATTCCATTTATTTTTACCATCTTCTACCTTAGATCTGTAACCTAGTCACTGTGTATAACAATCACGTAGACTGTGTACTACTTTGCCACCCTAAAACTTAGACACTGTGTTTAACAATCACCTATTGATATTCCACATTGACAAAAAAAAGGATCTTCTACCTTAACATTAAACAGCATGTCTAAAACCTAGACCTGGAGCAGTTTCCTACCTAAACCTTCAGATGTTTCCCCCTTTATAAGCATTTGGTCTGATCCATAACTAAAACCTTGTGCTGTGTTGGTTGACCTATTGTGGTGTTGCGGCCATGTCTATGTTTCGTGACTGCTGCATTGTGGCTACTGTCATGTATTCTTTTATAATTGACTGTCTTTTTATACAGATATTTGTATTTTATGTACTATCCAGTATTGTATGACTGACACATTGTAGACACTGTTGTATATTCTTTTATAGTTGACTGGAGTTTTATACAGATATTTTGTGATATATACAAACCAATATTGTATTACTGGTGCATTGTGACTACTATTCTATACTTCTATAATTAACTGTTGTTTTATGTTGATCTTTTTATGGTATGCACAAACCGGTATTGTTGACCACTATATTGATGGTTATTGTACACAGATATTTTTGTTTTATGCACAGCCAGTATAGTAAGACTGCTACACTATAATTACTGTTGTATGTTCTTAACAACCTTGTGCTGTGTTGGCTGACCTATTGTGTTGTTGCAGCCATATCTATAATTCGTAACTACTGCACTGTGTCTACTATCATGTATTCTTTTATGACTGTCTTTTTATACAGATGTTTATGTTTTATGTACTATCCAATATTTTATGACTGATACATTGTAGACATTGTTTTATATTCTTTTACACTTGACTGTGGTTTTATACAAGTGTTTTGTGATATGCATTAACTAATATTGCATCACTGCTGCATTGTGGCCACTGTTGTACACTTTTGAATCGACAGTCGTTTTATACAGATATTCCTATGGTATGCACAAAGCAATATGGTATGACCGCTACATTTTAACTGTGTTAGTTTTTCGTTTATAAATGACTATCAGTTTATACAGATATTTTTGTGGTATGCACAAACTTAATTACGCCATCATTGTAGATATTAGTCTATTTTTTCAAATGCCTTCTAATTACTTTTATAATCTGTACAACACGTTTTTAACCTCATTGTGTTTTAACGTTACATTGGTGTGTGCTGCCATCTGGCACCATATTTTTTACCCTTGACTTGTATCATGTATCAGTTTGCTTTTGTCACTCACTGTGATAATTATGTTTTATTATAATGACATAGTGCACCTATGCACTGTAAATTGTTTTATATAACAACTGTTTGACATTACAAGGTATGTCTCATCTCTAAATATGCCCGATCTTGCTCTTATGGATTTAATTGACGTATCTTCTCGTTTTATTTTAATGACATGCATGTTTTAAATTTCCGTTTTTCCTTTTTAACAGATTATGGCCTTGTAAAATATTTTCTTTGACCTGATGATGCTGACATAGTTCAGTGAAACCGGTCGTCGTTAATAAAAACTGATGATAAGCGATTTTGGCTATGTTATATCTTTTTACAAAACACACATGCGTTTAAACGGATTGTTCCCAGTAAGGCCCACCAGAAAACGTAATGATTAAACTTATGTCTCTATTAATTTACGATAAGGAAACTTACTGCTGTCAGATCATTGTTGGTTGCTGATTAAATTTAATAATTTTAAGAGTTAATAACTAGTAAGTAAGTTACCAATAGTACTGTATGAAGCGTTTGTAAAAAAATGTAAATATAGAATTCTATGTATCATCTCATTCCACTTATGTCGAAAATATATTTACATTACAACTCTTGCTGTGTACTCCAACAGTTTTACCGGTATTTACGTGCCTCAGAATGTTAATATGAACTAGATTTGATTACGGGCCATATTAGGAAAAGGGTCTCCTAACAAGGCCCATTTGCAGGAAACATTTTCTTTAAAGTGACGATATTAATTACATAAATGTTCCATTTTAATTTATTTTTGAACTGAATGTAGTTGTAGGATGTTGCACATACGATGTCGGAATATTACCACCAACACATACTGCACACGAAATTCCTAAATGTTAGGTGGGCCTTATTTGGTTCACGTATCTTAGTAATAAAGGAAAGTTGAAGCACAGGAGTTGGTGTTGACTTGTGTTCACTCAACCAAACGAATTACATAAGCAGTTGGGTTCAGATAGTGTAGTAAGCAGGTAGTGCAAAGCAACAAGGTGAGTAACCCAAAGCTAAGGCATGGACAGCCACAGGAATGTTCGAAGCGGGACAGACATAGATGGAGGTGGCTGCAGCTATTGGAGCGTCCCAAAGTGTAATTTCCAGGACGTGACGAGATATCAGACGACACGAACCGTTAAAAGAAAGCAAAGACATGTAGTCCACGTCGAACACCAGCAAGAGATGACCGTTATCTCCGGTTAAGAGCCCATCGAAATAGGAGGCTGAATGCAATAGAGTTGTAACGCATTCTCGAGGCAGCAACAAGACGCGCAATAACAACTCAAACAGTACGACATCGCCTTTGGAATTGTGACCTCAAGGCACGGAGGCCTATGGCGTGTGTGTCGTATTGAAATTACGACACCGTTTAGCTCGCAGAAAATGAGTCGAGGAACATCAGGAATGGAATCCTAACGAATGGCGCGCAGTTCGGTTCACAGATTAGTGCAGAATGTGTGTTCAGCCAGACAATCGTCGTTCCATCATCAGGAGAAAACGTGGAACTCGTGATAATTCTGCTTATGTGCAGGAAACATTACTATATGATGGGTGGTGACAAATGGTGTGGGAAAGAATCAGTACTGGTAGACGTACGCCGGCCGCGGTGGCCGAGGAGACTGAGGCGCTTCAGTCACGGTCTACACGGCCACTGCGGTCGGGGGTTCGAATCCCCCCTCGGGCATGGATATTTGTGCCGTCCGTAGTTGTAGCTAGTTCATAAGTAGTTTGTAAGTTTAGGGACTGATGACCCCGTAGTTAAGTCCCATAAGCTTAACAAACATTTGAACATTTGATTTGGTAGACGTACGGGCCTCTAATGTCGTTCAGAACGGTGCTGTGACATAGAACTGAACTGGTGGACAACATGCTTGAAAGCTGACTGCGGTGGCCGAGCCGTATGCGGCGCGTCAGTCACAGTATGCACGGCCACTACGGTCGAGGGTTCGAATCCCTCTCGGGCATGGATATTTGTGCCGTCATTAGTATTAGCTAGTTTGTAAGTTTAGGGACTGATGACCTCGTAGTTAAGTCCCATAAGCTCTACAAACATTTGAACATTTTTTAACATGCTTGAAGCTGAGGGTATTGAACGAATGGAGTGGCCAGCTTCTTTACCGGACTTAAACCCGATTGAGCATGTCTGGCATGCACATGGCAGACGCATTGCAGCCAGACCAGCACCTCCCACTACGATTTCAGAGTTGGATATTGGACGCCTGGAAGGCTGGACAAATATCCCTTAAGAGCTGATTTACTATCTCATACCGTCAATGCCTTCAGGTGTGCAACTCTACTGGCCACCCGTAGCGATGGCACACCATATTAGTGGACAACGAGAATGACTTTTTCAGTGACTCGCTCTAAGTAAAAGCCTTTAAACCCCAAGTAAACAGTTGAGACAGCAAAATATCCTATTGTCTGACACATAAATTACAATTGTAACCAATACCTGAATAAAATGATTGGAATAGTGTGTCTATCTCGCTTCGTACATTCCTACGGCTCTCCATGCCACAGCATCGGGTAAGTCACGTTTTTGTGGCTTTTATTGTTTTGGGCAGTGTAGTATCAGCTTGAGAGACGGGAGAAGCCGAGTGGGCGCGGCCTCATTGGCCGAGGGCGGCTATTATGCTGTGCTGCGTGCAAACTTGGTCGAGGACTGCGGCCTCAAGAGCTTGCGAGGAGCGGTCGCCACAGTGCCTCGCCGACGGCAAATTCGCCTGTCAGCCACGGCTGCTGTGGGTGGAGACCGGACCGAGCGTTTCCACGAATTCACCGTTAAAGCCGTTACTCTGGCGCTGGACGCGACACAAACAGGTTCTGCGTAACGTTCTCGCTATCGGATGTAATGTCCAAGGTGAGAAATTACAATGGAAGTAGTAATAAGGTCGCCAACGTTTCCAAAACTCAATGCGGGACATTTCGAGAATGTGAAGCAGCACTAAGATCACGTCACTCATTGTGGCAGTTATTCTGAAACTAGGGAAGAAATTTTGGCGAGCAGAGTAGGCCTACTCTTTTAAAGTAAAGGTGCGCCTCGGCTGCACAGTGGTAGATTGCCAGACTACAAATGCCGGGTTCAATCCCCGCCAGGTCCTAGGAATTTTATCTGTCACTTTCCACTTCTTTCACCTCTGGCAGTGTTGCTCATGTGAAAAATTCCGAGTAGCACCGTGTTTCGGAACCCACGTTAAGCTGTAGGTCCCCCTATGACTGGCTGGGTAAGTTCAAAAATGTTCAAATGTTTGTAAAGCTTATGAGACTTAACTACGGGGTCATCAGTCCCTAAACTTACAAACGACTTATGAACTATCTACAACTAAGGACATCACAAATATCCATGCCCGAGGGGGGATTCGAACCCCCGACCGTAGTGGCCGTGCAGACCGTGACTGAAGCGCCTCAGTCCCCTCGGCCACCGCGGCCGGCGGCTGGGTAAGTCAGTTCGAAGGTCGGAGGAAGGCAACGGCATACCACCTCCAAACAGGACCATGCCTAGTAAAGCACTGTAGTGTTCAAACCAATCTTCGGATTGTTGACTGATTTACCTTTATCTGTCATGAGTGACACTTTATTATTAACTTTGAATCTTTATTTACAGTTCATAAATATTTTCTCATGGTCCTATTTTGAATTTAAAAGTATGTCAATTTTTACATATTCTTTCTCCGTTACGTTTTTCCGATCACATTCGTTGTCTGTACTACTTTTATTTGTTCCAGCTCTTAGAGCATCGTGCTCCACACATTTTGATAAGTAGCTCACTGCACCCAAAAAATTGTTTTGCAAAACCTTCAATTCAAATGTTCAAATATTTGTAAATCTATTGGACCAAACTGCGTGGTCATCAGTCCGTAACTTAAAAACTACTTAAACTAAGTTAAACTAACCTAAGGACAAACACACCCACCCATGCCCCAGAGAGGACTCGAACCTTCGACGGCGAGCAACCGCGTGCTCCGCAGCGAGGCGCCTTAGACCGCTCGGCTACTCCACCGCGCCACGCTCCAATTAAATTTGATAAAAACTATTTTAAAAAATCATTTGAACTACTCTATTACAGAAGTTCTTTCGATGAAGTGCAGAGTTTGGTTGTGCCTTACCACTCTCAGAGCTCACTCACTTTCATTGTTGCATTTTCAAAAGGAAGTAAGATGAATGTTGATATTGTATTTGTATGTCAGATTTTAAATACGTTTATATAGACTGTGATAATATTACGTAATGTTTGTCACCTTGAGCACCGAAAAATATTCCATTACAATTATTGAACAGTACTCAAGAAGACAAGGAAAAAATGTCAAACAGAGAATATTTTAATAAGTCATCGTATCGCCAAATGCAGTACCAGCTTAAAACAAAAACAACTTCCACTGCTTGGGAATTTGTCATTTTTAAATAGTCAGATGATGTGTATTTTGAATTAGTCAGATGATGTGTATTTTATTTTTTATATTTTATGTAAGAAGACCGTCATTTATTGGTAGAGAATGCATTGTGAAGTCGACTTGCCAGCAGTATGACAGCGTGCCGTGCACGAATAGTTTCGGCTTGTGCTGTTAGTGCAACAATTTTAAAATTGCTGGAATGTGGGACGCTTTTGCCATTTCGTGGGACATTTTCAGTAGTTATCCCAATGCGGGACATCGGGTGCAAATGCGGGACTGTCCCGCAGAATCCGGGACGGGTAGCCGCCGTAAGTAGTAAACCTCGCACGCGATATTCATTAAGCAATGGCACTTCCACGTATAAAACGGCATCAGTCACTTGATTGCTTTACAAACGAGTTATCGTCTTAAATATCTGATCGCTGCATGAAGAATCGTTATGGTATTAGCGTTTGCTGTTTCGCTCATAGTCTAACTGAAAAGTTCAGAAATTTAAGTTCGTTGAATGTCTGAAGTACTCTGTTATCAACCGCTGCGTCGTCATATTCTGGGTAATTTGTGCTCCCTTTTAAGAAAACGTAGTTTTCATTTCTAAATCTACGTTAATGACATCGCATCTCCTGAATTTCGTGTCATACGTTGATGGATCTATAATTTTGAAGGTACATTCATTGGTGTACATTCATACTGCCAATAAAATATGTTGCTAATATATCCTAGTAAAGAAATCTAAACTACAAGATAAATACAGTTCGTTGTTTAATGTTGTTACCAAAAAATGTTCAAATGTTTGTAAAGCTTATGGGACTTAACTACGGGGTCATCAGTCCCTAAACTTACAAACTACTTATGAACTACTTACGAACTAGGACGACACAAATATCCATGCCCGAGGGGGGATTCGAACCCCCGACCGTAGTGTCCGTGCTGACCGTGACTGAAGCGCCTCAGTCTCCTCGGCCACCGCGGCCGGCTGTTGTTACCACAAACCTTGGAAAGTACAAGAGTCATTTACTGAAATATTTAAAGTATACTCTAACGAAATTGGGTATCGGATAGTATATATATTTATTGAAATAAATACGAAAATATTTTAGTAATATTTGTTGAATTGTCAAAAAACCAGCTATTGCGTTAAACAGTGTAATCAAAATCAAGAATATCCTCATCATATTTCTTCTGTCCTTCCATTACTCATTCACATTTACAAAAATAATATCACATTCCTACACTGTGCCGCTAGATAGCACAGTGGTATAGTGACAGACTACAAATACAAAGGTAGCGGGTTCGATCCCCGCCAGGTCCTAGGTTTTTTATCTATCACTTTCCATTTCTTTCATCATTGGTACTGATGCTATTGTGAAAAATGTCTAGTAACATCCAGGTTCGTAACCCTCTTTAAACTGTAGGTCCCTATATAACTGGCTGAGTAATTCAATTCGAAGGTTGGAGGAAGGCAACGGCATATCACCTCCAAACAGGACCATGCCTAGTAAAGCACTGCGGTGTTAAAACCAATCTTCGGATTGTTGTCTGCTTTGCCTTTATACCTATACTACAAAGTACCTTATTTGAAAAATGAATATAAAAAGATGAACTTTAACTCTTCATGCTGAATGACTGTCAGAGATGGACAAAAACTACGCTGAGCTCCTAATAATGAAACAATGATTCTCGTTACCTTGATTTTTCACAATATGTACCAGAGCATCGTTAAACTCTCAAAACTTGGTTTACCCTCGTTATCATCCGTAGAGAAACTACACATCATCTCCATTGCACATAAAATGGTTCCTCTGCTTATAGCTCACATTGCGTTCCATGTCGCAGATGCCATTTACACAGATTGTTCCATAGTGGATGGCCGTGCTGGGTATGCGTTTCTACATGACAACCACGTGGAACAGCATTCCTTGCCCTGTGAGAGTAGTATCGTCTCTGCCGAGCTGGTCGCCATTCTCAGAGCTCTACAACATCTCAAAGCCTGCCCCAGGGGTTCATTCGTCATCTGTACTGACTCCCTGAGTGGCTTACAAGCGATTGACCAGTGTTTCTCTCGGCACCCAATAGTGCGGTCGATCCAGGATACTGTTCACTCCCTATGCCAATCAGGCCGTTCCGTGGTCTTTGTGTGACTCTGGGCCTGGTATGTGTGGACATACCAGAGAATGATTATGTTGATAGATTGGCCAAGCAGGCCACTACGGGACCACCTCTCAATATTGGCGTAACGGAACCAGACGTCAAACTGGTGTTGCACCGGAAGGTGCGCGAGGCTTGGAGTATCGAGTGCGCTACGGCGGATGCACCAAATAAGCTTCGGCCCGTGAAGCTCTCCACAGCTCTATGGAAATCTTCCCTGCGGCCGATTCGCCGAGAGTCAGTCGTCCTCTTTTTTTTTTTTTTTTTTTTTTTTTTTTGTGGTTTTAGGGCGCACAACTTCTATGGTCATTAGCGCCCAGCCAAGAACATAGATTCGCTATGATCTAAAAAAATGTAGACTGTCAGAACATCAACAATAGGCTAAAAACGAAAGATAAAAGACAATTAAAAGAGTTAAATATCCTTGGATAAGTTGGCCAAATTGATAAAACGCAAAACTCGAGCAGCTGCTCGTGTGTCATCAGCTAAGATTTCCTCCAGAGTAGACGGAAAGTGAAGGGCTACACGGAGATGATTAAAATTAACACAAGTCAGTAAAACATGTCGCACTGTCAGCAGTTCACCGCAGGAGCATAGCGGTGCAGGTTCGGCGGATAGCAAGTGACGGTGGCTGAAACGGCAATGACCGATCCGCAACCGAGCCAGGATGACCTCCTCCCGCCGAGAGGGGCGTGAGGATGTCCTCCAAGCGGTCGGGATCGGTTTGACAGTTCGCAATTTATTGTTGTGCAGTGAAAGCCACACACTGTGCCATTGCGACACGATACTCCGGCGAAGAGCCCGTTGAACATCGTCCGATGGGACGCAAAAGGTAGCCATGCGAGGCAAAAGAGCTGCTGCCTTGGCTGCTGTGTCGGCGGCCTCATTCCCGGGCACACCCACATGGCCAGGGACCCACAGGAAAGAAACGTGACAGCTGTCATCCGCCAGCAACTGGAGGGAGCGTTGGATCCGATACACGAGAGGATGGTTCGAGAAAGGGTCCTTAAGACTCTGCAGGGCACTAAGGGAGTCAGAACATATGGCATAGAAAGGGTGGCGGTGGCGGCAGGTATACAAAACGGCCTGGTGGAGGGCGAAAAGCTCAGCCGTGAAGTTTGAGCACCGGTCAGGGAGCTTGTATTGGAAACGGTTGTCCCCGACGACGAAGGCAGATCCGACACCGGCAGTGCTCTTGGAACCATCAGTGTAAATAAATACGGCATTATCGAACCGCGAACGGAGTTCGACAAGCCTCGAGCGGAATACCAAATCCGGAGTGCTCTCCTTGGGGAGCGAACTAAGTTCGAGGTGTGTGTGAACCTGGGCCTGATGCCACGGTGGCAATGGGCTTTCGCTCAACCGAAGGGTGGAAGGAAGGGTAAAATCGAGCCGTTGTAGCAGGCGGCGAAACCGAACTCCCGGTGGAAGCAAGGCAATCGCAGACAACTGATATTGGCGATCGAGTGAGTCGTCAAAAAATAATCTGTAAGATGGATGGTTGGGCATCGACCGTAGGCGGCATGCGTACCGACACAAGAGTATGTCACGTCGATTGGTCAAGGGTAATACAGCAGCCTCGGCATACAGACTTTCAACAGGGCTGGTATAAAATGCACCGGTCGCCAGACGTAATCCACGATGGTGGATAGAGTTGAGACGGCGGAGAATCGACGGCCGTGCTGAAGAGTATACAAGGCTTCCATAGTCGAGCTTCGACTGAACAATGGCCTGGTAAAAGTGAAGCAGGACGGTACGATCCGCTCCCCATGACGTGCCACTGAGGACACGAAGAACGTTAAGGGATCGGGCACAACGGGCAGCCAGGTAGGACACGTGCGTGGACCAGCAAAGTTTCCGATCCAACATGAGTCCCAAGAATTTTGTAGTCTCCACGAAAGGGAGAGCAACAGGGCCGAGACGTAGAGAAGGTGGAAGAAATTCCTTGTATCTCCAGAAATTGATACACACAGTTTTCTCAGTGGAGAATCGGAAGCCGTTTGCGATGCTCCAGGAATACAGACGGTCAAGACAGCGTTGGAGAGAACGCTCCAAGAGACACGTCCGCTGGGCGCTACAATAAATTGCGAAATCGTCAACAAAAAGAGATCCGGAGACGTCGGCTGAAAGGCAGTCCACGATCGGATTGATTGCAATGGCAAAGAGCGCCACACTCAAGACGGAGCCCTGTGGTACCCCATTCTCCTGGCAAAAGGTATCTGACAAAACAGAGCCCACCCGCACCCGGAACTTGCGATCCGCCAAAAACGCTTGAATGAAAAGAGGAAGGCGGCCCCGAAGGCCCCATGTGTGCAATGTGCGGAGAATGCCCGCTCTCCAACAGGTATCGTATGCCTTCTCCAAGTCGAAGAACACTGCTACTGTTTGACGCTTCTTTAGAAAGTTGTTCATAACGAAGGTCGACAACGTAACGAGGTGGTCAGCAGCAGAGCGGTGTCGACGAAAACCGCATTGGATATTAGTCAGGAGGCGGCGAGATTCGAGGAGCCAGACCAACCGAGCGTTAACCATGCGTTCCATCACCTTACAGACGCAGCTCGTCAGAGAAATAGGACGATAACTGGAAGGAAGGTGTTTGTCCTTCCCTGGTTTGGGGATGGGGACAACAATGGCTTCACGCCAACTTGTGGGAACATGACCTTCAGTCCATATGCGATTGTAGGTACTAAGAAGAAAGCACTTGCCCGCTGGAGAGAGGTTCTTCAGCATTTCAATGTGAATGGAATCGGGCCCGGGAGCAGAAGACCGGGACAGGGCGAGAGCACGATCTAGCTCCTGCATGGTGAAGGCGACGTTATAATTTTCCCGATTAAAAGAGTGGAAAGAAGGCGGCCGGGCCTCCTCTACCTGTTTGCGAGGGAGAAAGGCAGGGTGGTAATGGGCAGAGCTCGAAACCTCCGCAAAGAAACGACCCAATGCGTTTGAAACATCAGCTGGGTCCACTAGGACCGCGTTCTCCACGGTCAGGCCAGGAATCGGGGAGTGGACCTTGATGCCGGACAAACGGCGTAGGCCACCCCAGACAACCGTGGAGGGAGTAAAACGGTTAAAAGAACTAGTAAAATCTGTCCAGCAAGCTTTCTTGCTGTCGTTTATGATACGACGGCACTGCGCTCTCATACGTTTGTAATTGATGCAATTCTCCAAAGTTGGGTGGCGGCGGAAGGTGCGTAAAGCACGGCGCCGGGCTCGAAGCGCGTCGCGGCAGGCTGCAGTCCACCAAGGGACCTGGACACGACGTGGAGAAGAGGATGTACGAGGTATGGAACGTTCAGCAGCAGTGAGGATAACCTCTGTGAGGTATTCGACCTGACTGTCACAGTTGGGAAAATTCTGATTGTGAAAAACAGCCATGGAAGAATAAAGCCCCCAGTTGGCTTTAGAAATGTTCCAACTGGTGGGACGTGGAGATGGGGAATGATGTAGGAAGTGGATGATACAAGGGAAATGGTCACTCGAGTACGTGTCAGAAAGTGCATACCACTCAAACCGACCGGCAAGCTGAGGAGTGCATATTGCGAGGTCTATATGGGAATAAGTGTGTGTTGTGTCAGAAAGGAAGGTCGGTGCACCGGTGTTGAGGCAGACAAGATCGAGGTGGTGGAGAATGTCCACCAAAAGGGAGCCTCTCGGACAAGGTGCCGGAGAGCCCCATAGGGGGTGGTGGCCATTAAAGTCGCCTACCAACACGAAAGGTGAAGGGAGCTGGTCAACAAGGTTTAGCACATCTGCCCTAGTAAGGGCAGATGACGATGGCGAATATATATTACAGAGGGAGAAGGTAAAGGTGGATAAGGTGATGCGGACGGCAACTGCCTGTAGGTGAGTGTGCAAGGAAATGGGATGGAAATAGACGTCGTCTCGAAGGAGCATCAGAACCCCTCCATGGGCTGGGACACCTTCCACGGGTGGCAGGTCGAACCGCACAGAGGTGTAGTGTGGAAAGTCTGCACGATCACGTGGACGCAACTTAGTTTCCTGGAGGCAGACTAGAAGCGGGCAGTGCAATCGAAGGAGTAGTTTTAACTCCTCCCGATTAGAACGAAAGCCGCGAATGTTCCATTGAAGGAGCGCCATGATAAAAATGAGAGAAGAAATAAGGATAAAAACCAAGTAGCGAGCGGGGTCACCTCGACGGCCGCTGAGGACCGGATTTCGAGGGAGCACTGCTATCGCTGTCTGGGGGCAAAGGGTCATGTTCCATTGGTTCGCCCGACGCGCCTGCCACCTCCCTGAGTTGATCAGGAGGGGCAGTTTCCACCGCCGGTAAAGGGCCGGGCGCCCGGCAAACGGAGCGTCCCGGTGAAACAGAAGACGGCCGAGGCCGGCAACTGTTGGACGGCGCGACAGATGGGTCACGCCTCGGCGGGGAAGGAGAGGAACTCTTTTTCTTGTCAGCTCTTCTGGAAGAGTGACGGCGGGAAGAGGCAGTTGACGGTTGGGAAGCCTGAGAACGCAGAAAATCCTCACGGACGGGTTCCTTTTTCAAGGTCCGGGCATCTTGTTTAGGTGCCCGCGGTTTACTAGAGTTGGACGAAGACTGTACCCTAGAAGCAGCAGGAGGAAGCGGGGACGTGGAACGGGCAATCTTCGGGCTGGCAGATCGCACAACTGTGTCAGCGAAAGTCAAGTCACATGTCTGGGTACTGGAATCCTTGGTAGGTCGAGTTGAGGTGAGTACCTTACTGTATGTACCCGCTGGGAGGACAGTGGGCTTTCGACTCGCCAACAACTTTCGAGCGGCAGATGTCGATACCTTCTCCGTAACCCGAATTTGCTGGATTACCTTCTCATCCTTGTATACAGGGCAGTCGCGAGAGGAAGCCGCATGGTCACCGTTGCAGTTTAGGCAGTGAGGGGACGGAGGTGGGCAATCCCCCTCATGGGCGTCCCTACCACAAGTGACACACTTTGCTGCATTTGGGCAATGTTCACGGGTATGGTTGTACCTGTGGCATTGAAAACAGCGCGTTGGGTTAGGCACATAAGGTCGGACGGAGATGACTTCATACCCTGCTTTGACCTTCGACGGGAGGTCAACTCTGTCGAACGTCAAAAACACAGTACGAGTCGGTGTCAATTGGTTATCGACCTTTTTCATCACCCTGTGGACGGCTGTCACACCCTGATCGGACATATACGATTGGATGTCTTCATCAGACAACCCATCAAGGGATCTCGTGAAGACTACCCCCCGTGACGAGTTGAGTGTGCGGTGCGCTTCGACCTTAACTGGAAAAGTGTGCAACAACGTAGTACGTATCAGTTTTTGGGCTTGGAAGGCACTTTCCACTTCCAGCAACAATGTGCCATTGCGCTGACGTGAACAGGTTTTAACAGGGCCAGCAATTGCATCTACACCTTTCTGTATAACGAAAGGATTGACAGAATTGAAATCCTTTCCGTCGGTGCGAGAGACAACCAGATATTTAGGAACATTAGGCAGAGTCTTTTTAGGCTGAGGCGAGTCTAACTTACGTTTGTGGGTCAACGTCATGAAAGAAGATAAGGAGGAAGTCATCGCGGAAGTGTCCCCCGTGATTACCGGCGTCTCCGATGGCGCGCTCCTTCCTAGTGGGGGCCCTCTCCGAGGGCTTACCCGCCTTAGGTGATTGTTCACACCTCAGGTCACACCTCCCGAGAACTGACGGAGGGACCAATCGGCACGTTCGGAAGGTACCAGCTCGGGTAATCACCCCTCCCTGGGCCTGGCCTTTACCAGGGGGTACGTACGTGCCTTACATGTCTACCCGGGGCGGGGAATTACGCGTTACCCCGTCACCTGCTACGCACGATAATGCGTGGGTCGGCCTTCAGACACGCACAGGGAGGAAAGAAGAAGAGGATAGGAAAGGAAGAGAAAGAAGGAAAGAAAAGAAGTGTCTCAAACGCCGAGGCGGAGACTAATGAGGAGAAGAAGGCTAGGAGAGTTCAAGGAGAGAAAGACAGAAAACGAAAGGTAAGAAAGGAAGGAACGAAGGAAGAAAAAGCACAACAAGAACCACCGTATCTCACGAAATATGCCCGTCTCCGGGCGAAGGCATAAACCGGGAGGGAAAGTGAAGCAGCCTGGGGCAGAAGAAAGGCTGCTCCGGCTCGGGGCCCCGTGCGCGCCACACACGTACCCACAAAAGAACTGTGGGCCCCCTGGGGGGTCAGTCGTCCTCTGCCGCCTCCGTATTGGGCACACGTGGTTAACCCACGGGTATCTCCTTCGGCGCGAGGCTCCACCCGTGTGTCGATGTGGTGCAGTGTTGACAGTGGCCCATCTTCTGATGGACTGTCCCTTTTTAGCCGACTTGCGGCGATCTTTTAATATTATAGACGCGCTATCTTTAGCTTTAGGAGACGACGTCTCTATGGCTAACGCAGTTTTAAGTTTTATCTGCGCTGCTGGTTTTTATGACTCTATCTAACGGTGTGTGCTGTGGCCTGATATCTTAGACCACCACCATTCCAGCTTTTTACCGTTTCACACCCTTAGGGGTTCTTAGTTTCTTAGTGTGTGCAGTATGGCTGGCTCATCCTGCTTTTTCTTTGTGATCAGCCAGCCAAGGTACTCTGCTATCCTGTTTTATTCGTGACTTTATTTTACCAATTCTGTGTCTTCGTTTTGTATTGTCAGTGTTTTTTTTCCATTGTCAACCTGTCCATATGTGCGTTGTCATTTTCAGAGCTTTGTTTTATCTTTACGTTATTGACAGCTGACTCTCAGCTAGGAACAGGGGACTGATAACCTAGCTGTTTAGTCCCCTTAAAACAGCCAACAAGAACAACAACAACAACAACAACAACAACAACAGCTCACATTGCAACTTAACACCATGACTGTTTACACAGCACTGCCCTGTATGGTGGCGGGAGGACTATTGAAAGAATAGCGGTGCAGTACGTTTGACCATAGTGTTCTGGCGTTGCTATTCGTCACAACGCCGGCGGACCACGCAAGTGGCCGCACCAGTATAACGGGCGATAAGTCGCTCTGCAGTACTTCGGCCGCCGGGGGCGCCCGCAGTCTCGGTACCTCTTTGCCTGCTTCGTGCGCCGGCCATTAGGAAGGAGGGGGTTCGCCTACATACGCCGGCGCACCACAGAAACACGACAGTTCGATCCAGGAGTTCAAGAGAGGAGTTCCATCTACGAGAGCCTGCAGTCAACCTTTAGCACAAGACGGAGCAGTATACTATTGCCAGGAGTCTTAGAGATACAGTGCAGAACTGTATAATAATTAAGAAGAATTTTGTACCACCACAAGAACAGGAAAGTTAAGTATTCATTTCATCTTGTAAATAAATTATATGTGGACTAATCAATTCTTTTAGTTCTTGCTAGTCACAGTCGACCTCGTCCTCCCGTTACATCTCGAGACACAACACACAGAATATCAGATGCATACATTCAACATCACGAGCCTCAGATCTGAATACCTTTACCTGCGTTGCAATTTCCGCCACAATCTTGAAGCTGTGGATTACAGAATATAACGAGAAGGGGTGTCCCATTTTATCTACCTCTTAGTACGATTCTTCGTTCAATTTCTGTTAATTTCTAGCCGTGGTGGAATGGCCGAGCGCTCTATCGCGCACTGCAGAGAAGAGCGTGGTTCTTCGCCGTCGGAGGTTCGAGTCCTCCCAGCGCATGGCTGTGTGTGTCGTCCTTAGGTAAGGTTAGCTTAGGTAGTTCCTAAGTCTAGGGACTGATGATCATAACACTTTAGTCCAGTAGGTTCACGAATATTTGCATATCGCTATCCCATGAGTTTTGGGACGAATGTGTTGTTTGTATGAGGCAATAAGAGCCACGAAATCACACAGAAATTGCAAAATATACAAACTGAGTTAGAGTGGGTAATGAATACAGAATAAATGGTAATAAATTCAATTGAAATGGGTCACGAGTGTTTTCCGCAGCACATTAAAAGTGATCCCATGTGAGCTAACAGCACGAATATAAAGGCCGTTAAGTAGGACCTTGCATCACGAGGAGAGAAATAACGTTGCGTGTTGGCCTGACTAAGCACCAGACATAACATGTTTGTTTGACGGTGTCAGCTGTTGTGGGGCAGAATGTTTTGAAGTCGTAAATATAGGAAATGTGAACCACGCAGTGCCGGTCGGCGTAAAATGCAGAGCGTATCGGCAACTGATGCAACCGCCGCAGAAAGCTCTTTGTCGCGGCCTTCCGTGTCACTATTTCTGCTGAGGCAAATTACTCGCTCTTCATAACTGGGAACACCATGCTTTCCGCTACGCATCGAACGTCCCTTACAGTTAGTATTGTGTAGTTCGCGAACGAACTAGTTCGGAAGAGCGCTTCCACAGGCGAACTACGCGAACTAGTTCGCACATCCCTCGCCTCTTAGTTCGTCTGCTCTTTTTCCGAAGACTGACGGGTAACAGTGAGAGGACGTGAGAGCCCGCAGAATCGCGTGATTCCCTCTTGCCAGTTGCCGTCATTTCGAGCTGAGATGCAACTCAGCTGTAGTTTTAGTAGCGGTAGCAAAAGCCAAAACGAGCGGACGAACTAAGAAGAGCGACCTACTTCGCGGCCGAGCTGCGAACTAAAAGGAGAGCTACCGGTCGCGAACTAAACTATGCGTGATAGGTCGCGAACTAAAATAAGCGCGATAGGTCGCGAACTAAATTATGCGTGATAGGTCGCGAACTAAATTATGCGTGATAGGTCGCGAACTAAATTATGCGTGATAGGTCGCGAACTAACATATGCGCGATAGGTCGCGAACAGAATTAAAAGCCACGCGTTTGCCTTCTGCTGATGTGAGCCATTTCAAGGTTAGCGTCTGCCTGCTAGATTACATAGTCCCGTGCTACAAAATTTCTGCTTTGAAGTATTCTGCACTCTGCAACATCTGACTAATAAATTCCATAATGCCAAGATATAGAGATAACTCTCAACTTAAACGCGAGAAATTATCCACAAACTGTTTCTTTTGGTTTGCGTGATATCGTTGGCGGCTCAAGCAGCAAGCGCATGAAGCACCTAGGTATGGGAACTTTCCCCTCCACCAGCACGCGCAGACCCCGCCGCTGAGCCGTCACTGGGAGCGAACTAAAAGAACGAACTAGTTCGCGGCTGAGCCGCGAACTAAAGTGAGCGCTCCCGATCACGAACAATTATGCGTAAGTCTACTTACAGTATCTGGTATACAGTTTGCTGAAAAGAATGAGTTTTTGTGTAGTACATATCCAGATACCAGTATAAATCCATGCCCTGACACTATATAAAAAGCTTGTCTCTTTCGATAAAAAATATGGAAGATGTACAAATCGCACTTACTGCAAGGTTTTGATTACCGCGGTGTCAAACTGAAAGGCATTTCACTGTTGCTTTGAGCTGGTGATGAGCGCCTACCGGGGATATTCATGTGAATCCTAATTTAGATCACAATATTTAATACATAACAATTGAAAGCCATAGTGACTATCATTCGTGAGTTTCCAAATATATATATATATATAATCTCAGAGTCCGCTACTAGTTACAAAATTTGTTGAGTAGTCAAATTACTAAATGAAGCGACATAACCGTGGTGGAGTGGCCTAGGACAGCAAGGTGCCGCTGTCCGCCGTCGGAGGTTCGAGTCATCTCTCGGGCATGGGTGTATTGTCCTTAGCGTAAGTCAAAGTAGTTTGTAAGCCTAGAGACGGATGACCAAAGCAGCTAACAAGGAGACCACATGGCTGTCGGATCTCATAATTCGTTAGTCTCGCTAAAACTCGAGGACGGCTGAACCGATTTGGCTAATTTTGGTCTCGAAATATTCGTGTAAGTCCAGGGAAGGTTTAAACGGGGATAAAATACGGAAAAGAGGAAAATCGGGAAAAACTGAAACAGCTTTTTCCAGTGATATATCAATACCGTTCGTCCAATTGCGATAAAATTTTGTACATTTCATCTTGAAAGCAAGAGGAAGGTTCGCATCAAATAAAAGTTTGGAAAAGTCGCCCGGAAAATAGGAAAATTTAGGAAAAACCGAAAGCGATTTTTGTTTATGAATAAAAATCAAGTGCCACATGGTTGTAAGAGCATCACTTGAGTACAGCTTGACAGGACAAGGTTTGTATGAAATATCACCACATCTATCCTATAAAGAACCAAACTCGTACAATTGCCGTATGCATAGCATCAATTAAGACTGATTCACTTAAATTTCCTATTTGCTTGAGTGAATTAATTTTTATTAGATACTGACTATAGTGGTTGGACTGCACCCACTTACCAATCACTTGATGTTAAAAATCCTACTATTAATGATTTTCTAAATTATCAGTACCATTAGCGTACTAATTGAGTCATACGTATTGCACAGACGGAGTAAGTTAAATTTCTGCTATCTGTGTGTGCACAGTCTCTGTAGGAGATTTTGTAAGGAAAGGAAAGGAAAGGTGAGAGATCTTTTGAAATGTTTGTCAGATAGGGCCATAGTATTTGTTAATTACACTGATTGTCTTGCTTAATATTTTCAAAATTCAACTACACCACTTGCATTAATCACGAGTTTAACGTAACCACCCACGAAATAAAGGTCAGGTTTGTTATGTTGCTCAAACATTACAACAACAGCCACCACAGTTAATAACACGTAAATCAAAATTTATATACTTTTTTACCTCCACTTACACTTTTCTACAATAAAATGAACACCTTTCACCCAATATCCCCTACAAATATTTTCTTTCCTTACAATATAAGTACTAATATTTAAGGTCATCGTAGCGTCTACTGCTATATCTCAGGTGGTAGCATTCTGACCCCAGAACCATAGAGTCGAGGTTCGAATATAGCAGTTAATTTTTTATATTTTTTCGTTGTTACGAATACTTGCATAATTTTAATATCTAGTGGTAATTTATACGAAAAATGAACGGTTTTTTTTGGTACAGTCGTAATTTTCTATATTTTGCCGGGGGCCGAGACTCAGCACGCCCGGGCAGTGGGCTAAACGCCTCCTGTAATGAGAAAGCTGAGCCAAACATCTAACGAACAACGAAGAACGAACTGAAACAACGACCGCAAAACATAGATCTAGCTGAAAAAAAGAAGGAAAAAAAAATAGGTGGTAGCGTTCCGATCTCCGAACTATAGAGTCAATGGTTCGAATCTCGCTGTGACAGATTTTATTTTATATTATTTTCAAATTCAGTTATTGAAAACATTTTGGGATCGATAATCCCACGTGTTGTGTCAATTTATGTGTGTGTAGACGTAAAACAATGGTTGAGTAGGTTAACTGCTTAGAAAACCATTAGCAGCTATGGAGATGACTTTCCAAAACCAGTGTCGTAGCTCTTCACAAAACTGGACAATCAGAGACTACCGTCAAGTGTTTTTTTTTTTTTTTTTTTTTTTATTGAAACCACGGTTTTCAACAACCTTTTATGAAGTATAGAAAATTACGAATATACAAAAACACGTGCATTTTACGTATAAATTACCATTAGATATTAAAATTCTGTAAGTATTCGATGACAACGAAAAAATATTAAAAAATTGTCAACAGCTAAATTCGAACCATCGACTCTGATTGTGAGGGCAGAACGCTACCACCTTTTTTTTAAATTTTTCGACCTTTTTTATTGAACAAAAAAATAAATGAAAGGAAACATGTGTAAATTTATTAGGAGAGGCTAGGGCTAGTACTTTAAGCAGGATTGACTTTTATTCAGTGTGGACAACATAATTCTTCTTATAATTTTTTTTCTTTTTAGTAAATCTGTTCACCGTGCGCACAACCCATATAGAAACTGCCTTCTCGCATATCGTAAATAAACATACACGCAGTACGTTGTAGAGTGTTATTCCAATTCCATCGCCGCTCCAGCGCCCGGATACGTCTTCTCGTACATTAGGATTAGTTGCCGTTTTCATATCTTTCGTTCATTCTTCGTCGATTTAATACTTTAACTTCTCCTACCCGGGACGTTCTAGCTGTGCGGCGGCTCCTGAAACGCACTCCATAAAAAAATTAGAAAAATACTGTCTGTACTTAGGATTATGTACAATCTTTCTATGTCGTTTTTCTAAGTAGATCCAAAAGTCTAATACTTTCTTCGGGGTATCTCTGAATAAATAGAGCACCGTTGTGATCGAATCCATGTTACTGAATTCGTTTTAGTTCGTGCATATTATGTCATGTCAGGGACTAACACGGAACGTGGTCTTATGTCTTGTGGCCCTTCTCGAAGAACCACCTGAGCTACATCAACACATGATGGAAGTGTTTAAGTATTGGTACTTACATGTACTTGCAAAACTTCAAAGTCGATTTTCTCGATATTTTTTTTAGATATGAGTCGAATGGCTTTGGCTGATTGTTATTTGAGTTCTGAACTTCACGTACCACTAGTATCAAAAAAATTCTGAAATCCGATACCCATGTAGTCCTCTTGTAAGTCTCATTTCAACATTTTCTGAAGCAACATAGGAGGATTGGAATTTAAATAGTGGCATCACTACTGTGGAGATAATATGGAATGGAATCTGCGCTGATAGCACATGTTGTTGACATACGTACCTTACCTTGGAGCAAATGGTCTCGCTCGTGCCACGTCACCGGCGTGCGCAAAATCGAGGGAAACAGTGAATTTGAACAAGCGAACTAACGTAGCGTTCTCACTATGATTTAGAAACAGGAACAATGGATTTGGATCAAAATTGAATGTACCAGAGGTCGTACAGCATGGCACTGTCATCACGATCATCAAGAGGCGTAGGGGATAGGGCATTGCCGTAAAGAACAGTGGCGCATACAGCGCAAGATGTGGCTCCTTAGTTTGGTCAACGGGACTGGGAAGTACTCTACCATTCATCTCACTCCCCGGTCTTAAGTCCTTGTGATTCTGATTTGATTTCGAAGGTGAAAGAACTACTTCGTGGCATTCGCTTCTGAACTGTTCCAGAGATTCGGCAGGCAGTAGACCGCTCCATTCGCACCTCAAAAGAGCAGGCTCTTGCAAATTATTGATAAAGGAGGGGAAGGAAAATGGATTAGAAAGGAAAGGATTGACAGTGACTGCATTAGGGCAATGAAATTAAATAATAGCGACAAGTGAAAAAGTGAGGCGGGCGGGAATGGAACCATGGTCTCCCGCTTCGGGCCAGCGGTCGCCTTAACCACTGCTCGCCTCCCGTCCGTCTCCGCTGCAGAGTGAAAGATTCATTCTGGAAACATCCCTTAGGCTGTGGCTAAGCCATGTCTCCACCATATCCTTTCTTCCAGGAGTGCTAGTCTTGCATGTTTCGCAGGGGAGCTTCTGTGAAGTTTGGAAAGTAGGAGGCGAGGTACTGGCGGAAGTTGTGAGGCAGCATCGTGAGTCGTGTCGGGATAGCTCAGTCGGTAGAGCGCTTGCCCGCGAAAGGCAAAGGTCCCAGGTTCGAGTCCTGGTTGGGGCACACAATTTTAATTTGCCAGGAAATTTCATATCAGCGCGCACTCCGCTGCAGAGTGAAAGTTTCATTCTATTTAAAGCCTGTCTGTATGTAAACAAATTTGTATTCTTGTCGTACTTTCCTCGTCCCTTTACTTTCCTGCTTAACTGCAAACTTCGATATAGCGCAATATTCGTAGAAACCTATCACAATATTTTTCCCAAGCAGACGTGCATATTTTAAATCTGTGCTACTTAGTTCCAGTCTAATCAAATCACAGGTTTGAAAGTCGTAATATAGTGTGTTTACAAAAACAGTGTAGTGTGTTTGAGAAGCAATAGTAATTGCGAATCTTGTTCGTTACAATTGCAACAATTTTGCGCTTATGTTCTCGCCTAACAATTTTCTGTAATAATCATCACATGTTAGTAGAAAAACGAGAATATTTTCGACAAGCACCTTTTTAAATGTGATGATATAAATCGTGAACAGAGCCAGGGACGTTCTGTCGGTTTGGCGTATTTGGTGTCCATAGCATAATTTAGTTTAAATAGTTTGTAATTATAGAGATTGATGACCAGTGTAATTAAGTCCCATAAATTTACAAACATTTGAACATTTTTGGCACAGACAGCGTTCGCCATGAGATTAGATGGGAAAAAAGCAGAGCATGTCAGCTGTTTCGAATAGGCGCGAAATGAGACAGCATGGCAGAGATGCCACATTTTGAACAACAGCCCAATCAGATATGATGTTTTAACTACGTACCAAAAAATTTTGCTTCGGCACAGTGCACCGCCAAGCAATCTATATGATTGGCATTTGTCGGCGAAAACAATGTCGTCCCGATATGTAATCTGCCTGCACCACCACGATGATCAGTTTGGAGTCTGAGGAAACTCTAGACTGCTTCACTGTCGCATTATTTCTTCTTCCCGGACATAAGAGAGCGTTTAAACGTAAAGCACATTGATCCAAGTCGTGGTATGGTGCACTTCTTAACTGGTCATGGTCTATATCCCCAGCACCTAAAGCGTGTAGGATTGAATGCACAGGAAATATGTGACTGGAGAACAAGGGTCACCAGAGCACGTCACATTTAGGTGTGACTTGCTAACTCACATAAGACCATCACTAAATGGTGGTAACCTCTGTCAAGATTTGCAGTCCAGACGAATGGTGTACGATATACCTGATCACTGACACGATTTCCAGGGCAAAACAAGAAGAATACAGACAGCAGATCATGGGTCGGGGTCGGCAACCTCAACCAATACAAGACAGAATTACCTCAGATGTACAATCCGATAGGGAAAGTGATGAAGAAACTGCAAGCTCCCACAACGGAACATCAATAGAATAATTGTACAATTGAAATAAATAAAATAATTAAATAAACAAATAACTAAAGCTTAGTACAAATTGACTACAATGTTTCTATGACCAAATAACTACTTTTATTAGAACTAACTGTTATGTATTTTATCTTATGTTAAAATAAAATATCTTGATTAATTCAGTGAATTTTTAATTATTAATTCTATGACCTCGTTACTAATTTTATCAGAACTAATAATCATATTTTTCATCTTATGTCAAAACAAAGAGAACCGTTAACGGTGATTTAAACTATTTTGCAGTACGCAATATAGCACTTGACATTATCTCAAAGTTGTTTTAGTTGTAGTATATGTAACATGTATATTTATATTATTATGTATTTCTTAAACCAATTGTACGATAACAACTGTAACGAATTGTAATTCTAAAATTACGGAATTCATGTTTATGGTTAAAATTCATTTATAATTTTTTATTATGTTAATTAAAATTTAATTAAATAACATTGTAAACAAAATTGTGTACATTATCTCAATAGTTGTTTTAGTTATAGTATATGTAACATGTATATTAATATTATTATTATTTCTTAAACAATTGTACGATATCAACTGTAACGAATTGTAACTCTAAAATTATGAAAGTCATGTTTATGGTAAATATTTCATTTATAACTTTTTATGTTAGTTAAATTTTTAATTAAATAACATTGTAAACAAAATTATTGTGAACCTTAATATTACACAGCAGGCATTAGTTGTGGTTCAGATAACTGGTTCGCCTCCACGTGGCAAGGACGGGCAACGGCACAGGCCACCACAAGCTAATCTAGCGACTGGTACCTGTGGCGGCTAAGAAACCAGAAACTGCATTTATTGCTACTACAGCTTGTAGCATACGACCCACCTTACATTTGCAATGCAGTGGGTCACTCTGTGATGTTAATGAGAAAAAAAAGTCGCATTATTCATCATACGAATCTAGCATCAGATATTATGGTTTGGAGTAGAATTGCATTCCATTCCTGCATCCCGCTGGTAGGCATTGACATTATACTAACTAGACAACAGTACATCCCTCAAGCTTTGTCCCCCTCATTAGGGCGCAGCTACCGTAGCGGTACGCGGGGTAGTGCCGCGGGGAGCACAAGCTCAAGGGCATCCACAAATGACGTTCCATCAAGTCTTTTATCTTTTTGTTTTGATTTTGGCGCTGACGTCTTACATCGCTGTGTAAGTGCTAGGGTCACGAAGCGAAGACCGACATCTAACTTAACCTAAGGAACGAAACAACAGCCATGCCCAAAGAGTGATTCGAACCTCCGGCGGGAACGACCACGTCGACCGTAACGTGGCACCTTAGACCCCGCAGCCTTTCCCGGCTGGCCGAAAAAGTAAGTTGAATCAAAAATCTTCTGAATCAATGTATCAAATATTAAATGACATCAATTACAAATAAAAAACTGGAAATCGTTTTGGACAGGCAAGCAGAGCCTTAGCAAATGTTAAAATTGAATATTTATATAAATAGCATCCATTCATTCAATTTCAAAGTCAGTGAAACTGGATAAAAGGAAAAAACGTAACATAGATCGAAATTTTCAAGTAAAACTGCAAAATAAAGTTACGAAACCTTTTGGTGAACTAGCTACTGACCGCCGATTTCGATACAGGGATGAAATATTTTGAGTTACTATTTTCAAAACTGTACTATACGCAATAATATCTCCGTAAAACACACATTTTACTGGCATGAGTGCAATCTGTCAAATATTTAATTTAGTAAAACAATCATTTTTGCTCACTTTAGATGACGCTAGTTTGTTGCAAAAACGTGATCAATTCCAAGGTAAATATTCTCATACAGTAGGTCGTAGTTGTACACTATAGTTTATTGATATCTATCACCATGTTCCACCTCTACTGACACCAGCATGGGCAATAAACCAATAAACCAATTATGTAAACAAAGTCTAACTAAATATGCAGTTCTAGAATACCATATTATGGAAACGTGTGCAGCAATTTTATCATTTATACAATACCTTTCACTTTTGCAACAGCCGAAAGATCAATTAACAAATTAAAATTAATCAAAACAGTATGGGTCAAGCTAGACTCCGACATTTGGCATTCATAGCAATCAAAAGCAAGGTAGCTGATAATCTAGATTTAACGGAACTTAGAGATGATTTTCCAATACCTAATGCCAGAAATATATAGAAAAAGAAATTGTTAAATTGTCTACTTCATTTTATTCTCTACCTATTTCTTGATTAAAATAATGTCGGGCGTACAGCCGGATTTTCGCCCGACATTATTTTAATCAAGAAATACGCAGGGGAAAAAATTAAAGTACATACCTATTTGTTAATTGTTATACAGGGTTTTACAAAAAGGTACGGCCAAACTTTCAGGAAACATTACTCACACACAAAGAAAGAAAATATGTTATGTGGACATGTGTCAAAATGTTCAAATGTATGTATAGTCTATGGGACTTAACTACGGGTTCATCAGTCCCTAAATTTACAAACTACTTATGAACTAACTAAGACTAAGGACGGCACAAATATCCATGCCCGAGGGGGGATTCGAACCCCGACCGTAGTGGCCGTGCAGACCGTGACTGAAGCGCCTCAGTCCCCGCGGCTACCACGGCCGGCAGGACATATGTCCGGAAACGCTTAATTTCCATGTTAGAGCTCATTTTAGTATTTCTCTTTAAATGTAAATTGAATTAATTCGTGCAGACTATGGTCAAAATACCCAATTGTTTCGTTAGTATGTGCTGTACTTCCTCGATTCACAGCCAGTTGGCCCAATTGAAGGAAGGTAATGATGACTTCAGTGCTTGTGTTGACATGCGACTCATTGCTCTACAGTACTAGCATCAAGCACATCAGTACGTAGCATCAACTGGTTAGTGTTCATCACGGACGTGGTTTTGCAGTCAGTGCAATGTTTACAAATGCGGAGTTGGCAGATGCCCATTTGATGTACGGATTAGCACGGGGCAATAGCCGTGGCACAGTACGTTTGTATCGAGACAGATTTCCAGGACTAAGGTGTCCCGACAGGAAGACGTTGGATGCAATTGATCGGCGTCTTAAGGAACACGGAACATTCCAGCCTATGACTCGCGACTGGGGAAGACCTAGAACGACGAGGACACCTGCAATGGACGAGGCAATTCTTCGTGCAGTTGACGATAATCCTAATGTCAGCGTCAGAGAAGTTGTTGCTGTACAAGGTAACGTTGACCACGATACTGTATGGAGAGTGCTAACCAGTTGTTTCCACGATACTGTATGGAGGGTGCTAACCAGTTGTTTCCGTACCATGTACAGCGTGTGCAGACATTATCAGCTGCTGATTGGCCTCCGCGGGTACACTTCTGCGAATGGTTCATCCAACAATGTGTCACTCCTCATTTCTTTGCTAATGTTCTACTTACGGATGAGGCTTCATTCCAACGAGCTGCTAGAACATGTTGGTCAAACTATTAGGACTATTGAGGACCGTTGTATTGATCATAAACGTCACACACATTCACAACAGCCAAACAAATCTGCTGTGGCCGAACACTGTCTTGACATAGGTCACCCTATGGAATACGACAAAACGGAAATTCTGGCATGCACTTCCAACTACTGGGACTGTGTTATCAATGAAGCGATAGAAATAAAACTAGGTGAAACCTTATTAATAGGGATGGAGGCTTCTGCTTAAATTCCACTTGGGATCCTGCTCTCTCACTTGTCAGAAAACAGAGGGACAAAACTAATACGACCTCATCGGTCGAGAACTGATGTTTATTATCGATATTCTGACCGGTTTTATCTTTGGTCGTATCGGCGCTGTGTGCTTGCTTGATCGGTGTGTGTTGTCTTTCCTGTTTACTCATTGAAAACCGAGGTTGTAAAGATCGTTGCACATTGCTTCCTTACTGCAGTTTCGCCTTGAAAATGGGAGGGTGGTCTCCTACCGAAATATCGGCCGTCGTCGATTTTGGTACCTGGCAGCACACCCGTACGTTTTTCGAAAACTTCTTATTTGCCCAACTACCTTTAATAACAGGGTACTGTGAACTGTAAGAAATAAAAATCTGGATAATGGTAACGCTTTTGTTCGTTGGTACCTGCAATGACTTCATCCTACCTCATTCCAGTGCTACATATTTAAGAGGGAGAATGCAGTATATCAGCCATTGATAAGCTTTAACTAGATCACAATTTCTAAACGGAGAAGGCTCTGCAGAACTTGTGGACTGCTCCAAGAAGTACTGGTTTCACATAGTTGTCCCACCATCACCATACTCTGTCCGGTCCACAGAGTCTGTCGTTTAATCACGACGGCCTTACAATTTACTGGAGGTGACTTCGATCTGGCAGGGATAGCGATTTATGCCAGGAAGGAATTTGCCGACCTTAGATGGAGCCGTAGATTGCCTTGAAGAGTGGGGCATTCCGGAAGAATGGACGTTGCTCATTTTAACAGGAGATAACGTATACCAAAGTTGCAGGGGATCTGAGGCAAAACTGTTTGGGTTGCAGTCACGCCTCTCTGTAAATTACTGAAAGAATATTCTCAATGATTACACATTAATTTCCTTCATTTTTTAAATTATTTCCGATGAAAGTGTTTTGAAAAATCATATTTCCCATTAATCTCGTATTCGCAAGAACCTTAATACGCAATTTGTACGTTTTGGTATTAGAGAAACCACTGTACTCATCTAATATTTCGAATAGCATTCATCGCAACGGATTTTTCTCATTTAAAATTTCCTGTGTTGTAACTCTAACAATAAGATAAAACTAAAGAAGGAATTGTGTAACCTTGAAAGCTGGAGTTATCTGACAACCTATACAGAGTATTCGACTACGTAAACTAGTCACATATGTTGATAGTTCAAAACAATACACGATGAAGTTACAAGAACAGAAGGCTATTAACGAAATTAAAAAAAAAAGTGTAACTCAGGGATAGAGCCTTTCATATTTACGGTTCCATCTGTTCGTCGAAGAAGCTAAGACGCTTTAGTTTCATGAGCGGAACAAAAATCAGGGTGAAAAAGCATCACTCATAATATTCGCTCATATTTCTGACTGAGTGATGATGAAGAATTACGAGAACTAACGGTTCCAGACTTTTTATTTTTTTTTTTACCATGACTGATTTCGAATCGCATAGATATTTATGATGAGATGGTCCTCATTACATAAATGTTGGAAGTATTGTGAAGGTTAACTACCTGGGAAAAGATTTAAAAATAAAAGATATAAACTCCGAATGTGGCTAGAATTACATACATCATGAGATCGTAAGTCGAAATCTTGATGTAAATAATAATTTTCGGCACAGTCTGGGCTTACTTGTTCTGTTTTATATTTTGTCAAAGTTAGTAGAACCCACAAACAATGTTCCAAACATTCATTAAATGTGTACTAACCGATGAATAATCGCTAAATAGACCATTCAAAAAGTCATGGTAAAAAAAGAATTCAAGAGTCACAAAAGCTACTGAATGTGGTTATTTCTGGAAACATACATTCATCACAGTCACAAAAGAGGGGAAGAAAACTTAGGGTTTAACGGCCAGTGATCAATATGGTCATTAGAGACAGAGCACACGTTTGGATTTTTGGGTAAGGATGAGGAAGGAAATCGGTCGTGTCCTTTCGAAGGAACCAACCCGGCATTTGTCTGGATACGAAGCGCTAATATTCAAACGGCAAGATCGTGCAGGCGGCTTCAATTAGCACATTATTTTGAAATCTTTCAATACAAAAATCTGCAGTTGTTACCCTATTTGTGTGTTCTTCAGTAGAATAATAAACTGTGATAAGGAAAATGTTAAAAAAACTACTAATATTGCATGCATAATTTTAGTAAATTTTATGTGTAACTTATTTTGTATTTTGTGTGGTTTAAGTATATTTTGTTTGCTTTTGCGACGCTATTATTAGAAGAGTATATAAAGATATGTATGCATAGACAGAATTAGTCTCTTTCTTTACTAGCCGCGTTGTCTGAGACATCGTGCTACGGCCTGGGCGGTAGCTTTCGCGAAAGGTTCAGTTCCTTCCTCGGGTATGTCCTTAGTATAAGTTAGATTAACCCTTTAATGCAGCTGATCAGCTACATATCTGATTGTTCCACTACCCACTACCCACTACTGATCAACATTTTACCACAAATTCATATGTATTTGCTTGTATCCATAGTGTTACATATGCTAGTACCTTACCCTAGAAATTAAAAACTGCAGAGTGCTACTGAATCAGTTGGACAGTTGGCTGCATTGAGTTACTCCTAACATGTGCGTTTGTTTACATTAGTATTTCTCCTTTGCCATGTAGAAGTAGTCAATCACATACTACTGTGCATTATAAGTTACTTTCTGGAAAGATGAGAGGCATAATAGAGACATTTACTACATCGGCTACATTATGGAAGCACTATATAGCTGACCAGGCATGAACTTTTTGTTGCTAGTAATGCATAATAATTTTCAGGAATTTTTTTTCAATATTTTTCTCAGTATGTAAGCACTATACATTATTGGTGGTTGTTTTTATAGCTCCAAATAAAAAGTCATGCTTTAAAGGGTTAAGTAGCTTGTAAGTACAGGGACTGAATACCGTAGCAGTTTTGTCCTACAGGCTTACAAACATTTGATTTTCTTGACTAATTTTTCTATTTTAAAGTGTTTATGTATTAATAACCACACATTAAGTGGTTATTTATTAATAACCGCACATTTATTGCAAGTTAAATGCTTTATTTTAATATAAATGGCGAGAGAGAATAATTATTTTTATCTTACTAAAACAAAAACTACTATTTAATATTCAATGTTCTTGTCGAAACTTGTATGAGTTAATTGTTAAGTTCTGTCCATTAAACTATGCTTTAACACATCATTAATTTAATAATTGATCTTTCAGGTGAGTAAGCAGCCTCCTGATATCCTGGAGGAGTACCTGAATTGGTGAGTGCAAATATTTTTACAGCCACATCACGAAAGTGTTTGACTATTTAAATTCTCATTCCATCTTAAATGGATTATCTTCATGGATATTTTGTTTTTGGATACACTGTGGGAACAGTAATGGACCAAAGGTTGTGAGTCTGAATTTTCGAATAAAAGCGAAAGAGGAAAAAAATTGAAATTGTGACTTCTTTAACGAACGTTTTGGTCACATGAATGAAGCGACATGTAGAAATGTATTTTTGCGCAGAGTAGATATGGGTTTTCTTTCATTTCAAATGTTATCATTCGTTGTTGATTATTCCATTGGTGGTGAAAAAGTATGCTTGATATAGACCGGCAACACCAAAATGACGGTAATATCCAGTTAATATGGGATTTAACTTTTTTGGTTTATAACATTTAGTTTCCAAGTACATCACATACGTCTAAATTACATTCATTCACATGAAGTACTTTTTTCGTAATAAAAGCGACTGAATCGTATTCGATACCCTCCGCATAACAACCAGTTTACCTGCTCGTAGTTCCCACAATGACCCATGTCAGGAGCAGACAACAATCGCTTTGTGAGTGGATAAACATGGCTTCAAGAAAGAAAGATTAGTTTTATCCATTATGTGTTGGAACCTGCGACTGTGTCTTGAAATAGGTTTCAGAAATTTCTGCAACCAGTAGCCTTTTTTCTTCTTAATGAAGATTTATTAAACCATTTTCGGTTTCAAGCTGCCTAGCAGCTCATCATCAGATGGTGTATACATTTAGTGCAAATTACATTTGTATCTGTGGCAGGGCAGAAAACGAGAAAAAGTAAACACTAATTGTGGTATGTTACACTGATTAATTACAATGTAAATTCGTCTTCAAGATGTTACTTACAGTTAGGCGTTTCACATTTAGTTTTACCATGAGTTTCCCGCTTTTGGATAGCATTTCACATCACTGCCCTGCCATCAGCACACCACAGCAACTCCCACGACATTCAAGTGGTAAAATTAAGCAACACTGCACACACATTACTACTGCACAGCCCCTAACACGTCTTTCAACTTGCAAACAAACCAAAGACTATGTTTCTAAGAGCTATCATGTGAAACCAAAGATTGTCAAAAGCTTATCTTATTATCTGCATCTATCAATGTGAATGTCTGTTCGGTGTACGTTTATCACATCTGAAGCACAAGTAATGGAGAGTTAAAACTTTGTACAGTTACTAATGTCTACCCGGGGAAGGCTTTAGGCACGGTTTTATGGCGATCGGATAACTATTTATCTATATATGTTAATGTGAATGTCTGTTCGGTGTACGCTTATCACGTCCGAAAGACAAGACGCAGAGACTTAAATATTTGTACATTTACTAATTTATACCTGAGGAAGGCTTTACGCGCGGTTTTATATCGATCTGATAGATATTTAGTAATTTGTAGAATATAATGCGAAATGCGAAATGCGAATAATTACTCTTTGAAAATTATATTTACTCTTTGAAAATGGTTTTATTGGTTGCATAGTTGCTTGAGGGTTTGATAATGATAAAAGGATGGAAAGTTATCGGTGTATATAAAATTCTACGTGTGTGTGTGTATGTGTGTGTGTGTGTGTGTGTGTGTGTTAATATTTCACTTTGTAGCGAAAATTACAGAACGCAAACGAATGATCTGTGTGTAATTGTTGTCCGAAGTCTCACGTTGTGCACCACAGCAGTTCCATACCGATAGCTATAAGGGGGTGTACGATATGGTAGTTGAAAGCCGTGAAATTATAAAAAAATTCGGACTGAAGGCCAGCGATGACGTTTACGACTCTATAGCAAGGAGGTTACATACAGCGAAACGTGATGCCACAGACCATATCTTTTGTCTATGCGTGCTACAATGTATTCAGCTGTTTCTCTGTAAGGATAAGCATACGAATAAGGAAATATAAAAATAAATAAATAAAGCAGTAAAAAAGAAATTTCTTTTAATATATCTCTTTAAAAAATCGTTTTGAAGTTTCGCGCATTACATCAATTACCATACTACAAATAATGTAGTTTACTAGGATGCCTTAAAATGAATGTGGACATTACTCTCACTGTATGTGTTGAGATATTGCAACAGAGGCATAAGGAATAATGTATGTATTATTTATTGTAAATCATTAAGCACTTCACATAATTTTATTTTTTATTCGAATGTTGATTAAAAATGATTGTTTCTAAAGAAGGTATTGTATTTCATTTCATCCTTCAAAACCACTCTCATAGCACACTACTGAAAGCTTATCTATCACAATCAATCAACACGCGAACGGAGCTGCGGGTTTAAGCTAGTAGGATATAAATATGATGCCAATTTAGATTAAATAAGAACAAAATTTGTATTACAAAGTTAATATATGTATAAAATATGATATCAGAATGATATTTACGTTAATACTAGGATTATTGATTTTATAATTACTTTAACATATATTTACATGCGTCACATGTGTTGTTTGAGGTGGCATATAAGACATTTTAATTTTGTATGTTATTCGTTGATTCGAAAATTATAAAAATAATTTTGGACCTTGATAGGGAGTAGTGTAGGCGGTAGTGAGAGGGGTGGGGTAGAGTGGGGTGAAGTTGAAGAGGACGAAAGAGAGAGTGTAAGTGCAAGGAGAAATATTTTCTGTGTGTGTTTGTGTGGAAATTGGGGGGGGGGGGGGGGGAGGTGGTATTTGTGAATAATTGTCTAATTCATCAAGTTTAAAGAGTCTTCAAATTTCTGGAAGAATGAAGTGTTTGCTAATTCTGTCTGTTCATTTAGAATCGTGTGTGGTGATTTATGTTTATGGATGAAAATCTCTAATTGTTCAAGGAGGTCCATTTTTAGTCCCTTGTCTACAGAGTGTAGTATATGGAGGTTGGTATTTCTGCCTGTAATGGAATGTTTGTTTTCTGCAACGTGGGTAGCAAATGAGGATTTCTGTAAGTTGTTGACTATCTTTGGTTTCACATGATAGCTCTTAGCCTGTGATATAACTATACTCTTTGGTTTGTTTACAAGTTGAAAGACGTGTTAGTGGCTGTGCAGTAGTAATGTGTGTGAAGTGTTTTTTAATTTTACCAGTCGTGGTAGTTGCTGTGGTGTGCTGATGGCAGGGCAGTGTTGTGAAATGCTACCCAAAAGCGGAAAACACATGTACATACTAAATGTGAATCTCCTAACTGTAAGTAACAGCTTGAAGACGAATTTATATTGTAATTAATCAGTGTAACATACAACAGTGTTTACTTTTTCTCGTTTTCTGCCCTGCCACAGATACAAATGTAATTTGCACTAAATGTATATATACCATCTGATGATGAGCTGCTAGGCAGCTTGAAACCGGTCATGGTTTAATAAATCTTCATTAAGAAGAAAAAAAGGCGACTGGTTGCAGTATTTTCTGAAACCGAAGAAAGATTAGTATTGTTGATTTATAATTTATTCCTGTCTAAACCAACACTAAAATTGTTGAAAGTTCCCATGTCTATAACACTATCAAAGAAAGTTACGTTAAAGTTAAAATCATATTTTATTAATGTGTCATATGCTACTACATTTCATATGCCTATGAAGAGTAAGGTTAAGAAAACAAAGGAGAGAAAGAGCGAAAAGACGTAATGCCATCAGTAAACTATGGAAGAATATGGCAGGGGAATGTGCAGAAGTGTGGGATCTTCAACACTAAATAATGTGGACTGTTCTGACTGAAATGTTTTTTCTGTCTTTCTACAGAATTAAGTTTTTTTCAAAAAAAGTTTCATATCTTGTGATACTTCCTTTTTTTTTTTAAAGATTTTTCAGGTACAATGTGCAATAATGAACTAATTTGCAACTAGTTTGTGCATTTGTGGCATGAAGAATTTATGTGGTGTTTATAAGCAAAAAGAAAGCAGTAGTTCATTTCCTCGTGATTCATTTTACTTGTGATCAACGTGATACATCATGCATACACGACAGTTGCATCTTGAATCCTCAAACAAAATCAGAGCAAAAGGACAATGCGTCCGTACGCTACGACATCCTATCAGAGAGAGAGAGAGAGAGAGAGAGAGAGAGAGAGAGAGAGAGAGAGAGAGAGAGAGCGGATCTGTCGACTGCAGCAACCGCTTCGTAATATATATATATATATATATATATATATATATATATATATATATATATATATATATATATATATATATATATATATATATATATATACAGGGTGTTACAAAAAGGTACGGCCAAACTTTCAGGAAACATTTCTCACACACAAAGAAAGAAAACACGTTATGTGGACATGTGTCCGGAAACGCTTAATTTCCATGTTAGAGCTCATTTTATTACTACTCTTCAACTGTCTTTACCACTAAAAATTGCCCAGTTCGGGTCTGTCCTATTACTGATGAACATAAAGTTATCCATTTCTTGGTGAGAAAGATCCCCTTCTATTTGTTCATAATGACGCTAGATGCTACTATGGTTTCGTGATGCACAAAGACATTATTAGTTTGTGCCTCTCTCATTGAAGAGAAATGCTATGTCTCATCAAGCAAGAAAGGGCTTTCCCAACAATGTATTTTTGTTGCCGTAGAATGTATACGTTCACAGACTACAGGAACGGAACAGGACGAAGCATTTCAGTTTAGTTGTAGTAAAATGTAAGATGTCAGCTAGCTCCACCGCCGTCGTATGAGCGCACCTTGCCCGCGGGCACTTGCAACAGCAAGTAGAGGTTCGGTCTGTTACACTATTGTTGTGGTCCTTTTTTCAACGAAAACACTTTCCCTCCCTCCTCCCATGAGAATCGCTCGCTCTTTAGTTTACGCACAGACTGATAGACTATACCCTTCCCAACATTTCCTGTCCAGTTCTTTTCCGTGAGTGAACGAAATAACTGTACTGTGAAACTTCCTGGCAGATTAAAACTGTGTTCCGGAACCGGGACTAGAACCTGGACCTTTGCCTTTCGCAGGCAAGCGCTCTACCGGCTGAGCAATCCTGACACGACTCATGATGCCGCCTCATAACTTTACTTCCGCCAGTACCTCGCCTCCTACTTTCCATCTCATCTTCCTCTGTCCCTTCACAGGGTGAAGACACTGCTACAATCATAATTTTCTTCTGGAGATGGCCAAATCTATCCACGTCAGTCGTTCATTTAATACCTTATTGCAATTATGCTGGGTTCGATTGCTTTCCTGATGTAAAACCCTACACCCCACCGTGCTCTTCCAACTTTGACTCCTGACAGGTAGACCTTGTATTCTCCGACTTCGTCCTCTTTCTCTCCCCTTAATCTAACGTCACTAATAGCTGAAACATCTAATCCCATCTTACTTGAAGCCTCCGCCAGCTCTACCTTCTTCCCATTGTAATCCCCATTGATATTAATAGCTCCCCATCTCATTCCAGATCGTTTGCCAAGTCGTATAGGAGGAGTCCATGATCTGTCAATTAGAGGTGGGACTCCATCACCTCCAAAGGTCCGAGGTATTTTGCTCTGATTGTTGCCAGCATGATATTGAAGTAACTGGGAAGCAGGTTGCTAGCCTTACTTGCCCGGGGCCCCACTGGGTTTTACCCCTAACGGTTGAGGGACTAACCGGTGGATTTGGTAGTCTTTGCCGTTTGAACACAAAGGTGGCCACGACTCAGAATATGTCCGAGATGCCCAACCTTATTCGAAAGTAACTGGTATCCCAACTGTCAGGACCACTTACTTGGCCACTCATACGTTGCCCGTGGTTCATGAACTAGGACATGACTACAGGAAACCACACAATGAACCACGGATGATTGTAACACAAAAATTATACTAACTATTTCTTTAATTACGTACAATAATAATTATAAACAAATAAGACAACTTCGGCGGTTTGCGCACTGCTAGGAGCGCTAGTGTCGTTGCACCTGTCAGTTGGTAACAACTTTCACGGCAGTGAGTGACACGACTGTATATGTTAGACTATGATTTTATATTAAGACTACTTACAGCGCCATATTTATGCCTGGTGACAGAAAGAGAAATTTCTTTTTTTCATTCATCCTACTCCGCTAGCGCACCGATTATAGAACGTACCAACGAAGTTTGAGCGTCCTGCGATGTATACAGTCTGCAGTGCAGGTCTCGAAACACCATCAGTTTAGTTGCTGTTGAATTTTTCGGGTTGAATGGTTGTGGACGAAGAAACATTTCTGCTCCTGATGTTTCGTCCTGAGCTGCGATGGACCTCTTCAGAGCTGCTTCTGGTAGCAGTGAGTCTTGCTGCAAGTCTCACCGCTACCAGAAGCACCTCTGAACAGATTCGTCGCAGCTCAGGACGAATAATCAGGAGCAGAAATGTTTCTTCGTCCACGACCATACAACCCGGAAGATGCAACAGCAACTATTTCAGCCGGTCGTGAAAGCCATTACTGCGTGACCATAAGTTTAATTATAACTACCTGCTAAAAGTCGATAAAACCAGTCATATATTTATAGTCCCCTCCAAAGAGACGTTTTTCTAGACAGGGTGGTAGCTAGAAAAGACTAAACCGATTTCCCCAATTGATGCACCTGTCAACAGCCTCACAAGAATCCATTTGTGACATTAATCGAAGTTAGCGAAGTACCTTATCATGTGCACCTGTTAGTGTCATCTTTTCAGCTCGTCTCAGAGGCAATACGACCCACTGACGTCAGCGAGAAATAGTTATGGAAAATCACTGCCGTTGTGACTGTTTCGGAGAAACAAGGCGTTGTTTCTGGGGACGGTGCCGCAGCGCACGTGTAAATAAATGTAGCGGAAAGGGGATAACAGAGGTGGCGGTGACGGATGGAGCCGTGAGGCGCGCAGCCTCGCACAGCCTTCAGTGACGTCACCAGATACGGGCGACGCGATCCCTCACAGGTGGGACGCTGGCCGCGGGGGACCGCACGAGGTTCGCTACTGCTGTCTGCAGAATACCAGTCCGGGAGAGCGACTTCCAACCAGCGAAGGGAACTTCTGTCGACACTGGCGGAAACGGAAAGTGTTACACCGCCAATCACCAGTATATTAGCCATCTTTGTGAAGTTCTTCATCACCAGTTCCCACAAATTCGGCAAGTTACACCTGCTGATGGAAAACCAAAGACTCAAACTCGGCAGCTCTCCTAAATCAGTCGCCAAACTGAACACTCAAATCCGACAAGTTCTATCTGCCCCTCGAAAACCACTCGAACTCGGCAGCTCTCGTAAATCAGACGCCAAATTGAACACTTGAATTCGACAACTTCTACCTCCTGCTGGAAAACGAAGCATTAGACTTCGGTAGCTCTCCTAAATCAATCCTCGAAGTGAACACTGCAAAGAGTAGAAGGTGTAGGGTGCCAAATAGCACATGGCATGCCTTACATCTGTACATAAGCGAAGGGGAAAGTATAATTTTTGTGTCCCAGCCTCGTCGCCGCTTTTGTGTCTCGTTTCCGTCGTAGGTGTCGGTAGCCGAGTGGAATGAGACCGACACAGGAATAAAGATAGCACGCCGGTGCAGGTACGGAGGGGAGCAGCCAGAAACTAGAAACACTAGAGTAAATTAGAACGAGATATATATTGCACAAAATTTATACAATACTTAACTTTTACATAGATCAGTACTGCAGATACATAGTTGAGCTAGAGGCCTGCCTAGTGCCTAACTGATAGCCAAGTCTTCACTGGTTCCTATCTGATTACGAAGTGTTCGCTGGTTCCTATCTCAGTCCCAATTGACCGATTTCAGTGGTGGCCACGAGCAGAGTTGTAGCAGAGGGCGCTCGTGGCTGTCGTCGTAAGAACGCCGCGCCGTGCGTGCATGGCGGCGCGCGGCGAAAGTAGGTGGCGCGCACTTTGTACTTGTGCGACACCACAATAATAAATAATTTTTTACTTAAGCTCTTCTGTATATTACTGATGCCATCATTTTATCGGTTTCTTGGTAAGAAAGATCCCCTTCTATTTACTCATAATGACGCTAGATGCTAGTATGGTTTCGTGATGCACAAAGACATTGTGAGTTTGTGCCTCTCTCATTGAAGAGATACGCTGTGTCTCATCAAGCAAGAAAGGGATTTCCAAACTATATATTTTTGTTGCTGTAGAATTTATACGTTCACAGACTACAGGAACGGAACAGGACAAAGCATTTCAGTTTAGTAGTTGTAACGTGTGAGATGTCACTTAGCTCCACCGCCTTCGTATGAGAGCACCTTGCCCGCAGACACTTGCAACATCAAATAGAGTTTCGGTCTGTTACACTATTGTTGTGGTCCTTTTTTCGACGAAAACCCTTCCTTTCCCTCCTCCCACGAGAATCGCTCGCTCTTTAGTTTACGCTCAGACTGATAGACTATACCCTTCCCAACATTTCCTGTCCAGTTCTCTTCCGTGAATGAACGAAACAACTTCACTGTGCTTCTTTCTAAATAGTGGAGTAAGCTCAGGGTTGTCCAGAGACTTTAAAGACATGTTTCTACCATCGCAATGTTTACATATAATGCTATTTAATGATTTAGACAGGCTCACGAATCGGAAAACTCATGTAATAATCATTTTGTCACAACAGTGAGATGTGCATTAGAGAAAGTAGCCTAGCACTCCACTTTCACGATAATAACTGCATATATCGTCTCAGTTGTTCTGTTCATTGACATGCACTAACAGATACATCATGAAGCCTGGCAGGATCAAGTCAGAATAAAAATTGTTTTCAACAAGCAAATTCTAGCAACTGTCTTTTGCTGAAGCGACCCTCCTCCTCCTAGTTCATGCCTTAACCGGGTGTGACAAAACCTCCGCCGTTTATGACAACACCAACGTCTTTCTTCAATGAATACATTTCAAATATCAACAATTGTATCATTATCATCATTTTGGAGTCTAACAGTGCAACATTTGAAAACATACCACGGCACATTCCGCAAACAATTGGCCTGGGTATGTAACAGTTTTTCACCTTTTCTGTGATCATAAAATTGCACAAATCAGTCTTTCTTAACAGTATTTTGTATCTAATTATAATAGTATTATGTCATGGATTGCATGGCCGCTGACGCCGGAGGTTCGAGTCTTCCCTCGGGCATGGGTGTGTGTCTTGTGCTTAGAATAAATTAGCTTAACTAATGTGTACGTCTACAGGCCGAGGACCCAAGCAGTGTGGTCCCTCAGGAATTTACACACACACAGACAGACACACATTTAGCTATTGTATTACATTCCAAATTTATCTCGATAGGTGTCACCCTGACGAGAGAAAAAGAAAAAGGACGCTAGGCGGATTTAGGATAAAAATCCATGTGCGTTCTTCGTACCGTGCAGTTCGCACATATTAAATCTTGTGGTGAATGATGTTACTAAATGATGTTTCGCTGACAGATCCTTCATCAACTTGATCCAAACAAGTTACGTGTATGATTCTGCTTCGACATATCGTTGGGAAATCGTGTTGCACCATATGCCTGCTTTGATACTAAAAACCAGTGAGCGATACTAGATGGGAGATCTGGATTGATGCATTGTGTCCTTTCCGTTATCAGCTAGCTGATGGGCTCGATGCACTCAGGGATATTTATGAAGATCATACATTGACTGGTTCAGCTGGAAATCATACACCAGTTGACGCTCAGTCAATTGCTAAAAATAGCTAACTTCAAGTTTATTGCTTCGCTTGTTGCATGGTACAATATGTTGGTCGAAGTATATTTCACTATCAGACATCTTCAATCAAAACAAACTGATCTTAACGCTGCTCCAAAAGTCTGTTAAAAGCAAAAACCTTTCTTGAAGATTGTAGAAGTGATTTGGGATTTGAAAAAATGCTGGTAGGATCAAGAGACATTTAAGAAGCAGCCAACATTTCCGCATAATTTTAATCAGATATCTAACCAGACCGTCTACGACACACACAACGTTGGATACTACAATAAATTCAACTGACGGGAGATTTCATCAGATTAACAACCTATTATATAGGTCGTGTATTTGGCTGTCTGTTCAACATAAATGATGTATAAAATAAAACTCCCAAAGTTGTTCTTGAAGAATGTGTTAATTTGACAGAGTGTCTAACTCACAAAGACTCTAAAGATATTAATGCTACTGATCTACACAATTAATTACACGACGTTGCGCCGGCTGCGGTGGCCGAGGAGACTGAGGCGCTTCAGTCACGGTCTGCACGGCCTCTACAGTCGGGGGTTCGAATCCCCCTCGGGCATGGATATTTGTGCCGTCCTAGTTCGTAAGTAGTTTGTAAGTTTAGGGACTGATGACCTCGTAGTTAAGTCCCATAAGCTTTACAAACATTTGAACATGACGTTGCCAGAAGAGTACCCAACAATAAAGGGCCACAGGACGTTGTGAGTTATATTTGTAAAAATGGACTCATAGACATTGTAACTAATTTAGTTACTGTACTAAGAGTGTTGTTTACTCTTCCTGTGTCTGTAGCCAGTGGTGAGCGCAGCTTCTCGAAATTAAAACTCACAAAAACATATCTGCGATCAACAATGATTTAAGACAGACTTCCAGGGTTGAAAACTTCTTCATCTGAATGAAATACAGCAGACACAACTGATTTAAAGGCGATCGTCTCAGATTTTGTAAAATCCAAGGCAAGAAAAATGAAATTTGTCTGACTTTGTATAATGAAGCTCATAATTGTATCAATCACTGTAAACTATCAACCAAAACCTTTTTAAAAGACAAAATGTAAAAACGATGAAAAAGTAACATTGTTGTATAAAGGTGTATGATGTTTCCCATTTTAATGGGGAAATGTGTTTATATAATGTCTATGTTGTGATTCTGAATTTGAATAAAAAATATGCAATATCTTCATTTATGTTTTGTTACCATTTTATTAAATGGGGTGCCATTAAAATAATTTGCCTAGGGCGCCGAATTTGCTTGAGTCTGCCCTGATTGCATCCCCACCCCCTCCCTCAGAGTAAGTTATAAGTTGGCGCAGTGGATAGGCCTTGAAAAACGGAACACAGATCAATCGAGAAAACTGGAAGAAGTTGTGTGGAACTATGAAAAAAATAAGCAGAATATAAAAACTGAGCAGTCCATGTGAAAGATAAATGTCGAGCAGGTTCAGATCGCAGTAGTGCCGTGGTCCTGTGGTTCGCCGGGCGCCGTGTCTCAGCGCGCCCGGTCAGGGGGCAAAACGCTCTCTGTAATAAAAAAGCTGAGCCAACCATTTAACGAACACAATGAAACAACGACCGCAAAACTTAGATCCACCTGGAAAAAAAAGTGCTTAGCGTGAGGAGCTGTGAAATGAGAGGTATTTGGTTCAATCCTCACCTCAAGCGAAAATTTTTATTTTTTTAGTTTCCCAAAATTATGATCTGTCCGTCCGTTAATTGATATCTCTATTCGCTGTAATCAGTTTAGTGTCTGTGTTTTGCGACCGCACCGCAAAACCTTCCCCCACCACTCACTTCGTCGGCCGGTCAATTTCGCTCACATTACGACTCCTCTCGCACACCTTCGAGACTGTTCGTTGATTACACGACAGTTTGCCGCAACCGAGGCTGCTCACTACGAATTGTCTTTACTACAAATTACTTCAGCAACACTCTCGCAATCTGTACGTACAAAACTGACCAGCAATAAGGTGCCTGGCCGAGGGGACTGAGGCGCTTCAGTCACGGTCTGCAAGGCCATTACGGTCGGGAGTTCGAATCCCCCTTCGGGCATGGATATTTGTGCCGTCCTAGTTCGTAAGTAGTTCATAAGTAGTTTGTAAGTTTAGGGACTGATGACCCCGTAGTTAAGTCCCATAAGCGTTACAAACATTTGAATTTGAATAAGGTGCCAGAGAAATTGGAGAGCGATG
The DNA here is from genome assembly GCA_026315105.1 of Locusta migratoria. Lineage (NCBI taxonomy): Eukaryota > Metazoa > Arthropoda > Insecta > Orthoptera > Acrididae > Locusta > Locusta migratoria. The sequence goes on along the minus strand of CM048745.1, from coordinate 106,406,138 downwards.
CGTATTCCCTCGTTCTCTACGAAGGTTTCGGGCATTGTGGTGTGTAGCGGTGAACAGACAACTGCACTCCATCCACGTGGTTGACGCGCCGTCATGCCCACAACGTGAATGTCCATATTTTCACGACATATGCCAAGATAAATAAAATTAAAAGTGTTCAGCCATGAACATTTTTTTTCTTTTGCTAATAAATTGAGTGTATATTTTGACAAAATTTCTGGTCCGGCACTCTCAATCGTACACAATCAAAGACAACGGCACTGCAATCCGGTCAACGAAGGGTATGATTACATAACCTATGCTCTCCATAGATGGTATTACGGTTTCGTACTTCTCTGCCGTCAAAGTTAACCACAGATTAGGACACGAAGGGCACTACATTCATACATCTTTGCCGTCGGTTTGCAAAGCATGCACAGTACAGAAGGTGGACGGAAACACACTGCCGACAGTCTACAAGCTTTCAGATTCGCTCCTATACAGGGTGTTACAAAAAGAAATGGCAAAACTTTCAGGAAAAATTCATCACACACACACACACACACACACACACACACACACACACACACACACACACACACAAAGATATTATGTGGACATGTGTCCGAAAACGCTTAATTTTCATGTTAGAGCTCATTTTAGTATTTACGGATGAAGCTTCATTCCAACGTGATCAAATTGTAAATTTTCACAATCAACATGTGTGGGCTGACGAGAATCCGCACGCAATTGTGCAATCACTCATAAATAAAGATTTTCTGTGATCGTTTGGGCAGAAATTGTTGGTGATGTCTTGGTTGGGCCTCATGTTCTTCCACCTACGCTCACTGGAGCACTTTATCATTATTTCATACGGGATACACTACCTGTGCTCCTAGAACACATGCCTTTAGAAGTATGACAGAACATGTGGTTCATGCACGATGGAGCTCCAACACATTTCAGTCGACGTGTTCGTACCCTTCGCAACAACAGATTCGGTGACCGATGGATTGGTAGAGGCGGACCAATTCCATGGCCTCCACGCTCTCCTGACCTCAACCCTCTTGACTTTCATTTATGGGGGCATTTGAAAGATCTTGTCTACGCAACCCCGGTACCAAATGTAGAGACTCTTCGTGCTCGTATTGTGGATGGCTGTGATACAATACGCCATTCTCCAGGGCTGCATCAGCGCATCAGGGATTCCATGCGACGGAGGATGGATGCATGTATCCTCGCTAACGGAGGACATTTTGGACATTTCTGTAACAAAGTGTTTGAAGTCACGCTGGTATTTTCTGTTGCTGTGTGTTTCCATTCCATGATGAATGTGATGTGAAGAGAAGTAGTAAAATGATCTCTAACATGGAAATTAAGCGGTTCAGGATACATGTCCACATAACATATTTTCTTCCTTTGTGTGCGAGGAATGTTTTCTGAAAGTTTGGACGTACCTTTTTGTAACATCCTGTATGATTGAACGATGTACAGCCGAAGTATTTGGAAAATAAAATCAATGATTAAGTCTAAATACCCGTAACTCGTTTATCATACCCACAATGTGCAGTCAGCTCTCAAGGCAATTTCTGGTTTGTGGTCCTATAGTCGAGTGTCGGTTTCTCACCAAAAAACAGTGCTGCCCACCCGTGGCACTTGTCCCATATTGTGGGATATTTTGAAAAATATTTTTTTCAGGAAACACAAAGGAATTTTTGTTGTTGCAAAAGGTTTTACGAATATAGGACATTTAATTGCTACCTCTAACACTGTGTAGTAATGCTTATGGTACGAACAACAGCATGTAGAAACGTTTCACAAAAGTGAAGTACATGGCAACCATAGAGCACATGACACTCATAAAGCACGAACAGCATTAATTACTTGTTTCATGGTCAACACGAAAAAAATTTCCGTTCATTCTATGTGATCGGGCTTTGAAAGAGTATTCGACGTTCGTTGCGAACAAATACACGCTACACTGCCGAAAGTAATATTATATATATATTTTCCCTTCTTCTTTTATTTTACATCTCATGTTTTTGTTTACCGTGTGACAGTTTTTGCAGAAAAGGGACATTTTGGGACTTTCGAGCTTCAGGGGTGGGCATCACTGACAAAAAAATCTTGGCTCTAATAATGCGTGCGGCACGCACGACTATTCACGCCGACTCTTTTCAGAAGAAATATAATTTCCTACCGCCTGCACTAACATTGTGAACTGGATAAATGGGACGATGACGTGTTATCAAATCTTCACATTTGCTTAGGTTTCTAGATTTAAAAACTACTTTAACTTACGCTAAGAATTACACATAGTCAGCCATGCCCCAAATGATGGCCTGTTATCTCTCTCTCGGACCGGCGACTAGCATGTCTCAGACATTCATCAATTAATTTAGGCGGCACAGGGACCAATTTCAGTTTTCAATGTATTAGCGCTGAAACTTCAGTTTTTTGTTACATTTACAGCATTAAATAACAAAATGCAAGAATAAATAATTAAAAATATAATTTCATTCCTTGACTAAACCTCCGAATCCCAGGGAAATGGAGAGAAAGAAGGCATTGTGCCCGAACTTGGGATAGTAAAAATTTCCCGCCCTACCTCTGCCAACGAATTATTTCTATGATTAGAAAAAATAAATAAAAAAGCAATAAAGATCTCGACTGGAAAGATAGGTCGGAGGATCGAAACCGGTTCGGATAACGGTTCTCTCAGTAGACGTTTGAACTTAGACCTCATGTCTCAGCGATACCAAATGTAGCCAGAAAGAACATGGTGGTTCGGATTTTACTTCGAAATGATAAGTGGGATAGAACGCCGAAGCGGTGTTCAGTTTTAAGGCTGATCCACATTAAATTATTCGTACTAGCTGAACACGCCCACGCTTCATTGTAGCTAATCTCATATGAATTAAATGGACCATTAAATTAAAGAATTCTTGCGAACATAATCAAATATACAGGGTGTTACAACAAGGTACGGCCAAACCTTTAGGAAACATTCCTCACACACAAAGAAAGAATATATGTTATGTAGGCATGTGTCCGGAAACGCTTAATTTCCATGTTAGAGCTCATTTTATTACTTCTCTTCAAATCACATTAATCATGGGATGGAAACACACAGCAACAGAACGTATCAGCGTGACTTCACACTTTGTTACAGGAAATGTTCAAAATGTCCTCCGTTAGCGAGGATACATGCATCCACCCTCCGTCGCATGAAATCCCTGATGCGCTGATGCAGCCCTGGAGTATGACATATTGTAGCACAGCCGTTCACAATACGAGCACAAAGAGTCTCTACATTTGGTTCCGGGGTTGCGTAGACAAGAGCTTTTAAATCCCCCATAAATGAAAGTCAAGAGGGTTGAGATCAGGAGAGGGTGGAGGCCATGGAATTGGCCCGCCTCTACCAATCCATTGGTCACCGAATCTGTTGTTGAGAAGCGTACGAACACGTCGACTGAAATGTGCAGGAAGTCCATCGTGAATGAACCACATGTTGTGTCATAAAGGCACATGTTCTAGTAGCACAGGTAGAGTATCCCGTATGAAATCACGATAACGTGCTCCAGTTAGCGTAGGTGAATGAACATGAGGCCCAATCAAGACATCATCAACAGTTCCTGACCAAACGTTCAAAGAAAATCTGTGTTGATGACGTGATTGCACAATTACGTGCGGATTCTTGTCAGCCCACACATGTTGATTGTGAAAATTTACAATTTGATCACGTTGGAATGAAGCCTCATCCGCCGCACGTCAACACAAGCACGGAAGTCAACGTTACCTTCCTTCAATTGGGTCACCTGGCGGTGAATCGAGGAAGTACAGTACATACTAACGAAACAATTGGGTATTTTAACAATTGTCTGCAAGAATTATTTCAATTTACATTTAAAGAGAGATAGTAAAATGAGGTCTGACATGGAAATTAAGCGTTTCCGAACACATGTGCACATAACATATTTTCTTTCTTCGTATGTGAGGAATGTTTCCTGAAAGTTTGGCCGTACCTTTTTGCAACACCCTGTATAACATTCGGACAGAAGACCAGCGCTGACTTTTGACACTATAATAACAAATAGGTTATATGCAGCGAAACGTGATGCACGTTCTTCAGTTGTATTTCTGCAACTAGCATACGAATAAAGAAAAATAAGTGCATATTGCAGTTCGAAAAGTAAAAGTACCAAAGATGCCAAAGCGTAAGAAAGAAATTTCGCGTTGTCGGTCCGTTTCGAAAAGAAAACGGCGCTGTAAAGTGATTCTACAGACGATAGAAACTTGAAATTTGTAGACTTTGTTTTATCTTACACTGTAGGTATGAGAGATTTTTCGCTATTCCCATCCGTAAGGGGGAGAAATAGGGGATGAACGGTTTTTTGAAAATACTTTGATATTCAGTCAATTTTAAAGCAAGGAATACAAAACTTCGGTTTTAGATTTTTGATTGGAATTTTAAAACACATGTTTCGATATTTTTGGAAATTCAACCATTAAGCGGGTGAAATAAGGGAAAACCTATTAAGGGTGCTACTAATACTATTTTGATGTTAGAAATACGAAAATTTGGATTTGGAACCATGGTCAGAATTCAAATAAATGTGTTACGGGATGTTTTGTATTTGCTATCGATGATAAATAGGAGGTGGCAAGTTATATCAAAATATTTGATTAGGAAAGCATTTTTAACGCTAAATCTTTGACAGTTTATACTTAGAAGTAGAAACAACCAATGCAGAGCATCCAGTCTACGCGTGCAAAGCAGCGGGAGTTAAGCTAGTCATTGTATAAGAACTGTTGGCTAAAGAGTGGCGTAACATGTTGCCACCAGCCTGCCCAGACCGGGTTTGAATATTACAATAAAATATATAAAACGCTTGTGAGATACAGTGTCAAACGCCTGACGGGAATCTAGAATTTATGCAAGCCCCCACAAGCCGTAAGCGGCCGACTGCGAACAGCGGACAAATTGAAGAGCGCCTCGGCGGCCATTGTGGTGGCAAACTTCCGCGCCAACTTAAAATGTGCGTAAGATTCTTTTTGTTAGAGAATTAAGTCGTGAAAACTATCTCTAATTCAAATATATAACTACAAAACAGCTTTAGACTCCTTGAATATACAGCAACTATCGGTTGTATGTAAATTTATTCCACATACGGTGTAGAAATTGGCCAACAGCGTTTCCTCTTTCTAACGAAACCGAACTATAACACGTAGTTTTTAATCGTTGTAAGTGCAGCATATGAACGGAATTTATCGTCAGACACGATTTTTGGTACTTTCTCAGTATAATCTACGATTGTGAAACTTTTGTACAAACATTAATTTCGGAAGAGTTTCACACTTTACGTCTTTGATTTAGTGCTGTATTCTCCATTAGTTAGATATTTCATAGCATCAAAAAATGAAACAGGGCTGCCTGAAACAGCTAATGTTAAAAATCGATTGTGAAAGTGAAATATGCCATCAAATACATTACTGAAAAATAGCTTCTTACCTTGTGACTACAGCAACCAGACACTACCAAATACTTTTAAGAACACAAAGTACGCCATAACGTTTTCTTAACTAATGCATCTAACATTAGCATTACGGTACCTAGCAAGAATTTTAGCATTTTTAATGCAGTAAGCCAAATACTTTACAGTTGCATGAACTGTTCAAAAGTCAAAAACTATTGTCATAGGGTTCAATTTCACAAAGTGCATCCATTTTGGCTATGTGTCATTCATATATGGAACTATACACAAGTCTGCAAAATCCCTTTCAGTTGTTATACGTATATCTAAAGCAGATTACCTTTAAATTCTGCATTACAAGTTGCTAATATTAATTTCATAAACAAAAATTCGAACTGCAGTGAGGAAGCTAATTTCGTGACTCCAATAGTTATTTTACACAATCATAAAATGAAATTTTTTGAACTTCCTGTCCTCCACTAGTGCCTAAAGTAGCTTCTTTTTAAGAGCTACCAGTATTATAAAAGACTGTTATTTATTTCATTCATTCCTAGATTGTCCTGACTAACAGACTGTTGAGCAAGAGTAACTATCTCTGAACTCAAATAGTAGGGCTACATGTATTCCTGGGAAATATAAATGGGAAGACAGTATTCGATCTTTTTATTCCATTCTTAAACTGATTTATGCATTTAAACGCTGAGCAGCCCTTCACCACCGTGCTTCAGGCACACTGCAATAGTCAAACAACACAGACGTGACTATCTATTCTGTATATATCCCGCAGTAGCTACTTAATACATGATTTACTTGCTAACAACACTCGTATTTATCCGACGCCTGCCACTACCATGGGGGCCGGACGAAGGCTCAAAGTAGCCCGCGACAGCAGCGCCGTCAGGAAGTCTAGTTATTTTTACAAGGTCTTGAATTTATGACGCAACTTCGACATTAACGAGACGGACGTATGGTACTGCCACAAAATTACGAAGTGACTAGACCACCGGAAGTGCACGATGAGGGAGTCAGCTTTTTTTTTTTTTTTTTTTTTTTTTTTTTTTTTTTGTGTGTGTGTGTGTGTGTGTGTGTGTGTGTGATTTATTGTATGGACTGTGCAGCCCAAACCAGAAGACTCGGGGGTATTTTGCCGCTGACGTCACGGGGCGTCATTTGGCGCGGGTCTGGTCCGCATTGTGCGCCGCGATGGCATCGGTGGCGCGTCCGCAGGCCCACAAAAGCAGCCGGCCGGGCTTTTAATTAGCCGGCGGGGCGTCCGTACCCACTGCTGGCTGCAGCACAGGGGCGAACCAACGGCAGGCCTCGTGTCCGTGCTCCCGTGCTCCCGTGGTCAGGCCTACCTGCCGGCACTACTGCAGCACCGAGCCCGCTGCTAGTCTTCTCTAGCCACAGCTTTCCGAACTGTCGCGTAGTAGTACGAAGGGTGTCGCGAGACGAACAAATTTAGACTCTAAACAAAAAAATCGACCCACTTTTTATTTGTAGTTTTATAAGTTTTTCAAACATTTTGGGCCAAAATAGTAATCTAAATAATAAAAAAATCTATTAATCAGTATGACTGAAACCTTTATAACAAAAATTATATATAGTGGCGGGTTTCCAACCACTGACCATCAGCGTCACAGTCCAAAGCATTGCCCACTACGCTACAGCTACCAATTAGAAGTTACGTTCTTTAATCTCATACTATTAATGGCTGTTGTTAACTGATGCTAATATGGCATTTTTAGACATTAGATTATCGTTTATCGTACACAGAACGACGTGTTTTTGATAATTCTTCAGTGCGCCATTGCTTTGAAAGGACAACGTGTAAGTTACAATAAGAAAATAATCAAATACGCAACGCAAGATGGCGTATGCCAGAGACAGTTTTGGGCGAGGAATGTCACGTGACTTATGCGAACGGCTGGTTTTCGTTAATTCAATGGAGGGTGTCAAAACTCCGTTATTTTTGCAAATATGTCTCAAACGATACGAGACATGAAAAAAAAAATCCATAAGGGGACAAAGTTGCAGAGAATTTTCTCCTCTACAAATTCGTTTATTCAATTTTCTCGTCAGAAGAACGGTTTATTTGCAATTAAAATTACATTACAAACTGCTTTTTTGGTATTACTAACGTATTTCTTGTCCGAAATATTTCAAAAAGCGAGGTACTGGTCTCTGATAGCCAACAATGATGTCTGTAAAATTTGGTGCCGATCGGTTGAACGGTTCGACCTAAAAAGTGGGAACACGTTACAACCAGACAGACATCGTCAAATCGCCATTATTTTTGCAAATATTTCTGCAACGATGCAAGATATGAAAAAGCATAATAGAGCGAAGTTGTAGAGAATTTTCCAGTCTACCAATTAGGTTATTCAATTTTCGTGCCAGATGAATGGTTAAGCCGTTATTTTCATTAAAATTTCGAGCTGTCCAAAGATCATCGCGAAGGCCCACTTTTAGTGTTACTACCGTAACCTAAAGTGGGCCAAAAAGAAGAAGGAAGCTTAGGGTTTAACGTCCCATCCCCAGCGTGGTCAGTCGCGGCGGATTAGCCGTGTGCATTGGGGCGCGGCGCTGCAGTGTGCGTGACCTTTCGCCGTTGGGGACTAATAACCCAGTAGTTGAGTTCGATAGATTTACAAACATTTGAACAGCGTGGTCATTAGAGACGGAACTTAAGCTCGGATTTTTGGGGAAGGATGTGGGAGGAAATCGGCCGTGCCCTTTTGAAATTAACCATCCCGGCATTTGCCTGGAGCGATTCAGGAAAATCTGAAACTGTATGGTCGAAGGGTTTTCATTTGCTTACTCATCTGCATTAACTTAAATTCATTACACAATTAAAGATATTTGTAAGCCATCTTGAATCTTAATCGAGTCACTCACTAACGGTATCTTCCCCTACTCTACAGCATTATCTTCATTTCGCACCATGTCAGTCAGAAAATTTGTGTGGATAAAGAATAGCAGTGCTATTCACTTATAAGGGTACATAGCTTAATTTACCCTTTCCTCTGATTAGCACCTGTCATGCAGGAAGAGGTACTGGATGCGATTAGTTTATAAGTCCTCGAGCCACTGACATAAATGAAACACTTTTGGAATTCTAGTAATATGCAATCAACCTGTTGCCCTTCGTCCATGATTCATAGTATATCAGGTGAGAAATGGGCAAACCCAGTTTCGCCCGGCCGATGTTTATTAAAAACCGTGTTGATGCGTGTACAGAAGCTTTTCCGTTCAAGTAAATTTAATGTATACATACTGGAAAAATGTTAAAGTATTCTAGAGCAAATCAATGTTCCGGATATTAGTCTGCATTACTGTCAATCCATTGTCTCCATTATGATATATACGACTCACATTCTCTCTTTTCCATTTATTAAGCACTTTGCATTGAGCGTGCGGTCTGTAAAACCGAATTCTGATTCGATCCATACCAGGTGACTTACTTGCTCTCAGTTCTTTCAGTTACCTCTAGACATGATGGATGTCTATTATGATGGTTTCATTCCGGAGTCTATGGAATAGTCAGAGATGACAAGTTTGATTTCTTAAACGTGAAATTTAAAACTTCAGCGCTCGTTTTGCTGTCTTCCATTAACACGCCAGACTGATCAACAGTTGACTAAACAGTGGGCTTCGAACCGCCATCGATTTTAGGAAGGATGTTGTTTTTGTGTTAAAACACTTTTGGAACTATGGGGATATGGAGTAAACCTATTACCTTTCGTCAACGGTTCGTTGGATACAATGTGAAATTCTCCTCCCCAAGGATTTTTAGGTAACGATGCCGGACTTCATACAAATATTTTCGAAGTGAGGATATGAACTACCTTATTGTAGCATCGCTTTTGGTTTAACCTAAATTGTTGCCTTCACGATGTCGATGAAAGTTAAATACTGGGAACCCTTAAAGCTAATCTGCTTCTAATATAAAGTCTGTCATAGAAATCCCCGACTAGCATCTATAGTATAAATAAATCACTTACTTTTGGAAACATTTTTGTTTTACTTCTTATTTAAATTTATATATAAATAAGAGTCTAGAGTGGAACAATTTTATTTTATTCAACTAGTTTCGGTATTTCTTTTAGACCATCTTCACGAATTGTAACTGTGAAATATATCATAGGTACATTAGAGGACCTTCAAACAATATACATTAGTGTTAAAATTAACCTAATTTAATAAAGAGTAATATAATAAAACGATGTTATAGCCATCGAAGTCGTGGAGCTGGGAAGGTGCTTGGGGGCCTTCCAGTGCATCACTGCTGGCTGGAGCAAGGTTTGCTGCTCTCAAATAGCTGAGGCTCCGCTCCTTTGCCAGCTACACCCATCTTTGATAGTCAATGAAAAGTCTACGTAGATGAATATTAGCCAAAAATATGAAATTATAATTAGCTACACATTTCTTTGTCAATGTCAGAGATAAACTAATTATAATCATCTTTCTGATATTTAAAATAAAGATTAACACCTTAAAATACTGACATAAATTGCATCACTTTCTTATCATATTTTCAAAGATATTCTAGAAGTGGTTCTGCAGTGTTGTATATAAATTTACTGACATTGGAAGATTAACTATAAAATTTATTTGAGGTACGTAGAAAAACAATTCAGGATATGATACCTTGCAAAAACTATTTGGTTCTTTTCTCGTTAAAATTTGTGTAAAGTTATTATTTTCTTGGTAATATATAACGATTGGTTGATTTTACTTTTTTCAATGCCATTGCAATAAAGTTAAGGCAAAGTGAATCTTTTTATATACATATGAAAAGTCCATCTATTGTACAATGCTTTAGGTGGTCATTAAAAAAACATACTGTGTTGTAATATTGTAAATGTAGAATATGAGATTCTTGTTTAGTTGCGCCACTAGTAAATAATTCGTCTGTATACCACAATAAAACCCAACCGAGGTTCTTTCCCTGCTAAAAGGAGTCATAAATAAATTAATATCGTTCCACTGAAGTTTATGAGTCCTCTTGGTCTAATGGGCACCTTTGCTGTGGCTGCTTTAAGTTTGGTTACGACCTGTTGGCGTGCCTTGGCCTACTTACGTGAAATTGCGTAACTATCGATTACAGTAACACAGTGCTGTCACATACTGCGTCTGAAGCCACGCTGAAACTAAACTATATATTATTCTGCACTTTACTCTGTGCATAAATGAGCTAAAATTGTTAAAATTTAAATCTGACGACGTTGCTGCAAATACACATTAAATACTCTATAAACAGGCAGCATGTGCTACTATTTTCAGATAACACAGCTGAATACAATTTCGTACTTCTATTTTTTGAAGAGATATGAACGATTAAACACATTGTTTATTTATATGCACTACCCGAGTTTCGAGATCAATTTCTTATCATCAGGTGCATCTGCAAATTACAATCAAATAAATAGGGGCACCTGTGACGTAATAACATAGCTACTCTACATCTTTACTTAAATGGTTCAGAACAAAGGGAGTATACGTACTGAGTCCATACAACTATTACATGTAAAAAAATAAATGGGTCCCTGGTACATGCAACCAGCAACTTGGGCGCGATATACCAACTCACAAGGCAGGATCTGCATGCAAACCAATGAGTTCCATAATTAAAACTATCTTATATATATTCCTTCCTCGGTTGTTTATTATAGAATCGATTATATACAAGGCAAGAAGAATATTAATCGGTTTATTATGTTTTAATATTTATTTTTAGTAAATATGTAGGGTAGGCATTTTTTTTACATGACAGACGTCACTATTTTGTTTGTACTATATACTGTATACATCGAACTGATCAACTAGACATTGGATAGAAGGTTTCGATCCGTTATCGATTTTTGCTGGAACGAACATTTTGTGGCGCTATTTACGTGTCAAAACTTTTGGAATTCTGGCAGGATGGAGTCAGCCTGTTATCTTTAGGCCATGCTTCGTAGGATACAATGTGAAATTTTTTTTATTTTTTATTTTACAGCACAGGTATCGGACTGGGAGCAGTGTACCATAGACCTCTAGAGGAGCGAAGCGTTCCTGAAGAACAAAAATAAATATAAATAAAAGATAAAAAAAGCAAAGTTCATTTGTCCACCCCCGTAGCTCAGACGGCAGCGCCGCTGACTATCACGCAGTAGGCTTCGGTTCGATTCACTCCAGGACACCGGGTATTGTGTGTTGTCTTCATTTTCTTTTTTATCGTCATCGACATGCAACTCACCGAAGTGGCGTCAAGTAAAAAGACTTGTTCCAGGCGGATGAACAATCCCACGCGACATTTCCGTTTTTAAGAAGAGTCGACGATCAGATGTGGAAAACTATTGGCCTTTATTTTTGACGTAGGTCAGTTGAACTTTGTAACATGATCTATGTACGGGTGTTATGACATTTCTGGATTCCCGAACTCTACTCTGTAGGATTTACATGATTTCCGAAAGCGACGATCATGTAACACCCAGATCGCGCTGTTCATCCACGACATCCAGAGTAGACCTGCGCTTAATACTTCGCGATCGGGAGCGTTCACTTTAGTTCGCGGGTCTGTCGCTAACTAGTTCGTTCTTTTAGTTCGTCCGCTCCCAGTGACGGCTGAGCAGCGTGGTCTGCGCATGCAGGTGGCCAGGGAAGTTCCCCCACCTAGCTGCTTCATGCGCTTGCTGCTTGAGCCGCTAACGATGTCACGCAAACCAAAAGAAACAGTTTGTGGATAATTTCTCGCGTTTACGTTTAGTGTTATCCCTATATCTTGGCATTATGGAATTTATTAGTCAGATATTGTAGAGTGCAGAATACTTGAAAACAGAAATTTTGTTGCACTGAAATATGTAATCTTAGCAGGCAGACGCTCACCTCGAAATGGCTCTCATCAGCAGAAGGCAAACACGAGATTTTTAATTCTGCTGCGCGCCCTCTCGCTATTGCCCGTCGGTCTTCGTAAAAGAATCCAACGAACTATGAAACGAGATACGTTTGACATAATAGTTCGCGACCGGTAACGAATGTTTTAGTTTGCGATCGACTGCACATATTTTAAATCGCGACCGATTACGCATATTTTAGTTCGCGACCGATCGCGCATATTTTAGTTCGCGACCGATCGCGCATATCTTAGTTCGCGACCGGTAGCTCTCCTTTTAGTTCACAGCTCGGACGCGAATTAGGTCGCTATTTTTAGTTCGTCCGCTCTTTTTTGGCTTTTGCTACCGCTATTAAAAGAGCTCTTTCTTTTATTATGACACCTTCTTTATATAATTATCAGTGTTGCCAAAGCGTGTGCTATTACCCGTATTTTTGGGCAATTAAACGTCAAATACTTAAGCAAATAAACCACTTCTTTACACGAATGGGTGATACAATGATATTCAACTACTGTGCATACAGAGTACTCGTAGTATTTTATTTTTAAAATTGTTTTATTTAATAGCTCACTGAAGGAACATCTATATCTATAAATGTGAATGTCTATTCGGTGTAAGTTTATCACGTCTGAACTCCAAGACATAAAGAGCTAAAAATTTGTACAGTTACTAATGTCTACTCGGGGAAGGCTTTAGGCACGGTTTTATGGCGATCGGATATATATATATATATATATATATATATATATATATATATATATATATATATTAATCTGAATGCCTGTTCGGTGTACGCTTATCATGTCCGAACGACAAGACGCAGAGACTTAAATATTTCTACAGTTACTAATTGATACCCGAGGAAGGTTTTAGGCGCCTTTTATAGATATTTAGTAATTTGAAGAATCTAACGCGAAATTCAGAACAATAATTATTCTTTCAAAATTATATTTACTCTTTGAAAACGGTTTTATTGGTTTGCATTGTTGCTTGACGTTTGATAATGATAAAAGGGTGGAGTATATTGGGATGGAAAGTTATCGGTGTATATAAAATTCTATGTGTGTGTGTGTGTGTGTGTGTGTGTGTGTGTGTGTGTGTGTGTGTGTGTTAGTATTTTGCTCTGCAGCGAAAACTATAGAACGCAAACGAATGGTCTGTGTGTAATTGTTGTCCTACGTCTCCCGTTGTATACCATAGCAGTTCGATGCCGATAGCTATAATAGGGTGGAAGATATGGTGGTTGAAAGTCGTCAAATTATTAAAAAAGTTCGGACTGAGGCCAGCGATGACGTTTGCGGCTCTATAGCAAGGAGGTTACATACAGCGAAACCTGAAGCCACAGACCGTATCTATCGTCTATGCGTGCTACAATGTCTTCAGCTCTTTCTCTGTAAGGATAAGCATACGAATAAGGAAATATAAGAATAAATGAATAAAGCAGTAATAAAGAAATTTCTTTAAATACATCTCTTTAAAAAATCGATTTGACGTTTCGCGCATTACATCAAGTGATCGATCAGTGATATTATTACAATCACTATTGTTGAATTTCGTGATTGGATTTTTCGAAACGACTGCATATTTACGTGTGATTTTATAGCACACTACTGAGCGATAGCTTATCTATCATAATCAATCAACACGCGAGCCTAGCCGCGGGTTTAAGCTAGTTACCTATAAATCACACGATGTTCCGCGCTCTCGCTTCCTCTCGCTGTTCCCCGTCAGTCTTTGGAAAAGGAGCGAACGAACTAAGAGGCGAGGGATCTGCGAACCAGTTTGCGTAGTTCGCCTGTGGGAGCGCACTTCCGAAGCAGTTCGTTCGCGAACTACAATAGACTAATCCAGAGGGCAGTTGATGCAGGCTCTCAGGTAGATTCCGTGTTTCTGTACTGTTTAACGAGCCGAAGGATTCCCTGTTCCCAGAATTCCTGTGGCTGTGACAAGCGACAGTTCTCTATTATGCCTTTCAGTTCGTCGTCAGAGTTCAAGCGCTTCCCTCTGAAGTGCTTTTGTAGTAAACCAAACAGAATGAAGTCATAGCTCAACATGTCCGTAATGCAGTCCAGTTGAACTTGGCCAGTACATTTTATGTGACCCTGGAGACGTGTGGACGAGCAGAGTCACTTCCGCCGTGAGCAGACCCGGCCGTTTGCTCTCGATGGACTTGCGTACGCTAGGTTAAGTATCACAGTACACGTCACTGGTAATGGTTTTTCTGTGCTCGAGGAATTCGATGAGTATTGGACCTCGGACGCCGTAAAGACGGTAAGCATCATCTTGCATGCTGAGGACACACCCTTCAATGTTTAGGGGGAGGTATGGCATATGCTTCGCGTCCATAGACGTTTTCCCAAAGCGGCATATTCAAATTTCAACCGGTTTGGATGTTAAGACGTTTCGTACCTTTCGTTTAAACACCACATCCCCCATTGTGAAGACCAATATTTCTTCGCGTGAAACCGTGACGTGACGTGACTTGACGTTGAAACACTCCCGCCTTTTTCTCCAGTACGCAATATGGTTACCGTCACAGCTAATCCAGAATCAATGCTGACCGTGCCTATAGGATAAACCTATCGGTTATGATTTTGCGGAAGCTGTTTCTGCCGTATAGATAATGACTGAGGCTACACAATAATTATACATACAGTTCACAGTTCAAGGTTGTTGAGTAAATAACACAATTTGCACTGATAGAATTGTTATATATTGTTTTAAGTTGCATAAATGTGAGCTGTTCACGGCTTTTGTCTTACAGTTCTAATTGCGGTTACTGCTCTTGTTACAAACAATGAAGTCACTGGTCGCCATTATACTGAATCTTGATGCTTTGTCTACGTAATCCAGCCGGCCGCGGTGGCCGAGGTGACTGAGGCGCTCCAGTCACGGTCAGCATGGCCACTACGGTCGGGGGTTCGAATCACCTCTCGGGCATGGATATTTGTGCCGTACTAGTTCCTAAGTAGTTCATAAGTAGTTTGTAAGTTCAGGGACTGATAACCCCGTAGTTAAGTCCCATAAGCTTAACAAACATTTGAACATTTCTACGTAATCCAAGTAAGTAAACATATGACACCGACGCGGTTGAAACGGTTGTCGTACTAACAACACACTGTTGCAGCTTGAATAAACCTTCCACTGTATAAACCTGTACTGGGGGGTCCTCCATGACGATTCGGGACACACGCTCCAGTCGGTAGTATATTATTTTCTGCGTTGGAGGCAGTACACCTGTACTCCACGACCGCTTCTTCACACGCAAACCACCATACACACACAAAACCACACTCTCCTCAAATTCAAGTGACGCGCTCGGCGACTAAACAGTCGATATATTGCATTCGAACAATCGAAAGTGAATGGTTCTGCCGTAAGGGGCGCTGTCCCCTTTACAACGTGCCGTGACGTTCTGGTGACGCAAAGTATGATTGGTCCTCAGTGAAAGTAAAGTTACGTTACACTTCAATTTCAAAAGAAAAATCTCAAACATTGCGGAAAAATATAATTTTTCTGGAAAACTGTCGATAAATCGATACTTTATCATGAGACCTATTACTGACAAGGATACCACATGGTTATCGGATTTTATGTGTCACTTTCCACTTCTTTCACCTCTGGCAGTATCGATCATGTGAAAAATACCGAGTAGCACGTTAAACTGTAGGTCCCCCTATAACTGGCTGGGTAAGTCAGTTCGAAGGTCGGAGGAAGGCAACGACATACCAACTCCAAACAGGACCATGCCTAGTAAAGCACTGTGGTGTTCAAACCATTCTTCGGATTGTTGACTGCTTTACCTTTTTTTACTTAAGTTCAGAACACAAATAACAATCAGCCAAAGCCATTCGAAGCAACTCTCAAAAATTCTTGAAAAAATCGACTTTCAAGTTTTGAAGTAAACGTAAGTACCAATAATTAAAACAGTCGCAGCATCTGTCGGTATGGCTCAGGTGGTTCGAATCGCGCTGTGATAGGAAGTTTTTTGTTCCTTTTCAAATTCAGTTACATAAAACATTCTGGGAACTCTAATTTCACTGTTGTGTCAGTTTTCGTTAACAGGTATGTAGACGAACTGAACACCTTGTCACCTAAAACGATGGTCGAATGCCGCGGTGGAGCAGCCGAGCGGTCTAAGGCGCATCGCTGCTGAGCGCACGGTTGCTCGCTGTCGGAGGTTCGAGTCCTCCCTGGGGCATGAGTGTGTTTGTGGTCCTTTGGTTAATTTACCTTAGTTTAAGTAGTTTGTAAGCTACGGACTGATGACCACGACGCTTCGTATAGATTTAGAAACATTTGAGCATTTTGATAGTTGGATATGTTAGCTACTTGGAATGCCATTTGTCGCTATGGAGATGACTTTCCAAAAACAGCGTCGTAGCTCTTCACAAGCTGAACAATCAAAGACTACCGTAGTCAACTAATAGTGAAGCCAATACTATAAAAAATGTTGCTTATGTTTTCTCGATTAAAACCATCATTATTAAGGTCTTTTTACAAAATATAGAAAATGACGATAAACAAAACCAAAAAAAGAAGCGATTTTTTTTGTAAAAAAATTACCATTAGATATTAGAATTGTGTAAATCTTCGAACACAATGAAAAACATTAAAAAACCGGTTACGGCAGGATTCGAACCATCAACCCCATGCTTGCAAGGCCACAACGTTACCACTTTTTTTCCCCACAAAATATCAGTTGCTCGACAGTTTTTAAGAATTTTTCTTATGTTAATGTATATTACAGTAGAAGTCAATGAACCCTTTCAGGGAATTTACGTAAAGAATATAAAATAGTAAATAAGGAAACACAAAATAGTGAAACTGGAGGTACCCTTCTGGTATTAAAATGATGACCATTCAAAGTATCTGAAAGCAAACTTTTTCTTGTACCAACTCTTCATACCGAGGACCCGAGTATGTCTTCTCGTAATATCATAAAGATCCGTGTTCTGTCCTAATTGCTTCATCTCCAGCTATGAGGGGGATCAAACTGACGAACGGTAGTCGATCCCGCGACCAATTCCCAACGAGTACGACGCTCGAACGCTAACCATTTATTTTTCTCCTATTCTTCAGGTGGATCTAAATATTGTGGTCATTGTTTCAGTTCGTTCTTGTTTGTTCGTTGTATATTTGGCTCAGCTTTTTTATTACAGACAGCGTTTAGCCCCCTGACCGGGAAGTTAGCTGCAAAATTTCAAATTCGATTTTCTCGAGAATTTTTGAGAGTTGCGTTGAATGGCTTTGGCTGATTGTTATTCAAGTTGTTAACTTTACGTACTATAAATATAGAGAAATTCTAAAATCCGATGCCCATGCCGTGACTACTAGATAATTACTTTCCTCTTCCAATCCCATATAGAACGAGCGAAAAACGAATGCTTGTATGCATCTGTACGACCCCTAAATCTTTGTTCGTATCTTTGTGGTCTTTACCCAAAAGGTAGGTTGGCGGCATTAGAATCGTTCTGCAGTCCGCTTCAAATTGCAGACCTTTAATTTTCTTCGACAGTGTTTCTCGAAAAGAGCGTCGCCTTCCCTCCAGCGACTCCCATTTCAGTTCCCGAAGCATTTCAGTAACACTTGAGCATTAACCAAATCTACCAGTAACAAACCGAGCCGCCTCTATGTCCTACCTTAAACCCATCTGATGGGGATCCCAAACACTTGAGCAATACTCAAAAGTGGGTAACACTTGAACAATACTCAAAAGTGGGTAACACTTGAGCAATACTCAAAAGTTGGTGGTACATTCGTTTTATATGCGGTCTTCTATACAGACTATCTGGTGGGGGTGCCAACCACTTGAGCAATACAAAAAAGTGGGTAGTACAAGTGTTTTATATGCGGTCTTCTACACAAACGAATCACACCTGATCAAGATCCAGCAGTCAAAGAACTGAACCCCAATTATCTGAGGCACCAGCCGCCACTGAAATACCGTCACCTAACCTGTGCTCTTCAGTAGTGACCTCTGAAGAGGCCGGACGTCTCTGGGCCGAAATATCGTGGCAGAATGTCAACGGCGTCTTCCTGCATGCTAGAAAATTACTGTAAGATTAAATACGCCGAGAAAATTTCAGACGGCATAGGTGCTAAGATGTAGCGCTTTTGTATCTGCTATGAATAAATAGTTGCCAGTATTTAAGTTCCAACCATCGTATTAAACCACGGTGGGTCTTTCCCATCCTTAACCCTGCCGGCCGCACCATAGGCCTTTGAAGCCCAGATGCTCACTCAGACCAGTCTAATCCCGCTCCAAGACAGCTGGATGGGATGTGACTCGCAAGTAAACCTCCTCTAGTTTGTGTAAGTTGCAATCACTGCTATCAGGGCGTGTGTGGAGGAGAATTTGCGTAGGTGCTACAAAGATCGTAGCATTTATATCTATTCAGACAGCCAGGCAGCCCTGAGATCACTGGCAGCTCCTGCAACAAGGTCTAAAATTGTTGCAGAATGTCACAGCGTTCTGGTGGAGCTAGGGGAAAGCAATAGAGTAAACCTATTGTGGGTCCCTGGCCACTCGGGGATCAGTGGCAACGAACATGCCGACAGATTAGCCAGGATGGGGGCAGAGACTCCATTTATTGGACCGGAACCTGTGCTGACAATCACCAAGGCAATGATCAAATTGAAGCTACGTATCTGGTTCAGAAGACAGCACGTAGAATATTGGACCAAAGTCCATCCACAAAAACATGGCAAGGTAATGATGCCAAAGCCATGTTTTAAAAGAAGCTCTGCAATCCTGGGCCCGAACAGGAGAGAGATTAGACTCATGGTTGGATTGCTGACAGGCCATGGGAATCTCAAAAAACACCTACATACAATGGAAATAACAGAAGAGGACCCTAAATGTAGGATCTGTGATGACGGTGATGAAACTGCATCACATGTTATCTTCGAATGCATTGCATTGGAGAGTAAAAGGCACAGAACATTTGGGACAACCAGACTCGAAGAAATTGTGTCTAATAAAGAACTGGTAAAGGGACTCCTTGCACTGTTCAAGGGCATTGGTTGGCTTTACTAGATATACATGGAGCGATACAGCACAATAAACTTAGTTTCGGTGCGGGTTGGACCAAGACTGTTTTGGCTTCCCTGAGAAAATCAAATCAACCTGTAAGTTGCCAGTGTGTGGTCAGCACTAAAAAAAATTGTCTACATTGTACCGGTAAAAAATGAGGAACTTCGCCGTCCGCGGTGGCCGAGGGGACTGAGGCGGTCCAGTCAGGGTCTGCACGACCACTACGGTAGGGGGTTCGAATCCCCCCTCGGACATGGATATTTGTGCCGTCCTTAGTCTTAGTTAGTTCATAAGTAGTTTGTAAGTTTAGGGACTGATGACCCCATAGTGAAGTCCCATAAGCTATACAAACATTTGAACATTTTTTGAGAAACTTCCGCTGAATTTTGTGATACCAATTTTAGTTCTAAACATTATTAATTGTACGTGGTTTTCGAATGTGACTTTTTTTTGCGTTATATGAAGTTTAAACTATTATTGATTAATTTATGAGACTTTGGTTATTTTTTGTGGTTTTTTTAGGAAATATATATTTAATTTATATTATTCAAGATTATTTAATGTATTATATCCTTATCCTTATCATGATATTGAATTTTTTAAAGAGTTTTCCATTACTATATATCGTGTGGGCCTCTGAGGCCTCTGATGTGACCCAGACGTAGGAGCCTGGTGGTGTGGCCCACAGGGTTAATCCACTTTGTCGGCACGTATTTCTCCAGCGCTGTAGACTTGATTTAAACATTTTGGAAAGGTGGTCATAAAGCAGCCAGCCTCCTAACTGGTATAGACGAGGATTTAAGCCGCAGCCCTGCCGCTTCATAAACACCATCCTTCTCGCTCTGGCGAGACGGGAGCGATGGCACGGACGAGATTTGCGTGCCGGCGCCTCTGCAGACCATTAGCGGTAGACTGAGGCTGGAGGCAGTAGGCACACCTTTCGGCTTGCAGACGGCCTCCGCCTTTCGCTGGCGCAGCGCCATCGTTTGTCTCGGGGAGGGGCGAGGCAGTCCGCGGAACCAGAGCGAGGTCGTTACCTGGGCCACGGCGCGCCTCCACGATCCCAGACCCTTTACACACACACACACACACACACACACAGATAGAGAGAGAGAAAGAAAAACGGACGCTGGAGGCAAAGGGCGCGGCGCGAGCATGCACGTGCAACCCGATTCCTGCCGCCGCGCCGTGACGAGATAAAACCCCGCCAAGCGCATCACGCTGCCCGCCTCCCGGAACAGTTAGGATGATTTGGTTGCCGCCCTCCATTACTGCGAGAAAGGGAAGCGCGGCGACAGGAGCGCTCGATCGGATTGAAAAGGGGGAAAATAGGACTCCTCACTGTTCTAAAGGCCGATTCTGTGATGATGTTAAATATTTTACAGCGTGACGGAGTAGGTAGTCGGCGGAACAGGATCAAGAGCGTAAATCTTCCTCATCTCACAGACAGTGGAATCCATTTCCTGGTCGTTTCGCTGGTAATACAAGGCTCATCTAAAAAGTCAGTATAAATTTGAAAACATAATAAATCTACATCTTCATCTACATCTACATGGGATACTCTGGAAATCACACTTAAGTGCCTGGCAGAGGGTTCATCGAATCACCGTTATGCTATGTATCTCCCATTCCAGTCTCGAATAGCGCGCGGGAGGAAAGAACACCCGAACCTCTCCGTTAGAGCTCTGATTTCACGTATTTTATTCTGATGGTCATTTCTACCTATGTAAGTGGGAGTCAACAATATATTTTCGCATTCGGAGGAGAATGTTGGCGATTGGAGTTTCGTAAATAGCCTAGGCCGCATCGATAACCGCCGTGGAGGTTCGAGTCCTCCCTGGGGCAGGGGTGTGTGTGTTTCTCCTTAGGTTAGTTTACCTAGGTTTAAGTAATTTGTAAGCTACGGACTGATGACCACGCACTTTGGTCCGACAGATTTACAAACATTTGAACATTTGAGCTGTAACGATTCCCATCCCAGATCCTGTATCATTTCCGTAACGATGTCTCCCCTGTATCGTAACAATACGAAACGAGCTGCCCTTCTTTGGACTTTTTCGATGTCCTCCGTCAGACGCACCTGATAACGATCCCACACTGGGCAGCAATACTGCAAACATGGACGGACAAGCGTAGTGTATGCAGTTTCTGTTGTAGTTCTGTTGCATGTTTTAAGGGTTCTGCCAATAAAACGCAGAGTCTGGTTCGCCTTTCCCACGACATTATCTACGTGTTCTTTCCGATTTACGTCAGAAGTAATTGTAATTCCTAGGTATTTTGTCGAGTTTACGGCCTTCACGTTTGATTGATTTATCTTGTAAACAAAGTTTAACGGATTTCTTTTCGTACTCATGTGGACCACTTCACACTTCTCATTATTTAGAATCAATTTCCAATTTTTACACCATAGTGATATCTTATTCAGATCGTTCTGCAGATGCATTTGATCATCAGATGACTTTACTAGACGGTAAATGACGGCGTCATCTGCAAACAACCTAAAAGAGCTACGTAAATTTTCCCCTAAATCGTTTATGTAAATAAGGAATAGCAGAGGACTAATTACCCTGTGGAACGCCCGATATCACCTCTGTTTTAGTCGATGCCTTACCATCGATTACTACGAAATGTGTCCTCTCTGACAGGAAATCCCCTATCCAATCGCAAATTTGCTGCGACATACCATAACTACGCAATTTGATTAAAAGCCGTTTGTGAGGTACGGTGTCAAAAGCCTTTGGAAATCAAGAAATACTGAGTCGATTTGCGAATCTTGTCGATAGCACCCATCACTTGGTGTGAATAAAGAGCTAGTTGTGTTTCGCATGATCGACATTTTCTAACTCTGTGTTGACCTTGGGTCAGTAGATCGTTCTGTTCGAGATAATTCATAATTTTTGAATAAAGGATATGTTCCAAAACCCTGCTGCAAATTGACGTCAATGAAATAGGCCTGCAGTTTAGTGGGTTACTCCTACTGCCTTTCTTGAATATAGGTGTGACCTGCGCAACTTTCCAATCTTTTGGTACGGAATAATGTAGATAGAGAGGTAAAAATCGATACACATGCTTGGAATGACATGGGGTTTTATTAGGAATTAAAAAAAAGTCACAAAATATCCGCCAGGTGTCGCTTCATCTGATCAGAAAAGCAATAATTAGCATAACAAATTAAGAAAAAGCAAAGATGATGTTCTTTACAGGAAATGCTCAATACGTTAACCATCATTCCTCAACAATAGCTGTAGTCGAGGAATAATGTTGCGAACAGCACTTTAAAGCATGTCCGGAGTTATGGTGAGGCATTGTCGTCGGATGTTGTCTTTCAGCATCCTTAGAGATGTCGGTCGATCACGACACACTTGCGACTTCAGGTAACCCCAAAGCAAATAATCGCACGGACTGAGGTCTGGGGACCTGGGAGGCCAAGCATAACGAAAGTCGTGGCTGAGCACACGATCATCACCAAACGACGCGCGCAAGAGATCTTTCACGCGTCTAGCAATATGCGGTGGAGCGCCATCCTGCATAAAAGTCGTACGTTCCAGCAGGTGTTTATCAGCCAGGTTTGGTATGATGCGATTCTGTAATATATGGGCGTACTTTTCACCCGTCATGGTAGCAGTTACAAAACCAGAATCACGCAGTTTCTTCGTCGTGCAATGGAGTTTCCACAACAGTTCTAGGATTTCGGTAGCCCAAATTCTGCAGTTGTGGGCGTTGACAGACCCTCGGAGCGCGAAATGAGCTTCGTCGGTCCACAACACGTTACTCAACCAATCGTCATCTTCCGCCATCTTTTGAAACGCCCACACCGCAAATGCCCTCCGCTACACTAAATCGTCAGGTAGTAGTTCATGATGCCGATAGATTTTGTTAGCATCGGAGGGTAGGCTTAAGTGCCAACCAAACAGTAGTGTATGGAATGCCGGTGCGACGCACGACTTCACGAGCTCTGACTTCCCAGTGCATAGACGAACCCGCTACAGTCTCCATTTCTTCCTGAACTGTCTCAGCAGCATTACGCCTTGTATTCGGTCGGCCACTACGGGGTCTACCACAGCTGCATTTGTCGACGGACCTTTATCCTCCGAATCCCTTCCTATGGCGATAGGATCCTAACGCTGAACTAGCACATTCCCCATTCTGATAATACAGCTTCACTAAAAGCGCCGTTTCAGGTAACATCAACATGCTGCGACTGCTGGTGCATCCGATTCTCTCTCTCATTACAGCTCCTTTTATACACGATTTTCATGCGCAGTCACGGACGTTTCGCCGCCCAACGCCATCTGTCGGATATTTTTGAACTTTTTTTTCTTTCTAATAAAACCCCATGTCATTCCAAGCATGCGTATCAATTATTACCTCTCTATCTACCTTATTCCGTGATTTATTAAGGTTTCAAATTTATACTGACTTTTCGATCACCCGGTATTTTCATCCGCGGTTGCGCTACGATCGGAGTTCCGAGCATGCGCGGTAGGAGAAGACCAGCGCTTTCTAGAGCTTCTTTATAATGTCAGCCGTAAATGAAAATGCCGCCGCGTGTGAAATCAGATCTGTAATTCGTTTTCTCATTGCAAAGAAAGTTAAACCAAAGGAAATTCATTGATAAATCTGCGAGGTTTACGGACAAAATGCTAAGAGTGACTCAGTGGTTACAAGAGGGATCAGACTGTTTAATGAAGGACGTTATCCAGTGCACTATGAGGAACAAAGTGGACGCCCGTCTGAGGTTACTGATGATGATAATGATAATAATTTCTTATGTCTCATTGGCCTGGTGCAAGTGTTTCAATTGGACACGATTTCGGCGACTTGCGTGTCCCTGGCCTACCCCAATTACCCAACTGAGGAAAGGGAACCTACAGCGTAAGTGGAATCCGATCCACGTGTCGTTTCTAGTGACTCCTCACATCGTTGAGAGGAGAAGACTAGGCTAAAAGGCAGACTGAAAAAAGTCCGGTATCCGACCGGTTTCCGAACCCGCGACCCTTCGGTTTCCACTCGAGTGCTTCTCCCTGAGACCACGGGCTCCTACGCTGATCAACTGGTTCACACAATTGAAGAGAAGACTAAGCACAATCGTAAGTTTACACTTAATGCCCTTGCTATGGAAGTTCCGCAAATCTCACGATCACTGATTCATGAAATTGTTACTGAATACCTGAAATTTCTAAAACTTTGCTCACGTTGGGTACCCAAAATTCTTACTGAACAACGCATGAAACAACGGATGGGCAGTGCACTTCAGTTTTGGGACGCTACAATGAAGAAGGCGATGGTTTTCTTTCTCGAATAGTCACGGGGGATGAACCTTGGGTATCGTACAACACTTCTGAAACAAAACGGCGATCAGTGGAATGGAGGCACTCTTCATCCCTAACGAAGGTTAAGCCTAAGCAAATCTTTACACCTCGAAAAGTCATGTGCACTGTTTTTTGGGACCGAAAAGCCATTGTCCTGATTGATTTATTACCACAAGGCCAAACAATCAATGCACATTGTTACTGCGAGACCATTAAGAAATTTCGCCGCGCAATACAGAACAAGACCCGTGGAATTCTGTCAAAAGGAGTTGATTCTTTATAATTCCCGACCTTACACGGCAAATGTGACCAAACAACCCTTACGTGAATTTCACTGGGACGTGTATGATGATCCTCAGTACAGCCCGGACTACGCTCCGAGCAACTTATATCACTTCTTACACCTAAAATCTGTTCTTGGTGGTCAACACTTCAACGATGATGACGAGCTGAAAGAACGTGTTACCACATGGGTGAATATACAGGCGACAAGCTTCTATGGAGAAGGCATACAAAAACTTGTGCCACGCTATGACAAGTGCCTACAAAATTTCGGAAGCTATGTAGAACAGAAGTTTAACAGTTGTAGATTTTTGTACAATAAATATTTTTCTGTATCTGTACACGTTTGTTTTATATAACCAAACGGAACTTACTTTGTGGACACACCTACTACTTTACAATAGACAATGTAGTACACCTATTTCTGCCGCGATGGAGTAGCCGAGCGGACTAAGGCGTCTCGCTATAGAGCTCACGGTGGGTCGCCGTCGGAGGTTCAAGTCCTCCCTGGGGCATGGGTGTATGTGTTTCTCCTTAGGTTAGTTTACCTCAGTTCCTCTATACACACAGCAGACCAAACGGTTTTCAGCTGCATCTCGTAAATGTAAGCTATTGAGCAATGAAAGTGCACATAATATCTCGTTCTTGAGCTGCTACACAAGCAGCAATTAATTAACGACATAGTAATGTAGACAAGAGCACAACAACGCACACGCTTTCAATAATGGAGCAAAGAAATATAGAAAATAAGCTTTTGATCGTGACAGACACGAATAAACAATAATCAAGATAGTAACTTCTCTCTCGACGTTTCATAATCACAACGATTTTCACTCACCAATTTACAGTGACAAATGGTGCAATTCCATCCAGCTCCCCATCTTCACTGCCAAAATCGTCGCCATCACCAAGACAATTTATTAACTGGTCATGATTACTGATGATCCCTTACATTGTTTGCGCTGCCCGAATCAGTTTTTCAACGTTCTCGACACCACTTTTTTTTTTCCAGAATGCAGCACCACATTGGCAACAGCTTCACGCAACAGCCTTTCCACCTCTGTTATTGTGAGATTCTTATTATTGTTCATTATGTAATTCTTCACGTCACTCCATACTAATTGTATAGCGTTAAAATGACAGTGTATTGGGGGTAGGCTTATTACATTGTGACGCAGCTCCATTGCGAATTAGTCTACTGCGTATGTGAGCGTAATAGGCTTATTTTGTTTCACGAGCGATTATAAAGGAAGTTTTGACATTGACACATCTGCAACAATATTTCTTCCTTGTAGCCATTGCACCATAACTTCTTTCCGATCGTTTGAAGCGAGAATGAACTTCCTGCTCAGAGCATATACTTCGAAGTTTTTATTGATACGAAATTGAGAACTTACTCAGAAATCGTTACTAGACAAGCGTCTTGTCGGTGACATTATACAATTACTAGAACTCGGAAAGTCAAATCAAACGATTCACAGTAAAACAAATCGCAGCGAAAAACAGCACACACAACATAAACACGTGGTAAACACGGTACAGAAATTTTTTTCAAGTAGCACTGAACAAAGAAGAAAAGAAGAGTTTAGACACTGACACATCGTTCAGTGAACAGAGCATCTTGTAGAACCACGCGTCTGTCGTAAGGCACGACTAGACGACTCGGCCGGAAAGCTTATATCCGCAATGGAACTTCCGTTCGAATCGTCAGGTTCTTTCGTAATTTTTAAGCGTTCATTCCATAGAAAATATGTTTGCCTTCTCGCCGTTTTACTGTATGTAACTTTAGGATTTCGAGTGTTCGAATGTTTGTAAATCTATGGGATTTAACTGCTTTGGTGATCAGACGCTAGGCTTATAAAGTAGACTTACGCATAATAGTTCGCGATCGGGAGCGCTCACTTCGCTCTTTTTAGTTCGTCCGCTCCCAGTGACGGCTGAGCGGCGTGGTCTGCGCGTGCAGATGGAGGGGGAATTTCCCCCACCTAGCTGCTTCATGCGCTTGCTGCTTGAGCCGCTAACGATATCACGCAAAACAAAAGAAACAGTTGTGGATAATTTCTCGCGGTTAAGTTTAGTTATCTCTATATCTTGGCATTATGGAATTTTTTAGTCAGATATTGCAGAGTGCAGAACACTTCAAAACAGAAATTTAGTAGCACTGAACTATGTAATCTAGCAGGCAGACGCTCACCTCGAAATGACTCATCAGCAGAAGGCAAACACGTGAGTTTTAATTCTGCTACGCGCCCTCTCGCTATTGCCCGTCTGTCTTCGGAAAAGGATCCAACGAACTATGAAGCGAGATACGTTTGGCATAATCGTCCGCTGCTCCTAGTTCGTCCGTTGCTCCTAGTTCGTCAGCTCTTTTTGGCTATTGCTACCGCTACTAAAAGAGCTCTTTTTTATGACAGCTTTTTTATATAATGAATCAGTGTTGCTAAAGCGTGTGCTATTACCCGTATTTTTGAGCAATTAGACATCAAATACATAAGCAATTATTTACACGAATGGGTGATACAATGGAATTCAACTACTTTGCTTACAGAGTACTCGCAGTATTTTACACTATGGAATGGGGGTTATATTTAGACACTGCTGAATACCTTAGAAAATAAAATTTGTGGCAGTGAACTATGAAACTACAGATGAGCTGCATCTCATCTCGAAATGACGGTAACTGGCAGAAGGGTATCACGCCATTCTGCGCGCTCTCGCTGTTCCCCGTCAGTCTTCGGAAAAGGAGTGGACGACTAAGAGGCGAGGGATCTGCGAACTAGTTCGCGTAGTTCGCCTGCGGGAGCGATATTAAGTACTAGTTCGTTCGCGAACTACACAAGACTATTATAATCTACTTAAACTTACATTATGCTAAGGACAAAAAACACAGGGAGGACTCGAACCTCCTGCGGCGAGCTACCGCGCGCTCCGCACTAAGACTTCAGAATTTATCAGATTTGATTTTGCTAGATAAAATTATATCTCAGACCTATATGAGGAATCGCCTGCACACTTCCAAGCGCGTCTTTTTCCATAGGCTACTGCAATTGAGGACTTGGATGCAATAACAGCTTCAGACTGTTTACGCTGTTATTGCATAAACACCAGTTTTAAAATCCTTGAACCTTCTGCTATTAAACAAGCCGAGTCTTCGTGCCGCATGATGTTCCTAGAGGTCAGGAAATGTCAAAGACCGTCAGCGAGCGCTACGCTGTTATTGCAAAGATCTAGGTTGCACGGGACTGATGAGCTAGCTGTTTAGTCCCCTCAAAATAACAACAACAACTAGATTGCATTGCATAAGCAGCGGGACAAGGAGAAAATGGCGTCTGCTAGAGGGATGCTAGAATCTAAACATGTGTGTAATTCTACCGATTATGTGCGTTCTGTATCAAGTGAAAGTGGTTCAGGCGTGTTTGACGTTATGTGCGAATAACTGTTTCACACCTAGAGGTGCAAAACGACCCAAACAACTGCGTAAGAGTGCGACATAGTGGTATCGGTTACGTTTTAGTGGCCACTGGAAACAAAGTGAAGAAGAAGGTATTGCGAAAAGTGGATGAATTCTGTATAAAAAAGGGGGGGGGGGTAAGTCTACCATATCATTTTACTGCACTGAGTCTACTTCGTATTTTTAATTTCAGAATTATAATACTTTTCCTTAAGATGTTGCCATTCTGACTGCTAGGCTTGTATTTGTTTCTTTTGTTTTCAATTTTTTATTATTATTAGGTGCTTTAGGATTATTTCCGATGAAGAGCAAATGGAATGTTTTAAATCGTACTGAATCTCTTTTGCCTCGAGTGGTCGTTTTCGTTTAGACATTAGCATCAAAATTGGGGAGCGTTCTGAACCATATTGTCGTTGATGGAATATTTGAAACCCAAAACAGTAACTGGTATGAGGAAACCTTATCTCAAACCGAGGAAATAGAATCTAATTCAGTAGTGCATAATCAAACACAGGTACACAGTAGCCTCAGTCTCGAAAACATATTTCACAAACATGGGAAAATCAAACTTCCTGGCAGATTAAAATTGTGTGCCGGAATCGGGACTCGAACCTGGGACCTTTGCCTTTAGTGGGCAAGATCTCTACCGACTGAGCTATCCCGACACGACTCACGATGCCACCTCACAAATTTACTTCCGTCAGTACCTCGCCTCCTATTTTCCAAACTTCAAAGAAGCTCTCCTGCGAAACATGCAAGAAATGTTCAAATGTTTGTAAAGTTTATGGGACTTAACTACGGGGTCATCAGTCCCTAAACTTACAAACTACTTATGAACTACTTACGAACTAGGACGGCACAAATATCCATGCCCGAGGGGGGATTCGAACCCCCGACCGTAGTGGCCGTGCAGACCGTGACTGGAGCGCCTCAGTCTCCTCGGCCACCACGGCCGGCAAACATGCAAGACTAGCACTCCTGGAAGAAAGGATGTGGTGGAGACATGGCTTAGCCACAGCCTAAGGGATGCTTCCAGAATGAAACTTTCTCTCTGCAGTGAAGTTTGGAAAGTAGGCGGCGAGGTACTGGCAAAAGTAAAGTTGTGAGGGCGGTCCGTGAGTCGTGTCGGAATAGCTCAGTGGTCAGTCTGCTTTCGACAGCGCAGCGGTGAGGACGGACTGTTTACGTCCCGCCGCAGTGTCTCGCGCGTGAGCGGTTGTTTACTTCTCGTAGTCTTCGCGAGTGTTACTTCATATAGACATAGAATGGCTCATTCGTACCGACAGTCTACAATCAAGATCAGCTTTAATAATGAATTTGCACGACCGAAAGCATTCGAAGTGGAAAGATTCATCTGTGAAGAGATTAAAATTGATCCACGAGAGATGATTGGAATACACTTCTCCATTATAAGTAGTGTGGTCTACGTAAAACTGATCAACGACATGGTATGTGACAAGATTGTGCGAGAGAACAAAGACGGACTAAAATTCAAACATTCTGACGGAAATGTCGGAGCAGTGACAATTGATCATGCAGGGCTGGGTTTAAGAACCGTCCGAGTTTTTGAACTACCTTTCGAGGTACCTGCTGACATCGTGACAAAAGCGCTGCAACCCTATGGTAGAGTGCTAAGCCACATAGCAGAAAAATGGACAACCTTTACTACGTACCCTGTTCTTAATGGCGTACGACAAATAAGGATCGAACTGACAAAACATGTGCCATCTTATCTCACGATTGGAGGCTGCAGAGCAATAGTGCTCTACGATGGCCAACCAAAAACATGTTCAGGCTGTGGTAAGGAAGGTCATGTCCGTTCAGAATGTCTTCAACGGAGAATTGTTCAGGTACCAACAGGAGAACCTGTATCAACATCTACGACCACGACCCTCCCTCTCACATATGCAGAGGTGTTCACGAAGAACGTTCAATCAAACAATGACATCACCCAACAACTAAAATGTTCTGCGGAAGGTTCAACGGCAGCGAACGAAGATACCTTCAAGGAAGAGCTAGCGTCTCTCCCCACAGAGATGCCGCGAACGATCTCTCCACCAGAGAGACTAGAACAGAACATGGACGTCGACAGTAGGGTAGTGCCAACAGCCGCCTTCGTCCCCGTCAGCAAAGAGGACAGCGATGCACAACCAAATTCGGATACGGAAGCCCATGTCCGTAAACAACGATCTCCAAAACGACACAAGAAACGGCGACTCACCCCGTCAGACGACTGCTTACAACGTACGACCGGAGACAGTGAACAAGTTGAAGGGAGAGGTGACCACGCAGAGGTTACCGTGACGTCTCATCAAGAAGGTCAATATCCCGATAAAAAGAAAAGCCACGAGCGACCTGCAGAGTATGA
Source organism: Locusta migratoria (assembly GCA_026315105.1). NCBI lineage: Eukaryota > Metazoa > Arthropoda > Insecta > Orthoptera > Acrididae > Locusta > Locusta migratoria. The sequence continues at coordinate 106,375,358 of CM048745.1, read as the reverse complement.
CAACGTAGAAGTGCCTGCAGCCCACCACCAGTCTGCTATTGTGGAAAGGACGACACAACAGGAAGGGGTGGAGAAGACTAAGATGACGACGAACTGGCCACAAGGCGATTGGTCAGAGGACAGTAAAGATGACCCGATGACGGCCGCAACAGGCGACGGGGCAGCGGCGGCGCCCCTGCAAAGTTAGACACGCAGTTAACGCCAGCGGATATGACGAGGCCCCACGACGTGTCAGTACAACATCAGATGACATAAGCTTCCATGGGCGACACACACATGGCGGAACGAAGACAAGCATACCGACTAGCCTCCATAAATATCAACACCATAAGGTCGCGCATTAAATTGTCCTTACTCAAGGAGATGCTGATCGCGGCGGACATCGATATAGTCCTACTTCAGGAGGCGTACGTTCAAGATTTTCCGATCATCCACGGGTACGACGCCTACATCTCACATGCCTCCGAAACAGGCAGCGGCGTGGCAATACTTCTTAGAGAAGGCATAGAAGCTGAGGATGTTCTACACCTACCTTCAGCAAGGGGATCAGCGATGACGGTGCTTGGTGTCAGACTCATCAACATTTACGCACCATCCGGAACAGACAAGAGACGAGATCGTTCCCGCTTCTTTGCCGAGGAAATTGCGCCGCTCTTCCAAGGACGACACGAATGTTTCATCCTCGGAGGTGACTTTAATTGTGTACTTGCCCAGAAAGATCAAATTCCTGGATACACAACGTGCCCGGAACTAAGAACGATAGTGCGTGATATGCATTTGGTTGACACATGGGAGCATGTGCATGGCCAACGTCAAGGCTTCACCCATATGACGAGTCATTCCGCTAGTCGCCTCGATCGAGTTTACATAACAAATACTCTCAGCACTGATATCGTGGATGCAGAACTGTGGCCTGCAGCCTTCACCGACCACACGGCATTTATATGTACCATCTCTCTCAGGAGACAGCAGGTGTGGCGGAGCCGCGGTACTTGGAAACTGAACATCGCCCACCTTGACAACCCAGAGTGTCGCAGTGCCATCGAAGATACATGGGCATCATGCCTCAGACGTCTCCAGGCGTATCCCACGACACTAAGTTGGTGGCTGGATTGTGCCAAACCAGCAATACGCCGTACTTTCATTCGCTACGGTCGTGAACAGGCAGCATGGCGACGGCAAACGATGAACTTCTACTTCACTGTGCTACGTGACTGCATTAACCAGGCACCTTCTCCGGAGAGACAGACGACAGTACAACAAGCGAAGGCCAAGATTATAGCCATCATGAGAAGCCACCTCGAAGGAGTAGTAGTCAGGGCAAGGGCACTCGACCGAGTCATGGGAGAACAACCATCCATGTATCATATCATCAACGAACGTAAGCGTCGAGGAAGAGGCCTGATACACGTGCTGGACACTGAAGATGGCAGACATCTAACTACGCAACAAGAAATAAGCACTGCCTTTGTCGAATACTACACTCAACTATACACAGCGGTGGATACTGACATGGCGATAGTTAACGAAGTTTCTCAGACAATCCTTGACACCATTGACCCGGCGGCAGAAGAACAGCTGACGGAGGATATAACTGAAGAAGAAGTAGTGGAGGCAATTGGTAAGGGAGCAGTGAATAAATCGCCTGGACCAGATAGACTCCCACTGGAATTTTATCGGACCTTCCGACGTATGATAACACCCATATGGACTAGTATTTGCCGTCAATTGATGACCATCCTTCGTGGAGGGACTTATCATCCCGATACACAAGCCATCAGGTCGCTCACGGATTCGGGACTACCGACCATTGACGCTTCTGAATTGTGACTTTAAGATATTCTCCAGACTCTTAGCTTCGCGCTTCCGAAGAATATTGCGCCAAGTGATATCACTCGATCAAACGTCGCTTGGTGGAGACGCCAACATTCAGACAGCACTCGGCGAATATCGCGATGTAATCGCACTGGCCAAGACCTGCCGCCTTCGCGGAGCCCTTGCGTCGATTGATTTTGATCGGGCCTTCGACAGAGTGAGCCACACCTATCTGGCAGCAGTCATGAAGCACATGCGATTTCCACAGCCCTTTATCAGTGTCGTGATGCGGCTATTAAATAATGCCTCCTCCAAAGTGCTCATCAACGGACGGACGACAGCATCCCTCACCATATCAAGATCGGTTAGACAAGGATGTCCACTTTCGACAATTTTATACGCCATAGCCCTTGAACCACTACTCTGTGGCTTATGTCAACGATTGACAGGGCTGACAATGAGAGGGTACACTTTCAAGTGTAAAGCGTATGCAGACGACCTGGTGGTCATGGTACGGACTGACAACGACATGCAAGAGGCTTTAACTTGGATCAACAAATATGGAATGGCTACAGGCAGCCGCATCAATGTGGACAAGTCAATGGCCATGAGTATCGGTGACGGGGTACCAGAAGAACATGTAGCGCCCTTACAACTCAAGAATACCTTGAAATGCTTAGGTGTTGTCTTTACCAACGACGTGCGTCACACAGCAGCTTACAACTACAAGAGACTTCTACAGTCGATCCGGACAGCAGTCAGAGGAAATACTATACGGTCTTTGGACATTATCCAGCGTGTCAATTATGTTAACACATACATGGCGTCACGAATTCCTCACCTTGCACAAATCCTTCCGATGCCGACGGTGATAGCACGGTGTATATTGGCTGCGTTTGGTTCCTTCGTCAGTGCGGGACTACTCTTCAAAGTTAGATATGAAACCCTCACCCTCCCTCCCGGCAGGGGAGGTTTAGGTCTTGCACATGTTCCTGATCGAGCAGTGGCACTATACATCAGCACCATGTTGAAATTGTGGAGACGACATCACACATCTCTGACAGGATTCTTAATAGAAGAACTAGCACCGAGGTCTCAAACAGCACCGGTGGCGGTGCAGCACATCTCACAGTCACTCCACCACATCAGTGCCTTTTTTATAGAATACAGTTACGTTAAGATGGCACTGCCGGAAACCAGACCTGCGACGGCACGCGACATCTATCGAATCTTAACGGCCACAAGAACTGGCAATGTTATTGAGAAGAAGTATCCAAATGTTGACTGGCCGGTGGTATGGCGATCGATACACCACGTTTCCTTGGATACGGAAACACGTGCCATGTGGTACCTGACAGTGAACGGTAAACACGCAACACGATCTAGACTCCACTCTATAAATTTGATGGACTCACCATTATGCCCCCAGTGCCGAGTTGTGGACGACGACGAACACCGGTTAACATGTGGCCCAGCAGCAGAAGTCTGGCGTTTAGGACAACAGATAATAGCTTTCTTTCTACGAGTGGGGCCACAAGACATCAGACCACGTCCCGTGTTATTCCCTGACAGGACATACTATCCACGAACTAAAACGAATGCAGTAACATGGATTCGAGCACAACTGGTGCTCTATTTATTCAGAGATACCCCGAAGAATGTATTAGACTTTTGGATCTACTTAGAAGAACGACATAGAAAGATTGTACACAATCCTAAGTATAGGCAGTATTTTTCAAATTTTTTATGGAGTGCGTTTCAGGACCCGCCGCACAGCTGGAACGTCCCGGGTAGGAGAAGTTAAAATATTAAATCGACGAAGAATGAACGAAAGATATGAAAACGGCAACTAATCCTAATGTACGAGAAGACGTACCCGGGCGCTGGAGCGGCGAAGGAATTGGAATAACACTCTACACCGTGCTGCGTGTATGTTTATTTATGAAATGCGAGAAGGCAGTTAAGTTTCTGTATGGGTTGTGCGCACGGTGAACAGATTTACTATTACATAAAAAGAAAAAAACTCTATAAGAAGAATTATGTTGTCTTTGTCTACACTGAATAAAAGTCAAGTATGCTTAACAAAAAAAAAAAAAAAAAAAAAAAAAAAAAAAAAAAAGTGGTAGAGCGCTTGCTCGCGAAAGGCAAAGGTCCCAGGTTCGAGTTCCGGTTCCGGCACACAATTTTAATCTGCCAGGAAATTTATCAGCGCATACTCCGCTGCAGACTGAAAGTTTCATTCATGACAAAATCAAGTGTATTTAAAGAATACAAGTAGCTGTCTGTTATTCATGTGTTTCAGTAAGAAAATATGGAATGGGAACCTTTATCTGAATTCATTTATGATTCAATTTTCTGTATCTAATTGTAGCAGTGCAAGTGAAAGTGACAAATATATTTACAAAACATCAATAGTGAAACATTAATTCACAGGAGCATCCTGATCTTTTTTCTCCAAATTTTTTGATAGTTATTCATTTTTCCTTATTCAATAACAGGGTGTATGAAGGAAATTCATGAATCGTAGCTTCCGTAAGTATGACAATTTAGCAGAATCTCTAGGAATATTGTATCTGACTTATGGAAAGTAATTGCAAGAATATTTAACTTTATTTACCGATTTATTCGGCAGATATAAGAAACAAACTTTTCCTGGCTGTATCTCAAAATAGCGTATATCTACTTACGCTTTATTGCATCCCAGTCTTCAATTATTATCACAATTTCGATCATCTTGCTCTGTTTTATATCCCCTTAATGCCCGAATTAATTTTTACGTGACACAGAAAATGAAAAATCATATGTTGTACCAGTGAAAATATGCTAGAAATTATATAATGTCAAATATTTGATGATGTTTACTGAACTGGTGTAATTAGGTATGTCGCGTATTTGCGACAACGAGCATTTGAGAAAGTAAATACTTATAAGACTTCATCTGGTACAACATTTCATTTAACATTTTAATGGTACAGTGTGTGACATTAGGTTAGTACAAATTGAACTTCTATAACTAAAAATCGAAATTACATTGACTATACATATTGCATGTAACCATAGTCATGAAATTCGCGGAAACAGTTTTTTCTCTTGTTAGAACAGAGATTTACGTTACATTTGCTACAAATAAACGCTGCCTGCATTCTACAGTTTGTTTTTTTACGTCTTTGCCTTGTTCCTGTACCTTGAGGCTAATGCATCAGTGCGGGTAGTCCTAACTGGAAAAGATGTTGCTGGGCCCCGATGCTTCTTACGCTGCAGTTCAGTCTGTATACTGGTTGAAGGCTTACCTCTCTTTACCTTTGTTACATCTTTTCCCTGTTTGCAGAGAACCTCTGCTATTCTAGAATTGAATTCCAGAAGGACATTTTGTTAATTATGGGGAATTTTGAGGCTCTCAAAGTCCCGCCGTATAAAAACCAGCAATTGACAATTAAAAGATTCATAATTTTCAACTGAAGAAGTTTGGTAGTGTACATCGAAAGAACTATCCATTTACACTTTGTTACACAGGCACACAAAATTCCGCAAATGCCCAATGATGCACATTTTACACAAACCGTATTTTGAAATTTACTAGTACTTTCAACACCATTATTACATAAAAATGTGATTTACGTAACGCCACAGATACTAAAGAATACATTAATAATTTTCAGAAGCAAAATTAGCTCTTTATTCTTCAAAACAAGACGATAACTTCATATGTCTATCTCATGAAAAAAATCGCACTGACGTGTACTACGGCTCATTTTATATTTGTAGTTTTATAAGTTTTTGCGAACATTTTGGACCAAAATAATAATGTAAACAATAAAAAATTAATTAATATGAGTGTCTGAAACCCTTTTAGGAAAAAAAATCTCATAGTACTCATGGCCGTTGTTAACAGATGCTAATATGGCATTTGTAGACACTAAATGATCATTTATCGTACAAAGAACGACGTGTTTGTGTTAATTCTTCAGTGCGGTATTGCTTTGAAATGACAACTTGTAAGTTAAAATAAGAACATCATCAAATACGCAGCGCAGATGGCTTATGCCAGAGTTCTGGGCGAGGAATGTCACGTGACACACTGCGAACGGCTGGTTTTCGTTAATTCAGTGAAGGGTGGCAAAACTATGTTATTTTTGTAAATATCTCTCAAACGATACGAGATATGAAAAAAACATAAGGGAACAAAGCTGTAGAGAATCTTCTCCACTACAAATTCGGTTATCCAATTTTAGCGTCAGATGAACGGTTTATATGCAATTAAAATTACATTACAAACGGCCTTTTTTGCGTTACTAACGTATTTCTTGTCTGAAATACTTGAAAAAGCGAGGTTCTGGTCTCTGGTAGCCAACAATTAAGTCCGTAAAATTTGGCGCCGATCGGTTGAACGGTTCGACCTAAAAAGTGGGAACACGTTACAGCCACACACACATCGTCAAATAGCCGTTATTTTTGCAAATATCTCTGCAACGATGCAAGATATGAAAAAAAAGGGAGGGAAATTGTAGAGAATTTTCCACTCTACCAATTAGATTACTCAATTTTCGTGTCAGATGAACGGTTCGATTGCAATTACAATTACAATTATATTACAATCGGCTTTTTTTTTAGCGTTAATACCGTATTTTTTGTCCGAAAAATTTGAAAAAGGGAGGTTCTGGTTTCTGTCGGCCTACAATTAGGTCTGTAAAATTTGGTGCTGATCGGTTGAACGGTTCTTCTTAAAAACGGTGAACACATTACAGACAAACACACGGACAGACATCCCAAAATCGCCGTTATTTTTGCAAATATCTCTAAAACCATGCGAGATGTGAAAAAAAAACATAAGAGAGCAAAGTTGTAGAGTTTTCTCCTCTATTCGATTTTCGTGTCTGGTGAATGGTTAAGCCGTTATTTTTATTTAAATTTCGAGTCGTCAAAAGACGATCGCAAAGGCCTACTTTTAGTGTTACTGTCGGCCGCGGTAGCCGAGGAGACTGAGGCGCTCCAGTCACGGTCTGCACGGCCTCTACGGTCGGGGGTTCGAATCCCCCCTCGGGCATGGATATTTGTGCCGTCTTTAGTTGTAAGTAGTTCATAAGTAGTTTGTATGTTTAGGGACTGATGACCCCGTAGTTAAGTCCCATAGACTCTACAAACACATTTTAGTGTTACTACCGTAACCTAAAATGGGCCAAAATGCGCGAACATCAGACTGCTGTAGCAGTCCCTACACCATCGAGAGAGGTGGCAACACGTGTTAGAAACATTATCAGCTTTGTGTAGATTCGGCATCTATCATAACTGGCGCTGAAAAATACTTATCCTTCCATTTATAATCATCACAACGGTATGACCCGAATTCTCGACTTTGGGCATTAAGGGGATATTGTCCTCCCACACAGATTTCGTGAAATGAATACGGCTAGAAAATTAAAAAATTAGAGCTGACATAGAGAGTTAGCGGCAATTGCTGTTGCTACGCACCGTTCCTAAACAGAACCTGGAAGGGTGGAGGGCTTCAGATGTCGGTACGAGAAGTTCCCTCCTCCGCAGAGCGCCAGGAGTCCTGCGGAATACTGCTGTATGTGTAGGGACGCAGCCCGTGTACCAGGGTTGCCAACCTGGGGGTTTCCCCCCAGATTTATGGGGGGGGGAATTTTTTCAGGGGGGAATTTAGGAGAAAAGATATATTAGGGGGGGTTTAAGGGGGAATAAGAAGTGTCAGGGAGATTTTTAGGAGGAATAAGATAATTTATTTATTTTTGCATCAAATGTATGTGTAGCAATCGAAAGAAGTATTGCCATACTGATTTCAGATGTACATTGCCGACCGGGCAGCGTACTGTCAGCCTGTGTTGACTACATTATCGCTCTTGTCACTACAGTCGCGCTGTTTTCATTGTTTCTTCAGTTCATGTTGCCTGCACTGTTTACTTACAGCACACGGATGTGCCGCATAGTTTCCCGCTTTCCACCCCCATCCCGTCGCTCAACAATACCAATTTTTTTCTCTGAAATACCACTAAGTCACGTGCTACGATTGTCAATTAAGTGCATTAGCGATCATTGTGTTGTATTTGTGATCCATCATTATTTTTACTTTAATGACCAGCTCAACTTGTCATGTAAATGCATTGTTTTATTGGTCAAAATGGCTACCAAAAATAAGAGAAAGTAGGCACAAAAGTATTCGAAGATCTGGGAAACGTACCCTTTTCTGGAAGGCAAGATTGTAATTATATCTTATTATGAGCTGTCTTTCGGTATTGCACCCCTACGTTTGTGCCCGTGGGCATGGCTCTTAATTTCTAATACCGTATTTTATCGCGTAATTCCCCTCCCCCTTTTTTTCTCGAATAATTTTCTTGAAACCAACGGCAAATTGTGAAATAATGGTAACTACAGTGCATTTACAATTAGTTGCGACTTTCGACATGTCGGTGCGGAGCGAGTGAAGGGTTCGCATAGTTTGCAGCGTATGCTGAGCGCGCCGGCAACATCTAACGCCACGCTGGCGCCTGGAAACATCCTTTGTCGGCAGGACACAACAATGCAGGATAGAGAACGCAAAGGGCCACCGCGCGACACCGCGTGCTACTGTTTACACACGCTTTGGCAACAGCGGTGCCTCACAAGCCGAGCCGGTGGCGGCGGGAGTGGATAAAGGCGGCTCACTATTGCTGTTACCTGGGCAACGGCGTCTCCTTCACCTCGATAAGCCAGACGTCAGAAGTCGCAACTTATGTTAAACTTACTGTAGCGGTATTTATTTTCTTAACACAAGGCCCACGGAAAAATCTGGAGCTTGCCTTTGCAGCCAAGAGTATTTTTTTTTTTTGTCTCCGCCAATACCGTATTGAATTAGGATCGACGGAGAAATGCCTTCCTGCAGCTTTTACTCCGTTTCTATCGGCGTAAGATAACACATTTTAAATTTTGCCGTGTAGTTTGAATATTTCGTCATTATGACAACTTGTAGCAAACTGACCTAGAAATATGTCTGCGGCTTAACGTTTCAAATTTACGGTATGTTGTGACAATGGAAATATTCGTTCGTGGCAGTACCGCTGCGTCCATTGTCAAGTTATTTGAAGGCCGCTCCTGTTAGATAGAACGAACCAGGAGATGAAATTATGCGCGATATTAATAAAATAATTTTTTAATTATGAAAAATCGTAGGGGAGGAGAATATGCGAGGGGAGAGCTTATGCGATAAAATACGGTATATGGCGGGAGAGAGAGAGAAAGTCTCAAAAACAAGAATTACCGTGTTTTTTTATTATTTTTATTTATTTTATAATTCGGAAAGTAGTCAGGCTGCAGCTCCTAGCCGTCAACCCCCCCCCCCCCCGGTTACTTTTGTAGGGGGATTTCCTCCGATTTAGGGGGATTTTTATAGTAAATTTAGGGGGAAGCTTTGTGGCAGAGTTGGCAACTCTGTCGCGCACCTGGTGGAGCCATATTTGTGTATGTGAAGCCAAATGTCCGTAGCAGGCAGCTTAACAGCGTCGCAGGCCGAATGTAGCTGCAGTGCGCCTTCCCTGGACAGATCTGCCTGCGGCAACCCAGTTAATCGAGCGTCGACACACACACACACACACACACACACACACTGTTGCGGCTGCTATTGTCTCGTTGCAGGCCAGTGCAGGGCGGGAGAGCTTGCTTCTCCTACTGCCGTCTGCGGTCTACCGTTTGGGAAGCCCGTCGTCCCAGTCATTCAGAGCGCCTGGATATGCTACCGGAATAGAACGCCGCGAGCGGTCGGTGACCCGCTAGTTCTACATACTCTCAGCGGCCTCTGCACTTCGACATTGTCTGGCTGCTGTGGCAGTACGCTCTAACCACCGAACAGTCCGCGGTAACTTGCAAATTCGCGTCAACTACAAACAGCCCGTAAATCATGTGCACACACAACACCTCGCGCTACGAAAGATCTGTACCCAAAGACTGGAAACTTGCACAGGTCACGCGTAACATTAAGGAAAGGCAATACAAGTGTAAAAGTTGTACGTGTTGTTTACTATTGAATCTATCGTTTAATCAGACAACAAAAGTAGTTTATTTTAAAATTACTCATTCAAAAACCTGATCTGGTATTAGTTGCAGTCCAAATAGTTCTCTTATATTGATGTTTAACAGTCAAGATCACTAAGTCATCAGATAACTTCATCAAAAATTTAACTGAACACGTACATTGTTCATTAACACAGTAATTTGGTTTAATTATGGCCCTGATATTGATGTATACACTGTTAAATAAGAAACAGTGCATTAAACTGATTATGTTGCAAGGAAAGAAAAAAATTTATAATCACAGAATAGGAGAAAGGTGTTTATTTTATGAAAGAAAAGTGTGAGTGGAGGTAAAATCTATATAAGATTTGATTTACGTGTTATTGTGGTGGCTGTTGTTGTAATGTTTAAGCAACATAACAAACCTCACCTTAATTTCGTGGTTGGTTACGTTAAACTTGTGATTGGATATTTGTGCCGTCCTTAGTCTTAGTTAGTTCATAAGTAGTTTGTAAGTTTAGGGACTGATGACCCTGTAGTCCCATAAGCTATACAAACATTTGAAAATTTGAATTTTCTCCTCTACCAATTCAGGTGAACGGTTCGTTTGCAATTACAATTACATTACAAACGGCTTTTTTTGTATTACTACCGTATTTTTTGTCCGAAAAATTTGAAAAAGGGAGGTTCTGGTCTCTGTCGGCCTATAATCATGTCTGTAAAATTTGGTGCTGATTGGTTGAACGGTTGAACAGGGAACACGTTACGGTCACACAGACGGACAGACAGACAGACAGACATCCCAAATCGCCGTTATTTTTGCAAATATCTTTAAAACGCTACGAGATATGAAAAAAAACATAGGACAACAAAGTTGTAGAGAATTTTCTCCTCTACAAATTCGGTTATTCAATTTTCGTGCCAGATGAATAGTTAAACCCTTATTTTCGTTTAAATTTCGAGCTGTCAAAAGACAATCGCATAGGCCCACTTTTAGTTCAAAAATGTTCTAATGTTTGTTAAGCTTAAGGGACTTAACTGCGGGGTCATCAGTCCCTAAACTTACAAACTACCTATGAACTACCTTACAGTAAGGACGGCAGAAATATCCATGCCCGAGGGGGGATTGGAACCCCCGACCTAGTGGCCGTGCAGACCGTGACTGAAGCGTCTCAATCCCCTCGGCCACCGCGGCCGGCCCACTTTTAGTGTTACTACCGTAACCTAAAGTGGGTCAATACTTTTAAATGTTTAGGAGTATAAAATAATAAAATAATATATGAAATTAAACCCTTTCAGGCCCTGCACGCACAACTGTGCGGTTCTGGTTTTGCTCGCTTTATTTCTTTACGAATCACGCTAGGAATTTCGGGCCTGCATCACACAATCGTGAATGGACTGTGGTAACATGTTTCTATACTGGGTGACACCAGCAATCGTCAAACTTCCAGTACACTTACAATGGCGGCAAGAAAGCCTTGTTGACAAGGTGTTGATATCCTTGTTTTGGCATGTGAATCTATCATATCTGACATAGTAATATGTCATTTCTTTCAAAGGCATGTTACTGTAAGATGGTGCAGATCATAAATATTTGTAATGAAGCCCCAAATCAGAAAATTTTGTGGGTACAAAATTTATGAAAATAAATTTTCTTTTTTGTAATGAATTACTGTATTTATTTTCTATCTTAAGCGTCCCTCTGTATATGAGTGCCACATTATCTACAACTTTGGATTTGAAAAGGTTAATAAAACAATAGTAAATCTATATATATAAATGTGAATGTCTGTTCAGTGTAAGTTCATCACGTCTGAACCACAAGTCATAAAGAGATAAAAATTTGTGCAGTTACTTATGTCTACCCGGGGAAGGCTTTAGACCGGTTTTATGGCGATCGGATAGCTATTTATCTATATATATTAATGTGAATGTCTGTTCCGTGTACGCGTATCACGTCCGAACGACAAGACGCAGAGACTTAAATATTTGTACAGTTACTAATTTATACCTGAGGAAGGTTTTAAGCATGGTTTTATAGCGACCTTATAGATATTTAGTAATTCGAAGAATATAACGCGAAACGCGGAACAATAATTACTCTATGAAAATTATATTTACTCTTTAAAAATGGTTTTATTGGTTGCATTGTTGGTTGAGGGTTAATAATGATAAAAGGGTGGAGTATATTGGGATGGAAAGTTATCGGTGTATATAAAATTGTTTGCGTGTGTGCGTTAATATTTCGCTCTGCAGCGAAAACTACAGAACGCAAACTAATGGTCTGTGTGCAGTTGTTGTCCAAAGTCTACCGTTGTAAACCATAGCAGTTCCATGCCGATAGCTATAAGAGGGTGGAAGATATGGTGGTTGAAAGTCGACAAATTATAAAAAAATTCGGACTGAATGGCAACGATGACGTTTGCGACTCTATAGCAAGGAGGTTATACACAGCGAAACGTGATGCCATAGACCACGTCCTTGGTCTATGCGTGCTACAATGTCTTCAGCTCTTTCTCTGTAAGGATAAGCACACGAATAAGGAAATATAAGAATAAATAAATAAAGCAGTAAAAAAGAAATTTCTTTTAATAGATCTCTTTAAAAATCGATTTGACGCTTCGCGCATTACATAAAGTGATCAATTTGTTATATTATTACAATTATTATTGTTGAATTTCGTGATTGGATTCTTGGAAAGGAGTGCATTTTCACGCGTGATTTCTTATTTCTTATAAATTCTCTGATAAATGTAACATGTTTCTAAAAAAGGACAGAGAGAGAGTGGATTGCAAAAGTACTAACTCAAGGTTCGAATAAATAAATAAATACCTGGGCAACGCCAGGTTTTCAGCTAGTTTAATATATACAGATAATATAATAATACAAACTCTGCCGAAGTTTGGTGAATAGACCTGTAACGCCGCGGCAGAGAGGCCAAGCGCATTGAGGCGCTATGCTCCGATGCGCGAGACCGTTCCCCGTCGGGGGTTAGAATCCCCCATCGAACATTGATGTTTGTGTCGTGTTTAGTATAAGGTAGTTCATAAGAGTTTGTAAGTTTAGGGACTGATGACCCCGCAAATAAGTCCCTTAAGATTAACAAACAATTGAACATTCAGACGAACTATGAACCACACTTGCCTTACTGTCTTTCGAAATAGTCATCTCGCATAACTATGTTCCGCTGAGCTCTGGGATGCATGCGTACATGTCCTGTAAACTTTGCACGAACTCTTCCTTTGATGGTTTCACAAGCCTCGTCACGTTTCGTTGTATGTCATGAATATCGTCAAATCTGTTTCATTTCAAAGAATGTTTGAGTCGAGGGAATAGGAAGAAGTCTAGTGGATTGAAATCTGATTAGTATAGTAGATGTTCAAGTTACGACGACGCTCGCCCGCACACAGCCAAAATCGTCAAACAGTTCGTGACAAAATAAATAAATAAATAAATAAATAAATAATAAATAAAATAGTGGCACTGACGTGTTTTACGGCCCACTTTAAATGTGCTTGTAGTTTTATGATTTTTGGAAACATTTTGCACAAAAAATAAGAATGTAAATAATAAAAAATTATGGGCTATACGATCAGGACTCCCTATTGTGATAATATCTATGCACTCAACCCGTAAGATTTTGGTAGTGGCGAGTTTCTAACCACCAAGCACGTGCATGGTATTTACAATCTAACGTGCTGCCCACTACACTAGGGCAAACAATCAAGAAACAGTTCCTTATTTGTCTTATTATTGATAACAGTTGTTAAATTATGCTAATATGGCATTTATAGTTACCAGATTACCATTTATTGTACGAAGAACGACGTGTTTTTGTTAACTGCTTCGAAATGACAACGCGTAAGTTATAATAAGAAAAGCATAAAATGCAGAAAGTTAAATGGCGTATACCAAAGAGAGGTCTGGCCGCGGAATGTCACGTGTCAATTCCTAACGCGTGGCTGACACAAAATCAAGAGGCGGTGTCAAATCGCCATTATTCTTGCAAATAGCTCTGTAACGGCGAGAGTTACGAAAAAAACATAAGAGAGAAAAGTTGTAGAGAATTTTATCTTCTGCAAATTAGGATATTCAACTTTCGTATCTGATGATCGGTTTGTTTGCAATTACAATTACATTAAAAACGACTTTTTTTAGTGTTACTAACGCACTTTTTGTGCGAAATATTTGCAAATGGGAAGTTCTGGTCTCTGGTGGCCATCAATTATGTCTATAAAATTTGGTGCTGATAGGTTGGCCGGTTCGACTTACAAAGGTGAACACGTTACGGACAGACAGACGGACAGACACCGAAAAATCACCGTTATTTTTGCAAATATCTCTGAAACGATGCGAGATATGAAAGAATCACAACAGAGCAAAGTTGTAAAGAATTTTCTCCTCTACAAATTTATTTATTCAATATCCGTGTCAGTTGAACGGTTAAGCCGTTATTTTCGTTTAAATTTCAAGCTGTCAAAAGGCGATCGCAAAGGCCCACTTTTAGTGTTACTACCGTAACCTCAAGGGCCAAAAAAGATGGTGCAACAAGGACAGGATAGCGTGTAGAGCTGTTCAAATCACTCTTAGGACTGAAGGCCGCAACAACAACGTTGTTGTGTAAGTCAAATCTGTTGGTTATGACTATTACTGGTGTTTGTTGCCATTGTTTATGAAGAAAAACAAAAATGTTTGCTAAGCTTAAGGGACTTAACTACGGGGTCATCAGTCCCTAAACTTACAAACTACTTATGAACTACCTACAACTAAGGACGGCACAAATATCCATGCCCGAGGGGGCATTCGAACCCCCGACCGTAGTGCTCGTGCAGACCGTGATTGAAGCGCCTCAGTCCCCTCGGCCACCGCGGCCGGCTATGAAGAAAAACAATTTGTCAGTGTGAGTGTGAATGTGGCCCATTGTAAATAATCGTTTCCTTTTTCAACATAGGAAATGTAAATGGATCGTAGGTAGTCACTTAGCAAGGTGGTGCGATAGCGAGTCTGCACGACATTTCGGCTGTAGGGGACGTGAAGCAAATGCGCGCTACATGCTCGCAGAGGCCACACCAGATACACGACGCCAGCGAGCGCCTGCCAGTCGGAAGGTAGGCTGTCCCGCCACGCAGGGTGCTTCCACTGTCGTGTCGTAAGGTTTCAATTTTAATGCGCTAGACGTAGCTGGCTCGATATTGCGAACTAGATTGTTTGTAAATCTGTAGGACTTTTATGGATATTAGTCCCTAGGCTTACAACCTACTTGAACTAATATAATCTGTTGTTGCTGTGGTCTTCAGTCCGCAGACTGATTTGATGCAGCTCTCCACGCTACACTGCAAGTCTCTTCGTCTGAGAATACGTTCGGAAGCCTACATCCTTTTGAATCTGCTTACTGTATTCGTCCCTCGGTCTCCCTCTACGATTTTTACCCCACACTCTTCCTTCTAATGCTAAGTTGACAATTGCTTGATGTCTCAGAATGTGCCCTACCAATATATCCCTTCTCTTAGTCAGGATATGCCTGAAACTCCTTTTCTCCCCGATTCGGTTAAGGACCTCCTCATTAGTCACGTGATCTACCCATCTAATCTTCATCATTCGTCCGTAGCACCACATTTCAAAAGCTTCTACAATATTTTTGTCTGAACTCCTTATCATCCACGTTTCACTGCCATACAATGCTACACTCCAGACAAATGCTTTCAGAAAGGACTTCCTAACATTTAAATTAATATTGGATGTTAACAAGTTTCGCTTCTTTAGAAACGCTTTTCTTCCAATAGCCATTCTGCATTTCATATCTTCTTTACTTCGGCCATCAGAAGTAATCTTGCCACCCAATTAACAAAATTCATCTACTACTTTAATTGTCTCATTACCTAATCTAATTCCTTCAGCGTCGCCTAATTGTCTGACATTACATTCGTTTTACTCTTGTTAATGTTAATCTTGTATCTTCCTTTCAGCCGGCCGCAGTGGCCGAGGAGAATGAGGCGCTTCAGTCACGGTCTGCACGGCCACTACGGTCGGGGGTTCGAATCCCCACTCGGGCATGGATATTTGTGCCGTCCTAGTTCGTAAGTAGTTCATAAGAAGTTTGTAAGTTTAGGGACTGATGACCCCGTAGTTAAGTCCCATAAGCTTTACAAACATTTGAACATTTTTTCTTCCTTTCAAAACAGTGTCTATTCCATTCAATTGCTCTTCCAGACCCTTTGCAGTCTCTGACAAAATTACTATGTCTTTGGCAAACAGCAAAATTTTTATTTCTTCTCCCTGAACTTTAATTCAAATGTTCAATTGTTTGTATAGCTTATGGGACTTAACTACGGGGTCATCAGTCCCTAAACTTACAAACTACTTATCAACTAGCTTATCCTAAGGACGGCACAAATATCCATGCCCGAGGGGGGATTCGAACCCCCGACCGTAGTGGCCGTGTAGACCGTGACTGGAGCGCCCTCAATCCCCTCGGCCACCGCGGCCGGCCGAACTTTAATTCCCTCTCCAAATTTCTCCTTCCATTCCTTCACTGCTTGCTCAATGTACAAATTGAACAACATTGGGAAAAGGCTACAACCCTGTCTTATTCATTTCCCAATCTCTGCGTCCCTTTCTTGCCCTTCGACTCTAATAACCGCTGTCTGGTTTTTGTATAGGTTGAATATAACACTTCGCTCCCTATATTTTTTCCCTGCTACCTTCATAGAATGGAAGAGTGCATTCCAGTCGACATTGTCAAAAGCTTCCTCCAAATCTACAAACGCCAAAAATGTAGATTTGCCCATCCTTAGCCTATCTTCTAAGTCGTGGTGTGAGTATTGCTTTCCGTGTTTCTACATTTTTCCTAAATCCAAACTGATCTTCCTCGATGTGAGATATCACAAGATTCCTAATTTAATGTAACCTAAAGTTGCACAGGTCACACCAATATTCAAGAAAGGCAGTAGGAATAACCCACTAAACTACAGCTCTATTTCATTGAAGTCAATTTGCAGCAGGGTTTTCGAACATATACTATATGCAAGTACTATGAATTATCTCGAACACAATGATCTATTGACCCAAGGTGAACACGGATTTAAAAAATATCGTTCACGTGAAACACAACTAGCTCATTACTCAGACGAAGTGATGAGTGCTAACGACAAAGGATCTCAGATTGATTCCGTATTTATAGATTTCCAGAAGGCATTTGACACCGTACCTCACAAATAGCTTTTAATCAAATTGTATGGCCTCAGATTTCCGATTGTATAGGGGATTTCCTGTCACAGAGAACACAGTGTGTAATAATTGATGGTAAGTCATCGACTAAAACAGAGGTGATATCCGGCGTTCCACAAGGTAGTGTTATTGGTCCTCTATTGTTCCTTACACATAAACGATCTGGGATAAATCTGAGCAGCTCTCTTAGGTTGTTTGCAGATGACGCTGTCATTTATCGCTTAGGAAAGTCATATGTATATCAAAATCAACTGCATAACGTTCTAAATAAGAAATCAGCATGGTGTAAAAGTTGGCAATTAACTCTAAATAATGAGATGTGTGAAGTCACCCACATGAGTATGAAAAGAGGTCCGTTGACCTTTCTTTACAAAATAAATCAATCAAAAGTGAAGGCCGTAAACTCCACTAAATACCTAGGAGCAGCCGAGCGTACTGAGGCGCTATGCTACGATGCACATGGCCGTTCCTCGTCGGGGGTTAGAATCCCTCTTCCGGCATGGATGTTTGTGCCGTCTTTAGTATAAGTAAGTTCATAAGTACTTTGCAAGTTTAGGGATTGATGACCTCGTAGTTAAGTCCCATAAGCTCTACAAACATTTGAACATTTTTTTTACTATTACTTCAGACTTAAACTGGAAAGAACAGGTAGATAATGTCGTGGAAAGGTGAACAAGGGACTGCGTCTTATTGGGAGAACCCTTAAAAGATGCAACAGAATTGCTAAAGAGACTGCATGCACTAGCTTGTCTGTCCTTTTCGAGAATATTGCTGCCCAGTGTGGGATCCTTATCAGGTGGGCTTGACGGATGACATCGAAAGAGTTCAAAGAAGGGCAGTCAGTTTTGTATTGTCACGATACAGGGGAGACAGCGTCACGGAAATGATACAGGATCTGTGATAGGAATCATTGCAACAACGGTGTTTATCGCTGCGACGCAGTCTACTTTCGAAACTCCAATCGCCAATATTCTCCTCAGAATGCAAAGATATATTGTTGAATTCCACATACATAAATATAAATGATCATCGGAATAAAATACGAGAAATCAAAGCTCGAACGGAGAGATTCAGATGTTCTTTCTTCCCCCGCACCATTTAAGAATGGAATGGGAGATAAATAGTATAAAGGTAGTTCGATAAACCCTCTTCCAGGCACTTCGGTGTTATTTGCAGAGTATTCCATGTAGATGTAGAACACACACAGCCATGCCCGAGGGAGAACTCGAACCTCCGATGGCGAACAACCGCGCGCTCCGCAGCAAGAAGCGTTGAAGCCGTTTCTCCCACAACTCCGCCCGTATCGTAAGTTGTGGACATAAGTATGAACAGTCTGGTCATGAAGGTATATAGCACGTATCCTCTAGTGTTCTGTATCAGTACTTACTTCCGCCTAAATTAGATCCCTTCACGTTGCATAGTGTTTTTCGTAGCAACGCTGAGGTCATACACCCAGTTAACCTCACAATGATAGGTGTCATCAGTAGTATGTACATATAGCTTTTTCTCTGGGAAAACCTAATGTTGAGAAATAAATTTTAATATTCTTATAATTTATTTATAAACAAGTAATAAAATGTTAAAAGTTTTCCAGCTATAATTCTATCAAAAATAGTGACATTAAAGTTGTTTAACCTTTAGAAAAATCATATTTTATTACATGTGTCATATTTAATACATCGGTTGACTATAAGATGAAAAGCTAAGAAAGAGAAGGGCACAAGATCACTTCAGGCAATACTAGGCTATGACCTAATAAATTAAATGTGCTTTGCACATGCCAGAAATAGCTTCGAAAGGTAAGGTCAAACTGCAGACCAATGGGTTGTTCAAAGCTAATAAGTGCGATGTCTTCTGAATGTAATGTGTTGTCTGCCATACCTAAGAAACAAGTTGTTTCGAAATGTTGAAAAAAATTAAACTTGGCGTGACCAAGGGAAATAGGGATATATATCCCTATGTATGTATTTATATATATAAAGAATGACGCAAACTTACACGGGTGAAAGTAGACGATAATTGAAGCAATATTGTTCCAGTAAACATGGGTGTGCAAACAAGCCGTTTGCGAGATAATTACGAATGTATGATTCCTAGCCGCCACTGTCGTCATTGTAAACACCGTCGTAGTTAGCAAACATTAATCTGAAATTTGGACTTCACTATTAGTGTTAGATGTTTTAGCTGTTAGTGCAAAGCAAAAAGCTCCGTCGACGGGTACTTTTAAATGATCTCTGGACTGCAGCAGAAGATGCGTTTTGTAGTCCTCAATTTAATTCATGTTGTAACCCAACCACACATTATGTACCTGATGAAACGGCGGTCAACAATCTCCAGCAGAACTAAAATCACGATTGCTTCGGCCACGGCGAATAAGACTTATCTCTATGGCAGAAAAATTTCTAATACAGCGATAAAATCAAACTGTAATTTTTAGCTATCGTTAGTTACCTGAAAATATCCTCACACTAGCTTGTGGCTACTCGAGTCGCCGTGTTATGCAACAATCAGAAATCCTTCCTGGTTTTATGTTCCTGCGGACACAAGCAGATTCCAATCGAAAAAGAATCATAGCATGAAAAATAAGAGCAAATTAAAAAGTCAGTACTATTTTGCAAAAAGACGTAACAATTTAATAGAACTTAAAAAATTCAGTCAAAGAATTTAGTTTAATAAAAACAACAACGAAAGTAATTATAATTTATATTTTAACATTATTTCAGACGGCAATATTCTAACAGCGACGTACGACAAGCTAACACTTTACCATTGCTCTATGCAACCATATTCATATTTCTGCCTGAGTGAAGTTCCATATGGAGTTACAACACGGCATAGTAACCTTAGAAGAGATCGGTACAAAGCTCATCTAATGTAAGCTGATCTCTCTGATGTTAAATAACGGCTTGGACGAAAGGATCCGGTAGCGTGTGCCTATTGTGTATACGTACTTATTTCGCTAGGACCATCGTCCATGGTTTGTTTTTTGTATGGTTATCGTAAGTAATGAAATACAATAGGCCTCAAAACGGCTCAGTGCACCCGTTTGCCAACAGCGTGTGGCAAGTTAGAAGGTGCTCCATCCCAATGCTAGCCAAGGCCAAAAGTGCCTGACGTCGGGAATTAAGACGGGAAATTCTGCAACATGGTTGGTGGGATTCCAGCTCCCTTGAAAAGATTAAATGGGTAATGCGGATATTGTATAGAAGGAGAGGCATTAAATTAAAATTTATGTGAGGCTGTGACTTGAACCTAGGATCTGCTACTTACTATTGTAGCGTCTAAGAGCGCCAACAAGGCATTTGTTGTTAAACTGATTTTATAAAAAAAGGAGAACACAAAAGTTTCTTAAGTCCTGTAAAAATCCTATGGTAATGTATAATTTTGGTGTTTTTATAACCAAAAGGTACGTGTGCTTAAAATATACATATATTACATACGGATATTATTGTTATTCGTAGTTTGCTAACACCGTCATTATCATTTAATATGTAGTTTAAAGATTTTCAGATCATACAAAGGAACGCCAACGTTCGTTACGGGAGCGTTGCTATTACATAACGCACATCTATTTTCCATAAAAAAAGTTCACAAGTTATTTTATTACCAGTATTAAAGTAAAGCGATTCTATATTTCGTCATCTTTTATGAGAAGTCAGTTTAAAGGATTTTTTTAACGTTAGTGTATATCTTTGAAGTAACAAGATTTTGCACATTATTTATTTCATTAAATATAAAGTTTCATTAACTTCATTTGAGAATTAAAGAAGAATTATCAGCTACGCATATGAACTATTAACATTTGTAGTAGATTGAATAACATTCAGGTTAACTACTATTCCGTATTTTTATACGTAAAAGTCGTGCACAACCATCAGCAATATTACGCGATCTGTTGTCATACTTATTCTCAGAGCTTGAAAGACGGCTGTCTGTCGTCTTCCCTAGGTTCTTAACTTTGTAATTTATCTAAGTTCGCTAGACGTGCTTTTTTGCTAAACGAGAACCCCTTTCGATCGGACGCATGAGAAATAGCATTTCATTTCATGTTTTTAAATATTAGTTTCTGTAATACCGTGTTAATCTTGCTGGGATTTTAT
This sequence comes from Locusta migratoria, assembly GCA_026315105.1. Lineage (NCBI taxonomy): Eukaryota > Metazoa > Arthropoda > Insecta > Orthoptera > Acrididae > Locusta > Locusta migratoria. Next base: position 106,354,215 of record CM048745.1, on the reverse strand, counting down.
TATGCTAATAATTTATCATTCTGTCTATGAATGTGGCAATATGAACGGTTTCTCCGTGACGCCACTGTCCCCTGTGAGAAAGTGTACCTCCTTTATTCTGTATGTGCATGTATGAGTATCTTCTAGCATTGCAGTCTGACTGTATGTATGAGAATTTTCGTCGTCAGCTGCTGGCTGCATGCTTTGCATCTCTGGCTTTGTGTCGATAGGTAGTCGTTATCGGCTTCTGCTTGTGATCCTACCAAAGAGGTTCCTCCACTCTTTGGTTTAAAGTTGGGTTGGCAATGACCAGTAGCGAGCCTCGATAGAACGCGCGAGTCTAAGCTCTCCCCACCACCTCGGCTTCCTTCGATTTTTACCGATTTCCGGCCGCTGGTGGGCGTCTCGCTGGCCATCTGGGCACGCTGAGGCTGCTCTTCGAACTGGTAAGACGTTCTGATTTTATTTCCTCCCTTGAGATGGTAGCGATTCGTTGTCTGATTTGTTCAAGTTAGACTTCAGAACTTGGGTTCATTTTCCAGAAAAAGTTTCTCCGATCATGAACACAAGTGTATTCAGTTTCGTTTCGGTGATTTTGCGTAAGTAGATGCGGTGAATAAGGAACTAATTCGGTTTGATAACAGCTGAGAATCGGTAACCTTTGTGAGACTAGCTGGCAGTGTACGGACTCGGTTTAATTTCTTTCTAGCTTGGTGGGATGCAACTAATGTGCGGCAATATCTTTATTCTGTGTAGTGCATTTGAAATATTCTTTTCCATTTTCTCGTTCCGTGAGTGATACATACTCCACATGGGGTGTTCTTAGGACAAAGCCTTCAGCTACCCCTGTGCCTGTTTCTATGGCCTTCAGGCAAGAAATTATGCACGTATCTCTCTGATTTCCATTAGTACCTCGTGATCTCCTCGCTGTCTGTTTTTAAATTGTTGTTTCGTTTCCAAACGTGTACTTTGCAGTCAGACTACCCCAGTAAATTCTCTTTTAGCTTTGTACGACCACCTTTATTAGCTTGCTTATGAAATACTACATATTTATAGGGGCTGCATGCCATATTTCTTAGTTGATGTACTCTGACTTTGAATTTATTCCTCTTTTCTGATTTTTGAAGACTGGAACTTCGTCCATCCGTGTAACACCTTCCCAATCGCGTCTAACTGTATTTATTTAGCTTCCTTATGATATTCTACGCATTTCTAAGGGTTGCATGCCGTAGCTATTTTCCTTTATTTTCCAGAAATTGGATTTTTCCATTTTTACTGGTTTTTGGAACCACGTTGTTCCGAACTCCGACTTCAAGGGTTTATAGCTAGTCACTTGAGTTCTCGCCACTGCTCACATACCAGTGCCTTACCATTGTGATTTTCTTGCTTATTAATCTATGATTCCATTGATTTTTGTTGATATGAATACGATCTTTACTCACTTCAACTTCAGTGGGGTGTGAATATGTAATGTAGCAGACACGCGCCGTGCGTCTCAGTAAGTCTGCATGCTCACGGTTTGATTTAAATGGAAATTAATCTCGCAATCATCGCGTACCACCTCACGTAAAGAAAGACAGACCAGAGCCACCTACGAAGTTCATAATCCTTGTGTTGTGTGGTACATCCTGGTTCGCTGATTTTCGCCTACGATAGCAGCGCCTACTTCTGCTTCATATTAGCACGCTGAGTTGGGTGAGTTTCGCTTTGCTTCGTGTGTGTGAGTGGATGAATACTTGTCGATTGTAATTCCTTCCCCCGACGATGTTCAGTTCAGATTACTTTAAATTAACATTTTAAATGGGATGCATTTTTATTGTTTAGCAAAATGGGTTCCTCCATTTGCTAATGTTTGAAGTTAATAAATAGTTATTTATCAGTGAAACTTTATCCTAATTATGAATATTAGTTAACGAATACCTTCCCTTTCTTATTTAGTGTTGTTTTTCACCAGTGCTGAGAACAAATTCAGAAGCAAATTATGATATTTTAATTCCTTTGCGCCATAAATGTTCTCTCAGCCACCTTCATGAAATTGTTTAGTTCGCGGTGGCTTGTATATTAATGTTTGTGTGTAATTCTCGTAATCTACGACGTATGCTGGCCACCGTCTCTTTGTCTTCCTGCTGCTAAAGTAAAGTTTGAGTCAGTTCTAAATTCTGGGCCAGGGAACAAGATTCTGTTGCAGGAAGTAGTCAGTAGTTCACGTGAATCCTTTAGCTGGTCTTACGGGGCAGAGCTATACGTTTAAAGTAAGCTTTTAACTAGCTTTTTTCAGCGAGAATTAATTTTACAATTAATGGTGGTCTTTCAAGCTTCGAAGTTGATTTTATTTACAAATTAATACCGTTTCAATTAAACAGAGTAAAATGTACAGACAGATGGAATATTAATCAGGCGCTTTAACGATTCAGCCTCACCAGCGCAATGGAAACCGCGACTGCGTGGATTATCTTACAGCACGTTTCCCTCATATTGCCCTATGCAATTTTTATCACTGCGTCAGAGGCTGCCCAATTGCGGAATAGCACACGAGCAATCAACGTTAATGGGTACAATCCTGCCTTGTACCTCAGACATAGGAGATACAAATATCAAATAATAAATCAATTTCCAGAGACATTGGAAACATTAAATATATTAGATAGAATAAAGTTCAGGGTGAAGAATTAAAAACATTGCGTTTTTCCGACGACGTAGTAATTCTGTCAGAGACAGCAAAGGGCCTGTAAGAGCAGTTGAACGGGATGGACAGTGTGCTGAAAGGTGCATATCAGATGAACATTAACAAGAGCAAAACTAGGGTAATGGAGTGCAGTGTAAGAAAATCAGGTGATGCTGAAGGAATTAGATTAGGTAACGAAACAATGAAGAAGGTAGATGAGTTTTGTTAGTTGGGCAGTAAAATAAGAAATAATGATCGCAGTACAGAGGATATAATATGCAGAATGGCAATGGGTAGAAAAGAATTCTTGAAAAAGAGAAATTTGTTAACATCAAATATTGATTTAAGCCTAAGGAAGTCCTTTCTGAAGGCATTTGTGTGGAGTGTTGCCTTGTATGGGAGTGAAACATGGACGATAAACAGCGCGGACAGGAAGTGGATAGAGGCTTTTGAAATGTGGTGCTACAGAAGAATGCTGAAGATTGGGTGGATGGATCGCGTAACTAATGAGGAGGTACTAAAGAGAATTGGGGAGAAAAGGAATTTTTGTCATACCTTGACTAAAAGAAGGGATCGATTGGTAGGACACATTCTTAGACATCAAGGAATTGTGAATTTAGCGTTGGAGGGAAGTGTGTGGGGTAAAAACCGCAGAGGAAGACCAAGAGATGGATACAGTAAGCAGATTCAGACAGATGGAGGTTACCGTTCTTATGTGGAGTTGAAGAGGATTGCTCAGGATAGGGTATTATGGAAAGCTCCATCAAACCAGTCTCCGGACTGAAGACCACAACGTAGATAGAATGAGAACTGCTGATCCGAACTGGAAGAAAAAGAAACTACTGATGCAAATTAGTTCGTGGGACATATTCTCATGAACCAAGGGATCACATTTCAGTAATGGCGGGAGGCGTAAAAATTTTAAACCGCGACCGTCGCCATTACTATAACAGGCATGTTGAAATAACAACAAAATATTTACTTGTATCAGAAAGCCCACTATTATTTCATGTACACTATGAGCTACCAAAGAAGCAGAGATAACTCAAATGCTTTGTTGTTAAGTGAGAAACGTTCAGAGGATTCAGCATTGTAAAAACGTTCTCCATTGTCTCATTTCAACGAACAGCAAGTGTTTCTCCTTCCGCTCCATTTCGAGGCCAATTTAGGGCTCGCGTTATATATCTGCCAGGTAGCGCAGCACCAGTCGTATATCGGCAGGCGAATGAACCGGTAAATGATTTATTGAGAATGAGCGGCCTCGTTAATTAATTGGCTAGCAGAGAATTCACGACCGTAATGGCAGCAGATAGTGACAAACATATTTATCGAGAGTGGGGCGTTTTCCATTGTTAATGGGCGGCGGCGCTCTCGCATTATATCGGTAACTAAATTTCTTCCGTCCAGAAATAAACTCTGTTTATTTTTAGGTAATGCTTTAACGGCTGTTTTCGTTAATGGTGGATTGCGAATTCTTTATCTAGTGACAAATTTTTACATTATAGAGGTTATATGACGTGTTACGGAAGGTGATAAAATTCCGGCTAGGGCAGCTACGTGACAACTGTGCAATTTACGCGTGGAACACTCGCAGAAGAAATCGCTTTATAGCTGTTGATCTATCGTTCCACTGTCGAACATAATTTGGGGAAAATGATCACCTTAATATTCCGCGACGAGCTCTGATTCCTCCTCCCTTAATTCAGCAGTAATTTCTCAGTATGTAGTTGACATATTTAAAAAAAAAAACTGTTCAAATTTTCCTAAACCTATTTGACCAAGCAAGATGTATGAGACAGGGGAAAAACGGTCCGACTTCAAGAAGAATATCGTAATTCCAATTACAAAGGAAGCAAGTGCAGACAAGTGTGAAAATTACAGAACTATCAGTTTAATAAGTCATGGTTGCAAAATACTAACACGAATTATTTACAGACGAATGGAAAAACTTGTCAATTCCGACCTAGGGGAAGATCAGATTGGATTTAGGAGAAATGTAGGAACACGGGAGGCAATACTCACATAACGACGTATCTTAGAAGATAGGCCAAGGAAAGCAAAACCTACGTTTTTAGCGTTTGTCGATTTGGAGAAAGCTTTTGACAATGTCGACTGGAATACACTGTTCCAAATTCTGAAGCTAGCAGGGGTAAAATATAGGGAGCGAAGAATTATATTCAACCTATTCAAAAACCATACAGGGGTTATTAGAGTCGAAGGGCAAGAAAGGGACGCAGAGGTTGGGAAGGGAGTAAGACAAGGTTGTAGCCTTTCCCCAACGTTGTTAAATCTGTAAATTGAACAGGCAGTAAAGGAATGGAAGGAGAAATTTCGAGAGGGCATTAAAGTGCAGGGAGATGAAATAAAAACATTGCGGTTTGCCGATGACATAGTAGTTCTGTCGGAGACTGCAAAAGATGTGGAAGAGCAATTGAATGGAATGGATAGTGTCTTGAAATGAAAATGTAAGATGAACATTAACGAGAGTAAAACGAAGGTAATGGAATGCAATCTCAGAAAATCAGGCGATGCTGAAGGAATTAGATTAGGTAATGAGACAATAAAAGTAGTAGATGAATTTTGTTATTTGGGTAGCAGGACAACTTCTGATGGCCGAAGTAAAGAAGATATAAAATGCAGAATGGCTTTGGGAAGAAAAGCGTTTCTAAAGAAGCGAAACCTGTTAACATCCAATATTAATTTAAATGTTAGTCCTTTCTGAAAGCATTTTTCTGGAGTGTAGCATTGTACGGGAGTGAAACGTGGACGATAAGGAGTTCAGATAAAAAGATAATAGAAGCTTTTGAAATGTGGTGCTACAGACGAATGACGAAAATTAGATAGGTAGATCACGTAACTAATGAGGAGGTGCTTAACCAAATCGGGGAGAAAAGGAGTTTCTGGCATATCCTAACCAAGATAAGGGATAGATTAGTTGGACACATTCTGAGATATCAAGCAATTGTCAACTTAGCATTAGAAGGAAGTGTGTGGGGGAAAAATCGTAGAGGGAGACCGAGGGACGAATATAGTAAGCAAATTCAAAAGGATGTAGGTTGCCAAAAGTATTCTCAGATGAATGGCTGGGTAGCGTGGAGAGATGCATCAAACCAGTCTACGGACTGGAGACCACAACAGACTTAGAAACTACTTAAACTAAATATTTTATACATAAACAGTCGAGAGTAGAAAACTGACTTTTTATTTCTGGCTAGTTTCGACCCAAAGTTAGCCCATCTTCAGGCTGTTGCTCCGAGATGGTGTGTAGCACCGCTTGCATCGCCCCACAGGCAATTTACCTTCTGAAGGTGATACAATGACTACTGGTTAGTTCAAAATGTTCAAATGTTTGTAAAGCTTATGGGACTTAACTGCGGCGTCATCAATCCCTAAAGTTACAAACTACTTATGAACTACCTTATACTAAAGACAGCACAAACATCCATGGCCGAGGGGTGATTCGAAGCCCCGACGGGTCGCGCATCGGAGCATAGCGACTCGGTTGCGGCTGAGAGAGATAGAGAGATAGCCTCCCTCAGAATGGAGACAGCCCAAAAGCTGAATGGATGTAAAGTACATAAACAGGTACAACCTGCAGGTAAGGTATTCGTTATTATTATAGGTAAATTACTTATTATCACTCAGCAACAGCAAAATGTGTGCCGGCCGCGGTGGCTGCGGGGACTGAGGCGCTTCAGTCACGGTCTGCACGGCCACTACGGTCGGGGTTTCGAATCCCCCCTCGGGCATGGTTATTTGTGCCGTCCTTAGTCTTAGTTAGTTCATAAGTAGTTTGTAAGTTTAGGGACTGATGACCACGTAGTTAAGTCCCATAGACTATACAAACATTTGAACATTTTTGAACAAAATGTGTCCAAACTGATAGCGGACGGCTGTTGAATATTTACAAAAAGTAACACATTTTTACGGCGCACAAATCTAATGTGTCAAACGACACACACATGAAATTCAATGCAACAAAATCGTGGAAAATAATATCTTAGTGTTACAAGGGACTAGAATTGCACTACTAGACTGTTGACAATAAAACTGAATCGATTCAAGGTAGATAGGACGGAATAAATGAAGGAAAAAGAAAAGAACACTTCCAGAATCGCGACATCGGTTTGGTGTTCTGCTGTAGACGTTCGGTACACAGTATCTGGAGTCCATAAATGACAAGAGGAACACCAAGTATGGTATCAAAGGAATTTGATGGGTCGTCGGTATGTTGTGAAGGAATTCTCCCAGACCATCAAACTAAAAGGATGTCTTCCAAAAGGCCTTTATTTCTAAGAAAATCGAAATCAAATTCGCAGCAAATTACCACCCGTAACGTGTCTACTTATACATGGCGGTTACCGCTCAGCGATACAGCGTGGTGTAATCGGCAAGATGCGAGGCTCCCATGCAGGAGACCTGGGTTCAGGTCCAACATGGGTCAATTACTTGTCACACCTGTCCGATGATTGTGCATAATTATGTATTTTATAACCATTCTCATGTAAAAATTTGCAGTAAATGGTCAGGATAAAAACATGTAACATTCGCTTAATATGTTATGTATTGCGCGACGAATATTTTATTCATTTTGTTTTTTCGAAGCACACTTTTTAAGGCGATTGAAGAATATTTCGAAATCAGTAAACAGTCTTTTGTTAACACCTATAACATTTGGGCAAAATTTAATAACTATATTTACAGTTCCTGACCTTGCTGTTTTTATCTCCTCCTATGACGTGTGTACCCACGAGACGCGTCCCAGTGGACTATTATGCAACGGCGAGTCGGTTAGTCATTCGTAGTGTGTCGTTCATGCGTGTGGCAAGCAGTGCAACGTGGAGAACAAATACGCTATGATAGAAGCAGGCCATCACACGAAACCTCTTCGGAAATGGATGTGTGTGATGAGCAGTCCAAACGTGAGCTCACTAACGCCTTAAAATACGCCTAATGTTTGCTTCGCAAGTGTAATCTGCTCACAGAGACAATATGCACAATAAAAGAAGAGAAATGAAGAAAAGTGAAAAATAAATTACCCGAAGGGAATGATTTTTTATTTTCTTAATCGTTTGACTCTTCATTATTTTTGTTTTTCTATCTTTATATCTTTTTCTTTGCTTAATAGTTTTTAATTTTTGTGAAATATAAAAAGTAGCAATTAGAATTTAAAACATTGTTCTGCCGCTAGGTATCGAACCCTGGTCTCGTGCATGGAAACCTAGCACCTTGCCGATTGCACCCCTCTGCCTCGCTGGGCAGTAACCGTCATGTATAAGTAGACACGTTACGCGTGGTAATTTGCTGCGAATTTGATCTCGATTTTCTTAGAAATCAAGGCCAATTGGAATAAATCCTTTGGGTTGATGGTCTGGAGGAATTCCCTCATAACATACCTGGGACCCATCAAAATCCGTTGGTACCATTCTTGGTGTTCCCCTTGTAAGTGCTGAAACTTGTGGTAGTTAGCGACACCTGACGGATGTTGTGGGAAGTACATGCACGTGTACCTTTGGCGTTAAATGGATTCTGTATGCAGACAAATATCACTAGTTTTGTGTGTCGTATACGACATGCGGGAAGCGAAGAGGATAAGGGCGCTGTTTTCCCAAAGTAAACGAAAATGTTTACAAAAATATACATTAAGTAACTTACAGAAATGGCAACACATGCACACACCCTTGCCCGCTTTAGGACTCGAAACTCCGGCGGAAGCGGCCGTAGCATGATGCCACGCGGCAACAGGGAGATAAAAACTTTTTTTCGTTCCGCTTACAAGGGATACCTTTGACATCGAATGCTCGGGACCGCACAAAACCATGCTTATAATAACAAGCAATCGTAAGCGAAACAGCGGGGTGCGTCATTTCCGTGCAAAACGCCGCACTTGTCCGCTAGGGCCACTAGATGGAGGCATAGTGTAACTGCACTAACCAGTGCTCCAGTTGCGTGAGTCGTATAGCTACAGAATGTATTTGCCCCTTTGAGTGTTCGCAAGCGAGTTACTGTGTAAACTGTGTCCAGTGTAGAGATATCATGAAGAGAATTAATCCCACGCGTTTGGTCCAAATATTAGGGACCAAGTTGCCACGTGCTGAATTTGAAAAAAAAAAAAAAACACATCGGGGCGAGGGTATGGAGGTCTCAAATATATTACATAACATAATAATTCATAAATATAATGGCGACGACACAGAAACAAACGATGTTACCCTGGATAGATATATGATATCTTAAGGACAGGAAGGACCTGAACCTGAAGGTGGTTCTTCAAGCAAAAACATTCATCTCCAGACGAACAGGAACAGTCAGGTCACAGTAAATGCGAAAGTGATTTGGAATGTGGTAACGTGGCTTTAGTGAGACGAGCGCATTGCTCTCTCCCGCTTCGCTTTAACCACTTCATTGAAATCTGCATCTGCACTTTGAGAACTAATATAAGCACTTTCGGGTGTGTAATACTGCTTTATGTGTGTGTACCAGGCTGCCCGTCTCTTTTCCAAACGTAATGTCTCCAACTCCTTTAATTTCTGAAATCTCACGATGTCTTAACTTCCATTCTTCCCAGAGCACAATCTTTTCTGTACTACGGTGCCTAGTTTTTTCGATGTTGTATAACTTCACCCACATCACTTTCACGTCATACCACCACTTCTACTATCAGCATTTTCCTTAATTCAGAATAATCCAAAAAATAATAACACTGCTTGCCCAAAATCGCTATATTGAGATTTATTTATGCTGACTGGTTTCCATAGTCAAGGTTATTATCACCTAATCTCCTTTTTATTAGCTAAAAGTTGGTAGCATTTGATAGTTTTATGAAACGCAGTACGCAGCACAGGTTTGTCACAAATCAGAATACAGCGACCTTATCTAATAACCGTTATTCTAATTGATCTCAAAAACCGCTCTTCCTTCCAATAAGAATAAATTACGATTCATCGTATATCCTTCCTTCTCCTCCCACACCAGCTTTCATTTCCTTTCACGCTACGCCTGGGCATTGACTCAAACAGAGCTTGGATGGCCTGTAAAGGTACAGATGCCCATGCAGCTTCAACACGACACCACAGTTCATCGAGAGTACTGACTGGCATATTGTGACGAGCCAGTTGCTCGGCCACCATTGACCAGACGTTTTCAATTGGTGAGAGATCTGGAGAATGTGCTGGCCAGAGCAGCAGTCGAACATTTTCCGTATCCAGAAAGGTGCGTAGAGAACCTGCAACTTGCGGTCGAGCATTATCCTACTGACATGTAGGGTTTCGCAGAGATCGAATGAAGGGTAGAGCCACGGGTCGTATAACAAATCTGAAATGTAACGGCCACTGTTCAAACTGCCGTCGATGCGAACAAGAGGTGACCAAGACGTGTAACCAATGGCACCCCATACCATCACCCCGGATGATGCGCCTGTATGGCGATGACGAATACACGCTTCCAATGAGCATTCACGGCGATGTCGCCAAACACGGATACGACCATCATGATGCTGTAAACAGAACCTGGATTCACCCGAAAAAATTAAGTTTTGCCATCCGTGCCCCAGGTTCGTCGTTGCGTACACTATCGCAGGCGCTCCTGTCTGTGATGCAGCGTCAACGATACCCGCAGCCGTGGTCTCCGAGCTGATAGTCCATGCTGCTGCAAACTTCGTCGAACTGTTCCTGCAGATGGTTGTTATCTTGCAAACGACTCCATATGTTGACTCAAGGATCGAGACGTGGCTGCACGTTCCGTTACAGCCATGCGGATAAAATGCCTGTCATCTCGACTGCTAGTGATACGAGACCGTTGGGATCCAGAACGACGTTCCATATTGCCCTCCTGAACTCACCGATTCCCTATTCTGCTAACGGTAATTGGATCGCGACCATCGTGAGCAACATTGTCGCGATACAATCGTGATAGGCTACAATCCGACCTTTATCAAAGTCGGAAACGTGATGGTACGCATTTCTCCTCCTTACACGAGGCATCACAACAACGCTTCCTCAGTCAACGCCGGTCAACTGCTGTTTGTGTACGAGAAATCTGGTGGAAACATTCCTCATGTCATCACGTTGTAGGTGTCGCCACCGGCGCCAACCTTGTGTGAATGCTCTGAAAAGCTAATCATTTTGCCGGCCGCGATGGCCGAGGGGACGGAGGCGCTCCAGTCACGGTCTGCACGGCCACTGCGGTCGGGGGTTCGAATCCCCCCTCGGGCATGGATATTTGTGCCGTCCTTAGGATTAGTTAGTTCATAAGTAGTTTGTAATTTTAGGGACTGATGACCCCGTAGTTAAGTCCCATAAGCTTTACAAACATTTGCTAATCATTTGCATATCACAGTATCTTCTTCCTGTCGGTTAAATTTCGAGACTTTATCCCGTCGTTTTCTTGGTGCAGCAATTTTAATGGCCAAGAGTGTATATCTCCGTCACAGAGTCAGGTCCATCTCCTTTAACCAATGAAGAGCTCTCTCACTAATTAAATTTAGCTCAGACATATCACCTGGAAAATGGCGCAGTGGACACTCAGTTAGTATGTGGCTCATTGTTTTAATATCCGCCCCATAGTCATAGGATTGGTCATTTTCTTGTCCCCACCGGAATATCCAGTATTTGCACCGGTCAACATCAGAAAGAAACTGGTTTAGCAAATCCCATTCCCTCCTGGAAAGACTAATTCCTTGTAGCTCCTTCGTTGGGTAGTCTATAACGTTGCTGTATTTCTCACTGCATTCTCCCCAAACTCTCATCCAGCAGGACTTCTGCGAGAAGTCACTATCAAGCAGCTGCAAGTCTTTTTTCTTAGGTGGTTTGCGGGAATTCAAGCGACTGATATACAGGGTGTTACACAAAGGTACGGCCAAACTTTCAGAAAACATTCCTCACACACAAAGAAAGAAAATATGTTGTGTGGACATGTGTCCGGAAACGCTTAATTTACATGTTAGAGCTCATTTTAGTATTTTAGTATTTAGTATTGAGGCTTCATTCCAACGTGATCAAATTTTAAATTTTCACAATCAACATGTGTGGGCTGACGAGAATCCGCACGCAATTGTGCAATCACGTCATCAACACAGATTTTCTGTGAACGTTTGGGCAGGAATTGTTGGTGATGTCGTGATTGGGCCTCATGTTCTTCCACCTACGCTCACTGGAGCACGTTATCATGATTTCATACGGGATACTCTACCTGTGCTGCTGGAACATGTGCCTTTACAAGTACGACACAACATGTGGTTCATGCACGATGGGAGCTCCTGCACATTTCAGTCGACGTGTTCGTACGCTTCTGAACAACAGATTCGGTGACCGATGAATTGGTAGAGGTGGAACAATTCCATAGGCTCCACACTCTCCTGACCTCAACCCTCTTGACTCATTTATGGGGGCATTTGAAAGCTCTTGTCTACGCAACCCCGGTACCAAATGTAGAGACTCTTCGTGCTCATATTGTGGACGGCTGTGATACAATACGCCATTCTCCAGGGCTGTATCAGCGCATCAGGGATTCCATGCGACGCAGGGTGGCTGCATGTATCCTAGCTAACGGAGGACATTTTGAACATTTCCTGTAATATAGTGTTTGAAGTCACGCTGGTACGTTCTGTTGCTGTGTGTTTCCATTTCATGATGAATGTGATGTGAAGAGAAGTAATAAAATGAACTCTAACATGGAAAGTAAGCGTTTCCGGGCACATGTCGACATTACATATTTTCTTTCTTTGTGTGTGTGCGGCATGTTTCCTGAAAGTTCGGCCATACCCTTTTGTAACACCCTATATTGTGGGAGGTCTTACAGGATGGGTAGATTACGAGCGGCCTTAATCTTAGTAAATTTTATCATTTGGGCTTCTCTGCGCCTGAGATCAGGAGAAGCAATAAAGCACAGTACTGGGAGCGACTGGAGGTGTGTGGCCATTCAGAAGTAAAAGTCGGTGATCGAAACTTCGCAAACCGATCACGCCGCAATGAATAACGTCTTTCTTTTAACGATTTCCACCCCAATTCGTGCAACATTTTCGTAACGCTTCTCCCCCTCCCCCGCCGCCCCGTAACGTGATAAAATGAGCTGCCCTTCTCTGAACCATCTCAATGTTCTTGACCTGGTATGCAGGATGTATGAGACAGGGGAAATACACCCCCCCCCCCCCCCGACTTCAAGAAGAATATCGTAATTCCAATTCCAAAGAAAGCGAGTGCGGACAAGTGTGAAAATTACAGAACTATCAGTTTAATAAGCCATGGTGAGAAATACTAACACGAAATATTTACAGACGAATGGAAAAACTGCTGGACCTGACTTCGGAGAAGATCAGTTTGGATTTAGGAGAAATGTAGGAATACGGGATGCAATACTCACATTAAGAATTATCTTAGAAGATAGGCTAAGGGACACCTACATTTTTAGCGTTTGTCTATTTGGAGAAAGCTTTTGACAATGCTCCTCGCCTCGCTACAGTGCTACAGCGCCTCGCTGCGGAGCGCGCAGTTGCTCGCCGTGGAGGTTCGAGTCCTCCCTGGGGCATGGGTGTGTGTGTGTTGTCCTTAGGTTAGTTTACGTAGGTTTAAGTAGTTTGTAAGCTTCGGACTGATGACCACGTAATTTGGTTCGATAGATTTACAAACATTTGAACATTTTGAATAAAGGACAAACTGTGTTTCGCAAGCGATATTAGGTAGGAGTTCCATCTTATTTGGCTCTTCAATGTATAATAATGAAGTATTTATTTATTCTTCATTACAGCTAATAGTAGCCGAAAGTTCCAACTATGCAGATATAAACAGTACGCTCGGCAATCATCGCTTCAAAGCGTGGAGCTGTTCTGGGAGAGTCGTCGCCTCTAACGAAGTGCGCCCGTTTGGCTCTTTAGACGGAGCGCGTCACGCTTCGAGAATCAAGAGCGTTCGTAATTAACAGCGCGCCGCCGCATCGAAAAACGTGAAAGGCAAACAGCACAACAAAAGTTAGCGGACCGCCGGGAGGGGGTGAGGACGGAGTAGCGCTCAGTCGACTCCGGCCGTGCTCTGCGCATGCGCGAGGGAATTGAGGAAACCAGAGGAAATTAGCAGGGCGCCGCCGCAAAGTGATGGCAGCCGCTCAGCGTCTGCCTGCCGGGACCATGTTAGCGCGCTTCGCTCCCCGGTTCGTTACATCGACACTCAGCCACGCCGCATCTCCCCGCTGGCGTGTTTATTTACGAGTCCGTGGCACGCGACTGACGAGGTTGCACTTGACACCAGTGTAAAGCACCGCCGTTGCCCGCCACGTGGACCTCCCGGTCAACAAAAGGATAGGGTGAAAATTAAATAATGGGTAGCGTCGCTTGTCACACGCTTACGATAGTATGTAACCTGTTTGTTGTTGTTGTGGTCTTCAGTCCGCAGACTGGTTTGATACAGCTCTCCACGCTACCCTGTCCTGTGCAAGCCTCTTCATCTCAGAATACATTTGGCAACCTACACCCTTTTGAATTTCCTTACTGTATCCGTCTCTAGGTCTCCTCCTTCGATTTTTACCCCATACACTTCCTTCTAATGCTAAGTTGACGATTCCTTGACGTCTCAGAAAGTGTCCCACCAACCTATCCCGATGCCAGAAACGCTTCGTATCCTCAATTCTGTTGAGCACCTCCTGATTAGTTACGTGATCTACCCATCTAATCATCATTCGTCTGTAGCACGCCATTTCCAAAGCTTATATCATCTTTTTGTTTGCACTCCTTATGTTCAAATGTTTGTAAATCTTGTGGGACTTAACTACGGGGTCATCAGTCCCTAAACTTACAAACTACTTATGAACTACTTATGAACTGCACTCCTTATCGTCCACGTTTCACTCTCATACAATCTACATCTACATGTACATGATATACTCTGCAAATCACATTTAAGTGACTGGCAGAGGGTTCATCGAACCACTGTTATAGTATTTTATCTCCCATTCCATTCTCCAATAGCGCGGGGGGAAGAATGAACGCCTGAATCTCTCCTTTCGGGCTGTGATTTCTCATATTTTATTCTGATGATCATTTCTACCTATATAAGTGGGAGTCAACAATATATTTTCGTATTCGGAGGAGAATGTTGGCGATTGTAGTTTCGTAAGTAATCCACGCCGCAGCGATAAGCGCCGTTGTTGTAATGATTTCTATCCCAGATCCTGTATCACTTCCGTAACGCTGTCTCCCCTCTATCGTGACAATACAAAACGAGCTGCCCTTCTTTGGACTCTTTCGATGTCCTCCGTCAAACACACCTGATAAGGATCCCACAGTGGGCAGCAATACTTCATAAAAGGACGGACAAGCGTAGTGTATGAAGTTTCTTTACTAGTCCTGTTGCATCTTTTAAGGGTTCTGCCAATAAAACGCAGTCTCTGGTTCGCCTTACCCACGACCATGATACACTCCAGACAAATGCTTTCACAAAGGTTATCCTAATACTTAAACTAATATTGGATGTCAACAAAGTTCCCTTCTTCAGAAACGCTTTTCTTCCCATAGCCATTCTGCATTTTATATCTTCTTTACACCGGCAATCAGAAGATATCTTGCTATCCAAATTCCCTTCAATATCGCCTGCACTACATTCCATTACCCTGGCTATTCTCTTGTTAACGTTCATGTTATATCTTCCTTTCAAGGTACAGTCCATTCCGTTTAATTGCTCTTCCAGGTTGTTTGCTGTCTCTGACAGTATGACTATGTCGTCAGCAAACCTCAACGTTTCTATCCCCTCTTCCTGGACTTCCTCTCCAAATGTATCCTTGCATTCCTTCACAGCCTGCTCAATGTACTGATTAAACAACAGTGAGGAAAAGGCTACAACCCTGTATTACTCCCAACGACTGCGACCCTTCATGCTCTTCAACTCTAATAATTGCTGTCTGGTTTTCATACAAATTGAATTTAACTCTTCGCTTCCTATATTTTACCCTGCTACCTTCAGAACTTGTAAGAGTTGTCAAAATCTTTCTCCAGATACACAAATGCCTAAAGTATAGGTTTCCCTCTCCTTAACCTATCTTATAAGTCTTAATGTGAGTATTACCTCTCGTGTTCTTACATTTCTCCTAAATCGAAATTGATCTTCCAAAAGGTCGGATTCCACCAGTTTTTCCGTTCGTCTGTAAATAATTCGTGTTAGTATTTTGCAACCATTTGCAAGTGATCAAATGTTTGTATAGCTTATGGGACTTAAATACGGGGTCATCAGTCCCTAAACTTACAAACTACTTATCAACTAGCTTATCCTAAGGACGGCACAAGTATACATGCCCGAGGGGGGATTCGAACCCCCGACCGTAGTGATTTGCAAGTGTGTGCACTTGCTTTCTTAGGTATTAGAATCACTAGAGTATGTAACTTATAGATATAGAAAATGAATGTGTATGAATGCATGTTTCCTATAGAATCCCACACGGTTAGAGCAATTTGGATGAAATTTTCAAGATTTGTTTAGAGTATCTCAAGCGGATGATCCTGTGAATTTTGGCAACGCTCAGATGAATTATGTATGACGGTTTGAATTTAAATAGAGAGAATTATTTATTGAACACCGATACAAAAATGTTACATTTTTGCGCCTCTAACCGTCATTCAAAATAGTACCAGCCTTGTGTACAGCCCGTTGCCAGCGATGTGGAAGGCTTAGTATACCGTTAGCAGAGCATGTTCTGTTGATGGTACGAATGGAGCGGTCTACTGCCTGTCGAATGTCTGGAACAGTTCAGAAACGAATGGCACGAAGTGGTTTTTGTGGTGTCGCACAAGTACAAAGTGCGCGCCACCTACTTTCGCCGCGCGCCGCCATGCATGCACGGCGCGGCGTTCTTCCGACGACAGCCACGAGCGCCCTCTGGTGGAACCCCGCTCGTGGCCACCACGGAAAGACACCGGGCACTTCGCACTTCGCACTTCGGACTGAGATAGCAACGAGTTAGGACCTTCGTAATCAGATAGGCACCAGTGAAGACTTTGCTATTGTACAGGCACTAGGCAGGCCTCTAACAACTATGTATCAACATTCTGCCGTACTCTGTAAAAGTTAAGTATTGTTACATTCTGTGCAATATATATATCTTTCTAATTTACTCGAGTGTTTATAGTTTCTGGCTGCTCCCCTCCACCGACACCTACGACGAGGCTGGGACACAAAAGCGGCGACGAAGTCGGGACACAAAAGTGGCGACGAGGAGTGATAGAACCTTGGACCAGCCCGCTTGCAGCAGCCAGACAGCAGCAGTCGGAGCACGCAAAAATTGCTCCCGCCCACCCACCCTTATTATAAGATTTTTGGGGGAACATATTCAGTTACGTGTTTGTGGACATTTTTGTTGCAGATCGAGCGTCCTCATTTATCTTGCATTTGTGTTTTGTTATAATTTACTTGTATGCGCGGCGCCTAATCGGTCAGCATGGCCACTACCCCAAACCCAAACTTAATGGAAATTATTCAGTTACAGACGGCGCAAATTACCCAGCTTCTCCAGGCCGTGTCGCAGTTGACGACACAGGCTGCTCACCAACAACAGCCGTCACATCAGCAGCCCACACCTGCCGCCGCACCGCTTCCGACGTTCCGCCAGTACAACGAACGTGAGGAAGAATGGAGCGACTATTTCGCACAGTTTCAAGAACTCGTCGCGGCTCATCAAATTACAGGTCAGAGAGTGAAGAACCTTTTCTTATCGATTGTGGGCCCCCAGACTTTCGTACTATTGCAAAAACTTTTCCCTCTCGCATCTCCTCGTGATGTAGACTTTGAACAAATAGTAGATGCACTGAATGCTCATTATGAGAGAAAAGTTCTTGTAGCCGCTGCACGATACCGATTTTTCAGACTTAAAAAATTACCGCAGCAGTCACACCAAGAGTGGATTACGGAATTGAAGGGCTTAACCCGCCAATGTAAATTTACTTGCTCTTGTGGACTTTCTTATAGTGATGTGATGTTAAGAGATGCGATTACGCAGAATATTCAGGACCCCAGAATTAGAGCAGCAATTCTGAAACAGTCTGACCCCTCCTTAGACAGTGTACTGCAGCTTATTGAAGCTCATGATACTTTTGACTTAGCAGATGTAGAAATGCAAAGCCACAGTGTTAATTCAGTGCGCCGCAACGGACGCTTTCCTAGCCGTAGTTCTCAGTGTAGCACTAGTGATTCTTATTTTTCTACCGGCCGTGCTGAACAGACAGTGAACAGTAGCCAGTGTAAAAGTGCGACACAAAGGTCGCCCCGTCGTGTTAGAAACAGTGATTTGAATAACGGGCGCCAACGCTCATTTCAGAAAAATGTACGTAAATCTTGCCCCCAGTGTTTGTCTCGCCACAAGCGTGCTCATTGCCCTAGTCGCAACGCAACCTGTTATCAATGTGGCAAATTGGGACATGTGCAGTCTGTGTGTATGCAAATTAAAAACTCAAAGAACAGTAACGTTAGAAACAGTGCTTCGCAGAGTGCGAGAACAGTTCATTCTGTAAATGTTATAGGGGCTGTGGAATTGAACACTGCTTTCATTGGATCTCAATTGCAAGAAAGTAGTTCTGCGCCTATGGCAAATCTATATAGTGCACCACGTAGCAAGCGCCGACGAGCGCGTAAAACAGTGCAACGGAAAAGGGTTCGGGACAAGCAAAATGACTATGAACAGTGCATTCCTGTAGCGAAAATAGTGCCTTCTGCAACTGCTCCTTGTAATAGTGCCCAGTACTGTGTAGCTAGTGACAGTAGAATTGGTGTAGCTACTCAAAGTAATTTTAGTGCAGTAGCCTCGCATTGCGCGGACGCCGATCCGGCGGTAGTGTCATCTAGTGACAGTGTGGTTACTCCCCTGTGTGCCGAGTATGCGCCGCTTCCTACCGCACGCAACCCGCGCAAGCGCAGAAAACAATATGTATTAGACGTTGCCCACATTCGCGCACCGGTCGTGCGCCAGAAGCACAAGCTGTTTGTTACTCTCTCTATAGAAAATAAGACTGTGCAATTTCAGCTTGATACTGGTTCCGCTGTTACATTAATTAATAAAGATACTTATGAACTTCTGGGTTCGCCAAAATTGTCGCCGTCACAGCAAGTTTTATCAGCTTACACAGGTCAAAATATTCCCGTGCTAGGAACGTGTAGCCTGCCTGCCTCTTTTCAAGGTGTTACGAAAACAGTTGCTTTTGTTGTTCTTCAGGCCAAATCTACGCAGAACATTTTTGGACTCGATGCTTTTGACTTGTTTGGTTTATCAATTCAAAGAGATGTGCTTCAAATTTCGTCAATAGTGCCTCAGGATAAAATCAATGCATTGTGTGACAAATATAGTGACCTGTTTTCTCCGGAACTAGGTTGTGCAAAAGACTTCGTGGCACATGTAACTTTAAAAGAATCTGCAGTTCCAAAGTTTCGTAAAGCTAGACCAGTGCCTATCGCCTTGCGTGATACAGTTGCCGAAGAACTTAAACGTTGGCAAGATAGTGGGGTGATTTCTCCTGTTTCTGCGAGTCAGTGGGCCTCGCCTATAGTAATTATACCCAAGCCGTCAGGAAAACTTCGTCTCTGTGCGGACTTCAAATCAACAGTGAACAGTCAAACAATTGTAGACACTTACCCTCTGCCCAGACCTGAGGAACTGATGGACAAATTAGGACAGTCTCGCTTCTTTTCCAAGATTGATTTAGCAGAGGCATACTTACAGATTCCACTTGATGACGAGTCAAAAAAGTTTTTCGTCATTAATACTCACATGGGCCTTTTTCAATTTCAACGCCTACCCTTTGGCAGTTCTTCCGCTCCCGCTATTTTTCAGCGTTTTTTGGAACAGCTGACAGTTTCTGTACCGTGTTGTTCGAACTATTTAGATGATATTGTGGTATCCGGACGTACAGTTGACGAACATTTAGCAAACCTGGAGTGCCTTTTCAAAGTTTTGACTGCAGCAGGTCTACGTTGCAATAAAGCAAAGTGTTCGTTTTTTCAAACTGAAATAGAGTACCTAGGCCATGTGATTAATGCCCAAGGAATTCATCCCTTACAGTCACATCTTCGAGCAATTAAAGACTTGCCTCCTCCTAAGAATGTGCACGAATTGCAAGCAGTAATGGGGAAGCTGAACTATTATTTCCGATTTATTCCCAATGCCTCTCAGATTGCAGCTCCACTGCATCACTTACGTAGGAAGAATGTTCCTTTTGTATGGTCTAAAGATTGTCAGGTTGCCTTTGACAAACTAAAGTCTGCACTACTCAGTGATGCATGTTTGATTCCCTTTGACCCCCAGAAGCCTGTAGTGTTAGCAGTTGACGCCTCGTCGTACGGTCTGGGTGTTCTCTCACATCGTATTGGATGTCACGATCGTCCTATTGCCTTTGCATCCAAGCTACTGACGCCGACGCAACAGAATTACAGTCAGATAGAAAAGGAGGCCTTAGCAATCAATTACGGCGTCACAAAGTTTCATCATTATCTGTATGGCAGAAAATTCTATTTGTTGACGGACCACAAGCCTCTCACGTCGTTGTTCTCACCCACAAAGCCAATTCCGCCACGAACGGCACAAAAGCTTCAGAGATGGTCCTTGATATTGTCTAATTATCAGTATGAGATTTTGTACCGACCTACCACTAAACATGCTAACGCGGACACACTTTCCCGACTTCCGGTTGGCCAGGATGTATCATTTGATTCTTCAGAAATGGCATGTTGTCAGATAGACTCCAGAGATGCTTCCGCTGTCGCAGACTTCCCTTTAAACTCTCGTCGGGTTGCACAGGAAACAGCTGCGGATGCAGACCTAAGTGTGGTAGCACGTTTTGTTCGCTTTGGTTGGCCTGCCAGAGCCAAAGACATTGATCGGCCTCTGGTTCGACGTTATTTTGCACACCGTCATGCATTATCTTTAAGTCAGGGTGTACTGTTGTTGCATACCGACAACGACCAAGCAAGAGTGATTGTTCCTCGTTCCCTGCAACGTGAAGTGTTACGCCTCCTGCATCAAGGACATTGGGGCATTGTTAGGACAAAGCAACTGGCCAGACGTCATTGTACCTGGGTTGGTATGGACGCTCAGATAGAGGACATGACGTCACAGTGTACTGGTTGTGCGGAGCATCAGGCGGCTCCACCGCAACGTTTTTCAGACTGGCCACGCCCCAAGGGGCCATGGCAACGTTTACACATTGACTTTGCCGGACCTTTCTGGAATACGCGATGGTTAATTGTTGTAGACGCTTTCAGCAAGTTTCCTTTTGTGATTGCCATGAACTCAACGACGGCGTCTAGTACAATCAGTGCCTTAACATCAGTGTTTTGCATCGAAGGCTTGCCTGAAACTATCGTCAGTGACAATGGACCTCAGTTTGTTAGTGCGGAATTTCAACAGTTTTGTCGTGTGAATGGCATTCAGCATATCACCACCGCACCTTTTCACCCTCAGTCCAATGGTGAAGCAGAACGTTTCGTTCGAACATTCAAGTCTCACATGGAAAAGATGAAAGGTCAGCACTCCAGGCAGCAAGCTCTTCAAATTTTCCTGTCTACGTATCGGTGCATGCCACGTGACGGCCCGTCTCCTGCCGAGCTGCTACACGGCCGCCGTCACCGCACTCTCCTTCACCTGCTGCAGCCTCCCACGCACCGAGTCGGTTCGTATGGCGCTACGCGTTTTCAGGTTTCCACGCCGGTGCTGTACAGGGTGTTTGCTGGAAACAAGAAGACATGGTTGCCGGGCACCATTCAACGCGTGCTTGGTAGCAATATGTTTATTGTACGTTCTTCCACAGGGTCGGAGCTGCGGCGCCACGCAAACCAATTGCGCCTGCACAGGCCGCGCGATCCTGTCTCCGGTTTCTTGATTCCAGACCCAGTTCACCGCCAGGGAGCACAGCCACATCGTTCGTCCCCGGACTACGAGATCCCTATGGACGTCGACGTACATCCGACGCAGTCGTCGCCGCCGCTGTCGCCGCCGCAGACGACAGCGTCACCGAGAGGGACTCCGGGACCGTGCGGGCCCCCCCAGCTTGGGCCACGCACCTCAGAAGAAGATGACCTGCTCCCTCTGGGCGGGGGCGGGCGCCCTTCCCCAGGTTTCGGCGGGTTCCCTGGAGGATCGCAAGGCGGATGCCGGGGCGCGGACGGCGTCTCGATCCCGGCCTCAGCTACGACGCCCGTCCCACCAGTAACGCCCCCGCCCAGGCCCTCCTCCCAGTGCCGTCGCCGTGGCCCTCAGCCCTACGCCACGACGGCGCGGCGGTTTGGGGGGGAGGGGTGTGGTGTCGCACAAGTACAAAGTGCGCGCCACCTACTTTCGCCGCGCGCCGCCATGCATGCACGGCGCGGCGTTCTTCCGACGACAGCCACGAGCGCCCTCTGGTGGAACCCCGCTCGTGGCCACCACGGAAAGACACCGGGCACTTCGCACTTCGCACTTCGGACTGAGATAGCAACGAGTTAGGACCTTCGTAATCAGATAGGCACCAGTGAAGACTTTGCTATTGTACAGGCACTAGGCAGGCCTCTAACAACTATGTATCAACATTCTGCCGTACTCTGTAAAAGTTAAGTATTGTTACATTCTGTGCAATATATATATCTTTCTAATTTACTCGAGTGTTTATAGTTTCTGGCTGCTCCCCTCCACCGACACCTACGACGAGGCTGGGACACAAAAGCGGCGACGAAGTCGGGACACAAAAGTTTTGTTCCTTCATCTTCGGAATCAAAGTCACAAGGACTTAAGTGCGGGGAGTGAGGTGGAAGGTACAGTACTTTCCAGTCCCATCCACCGAACAGAGCAGCCACAGCTTGGGCAGAGCCGCGGCGGAGCGGCCGAGCGCTTTGAGGCGCTATGCTCTGATGGGCGAGGCAGTTCCCCGTCGAGGGTTCGAATCTCCCCTCGGGCATGGATGAGTTTTCTTTTGTACAAGGTAGTTTATACATAGTTTGTAATTTAGGGAATGATGACCCCACAGTTAAGACAAAAAAACTTAATAAACATTTCAACATTTGGTTGCGCAGAAAGTGTTGCCGCTTTTTTCGAAAAGCTGGTCGCAGTAATACTGTGTATTAACGTTGGGATAACACTATCGCAGTCGTACATAGTGACACCGTTACATTTGACCGCTCGGTCACAAGTGACTGTTTCCCTCGGTTGTGCGCACGCCGGTGACGGGGACAAGCGAGTCCATTTGTTCGGAGGTAAGGTAGGTATGTAAACAACGTGAGCTGTCAGTGAAAATAGAAGATTCCACTGCATAGTGTCTCCACAGCAGTGTCGACACTATTTAAGATCCAAACCTCGTACATTTTATACTACGTATAGATTCATATATACGATGTTGGGGTTACCTTATCATTGGGATGGACAGTGTCTTGAAAGGAAGATATAAGATGATCATTAACAAGAGTAAAACGAATGTAATGGAATGCAACGTCAGAAAATCAGGCAATGCTGAAGGAATTAGATTAGGTAATGAGACAATAAAAGTAGTATACGAATTTTGTTATTTGGGTAGCAAGATAACTTCTGATGGTCGAAGTAAAGAAGATATAAAATATAGAATGGCTATGGGAAGTAATGCGTTTCTAAAGAAGCAAACTTGTTAATATCCAACATTAAGGTAAATGTTAGGAAGTTTTTTCTGAAATCATTTGTCTGGAGTGTAGCACTGTATGGCAGTGAAACGTGGACGATAGGGAGTTCAGATAAAAAGATGACAGAAGCTTTTGAAATGTGGTGCTACAGACGAATGATGAAAATTAGATGGGTAGATCACGTAACTAATGAGGAGGTGCTTAACCTAATAGGAGAGAAAAGGAGTTTCTGGTATATCCTGACGAAGAGAAGGGACAGATTGGATGGACACATTCTAAGACATCAAGGAATTGTCAACTTAGCATTAAAAGGAAGCGTGTGGGGTAAAAATCGTAGAGGAAGACCGAGGGACAAATACAGTAAGCAGATTCAGAAGGATGTATGTTGCCGAACGTATTCTCAGATGAAGAGACTTGCACAGGACAGGGTAGCGTGGAGAGCTGCATCAAACCAGTCTGCGGACTGAAGACCACAACAACAACGGTGTTACCGCCAAGCAACAACAACTCCGCATAGGATGGTCGTTCCACTCTTCCACACAAGAGGTGAGTATCAGGCAGCTCTTTATGGATAAGCCTGTCCACAATACTGCTGTGTTGCACAGTTAACGCTCAATCGCGAAAAAACAAAACCTTAGAAGCAACCGACCAGCACTTAAAAGGAAACTTGAGGTAACGATAGCATTTACTGTTGTTAACGGCAGTTTCTGTGGGTGTAGCTAGACGCTCATCGCATTACATCGACATTTGCATGGTTGTGCAATGTTTCTATCAGGGTAAGAAAACAAACGCAACTCTTTCGTCCTTTAACGATTCTTCAAAACCTCGTGATACCGAATGCCAAAATATTGAGAATGTATCCTTGATTAACCTATTAAATATGTCGTTCAAATTCCGCATTTCTGTGTTTTGTATAAATAATAATGGTCCCATAACATTTGATCGGAGAGTACCCTGAAATTCGTCCCATTTTGAGATTTTTGAGTGGCATGTTCAGTTCTGCCAGACTGATCGTCTTGCGTAACATATTTAAGTGATTTATGGCGCTGGTATGAATGAATCTTTGGAGCGACAAGTCTGAGAAATCACTTGCGTGGTAACATAAGCTCAGTTTATTTTTTCGTCGGGTATAGTAAGTAATAGGGGAGGTGACGAGTACGTTGCAGTTTAGGGTCTTCTATAGCGCAATGGTACTTATTTCCTATTTCCTTGCTCCTCTCCGTTTGCTAGTTACTTTCTTCCACAGATGCCTTGTTCATTCACTGGAGCACTGGTGATTCATTCTTTAATCGGCGCACTTAATATTCAGCGAGTTTCAGAACAGGAAATGTTTAAATTCTGTTTCCTGTTTTTCTAAGCTCTGTTATTCACTTGTATTCGTGCTCGCTTCTCGGACCAGCCAGAACTTGGAAATGTCGCCTACAGCAACCAGTGAAATATCCTATAAACATGGATGTATGATTTCATCGCTGAAGAACATTCCATTTCTTACAATATCATTTTTTAACTTGTTTGATATCTTCCTTTAAACATAGCTGACAAGAAGGCACATACTGTGCAAAAATACTCCTTAATAGACATCTACGTTAATACTCTTCAAGTCAAATTCAAGTGCATGGCAGAGGGTTCATCAAACTGCGTTTATGATCTTTCAAAATAAATAAATAAATTCAAATGTTTGTAGAGCTTATGGGACTTAACTACGAGGTCATCAGACCCTAAACTTACAAACTACTTATGAATTAGCTACTAATAAGGACGGCATAAAAATCCATGCCCGAGGGGCGATTCGAACCCCCGATCGTAGTGGCCGTGCAGACTGTGACTGGCACGCCGCAGACCGCTCGGCCACCGCGGCCGGCTATGATCTTTCTCTAACCCTCCGACTGTAAATGAAAATTCAGAAAATTTTGATTACATCTAACTGTGGCTCCATTTTAAGAAAAGGTAATGAGTCTGTTAAATACATAATATTTGCATAGCAAATGAGCTGCGGTTTTCAAGGGGCTACCTGCAAGTGACGATGTCTATCCATTTACTTATATGGATACTCTGCAAGTCACATTGAAGTATATGGCAGAGGTTTCATCGAATCACTTTTATGACATTTCTCTATAGTTCCATTATCTAATAGATCGCGAGAAAAAGGAACAATTAAATATTTCAGTTTCGATCTGATTTCTCTTATTTTATTTTGATGATCATGTCTTCCTATGTTGGAAGGTGCTAACAAGACACGTTCGCATTCGGAAGAAAAAGTTGGTGACAGAAATTTCGCATATAGATCTCGTCGCAACGAAAAATGCCTTTCTTTTAATGATTTCCACCCCAACCCGTGCATCATTTGCGTGACGCTATTCCCCCCCACCCCTATTTTGCGATAATACAAAACGAGCTGCCCTTCTCTGAACTTTCTTTAAATTGTCTGTCAGTTCTCCTTGATGGGAATCCCACATTGCGCAACAATAGTACAAAATAGGATGCACAAGTGTTGTGTACGCAGTTTCTTTAGTAGAGCTGTTGCATCTTCTAAGTGTTCTGCCAAAGAAACGTAGTCTTTGTTTCGCTTTCCCTACAATAATTTCTATGTGTACTTTCCAATTTAAGTTGTTCATAGTTGTTACTCCTAGGTATTTACCTGAATTGACGGTCTCTACATTTGACCGATTTATAGTGTAAATTAAGTTTATCGTATTACCCTTAGTGCTCATATGGATAACTTCACACTTCTGACTATTAAGTGTCAATTGCCATTAATAAAATGGATAGGCGTAATTCTCACAGTGTATTTCGCATATATGTTTCATCTCCATGTGTACGTTCTCAGAAATATTTGCCCTGTTTTTATGCAGCTACACTCATTGTAGAAGGAATATTTTCTTTACCTGTGTTCGACTGTTTCTTACATTATCATTGCTTCGTACCTCATACGTAATGTTGTGTCATTGGTAACAGATTTATTTAATTTCGCTAATTTTGTGAAGCCAGGTTTTCTTAATTGCGCAGTCATTTGTGCTGCACTTAATTACTTTCACCTTTATGTGATTTACTCTTAGTTTATATTCTGTGGACGTTGGTTTATATCATACAAGAAGTGCCATACTTACCTCTTGCATTGATTGAGGACGCCGAAAAATGAGAAACATCATCATCGTTATCTATTCTCCCTAAGTTTTGAATGCCACTTCTGAATCTGTTTTTTACACCGTTCATTGCTGCAACAGGTTTGAACAGCAACAAACAACGATCTAATGTCAAGCTTCCTCTATTTTTAATACGAGCACTTCTTCTCTGCCATCAGTTCTTAGTATTCGCTCTTACGCGCATTGACAACCAGAAACAACAAAAATATCGATTAAGTTTGTTGTTTTGCTGAACTACCGGTTTTTGTACTACAACAATACCATTTTCAGGCTCTATACATATAACGTACTACATCTACATACATACTCCGCAATTCACCGTATGGTGCGTGGCGAGGGTACACTGTAACACTACTAGGCATTTCCTTTCCTATTCCACTCTCAAATAGAACGAAGAAAAAAATAATGCCTATCTGCCTCCGTACGAGCCCTAATTTCTCTTGTCTTTGTGATCACCACGCGAAGTGTAAATAGGCGGCAGCAAGATCGTACTACACTCAGCTTTAAATTCCGACCCTCTAAATTTACTTAGAAATTCACGAAAAGAACGTCTTCCTTCCTCCAGCGATCCCCAATTGAGTTGCCGGAGCATTTCCGTGACACTTGCGCATTGGTCGAGCCTACCAGTAACCAACCTAGCTGCTCCCCTCTGAACTACCTCTATGTCTTCCTTTAAACTGATCTGCTGCGGGTCCCAAACACTTGAGAAATACTCAAGACGTGTCGTACAAGCGGTCTCTTTCTTCTGAAGTACATCTTCTCAAAATTCTCCCAATAAACCGCAGTCGGTTGTTCGCCTTACTCACAACTGTCCTTACATGTTCGTTCCATTTCATATCACTCTGCAATGTTACGCCTAGATATTTGAACGACGCGACAGCATCAAGAAGCTCACTACTAATGCTGTATTCGAACATTATGGGATTGTTTTTCCTTCTCATGCACATCACCTTACATTTTTCTACATTGAGAGCTAGCTGCCATTCTTCGCACCAACTAGAAATTTTGTCTAAGTCTTCTTGTATGCTATTACAGTCAGTTAAAGACGACACCCTCCCATACACCACAGCATCATCAGCAAACAGCCGCAAATTATAACTTACTCTGTCCATCATATCATTTACATAGATAGAAAATAACAGCGGTCCTATCACACTCCCCTGGGGCATGCCTGACGATACACTCGTGTCTGATGAACAGTCGTCATCGAGAAAAACGTACTGCGTTCTATTACTTAGGAAGTCTTCCAGCCAGTCACAAATCTGTGAACCTATTCCATAAGCTCGTATCTTCGTTAGCAGTCTGCAGTGTGGCACCGCGTCGAACGCCTTTTTGAAGTCGAGAAAAACACAATCCGCCTTTTGCCCTTCATCCATGGCTCGCAAGATGTCTTGGGAGAAAAGGGAAAGCTGAGTTTCAAATGAACGGTGTATCGTAAACCCGTGCTGATTCATAGAAAGAAGATTTTCCGTTTCAAGGAAATTTACTATATTCAAACTGAGAATATGCTCCAAAAGTTGCAAACCAGTGTTGTATTTATAATATCATAATCTACATATTTCATATAAAATATAAAGAACAATAAGTACAAATGACTAACAATCATCACTGAAGCAATATAATAAGTCATAATGAATGGTATAATAAAGGAGGTATTAAAATAAAATGACATTTATAAATAATATAAGAATAAAAGTATCTGAAATATATTACTTCTAAAACCAATGATGTTGATTGTATGTAATTCAAAAATTTCTTGAGACTGTTTGTGTCTTAAGATATCTTAGGCAGTAGTAGATAAGTACAAAAATATTTAAAATTATATAATAGGGTGAAATATACGAAATAGTGGTGTATGGGATTATTACTAGTATAATCATCAGTCGAAAGTAATGATAAAATGCATTATTTAGGGCAGTATATTAGTATTGAAGTGATGAGTGGTCATTCTAGTAAAAATTAGGCTTTTGACACCGTACCACACAAATCAAAATACGTGGTTATGGTATATCGCCCCAAATTTATGATTGGATAGGGGATTTCCTGTCAGAGAGGACACAGTTCGTAGTAATCGATGGTAAGGCATCGACAAAAACAGAAGTGATATCTGGTGTTCCACAGGGTAATGTTATTGGTCCTCTGCTGATCCTTATTTACATAAACGATTTAGGGGAAAATCTAAGTAGCACTCTTAGATTGCTTGGAGATTACGCCGTCATTTAACGTCTAGTAAAATCATCTGAAGATCAAAACCAACTTCAGAATGATCTGAATAAGATATCACTATGGTGTAAAAATTGGTAACTGACTCTAAATAATAAGAAGTGTGAAGTCGTTCATATGATTACGGAGAAAAAAAATCCGTTAAACTTTGTTAACAAGATAAATCAATCAAAAGTGAAGGCCGTAAACTCCACATAATACCTAGGAATTACCATTATTTCAGACTTAAATTGGAAAGAACATGTAGATAATGTCGTGAGAAAGGCGAACCAGAGAGTGAGTTTTTTTGGCAGAATCCTTAAAAGATGGAACACAACTACAAAATAAACTGCATACACTACGCTTGTCCGTCCTTTTTTGGAGTATTGCTGCCCAGTGTGAGATCCGTATCAGGTGAGTTTGACGGAGGACATCGAAAGAGTTGAGAGAAGGGCAGCTCGTTTCTTATTGTCACGATACAGCGTTACGGAAATGATACACGATCTGGAATGGGAATCATTACAACAATGGCGCTTATCGCTTCGGCGTGAGCTACTTACGAAACTCCAATCGCCAACATTCTCCTCCGAAAGCAAATTGTTGACACCCACTTACATAGATATAAATGACCATCAGAATAAAATACGAGAAATCAGAGCTCGAACGGAGATATTCAGGTGTTATTTCTTCCCGCGCGTTATTCGAGAATGGAATGGGAGATAAATAGTATAATGGTGGTTCGATTAACCCTCTGCTAGGCAATTAAATGTGATTTGCAGAGTATCCCATGTAGATATAGATGTAGAAGTTCCAACTGTCGCACAGCGTTAAATATTCATTGTTATGCAAATTGTGTGTTTGTATGAAGAAGTCTGTAGGTCTACGAAATGGCTATATGTTAGTAGGGCCGACTAATAAGGAAAATATAGAAAAGGCAAATGTTTCTGAACAGACCTGACTAGTTGTACAATTAGTTCGCAACCATTAAATCATTTATCTACGTCAGTGCACTATGCAGCTGTGTTACTACGTCGTGGCTCTTGACCGATTGTGACAAATAGCGAAATAAATGGTTAAAAGTAGCTATCAGTGAAGTAAGTAATACAGGGTACTACAAAAAGGTACGGCCAAACTTCCAGGAAACATTCCTCACACACAAAGAAAGAAAATATGTTATGTGGACATGTGTCAGGAACCGCTTAATTTTCATGTTAGAGCTCATTTGGATTGTTGGATGAACCATTCGCATAAGTGTACACGTGGAGGCCAATTAGCTGCTGATAGTGCCTGCACATGCTGTACATGGTACGGAAACAACTGGTTGTCCCGTAGCACTCTCCATACAGTGACGTGGTCAACGTTACCTTGTACTGCAGCAACTTCTCTGACGCTGACATTAGGGTTATCGTCAACTGCACGATGAATTGCCTCGTCCATTGCAGATGTCCTCGTCATCCTAGGTCTTCCCCAGTCGCGAGTCATAGGCTGGAATGTTCCGTGCTCCCTAAGACGCCGATCAATTGCTTCGAACGTCTTCCTGTCGGGACACCTTTGTTCTGGAAATCTGTCTCGATACAAACGTACCGCGCCACGGCTATTACTCCGTGCTAATTCATACATCAAATGGGCATCTGCCAACTCCGCATTTGTAAACATTGCACTGACTGCAAAACCACGTTCGTGATGAACACTAACCACTTGATGCTACGTACTGATGTGCTTGATGCTAGTACTGTAGAGCAATGAGTCGCATGTCAACAGAAGCACTGAAGTCAACATTACCTTCCATCAATTGGGCCAACTGGCGGTGAATCGAGAACGTATAGTACATACTAACGAAACAATTGGGTATTTTGACAATTGTCTGCACGAATTATTTCAATTTACATTTAAAGAGAAAGACTAAAATGAGCTCTAACATGGAAATTAAGCGTTTCCGGACACATGTCCAGATAACATATTTTCTTTCTTTGCGTGTGAGGAATGTTTCCTTAAAGTTTGGCCGTACCTTTCTCTAACACCTGTATATTTGACACCAAATTTGACGGAATACGTACTCCAGTCTATTCTTAAGTCATCCATATTCCAAACAATGTTGCGTGGTAGCCTGAAACCACAGAGGTAGGCCAGCTGAATCAGCCTGTGTGCGACTGGTCGTTTGGACGTCGTTGTTTGCTCTTAAGCAATCCAGGTCAGATTCGTGAAGGAGGTCAGTGGTGATGGCCAGGTGGGCGTAATGAATGGCCTCCAGCCTGCAGCACGCGAAAGGCGGAGGCGGCTGTAGGCACTGCGCACAGGCTGCGTGACTAAGGGCAGTTGCAGTTTCCCTACACTCTCCCCCTCTGCCCTACACCACACTGCAGCATTCTCTGAATACAAGAGGGAACAGCTCGCCGCTATCTGCAATCGCCGATCAGAGTCGTAGCGGTTCTATTGCCGGCCACTTTCTGACCAGCATGAATCTGGCAGACCATAGTCGGGTCACAGTTGTAGAACCCAGCGGTTTTACTCTCGTCTACATCTATGCACCCGTATGAGTAACAATTCAGACGGGAAACCAGTACTAAGCAAAGAGGGCAAAGCTGAACTGTGGAAGGAATAATTATATAGAGTGCCTATACAAAGTAAATAAACTTGAAGGCCGTATTCTAGAAATGGAGGACAAAGTGGAGGAAGGTGAGATAGGAGATATGATACTGCGAGAAGAATTTGACAGAGCGCTGAAGGACTTTAGTCGAAACAAGGCCCCTGGAGTAGATGATATTCTGTCTGAACTGCTGATATCGTTGGGAGAGCAAGTCGTGAAAAAAAAATTGTATCGCCTGGTATGCAGGATGTATGAGACAGGGGAAATAACCCGCAGACTTCAAGAAGGATATTGTAATTCCAATTCCAAAGAAAGCGAGTGCGGACAAGTGTGACAATTACAGAACTATCAGTTTAATAAGTCATGGTGAGAAATACTAACACGAAATATTTACAGACGAATGGAAAAACTGCTGCACCCGACTTCGGGGAAGATCAGTTTGGATTTAGGAGAAATGTAGGAACACGGGAGGCAATACTTACATTACGACTTATCTTAGAAGATGGGCTAAGGAAAGGGAAACCTACGTTTTTAGCGTTTGTCGATTTGGAGAAAGCTTTTGATAATGTCGACTGGAATAACTCCTCGAAATTCTGAAGGTAGCAGGGGTAAAATACAGGGAGCGAAGAGTTACAGTGGTTATTAGAGTCGAAGGGACGCAGAGGTTGGGAAGGGAGTAAGACAGGGTTGTAGCCTTTACCCAATGTTGTTCAATCTGTACATTGAACAGTCAGTGAAGGAATGGAAGGAGAAATTTGGAGAGGGCATTAAAATGCAGGGGGAAGAAATAAAAACATTGCGGTTTGCCGATGATATAGTAATTCTGTCAGAGACCGCAAAAGATCTGGAAGAGCAATTGAATGGAATGGACAGGAAGGAAGATAGAAGATGAACATTAACAAGAGTAAAACGAAGGTAATGGAATACAATGTCAGAAAATCAGGCGATGCTGAAGGAATTAGATTAGGTAATGAGACAATAAAAGTAGTAGATGAATTTTGTTATTTGGGTACCAAGATAACTTCTGATGTCAGAAGTACAGAAGATATAAAATGCAGAATGGGTATGTGAAGAAAAGCCTTTCTGAAGGAGCGAAACTTGCTGACATCCAATATTAACTTAAATGTTAGAAAGTCCTTTCTGAAAGCATTTGTCTGGAGTGAAACGTGGACTATAAGAAGATCAGATAAAAAGATGTATGAACATATGATGATGGCATCCTCTCGGGTAAAATATTCCGGAGGTAAAATAGTCCCCCATTCGGATCTCCGGGCGGGGACTACTCAGGAGGATGTGATCATCAGGAAAGACAATACTGGCATTCTACGGGTCGGAGCGTGGAATGTTAGATCCCTTAATCGGGTAGGAAAATTAGAAAATTTAAAAAGGGAAATGGATAGGTTGAAGTTAGATATAGTGGGGATTAGTGAAGTTCGGCAGGATGAACAGGATTTCTGGTCAGGTGAGTACAGGATTATAAATACAAAATCAATTGGGGGTATCACAGGAGTAGGATTGATAATGAATAAGAAAATAGGAATGCGGGTAAACTACTATGACCAGCACAGTGATCGCATTATCACTGTCAAGATAGATACGTAGCCAACACCGACAACAGTAGTACAAGTTTATATGCCAACTAGCTCTGCTGATGATGAGGAACTCGAAGAAATATATGAGGAGCTAAAGGAAATTATTCAGACAATTAAGGGAGAGGAAAACTTAATTGTTATGGGAGACTGGAATTCGGTAGTAGGACAAGGAAGGGAAGGGAAGATAGTAGGTGAATATGGTCTGGGCAAAAGGAATGAAAGAGGAAGCCGCCTGGTAGAATTTTGCACAGAACATAATTTAGTTGTAACAAACACCTGGTTCAAGAATCACAAAAGAAGGTTGTATACGTGGAAGAGACCAGGAGACACAGGGAGATACCAGATAGATTTTATAATGGTAAGACATAGATTTCGGAACCAGGTTTTACAGTGTAAGACGTACCCAGGGGCAGATATAGACTCTGACCATAAATTGTTGGTTATGAACTGTAGGCTGAAACTAAAGAAACTACAAAAAGGTAGGAAAACAAGGAGATGGGACCTGGATAAATTGAAGGAATCTGAGGTTCTTAAGAATTTCAGAGGGAGCTTTAGGCAACAATTGACAGAAACGGGAGGAAATAAAACAGAGGAGGAATGGGTAGCATTGAGAGATGAAATAGTGAAGGCAGCAGAGGACAAAATAGGTAGGAAGACAAGACCTACAAAAAAATCCTTGGATATCACAGGACATACTAAATTTAATCGATGAAAGGAGAAAATATAAAAATGCAGTAAATGAAACAGGCAAAATGGAGTACAGAATGAGATTGACAGGAAGTGCAAAGTGGCTAAGCAGGAGTGACTAGAAGGCAAATGCAAGGATGTAGAAGAACGTATAAATTGGGGAAAAATAGATACAGCCTACAGGAAAATAAAAGAAACATTTGGAGATAAGAAAAACAACTCTATGAATATCAAGGACACTGATGGAAAACCAGTTCTCAGCAAAGAACGGAAAGCTGAAAGGTGGAAAGAGTATATAGAGGGGCTCTACAAAGGAAATGAACTTCGAGACAATATTGTAGGAAGGGGAGAGGATGTAGATGAAGATGAAATAGGAGATACTGTACTGAGAGAAGAATTTGACAGAGCCCTGAAAGACCTAAGTCGAAACAAGGCCCCTGGAGTAGATGATATTCCCTCGGAGCTACTGAAGTCTCTGGGAGAGCCAGCCATGACAAACCTGTTTCACCTGGTGTGTAAGATGTATGACACAGGCGAAGTACCCTCAGACTTTAAGAAAAATGTTATAATCCCCATTCCAAAGAAATCAGGTGCAGACAGGTGTGAAAACTACAGAACCATCAGTTTAATAAGTCATGGTTGCAAAATATTAACACGAATTATATACGGAAGGATGGAAAAATTGGTAGAAGCCGACCTCGGGGAAGATCAGTTTGGGTTCAGGAGAAATGTTGGAACTCGGGAGGCAATACTCACTTTACGGCTTAACCTAAAAGATTGATTAAGAAAGGCAAACCTACATTTCTTGCTTTTGTAGATTTGGAGAAGGCTTTTGACAATGTTGATTGGAATAAACTCTTTCAAGTTCTGAAGCAAGCAGGAGTAAAATATAGGGAGCGTAAGGTTATTTACAACTTGTACAAAAACCAGACAGCGGTTGTCAGAGTTGAAGGGCATGAAATAGATGCAGTGCTTGGAAAGGAAGTAAGACAAGGTTGTAGCCTTTCTCCAATGTTATTCAATTTGTATATTGAGCAAGCTATAAAGGAAAGCTAGGAGAAATTTGAAATAGGGATTAAAGTTCAGGGGGAAGAATTAAAAACATTGCGTTTTGCCGACGACATAGTAATTCTGTCAGATACAGCAAAGGACCTGGAAGAGCAATTGAACGGAATGGACAGTGTGCTGAAAGGTGCATATAAGATGAACATTAACAAGAGCAAAACTAGGGTAATGGAGTGCAGTGTAAGAAAATCAGGTGATGCTGAAGGAATTAGATTAGGAAACGAAGCAATAAAGGAGGTAGATGAGTTTTGTTACTTGGGCAGTAAAATAACAAATGATGGTCGCAGTACAGAGGATATAAAATGCAGAATGGCAATGGCTAGAAAAGCGTTCTTGAAAAAGAGAAATTTATTGACCTCGAATATTGATTTAAGCCTAAGGAAGTCCTTTCTGAAGGCATTTGTGTGGAGTGTTGCCTTGTATGTGAGTGAGACATGGACGATAAACAGTGTGGACAGGAAGAGGATTGAGGCTTTTGAAATATGGTGCTACAGAAGAATGCTGAAGATTAGGTGGGTGGATCGCGTAACTAATGAGGAGGTACTGAACAGAATTGGGGGGAAAAGAAATTTCTGGCACACCTTGACTAAAAGAAGGGATAGATTGGTAGGACACATTCTTAGACATCAAGGAACTGTGAACTTAGCGTTGGAGGGAAGTGTGTGGGGAAAAAATAGCAGAGGAAGACCAAGAGATGGATACAGTAAGCAGATTCAGACAGATGTAGGTTGCCGTTCTTATGTGGAGATGAAGAGGCTTGCTCAGGATATGGTATTGTGGAGAGCTGCATCAAACCAGTCTCCGGACTGAAGACCACAACAACAGAAGCTTTTGAAATGTGGTGCTACAGACGAATGATGAAAATTAGATGGGTAGATCACGTAACTAATGAGGAGGTGCTTAGCCATATTGAGGAGAAAAGGAGTTTCTGGCATATCCTGACTAAGAGAAGGGATAGATTGGTTGGATACCTTCTGAGACATCAAGGAATTGTCAACTTAGCATTAGAAGGAAGCGTGTGGGGTAAAAATCGTAGAGGGAGACCGAGGGACGAATACAGTAAGCAGACTGAAAAGGGTGTAGGTTGCCGAACGTGTTCTCAGATGAAGAGACTTGCAGAGGACAGGGTAGCGTGGAGAACTGCATCAAACCAGTCTGCGGACTGAAGACCACAGACCCCACCAGACCAGATATTGGTATCAACTTAGTTTTTGCAAGTGGGTATGTAGTAATTACTATCACTAGTGTCGTAGTTTTCGGAGAGACGAATTCAAAAGCGTTTCGCCCTTCGAAATCCAATAAGTAGTCTGATGGGGCGCTCCAGCATGACTCAACTAAGACTCTAATTATAATTTCTTAATAGTTGAGAAAAATTTTAAAAATCCCAATCACATTGTGCTATATACCTTTCGACATCAACTGGAAGGTAAAGGGTGTGGCATTGCGGGATGATTTATCAGTTAAGTGTTCAAACGTTTGTAAAGCTTATGGGACTTAACTACGGGGTCATCAGTCCCTAAACTTACAAACTACTTATGAACTACTTACGAACTAGGACGGCACAAATATCCATGCCCGAGGGGGGATTCGAACTCCCGACCGTAATGGCCGTGCAGACCGTGACTGGAGCGCCTCAGTCCCCTCGGCCACCGCGGCCGGCGATTTATCAGTTAACTACGGCAACAGTCCTGAAGTTCTTTCTGCCAGAGCCTGGAAAGAAAGGTGAATGTCACCATTAGTCAGCATCCTTTTGGGCGTACAACTGAACTGCACTTAGACTTTCTCATTTCTCTTGTTTTTTTAAATACATTATTTTGAGCTACCCAACACTTGTCACACGTGAACAAGACAGAATACAAGCTCCTTACTCTCTCTGCCTATTTATTCCAGCATCGCGGGGGTGCAACACTGTTTCCTCCTTATCCGGCTTGATGCATTTCCTTATTTTGGTATGAAATCACGGACTTCCACATAAGACAACAATCGGATTGATGTTGAAACCAAATAAATCCTGAGTTCTAGTGTAGTTTCTCCGAAACAAATTATTTTACGGGGGTGAAATGTCGTTGAATACGTCACTAGCAGCAGTAATTACTAGAAACCCATTTTAAAAAACGAAGTTGATAGCAATATCTATGTAATTAATGCAGAGCTTTCCAAACTGGGTGTCGCGATACCCTGAGGTGTCGCGTAGTAGTATCAAGGGTGTCGCGAGACTAAAAAATTTAGACTAAAAAAAACTTGTCATAAAATAACACAAAATATCCTTATCTTCAAACTACCCTGAAGACTCGCTTGCAGCTAATCATCCTTCTCTTCATTCAGTGCACCACAGATCACGT
Source organism: Locusta migratoria (assembly GCA_026315105.1). Classification (NCBI taxonomy): domain Eukaryota; kingdom Metazoa; phylum Arthropoda; class Insecta; order Orthoptera; family Acrididae; genus Locusta; species Locusta migratoria. The sequence continues at coordinate 106,317,371 of CM048745.1, read as the reverse complement.
ATAAAGGAATGAACGGTGCACATTAATTACGTGCTCAGCCGCTAGGCGGCAGCTCTGCTACAGCGGCAGTAGACACTCAGGGTTCGTAAAGCAGCTGTCAGTTGCCAGATTCCAGGAAACTGCGCATGCGCAGAATTGCTGCTGTTACTCGATAACAGCTCTTCCTAAGCGCAGTTTGCTGGAACTGGCAGCTGCTTGAACGAGCCTTCACTGTAGTCTGCTTTCCTGCTCAAAAAGCTGCACCAGTGCCTTCTTTAATGGATTTATCAAAGCCACGTCACCCTCGGTATCGTTTCAGATTGTAAAAGTAGTCACAATTGTCCACTGACTAAAGCTATTCAGTAGCGATGTTTAGTATGGAGTATGGTCGGATGATTAACAGAGAGTAGTATTTTAAATGCAGTGATCGTTGGTTTGAACCCTGGTATCCGTTTATATTTTTTTTCGAGACTTCCGAGGCCGTGGTGATGTAAGAACCTAAAAATAGAACTTAAATAATAATTTATCTCTTGTCATAAATACATCCCCTTTATTTCTGAAAATAATGTGATAATATTGAACTGAAAGCTAACAGCCACTGTGCTGTCTAAAAAATGTTAAAATATTTGTAAATCTATCGAAACACACACACACACACACACACACACACACACACACAACGCACCGCTTGCAAAGGTGGCACAGTGGTATCACAAGGACTCGCATTCGGGAGGACGGTGGTTCAAATCCACCTCCGGCTATCCAGATTTAGGTTTTCCGTGATTTCCCTAAATCCCTCCGGGTGGTTCCTGTCAAAGGGCACGGTCGATTTCCTACCCCATCCTTACCCAAAACTCAGAGTCGACGGGACGTTAAACCCTAAGCTTCCTTCCTCCTTCCACCGTTTGCAAGTGCCTCATCTGTTCTTGTCTTTTACATTTGAATAACACAGACGTCATTGTACACTTTTTAGTTAATATTTTCGCACTGCTGTGAGGAGGAATTTTTCTTAACAGAATTCGGAAGCTTCTGGAAACATAGGTGCAGTGATCTAAAGATGATTCCTGCCGGATAAGAAACAGAAAAATGTAATATAATTGAAACGCGAGTTCACCTGATTTAGTAACTGTGATGTGAACACAGCCAAGGACGAATTTTATTGCATGTTCAGTTGTTAAATACAGTGAGAAAATGAACTTACATAAAATAAATGTATTTCCTCCTAGCGCAAATTCATATGACGACCGCTGATTTTATATGCTAACTTTTATTGACGTACCAGAAAGAGATTATGGAAACTACTTGAAATGTACGTCGTGATGTTGAAATGAACAGCTTTTGTCGGAGCTGTGATATATTCGACACGCAGTCCAGCATTTAATCTTGCTCCGTGACTGATTACCTGTCACTGGTGGAATAGAGACGTCACCCGCTGCTTTCCATCTCGTAGAAGTGCTCTGAGCTCGCAAAATGGGGACTCGTTTATTAAACTCTGAGACTGTGATAAATCTGACCTGTGAATGCTAGTGTGACACAGACCTAATGTAACGAAAATCAATATCTATTTGTACTTAACGCGCTGCTGTACCACTGAACCGATTGCGATAAAACTGTCTCATCTTATTGCTTGCTTTACGAGAAGGTTGTACACATCCTACAATAAAGAAAGTACAGTCCATGATTTAAGATACCTCACAGCAATCTACAGATTTATTCAGATTTCATTGAAAGTTTTCATAATTTGTCGTTCAGGAGTAACGGATGTAGTGAATGGCGGGTGGTACCCTTACAAAAGAATTGGACATGGTTTAACTGAAAAGTGGAATACATACATAAATACCCGGCAACGGTGGGCTTCCGAGCGAAATACATAACATACTGAGCAATTAACATAAGTTAATATCATGACTAATTACACTAGCATTAACAAAAGAGAGGCTACTGAAGCACATAATTATGCACAATCAATTGTCAATAAAATAATTGTCGGATAAGTGTAAAAAAAAAAAGTAAAAAGAGGTAAAGGCCCGAACAGGATTCGAACTCGGGTCGTCTGTGTGGCAGTGAAGCGCCTAAGTAACTACACCAGACGGACTCATATTCACCTGTAGCTTTGTACATGTTACGCGCTAGACTTTGATCTCGATTTTCAAGGAAACCAAACTGGAATTCAGAAGTCAGTGTACCTCACATGTCAGTGTTGAAGTCGCTAAAACGGATTCCTGACTCCTCGTCTTTCAATTTCAGTGTAGTAGATCTGTATAAATCATCTTTTAATAAGTTTTATTTTCGTGTCGTGTCTGCTCTTTCGGAAATGTCCGAAAGAACAGACACCACACCTGCCCCGCAGCCAAATTGCATTTGCAAATTAATGATAAAGGAGAGGAAGGAAGAAGGATTGGAAGGAAAGGATTGACAGTGGCTGCTGTAGGGCTTTGAAATGAAACAATGGCGACAAGTGAAAATGTGAGCCGGACCGAGAATCGAACCCGGATCTCCCGCTTTGCGGCAGCAGTCGCCTTAACAGCTTGGCACCCGTGCTCGCCTCCCGTCCGTCTCAAACACCCACAAGTCGTACACTATGAACGATAGGGGCGCTACAGCAAGAGCGTGCGACTTTTAGGAGTTTGAGACGGACGGTAGGCGAGCACGGGTGCCCAGCTGTTAAGGCGACTCCTGGCGCAAAGTGGGAGACCCGAGTTCGATTGCCGGTCCGGGTCACATTTTCAAAATGTTCAAATGTTTGTATAGTCTATGGGACTTAACTACGGGGTCATCAGTCCCTAAACTTACAAACTACTTATGAACTACTTACGGACTAGGACGGCACAAATATCCATGCCCGGGGGGGATTCGAACCCCCGACCGTAGTGGCCGTGCAGACCGTGACTGGAGCGCCTCAGTCTCCTCGGCCACCGCGGCCGGCAGGTCACATTTTCACATGTCGCCATTGTTTCATTTCAATGCCCTACAGCAGCCGCTGTCAATCCTTTCCTTCCTAATCTTTCTTCCTTCCACTCCTTTATGATTAATTTGAAAATTTTCATACGTTGTTGTCGAGGAACGCCACTGGGAATGAAAGGGCACTTTCCACTATTCTAACGTCCTTGCTAGAAAACGTACACTGGGAAACAAGACACAGGAACCAAGATAGAAGTCGACACGGCTCAAAATGCAAAATGGCACCCCCGGAAGAAAGTCTGTAAGAGCCGTCTGAAATAAATTTGTAAGAGATCCGAAACCGGTCACGTTTGGATTCAAATAACCCTGTATAACCCTGATTGGTTTGTATGTCTATCGGATTCAACTGCGTGGGTATTAGTCTGTAGCTTACAAACTACTTAAACTAACAAAATACCAAGTATGGTACAAACGAATTTTGATGGGTAACATGTACGTCGTGCGGGAATTCCTCCAGATCATCAAGCTGAAAGTATTTATTCCATTGCGCCTTGGTTTCCACGAAAATCTAGATCAAAGTCTAGCGCGCAACACATTTATATGTACAAAGGCAGAGGTCAATGTGAGTCAGTCTGGTGTAGTTAGTAAGACGCTTGACTGCCACACAGACGACCCGAGTTCGAATGCTGTTCGGGCCTTTACCTCTTTTTTTTTTTTACACTTATTCGACGATTATATTATTGACGATTGATTGTGCATAATTATTTGTTTTAGTAGCCTCTCTTTTGTTAATGCTTGTGTAATTGGTCATGATATTAACTTATGTTAATTGCTCAATATGTTATGTATTGCGCGACGATTATTTTATTTATTTTGAATCATACTTTTACGGCGATTGAAAGATATTTCTAAATCAGTACACCGTCTGCAGTTATCACCTATAACATTTGCGCAGCATTTGCTAGCTACGTTTACAGTCCCCCCCCTCCCCCCATTGTTGTTACACCGTCGTATGCAGTGTGTGTACTCTTGATGCGTCGCAGCGGATTATTATTATTATGCTGCGGCCAGTCATTCGTAGCGTATCGTTCACGAAGTGTAACAGGGAGCAAACATGCGCAGTGATAGAAATAGGCCCATCACACGAATCAATCGTGGGACAAGAGAAGAAAAATGTTCTTAGCTGGATTTGAACTCGGGTCGTCTGTATAACGGCGAAACTCCTTGCTGTTTTTTTTTTTTTAATATAAAAAGTAGTAATTACAATTTTTTAAAATTGTTCTGTTGCTAGGTATCGAACCTGGGTCTCCTGCATGTAAGCCTAGCACCTTGCCGATTTTTTGTTTTATTTTTTTTTAATTTCTTTTTTTTATAATTATTTTAACCACTTTCTTTGTTTCTACAAAAGAAGATGAATCTAAAGTGCCACCGCCACTTTGACCCTAATAAAAAAAGAACCTCAACGTCTTCAGGCGTTGGCGCCTACCTAAACCTACCCCTGTAAAATACCTAACGAGGGAAAGGAAAGAGAATGTGTCGTAGATAAGAACGAAACAAAGTAAATGTCTTTATCCTTATTATTATGACGTTTTTGTGATTAATTTGGACTTTTCTATCGGTCCATAGGAGCAATCACAGTAGAAGCGGCTTTGAGTTAGTCTTCTCGTGAATTGCTTTTCGTTGTGTTCCACAATCAATTTGATTGTCTTGTCGTCGATTAGTCGATTATTGTCATCCGTTTCGGCGTCTCGTGACCCAAAGCGCTCCACTACATGCTCCGCGGTACAATTTAATGGTACCAGGAGATTCTAGTCCTCCAGAATCTGATTTTTAATGTATTGATATTAGTAACAGAAGTGGAAAGAGTGAACTGGACAATGTGAGACTATTACTACACCCCATGGAACAGAAGTCTGGCGTCCAGTTGCCATGAACTAAAACGAAGTATTCATTCTTCAGGTGCTAACACAAATCTTGAGGGTGCGGGAGAAGTGAGTATGTCTTCACAATAAGTGAATTAATAAATGTACCTCTTTATAAGTAAAGTTCAGTCCTTCTGCAATAATAAAGTGTCCTGTTCCTTTATATCTATCGTATAGACATCGGGGCTTCTACGTGTCCTTCTGATTGCGCGGTACTCTTGTGTATTTAATCTTTTCTTTAGTTTCGTTTGCGTATTACACCACACTGACTCACGTACCGACGGTAACTTAGTACATGTAGAGGTGTTATGCAATAGACTTTGATCTCTATTTTCGTGGAAACCGAGGCGCATTTAAACAAATCCTTTTAGCTTGGTGGCCTGCCACATACCTGCGACCCATCAAAATTCGTTTGAACCATACTTGTTGTTCCCCTTGTAAGTTAACCTAACCTAAGGACAATCCAAACACCCATGTCCGTGGGGGGACTCGACCCCACGACGGTCAATGACCGTGCGCACCGCAGCACGGCAGCCCAATGTGCACGGCTATTCCGCCGTGACTACTATTTTAAATTACCGAACTTAGTCTCTTAAATTACCCGTGTTGCAGAGGAATATTTGTGCACCAGTGGTGAGTACAAGGTAGACAATTACTGTGTGTGTGTGTGTGTGTGTGTGTGTGTGTGTGTGTGTGAGAGAGAGAGAGAGAGAGAGAGAGAGAGAGAGAGAGAGAGAGAGAGAGAGCGGCTGACGTCACAGGCCACTGAATTCCCGAGATTCTGGCAACGGCGGTGTCGCCGTGTTTGTTTTCATTAACGGGCCCCGGTCAGCGCCATGAATTACGCGGCGCATTATACATCGAAATAACGTAACGGCTCTCAGCGCACCTCTGGCCTCCGATATATGGATTTCCGATGCCGGTGGGCACCGCCAGATATTCGGATGGCCCTAATTTTGCCAACATATTCTGGAAATATGCCATTCGATATCGGCGTTGCAGTTTCTGAAGGAACGCCAGAAATAATGGCGGCTGCGGCATTCCCCGCGGTTGAATAGCAGTCGGCGCTTTCCTGCCGTCTCCCGCCTACCTGTGTCGCGCGAGAGCTTTTTCAATTTCCTCTTTCGAGAAGTGAAGAAAAATGGGATAATACTTATCAGATTTACTTTAACGTATTTCTGTACTCAGTTACGTCCGCAAGGGTGTTCGAAAAGCTCAGGTGTACAAAGTAAGAGACGATACTCCCTTTACACTCGTTCATACCAGTAGACTTGGGTTTTATGAAATAATTTTACCTTAGTAGTCGCTTTTCACAAATATTTTATTGAAACGGCTTTTAAGCAAATTGCTTGGTTATGGGTTATCGCGTCAACTTTGCGATTGGATGGGGGATTTCCTGTCAGAGAGGACACAGTTCGTAGTAATCGATGGTAAGGCATCGAATAAAACAGAGGTGATATCGGGTGTTCCACAGGGTAGTGTTATTAGTCCTCTGCTGTTCCTTATTTACATAAACGATTTAGGGGAAAATCTAAGTAGCTCTCTTAAGTTGTTTGCAGATGAGGCCGTCATTTACCGTCTAGTAAAATCAGCTGAAGATCAAAACCAACTGCAGAACGATCTGAATAAGATATCACTATGGTGTAAAAGTTGGCATTTGACTCTAAATAATGAGAAGTGTGAAGTCGTCCACATGAGTACGAAAAGAAATCCGTTAAACTTTATTTACAAGATAAATCAATCAGAAGTGAAGGCTGTAAACTCCACAAAATACCTAGGAATTACTATTACTTCAGACTTAACTGGAAAGATCACGTAGATAATGTCATCGGAAAGGCGAACCAAAGAGTGAGTTTTATTGGCAGCACCCATAAAACATGCAACAGAACTACTAAAGAGGCTGCAAACAACAACCGCGCAAATCGCTGCGGCGTGGGCTACTTACGAAACTCCAATCGCCAACATTCTCCTCCGGATGAGAAAAATATATTGTTGACTCCCACTTACGTAGGTAGAAATGATTGTCAGAATAAAATACGAGAAATCAGAGCTCGAACGAAGTGATTCAGGTGTTCTTTCTTCCCGCACGCTATTCGAGAATGGAATGGGACAAATAGGATAATGATGGTTCGATTAACCCTCTGCGAGGCACTGAAATGTGATTTGCAGAGTATCCCATGTAGATGTAGAACGAAAATAATATATAATCTTCAAGGACTTCATTAGGCATAAATCGTTGCTGAGACATTTCATGAAAGCTATCCACAGAGTCAAGAGCCTGCAAGGATATCGGATTTCAGACCGTTTACCCAGTGGCCCAAGGTCTGCACTGACCTTTGTGTATTCGTGCGGATCACACTAATCACCCACCCTGGTTTGTACTGTCATTGTTTATTTGTTTTGGCATCAATGTGTGCAAGGCACCAGGAATCTGTGGCAGAGGAAATGAGACACTGTGTAGTCACACATCCCAATTGGAATTTGTCCTTCATGAGGGTAGTTCCCGTATGTTTTGGCTGGACATGTATGTCCTCTATGCGACTTTTCGTATAAGTATTTTGAATGACTTTTTCTTTCATATAACGTTTTAGCACTCATCGTATCATATAAATTATATTCTATTTACATCATCATGTAGTTTGTGTTTTGATTGAAATACCTCGTTTCGAATCAACGCGATCGGTCATGTAATAGTAGCCTTTTTTTAAGGGAAATGAGTTTCGTTTTTTATGATAATAATTTATTTATTGTTTTTATATTTTACAGATAACATAATTACTCCTAGCAAGGAACGAATTTAGTTACTTGAGTGACTCTTGCGAGAGCGGCTATTCCAGATTGCAACTGAAATACAATACAGCCACACACAATATTCTAAAAATCCATATAAAATCAGGGAATGATCATACGGCAAATATTATTATATTAATGGATTCAGGTGACATTGGAGAATCAAACGCCGTAATTATAATTTCAATATCCCTTAAAGACAAAAAAGCCGATAAATTTCAGTACTACAATAATAGCATTATAAGACTTATATTTACAATTATTGATACATAGTGTTTATCACTAAGAGTTTAAGAAGCAAATGGGCAGCATTTCACCACTCTAACTATCTTGAAAGACGCACCACGTTATTTCCGTATTCTTTCAATAATCTTTGTTTTACTCTCTTGTTCTGTTTTTCGTTGAGATAATAATATTCCAGTGGCAGAACATAGATTCCACCACAGAAACACAACACATGATCCCATCAAACCGCATTACTTTTATATGTGTATTTTATTATGTTTAATATTATTCTTAGTGACATTCATTTTATGTAAGACTACCACTTAAATATCTGATGACCGACTAAAAATAGTAAATATGCAGCAAATAATTTATACACAAACAATTATATGTATTTGTGGACAAGAACTGAATATATTTGCATAAAAAGCCATGATAAAAAGTATTAATTTTTTAACTATATTACGACGACGGCAATATATAATGAACGGTGATACGCCACGCTTAATAGCTACCTGAGCAAAGAGCTTCAGTCGCAACCAATTTTAGTATTGTTAAATATGTATTTGTTTGTTAAATGTAAACAACATTTGTAGAAAGGTGATCGAAGAATTTAATTCTGTGGTATTCAACTGTATAATGTTTTGGAAGGGAAATTGTATTTTAAAAGATGAGGCCTTAGGGTGCACGGAAGGATACAATTTTGGGAGCAGGTAGAGCGCGCTTACGAACGCGTGGGAAGGGACTCGTAACTTGGACTTGGAGGTGAAAGGTTGTGACGCTTGTAGGTCTGAAGCCGCGTTAAGAACTTGTGATCTGAAGAGAGAGGCATGTGTGGATTTAGAAAATTTACGGGACTGTGACTACATATCTTAGTCTCCGGTTGAAAAGCGGTAAAATATGGACGGTAGTAGGGCTGTGGAACTGTGATAATTCAGCTATCGTGTACTCGTGTGATGACAAACTGGGTTTTATAACAAATACTGTAATTAATCGCGGATTAATTTGGAACTGCAATATTCGATGGACTTCATTAATTTACGAGTGATAATTTGGACTTTTATTAATGTGATACTAATTGTGGCTCTCATGAACAGGGGAAATATTCAGTTATTTACCGATGTACCGATGTATAAAGTAGGACCACATCCGCATTTTCATGTCCAAAAAGAGTAATAAAGTCCATTTATAAAGAATTACTTCGTGAGAGAATCACTTCTTTATCTTCGAATTCATTTTGTTGGTTATTCAGAGGTTTAATTTATGTTTGTTTAAATATATTTTCGCGTCATCGTATGCAGATTGATAGACTGGCTGAACTACAGCTTAATTATTGATCTTGGTTAAACAGATTGGATAGCTGTTTAGGCAATAGAAGCTGACATATGTAACTCAGCCCTATGAACAGAAACAACGAGCCATGAACCTTTTACTACCTTGAGTTATGTATTGCCCAGTTCTTATTGGTGAGTACCGATACGAAGGTTGCACTGGTTTTGAGGTGGAAGGCACACACTTTTGCTTTTGATGGATTTGGTTTGTTGGTTCTCTTGATAGTATCAACTTAAAATTTTTAAGGCATGGGAGAGCTTCTCTTCTGCAAGTTGAAATATTTTTCTTGTACGGCTAAAGCGACATCATCTGCATATATCTTTCTTACTAAAGAATGTTTGTAAAGCTTATGGGAATTAACTGCGGGGTCATCAATCCCTAAACTTATAAACTACTTATGAACTAAGTTATACTAAAGACAACACAAACATCCATACCCGAGGCAGGATTCGAACCTCAGACGCGGTAGGCCGCGCGATCCGCAACGTGGTGCCCCAGACCGCTCGGCTACTCCCGTGCGGCTCTTTCTTACTGACAAGGGGAGCACCAAGTAAAGTACCAATGGATTTTGATGGGTCGCAGGTATGTTGTGAGGGAATTCCTCCAGACCATCAACCTAAAAGAACTTACTGCAATGGGCCTTGATTTATAAGAAAATCGAGATCAAATTCACAGCAAATTACCACGCGTAACGTGTCTACTTATACATAGGGGTTTGCGCTCAGCGAAACAGTGTGGTGTAAAGGGCAAGGTGATAGGCTCACGTGCAGGACACCCGGGTTCGATATCTAGCGGCAGAACAATTTTTATATTTCAAAAAAGAATTAAAAAATAATTAAGCAAAGAAAAAGATATAAAGAAAGAAAAACAAAAATAATGAAAAGTCAAACGATTAACAAAATAACCAAGAAAATAAAAAAAATCTTCCCCTTCGGGTCATTTATTTTTCACTTTTCTTTATTTCTTTTCTTTTATTGTGTATAATTATATGCCTTTACAGCCACTCCTATGTTACAGCTTGACACGCTACGAATGACTAACCGACTGGCCGTAGCATAATAGTCCACTGGGACGCGTCACGTGGGAACACACGTCATAGGAGGAGATAAAAACAGCACGGTCAGGAACTGAAAACATAGGTATTAAATGTTGCCCAAATATTATAGGTGTTAACAAAAGACTGTTTACTGATTCGAAATATGCTTCTATCGCCTTAAAAAGTGTATTGCGAAAAAACAAAATGAACAAAATAATCGTTGCGCAATAGATAACATATTGAGGTGAATATTACATGTTTTTATCCTGACCATTTACTCCAAACGTTTACATAAGAATGGTTATAAAAGTATATAATTATGCACAATCATTGGACAGGTGTGAAAAGTAATTGACCCATGTCGGACTTGAACCCAGGTCGCCTGCAAGCCAGCCTCGCATCTTGTCGATTACACCACGCTGTCTCGCTGAGCGGTAACCGCCATGTATAAGAAGACATGTCACGCGTGGTAATTTGCTGAGATTTTGATTTCGATTTTCTTAGAAATCAAGGATCATTGGAACAAATCGTTTTAGCTTGATGGTCTGGAGGAATTCCCTCACAATGTACCTACGACCCATCAAATTCCGTTGGTACCATACTTGGTATTCCCCTTGTGAGTTTGTGTCCGGACACTTGCCACGCCTGACATTCGCCACACTTCTACCTGCTCCGTATGGTCGGGTTCCTCCGACTCCACTTCGTCCACCTCCTATCCCCCACCACCACCCGTTCGGACATCTACACACAGATCGCTTCCGAATTTCATAGTGTGACCGTCAGTATGGAAGTTATTACAATGGCCAAGGGCAGGCCTTTTGCCCATTACAATGGTTACGCGATAATTAGGTATGGATGTGCTTACGCCGAAAATAGGATCATTGCAAGTGAAAGCTGCTTTCGAAGAACGGAGACGTATTGAACGTAGAGAACATCTGTGAGGACCACCTAACGATGCGACCATTATTAGTTGTAAAAATAAAAAGAGTGTATCAGACATCAGTATCCTTAAATAACTTAATGATGAAACTAGCTGGTCCCAGTTCGGTTCATTAGAGTATAATCAATATGCAGTGAAATTTGTCTCAACGAAGCATCCTCCTGCAACTAGAATTTATAGTTACATCTACCACTTTTCAATTTGCAATTTCCTACTTAGGTAAAAGCTCCCATAGTTTATACGTTAAGAGATTTTTTCTACCTTCTAATATTATGACCATACCGTCAAAGATTGTGAGTTCTAAAATTATTTTCTGTAACTTCGGAGCCGCAATTATCTCCTAAAAATATCATTTTTGTTAAAATGATAAGGTACACTTTAGGTTTTAAAAAGAATCTGAACTTCTGAATCGCACCTAAAAGAGACACCCTAAAACATATCTGCTCCTAAGGTTGACAAGTTCGGCAGCTATAGTGTTGCAATAACTCCCATATCTCCAAAATTAGACATAGGTAAGAATAAATTTACGGTAGATGCAGATCTCGTGAAGTACATTTATCTGTAGTCCTTAAAAATTAAAGTTTTTCACCATGTTATTCAAAAATGTTCAAATGTTTGTAAAGCTTATCGGATTTAACTACGGGGTCATCAGTCCCTAAGCTTACAAACTACTTATGAACTACTTACGAACTACTTACGAACTAGGACGGTACAAATATCCATGCCCGAGGGGGGATTCGAACCCTCGACCGTAGTGGCCGTGCAGACCGTGACTGAAGCGCCTCAGTCCCCTCGGCCACCGCGGCCGGCACCATGTTATTGATTATCTTTAATCAGGCCAGTAAAACTATTGAAACAAGGCAAGGAGCTTACTGTTAAAAAATAATTGTTACAAAAGAATATCATAAACAAATGTTGTTGTTGTCTTCAGTCCGCAGAGTGGTTTGATGTAGCTCTCCACGCTACCCTGTGGTAGCAACCTACATCCTTTTCAATCTGCTTACTGTATTCGTCCCTCAATCTCCCTCTACGATTTTTACCCCACACACTTCCTTCTAATGTTAAGTATTAAACGTATTTTTCTCATCCATTAGAAACTTTCTGAAAACATATTTGATCATTTCGTCTGCAATATCACTTATTAGATAGAATTATTTGCTTTGCATCACCAAGGGTATCTACTTATATGTTACGTTTGCAGCAATTCTCATTTCGAAATGTGGAATATTTACTTCGTCTTCTTTGGTAAAAGAATTTCGAAAAACTGCATTTAATAACTCCGCGTTAGTGGCACTTTCATCAGTAACATTACCATCGCTATCACGCAATAAAGTCATTCCGTTAGTCTTTCCGCAGGTGTAGATCACATAGGACCAGAATCTCTTTGGATTTTCCGCCACATTTCTACAAAGAGTTTCGTTGTGAAAACAATTGAATGGATGTCCTGTTGAAGGCCGCGCTAAATTTCGAGCCTCAGTAAAACTTCGGAAAATTTGGGGATTTTGCATTCGTCTAAATTTTCTGCTAAAGCCTTCTGTTCTGTTTTTTGTACCACGGGGGACCAATTTAGTCTATAAGTAATTTATTTGGTAGTTATTCCTCCAGTGCTGTTGATACTATTTCTTTGAATGTAAGCCACATATGGTCTCTACTTACATAGTTAATTTAGAAAAAAATGGAGACTGTCTTCTAGGAAGATGTCAACCGAATATTTAACTTTTCCCCCTTTTTTTAATAGATGTTTTAGTGTTTAGTTTTGGTAAATATCTTTGTTACGGGTTTGAGCTTCCTACAACTTTGAGTTCACTTATCCCGTATCCGTCGTGATGCTCAGGAGTATTTGGGAATAAGAGCTGAAGTGTGTTTTCGAAATCATTTACAATTTGAATGCGCTCGTGAACTAATTGTTCGATATTATAAAAAAAAAGCATTTAGAACAATTTCGGAAGATGTATCTGCCACCCTATCTGAAGGTGTAGTTCTGTCAACATACGGACGCTAGATTTAAGCCAGTGCCAATTATAATTGTATGAGTAGTGTACCTATTTGTGATGAGACTGAAGTTTTCTATCAGCTGTTCAGCGGCTGCATTATCAGAGTGCGGGGGTCGGTAAACGGAGTCAGTTATTGATTTATTCCGATTGTCGACTCTATCATTTGCTCATACTAACTCGCAGGAACTATCAACTTCAGTTCCGCTTTTGAGCTAGAATACAAATTATATTACGATTTCCTTAAGTTGTGCTTTTTGTTTCTTTTACAGTGCAGATTATAGAAATTATGGCTTTTCCCTTAACTTGGGTGCTTCCTCTGCGACTCAGTAGATACCAAAGGTTAACAATGTAGTACAACAGTCTACGGTACAAGGATAACATTCTATATTCCTTCATTTTCTTATTTCAAATATTTTAAAATTTTATATCGACATTAAGTGATCTGTCAAACATAGACGCTCTTATCTCTATTTTGCAAACGTATTTTCTGTCATTGTTTTGAACATTGTCCCAATACACTTTACTAACTAATGTTTCGCCGCAAGAGAGTAAATTTATGAAGTGTAACGTTCTTTCCTTTCTGTTTTCTAATGCAGTTGTAGCAATTAAAATATGTGCAAATGGGTGATGAATGGTCAGCGAACATTCGAATTAACTTTACACCGTTCCTTCCATGTGCCTTCCATAGCGAATGGAATGTTTCTTTTGCAATCAGTAAGTATGGAACAAAGCTACCGTACAGAGGAAGGGAGAATGGATCCATATTTGTGGTTGGAAGAACTAATTACACACTGGAATAGACAACAGTATTGCTTTAGTTTCCCAACCCGTTATAAATATTTCGATTTCGGGATATTGAAAAGAAGTTGTACATTCTGGCGAGATATAGAAGAAAAAGATCTCTTCTGTATGGGCTGTATAAAGTAAGATGGGAGATGGAGGTTTGGAAGCCAACAGCAGGAGTACGGGGAAGGGTGTCCCATGCCTGAGGGGGCGGTAATACAGCAACGTGGCGAAGGGTCAGGTCACAGACAAATATATACAGACGGGAAACCTCTGTAAGGGCCCGGTCCTACGCTCAGGGGTGCGAAGAGGGAGAGTTTCCAGCAGTTCCGTAAAATTGTCCGATGATGGCGCTGCGTTCAGAAGCAGGCCAGAGCAGGCGGCAGGCGACAGGTAGCAGCTGTCCCCCCACCACGCCAGCAAGCCGGACACAGCCGTGGCCTCGTGGCAGGCGGCACGAGCTCTCCCCTCAGCCTCCCCTCCAGGCTACCCTCTGACGTGCGAGAGGCACCCTAAGCCAGCGAACCGCCTGACACCTGCTCAGTGGCGGCTCCTCCTTGAGGACTCTGGGGCGGCGCCCTCCCCAAAAATATCCAACACGGAATACGTACCAATCGTTCATCACAAATCTACTTGAATAATTTTTGTGTAGTAGCAGCCCGTGTAAGTGAATGACCAATGTTTTTAGTCTAGGTAGTCTGCCAGCCAGGCTCACCGAATGTCTTCAGAATGGACTGACTGTCGGACTCTACGCGATCCGTCCGCGCATGTAAAGACAGGCTACGGGCGCTTGGGGTGAGTGGGGGTACAGGGGGTTGGGTGGGGGTAGTGTGCTGAGCCGGGCCGCTTAGGACGGCGTCCGAGTCAGGGGCGCGAAATATACAAAGGCGCACCGCCACCGGTCAGGCAGTTTCTAACAGGTGCCCTGCGTGTGATACTAGTGTCGTTGTTGTGAAGGTGCGTGATGTTGCCTGTTTTTCTAGTTCCCTATTTAGAATGAATAATATAAATAGCGTTAACTACATTTTAAAATTTGGTAGTGAAAAATTGACTTTTGAAGGAAAGTTGGAATAAAAAAGGTTAGGACCACCGAGATCTGATTTGAACATTGTACAGACACAAAATGCGTGCAAAAGCAAAAGTAGTTTCACTAGAAAATTTAATTCTGCTTTTTATAAACACACCAATATATAAGCATACCAATGGTATTACTACATTTGTTGGTGACAGTATTCTAATTTCAGTAACATATGTTTGTCGCTGACGAAGCATTTGTGTTCTCTGAACATTTACAACACACACAACGAATTTACTTCTTACTTTATTTTGTTTTAAGGTACAGTTTTGGGTCTCTTGTGAAATCTAATAAAATAGAGTTAGAAGGTTTTCATTGCCTGCAGAAAATATTAAAAACGACATATTTGTGCGTAAATTAGTTCGTATTTTGGTATAGGAGGAAAGTCGTGTTAGATGAAGGGTTAAATTACGTAACTAGCTAATAAAACTTTTGGTACATTCTCCCCGTTCAAGAAATGTTCTGAAGGGACAAAATGTCGTGTACAATTAAAGAGGCATGCCGCCCCTCCTAATAAACAGCCCACCAGCCGCCACTGCACCTGCTAGCATCTTACGGAACTACGAGAGGAGCGTAGGACAGTGGTCTAGTGGAGGCTTCTCCTCTGTATATGTTACTCTGTGGTCAGGTGTGGCAAATGTCCAGCGTGGGAAGTGTATGGTATTCTGTGAGTTAACATGTAATCCAGGTTCTGACACACAGTTTACGTGGGAGGGGAACAAAATATGGATTACAACAGTGTAGAATAGATACACGGGTTTTTAGCTAGTGTAGATGTAAAAAACTTTTTATCAGCTGATGGTGATTTGGAACACAATTTGAAACCGGTAATGAAAGCGACTGGTTGTTGTTTTTTCAAGATCTACAACATCTACATCTACATGAGATGCTCTGCAAATCACATTTAAGTGCCTGGCAGAGGGTTCATTGAACCACCGTTATACTTTTTATCTCCCATTCCATTCTCGAATAGCGCGCGGGAAGAATAAACACCTGAATCTCTCCGTTCGGGCTCTGATTTTCGTATTTTATTCTGATGATCATTTCTACCTATGTAAGTGGGAGTCAATAATATATTTTCGCATTCGGAGGAGAATGTTGGAGATTAGAGTTTCGTAAGTAGCCCACGCCGCAGCGATAAACGCCCCGTTGTTGTTAATGATTCCCATCCCAGATCCTGTATTATTTCTTTTGTGTCCCAGCCTCGTCGCCGCTTTTGTGTCTCGTTTCAACGTAGGTGTCGGTGACCGAGTAGGAAGACCGACACAGGAATAAAGGTAGCACGCTTGTGCAGGTACGGAGGGGAGCAGCCACTGGGACAGCAGAAACTAGAAACACTAGAGTAAATTAGAACGAGATATATATTGCACAGAATTTATACAATACTTAACTTTTACATAGCTCAGTACTGCAGAATGCTGATACATAGTTGAGCTAGAGTCCTGCCTAGTGCCTAGCCGATAGCCAAGTCTTCATTGGTGCCTATCTGATTCCGTAGTGTTAACTGGTTCCTATCTCAGTCCCAAGTGAACGATGTAGTTCAGTTGTGGCCACGAGCGGAATTGTAGCAGAGGGCGCTCGTGGCTGACGTCGTAAGAACGCCGCGCCGTGCGTGCATGGCGGCGCGCGGCGAAAGTAGGTGGCGCGCACTTTGGACTTATGCGACACCACAATTTCCGTAAAACTGTCTCCCCTGTATCGTGACAATACGAAACGACCTGTCCTTCTCTGGACTCCTTCGATGTCCATCGTCAAACCCACCTGATAAGGATCCCATACTGGGCAGCAATACCCCATAAAAGGACGGACAACCATAGTGTATGCAGTTTCTTTAGCAGTTTTGTTGCATCTTTTAAGGGTTCTGCCAATAAAACGCAGTGTCTGGTTCGCCTTTAACACGACATTACCTACGTGTTCTTTCCAATTTAAGTCAGAAGTAATTGTAACTCCTAGGTATTTTATGAAGTTTATGGCCTTCACATTTGATTGATTTATCATGTAAACAAAGTTTAACGGATTTCTTTTTGTGCTCATGTGGACGACTTCACACTTCTCATTATTTAGAGTCAATTGCCAATTTTTACACCATACTGATAACTTATTCAAATCGTTTTGCAGTTGGTTTTGATCTTCAGATGATTTTACTAGTCGGTAAATGACGGCGTCATCTGCAAACAGCCTAAGAGAGCTACTTAGATGTTCCCCTAAATCGTTTATGTAAATAAGGAACAGCAAAGGACCAATAACACTACTCTGTGGAACGCCCGATATCATCTCTGTCTTGGTCGATGCCTTACCATCGATTACTACGAACTGTGTCCTCTCTGAGAGGAAATCCCCTATCCAGTTGCAAATTTGTGGCGATATACTGCAACCACGCAATTTCATCAAAAGCCGTTAAAAGGTAACAACAAAATTCTACTGTGCACTTCCAGAATAAAAAATGTTCAAATGTTTGTATAGTCTATGGGACTAAACTACGGGGTCATCAGTCCCTAAACTTACAAACTACTTATGAACTACTTACAACTAAGGACGGCACAAATATCCATGCCCGAGGGGGGGATTCGAACCCTCGACCGTAGTGGCCGTGCAGACCGTGACTGAAGCGCCTCAGTCCCCGCGGCCGGCCTTCCAGAATAGGTGTGGAAATAGTCGAGTGATACAAGGCAGTCGCTCGTGCAGGAGGCACCCGAGTACACGCGACAGCTGGGAGCGGGGAAGAGTATGCGGGCGGCGTGTTGCCGGAAGCCGGCGAGTGTAAACTGGAGCAAGGCGCGGCCAAACACCTGTCGCGGCCGCCGGCGCTGTGATATCGTCATCCGCCGGCCGGGGGGCGGGGCGTCGGCGCCCGGCGCCTCGTGCGCATGCGCGCATCGATTCGGGCAGGGGTGGGGGTATGGCCGGCGGCGGGGTGGGGCGGCCGGCAGCGGTCCGCGGGCCGCGGCCAGCAGTAGCCGCGCAACCGCCGCCGGCGCTGCACGGGCCATGGTCGACGCTGCTCCCGCCACAGCGCCCACAACGCCGCAGCACCGCGACGACCCCAGCAAGGTAGCGGCGCGCAGCTCGCTCACCGTTGCACCCAGGCTGAAGTACGAGCCAGCCGCGGCCACTGTGTCTGTCTGGACGACGTTGTCAGAGGACCAACAGCGGTCTTATATAGAGAAATCGCACTGACGTGTTTTACGGCCGACTTTAGATTTGTAGTTTTATAAGTTTTTGCAAATATTTTGGACCAAAATAATAATAAAGTAATTAATAAGAGTGTCTGACACCCTTTTAGGGAAAAAATTTACGTAGTGGCGGGTTTCGAACCACCGACCTTTCGCGTCACAGTCCAGTACCTTGCCCACTAGGGTACGGCTATAAATCAAAACAGCAGGTGTTTACTCTCGTACTATTGATGGCCCTCGTTAACTAATGTTAATATGGCATTTGTAGACATTAGATTATCATTTATCGTACGAAGAACGATGTGTTTTTGTTAATTCCTGAGTATGTTCAAAAATGTTCAAATGTTTGTAAATCTATCGGACCAAATTGCGTGGCCATCAGTCCGTAGCTTACAAACTACTTAAACCTAGGTAAACTAACCTAAGAACAAACACACACACCCATGCCCCAGGGAGGACTCGAACCTCCACGGCGAGCAACCGCGCGCTCCGCAGCGAGACGCTTTAGACCGCTCGGCTACTCCAACGCGACCTGAGTGTGTCGTTGCTTTGAAATGACAACGTGTAAGTTACAATAAGAAAATCATCAAATACGCGAGGAATGTCACGTGACATCTCCGAACGGCTGGTTTTCGTTAATTCAATGGAGAGTGTCACATCTCCGTTATTTTTGCAAATATATCTCAAACGATTCGAGATATGAAAAAAAAAAAAAACATAAGAGAGCAAAGTTGTAGAAAATTTTCTCCTCTACAAATTCGGTTATTCAATTTTCGTGTCAGCTGAATACTTAAGCCGTGATTTTCATTTAAATTTCGAGCTGTCAAAAGACGATCGCAAAGGCCCACTTTTAGTGTTACTACCATAGCCTAAAGCGGGCCAATACTAGCTTAATCCCGAGGCTCAGCTTGCGTGTTGGTTGATTATGATAGATAAGCTATCTTTCAGTAGTGTGCTATGAGACTGAAGGAACTGAAAAATATACCTATCAGATTGGAAAAGTCTATGCAATTCCCGTTTATCAGGAAAGTAAGTAGTGTCGATCAAATCACACGTAAAAAAGCACTCGTTTCGAAGAATCCAATCACGAAATTCAACAATAATCATTGTAATAATATCAAAGATCGATCACTTGATGTAATGCTCGAAACGTCAAATCGATTTTTTAAAGAGATGTATTAAAAAAATTTCATTTTTAGTGGTTTATTTATTTATTCTTATATTTCCTTATTCGTACGCTTATCCTTACAGAGAAAGAGCTGAAGACATTGTAGCACGCACAGACCAAAGATATAGTCTGTGGCATCACGTTTCGCTGTATGTAACCTCCTTGCTATAGAGTCGGAAACGCCATCGCCTTCAGTCGCATAGACCATAAATATCTATGGTCTATGTTCGGTCTGAATTTTTTTATAATTAGACGACTTTCAACCACCATATCTTCCACCCCCTTATAGCTATCGGCATGGAACTGCTATGGTGTACAAAGGGAGACTTCGGACAACAATTACACACAGACCATTCGTTTGCGTTCTGTTGTTTTCGCTGCAGAGCGAAATATTAACACACACACGTAGAATTTTATATACACCGATAACTTTCCATCCCAATATACTTCACTCTTTTATCATTATCAACCCTCAAACAACAATGCAACCAATAAAACCATTTTCAAAAGAGTAAATATAATTTTCGAAGAGTAATTATTGTTCCCCATTTCGCATTATATTCTTCAAATTACTAAATAACTTTCAGATCGCTATAAAACCTTGCCTGAAACCTTCCTCAGGTCTAAATTAGTAACTGTACAAATATTTAAGTCTCTGCGTCTTGTCGTTCGGACGTAATAAGCGTGCACCGAACAGATAGTCACATTAATATATATAGATAAATAGCTATACGATCGCCATAAAACCGTGCCTAAAATCTGCCGCGGGTAGACATTAGTAACTGTACAAATTTTTAGCTCTTCATGGCTTGTGGTTCAGACGTGATAAACGTACACCGAACAGACATTCACATTTATAGATATAGATTTGCCTTGAACAACATAATGCAGAAGGTTATATTTTATTTAGCCGGTTTCTGCCTGATCTTAGATCAACTTCAGTAACATATATATAGCTCATGTGGCTGGTTGTCAATTCTCCAGGGCTGCCATAGCTTCACGCTGGTAACTGCCACTATTAAAACTGATGTTTCACCTGCGTGCACCCACGGCAGCCCTAGAGAAGTCAGCACCAGTATACATAGGCTGTATAGATGTTTCTTAAGATGACATAAGGTAGAAACCGGTTGAATAAAACAACTTTCTGTGATTTAGACTGTTTTTCAACATAAATATGTCATTAGTACCAAATGTTGCCAAGATCGCGATTTTATTGTCTGTATGACTAGTTTCGGTAATACACACTCACCATCGTTGAAGAAGTGTTTGTTTCCAATGTAATCTATATCTATAAATGTGAATGTCTGTTCGGTGTACGCTTATCACGTCCGAACGACAAGACTCAGAGACTTAAATATTTGTAGAGTTACTAATTTATACCTGTGGAAGGTTTTGGGCACGATTTTATAGCGATCTGATAGATATTTAGTAATCTGAAAAATATTACACGATATACGGAACAATAATTATTTTTGGAAAATGGTTTTATTTGTTGCATTGTTGCTGAGGGTTGATAATGATAAAAGGGTGGAGTATATTGGGAACTTAAGTCTCCCGTTGTACACCATAGCAGTTCCATGCCGATAACTATAAGATATGGAGGTTGAAAGTCGTCAAATTATAAAAAAATTCGGACTGAAGGCCAGCGATGGCTTTTGCGACTCTATGTTCAAATTCAAATGTTTCTAAATTTATCGGACCAAACTGCGTGGTCATCAGTCAGTAGCTTACAAACTACTTAAACCTAGGTAAACTAACCTAAGGACAAACACACACACCCATGCTCCAGGGAGGACTCGAACCTCCACGGCGAGCAACCGCGCGCTCCGCAGCGAGACGCTTTAGACCAGTCGGCTACTCCACCGCGGCTGCGACTCTATAGCAAGGAGGTTACATACAACGAAACGCGATGTCACAGACCTTATCTTTGGTCTATGAGTGCTACGTCTTCAGCTCTTTCTCTGTAAGGATAGGTAAATATAAGAATAAATAAATAGCACACTACTGAAAGATAGTTTATCTATCATAATCAACCAACACGCGAGCGGAGCCGCGGGTTTAAGCTAGTTTTAACATGATGTAACACGTGAGAGAAATACAGATGTTTCAAAATACAGTACCTGTTTCAGACACACTTTTGACAATTAGCGAACGCGCCTGTATTTTCCCATCAAGGGCGACCACAAGAAGTTCGTCATAAGTTGCCACATTATGCAGCTAGTGGTGCTTGTATATTGTATACATAGTTCCCAGTTCAGCACCTCTAGCCGCATTAATGAGGCAACTTATGACGAACTTCTTGTGGTCGCCCTTGATGGGAAAATACAAGCGCTTTCGCTAATCGTCAAAACTGTTTCTGTCTTAAATATTTTAAACCATCTGTAATTCACTCACGTGTTTTCATTATGTTAAAATTACAATGTAAACATCCTCTTCTTCTACAGATTATCCGATGATGGCAACTGTGTATTACTGAAACTACTCATCCAAAGAATAAAATAGCGATCTTGACGACATTTGGTACTAATTACTTAAGATCGCCCCTAAAAACATGATAAAATCAATAAAAATGTCCACTGTGGTTAAAAATTTGTTACAATACATTTTATCCATTTCTTATTACAAGAAGTAAGTTTGTGTGCATTTCACATGTTTAATCAATTTTTCCTGTCTTTCTCGGCTAATATTATATTCATAATTAATGCATTTTCCCGTCTATTGTAATTCAAAGAAACCAAAAATTTTGTTTCCCATTCGTGTATCGCCTTTACTATATACAAGGACCTCCATTGCCTTTTTTGTTTGTAATTAATCATGTTTTTTCTTTAGATATAGGCCTACACTACACTCCTGGCACTCGATTTAGTTGCGCAGGATGGACGCGTGTTCTAAGGCGTCGTGCTATGCACTGGGCGGCCGTTGCCGCACGAGTTTCGGGTCCTTCCTTGGGCATGGATGTGTGTTGTCCTTAGCGTAAGTTAGTTTAAGTAGTTTGTAAGTCTAGGGACTGATGACTGTAACAGTTTGGTCCAATAGGTTTACAGACATTTAAACATTCGATTTAGTACAGCATTTCCTCATTGATTGGTATTTTTCATTTCTCCTGTTCGAAATTTCGTTGTTCCAATATTAGAAAATTAGTTGTTTCTTTAGTCTTGTTAGTATTCTTCTAAGTAAAATTGCCACTGTTAAAACATATCTTTCAATCGTCTTATACACCGAAGTGCGAGAGCGCTATGTGCAATAATGTTAGGAGCGTTAAAACTATCAAGATCTCCAATGTTATTCAAAGAACCATCAGAAACGTTTCCTATAGTAAGTGCTTCCCAAATTACCTTAGGAGTATCAGTCTTCTCTATACTAAAATTCAATGTAACTACTACAAAAACAGAAGTGCTGTCAAGAACAGCTCGTCATCCTATTCCTGCGTTATTGACAATATTCTTCCTAGCAGAACCACCACTACTGAAATTGATATTTTCAATGGCCTTACACACAGTAGCGCATCGTCTCTTACGACGAAAATGATAACTTTCGTTTCCAGCAGTGGGAAATGTCTGTTTATTTTGATGTTATTAAAACATCAAAATAAAGTCATTTCCTGGTAATGGAACAATGAAATTTCGATCAGAAGAAATGAATAACAGCAAGAAGTGAGGAAATGCAGTACCTAGACCAATTAGACCAACATATATATATATATATATATATATATATATATATATATATATATATATGTTGGTCCAATTGGTCTACATGTGTGCTCTAGGTACTGCATTTCCTCACTTCTTGCTGTTATTCATTTCTTCTGTGTTTTAGGAGGGATACTACATGTTTAGGATGAGATAGTATAGTGGAATTGCAATAAAAATGCTTTATAACAGCGGTCGGCGACTGGCGGAAAAACTGCACCGCCAAATTTTTTTGAAAGTGGAAGTTACATACCCAAGTTATTTAAAAAACAATTTTTTTCTGTAGATAACATCGAGCTACAAGTTAATGGGAGATTAAAATGTGAATTGCTTCAAAGTGCATCATCATTACGTCGCAAGCAGGTTCTTTGAAAAAGACATTTTAAGGAAAGAATTTCTTCATTTCGCAACAATTTTTGAACATAAAAATAATTCTTAAATAGACATTTCCATATTATAAAATTTATTGGCAGAACTTAAAGGAATTTGCAGTAAGATTGAAAGACTATTCGAAATAGATTCTCGATTCTTAAAATCACCTTTTGGGTTTCTCCTGTAGCAGAATGGACGGATATGGCTGCGAAGTTGTTCCATCTTTTAAAGCCTTTACTCCAAATGGAGATAATAGAATTGAAGGAAGACATTTCCTTGCAAACGTATAAAACTGTCTCTACTGAAGAATTTTGGCGTCAACATGTCCCGAAAAAAATATGAAAATTGCAAAAAATAAGCGATCTACCTGGCTGCTATGTTTAGCTCCAGATATAGTTGTGAAATTTCATTTTAAAAAATGAATTTCTTGGAGAATAATTTTCGCTCAGGACTAATAACCGCCCATTTTGAAGACTCTATTAGCATAAGCTGCTTCGCACGTGAACTTAACTTTAAGAACTACCTCAAGACCGGAAATGTAATTTTTTTAACAGATATATGCACATTTCATTCTATTTCATACTTTATTAATGAAAATTAAAATAATAATAGGTTGTATAATTCATGGCCTGTTTTTGGACTTTTCAATAAAAGATTGACTATCCCTTTTTTCTTCCTTTTCGTGTATGAAACTAAAAATAAATAAATACCGGTAGCAAATAATATAAGTTTTTCTGGAATATTTTTTTACATCTGTTGTATTTCATATTACTTTGAGACTGAAAATTAAAATCATTAAAGAATGACTTTTTCTTAATTTTTGAATACAAATTTGCTTGTCTGTTGTATTTCATATTATTTTGTGCGTGAAAATTAAAATAAATTATTAATAAGGAACATGCGATTTTACATCTGGACCTCGATAAAAATTTTCAAAAATATCTGGACCCCATTTAAGATTACTTGCCGACCTCTGCTTTATAATATATGTCCAATTTGTTGTGACTTCAGACATACAGCTGGTTAGTATACAACCCAAACCAACATAAAACAAAGACAAGTGCGGACATTTTCACTGATTCTTCCGTCGGTTCTTGGGAGAAAAGTTTCATTCTGATTTAAAAGCACAATTTTGGGTATGTTTTACAAGCTTAATTCCAAAACCGGTTACATTAATAAAAATAAATTTCCAGGACATACGCAAAATTGTACTTTTAATTCATTATGACGATGTTCTCCCGAGCACCGATGGAAGAATCGGCGAAAATTGTTCATTATCTTTAGGTTTTGTGGGGTACGTAACAGGTTATTCCTTGTACCCAATAAAATAGGACGCATGTTCTATAGCATTTTAATTGCAATTATTCTATAGAAATAGCTACTAAAATATTTAATATTGCTCGTAAAACACTCGGTACACTACTTGTGCACAAACCGGACAGCAGTTATTAGAGTCGACTGGCATGAAAGGGGCGAAGTGGTTGGGAAGGGAATAACACAGGACTGCAGCATTTCCCCAATTTTATTAGATCTGTCATTGAGAAAGAAGTGAAGAGAAACAAGGAGAAATTTGGAGAAAGAATTAAAATTCAGGGCGTGGCAGTAAAAACATTGCGGTTTGCAGATGACATTGCAAACCTCTCAGAGACAGCAAAGGACGTATAACAGCAATTGAACGGAATGGAGAGGGTCTTGAAACACGGGTAAGGGTGAAACAAAGGTAATGGAATGCAAAAAAATCAGGCATTGCCAAAGGAATTAGATTACGTAATGAGATAATAATATTACAAACAGTAGATGAGTTTTACTATTTGGGTGGTAAAATACGTTACCATGTCTGTGATAGAGAGAATGTAAAATGCATTATGGCTATTGGTAGAAAACCATTACTAAAGAAGAGATGTTTCTTAATATAGAATATTAAGTGTTAAGAAGACTTTTACGGCAGCATTTGTCTGTAGCGTAGCGTTATCGTGGACGATAAGTAGTTCACACAGAAAAAATGAGAAACGCTTTTGAAATTCGGTGATACAGGAGAATGCTGAAGATTATATGGGTAGCTCGCGTAACTTAGAAGGATGTACTAAAGAGAACTGGGAAGAAAAATTACTGGCGTATCTTGACTAATATCAAGGAAACTAACGATGGGACATATTCTTAGACATAAAGTAATCGTAAATTGGAGGTAATGTATGGGGTAAAAATCGTAGAGCGAAATCGATAGAGAATGTAGTATGCCACTCTTATTCAGAGATGATTAGAAATGGTAGCGTGGAGAGCTGCATCAAACCAATATTTGTACGGAAGGCCATCATGTTCGATCTGCAATGTATGTTGTTGCTTTTAGACACGTTTCGCCTTTTAGTTTAATTTATCTTCAGTGGAATAATTATTGGAGTTTTAGATTGTTATTTGCGTTTGGTCTCGTGTACTCACTGTTTCTAAGACAGACACGTACATGGGTATTTTTTTTAATACAAGTAGCACATGCTATCACTTATTTTAGTGGTAATAACATTTTTCAGCCATGACCGTGTTTTGTATATCTTTTATTCATTATCGGCATCGACCGTATCTGTCTGTTATCAGAATTTATGGGATCATTTTATTATGGAGTATGAATGGCTCCTCCAAGGAGCGCATCTCAGTAATAAAACTTAAGCGCCATACAAACTTGTTAGTTTGAAAGTTTGTAAATTGAAGGAGATAACTTCTGGGGTATCTCTTCCTAGGATTACGAACTACTTAACCTAACATAAATTAACATACACTAAGGACAACACCCACCCGTGCCCGAGAGAGTATTCGAACCACCGATGACGAGCAACCGGACGCTCCGCAGCAAGACGCCTTAGACCGTTCGGCGACTCCACCTTGGTAGACTTGTTAGTAACGTAAGATAGGTTACGAGGGGTGCATACCATACCCTGTGCGGAAGTGTTGAGGCGCGTTTTCCACAGGCAATTATCGACCCGCCACATCACGTATTTTTACGAAATAGCGTATGTGAGCTTTTGCTTTAATGATGTGATGTTGCCACGCGCCTACATAGAGAGACGTACTCATCATAGTAAAATAAGAGCCCCATACTAGGTCATATCTACATCTACATAAATACACTGCAAGTCATATTGAAGTGCATGGCAGGGAGATCATCGAACCGATTTTATGATGTTTCTCTACAGTTCCATTCTCTAATAGGTCGACGAAAAAAGGAACTCCTGAATAATTCCGTTTCGATCTGATTTCTCTTATAATGATGCTCCTGTCTTCCTATGTAGGTGGGTGCTAAAAATATACCTTCGCATTAGGAAGAGAAAGTTGGCGAAAGAAATTTCGCAAATAGATCTCGTGGCAACGAATAACGCCTTTGTTCTAATTATTTCCACCCCAACTCGTGCATCATTTCCGTGTCAATCTCTCCCTTATATCGCGATACTACAAAACGAGATGCCCTTCTTTGAACTTTCTGTAAATCGTCTGTCAGTCCCACTTAGTGGGGATCCGATAATGCGCAACAACATTCCAAAATAGGACGCACAAGTGTTGATGTAGGCAGTTTCTTTATAGAGCTGTTGCATCTTTTTAGTGTTCTGCCAATGAAACTTAGTCTTTGGTTCGCTTTCCTATGTGTTTTTTCCAATTTAAGTTGTTTGTAATTGTTACTCCTAGGTATTTAGTTGCATTTATGGCGTGTAATATTGACTGATTTATCGTGTATATGAAGTTTGCCGGGCTCCATTTATTGGTCATATGGATAACTTCACACTTCATATTATTAAGGCTTAATTGCCATTTATTGCAACATGCAGATATTTAAATAATTTTGCAGTTGCTTTTGATCTTATGGTGACTTTACTAACCGATAAATGACAGCATCATCTACGAACAGTCTAAGAGAGCTACTCAGATTGTCTCCTAAATCGTTTATAATTTAAGGAACTGTAGGGGCCATATAACACTTCCCTGGGGAAATTCGGGTATCACTTCTACTCGAAGACGTTCCGTCAGTTACATCGTACTGTGTCCTTTCTGATAGGAAATCACGAATCCAGACGCACAACTGTGGCGATATTCCATGCGATTTGCAGAGTAAATATAAATGTGCCGTTCGGAGGCCACTACACATGACGCATATAGGCAAGATTTTTCCCCGTGATGACTCGTATTTGTGGTGCGCTGGAGGAAGAGATTCGTGGTCGTCGATTTGCTTACGGCGAACAGGCTCACCCCTGGATACAGATGGTGCCGCAGGGAACCCGTCAACTTTTTTTTTCCCTGAAGGCGCTGACCGTCTCGTTTCACAGTTCGTTATGACGATGACTTTTCAAATAACGTACCGTCGACAGCCTGGTCATTAGAGACGGAGCTAACGCTCGAAGTTTTGGGGAAGGATGAGGAAGGAAATCGGCCGTGCCCTTTGTAAGGAAACATCCCGGCACTTGCCTGGAATGATTTAGGGAAATCACGGTAAACCTGAATCTGGATGGCTGGAGGTGGATTTCAACCACCGTCCTCCCGAATGCGAGTTCAGTGCGTTACCACTGCGCCACCTCGCTCGGTAAATAATGTACAGATAACTTACTTTTTCCCATTTGCCTGAATTCCAAAATGTTCAAAGATTAGTAAATATATGGGTCTTAACTTCATATCTACATCTACATAATACTCCGCAATCCACCGTAAGCTGCGTGGTGGAGCGTACACTGTACCACTACTGGCATTTCCTTACCTATTCCACTCCCAAATAGAACGAGGAAAAAGAGAATGCCTTTATGCCTCCGTACGAGCCCAAATTTCTCTTATCTTGTCTTTGGGATCATTACGCGAAATGTAAGTAGGCGGCAGCAAGATCGTACTACTCAGCTTCAAATTCCAGCCCTCTAAATTTCCTCACCAGAAATTCACGAAATGAACGTCGCCTTTTCTCCAGCGATCCCCATTAGAATTCCCGGAGCACATCCGTGACACTCGCGCATTGGTCCAACCTGCCAGTAACGAATCTATCTGATCGCCTCTGAATTCTTTCTATGTCTTCTTTTATACTGATCGGCTGCGGGTCCCAAACACTTGAACGATACTCAAGACGTGGTCGTTCAAGCGTTATATACGCAGTCTCCTTTACAGATGAAATACGTCTTCCGAAAATTCTCCGAAGTCGGCTATCCGCCTTACTCACAACTGTCCTTACATGTTTGTTCCATTTCGTATCGCTCTACAATGTTACGCCTAGATATTTGAACGACGCGACAGCATCAAGAAGCTCACTACTAATGCTGTATTCGAACATTATGGGTTTGATTTTCCTACTCATGCGCATCACCTTACATTTTTCTACATTGAGAGCTAGCTGCCATACTTCACGCCAACTAGAAATTTAGTCTAAGTCACCCTGTATGCTATTACAGTCAATTAAAGACGACACCCTCCCATACACCACAGCATAATCAGGAAACAGCCGAAAATTATAAGTCACTCTGTCCAGCCAATCATTTATATAGATAGAAAATAATAGCGGTGCTGTTACACTCCCCTGGGGCACGCTTGACGATACACTCGTCTCGTCTATGGTTATCAGTCCGTAATCTTACAAACTACTTGAACTAACCTAAGGGCAAAAACACACACACACACACACACACACACACACACACACACACACACATACATATATATATATATATATATATATATATATATATATATATATATACCTGAGGGAGGACTCGAACTTCCGACGGCGAACAAACGCGCGTTCTGCATCAAGCAGTCTTAGAATGCCCGACCATTCCTCTACTTTCCATTTGGCTGTATTGTACTCGAGGGAACGATTATTATGGTAGACCATGTAGATTAGATTTATTCAGGGAAATAAAATCAGTAATAGCCACGTCCCACAGCTGCCCTCACCGACACATGAGTGTCTTGTCAGTCCCTCTTCTAGCTTGTAAAGCCAGCCAGTGACGTTAAAGAGCAGATCATTATTCGACACCATTTCTCCCGGGATTCGTGACCCAAATATCCTGTGTCTCCTTGCTTCTGGCGCTTCAGCCTGAGAGACTGAATGAAGTGCAGTCTCATCAGCTGCAGCAAAAAGTGTACATATGGGGACAGCGTCCTCTAGCCAGATCTTGTGTAAATGTTTTTAACGTTCCCACGGTCATTAGACTTATTCTAGATCTAATTCTTTTCCTGTTTGGACCCAGGTTTGTGGAACGTAATTTAGAGCACCGTATAGGCGTCATGAGCGCACCACGCTTTTGTTCTGGAATCTTGTTCCAGTGTTCTGCGTGCTGTCTTTTAATTCAACTGCTTAGTTCTGTTTTAGCACTGATTTGGTAATTCTCAGAACAGCTTCTGGCTCTATAAAACGTATAGATGCCGCTGTTGTGGCTAGCCTGTCTGCCTGTCCATTGCCATTAACATCCGAGTCTCCCGGTACCAACAGCAGCTTGTTGTTTTCCCATGGTCTCTTGAGGAGACATTTATGGTTTTCTGCAACAATCTCGGTTCTCGTTACAGGCGCAGATACTGATTTAAGAGCTGCATGGCTGTCTGATTAAACGTAGATGCTACAGTTTTTGTAACACCTGAGTAGATTCTTCTGCACGCATTCACTGATTGCCATAATTTTGGCTGGGAATACCACGGCCAGTTTCCATAGAGGAAATGAACTATCTAGTTTTGACTGGGTACCGCGTATCCCAGGCGCAACACTCTCGTTCGTTTCTGACCCATCGGTCTAGATCTACATAAATACTCTGCAAGTCACAATGAAGGGCATGGATGGGAATTCATCGAACCGCTTTTGTGACATTTATCTACAGTTCCATTCTGTAATAGCTCGCGGGGAATTTATTTCATTTTGATGATCGTGTCTTCCTATGTAGGTTGGAGCTAACAATATATGTTTCAAAATGTTCAAATGTTTGTAGAGCTTATGGGACTTAACTACGGGGTCATCAGTCCCTAAACTTACAAACCACTTATGAACTAGCTAATACTAAGGGCGGCACAAATATCCATACCCGAGGGGGGATTCGAACCCCCGACCGCAGTGGCCGTGCAAATCGTGACTGGGGCGCCGCAGTCCCCTCGGCCACCGCGGCCGGCAATATATGTTCCCATTCAGAAGAGAAACTTGGTGAAAGAAATTTCGCACGTAGATCTCGTGCAACGAATAATGCCTCTGTTTTAATGATTCCACCGTAACTCATGCATCAGTTTCATGACACTCTCCTCTTTCTACATCGCGATAATACAAAATGAGCTTCCCTTCTCTCAACTTTCTCTAAATCGTCTATCAGTCCCACTTGCTGGGGATCCTACAATACCCAGCAATACTCCAAAATAGGACGCATAAAATGGGGTATAGGCATTTTCTTTATTACATCTACATCTACTCGGGATACTCTGCAAATTACATTTAAGTGTCTGGCAGAGGGTTAATCGAACCAACTTTATACTATTTATCTCCCATTCCATTTTCGAATAGCGCGCGGGAAGAAAAAACACCTGAATTTCTCCATTCGAGCTCTGATTCCTGGAATTTTATTCTGATTATGTTTTCTACCTATGTAAGTGGGAGTCAACAATATATTGGCGATTGGAGTATCGTAAGTAGCCCACGCCGTAGCGTTAAGCACCGTTGTTATAATGATTCCCATCCCAGATCCTGTATCATTTCCGTGACGCTGTCACCTGTGTATCGTGACAATACAAAACGAGCTGCCCTTATTCGGACTCTTTCGTTATCCTCCGTCAAACCCACCTGATAAGGGTCCCATTCTGGGCAGCAATACTCCAAAACCGAACGGACAAGTGTAGTTACAACTCCAGCATCTTCTAAGTGTTCTGCCAATGAAGCGTAGTCTTTGGTTCGTCTTCTCTACAATATTTTGTATGTTTTCTTTCCAATTTAAGTTGTACGTAATTGTTACTCCTAGGTATTTAGTTGAATTGACGACCTGTAGATTTGAGTGATTTATCGTGTAAATTATGTTTAACAGGTTTCTTTTAGTGTTCAAATGGATGACTTCACACTCCTCACTATTATGGGTCAATTGCCATTTTTGCACCATGCTGATATCTTATCTAAATAATATTGCAGTTGCTTTTGATTTTCTGGTGACTTTACTAACCAATAAATGACAGCATCATCCGCGAACAGTCTAAGAGAGGTACTCAGATTGTCTCCTAAATCGTTTATAAAAATAAGGAACATTAGCGGGACCTATGACACTGCACTTGGGAACGCCAGATGTCACTTATGTTCTGCTCAATGGCCTTCCGTCAATTACAACGTACTGTGTTCTTTCAGAAAAGGAAATCACAAATCGAATCGTACCACTGTGCCGATATTCCATAAGCACGCACTTCGATTAGAAGACGCTTGTTAGATACAGTGTAGAAATCCTACCGGAAATGTACAAACATGGAATGTATTTGACATCCCTTGTCGATAGCACTCATCACATTGTGCGAGTAAAGGGTTAGCTGTGTTTCACAAGAACGATACTTCCTGAATCCGTGTTGACCATTGATCAACCAGACTATTCCAGAATGAAACTTTTACTCTGCAGCGGAGTGTGCGCTGATATGAAACTTCCTGGCAGATTAAAATTGTGTGCCGGAACCGGGACTCGAACCTGGGACCTTTGCCTTTCGCGGGCAAGCGCTCTACCACTGAGCTACCCCGCCACGACTCACGGTGCCGCCTCACAACTTTACTTCCGCCAGTACCTCGCCTCCTACTTTCCAAACTTCACAGAAGTTCTCCTGCGAAACTTGCAAGACTAGCACTCCTGGAAGAAAGGATATGGTGGAGACATGGCTTAGCCACAGCCTAGGGGATGTTTCCAGAATGAAACTTTCACTCTGCAGCGGAGTGTGCGCTGATATGAAACTTCCTGGCAGATTAAAATTGTGTGCCGGAACCGGGACTCGAACTTGGGATCTTTGCCTTTCGCGGGCAAGCGCTCTACCACTGAGCTACCCCGACACGACTCACGGTGCCGCCTCACAACTTTACTTCCGCCAGTACCTCGCCTCCTACTTTCCAAACTTCACAGAAGTTCTCCTGCGAAACTTACAAGTGAGTCGTGTCGGGGTAGCTCAGTGGTAGAGCGCTTGCCCGCGAAAGGCAAAGGTCCCAGGTTCGAGTCCCGGTTCCGGCACACAATTTTAATCTGCCAGGAAGTTTCAACCAGACTATTGCCCGAACAGTACTGCGGTACCTTTTCTCATTGTTCCTCCCTTCCAATTCCTATACTGAGAGTTTTGGTAAAGGAAGTGAAAGTTTTTACATAATCAGTGTGTCCCCTGTTATTCCAGTGCCTTCAGCATTCGTAATGCGAGTGTGGAATTCTCGTCATCGAAAAGATGTCCTGTTACTGACAGTTGTTAGTCTGCGTACCCTTGTTGCTGCCTCCGTCTTGACCGTGAGGTGCTGTGATGCAGGTCTTCAACCCGGCAGTGGGTGTGCTGCGGATTCCACATGTTACATATGGTAGGCCATGTCACTCAGTGATCCACGAGTCACCGCGCTATTTTGGCCCACTTTAGGTTACGGTAGTAACACTAAAACTGGGCCTTTGCGATCGTCTTTTGAGAGCTCGAAATTTAAATGAAGACACCGGCTTAACTATTCATCAGACACGAAAATTGAATAACCGAATTTGCAGAGGAGAAAATTCTTTACAACTTTGTTCCCTTATGTATTTGTCTTTTTTTCATATCTCGTATCGTTTGAGAGATATTTGCAAAAATAACGGAGTTTTGACACCCTCCATTGAATTAACGAAAACCAGCCGTTCAAAGATGTCACGTGACATTCCTCGTCCATACCTCTCTATGGCATACACCATCTTGCCTTGCGTATTTGATGATTTCTTTATTGTAACTTACACGTTGTCATTTCAAAGCAATGGAGCAATGAAATATTAACAAAAACACGGCGTTCTTCGTACGATAAATGATAATCTAGTGTCTTCAAATGTCATATTAGCATCAGTTAACAACGGCCAACAATAGTATGTCATTAAAGAACGCAACTCTTACTCGTTAGTCGTAGTGTAGTGGGCAATGCGTTGGACTATGATGCTAAAGGTCAGTGGTTCAGAACCCGCCACTATCTGAATTTTTTTCCTAAAAGGGTTTCAGACACTCTTCATCATCATCATCATTAGAGACTGATTATACATTTCATCGTTCAGTCTGGAGCGTAGTACCTCTAATAAAATTCCTCCATGATCCCCTATTCATGCTAACATTACTGCCTCGTCTGATGTTATGCCATTTACTTCAAAATCATTCTGCACAGAAGGTAAGTACTTTCTTCTTGGTCTTCTTCGACTCCTCTTCCCCTCCGCTGCCGAGCTCATGAGTCTCTTACGTAACCTTGCTTCTCCCCTGCGTGTAACATGACCCCACCATCTCAGTCTGTTCGCTCTAACTGCTTCATCTATGGTGTTCATTCCCAGCTTTTCTTTGATTTCCTCATTACGGACACCCTCCTGCCATTGTTCCCATCTATTATTACCTGCAATCATTCTTGCTACTTTATTATCTGCAACCTCTACCTTATGAATAATGTAACCTGTATCCACCCAACTTTCACTCCCACACAACAAAGTTGGGTACTTACTTCCTTCTTGCAGAAGAGAGTAGATCTTAGCTGAGCACTCACTGCATTAGCTTTGCTGCACCTAGATTCCAGTTCTTTCGCTATGTTGCCATCCTGTGAGAAAATACATCCCAGATACTTGAAACTGTCTACCTGTTCTAACTTTGTTCCTCCTATTTGGCATTCAATCTGTTTGAATGTCTTTCCCACAGACATTACTTTTGTTTTGGAGATGCTGATCTTCATATCATAATCCTTGCACCTCTGATCGAGCTCTGAAATATTAAGTTTGCAACCTTTCAATCGAAATTAATTAGACACTCTTATTAATTAATTTTTTATTATTTAGATTATTATTTTGGTCCAAAATGTTTGTAAAAACTTATAAAACTACAAATCTAAAGAGGGCCGTAAAACACGTCAGTGCGATTTTTTTTTACCTTGCTTACTCGACATTATCGCCATATGTGCCTGTGCATGTCACATCCTATGACCGTTATCTCCTGACTGACCATATTGCCGGAATGCCACGCTCAATATGTGAACGATTTACAGGTTTTTCCAACTGTGCCGCGTGCTTTACCTCTGGTCTTCGTTTTCCTTGACCGTGTCGTTTCAGCCGCGCGTTGCGATGCACCGGTTTTCGCCGTACCCCAGCCGGACTGTGTCTCCAGGAAACCCGGAATAAGTACTCGCTCCTGGCAGTGCGCCACTCTTGTTGGGCAACCGCCCTTGGCCGAGGCGACATTTTTGTAGTTCCCTCGGTTATTTTCATCGTTAAATGTGCGCCCGGACACGAAACAAGGCGTGGTTATGGTATATCGCCCCAAATTTGCGATTGGATAGGGAATTTCCTGTCAGAGAGGACACAGTTCGTAGTAATCGATGGTAAGGCATCGACTAAAACATAGGTGATATCGGGCGTTCCACAGGGTACTGTTATTGGTCCTCTGCTGTTCCTTATTTACATAAACGATTTAAGGGGGAAATCTAAGCAGCCCTCGTAAGTTGTTTGCAGATGACGCCGTCATTTACCGTCTAGTAAATTCATCTGAAGATCAAAACCAACTGTAGAACGATGGTGTAAGAATTGGCAATTGACTCTAAATAATGAGAAGTGTGAAGTCGTCCACATGAGTACCAAAACAAATCCGTTAAACTTTGTTTACAAGATAAATCAATCAAAAGTGAAGGCCGTAAACTCCACAAAATACCTAGGAATTACTATTACTTCAGACTTAAATTGGAAAGAATACGTAGATAATGTCGTGGGAAAGGCGAACCAGAGACTGCGTATTATCGGCTGAACCCTTAAAAGATGCAACAGATCTACAGAAGAATCTGCATGCACTACGCTTGTCCGTCCATTTTTGGAGTATTGCTGCCCAGTGTGGGATCCTTATCAGGTGCTATTGATGGAGGACATCGGAAGAGTCCAAAGAAGGGCAGCTCGTTTCGTATTGTCACGATACAGGGGAGACAGTGTTACGGAAATGATACAGGATCTGGGATGGGAATCATTAGAACAACGGCGCTTATCGCTGCGGCGTGGGCTACTTACGAAACTCCAATCGCCAAGATTCTCCTCCGAATGCGAAAATATATTGTTGACTCCCACTTACATAGGTAGAAATGATCATCAGAATAAAATACGAGAAATCAGAGATCTAACGGAGAGATTCATGTGGTCTTCCTTCCCGCGCGTTATTCGAGAATGGGAGATAAACAGTATAATGGTGGTTCGATGAACCCTCTGCCAGGCACTTAAATGTGATTTGTAGAGTATCCCATGTAGATGTAGATGTAACGATAAAACATTTACAATGATCCTAAGGGGTCTTTGTTATGTTAATAGCTTCGAAAATAAGTTCGAAATAGGTAACTGCCTACATTTCTGTAAATACAATTATGAAGTCTACTGACGTTCTAGAAGAAAAGGCTAAGCCATGGAAACGAAGTAAGTGGTAGACACAAGTATTAGGCTAATTTATTTTCATGTCATTAGTGGAGATGCCGTACCACAGTCCACAGTCGACCATTGGCTGCGATCCACACATATAGTCAAATTCGAATGTCCAAACGATTGTAAATCATATGGGACCTAACGTCTGTAGTTATTAGTCCCTAAGCTTACAAACTGCTTAAACTAACTTAAACCTAAAGACAACATACACACCCATGCCCGAGGGAGGACTCGAACCTCCGACGGCGAGCAACCGCGCGCTCAGCAGTATGGCGCTTTAGTCCGCTCGGCCACTCCACCCAACACCTTCTAGAGTATTTTAGAAGGTGTTGCTCCACCGCGGCACACATATAGTCCATATATGATTGTTGCGAAAACAAGGAGACATTCGGTGGGGGAATTAAAGTGCAAGCTGAAGAAATAAAAACATTCCGCGTTGCTGATGAGATTATAATGCTGTCTGGAAAGGCCCGTGAGTGCAATTGAATGCAATGTGTTAAAAGGAGCGTCTAAGACGAACATCAACAAGAGCAAAACAAGGTTAATTGATTGTAGTCTAAAGTAAAATAAGGCGCTGCTGAAGGAATTAGATAACGAAACAGAAAATGTGGTAGTGCAGAGAATGGTGTTCAGCGCCGTTCTTACTGCATGGACTGTACACATATGTTAACATATGTACGTACATAAATCTCTGGAAAAGGGTACTAGGTTCCCGAAAATGGTTAGTTTTGTGTTCCAGCCTCGTCGCCGCTTTTGTGTCTTGTTTCCGTCGTAGGTGTCGGTGGCCGAGTAGAAAGAGACCGACACAGGAATAAAGGATGCAAACTTGTGCAGGTAGGAGGTGACCAGCCAGTGGGACAGCAGAAACTAGAAACACTAGAGTAAATTAGAACGAGACTTGGTAATACTTAACTTTTACATAGCTCAGTACTGCAGAATGTTGATACATAGTTGAGCTAGAGGCCTGCCTAGTGCCTGTCCGATAGCCAAGTCTTTACTGGTGCCTATCTGATTCCGAAGTGTTAACTGACTCCTATCTCAGTCCCAAGTGCACGATGTCGTTCAGTGGCCACGAGCGGAGTTGTAGCAGAGGGCGCTCGTGGCTGACGTCGTAAAAACGCCGCGCCGTGCGTGCATGGCGGCGCGCGGCGAAAGTAGGTAGCGCGCACTTTAGACTTGTGCGACACCACAGTTAGAATTTGTGCAACTGTTATTTTTATCGAGAACTGAATCAGATATTCATCATTAATTTTTTGTATAAATACAAAATTTAACATATATAAAAATCCCGTTTAACTATATTTGTCCACGATGAATTCCAAAACTACTCTATTGTTCTTAATGACATTTAGCATATTGCGTGTGATTTGGTGCAACCGAAATATAGGATAGTTTTTATTTCAAGTAATAACTTCAATATTAGTCTATTCCTTTGGAAATAAAATGTTTTATCTAAGAATGAGACCACATGGGTATCGGATTTTATAATTTCTTTATGTTTATGGAACGTAAATAAGAATCAGCCAAAGCCACTCGACGCAACTCGCAAAAATTCTCGAGAAAATCGACTTTATAGTTTTGCAAGTACATTTAAGTACCAATAATTGAAAGAGTTGCAGCATCTGTCGGTGTAGCTCGGATTTTTTTAATTTTATTACTTTTTTTTCTTTTTAGTTTTCGAATTCAGTTATATAAAACTTCTGGGATCTCTAGTGACGAGCTGAAAACCTTGTCGTCACGTAAAAAGATGTTTGAGTAGGTTACCTGCTTAGAAAGCCATTAGTAACTGTGGAGATGACTTTCTAAAAAAAGTGTCGTATTTCACAAACTAAACAATCAAAGACTACCGTCATCAAGTAATAGTGAAGCCAATACTGTTGAAAATGTAACTTATGGTTTTTTATTTATTTTTTATATATTTTTTATCGTAACCATTATTAACAACGTTCTATAGAATATAGACAATTACGAATAAACAAAAATGTGTCCACTATTCATAAAAATAACCATTAGAACTTAAAAATGTGCAAGTATTCGAACACACATCTGTCACAACAGAATTCGATACAGCAAGCCTAGCTAGCGTTCCAAGGCCAGAACGCTACTACCTGAGCTATACCGACAACCCTATGATTATT
Organism: Locusta migratoria; assembly: GCA_026315105.1. Lineage (NCBI taxonomy): Eukaryota > Metazoa > Arthropoda > Insecta > Orthoptera > Acrididae > Locusta > Locusta migratoria. Next base: position 106,279,264 of record CM048745.1, on the reverse strand, counting down.
GGTACTTACATATACTTGCAAAAATTCCAAGTCGATTTTCTCGAGTATTTTTTAGAGTTGCGTCGAATGCCTTGGGCTAATTCTTATTTAAGTTATGGACTTCACGTGTCATGAATATCAAAAAAATATTAAATCCGATACTCATGTGGTCTCCTTGTAAGTTCGGTAAGGAGCCTATACAACAAATGGCCCTTTTCTTCCACTTGAAGTCCGGCCTACCGGCAAAGTACTCGGTTGGGGAAGCAAACGTCACGGATTGGAAACTCGCTGGGGTCACGTATTTTTCTTTTTAACTTTGATTTTTCGACCTTTACTACACCTTTCAACGATGTGGGGAGTCGCCAGAAACGACAAATGGTCCGGATTAGACTTGAGCATGATGGTTCGCGATCGGGAGCGTTTACTTTAGTTCGTGGCTCTGCCGCGAACTAGTTCGCCCTTTTAGTTCGTTCGCTCCCAGTGACTGCTGAGCGGCGTGGTCTGCGCGTGTAGGTGGAGGGGGAAGTTCCCCCACCTAGCTGCTTCATGCGCTTGCTGCTTGAGCCGGTAACGATATCACGCAAAACAAATGAAACAGTCTCTGGATAATTTCTCGCGTTTAAGTTTAGAGTTATCTCTAAATCTTTGCATTATGGAATTTATTAGTCAGATATTGCAGAGTGCAGAATACATCAAAACAGAAACTTTGTAGCACTGAACTATCTAATTTAGCAGGCAGACGATCACCTCGAAATGGCTCTCATCAGCAGAAGGCAAACACGTGATTTTTAATTCCGCTCCTTTTAGTTCGTCCGCTCTTTTTGGCTTTTGCTACCGCTACTAAAAGGGCTCTTTCTTTGCTATGACAGCTTTTTTATATAATGAATCAGTGTTGCCAAAGCGTGTGCTATTACCCGTATTTTTGGGCAATTTGACATCAAATACTTAGGCAAATATTACAGTTATTTACACGAATGGGTCATACCATGGTATTCAACTACATTGCATACAGAGTATTTTTAAATAGATTTCTTGTGGCAGTGGACTATGAAACTACAGCTGAGCTGCATCTCAGCTAGAAGTGAAGGTAACTGGCAGAAGGAAATCACGCGATTCTGTGCGCTCTCGCGTCCCCTCGCTGTTCCCGGTCAGTCTTCGGAAAAGGAGCAGACGAACTAAGAGGCGAGGGATCTGCAAACTAGTTCGCCTATGGGAGCGCTATTCCGAACTAGTTCGTTCGCGAACTACACGAGACTAGTCCCGATTACACTGTTCCATTACTGAGGTAGGTGATGGTCATGTTAGGAATCGAAATGGCGTCATATCAGTAGACTTGCACTATGTCACAGGGCCTCAAGAAGTTGTTATTAGCCGGCCGCGGTGGCCGAAGGGACTGAGGCGCTCCAGTCACGGCCTGCACGGCCACTACGGCCGGGGGTTCGAATCCTCCCTCGGGCATGGATATTTCTGTTGTCCTTAGTGTTAACTACGGGGTCATCAGTCCCTAAACTTACAATCTACTTATGAACTAGCTAAGTCCCATAAGCTATACAAACACTTTAACATTTGAAGTTATTATTATATTCGATTTAGGACGTTTTCTCGATGCTACAGTTTATGAGGGTGAGTCAATAAATAGGTCCCAAACTGAGGTAGACACGCCGGTAACGTGCGCTGTTTAGGGGTTTTCTCTAGCACTATGACATGCCGTCTTGTGGGTTGCAACAGTTAAAGGAACCAAATAAAGTTACAGCTCAAGAGAATCACTTATACGTAGGGCAATTGTTTTTCGTAAAGCGCGAAATCGCGAGAATTTTACGAAATGTCACAAATTTTGCTAAAAACGCGAAACTGTTTTACCTTCAAGCAAAATCGAGAAATAATTGAGGATATCGTACTGGATCATATAATTTGACTTTAACAGCGGAATTTCGTTACGAGTTAGGACAATGAAAACTTCATGAAATTGTCACTTCAGCATTTCTCCTACGAAATCGGCACTCTAACTATAATCCAGAAGTAAAACTCAGTGGTCAAACCTTGCAGTACTGCAGCACACCGAAGTACCTTGGAGTAACACTCGACAGATCCTTAACTTTCTTTCAACACCTCTCCAACGTGACTGCCAAAGTGAAGACCCGTAATAATATCATCCAGAAGCTTGCTGGTACCTCCTGGAGTTGCAGTGCTCAATTCCTACGATCAACTGCTTTGGCACTGTCATACTCTGTCGCTGAATAATGTTGTCCAACTTGGATGAACAGTGTTCACACTAAGAAAATAGATGTGCAACTCAACCAGACAATGCGACTTATCACGAGTTGATACATAGTACTCAAACTGCTTGGCTACCAGTTTAAAGTAACATCCATCCTCCAGCTCTACGTAGATCAGATGCTCTCCTGAAGATCTGGAGGAACATTCGGAAGAACCCCCAGCTACCCATACACAGCGATACATCAGCAGCAGAACACCAGCGTTTGAAGTCAAGAAAACCATTTTGGAAAAATGCACATCATCTTGATGTCACCAACTTTCACATCAATGAAGCATGGAAAAGCTACTGGGAAGAATCGTCAGTGGTCAACGGTCATCTGGTTGAAAACCCTTCAATGCGAGTTCCAGGTTTCACACTCTCCAGACGCCAGTGGTTCATTGAGTTCTTTGTTTCGTTTTTGTGCTGCTGTCTATTAATATGGAAATGAGATTTTGACCAAGACAGAGATTCTACGTATTTCAGAAAAGTAGAAAGATATTTACGTGCAAGTATTGGCACTGCGAATCAAGTGGAAGTGAAAGGACACGCGCCAAAATCCAAGTAAGATGATGATGATGATGACAGTCTAATGATGATAAAAATAAAAACTCGCAGAAAACGGTAATGACGGCAGGTGACAAACAACAAGTTAGTCACACAGAAGCAGCAGTAAAACGAGACAAAAACGGTGATGAGCAATTCAGTTTATCAAATCGCGAGCTTACATTGACGCTAACCAGGGCGGAGTGGCCGAGCGCATTGAGGCGCTATGCTCCGATGCGCGAGGCTGCTCCCCGTCTGGGGTTCGAATCCCCTCTCTCGCATGGGTGTTTGTGCTGTCTTTAGTATAAGTTAGTTGATAAGTAGTTTGTAAGTATAGGGACTGATGACTTCGTAGTAAAGTCCCATAAGCTTAACAAATATTTGAACATTTTTTTCCATTGACGCTAAGATTCCACTGGAAAACGCTGATTATCCGAAACTGAGAAACTTCATGAATAAATGCCACCAGGTTTGCGCAGTTAAAAATAGCCGTGCATATGTGTAAGTAAATGTTAGTAAGATGAAAGCTATTTCCTTCGTGCTTGACGGAACGCATCATCCCGCCCCTAACGATTCTCAGTTTATCAGCTGAAATAAACGTGAGACCATGTGAAACAGGAACATCTGAAGTCTCCTGTGCTGCCGACTAACGTGGCAAGAATTTTAAAATGTGTCTATAGACTGACCTAATCAACCTAAGAAAGTTGTCATGCGTCACGATTTTATAACGTTTGCAGCATGAAGTTTTGGGACGAGGTATCAGGATGGGCGCGTGCTCACTATGTTGGAAATGAGAAATATTTTTGCGTAATATGACTTAGTGGACAAATTGATGGAACCAGAGGTGGTGGAGGGTTTCAGAGGGAGCATTAGGCAAGGATTGGCTGAAACGGGGGAAAGTAATACAGTAGAAGAAGAATGGGTAGCTCTGAGAGATAGGGTAGTGAAGGCAGCAGAGGACCATGTAGGCAGAAGGACAAGGTCTAATAGAAATCCCTGGATAACACAGGATATACTGAACTTAATTGATCAGAGAAGAAAATATAAAAATTCAGCAAGTGAAAATAGAAAAAGGGAGTACAAAGGTCTGAAAAATTAGATTGAAAGGAAGTGCAGACTGGCTAAGCTGGAGTGGCTTGAGGGCAAATGCAGAACCGTAGAAGAATGCATAACTAGGGGAACGATAGATACCGTCTACAGGAAAATAAAAGAAATTGCCGAAAAATACAGGCTTGGGCAACACTGATCATTATATAAAAAAGCTGTCATAACAAAAGAAAGAGCTCTTTTAGTAGCGGTAGCAAAAACTAAAAAGAGTGGACGAGCTAGAAAGAGCGGACGAACTAAAAAGAGCGACCTACTTCGCGGTCGAGTTGCGAACTAAAAGGAGACCTACCGGTCGCGAACTAAAATTTGCCCTACCGGTCGCGAACTGTTATGCCAAAAGTATCTCGCTTCTTAGTTCGTTGAATTCTTTTCCGAAGACCGTCGGGCAATAGTGAAAGGGCGCGCAACAGAATTAAAAATCACGTGTTTGCCTTCTGCTGATGAGAGCCATTTCGAAGTGAGCGTCTGCCTGCTAGATTACATAGTTGAGTGCTACAAAATTTCTGTTTTGAAGTATTCTGCACTCTGGAATTTCTGACTAATAAGTTCCATAATGCCAAGGTATAGAGATAACTCTAAACTTAAACGCGAGAAATTATCAACAAACTGTTTCTTTTGGTTTGCGTGATACTGTTAGCGGCTCAAGCAGCAAGCGCATGAAGGTGGGGGAATTTCTCCCTCCACCTGTATGCGCAGACCACGCCGCTCAGCCGTCACTGGGAGCGGACGAACTAAAAGAACGAACTAGTTCGCGGCAGAGCCGCGAACTAAAGTGAGCGCTCCCGATCGCGAACTATTATGCGCAAGTCTATAACGGATAGTAAATGAAGAGATCACAAACAGAACTGGAATATCTTTTGCAGTCTTCCACCGAATGCCACCCATATGGCAAACTTTACAAGTATGTCTGAAATGCTTTCGGTGTCCTCTCACAGGGGGAATGTTTCTCACCAACGATTCTCTACGTGTTTTCTGAAGATCAGCTGAAGTGTAAAGAAGTAGTACTCAACGAGGCCACACAGAATCGTTGCTAAAAGAAGGCTGATGCTTTCCGGGCATCTTCAACGTATGAAAATTGGAAGAATCTCCAGATCACAATATTGTGGCAGTCAAGTAATGGATACAGAAGTAGATTAAGACCTCGTACCATCTAGAAATTTCAGAGGGTAATCTAGGCATGGGCACGAACTGGCTGAGCCAGGTGCCTGATACGATACCTATCGTTGAAAGAATTAATTCATTCAACTGACAATCCTTGCGTTAAACTGATCTTGTCCTTCTGATGCAGGTCTTTTAGCTTTGCCACTTTTCAATATTCAACAGCATTATTTCAACAGCATTATTTCAACAGCATTATCCACTAAAATGACACTCGTAGATTACGCCTTAATCTGCTACGTCACTGTGGCCGAGGGGATTGAGGCGCTCCAGTCGCGGTCTGCACGACCACTACGGTGGGGGTTCGAATCCCCCCTCGGGCATGGATATTTGTGCCGTCCTTAGTCTTAGTTCATAAGTAGTTTGTAAGTTTAGGGACTGATGACCCCGTAGTTAAGTCCCATAGACTATACAAACATTTGAACATTTGCTACGTCACTTACATCGTACTGGCTACACACTCGCGCTTCGCAACGGAAGTTAGAAAGGAGTCTTTGCCTACCATCTACACTGCGCAAAACAATTAGGGGACCAGGTGAGCTACCGTACATGATATACAAATGGTAACTGTAGCGCCTGTCTCTTCCTATGGTTGGTTGTGGGACGAAACAAACGAGATTATGACTTAACTCAATCTGCCTGGCTTCTGCTTCCCAATTAACAGGTGACTTGCCTGTTAATTTTCTGTTGCTGTGACCGTTGCCAGCATCGGACCTCCTCTCTTCCAGCAGGGGTTTCTGTTATTTTGTAAATGAACGAAAATGATAGCAACATGGGAAGGCTACATACAAGTAGTCGCACAGTTCATTGAAATAATCTTTGTATTCTGAAAGTAGCTTATAGAAGTACGAGGTAGCCTGTTACATCTTATTATAACGGTTACTGACTCTAGCTGCGGAACAAGACATACAATAGAGAGCAGACATCGAAAATAAAGCACATTCAAATATTTCTCGCGTTTAAGTTTAGAGTTATCTCTATACCTTGGCATTATGGAACTTATTAGTCAGAAATTCCTGAGTGCAGAATACTTCAAAACAGAAATTTTGTAGCACTCATCTATGTAATCTAGCAGGCAGACGCTCACTTCGAAATGGCTCTCATCAGCAGAAGGCAAACACGTGATTTTTAATTCTGTTGCGCGCCCTTTCACTATTGCCCGACGGTCTTCGGAAAAGAATTCAACGAACTAAGAAGCGAGATACTTTTGGCATAACAGTTCGCGACCGGTAGGGCAAATTTTAGTTCGCGACCGGTAGGTCTCCTTTTAGTTCGCAACTCGACCGCGAAGTAGGTCGCTCTTTTTAGTTCGTCCGCTCTTTCTAGCTCGTCCACTCTTTTTAGTTTTTGCTACCGCTACTAAAAGAGCTCTTTCTTTTGTTATGACAGCTTTTTTATATATTGATCAGTGTTGCCCAAGCCAGTATTTTTCGGCAATTTCTTTTATTTTCCTGTAGACGGTATCTATCGTTCCCCCTAGTTATGCATATTTCCGTTCTCTAGTGCCCTGAATGTAAAGTATGTCTTTGAGCGACATGTTCAATACCACAATAATTATAAATTAAATTTACACTGCTTTAGAACTTTATTATCTCACTTTAAGCTTATTTCGGCCTTAGGCCATCAACAGGTGTTCTGGAAATACGAGTAATATAGAGGAGTTGTTACATATATAATTATAACAATTACATACAATTTTACAATATTTTACTTACATTACTTATAATATTGTTGCCGTTTATTTGCTGCTCAATTGATTTTAAAAGCTAATGTAATGCTTATCTATTGCTGCTTATCTGTACATGTGCAGCAGCACTGGTTATATCAATCGATTTTTATCAGTTTTTTTTATAGTGGCAGCTAGCATAGTCTGTAGTGGCAGCATTCAACGATATTAAAAGTTTACATGGTTACCAGTAATTTATACATTAATATCTTTGGTTTATTTATTTGCTTTGTATTGGAGTTTTACTATGGATTTAGAATCTTATATGGATTTAGAATCTTTCGTGTTTAACCATTCTCTTGTCTGCTTATATGTTGTGAGATCACGTCGAACGGCCAATACAGTTGAACACCTACTTGGCATGGGCAGTATGTGGTTATCAATCAGCTATTGAGGAATATTTGACCATTCTTCCGTCAGTGCAATTTCCAGCTCTGCAACCGTTGTAGGAGGTACTGGTCTGTTTGAAATGCTTGTGGCAGGTGCATACCAGACACGCTCAAGTCCGGTGAACAATCTGGACACTCCATTCGTTCAATTCCTACAGCTTCAAACGTATTGTCCACCAGTGAAGCTCTCTGGGGACGAGCGTTATTGTCCACCAGAAGGAACACGTCTCCTATGTCAGACAGCATAAGGAACAACAAAAGGTCGAAGGATCTCGTCTCTGTACCTCTGAGCAGACAAAGCGTCTTTCTGAACGACGTAGAAGTCCGTACATGAAATGAATCGCAATTTGCGATCGGTTATGGCTTCACTGTACTAGGTTTAGATGGAACATCAAAGTGTCATCAAAAATATATAATTGTATACAAGCCGAGGCTGGGTTCCTGACGACAGTTAATTGTGTCTCGATACCTCATGGTCTGTTCTCCGTGATGCGGGCATTACAGAACAAATAGGCTGTGGTACAGGAAAGAGACAGCGTGGTGAATGGAGATTTGGATGTGGCGGGAGACGTGCGGGGAAGAGTCCTCTGCAGTCGGGCTGATCACTGTGTCCTCGGTGGCGGAGTGGTCAACGCGTCTGCCTACTAAGCAGGAGATCCCGGATTCGAATCCCGGCCGGGCACAAATTTTTATTCGCCACACGTTGGTGTTCCATCTAAACCTAGTACAGTGAAGCCATAACCGATCGCAAACTGCGATTTATTTCATTGAATGAAAGCTGTAATGTCGTCAAAAATATATAATTAGAGGTCCGTACGTCCGCCAATACTGTTGAAATGTTTGTAAAGCTAATGGGACTTAACTGCGAGGTCATCAGTCCCTAAACTTACATACTACTTACGAACTAGCTTATACCAAAGACGGCACAAAAATCCATGCCCGACGGGGGATTCGAACCCTCGACGGAGAAAGGCGTCGCGCATCGTAGCATGGCGCCTCAATGCACTCAGCCGCGGCTCTGCAATACTGACTCCTCGCTACACAATTCGTCCACCACCATGACATGGTGATGTTTTCTGCACTTTAGTAGTTTCAGATAAAATTTTAAATCACGATCACATTTTTTTTACATGCTCCAGTTGTGATTAAATTAGAACATTGGCTCAGGCTTCGCGAAAATCACCTGTGAAAACTGAGAAGAAAATTAATTATTGGGTAGAAAAGCGTGTACAGACAGGGATGAGAGTTTTAAAGTGTTGTCATTAGTACAAGTATGGTTGTTGTTGATGTTGTTTCTGTGGTCTTCAGTTCGCAGACTGGTTTGATGCAGCTCTCCATGCTGCCCTGTCCTGGGCAAGTCTCTTCATCTGAGAATACGTTCGGCAATCTACATTCTTATGCCTCCGCTTACTGTATTCGTCCCTTGGTCTCCCTCTACGATTTTTACCCCACACACTTCCTTCTAATACTAAGTTGACGATTCCTTGATGTCTCAGAATTTGTCCCACCGACCTATCCCTTCTCTTAGTCAGGATTTGCCAGAAACTCCTTTTCTCCCCAATTCGGTTAAGAACCTTCTTATTTGTTACGTGATTTACCCATCTAATTTTCATCATTCGTCTATAGCACCACATTTCGAAAGCTTCTATCATCTTTTTGTCTGAACTCCTTATCGTCCACATTTCACTCCCATACAATGCTACACTCCAGACAAATGTTTTCAGGAAGGACTTCCTAACATTTAAATTAATACTGGATGTTAACAAGTTTCGCTTCTTTAAAAACGCTTTTCTTCCCACAGCCATTCTGCATTTTATATCTTCTTTATTTCGGCCATCAGAAGTTATCTTGCCAGCCGCGGTGTCCGAGGGGACTGAGGCGCTCCGGTCACGGTCTGCACGGCCACTACGGCCTCGGGCATGCATTTTGTGCCGTCCTTAGTATTAGCTAGTTCGTAAGTAGTTTGTAAGTTTAGGGACTGATGACCCCGTAGTTAAGTCCCATAAGCTATACAAACATTTGAACATTTAGAATTTATCTTGCTACCCAAATAACAAAATTCATCTACTACTTTTGTTGTCTCACTACCTAATATTCTGAGATTACATTCCATTACCCTCGTTTTATTCTTGTTAATGTTCATTTTATATCTTCCCTTCAAAAACACTGTCTATTCCATTCAATTGTTCTTCCAGATCCTTTGCAGTCTCTCACAAAATTAGTATGTCATCGGTAAACCGCAAACTTTTTATTTTTTCCCTGAACTTAATTCCCTCTCCATATTTCTCCTTCCATTCCTTCACTGCTTGCTCAATGTACAGATTGAACAACATCGGGGAAAGGCTAAAACCCTGTCTTATTCCCTTCCCAACCTCTGCGTCCCATTCTTCTCCTTCGACTCTAATAACCGCTGTCTGGTTTTTGTATAGGCTGAATAAAACTCTTCGCTCCCTGTATTTTACCCCTGCTACCTTCAGAATATGAAAAAGTGTATTCCAGTCAACATTGTCAAAAGCTTACTCCAAATCTACAAACGCCAGAAATGTAGGGTTGCCCTTCCTTAGCCTATCTTCTAATATAAGTCGTAACGTGAGTATTGCCTTCCGTGTTCCTACATTTCTTCTAAATCCGAACTTACCTTTCCCGAGGTCATATTCCACAAGTTTTTCCATTCGTCTGTAAATAATTCGTGTTAGTATTTTGCAACCATGACTTATTAAACTGATAGTTCTGTAATTTTCACACGTGTCTACACTTGCTTTCTTTGGAATTGGAATTACGATATTCTTCTTGTAGTCGGAGGGTATTTCCTCTGTCTCATACATCTTGCGTGCTAGGTGGAACAATTTTTCATGACTGGCTTTCCTAACGATATCAGAAGTTCAGACTGAATATCATCTACTCCAGGGGCCTTGTTTCTGCTCAGATCCTTCAGCGCTCTGTCAAATTCTTCTCGCAATATCAAATCACCTATCTCATCTTCCTCCACTTCGTCTTCCATTTCTAGAATACTGCCTTCAAGTTTATTTCCTTTGTATAGGCCCTCTATATATTCCTTAAACAGTTCAGCTTTTACCTCTTTGCTTAGTATGGTCCACATTTTTAATCCTATAACACTTCCTTAAGGTACGTAGGCTGAAAATTTCCAGTAACAACTACGTTGTCTGTTGTGATAGCTAGGAACTGCTCAATCCAAACACAAATTGGTGTTATATTTGGAGAGCCCGTTGTTCCGAGAAAAGAGAAAATATGATTTTACGAGTTGCTGAAGTTTTCGGGAATCTGGATCCTGGGGAAACTGCTTGAGGCGACATAGACGAGCGGCCCAGGTGTCTATTTGGATGCAAATGCTGACGAGCGCAGTATGTAAATCCCCCAAGTTTTTATGTCCCGAACTTCTCCCATCACTGCAGCTGTTTGGCCCCATTCTCCTGCGAGATGTTCCTTTCTTTTCATAAGTACTTACAAATTTCCCTTCATTCTCGCTGCTCCGTCATGCCACAAACAACGTAGACCTACTTTAAGATGTATCTCGCCGGTCTCACGAGTTTTTTACGCAGACGTTGATGGCGCCCAATACTATTTAATGAATTTAGATTCAATCTGTTGACACAAACTAATACTTCTTTTAATATAGAAATCTGCATTGTATTTGAAAATCGAAGAGGCCATGAAAGTATCGACTTTCTGAAGGTTTCCAGTATAAGTTTTCACAAACATCTTTCCATTGTTACTCAATAACTGTTATTCCTTCTCTATCACTAATACCTAAACTATTTGCAGAAAAATTAAGGAAAACGCTAGTAATTCCGACAAATACTGCTGTTAAAACATGTAACGGATTCCTCATGTTCCTATGGTGTTGTGTCACCAGAGTGTCAGCCAACAACAAATGTCCGTATCTTACAAACTACTTAAACTAAGCTAAACCAACCTAAGGACAAACACACACACACACACACACACACACACACACACACACACACACACACACACACACACACACACACACTCCAGGGAGGACTAGAACCTCCGACGATGCAACGAATGTTTATCTTTACGCGCACTTACGCGTATAATATACAGGCTGAAAACCCGGCGTTGCCCGGGTATTTATTTATTTATTCCTGCCGTTTTTCAGGTATATATACATTTGTATAAGGACTGCATGCCTGTAAAATCTCTTCGATATAGCCGCGGTAGAGTAGCCGAGCGGTCTAAAGCGCCTCGCTGCGGAGCGCGCGATTGCTCGCCGTGGAGGTTCGAGTCCTCCCTGGGGCATGGGGCATGGGTTAGTTTACCTAGGTTAAATTAGTTTGTAAGCTACGGACTGATGACCACGCAGTTTGGTCCGACAGATTTACAAACATTTGAATTTTCTCTTCGATATACAATTAGCAGTAAAGAAGTAATAGATTAAAACTTGGTGCGTGATAGGGCGATTTTCCAGGAACGTTACTGTTTATGCGCCCATATATCATGAACTACTTGTCGTACTGTGATACAGTTTAGAAGGTACACCCAACTATATGCGTGTATACTGCTTGTAAAATTTCCTGCGGCTACAATTTGTAGTGTAGAAATTATAAATGTTAACGTCACAAGGATGCCGTAGTTTAGGCCATAAACGGCGAAAAAGTAGTAAGCTAGGAACTTTTTTCCTCTCATCATTTTGCTATGGTTGTCAGCGAGAAAAAAGTTTAATATAGATTTGAAATTATGTTTAGTGTTTGTTGCAAGTCGCTAAGTACTGTCATTCTCAGACAGTGCATTATATGGCATTTTTTGCGATTTCTATTGGTTATGGCGTAATATCTTATGAATCATGTGCTGTATGTGATTCTTAACCATGCAGCAATTGTTACCTCACGGTAAGGAATGTGTGTACCAAAGTTGGTTGAAATCGGTCCAATGGTTTAGGAGAAAATCAGCAGCATTGTCGCAAAATGCACCAGTTTTTCGCGCATCTCATTGTTTATGATGTCATATCTCGTGAACTATATATCGTATGTGATTCTTACACTTACGGCGACCGTCCTCATGTATTGAAGCTTACGTGTACAAAAGTTCATAAAGATTGGAACAAAACTGTGGAATTGTATGAAACACGCACAAACATTCGGACACTTTGCTTTTTATATTAGATTAAAAATTATATTGTTACACTTTAATTTTGTAAAAGCAACAGATGGCTGCGAGAATATTGACCGAAAATGCTATTTGAATACTATGATCATTCTGAATAATAACGTCACCAATCCATGTTTTGACATAGGAAAGTAGCCTATATTAGTGACGGAAACTTCCATAATTTTTGTTTCCGGCTTGTTATTGAAATTTTACCATGTGCTTTCAGATGATGATGCAGAAAAAAACCTTCACGGTTCTTCGACATCTTTATCACGCAACAAGATCCAGAAGAACTAAGTTACCGTGTAAGTAATTTACCGACAGAGGCGTGAATGTAATTTTAACTGACCTTGAAAGTTTGTCGGCAAGAGAAAATCTTCTATACGTATCTACTATTAATTGGGGAAGTGATGTTCATAGAAGAAAGAAATATGAAGAGGACTGGTTGCTCAGCTATAAAAACTGTCTTTGTCTTTCAGAACAATACCAATGTTAAATCTATTTGAACAAAAAACTCGATGGAAATTTGATTCGTAGTCCTGTACCATTATAGACAGTATGGATGAAACAGTGTTTCTTAATGTACTTTTATTTAGCGCCTACTTTTTTGGCAAGTATAGGGTGTAAATGCATTCTTTTCAGCTTGCCACAATTATGACGAGAAATCGAATCTGTGAACCTCGTTTTTTTGTATGAAGGTGACTGCAAATTAAAGTACAAATACAAGTGTCTGCAGATGTGTTGATATGTTGTAAATAGTTATTAGTTTTATTGATCCCATTTTCGTGTAATTAACTGTTGAACAATTAAAAAAAACTAACGGTGGGTCGAATAGTATAAATAATGGCAGCATATGTAGCCTTTATCTGTAGCTACCATTGGTTTCAATACATGATTATTTTAATCTTTTAACAAGCTGCAAGCTGTAAGATAATTAAATCCATATATATTTGCAAAGCGTGACACTGCTGCAATTCAAAGTTAAATCTGCACGCAAATGTAACTGCTAACCTCATTCCTGCGCAATGTGAGACTGCTTTAACTAGCATTTTCAAAATGTCAAGTTTCAATAAATCATAAAAATTGGCAGGGAAAATATGATGTACGCTACCCTGATTTGGCTTGACTTTGACGTCTTAACTCTACTTCAGTAATATCAAAGTCTGCACCAAAAGATGAATAATTACTCCCTCAATTCGATTCAACGTGACACCACAATATTCAACCAAGACAATTTCCATTAGTTACAGTTAAACACGATGATGAAAATATAATCACATCAGTTTCCCCACAAAAAGGGAAATCTTAATTTCATTCTTTACGTACGTTTCAGTATGGAGGACAGAAATCGAATTATTAAGAGACCTGCCCATGCTGTTAACAATGGCTGTCTGAGAAATTCTACGAAGCGCAAAGCTTTCTTACCTTGTCGGTGTGAAATCGTCGTTCTGTCTGAATCATCTCATAAAAAGTATCAAATAAAAGCGCTGAATCATCTAATCAGAGAAAATCAAATAAAAGTAGCCCATAATTTTCGCTCGGCATTTCTGGACCCCACACCTAATGCGCCATTTCGGAGACAGAAGCAATACCGCGACAATCATAGAGCAACACAGACAGACATGCCACTCTTACCTAACTGAAAATTCGATAAAGACGTATTTCAACCAAGTGAATAAAAGTCTATAAGTAATGAGTAGACCTGGGATTTTAGGTAAAAACCTATTTTTGAAACTCATTAAATAAAGGCAATAAAAGTTATAGATACACGAATTATCCAAATTTATGATCGAAAACGCTAGTTTTATAGCATCTAAAAATACCTAATTTTAGGTAAGTAGCAGATTGTACGTAAATTTTAAAAATCGACTTCAATAAAATTACTAAGCAAAAAATTCTCTCGTGGTCTTCCCAGCTAAGAATTATGCTAATATTTTATGGAAAATTGTAATTTTATGGAACCTACAGACAAGGCCGATATATGGCTAATTTGATTGTTGGAAAGTTATATCCTGACACTCCGTTTGTACCTCATCTGATCTGCAGCAAGGAGCTAAACAAGACTAACCAGGAAACAATTGCTGACTTTGTTGATAAAGCACTCAAATTACTTTTCCGTAACAGTCTAGATGAAAATAAAGTACTATGTACGAGAACGAATTTTCGATGTAGCTCCATTCTGTTAATTAAATAACGAAAGCATGAATGTACTGAACTACAAATCCCATAAAAACGTAAATTCTCTAATGGAACATCGTTATTAACACAACGACATGCATTTGACTTTAAAGAAGATAACTCCAGAACGAAGATATCATTTACAGGGACCGTTTTTGGTGGAACAGAATTACCATCATTTAATCTTGGTAGAAGCTGATGAAAGCGACGAATTAAAGCTGTAAATGTACTCCATAACTTAATTTGGCAGGACTGGGTACATTTAATAGCTCAAATTGGCCCTTTCGTTAACCCCCGATGAGATATCGGTTACCCTGTTTTACCGAAACTGGTCCCGTAAATAAAGGTTTGACAAATGCGATCTCGGCCGAGAAGTTATATGCTTTCATAGTGAGTATTTGTAGGACGCAAATGTACCCTCAATATCAGCAAGTTAATAAATGAATATGATAATTCACAGAAAAATGTCTAGTTATGTTTTATAATTGAAGGATTTTATTGTGTGCTTTTAAATATATTAACAGTGGAGTCACTAGGTTAAGCTGCATCCACACAGCAAGCTTACAATTTAAGGCCCCATAGACAGCATCTGAGGTCAGCACGGGCATAATTTAGGGAACAAAAGGTTACTTACAACTTGTTCGAAACCCAGTCAGCAGTTATTAAACTCGAAAGGCATGGAAGGGGGGCATTAGTTTGGAATAGAGAGATTCAGGGTTATAGTCTTTACCCAGTGTTATACAATTCGAATATGAAGAAGGCATTACAAGTCCAGGGCTTTGCGTTTTGTTGATGACATTGGAATTTTTTGTCATCGACAGGAAAGGACCTGGAAGAATAACTAAGGATTGAACAATGTTTTGATAGGATCATGTAAGATTAACTTAAGAAGATCAAATCAAGGATAATGGAATGAGGTCTATGAAAATCAGGCGATGCCATAGGAATTAGATTTGGTAAGAAACACCTCACACACAATTCATCTACACTACTGGCCATTAACACTGCTACACCAAGAACAAACGCAGATCATAAATGGGTATTCATTGTACAAATATATTTTATTCGAACTGACATGTGATTACATTTTCACGCAATTTGGGTGCATAGATCCCGAGAAATCAGTACCCAGAACAACCAGCTCTGGCCGTAATAATAGCTTTGATAGACCTGCGCATTGAGTCAAACAGAGCTTGGATGGCGTGTACAGGTACAGATGCCCATGCAGCTTCAACACGATAACACAGTTCATCAAGAGTAGTGATTGGCGTATTGTGACGAGCCAGTTGCTCGGCCACCATTGACAAGACGTTTTCAGTTGGTGAGTGATCTAGAGAATGTGCTGGCCAGGCAGCAGTTGAACATTTTCCGTATCCAGAAAGCTCCGTCCAGAACCTGCAACATGCGGTCGTGCATTATCTTGCTGGAATGTAGGGTTTCGCAGGGATCGAATGAAGGGTAGAGCCACGGTCGTAACACATCTTAAATGTAACGGCCACTGTTCAAAGTGCCGTCGATGCGAACAACAGGTGACCGAGACGTGTAAGCAACGGCACCCTATACCATCACGCCGGGTGATACGCCAATAAAGCGATGACGAATACACGCTTTCAATGTGCGTTCACCGCGATGTCGCCAAACACGGATGCGACCATCATGATGCTGTAAACAGAACCTGGATTCATCCGAGAAAATGACGTTTTGCCATTCGTGCACCCAGGTTCGTCGTTGCGTATACCATCGCAGGCGCTCCTGTCTGTGACGCAGCGTCAGTGGTATCCGCAGCTATGGTATCCGTGCTGATAGTCCATGCTGCTGCAAACGTCGTCGAACTATTCGTGCAGATGGTTGTCTTGCAAACGTCTCCATCTGTTGACTCAGGAATCGAGACGTGTCTGCACGATCCGTTACAGCCATGCGGATGAGATGCCTGTTATCTCGACAGCTAGTGATACGAGACCGTTCTGATCCAGCATGCGTTCCGTATTGCCCTCCTGAACCCACCGATTCCATATTCTGCTAACAGTCATTGGATCGCGACCAACGCGAGCAGCAATGTCGCTAAATGATAAACCGAAATCACGATAGGCTACAATACGACCTTTATCAAAGTCAGAAACGTGATGGTACGCATTTCTCCTCCTTACACGAAGCTTCACAACAACGTTTCACCAGGCAACGCCGGTCAACTGCTGTTTGTGTATGAGAAATCGGTTGGAAACTTTCCTCTTCTCTTCCGAATGCCATTTTATGTCCTCTGTACTGCGACCATCGTATGTTATTTTACTGCCCAAGTAACAAAACTCATCTATCAACTTTATTGTTTCTTTCCTAATCTCATTCCTTTGGCATCGCCTGATTTTCATAGACCTCATTCCATTATCCTTGATTTGCTCTTCTTAAGTGAATCTTATATGATCCTATCAAAACAGTGTGCAATCCATTAGTTACTCTCGCAGGTCCTTTCCTTTCGCTGCCAAAATTCCAATGTCATCAACAAAACGCGAAGTTTTTATTTCTTCGCCCTGGACTTGTAATGCCTTCTTCATATTCGAAATGTATAACATTGGGTAAAGACTATAACCCTGAATCACTCTATTCCCAACTAATACTCCCCTGTCATGCCTTTCGAGTTTAATAACTGCTGTCTGGGTTTCGAATAAGTTGTAAATAACCTATTGTTTACTAAATTATGCCCGTGCTGACCTCAAAGTTTGGAAGATGTATTTTAGTCAACATTGTCAAAAGGTTTCTCCAAATGTATAAATGTTAGAAATGTGGGTTTGCCTTTCCTTAATCTATCTTCTAAGATAAGTCTTAATGCTTCGCGTGTTCCTACATTTCTCCTAAATCCAAACTGATCTTCCACGTGGTCAGTTTCTACCAGACTTACAGGGTGATCCATTGATAGTGACCGTGTCAAATATCGCACGAAATAAGCATCAAACGAAGAAAGAAAGAAAAAAAAAACTTTTCTAGCTTGAAGGGGGGAAAACAGATGGCGCTATGGTTTACCCGCTGGTGACGCTGTCATAGGTCAAACGGATATCAACTGCATTTTTAAATAAGTACCCCCATTTTTATTACATATTCGTCTAGGACGTAAATAAATAAGATTGTTTTACTTGGAACACTTTTTTCGCTTTGTGACAAATGGCATTGTAATAGTCACAAACATTTTGCTTACAATATTAGACGAATAGTGGTTAACAGGTAGGCTTTTCAAATTAAAACACAGAACGTAGGTGCGATTGAACTTACGGTTGTTCCAATGTGATACATGTAGTTTTGTGAAATTATCATACAATGTGAGAACGCATACTGTTACTGCGCGATTACCTTTAATTACCTCATGACTTCAATAAATGCTCAAAAATGATGTCTTCAGCCTTAATGCACTTGGCAATACGCGCAACGTAATTCCTCTCAACAGCGAGTAGTTCGCTTTCAGCAATATTCTCACATGTATTGACGATGCGCTGACTCATGTTTTCAGGCGTTGTCGGTCAATCACGATAACAAATACCTTTCGATTTTCCCCGCAGAAAGAAATCCGGGGATGTACGATCCGGTGAACGTGCGGGCCATAGTATGGTACTTCTACGACCAATCCACCTGCCATTAAATATTCCATATAAGACCGCTTCAACTGCACGCGAGCCATGTGCCGGATATCCATCACGTTGAAAGTACATCGCCATTCTGTCATGCAGTGAAACATCTTGTAGTAAAATCAATAGAACATTACGTAAGAAATCAGCATACATAGCACCACTTAGATTGCCATTGATAAAATAGGGGCCAATTATACTTCATTCCATAATCCTGCACCACACATTAAGCTGCCAAGGTCACTGATGTTCTACTTGTCGCAGCCATCATGGATTTTCCGTTGCCCAGTAGTGCATAGTATACCGGTTTACGTTACCTCTGTGAATTACGCTTCATCACTAAACAGAACGCGTGAGAAAAATCAGTTATCATTCCGTACTTTATTTTGTGCCCAGTGCCAAAACTGTACACGACGTTCAAAGTTTTCGCCATGCGAATTCTGGTGCATAGATATATGGTACGGGTGAAATTTATGTTGCTGTAGAATTCTCAACACTGACGTTTTTGAGATTCCCGATTCTCGCTCAATTTGTCAGCTACTGATGTGCGGATTAGCCACAACTGCAGCTAAAGCACTTACCTTGGGCATCATCATTTGTTGCAGGTCGTGGTTGACCTTTCACTTGTGGCTTTAACACTTCCTCTGTGTTTAAATAACGTAACTATCTGACGAAAGGTCCGGACACTTGGACGATGGCCGGCCGCGGTGGCCGAGGGGACCGAGGCGCTCCAGTCAGGTCTGCACGGCCACTACGGTCGGGGGGTTTGAATCCCCCCTCGGGCATGGATATTTGTGCAGTCCTTAGTGTTAGCTAGTTCGTAAGTAGTTTGTAAGTTTAGGGACTGATGACTCCGTAGTTAAGTCCCATAAGCTATACAAACATTTGAACTTGGACGATGTCTTCCAGCATAACTATCAACATACGTAGCACAGGCCCGTTGGGCATTTTAATCACAACAGCCATACATAAATACCATATCGACCTTTTCTGCTATTGGTAAACGGTCCATTTTAACACGAGTAATGTATCACGAAGTAAATACCGTCTACACTGGCGAAATGTTACGCGATACCACGTACTTATACGTTTGTGACTATTACAACGCCATCTATTACAAGGCGAAAAAAGTGTTCCAAATAAAACATTCATATCTATTTATGTACTAGACGAATATTTAATAAAAATGGGGGTACCTATTTAAAGAAAATGCAGTTGATATCCGTTTGACCTATGGCAGCGCCATCTAGCGGGCCAACCATAGCGCCATCTGTTTTCCCCCTTCAAGTGAGAAAAGTTTTGTTCTTTGTAGTTTTTTCGTTTGATGCATATTTCGTGAGATATTTGGCCCGGTCACTATCAATGGATAATCAATTCGTGTTAAAAATTTTGCAACCATGACGTATCAAACTGATGGTTCTGTAATTTTCACTGGGTTTTCGTATTCATGAAAAATCAGACTGGAAAAACCATACAATAAATCTTCAAAAAACTTTTGGTTCGGCAACTTGCGTCATGAGAGTAATTGGCAAATTTTGAGGTATTTTTTCATTACGTTTACAAATTTGCACATTATCATTCACTGGTGTCTGTTTTACCATTACAGAAACAGTGTCCAATAAAGTACAAAAATAATCCGCCATAAAATTCCATCAATTGATGGTAATTTGTCTTTTGTCCAATGGAAGTTAAAGCTGATTTTTCCACAATATATTAAGACAAGAAATTCAGTGTTGAAATTCCTAGGGAGGACGAAGAACTGCACAAAAGAGACATGGTTAGACATGAAGATAATTAGAACAAAATTAAATGTTTTCAGCTTGAATGAAAAACCGACAAAGTATATAAATTTGACGTCATGAGAATTCTTCCTCATAGAGTATGCTGAACTAGAAGACGAATGGGAAAAGAGACAATCGAAACCTTGGAAAAGAGTGGAAGATTCTGTTGATGATAATGATAATAATTATGAAGGTGGTGGTGGTCGTGATTTGTGGAACATGTAGGTACCTAGAAGGTGACTTGTGATTTACTGATTTGGATCATGTTTTGTAAGGACGTTCTATGTTGAAAATAGACTCGAGTTTCAGCTTTTTTCTGGACTTTACGTGGTATAATCGAGGTTAAATATTATTTCAGTACTCTAGCCTACATGAAAAACCACCCAAAAATAAACATTTTATGCATATAAAATGTTGTTTAAAGTAGTAAAGTTTGACTTACTAACATTTTTTTGTATTTTCATGGTGCGGCGTGAATGCATTTAACTACACGTTAACAGCGTGATGTCGGCGATTGTGCGATACTGTTCCGTTCATGGTCGTGGCTTTGTGTGCCCAATAATATTTTCATAATCTGAAATGTTTTCCTTAACTTTTTAAAAGTAAAACATAGGAAGTTTTGATTAATAATTAATGCCGCTTGATTTCATAGACGTGTTTCATACAGTGCTAGAAATACTCTTATTTCGTTGGTATCTGTTACAGATTTCCCTTCGCTATTTACGATAACGGTCACAGACGATCATTTGAGATTATGCAATAAAATAGTTTGTTTTTGTACAAATATGTATATTTGACGTGACTTGCATGCTTCCTTCAGGGAGCAGTGTTTTGGACGACTAGCAATGTGTTCGCAGATATATATGTGAATGTCTGTTCCGTGTACGTTTATCACGTCGGAACCATAAGACAAAGAGCTAAAAATTTGTACAGTTACTAATGTCTACCCGGGGAAGGCTTTAGGCACGGTTTTATAGCGATCGGATAGCTATTTATCTATATATATCAATGTGAATGTCTTATCATGTCCGAACGACAAGACGCAGAGACTTAAATATTTGTACAGTTACTAATTTATACCTGAGGAAGGTTTTATGCACGATTTTATAGCGATCTGATAGATATTTAGTAATTTGAAGAATATAACGCGAAATGCTGAACAATAATTATTCTTTGAAAATTACATTTACTCTTTGAAAATAGTTTTATAGGTTGCATTGTTGCTTGAGGGTTGATAATGATAAAAGGGTGGAGTATATTGGGATGGAACGTTATCGACGTATATAAAATTCTACTGTGTGTGTGTTAATATTTCGCTCTGCAGCGAAAACTACAGAACGCAAACGAATGGTCTGTATTTAATTGTTGTCCGAAGTCTCCCGTTGTACACCACAGCAGTTCCACACCGATAGCTATAAGGGTGTGGAAGATATGGTGGTTGATAGTCGTCATATTGTAAAAAAATTTCGGACTGAAGCCCAGCGATGACGTTTGCGACTTTATACCAAGGAGGTTACATACAGCGAAACGTGATGCCAAAGACCATATCTTTGGTCAATGCGTGCTAGAATGCCTTCAGCTCTTTCTCTGTAGAGATAAGCATACGAATAAGGAAATATAAGAATAAATAAATAAAGCCGTAAAAAAGAAATTTCTTTTAATACATACTAATTGCAACACAGTCTGTAAGAAATAATGCATGTATTATTTATTGTAAATCATTAAGCACTTCACATAATTTTTTTTATTTGAATTTTGATTAAAAATGTTTCTAAAGAAGTTATTGTATTTGATTTAATCCTTCAAAACCAGTCTCATAGCACACTACTGAAAAAAGCTTACCTATCGTAATCAACCAACACGCGAGCGCGTTTAAGCTAGTAAAATACTACTCCCTGAAGGAAGCATGCAAGTCACGTGAAATATCCAGAATGCCAGGAAACACTTTGTACGCCCCAGCCCATGTGACTTCTGGTGAATTGCATTGTGTAAACGGCGAGGGACCTTCTTGCAACGCGTTTTGTTTATCGTTGCATCGTCTGGGAGGAATTCCATTTGAAAGATTCCATTTTAATCAGTTCCAGTTTCACTTTGCTTTTTGACCTGCCTTGTCGCGTTTTTATTTACTTTCTGTACTGGTAATATCGTTTTCCAGGTGGCTGATCGTCGTTTTAAGTGCGGATCGTAAAGGAAACCCCATGTTACCCGGTTGAGAAACGTCGGATCATCACCGCTTAACGGATGAGTTCATCATAAATCGTCATGTGATCATCACGTTGGTGTTGCGACAGAATTCGTTGCACAACGTGCTGGTAGCAAGAGACATGTTGGGGTCGTCCATTAGAATGTTAGGCAAGTATCCTGGCTGCCGCGAAAGCGTTTACCAATTGGAGCGGTTAGGACGTACCAACGGTGCAACTTCCTGTATCGTGGCCTACCAGCATGCACGTCATCTTCACAAACTGTCCAGTCGTTACAGAAAACGACGGTGCCATATGAACACAACAGTCCAACTCAATGCGTCCTCGCCGCACACCTGCTGCACCATTTAGAACGTTTCGGTTTGCCTCGTTTGTGGCAGAACTTGATGTTTTCCCGTTGCTCAAACTGTGACATGTTAAGGTCCGACTGGCACAATCAGCTCATCCTCAAAACAACGACAGTATGCCTGCCTCCATTGCATGCACCAAGCTCCCACAATCCCGTAGGCGTTCGACTGCGAAGAGCGGACAAATTGAAGAGCGCCTCGGCGGCCATTATGGTGGCAAACTTCCGCGCGAACTTTAAATGTGCGTAAGACTCTTTCGATTAGAGACAGTATTCATATGAGTTAAGTCGCGAAAACTACGTCTAATTGAAATATATAACTACAAAACAGCTTCAGACTTCATCAATATACAGCAACTACCGGTTGTGTGTAAATTTATTACACATATGGTGTAGAAATTGGCCAACTGTGTTTCCTCTTCATAACGAAACCAAATTCTTCTAAGAACATGAAGTATGCCTTAACTTTTCCTTACCAAATACATTTAACATTAGCATTAGGGTATCTAGCAAAAATATTAGCATTTTTAATGCTGTAATCCAAACACCTTACAGTAGCGTGAACTGCTCAAAAGTCAAAAACTATTGTCATAAGGTTCAAATTCACAAAGTGGATCCAGTGTGCCTATGTGTCATTCATATATGGAACTATAAATGTTAAGCTTATGGGACTTAACTACGGGTTCATCAGTCCCTAAACTTACAAACTACTTATGAACTACTTACGAACTAGGACGGCACAAATATCCGTGCCCGAGGGGGGATTCGAACTATACGCAGTTCTGCAAACCCTTTCAGTTGATATACCTTTATGTAAAGCAGATTACCTGTAAATTCCGTGTTACAAGTTAATTTCATAAACAAAAATTCGAACTACAATGAGGCAACTAATTTCGTGACCCCAATCGTTATTTTACACAATCATAAAATGAAACTTTTTGAACTTCCTGTCTACTATTACTGCCTAAAGTAGCTCCTTTTTAAGAGCTACCAGTATTGTAAAAGCCTGTTATTCATTTCATTCGCCGGCCGCGGTGGCCGAGGTGACTGAGGCGCTCCAGTCACGGTCAGCACGGCCACGACGGTCGGGGGTTCGAATCCCCCCTCGGTCATGGATATTTGTGCCGTCGTAGTTCGTATGTAGTTCCTAAGTAGTTTGTAAGTTTAGGGACTGATGACCCCGTAGTTAAGTCTCATAAGCTTAACAAACATTTGAACATTTGAATTTATTTCATTCAATCCTATATTGTCTTGAATAACAAACTGTTAATAAGAGTAACTATCTCTGAACACAAGTAGGTGGGCTACTTGTATTCCTGAAAAATATAAATGGGAAGACAGTATTCGATCTTTTTATTCCATTCTTAAACTGATTTATGCATTTAAACGCAGAGCAGCTCTTCCCCGTCGTGCTTCACGTACACTGCAATAGTCAAAGAATACAGACGTGGCTATCAGTTACGTATATATTCCAAAGAAAGCAGGCGAAGATAGGTGTGAAAACTACAGAACCATCAGATTAGTAAGTTATGGTTTCAAATTATTAACACAAATTATTTACAGAAGGAAGGAAAAGCTGGTAGAAGCCGGCCTCGGGGGAAGATTAGTTTGGGTTCAGGAGAAATGTAGGAACAAGGGAGGCAATACTCACTTTACGGCTTATCCTAGAAGATAAAATTAAGAAAAGGCAAACCTACATTTCTAGCTTTTGTAGATTTGGAGAAGGCTTTTGACAATGTTGACTGGAGTACACTCTTTCACGTTCTGAAGCAAGCAGGAGTAAAATATAGGGAACGTAAGGTTATTTACAACTTGTACAAAAACCAGACAGCGGTTGTCAGAGTTGAAGGGCATGAAAGGGATGCAGTGGTTGGGAAGGGAGTAAAACAGGGTTGTAGCCTTTCACCAATGTTATTCAATTTGTGCATTGAGCTAGCTATAAAGGAATGCAAGGAGAAATTTGGGGAAGGAATTAAAGTTCAGGGCGAAGAATTAAAAGCATTGCGTTTTGCTAACGACATAGTAATTCTGTCAGATACAGCAAAGGATCTGGAAGAGCAGTTGAACGGAATGGACGGTGTGCTGAAAGGTGCATTTAAGATGAACATTAACAAGAGCAAAACTAGGGTAATGGAGTGCAGTCTAAGAAAATCAGGAGTTCTGAAGGAATTAGAATAGGTAACGAGGCAATAAAAGAGGTAGATGAGTTTTGTTACTAGGGCAGTAAAATAACAAATGATGGTCGCAGTTCAGAGGATATAAAATACAATATAGCAACGGGTAGAAAAGCGTTCTTGAAAAAAAGAGAAATTTGTTAACATCGAATATTGATTTAAACCTAAGGAATTCCTTTCTGAAGGCATTTGTGTGGAGTGTTGCCTTGTGTGGGAGTGAAACGTGGACGTTAAACAGTGCGGACAGGAAGAGGATAGAGGCTTTTGAAATGTGGTGCTACAGAAGAATGCTGAAGATCATGTGGGTGGATCGCGTAACTAATTTGGAGGTACTAAAGAGAATTGGGGAGAAAAGAAATTTTTGGCATACCTTGAGTAAAAGAAGGGATCGATTGGTAGGACACATTCTTAGACATCAAGGAACTGTGAATTTAGCGTTGGAGGGAAGTGTGTGGGGTAAAAACCGCAGAGGAAGACCAAGAGATGGATACAGTAAGCAGATTCAGACAGATGTATGTTGCCATTCTTATGTGGAGTTGAGGAGGCTTGCTCAGGATAGGGTATTGTGGAGATCTGCATCAAACCAGTCTCCGGACTGAAGACAAACAACAACAACATCTCAATAAGGGCAGCGAGTTATAAAGGTTTCTTGATAAACTGTGCTATATAAAATTACAATCACATAATACGAACAATGTAGCTACAGGCTCGCTTTTTAGTAAAACTGAAAAGTCATTCTTCCGCGATCACTGTTACGTTCAGTAGTAGACACTTTAGAACGTGTAAAATACAAGACGTGAAGCAATAAATTGCCTATTTTACTCTAAGTAAGGTGCCAACTGTCCTGTCTACAAAACGAATCCAACCAGCTCACTGCTCAGATGATGCGCACTTATATTTACACAACATAGAATATTATAAAGTATGCGTCTATCAAATTAATAAGAAAATCTTTCAGCCTATTAGAAGACCCGAATATGAGAAAAATATTTGCATATGACGAGTCTCGAACCTGCGCCACCTAACATTACCAGTGTCCCAGTTCGCAACTTTGCTGCATGCTCTTCGCCATTTCCCCTTGTTGCGGGTTTTCAACGCAGTTATTAAAGGTCTTGCATATACCACTCGTTGATATGTCTGTTACTGACACGTAATTAAAAAAATATAAAGAACAATTCGTTTTGACGGAACTTCAGTGCGCTGTTGCCATGAAACGATGGATTTCCATAACACGGAAATTTTTTAGCCACATGTAAAACTTTTCCAGTCATTTATTCCGACAAATAATACCTATAATGACCGGTGTTCGAGAGGTCCTCAATTAACTTAGTTACTTTTACTTGCTTTGAAATGAGATATATTCATAAGACCCAAGTTATATATATATATAAAACCCACAAAAATCGAGTTCTACTTGCGGCCAATATGGCGTCTTCGTCTTACTAAAAGACTAGAGCCCCTCCCCCGGATAGCCACGTGGTGTGACGTCATTGGCGTTCTCCAATCTTATTGGTGAACTTTCAGACGTAGGTTGAGAATTTCTGGCATGCTTAATATTGCCCCCACACGTTGGCACGTTGGGAAAGACTGCCTAGCTGATTCTCGCATGTTACGGCACCTGGATATAGACGGGAATGCGCATCCGCCATTTCCGTTCCTTCGTTTCGACGTGCGAGAGTAGAATTGGGTAATCTGTACGCTCTCTGCGTGGTCCCAATTGTTCTGATCATTCAGAAAATGATTGTCCTGTTTCTCGTTTCCGATGGATGCTGAAAGACGTAAAATGTGGGTAATAACTTGTCGCAATGACAAGGTTTTCAAAACTATGCTAGGTGAGCTAATTCGTTCATAGTTATGCACAATTTCTACTAGTTATAAATGACAGGTTTCTACACGTATTTTTAGCAATGTATCCGACGCTACGACCTACTGTCATAGACTTGTATTTATACATATATTGGCGATATGGAACAATATCGACATTTAAACAATAACAACACTAATTATTTTGAAATGACATTTTTTTTACTAATTATAATAGCTCATACGGCTCGTGTCGATTTTTTAAGCTACTGCGATGTTAAAATGCACGAACGTCTGTGAGCCTACAACATAGCTCCATGCAGATTACTGGCAGACCGTCTTACTTGCATTACAGACTTCTTTTGTTGGCCTATTGAAGAAAATCGTTTTCAATTACTTGAGTACTTATTTCCTTAAGTCGTGGTCTGTGTGTTGTAACTTAAAACCTTTTTATACGTGTATGTTGTTTGTAGTTAATTTATTGATAAAACTATTTATTGATTCATTTTGAAGACAGTTCATTTGAACACAATAGATCTGATGGTAGAAAAATATTGATGCTCGCAGCAAAACCAACCATTATCATTGTTTCTAATCCTCCACCACGGACAGCAGTTTAATGATCGGTAAGAAAATTATATTTCAGGCATATATAGAACAAATTTTGGAATGTAATTCCTTAGTTGGCAAAAATTATGTAAATGATATATAGACATGTGGCGTCTGTTCCTAAAGAACAGACGTCATTTCTGATCCTGCAGTTGTTATTCTTTCATATTCACAGAATATATGACAACTGCGATTGGGTAAAGCTAAAAATATGTACCCAGCCGGGATTCGGGCGCGGATTTTCCGCTTTCTAGGCAGTTGCTCTGACCACTACACCATTGGGGACACAGTGATCACTGTACGTGCAAGGTATACCTAAGCACGCCTCCCGTCAGACACAAGTTCCCAGCTCTACCCTGCCTACAAATTCATAGTTTCAGAAACTAATCCCCGTACGAATAAGGGCCCCAAACTTGCCTACCCCTCACCACCAACAGGTAGAGCTGGGAATTTGTATCTGACGGGAGGCGTGCTTAGGTAGTCGTTACAGGTGCGGTGATCACTGTGTGCCGAGTGGTGTAGTGGCCAGCGCAACTGCCTAGAAAGCGGGAGACCCGGGTTCGAATCCCGACTGGGTGCACATTTTCAGCCTTGCCCATTCGCAATTGATGTCCTATATTCTGTGCTTATGTAAATGATGTTTCACATGAATCCAAATCGGTAGACATTCCAGAGTGTCGCCAAATAAAAAGAAAACTTGTTGAGTATTCTTCAAAATTTAGATGCTACGGTCTTAAAAATCACATTTCTAACCAATCCACAAGGTGTTATGCATCAAAATGTGGATGCAATGTATAGAAATATATAATGTCAATTGCATATAACATCAAAATTAAGATTCGTCCGCTCTTAATAAATATGTAAACACTCGCATTGAAATAAGAAATGAAATTGTTAAATGAGAAATTAAAATATGTGGTGTATGTATATATATATATATATATATATATATATATATATATATATATATATATATTCAGTGGTGATTTACTTCCATATCTTGTGCTTTAAAAAACCATTCCATATGAATTCTTAAAAATACTCCGTAAACAAGTTTCAACCTGGGAAATGTATCGTGGAGCAACATTACCGTATTCAAAAAGGCAAAGTTTCTGCATGTCAGCGCAGCTTTGGTAATGCAAGATGCGGCAACCCATAAAAGTGAGCTGTCAAATAAGAAAACGTTATTCACAATACACAGCCAGCTGGGCAAATTCCAGAAAACATATTTAACGATTTTTCAAACCACATTAAAATAATTTATTACGACGAGATTCATGTTTAGTCTAAATAATTATTTTCCTTTTGATATATGTATTAGAAATGAAGCAAGCGATATTTCAAAGCAATAACAGCAAATTATAATCAATATACATATATAAAAATGGAACGTGAGACGTGTGTCCGTATATTTCCCTTCGTAGCCAAAATTATTCACTGCAGATCGATGGCGGTAATGCATGAGAGTAGCCCTTGGGTTCGCCATGTGCACTATGGTGTTTTGGACGCGGTGTGTAGCGGTGGGTGACTGTGGTGATCCACAGATGCTCAAAGATAAAAAGACTCAAAGATAAAACACTGGGAAACACAGAAATTTGTTAACTGAGCATTAACTACACTGGCAATACAGCAGTGATCTCAATATAAAGACTGGAAAGACAACTGTAGTGCTTAGGATCAAAATACTGACAACTGGATTAGCAGTTCCGTGTCGATAGCTATAAGAGGGTGGATGATATAGTAGTTGAAAATCGTCAACTTATATAAAATCGCACTGAACACCAGCGATGACTTTTGACACTATAATAGCAAAGATGTTATATAGGCTACAGCGAAACGTGATGCACATTCTTCAGTTTTTTTCTGCATAAAGCATACGAATAAACATAAATAAGTGAACATGGCAGTTTGAAAAGTAAAACTACCAAGAAAGATGCCAAAGCGCAGAAAAGGAATTTCGCGTTCTCGATCCGTTTCTAAAAGACAGAAAACGGTGCGGAAAAGTGAATCTACAGATGATAGAAACTTGAAATTTGTAGATGTTGTTTATCTTACACTGTAGGCATCAGCGATTTATCGATATTCCCATCCCTAAGCGGGTGAAATAGGGGACGAACGTCTGTTTGAAAATACGCTGCTATTAAGGCAATTTTGGAGAAGAAATACAAAACTTCGGATTTATATTTCTGATTGGAATTTTAAAAACACGTGTTTCGATATTTTTGGAAATTCAACAATTAAGCGGATGAAATAAGGGAAAATCTTTTAAGGTTGCTACCAAGACTATGTGAAAATTTTGGTTTGGAACCACGATTATAATTTTAAAAAATGCGTTTCGGGATGTTTTGAATTCTGCCACCAATGGTGCAATAGGGAGTGGAGAGTTGTATCAAAATATTTGATTATGAAATCATTTTTAAAGCTAAATCTATGAAAATTTATATTTAGAAGTAGAAACAACCAATGCACACCATCCAGTCTACGCGTGCGAAGCAGCGGGAATTTAGCTAGTAATAAAAAAAAAAATAATAATAAACTATGTCTCTGAGAAGCTCACACTATCACCGCTTGGAACAAAAATGGCGACGGAAGCTGCTGCTACAGCAGAAGTTGATGCGCAAGCGCGTCTACAGGGTGTCCCAGCTATCTTGTCCACCCAAAATATCTCTGGAACAATAACATCTATTGGAAAACGACTTTCACCGGTATCAATGTACGGCTGGGGACCATGAAAGTACATATTTGGAAACATTCTAACACGAAAGCAAATGTGTTTTTTACACAAACTTATGTTTTTTAAAATAGACACCCTGCAGCAATCTATAGCATGACAAATCATATAAACAATGGCGTTGATTGCATCGCAATACTCCAATTACATCCCGAGATATTGCGACGCGAAGTTAACGCTTGAAATACGCGAAACGCGCGGCTAGCGAAAATGTTTCAAATGTTTGTCTAGCTTATGGGACTAACTACGGGGTCATCAGTCCCTAAGCTTACAAACTACTTATGAACTACCTAACACTAAGGACGGCACAAATATCCATGCCCGAGGGGGGATTCGAACCCCCGACCGTAGTGGACGGCTAGCGCGCGTCCTGAGCAGAATGGGGTTCTCGCCTGAGTCTCAAGACGTGCGCTAGCCGTGCGTTTTGCGTATTTCAAGCGTCAACTTCGCGTCGCTATATCTCGGGATGTAATTGGAATATTGCGATGCAATCAACACCTTGTTTATGTGATTTGTCATGATATGGATTGCTGAAGAAAAAATATAGGGTGTTCATTAAAAAAAAAAAAAAAAAAAAAAAAAAACAACATAAGTTTGTGTTAAAAACATTTGATTTCGTTTTAGAATGTTTCCAAATATGTACATTCATGGGCCCCAGCCGTACATTGATACCGGTGAAAGTCGTTTTCCAATAGCTGTTATTGTTCCAGGTATATTTTGGGTGGACAAGATAGCTGGGACACCCTGTATATACAGCTCCCTATCACATGTTGCGACGTCATAAACTTGTCACATTGACCACACTTGTTCAGATAGACGCTCCGTGTGCCGACGGCTCCATCAATGAGCGGGATAGTGGGGGTCCTCACTGTGAGGTTTCTGCTCCTGGTCTGATATCTCGCATATCTGCCTCTTGCGCTCTCTCCCTGCGACTAAGACGGCGGTGCTAGCGATGTTCGCGCAGCATGTCGTTATCTCGGGTTCCCCACCGTTGTCTCGCCAGAAACAAAGGATGGCAGTTAAGCCGGCAGCGGCGGCGAGAGCATTGTTCCTGTTCCTCCACAGGTGGCCACTCATCTGTCGCGCCCGGCCGTTTCTTACGCGCAGTCATCTGCATTTGTGCCCGCTCGGTCTCCCGTAACAGCCTCCGGGAACACGCCCAGTACATCGCGGATGATGGACTTTCTTCTGCCTGCACTGTACAGCAGCGACGAATCCGGGGTACTGTACTCTAAGACAGTAGTTCCCAGTCTGCAGTCCGCAAGACCTGCCATATGGTACGCAGAAGATAAAACATTTTAAACTTTCATTCATTTATCATTTCATTTAAAATTTCCGGCTTGTAGGCCGTGGTTGAATTTGTAACGATACACTGAGATTTTTATTTATTTTTTGTTTATCTTTGATCAGCGATGCTTATCGCCTCCGGTTCCCACTGACTCGTAATACAACTAATTTAATTTCGTTCGTCATTTTTTACTTAAAAACAAGCGAGAAGACGGAACCGAGATAGTAGTTTTACTCACTCTCTTGTCTTTGTTCTGTACGGACGTCTTCCATTCCTGTAAGTAGCAAGATATTTTAAAAATATATTACTTAAATTTAAAATCATCCCCTCTCTTTGGCTTTTATTTAAATGACTCCCTCCACGTCAAATACTTATTTTCTATTGTTTTCAGCTCCTCTACATCCGTAATAGTTTAATGTTCAGACGCCATTACAATCGCTTCGCATTGTCTGCAAAATTTCAATCAATCATCCTTATACTATACTTTCTTGATTTTAGAACCTGCAGTCATTTCTTTTGTAATTTCACGAAGTCCGATCATTTTTTTTTTTTAATTTTTTTATCGTTACCAGTAACTTCATGTTCCACCCACGGTCACCCAACAATGAAAAGCGAAGTGAAGTCTGAACATTGATCTTCTACGGAAAGTATCTCGAACATTCACTTATTAAATAAGACATAAAAGTTATCATTTTCAGCTTCTAGAATACGAAGTGCAGGATCCAGCTAGATGCTTTCCGTAAGTCTTATAACGTGTGGTTGCTTGTATGGTGCCCAACTTTAATATGCAATCCGCGGTTTATTTGCTTTAATGTTCATTTTGTGCTGTACTTTAACTAACTTATTTCAAAATTCAAACATTCGGTACCATCAATTCTTTGTCAAAAAAATCGTGGAATCTACTTTTAACAATTATGGCATCATACGAAGCAAGGGCAACGTTATAAATTGTAAAACTTTCCGTTAACATTTCATCTTCGGCTGCGGAAGACATCTTCAGAGGTAAAGTGGCGAATAGCGATTAAAACGTAAAGGAGTGCCGTACATATAGGCAATGCAAAGGGCGCCACAAGTCACCACGTGACGTCAGCTTCGAGACTGTCTCTGGTTTTGCCAACATTATTGACAGAGAAGAATCGATTTTCTTTCCGCTGGTGTTGTTACGCCAGTAAGAATAGCAATACAAAGAATACAAAGCAGACCACCCGGCAGACGTCCACGTGCGCAGGTAGCGGAGTACCAGGCGAAGCCGGAAAGCCGACCACTAGAGACAACCATCGCGCCTGGTAAACATTGACAGGAAAACATCAACATAAACACCAAAGCTGAACAGGGGACTATCTTTTACAGAGGTAGCAGCTCACACGCCACGTCACTGTCCGCTGACGTATAACGAGGTCTTTGTCACTCGCAACAGTGGATCCTTCCGCCAAGCCCCAGTTATTTATGGAGGACGCAGCGACGGCCGCGGTGGAGTAGCGGAGCGGTCTAAAGCGTCTCGCTACGGAGCGCGCGGTTGCTCGCCGTGGAGGTTAGAGTCTTCCCTGGGGCATGGGTGGGTGTGTGTGTGTGTGTGTGTGTGTGTGTGTGTGTGTGTGTGTCCGTAGGTTAGTTTACCTGGGTTTCAGTAGTTTGTAAGCTACGGACTGATGACCACGCAGTTTGGACCGATAGATTTACAGACATTTGAACAGACAGACACAGCGACGTGAAGGCAGGTTCCACCTGGAGGAATGTTACGAACCACTACTACGCCGAGGACCGACTAAGCCAGCCCACTGGACCACCTACGGTCTCAGACTCGGCCACGATCAACCGATGGTGTCACGATTAGGACTTATTGTATCGGGCTACGGACTATACCTTCGTCGGTAAATAAATAGACTTTGTTTGTACAGGGAATGGTCCAGAGTGTTTTCAGTTAATGCGAACTATTGTGGTGTGCAAACAGACTTGTATATCGTGTTGAGTAAACCGTGTTTCCAAGGTTTTGTGTTGTATTAGTCACAACAGATGTAACGTCGAAGTATAAATTCTCTCTAATTTAAAAGCTTCCTCTTTCATGTTAAAGGGGGATGTTGATGAAGAACACACACTATTTCAAAAATGCACCAAATCCACAGTTTTGGAAATATGGCAATGAAATTTTGTACCACGCTTTACATGAAAGTAACACATTTACATATAAAATCCTCTGATTATATGTATTTCATTAAAAAGAGGTTGAATATATAATTCAACTTTTTTAATGAAATTTATAGTTTTATTATCAAAAATTAATGTATGATCCTTTTTCTCAAAAAGTATTCAAGGGATTTCTACAAAAATTTCTGTGACTTCTCTTTTTATGTTCTAAGCTTCTATCATGAGGTTTTTGGAATGGGTCAAAATTTCAAAACTTCTTCTTGAGCCAACTTTTATTAGGTTTACAGAAATATGACTACAAAATTTCATAATTCTAGCATTCATATAATCTGAGAAAAAGGTACATAAACTTTAGAAAACAAACTTTTCACGGAACGCAATTTAAAGTTCAACCTAACGTTTTTAATTATGTCACTTCTTCTGAAGACACCACATTTGTAAGCTCGCAGTCATTTTTACCTTCAAGCCTTCTCTTCTGGTATCTTGTTGTCTGTCTTGTTTTCTTTACCAGGTCTTCAACTGACTGTTCAGCTGCAGAGACGCGCTGTAAATATATTTTTCTCAGGATGTGTTTTGAGTAAAATTTCCTATCTTGAAGCCCCTTTTTTTCTAATACCTTCATCCTCCCGACGTACCCATGATTAAATACAAGAACTTCATCATAACTTGCAATTCTGACAACTGTAGCAGATGCAAATGTGGTTTTAGGGCATCGTTTCCATATGAGTTAATTTAGAGACTGATTTTGGATTCTGGGTTTTTGCAATGAACACACTTTTTGAGAAGCGCAGGATCGGCCAGACACCTGTAAGTGGGCTTGACAAGATTCAGGATACAATTTGGAAGCCTCTTCTTATGAATGTAGTGTTTGTTATCCCTCTGAGCTTGTAGAAATTTACACCAGTTAATGTGGCACAGAGGATGAATACGGTGTTCATCTGCTGACAACATGCGGAAATATGTAGGCCATACTCCTTTTTTCATCGTGCCATAACTGAATGAAGAAAGAATCGAACACTTGCGTAAATCTCCGTCAATATCACAAGGCAAAAAAAGAATTGCTTCGTCATAAACGATGCAGGTAGTTTGTTATTGTTTATAAGATACGGAACAGAGTCAAAGATGATCAATAAAACCAAAGCGTATGTATCACGGGCTTCTAGATGTATTCCGCACATGTTTGGTTGAAAGTAATAGACAGAATAGTTCACTGAGCCGGTATTGAAGTGCTGCTTCAAAAGTGGTCGTGGCAGGAAGGCCAGGTTTTACTGTTTTATCGTGTAATTGAAGATCAGCGGATTTCTTTTAGTGGTCATTTGTATTACTTCACAGTTTTCATTATTTAGTGTTAATTACCAATTTTCGCACCATGTAGAAATTTTGTCTCAATCGCTCTGCAGTTGCTATTGATTCTCTGTTGCCTTCACTAACCTATAAATGACAGCATCATCTGTGAACATTCTAAGGGAGCTATTCATATTGTCTTGTAAATTGTTTATAAATACAACGCAGAGTATGGGACCTATAACGGTTCCCTGGGGAACGCCAGATATCACTTCTGTTTTACTCGATGACTCAGCGTCAGTTACTACGAACTGTGTCCTTCCGATTCTGCCTGTTTCCATTCTAATAACATCAGCAGACTGATTTGGAAGTTGCTGGATGTTCGCCGGAATACTTGCTATGATATTGCCCGTGGGTACATTTATTTTAACTAGGGCCACACCGCGGCTTCGCACGGGTGGAATTTATTTGCCATAGCTATAAAAGTCTATGTGTGTGTGAATTTTATTCGTTGATATGTTTGAAGTAATATAAATTAACAGAATGGATACTATTAGGTGCGTCGGAAAAGTTCGATGAATGGTCTCATATTTTACAAACCGCGTTGGCGTATAGACATTCAGGGACAATTCAACAAGAGCTCCCTAATAATAACTTTTTCACAACAGTTATTATAAGTAACCATTACTTTTCGAATAACGTAAATAATTGGTTTTCTATCATGCTGATTGATTTGAGCCCATAACCCGATTTAGTGATGCATAGACATTGGAGAACGAAAACTAACCACGGACATCATAAACGCTGCCGTGTAGTCTTGCGCATAATAGTTCAAAAAATGTTCAAATGTTTGTACAGTCTATGGGACTTAACTACGGGGTCATCAGTCCCTAAACTTACAAACTACTTATGAACTACTTACGAACTAGGACGGCACAAATATCCATGCCCGAGGGGGGATTCGAACCCCCGACCGTAGTGGCCGTGCTGACCGTGACTGGAGCGCCTCAGTCACCTCGGCCACCCTAGTTCGCCCGCTGCTGCTCCTAGTTCGCCCGCTGCTGCTCCTAGTTCGCCCGCTGCTGCTCCTAGTTCGCCCGCTGCTGCTCCTAGTTCGCCCGCTGCTGCTCCTAGTTCGCCCGCTGCTGCTCCTAGTTCGCCCGCTGCTGCTCCTAGTTCGCCCGCTGCTGCTCCTAGTTCGCCCGCTGCTGCTCCTAGTTCGCCCGCTGCTGCTCCTAGTTCGCCCGCTGCTGCTCCTAGTTCGCCCGCTGCTGCTCCTAGTTCGCCCGCTGCTGCTCCTAGTTCGCCCGCTGCTGCTCCTAGTTCGCCCGCTGCTGCTCCTAGTTCGCCCGCTGCTGCTCCTAGTTCGCCCGCTGCTGCTCCTAGTTCGCCCGCTGCTGCTCCTAGTTCGCCCGCTGCTGCTCCTAGTTCGCCCGCTGCTGCTCCTAGTTCGCCCGCTGCTGCTCCTAGTTCGCCCGCTGCTGCTCCTAGTTCGCCCGCTGCTGCTCCTAGTTCGCCCGCTGCTGCTCCTAGTTCGCCCGCTGCTGCTCCTAGTTCGCCCGCTGCTGCTCCTAGTTCGCCCGCTGCTGCTCCTAGTTCGCCCGCTGCTGCTCCTAGTTCGC
Organism: Locusta migratoria; assembly: GCA_026315105.1. Classification (NCBI taxonomy): domain Eukaryota; kingdom Metazoa; phylum Arthropoda; class Insecta; order Orthoptera; family Acrididae; genus Locusta; species Locusta migratoria. The sequence goes on along the minus strand of CM048745.1, from coordinate 106,243,202 downwards.
CCGCTGCTGCTCCTAGTTCGCCCGCTGCTGCTCCTAGTTCGCCCGCTGCTGCTCCTAGTTCGCCCGATCTTTTTGGCTTTTGCTACCGCTACTAAATGAGCTCTTTTTTATGACAGCTTTTTTGTATAATGAATCAGTGTTGCCAAAGCGTGTGCTATTACCCATATTTTTGGACAATTTGACATCAAATACTTAGGCAAATAAACCAGTTATTTACACGAATGGGTAATACAATGGTATTCAACTGCTTCCCATACAGAGTTCTCGTTGTACTTTATTTTTAAAATAGTTTTCTTGTGTCAGTGCACTATGAAACTACAGCTGAGCTGCATCTCAGCTCGAAATGAAGGTATCTGGCAGAAGTGAATCACGCGATTCTGCGCGCTCTCGCGTCCTCTCGCTGTTCCCCGTCAGTCTTCGGAAGAGGAGCGGAAGAACTAAGAGGCGAGGGATCTGCGAACTATTTCGCGTAGTTCACCTGTGGGAGCGCTCTTCCGAACTAGATCGTTCGCGAACTTCACAAGATCATATGTTCAAATGTATGTAAATCTATCGGACCAAACTGCGTGGTCATCAGTCCGTAGCTTACCAACTACTTAACTAGGTAAACTAACCTACGGACAAACACACACACACCCGTGCCCCAGGGAGGACTCAAACCTTCACGGCGAGCAACCGCGCGCTCCTCAGCGAGGTGCTTTAGACCGCTCGGCTACTCCACCGCGGCGAACTACACAAGACTGCTGCCGTGTGACTAATGTTCCAAATAGCGAAATGGCCAGAAAGTTAATATGGAGCATCTTGGCCTGCATCTTATGTTTCATCACGTCGGGAGACTAAAAGATTTGTTATTCAGAATGTTTTGTGTCTGATGATAATTAATTCATTATCGTTAATCTACATAGCATTCCGTGAGTGCAGCACGCTAAATAAACGTCTTTTTTCTGTTCCAGGTGAGTTGATTGTCAACCTGCGAGGGGACAGCTGGCGGGGCTGGCAGCAGTGGTGAGTACAGCACGCCGTGCGGGAATAGCCGCGCGGTGTCCTGTATTTCCTGAGGCTACTCACCGAATAGTAGCTTTGATGGCCTACAATCACCAAGGCCTGGCAGAACATGCCATGCGCTTCCTGAAAAACATTCCCTTTTAACTTCACTGGAACTACTACACGAAGATCTGACTTTTGTCTTCTTGCATTAGAATCCGTTGCACACTGTCAGTCAAGGTTGTGAATGGTACTGCTTGGCATCAGCATTCCCTGCTGCTTCCCATTCCTCTACAGCGACACCATTTCGCGACTCAAATAATCTACGTTTCTGTGACTTCTCACAGGTATGTGTACAACGTCGTAATCAAACTCACTGAGTCGCAAGGCCCATCTCATCAATCTACAAGACGGGTCCTTCAATGCTTACAAGCCACTTAAACACTACATAATCCACCAAGATCTTGACCCATCTCCCATAAATGCACACGAGTTGAATAATTTTGCTCTGCTCGATTTATCTGCTTAGATGGATAAGCTACCCGATGCTGAATTCCATCAATTACTTGGCTTTAAGCAACACCCTAAAGCGTGATTGAATATAGAATGAAACTTTCACTCTGCAGCGAAGTGTGCGCTGATATGAATCTTCCTGGCAAATTAAAATTGTGTGCCGGAACCGGGACTCGAACCTGGTACCTTTGCCTTTCGCGGGCAAGCGCTCTCCCAGGTTCGAGTCCCGGTTCCGGCACACAATTTTAATCTGCCAGGATGTCTCATGATTGGATACGTTTCGTGATAAAAAAAACTCCTCGAAATCTAGAAAAATCTGGACAGGACTCACTGTTGCTCCTTTTTACCTCTCGAAGGCTGTCCAGCATGCCACTCTCCACACACATTTCACATTCTTCTTCAGAAGTCGAGTCAGTGGTGTCTAATTCAGTACACCCATTCACAAACCAAAAATAAATTTTGACAAACCTAAGCATGATTGCGGTACCAGAAAATCCTGTACAGCATCTAGGATCTGCTCCTACACTTCCTTCCTTACCACATGTCCCAAATACTCTATTTCTACGGATATTAAATGGCATCTTTCAGTCTTGAAGGTGCAGTTGTACATGAAGTCTGTACAATAAACTGAAGAATATATTTTTATTGTCGTGGTTGTGACTAAAACACATCCAAGTTCGCACAACACAAATTTATTTACACCAGTTAGTCTTAAAACTTCACATAACAAGTATAAGTAATCATGGAACAGTATTTTGAGGAGACGATGTAGAAATGTTCAAATGTTTGTAAACCTGTCGGACCAGACTGCTGCTGTAATCATCAGTCGTTAGACCTACAAACTACTTAATAAACGTGCAAATTATCAAACAAATCAGGCTCATTAATGAAAAACACAAGTATCCAATTTGCATACAGACCTAACAATAATATCTGCGATGGACTTCACTCAGGTAAAACAAAGTTACCAATATACAAAAATCCAGGCATATACAAATTGGAATGTAAGGACTGTAACAAATTTTATATAGGACAAATAGGACGAAATTTCAGTATTAGATACCACGAGCACTCGAGATTAAGTGATAACCCATCAACATGTCTTATCCACCTGAAAAACGATAATCACAGTGCAGAACGATTGGAGGTTGCAATGAAAATTTTACACATCATCCCTAAAGGTCTAATAATGAATATCCTAGAAGAGATAGAAATATATATACACACACACACACACAACACAACACCCTGCTGATATTTTAAATGAACAATCTGATTTTAAAAACAAAAATTTTATCGATAATTTTATTGATTTCTTGACCAAAGACAACGGATACATAAGACCACTGACAAACCACAGACTATCTCACACACATATCGATCAAAAAAGATTATTAAATTATCAATCATAAAGCAACCTTCCACAGCAATCATATTATTAAACATCTTTGCATGGCTGCTAAAAAAAATTAACATAGATAACGAATAAACATAACCCTCAGATATTTAAACCACAGTACAGATTTTACCGTAGCAACTGCCAACTGTCAACATGTAACATCTTTGGCCAACTATCAGAACATCACGACAAAAAAAAAAAAATTAAAATTTTATTTAATGATATTTGTATAATACAACATAAATGTGACGCTAAAGTTCACATTATCATTAAATAAACAACAAGACGTTGACAAGGATATCACATGGTCGTAAGTAAAAAACTTTATATCGAAAAAACAGGCATAACTTAAAAGTATATATAACAAAACGATGATTATCATCATCTGATGATGCCTAATAGTGCCGAAATGGATCCATAACACCATTATAATAAAAAACTTTATAGCAACGTATTGGTATAATTACATGATGTCTCTTATATGATACTTAAATTAAATTACAGTAAGGACGACAAACAAACTCATGCCAGGACCTAAGCTCTAGTGGGAGCGGCCGCCCAGTCTGTAGCATGATGCCTAAGACCACACAGCCACTTGCATGTGGCTAATGATGTAGAGAAACTAAATATAAACTAAGTTCCTATTGGCGTTAACAAAAAAGAGTTCTACCACAGCACAGCAGCATCTTAAAGCAGCACACTAACATTAATAGTCTACGAGCTATACTTTAGGAATAACAGGTGCATTTCAAAATTCACTGAAAGACGAAATCCATAGTAACGCCAGAGTCGCAACACGAGAAACTGTGCGATCCATAGTTATGAGTCTTGTCTTCCCATAATTGTCATATGGGGGCGAACTGTCTCTTTGTGTTGTTGCATGCCTTATACTCCGTTCACCGTAATGAGAGAGAGGCTGTAAACAGACCAGGGCACGTGACCAGGGGTGGACAAAAGAGGGGGCGTTCTCTGTGTCGTCACCTATGTAACAAGCTATGTGGTTCCATGTTGTGATAGAACAGCGACTGCGGCTGTTAGTCGAGTTTTAATTCCAAATTATTAACTTATCCACCAACATTAATTATTCTTTATATTTTGTATGATATAAGTACAACACTTATTTACAACTTAATTTGTATAGGGCCTGAGGATGGTATTAATGCAGTACCAAAACCGGTCGTTAAATAAAAGAACAAACTTTACGGCTGTTGGGGGATAAGTTAATAATTTGGAATTGAAACCTCTGTATCAGGTGTAAAGCGGTTGTGTGTTTTGCTATATAGTAGTGATATTTAAACGACACAGATATACAAAATTCATATCGTTTAATAATTCATAGAACCCCTTAAAAGTGCCCAAATCTGCATTTTCGTTTACGACAGTAATACTATGCCAACAAAGCAGCAAATCATGTACTTTCGTTCGTATCACTTTTTTTTATACTTCAAAGAATGTCTGGCCTTGTAATCAAGTACCACAGGATAAAATGAGGAACGACCAACACCGGTAGATAAAAAAAAGTCAAGCTTAAGGAACTTAACTGCGAGGTCATCAGTCCCTAAACTTGCAAACTGCTTATGAAGTACCTTATACTAAAGACGACACAAACATCCATGTCCAAGGGGGATTCGAACCCCCCGACGGGAAACGGCCTCACGCATCTCACCATAGTGCCTCAATGCTCCTGGATGCTTCGCGGCACGGTAGATGCAGCTGTTATTATAACAATATCTGTCGTTTATTGATTTGGATACAACAGCTCCAGTTTTATACACATTAATAACTTAATGATTTCTTCTTTGATCGCTTCTTGCATGTGTACAACATGGGTTCGAGAGGTGGAGGCGGGGTATAATTTCCGTGCGGGGTTTGGGGAGGAATTGGAGGAATCATGAGTACACGCAGCAGGTTTCGTCTCCAGGAAAAGGTATATTTCCGATTAAGGGATACATGAGCGGGTTCTTAAGGCCTGAGGAGTGGCACCAGTGGTAGATAGAAGTTTAGAATTAAGCTAGGAGACTGCGGGTGGTAGCCGGGCGGGCTGCAGAAGGGAGGGATCGTGCTGCTCGACCGAGAGTTGAACGCGGAATCAAACATGGACTCACTGCCCGTCTCGGAGCTAGCGGACACAGAATCTATGACGTTACACGCTCTAGTTCCTGATTGGCGGGAATCGTTTGGTAGCTCCACGTTCTTGGCTCTGTTTGGCTGGCGGTTTTTGATGGGGGCTCGGCACTAGCGTGTTGTTGATCAGTTTTGGGGCCGATAGTTGCTTGATTTTCAGAAGGCTTCTGACACCGTACCTCACAAACGGCTTTTAATCAAATTGCGTGGTTACGGTATATCGCCCCAAATTTGCGACTGGATAGGGGATTTCCTCTCAGAGAGGACACCGTAGTAATCGATGGTAAGGCATCGACTAAAAAAGAGGTGACATCGGGCGTTCCACAGGGTAGTGTTATTGGTCCTCTGCTGTTCCTTATTTACATAAACGATTTAGGGAAAAATCTGAGTAGTTCTCTTAGGCTGTATGCAGATGACGCCGTCGTTTATCGTCTAGTAATATCATATCAAGATCAAAATCAACTGCAGATGGATCTGAATAAGATATCAGTATGGTGTAAAAATTGGCAATTGACTCTTAAATAATGAGAAGTGTGAAGTCGTCCACATGAGTACGAAAATAAATCTGTTAAACTCTGTTTACATGATAAATCAATCAAATGTAAAGGCCGTAAACTCCACAAAATAGCTAGGAATTACAATTACTTCTGCCTTAAATTGGAAAGAACACGTAGATAATGTCGTGGGAAAGGCGAACCTGAGACTGCGTTTTATTGTCAGAACCCTTAAAGATGCAACAGAATTACTAAAGAAACTGCGTACACTACGCTTGTCCATCCTTCTATGGAATATTGCTGCCCAGTGTGGGATCATTATCAGGTGGGTTTGACGGAGGACATCTAAAGAGGTCCAAAGAAGGGCAGCTCGTTTCGTAATTGTCACGATACAGGGGAGACAGCGTTACGGAAATGATACAGGATCTGGGATGGGAATCATTACAACAACGGCGCTTATCGCTGCGGCGTGGGCTACTTACGAAACTACAATCACCAACATTCTTCTCCGAATGCGAAAATGTATTGTTGACTACCACTTACATAGGTAGAAATGACCATCAGAATAAAATACGAGAAATCAGAGCCCGAACGGAGAGATTCAGGTGTTCATTCTTCCCGCGCGCTATTCGAGAATGGAATGGGAGATAAAAAGTATAACGGTGGTTCAATGAACCCTCTGCCAGGCACTTAAATGTGATTTGCAGAGTATCCCATGTAGATGTAGACGTAAAAGTGCTGGTACAGAGGATTGCCAAACTAGGGTCGATGGCACCGGGCGCGCGGTGTTAAAACGGAATTGTGGACAGGGCAGCGACCTCACGTTGGCGGACGGATGGTGCTTGTTGCCTTGGTGAACGTTATCTTAGTACGGAAATTTTACTTATACTTCAAAAGGAAATTAAATGCCAGTAAAAGTACCAAGAATATCTTGAAAACTCTTGACTTCTACGTGCCACTGGTGTACACGTGGTTTCAAAAAGTAAGATGACATAATGAGTTTACACTTGCGCGATACAGACGAGAAAGGAAAAAAAAAAGAGGTTGAATATGAAAAGTTAATACTTATGCTACTGTTCAGCAACAGGTCCTTTAAGATGAAATTTCTAGCCAGCCTCTAAAATAACCACTCATAACACACACCAACGCTCCACACCTGAAACGGCTGCGGCGACATTGAGCGGGCGGCTCTGTTTTGTGCACCCCTGGTCACGCGCCTTGCTGTGTTTACTGTCCGTCTCTGGTTTCGGTGAACGGAGTATAGATATAGCCGGCTCTAGCCAACACCACTAAGGGTGATACCACCACAACCAACAACATATTTAATGTGCACTACTTGTTGCAGGCGGATCTGTAAGCAAACAGGGAACTCAGCATGACAGCACTGCAGGAAGTATCACTTTTCTCGCACCATTTGGGCTAGAGCAACACCACCATGAGACAAGGCCTCACAACAGCCCGTGCTACGTCACACTGACCAGGCCGCGGCCGCCAGCTGACTGGCTGCCTGCTACAAGGCAGGGGCGGCACCAGTCAAGGATGGGGTCGCTCCCAGCCCACACCAACGTGGTGACCAGCTCAATAGTTCTTCTGTCACTTCCGAATTTGTTAGTGTGCTAAGGTGGATCACGGGATGTGGGAGCCGCGATGTTATCCGTACGTGTGGGCACGATCACCCATTAATACGGTGCATCTGGAGATAGTATTGGTCGAAAGGTATACGAAGGGTAAAGGTATGTAAGGGCAGAGGAAAAAAAAGTGCCAAGGCAAGACCCAAGGGAAAAAAACCTCTGCGACAGTGGGGTAGGTTGTAAGGGCAGTAGCGGTATCTTGCTATCTGCGACAGATCATGCAAGGTTTGGTAATGTTAGTAAAGGGTATATCTCAGTACCGTTAACTTTGCTAGGTTTGTCATAAAGAATCAGTCCGGTTGATGCGAGGCTCTGCTGCAGCTAAGCTCCTGTGAAGTCTCCTGAGTCGGCTGCGGCAGAATACCTGTGAACATAGCCAAGTTTTCATGATAGTTAAAGAGTTCGGTCATAGAACTGGCTAAATATGTGGGATGTATAGGTTTGTTTGTTTTCAGTGCGTTGAATATGGTTTCCCTGCCTAGCATGTTGGTCGGCTGTAAGCTCAGCTGGCATTGCCAGTCAGTTTGCTGTTCTGCAGGGGTTCGCCATATTCATCGTGTTTGCGAGTTGGTGGTCCCTATGACCGTAGGTGGTTAGTCTCTGAGGAGAAGAGTTTTGGGTCGTTTATGTTTCCACCTATGGTTTTGATCGTAGTTCCCTAAGCGTAGTATGAAGGGATTGTTCGAGTGTCTCGAGTTTTTGTACAGTCGTGTGGCGAGTTTCTTGAATACCACCGAGAATCGCTCTATGCGGTACTAATTTTGAAGATCCACGGTGCGGGTGTATCGTGGAGCGTTACTTATGATGCTTAGTACCTTGTTCTGTATGAGCTGCAGACGGCGTAGCCGTGCTGGCGCCGCATATGCCCAGCACGGAGCACCGTACGTCATCAGAGGTCTAATATGTGTCATGCGGTCAGCCATTCAGCTGCCGGCCGTGGCCTGGTCAGTGTGACGTAGCACGAGCTGTTGTGGGGCCTTGTCTCCAGGTGGTGTTGCTCTAGCCCAAATAGTGATACTTCCTGCAGTGCTGTCGTGCTCAGTTTCCTGTTTGCTTATAGATCCGCCTGCAACAAGTAGTGCATGTTAAATATGTTGTTGGTGGTGACATCCTTGGTGTATCCTGAAATGTCTCTCATCTGCTAGGCTTTGTAATTGAATGTTTGCACCTTGAGGCACAATGGCCAGCTCGGCGTTACAATGCCTGCTACTTTATCGACTGGAAATAGCACCTCTCCACCGTGGCTAAGCCCCGAAATCCATGTTAACTTTGACCTTCATTCTCTTTCTAAGGACTCCACACCTAGTTTCGTTTACCGGAGAGAATTTATCGCACTCTGGTTCAAATTTGACGACAATTTGTTCATCTACACTGATGGCTCAAGGACAGACCAGGGTGTTGAGTGTGCCTCTGTACTTGGCAACGCTTCGTTTAAATATCGCCTCCCTGAGTGGAGTTCCAATTATAAATTTGAGCTGCATGCAGTATATCAAGCCACCCAATAAGTCCGGCGAAACTCGCTCAATACGAATGTCATTTGCTCGGACTCTCTGAGTGCTCTTTTGAGCCCCCGCACGCTATATCCTGTCCATCCCCTGGTACAAAGCATCCGCAATTGCCTTACCTCTCTTTCAGCAAGCGGAACTACTGTGACGTTTCTGTGGGTCCCTGGCCACGTGGGAGTGTTGGGGAATGAGTCTGCGGATACGGCTGCCAAGGAGGCAGTTCTCCTCCCTCGGCTGTCTACCTTTTCTACTAGCTCTGATGACCTTCGTGCTGGCGTCTCCCGGCGTATCATTTCACGTTGCTTTTTACATTGGTCATCCCCGTCAGGAAACAAATTGCGACCTATTAAACCTGTGCCTGATCTTTGGTCAACGTCATCTCGAACCTCTCGCCGAGAGGAGATTGTTCTGGCCGGCTTCGTATTGGCCACTGCCGTTATAGCCACCAGTATTTACTTCGTGGTGATACTGCCTCCTTATGTGAGCACTGTGGTGAACCTTTTACTGTGTACCACCTTTCAGCGCAATGCCCGTTTTTATTCGTCTACGTCATGATCTATGTTTACCATTTAAAATGTCTGATACTTTATCAGATGATCCGCATTCTGCTGACCGAGTTTTACTTTTTATACATCGTGCAAATATGGCGAAAGGCACTTAAGTTCTAACCCCGGTTCGATTTTACTATGGGCAGTGTTGGGCGCTAATGACCTAAGTAGTTTTGCGCCCTAAAGAAGGTCACAGGGAACACTTAACTGTTCCCACATTATGAATTCAACTTTGGAAAAATTAAAACTCACTGATTTCTGTATTAATACAGCGCACTAAACATCAAAATATGTTTTAAAATTTTTGATTGAACGTTTTTTTTATGTCATGTATTTCATGCACAACAAAGACGTTTGTATCGAGGTAATTTATTACTTGGGACGTTATTTGGTTGATAGTTCACAGTGTCTGATTGATAATGCTGGCATAATTTCGACCACAGCACTAAAGACAAGACAAGCACTAAAGACAAGACAATGCACTGCTGAAATAAAATAACAAGAGCCACACTCACGCTACAGATGGCAACGTAACACAACCCCCAAGACTGCAAAATGTCGTACTAGAAGCATGTTGTTCATCAACAACGATGCGAATTAAAGGAAAGATACACAAAATCGTTATAAATCAGATTTTCATACGTCGTTGTCGAGAAACAACATTAGGAATGAAAGGGTTAAGCAGTTTTTCCGGCCTATTGGTGCTACCCTGGAGCTAGTATGACAGTCGCTGTACAACTTTTTACGTTCTACTTTACTTCTGCAATTGATATTTAATGAGCTCTTAACTATCTTTTCTAAGTAGTTGCGGTGTTCATATCGTAGCCTGGTCACACTATCGTACGCAGTGCAACCCCCATGTCCGAATGACTACGGGAATCCACAGCCGTTTGTTTTCATTCAGTATTCATCTCCTGGTCTTTCACTACAATCATTACCACCAGACTTCCCTTCAGTGATCCAAAGGTTGTTCAACCGATCCCTTCCTTCAGTCAAGCTGTTGTACAAATTCTTTTTTATTTATTTATTTTCACTTTGAGTCAGTATTTCGCCTATGGTTACCTGGTATGTTACGCCAATGGAGAGCGATCTGTTTAAATGTTAATAAAAATACACTTTCTTTAGGTTGTTAAGAAATATGTCACCAAAATAATGCCTGTACTTCAGAAATAGTCACATTTCATCTTTTAATCTCATATGACGATCCATTCTAGTGACGTATTTTTAACATGTTGACAATGATTTTTTATTCACTTTACATCCCGACGAGAAACTCTTTATTTGACATGTTCTCTTAAGTGAAGACCTTGTAAACCATTCTGAAAATGATTTAAATAATTGAAACCGATCAAGGAAAATATATTTTAGCAGCTTTCTTGGCATAACAACCTAAAGAAGGTGTATTTTTATTAACTGTATTTCTTCGTTACATATTATAAATATTCGAACAACTCGGCTGTTTCAACGCACTGAATTGAAAATTCAAAACTGAAATTTTGTGCTGGACCGCGTGTCCATCGCGGATATTCTGCTTCTGACGAGCAGTCATCTTAACAAATTATGCTATCCAGACACGTCGCTCGTCCTGCCAATATTCTCAACTTATTGCAGGCATGTCTATTATTCCATTTGATCGCGACTTGATATGTATTCCTATAAGGTGTCGGCCTTATTTGTGTGTCTGTCAATTGCCTGTTTGTGGAATGGACACAATTATAATATCTGTTCTTTCGTACACTTCGGAAGGAACAGACACCATATGTGTAATTATAGTTCTTCGATTATTTAGTGTTGTTCTATAGTATTGCACGTCAAAAACCTTTGTTACCTTCTTGTCCGAGCTGATTTTTCTACGCTTGACCAGCGTATAAATCTTTTCATAATACATCTCATACCAAAAAAGTTTATATTGATAGTTAGTGAAGTCCTTTTATCCAGAAATGCCGTTTTTATTTGCTGTTGGCGGTCTGTATTTTGTATCATCTCTAATTAACGCGTCATATGTTATTTTGCTACCTAGTTACGAAACCCAACTACCTCTTCTAGTGTCTCAGATCTTCATCCTTTACCCTCGGTACCGCATCATTTCCACTACATTTCAGTCCTTTTGTTGACGTGCATTTTATTATATTTTCAAGACACCATCTACACTGTTTAGCTTCTCTTTTTATTTCTTTTCCTTGAACTTTAATTCCATTTCCAGGTTTCTCCTTGGCTTCTTTTAACATCTGCTCGGTGTATGTACATTTACGAATACATAAATACTCTGTAAGTCACATTGAAGTGCATGGCAGAGGGTTCATCGAACCGGTTTTATGATGCTTCTCTATGGTTCCATTCTCTAATAGCTCGCGGGAAAAAGGAACAGCTAAAACTTTCCGTTTTCGATCTGATTTCTCTTATTTTATTTTTATGATCATGTCTTACTATGTAAGTGGGTGCGAAGAATGTATGTACGCATTCGGAAGAGAAAGTTGGTGAAAGAAATTTCGCAAATAGATCTCGTTGCAACAAATAACTCCTTTATTTTAATGATTTCCACCACAACTTGTGCATCATTTCTGTGACACTCTCTCCCCTATATCGCGATAGTACAAAACGAGCTGCTCTTCTCTGAACTTTCCTTAAATCGTCTATCAGTCTCACTTGGTAGGGATCCTACAATACGGAGCAATACTCCCCAATAGGACGCTGAATAAGACTGAAAACGAGCTATTATCTTGCATTACTGTCTTCTCAACCACAGGTTGCATTTCATTAGATTCTTACAACTACTGACGGGTATCTTTACATGTTCTGTATATAACCTGTCGCGCTGGAAATTTTTTCTCTACTATCTTCAAAATTTCGTAGCGTGCAACGGGTTACCATCCTGAAATGATTGCTATAAATATCTAAATGTTATGTCGTATGTACATCACAATGAAAAAAAGGTAAAGCTCGTTAAGCATTAATATGAATGGTCGAACACGAACATGCAGTTTTTTTCTGGAATAGGATCCAGGAGCTTTAATTTCAACGCCACACAGTTCAGTGGTAATTGATTCGATAGCCTAATGACAGGTACATCTATGCGATGTCACGAATTTAATTAATAAATGTTCATTGTGTGTATCGGCAGCACACTATTTGACGCCATCTGTAATGATAATAATAATAAACTGTGTGACGAATGTAGTGTCAACAGAACCGGACGAACCTACGTTCGCGAAGGACCAAGGTACAAGAGAAAAAAAAAAAGAAGGTGAAGGTAGAGTGCTTGACAAAGATTCCCAAAGGTCGCAGGTTTGATCCCCGCCGAGTACTAGGGTTTTCATCTGCTACTGACAGTGGTGCTGATATGAAAATGTCGAGTAGGACCGTGAATTGTAATCCACGTTAAACTGTATGTTCCCCTTTAACTGCGTAGGGAAGAGAGCTCAAAGGTCGGAGGAAGGTAACGGCATACCACCTGCAAAAGAGGACCATGCCTTGTAAAGGACTGTGGTGTTATGATAATCTTCGGATTGCTGATTCCTTTACCTTTTCAACTGTAAATTAAATCTTGAGTCTGAACATACGAACCCCGTACGCAAAATAGCGAATCAGTAAACTGCAATTTCCACTCTGTGCGTTCAAATATCTGAACGAAGGGACGCTAAAGCCGGATTCAAAGCGTTTGAAGAAAGCTGCAAGCTGTACAGCTGGCGGGAAAAAAAAATTAATGGGAAGTTGTGTGGTGTGTCTAAAAGACCAATCGGTTTTTGCGGTTTTGCTGAGAGTGCTGAAGCTCTTATACGAGTACTGAAAGGCAAAAGAACAAAATGGCGAGCGTAGATTGGGCGCAGATTAAACGGTGTAACGCGATACCGCCGTCGGGTCATCACTGTTTACTCGCGTCGCTGGGGGGGGGGGGGGGGGATGAGGGGAGCGACGCTGGGGGGGGGGGGGGGGGCGTCGTTTAACGGCGTGCGGAAATTAGGACAAGCACGACCGGGCCTAACGAACGAGACTAGGGGAGGCAGTACCGCTTTCCGTTCTGGCATTTTTTTTTTATCGAGCGGAGCTTGTGTGGGTATACAGGCCGATAAGCTCCTTTGGTACCCACGGCTACGGGCTTTGATCGCGCCTGCGTGAATGTTAGCGCTCGCCACTTGGGTCATCGGATGCAGCGCGATAAAAAAAAAAAAAAAAAAAAAAAAAAAAAAAAAAAAAAAAATGGTCCTGCTGTCATTGCACTAGATTCTTTCGAAATAACTAAAGAATACGGTTTAACGTTTTCAGATTCAAAATAATAATAAAAAATCTTTTTATTATATTACTACTAGTTGTATTTAAATAATCACCTCAGATTATGCAATCTCGTAATGACGAGAAAATCAGTTAGTCTTCCAGCATTTGGACAAAATCTTGATTTGGAGATCCTCCTCCTTCTGTCGGGTCCCATGTTGCGTTTGCGCCACTTTATATGACGTTGTCTTTGAGATATTATGCTTGATTCACTCAGAGATCAGCGTAACGGGAGTTAGTGCACAGACCAAGGCAGTGCCGGATACAAACAAATTTTTCTGGCGGGTGGGGAGGGGGTGGGGGGGACCCAAGTCTGAGGAGGGTGAACATGTCCTTAAAGACGTTGTGAGACCAGTTTTAAAATACACTCTTATTAATCCACAATTAATTTCTGTGCTTTATATTGTCATTTTGAAGTGCCCATGATTACAAAAATATTAAAATGATTAAAGCACATTAAATAGTGAAAGTTTCAAATTTGCCACGAAAAAAGAAAAAAAAAAGAGTATTCAGAGTCTGAATGTCCTGTCTTCAACTGTGGGTACGTTTGTTTCATTCTTTATCATCACAAAAGATGAAACACTTGCCCACAGATGAACCCAGGGCATTCAGGCTCTGAATTTAATTCGATCTGTAACTGTTTTTTTTTCAGCTTGGCCAAATGGGTTGATGACAATCCCTGTACAGAGGAAGACATGCGAAATTTGCATTGGTTTCTGCACATATAACTTCCGAATAATTGGACTATAACATTGAATAAGACTGGCTACTTGGAAACTCAAACAATTGTACAAAATGGTCGAAAAATACGTTTTGTACAATGATGCCCACAGAATGATAGTATTAAATGTGTCAAATGAATTAATGTTGACTGTACAAATACCTAGGGCATACGGTACGCAAATTAAAAAAAATGTTTGTAACCCTAAGGAACGAAACTGCTAAGGTCGCGGTAAATTACGTAAACTACGGTAACTCATTCTAAGGACAACACGCACACCCATTCCCGTGGGAGAACTCGAACCACTGGCAGCGTACTCCGCGACGTTGAGTCCCAGATCACGCGGCCATTCCCGTGCGGCGCATATAGTTTGTCATTTTGATAAATGTCAAGTTCCATACTCCCGATACTCTTTTTTATTTTCTGGTATTTTTTTAAACTTTTCACTGTTTAATGCGGTTGAATCGTTGTAACATTCTTTGTAATCATAGGCTCTTGATTATGACATCATAGTGCGCCGAAACTAGAAGTTTATTAGTAGTTATGTGAAGACATATTAGTTCGAAAAGTGAAGACGATTTTACCTAGTGATGCCAGGAGCAGAAAACATTTGCCCTAGTTGAAGGACATTCACTTATTTCGGAGCGCTGTCAACGTTAGGCTGCCCCTAGACTCGGAATATCACTGCACACAGCGTTACGGGTAACGTCTCCAACTTTGCGACGCTGCCTTCCGCTCACTGCTCCTCGCCTCCCGGCATCCATGGTACACGCCTCCTGCCGCTGCCAACAGTTAGCGAACGAATTGTCAACTTACCGTGAACAAACAATACCGCATCCGGCGTAGCTGTTTCATTATCAAACAATGCACTGAACAACAATCAAACAGCCAGTAAACATGTCGCGCTAAGTTTGATATTCCCTAAAAAACTAAAATCAGATTTCCTGTGCCGCATTGTACTGAATTTATCCTTCGTCCTTTGTAAAGTTACTGCGCAATAGACTTGCGCATAATATTTCGTGATCGGTAGCGCTCTTTTAGTTCGTCCGCTCCCAGTGACGGCTGAGCGGCGTGGACTGCGCATGCAAGTGGAGGGAGAAGTTCCCCCACCTAGCTGCTTCAATGCGCTTGCTGCTTGAGCCGCTAACGATATCACGCAAACCAAAAGAAACAGTTTGTGGATAATTCCTCGCGTTTTATTTATGATTTACCTTTATATTTTGGCATTATGGAATTTATTAGTCAGATGCTGCAGATTGCAGAATACTTTAAAACAGAAGTGTTGTAGCACAGAACTATATTACTGTAGCTGGAAGACGCTCACCTCGAAATGGTTTTTTTTGTATCCCCTCTCGTCGCCGCTTTTGCGTCTCGTTTCCGCCTGTTGTAGGTGTCGGTGGCCGAGTAGAAAGAGACCGACACAGGAATAAAGGATGCACGCGTGTGCAGGTACGGAGGTGACCAGCCAGTGGGACAGCACAAACTAGAAACACTAGAGTAAATTAGAACGAGATATATATTTCATAGAGACTTAGTAATACTTAACTTTTACATAGTTCTTGGCTGCAGAATGCTGATACATAGATTAGATAGAGGCTTGCCTACTGATGATTCCTAGTGCCTATCCGATAGCCAAGTCTTAACTGGTGCCTATCTGATTCCCAAGTGGCCGATGCAGCAATCGTGGCCACGAGCGGAGTTGTAGCAGAGGGCGCTCGTGGCTAACGTCGAAAGAACGCCGCGCCGTGCGTGCATTGCGGCGCGCGGCGAAAGTAAGTGGCGCGCACTTCAGACTTGTGCGACACTACAGCTTTCATCAGCAAAAGGAAAACACGTGATTTTAATTCTGCTGCGCGCCCTCTCGCTATTGCCCGCCGGTCTTCGTAAAAGACTCCAACGAACTAAGAAGCGAGATATATTTGGCATAATAAAACGCGACCGGTAACGCTTGTTTTATTTCCCGACCGATTGCACATATTTTAGTTCGCGACCAGTCGCGCAAATTTTAGTTCTCAGCTCGGCCGTGAAGTAGTTCGCTCTTTTTAGGTCGTCCGCTCTTTTTGGCTTTTACTGTCGCTACTAAAAGAGCTTTTCTTTTGTTATGACAGCTTTTTTATATAATGACCAGTGTTGCCCAAGCGTGTGCTATTACCCATATTTTTGGGCAATTAAACATCAAATTCTTAAGCTAATAAACCATTTATTATCACGAATGGGTGCTACAATGGTATTCTACAATTTTGCATACAGAGTACTCTTAGTAAATATTATTTCGACACTGCTGAATACCCTAGAAAAGAAAATGTGTGGCAGTGAACTATGAAACTACAGTTGGCCTGCATCTCAGCTCTAAATGACGGTAACCGGCAGAAGAGAATCACGCGATTCTGCGCGCTCTCGCGTTCTCTCGCTGTTCTCCTTCAATCTTCGCAAAAGAAGCGGACGAACTAAGAGGGATCTGCGAACTAGTTCGCTTAGTTGGACTGTGGGAGCGCTTTTCCGAACTAGTTCGTTGGCGAACTACACAAGACTACTACGAAAACGCGATGAGTTATCAAGAAAGCTTTCCCGAGAAACAAAATTTATATTACCAGAAAAATTTCTACTAGCATGAAAATCCTGTGTGCGGAAAAATGCCATTAAAATTTGTAGTTTGCTCCAATAATTGGAAAATCGAAACATGTAGCTTCAAATAAAACTGTTTATAATGTGTGGCAGTACTATTTCTTAGTGTCTAGGAGAAGAATCCAGAGTGATAAACTGATTACCGAAAACACCAGCCTGAATGTAGCCCTAGCAATTCACCATTTTTTTCACATAGTTATGCAGGGTGTTACAAAAAGCTACGGCCAAACTTACAGGAAACATTCCTCACACAGAAAGAAAGAAAATATGTTATGTAGACATGTGTCCGGAAACGCTTAATTTCAATGTCAGAGCTTATTTTAGTACGGATGAGGCTTCATTCAAATGTAAGTTCCATGGGTAGCGTCATTGGTCCTCTGCTGTTCGTTATTTACATAAACGATTTAGAGGAAAATCTAAGTAACTCCGTTAAGTTGTTTGCAGATGACGCCGTCATTTACCGTCTAGTGAAATCATCTGAAGATCAAAACCAACTGCAGAACGATCTGAATAAGATATCACTATGGAGTAGAAGTTGGCAGTTGATTCTAAATAATGAGAAATGTGAAGACGTCCACATGAGTACGAAAAGAAATACGTTAAACTTTGTTTACAAGATAAATCAATCTAAAGTGAAGGCCGTAAACTCCACAAAATACCTAGGAATTACTATTACTTCAGACTTAAATTGGAAAAAGAAGACGTAGATAATGTCGTGGAAAAGGCAAACCAGAGACTGCGTTTTATTGGCAGAACCCTTAAAAGATGCAACAGAACTACAAAAGAAACCGAATACACTACGCTTGACCGTCCATTTTTGGAGTATTGCTGCCCAGCGTGAGATCCTTATCAGGTGAGTTTGACGGAGGATATCGAAAAAGGCCAGAGAAGGGCAACTCGTTTCGTATTGTCACGATACAAAGGATACAGCGTTACGGAAATGATACAGGATCTAGGATGGGAATCATTACAACAACGGTGCTTATCGCTGCGGCGTGGGCTACTTACGAAACTCCAATCGCCAACATTCTCCTTCGAATGCGAAAATATATTGTTGACTCCCACTTACATAGGTAGAAGTGATCATCAGAATAATATACGAGAATTCAGAACTTGAACGGAGAGATTCAGGTGTTCTTTCTTCCCGCGCGCTTTTCGAGAATGGAATGGGAGATAGTACAATGGTGGTTCGATTAACCCTCCGCCAGGCACTTAAATGTGTGTTGCAGAGTATTCCATGTAGATGTAGTTGTATTAATCCGATAAAGATACGAAATCAGACTTGTCACATGATGACAGGGAGTCCTCCACTAGCTGTGATTTGCTGCACGTTGCTAACAGGGAAGCAGATGGGGCGCTTGAGAAGACGCGCTCCCTGCCTACAGAGTGGGTCCCGCGTCGGCGCCGGCTGGTCTTTAAACCGCTCCCGCCGCCTGCTTTGGTCCATCCCGCAAAGTGGATTTTCCGAGCTCAGCTGAGCCGCGTCGCAGCTTTTACACAGGGGTGGCTCGTGGCTCGCAGATGGAATCTTGACTGCGCGGTGCGGTGGCATGCTTTTGACGCCAGGCGAGGACGGCCAACCGAATAAAAAGCGGAGTTTTAATTACACTGCGGCGGCATGCCGCGGAACGCGTCTGCTGTTTGTCCATGCTCTGGCAGGCGAGAGGCGCGCGCGTAAAGCTAGGGACCGGCCGCGTCGCTCCGGGAGTCGAAAGTATTTCGCGAAAATTGTGTATTGGACATAAAAAAACGCTGCCTTGACTTTTCCGTTACGGCGGGGGGACTTGGGGATGGGAGAGGGGTGGGAATTATACACTCACTCACTCACCTCTCTCTCTCTCTCTCTCTCTCTCTCTCTCCCTCCCTGCGCTGTATTTCCTACACAGAACGAAAAAATTATAAAAAGACTAGCTGACCCCCCGCTGTTTCGCATCCGTAGGCTGGTTGGTCTTCCCCTGATGAAGAATCCATATCTTAAGTTTCGTAGTTATAGCTCGAAATTTGAGTTAACAGCAACATATTTTTGAAAATCAATTTTTTGCGTCCTCTATTTTACCCCCTTATTGGTTTAATTTAAACAAATGCCGAAACACGTGTCTTTTTAATCCGAACCCCGAATCCAAATCCGAAAAGTTGTAGTTCTAACTTCAAAATTGCCTAAATAGCAACATATTTTCGAAAAATACCCCCTCTCCAATTTAACCCCGTTGATGGTTGAATTTCCAAAAATTCTGAAACACACATTTTTTAACGTCTAACCAACCATACAAATATCAATTTTTGCAGCTCTATCTTCAAAATTGAATCAATAACAACGTGTTTTCAAAAAGAATTTTTGATCCTCTATTTAACCCTCTTACTTGTTAAATTTCCAAAAATACTAAAAATCATGTACTTTTAATCCTGACCAAGATTCCACATCCGAAGTTTCGTAGTTGCAGCTTTAAATTTGAGTTAACAGCAACATATTTTTGAAAATCAATTTTTTGCGTCACCTATTTTACCCCTTATTTGTCGAATTTCAAAAAATGCAAAAACACGTGTCTTTTAAATTCGAACCCTGAATTAAAATCCGAAATTTTGTAGTTCTAGCTTCAAAATTGCCTAAATAGCTACGTATTTTCAAAAAACGTTTAATCCCCTATTTCACCCCCTTACGGACGGAATATCGAAAAATCGCTTCTTAAATGACGCCTACAGAGTAAGATCAACACCCTCCACAAATTTCAAATTTCTATCTTCAGTGGTTTGGGCTGGGCGATGATGAGTCAGTCAGTCAGTCAGTCAGTCAGTCAATCAATCAATCAATCGGGACACTTCCTTTTATATATAGAGATTCCAACGGAGCGCCCTCTGCCGTGTCTTTACACCAAACAAGTGTTATTGCTCTCGCATTTGGCTAAACGATTATGCCTATCTCTGACCATTGGGGCGTTGTGCGACAAATAGTACTAATTTTCAGCCCTGCTTCCTTGTGTAATAGCTTTCGAATTAAGCTCCTCTCTTTCCGTACCGCGCTGCTGCAATTCTTGCTTTTTTGCCGTTCCTCCTCCGTGGACGCTAACTTCGTTTGAGTTGATTTACTCCGCGATGGAGTAACCGAGCGGTCTAAAGCGTCTCGCTCCGGAGCGCGCGGTTGCTCGCCGTGGAGGTTCGAGTCCTCCCTGGGGCATGATGTGTTTGTTGTCCTTAGGTTAGTTTACCTAGGTTTAAGCAGTTTGTAAGCTACGGACTGATGACCACGCAGTTTAGTCCGATAGATTTACAAACATTTCATTTGAAATTGATTAACCGGGGCGAGCCAGCCGCGGTGGCCGAGAAGACTGAGGCGCTCCAGTCACGGTCTGCACGGCCACTACGGTCGGGGGTTCGAATCCCCCCTCGAGCAAGGATAATTGTGCCGTCCTTAGTATTAGTTAGTTCATAAGTAGTTTGTAAGTTTACGGACTGATGACCCCGTAGTTACGTCCCATAAGCTATACAAACATTTACCGGGGCGAGAACTGCGGGGCGTTAGTTACGATGTACAGTTTCCTCTCTATGCGTATTTAGATATGTAGTGGATCGAAGTGGACGCTGAAAGCACTCGTATTATTTCAGCTTTTCGTTGGTCGTTGACTGAACTGCGCGATTGCAGCCGTGTATTAAATCGAGAGTAGTAAGCAGACTGCAGTTAAATGAGTTCCAGTTCCATTGGCAATTGGAGAATTTTCGCTTAAAATAGTCTTCGTTCAGCATGAAAAGCCACAGCAGAATTCCGTGCGCACTAAGACACCTTGCTGCCATGCGCGCGGTCGTTCGCCGTCGGGGGTTCGAGTCCTCCTACGGAGCATGTGTGGTTTTGCTGTCCTTGGTATAAGTTAATTTAAGTAGTTGTCCTAAGCATAAGTTAGTTTAAGTAGTTTGAAAGGCTAAGGACTAATGGCCTTAGATTTACAAAAATTTGAACATTTTCGACATCAACGCTGCCTTGACTTTTCCGTTACGCCGGGGGGGGGGGGAGACTGGGGCATGGGAGAGGGGTGGGAATTATTCTCTCTCTCTCTCTCTCTCTCTCTCTCTCTCTCTCTCTCTCCCCGCTGTATTCCGTACACAGAACGAAAAGTTATAAAAAGATTCCAACGGAGCGCCCTCTGCCGTGTCTTTACACCAAACAAGTGTTATTGCTCTCGCATTTGGCTAAACGATTATGCCTTTCTCTGACCATCGGGGCGTTGTGCGACAAATAGTACTAATTTTCCGCCCTGCTTCCTTGTTTAATAGCTTTCGAATTAAGATCCTCTTTGCGTATCACCCTGCTACAATATTTGATTTTGATGTTCCTTCTCCGTGAACGCTAACTTCGTTTGAGTTGATATACCCGGGCGAGAACTGCGGGCGTTAATTGCGATGTTTCCTCTCTATGTGTATTTAGATGTGTAGTGGTTTGAAGTGGACGCTGAAAGCACTCGTATTATTTCAGCTTTTCGTTCGTCGTTGACTACATCTACATGGGATACTCTGCAAATCACATTTAAGTGCCTGGCAGACGGTTCATCGAACCACCATTATACTATATATCTCCCATTACATTCTCGAATACCGTGCGGGGAGAAAGAACACCTGAATCTGTCCGATCGAGCTCTGATTTCTCGTATTTTATTCTGATGATCATTTCTACCTATGTAAGTGGGAGTCAACAATATATTTTCGCATTCGGAGGAGAAAGTTGGCGATTGGAGTTTCGTAAGTAGCCCACACCGCAGCGATAAACACCGTTGTTGTAATGATTCCCACCCCAGATCTTTCCGTAAAGCTGTCTCCCCTGTATCGTGACAGTACAAAACGTGCTGCCCTTCTTTGGACTCTTTCGATGTCCCCCGTCAAACCCACCTGATAAGGATCCCACACTGGGCAGCAATACTCCAGAAATGGAGGACGGACAAGCGCAGTGTATGCAGTTTCTTTTGTAATTCTGTTGCATGTTTTAAGGGTTCTGAACTGCGCGAATGCAGCCGTGTAATAAATCTAGAGTAATAATGATTTTTCTGCAGACTGCAGTTAAATGACTTTCAGTTTCATTGGCAATTGGAGAATTTTCGTTTAAAATAGTCTTCGTTCGGCATGAAAAGC
Organism: Locusta migratoria; assembly: GCA_026315105.1. NCBI lineage: Eukaryota > Metazoa > Arthropoda > Insecta > Orthoptera > Acrididae > Locusta > Locusta migratoria. Next base: position 106,221,277 of record CM048745.1, on the reverse strand, counting down.
CACGGCAGAATAGCCGTGCGCACTAAGGCGTCTTGCTGCTGTGCGCGTGGTCGTTCGCCGTCGGGGGTTCGAGTCCTCCTTCGGTTACGTGTGTGTGTGTGTGTGTGTGTGTGTGTGTGTGTGTGTGTGTGTGTGTGTGTGTGTGTGTGTGTGTGTGCTGTCCTTAGCATAAGGTAGTTTAACTATTTGTCCTTAGCGTAAGTTAGTTCAACCCTTTCGGACCCACTGGGTAGAAATGTGTACATAACTTCTACGGTGTCTAAGATGGTTCACAAGCGTTTTTTTTTTCACAATGGGAAGAACATGTATACTACACCTGAGTGTTCGATCATTACATCATGCACAATTACTGCCACCTGCGGAAGATCGCTATAAAAATGTTAAGAAGCGGGTGTTGCACTGCGCAGCAGTTTGAGAATTTCAAAGGACGCGGAAATTGTGGGTTACTTGTATTCCACTGTATAACTGAAAGTAGAAGTTATTTTGCGATGTAGTTATTGAACGATCAGTTTATTTAGTAAAACAGTTGTTACTACGAAATTAATTAATTTAGTCCTTAAAAAGTCTTTTCAATATACACAGTGTTGTAGAATGAAAATCGGTGCATATAATTGCAAAAATCTTGCTTCTAAAATCATTCATAGTTTTAAGTTAAGAGTATTACAGCATTAAAATAATTTCCTTGAGAGAGGAAAAAAATCAGGTCTGTAAGGGTTAAGTAGTTTGAAAGCCTTGGGACTAATGACCTTAGATTTACAAACATTTGAACATTTTCGACATGCAAAAAAACAGCTGCAGTTTTCTGTATTGCACAAATCCGCTCCACGTTTAAATAAAGAGATCTTTTATTTGTACACAATCGGTGCAAACTGCTTTAGGAGTCATCTTCCCCATTGCTTAGATGAGTTTCGATGAGCTTAATGAATCTGTAACACCAGGATTTGTTCCATAGAACGTCGGAATTTTCTATGACAGGCATCCCCAACAACTCATTTGCCATGTCCCATTTGTACTGTAGTAGACGAGAATGGTCCCACATATCTTGCCTTTTCAGTACTAATTTGGCGTTCTCTTTTAAAACTACATAACATTTCATTTAACTTTGTTTTTTTTTTTTTTTTTTTTTCTAAATGTATAAGGAAGTGATGGTAAAAGAACGTTCTTGGTTCTCTGCCAAGCGTAGCATCAGCACAATACGATGTGCTTTTGGTCCCTTTACTGGTAAAATAATCTTAACAACTCGCGATATTACAAAAAGAAAAGTACTGGAAGATACCACAGGTCATGAAGTACACACGACATTATAAACAACTGCGCGCGTCCTGCAGGAATACGCACAGCTGTCCGTCAACATCACGCTTCGCCAGACCATAAAACGCACGTAAAACCGGAATACAACCCCCTCTGCAGCACTGATATGTAGCTAAATGCAAGTCTTGAGTGCCCGAGCTTCCAAGATGCCTAGCCGCGGAAGACGAAAACCGATTTTCGTAAACCGTTTCTCGCTGTCATGTTCACATGTTATAGTCGGAATCAGATCTCCTAGCCCATTTTAAATGGCGGCTGAAAACAGCTGATTCAGCTCCTTATTTAGTCAGCACAATCGCTATTTTTTCTTTACTTAAATACACATATTCATGATCACTCTAATATCTATAATTTTATTTCATGGTAGAAAATGTCACTCAGTCCATATTTGCCGAAAATTCTTAACAAGAAAACACATCATGTTTTCGCGGCGCAGTGACTGTTCACAGAAGTTTCGGGCGTGCAGCCGCGTAAAGTTGAATTTTTCTAATATGTCGGCTGAGAACCGTTCAGCGATCTTCAGAGAGAGTCGAAGACTCAAGGCTAATAAATATAAGGTTGGGCAGTAAGCGCTCTGCTCTGCCATTGGCTGGCGCTGTGACGTCACTGTGGGACTGCGCGCTACCAAACGGCATGCACTGATTTAGTCCGCTATGGCTCGGAATGTGCATTTATATCAAGTTTTTGACGAAAGATATTGTTTCTACCTGATATACAAAGTGCTATTCTGCTGTAAAATATTGCAGTTAAGACTGTTCGGTCATATTCTATCGTAGATTTACGCGTTACATATGAGTAACATTATCACGCCAGAAACATATTGACAATGTCTATAATACGAACTGCTGACTTTAAAAGAACAGGAATCTTTTAAACACTTTTTCCGCAGAAAATCAAGCAATTCCGATTGTAGATCTGTGTCTTTTAAATGCTGTGAGTATATTCGAGAATGTGCAGCGTTTACAGTGTCCTTCCTGTAGCATTTGGAGAGCCACACTTTCTTTAACGTTTCGTCTCGACGAAAAATATGAAACTATTTCAGTTCCCTTTGTGTTCCGCCTGTGGGAATTACAACCCGTCATAGCACAGTCTGGCACTGTATAAATAATAACAGAAGTATTTCTAAGAATTACAGCAGAAACGATAACACGCACGACAAGCACTCGGGAAATCAATAGACTTTCTACTATAAACTTTTTACTTAAAAACTATGAAGCGAAACAAACTATTAAACCCTTTCATTCCCAGTGTTGTTCCTCGACAACAACGTATTAAAAGCTGATTTATACCGTATTTTGTGTATCAGTCCTTAAAGTCGCACTATTGTTGATGGACAACATGCTTCTAGCATGCATTTAGCCTCTTGGTACGGCGTGTAGCCACTTCTGAGGCATTAATCTGTCCGTCTTGGAGGTAGTGTTGTGTTGCCGTCTGTAAGTGGCTGAGAGTGTGAGCGTGAGTGTGGTTCCTTTCATTTTATTCCAGCAGTAAATTGTCTTGTCTTTGGTGCTGTGGCAAAGATTATTGATCTAACAGTGTCAACAATCAAGATAATAACATCACAAGTAATAAAATACATCGATACAAACGTCTTACGCATGAAATACATGACATAAGAAAACAATAGTTCGATCAAAAATTTTAAAACACGTATTTTGAAGTTTAGTGCACTGTATTAATACAGAAAACACTGAATTTTAATTTTTCCAGCGCTTGTGGAAATGAAAGGTTTAAGCAAATACAGCAGAAATGGTAACACACACGTTCACGAGTTACAAACCAACACTGCGTATTGATGTTAGACTGTGGTTTTGCTCCCAGGTGTCCCACAGTGACGTCATGCGCAGAACATTGAAAACGCGTTTCTTACTGCGCATCACTTACTGCGCTCCCCTGCGAAGACTGACGCTACAGCACGCGCTTCGTGCTTATAAACGCGCGGGCCGCGCTACTGCGCATGCGGCAACAGATACAACAAGGCGCCAAAGACGTTACTCGGCGGCAAGGAAGTACACGTATGTGTAAATTATGTCTGTGACTGCGCAATCGGTTACTGCGGAGAAATCGATGTGTTATGATCTGTGTTGTGGCGACGTCTTTGTAAATTTATTAAAGAACACAGAAGATGATGCAGAAAGTTTTAAATCCATGGCTTTTCTGTCATATGTAGAGAGCCCGTCGTCGAAAATCGGACGGATTCTAAACAAACACAAAGTTAAGGTAGTTTTTCGGCCCCCACCAAAGACAGCAGCACTTTTGGGTTCTATCAAAGATGATTTGGAGCTCCGGGGTTTACAGCATCCCCTGTGATTGTGGCCTTTCGTACATAGGATAGACGACACGAACAGTCCAGGAAAGATGCACGGAACACCAAAGCTATACCCGTCTCTTACAACCTAATAAATCGGCAGTGGCAGAGCACTGTATTGATACTGGACACTCCATGACGTACGAAAATGTCACAATTTTAGCCTCCAATTCATCTTTCTGGGACTCAGTGGTGAAAGAAGCAATTGAAATTCGCTTGGGGACAAATTTAATCAACAGAGACAGCGGCTTCAGTTTAGATAAATCTTGGAATCCGGCACTTTCTTTAATAAATTTACAAAGACGCCGCCACAGCACAGATAACACATCGATTCCTCAGCAATAATCGATTGCGCAGCCACAGACATAATTTACACACACGTGTACTTCCTTGCCGCCGAGTAACGTCTTTGGCGCCTTCTTGTATCTGTGGGCGCATGCGCAGTAGCACGGTCCGCGCGTTATAAGCACGAAGCGCGTGCTGGAGTGTCAGTCTTTGACTCTGTCTGAAGATGGGTGAACGTTTCTCAGCCGAAATATTAGAAGAATTCAACTTTATGCGGCTGCACACCCGAATCTTCTTTGCACAAGAAAACACAATCTGACAAGCCAACAACGCTTCAAAATCGGTTGCGTTTACATGGGCACGAAAATCTACTTTGAACTGGAAAACTGCTTTACAGAAGTGGATTTTAAGAACCGATTTTGGAGTGTCTACATGACCAACGAAACGCGGAATTAGAAAATCGGTTTACGAAATCCGGTTTTGGGAGGCTATGGAAACGGTGTGATAGACTGGTGATTGGCGGTGTGACACTTTCCGTTTCCGCCAGTGTCGACAGAAGTTCCCTTCGCTGGTTGGAAGTCGCTCTCCTGGACTGGTATTCTGCAGACAGCAGTAGCGAACCTCGCGCGGTCCCCCGCGGCCAGCGTCCCACCTGTGAGGGATCGCGTCGCCCGTATCTGGTGACGTCACGCCGGCAGACTGAAGGCTGTGCGAGGCTGCGCGCCTCACGGCTCCATCCGTCACCGCCACCTCTGTTATCCCCTTTCCGCTACATTTATTTACACGTCCGCTGCGGCACCGTCGTCACCCCTCCCCAGAAACAACGCCTTGTTTCTCCGAAACAGTCACGACGGCAGTGGTTTTCCATTTCTGTTTATCGCTGACGTCAGTGGGTCGTATTGCCTCTGAGCCGAGCAGAAAAGACGACACTTATAGGTGTACATCAAAGAGGTGTATTAACAACATAGAGAGACTACAGGCACGCTACAGCACTCTGGGTGGCAGCACTAAGCAACGTTGGGCGCCATATTTGAGAACGTCAGTTTGAAGCAGCAGCGTGAGCAGACGCTTCTGTTTGTAATCCAAACTAACGTGTAAGCGCTATTATTAGTGGTAAATCAAGCCCAGTGTATGTTCGGCGTACAATTGCAGCAACCGCAGTAATAAAACTATTGGAATATCATACTTAAAGAGAGGTATGTAATTATACAGGTCGTTGTGTATCAGCGTATATTTTTTCTATAAACATTCATTATACTTAACTTTCGCATTTACCGAGTTTCACAATTATGTTTACTTCACGACCATCAAAAAGCTAGGCAGAGGACGGATGTATTTGGTGTGTTTTAATGTAATGACAGTTGTTTCTATAGTGTACAAAAGCGTATTAACCATTGGGTAAGTAGCCTAGGTGTATGAACTGTAATTTAACTATTCTTTATACAGATTTCCTTTGAAAAACAAGGAGTTGCTAACCCAATGAGTAGCCAGTATGAGGCGTGATAAGTGGCAGCCCAAAAAGTATAGTTACATATGCTCTTATCATTTTGAAGTTATCGATACTACCACTGATCGAAAGCGGCTACTTGCAAATGCAATTGCAACACTATTATCGTTTCCTGAGCACCTACAGAAACCAAAAGCTGTAAGGAGAGTACCAAGGAAACGTCAAACTGTGGAGAGCTTGATAAATACGTAATGTACTTCAAAGCTTGAAACATCATTTGAACGACAGGCAGAATAGTAATTAAAGACTTTAAAGAAATTCGCCTGTATTTATGGGGAAGATATGTTGGCAAATACGAACGACTATTGACATAATAACATCAAATAATGCAGCAGTTCGACGATTGTGAACATTACACTTAGGATGCAGTAGTAAACGAGAAATGCTATTCGTAGTGGGAATTTCTTTCCGAAATGCGTTGCCCAGAAATGAAGGAAAATCAAGACTGGCAATGATTAATATAAAACCTATGACTCAGCGTTAGCAGACGCCCAGTATCACCTGGCGTGACACTGACGTTCTCAAAGATGGCGGCAACCTTTCAATTTGGCTTCAACTATGGCGGCGCTCTGGCCAGTCTCTTGTTTATATAGGTCTTTGGTGTACATGATAAGCTACTTCGCTCTGTCGTTGGTATTTATTAACTTCGATTCATGCCACAAATGGATTCTTGTGAGGCTGTCAACAGGTGCATCAATTGGGGAAATCGGTTTAGCCTTTGCTAGCTACCACCCTGTGTAGATAGAAGTCTCTTTGGAGGGGACTATAAATACAGGTGTTACAAAAAGGTACGGCCAAACTTTCAGGAAACATTCCTCACACACAAAGAAAGAAAATATGTTATGTGGACATGTGTCCGGAAACGCTTAATTTCAATGTTAGAGCTCATTTTAGTATTTATCTTTAAATGTAAATTGAAATAATTCGTGCAGAAAATTGTCAAAATACCAAATTGTTTCGTTAGTATGTAATGTACTTCCTCGATTCACGTCATCAACACAGATTTTCTATGAACGTTTGGGCAGGAATTGTTGGTGATATCTTCATTGGCCCTCATGTTCTTCCACCTACGCTCACTGGAGCACTTTATCATGATTTCATACTCTACCTGTGCTGCTAGAACATGCACATTTTCAGTAGACGTTCTGTGTGTGTTTCCATTCAATGATTAATGTGATTTGGTACAATACTTGGTGTTCCCCTTGTTAGATTAATACTTGTTCCATAGATCATAAATACGACACTTCGTAATGATGTGGAACGTATTAGGTTAATGAAGGGTGTCTGTACAAGACATTACATTACACAAAATATTACATGACACAGTTTTTAGATTTACTAATTTATATTTAAAAACTTATCCCATGAGTAGAAGGAGCTGTCATTCAGAAATTCTTTTAATTCATTTTTAAATGCTAGTTGTCTGTCAGGCTTCTGATGCTGCATGGTAGGTGAGGAAAGACTTTTGTGGCAGCATAATTTACCCCTTTCTGTGCCAAACTCAGATTTAACCCTACATAGTGAATTTAATCCTTTCTCTTAGTGTTATAGCTGTGCACACTGCTATTACTTTTGAACTGCGTTGGATTATTAACAACAAATTTCAGAAGTGAATATATATACTGTGAAGTTACTGTGACGATATCTAAATCCTTAAATAGATGTCTGCAGGATGATCGTGTGTGGGTTCCAGCTATATTCTGTTTACACGCTTTTGTGCAATGAATACTTTTTTACTCAATGATGAATTACCCCATAATATGATTCCATGCGAAAGCAGTGAATGAAAATAGGCATAGTAAGCTAATTTAATGAGTTTCTCATCGCCAAAATTTGCAATAATCCTAACAGCATACGTAGCTGAACCCACACGTTTCAGCAGACCGTCTAAGTGTTGCTTCCAGTTTAATCTCTCATCAATGCAAACACCTAAAAATTTTAAAATTCTGTCTTATATACGGACTTCTGTTCAAAGTCTATATTTATTACTGGAGTGTGCCCTTTACTGTACGGAACTATATATACTGTGTTATCAAAATTTAATGAGAGTCCGTATGCAGAGAACCACTTGATAATTTTGTGGAAAACATTATTAACGATGACATCACTTAGTTCTTTTTTTATGTGATTACTATATTTGTATCATCAGGAAAAATAACTTTGCATCTTCATCAATGTAGAATGGCAAGTCATTTATGTATATCGAGAACAGTAAAGAACCTAAGACGGAATCCTGTGGCACCCGATCCTTGATAGTCCCCTAGTTTGAGGAATCGGCTGATGCTTTGACATTACATGTACCACTTATTTCAACTTTCTGCATTCTATATATAAATGTGGCGTCTGTTGTGAGAGAACAGACGTCACTTCTGATCCTGCAGTTATTATTTAATATTCATAGAATATATGACAACTGCGATTGGGCAAAGCTGCATTCTTCCTGTTAGGTATGAATTAAACTATTTGTGCACTGCCCCAATCACGCCATAATGAATAAGCTTATCTAGAAGAATTTCTTGATTGACACAATCAAAGAGCTTTGAAAGATCACAAAAATACCAATGAGTGCTGTCCAGTTACTTAAGAGCACTTAATATTTGATCGGTGAAGGTATATATAGCATTTTCTGTTGAGGAGCTTCTTGAAAACCAAACTGACATTTAGTTAGTACTTTGTTTTTACAAATATGGGAGGCTACTTTTGAATACATTACTTTCTCAAAAATTGTCGATAAAGCTGTCAGAAGTGAGATTGGGCGGTACTTGTTAACATCTGATTTTTCCCCTTTTTTATGCAATGGTTTGACAATGGCATATTTCAGTGTATGATTCTTACAGGGAATCTCATTGTGACGTTTACCTTACCCAAGATTATTTTTATGTGGTTGTTGCATTTCAAATCATTCCTTATGCCTACGCCCAGATTTTTTTATGGCATTGATCGTTCTGTAATTAGGTGATTACATAATAAAGGATTTTTGTATGATTTCGCAGTACGTTACATTTGTTTATGTTGAGAGTCTATTGCGAATCGCTGTACCACACACGTCGAAACGTTACAGGTATTCCAGTGTTTTACTAGTTGTTCTACCGTTATAATTTCCCATATTAACTTCGCGCTTAATCTCACTCGATATTATCGTGTTTCTTATCGCTGTAAACATGTTTCCCCATCCTGTGTTCAGCCTATCTCTACGATATACGCTCTACTGTTGAGAAATTCATTATTATTGACTCCTGATTACAGTCAACATTGAATTACTAGTACTATGTGAGCATTTTGACGATTTATAAGCGAGATCTGTTCCGAGATCTATCCGTAGGCCCCATGCATTTAACTGTTGCCAAACTTTTCTTTCTCCATTCTGTTATTCAAACGCTGTCTTGCCTTGACTCAGAATGAATGTTTCAAGACCTATTGGCGGATTTCTCTATCCAAAAGAACCAAATGAGCACTCCAGCGAAGTCCGCTTCCTGCGTGTAGTGCATGCCTGACCTATTTAGGCGTATCTTACACTTTTCCATCCCATAGCAAAAGACAGAAATTTGCATCTAAGGTCTCCACAGAAACGTCTGAGCCTCAGCTTTAAGCCGTCCACTTGTGGAACGGCGACTGGATAACTGCGATGTTTAATATTGTTATTCATATTGTTCTTTAGTCTCTAATCATGAAATTATTCTGACACTAGAAAAGTTTTATCAGTTGCTAGGACGTTGTTGATTAGTTATTTATAGTTCCCTAGCAACACCAACTGTCATAAGCTAACCGTGGAAATTCTCTACACTTCGAAGTGTCCCGCACCACAACATAAAGAAATTATTCCTACAAATTTCAATTTAAATAGTTCATCAAAAATAAATAAGGTTCTTGTACCAGCGGGGCATGGAAAATAGTCTGTAGCCGTTACTAAAATTTCATCAAAGTCAAACACAGGCACTTCTACTTGCTGTCCGTAATTCGTACTGAAAAATATTAATAACCCACTGCCTTCTAAAGACTGGTTTCCCACATTCACACTAAATACAAATATGTCACATTCGAAGCTAATCAGTAGTGATTCAACCAGAATTAAATTGTTTTCTGAAATAATTCGAGATTCTTCACAAGAATCAAATTTTTCTTGCTATAAAATATTCTTGATCATACATAAATCTTCATAAATGCAAGATATCTTTTAACATTAACAAATATTTATTCTTCTTGTTAATACAGCGTCAGTTTAGCAAGAAACATGAGCATGGACAACTACCTTGGACTGAATCTCAAACAAGACTAACAATAATTTAATATTCTTTTCTTTTCTTCTTTGAAACGATTGAAGCGCGGCAATAAAGAAGGCGCAGCAGCATTCTTAGCCCCGTAGCTGTCGGTTAAATTTTAATAATGGACGTCTGCTGTAATGTTGGCTGCGGCGGCGACGACGCTACCCTCGTTGATTGCAGCCACAGACATATATTACTAGACTGGGAAACTTGCCTCTGACTGAAACCTGATGCCGCCATCTTGCCTCACCTCACGTCAAAAAGTTTCCGTACTGTAATAATATGATCTCCTGACACGATATGATGTAAGCTTTAGCCTACTATTTGCTTTGAACATGGTTTGCATTTGAGCTAACAAATTCACAATAGTTGCATTTAACAAATAGGCCTACATTGTGGAATCTTGTTTTGAGAAGAACGTGTTACGTACATTTATATTTTACTTACTGTCCTGGCGGTCTCACGTGATTATGTTGTCAGTCGTATGACGTTGGCATTAGCAGTTCGCTTGACGATGCAAAAGTTTTGTCTTGACAACTTCGTTCATTTAATAACAGTAATTGCCCTCGTAAAACTAAGGCACGTACAAAAATCTGTCAAGCGTATATCACGGACAGCATTATTTGTTTACTTCATCATCTCTACGAAACATTAACTCACACTGTATAGATTACTAAGAATATCAACATCTTGGTTAGGGCTTTCTACCGTTTTGTTGATGTTGCCAACATAATCATTCCAGACCACTGAGATGGTAAGTAAAATTTTACCGCTATGTACATTTAAATCAGATTGTAATTATGGGAAAAACACTGAGAAGAATAAAGATACCTGTTATTCATGAGAAATGGCTCAAACATTTAACGTTATTGTTTCCGCAATTCCAGTATTAAACTATGACTTTCTACATGAAAGAGCGCCACTCATAACCTCGTGTATCAGGATAACGAATTGACGTGATGGTCAGCGTGTATACAACGTGACGTGACGTTGACGTGACGGACAGTGCGAATTGGCCTTAAATCTTCGGTTTGTCGTAGGAAAAATTACATAAAACACATGAATCGACCAATATGTCAAATCTCTAAAGACAGCGTAGTTACGTGGGTTTATCCGTACTTTTACGAATGTTTTCTGTAAATACACTACGACTGCTCACACGTTTGTAGAACAGAAATATGGCGGCGAGACTTCAGTGACACTGTATACGGCATTGCGAGTCTAGTAATATATGCCTGTGATTGCGGCGCCTCGATCGTACATGAAACACACAAAAACAAAACCTTTTAAGAATATTACAAAAAATAATATTTACATTAACATCAAATATCTATGCATTCTAAATAAAAGGTTCGTTTTCTTTCATTTTTTATTTATAGCTTTAAAACAGGGCTGACATAGGAAAATGTAGTACGACTATCTTGTCTCACTACATACTCGGCTCCAGATAAGAGGACCACGATCCGACTGGGAACGAAAATCTATAGCTATGCTTCTACTACGCGACCGATAACTGCGTTCACCGAACCACCAGCCACCAATAGCAACCGCGGATATGCCTATGAACCCCAGTGACAGGCGCGACTGGTGCCGACATGAGCGACCATTTTCAGACTGGTGCACCCAGAGCTCTCTATCGCCGCCGACAATGTCCCCTCCAAATCTTGAAAGAGACCCCCAGCAACCAAACAGTTGACACTGCACTTTTTTCACGACCTTCAGATACTTTCCTAAGGGGCTTCATCACCTGACGAACACTGGAGCTCCCGATGGCAAGCTGACCCACTCTCTCCACGTGTCCCGACATCTGACAAGGAAAACTCCAACTCGCCCGCTTCAGATGTAGTGGCAATTTCCAGCAGTGAGTAGGTCATGAAAAACTGAACAGAGATCGAACATGACATCAGGAAGATGCGGTAAGGAACTTTCAAGAAAGAAATTAGTAATGGCGATCCTGCCGATGACAACGCGACTAAAGCAGAGTTACTAAACATAGCTTTTACAAACTCATTCACCAAAGAAGGCGAAACCAATATTTCAGATTAGAATTACGAACAGAGGCTGTAATGAGTAACGTAGAAGTAGATATCATCGGAGTAGTGCAGCAACTAAAATCACTTAACAAGAACAAGTCTTCTGGACCGGAATGTATACCCATTAGATTTCTATCTGATTATGCTGAAGCGATAGCTCCTTACTTAACAGCCATAAACAGCCGCTCTTTCATAGAAGGATCTGTACCAAAAGATTGGAAAGTTGCACAGGTCACACCTTTATTCAAGAAAGGCAGTAGGAGTAACCCACTAAACTACAGGCCTATTTCATTGACGTCCACTTGCAGCAGGGTTTTGGAACATATTCTGTATTCAAATATTATGAAATATCTCTAAAAGAACGATCTATTCCCCCAAGGTCAACACGGATTTAGAAAATATCGTTCATGTGAAAAACAACCAGCTCTTTATTCACACGAAGTGATGGGTGCTATCGGCAAGGGTTCGCAAATCGATTACGTATTTCTCGATTTTCAGAAGGCTTTTGACACCGTACCTCACAAACGGCTTTTAATCAAATTGCGTGGTTATGGTCTATCGCCCCAAATGTCCGATTGGATAGGGGTTTTCCTGTCAGAGAGGACACATTTCCTAGTAATCGATGGTAAGACATCGACTAAAATACAGCTGATATCGGGCGTTCCACACGGTAGTGTTATTGGTCTTCTGCTGTTCCTTATTTACATAAACGATTTAGGGGAATATCTAAGTAGCTCTCTTAGGTTGTTTGCTGATGACGTCATTTACCGTCTAGTAAAATCTGAGGATCAAAACCAACTGCAGAACGATCTGAATAACATATCACTATGGTGTAAAAATTGGCAATTGACTCTAAATAATGAGAAGTGTGAAGTTGTCCACATGGGTACGAAAAGAAATTCTTTGTTTACAAGATAAAACAAAAGTGAAGGCTGTAAACTCGACAAAATGCCTAGGAATTACTATTACTTCAGACAAACTGGAAAGAACACGTAGATAATATCGTGGGAAAGGCGAACCAGAGACTGCGTTTTATTGGCAGAACCCTTAAGACATGCAACAGAACTACAAAAGCAACTGCATACACTACGCTTGTCCGTCCATCTTTGGAGTATTACTGCCCAGTGTGGGATCGTTATCAGGTGGGTTTGACGGAGGACATCGAAAGAGTCCAGAGAAGGGCAGCTCATTTCGTATTGTCACTATACAGGGGAGACAGATTTACGGTAATGATTCAGGATCGTGGATGGGAATCATTACAACAACAGCGTTTATCGCTGCGGCGTGGGCTACTTACGGAACTCCAATCACCAAAATGTTCGAAATGATGTCCCGCTATGAAAAGAGCGGTCTGTCATCTCTTTAACACATTTGCGAACACTCGACGAATTTCGGCTGTAGAAATCTGGGAAATGACTAGTCGAATCTTTTTCCACGAAACAGATTTTGACAGGTATGTGAACAATATCCTGCACCCATTTTTAAAGAACTTTCACCCAACGAAAGGCTGTACGGTCATTTCATGCAGGAAAATGCAAGACCACACATTGCCAATGCTAAGGAAGCAATACGAACTGCTTTTGATGATAGGATAGTTGACTGGCCTCCTCATTCTCCAGATCTAAATCCCTGTGACTTATCTTTGGGCATTGTTAAAAGACAAGGTGTATGCAAGCAATCCCCATACACTTGAAGTGTTGGAAGAGAGGATTTGACTAGTCATTTCCTAGATTTCTACAGCCGAAATTCGTCGAGTGTTCGCAAATTGTTCCAGAGATGTCAGGCCGCTCTTTTCGTAAGGGGACATCATTTCGAACATCTGCTGTAAATAATGGTAAGTTTAGGTTTCTCAGATGGCAATGTTTTTTAGACTTTAACTCAGTGTATACGCCCGTGGCACAATAGAGTCCGAGAACCGGGCGCTGCCGTGGCCGGCGGATGCGGTGGCGGCGGCCGAGAGCCATACCGCGCGATCCGTGGACGCCTGGCAGGCGTCTTTCGTGAGACACACTGTACTTGCGACGCTTATACTTACCACATGACTTAAGCATAACATGTAAATTTTCGAGGCTACAAAAAGAGAACGCAGATGTCAATGACGACTGGGCAGTTACAATTTTGTGTAAAATAAAAGTCAAAATACGTAGACTGAAGGACATCTCCAGCATCGCAGTCCATCACCACGGCGCCACCGCTCTTAGCACTAAGCTAGGTGTTGCACTTAGACTTTTTTTCTTTTTTAATTCACAGTTTCGTACAACTTCTTCCTGTTTTGATACTTGATCTGTGTTCAGCTTTTGATGGGGTACAAGCTGTGTCAGAGGGCAGAGGTGGGCGGGGGGAGGGGGGTTGTGATGGGGAGTTTCCATTGTAAGTGTTCTGCAAATGAGACGTAGCTTTTGGTTCCCCTCTGCTACCATATTTTGTCTTTGCTCTATCCATTTACAGTTGTTAGTAACTGTAATTCCGATTTATTTAATTCAGTTTGCGACCTGTAGACATTGCTGGGGCCGAGCGGTGCGTTCGCAGCTTTATGTCAGGATGAGGCGTGGAACCTTGGTGGAGCGCCAAGGGACGCTAGTGAAACAATATAGTTGACACATTTTATTCCATAACATACGTAAGTTTGATGAAGGCGCTAGCTCGACAGGAGCTACAGCAGTAGGTGGCGTCGCCTTCGAGCTGCAACCTTGGTGTTTCGTATGATGGTATTGCCCGCGATGCCGGGAAGCGATGCAAAGACTTATTGTGAAGTGCTCTATCCCTTCACCAGGCTATGCAGGCTGAAGTCGGATGTCATGCTGGTTCCCGACTCGGGACACCGGCTGGCCGGATTAGCACCAGAGTGCCAACTCGCCAACTGGAACATTGGTCTTTAGTAACCAACCACTGAAGATTGCGCTGGCCTTAGGCAGCCACAATAGAGGTGTGAAGTCCTCAGCTCAGCTAATCACCATCTTCCCAGATGATGTTTAGTGTGAAGTATGGCCTCGACCAGACTCCATCTCTTAACTGCTCCGTCTTTAATGACCAAGCAGTCGATGGGACGTTAAACCTTAAGATTCCTTCCTTCTTAACTGCCTCTAGCAGCTACCCTTATGTACTGTTATCTGACAGAGACTGAGCACAACGATTAGGCCAGTGAATTGACTACTACCTCCTGGGAATCGTCGATTCAGAAGACCAAGTGACGGCTACTTCTAAATGTGGGAGTATTTATACATAAAACTGGCTGAATCTATGACGTATGAAACGGTTTGAATGCGTTTCCTTTGAAAATGCAGTGTACGCCCGATGTGTCTTTACCACTGACGCATCCGCGGTCTTATTCATTCTTGTGACAGAGTTACGTGTAGTTATGAAATGTTTACTAGCTGCGTCTCTGTCTGACAGCCATTTCACTCACAGTTCGCTGAAGGTAGGCTTTCCAACTTGCCGACGCAGCGGCTGCCGTCATCACGCAAGGCGGGTGAGCATTTTCTCTACCGGCTGCTGACCTTATTCCGACTGGCTGAAGTGAGCAAACCAAGATCTTAATACATTTCCCTGTTTGCGGCGTAACAATATAACTGATTTGTTGTGTGAACGAAGTTTAACGGATTTGTTTTAGTGCTCATATGGTTGACTTCACACTTTTCTTATTTAGGGTCAAAAGTTCCAATTTTTTGAACCATGCAGATATCAAAATTGTTTTTCAGATGCTTTTTATGTTTTGATGACTTTACTAACCAATAAATTTCATTATTTATTTGATATTTCCGTCATTACGAGCTGTTTCGGAACTACATTATTCCACTATCAATCACTGATAAACAAGGAAGTACATATAAAAATTCAACGTTACGACCCGAACCAACAGGTCTTTCACAGACTAACGTACCTCAAAAACTTAATCTGCCATGAGGCAACGCCATCAGTAAGAAACTCACAGCATTCGTCCTTTGTCAACATAAACACGTCATCTACTGATAAGTTGCCACATACACAAGGTACATGTTCAGAGCAATTGGCTCAGTGTATTTGGAAACAAAAAATTGTTATTTTAGCTTTAGGCGCTCAAAAATAGAATAAAAAGGAATATCAACTTATTATGACCAAAAGATCGTTAAACTAAATTTAAATTCATTAAAAAACGCACTGACGTGTTTTACGGCCCACTTTAGATTTGTAGTTTTATAAGTATTTGCAAACATTTTGGACCAAAATAATGATGTATATAATAAAAAAATATGGTGATAAGATTACGACTCATTGTGGTACTATCTATGCACCCAACACGTAATATTCTCTCTCACCGTATTTTAACAAACAGAAAATTATATGATGTTTGAGTTTAGCTTTGAAAAACACTTTTTTGAACTCTTACCTTTTAACTATCATAATATCTCTCCCACATTTTCTTTATATTTTTCAGTTAAAATAGAATTACCACACTTATTCCGTTTGTGATTTTAGCTGTTAAAGAAAACGTAATTACGATTTGAAATAGAATATTTGCTCTTTATTTTAGGGCAGAACAGTGTAACATGAAGTCATATCTGAACTACAGAAAAGGAAATACCATCTACGTTGAAAACGTCCACAGCAACCATGTCAAAGACAAAGAATTTAGTGGGTGTATTGATTCTTATTAATGACTTTAAATATATTTCACAAATAGTGAATAAACGCTTAGAAAAAAATAAACAAGGTAATTTGTTGTAATGTATACACTTCCCTCCTGTTCCATTAGGGAACTACACTTTCCAAAAAAATGTGGGACTTCTTTTATATACGAAACTACCTGTAACAACACTGAACAGAACGTCGTTATTACAGTATCCTCCCAGTTAACGTGCATATGCTTCAGAAGACAACTGTTCAATTCGTTGTTACGTATTTCACGGTATGTTCACGAAATAGAACAAACACTCATGTTAGAGGGAGCATTCTCACATATGCACAATTCTAAACATTGAAGAACATAGCTCTATTTAATTAATGAGTGCCTGAAACCATTTTAAGGGGAAAATTTTTTTTAGGTTATGGCGGGTCCCGAACCACTGACTGAGCATTTCAGACCGACTCACTATCCACTACGCTACGTCTAACAGTTAGAAAATGCATCCTTTAATCGTGTACTATTGACGGCAGTTGTTAGCTGATGCTACTATGGCATTTTTAGACACTAGTTTATCATTTAACGTACGAAGAACGTCGTGCTTTTGTTAATTCTTTAATGCGCCATTACTTTGAAATGACAACATGTATATTACAATAAGAAAATCATCAAATACGCAAGGCAAGATGGCGTATGCCAAAAAGAGTTCTGGGCGAGGAATGTCACGTGACATCTCCGAACTGCTGGTTTTCGTTAATTCAATGGAGGGTGTGAAATCTCCGTTATTTTTGCAAATATCTCTCAAACGATACGAGATATGAAAAAAACATAAGAGAGCAAAGTTGTAGAGAATTTTGTCCTCTACAAATTCGGTTATTCAGTTTTGTGTCAGATGAATGGTTAAGCCGTTATTTTCATTTCAATTTCGAGCTGTCAAAAGACGATCGCAAAGGCTCACTTTCAGTGTTACTACCGTAACCTAAAGTGGGCTAAAATACGTGACGGTGCAGTTCGAGAACAAAACGCCGCGTTGCGGTGTGACAGTGGCGTAACTAACCTCTTGTAGACGTGTCTTACGTCGACGTTGATGACTGGCATCTGCGTCTAGCAGCGACTATCTTTAGCTTGTAGCGCCTGCGAGGTGCCAACCTTGTCATGACCGTCGACACAACAACCTGGATTAATTTTGGCCCATCAGAAAATGGACAGATACTACTTGTACACCGCTGAAAATCTCTTCCTTTAATAAAAACATTATAATATTAAAGTTCTAGACTCATTCACTTTGTTTCTTCCTCAGTTCAGCTTTTCTCCTTTTTTGCTTATTGCTTCACACGCTACTCATATGATGTACGCGACGGCAGTATTAGAGACCTTGTCGACAATTCTTTTTCCCACACACAATCTATACATTGACGTGCAACTCTACTTATCAATGATTATCCCTCAACTCCATTGTTACACATTTATTGCGTTTGGAAGTTGAATATTTATGGCATTAAGAGCCGTCACATTCATAGGCAACAGCTCTATAGAAGTCTTTTTCGAACTCTTGAGAAGCCAGTAAGGTGCTGAGAAGTTAATGCGATGTGTAGTACGGGTAATAGATATTCTAGTCGGTGCAAGTGGGAAAGACTTCGTGAATCATGGTCTTTTGCTGCCATCGGCTGCTACGTTCGGAAGCAGGGCAGAAAACCGTAAACTTTTGATACTGATATTAAAAAATGGATAAATATACACATCCACATAATTACTCTGCAAGTCACATTTAAATGCTCGGCAGATGGTTGGTCGTACAGCTTTTATGATATTTCCCTCCTGTTCTATTCTCTAATAGCGCGCTGGAAAAAGGAACAACTGATTCATTCTATCTTCGATCTGATTTCTCTTATTTTATCATAATGGCACACTTCTCCCTATGTATGTCGGCGCTAATAAAATATGTTCGCATTCGGCGCAGAGAGTTGGTGGAATCAATTACGCAAACAGATCTCGCCGCAACGAATAACGCCTTTCTTGTAATGATTTCCAACCTACTCTTGCAACATTTCCGTGACAGTCACTCTTCCATATCGGGATGATAAAAAACTAGTGCCCTTCTCTGAACTTTATGTCTCGTCACTACCACTTGCTGGACACCCCACAATGTTACCAGCAATAGTCCAAAATACGACCCACAAGTGTAGTGTAGGCAGTTATTTTAGGAGAACTGTTGCTTCTTTAAGTCAAAGAAACGTAGCCTTTGGTTCGCCTTCGTTACGATATTTCCTGTGTTTCCTCTTATTAAAGTTACCATTCAGATAAACCGTATATCTCAGCAGGAAGCTGTCTAACACTTATTTAAAAACTAGGAAAAAAGAAACTTTTAAAATTAGAAATAACCGAATAACTAAAAGGCTCTTCGGAGATCATCGAGTCTCCCCTATTTTAGTTAGCAGGAGAAATGTTTCGACGACCGAATCAGACACCGTGGAGTACTGGAAGGTTTTATGTATCAGTCAGCTGTATTTACAAATTTTAAAAATATATTATATTAGTTAAAATTACTTGGTCAATGTTAACAAAACAATATGTTTAAAATCTAAGTTATGAGTAATTTTTAAAGGAGTGATCAGTTTTACTGCATGTACTTGATCAAGTTAGGAGGAGCATGCAGAAAGTAACTCTCCCGACTTTATTTTAAAACGGATGACGAAGTTACGTGAAAAATTTTATGGTAGCAGGTACAGCGATGTTTTATCTATTTACCAACATAGTCGCCAAATCAACTCAGACCCTTTTCATATGGTGGGATCAACTTTTGTATTCCTCTTTCGTAGAACTTTGGCGCCTGTGACCGAAACCATCTTGTGACTTCTTCAAATCTTCGTTGTCAAAACGCTGGCCGGAGGAAAGAAATTTCTTGGGGTGCAAGAAAAATATGGAAATAACTGGCAGCAAGGTCCGTTCTGTATGCTGCACGATCAACAGAGATCAAAATGTTCAAAGATTTATGGGTCACCAGTCCCTAAATATAAAACTACTTATGAACTAACTTCTACTAAAGACAGCACAAACATCCATGCCCGAAGGAGCATACCGCCTCAATGCGCTTGGCCACTCAGAGTTACTGTGCCCAGAGCTGTATAGGCACAGCCGTTGTCATACAGAGGTACAGCGCCTGCAGTAAGCATTCCTCTCCCTGTTGTTCTGGATGGCAAGTTACAGTTTCCGCATTGTTTCACAGTAAGCGTTAAGATGCTTGACATACGCTGGTTCTTTTTACGGACGGTTAGGACAGTGGAATACAAAAGCTGATCTCACTATATGACAAGCGTCTCAATTCGATTGGTCACAATGTCGGAAAATAGCTCACCATTGCTGTACCTGTTTCCTATAGTTAAAAGTACCTATGTTGTCTGTTTTTTTCTTTAATTGGGTCTTTTTGTAAACCTGTTGTTGTTGTGATCTTCAGTCCGCAGACTGGTTTGATGCAGATCTCCACGCTACCCCGTCCTGGGCAAGTCTCTTCATCTGAGAATATGTTTGGCAATCTACATCCTTTTGAATCTGCTTACTGTATTCTTCCCTCGATCTCCCTCTACGATTTTTATCCCACACGCTTCCTTCTAATGCTGTTGACGATTCCTTGATGTCTCAGAATGTGTCCAACCAATCTATCCCTTCTCTTAGTCAGGATATGCCAGAAACTCCTCTTCTCCCCAATTCGGTTAAGCACCTCATTAGTCACGTGATATGCCCATCTAATTTTCATCATTATTCTGTAGCACCACACTTCGAAAGCTTCTATAATCTTCTTGTCTGAACTCCTGATCGTCGACGTTTCACTGGCATACAATACTGCACTCCAGACAAATGCTGTCAGAAAGGACTTTCTGACATTTATATTAACATTGGATGTTAACAAGTTTCCCTTCTTTAGAAACGCTTTTCTTCCTATAGCCATTCTGCATTTTATATCTTCTTTACTTCGGCCATCAGAAGTTACCTTGCTACCCAAATAACAAAATTCATCTACTACTTTTATTGTCTCATTACCTAATCAGCATCGCCTGATTTTCTGACGTTGCGTTCCATTACCTTCGTTTTACTCTTTTCAAGGCACTGTCCATTCCACTCAATTGCTCTTCCATATCCTTTGCAGTCTCTGACAAAATTACCATGTCATCGGCAAACCGCCAACTTTTTATTTCTTCTCCCTGCACTTTAAAGCCCTCTCCAAATTTCTCCTATTCCTCCACTGCTTGCTCAATATACAGATTGAAACAACATTGGGGAAAGGCAACAACCCTGCCTTACTTCCTTCCCAACCTCTGGGTCCCTTTCTTGCTCTTCGACCTATTGGGCAAAATTGCTATGGTCATCAGTCCCTAGACTTTCAAACTACTTAAACTGACACTAAGGACAACACACACACACACACACACACACACACACACACACACACACACACACACACACACACACACCCCAATGGCGAAGGGAGGACTGGAACCTCCGGCGGGAACGGCTGTCCAGACCGCAGCATGATACCTCGGACCGCGCGGCCATTCCACACGGCCTTTCAGTAGGCAAACTTAATTTTTGAATGCACGCCGTGTTACGGACAAAGTCTCGAACGGCTGTATAAATAAATACGGGTGGCATCACTTAAGGCCCGTTTACACCGAAGCGAACGCGAGCGAACATAGTCGAATGCGCATTCGCCAGGAATTCGACTGTGCGCGCGCGCATTGGCTTCTACTTCCGAATAAGCGTTTACACCGGATCGAATTCTCGTTCGCTGCTGCTCGTTTCCTTGTGTTCGCTTCGGTGTAAACGGGGCTTAAGAAGTAGTTTTAAAAGCAAACTACTCACATAGTTGCGGTTATCCTAAAACATTTCCAACAAATACACTGCTCAGAATAACTAGGGCTGAGGTAAGATATACACAAAATATAAAGAACCGATGACCAGTGTAGTTTCGTCATTTTAAACACAAACCAATATATAGGGTGTTACAAAAAGGTACGGCCATACTTTCAGGAAACATTCCTGACACACACAGAAAGAAAATATGTTATGTGGACATGCGTCCGGAAACGCTTATTTACATCTTAGAGCTCATTTTATTACTTCTCTTTAAATGGAAATTGAAATAATTGTAAATTTTCACAATTAACATGTGTGGGTTGACGAGAATTCGCACGCAATTGTGCAATCACGTCATCAACACAGATTTTCTGTGAACGTTTGTACAGGAATTGTTGGCGATGTCTTGATTGGGCCTCATGTTCTTCCACCTACTCTCACTGGAGCACGTTATCATGACTTCATACGGTATACTCTACCTGTGCTGCTAGAACATGTGCCTTTACAAGTATGACACAACGTGTGGTTTATGCCCGATGGAGCTCCTGCATATTTCAGTCGACGTGTTCGTACGCTTCTCAACAACAGATTTGGTGACCGATGGATTGGTAGAGGCGGACCTATTCCATAGTCTCCACGCTCTCCTGACCTCAACCCTCTTGACTTTCATTTATGGGGGGCATTTGAAAACTTTAGTCTACGAAACCCCGGTACCAAATGTAGAGACTCTTCGTGCTCGTATTGTGGACGGCTGTGATACAATACGCCATTCTCCAGGGATGCCATGCGACGGAGGGTGGATGCATGTATCCTCGCTAACGGAGGACATTTTGAACATTTCCTGTAACAAAGTGTTTGAAGTCAGGCTGGTACGTTCTGTTGCTGTGTGTTTCCATTCCATGATTAATGTGATTTGAAGAGAAGTAGTAAAATGAGCTCTAACATGGAAATTAAGCGTTTTCGGACACATGTCCACATAACATTTTCTTTCTTTGTGCGTGAGGAACGTTTCCAGGAAGTTTGGCCGTACCTTTTTGTAACACCCTGTATATAAACTTATTTTATTCGGATATTTATTAAAATTTTGTGTATGATATTTTGCTGTCATCTCTCGACTTGAGGTTTGCATGACGTTTACTTCGAGCGAGCACCAAGGACCGATCATAATAGTTAAAACGTCATACTCGTTGCCCTCTAATATGGTGTATTATCACCTCATACGACCTTTACACTTGCACACGTGCGTGGCACGTACAGTATGATGTTATCACTTAGCTGTTGAAGGATATTTGGCCATTATTCCATGAGTGCAATATCCAACTCTGCAACTGTCTTGGCATGTGCTGGCCTGGCTGCAATGCGTCTGCCGAATGAATCGCAGACTTTCCCAATCCGGTTCGGGTGCGGTGAATAAGCCGGTCACTCCATTCTTTCAGTTTCCTCTGCTTCAAGCATAGTTTTCCAACAGTGCAGCTCTGCTAGGACGAGCGTTATCTTCTACAAGGAACCCACCTCCTAAGGCACCAGCGAAGGGCACAACAGAAGGTCGAAGGATCCTGTCTCTCTCTATACCTCTGCGCAGTCAAAGTGCCATTCTGCTCGACAATACTCGCTCTTACCCACACCATTCATCCACCACCATGATTTGATGTTTCCAGCACATAAGCAGGATTATTCCGATTTTCATTTTCTCTGCAGATGAGGGAATGACGTTTGTCAGGCTGAACACAAAACCTTAATCGGCTGTTCGTTACGACTTTTAACACCACATCGCGACCATAGCATTAAAATCACGGTATTCCGACATTTTTCATCGTTACGTATTTTTAATAATTTGTTAAGAGGTAGAATTTTCTAATTTTTCAAAATTTTTAATAAATTCAAATTTTATCTGCGTAATAGTATCCAGGGAATACTTAGGTCAAAACATCTCGTACATCAGAGATCATTTGTCAGATTGCTATTATAAATAGTACCCGCAGTTGAGTTTCTCTCTATGTGCTCAGCTTTCTCTATGTGTGTAACTTTCTATGCGATTGGTTCTCTATGTAACGAGCTCTTAGTACTTAGCTAAAATATTTTTTTAGTATTTAAACTTTAATATCAACTTTCATAACGTGATCATACGCGAAAGCGAACATTATCTTTGGACTTTGATCGGGATAGGCTAGGTCGGAAGAATTAGAAACTTCTGCCTCCCGTAATAAAATGATGAACATTCATGAGATGAAATTTGAACTTATTGACAAGTTTATTGCAACAACTCTTCAAAGACGTGTCTTGAAGAATCAAAGTTCTTAATTAACGTATAGGATCCAGAGAGATTAATACAAACAAACTTTGACGAAAGTAATCACGAATTGTGAACTTACAAAGTGTGTACTGTGAAAGTGTTGTGAATGTAACTATTGATTTCAGAATAGAGAATCTATGAACCTTACAAAGTCTTAAACAGTTATTGGAGTAATTCGTTTCCTAATATTGACCCAGCATATTCTAAAAGTGAAAAAATATATCTGTGACGTTCCTAAGAAATTAATTAATGTATGAAGGTATCTTACAGTTTTGGTCAGAAGAAACGTATGGTGAATTTTTCTAAAGAATAATTCAAAGCATCAGGCAAAAACATTATCTTTGTGATGGGCGTCAGATTATCTGAACTACCGGGACTCAATGATTCATATTTTTTATTCTTTGGTTTATTAAATATCAGCCCCTAAGAAACGGATTTTCATACTCAAACATTAAAATAGGTCTTTAAATAAAATCCCGAACCATTATTTACAGTGAAAAAATAAAAAAATATATACAACTTTTATTAATTGCGAAGAAGTACCAGGTCTACCAACTTAATTTTGATACTGAGGTGACAAATAGAATTTTGAACCTATACATCCAATACAGCTGTGAAAATCAAGACGTAATCTACACCTTAAAAGTCGCAATTTAAAACTAATATAAAACGAAGTCAACACAACTGTCGCCCCCAGTCACAAACCAAACCATGTCGCCGCCAAGTCACAGACTGCAATTGATGTTCTTTCGCGCGGTTTCTTCATGCTAATCGGGGTCGTGTTTATAAATAGGACACACGTTATAGGCCTCTGTGTGCAGAGGCCACATTCCCGAGGAGATTTCAGAGTTTATGGAGCGTCCTGTTGCTGTCTGGAGTGTGCGTTACTGACGACTTGCATTGAGCATCTTGTCTCGATCTGCTGTTAAACTTAGATGACGGTCATCTCTTGCTGATGTTACCCGTGGACGATTTCGTCCTTTCCTTTTTTTAACGGTTCCTGTTTGAAATCTAGCCCAGGTCCTGGAAATTACTCTTTGGGACACTACAATAGCGGCTGCCACCTCCCTCTGCATCTTTCCCACTTGCAAACTTCTTATGGTTCTCCACGCCAGAGCATCTTGATGCAGTCGCGTCGTTCAAATATCTAGGCGTAACATTGCAGAGCGATATGAAATGGAACGAGCATGTAAGGGCAGTTGTGAGTAAGGCGGACAGCCGATTTCGGTTATTTGGGAGAATTTTGGGAAGATGTACTTCACCTGTAAAGGAGACCGCGTATAAAACGCTTGTAGGACCACGTCTTGAGTGTTGCTCAAGTGTTTGGGACCCGCAGCACATCAGTTTAAATGAAGACGTAGAAACAATTCAGAGGCGACCAGCTAGGTTGGTTACTTGTAGGTTCGACCAATGCGCGAGTGTCACGGAAATGCTCCGACAACTCAATTGGGGATCACTGGAGGACAGACGACGTTCTTTTCGTGAATCTGTTGAGGAAATTTAGAGGGCCGGAATTTGAAGCTGAGTGTAGTACGATCTTGCTTCCACGTACTTACATTTCACGTAGTGGTCACAAAGACGAGAGAAATTAGAATGCTTATATGTCTCCGTACGAGCCCTTTTTTTCCTCTTTCAGTTTGGGAGTGGAATAGGAAAGGAAATGCCTAGTAGTGGTACAGTGTATGCGCCGCCACGCACCTTACGGTGGACTGCGGAGTATGTATGTATATGTAGAAGACCCGTTGTTGCATTACACTATCTGCTCACTACACTATCTGAACACAGCTGTTTGTGTAATTCATTTGGTAAACACAAAACAACAATACCCTCTGTAACGACTTACCGTTATTACGACTATTTCGGTTGCTATAATGTTGTTGTGTCCACCCCATAGAAACGACAGAAATACGTCGAAATATGCGAAATATATTGTTGACTCCCACGTACATAGAAATGATTATCAGAATAAAATACGAGAACACAGAGCTCCAACGGAGAAATTCAGGTGTTCTTCCTTCCCGGGCGCTATTCGAGAATGGAATGGGAGATAAATAGTATAAAGGTGGTTCGATGAACCTTCTGCCAGGCACTTAATTGTGATTTGCAGAGTATCCCATGTAGATGTGTAGAAACATCTTAGTTCATTCTGCCGATGACAGTACACCAAAACCCAGATATCTTAATTGATACCCCGTTTTGATCAATTTTGATCAATGTATTATGCCCATTCTCTAGTAGAAGTATGACAAGCAGGTATGACTCGCTGCAAACAGTGATACCCGCAACGTAAATTAAAAGTTCATAACACAGTAAATGTGCAGTAATACCAGTGAGATGGTGCCTCTTAATCAGAATAATGACCTGTTGCGGTGCTAAACATGGTTTAGACTGTTTTTGAAACTGCCGGCAGATATTGCACTACAAGCCGGGCTTGTCCCCAGCAGACGCTGTCGACAATAATGCTGGCTGGTCCCCTCGCGGTTTAGAATCCGATTAAACTTCGGCTGTTTATCCGCCAAATGACCCGAAAACAGGTAAGTCATTTCCAGATCTTCGCTTTCAATTAAATTCGTCTGCCTAAGTGGATAACCTCGTTAGGAAGTGCCGCCGAACTAGCAGACCAAAGTTGGACGCTAAGTTTGTGGCGACGAAAACAGGTTCCCTATTTCCTAGGCACCATCTAGCAATACATATTGTCCACCACTCTTCTGGTGTGCGCGCGTGCGTGCGTGCGTGCGCGCGCGCGCGCGGCTTTTTTCGGTAATGCTACACATTTAAGCTGCCTGTTCTTGCCTATGAAAAAAGTAGTAATTCGTACGACGTAGTTCTGACTTCCAGAAAGAAGTTGTCACACGTCAACACAGCACCTCCCGCCGATTGCTATAGAGAGAAACTAGTATATGCATACAGTGACAAAGGAATATAATAATAAATTTGTAAATGTAGGCCTGTATCTGTTCCCTTCAATCTTCAAAACTACTGGACGAATCTTTATGCAGTTTTCTCAGAAAACATGAGGAAAGTTTGGATCAACATGTAGGCATAATTTTATCAAATCGGATTAGGAAAAAAATCGTAATTTTAAGTGTTTTCAGTTACCGTCGTGTCTGTTTTTTCAACTATTAAAAACCTCTTATCCCCAAAACTACTTCACGAATTTGCATGGCGTTTTCACAGGTAACGTGAGCGTGACTGGACAATATATAGATTTCGTTTCATGAAAGTCTGATCACTGGAAAAAAATAATATCTTAATTTCATTTTTTTTCATTTACGACCGTTACGTCTGTCTCTTTGAACACGTATATCTCCAAAACTACTTGACAAATTTTCATGTGGTTTACACACGTGACGACATGTATCTGAAAGAGTGGCCGATGCTGCTAAAACGATCAAGACAATATCCTGGAAATACTACTATATTCAGTGAAAAGTTCTATACAGACGATCATTTGACGCCATTCTCAACGATTACAGTACCCAGACTTTCTTTATCGCACATGATGATTACAGTACCAAGACTTAATCTATCGCACTTGATGCCTTATTTAAACAGACATGAACAGCTCTGTTGACTGAATTACCAGACTTTCAGTATTCGTCGACTTTTCGATAATATGGAGCACTGCATACATAATAACTACATTGTCCCCAGTGCAATATTGCAACATTCTAATACTTAAGCATACACTTAATGTGAGAAATAAACAGTTTAATACTACGACATATAACCAATACATGGCGCTGTTGTTAATAATAATAATAATAATAATAATAATAATAATAATAATAATAATAATAATAATAATAATAATATTATTATTATTATCTCATATCAACGATAGAAGTGTTTTCAGAAGATTATGTCAGACAGTTATGCACCTCGGTCTTAACTTTTAGAACACAAACAATGAATTTACATCGTTCCGGAGTACGGACTTTAATTTCACTTTTGTATGAAAATCTTTATGAACATTCATCGTTTTCGACAATGACTTCTACTTAAATTTGACATCTTGGATTTGAGAACTGAGTTTATTGACAGAGCGATCCAACAAGGATTCTGTTTTTTTGCTTTAGAGGTTTGGTCCGCCTTGAGCAAACACAAATGTTTTTTTTTTTTTTAATTTTTTTTTAATTTTTCCCAGACATGTTTCGCTGGCGTTGCAGCATCATCAGTGGGATGTTTATTATCTGTCAAATTAACAGTAGAATGATTATTACTTTTTACATTAACAGTGAAAACTACAGATAATTGTGAGACTACTATACATAGTTTATTATTTTCATAGGTATGCTAGGCCTACCTTAATACCACATGTTATGTTTGTGGTTTTTCCACTCACAAAATGTCTCTGATAGGTTTTGACAGTTTGTCATCTGCAAACCAAAACGTGTGTATTTAATGAGGTGAATAGTTCAATTGTAAATATCGGGATTTTTACGAAAATACAGGGCATAGTTTTTGTGGTTTTGTTTGATTTTATTGTAGCTACTGCTTCTATAATGTCTAAGTGTTTGTAACAAGTTTTTGTCACTTACTTTGGTGGATATCCGCTGTTTTTCGTGTTGTGGACAGGCACTGTGTCACTTTCACTTTCACTCAATGTTTATGTTATGAAAACAAGATGGTGGGCAGTTGAATTCTGGGAGTAGTGTTAGGAACAGCTGACTGGTGGGGGCGGGAGTTTTGAATCATGTTTTTGTTTTAGAGTGTGTGTGTGTGTGTGTGTGTGTGTGTGTGTGTGTGTGTGTGTGTGTGTGTGTGTGTGTGTGTTATAAGTTTTCTGTAAGTTCTTTGAGGGCAGAAAATATGGTTCCGTTGCAGAGGGCTGTGTATTCGTTTATTATTTCTTTTCTTTCTATTATGGCTTTCTGTATATGGTAGTTCTCTTCGATTGTTAACTTTTGTGGGAGGCTTTTGCTATGTTTCAGAATCTTTAGATCAGTATTTATGTCAGTTGGTTTGTGGTTCATGTTTATGAGGTGTTCTGCAAATGTGGAATGACTATTGCTTTTTAGTGCTCTTCTGTGTTCTGTGTATCTGGTATTGAAATTTCTGCAAGTCTGTCCAATGTAAACTGAGTTACAATCCTGGCATGTCAGCTGGTAGATGCTAGAAGTGTTATGTTTGTCTGTGTTGGTTGTCTTTAGTTTTCTTTGTATTGAGTTGTCTGTTCTGTATGCTACTTTCAAACCTTGTTTTTTGAGGATGTTTCCTATTCTGTGTGTTACTTTGTTGTCATATGTGAGTGTGCCATTTGTTGTTATGTTTGATTTTTGTTCCTGTGTGTGGGTGTTTGGGGTATGAGTGTTGAGTGGGTTTATGTTTTGTGTGGTTGTGTTGTGTTTCTGGTCTGTTTGTTTTTGTGTGTTAGTTGTTCCTTTTAACTTAGCTTTAATTTTGTAGTTTAATTTGTCTATGATGTTAGTGTCATACACATTCTCTGTTGCTATTTGTTTGATTGTTTGTATTTCATTTTTGTACTGTTGATCACTAAGTGGGGTTTTGTGCAGTCTGTGTAGCATGTATTGGAATCCGGCTTGTTTCTGTGTAATTGGATTGTTTGAGTGTTTGTGTATGGCTGTGCTTGTGGTGGTGGGCTTTCTGTATATGGAGAATTTGTGTTTATTTTTGTCTCTGTATTGAGAGGTGCCAGTAAATTATTTTGTACTGTTTGGGTTTTACTATGGTGTCAAATATTTTGTTTTCGATGTGGTTGAGGAAAATGTTTGCTAGGAGTCCACTGACTGGTGACCCCATGGGAAGTCCATCTTCCTGTGAGTAAAATTGGTTGTCACATGTGAAATAGTTTTGCTCTGTTATTAGTTTTAGGATGTTTGTTGTTTCTTTTATGTGTGAATTGGGGGTGTCTGTTGTTGTAATTGTTGTTTGATGATGATGGTTTCTGTGATGGGGATATTGGTGTACATGGATGTGATGTCAAATGATGTGAGGGTGGCTGTTGAGGGTATGATGATGTGTTTGATTTTTTGTATTAGCTCTGAGGTGTTTCGTATGCTCCTGTTAGTGAATACATAGTGTTTTTGTAGGTATGAGTATTTCTCTGGCTAGGTAGTATGTGGGTGCATTCCTGAAGTTCACAACAGGACGTACAGGGATGTGTTCTTTGTGGATCTTTGGTAGGCAGTTTAAGGTAGGTGCTTTGGGGTTCTTTTGTTTTAGCCATTTAATTTTTTGTTTTGGGAAAATGTGTGTGATGGATTTTAGAAGAGTCTGAGTATTTTTGTGAAATACTTGTGTTGGGTCACTGGTTAGTTTGTTTATGTTGTTGTCTTCTATGAATGTTAATGTTTTGTTTCTATAATCATCTTGTTTCATTATGACCATGGTGTTTCCCTTGTCTGCCTTTGTGATGAGGGCACCCTCATTTTTAAGTTTGTTCCTAATCCTCCTACATGTTTTTTCTTCTGCACTTTTTGTTCCTGACATGTCATTTTTGTTTTCTTTTATTATGCATCTAATTTCCTCTGCAATTAATTCTCTTGTGAGGCCTGCATTGAAATTTGTGTTTCTTTCTTGTTGTTTTATTATGAATTCACTTTCTGTGACAAGGTTCTCTATTGTTCTGTGTGTAATATGTGTGTTGACATTATATTTGGGTCCTTTTTCTAAGAGGTTTGTTTCCTGTTTGGTGAATTGTATGTCAGGCTGACTAAGCGTTTGTGAAAAGTGTTGTTTGGTTGTGTTGTGTTTCTATTTTTAACAGTGTTGCTGTGTTTGAAGAGTGTGTTTCTTTTTTGTTGTTGTTTCTCCCATTTTGTTTTGATTAGTTCTGTATTTTGTTTGACTATTCATTAAATCATTGAGTATGTCTGAGATTTTGATGTGGTTGCCTAGTTCCAGATGAATTTTGTAAAGTTCAACATTTAATTCTTGTTTCTTGGTATGTAGGTATTTGATTTCTTGTTTCAGCCAAATTATTTCAGATTTATGCTTTGCACGTTGGGCTGCAGGTGAAATACTTTTTACATTAACATGTATGAAGTTAAGTATTACATTGTGTGACAAACAGATTCTGTTGAATTTTATGTTTAGGATGGTCTGGTGTAGCTTTGCTGTTGTGTTCCGAAATTTGTTGTAGAGCTTGTTTGGAAATGCCTGGCATGGCGGTGATGTATTCATCTTGGGGTTTAAAAGCTCTTCAATTACCGTGTTTGCTTACAAAATAAATTTGCTTTACAGGTTTGGTCCGCCTTGAGCAAACAAATGTTTTTGCTGACTTATGTCCGAAACCTTAAAAAACCATGATATACGCAGGTCCCATTTTAACAACCTTTGAGAAGCTCGGGCATGTAAGCTAGTAAAGGAATGTAGTATTTCTATGGATTAATTGTAAAACGACATATTGACCATAGCTGTTTATTTTTTTATCAATCCTACCGGTTTCGGTCAGTTTACCATTATCAAGCGTTAGCAGAGATCAGCTGATAGCTTAACATGTCGTAACACAAATTCAAAATTGTAAAATAAGTATTTGTTGTCATTGCTCTACTCATTGATATTACCACAGTGGCTGACTGGTAATATCAATGAGTAGAGCACTGACAACAAATACTTATTTTACAATTTTGAATTTTTGTGTTACGACATGTTAAACTATTAGCTAATCTCTGCTGACGCTTGATAATGGTAAACTGGCCGAAACTGGTAGCATTGAGAAAAAAATAAACAGCCACGGTCAATATGTCGTTTTGCAATTATGTCAGAGCTGTTATGCCCCACCTGTTCACCTTTCTAATTTCTATGGACATTGGCGAAAACAGGTCTTTTGTAACAGCTGCCTGGAAAATATTTACTGATCAGGTTAAAATTGCATTTTAAAGATACATTGCTGTACGCGAAATGTTTATTAACGACTATCGATTTCTGTCCATATCAGGCGATCTGCGGGTCTCCTGTGCAGAACTAGAATAAATACATGATGTGTGAACAATGCACCATGTGTTTCTAAAATTAGGAGATTATAACACTGTATACATCTTCATAGATATTTACGAGAAAGTACTTACAAAATGAGTATTATTTGTACATTTCAATATTTCTAATCATAACACGTTATAGCTTAGGTTTTGCATAGTTGTTTGTAAAATAAGGTGATTGTCACACCACCTTTGATATACCAGAATTAACATAATTAAATTTTCGTCAAAGATCCTACGTCAGAATAAGTCAGCATTAAAAAGGTTTAATTACTGGCGACCGAGTAGACGTATCAGCACCCTCCGTTCCTTCTAGAAGAATGTTTTCAAAGGCAGGGACGATTCTATTCTATGTGAAGGAAAGATGGCATAAATTAGCGTTTCTTGGTAGATGTCTTCAAATATTTTGGTTCTTATACATTGATTTTTGCAAAAAAGAAAAAAAAGAGAGAATTAAATGGTAAATATTGATACAGTGCTACAAAAAGTATAATGTAATTTTCATAGTCATAAGAAAGAATGATAGAGTAATGAAGAATTTCTTCAACGTAATTCAACAGACGAAACACCTAACTCCTAGCTCTTCGTTAGAAGGAACAAAGACCTCACTGAACTTATAGAAATGGACTCAGTAATGTACAGAAAGGCAATAAATAAATTTGAGGTTTGTCAGGAGGCTCCAAAAACTAAGACCAACAGGAAATTAGCACCTGAACATCTGGCGAAACAGGCGGCAGGGAGAAGAACAGCATTAGAGAAGAGAAATAAGCAAAAATAGAATTTAAAACAGTCTGTAACGCGGTTCTTAGTTGGCGATTTCGTGTAAATAAATAAATAATTTTAACTGTGTGATTTAGAGACCGAAAAGGAATTTCTCTCTTCATATTTCCAAATATAGTTGGACCCACGAATGATGGCGGTTTGCGCGTGTCTCGACAACAGTATCTTTGAAGCGACAGTTGAAGTACGCATGTATGCGTGCTTTGCGTGTGAAGGAACCTTATAGCCCGCAAACATTGCCTCTCAGTTGCTTAGATAGGATTTGTTACGTGTCAGCACCATCAACCTGCAAAAAATATAATAACATCCACTGAATAACTCGCTACAATCAAATTTAGATTTGGCAATGACTACGACAGAGGCAGTTGAGCGTTGAGAACAACACTGAACGCTCATTGGCGGTCGACGCTGTATGTGTCAAATATGTAAATGAAACACTTATCATGCACACGACCCACTGATGTTGGTATAAACAGGCCGGGTACACGGCTCTTCCTCATTTTGCGTCTGAGAAGTTCGCCATGACTGTCTCAATGTAGGGTCGCGTTCTACTTGAAAAGCTCTTTTACAAGAAATATGAACGTGCACAAGTCGCTCTGCAGAAGTGCCGGACACTGAAGTGTTTGAAGAAAAAAAAAAAAAAAAAAGGCGTAGGTCTGATGACTGCCGTGGGTCTGAAGAAAATTATTTGGAAATTCGAAAAGACGGGTTCCTTTCGTTTACACCCAGATAGAGGAAGGAAACGAACCGATACGATTTCAATGGAAGAAGTGGCCACAGCAACTGAGGAGGAATCGAGTGGTGGACTTCAAACGTGAAGTGCACTGAGAATTGCCCCAACATTGGACAAAACCGTGAGCAAGGTGCATACAATCCTACTAAACATCCTTTTTTTATAATTTCAAAATAATGCATGTGCACGAGTTGCTTCCTGTTTAACTGCCACCAAAAGATAGACTTGTTTTAGAATTTTTTGCTCGCATGGAAGTGGAC
This sequence comes from Locusta migratoria, assembly GCA_026315105.1. Classification (NCBI taxonomy): domain Eukaryota; kingdom Metazoa; phylum Arthropoda; class Insecta; order Orthoptera; family Acrididae; genus Locusta; species Locusta migratoria. The sequence goes on along the minus strand of CM048745.1, from coordinate 106,188,114 downwards.
GATAAATGACTGCGGAACATTTTGTAGGCGACTTCTATCCTACAGGGTATGTCAATACACAGAATTGTCTAATACCGGCAACAGAAAATACACACGCAAATCAACCAGTACTGCTTCATGCTGAAAAGGCAGCTGAGTGGTGCGGGTTTACGGAATCATTTATCATATGACCGTATTTTTTCGAAGAGAAATGTTACTTCTTAATATAAGTAAAGACGATGACCTCTATTGCTCAGAGTTGTTCGTGATCCATGACTCATTCTAACGTAAACTTATTATTGAACGTGGGCAAATAGAAACGAAACAAAACTCAAACATGGTTAACAACTAGAGAAACCAGTCACAGACACATTTTTAGGCGTCGTTCATGCCAAGGCGATATATGTATTTTCACTGTAGTATTTTTAAAGACAACACCTTTTGCTACTGCAAATGAAGGGTTTTTATTTTTATAACTCACCGATTGCGTTTCGCCTGTTTCACAAGGCATCATCAGTCGGTGTCCTGAAATATTTACATGTTCCTTTTTACGCATATAGGTTACGATTTTTACATGTGTACTAAACATTTCGTTTCTGATACAAAACAGATCGTTTTTTGCTATAAAATAGTGTACTTGCAGCGCTCGCTACTCCATATCTGCCTCTTTCCGGCAACTAGCTCGAAAAGTTACACTATTTTCCGAAAAACTTCACATTTTTCAAGTTCCACTGTCACCTGCTGCCATAACTGTGTCCACTGTTGGTTTTTTGTAAGTGTTGCCAACTGTCTCAGAATATTTGTAATTCAACTATTTCATTGAAAGTGTGTTGAAAGTTGGCAACACTTACAAAATAAACTACAGTGGACACAGTTATGGCACCAGATGACAGTCGAACTACAAAAATGCGAAGTTTTTCGGAAAATAATAGAACGTTTCGACCTGGTTGCCGGAAAGAGGCAGTTATGGAATAGAAAGTGCTGTAAGTACACCATTCTATATTAAAACGGTTTTGAATCAGAAACGAAATGTTCTGTACATATGCAAACACTGGTCGCGGTGGCCGAGCGGTCTGCGGCGCGCAAGTCACGTTCTGCACGACCACTACGGTCGGGGGTTCGAATCCCCCCTCGGGCATGGATATTTGTGCCGTCCTTTGTATTAGCTGGTTCATAAGTAGTTAAGTCCCATAAGCTCTACAAACATTTGAACATTTTCTAACATGTGTAAAAATCCTAACCTGTGTGTGTAAATAGAAACTTGTAAATATTTCAGGACACTACTGACGATGCGTTGTGAAAAAGGCGAAACGCGTATGGGCGAATTAAAAAATAAAAACCCTAATTTTCAGTAGCAAAAGGCGGTTTCTTTAAAAATACTACAGTGAAAGTACATAGTATTCGTCTGCTGCTCAAATGGCTACTACAAGAACGTATGGCGGTGCAATATAAGCGATATGTAGTAAGTGATATATTCGGACGATATATTGCTAGAAAGGTTCACAACAGCAGGCGATAAATCGGTGCGACGTGAGCGATAAAAATGTGGTGGGAACAAAGTTTTCACTGCTCCAGAATGATGATTACTGTCTGATTTATAATTTATTTATTTCGTGTGTCAGAGTTCTTAATATTTACACTGTGAGTTAATATTATAACAGTGATTATTTTTTATTATGTAACAGGTAAGGAAGTAAACAATAAACATATCTGTGTGTCTTATTTCTGATGCAATTTCCCTCCATGTGGCACTCGTCACATCTGTCTTACTGTATACGGCAATGGAATACTTCCAAATGCACTGATGAGCTTTCACTAAATTAATGAAAGAAAGCATTGAATTCTTTTCTTCCCGCCATGTTTACGGGTCGATACATCGGTCGTGACTAATTGCTCAGGAGACTGGCGAGCGGTACTTAAAGAGATATATCGCTTACGATGCAATCGCGCTGGTGTGAACATTTTCGGTCGCTTCCCTCTAGATTTCAAGTATCTGTTTTCGCGTGTCGCGTATCGTATATCGCTTATCTTATATCGTCTTAGTGTGAATGGCGCCTACCACATCGCTGCTAAGCAGCCAGACAGCCGTATTGCATCCGCGAATCTCACGCGATGCGCCAGATTGCCTGGGATTTCCATTCTATCGGCGATCGACCACCGATCGCTGAGATTTGACCGCACACGCGCGATCTACGACGCGATCGGCCGCCCATGCGACGGATTTCTTCGATCCGTCGCTCGTATGTGGGATCCTTTACAGCGTTTTGAGAATTAAACTTTTTAATTAAAATCACCCGGTATAAATTAATTTCTTCCTACTCATACACATGTTCACATGTTTGTAACTCTAGGGTACTTACAGGGTTTGCAGAAAAGGACTCCCTGATTTCAAAATTAAATATCTCGAAAACAAAGATCGATAGAGAAATGCAGTAAACGGTATGTTTATTGTGAAAGCTGTAAGACGTTTATACAGCAGTTTGAAATAATAGTTACAAAAGCTGCTAACAGATGGTTCTGTACGCTGTACAGCTCATATCAGCATACATAAGAGAAATAATCGTATGAAAAGACTCATTGCAAACAACCACATCACAATGTTTTCAAAATGTTCATTGGCACTACATAGGTGGTGCAAACGAAGAATGAAATTCTCCATCACATTTCGTAGTGTCTCAACCGAAATGTATTCACATGCCAGAAAGATTGCCGATTCAAGCTCGTCCAGCGTGGCGGGATGCTTCGGGTAGACCATGTCTTTCACTGTGCCCCACAAAAAAAAAAAGTCACAAAGATTCAAATCCGGCGACTACGGAGGCCAATCCATGCCTGCACCAGTAAGTTTGGGATATTCCAAAGCAATGACTCGATTTCCGAAGTATTCAAGAAAGCGAAACACTTTTTGGGGCCGATGTGGTCGGGCTCCATCTTGCATAAACCATTCAGTACCTGTTCGATCCTCTAACGCTTGCTGTCTGGCGACAAATTGTTCCAAAGTTGCAGCGTAACGTGCACCAGTGACCGTTTCTCGAATGAAATAAGGGCCAATAATGCCTCTGCTGCATACTGCAGCCCACACAGTAACTTTAGGAGAATACAGGCGTTTCGCTTCACAGCAATATGGCTTTTCGGAACCCCAAAATCGCCAGTTCTGCTTATTCACGTATCCATTCAGGTGGAAGTGTGCTTCATCTGTAAACCAGATGCAGCCAACATCAAATCCTTCACTATCAATCATTGTGAGCATCTGATTAGCAAAGGCAACCCTTTGTTGCACAGCTCGTACGGATATGGTCTGGTGCGTTTGAATTTTGAATGGAAACGTGTGTAGGCTCATTCTTAGTATTTTATTCGTGCTAGAACGCTTCAAACCAGTCTCAGATGCAATTCTACGTTAGGATGACATTGGATTTCGCTGAATAATTCCATAAACTGAGGCGTAACTGCGGTTTGCTTGCGGCCAACATCCCCCACTAGATCATCAGTTACGCTGCCTGTTCGTTGAAATTTTGCGAAGAGCGTACGAATTGTTTTTGCGTTGGGTCCTTTTGGAACATTAAATCGTGCTTGAAAACTTCGCCTTGTTGGCGTAGGACTCTCTTCTAACCTGTGGTACTCTAGCACCAGAAAAACACGTTGTTCAATGGAGTACATGGTTTTAATCTCTTCCTTCGGTACGCTAACCTCCTTTCACGTTTCAGTAGTGGAACTGATCGCTCTGGGCTTCGGATCACTATTTATACAAGGCATTACGTATGGCAATAACAGCGCCATCTGTTAGCAGCTTTTGTAACTATTATTTCAAACTGCTGTATAAACTTCTTACAGCTTTCACAATAAACAAACCGTTTACTGCTTTCCTCTATCGATCTTTGTTTTCGAGATATTTAATTTTGAAATCAAGGAGCCCTTTTCTGGACACCCTGATCGATGCGATCGGTCGCCCATGCGACGGGTTGCTTCGATCCGTCGCTTGTATGTGGGACCCTTTACAGCGTTTTGAAAATTAAACTTTTTAATTAAAATCACCCGGTATAAATTTTCTTCCTACTCATACACATGTTCACATGTAACTCTAGGGGACTTAACTACGGCATTCATCAGTCCCTAAGCTTACAAACTACTTATGCACTAACTAAGACTAAGGACGGCACAAATATCCATGCCCGAGGGGGGATTCGAAACCCCGACAGTAGTGGCCGTGCAGACCGTGACTGGAGTGCCTCAGTCCCCTCGGTCACCGCGGCCGGCATTCTAAGGACACACAAGCACCCATGCCCGAGGCACGACTCGAACTCCACAGGGGCCAAGCTGAGTGATAACAAAACTGTCCTGTATACTGGCGCGGGTTTGCAGCTGGCCTGGATTGGTGTTCTGCTAACAGCAGCCATAAGTCACTGAGTATCCAGCTGGACGCAAATCCAGCCAGGATGTATACCAGAAACAGAGCGGACATGTTGAATAAGATTCGAGCAGTGCTTAAAATATACAGGGACAGACAGCTTAATAATCTGCAGAGGGTCCAAACCATCAGACTTATGATTGCCAGCACGTTTAGCCATCTCGCGCAGATACTGCCAGCCCCGCCTCCTGTAGTTGATAGCATTCAGAAGGTCCTTTGCTGGTTTGTCATGAGGAACAATATCTTCAAGGTCGACTTCGAGACTTTGGTCTTGCCACTCACGAAGGGAGGTCTCAACTTGACTGATAAGAGAGTGCAGAGTACAGTACCACTAATCAATCGCTTCCGGAATGCTATCGAGGCTCCTCAGGACAGCACTACCAAGATCTTGTTCGCTAGATGGAGCCCAGGCCAACTCGAGCCTCCCGTTAATATATCGACAAATCCTCCCACATTTCTTTACATACAACAGTACTGCTTGAATTTCAGCTAAGTTTATAAAGGCTGTTCGTTTCGCTCAAGAACCACGAGCCTACCGAACAAGGAGCCGGCGCGGTGGTCGAGGGGACTAAGGCGCTCCAGTCACGGTCTGCACGGCCACTACGGTCGGGGGTTCGAATCCCCCCTAGGGCATGGATATTTGTGCCGTCCTAGTCCGTAAGTAGTTCATAAGTAGTTTGTAAGTTTAGGGATGATGACCCCGTAGTTAAGTCCCATAGACTCTACAAACATTTGAACATTTGATTTGTAACGAACAAGGCAGTCTATGAATTCTTAACAACAACAACAACAACAACAACAACCAACCGAAACACTGTGGAACGGAAATGGCCGAACCACAGTTGGAACATTATCTGGAGATCTTCAGCGCGATTCAATCAGCGTGGTTGGTCACAAACGACAAGATATCCACAAACGACAAGCTACACAAAATACATCTCGCAAATCAGCCGACCTGTGGTACATGTGGCTTTGTGGATACTTTAATTCACCACCTCACCTGCGAACCGGCGAAACAAATTACCGACCTTCTGTGCAGAAGACTGTCCATTATAGATCGTACCACTGCGGGCGCTGATGACCTCGCTGTTGAGCGCCCTAAAACACCAATCATCATCATCATCATCATCATCCCACTGCAAGGCACAGTAACAAGACGGAACTTCTGTGGCCGCAGAAGTTCCGCTACCCCAGAAGCGAGAAGAACGCAGCGACCTGGATGCTAAGCCATACCATTGTCTAATTTAAAATCGTGTCGCCAATTATACCGACTACTGTACCTATATTAAAATCGAAAATTTTAAAATTAAATCTGACTTTAATTACCATACGACGTATGGAAACATGTTGGACGTTATGGTATCCCCAATCTGACGGCCTGTCGAAGCAATGAACGTATTCAGTAAGCTCCGAATGGACGGACACACAGAAGAATGAAATCTGCAGTTAAAGCGTTTTATATATTTTATTTATGTTTTTTTTTTCTTTCCTCAGGAAAAGTGTATGGAAGGCAGATGTTCATATTTACCTTCTTTCGTTCACTTTGGTTTCACATTATACATAGAACAGAAAATTGTTCAGAAGAATTAAATTTTTCCAATTTGTCTGATGGTGATGAAGCCAGCCGAAGAAGCCAGTAATGGCGTGAGTAAGGAAGGGCTGAAGGGGAGGTAGGAGGCCCAAAAATAAAAAGAATAAGAAAATAAAAGACAAAAAAAGCCGTCCTCACACGGGACGTGTTGTCCTTACGTGGCGCAGGCCAGTCGTGCTGTCTACCTAGTGTAGCTACAGCACGCTCTGAAACGACCTGCTATATCCCACGGAACACGACGTGCTGCTCATCGTTATTTGCTTTGCGACCGCAGCGCTCTCCAGCGCCCGTTGCGGGTTAGCGCGTAGATCATTGCCTTTACAAAGATAGATGTGCGTAAAATTATACGGTATCTGTTAGCGAACGCCGGATAAAACTTAACACTGTAGCCTTCTTATGCTTGCACGTTGCATGCAATACTCTTCCAGAATTTGTAATTTTGGCCCCCTTTGGGGTACGGTAGTAACACTAAAAGTGGGCTTTAGCGATCGTCTTTTGACAGCTCGAAATTTAAATGAAACTAACGGCTTAACACTTCATCTGACACGAAAATTGAATAACCGAATTTGTAAACGAGAAAATTCTCTACAACTTTACTCCTATGTTCTTTTCATATCTCGTAACGTTTGAGAGATATTTGCAAAAATAACGATGATTTGACGATGTCTGTCTGGCTGTAACGTGCTCCCACTTTTTAGGTCGAACCGTTCAACCGATCGGCACCAAATTTTACAACATAATTGTTGGCTACCAGAGACCAGAACCTCGCTCTTTGAAATATTTCGGACAAGAAATACGTTAGTAATTCCGAAAAAAGCCGTTTGTAACGTAATTTTAATTGCAAATAAACTGTTCATCTGCTACGAAAATTGAATAAAAGAATTTTTAGAGGAGAAAATTCCCTACAACTTTCCCTTATGTTTTCTTCATATCTCGTATCGTTTGAGAGATACTGCAAAAATAACGTAGTTTTGACACCCTCCATTCATTTACGAAAACCAGCCGTTTTCAGATGTCACGTGACGTTCCTCGCCCAGAACTCTGGCATACGCCATATTGCGTTGCGTATTTGAAGATTTTGTTATTGTAACTTACACGTTGGCATTTCAAAGCAATGGTGCACTGAAGACGTAAAACAAAAACACGTTCTTCGTACGACAAATAATAATCTAGTATCTACAAATGCCATATTAGCATCAGTTAACAACGGGCCATCAATAGTATGAAATTGACGAACGCTGCTTCTAACTGTTGGCAAAATGTTCAAATGTTTGTATAGTCTATGGGACTTAACTACGGGGTCATCAGTCCCTAAACTTACAAACTACTTATGAACTACTTACGAACTAGGACGGCACAAATATCCATGCCCGAGGGGGGATCCGAACCCCCGACCGTAGTGACCGTGCTGACCGTGACTGGAGCGCCTCAGTCACCTCGGCCACCGCGGCCGGCTAACTGTTGGCCATAGCGTAGTAGGCAACGCGTTGGATTATGACGCTGAAGGTCAGTGGTTCGAAACCTACCACTACCTATTTTTTTCCTAAAAGGGTTTCAGACACTAATTTTTTATTATTTAGATTATTATTTTTGTCCAAAATGTTTGCTAAAACTTATAAAACTACAAATTTAAAGTGGGCCGTAAAACACGTAAGTGCGATTTTTTTTCCTTCAAGAAACACAAAGGCCGTACATTAACTGAAAGCTTTTGATAATGATAACAAAATGTACGAGTAACTCACTTTTGGCAAAATATCATTCAAAAACTGTAAAAGGTCAAATCCTTGATCTGCGCCAGCTTTATTTGTCTTGCTCTCTTATATTGCTATTTTCCACGATGTACATGTTCTGCACATCGAAATGTTTACTTTGGCATTCCTTCGAAGATAATAAGTTCTGCCTGATACAATCTACTTGTTTATACACGCGGGAAAACGGCTCAGTTCGACAATGTTCGTTGTGATAATTTTTGCTTTTAGTATTGTAACTAACCACTTTTGCTCCTTTACTTCATCTGCTTCCATAACCACACTCTCCGTGCACTGCGAAACTGAACTATTCCAGCACTGTACTTAACTGCAACAGAATTCATACACCGTGGCGAAAACCGAATGACGTGGGGGACTGTCTCGAAATTTATTGGTAGCTGTGCCCTTGCAACAAGTTCTCTCGTGGGCAGAGTTCGTTCATGTTTGTAGTAAATAACGTCGAATACTGGTTATAATTTTATTAAATTAACAAATAAATTACATAAACTGTAATTAAACCAAATCGATAGAAAAAATATCTCCGAGAGTGTAGATGCAAACCTGTTATTTACATCTCTCTTCCTCCCTAGCTCGTAACGCTAACCACCACGCTAATCCATCGTCTTAAAGAGAAATAAAAACGAGTATCGGATATTACACTTAAATTAATAAATGAAATAAATCGCAATTTGCGATCTGATACGGCTTCACTGTACTAGGTTTAGATGCAATACCATAGTGCGGCGAATGAAAATTTGTGCCCGGCCGGGATTTGAACCCGGAAGCTTCTGCTTACTAGGCAGACGAGCCCGACTGCCGAGGACTCTTCCCTGCACGTCTCCCGCCACAACCAAATCTCCATTCGCCACACTGTCTTTCCTATACCACAGCCTTTTTGTTTTGTAATGCTCGTAGCCACAATACTGTATGCCCGCATCAATGAGAACAGACCATGAGGTATCGAGACAACTGTCAGGAGCCCAGCCTCGGCTTGTATACAGTTATATATTTTTGACGATGTTACAGCGTTCATTTTATGGAATAAATCGCAATTTGCTATCAGTTATGACTTCACTGTACTAGGTTTAGATGGAATTAATAAGAAAGAACCAGAAACATTAACTAAGCTAATAAGGAAAAATTTTAGAAGTAATGCTAATACTCGCGAATCCGAGTTACTTTCTACTTCTGCTCTGCATCTTACCGCGCTACCAACTATGCTAATTCTACTCCGGAGAAAATGCGCCGTATTTACGATATACTATGTACCTAAAACATGTTGTAATATATTATTTATATATGACAAAGTATCAAAGACGCTACTTTCATAGAATGGCGTCGAACCGCAGCATAGGAACGATATTCTTTTACGATATACAAATTATAACACTGACTAACTGTAAGTACGACAGCCTTTAAAGCTTCCGGTAATTTATTGTAACAAATCATACCTAAAATGATGCGTTTTCAGAAGTTCAATTTTCTGGCGTTTTAAAAAGATAATATTTATACACCGTACGCTAAAACGAAAGAAGGCACGAAATACGGAGTTCCGTTTGCAATATGGCGGATCAAAAGTTCTGCTTGTCACGTGAAAGCCACGTTTTTCATTGGCCACTTTCCACTCCATGAAGCAAAAATCTAACATGCTGGCTGATCCTTCAGTCCAAGCTTCGCAGGACAGTGGAATCCCACACTGCAACGGCACCACGTCCTTCACCACGTGCGTTTCAACGTCCCGTGAAAGGACGGCATTAGAGCGCACGGCTATTCTGCCTCGGCTTTCTTACTCATAATCGCACATCCTACCTGCCACCTCAGTTATGAATAAAATATCCTCGTCATTGAGAGTCTTACAATTTTTCTTCAAGCATAATATTCTTCACATCGCAGTGTATCACGTCCGTCCTCACGAAAATTCCAGTGTCTCTAGATTGAGTTTTCGAATTTTCCCGATATCAGACAAAAAAAAAAAATTCCCCAAAATGACACTATTTTGTCAACTTTTCCCCAAATAGATTGAAACTACCTTTTTCTTCAAATTAACATTTGTCAGTAATGGCAACTTTAAGGGGTGTAACTACGTGTTCAGGGCTATAAAATTACCGTATGTAGCAGAAATTATAGTACATAAAATTATCAATATTACGGCAACAATGTTATTGCATATGCTTTTTATATTAACGGTACAAAAACTCACAGAGCAAACCACGAATGAAACCAGTCTTACAAATTTCATCACGTTCCTGAAGGATCTCAATAAGTAGGTATTAAATAATTTTGTACGGTCTAATTTCGCTGTAACTGTACTAATTCTAAAATTAAAATAATTTATTCTAGCTTCGTTGCTTTACTTCAGACAAGATTTTCAGTCTATTATCCATCAGATGAATCACGTAGAAAATGTAGAAATTTCTTGACTTACCAGAAAATTGTGGTTCGCCTCCCCATGCAGGTCAATATCTTCGCATGATAATTTTTTGATGCCTACTTCCTCACTAACTCTCAGATGCTGTGTTCATAGTAAACTACTTGTTTGTGAAAGGCCAACAATGAAGGTTCTGCATTGTCGTACTAGTTTGGGGAAATGACAACCAGTTGTCAAATGTTCGCAGAAATCACTGCTTACTATCATATAAGATACTTCTCTGTTTACTCCATCTTCTAATATATAAAGCAGTGTGTCCGTAAATATTTGTACGTGTTGCATACAAATCTACAGTTTTGTGCCAATCTTTATGAAATTTTGTACACGTAAGCTTCAATCCATGAGGACGGTCGCCGTAAGTGTAAGAATTACGTGCAACACATAGTTTACGAGATATGAAGTCAAACAATGAGATTCGCGGAAAACTGCTGCATAAAGTGACAATGTTGCTCAATTTCTCCTAAACTACTGCACCGATTTCAACCAAATTTAGCACACACATTCCTTACGTGAGATAACAATTGTCATATGAGTAAGAACTACATACGACACATGGTTCAAGAGATATAGCGTCAAAAGCGATATGAGTTGCAAGAAACTGCTACATAATGCAACGAGACTTTCGAAATACACTGTATGAGAATAACAGTACTTAGCGACTTGCAACAAACTTTAATAAAGGTTTGAAATTATGTTTAAACTTTTTCTCGCTGGCAACCATAGTAAAATGATGAAAGGAAAAAATTCTCGCTTACTACTTTTCCAATGTTTATGGAGTAAAACTACGGCTCTCGGTATGACATTACGATTTATAATTTGAACACTACGAATTGTAGCGATAGGAAATTTTACAAATAGTGTACACATATATAGTTGAATGTACATTATCAATTGTATCACAGTACGAGACTTAGTTCATGAGATAAGAGCACATAAACAGCAACGTTCCGTTGTACATGGACTAAAACTACACCTTCGGTATGAGGTCACATTTTATAATTTGTACACTACAAATTGTAGCCGCAGTAAATTTTACAGACAGTATACACGCATATAGTTGAGTGTACCTCCTAAATTTTATCACAGGACGAGGTGTAGTTCATGAGATATGAGTACATAAGCAGTAATGCTCATGGGAAACCGCTCCATCACGCACTAAGTTTTAATCTATTACTTCTTTACTACTAACTGTATTCCCAAGAGACTTTACATACAGCCCTCATACAAATGAATATATACCTGGAAAATAGCAGGAATAAAAAATAAATACTAGCTAGTAAACAATAAGTAAAACTTCGTATTAGGGATTGCATAGTATGTCAGTCTCAGCTAGCAAAGTTAGGCGTGACATCTTGCAGCGGTTGATATACAACTGCCATCAAACACAAGTGCAGTAGTGGCAGTGTTGTGTGCTAATGTTTTATCGACCACTGAATGCTCTTTGAAAACGCAATAGAATGTGGGGAATAATCTTTCGTGTTGAAGTAAATAATTAATGCTTTCCCTGCTCTGTGGTTGACAGGTTCTTTTATCTACCCTTTTTTGCTCAGTAAATTAATTACTCTCGTAAATGGAACATTTCGTTGTCAACATGACCACACAACACTGCCACTGCCGAAAATAAAAATTTAACCCCAAATGTCCCCAGTACAGAATTTTTTCACAACAATTTCCCCACGTTTTTTGTTTCCCCAAAAGTACCCCACAATTTTTTCCCCAAAATGGGGAAAAAATCGTAACTGACGTGTTTTACGACCCACTTTAGATTTGTAGTTTTATATGCGTTTGCAAACATTTTGGACCAAAATAATAATCTAAATAATAAAACATTAAGAGTGTCCAAAAGCCTTTTAGGAAAAAAAAAAGATTAGGTAGTGGCGGGTTCCGAACTACCGACCTTTAACATCATAGTCCAACCCCTTGCCCACCTCACTACGCTACGGCTATCAATTCAAACATGAGTCCTTTAATCTCATACTATGATGGCCGTTGTTAACTGATGCTAATATGGCATTTGTAGACATTAGATTATCATTTATCGTACGAAGAACGACGTGTTTTTGTTAATTATTCAGTGCGCCATTGCTTTTAAACGACACCGTGTAAGCTACAATAAGAAAATCATCAAATACGCAACACAAGATGGCGTATGCCAAAGAGAGTTCTGGGCGAGGAATGTCACGTGACATCTCCGAACGGCTGGTTTTCGTTAATTCAATGGAGGGTGTCAAAACTCCGTTATTTTTGCAAATATCTCTCAAACGATACGAGATATGAAAAAAATATAAGGGAGCTTAGTTTTAAAGAATTTTCTCCTCTACTAATTAGGTTATTAAATTTTCGTGTCAGATGGACGGTTCGTTTGCAATTACATTTATGTTACAAACGGCTTTTTTTAGGCATTACTGACATTTTTTCTCCGAAAAATTTGAAAAAGGGAGGTTCTGGTCTCTGGTGGACTAAAATCATGTCTGTAAAATTTGGTGCTGATCGGTTGAACGGTTCGTCTTAAACAGGTAACGCGTTACTGACAGACGGACAGACAGACAGACATTCCAAAATCGGCGTTATTTTCGCAAATATCTTCGCAACGTTACGAGATATGAAAAACACATAAGAAAGCAAAGTTAGAGAGAATTTTTTCCTCTACAAATTCGGTTATTCCATTTTAGTGTCAGGTGAATGGTTAAGCCGTTATTTTCATTTAAATTTCGAGCTGTCAATAGACGATTGCAAAGGTCCACTTTTAGTGTTACCACCGTAACCTAAAGTGGGCCAAAACAATCTGGAGACACTGCAGACTGTAAGTGCTGGCCTGAGTCCAGAGAGCTGGTATGGTCAGCGGAATGAGGCCCCGGCGGTCGCGGCGGCGGCTTAATTGGGAAAGAAGCCAGCGAGGCAGGCGCGCACCTGTGCCGCTGACCGCGCATGCGCAGCTGCTGCTGCTGTCAAAGCAAACGCGGCGCGCCTTCCCGTATCCAGGTCAACCACCGCCCTTGCCGGGCCACGCGGCCGCCACTGTTTGTTGTCGCTGCGGCAGACGCTGCTATTTCTGCCACCGCCCGAGCACGTGGGGATGCTTTCGGAACTCGCATTTCCTCGTGAACAGCAAACGGGGGGGGGGGGGGGGGGGGGGGGGGGGGAAGACGTCTTCATGAGCGGTGCTAGACCTCCAACCGCCCACTAGGTAGTAAGGCGACAATGGTGCCAACTAAACGTGTTTATGGCTCACTTTAGGTTACGGTAGTAACACTAAAAGTGGGCCTTTGTGATAGTCTTGACAGATCGATATTTAAATGAAAATAACGGCTTAACCATTCATCTGACACTAAAATGGAATAACCGAATATGTAGAGGAGAAAATTCTCTACAACTTTGCTCTATTATGTGTTTTTCATATCTCGTATCGTTTCAGAGATATTTGCAAAAATAGCAGCGATTTTGGGATGTCTGTCAGTCCGTAACGTTCCCTGTTTTTAAGACGAACCGTTCAACCGATCAGCACAAAATTTTACAGACATTATTGTAGGCCGCCAGAGACCAGAACCTCCCTTTTTCAAATTTTTCGGACAAAAAATACGGTAGTAATACCAAAAAGCCGTTTGTAATGTAATTGTAATTGCAAATAAACCGTTCATCTGACGCGAAAATTGAATAAACGAATTTGTAGAGGAGAAAATTCTATACAACTTCGCTCCCTTATGTTTTTTTTTTTTCATATCTCGTATCGTTTGAGAAATATTTGCAAAATTAGCGGGGTTTTGACACCCTCCAGTTTGGATTTAAGAGAAATGTAGGAACACGGGAGGCAATACTCACATTACGACTTATAAGATAACGTTTGTCGATTTGGAGAAAGCTTTTGACAATGTTTACTGGAATACACTCTTCCAAATTCTGAAGGCAGATGAGTAAAATATAGGGCGCGTATAGTTATATTCAACATATACAATACATATACAGTGAAGGAACGGAAGGAGAAATTTGAAGAGGGCTTTAAAATGCAGGGAGAAGAAATAAAATCATTACGGTTTGTCGATGATATAGTAATTCTGTCAGAGACCGCAAAAGATCTGGAAAAGCAATTGAATGGAAGGGACAGTGTCTTGAAAGGAAGATATAAGATGAATATTAACAAGAGTAAAACAAAGGTAATGGAATGCAATGTCAGAAAATCAGGCGATGCTGAAGGAATTAGAATAGGTAATGAGACAATAAAAGTAGATGAGTTTTGTTATTCGGGTAGCAAGATAACTTCTGATGGCCGAAGTAAAGAAGATATAAAATGCTGAATGGCTTTGGGAATAAAAGCGTTTCTAAAGTAGCTAAACTTGTTAACATCCAATATTAATTTAAGTATTAGGGAGTCCTTTATGAAAGCATTTCTCTGGAGTGCAGCATTGTATGGGAGTGAAACGTGGACGATAAGGAGTTCAGATAAAAAGATGATAGAAGCTTTTGAAATGTGGTGCTACAGACGAATGTTGAAAATGAGATGGGTAGATCGCGTAACTAATGAGGTGGTGCTTAACCAAATCGGGGAGAAAAGGAGTTTCTGGCATATCTTGACTAAGAGAAGGGATAGATTGGTTGGACACATTCTGAGACATCAAGGAATTGTCAACTGAGCATTAGAAGGAAGTGTGTGAGGTAAAAATCGTAGAGGGTGACCGAGGGACGAATACAGTAAGCAGATTCAAAAGGGTGTAGGTTCCCGAACGTATTCTCAGATGAAGAGACTTGCACAGGACAGGTTAGCGTGGAGAGCTGCATCAAACCAGTCTGCTGACTGAAGACAACAACAACAACAACAACAACAATTTGAATAGTCTTAGAGCGCAGGGCTAGTTGTTCGTTAGCATCTACTTTGAACACAACGTTGTGCAATCTTCAGGGTTTCTCTCCAAGATGGTGTGTAGCGCCGCAGAAGCTGCGAGTCCTCGGGTGCTGCCACTGCAGTGCTAATCACACGAACTTAAAATAAAACAATTGTCAGTTGTCCCAGTGTGATAGTGCGCCAACCGCGCGAACGTGTAGTTGAATAAAAACTCAACAATTGCAACCCAGACTGCTGATTATTTGATTTATATCACTTAAAATACTGCAGCAAACGTCTGTAATCTTGTGGTTTACTCCTATTGCCTTTCTTGAATACGAAAGATTAGAGTGTAAGTGAAACATTTGAGGAGCGCCGGAATAAAATCCGATAAATCCACAATTGCTGTTAATACAGAAAGTAACAAATAGTCCTCTTTATTGACTCTTCCGTCGGTTCTTGATGGAACATAGACATATTAAATGACTGTATACACTATATATTCAATCCACAATAATTTTTATTTTTGTTGTGTACTAGCTTTCGGCTTCTTAGGCCATCTTCAGACAACTTAATTCTGCAGATTATCCACATCACACCAGCTGCTGTGTCTCGACTACAAAGATTTTACAAAGATAACTGTCAGACAGACTATGTAGTCTTTAAGTATTTTATAAACAGACGCCCAACCGATTAAAACAAAACTGTAACTAAGACATAACTATACGTTAATTTTCAACAAATAGGTTGAAACAATGGCCCAGTGAATACTAGTAAGTATAATTGTATATTAAATTAACATATATATACACGAAAGAAGTAGGAGGGCAGCAGGTGAGTGAGGAAGACATAAAAATGAAAAGGCGCATATTGAAGTATGTAGACTTAAAGACGACCGTCTGTCATCTTCCATAAATTTTTTATAAAATTGTAATCAATTTCATGTCGCTAGATTACCATTTTGTTAAAATTAGAACCCCACTCTTTTCGAGGCATGAGGAGTAACACTTATTTCATGTCTTAAAATATTAGTTTCTAAAATGTTAGTTAATATTGCTAGGATTTTGTTATTTTAATAATTTATTATTGTTTATAAATGTGGCAATAAGTACATCTTCTCCGCTACGCCACTGTCCCTGTGAGAATGTGTGCTTGTTTTACTTTTAAGTGGATGTGCGAGAATGTAATGGCTGTTTGAATGTGGGTAGTAATAGCTCGCTTTGCATGGTTCTTTCTGGCTCAGAGTCGATAGTTCGTCGTTACCATCCTCTGCTGCTGATGCTACCAAAGAAGTTTTTACACCCTTCGGTTACACGCCAGTCGTCGAGCCCTCGCCAGGGCCAGTCTCGCGTCCCCACCACCGCTGTTTCTTCGGGTTTTGCCAGTTTCCAGTAGCTTCACGCCTCCTGGCCACTCACTCTTCACTTTGTGCTCGGATCGTGGTGAGGTAAGGTTGGTTCTGCTCTTGTTTCCATGGAGATGGTAGCGATTCATTATCTAACATGTTTAACTTAAGACTCTTGAACTTAGATTCATTTTTCAGAATATTTTTTTTCGGTCATGCGCGGAAATGTTTTATAGTTTTTCAATCCAGTGATTTCCAACAGAAATGCGGTGTATGCGTTACTAGTTACAATTTGTATAACAGCCTGGTATATACAAACCTTTTGTGATTATGTGGCGGTGTACGAACTTTGTGTAAATTCTTTCTAGCTTTGTGGGGCCCGATTTCTAACAGACGATATGTTCATTTTTGTACAGTGCATGTAAAATTTTTCCTTCCATGAGTGATATCTGTTCCACGTAGTTGGTTCTTACAACAAAGCCTTCAGCTTCCACTATTGTTCGTTCCATGCCCATCATACAAGTAACTATGCATTCATCCTTCTGATTTCCACTCACATTTTGTGACCTCTCCCCGCTTATTTTAATTTTGCTGTTTCTTCTCCGAACTTTTAGTATGCACTCAGTCTTTCTCAGTAATTCTCTCCGAGCCGTCTACAACGTCCTTCAATAGCTTGCTTATAAAAGTCTATGTATTTCTGAGGGTTACGTGCCGTAGTTTCTTTTCTCATTTTTCCGTCTCTGTTTTTTGAGATTGGACTTCATCCGTCTGTTACCGCTCCCTATCGCGTGCAGCTGCATGTCATTCGCTTCCTTATGTAATTCAAAACATTTATATGGATTGCATGCCGTAGTTTTTTATTTTTCTTACTTTGTAATTATTTCTTTTTTCCGGGTTTTGAGAATGAAGTTCTTCCGTCTCTGAACGCTCTTAATCTCATGTTGCTGCATTCCAGTAGCTTCCTAATGAAATTCTACTCAGTTCTAGGGGTTGCATGCCGTACTTAATCTTTATTTTATGGAAATTGCATTTATACATTTTTATCGGTTTTCGGAACCACGTGGGCCCGAACTCCGACTTCAGGTGTTTACCGCTAGTCACCTGAATTCACGCCACTCATAAAATGCCTAGATAGTTTACTCTCAGATTGCAACTTAAGAGTTCGCCGTGGTTGTGTGTAATGAACCCAGTTTTTAACCACTTCACCTTCAGTGGAGTGCGATCATGTAACGTAGCCGTGTGTCGCCGTTAGCGTGTTTTCTCGTGGTTTTAGTCTAAATGTAACTTTGCTATACTCACGCACCATCTCAAATCAGGCATGATCGACCAGAGCAATCTTCGCAGTTTTATTGTGTATGTGTTGTATGGTACCGCCGGGTTTGCTGAATTTCGCCTACGATAGCGGCGCCCGCTTCTGTCTCGTTCCAGCACGCCGATTTTGGTGACTTTCGCTGTTGCATTGCGTGCGTGCGCGCGCGCGCGCGAGTGAGTGAGTGAGTGAAAATCCTCCTCCCCCCCCCCCCCGTAGCGTTAAGTTCTGTGTAATTTATGTTAAATTCAATGCTGGGCATCGTCAATATTATTAGATTATGTAAATGGGATGCATTGTTATTTTATTAACAAAATTTGCTTGCGTTCTACCTCAACAAACAAGTTCAGTATAATTTTGACTTGCCTATAATTTTTAGTTTTTCGAGCACCTTCCCCCTTTTATTATCTGAGAACTGTCAGATGCAATTTTTTTATGTTTAAGTTCCGTTGCGCTATAAATGTTTTTCTTAGCCACCTTTATGAGATAATTTTAATTGTGGTGGCTTGTTTATTAATACCTGTGTGTAATTTCGTGTGAGCTGCTGTATCGTTAACTTGCTGTTATTAGAGTAATTTTAACCAAGTCAGTTCTCCATTAGGGTCAGGGAACAAGGTTTGGCAGCAGGGAGTAGCCGGTAGTTCACACGGACCTTTTGCTAATTTTACTGCTAAAATTAAGCTTTTTTATAACAGTAAACTCTTATCTGGGTACCTCCAACCAGAATTAAACTTTTATTTCTTACAGTGGCCCACTTTTAAGCCTATATTAAAATTCGCTGTTTTTCACGAGAATGGTGTAATACATGAAAGGAAAAACATTGGAATTCTCGTGAAAACCAGAGAATTTTAATATAGGCTATATACTTCAATATGCTTCTTTATTCCATATTCACATACAACTTGTGTAATTGATCCACACCAACATACTCTATCACTGAGAGTTATCTTTGTAAAATCTTTGTACTCTAAACACAGCAGCTGGTATGATGTGGATAATCTGCAGTATTAAGTTGTCTTAAGATGGCCTAAGAAGCCGAAAGCTAGTTCACAACAAAAATTATTATTGTGGAACACATTTATAATATATACAGTTATTTAAATAGTTATCGGACTGATGACCCCGCAGTTTAGTCCCTTAAGCTTAAACATTTGAACAAATAGTGTTCTCTGAGTGGTTGCACAACCTATGTAAAAAAGAAACAGCATGATCCAGTAAAAGAAAACACTGTTCAAAGTGCCCATCGATTACCAGATTACTCTTTCTATTACCCAGATATTAATTACAACAAAAGGGAGATATCTGGTTGTGTTACGACCGCATTGGATACATGGGGTTTTGTGCAGGCAGCGTAGTTCGATACTATCGTACTGCGACCATAGGACTGTTTTGACACTGGTCATTTGCTGTCAGCCAATGTGACAGACAGTAATATACAAGGAGCATGGTACTATACGAACCTTAGGACAGAACTGTGTCTTACAAAATACATAAAACGATGTAAATTCAAGAAAAGGACAGAAAAGACAAGCAAAAACATTATTCTAGTTCAAATGACAAGCGTTAAAATGTTGCGGATAAGAAGCGGTTCTGTATTTTAAACGGCCGCAGAAACCATACACAGACATTGGCGACTACATGAACGGCATAGTATGGCAGCGGCCAAGAAACGTTATGTGCGAGGTTTGCTATTCAAGCGTTTGGAATGGACTGGGAAATGGATGATGGTTTCCTGTGGTACAACAATCTGCTCAATGACAGTGAAATCCTCTAAGAAGCTGCAGGTGAAGAAACAGTACCCGTAGATGAGCGGTGTGATTGTTTGGAAGATGTACTGACATTTATAGTATAATACCTATATTGCATTATGTAATTATAAAACGTGTGTGTTGCCAATAAAACATTCCTTGTGTCTCAATAGTGTTTCCACTGAATTCCCTGGGTGTTGCACAAACATCTATTGAAGAGACTATAATTTTCTACATCGTATTGTCTGCTACTATATTTTAGTTTAATAGGACAATCAGCACTTGTGCAACCGCAGATTTAAGCATTGGTTTTTAGAGTGTCAAATGAGTGCTTCCCGGGAGTTATCGAATTTTGATAGTGTTACGTTTTTCAGTTGGAGATATAAACACTTATGCCCGATTTCACCAAGCGTCGTTTATGACTTTGACGATCGTTTAATTCTCATTTTTGCGTTTCATCGACGTCCGTTTACTGTAGCTTTGAATATTCATGAGCTTTTGTAAAGGTAAAATAGGTATTTTATTGGTGTTCACGTCTTCTGGCTGTGAAGACGGGAGATAACTTTGATGTAGACGCATTGTACATAGATTCGTTAGAAAATCTAGGGCCTGAATGCGAAATTTCTGAGCGCAATGATCATTTATACAGAATGAATGATATAAAATTCATTACAAGGTACAGGTTGTCCATGAAAGTAGCATTAAAATTTGTGGAACAGATTGAAAATAGACTGTAGTATCCATCTAACAGAAGACCACTAACCCCAATACAAAAGCTGCTTTCAACTCTACAATTCTATGTTACTAGATCTCTTCAAGTGGTAATAGCAGACTTAAATGGGGTTGCGAAATGAGTCGGCCGCGGTGGCCGCGGGGACTGAGGCGCTCCAGTCACGGTCTGCATGGCCACTACGGTCGGGGGTTCGAATCCCCCTCGGGCATGGATATTTGTGCCGTCCTTAGTCTTAGCTAGTTCATAAGTAGCTTGTAAGTTTAGGGACTGATGACCCCGTAGTTGAGTCCCATAATCTTTACAAACATTTGAACATTATTTTGGTTGCGAAATGAACCGTCTGCCGATATACCAAGAAGGTTTCAGAAGCAACTGCGTCGCTGAGACGCCTATATATGAAATTCCCGCAAGGAATTACTTCATTTTCGAAATAAGGCCCACAAACAAACTTTTCTCATGATCAGAAAATTTACCACCTCTTTATTTCATCAGCACGTTCCATTTTCTTAGCATTATTATTGCCCGGTTTCACCAAAATTGATCACAACTTTGGCCGTACTGCTATTCACGTAGCGATATTCATTTGTTCAATCGAAAACTAGAGAACAGCAAGAAAAACAGAACATAAAACTCGGTAGTATCGATTTAATACACGATACTAGACGCTGTTTCGATTGGAGAGTCTGTTAAAATAAACGCCTCGTTAATTCTTTGAGACTGGCGATGATGAAACGCTGTAGCTTTTGACGGTACGTCAAAAGTAAACGAGGCGTTGAATTTGACGTTTGTCTAACATATTTATACGAAGTTTGGTGAAACCGGGCATTAATGTCGCGTTGTGCTGAAAATTATCTTGTGGCAGCGTGTATTACCCTCCAGTGTCTCCCCTCCAGCTGAAACACGCGAATACGGCAAAAGTGGATTTATCAGGTTTAGTTTCGGCGCTCCTCATTTACAATCAAAGTCTTGCCTCCATCTGTGATTTGCGGGAAGTGTCCGCCGTTGTCTCCGTGCTCATAACTGCCACAGTGTTGGCTGCCCCGGGAGCTGCCTTGTGTGGGTCACGTGACCTAGACGGCGGACTGTTTACGCCTTGCTCCGCTATCTTATCTCGCGGCGGAGTGCTTTGCTTCGCTAATGCAGGGTGTGGTCAGCTCTACCCGACCGCCGGTCAATAACAATAACCGTGGGCCCGGCTCGGTCTGCAGGAGCGTTTCTAAACCGCGCCCTTCGTAACTGCCAACCTCCAAAACACGCCGAAATTCCTACATCACGTAATTCTTACGCGATCCGGCCAGCCATTAACTTTTCGACCGAGTTCTGAGCTCCGTTACCGCTCACGCTAGTTTACGTGGATTTCCTATGATTTCTGATTTGACAGAGTTCTGAAGGACTTGAGTCGAAACAAGGGCCCTGGAGTAGATTTCGTTAGGAGAGCCAGTAATGAAAAAATTATACCACCTGGTAAGCAATATATGAGACAGGGCAAATACCCTCCTATTTCAAGAAGGATGTCGTAATTCCAATTCCAAAGAAAGCAGGTGCAGACAAATGTGAAAATTACAGAACTGTCAGTTTAGTAAGTCATTGTTGCAAAATTCTAACACGATTTATTTACAGACGAATGGAAAAAACTTGTGGAATCCGACCTCGGGGAAGATCAATTTGGATTTAGGAGAAATGTAGGAACACGGGAGGCAATACATTACGACTTATCTTAGAAGATCAGCTAAGGAAAGGGAAACCTACGTTTTTAACGTCTGTCGATTTGAAGAAAGCTTTTGACAATGTCGACCGGAATACACTATTCGAAATTCTGAAGGTAGCAGGGGTAAAATATAGGGAGCGAAGAGTTATATTCAACTTATAGAGCCGGCCGCGGTGGCCGAGGAGACTAAGGCGCTCTAGTCACGGTCTGCACGGCCACTACGGTCGGGAGTTCGAATCCCCCTCGGGCATGGATATTTGTGCCGTCCTAGTTCCTAAGTAGTTCATAAGTAGTTTGTAAGTTTAGGGACTGGTGACCCCGTAGTTAAGTCCCATACACTTTACAAACATTTGAACATTTGAAACAACTTCTAGAAAAACTAGACAGCGGTTATTAGAGTCGAAGGGCAAGAAAGGGATGCAGAGGTTGGGAAGGGAGTAAGACAGGGTTGTAGCCTTTCCCCGATGTTGTTCAATCTGTACATTGAGCACGCAGTGAAGGAATGGAAGGAGAAATTTGGAGAGGGCATTAAAGAGCAGGGAGAAGAAATAAAAACATTGCGGTTTGCTGATGGCATAGTAATTCTGCTAGGGACCGCAAAAGATCTGGTAGAGCAAATGAATGGAATGGACAGTGTCTTGAAAGAAGGGAAAGCAGAAGGTAAAGCTTGATTAAGGTAAAGCAGTCAACAATCCGGAGATTGGTTTGAACACCACAGTGCTTTACTAGGCATGGTCCTGTATGGAGGTGGTATGCCGTTGCCTTCCTCCGACCTTCCAACTGACTTACCCAGCCAGTTATAGGGGGACCTACAGTTTAACGAACCACGGTGCTACTCGGTATTTTTCACATGAGCAATACTGCCAGAGGTGAAAGAAGTGGAGAGTGACATAAAAATCCTAGGACCTGGCGGGAATCGAACCCGCGACCTTTGGATTTGTAGTCTGACACTCTACCACTGTGCAACCGAGGCGCACAAGATCAACATTAACAAGAGTAAAACGAAGGTAATGGAATGCAATGTCAGAAAATCAGGCGATGCTGAGGGAATTAGATTAGAAAGCCGTTGCTTTGGTCTGCTTCTATGAAAAATTGTGTATTTCAAGGAAATTCCGATGCTGAACTCTGAATTGTTTGCCAGTGAAACAGAAAATAGCAAAGAAACTAGAAATTATATGAAAGTGATTAGGAAAGTAAGTTCTGATCTCTTACGTCACTAGAATAAGTGGTGTTAGCATCGCAGATATTGTCCCGTTGTGTAACTAGGTTCATAGTATAACACAGGTCCGCAAATGTTTAGTTACGGAGTTAGGCCGAATAAAAGATTTTGTCTGAAGATTAGTAATCTTCTTAAAGCGAAGGTAAAACTTAAACATGATTACGATTTATTACGTTGTCATTGATGTGGTGAATCTAATAAAACATATCCCAAACGTTTATCTGTAGCAGTTTTCCTTTTCCAGAAATTTCAGAGATTATATATTCCTGAGTTTAAACAAGTAAATTTGCTTGCTTTCCATGAAGAATTTGGTGACCGTTGCGAATGGTTTCTGTCTTATCATAACCTTGAAACGAGTTAATTTGTATGTAAAATGCGCCCTGTACACTTTCCTTAGCACTGCGCTTTTTTTTTCAGTTTAAGATGAAGTCACCTGTGCTATGGTATCAATAAAAGCAGATTATCTGACACTTTAATACAGTTTTAGGTGACTGTTCTACCATTTTACATAATTGTCTGAAATAAAAAACTGGGCCAAGTTGTTAATGAATTACAAATTTTCTGAAATTATTTCATTGCTTCTCTGGAATTTCTTGGAAACTACTGCAGATATACGTCTGAGATACGTTTTATTAGAATCACCAGATCAGTAACTACAAACAAATGGAAATCGAGCTATACTGTAACCTCTGACAGTTTTGCGATGGCTTCGCACTATCATGCGCGCACATATAGAGATCTATAAACATCGCAATAATTTTAACAGGAAAGAGGAAGCTGTTAAATTAGACAGAATTTGGACTTCTGCTTTACACCAGCGGAATGACAATCGATTCTTATCTGCTAAGAATGTTGGCAATACCAGAGACAGTGTCGTAGCCGACGTCACGTGATGTGGTGCCCTCTGCATCGCCTATATATATACGGCGCTCCTTCAAGTTCTCATCGCAGTTCGCCACTACCTCTGAAGATGTCTTCCGCAGCCGAAGATGAAACGTTAGGGGAAAGTTTTACAAATCGACCACGGCTTATGAACCCGGAAGTTGTAAATGATGTTGACGCCGGCTGTGAAAGCTTACATTGTATGATCAGAAAGTAGATTAATTTGCAGCAGTGTTGGGATACGATACTTTTCGTGCGTGTAATGGATGGCTTGAAACTTTCAAGAAAAGATATAGCATTATTTTTCGAAAAATGAGCGGAGAAATTGCCAGTGTACATAACAAAACTTGTGATGATTGGATCCTTCACATTAAGTATATTAACAAAAATCGTGACTTTTTCTGGAACATCTCATTATATCGAACCCTCGATGTATAGAATCTCTAAGGAAGACAAAATGAATTCGATATATCTAATTGTGCGATATATCGAATTCATTTTATCTTCCTTAGAGATTCTATATATCGAGGTTTTACTGTACCAACATTCTAATTTGTTCAGATTCTAATCCCCACTAAAACAATTGATTCCTTGAGTACAGTAGTACATATACTTTCCACTTAAAGTAAATGTAAAACTATAAATACCAGCCGAAATTGAAAAACATGGTCTGATTCACTACCCATTCGAAATGCAGGAAACAGTTACAGTAATATGCGAAATTTTAACGAATTCGATCACGAAAGGGGTAAATAAGATTGACATCGGTTTGCCGCAGGATTTTAGATCATATACGTTTCTGAAATATTATGAAATACCTAGAAGAGAATGACCTATCGACCAGTTGTCAACACTGGTCTAAAAAGTATCGTACTTGTGAAACACAGAGGGCTCTATACTCATGATGCGATGGGTCTATAGACTAGGGATGTCAAATAGATTCCGTATTTCTAGATTTCCGGAATGCTTTAGATATGTACCTCACAAGCATCTTCCAATCAAACTACGTGCTAATGGAATACCGTCACAATTGTGCGATTAGATTCGTGATTTCCTGTCAGACAGGACACAGTACGTTGTAACTGACGGAAAGTCATCGAGTAGAACTGAAGTGACATCTGGCGATCCCCAGGAAAGTGTTATAAGGCCCCTACTGTTCCTTATTTTTATAAACGCCGGGTCTTTATTTATTCCTGCTATTTTTCAGATATAGATTCATTTTGTAAGGGCTGTATTTCTGTAAAAATTTTTGGGAATGCAATTAGTAGTAAAGAAGTAGTAGATTAAAACTTGTTGCGTGGTGGGGCGGTTTTCCATGAACGTTACTGTTTACGTGCTCATATCTCTTGAACTACGTGTCGGAATGTGATACAATTTAGAAGCTGCATCCAATTATCTATGTGTATTTTGTCTGTAAAATTTCCTGTCGCTACAATTTGTAGTGTTAAAATTATTGTAATGTCATACCGAGAGCCGTAGTTTTACTCCATAAACAGCGGGAAAGTAGTAAGCGAGAAACTTTTTCCTTTCATCATTTTACTATGGTTGCCAGCGAGTAAAGTTTAATAAAGGTTTGAAATTATGTTTAAAGTTTGTTGCAAGTCGCTAAGTACTGTCATTCCCATACAGTGTATTTCGAAAGTCTCGCCGCATTATATGGCAATTTTTGCGATTTCTATTGGTTATTACTTAATATCTTTTGACCATGTGCCGTATGTGATTCTTAACCATGCAACAATTGTTACCTCACGCTAAGGAATGTGTGTACCAAATTTGGTTGAAATCGGTCCAATGTTTTAGGAGAAAATGAGCAGCATTGTCGCAAAATGCAGTTTTTCGCGCATCTCATTGTTTGTGACGTCATATATCGTGAACTATATATCGTATGTGATTCTTACACTTACGGCGACCGTCCTCATGGATTGAAGCTTTACGTTTAGAAAATTTCATAAAGATTGGAACAAAACTGTAGATTTGTATGCAATACGTACAAGCTTTATATATTAGAAGAAGATATGAGACAATTTGAGTAAAGACACCAGAAGATGAGAAGCAAGTGCAAAATGATGTAGATATCAGCATGGTGCAAAAAAAAAATGGCGATTGACCCTGAATAATGATAAGTGTAGTGTCATTCATATGGCCACTAAAAGAAGTTTTTTATTTACACGATAAATTAGTTACAACTACAAGCCGTAAATTCAATTAAATACCTAGGAGTAACAACTAAAAAAAACTTAAATTGGAAAGAATATATCGAAAATATTGTAGAGAAAGTGAACCAAAGACTACATGTCATTATCAGAACAGAAACTGCCTACACTACACTTCTGCGTCCTAATTTGGAGTACTGAGGGATCCGTACCATGTGGGACTGACAGACAATTTAAGAAAGTTAAGGGAAGGGTAACTCGTTTTGTATTATCGCGATATATGTGAGAGTGACACAAATGATGCACGAGTTGGGATGGAAATCATTAACAGAAATGCGTTATTCGTTGCGTACGAGACCTATTTGCAAAATTTCTTTCACAAACTTTCTCTTCCGAATGCGAACATATTTCGTTAGCACCCACCTTCATAGGAAGACATGATCATGCAACTAAAATAAGATATATCAATAAATCATAACTAAGCAAATGTCCTTTAGACATGGATGCAGGTCTGAAGGACATTTGCTTAGTTATACCAATAAAGACGGACACTGCACATCGTATTTAAAAATCAGTCATAGCAAGGCTTGCGACAAATGTACTAAAAATCCTCACCTTGTCCGGGAATTACATCATAGAATGTACGAGCACTCATGAGCAGTAGACAATGTGTGGCATATGAAGATTTGGGTCGTTCCGGGAAGCATGCGCGGGTAGCGTAATGGTAACGCGACCGCTCGCGATAAGCGGGAAATCCGGGTTCGAGCCCCGGCCCGGCACAAACTTTCACATGTCACCATTACACCGTGCAGCTGATGCTGATTAATATTCGCAATTACAAATACATTTCTTGTACTAAAGTAAGAGATATCTTATCGAAAACAAACATTTTGGTGCTCCTTTTTTCCGCGAGCTATTAGAGAATAGAGCTGTAGAGAAACAAAAGCGCTTCGATGAATCCTCTGCCTTGCAAATGTTCAAATGTTTGTTAAGCTTAAGGGACTTAACGGCGCGCCGGCCGCGGTGGCCGAGGGTACTGAGGCGCTCTAGTCACGGTCTGCACGGCCACTACGGTCGGGGGGTTCGAATCCCCCCTTGGGCATGGATATTTGTGCCGTCTTTAGGATTAGCTAGTTCAGAAGTAGTTTGTAAGTTTAGGGACTGGTGACCCCGTAGTTAAGTCCCATAAGCTATACAAAGATTTGAAAACTTAACGGCGGGGTTATCAGTCCCTAAACTTAGAAGTTACTTATAAACTACTTACGAACTAGGACGGCACAAATATCCATGCCCGAGGGGGGGGGGATTCGAACCCCCGAAAGTAGTGGCCGTGCAGACCGTGACTGAAGCGCCTCAGTCCCCTCGGCCACCGCGGCCGGCTCTCTGCCTCGCACGGGTGACTTTCAGAGTATTGTGTAGATGTAGAAACATGTAGAAACTGATACCGCAGTGCTTCAGCTTATGAAAAAGAATTCCACAATCTAAAGCCAAAACTCTGCCGACAGAACGAGCAGTGGCGAGCAGCGCATTGTTTCGCGAGGACAAACGCCACCGCCCGCGCCGGCACGCAGAGAGTCGCATTTCATTCGGCAGCGCTCGCTTCGCCGGCGGGCAGATGTAATCGGGCCGTGGCATGGCGAGGCGAGGCGAGGCTCGCTCATTACCGGTATTGGCCAGCGCAGCGCGGCGTCCACCCTTAATGCCATTACGCCCCTCCAAGCCGCAGTGCTTATCGCCGCGCATTCATCTTCGGCCCGTTAATGCTTTCACCGGCACTTTTCAAAATTGGATGCCATTTCGTCGATGCCCGTGTGCCACATTTACACATTGGCTCGCGGTTCCCAGTTCGGTATGCGTTTGGAGAGAGAGAGAGAGAGAGAGAGAGAGAGAGAGAGAGAGAGAGAGAGAGAGAGAGAGAGAGAGAGAGAGAGAGAGTGTGCACAAAGCGGGCGAAATACTTTGCCCAACTCTTGTTTGCCGTGCGTAATTAATGTGTTAAAATACATTGTGTTCCTGGCATCCTGCGTTATTTGCATTGTCTTTGTAGTATGCAGTGACTGCATTCTGCAAACCTTCATTCTTTCTACACATTTTACTTTTTTTTTCACATTTTAACCCTTTCAGACCTGATTCTTTTTTTCTGGAGGAAAGAAATTTGCTATATTCCTTTTAAGTTACTTTTTAATTATTTTAGAAGCAAAATTTACGCTGTTGTATGTATCCATTTACATACTCCAAAATGTTCGTAGAACTTATGGGACTTAACTACGGGGTCATCAGTCCCTAAGCTTTCAAACTACTTAACTATCTAATACTAAATACGGCACAATATTCATGCCTGACGGGGGATTTGAACCCCCGACTGTAGTGGCCGTGCAGAACGTGACTGGCGCGCCGCAGTCCCCTCGGCCACCGCGGCCGGCTATATAGACAATGTGCAAAGGTAATTATGAGCTGCAAATCATTGTTAGCAGATATCACGACATGAAATAAGTTGAAATAGATATTTTCATCGAGACAGTAATTTCTAAATTCGTGCTTTACCCCTTCACATACATGTATAAACATTGTAAACACAGTGCACTCCATTGACTTCAGTGATTAGTATGTTTCGTCGCATGGAAAGCAAGCAAGCAAGCAAGCAAGCAAGCAAGGCTTCAAGAGCAAAACGTGCACTTTATGATGACCCCTTCGTTTTTCAACAACAAAAAATCATTTTGTGACCTAGGCCGTGTGTGTGTTGCACAACCTCGAACCGATCTCTACTGTCGACCAAAAGAGTACTTCCATTTACTGTGGTAATTTCGGAAATGAAAACTCGCTTATTCCTTTTGGTATCCGTGTGGAAAAGTAACGGAACTGCTGACTCTTAATGGTTTGAAACGACAGATGTAAACGATATGACATGAAGCAATAACCAATGCACGATTGCTCGCCATGTAAACGCATTAGATAGTAGCTACTTCATAAACCGTTCCTCTTACACTTTGCTTTGATTAAAATTGTATTTTTCTCAATCCAGTTTTCTATTTTATTATGGTATATGTTACTTAAGAATACAACATTCAAAAATACAGGACGATTAATGAAAAACGGGACAAAATACGTCCCATGTGTGGTTTTACATACTGCAAAATTGCATAAGCTGAAAAGCAAGGTTTTTTTTATGGACTAAAATAATTTAGTAGCACCAACTTTTCTGAAAAATAAACTGATCAATAGTTGCCATGCAAAATAATTACTACTACTTTTCAGTTGTACAGTGGAATACAAGTAACCCACAACTTGCGTGTTCTTTCGAGTTCACAAGCTGCTGCGTACTGCAACACTGACTACTTGGTATTTTTATAGTGTTCTTCCGCAGTTGACAGTAAGTGTGAACGATAAAAAGGTTGAACTCTCATATTATACCAAGTAGATTCCTCTCAGTATGGTGAAGCAATAGCTCCGTACTTAGCTATAATTTACAACCGATCACTCGGCGAAAGATCCGTACCCAAAGACTGGAAAGTTGCCCAAGTGACTCCGATATTCAAGAAAGGCAATAGGAGTGATCCCCAAAATTACAGTCCAATCTCATTGACGTCGATTTGTTGTAGGATTTTGGAATATTACTTTGTTCGAATACTATGAACTACCTCTAAGAGAACGACCTATTAACCAATAGTCAACACGGATTCAGAAAGTATCGCTTTTGCGAAACACAGCTTGCCCTTTATTCACATGAATAAGTGCCATCGACAAGGGATCTCAAATCGATTCCATATTTCTGGATTTCCGGAAGGCTTTTGACACTGTACCCCAAAAGCGGCTTCTAATGAAATTGCGTGCTTATGGAATATCTCCCGAATTGTGCGATTGGATTCACGATTTCCTATCAGAAAGGACACAGTTCGTAGTAAATGACGGTAAGTCATCGAGTAAAACAGAAGTGATATCTGGCGTTCCACAGGGAAGCGTTATAGGTCCCCTACTCTTCATCGTGTTTATAAACGATTTAGGAGATAATCTGAATAGCTCCCTTAGACTGTTCGCGGATGATGCTGTCGTTTATCGGTTAGTGAAGTCAGAGGATCAAAAGCAACTGCAAAGCGATTTAGACAAAATATCTGCATGGTGCGAAAATTGGCAATTGACACTAAATAAAGAAAAGTGTGAAGTAATACACATGACCACTAAAAGAAATCCGCTGAACTTCAATTACGCGATAAATCAGTCAAACCTTAAGGTCGTAAATTCTACCAACTTTGACTGGAGAGAAAAAATAGGAAATATTGTGGGGAAGGCGAACCAAAGGTTACGTTTCATTGGCAGAACGCTTCGAAGATGCACAGCTCCAAAGACACTGCCTACATAACACCTGTGCATCATCTCCTGGAGTACTGTTGCCCTCACCAGGTGGGACTGACGGAAGACATTGAGAAGTTTCAGAGAAGAGCAGCTCGTTTTGTTTTATCACGTTACGAAAGGGGAAAGCGTCACGGAAATGTTCACGAATTGGGGTGGAAATCATTAAAAGAAAGACTATTCACTGCGGCGTGATTTGTTTGAAACTTCGCAATCACCGATTTTTAGTTCTGAATGTGAAAATATTTTGCAAGCACACACCTACTTAGGGAGACATGACCATCCCAATAAAATAAGAGAAATCAGATCGAAAACGGAACGATTTAGGTGTTCTTTCTTCCCGCGCGCTATTAGAGAATGGAACGGTAGAGAAAAGTTATGAAGGTGGTTAATGAACCCTCTGCCAGGCACTTAAATGTGATTTGCAAAGTATCTATGTAGATGTAGATAGACATATAAACGTTGTTTCAATTGAGAAAAAATGTTTCTGATCTACCTTAGACACTGTAAAATTTATGTACACAATTGTAGCCAGAGGGTCCGAAAGGGTGAAAATCACTATGCTCTTATTCCTCAAATGAAGTACTCGTTACCATATTATAAACTGATAAAGTTTTCACACTTTTTTGTGGTATTTATACAATATAACCTTATCTCTCTGTGGATTGATACGAACTTTGTACACAACTTATTTTACTTATAAATGTTTTGTGTCTGATGCTAAGGAATCCATTGTTGGTAATTTACGTAGCATTTCATTCCGTGTGTGCAGCACGCAAAATAAACGTCTTTTTTTTGTTCCAGGTGAGTTGATTTGCCAACCTACAAAGGAACAGCTGGCGGGGCTAGCAGCGGTGGTAAGTACAGTACGCCCAAAGACCTTGTAAAAATAACTAGACTCCCTAAAGGCGCTGATATCGCGGGATAATTTGAACCTTCGCTCGGCCGCCATGGTAGTGGCAAGCGTCACATAAGTACCTGTGTTGTTAGCAGGTAAATCGTGTATTAAATAGCTACTGTGGGATGTATACACAATTGAAAGTCACGTCTGCATTGTTTGACTATTGCAGTGTACATGAAGCACGATGGTGAAGAGCTGCTCAGCGTTTAAATACACAAATCAGTTTAAGAAAGGAATAAAAAGAACGAATACTGTCTTCCCATTTATATTTCTCAGGAATACAAGTAGCTCTACTACTTGTGTTCAGAGATAGTTACTCTTGCTTAACAGACAGTCAAGACAATATAGGATTGAATGAAATAAATATCAGGCTTTTACAATATTGGTAGTTCTTAAAAAGAACGTACTTTAGGCTGTACTGGTAGACAGTAAGTTCAGAAAGTTTCATTTTATCATTTTGTAAAATAACTATTGGGGTCACGAAATTAGTTGCCTCATTGTAGTTCGAATTTTTGTTTATGAAATTATTACCAACTTGTAACGCAGAATTTGAAGGTAATCTGCTTTACATATAGGTATAACAAGTGAAATGGGTTTGCAGAACTGTATAGTTCCATATATGAATGACACATAGCCGCACTGGATGCACTTAGTGAAGTTGAAATCTGTGACAATAGTGTTGACTTTTGAGCAGTTCACGCTACTGTAAGGTATTTGTCTTACAGCATCAAAAATGCTGATATTCTTGCTAGACACACTAATGCGAATGTTAGACGTATTAGTTAAGAAAAAGTTATGGTATACTTCGTGTTCTTAAAAGAATTTGGTAGTGGCTAGTTGCTGTATTCACAAGGTAAGAAGCTATTTTTCAGTTATGTATCTAATGGCATATTTCACTTTCACAATCGATTTTTAACATTAGCTGTTTCAGGCAGCCCTTTTTGATTTTTTTATGCTATGAAATATCTAAATATTTGAGAATACAGCACTAAATCAAAGACGTAAAGTGTGAAACTCTTCCGAAATTAATGTTTGTACAAAAGTTTCAAAATCGCGAATATACTGAGAAAGTGGCAAAAATTCGTATCTGACGATAAATGCCGCCCGCGGTGGCCGAGGGGACTGAGGCGCTCCAGTCACGGTCTGCACGGCCACTACGGTCGGGGGTTCGAATCCCCCCTCGGGCATGGATATTTGTGCCGTCCTAGTTCGTAAGTAGTTCATAAGTAGTTTGTAAGTTTAGGGACTGATGACCCCGTAGTTAAGTACCATAGACTATACAAACATTGGAACATTTTTGGACGATAAATTCCGTTCATATGCTAAACTTAGAACGCTAAAAAACTACATGTTATTGTTCGGTTTCGTTAGGAAGAAGAAACGCTGTTGGCCAATTTCTACACCGTATGTGTAATAAATTTACACACAACCGATAGTTGCTGTACATTCAAGATATCTGAAGCTGTTTTGTAGTTATATATTTCAATTAGACATAGTTTTCGCGACTGACCTCAAATGAATAGTCTCTCTAATCAAAAGAATCTTACGCACATTTGAAGTTCGCGCGGAAGTTCGCCACCACAATGGCCGCCGAGGCGCTCTTCAATTTATCCGCTGTTCGCAGTCGGCCGCTTACGCGATTGTGGGCGCTTGAGTACGCCGTGTGGGAATGTCAGCGCTGTCTCAGGTGTCATGTTTACTCAGATTTCACTACTTAGGGTATTTTTCTTTTAAGTTCCCCTGTAGCAAGCAAAGAGTGAATTACAAGGTGCGTCTGAAAAGTTTCCTGAATAGTCTCCTATTTTACAAACCGCGCTGGCGAGGAGGAGGTGTCCGTGCATGCACATTGAGGGACATGTCAGCAAGCGCCCCCTTATCCTGCAAAAGCACTGTAGGGAAGCGGTGGTACACGCTGAAACCGAGGTAACAGGGTAACGTACCTGCTACAAACTTAAGATCAGCTAAATGTCACTTCCACGTAGCAACGTTACAATTACAATATTATTAAGTTCAACACATTACCAGATTGTCGTAGGTTGGGTGTATCTCGTATAATCTGCTTCGCTTGTAAAGTTCTCCACGTGCCTGAAATTCGGGTTAAGTTTGCGTGCTGGGTGATATCTTACAGACCTACATCACTTAATGTGAACTCAAAACACAAGTCGCACTTTTCATAAAACTATATTCAATAATACATTACAGCGTTGTAATCGATCTGCATACTGACATACATAGTGACTGCCCAAAGACAGCCTTAATAATGACTCCCCGAGTCTCTCTGCTCGGATCCTTATATACTATTTTGATATGTGACAACAATACATATTATGGTTAGTACCAGGAAGTTATACATTTATCATTAACAGCGGATTTGTTACAAGATATACTTAATATTGGTAAGTAGAGCATTAAATGTTTTCTTTTAAATACGATCACTTTGATAAGAATTGCCACAGTTAAGCAATATATGGTATTACATGTATTCGAACAATGGAATTCATAAAGACGTTAATAACATGAGAATTATGTTATGAGTATAATTCCTAACATGTACAGATTTACGTTTTTGGAACCTTAACTATTGACAGTTTGTTTTAGTTCTATAAATATCATAGTTTCCAAGTAATGCTTAAAAGCTGACCATGTGGTCATGTTGGTTTCAGATTAAGTCTTCGGAATTCACATAATAAATTATTGCATTAATGCATCAGACGGCATTTTAAGTCTACGTACCGAGTTTGATGAGAATCCAATATCATTTAATATGTTTTTTGTTACTGTTAATTCTACATGTGCTTACTTTATATTCCGGAATACAGCTTTAATATGCAATAACTGCTTCCTACCAATGGATGAACATTAACTGAGTAGTTATTAGTTTCTGTGGTGTGTTTACAATCTGGTAACATTCTTAAACCAAAGTTATGTGATATCTGTAGATGAGCATAGGGCTAATACACAGGGATTTTCTAACAAGAGTTACAAATTGTATTGGTGTTGCCTATATGCAAGTGTACAGTCTTTAGGTGTATCCCTAAGTGGTCTGTTACGTCTCAATAGGTCAGTGTGAGGCAACGGCCTATATAAACATAGACTGGCTATGGTGCTGTCATACTTTAAGCTAATTGAAAGTTCGGCCGCCATGTTTTAGAACGTCACGTAGACGTAACCAGTCGTCTGCTATAGCACTGAATCATGTCACTTTCACTTTGTGCAATGACTTACGAAACCATTCTCTACCTGCTTATTGTTATTTTTACAGCCAAGCTAGTATGGATAAAGGATAAATGATAGAAAACGTGTGGCAGGCTAATCGAAAAGTTTAATTACAAATGGCTCATACACTACATCAAATAAACATCTCATTCATACAAAAAACGTCTCTTTTCACTATCCTTTAAACTGTATTAATTTTGTGTACATTTGCCTAATCTGCTTACCACTTTCCTGCGCAGATTTGGCTTTACATAAGTGATTTATTCTACAACTGAAGTAATGTTTTAATAACAGCTTTATTAGGCTGGAGTAATGAGATTCCTCTCAAAATTCCGAGGATACCATTAAGTGCTCGTAGTTGGTAAATAAAGTTGGTCTGTTTCCCAAAATTCTAAATACATATACATACATTTGCAAAAGAAAACGTTTCTACAAGATCTTTAGCGGGATTGAACAGGCTTTTTCTTTTATTCCTTATAATCTGATTAATCCTGATTGATTCTCATTTTTAGGAGCAATGAGAACTTCCAAGCAATCTAAACACTTCCAGATATATATATTCAACTACTTTTTCGGAATATAATTTCAGCATTCCCTATTCTGCCACAGTCATGGTCACAGTGAATAGACTTAGTGCTCTCTGAATTACTTAAATCATGATTTACAATAGGTAATAAAAGAGGTTCCATCTCTCCTGCTTGGGTACATGACATATCTTCAAAGGAAGTTGATTCAGCCATCTGACTTTTTTTTTAGTTCTCCTTGCTGGCGTGTTTGCTGTTTTAAGATGTTCAGGCAACGGAGACATCGTCGGAATCGCATTAGTCAGAAGCTGCTTTGTTTCATTTGTTGCATACAAATGCAACTGTATGCAGTAGGTTTCCACTTATCTCGGCTCATATCGGCTAACCATCGTTTTATAAGTTCTTCATTTTTCAAAGGAAAACTTAAAAATATAATTACAGCTTACTTTAGTTACAGTAGGACTATTGTATGTAGTGGCACAAAAGACGAGTACACGAAATATTTTAAAGGAAAACATACAAATACTAACTGAAAATACAATATTCCAACGGTCTTATTGCAGCGATTCGTACATTTATATTCTGCGCATACACTGGGCACGATTTCAGCTATAAATATCCTTTCAAGCTTATTACGATACATAAAATGTGAAACCAAAACACGTAAATAGCGTCGGCCTAACTTTCGTATTCGGCGCACTAGACGTTGGAGAAAATGGCTGCCACAAGGAGCGCTGTTAACCAAGTGTTCAAATGTTTGTATAGTCTATGGGACTTAACTACGAGGTCATCAGTCCCTAAACTTACAAACTACTTATGAACTACTTTCGAACTAGGACGGCATAAATTTCCATGCCCGAGGGGGATTCGAACCCCCGACCGCGCTGTTAACCCAGTGATAGCCACTCTATGTAGTTCATATAGCTCGTTTGTGTGAGGACTGGTCATAGCAATATGGAGCGGAAAATGGAGGAACGCGTTAACATTAAGTTTTGTTTCAAATTAGGGAAAACGGCGACTTAAACACATAGGATGTTAGTGCAAGTGTATGAAGTTGTAGCAGTGAGTAAAGAGTGTGTGTCTGAGTGGTCGGAACGCTTTTGAGACGGAAAGAGAGGTGTCGAGGATGAGTCACATTAGGGTCGATCATCCACAGTCAGTCCTATACATCAGACGAGCGCGACGGATGCTCGCAGATTATCGGTGACTGCCTTTGATGATGAGCTCTGAAAGGCGTACGCTTCGCATTGGTTGCGGAGATCCAATAACGTGTCACCTCAGTGCTTCTAGAGATTCCACAAGAAGCGTTTGCTGACAGTTACCAACAGCTCTACAACAATTGTCAAAAGTTTATTGTAGCCAATGTCGATTATTTTTAAAAGGTTCCAGTCTGTAAGACAACTACATATGCAAGAAATCCTATGCTTACTCGTTATCTTCATACTTTTTCATCATGTAAATTAGAATTCTCACGGTTGTAACACCTGACTACACACACACACACACACACACACACACACACTGTATGGATGTAAGGCTTACACGCAACAACAAAATAAAAACAAAATTGCAGTTAAAACTTTACTGGCCGGCCGTGGTGGCCGAGGGGACTGAGGCGCTCCAGTCACGGTCTGCACGGCCACTACGGTCAGGGGTTCGAATCCCCCTCTGGCATGGATATTTGTGCCGTCCTAGTTCGTAAGTAGTTCATAAGTAGTTTGTAAGTTTAGGGACTTATGACCCCGTAGTTAAGTCCCATAGACTATACAAACATTTGAACATTTGAAAACTTTACTCTTGTTTTTTGAATAAAGCACTTTCGTAATACCAAAAATGAATCCTGCCTTTTACCAATTTACAGCAAACGAACTTTGGTGTCACAGAGAAACATTGATTGTCGACGAATAATTACTGCATTGGCCCTGTAACCTTTAGCACTTACCTCGTGGGTAACGCCTTTCTCGAAAGTGATTCAATTAGCCGTCGCAGCGACACGCAGGCTAAAAATTAATATTCACTATGGGAAAAGAAACAGGTGAGATTTCATGCCTGCGAATATTCTGATTGAACTTCATTTACTATGACACTGCCAAAACCCTACAATAACTAGTATTGCCCCTGAGATTCAGGGAGGAAACTTCTAACTATGGGAATAAAAATAAAATAAAGGCAGAACAAATTGCATAAGGTTTAAATTTCAGTATTGATTATTGTTGGACATAACTTACAGAAATCAGTTGCAAAATTTCTTTACAACGGCCTTCCTATTTCAGATAACATACTCTAAAACTGTACTATGCATGACTTCCTACCATCTTTCCTACCCTCCATTTTACAAAAAAAAAAAAAAAAAAAAATTACAAATAAGAATTTGCGCAAGCAGTAACATTACCTCCAGGAGATCCTTTCCATCTGGCGGCAGGGCAACAACTCTCTCCTACCACTACTGCCGGTATTGCCACTGGCGTCGATGCGCCAGAGATAGCATTACACGCAGCATAGCTGCTCACAGATACTACTGAGTACTTGTTACATCCATGTGTAATAAATATCGACTTTCTCAGTGAAATGTCAAATGAAGAACAGTGTTTACAAAGGGCACCTTACGTAGAATTTCTTATAATACATACAAACAGGAACCTTGCACATTGAAATCCAGTAAAGGTATTTTGTTTGTAACTCTTGTATATATATATATATATATATATATATATATATATATATATATATATATATAAACTTACATATTTGAGGGCCAAAGGGCATAAACTTATATAAATTCACAGGGACATCCGTGGCGTGTGTAAGACGACTGGATGGTCCCTTAAAATGACTCCTGCCTGTGCGAATTCTTCCAGTAGGGCCGTGTGAACTTAATGACCCTCCACGCTCCTGGCAGCCAACCACAACTGCCAACCCGCAGTGTCGGAGCCATCGATGCAGCATTTTTGAACGGCACTAAAACTTTGTTTGAATCGTTGCCTTTGTCATTTTTTGACGGGGCACGGTCCCTAACCTACGCATTTGAGCCGCATAGGGTTACGTGACAATGAGAACTGCACATGTGGGGAACAGTGAACCCCAGAACATACGCTCCTAAATTGCAACATAAACAGAACACAATCACATACCCTACTACAGGACAATATCGACATTAACAACATGATTAGAGATAAGGACAAATGGGACATTCTAAACCGTATCGCTGATGAGGTGTCCACACTCAAACAAATCGAATACAATGAAACACGCAGACGCCAGATCGCCCGACGGGTAACCCGAAGGTCAGGTAACTCCTGGCATGAAAGTGATCGAGACGCATCAGACAACATCTACAAATGATGGCACTCCCACCACGGATACCGACAGCGAATGAAACAAATACAAACGTCAAATGTACAAAAAACGAAACAAAGCACCCAAATCAACAATTGTGTATGAAGTGTTCTGTTACCTATCAGTTGTAGAATGAAATGTAAGATTGTAAACGTTAATTGTAAATTCGCTATGTTAATGAGATTATAGAAACCTAAAATGCATGTAACACAAAAGTAGAAAATAAACATAATAGATTACCCTCAGCGACCCACCAGGTTCTCATGGCTCAAGGTTTATTCCGAGGCCTCAGATCCTGGCTGGTCTCCAACTTTCCTATCTTTCTTTTTGTAACATTCTCAAATACCAAATTGCTTTGTTTCAGTTTCAATTATTTTAGCTATATCCATTTTCTCCATACTCCCCCTTTTTTTCTTTCTTCAAGCATAATATAGGGTAACTCAAAAATTTATGTAAAATTAACCATGTAAAAAATTTAAATATTTAAGAAAATGGTTAACTAAATCATTCCAATTATCAGGAAAGTAATTGTTAAACTCAACTGTTTATGTACACTGACCAGATTTATACCCAAAGGCAGCTGGTCCGAAGCAAGGAAATTAGAAACTATATATAAATATATAAAAAAGGATTTAAAAAATAAAAAACTTCGTCTAAAACACCACAATATTCATGCTGACAGTGTCAAACTTAAGTCTGGCGATGCTCACCCCAAGCTCCTGGGTCAGTGTCAAAAATCGGCAAATTTTTGTGGCAAGTGCTCCTGCATCCACCATACAGTCAGGACCTTGCATTTTAATCTGTTTGCTCCCACGAAGAAATTCCTGGCCAGGAAACACGTAGCGACATATACAGTCGCAGTTGGCTAGCCAGCTAAACAGAGTTTCAGGAACAGGTCATACTAAAGCTAGAACCACGATAGAAGGAGATGGGTTGAGAATTTTGGTCACTACATAGAAAAGCAAGTTTTTTTTTAAATTTGTTACTTGTTGTACTTTTATGTGAAATTCTGCGTTACTCTCCTATCTGTCCACATATATTTAGTAGTTGCGAATTACTTCTGGATACGCTGGTAGTACACTGAAGAAACAAAAACTGGTATAGGGCTGCATATGCAAACACATATACATGCGAATAAAATGTTCTCGGACTTCTAGCTGCGTCAAGTGGTTACAAAGCCACGAGTTTTCGGCCAAGTTCTCCTTGGCCATTGTCAAATGGTAAATGACTGCTGCGTTGTCGTTGCCTTGCCATTAAATAGCCACTCTGCTGTCTGTGAAGTCACTGGTAACGTTTACGTCCGAGTTGGTTCGTCTGCTTTGGGCTGCTGCTAGGCCAACGAGAAAGACAGGCCCCAGCGCAGACTTCATGCCACGTATGCAAGGTAGTTCCGTGACGGCGTGATCGCTAGCTCAGTGGCTGGGCGCTATGAGGCTGTGGCAGTGCCCCAGCGACCGGCCAATCTGCTAGCGATCGCGCCGGATTGGAACTACCTTGCATACGTGGCATGACGTCTGTGCTGGGGCCTGTCTTTTTTTTTCTCTCTTCTTTATTGTCGTTTCAATTCCCCTAAAAGAGGGGCGGGACTCACTGGCGCTCTTCGGCCTACAGAAATAAAATTTGTCAGCGGAGAACATAAAAACACAACGGAGATAAAATTTTGGAGATAATACAGACATAAAACGGAGATTTAAAATGGAGATAAAACAAAGTACATAAAATGGAGGAAACAGTGGTGACATAAAACACTTGGAACGGCGAAAGTGGTGAATAAAAACAGTTGCTCGAATGTCAGTGGCGCACACACACACACACACACACACACACACACACACACACACACAATTAAAATGAACATAGGGCAGCGGCCATGGTGAGACCGTCCGCTATTTGGAGTTAAAATACACAACACACACTTCGAGGGATACACAAATAAAAGCTGATGTCGGCTGCGGGTTGGCCGTCCACTGTTGTAAAATAAAACAATTTAAAACACACCACACTTTTCGAAGCACAAAGGAGGTTCCGTAGATGATGGGGCACTGACAGCATTTGATGATGTGGTGTGGGGGGAAAAGGGGTGAAAGGAGATGGAGAGGGTGGGGAGGAGCCACAGAGCCGGTAGGGAAGGGACAGGGGGGATGATGTCCCAGGAAGCCACGGGGAAGAAGGATAGGGGAGGGCGGTAAGAGGAGCCTGTCTTTCTCGTTGGCCTCGGGGCTGCTGGCTGTGACGTCACTGGGGCTCGGCTCTGCGCAACATCACCTAGAGAGAAGGCCGCGGCGCTCTCGTGTGACATCAGGCAGTGTAAGCACGTGGTCGGTGAAAAAGACAGGCCTCAGCGCACACATCATCCCACGTAAGCAATGTAGTTTCGAGCTGGCGCGATATCTAGCCGATTTGCCGGCCGCTGGGGCACACCTCACTGCCTCATAGCGGACAGCCAGTAAGCTAGCGATCGCTCCGGCTCGGAACTACCTTGCTTACGCGGCATGTTGTCTGCACTGGGGGCCTGTATTTCCCGTTGGCTGCGGTTTAAGCATCGTTCGTGTAGCGGACTGGCTGCACGCTACGGTATAGTGGGCTGTGCCCCAGCGGCCACGAACGATGCCTACACTGAGTTACGTCAAACGAGAGCGCCGCGGCCTTCTCTCCAGGTGGTGGTGGTGTTCTTCGTCCCGTGTCTTCACACCCGCTTCTACGTCGCTATGTCCGGATCCCAACCTCTGCTGAGCTGCAGGCCCACATCCTTATTAATGGTGTTCTATGATATTTTAATTTCAATTGCTTCCTTTATAACACTGTTCAAAAGTCCTTTAGTTTCAGAAATGACAGATGTTTCGTCGAAAATAATTCGGCGTCGATCTTCTAAAGAATGTTTTGCTACGGTTGATTTTTGGTTGGTTTTTTAGAAAGGAGGAGGTGATTGCAGAAACTAATAGCTATTTTTCAGGCATGGACAATTATTCGGAAGGGATCAACAAATTAGAACAGCGTTGGCCGAAGTGTATAAGTCTGAAAGGAGACTATGTCGAAAAATAATAATGGTTTTCCAAAAACACGTTCGTAGTTTATTTATGCACAGACTTTTCAAACGCCTCTCGTATATATTTTGAGACGCGGCCCAAGCGCACATCCATTCCCGGACTCAGTGCGGGCTCTCGCCCGCCCAGCCTGTTTACGTATAGGATTCTCTGCTGCACCACTGTGTTGGAGGCAGAGCCAGAGCCAGCAAACAGCCAGTGATCTCACACACACACACACACACACACACACACACACACACACACAGTGCCGACGCCGGCTGTGACCGCAGCTCGGCGTCAAGTGCGCATGCGCGTCGGTTAAGCCGAGTGGAAGCGACGTGGGCCTGCTGGCGCGCGAAATCCCATCGCATCCGCGGGCCGCGGGCCGCTGCGCGCTCAAGAGCGTGAAAACGCGCAGGCCGCGCCGGTTTGCGCAAACCGCCGCGCCGCGCCAGGCCCGAGCTAGCGCCACCGGAGCGGAACGCGGATGCTAACCCGCGATCTCGCTGCCCCTGAACAGCAGCCAGTATATCTAGCTCATTAGCGCACTCGCTCAGCATTGCAAACGTGTCATCCGGAAATCTAAACCCTTTTCTTATGAAAAAGCGGAAATGTAGCGCCTTCGTAAGAGTTATCACGTAGCATAGGTATGAAAACGGGAAGCACGCGTTTTGTATGCTGACACGGGAGAGGACTGTGGTCTGCCGAACGACGTAACCTCGCTTTTAGACCATATATAGTAGTCTCATAAATTTTAAAATGTTTCTGAGTAATGTAAAATGTAAGCAAAAAAGAGAACAAATGCGGCCATAATGAAGCAATAAAGGAAATAGGCTGTAACTCAAATTAGTCATGATTTCTGAATTTCTTTGGCTGGTACTACATAATGCTTTGATACAACATGAGCACGTTTTCCAGCTACAATATTTTAGTCAACGATTAGTTCACTAGAAGATGTTGTCCCGAAAGAATGTAATTTCTTGAATATTTTAACTTAATGTGCTTAAACCACGTAACTCGGTTCAGCTGAAATAGTCTTCTTTCCAAGTCTGGTCAGTAAAGTTTTAGAACTTTACCAGAATTTGATTAAAATATTTTGAAAGAAAAATGTTAAGAGCTTTTTGAGGATACCACGTGCAAAAATTAGCTGTTCGTTGCTAGGTATGTGCCGGTTCTGCCTGGCACTAATACTGCTGCAGAAATAGCGTTCTCTGTCACAAATAGCTAATGCACCGCGAGAACAAGTGTGCAGACTATGAATGAAATAATTATAACAAGAAATTTTCAGGTCCCAAAAAATTTTTTATTTCTATACGTGTCCGCTTGCTTTCATATTTTGTCATAAGTTACTTCTCTTGTTGTGGTAATTCTCTTATACTCGAAGGAAGGAAGGAAGGAAGGAAGAAGTTCCGTCGACGGTGTGGTCATCAGAGAAACTCACTCCCGGATTTTTTAGTAATAATGG
The DNA here is from genome assembly GCA_026315105.1 of Locusta migratoria. Lineage (NCBI taxonomy): Eukaryota > Metazoa > Arthropoda > Insecta > Orthoptera > Acrididae > Locusta > Locusta migratoria. The sequence goes on along the minus strand of CM048745.1, from coordinate 106,145,238 downwards.
TTGAATTGAAAGGACAGTTTTTCTTTCCCCATCATGGCATTTGCCTGTAGTGATTTAGGGATATCATGAAAAATCTAAAACTGGTTGGTCGGACGTGGATTTGAACCACCGTCGTCCTGAATGCAAGAGTTTTTATACCGAAAAGCCGCACTTTCTACACACGATACACAGTAATATAAATAATAGAGGGAAGAAAATATAAATAAGAGAATCACCAAATTTGACACGTTAACTTTGGGGTGGGAATTGGAGAGAAAGGAATAATGACTGTTTCTTACATCTACATCTACTTACATACTCCGCAATCCACCATAAGGTGCGTGGCGGAGGGTACACTGTACCACTACTAGGCGTTCCCTTTCCTATTCCATTCCCAAATAGAACGAGCCCTAATTTCTCTTATCTTGTCTTTGTGATCACCACGCGAAATGTAAATAGGCAGCAGCAAGGTCGTACTACACTCCGCTTAAATTCCGGCCTGCCGGCCGCGGTGGCCGAGGGGACTGAGGCGCTACAGTCACGGTCTGCACGGCCACTGCGGTCGGGGGTTCGAATCCCCCCTCGGGCATGGATATTTGTGCCGTCCTTAGTCTTAGCTAGTTCATAAGTAGTTTGTAAGTTTAGGGACTGATGACCCCGTAGTTAAGTCCCATAAGCTTAACAAACATTTGAACATTTGAAATTCCGGCCCTCTAAATTTCCTCAACAGAAATTCACAAAAAGAACGTCTTTCCTCCAGCGATCCCCAATTCATTTGCCGGAGCATTTCCGTGACACTCGCGCATTGATCGAACCTACCAGTTACAAACCTAGCTGCACGCCTCTGAACTGCTTCTATGTCTTCCTTTAAACTGATCTGCTGGTCCCAAACACTTGAGCAATACTCAAGACGTGGTCGTACAAGCCTTTTATACGCTATCTCCTTTACATATGATGTACATCTACCCAAAATTGTCCCAATAAACCGAAGTCGGTTGTCCGCCTATCAACTATCTTTACATGTTCGTTCCATTTCATATCGCTCTGCAATGTTACGCCTAGATTTTTGACGAAGCTCACTACTAATGCTGTACTGTACTGTGTGTGCGCGCTTTAATTAGTGTGTTTATATAAGTGACGCCAAGGCAATCATTTTGTATAAGATTTAAGACGTAACAGTCATGTTAATGACGCCGCACGTGAAGCTAACATCTGATTTCGTCATCTTCGGAACCTATACGTGTCCCGTATTTTGATTAGGCTAATGCCTTCGCCAATTGGAGGTATTTTTGGCGTCTCTCGGAGATGTGATGATGGAAGAGTCCTCGAGTAAGGGCGATTAAGTACTTTACGATGGGGGGACCAGTCGACGTCCTGTTGAGCATTCGGAGTGGGTTTTTGTCCGAGAAGTACACCGCCCTCATCTTCCTTCGCGACTCTGTCCGAATACCTGGCGTTGGAACCTCGCGACATTGGTCCCATGTTGGCGTGCACTGGTGTAGAACGCCGCATATTGGAGCAGCTTCTCATTGACGACCACCGGGATATCGTTAATGAAGATGTTACAGAGGATCGGTGCGAGCTCCGAACCCTGTGGGATGCCAGCCGCTATGTGCTTGGTGCCTGAGGTGGCCTTTTGACGTGATCTTGTCCTTTCGCGCAGATAGTTTCGCGAAACAGTCTTCTATCGGGGATGTGTAAAGGTCTGTCTCACAGGACATTTGCGGCGACTGTTTTTCTCTGTCTAGCGATTGAATTTTGAGACACGCCATAGTGTTGGTAAGGTTCGGTCTCTCACGGAAATGTAGGGAGCGGTATTGGCAACTATCGGGGTTACCGAGATCATGATTGTATAGGTAGTGGCGTAGCTATCTTTGTTATCAGCGCCATGTGCGGCACTACAGTTTTTAGTAAAGAAACAAGTCTGCAAAAATAAATTTAAATCGTTAAGGTTACTGGATAAATGCCTTAGAACTAATGACATTGATGAAAATACATTTTTACTTAGATGTTCCATAGTTAAATTCGCAGGATAAATCGTAATGATACGGTAGCTGTTGTTGTGGTCTTCAGACCGAAGACTGGTTTGATGCAGCTCTCCACCCTATTCAATCTTGAGCAACCCACATCTATTTGAAACTGCTTATTATATTCGTCTCTTCTGAGAGATGACCAAGCAGTCTAGTCCCCTCAAAACTACAACAACATCTCTCTGCATTTTTACGACACACTTCTCTCCAGCGCCAATTTGTCGATACCTTGATGTCTAAGAAAGTGTCCTACCAACCGATCCCTTCTGTAGCCAGAAATTATTCCCCCGAATTCTGTTCAATACCTCGTAGGTAGTTACACGATATTTTCATCGAATCTTCTGCCTATTCCCGTACACCACGTTTCAAAAGCTTGTATTCTTTTCCTGTCTGAACTATCACTCATCCATGTTTCACTCCCGTAAAAGCCAATACTCCATATAAATGTCTTCAGAAAAGACTTCGCCGGCCGCAGTGGCCGAACGGTCTGCGGCGCGCCAGTCACAGTCTGCATGGCAGCTACGGTCGGGGATTCGAATCCCCTCGGGCATGGATGTTCAAGTTTTCAAAGTTTTGTATAGCTTATGGGACTTAACTACGGGGTCATCAGTGTCTAAACTTACAAACTACTTATGTACTAGCTAATACTAAGGACGGCACAAATATCCATGCCCGACTGAGGATTCGAACCCCCGACCGTAGTGGCCGTGAAGACTGGCATGGATGTTTGTGTATGTTTAGTATAAGGTAGATCATAAGTAGTTTGTAAGTTTAGGTAATGATGACCCTGCAGTTAAGTCCCTTATGCTTAACCATTTAATTGAAATTAAAAAAACTTCCTTACACTTACGTTAATATTCGAAGGTAATAAATTTCTCTTCAAAAATGTTTTTCTTCCCATAGCCATTCTGCATTTTATATCTTCTTTAATTTGGTCTCCAGAAGTTATTTTGCTACTTTTATTGTCTCATTACCTAATCTAATTGCTTCAGCATCGCCTGATTTTCTTAGACTTCATTCCATTACCCTCGTTTTACTCTTGTTAAAGTTATTCTGATATCTTCCTTTCAAGACATTGTCCATTCCGTTCAGTTGCTCTTCCGGGTCCTCTGCTGTTTTCGATAAGCCGCGGTGGAGTAGCCGAGCGGTCTAAAACGTCTCGCTGCAGAGCGCGCGGTTGCTCGCCGTGGAGGTTCGAGTCCACACTGGAGCATCGGTCTGTGTGTTGTCCTTAGGTTAGTTTACCTAGGTTTAAGTAGTTTCTAAGCTACGAACTAATGACCACGCAGTTTGGTCCGATAGATTTACAAACATTTGAACGTGTTTTCGATAAAATCACAATATAATCGACAAATCGCGAAGTTTTATTTCTTCTCCCTGAACTTTAATTCCTTCTCCATATTTCTGCTTGCATTCCTACACAGCTTTCTCATTGTACAGATTGCGTAGCATTGGCGAAAGGCTACAACCCTGTCTTACTCCCTTCCCAATCATGCCCTTCGACTCTTCATAATTTCCGTCTGTTTGTACAATTTCTATATTACTTTTCGTTCCCTGTACTTTAGCCCTGATGCCTAACATATTGCTCAATATATTGATCGACATTCAGTATTTTTAAATGCCACAGTCTCCTTTAGTGTACAGTTTAGCGTAAACCGTCTGTACTGGTTTCAGAGTATTGCGGGATTGCGGAATCAATCTTGAGCATCTACGCGTACGAGGCTCTACAGAAAGATTTCCCTGTGCAGCGATACTGAAATGCTTGCCGCTGTGTGAGTTTGCAGCTAATAAAGATTTGCTCGCAAGGAGACTTTCCCGTCTCGGAAATATTAGTTTGGAAATTGCGTGCTTATGGAATATCTCCCCAATTGTGCGATTAGATTCACGATTTCCTATCAGAAAGCTACACAGTTCGTAGTAACTGACTAAGTCACCGAGTAAAACAGAAGTGATATCTGGCGTTCCCTAAGGAAGCGTTATAGGTCCCCTACTCTTCTTTGTGTTTATAAACGATTTACGAGATAATCTGAATAGCTCCCTTAGACTGTTCGCGGATGATGCTGTCGTTTATCGGTTAGTGAAGTCAGAGGATCAAAAGCAACTGAAAAGCGATTTAGACCAAATTTCTACCTGGTGCGAAAATTTGCAATTGACACTAAATTAAGAAAAGTGTGAAGTAATACACATGACCACTAAAAGAAATCCACTGAATATCGAAAGTCCCAAAGTTACCAAAAATAAACGAAAAGTATATTTGTTCAGGAAAGCAGATAGAAATAAGATACATTGCTTCTTGAAAGATAGCTTCCACTCGTTTCTAACACCAAATGTAGTTATAGACCAAATGTGACTGAAATTCAAAGAAGCGGTATCGACAGCAATTGACAGTTTTATACAAACTAAATTAATAAAAGGTGAGCCTCCTTGGTACACAAAACAGGTCAGGACACTGTTGCAAAAGCAACGGAAAAGGCATACTAAATTTAAACGAACACAAAATCCCCAGGATTGGCGATCCTACGCAGAAGCTCGAAATTTAGCGAGGACTTCAATGCGAGATGCCTACAATACTTATCACAACGACAGTCTTTCTCGAAATTTGACTGAAAACTAAGAGATTTTCGTCATATGTTAAATATACTAGGAGCAAAACACAAACAATACCCTCACTACGTGATAGTAATGGTGATCCTGCCGATGACAGCGCTACTAAAGCAGAGTTACTAAACATAGCTTTTAGACATTCATTCACCAAAGAAGACTAAACCAGATTTCGAATTACGAACAGATGCCGTATTGAGTAGCGTAGAAGTAGATATCATCTGAGTAGTAAAGCAACTAAAATCACTTAACAAGAACAAGTCTTCTGGTCCCGATTGTATACCGTTTAGATTTCTATCTAATTATGCTGAAGCGATAGCTCCTTACTTAACAGCCATATACAACCACTCTCTCGAAGGATCTGTACCAAAAAATAGGAAAATTGCAAAGGTCACACCTATATTCAAGAAAGGCAGTACGAGTAACCCGCTAAACTACAGGCCTATTTCATTGATGCCAATTTGCAGCAGGGTTTTGGAACATGTCCTGTATTCAAATGTTATGAATTATCTCGAACAGAACGATCTATTGACCCAAGGTCAACACGAATTTAAAAAATATCGTTCTTGCGAAACACAAATAGCTCTTTATTCACACGAAGTGATGGGTGCTATCGACAGGGGTTCGCAAATAGATTCCGTATTTCTTGCTTTCCAGAAGGCTTTTGACACCATACCTCACAAATGGCTTTTAATCAAATTGCGTGGTTATGGTATATCGCCCCAAATTGGCGATTGGATAGGGGATTTCCTGTCAGAGAGGACACAGTTCGTAGTAATCGATGGTAAGGCATCGACTAAAACAGAGGTGATATCGGGTATTCCACAGGGTAGTGTTATTGGTTCTCTGCTGTTCCTTATTTACATAAACGATTTAGGGGAAACTCTAAGTATCTCTCTTAGGTTGTTTGCAGATGACGCCGTCATTTACCGTCTAGTAAAATAATCTGAAGATCAAAACCAACTGCAGAACGATCTGAATAAGATATCACTATGGTGTAAAAATTGACAATTGAATCTAAATAATGAGAAGTGCGAAGTCGTCCACATGACTACGAAAAGAAATCCGCTGAACTTCGTTTACAAGATAAATCAAACGAAAGTGGAGGCCGTAAACTCCACAAAATACCTAGGAATCACAATTACTTCTGCCTTAAATTGGAAAGAACACAGTGTCGTGGGAAAGGCGAACCAGAGACTGCATTTTATTGGCAGAACCCTTAAAAGATGCAACAGAATTACTAAAGAAACTGCGTACACTATGCTTGTCCGTCCTTTTATAGAATATTGCTTCCCAGTATGGGATCCTTATCAGGTGGGTTTGACGGAGGACATCGAAAGACTCCAAAGAAGGGCAACTCGTTTCGTATTGCCACGATACAGGGGAGACAGCGTTACGGAAACCTTACAGGATCTGGGATGGGAATCATTACAACAACGGCGCTTATCGCTGCTGCGTGCGCTACTTACGAAACTACAATCGCCAACATTCTACTCCGAATGCGAAAATATATTGTTGAGTCCCACTTACATAGGTAGAAATGATCATCGGAATAAAATACGAAAATCAGAGCCCGAACGGAAAGATTCAGGTGTTCATTCTTCCTGAGCGCTATTCGAGAATGGAATGGGAGATAAAATAGTACAACGGTGATTCGATGAACCCTCTGCCAGGCACTGAAATGTGATTTGCAGAGTATCTATGCAGATGTAAATGAAAATGACATACGTCAAGGGTGTCCAGTCATTACGTTTTAAAGCGCACTATCGAGAAAATTTCGAGAAAAGAAGGCTCTGAGTTAATGATGTACAGGAGTGTGGCAAAACAGCTCGGCAGTAGTATCTATGACGCAGATGATTGGAGTTCGATCTTACCTACGGGAAGCATATTTTTATAATTCGTTTTAAAAATTCGTGTGTTTAGCCTTAACATAATACGGCAACAGCTATGCTCTGCTTTTCCAAGAAGAAATCTGTTTGAAATGGTTGTATAGCTTATGGGACTTAATTGCGGCGCCATCAGTCCCTAACTTACAGACTACTTATGAACTAGCTTATACTAAAGACGGCACAAACATCCATGTCCGAGGGGGTCATTGGAATCCCCGACGGGGAACGGCATCGCGCATCGGAACATAGCGCCTCAATGCGCTCGGCCGCTCCGCCGCAGCCACCTTGAAAACAAACCCAATTGTTAACACTGAGTAAATAATGTAATATAGTTTACTTGCGATTATTTTATGTTCTATAAAGAATACTGTGGGTCCATAGTTGTGTCAAAATTTTCATTTTCATATGTTTTAATAATTCTCTCTCCCTACATACATGTAACATCTTTTTAATTTACATGTTGTAAAACCTAACTGTTATATTTGTGCTTGTTAGGTATAACCTCTTTGACCAGATAGTCTGTATCTAAATGTAAACAAAGTGTACGGTGTGAATTAACATTTTTGTTTAGTGATAGTGATAAATTGTATGCAAATATGGCTAACCGAATAGTATTAAAAGTAATGAGGTTGTCAAAGGAAAGAGTGTCCGCAAAAGTGCGTCACACGGACAATCACTATTTGGATACAATATTAAATTTAAGTAAACAGTGTGTTTCTTCATTTCATCTCGCCACCTGCTTTTGGTTTCGCTATTATTAATACCAAATAATTTGTTTTCGAACAGTGAACGCCCACATGCTACGCATGTAAAATTCTGAATATTTTAAGCACCTCAAGATGGGCATAAGCCCGAAACCGGTCGTGTGATAGGTAAATAGTACGATTTTTAATGTGAGTGGTAACGGTTTTTACTCTCAACTCTGTAAAATCAAGTTGTTTTTGATACAACAGATATTTTATACCATTAATTTTTATTTAAAGATTGTTATAATTTTTAATTCGGATAATAGAGCTAAAATGTCTCCCGCAATTAGGATCGAACGCTGACTGAGTAGTTGTAGTTGTGGTCTTCAGTCTGCAGACTGATTTGATGCAGCTCTCCACGCTACCCTGTCCTGTGCAAGTCTCATCGTCTGAGAATACGTTCGGCAACCTATATCCTTTCGAATCTGCTTGCTGTATTCGTCCCTCGGTCTCCCTCTACGATTTTTACCCCACACACTTCCTTCAATTCCTTGATGTCTCAGAATGTGACCTACCAATCTATCCCTTCTCTTCGTCAGTATATGCCAGAAACTCCATTCTCCCTGATTCCGTTAAGCACCTCCTCAGTTACGTGATCTACCCATCTAATTTTCATCATTCGTCTGTAGCACCACATTTTAAAAGGTTCTATCATCTTTTTACCTGAACTCCTTATCGACCACGTTTCACTGCCATACAATGCTACACTCCAGACAAATGCTTTCAGAAAGGACTTCCTAATATTGGATGTTAACAAGTTTCGCTTCTTTAGAAACTTGTTTCTTTACATAGCCATTCTGCATTTTAAATCTTCTTTACTTCGACAATCAGAAGTTATCTTGCTACCCAAATAACTAAATTCATCTACTACTTTTGTCTCATTACCTAATCTAATTCCTTCAGCATCGCCTGATTTTCTGACGTTGCATTCCATTACCCTCGTTTTACTCTTGTTAATGTTCATCTTATATCTTCCTCTCAAGACACTGTCCATTCCATTCAATTGTCCTTCCAGATCCTTTGCAGTCTCTGAAAAAATTACTATGTCATTGGCAAACCCCAAACTTTTTATTTCTTCTCCCTGAACTCTAATTCCCTCTCCAAATTTCTCCTTCCATTCCTTCACTGCTTGCTCAATGTACAGATTGAACAATACTGGGGAAAGGCTACAACCCTGTCTTACTCCCTTCCCAACCTCTGCGTCCCTTTCTTGCCCTTCGACTCAATCACTGTCTGGTTTTTGTATAGGTTGAATATAACTCTTCGCTCCCTATCTTTTACCATTGCTACCTTCAGAATTTGGAAGAGAGTATTCCAGTCGACATTGTGAAAAGCTTTCTCCAAATCGACAAACGCTAAAATCTTAGGTTTCCCTTTCCTTAGCCTATCTTAAGATAAGTCGTAAAGTGAGTATTGCCTCCCGTGTTCCTACATTTCTCCTCAATCCAAACTGGTCTTCCCCGACGTCGAATTCCACAAGTTTTCCATTCGTCTGTAAATAATTCGTGTTAAAACGAGGGGTGTCCAGAAAGTAAGTTCCGTTTCAATTTATCTTCGCTGTAGCGCTGCGATTGCAGTTCCGCACATCGCTGTAGACGATGTGTATCATGGAGAAGAACGTGCGCCATTTGGAGATTGCTGTCAGTTACGTACGCTTTGTTGTGCTTGTTTGGGCGTTGATTGAAAATCCCGCCGCTCTGTGAAATCAGGTCGGTGATTCGGCTTCTGAATGCGAGGAATGTGAAACCAAGTGAAATTTATTGGAAAATTTGCGATGTTTACGGACCAAATGCGATGAGTCATTCGATGGTGAGGAGATGGGTCCGACAACTAAATGGCGGGAGTAGTGATGTGCACGATGAAGAACGAAGTGTTCGTCGTCCTTTGGTTACAGACGCCCTGACTTAGCTCCTAGCGACTTTCATCTCTTCTTACATCTCAAGTCTTTCCTTGCCGGTCATCACTTCACCAATGACGACGATCTGAAAGAAACTGTTCGCATGTGGTTGAATACACAGGCGGTAGATTTCTATGACTAAGGTATACAAAACCTGGTGCCACGCTATGACAAACGCCTGCACATTTTCGGCAGTTATGTTTTAGAGTTTTAGAATTTTGTGCAATAAAATTTTATTCTGTATCTGTGTACATTTTCATTCTATTACCAAACGGAACTTACTTTCTGGACGCGCCTCGTATTTTGCAACAATGACAGTAGTATTTCAGGTATATATATGGTTCACTTAAAACTCCAGATGCCTTTGTCTCAATTTTCTGGATAATGCGCGTTAAAATTTTTATCAGTGGTTTCCCTTGAGGTATAGTAGTAACATGCGAAGACTCATCCCAAACTGAATTTCCGTCTCCTCGTTAGACTACAAAGCGATGCACACTTACGTACCTTCCGCAGGAATATCTCCGCGACGCGCCACACGCAGGCGCTGCTTCTGGATGGAAATATATGCTCGCTGGCCTCGCGTAACGTAAGCCACGTCGGTTCCTGCTCCGGCGCGACGTGGCTTGACGTGACGCTAGCCCGACCTCAGTTCCCCGTCGACGCACACACTCGCTCTTCCGACGCCGCCTTACCCGCTATTTCTGGCTCGCGGACCGGACGATGCGTTTCACAAAAGTGTGCGAAACAGGCTGGAGCGTCTACTTTTAACCACTCCAGTTTAAGTGCGCTCCTCCGCGGTCGTCAACTCCGCGCGAGAGGCGATAACCGCGAACCGCGCCGAAACGAGTGAGACGCACGCGTGTCGTAGACACTTCCGCACGCGTGTTTTTTCTTACGCGTATCCGAAAATATGGCGCCATGAGCTCGACACGGCCTGAATACGCACGGAGCAGGCCGCGTTCGTCACATGACGAGGAGGCCTCGGTCGCGACTGCCACCAGCAGGTAGTGAGTAGCGCCCAGCTCCCCCTCCACCTCAGTATTAATTCTCGCCCGGTCGCTAATTATCGCGTAACTCCGCAGCCTCCGCCCACGCTCACGAGTACGCGCCTACTTCCTAGACGTACGTTTTGCCTTTCCTGGACACCTGTCGTTTGAGAAGTGGACATGTACCTGTCGGCGAACTTTCAATTCCTGTACAAGGTAAATTATTTCCTGTCGAGAATCTTTTGTAGAAGACCTGGAACATTCAGTTTCTAGAAAATTTTGTACTACAGTCAGTGAAAAAATTGTAATAGTTACTCTTTTACATTGTCTAAATATCTTGCTTCACTTATTTTATTTGTTTTATGTTATGTACCAGAATTCTGTGACCGGGAACAATTGGCCCACTTAAGGATACGGTATTAACACTAAAAGTGGGCCTTTGCGATCGTCTTTTGACAGCTCAAAATTTAAATGAAAATAACGGCTCAACTATTCATCTGACACGAAAATTGAATAACCGAATTTGTAGAGGAGAAAATTTTCTACAACTTCGCTCTGTTATGGAGAAAAGAAAAAACCATATATCTCTTATCGTTTCAGAGATATTTGCAAAAATAACGGCGATTTGACGATGTCTGTCTGGCTGTAACGTGTTCCCACTTTTTAGATCGATCCGTTCAACCAACGGCATAAATTTTACAAAAATGTTCAAACGTTTGTAAATCTATCTGACCAAACTGTAAGCTACGGACTGATGACGCAAACTACTTAAACCTAGGTAAACTAACCTAAGGACAAACACACACACACACACACACACACACACACACACACACACACACAGACAATGACCCAGGGAGGACTAACCTCCACGGCGAGCAACCGCGCGCTTCGCAGCGAGACGCTTTAGACCGCTCGGCTACTCCACCGCGGCTAAGTTTTACACATAATTGTTGGGTACCAGAGACCAGTACCTCGCTTTTTGAAATGTTTCGGACAAGAAATACATTAGTAAAACAAAAAATGCCGTTTGTAATGTAATTTTAATTGAAAATAAATTTTTCATCTGACGCGAAAACTGAATAAACAAATTTGCAAAGGAGAAAATTCTCTACAACTTAGCTCCCTTATATTTTTATCATATCTCGTACTGTTTGAGAGATATTTGCAAAAATAACGGAGTTTTGACACCTTACATTGAATTAAAGAAACCAGCCACTCGCTGAAGCCACGTGACATTCCTCGCCCAGAGCTCTCTGTGGCATACCCCATCTTGCGTTGCGTATTTGATCATTTTCTTATTGTAACTTACACGTTGTCATTTTAATGCAATGACGCACTGAAGAATTAACAAAAAACACGTCGTTCTTCGTATGATAAATTGTAATGTAGTGTCTACAAATGCCATATCAGCATCAGTTAACAACGGCGATCAATAGTATGAGATTAAAGAACACAACTTCCAGCTGTTAGCCATAGCGTAGTGGTCAATGCGTTGGACTAGTTTCTCAAAGATATCAGCTGCAAACATGTCATATCTCCACTCTTCACATCCTTTTTTTGCAACAGAATCATGAGATATCTCCTTAGTGTCCAGAAATAAAATGATTTCATCCTGTAATGCCCAGACTTTTTTATACTTTGCCCAAGCTCAACCACCTCACACTGTTATGGTAAATTACATCTTTATGTTCTGCCCCCACCTCCTCAAGAAGAGGTTTGAACTGTGTGATGGAGTGCCCTTGCTCTGATTGTGTTGACAACACCAACAGGTTCTACCACATGCTTTATGTGTAGTGCAGTCTTGCAGAGGCTTTCTTAATGTAAAATACAATGAAAATCCAAAATATCACTGTCTTCGGCTTTTAACTTGTTTCTTAAAAGTTTCACCATACCTATATTTTTCCCACAGAAACCTCTGGCCCCAACTGTTGTAATGCTTACTAATTTGTTCAAGGATAAGCCACTTGTTTTCACACAATTAACAACACATCCTAACAAGTCATGAGCAGTGGTTCTATCTTTCATGTATACTATATCAAGTAATTACTCGGTGATGAAGAAACGTTCGCTAATTCTACGGATAAAGATAAGTACTTGTGCAGTTTCTTCGATATCTGTACTTTCGTTCATTTCCAGTGAATACCAAAAACGTCTTTAGCTGGTCTGCAAGTTCGTCACTAAATCAATGCGCCGCTCTATAGTCATCCTTGACAACGAAATGCTCTCAAATTTGGTTTTAATCTCAGGACACAATACACTTGTACACACTACCATGAACTCTTTAAGAAATCGCCTCCCAAAAAGGGTTACTTTAGCAAGGTTATAGGCGTCCATAAAACTTGCTTCTGTAGCACTATTATGAAGCGGTGTTTGCTTCGAAAATAACCCTTGTTGCTTCTTAAAGCGTTTCACGAACTCCGCTGCTTTTATTTTTCGATCTTCCTCTCAAAAATTTGCAGCCAAAAGTCTGTTTTGTTCCTTGATGTCGTTTCAGATTGTACTCCTTGAATACGGCAAATGTATCATGGCATAGTAAGTACGCGGCTTTATTTCCTGCGTCAACAAAGAAATATTTGGTCGTCCAGTCTTCATTAAACAGACGGCACTTATCACCGCCTTTACGCTTCTTCGCAGGAGTCATGATTGCACTGAATTAAAGAGATATATTACGTTGTACTTCTGCACAGGCAAAACAAATAAACCATCCGAAAAAGAAGAAACTTACTCTGAACTACTTATTCACTCGGCGCAGGAGAAATACAGCGCTCCCATCAGCCACCGCGCGGAGCATAAATTTGCGCCAACAGCGGGATGCACAGTGCTTTTTCCGTGCCCGTGGTGGCTGATGGTAGTGATCCCATAATCCACCGCGCCCACATCCAGCTTGGTTGGTTGCGTGACTGTACCGACATCTGTCGGTAGTACGCACTACCAAGTAGCGCAGACACTCTTATTTTCTTAATCGCGCGGAGAAGGGAAATTGTTTTTCCTATGATTTTTGTAAATGTCTTGGCGGGCCACACTAAACCCCTCCGCGGGCCACAGGTGGCCCGCGGGCCGCTATTTGCCCACCCCTGCTTTAGACGAAACAAAGTAAAATACGTAGTGTTGACTTACGAGGAAATTTTTATTTAACAGTAAGAAAAAAATCACAACAGTAATGATAAAATTGACACCAAACCTGTATATTTTTCGAAGATAAAGAGCAGTCACAGCTTGCGCTGTATGCTCCAGCGCATCGTCGTGCAAAATGATTGGTGGTTTGCGCAGAAAGTGTTGCCGTGTCTTTCGCAAAGCTGATCGCAGCTCCAAAACCGAGCAGTAATACTGTGCATTGTCGGTCTGCCGTGGAGGAAAGTAATGGGTTAGGATAACACCATCACAGTCGTACACGAGAATCACCATAATTTTCACCATACTAGGGCTCTGACGCACTTTAGAGTTTCGTGGCGACTCATAATGACGCCATTCGTAGTATTGGCGTTTCAGTTTTGACTTGTACGATGAATCCCATGTCACATCCTGTGTTACGATACGGCGTAAGAAAGCCTCTCCTTCGTTCCTTCAGAATGCGAAGCACTGTCATATCCGCTACTCCCGTTTCGTGGGCGAGCGCACGAATCGTCTGGCGTCGATCACTGTCCACTAACGCGGCAACAGTATGCACTTCATTGACACTAGGACGACCTGTCCGATGCATGTCTGCCACAGTTTGCCGACCTTCGTTCAAGGCTTTTTTCCAACGTGCCACCTGTTCTGTGCGGCAATGCCGATTCCCCGCACGTCTCTTGAAGACCTTGATAATTTCGTGCTGTACGACCTCTGGCACATTCAATCTTTAGCCAATCCCGTTCCTGTTTCGGAAAAAAAAAATAGTGGCACCGTTACGTTAGACCACTTGATGACAAGTGACTTTCAATTGTTCGCACGCCAGTGACGTGGGACCAGCGAATCCATTTGCTCGGAGGTAAGGTAGGTTTGTCAAATTTCATTGTATGTGTCCATGTCTCCATAGCAGTGTTGCCACTATTAACTTGCAACCCTTATATACGTACATATGCTTCGGTTCTTTGGGAAAATTCTGCTGATACACGCATCAGACGTCATCAAACATTATAAAAATGTGCACTTAAAGCAGCACTTCATTTGCCTTGGGGTTATCCCACGTCCGTGTTCATAGGCTTGCTGATGTGCCGCCGTTACGAGAAAGATAGAAAGAACTGGCTTTTACAAGGAGTCTGCAAATCCCAGTAAAGACAGGATATGGGCCCTAGGAACCCAGATTCAATGGAGACGCTGAAATTTATGGCCGTCCACCGCGTAACTGAACTGCTGCAGATACCCAACGAGGCGAAAAAACACCGCTAATGTAGCCAGTCACAACCAATGGAAAAACAAGTGTGCGATTACGCACCAATAGCTTTCTGAACCTGTGAAGAACTGCAAATGCGACAACTTGCACCAATAGCGGAGATGGAAAATCAAACGCAAAAAACAGAAGATGTACACAAAAAGAAACAAAAAAATTGACATTAAAGTCAAGAAAGAAAGCAACAACTGGAACCCTTAAAGAAGAAGGTGCAGAAATTAAAACCCACTGAGAGGTGTGTGTGTGTGTGTGTGTGTGTGTGTGTGTGTGTGTGTGTGTGTGTGTCAGAGAGAGAGGCGATTGCACCATTAGCAAATAGGTTCGAACTCCTGAACTCATTACGCACGCTGTATCTAAGACGAAAGCGTCCTTCGACGCAGTAGAACTACAGTCAAAAACAGTCACGAAACTCTAGAGGGGTGGGGGGGGAGGAATGCAGGTGAAGCGATGCTATCGCTCCAAGCGGCCAAAAGGGAGAAAAAGGAGAATGGCGTTACATAAACTGAGAAGTTTTTACATTTAATTATGTTACTTTCATCTCGCTAGACATCAAATATCCTGGTGAATTTTGTAATACCAATATGGATATGTATTAAAGAAATCTAACTAGTACTGTTAATGATAATTTATAATATCAAAATATCATTACAGTGTGACACGAATAATTTACAGACGAATGGAAAAACTGGTGGAATCCGACCGTGTGGAAGATCAGTATGGATTTAGGAAAATGTTGGAACACGGGAGGCAATACTCTCATTACGGCTGATCTTAGAAGATAGTCTAAGGAAAGGCAAACGTACGTTTTTAGCGTTTGTAGATTTGGAGAAAGCTTTTGACAATGTCGACTGGAATACACTCTTCCAAATTCTGATGGTAGCAGGGGTTAAACATAGGGAGCGAAGAGTTATATTCAACCTATACAAAAACCAGACAGCGGTTATTAGAGTCGAAGGGCAAGAAAGGGACGCAGAGGTTGGGAAGGGAGTAAGGATTGTAGCCTTTCCCCAATGTTGTTCAATCTGTACATTGAGCAGGCAGTGAAGGAATGTAAGGAGAAATTTGGAGAGGGAATTAAAGTTCAGGGAGAAGAAATAAAAAGTTTGACAGGATTACTATGTCATCGGCAAACCGCAGAGACCGCTGAGGATCTGGAAGAGCAGTTGAATGGAATGGACAATGTCTTGAACAGAGGTTATAAGATGAACATCAACAAGAGTAAAATACGGATAATGGAATGTAGCGTCAGAAAATCCGGCGATGCTGAAGGAATTAAATTGGGTAATGAGGCAATAAAAGTAGTAGCCGAGTTTTGTTACTTGGGTAGCAAGATTACTTCTGATGGCCGAAGTAAAGAATATATAAAATCCAGAATGGCTATGAGGAGAAAAGCGTTTCTGAAGAAGCGGAACTTGTTGACATCCAATATTAGCTTAAATGTAAGGAAGTTCAAAATGTTCAAATGTTTGTTAAGCTTATGGAACTTCAGTACGGAGTCATGAGTCCCTAAACTTACAAACTACTTAACTACCTTATACTAAGGACGGCACAAATATCCATGCCCGAGGGGGGGATTCGAACCCCCGACCGTAGTGGCTGTGCAGACCGTGACTGGAGCGCCTCAGTCTCCTCGGCCACCGCGACCGACTGTTAGGAAGTCCTTTCTGAAAGCATTTGTCTTGAGTTTAGCATTGTATGGAAGTGAAGCGTGGACAACAAGGAGTTCAGATAATAAGTGATAGAAGCTTTTGAAATGTGGTGCTACAGACAAATAATGAAAATTAGATGGGCAGATCACGCAACTAATAGGGAGGTGCTCAACAGAATTTGAGAGAAAAGGAATTTTCTGGCGTATTTTGACTATGACAAGGGATAGGTTGGTGAGACACATCCTGATATATCAAGGAATCGTCAACTTGGCATTGGGAGGAAGCGTGTGGGGTAAAAATCGTAGAGGGAGACCGAGGGACGAATACAGTAAGCAGATTCAAAAGGATTTAGGTTGCCGAAAGTATTCTCAGATGAAGAGACTTGTACAGGACAGGTTAGCGTGGAGAGCTGCATCAAACCAGTCTGCGGACTGAAGACCACAATACAACATTACAGTGTAATACATAACACAATAGCACAGTCTTAATCGTATTGTTCAAAATCGTTTTATGAACAGGAATTAAGTGGTCAAGTTCAAAAGGAAATGACTAATTATATTCACGTGCTCAGTGGACACTTACAGCTTTTAGCGGATTTCGTATATTGAAACATATTCAAAACCAGATACTAATTTTACATTCCTAAAAGACTAGGTTTTATATCTTGGAAACGCCTCTTTCCCCTTGTCCTTGCTCTACGCCTTACGTGGACCTATCATGAGTCTTGTAGCTACTTGCCAGGTGTCGATTTGTATACCTTCAAGAATGTGACGAGCCAACATCGACATTACTTCAACATTTTATGTCCGGACATATTTATTTACAGCTCAAATGTTCGAATGTTTGTACAGCTATGGGAGCAAAGTGTGGTGCTCGTCCCTAGACGTACAAACTACTCTAACAACCGTATGCTACAAAGAACAACACATACACACACATACCAGAGGGAGCACTCGAACCTCCGACGTGGAGCAGCCACGCGCTCTGCAGCAAGGCGTTTTAGAGCACATGTCCATTCCACCACGTCTGTTTATAGCTACAGCTACATCTACATCGGATACTCTGCAAATCACATTTAAGTTCCTGTCAGAGGGTTTATCGAACCACCATTATACTGTATCTCCCATTCCATTCTCGAATAGCGCGCGGGAAGAATGAACACCTGAATCTCTCCGTTCGGGCTCCGATTTCTCTTATTTTATTCTGATTATCGTTTCTACCTATGTAAGTGGGAGTCAGTAATATATTTTCGCATTCGGAGCAGAATGTTGGCGATTGGAGTTTCGTGAATAGCCCACGTCGCAGCGATAAGCGCCGTTGTTCTAATGGTTCGCATCCCAGATCCTGTATCGTGACAATACGAAACGAGCTGCCCTTCTTTGGACTCTTTCGATGTTCTCCGTCAAACCCACCTTATAAGGATCCTACACTGGGCAGCAATACTCAATAGAACGGACAAATGTAGTGTATGCAGTTTCTGTTGTAGTTCTGTTGCATCTTTTAAGAGTTCTGCCAATAAAATGCAGTTTCTGGTTTGCTTTTCCCACGACATTATCTACGTGTTCTTTCCAATTTAAGTCAGATGTAATTGTAATTCCTACGTATTTTGTGGAATTTACGGCCTTCACATTTGACTGATTTATCCTGTAAACAACGTTTAACATATTTCTTTTCGTACTCATATAGACGACTTCACACTTCTCATTATTTAGTGTCAACTGCCAATTTTTACACCATAGTGATATCTTATTCAGATCGTTCTGCAGTTGGTTTTGATCTTCAGATTTTACTAGACGGTAAATGGCGGCGTCATCTGAAAACAACCTAAGAGAGCTACTTACATTTTCCCCTAAATCGTTTATAAATAAGGAACAGCAGAGGGCCAATAACACTACGCTTTGAACGCTCGATATCGCCTCTGTTTTAGTTGATGTCTTACCATCGAACACTACAAACTGTATCCTCTGACAGGAAATTCCCTATCCAATCGCAAATTTTGGGCGATATAGCATAACCACGCAATTTGATTAAAAGCCGTTTGTGAGGTACAGTGTCAAAAGCCTGAAATACGCTATCGATTTGCGAACCCATGTCGATAGCACCCATCACTTCGTGTGATTAAAAAGCTAGTTGTGTTTCGCATGAACGATATTTTCTAAATCCGTGTTGACCTTGGGTCAATTAAACATTCTGTTCGAGATATTTCATAATATTTGAATACACGATATGTTCCAAAACCCTGCTGCAAATTGACGTCAATGAAATAGGCCTGTAGTTTAGTGGGTTGCTCCTTCTGCCTATTTTGACTGTAGGTGTGACCTGTGCAACTTTCCAATCTTTTGGTACAGATACTTCTATGAGAGAGCGGTTGTATATGGCTGTTAAGTAAGGAGCTATCGATTCAGCATAATCAGAAATGTAATGGGTATACAGTCCGGACAAGAAGACTCGTTCTTGTGAAGTGATTTTAGTTGCTTCACTTCTCCGATGATATCTACTCCTACGTGACTAATCACGGCCTCTGTTCAAAATTCGAAAATCTGGGATATTCATTACGTGTTCACTTTTTCAAACTAGTCCGTAACTGGCAAAATATGTTGGTATATAAGTCCACAATTTTTGTAAAACTAACACGAAACCGAACGGTTCTACTGAAATAGTTAACAGCAATCGGAACGTTCAAACACTACTTTTATACAGCAGCAATATTATGAAGCTGTAGTTAAGCTCTTGGGATTCCTAAGCTTCGAAGCGGATGAATTGTTAAAACATAACTAACCATTATAAACTAACACTTGTTATTCGTAACATTATTCTCTTCACTTGTCAGCAACCTCTTCAAATCGACATGAGAGAATTCCGGCTGATATTTTTGACAGGTGCTACAATTTATACCGCAACGAAAGCTCCGAAATACGGCAGCATTTTGAATGGACTGTTGCACTCCAAATACACGTTGGATAGACGACCGTTTCGCGTTATGTTTTCAAGACCGTGTTGATCGGAGGGGCTGCTGTTGGCAAGTTCAGAAATTACCTGACGTTTCGTGACTCTTTATAGGGAGTCTGGTAGAACACAATTTAACCGATTGCATAACGTTGAAATTAGCCTCCTCCGTCTTCGATACAGTCTGCGTAAGTCAAAATGCAGTCACGTGTGACGCTATTAGGACCAAATCTTTTGATGGTATACAGGTTCAACCACTTAATACTTGCACCGCAAATATTGCGGAAACGGAAAGTGCGATTGATGTGCGGTTTTCACAGAATGGATTGGTAGTCAGGGGCTCGTAATTTTAGCCAACAGAGATTGTTTGAATAAAAAATATACTTTCTACGTAATATTACATACAGGTTTTTTTTAAATGGAACACTGGCTGTTCCTATCAAGCTGGAAGGTTTGACACTAGCTGTGTACAAAGAATTTTGAATGACATTTTTATCACGTTTAGTTTGGCAGCTACAAACGTTTAAAGTTTCGGTGGCGGAAGCTGCGATAGCGTAGCTGACTGGCCGAGTGGCTAGCCCCTGGAGCACGGCCCATTGTCTCATGACCATGTAAGGTTTCTGCTATATTGCACACTTCCTACAGTTTGATAGCCAACATTACGGACAAAAACCTGAGAAACCTCAAACGAAACTTTACCACAGCACATGTAAAATATCACATTTTCACGTTCAGTTTAATACACTATTAGTAGAACACGTTTAAGAAATAGTATGTTGATTTAAAAGGAACTTTGGCTGCCCTTTTACGTAATTTTCAATTTTTTGATACTTTCGTAAATAATAGCTGCAAATACTAAAAATGCATTACACTTAGTTACAGAATATGCTGAGCTTATATAGATACTAATTTGATAGAAACAACAACATTACCTGTTATAACTATTTCACATATTGATTACATATGTACCTTTTGTTTAAATAAATTAGGGCAGGCTATGTTTTATATATCACTGGATTCTAAATTAAATACTGATCATTTTTCACATACTAAAATTAATAATCCTTTCGGTACTAAGAAACTAGCTTAGAAATAGACAAAACCACGACGACTTTACACAAATCCGTATGTATATAAAATTAGACCACAAATTTAAATACATTAAAATTACGTGTCTCAATAATAGTACACCTACATAATATTGCCAATACAGATGAGTATGCACTTTAAAAAACACAAAATAATGTAAATAATTTGAGCAAGTTTAAACTGAATCAGAACATGACTTATTTTGCATACCACATTAAATACAAATTTCCTGAAACAAGTACACAAACTAAACTAAATAGTAGTAATGTAAATGTAATATTTCAAGTTGAACATTTTGACGTATTTCAAGTACTCCTGTAATAGTTATTTAATAACGGCATAACATAGTATTTCATATTATTATGTAGTTCCGTTGTAGAGAAGCCATGATTTGTCGCTCTGTTCATAGCTACAAACCTTTAAACATCTGTGATCTGCTGCTGAATATTTCTAACATAATATTGCACAACTAAATAAATTTGTTTCCTTCACAATGGAACTATCATCAAGAATGTCTGATTATTTAACTGAATCTCCTGAAACATATTCAACTATTTTGCTGAATGCTGAGCAACGACGCTCTAGTCCGTCTTCAAGAACCAAGATAAGTAAAATATTTATGTTTTATCTTCCCGATTTGAAGTTAAGTGGTTTGCTATCACTCTGTTTAAATGAAATATGTATCCGTTATGTAGGAAAGTTCAATTTCAACAGTTAAATCCACATTCCAGAAGAGGTGTTGTTAGAACCACCAGCCAGTAAGCTACGCTGTCGTAGCCTCCGCCCCCAAAACTTTGGTTGTTAGCTGCCAAACTAAACGTGATAAAAATGTCATTCAATATTCTTTGTACAAAGCTGGTGTAAAAGATTCCAGTACATGATAGAAACAACCATTGTTCCATTTGAAAAATTGTGTTTGCATACAATTTGGGTATTTTTAAATCTGTTTATTGGCTAACGATACGAGTCCTCCACTATCAATCCATTCTGTGAAAACCGCACGTCAATCGCAACTCTCCGTTTCCGTAGTATTTGCGATGCAAGTGTCAGGTGATTCACCCCAATGAGCTATATAAACTACATATAGAGGCTATCTCTGGGTTAACAGCGCTCTTTGTGGCAGCAACCACGAACTGTGGCAGACAATTTTTTCCAACGTCTACTGCGCTGAATACAAAAGTTAGGCCGATGCTATTGACGTGTTTTGGTTTCACATGTTATGTATCGTAGTAAGCTCCAAAGGTTATTTATTAAGCTGAAATCGTTCACAGTATGCGCAGCATATCAATGTACGAATCTCGCTGATAAGACTGTTGGAATATCGTATTTCCAGTTAGTATTTGTGTTTTCGTTTTTAAACATTTCGTATACTCGTCTTTCGTCCTACTAAATTTCTGCATACAATAGTCTTACTGTAACTGAAGTAAGCTGTAATATTTTAATTTTTCCTTTGAAAAATGACGAACTTACAAAACGATGGTTAGCCAATATGAGCCGAGATAAGTGGAAACCTTCAGCATGCAGTTGCATTTGTTTATCGAATTTTGAGAAGAAATACATTTATGCAACAAATGATATAAAGCGGCTTCTGGCTAATGCAATTCCGACGATGTTTTCGTTCTCTGTACATCTTCAAACAGCGAAAACACCGGCAAGGAGATCTCAAAAAAATCAGATGGCTGAATCAGCTTCCTTTGAAGATATATCATGTAGCCATGTGGCTATATCATGTAGCTCTTATTTCCTATTGCAAATCATGATTTAAGTCATTCAGAGAGCAGTAGACCTATTCATCGTGACCATGACTATGTGACAGAATACGAAATGCTGACATATATATATATATCTGGAAGTGTTTAGATTGCTTGGAAGTTCTTCTTGCTCCTAAAAATGAGAATCAAGCAGGATTAATAGGATAGGGAATAAAAAAAAAAAAAAAAAAAAAAAAAAAAAAAAAAAAAAAAAAAAAAAAAAAAAAAAGCCTGTTCAAACCCTCAAGATCTTGTAGAAAAAATTTTCTTTCGCAAATTTATGTTGATGTATTTAGAATTTTGGAAAACAGGCCAACTTTATCAACTACGAGCACTTAATAGTATCCTTGCAATTTTGAGAGGAATCTCATTACTACAGCCTAATAAAGCTGTTATTAAAACACTACTTCAGTTGTAGAATACATCATTTATGTAAAGCCAGATCTGTGCAGCGAAGAGGTAAGCAGATTAGGGAAATGTACACGAAATTAAGACTGTTTAAAGGACAGTGAAAAGGCGTGGGTGTGTTTTTCATTGAGATGATTAGCCGATGTAGTGTATGTGCCATTTGTAATTAAGATTTCCGATTTGCCTGCCACACACTTGTTTTCTATCATTTATTTTTATATCCAAGCTAATATGGATAAAGGATAAGAATAAGCAGGTAGAGAATGGTTTGTTAGGTCATTGCACAAAGTGAAAGTGACACGATTCAGTGCTATAGGAGACCACTGGTTACGCCTACGTGACGCTGTAAAATATGGCGGCCGAGCTTTCAAAATGTTTAAATGTTTGTAAATCTATCGGACCAAACTGCGTGGGTCATCAGTCCGTGCTTAAAAACTATTAAGTAGTTTTTAAGCACGGACTGATGACCCACGCAGTAAACTAACCTAAGCACAATGTCCCATGGAGGACTCTAACCTCCACGGCGAGCAACCGCGCGCTCCGCAGCAAGACGCTTTAGACCGCTCGGCTACTCCATCGCGTTTCCGAGCTTTCAATTTGCTATTAGTATGGCAGCACCTTAGCCAGTCTATGTTGTTTATACTAAAGCTCTGTATAGGGAAAGTATGGCCATCCTTTTCCGCGCCGCTTGCCGCCGTCCGCGGTTCTTGATTGGCTGAAATCGCGTCACGTGATTCTTTTCGCCATCTTGGTCCTATACGTTGCTTGGTTACCGTATTAAGTCTTATGAATATTCGTATGTTTGGGTTTGAATAATGCCACAGTGTACTTTCGTGTGTTCTTAAGAAGCCAAGAAGGAAAGTAAACATTGTAGTACTTTAATTCGATATCAGAAATGCAGGAAGATGAACAGTCTGACAAAAGGCATCAGAGAAAACTAGGAGCCCAGAAGCGACCTTCGGTTCTTTTGCTATGGTGATTTTAATTCATAATGTAAATTAATGGATTAAAGATTCACTGACGAATGAATCACGCAACAGATACCTATATATTTCTTAACTCTAATAAATTTGTGAAGAAAATTCCTTCATAATGTTGTGAGGTTAAATTATTCACGCGTCGTTCGTTTTATCTGCGGTAGTTATCGAAAACACAAATTTTTGACATGTTATTGAGACAAGTAGATTTTCGTATATATATGAAATTAATATACATTTCCGGAAGCAAGCTTTTCTCATTTCTTTACATGTGTTAAGTGTATCATTACAGGAAACAAAGAATTAAAACGAGACAAATATTAATCCAAAACTAATTAGCGTTGTAAAGGCGCCTTTAATATTTGATTTTGGTATAAGTCGTGTAGTGGGTATTCTGTAGTATTTTTCGTAGTTCATGTAAGATAAAAGTATATAATACGCAAGAAAATACTCACTAGACTTATTCATAATCTAAGTTGTTTTCTTAGTTTACACATTGCCCCAATGACAGTATTTTCCCGATCTGTTGGAATAGCTGGCTACGGTGCAGTTCAGTCTGAGTTTACAGTTGAACTCTGATGTGGAGCCACAAACCAGTTTTCTCAGAATCGGATGACAAGTACTTCGTAGAGCCGCCAAGTCCGCATAGACAGAACTGCGCGCACCTTGCGCGTCTGTCCGTCGGATATGATACCCTGTATCTCGAGAATGAAAAGAGTTATCGTTCTGCTCTGAAGCTTAAATAAAATTTCGATATCTTACCTACATTTCGTCCGCAGCATTGTATGTGCTAAATGCAACCATACGCAAAGTCTACGCAATGCGTTTTTTCCTCTGCAAACTCTTCCAAATTTTGCGCCGTACTTTACTTAATTTGATGTAGCACGGAAACTATCAGTAATAATGAATAGAAAATCAGATCAGTATCGAGCGAATGTATCACCATATATTTGTGAAAAAATGAAAATTTTTCATTGAATAGTATTCTCAAAATTGATAAGTATTGTTAAACGCTGGAAACGTAGCGGTCGGTGTGAATGCAGCAGCGGAATTAGGCCCAGCTTGGCCGACGCTGGCAAGCAGGCCATACTTTCCCTATACAGAGCTTTAGTTTATATAGGTCGTTGATTTACCCTGGCTGGCCGCGGTGGCCGAGGGGTGTGAGGCGCTCCAGTCACGGTCTGCACCGCCACTACTGTCGGGGGGGTTCGAATCCCCCCTCGGGCATGGATATTTGTGCCGTCGTAGTCCGTAAGTAGTCCGTAAGTAGTCCGTAAGTAGTCCGTAAGTAGTCCGTAAGTAGTCCGTAAGTAGTCCGTAAGTAGTCCGTAAGTAGTCCGTAAGTAGTCCGTAAGTAGTCCGTAAGTAGTCCGTAAGTAGTCCGTAAGTAGTCCGTAAGTAGTCCGTAAGTAGTCCGTAAGTAGTCCGTAAGTAGTCCGTAAGTAGTCCGTAAGTAGTCCGTAAGTAGTCCGTAAGTAGTCCGTAAGTAGTCCGTAAGTAGTCCGTAAGTAGTCCGTAAGTAGTCCGTAAGTAGTCCGTAAGTAGTCCGTAAGTAGTCCGTAAGTTTAGGGACTGATGACCCCGTAGTTAAGTCCCATAGACTTTACAAACATTTGAAACATTTTTTGATTCACCCTGTACGGTCCTGTGTTCATCGCCGGGCGCGCCTGCGCTGTTGCCTACCTGCAGGTGTGGTGGACACAGGCCGGCCACGTGCGCGGCTGCGCTGGTGGCGATGGCCTGTCTGCGGCAGACGCCACGTGCCGGCCACGTGCTGAGCCGGCTGCCACGCGTCTAGACTCCGTGTTTACCGACACACAGCTACATTGCGCGCGTGCTACTGTACTCGGCCGGTTCCTCTCGGTATTCGACTTTCCAGTATGCTCTACGACAGAGCTTTCCAAACTCGGTGTCGCGACACCCTGGGGAGTCACATAGCAAGGCTAGTCTACACGACGACGCTAGGTTGCGACACTCGTTGCATGAAATCAATTGCGCGCAATTGGTTTCGTGTATGCCTGTAGACACGCCGCCAATACCATACAGTTCAGTTTCGTCGTTTTGTGAGTGCCGTACTCGCTGTAGAATGAATGTTTTGGAAGCAGTTGCGGCGGGGCTATTGCTTCTCTGTGTGAAGTCTCTGCATAAGACTAAACATAAAGAGAATAAGAAACTTGTTTAGGATTCGTGACTGGAATTAAAAAGAAAGAAGTCAGCTCGGTTGCTCAGCGACCTTGCTGCAAGAAATTGTGAATGAAGACCCTAGAATTTATTTTAAACAACTTAAAATGTCAACAGAGCAGTTCATGTTCCTTTTAAACAGAATTAGTAATGCAATAAAGAAACAAGATACTGTTCAGGGTGAAACATTGTTACCAGAACTGAAATTAACTTCATTGCATTTCGTTTCTTGTTGTGTAAATGTTCGCATCTACAGTACCTGCGCCGTGTTCCATAATTGCCATAGTTAGTTTGTATAGATATTTCTAAAGGAATGTATTTTAATCTAAAATTCATTAAGCGTCAACCCATCAATATGTAATTCACGAATGATTGCTTGAAAAGCACCAAAACGCAGCTGCTTATTCCTGAGATTTTCATCGTTTAACTGGCACAAACACCTATGTATCGCATATATCCTCAATAACCTAATTATTTCTTCCATTCACCCCTTTATGTTGTATTTGTTTTCTGTATTGGTTATAACCTAACCCAAAAACACGCGCAATCAGTTTCGACAAAGTTGGAAGGTGACGAAACTGTTTAGTTTCGCCAACGAGTTGCGCGAACGGCTGCCGCGCATGCGCACTGGCCAGTAGAGCAGTTTCATGAAACCTAATGTCGTCAGTGTAAACTAGCCAGTAGTATCAATGGTGTCGCGAGACTAACAAATGTAGACTCTAAAGAAGAAAACTTGTCATTAAATAACAATATCCTTCTCTTCGTACTATCCTGAAGACTCGCCTGCAGCTAATCATCCTTCTCTTCATTCAGTGCACCACAGATCACGTATTAAAGGAATGATCAGTGCACATTAATTGCGTGCTCAGCCGCTAGGCGGCAGCTCTTCAGCAGCAGTAGTCACTTAGGGTTCGTTCAAGCAGCTGTTTGCTGCCAGATCCCAGCAAACTGCGCATGCGAAAAGCTGCTGCTGATACTCGATAACAGCTCTTCCCGTGCGCAGTTTGCTGGAACTCGCAGGTGCTTGAACGAACCTTCACTGTAGTCTGCTTTCCTTCTCCAAGAGCTGCACCAGAGCGTTTTTAATGGATGTATCAAAGCCACGTCACCCTCGGTAGCGTTTCTTACAATTAAATGTCACTCAATGACACAGTGACTGTAAAAGCTGTCACATTTTAAAATCTGTGAGAATTGTCCACTGACTAAAGCTATTCAGTGGCGATGTTTAGTATGGAGTACGGCTGGGTGATTAACGGAGAGTAGTATTTTATATGCAGTGATCGTTGGTTCGAACCCTGGTAGGCGTTAACATTTTTTCCTCTGTTTCCTGTATGTAACAGATTCTGCGACCAGAAATGACATTCATATCCTTGCTTGTCGCAAGTATTTACCCATTTTTCCGAATATGTCTGGACTTCCGAGGTGGTGGTGAAGCAAGAACGTAACAATAGAACTTAAATAATAATTCATCACTTGTCATAAAAACATCCCCTTTATTTATGAAAATGTGATAATATTGAACTGAAAGGGAACAGCCAGTGCGCTGTCCAGTTTCCAGCTAATTTCCAGATGCCGTTTGTAATCGATCCATCAAAACCGTATCTGGCCCTGACATGTACACACGACAGTGAAAAACGGTTTACAAAATTCAGTTTTCGGAAGTTGGGTCGCATGCAGAAGAAACAAGTACAGTATTACTGTATGAGTTAGCTATTGTTGTCTGCGGTGTTACTCTGTTGTACATATCCGTAGTTCCTAATGTTTCCTTGTCTTGCGATGAGTGTACGTAATTGCTGCAATCAGGATCAACATTATACATGTCAATGCGGACGAGAATTTTAGTTTCGTTTACAAACTACATTCAAGCGATGCTGTATTTCCGCCCCCTCACCCCCCGAAATAACCATCTAAATTCTACCATATGTATTTGAGTTAGTGAAAGAGTGTCGCGCAAAACTAAGCTATAAAAGGGTGTCGCCATGAGGGAAAGTTTGGAAAGCACTGCTCTAGGAGTTGCAGATTTGTTACCACTCTTAATTTTATTACCTTACCTCTTTTTATCCTACGACAGTAGGAAAATGAAAAATATTTCGTGCAAATTGTCACACCGAGCTACAAACAAATTCGTTTTCGTATGTTCCTATGTCAATAAATAACAATGAAATTTAATGAAAAAATTTGGAAATATGAACTGGACTTTTGGGAGTGCGCTGACATTGGCCAAGGGGACAGAGAGGCAACAGGGCAAAACATGCTAGTGTTACAGGTAGTTATCCGCTCACGAGAAGGCGAGCCATGCGTCGTCTAGCGACCGTCTGCATGACACTGCGAGCAATGACAGCGCTCACGTCTCTAGTACCGTTTTCGCTGGCCGGTATTATGTATCGTGGCTAGTTGGTGTATGGAAAGGAACTAGGGCTGCACTACTGTACATGCATGTTTTATAATTTGGATTTTGTGTGCCAGATTTAGTTTGAAGAAAAGAGTACACAGATGAAGATTACAAAATACAACTACACAGCTATGTTTCAGTTAATACAGACGAATACAATACAGCTATACAAATGGAAACTAACCAAAGCACATGACCAGAATCTGCCATGACGTTTTAGGTGTATGCATTGAGGGGTTTAACTGGAGAAACACATTCAAGACGTGCTGAAACGTTTGTGTTGACCTACTTATGCTACTAGGGTAATTGCAAATTTTTGTGATATACATCTCAGTACATTAGCTTACTAAGCCTATTTTCATTCTCTGCTTTCGTATGGCATCGTTTTCTGGGGTAATTCATCATTGAGTAAAAAGTATTCATTTCACAAAAGCGTGTGATCAGAATAATAGCCGGAGCCCATCCAAGATCATCCTGCAGACACTTATTTAAAGAGCTATGGATCTTCAGTGTATTTATCCACTTATGAAATTTGTTATTACCAATTCCACCGAATTCAAAAGCAATATCAGTGTACATGACTACAACACTAAGAGAAAGAACAATCTTCATTATTCAAGGTTAAATCTAGCTTTGGCACAGAAAGGGGGGTGAATTATGCTGCCACAAAAGTCTTTGGTCACCTACCAAACAGCATCAATAGCCTGACAGATAGCCAACTAGCATTTAAAAATAAATTAAAAGAATTTCTGAATGGCAATTCCCTCTACACTATAGATGAATTTAGTGATATGAATTAGTAAATTTGAAAAAATAAAAATAAATATATAAATTTCAAAAAATTTGTTATGTAATATTTAGTACAAAGTAATATTTTGTAAAGTCACCTTTCCATTAACCTGACACGTTCCAAATTATGAAGTGTCGTATTCATGATCTATGGAACAAGTACTAATATAATCTATTAAGTACTGTTCGAAATGACGACCACAATGTGTGTGGCAAAGTTGAACTCTTCGCAGGAAGGATTGCTGATCACGATCCATCATGTCTATCTCTTTGCGTAATATCACAGGCATGTTGTATTCTGCGTTGAAGGTTGTTGACAACAACAACCTCTCCTTTATAGATTACCGACTTCAGATGGCCCCACAAAAATAAATCCAGTGGATTCAGATCGGCAGTCTTGCTGGCCATGCTGCAGGGCCTCCACGACCCATCTATTTCGAAGGAAAGGCATTATCCAGGTGGCGCATCACTGTGCTGCTAAAGTGAGCGGGGGTACCATACAGATTCGTACGAGAAGTAAAACTGAAGTCTTCAAACATTTCCGGTAATGTAGCGTCCAGGAACCGCAGATACCGCTCTCCTGTAAGCCTTTGTAGTAGCATATCTGGCCCTATGACTGAAGACCCGAAGAGATTTTGGTCATATGTTAAATATACTAGGACAAGACACAAACGATACCCTCACCACGTGATAGTAATGGCGATCATGCTGATGACAGCGCTACTAAAGCAGAGTTACTAAACATAGCTTTTAGAAACTCATTCACCAAAGACGACGAATCCAATATTCCCGATTTCGAATTACGAACAGAGGCCGTAATGAGTAGATATCATCCGAGTAGTGCAGCAACTAAAATCACTTAACAAGAACAAGTCTTCTGGTCCGGACCGTATACCCATTAGATTTCTATCTGATTATGCTGAAGCGATAGCTCCTTACTTAACAGCCATATACAACCGCTCTCATAGAAGTATCTGTACCAAAAGATTGGGAAGTTGCACAGGTCACACCTATATTCAAGAAAGGCAGTAGGAGTAACCCACTAAACTACAGGCCTATTTTATTGCCGGCAATTTGTAGCAGTGTTTTGGAACATATCCTGTATTCAAATATTATGAATTATCCCGAACAGAACGATCTATTGACCCAAATATCGTTCATGTGGAACACAACTAGCTCTTTATTCACACGGAGTGATGGGCGCTATCGACAAGGGTTCGCAAATCGATTCCGTATTTCTTGATTTCCAGAAGGCTTTTGACACCGTACCTCACAAACGGCTTTTAATCAAATTGCGTGGTTATGGTACATCGCCCCAAATTTGCGATTGGATAGGGGATTTCCTGTCAGAGAGGACAAAGTTCGTAGTAATCGGTGGTAAGGCATCGACTAAAACAGGTGATATCGGGCGTTCCACAGGGTAGTGTTACTGGTCCTCTGCTGTTCCTTATTTACATAAACGATTTCGGGGAAAATCTAAGTAGCTTTCTTAGGTTGTTTGCAGAAGACGCCGTCATTCCGTCATTTACCGTGTAGTAAAATCATCTGAAGATCAAAAACTGCATAACGATCTGAATAAGATATCAGTATGGTGTAAAAATTGGCAATTGACTCTAAATAATGAGAAGTGTGAAGTCATCCACATGAGTACGAAAAGAAATCCGTTAAACTTTGTTTACAAGATAAATCAAAAGTGACGGCCGTAAACTCCACAAAATACCTAGGAATTACTATTACTTCACACTTAAATTGGAAAGAACACGTAGATAATATGTCGTGGGAAAGGCGAACCAGAGACCGTTTTATTGGCAGAACCCTTAAAACATGCAACAGAACTGCTAAAGAAACTGCATACACTACGCTTGTCCGTCCATTTTTGGAGTATTGCTGTGGGATCCATATCAGGTGGGTTTGACGGAGGACAACGAAAGAGTCCAAAGAAGGGCAGCTCGTTTCGTATTGTCACGATACAGGGGAGACAGCATTACGGAAACGATACTGGATCTGAGATGGTAATCATTACAACAACGCCGCTTATCGCTGCGGCGTGGGCTACTTACGAAACTCCAATCGCAAACATTCTCCTCCGAATGCAAAAATATATTGTTGACTCCTACTTACAAAGGTAGAAATGACCATCAGAATAAAATACGAGAAATCAGAGCTCGAACGGATACAGGTGTTCTTTCTTCCCGCGCGCTATTCGAGAATGGAATGGGAGATATATAGTATAATGGTGGTTCGGTGAATCCTCTGCCAGGCACTTAAATGTGATTTGCAGAGTATCCCATGTAGATGTAGATCAATAATACCACACCAGATATTTACACATCATTGTTGGTACCCTCGTATCACTGTGCTGTGGGGGCTTTCTTCCGACCACTCGTGCCACTTTTTGTGCATTCACTATACCTTCCTTCATGAAATAGGCTTCGCCGTGCGTCTGACTTCGTAGGATAAAGTTACAGAAATCCAACCTCCACTAGTAGTTTTCCGCCAATACTGCCTGCACCTTTATGAGAAAGGGATAGTAATGGTTCCTATGGAGTACTCTTGACATTCCGACCGCAGTGGCGAGACCTGGTGCCTATTGTTCTTCGGTCCTCCGCAACAGTTTGTGACACTTTCTTCGTCAACCGCACTGTACGTCGATAGTCGGCCACGACTACTAAGTCCTACACATGCACCATACTCCCTCAAGCGCCTGTCCACGGAGTAGAACGTTTTTGCGGATGTAAGGCGCCGGCTCGGAAACCTCTCGTGATACAGCTGCCTTGCAATTTATCTTATGTAGTTCGCGAACGAACGAGTTCGGAAGAGCGTTCCCACACGCGAACTACACAAACTAGTTCGCAGATCCCTCGCCTTTTAGTTCGTCCGAAGACTAAAGGGGAACAGCGAGAGGACGCGAGAGCGCGCAGCATCGCGTGATTTGTAGCTAATGTTCCTTCAATGACCTATTAAATACATAAAGAAATCAATTTTAAAAATGAAACACTACGAGTACTCTGTGTGCACAGTAGTTCAATATCATTGTGCAAATAACTGGTTTATTTGCTTAAGTATTTGATGTCTAATTGCCCAAAAATACGGGTAATAGCCACACGCTTGGGCAACACTGATTATATAAAGAAGCTGTCATAACAAAAGAAAGAGCTCTTTTAGTAAGGGCCGCGAACTAAAAGGAGAGCTACCGGTCGCGGTGGCCGAGGCGCTCCAGTCACGATCTGCACGGCCACTACGGTCGGGGGCATCGAATTCCTCCCTCTGGCATGGATATTTGTGCCGCTTAGTATTAGTTATTTCATATGTAGTTTGTAAGTTTAGCGACTGATGACCCCGTAGTAGTAGTAGTAGTAAAGTCCCATAAGCTCAAATACATGCGCTACCGGTCGCAAACTAATACATGCGCTACCGGTCGCAAACTAATACATGCGCTACCGGTCGCAAACTAATATGCCAAATGTACCTCGCTTCTTAGTTCGCTGGATTCTTTTCCGATGACCGACCGGCAATAGCGAGAGGGCGCGTAGCGGAATTAAAAATCACGTGATTGCCTTCTGCTGATGAGAGCCATTTCGAGGTGAGCGTCTGCCTGCTAGATTACATAGCTCAGTGCTACAAAATTTCTGCTTTGAAGTATTCTGTACTCTGCAATATCTGACTAATAAATTTCATAATGCCAAGATATAGAAATAACTCTTAACTTAAACGCGAGAAATTATCCACAAACTGTCTTTTGGTTTGCGTGATATCGTTAGTGGCTCACGCAGCAAGCGTATGAAGCAGCTAGGTGGGGGAACTTCTCCCTTCACCTGCATGCGCAGACCACGCCGCTCAGCCGCCAGCGGACGACCCAAAAGAATCGAACCAAAAGAATCGAACCAAAAGAATCGAACCAAAAGAATCGAACCAAAAGAATCGAACCAAAAGAATCGAACCAAAAGAATCGAACCAAAAGAATCGAACCAAAAGAATCGAACCAAAAGAATCGAACCAAAAGAATCGAACTAGTTCGCGGTAGAGCCGCGAACTGAAGTGTGCGCTTCCGATCGCGAACTGTTTTGCTTTACTCTACTTGCAAGATCAGCTCTTCCTTGTGCAAGACCGTAGGTGAGGTGGAGTTCGGCGTATTCCTCGTTTGCGAAACTTGCCACGGTACTGTAGCAAAACTGCGACGCGGCCGCTAGCAACTGTCGACACGGCGAGTATCGGGCAGAGTGAGTAGCGCAGAGTTCTTGTAAACACGTCATGCACGTCGCAGATGTACTTCCGCCGTTGACTACTCTTTCCGCTTACAGGACTAACATTCCCTGACATGAGACAGTACACTCCGTTACCGCCGGTAACATCTGATACACAAGTTCTGGGACAATTTCACATACATTACGATGGGATTTGTTCTTTCTCGTATCTTTCAAACGATGGCAGATTCAAATCAGCTCAGTGTGTCATGTGCTGTATCTATGAGTGAATCACATGTCGTGAACTTGAGGCTCGTCGGTATCTCGTTAAATGGTTAACAGGTGTTTTTGCCGGCCGCAGTGGCCAAGCGGTCTGCACGGCCGCTGCGGTCGGGGGTTGAATGCCCCCTCGGACATGGATGTGTGTGCCGTCTTTAGTATAAGCTAGTTCATAATTAGTAAGTTTAGGGATTGATGACCCCGTAGTTAAGTCTCATAAGCTATACAAACATTTGAACCTATTTAGATTTGAAAAATTGTTTAGACAAGAAGAGGAAGGCTTTTGAATGGTGGTGCTACAGGAGAATGTTGCAGATTAGGTGGGTAGATCGCGTAACTAGTTAAGAGGTACTGAACAGAATCGGGGAGAAAAGGAGTTATTGGCATACCTTGACTAAAAGGAGTGATCGATTGGTAGGACAGAACACGTTCTTAGACATTAAGAAATCGTAAATTTATCATTGCAGGAAAGCATGTGGAGGTAAAATCTCAGAGGGAGATTATGAGACAAACATAGTAAGCAGATTCAGATGAATGTGGGTTGTCGTTACGAGGAGATGAAGAGGTTTGCTCAGAATAGTGTAGGACGGAGACCTGCGTCAAACCAGTCTCCGGACTGATGACCACAGCTGCACATAAACCCCAAGAAAACAGTTAAAACAGTAGAATATCGTACCGTATCTCAAATTACAGTTGTAACCAATATCTGAATTAAGTACGTTACCATACGTATATTGTGTATGATCTCAGATATCTCCTAATTGTTTTCAGGAGTGTACGTAAATCCCTGTCAGTGACTTTCCTCGTAAAACTTTTCGTCCATTAACGCAACACTTTGTTCTTCAAATGTTTGTTAAGCGTATGGGACTTAACTACGGGGTCATCAGTCCCTAAACTTACAAACCACTTATGAACTAGCTAATAATAAGGCACAAATATCCATGGCCGAGGGGGGATTCGAGCCCCCGACCGTAGTGGCTGTGGAGACCGTGACTGGCGCGCCTCAGTCCCCTTGGAAACCGCGGTCGGCACATTTCTCTTCCCAATGAATTGAAGCCCTTTGGAAAACTTAACTGAATTTCATTGTCAGATACGTACGCCCACTTTTCTGCTTTAACTCGGCGAAAAGTTCCTATCGAATTTAATTTAAAGTCTGGAATTCCTTGCGCTATGCCAATATTGGTTTCTGTCGACTACCTGCGAGCTCTTAGGAAAGCAATCGACAAATTGTTAACTCCCGGATACAGAAGCACCGCTCTTGTACTGTGAAGAACTGAGTTACCGGGATAAGTCATTCATTTTACACGCTAAACGAGATACGACAGATGCAGTCACGGGGAAATCTTAACTTCTCATGTAAACATTTCGTTATGTTCCTTGAAATTTTAGAAATTTTACTGCAGAAACAAATTATCTTGTAAAACAGACAAGATCGCTTGTAATGTTTATTCAGACGACCAGTTTCGGCATATGAAACTGCCCCTCACCGGATCTTCACTTCATGCATGACATCACAAAGACAAGCTTTTAAAAACATTCTCAACCAGCAACATTATTGTTGGATTATCATAATACAAATAAAATATCAGTTCTCTTTTGTCTTTGTATTAGCGGAAAACTCGGCTTTGTTCGGGTATTTATTTCTGCCATTTTTCAGATATGTATTTATTTGTACTGTATGTGTGTAAAATCTCTTGGAATACAGTTAGTAGTTAAGAAGTAATAGATTAAAACTGTGTGATGGGGCGGTTTTCCATGAATGATTCTGTTTATTCACTCTTGTCTCGTGAGCCACGTGTCGTACTGTGATACAATTTAGAAGCTACATTCAACTATGTGTATTCTTCCTGTAAAATTTCCTGCGGCTACAATTTGTAGTGTAGAAATTATAAATTGTAACGTCATACCAAATGCCGAGCTTTTCTCCATCAACCGCGGAAAAGTAGTAAGCGAGAAACTTTTCCTTTCATCATTTTGCTGTAGTTGTCAGCGAGAAAAAGTGTAATAAAGGATTGAAATTATGTTTAAAGTTTGTTGCGAATCGCTAAGTACTGTCATTCTCATACAGTGTATTTCGAAAGTCTCGCATTATATGGCATTTTTTGCGATTTCTATTGGTTACGACGTAATATCTTTTGAATCATGTGCCGTATGTGAGTCTTAACCATATAGCAATTGTTACCTCACGGTAAGGAGTGTGTGTACCAAATTTGGTTGAAATCAGTCCAATGGTTTAGGAGAAAATGGGCAGCATTGTCGCAAAATGCAGTTTTTCGCGGATTTCATTGTTTATGACGTAATATCTTGCGAACTATATATCATATGTGATTCTTACATTTATGGTGACCGTCGTTATGGATTGAAGCTTAAGTCTACAAAATTTAATAAAGATTGGAACAAAACTGTAGATTTGTATGCAATACGTACAGACATACGGACACTGCTTTACATATTAGATGACATCGCATTAAAACATGATGGTTTCGATATTTTTATTATAAGAAGCCAACAATAATGATGGTGAATAAGTACCCTTTGAAAGGTTTGTGATGTGGGGCATGAAATGAAAGATCCAAAGATAG
Source organism: Locusta migratoria (assembly GCA_026315105.1). Taxonomy (NCBI): domain Eukaryota; kingdom Metazoa; phylum Arthropoda; class Insecta; order Orthoptera; family Acrididae; genus Locusta; species Locusta migratoria. The sequence continues at coordinate 106,109,511 of CM048745.1, read as the reverse complement.
CTGTTGACTTTGCCAAAACAACTCATCTGAAGAAAGATTACAATCGATCTTGGCGTTTTTCCATAATAAATTATTTGAAGAGATCGCCTTAGCCCCCTCCCCCACCCCCAAAATTACGATAAACTTATCTACATGTACTTGGATACTCTGCAAGTCACAATGAGGTGATGGCAGAGGGGTCGTCGAACACTTTCACGATATTTCTCTGTAGTTCCATTTTCTAATAGCTCGAGGGAAAAAGGAACACCTAAATCTTTCCGTTTTCATTCTGATTTATTTTATTGTGATGATCATGTCTCTCTATGTAGATGCGTGCTAACAATATATGTTCGCATTCTGAAAAAGTTCGTGAAAGAAATTTCGCAAACAGATCTCGTCGCAACAAATAACGCCTTTCTTTTTATGATTTCCACCCCAACTAGTGCATCATTTCCGTGACACTCTCGCTCTCCCTCCCCCCCCCCCCCCCCCGTATCACGATAATACAAAACAAGATGCCCTTCGAATTTCCTCTAAATCGTCAGTCCCACCTGGTGTGTATCCCCACAATGCGCAGTAATATTCCAAAATAGGACGCACAAGTGTGGTGTAGGCAGTTTCTTTAGTAGAACTATTGCATCTTCTGATTTTTCTGCCATTGAAATGTAGTCTTTGGTTCGCCTTCCCTACAATTTAAGTTATTCTTAATTGTTACTGCTAGGTAATTAGTACAAATGACGACTTTTAGGTTTGACTGATTTATCGTCTAACTGAAATTTAACGGATTTCTTTTAGTGGCCATATGGATGACCTCACATCTCATAATGGGTCTATTGGCAATTTTTGCACCTTGCTGATATATAAATCATTTTGCAGTTGTATTTGATCTTCTGGTGACTTTACTAACCGATAAGTGACAATTATCCGCGAACAACTTAAGAGGGCTACTCAGATTGTCTCCTAAATCGTTTATAAAAATAAGGAGCAGTAGGGGCTCTGTAACACTTCCCTATGGAACGCCAGATGTTAGTTATGTTCTATTCGATGAGTTTCCGACAGTTAAAACGTACTGTGTCCTTTGTGACAGAACATCACGAATCCAATCGCACAACTGTGACGATATTCCATAAGCACGTCATTTGATTACAAGACGCTTGTGAGATACAGGGTCAAAAGCCTTCCGGAAATATAAAAATACGGAATCTGATATACCTTGTCGATAGCCCTCAGCCCATCATGTGAGAAAAAATCGCACTGACGTGTTTACGGCCCACTTTAGATTTGTAGTTTTGTAAGTTTTTGCAAACATTTTGAACAAAAATAAAAATGTAAATATTAAAAATTTTATTCATAATAGTGTCTGAAACCCTTTAGGAATCACTGACCTTCAGCAACACAGTCAAACGCGTTGCCTACTACGCTACAGCTAACAGTTTTAAGCTGCGTTCTTTAATTTCATACTATTGATGGCCGTTGCTAACTGATGCTAATATGGAATTTTTAGACACTAGATTATCATTTATCGTACGAAAAACTGTGTGTTTTTGTTAATTCTTCAGCACGCCATTGATTTGAAATGACGTGTAAGGTACAATAAGAAAATCATCAAATACGCAACGCAAGATGGCGTATGCCAGGGACAGTTCTGGGCTAGGAATATCACGTGACTTCTGCGTACGGCTGGTTTTCATTAATTCAATGGAGGGTGTCAAAACTTATTTTTGCAAATATCTCTCAAACGATACGAGATATGAAAAACCATAAAAGAGCAAAGTTGTAGAGAATTTTCTCCTTTACAAATTCAGTTATTCAATTTTCGAGTCAGATGAATGGTTAAGCCGTCATTTTCATTTAAATTTCGAGCTGTCAAAAGACGATCGCAAAGGCCCACTTTTAGTGTTACTACCGTAACCTAAAGTGGGCCAAAAGAGCTAGCTGTGTTTCACAAGGATGATAATTTCTGAAGCCATGTTGACTATTGGTCAATAATTCGTTCTCTTCAAGACAGTTCATAATATAATGATAAAGGTCTGTAAATCTGCGGATCACACCTGTTGCCGTTCTTGAATATTGGAGTGACCTATGAAAGTTTCCAGTCTTTGGGTACAGAACGTTCGCTGAGGGAGCGGTTGTTATAGAATCTCTTAAATTAAATACGACCTGTATAACATGCGCGGCGGAAAACGATTCATTCTAAGGAACAAACACCAACGCAATTATGAAACATCTAGAGTATGATTACATCAGTCGTCTTGGACGAGTGACGTCGTACCGGTACAAATGAAACAATACACGCGAGATTTAAAATTGGTGTCCAACATTTGTAAGAAATTTCAATTGCAACGAAATTTAATCACGAATTAGAAAATCGCAGTTAATAATATGCAACTGGAAAACAGGAAAATGGGGTTCTTGGTGGGGAGATACTAACCTGTAGTGTAAGAATCTCAGAATCGTAATGGCGAAATATTCTGTAGGAAACGCAACAGACAAAAATAGGTCGCATTATATGTGCATTTTCAGCTTTTCGCGGCGTAATGAATATTCCATTAAATTTCTGGCGTGCAGCCGCGCAAATTCAATTCCTTCTGATTTGAATTGCATTCACGCTAGTATTAAATTTAGTATGGAAATAGGAGAGAATGGCCGCCTGCCATTTTTGAATGTCTTCGTCCGTCATAAAAATTGATGGCGCGTTATGACATGCATAATACGGCAATCCTATGGATACGAGTCCAAATTTACATGCCAGTAGCCGCCGTGAAGCTCCACAAACCTTAGGTGTCCTTAGGAAGGGCACACCGTATATCCCATAATGAGAACTTGGAATGAGAGATTACACACCTTAAGAACATTTTCACAGCGAACGGATATCAAGAGAGCATTCTACTTTCATATCAAGAACGCTTTTACCTTACTTGGGTGCTCTTTCCTCGAAGAGTAGCGACAAATGACACGTAATCATCATCAGCCGAAGGCTTGATAACTAGCCTGTTAAATTTGTGTTGCGGCCTTCTATGAGGATCGCAGCTTTAATCGGTTCTATGAAGGGTCATTCAAAGAACTACAGTGACTTTAAAATTTTAACATGGACCTCTTCTGGGATTCCGTTTTCAAGGAAGCAGTAGAGATAACTATTTCTCAGTTACTGGTACGCCTGCATATGAAAATTGTGCCGGGGCAGGGATTCGAAGCAGAGACCTATTGCTTCTGACCCTCAAAATATCTTTAAAAACACCTAGCACCAACAGAGACAGAAAAAGTTAAAAATCTACATTTAGAATAGTGCAGCATCACATAACGACGTTTGTTCTTTCGGAAACGTTCGTAAATAAAGACATAGCATTTCTTAATTGAGACGTTAGATTAGCAGGTAACTTAATAAACAGAGTAGATGATTTTAGTTTTAACAAGGCCTGGAATGCGGCAGTAACAAGTAGATTGCCTCAGAACACGGCCAACCTATTCGGCTGAAACCGTTAGATCGCTCTTGTGCAACCTAAAACGCGCCAGTGAATGGCGGTAAAACGCAGTGTTGTCTTGCTAGAAGTATCTGCAACCATGCCGACCACAGTTTTTGCAAAATGAAGGTCATTAGCCTTCAACCCGACGTCTCTTGCACGTTGATGTTACAAATAGCGCGTGATCAAAAACTCAGTATAAATTTGAAAACTTAATAAATCACGGAATAATGCAGACAAAGAGGTAAAAATTGACACATGCTTTTAATGACATGGCGTTATATTTAAAAAAAAAAAAAAAAAAAAAAAAAAAAAAAATCAAAAGTTGTCTGACAGATGGCGCTGGACAGAAAAACGTCAGTGACTGTGCTGAAAGATCGTGTATAAAAGTATCTAATGAGAGAGAGAGCATTAGATGCACCAGCAGTCGCAGCATGTTGACGTTACCTGAAAAGGCGATTTTATTGAAGCTGTGTTATCAGAATGGGAAATGTCATAGTTCAGCGTTACGAGCCTATCGCCATAGGATGGGGATTCGAATGGGTAGAGGTCCGTTGACAAATGCAGCTGTGGCGAGAATGATTTTGAAGTTCGAATCCACGGGTTGTTTAGACGATTGACCCCGTAGTGGCCCACCGTGCACAAGGCGTAATGCTGCTGAGACAGTTCAGGAAGAAATGGAGACTAGCGGATTCGTGGGAAGTCAGCGCTCGTGCAGTCGCACCAGCAACCCATACACTACTGTTTGGTTGGCACTTAGGCGTACCCTTCGATTCCATCCTTACAAAATCCATCGGCATCATGAACTATTTCCTAGCGATTTAGTGAAGCGGACGTTTCAAAAGATGGCGGAAGATGATTGGTTGAGTAACGTGTTGTGGACCGACGAAGCTCATTTCACGCTCAGAAGGTCTGTCAACGCCCACAACTGCAGTATTTGGGCTAGAACTGTCGTGGAAAAGTCACGGTATGATTGGATTTACCACATCTACCGTTATCGGGCCTTTTTCTTTGAGGAACTGCTTGATTCTGGTTTTGTAACTGCTACCGTGACGGGTGAGAGGTACGCCGATATGTTACAGAATCGCATCATCCCCATTCTGGTTGATTAACACCTGCTGGAACGTACGATTTTATGCAGGATGGCGCTCCACCCCATATTTCTAGACGCGTGAAAGATCTCTTGCGCGAGTCGTTTGGTGGTGATCGTGTGCTCAGCCGCCACTTTCGTCATGCTTGGCCTCCCAGGTCCCCACACCTCAGTCCTTGTGATTATTGGCTTTGGGGTTACCTGAAGTCAAGTTTTTCGTGATCGACCGACATCTCTAGGGATGCTGAAAGACAACATCCGACGCCAATGCCTCACCATAACACCGGGCATGCTTTACAGTGCTGTTCACAACATTATTCCTCGACTACAGCTATTGTTGAGGAATGATGGTGAACATATTGAGAATTTCCTGTAAAGATCATCATCTTAGCTTTGTCTTAATTTGTTATGCTAATTATAGCCTTTCTGATAAGATGAAGCGCCAAATTTTTTCTTGTTTCTATTGAAACCGCATGTCATTACAAGCATGTGTGTCAATTTTTACCTCTCTATCTACATTACTCCGTAATTTATTAAGTTTTCGTATTTATACTGACTTTTTGATCACCCGGTACAATGAAAATGTTGCCTTGCACGCCTGTAACTGTGACGACTGATTTGCGGACATAGGTTGCTATGTGAAATATGCTTATGACTCACTCTACCAGCCCTCAAGTGAATGTAGAAAATCATTCATTCCAGATAAATCCTGTATATGGTATGGAAATTTCCAATGGTTCAAACGAGAACAGAGATGTCAATGACAAGACAAACAGTTCATAACGTGAAGACGAGAAGAAAATAAAAATTTTGTTCAGCAATGGGATTTGAACCCAGGACCTGTCTAGTAGTCCAACAGCTTGAGCAAAGAACCACAACAAATTTACCGTGGGCGTTTCCTTGGTGTGGCATGTCATGCGTTTAGAGCAATGTTTATCAACTTTTTCGAATATGTGACCGGACCCCCCCCCCCCCCAATTCGAAGTAAAAATATTCCGACGAACTCCTCCCAAATAAATTTTCTGGCGACTCCACTCCTCACGAAACCTAACAAAACTGTCTCAGTGGAAACAAATGTAGTTTTATTTCTTTTACAACAAATTTATTTTAAATTTCTGGACGAAATTCATTTTGTGTATTTCTCGGGATGGAGAACATCCTATTTTAACAAGATTTCCGACAAAAATATATTTTGTATAACTGGTGTTTCGCATTTAAGACAAGATTCAGTACTGAACTACGCTCATTAAGATAGGGACCACTGTATAGACAATTTGTAAAGAGTTTTTCAGATTTACTTACTGCATCATGTTTTACCTTCGGATTGGCTCCTGAAATTAGTTTCAGGCTTTTCGGTTGAATCTAAAACCCCACTCTTTTCAAGGCATGAGGAATAGCATTTTTATTTCATGTTTTATAATAATAGTTTCTGAAATGTTAGTTAATATTGCTAGGATTCTGTTATTTTAATAACTTATTATTGTGGTTATGAATGCTGCAATAAGTGCGGCTTCTCCGATACGCCACTGTACCTGTGAGAATGTGTACCTGTTTTATTTTTAAGTGGATGTGCGAGGATCTAATGACTGTCTGAATGTGGGTGGTAATAGCTTGCTTTGCGTGGTTCTCTCTGGCTCAGAGTCGATAGTTAGTCGTTACCAACCCCTGCTGCCGATGTGACTCAAGAGGTTTCTACACCCTTTGGTTACAAGCCAGTCGAAGAGCCCTCTCCAGGGCGAGTCTCGTGATCTCTCCCCACCACCGCTGTTCTCGTGTGTTTTGCCAGTTTCCGGTAGCTTTCGTGCTTCCTGGCCTCTTGGTGGGCACTTTGTGCTGGGATTGTGGTGAGGTAAGGTTGGTTCTCCTCTTGCGTCCACGGAGATGGTAGCGATTCGTTGTCTAGCATGTTTAACTTAGACTCTTGAACTTAGATTCATTTTTCGGATTTTTTTTTTCGTGAGCGGAAAAGGTTCTAGTTTTTCAGTCCAGTGATTGCCAACAGTTAAACGCGGTGTATGTGTTACTAGTTGCAGTTTGATAACGGCCTGGTATATTCAAACCTTTTGTGATTATGTGGCGGTGTGTGAACTCGCCTTTTTTTTCTAGCTTTGTGGGGCCCGATTTCTCACTGACGATACGTTCATTTTTGTACAGTACATGTAAAATCTTATCGTTTCCTTCTGTGAGTGATATGTGTTCCATGTGGTTGGTTCTTAAAACAAAGCCTTCAGCTTCCACTATTGTTTGTTCGATGCCTATCAGGCAAGCGACTATGCATGTATCCTCCCGATTTCCGCTAACATTTCTCGATCTTCTCTCCCCACCTATTTTAATTTTGCTGTTTCTTCTCCGAGCTTGTATGCGCTTAATCTATCAGTAATTCTCTGAGCGTTGTACAAGCTCCTTCAGTAGCTTGTTTATGAAATTGTATGTATTTCTAAGGATTGCATGCAATAGTTTTTATTCTCACTTTTCCGTCTTTGTAATTATTTCACTTTTCCGGGGTTTGAGACTGGATTTCTTTCGTCTCTGTGAACGCTCCCAATCGCATGTTGCTGCTTTTCAGTAGCTTCCTTATGAAATCCTACGCAGTTCTAGGGGTTGCATGCCGTAGTTAATTTTCTTTATTTTTCGGAAATTGAATTTATACATTTTTATCGGTTTTCGGAACCACGTACCTCCGAACTCCGACTTCAGGGGTTTGCAGCTAGTCACCTGAATTCACGCCACTTCTCATAAAACCAGTGCCTAGGTAGTTTACTCTCAGATTGTAACCTAAGAGTCCGCCGTGATTTTGTGTAATGAATCCGATTTTTAACCACTTCACCTTCAGTGGAGTGCGATCATGTAACGTAGCCGTGTGCCGCCGTTAGCATGTTTTCTCACGATCTAATCTAAATGCAACTTCACTTTGCTATACTCACGCACCATCTCAAATAAGGCATGACAGACCAGAGCCATCTTCACAGTTTCATTGTATATTGTGTTGTGTGGTACCTCCGAGTTTGCTGAATTTCGCCTACGATAGCGGCGCCTGCTTCTGCCTCGTTTCAGCACGCTGATTTTGGTGAGTTTCGCTGTTGCATTGGGTGTGGGTGAGCGAGTGAGTTGTTTGTAAATCCTCCCCGCAGTAGCGTTAAGTTCTGTGTAATTTATCAAATTCGATACTGGGCACAGTCAGTATTAGAACATATACATGGGATGCAGTGTTATTGTATTAACAAAATTGGTTCCCCGTTTTTCTTGCGTTAGACGTGAACGAACAAGCTATGTTCAGTATAATTTTGACTTGCCTATAAATTGTTTTCGAGCACCTTACCCCTTTCAATTAAGATTGTTTTTCACCGGTGTTGAGAACAAGCTCAGATGCAGTTTTTTATATTTAAGTTCCGTTGCGCCACATTTATGAAATAACTAATTGTGTTGGCTTGTTTATTAATGCCTGTGTCTAATTTCGTGTGAGCTGCTACGTATGTTGGCCACTGTATCGTTAACTTCCTGTTACAGTAATTTGAACCAAGTCAGTTCTCAATTTTGGCCAGGGAACAAGATTTTGCAACAGGCAGTAGCCAGTAGTTGGCACGGACCTAATTTTACTGCTAAAATTAAGCGTTTTTTATAATAGTTAACTCTTATCTTGGTATCTCCTACCAGAATTAATCTTTTATTTCGTACAGTGGCCCAATTTTATCTGGCTTACTGCTGCCAGCATTTGCTTTTCTAGCGGATCATCTGTCCAATGAAATAGTTTTTTTTTTTGTGTTTTAAATGCGTGTGGAAGTATTTTAAAAAATTTTCCCTCCCAGGGGGGGGGGGGGGGTTGTGTGTGTGAATGTGTGATATTAGCAAGGCGCATTAATCTATTAATCTATTTCATTTTATGTTTTCAGTACTCGTGTGTTCAGTGTATTATTATTATTCTTCATTTTGGATGGGTTATTGTATTTTGTATTTGTTTTCGTAAAAAGAGCACAGCCACAGTGTACTGTGTGTGATGGTTTTAGTTCGTGCTCCGTTACGCGGTTTTGCTAGGCTAATCTTGCGTTTGTTACTTCTGTTGTTCTAAACTACTTGTGATGATGGAGAATAGTTCTGCCTCGTCCGTTTCCACTCGCTCTAGGCGATTAAACCAAAGTCAGGACCTTGAAAAGTCGTCTAGGTCAGATCCTTTGGCCGAAAGGGAAAACTTAGCGAACACAGACGGCCGCGTTCCCGTTGAAAACGCGACTAGTGTAAACGTGGACGCGACCGGAAGTGAGGGCAGGGGCGTACAACCTGAACCGCATAGCAATACCGGTTTCTGATACTGCGCAAACTAGTTCACCCAGTGTTACTAGGCCCGTGTGCGTTTCTGATACGACTAAGCGACTACATAGCTTTCATTTAGGCATACGTATTTGCATTACACAGAACGCCTACTATGGCACAACTATTTACTCACCCTCCGAACAACACGAGATAAAAAACGCTGGTTTCGAGTGTGTTTTTATTTTGCCCCTGTATTTTATTTATATATTTATTCTTCTTTCGTTCCTCGGTATAATTTCTTTCCGTTTTCGTGCTTGATCTACGCGGGATCGTCAAAGGAAAAGTTGTGAAACGACACTCTGGGTATAATTGATGTATTTATTCAAAAGCAATCACCAGAGGCTTGAGCACAACTATACCACTGTTTAACGAGCCCAAGGATTGCCTGTTCCCAGAATTGCTGCGGCTGTGATAAGTGCCAGTCCTAACTGTGTCCTTCAGTTCGTCCTCCAGGTTAAAGCGCTTCACTTTGAGATTTTTTTAAGCCGACCAAACAGATGGAAGTCAGGGCGACAAGTCCGTGCTGTAGGGCGGATGCAAAAGCTGCTCCCACTTTAAATTTTTCTCGACTTCAAAAAAGCCGTTCCACGCGGTGCCACACGGCAGACTGCTAACGAAGATATGTGCTTATGGAATAGGTTCACAGATTTGTGACTGGCTGGAAGACTTCCTAAGTGATAGAACGCAGTACGTTTTTCTCTACGGCGACTCAGACACGAGTGTCTCGTCAGGCGTGCCCCAGGGGAGTATGATAGGACCGCTATTATTTGATATCTATATAAATGATCTGATGGACAGAGTAAGTTGTAACTTGCGGCTGTTTGCTGATGATGCTGTGGTGTATGGGAGGGTGTCGTCTGTAACTGACTGTAATAGCATACAAGATGACTTAGACAAAATTTGTAGTTGGTGCAAAGAATGGCAGTTAGCTCTCAACGTAGAAAAATGTAAGGTGATGCTCATGAGTAGGAAAAACAGTCCCATAATGTTCGAATACAGCATTATTAGTGATCTTGATGCTGTCGCGTCGTTCAAATATTTAGGCGTAACATTGCAGAGCGATATGAAATGGAACATGTGAGTAAGGCGGACAACCGACTTCGGTTTATTGGGAGAATTTTGGGAAGATGTACTTCATCTGTAAAAGAGACCGCGTATAAAACACTTGTACGACCACGTCTTGAGTATTGCTCAAGTATTTGGGACCCGCAGCAGATCAGTTTGAAGGAAGACAGAGGCAGTTCAGAGGCGAGCAGCTAGGTTTGTTAATGGTAGGTTCGACCAATGCGCGAGTGTCACGGAAATGCTCCGGCAACTCAATTGGGCATCGCTGGAGGAAAGACGACGTTGTTTTCGTCAATTTCTGTTGAGGAAATTTAGAGGGCTGGAATTTGAAGCTGAGTACTACGATCTTGCTGCCGCCTACTTACATTTCGCGTAAAGATCACGAAGACAAGATAAGAGAAATTAGGGCTCGTACGGAGGCATATAGGCATTCTTTTTTTCCTCGTTCTATTTGGGAGTGGAATAGGAAAGGAAATGCCTAGAAGTGGTACAGTGTACCCTCCGCCACGCAACTCACGGTGAATTGCGGAGTATATATGTAGATGTAGAACTTAGCAGTACACTGTGTGACCCTGGAGACGTGTGGACGCGCGTTATCATGGAGCAGAATCACTCCCTCCGTGAGTAGCCCAGGCCGTTTGCTCTTGATGGACTCGCATAGGCTACGGAGTGTCTCACAGTACACGTCACTGTTAATACTTTTTCGTGCTCGAGGAATTGCATGAATACCGGACCTCTGATTTCGAAAGAGACGGTGAACATCATTTTGCCTGCTGATGGCGCAGCTTTGAACTTTTTAGGGGTTGGTGAGTGATGTGGCGTCGTTATTCGCCAAAACGCCGGAGACCCAGTGGTAGGCGGGAGATAGTTGCTCTGTAGTATGTGTGTCGTGGGGGTTGGGGTGCACAGACATCTACATCTGATACTCTGCGAATCACATTTAAGTGCCTGAGAGGGCTCATCGAATCACCATTATACTATTTATCCCCCATTCCGTTCTCGAATAGCGCGTGGAAAGAAAGAACACCTGAATCTCTCCGTTCAATCTCTGATTTCCCGTATTTTATCCTGATGTTCACTCATTTCTACCTATGTAAGTGGGAGTCAATATTTTTTGCATTCGGAGGAGAATTTTGGCGATTGGAGTTTCGTAAGCAGCTCTGTCTACTCCCGCTGCCTGCCAATAGGAAGAATGGGGTTCGTCGACATTTGCCAGCGCATTACAGCAACAAGCGAAGACCAGATCGAGTGGAGCGCCAGCCTGTCAGCTGTCTACCGTCAGTACTACAGTGTTGCCAGATCCTCCGAAAAATCGGAAGATCTTCCGATTTTTTTAAATTACTCCAGAAAATACGAAATTTCGAGTGAATCTTCCGAAATTTTCCAAACTTCCTTTTGCAACATGCCACGCCATCTATGAGACAAACTTAACATAAACTGAGGTCGCGCTAACAGATTGCGCTACTTCAGAACAACTACTACACTACTACAGTACTGTTCAGACGTAAGCGTCGGCATCGCCATGAAAAACGCAACATGCAGCGCCATCTGTGAGTCAGCCTTGTCAACATAAAGACATGAGTAAAGACAGTATTAGTTGCAACACACTAATATGTATTGACTTGTGCAAAAATATTTCTGTGAAGTTTGTATAAAGTTCTATTTGCTTTTACTTTTCTAACAAGAAAATATTTGCAGTAAATTGGAAGTAACGTTTATAAATATTTTCACCTAAAATGTCGTTAAGAACAAAGGGTAAATTGATTATAAGACTTTCTTAATTTCACTCCCCTAGTTCTGAAATAACTATTTTTTTAATATATTGTTTGCATACCCTCCGATTTTTACCTCATCTTCCGAAAAATAATTTCGGAACTAGCAACACAGCAGTACTAGCCGGCGTAGTTTACCAGTGACTTTAGTCATTACAACACAAAGCACGAACATTGAACTGTGAAGAGACATTGTTTGTATTGCTAGGCATGACTTAACGGGTAGACGTTGGCAACGGTGCGATGAATGACTGGAGTGTTCTTCAGAGACGAGTGTATTGTCAGGCATGCCCCAGGGGAGCGTGATAGAAAATAATGGCGGTCCTATCTACATAAATGATCTGATGGACAGAGTAACTTGTAAATTGCGGCTGTTTCTGATGATGCTGTGGTGTATGGGAGGGTGTCGTCTTTAATTGACTGTAATAGCATACAGGATGACTAAGAAAATTTCTTAGTTGTTCTGAAGAATGATAGTTTTCTATATTTAGAGCTAGCTACAAGGTGACGAACATGAGGAGGAAAAACAATACCATAATGTTCGAATACAGCATTAGTAGTGAGCTTCTTGATGCTGTCGCGACGTTCAAATATCTAGGCGTAACATTGCAGACCGATATGAAATGGAACGAACATGTAAACGCTTGTACGACCACGTCTTGAGTATTGCTCAAGTGTTTAGGTTCCGCAGAAGATCAGCTTAAAGGAAGACATGCAAGCAGTTCCGAAGCGAGCAGCTAGGTTCGTTACTGGTTGGTTTGACCAATGCGCGAGGGTGACGGAAATGCTCCGGGAACTGAAATGGGAATCACTGGAGGAAAGACGACGTTCTTTTTGAGAAATTACGTTAATGAAATTTAGAGGGCCGGAATTTGAAGCTGAGTGTAGTACGATCTTCCTGCCGCCTACTTACATTTCGCGTTAAGATAAAAATGCGTGAAAGAAATTAGGGTTTGTACAAAGGCATATAAGCATTCCTTTTTTCCTCTTTCTGTTTGGGAGTGAAATAGGAAAGGAAATACCTAGTAGTGGTACAATGTACCCTCCGCCACGCACTTTGCGGTGGATTGCGCAATATATATATGTACATGTAGATATGAAACAGCCAATCAAAAATCGCGCTTGCGCAGGAATAAGAAACAGTGTTAGTCTTTATGGTCTGTAAAGATGTACTTACTAAAATAATATACACATCGGACAAGAGTACATCAAGAACCTGTCAGTCATGTAGTAGGAACATCATTATTCCTTTATTTCATGGTGGACAAAAAAGATTATTTCCCTCATTCTCTAGCAGTTACATTTGAAAGAGCAAGACCTTTTTGTTCACCCAAATATAAGTAATTATTACTGTTCCTGCTCTATAGTTGATAGGTTATTGATGTTCCCTAGTCCGGTGAATAAATTAATTATCCTCGTAAATACTACAAGTCGGTCGGTTGTTCGGTAAACTATATCACACTATTAAAAACGCACCTTCCATATATATATATATATATATATATATATATATATATATATATATATATATATATATATATATAATAAAAACCGGTATAAAAACCACAATTTGTTCGGATTATAAATGAAAAATCCATTACATGGTGTCCAGAAAAGGACTCCCTGATTTCAAAATTAAATATTTCGAAAATAAATATCGATAGAGGAAAGCAGTAAACGGTATGTTTATTGTGAAAGCTGTAAGAAATTTATACAGCAGTTTGAAATAATAGTTACAAAAGCTGCTAACAGATGGCGCTGTAATTGCCGTACGTTATGCCTAGTATAAATAGTGATCCGAAGCCCAGAGCGATCGTTTCCACTACTGAAACGTGAAAGGAGGTTAGCGTACCGAAGGAAGAGATTAAAACCATGTACTCCATTGAACAACGTTTTTTTCTGGTGCTAGAGTACCACAGGTTAGAAGAGAGTCCTACGCCAACAAGGCGAAGTTTTCAAGCACGATTTAATGTTCCAAAAGGACCGATACGGAAGCTATTCGTACGCTCTTGGCAAAATTTTAATGAACAGGCAGCGTAACTGATGATCTAGTGGGGCATGTTGACCGCAAGCAAATGGCAGTTACGCCTGAAAATATCGCCATAGTTTCTGGAATTATTCAGCGAAATCCAATGTCATCCGTCCGTAGAATTGCATCTGAGGCTGGTTTGAACCGTTCCAGCACGCTGAAGATACTGAGAAAGAGCCTAAACATGTTAACCATTCAAAATTCAAACGCACCAGGCCATACCCGTACGACATGTGCAACAAAGCGTTGCCTTTGCTAATCAGATGCTCACAATGATTGATAGTGAAGGATTTGATGTTAGTTGCATCTGGTTTACAGATGAAGCACACTTCCACCTGAATGGATACGTGAATAAGCAGAACTGGCGATTTTGGGGTTCCGAAAAGCCATATTGGTGTGAAGCAAAACCCCTGCACTCTCCTAAAGTTACTGTGTGGGCTGCAGTATGCAGCACAGGCATTATTGGCCCTTATTTCATTCGAGAAACGGTCACTGGTGCACGTTACGTTGCAATTTTGGAACAGTTTGTCGCCACATAGCAAGTGTTAGAGGTACTGAATGGTTTATGCAAGATGGAGCCCGACCACATCGGACCGAACAAGTGTTTCGCTTTCTTGAGGAATACTTCGGGAATTGCTTTGGAATATCCCAAATTTACTGATGCAAGCATGGATTGGCCTCCATATTCGCCGGATTTGACTCCCTGTGACTCTTCTTTAGTGGGGCACAGTGAAAGACATGGTCTACCCGAAGCATCCGCCACGCTGGACGAGCTTGAATCGGCGATCTCTGTGGCATGTGAATCCATTTCGGATGAGAGACTACGAAATGTGATGCTTAATTTCATTGTTCGTTTGCGCCACCTCTGTAGTGCCAATGATGAACATTTTGAAAACATTGTGATGAGATTGTTTGCAAATAGTGTTTTCATACGATTATTTCACTTATGTATGCTGATATGAGCTGTACAGCTTATAGCACCCTCTGGTAGCAGCGGTTGTAACTATTATTTTAAACTGCTGTATAAATATCTTACAGCTTTCAGAACAAACATACCGTTTACTGCATTCCTTTATCGATCTTGTTTTCGAGATATTTAATTTTTAAATCAGGGAGCCCTTTTTCTGGACATCCTCTACATTGCCAAAAACTCTGCCTACGATCGCTAAATTTACTAGACAATGAAACAGGCATTCTTATTTGCTGCTTGAACGTTACTTTCGTCATTCATCACGACGATGATAAAGTCTACATGTCAAGCACCAGTTGCGGACTCAAACTGCACTTTAACACACGACGTATAGGTGTTGGTATACCTACGGGAAGAAACCAAGTGTTCAGCACAAGCACCACTAGCTATTGTACAGAAGATGACTGTCAATAAATCACGTTTTAGACGGCAATGTCCATACTATGCTCTCGCAGCATCCCGAGTTCAAACAGTTGTGCATTAGTCTCGCCAGTGAGGACCGACTGTATGGCATGTCTCGCGTCTCTATGTCTCATTATGTCATCCCAAATCAGCATGTTGAAATTTCAACCAGTTTCGTCGTTAACACTTAGCCGGAATTGTTATTTTAATGAACTTTACTGGAATCGTGGGTCCATATGGCTCCTTGAATAAAAAAGGCACGTAATTCCTATGAATGGTAAAATTAATACCTAAATTCGTAATGACTTTATTAAAACAAACTTTAGTTCAATTATAAATCAACATGCAAATTTTACATTGTCTTTTTTATCTGTAAGTTCTAGGTCTCATATTTGAGAATAAATTTTAGTAACTTACTTTGGCATGCTATATGATTATAAAAATGGATTGTATTAAAAGTCGTACTATGCTATAGGCTTTATCATAACTTCCCATAAACAAAAATAGCGACCCACTACACCATCAATCGGAAACAAAAGCAATGACTACGAAACATGGAAATGCCTCAAATTTTGTCAATATCGGGACCCAGTATGTGTACGAGTCGACCAGTTGTAGTAGATATTTTTCAAGGAAAAATCTATTCATGACCGCTGGCTATCTCCCTCTACTGAGTCATTACACGAAGAATTATTTGAGTCAGAATAGATTATTGTTGCGTATTTTTACCTCACTATTGTCTCTGCATCAAAAGTTTGAATATCTCAAAGATTGTGTGACGGAATAATTTTCTCCTAATAATAGTTCACAGACTTCTCTTTCAGCGAGAGCCGGCTACATTATGGAGAAACACTACAACATAAGGCGCTATACGTGGATTAAAAATAATCCCTTATCTGGAATCGCGGATCAAATTGGACCCCAGTGATGGCACGTACCTCAATTTCAAACGTTACAACGTACTGCGCCGCTCCAGTCGCGGCCTGCACGGCCACTACGGTCGGGGGGTTCGGACCCCCCCCCCCTCGGGCAATAGATATTTGTGCCGCCCTTAGTATTAGCTAGGTTGTAAGTTAGGGACTGATGACCCATTAGTTAAGTCCCATAAGCTATACGAACATTTGAACAACATACTGAGATTAGATTGGCGCGTGGAACTATAGTCGGGCCGAAATACGATGATCCCTGTCTCCGCCTACTGGTGTGGGACACCACCCCACTCGGAGAAGCGAAATGAAACCATGTTGCCAAATAGTTCGCTGACGGGCAGTATAGCTGACGATCGCTGTTGAGTGAGAACTGGCAATAGTGCACAGCGCAACCGAACGCGCGCATGCGCAGAACAAAGCTCGCGTTTGACTTACTCCAATGGTCTGCTGCCCCAGCCGGCGCTCATAGCCGATTGGCGCAAGCACCAGGATCATTGTATTTCGGCCCGACTATAAAACCCGACGCGGTTCGATTGTTAGACGGTTTTATTGTCGTCGAGGGGTTAATTTTGACCCTCGATTCCGGTTAAGGGTTAAGAAATTTTGTACGTTTACATTTGAACTAGTATCGTGTAGTTCGAACTAGTTCGGAAGAGCTCTCCCACAGGCGAACTATGCGAACTAGTTCGCAGATTCCTCGCCTCTTAGTTTCTTCCGCTCCTTTTCCGAAGACTGACGGGGAACAGCGAGAGGACGCGAGAGCGCACAGAATCGCGTAATTTTTAGGTAATGTTCTTTCAATGATCTATTAAATAAATAAATAAAGCCATTTTAAAAATAAAATACTACGAGTACTCTGTATGCACAGTAGTTGAATATCATTGTATCACCCATTCGTGTAAATAACTTTGCTTAAGTATTTTGTGTCTAAAATACGGGTAATAGCACACGCTTTGGCAACACTGATAATTATATAAAAAAGGTGTCACAACAAAAAAGCTCTTTTACTAGCGGTCGTAAAAGCCAAAAAGAGCGGATGATCTAAAAAGAGCGGATGATCTAAAAAGAGCGGATGATCTAAAAAGAGCGGATGATCTAAAAAGAGCGGATGATCTAAAAAGAGCGGATGATCTAAAAAGAGCGGATGATCTAAAAAGAGCGGATGATCTAAAAAGAGCGGATGAACTAAAAAGAGCGGATGAACTAAAAAGAGCGGATGAACTAAAAAGAGCGGATGAACTAAAAAGAGCGGATGAACTAAAAAGAGCGGATGAACTAAAAAGAGCGGATGAACTAAAAAGAGCGGATGAACTAAAAAGAGCGGATGAACTAAAAAGAGCGGATGAACTAAAAAGAGCGGATGAACTAAAAAGAGCGGATGAACTAAAAAGAGCGGATGAACTAAAAAGAGCGGATGAACTAAAAAGAGCGGATGAACTAAAAAGAGCGGATGAACTAAAAAGAGCGGATGAACTAAAAAGAGCGGATGGACTAAAAAGAGCGGATGAACTAAAAAGAGCGGATGAACTAAAAAGAGCGGATGAACTAAAAAGAGCGGATGAACTAAAAAGAGCGGATGAACTAAAAAGAGCGGATGAACTAAAAAGAGCGGATGAACTAAAAAGAGCGGATGAACTAAAAAGAGCGGATGAACTAAAAAGAGCGGATGAACTAAAAAGAGCGGATGAACTAAAAAGAGCGGATGAACTAAAAAGAGCGGATGAACTAAAAAGAGCGGATGAACTAAAAAGAGCGACGTACTTCGCGGCCGAGCTGCGAACTAAAAGGATAGCTACCGGTCGCGAACTAAAATATGCGCGATCGGTCGCGAACTAAGATGTGTAATCGGACGCCAACTAAATCATGCGTTACCGGTCGCGAACTATTATGCGAAACGTATCTCGTTTCTTAGTTCCTTGGATTCTTTTCCGAACATCGACGGGCAATAGCGAGAGGGCGCGCAGCAGAATTTTAAATCACGTGTTTGTAATCTAGCAGGCAGACGCTCACTTCGAAATGACTCATCAACAGAAGGCATAGTTCAGTGCTACGAAATTTCTGCTTTGAAGTATTCTGCACTCTACAATATCTGACTAATAAGTTCCATAATGCCAAGATATAGAGGTAACTAAATTTAAACGCGAGAAATTTTCCACAAACTGTTTTTGGTTTGCGTGATATCGTTACCGGCTCAAGCAGCAAGCGCATGAAGGAGCTAGGTGGGGGACCACGCCGCTTAGCCGTCACTGGGAGCGGACGAACTAAAGGAACGAACTAGTTCGCGGCAGGACCGCGAAGTAAAGTGAGCACTCCCGATCGCGAACTATTATGCGCAAATCTAGCCCGAAATTTCCCGATAACGTTATTTTTCTAATTATTTTGAAGAAAATAAAGAATTGAAAAATGTGGTTATTTCTCTCTTTCGTGTGGATATAAACTGAACGGTGAAAGCCTTATCTGGTGGTTATCCTATTCGTGTCAGTCGTAACCTATAACCTCTGACAAACTTCGGTGAATAGGGCTGCAATGTGAACGTAGAGGAGCGTTTCTGTCAGGAACTGTTTGACATTACTGTTTATGTCTGGGCGAGCGTTGTCGCGCGACTAACATCCACCATACCTGCAGGATGGCCGATTTAAGTCTTACCACAATAATATGGAATTCTATAAACACAGGGTTTGCGCAGTCGTAAATCATCTTTGACCCAAGGAGGGCCCTAGTCTGGTGGTGGCATAACACTTAATGTCAAATCATCTTTCTTCCCGCAACTGAGAATGTGTTCTAAAAGAATCCATAGAAATTCGTATGGCCAATAATATTATGAATAGGGACAAGGGCTTCCCTCTAAGTAAAACTTGGAACCCAATATTATCTGATATTAAGCAACAACGATCTTCATTTCGGAACCTCAAGACTTCTTCCTGTTCTCCCGACTCACACTCGCCTTGAACTTGAATGGAACAACACTTAACGATATCGGCCGCGAACTATAGTGAGCGCTCCCGATCGCGAACTATTATGCGCAAGTCTAATTTGAACACCCTCGCCGGCCGCGGTGGCCGAGGGGACAGGCGCTTCAGTCACGGGCATGGATATTTGTGCCGTCCTTAGTATTAGATAGTTGGTAAGTAGTCTGTAAGCTTAGGGACTGATGACCCCGTAGTTAAGTTGCATAAGTTCTACAAACATTTGAACATTATTTTGAACACCCCTCGTATGTTGAGTGTTGGACTAGCTGTCTATTGTGCAGCCTTCCACTAATTGTGAGGAGAGTGTGCAGTGGCGTAGCTATCATAGGGCTAGGCGGGGCAGTGCCCCGGGGCCCCCGAGCTGAAGGGGGCCCCTCGGCCTACGTGAGCGACGTTCCAAAAAGTTACCGTTGATCCTTTAACACTTTCACGACCCCCAATTACTTCGGACAATCTAAGTTCTACTGTATATAATTTAGTTGATCGGAGGTTTTCCGACTTTGAACTTTTTGAACCATGACCAACAAACCTCAAACGCACGAAGTGAAATCCATACATTATTCGCACCCCAGAATATAAACATAACAAGGTCCTTTGCTCGTCTGCTAAAACCTGGACCCTGCCACCGTTAGTGTGTCGTCGGTTGAAGTCGGAGTTGCCGTGCCTGCCAATCTTTGCGAAATAACAGTGAATGATGCTGAATTACTAGCATAGTGTTGGACAGTAGACAGTGTGATCACATTTGAATATGAAGTCTCTACAATGCATTATTACAGAACGGTACTATTATGGTAACTCAACTGTTTGTGTAGTGAACTCCCAAAGGGTGTGCTCCGTAATCATAGATCCCAATAAAGTTCTGTAACCAATTGCACTCTGAAATTCGTGCAATAAGAAGAAAAAATATGGTTACTTTGTCACAATAGTAAATTGTGCATTCAAGACATTACCCTGTACCCCAATGCCACTATAATAAGCAAAGATGTCAACATAGTTATTTTACGTATTACTTTTCCCTGGCCAGGCATTAATATATACTTCATGAAGCCTGGTAGAGGCACGGCTCAAACCAAAGTGTTCCATCAAACAAAATCCGGCAACTTTCCTGAAACCATCCTACACGAATATTTCTTCTATTTCCCTTCTTTGACTGGACTATCAACGAAATTAGGCTGATCGGCATGGAGAGAGAGTTGTCAGCACTGACAACAGTTCGCCTGCTGTCACCGCGGACTTGACTGTTCCCGGTTTGCTTCGCGACAGGGGGGGGGGGGCGGCGGCATGTTTTCATGGTTAAGTAATATTTCTTCATTGTTTATTTTTTACTAGCTTATGCCTGCGACTTCATTCACCTAGTATGGAGCAACTTCGGAAACTATCCCAAGAGGTCGTTTATCTTTATGTCTTACCCAGGCCCAAATCTATTCCTCTGCAAAATTTCATTCAAATCCGCCCAGTAACTTTTGCGTTAAAGCATAGCAAACAAACCAACTTTCAGTTTAGTTTTTTTTTTTTTTTTTTTTTTTGTGGTTTTAGGGCGCACAACTTCTATGGTCATTAGCGCCCAGCCAAGAACATAGATTCGCTGTTATCTCAAAAATTAAAAAAAATGGTAACTGTCAGAACATCAACAAGAGGCTAAAAACGAAAGATAAAAGACAATTAAAAGGGTTAAATATCCTCCGATAAGTTGCCCAAGTTGATAAAACGCAAAACTCGAGCAGCTGCTCGTGTCATCAGCTAAAATTTCCTCCAGAGTAGACGGAAAGTGAAGGGCTACACGGAGATGTATTAATTTTAACCAAGTCAGTAAAACATGTCGCACTGTCAGCAGTTCACCACAGGAGCACAGCGGTGCAGGGTCGGCGGATAGCAAATTACGGTGGCTGAAACGGCAGTGACCGATCCGCAACCGGGCCAGGATGACCTCTCGCCGAGAGGGGCGTGAGGAGGTCCTCCAAGCAGTCGGGATCGGTTTTACAGTTCGCAATTTATTGTTGTGCATTGAAAACCACGCACTGTGCCATTGCGACACGATACTCCGGCGAAGAGCCCGTTGAAAATCGTCCGATGGGACGCAAAAGGTAGCCATGCGAGGCAAAAGAGCTGCGGCCTTGGCTGCTATGTCGGCGGTCTCATTCCCGGGCACACCCACGTGGACAGTTATATTTGAGAGTACAATGAAATATCTGCTGCGTGACACAAATTACATAATAGTATTTAAGTTTGCCTTATGTATTCCAGTAGGCGGTGAGGAACTGATGATGAAGTAGTTTTCCATAGTTTTAGTTTAAAGAGGGCCCCAATGTCATTTTTGCCCCGGGGCCCTTTGTGACGTTGCTACGCCACTGGGAGTGTGACAGGGGTTTCCCTCGTTAGTGTGCCGTGTATTTGCCGTCGGGCACCGCAGCAGGATCAGCGCGTCACGGCCGGCGGCGGCTGAGTCTGCAGCGGCGAGGCGGCCTTAGCCTCCATTAAGCGCGTCCCCAGAGCAAACGGCCCACCTATCGAGCGGTTTACCGCACCGCTCTGCCGCCTGACCTACTGGCTTTATTTCACTCCACCGCCTTATAAATAGCCCGCTAATGGCCACGGAAACGGCGCCCAACTGCGGAAAATGGAACTGTTTGACGCCAGTCTTCGTTGTTACGTCGACTCCTGGGCTATTTATATACCTGTCCCGATAGAACGTCACTTCCGATCCTGTAGTTGCTGTTCTTTCATATTCACACAATATATGACATCAACTGCGAATGGGCAAAGATCAAAATGCGTACCCTGCCAGGATTCGAACCCGGGTCTTCCGCTGTCTAGGCAGTTACGCTGACCACTTCAGTGGGAACACAGTGATCACCGCACCTGCAAGGACGAATGGGCAAAGCTTCCACACTACTAACACTGAAGAGTGTCATGGATTGTTCCTCAGGTACATCACGTTACACGACTCATTTACATGGCGCGAAAGCATCCTATTTATATCAGCCGAACAATGTCACTGAAAGTACGTATTGTTAATAGAGTTCATTATCTGCTCTATATGGAAGGCAATGTTTCGACTGTGACTCCTCATCGCCCAGCCCAAATCACTGAAGACAGAAACTTGAAATTTGTAGAGGCTGTTGCTCTTACTGTGTAGGCGTCATTTTTCGATATTCCGTCCATAAGTGGGTGAAATAACGGATGAAACCTGTTTTGAAAATACGTTGCTATTTAGGCAGTTTAGACTAGAACTACAAAATTTCGGATTTTAATTCAGGGTTCGAATTTAAAAGATACGTATTTTGACTTTTTTTTAATTCAACCATAAAGGGGGTAATATACAGGACGCAAAAATTGATTTTCAAAAATATGCTGTTAACTTAATTTTTAAGCTACAAATACCAAACTTAGGATATGGACTCTTGATCAGGATTAAAAAGACGAGTTTCGGTATTTTTGGAAATTCGACACCTAAGACGGTAAAATACGGGATCAAAAATTTTTTTCGAAAACGTTGTCAAGACAATTTTGATGCTGGAGCTGCAAAAATTCGTATTTGTTTTGTTCCTTAGAATTTTAAAAATGCTCGTTTCTGTATTTATTGGAAATTCAACCAACAAGGGGTTAAATTGGAGGGGATGTTCTTCGGAAACCTTTTGCTATTAAGGCAATTTTGAAGCTACAACCACATATATTGGTATATGTTTTCTTGGCCAGAATTAAGAGGACATGTGTTTCGGTATTTTCAGAAAATTACTCATTTAGGGGGTGAAATACGGGATGCAATGTTTTATGAAAATATGTTGCTACTAAGCCAATTTTGAATTCAGAATTACAAAAAAGGATATTTGCATACTTCGTTGGAATTTAAAAGACATGTCGGTGTATTTTTCGTAATTCAACTATTAAGGGGTGCCATAGGTGGTTACAAGTAGTAAAATCATGTGTTGAAGTGTTGGTAAATCTTAAGAGACTTAACTACGGGGTCATCAGTCCCTAAGACTTACAAACTGATTAAACTAACTTAGACAAACTTATTCTAAGAACAACACATCCACCCATTCCCGAAGGGCGAATCGAACCCCCCGACGGCGAACAGCAACGCGCATCGCAGCATGGCGCCTCAATACGCACAGCCATTATGCCGCGGCTACAAGTAGTATCACAACGTTTCATTACGATAAGTACTTACGCCACATCTATAAACATTTATATTAAATGTGAGAAACTGGAGCGGACCAACCAGCCTACGCATGAGAAGCAGCGTGTGTTAAGCTAGTATTAATTATAATGGAAAAGTAAACAATTACATACAAGTGACTACAGTAAAAGATAGCGTAAATAATACTTAGTGAATTGAAATACAAGTCTCCGTTATATTAGTAGTATTTCATATCCAAACATAATTGAATAGGGTTGTCAGCAATACATTTTTAATCATTAATACGCTAAAACGAAATTTGTGGTACAAATTACTAATTTATTCGTACAAGGAGGCCAATGAAAGTTACATAATTCAAAAGATTGTCGTAGATTTCACGAATATAAATATTATGTGTGCATTTAGCCATTAAAAGTGGTAAAATGAAGTAGAAATTTTCCTATCTACAGCTTGTATCAAGTTCTACATTCTCCAACAATCAGCTCACTGATTGGCTATTCGCCTCGACCAAAGACACTAATGCAGCGCATCTGCAGTATTAAAATAAGTGTATATTGAAACAGAGTGCTCCCAACTCACTTTGTTGTACCGTTCAAATGCTTCATTTTCGCAGTGATGAGTGGTTAAAGGAAATGGATGTTTTCATATGAATGCCGATATAAAGGATGATGCGCCGGGAGAGGCATCTAGCGGTGGACGGGTGGAACTACGAAGTCGACATATCAGCTCCGGAATTGTGAATATCGCAGTATAGAAATAACATTATTTCTTGGAGTTATATA
This sequence comes from Locusta migratoria, assembly GCA_026315105.1. Classification (NCBI taxonomy): domain Eukaryota; kingdom Metazoa; phylum Arthropoda; class Insecta; order Orthoptera; family Acrididae; genus Locusta; species Locusta migratoria. The sequence goes on along the minus strand of CM048745.1, from coordinate 106,085,614 downwards.
AATATACGAGCACTGAAATTGTAGTTCCATTTCAAATATTAGGCTAATGAAAGTTATAAAATTCGAAAATTCTATTAAAAATATGTATTTCCGTTTCTATTTGTTATTGTGTCAGGTATTTTCCTTAACACGTGAAAGATGCCATTTCATACCTCCCTGTGCCGGATAAATTTTACCAAATATCCCAGCGGCCTCCTATGATAATGTTGGCAACGGATGCTTAAGTGCGAATCCTGTGAGTCTTCATTTTAGCCAATCGCTTGACAACGCTGATGTTTTCTCGTGGAATCTTTGCTTTACGAGGGCAATTATTTTTACTTAGCGGACGAGGGTACATACAAGAACCTCTCAACCATAAAGCAGCAACAGCATTATTTGTTTACTTCATGGTCTGTACGATACACTAATCGAGTCCTTGTATGTGGTTCGAACAAATGGGCAAAGATTTTCTATCGTGTTGATGTTGCCAACATAATCACGCGAGGCCGCCGACATGATACGTAAAATTTTATACCCAGTGACCATTGTAAACAACTGGTCGATTTTCGACCACAGGCAATACTAGTAAACATAATTATACAGAAACTAATGAGGGTACAACTTTTCTAACCTTTTTTGTTAAAGATAATAGTACCTACTTTAATAATATGAGAAAAAATTGTACTTAATTTTATCTGTGATGTTAATTAGCCTAATATATGAATTATCTATTGGCCCAAGGTCAACATGGATTTAGAAAATATCGCTCATGCGAAACAACTAGCTCTATTCACACAAAGTGATGTGTGCTATCGACAAGGGTTCGCAAATTGATTCCATATTCCTTGATTTCCAGAAGGCTTTTGACACCGTACCTCACAAACGGCTTTTAATCAAATTGCGTGGTTACGGTATATCGCCCCCAATTTGCGACTGGATCCGGGATTTCCTCTCAGAGAGAACACAGTTCGTAGTAATCGATGGTATGGCATCGACTAAAACAGAGGTGATACGGGGCGTTCCACAGGGTAGTGTTATTGGTCCTCTGCTGCTTATTTACATAAACGATTTAGGGGAAAATCTAAGTAGCTCTTTTAAGTTGTTCGCAGGTGACGCAGTCGTTTACCGTGTAGTAAAATCCTCTTAAGATCAAAACCAAATGCAGAACGATTTGAATAAGATATCTGTATGGTGTAAGAATTAGTAATTGACTAAATAATGAGAAGTGTGAAGTCGTCCACATGAGTACGAAAAGAAATCTGAAACTCTGTTTACATGATAAATCAATCAAATGTGAAGGCCGTAAACTCCACAAAATACATAGGAATTACTATTACTTCTGACTTAAACTGGAAAGAACACGTAGATAATGTGGTCGTAAAGGTGAACCAGAGACTGCGTTTCATTGGCAGACCCCTTAAAAGATGCAACAGAACTACAAAAGTAACTGCATACACTACGCTTGTCCGTCCTTTTATGGGATATTCCCGCCCAGTGTGGGATCCTCATCAGGTGGGTTTGACGGAGTACACCGAAGAGTCCAAAGAAGGGCAGCTCGTTTCGTATTGTCACGATATAGGGGAGACAGCATTACGTAAATGATACAGGATCTGGGATGGGAATCATTAGGACAACGACTTATCGCTGCGGCGTGGCTGCTTACGAAACTACAATCGCCAAAATTCTCCGAATGCAAATATATATTGTTGAGTCTCACATAGGTAGAAATGATCATCAGAATAAAATACAAGAAATCAGAGGTCGAATGGAGAGATTCAGGTGTTCTTTCTTCCCACGCGTTATGGAATGGGAGATAAATAGTATAATGGTGGTTCGATGAACCCTCTGCCAGGCACTTAAACGTGATTTGCAGAGTATCCCATGTAGATGTAGATGTACAGAAATACGTCTATTGCACGAATTAATATTTACTAATTAAACATCACCGACGTCAAATGATAGGTAATGACTTCAGCTAGCCACGTTAGAAAAAACATAACTTAAGTTTTGGAAAAGAAAATGATAATGGACTAATTACGTTCGTACCTATTATTACGCAACACTGGTATCGGGAGGTCCAGTAACGCAAGCAGATGAGAAAAAATCCCGACATGCTTCGTTACACGACGGTATTCCGCGTGCGTTATACAGCTTGTACACCAGGGGAAAGTTTTTTCGGCTTGAAAACACCGGTGAAAGAATCGAACTTACTGGTTAAAACGATTCAGTACACCACTGAAATACCGGGATGTTAAAAAGTGGAAAATTAAAGCCTGTGTTTAAAATAGAACTGGACCTCGGATCCAGCAGTGACGGATGGTAATGGGTGCCTGGCGGCACAAGAGCGTCCTGTGATTGGGGCAGAGGACCCTCCACGTCATCACCGGATCCAACCCATCATTCTCTCCGCCTGCGTACCCTCCATCCGACCGGAGGTCACCCTCTGTCACGGACCATCAGCGGTGCTCCAGAGTTCATGAGCGCGACCAATAAAATAGACCATAAACATTGTAAATGTAAGTACCTGTGTTTGACATGTTCCACTCTCCTATAGTCCGATTTGAACCAGCCATGGTACACATATTCCTCACTTTCCGATGACAGCAATTGCGGTGGTGCTAGAAACCACCAACGACAGTTACAATTATACACAATTAAATTCGCGAAAAATTGCCACATCATTCGGCAATGTTCCATATCTCTTCCTAAACTAATGGACCAGTTTCAACGAAATATAGTACGAGCGTCAGTCAATTATTACCCGCAAATTAGTTTTTATTTATATTGGTAGTACTGTCGTTTTACGTTGGTAACGCATCCTTTGTTAATTTGTTATTACATCTTTGCAATTTTCAAGCTGCTACGTTAGTTTCGTTGTCGCTGCCGTCCTCTTAATCTTGGCTGCTCCGCTGTCTATTTGCACCAAATAAGAGCAACGTTCAGTGATACGGTTTTTGTGGGCGGAAGGTGTATCAGGGGCCGAAATTCATAGAAGACTTTCAGTACATTACGGGAGCAGTGTTTTTCCACAACGAAGTGTGTAGAGTGGACTGAAAAATTCCGAAATGGTCGCACGAATGTTAAGCACGATGAAGGAGACAGACGACCGTTTACCGACAAATGAAAAACCATTGATCGATCACGTGAAATGATTTTCAGACGATTAACTATCGATGAAGTGGCTCATCGTCTTCAAATTAGTCATGGTTCTGCCTACGAAATTATACACAACAGACTTGGGTTTCGTAAAGTTTGTGCGAGATATGTCCCAAAACAGCTCTCAGTTGCATAAGCAAACGAGCCTCGACATCTGCGAAAAACATTTGGATCGCTATAGTAACTTTTTTGTGGTTTTAGGGCGCACAACTTCTACGGTCATTAGCGCCCAGACAAGAACATAGATTCGCTATATCTCAAAAATAAAACAAAAAAATTGTGACTGTCAGAACATGAGGAAGAGGCTAAAAACAAAAGATAAGACAATTAAAAGTGTTAAATATCCTTTGATAAGTTGGCCAAGTTGATAAAACGCAAAACTCTAGCAGCTGCTCGTGTGTCATCAGCTAAAATTTCCTCCAGAGTAGACGGAAAGTGAAGGGCTACACGGAGATGTGTAAATTTTAATCAAGACAATAAAACATGTCGAACTGTCAGTGCACCGTAGGAGCACAGCGGTGCAGGGTCGGCGGATAGCAAATGACGGTGGCTGAAACGGCAGTGACCGATCCGCAACCGGGACAGGATGACCTCCTCCCGCCGAGAGGGGCGTGAGGAGGTTCTCCAAGCGGTCGGGATCGGTTTTACAGTTCGCAATTTATTGTTGTACAGTGAAAACCACGCACTGTGCCAGGACCACACGATACTCCGGCGAAGAGCCCGTTGAACATCGTCCGATGGGACGCATACGGTAGCCATGCGAGGCAAAAGAGCTGCGGACTTTGCTGCTATGTCGGCGGTCTCATTCCCGGGCACACCCACATGGCCAGGGACCCACAGGAAAGAAACGTGACAGCTGTCATCTGCTAGCGACTGGAGGGAGCGTTGGATCCGATACACGAGAGGATGGTTCGAGAAAGGGTCCTTAAGACTTTGCAGGGCACTAAGGAAGTCCGAACAGATGGCATAGAAAGGTTGGCGGTGGCGGCAGGTATACAAAACGGCCTGGTGGAGGGCAAAAAGCTCAGCCGTGAAGGTCGAGCACCGGTCAGGGAGCTTATATTTGAAACGGTTGTCCCCGACGACGAAGGCAGATCCGACACCGGCAGTGCTCTTGGAACCATCAGTAAATAAATATGGCATTACCGATCCGCGAACGGAGTTCGACAAGCCTCGAGCGGTATACCAAATCCGGAGTGTTCTCCTTGGGGAGCGAACTAAGTTTAAGGTGAGTGTGAACATGGGCCTGATGCCACGGTGGCAATGGGCTTTTGCTCAACCGAAAGGTGGAAGGAAGGGTAAAATCGAGCCGCTGTAGCAGGCGGCGAAACCGAACTCCAGGTGGAAGCAAGGCAATCGCAGACAACTGATATTGGCGATCGAGTGAGTCGTCAAAAAATAATCGGTAAGATGGATGGTTGGGCATCGACCGCAAGCGGCATGCGTATCGACACAAGAGTATGTCACGCCGAGTGGTCAAGGGTAATACAGCAGCCTCGGCATACAGACTTTCAACAGGGCTGGTATAAAATGCACCGGTCGCCAGACGTAATCCCCGATGGTGGATAGAGTTGAGACGGCGGAGAATCGACGGCCGTGCAGAAGAGTATACAAGGCTTCCGTAGTCGAGCTTCGACTGAACAATGGCCTGGTATCGGGCACAACGAGCAGCCAGGTAGTACACGTGTGTGGACCAGCAAAGTTTCCGATCCAACATGAGTCCCAAGAATTTCGTAGTCTCCACGAAAGGGAGAGCAACAGGGCCGAGACGTAGAGAAGGTGGGAGAAATTCCTTTTATCTCCAGAAGTTTATACACACAGTTTTCTCAGTGGAGAATCGGAAGCCGTTTGCGATGCTCCAGGAATATAGACGGTCAAGACAGCGTTGAAGAGAACGCTCCAAGAGACACGTCCGCTGGGGGCTACAATAAATTGCGAAATCGTCAATCGTCGGCTGAAAGGCAATCTACGATCGGATTGATTGCAATGTCAAAGAGCGCCACACTCAAGACGGAGCCCTGTGGTACCCCATTCTCCTGGTAAAAGGTATCTGACAAAACAGATCCCACCGGAACTTGCGATCCGCCAAAAACGCTTGAATGAAAAGAGGCGGCGGCCCCGAAGGCCGCATGTGTGCATTGGGTGCAATGTGCGGAGAATGCCGCTCTCCAACAGGTATCGTATGCCTTCTCCAAGTCGAAGAACACTGCTACTGTTTGACGCTTCTTTAGAAAGTTGTTCATAACGAAGGTCGACAACGTAACGAGGTGATCAGCAGCAGAGCGGTGTCGACGAAAACCGCATTGGATATTAGTCAGGAGGCGGCGAGATTCGAGGAGCCAGACTAACTGAGCGTTAACCATGCGTTCCATCACCTTACAGACGCATCTCGTCAGAGAAATGGGGGCGATAACTGGAAGGAAGGTGTTTGTCGTTCCCTGTTTTGGGGACGGGGACAACAATGGCTTCACGCCAACTCGTGGGAACATGACCTTCAGTCCATATGCGATTGTAGGTACTAAGAAGAAAGCACTTGCCCGCAGGAGAGAGGTTCTTCAGCATCTCAATATGAATGGAATCAGGCACGGGAGCAGAAGATCGGGACAGGGCGAGAGCACGGTCTAGCTCCTGCATGGTGAAGGCGACGTTGTAATTTTCACGATTAAAAGAGTGGAAAGAAGGCGGCCGTGCCTCCTCTACCTGTTTGCGAGGGAGAAAGGCAGGGTGGTAATGGGCAGAGCTCGAAACCTCTGCAAAGAAACGTCCCAATGCTTTGGAAACATCAGCGGGGTCCACGAGGACTGCGTTCTCCACGGTCAGGCCAGGAATCGGGGAGTGGACCTTTATGCCGGATAAACGGCGTAGGCCACCCCGAACAACCTTGGAGGGAGTAAAACGGTTAAAAGAACTAGTAAAAGCAGTCCAGCAAGCTTTCTTGCTGTCGTTTATGATACGACGGCACTGTGCTCTCATACGTTGATAATTTATGCAATTCTCCAAAGTTGGGTGGCGGCGGAAGGTGCGAAAAACACGGCGCCGGGCTCGAAGCGCGTCGCGGCAGGCTGCAGTCCACCAAGGGACCGGGACACGACGTGGTGAAGAGGATGTACGAGGTATGGAACGTTCAGCAGCGGTGAAGATAACCGCTGTGAGGTAGTCGACCTGACTGTCACAGTTGGGAAAAGTCTGATCGTGAAAAAACAGCCATGGAAGAATGAAGCCCCCAGTCGGCTTTAGAAATGTTCCAACTGGTGGGACAAGGAGACGGGGAATGATGCAGGAAGTGGATGATACAAGGGAAATGGTCACTCGAGTACGTGTCACAAAGTGCATACCACTCAAACCGACCGGCAAGCTGAGGAGTGCATATCGCAAGGTCTATGTGGGAGTAAGTATGGGTTGTGTCAGAAAGGAAGGTCGGTGCACCTGTGTTGAGGCAGACAAGATTGAGGTGTTGGAGAAGGTCCACCAAAAGGGAGCCTCTCGGACAAGGCGCCGGAGAGCCCATAGGGGGTGGTGGGCATTAAAGTCGTCTACCAACACGAAAGGTGAAGGGAGCTGGTCGAAGAGGTGTAGCACATCTGCCCTAGTAAGGGCAGATGACGATGGCGAATAGAGATTACAGATGGAAAAGGTAAATGTGGATAGAATGATGCGGACGGCAACTGCCTGTAGGTGAGTATGCAATGAAATGGGATGGAAATAGACGTCTAGAAGGAGCATCAGAACCCTACATGGGCTGGGATACCTTCCACGGATGGCAGGTCGAACCGCACAGAGGTGTAGTGTGGAAAGTCTGCACGATCACTTGGACCCAACTTAGTTTCTTGGAGGCAGACTAGAAGCGGGCAGTGCAATCGAAGGAGCAGTTTTAACTCCGATTAGAACGAATGCCGCGAATATTCCATTGAAGGAGCGCTATGATAAAAAATGAGATAAGAAATGAGGATAAAAACGAAGAAGCAAGCGGGGTCACCTCGACGGCCACTGAGGACCGGATTTCGAGGGAGCACTGCCATCGCTGTCTAGAGGCAAAGGGTCGTGGTCCATAGGTTCGACCGACGCGCCTGCCACCTCCCTGAGTTGATCAGGAGGGGCAGTTTCCACCGCCGGTAAAGGGCCGGGTGCCCGGCAGACGGAGCGACCCGGTGAAACAGAAGACGGCCGAGGCCGGCAACTGTTGGACGGCGTGACGGATGGGTCACGCCTCGGCGGGGAAGGTGAGGAACTCATCTTGTTGGCTCTTCTCAAAGAGTGACGGTGAGAAGAGGTAGTTGACGGTTGGGAAGCCTGAGAACGCAGAAAATCCTCACGGACGGGTTCCTTTTTCAAAGTCCGGGCATCTTGTTTAGGTGCCCGCGGTTTACTAGAGGTTGACGAAGACTGTACTTTAGGAGCAGCAGGAGGAAGCGGGGACGTGGACCAGGCAATCTTCGGGCTGGCGGATCGCACAACTGTGTCGGCGAAGGTAAAATCACAGGTCTGGGTACTTTAATCCTTAGTAGGTCGAGTGGTGGCGAGGACCTTACTGTATGTGCCCGCTGGGAGGACAGCGGGCTTTCGACTCGCCAACAACTTTCGAGCGGCAGATGTCGATACCTTTTCCGTAACCCGAATTAGCTGGATGACATTCTTGTATACAGGGCAGTCGCGAGAGGAAGCCGCATGGTCACCGTTGCAGTTTAGGCAGTGAGGGGACGGGGGTGGGCAATCCCCTCATGGGCGTCCCTACCACAAGTGAAATTTCGTTGCGTTAGGACATGATTGACAGGTGTGGTTGTATCTGTGGTATTTAAAACAGCACGTTGGGTTTGGCACATAAGGGCGGACAGAGATAACTTCGTACCCTGCTTTGACCTTCGACGGGAGTTCAACCCTGTCGAACGTCAAAAACAGTACGAGTCGGTGGCAGCTGGTTATTTACCTTTTTCAAAACCCTATGCACGGCTGTGACACCCTGATCGGACATGTAGGTTTGTATGTCTTCATCAGACAACCCGTCAAGGGATCTCATGAAGACTACCCCGTGACGAGTTGAGTGTGCGATGCGCTTCTACCTTGACAGGAAACGTGTGTAACAATGTAGTCCGGATTAGTTTCTGAGCTTGGAAGGCACTGTCCACTTCCAGCAACAATGAGCCATTGCGCTGACGCGAACAGGTTTTAACAGGGCCAGCAATTGCATCAACACCTTTCTGTATAACGAAAGGATTGATAGAATTGAAGTCTTTTCCGTCAGTGCGAGAGACAACAAGAAATTTCGGTAAATTAGGCAAAGTCTTTTTTTGCTGAGGCGAATCTATATTACGTTTCTGGGTCAACGTCAGTGAAGAAGAGAAGGAAGTCATCGCGGAAGTGTCCCCCGTGATTACTGGCGTCTCCAATGGCGCGCTCCTTCCTAGTGGGGGCCCTCTCCGCCTTAGGTGATTGTTCATACCTCAGGTCACACCTCCCGAGAACTGACGGAGGGACCAATCGGCACGTTCGGAAGGTACCAGCTCGGGTAATCACCCCTCCCTGGGCCTGGCCTTTACCAGGGGGTACGTACGTGCCCTACTTGTCTACCCGGGGCGGGGAATTACGCGTTACCCCGTCACCTGCTACGCATGATAATGCGTGAGTCGGCCTTCCGACACGCACAGGGAGGAAAGAAGAATAGAGAAAGTGAAGAGGAAGTGTCTCAAACGCCGAGGCGGAGACTAATGAGGAGAAGAAGGCTAGGAGAGTACAAGGAGAGTAAGACAAAACAAAGGGTAAGAAAGGAAGGAACCAAGGAATAAGAGAAACGACAACAAGAACCACCGTAACTCACGAAATACGCCCGTCTCCGGGCGAAGGCATAAACCGGGAGGGAAAGTGAAGCAGCCTGGGACAGAAGAAAGGCTGCTCCGGCTCGGGGCCCCGTGCGCGCCACACACGTACCGACAAAAGGACTGTGGGCCCCCTGGGGGGGGGGGGGACTATGGTAACGAAGGGGACAACTTCTTAGACAGAAGCATTACTGGTGACGAAACTTGGCTCCATCATTACGAGCCGGAGAGTAAACGGCAGAGTATGAAATGGAAACATTCCAATTCGCCGTGCAAGAAAAAGTTCAAGACCCAAACGTCCGCAGGAAAACTGATGCTTACGGTTTTTTGGGATGCGCGAGGTACTGTACTGGAACATTATGGTGAAAGGGGCACAACAATGAACAGTGTAAGTTACAGTGAGATGGTTACTGACAGGCTAAAGCCTGCTTTTCGAAGCAAACGCCGAGGATTGCTGTCAGGATGCCCGTCCGCATACTGCTGTGCACACTGCTGGAAGGCTCCAGAAACTCAAATTCGAAGTACTGGATCATCCTCCATGTATTCCCGATCTTGCCCCACTTGTTTGGTCCACTCAGGCATTTAGGAGCCGTCGATTTGACTGACGAAGCAGTGAAGGAAGCGGTGCATTCCGGGCTCGCAGCTCAACCAAAAACCTTTTATGATGGCATAAGGAAGCTTGTAGAGCGATGGACGAAGTGCATTGAAAAGCAAGGAGACTGTCGAAAAATGATGTTCTTCTAAGTTCCTTATTTTATTACAATAAAATTTTATATCTACTTTGCGGCTAATAATTGACATACCCTCGTACAATCATCATCAGGACTCAGTCATTAAGGTGGTTAATAAGCGACCTACAAGGCATGGTGCAGGAATAAAACGTCATAAACAATGAAAGTTACAAAAATGTGTCAACGTGCGTGAAAAGAGATTTTTTGATTCAGTGTTTGACAATGAGGTCACTTAACGAGCTACAAAAAGCGTTACACATAATTTCACACCTTTGGTATCACCAACAAAATGAAAAGGAAAGCACTTTATAAGTAAGGTATTAAATATGAGAAGCATTGAATTAAAATCTGTGTTGTGGCCGGGATTCGAACCTGGGACCTCCTTACTAGGCAAGGGCTTTTTTAGCTAACAGTGTTACGGATTAAGCGACTACATGGACTATCTCCAAGCAAGTCTCCATCCACACCTCACACTAATTCTGCCTCATTGTTCCCTGTGAAATACGTATCAAATTGCCCAGACACTCCTATATTGCAATAGCACCCTATCAAATCCATAATAGGGGGCCTTGGCAATTTGATACGTATCTGACAAGGAATCATGAGTAAGAATGTATGTGCTGTGGAGGGAGACTTGAAGACAGTCAATGTAGTCGCTTTATCCGGAACGCTGTGTTAGCTGAAAAGGCGCTTGCCTAGTTAGGTCCCGGGTTCGAATACCGGCCACAACACATTTTAATTCAATGCTTCTCCTTACATTTAATACCATTCGTTTAATGAGGCAATGTGTCAACGAACTAAATTATTGTTGACAGTTTATAACTAATTTTTCCCGCCGTTCATGCAGTAAAATTCCGGCATTTTACGTGACATTACAGTTTATTACTAACAAGGAAAGTACTTGGGCTCGAAAAAACTTCTGTATGAACATTTTGTTACATTATCTCTACGTACACCTCAATGTGCTGGTGGGTGTCGTTTCTATGCAAAACTTTGCAATCATGCTCTAGATAGCACTATAGATTTAATTGTAGATGCCACACGTAATGCAGATATCTGTATTATAACTTATGTAATAATCGTCGTAGATGTTCTCTTGCGTATTGTCATCAAAAGCTGTGATAGTTGCAACTTTAACCTTCTTCTCGGAAGACTGTAGGTATTCATTGCCATCTGCTTCCATCGCCTCTTCCCGCACTTAGCGTAGCACTACCGCTAGCAATGAGTTGTTCGTCATTATCATTCATATTATCATCATGTGTTAGTGTTACAACAGTATCTAACTTATGCTCATATCTGTACCATAACAGATACGAAAAAGCATGCGAATGATTCATCTTATACACTAACACCATCTTCACGAAGAATGGTTCTTCGTAACTTCACCTCAACCAATCGCAGTACTTTAGCAGGATTCATTATCAATCACCGCTCCATCTGACGCTTCATCATACAAGTGTCACAAAATGCAACTTCTGAGGCACACTGTACCGTCCCTATTGGAGAACAGACAGGCCAAAGTACAATGTGGCAAGGCAAACGCAGAGGCTTCTAACGGACGACTGCAGAGTTTTGCAGATGCGGTAGTATCACTAGTGCAATAAGGGATCTTTACATTATGTCTCGTACGATTTTGATGTATATGTGTTTGTTCGAGCCCAAGTACTTTCCGTGTAAGAGATTTTACAGACAGTATACTCATGTCATACTGATCACGTAAATATGAAGTCTTAAGACTGATTTACAAAATATTTTATACGGCACAGTATTAATCTATGCTGCAAAATCTTTGGCGAAAGGTAGCTTATGACATTAACATACCCACTTCAGCACGTGAAAATGTTATTAGCATACTTTATGGTATCTAATTGTTGGAATGGGAAAGTGATTTTGAATGGCTTTAGTGGGGTAATCACATTGCTCTTCTTTCGCTCCGTTTTAACCGCTTCATCTCAATCGACCATCTGTAATTTGAGGACCAATGTACCTGCTTTGCGCTGTTATAATTACTTCACATAAAGGGCCTTTGATAATCGAGACTAAAAAGGCCGTGGTACACACACGTCACGGATTTGCGTATAATTTCTCTCCTATAGTACCTACATCTATATCCATACTCTGCAAATCACATTTAAGTGCCTGGCAGAGGGTTCATTAACCACTTTCATAACTTTACCGTTATTAGCGCGCGGGAAGAAAGAACACCTAAATCGTTCCGTTTTCGATCTGATTTCTCTTATTTTATTGGAATGGTCATGTCTCCCTTTGTAGGCAGGTGCTAGCAAAATGTTTTCACATTCAGAAGTAAAAGTCGGTGATCGAAACTTCGTAAATAGATATCGCCGCAACGTATAAAGTCGTTCTTTTCATGATTTCCACCTCAAATCGTGCAAGATTGCCGTGACGCTTTCCACACTGTAATGAGATAAAACGAGCTGCCTTTCTCTGAACTTTCTCGATATCTTCCGTCAGTCTCACCTGGTGAGGGTTCCACACTGGGCAATAGTACTCCAGGAGAGGACGCGCAAGTGTGATGTAGGCAGTCTCCTTGGTGGAGGTGGTGCATCTTCGAAGCATTCTGCCAATGAAACGTAACCTTTGGTTCGCCTTCCCCACAATATTTTCTATTGTTCCCTCCAGTCAAAGTTGTTCGTAATTGTAACTCCTAGGTATTGGTACAATTTACCACCTTAAGGTTTGACTGATTTATCGCGTAATTGAAGTTCAGCGGATTTCTTTTAGTGGTCATGTGTATTACTTCACACTTTTCTTTATTTAGTGTCAATTGCCAATTTTCGCACCATGCAGATATTTTGTCTAAATCGCTTTGCAGTTGCTTTTGATCCTCTGACTTCACTAACCGATAAACGACAGCATCATCCGCGAACAGTCTAAGGGAGCTATTCAGATTATCTCGTAAATCGTTTATAAACACGAGGAAGACTAGGGGACCTATAACGCTTCCCTGTGGAACGCCAGATATCACTTCTGTTTTACTCGATGACTTACCGTCATTTACTACGAACTGTGTCCTTTCTGATAGGAAATCGTGAATCCAATCGCACAATTGGGGAGATATTCCATAAGCACGCAATTTCATTAGAAGCCGCTTTTGGGGTACAGTGTCAAAAGCCTTCCGGAAATCCAGAAATATGTAATCGATTTGAGATCCCTTGTCGATGGCACTTAACACTTCATGTGAATAAAGGGCAAGCTGTGTTTCGCAAAAGCGATACTTTCTGAATCCGTGTTGACTATTGGTTAATAGGTCGTTCTCTTAGAGGTAGTTCATAGTATTCGAACAAAGTAATATTCCAAAATCCTACAACAAATCTACGTCAATGAGATTGGCCTGTAATTTTGGGATCACTCCTATGCCTTTCTTGAATATTGGAGTGACTTGGGCAACTTTTTAGTCTCTGGGTACGGATCTTACGCTGAGTGATCGGTTGTATATGATAGCTATGTATAGAGCTATTGGATCAGTATACTCAGAGGAATCTAGTTGGTATACAATATGGCCCAGAAGATTTGTTTTTGTTTAGTGACTTAAGATGTTTACTCCAGGAACATCTACTAAATTTCGTACGCTGGCAGTTATTCTTGGTTTGAATTCTAGAGTGTTTACTTCTTTGGTGAAAGAATTTCGGAATGCTTTGTTTAGCAATTCTGCTTTAGTAGTATTGTCATCGGCAGTACTATTGCTATCGCGTAGTAAAGATATTGTTTGCGTTTTGCCGCTAGTGTACTTCACATATGACCAGAATTTCTTTGGATTTTCTGCAAGATTACGAGGCAAGATTTCGTTGTGGAAACGACTACAAGCTTCTCGCAATGAAGTGCGCGCTAGGTTGCGAATTTCTGTAAAAGATTGCCAGTCTTGGGGATGCTGTGTCTAAATTTTGCATATTCATAATTCTTTGTTCATTTCTCTCTATCGAAAAGTCACTTATGATAGAATGCTGTGTTTTGTATTGAAAATGACACAGACGATTTTTTTTAATGATCGAGTGTTATCCTAGGTGTGGTTTAGAGCGCTACTGAGCGTTCATAGTGGATGGCAGAGGCTTAAAAAAGGCCCCTTATCTTCCCACCCGCCCGAAATATTGAATAGCCTGTAAGGATAAAGCTGCATTTAATGATTTAAAGTAAACAATAAGAAACCTTGATCCCGGTATAGTACGATGGGCTTCACCACACATTACGCTCTGAATATGATCAGCAAAACCGATACAAAATATCAAAGGGTGTCTACTTAATATTACTTATAGATATATTAATCTTGCTTCCGCCCCCCCCCCCCACCACATACACGAAATATGTATGCTACATTCGCTACTGCTGGACGGTGTTTCTTTTGTGCCGTGGCGGAGCGGCCGAGCGTATCGAGGCGCTATGCTCTGATGCGTGAGGCCGTTCCCAGTCGGCGATTCGAATTACACTTGCGCATAATAGTTCGCGATCGGGAGCGCTCACTTTAATTAATGGCTCTGCCGCGAACTGTTTCCTTCTTTTATTTCGTCCGCTCCTAGTGACGGCTGAGCGGCGTGGTCTCCGCATGCAGGTGGAGGGAGAAGTTCCCCGCCTAGCTGCTTCATGCGCTTGCTCCTTGAGACGCTAACGATACCACGCAAACAAAAACAGTTTGTGGATAATTTCTCGCGTATAAGTTTACAGTTATATCAATATCTTGGCATTTATTAGTCAGTTATTGCAGAGTGCAGAATACTTCAAAACAAATTTTGTAGCACTAAACTGTAATGTAGCAGGCATATGCATAGCTCTCATCAGCAGAAGGAAAATACGTGATTTTCAATTCTGTTGCGCGCCCTCTCGCTATTGCCCGTCGGTCTTCGGAAAAGAATCCAACGAACTAAGAAGCGGGATACGTTGGGCATAATAGCTCGCGACCGATCGCGCATTTTTTAGTTCGCGACCGGCATCTCCTTTTCGTTCGCAGCTCGGCCAGCTTTAGTTCGTCTGCTCTTTTACGCTTTTGCTACTGCTACTAAAAGAGCTCTTTTGATGTGACGGCTATTTTATATAATGATCAGTGTTCAACACTGAATACCTTAGAAAAGAAAAATTGTGGCAGTAAACTATGAAACTACAGCTGAGCTGCATCCCAGCTCGAAATGACGGCAACTGGCAGAAGGGAATCACGCGATTCTGCGCGCTCTCGCGCCCTCTCGCTGTTCCCCGTCAGTACGAACTAAGAAGCGAGGGATCCGCGAACTAGTTCGCGTAGTTCGCCTGTGGGAGCGCTCTTCCGAACTAGTTCGCTCGAGAACTACACAAGACTGGTTCGATTCCCCCCGTCGGGCATGGATGTTTGTGCTGTCTCCAGTATAAGGTAGTTCATAAGTAGTCTGTAAGTTTAGGGACTGATGTAGCCGCAGTTAAGTCCCATAAGCTTCACAAACATTTCAACATTTGTTTCTTGTGAGAAGAGCGAACTAGAGTTAACCATTTCACCTGTCGTCTGGTTATGAAACAATGTATTTTCTGTGCTTATAAATTCTCTCTTACCTTAAGTATCATCATAATCCTACGCAGTTGAGGTATGCACTACTCTGTTGTAGGGCCAAAACTCCTAGCGCGGGTAGAATAAGCGCTTTAAACTGCCAAAATTTCTGTATATCTGCCTGTAATTACAAAAATTGGTGGTTCTGCAATAACATTATTGAAATGCGTCAATAGACAGACCAGCGTATTTACTTTATTAAAAAAACTGATTGGATTAAAATTTTTGAACACTCTTTCAGAGGCCGCTGCGACGACTGCAGCCTGTTGGCGCGAAGAGTGAATCGATGCTGGAACAAAGGCTACAGAAATCAGCCCCATTGTTTCGCTGTCAATAGGAAGCGCGCAGAAAGAGGCCAGAAATTGTTCGCTATTGTATTTCCACATCACACGACAACGGGAATTTTCCATTGCAGTGCCGCTCTCCACCAGGCGATTCACTGTGGTGACATGCGAGTTACACGGTCATCCATTTGTGACGCAGGCGATTCATCAACACTGATGAACTGCAAAAGCTTTCACTGTCGTGGTCTATGGCGTTCGTACAACTATAACAAACTGGCACCGGCCGCGGTGTCCGAGGAGACCGAGGCACTCTAGTCACGGTCTGCACGGCCACTACGGTCGGGGTTTCGAATCCCCCCCCCCCTCGGGCATGGATATTTGTGCCGTCCTAGTTCGTAAGTAGTTCATAAGTAGTTTGTAAGTTTAGGGACTGATGACCCCGTAGTTAAGTCCAATAAACTATACAAACATTTGAACTTAAACTGGCGTTACTAAAGAGTACTGTAGACGATCAAGCTATTAGTGAAAGTGCACAGTTGAGAAAAAAATCGCACTGACGTGTTTTACGGCCCAGTTTAGATTTGTAGTTATCTAAGTCTTTGCAGACATTTCAGAACAAAATAGTAATTTAAGTAATAAATGTATTACTAAGAGTGTCTGAATCCCTTTTAGGAAAACAAAAAATTTTGGTATTGGCGGGTGCCGAACCACTGACATTCTCACAGTATAACGCGTTGACCACTAGGCTATTGCTAACACCTGCAAGTACTGTCCTTTAATCTCGTATTGTTAGTGATCGTTGTTAACTGATGATAATATGGCATTTGTTGACAGTAGATGATCATTTTTCGTACGAAGAATGACGCATTTGTTAATTCTTCAGTGCGCCATTGTTTTGAAATGCCAACGTGTAAGTTACAATAAGAAAATCATCAAATAGGCAACGCAAAATGGCGTATGCCAGAGAGTTCTGGGCGAGGAATGTCACGTGACATCTGCGGACGGCTGGTTTTCCTTAATTCAATGGAGGGTGTCAAATGTCTCTCAAACGATACCAGATATATGTATAAAAACAAATATAAGGGAACAGTTTTAGAGAATTTTCTCCTCTACAAATTCGGTTATTCAATTTTCGTATCACATGAATGGTTAAGCCGTTATTTTCATTTAAATTTCGAGCTGTCAAAAGACGATCGCAAAGGCCCACTTTTAGTGTTACTACCGTAACCTAAAGTGGGCCAATAATGAAACTATTCACACAGGAAACATGGGGAAATGTGTAAAGTATAGTAGAGGTGGGGACTTAAAAAATATTGATCGTCGTAAGTTTTTCTATTGGCGTCCAGTTCTCTGCTTGGACCTATTAGGACCTAGTTACTTCAGTTCGCTGCTAGATGTCGCAGAAACATGCATTAACAGTGTCCTATTACGAGGAAAAATATGCTGGCCGTGATTTCAGCCTTTCCGCTCTAGAAATTGTGGATGTCGTCAAAGCTTCATTTATAAGATATTGGATTATGTAACGCACCACTTTAATTATAAACCCCACTTAGTCCCCCTTCCCCAACTATAAAAATGTCTTTTACATTACATATCGGCAGTAGTCTTCCTTAGCATGACGTCACGTTTTTAACAACTGCCGACCACATGGTTCAGACAGTTGCAATGTACCTCCTCGGTGAACACGGTCCGGTATTAATTAATGAAGCATTCAGCGACGAATTACAATCAGGGTATTTCCAGCCCGTTGGGGGCACGTACAATTCAGTTGCCAAGAGCTACGAGAAACAAAGCAACCTGCTACATGAGATTCAAAATTAGATGTTAATTGAGTACTTTAATGATTTAATGTAATTTCTGTTGGACTGAGTCATGTTGATATTCATTATTACCAATAAGCATCAAATTCGGTGCACACACACACACACACACACACACACACACACACACACACACACAGGCAGATAGTACCTCTTACGCTTCGTTAGAATCCCAACCACTATTTAAAAATTATATTGTAATATTTTTGTTTTTATTTCATGCTGTTTTGGTTAAATGTTGCGATAAAATTTATTAAATTTCAATAAAAAAATGAACAGAACGAATACAAAAAATTCGAAGCACTGAGGACTTCTGTATGACAGTGTCATTTCACAACATGTAAGCGTGCACTGAAGAGATATCTTTCTGCTTTGAGATAGATTGACAGGACTAGTAACAGTCAGATTAAGTATTTCTCAATTGTGAATTGATAAAGATACAGCAAAAAATACTAGGTTTTAATGTTTAAGTACCGAGGTTCAGTGATTTGACCGTTAGATTTAGCCGCTGGTACGACTCTTCAGAACCTCGTCAGATATAGCAACGCTCTTTAAAACACTCGGCGAAGGCTGCGGTGGCCGAGCGTTCTGCGGCGCGCCAGTCGCAGTCTGCAAGGCCACTACGGTCGGGGGTTCGAATCCCCCTTCGGACATTGATATTTGTGCCGTCCTTAGTATTAGCTAGTTTATAAGTAGTTTGTAAGTTAAGGGACTGATGACCTCTTAGTTAAGTTCCATAAGCTCTACAAACATTTGAACATTTGATTTAGAACGCTCGGCCACTCCACCGCGGCAGATCTAATTTATTAGTGCCAACCTGTAGAAATTAAGAAGATACAGTGTAGTAGTTGCAATGCCAGCTATATTGGTCAGACCGGTAGATCGTTTAAAGTTAGGTACAAGGAACACGTGGACGCCTTCCGACTTAATTTTGACAAGTCCGCTGTAGCTACACATATCCGCGAAACTGGCCACCCATTCAAGCATATTGAAGATGACCTGAAGATTTTACATAAACAGGATAAGGGAAGAAAGTTAGATATGCTAGAACAGCTAGAGATTACAATACAAAACGCAAAAAGCGACGTTTCATTAAATGAACAAGTTCAAGGCAATGCATACAGCTTTTTTAAAAACTGTAGATCTATTATAACAAAAGTCGTTTATTTTAAATTTCAACCTCTGTCTTACTGTACACCTGAATGTACCCACTGCCTTGTGGATAGTCTTTGGCATTTAGAGGTCTTTGTTTTCATGTTCATACGTGCGCCCCACTCGTGTTGTTGACTCCGTGCGCCTCACTAGTGCTATGCGCCGCCAGTACTGGGGACTGTTTTTAATATTGACGAAGCACAGTATGCTGAGCTTTCTACGGAGACACAGTTACAAGGGAAGTAACCACGTTTTCTTTTATTACGTTTTAGAGATTCTTGTATGTTTTATCTGATGATGAGGGCTTGACCCTCGAAACGCGTCATAGTGTTTTATACACGATCTATGTGGTTGAGCCTACTTGACAAAATAATTAAGAAAAAATACTTTACCAGAGCTAATTCAATTTGTTTAAAATTTTTTAAATGATTGTTAAGCTTATGGGACTTAACCACGGTGTCAGTCCCTAAACTTACAAACTACTTAACAACTATCTATAACTAAGGATGGCACAAATATCCATGCCCGAGGGGGGATACGAATCCCCGACCGTAGTGGCCGTGCAGACCGTGACTGAAGCGCCTGTCCCCTCGGCCGGCTCTGAAGATTAGGTGGGTGGATCGCGTATCTAATGAAGAGGTACTGGACAGAATTGGGGAGAAAAGGAATTTCTGGCATACCTTGACTAAAAGAATGGATCGATTGGTAATACACATTCTTAAGACACCCAGGAATCGTGGATTTTTCGTTGGAGGGAAGTGTTGAGTAAAAACCGCAGAGGGAGACCGAGAGATGAATACAGTAAGCGGACTCAAATGAATGTAGGTTGCAGGTCTTTGAGGAGATAAAGAGGCTTTCCCAGGATAGAGTACGGTGGAGAGCTGCATCAAACCAGTCTCCGGACTGAAGAAGAAAACAACAACAACATAGTAAAAATAACACAAACATCCATGACCGAGTGAGGATTCGAGCCCCCGTAGGGGAACGGCCTCACGCATCGGAGCATAGCGCCTCAATGCGCGCTGCCACTCCGCCGCGGCCAATTTATTTCACACAGGCAGTTTTGCATACAAGATTTTTATTTAAAATCTTCACCGGAACTGAATGACGAATAAATGCGTTTAAATTTTTCTGAAACAATGGCATTTTAGCACTGTTAATAAGAGGTTTGTCCACAAAGTAAGTACTCTTTAATAATATAAAACAAACCTATACAGATGAAGAAATATTTATTGTGCAAAATCTACTACTGTTAAAGTACTTTTCTAGATAGCTTCCGAATTTGTGTATGCCTTCTTCATAGAAGGTTGCCACCTGCGTATTGAACCATGTGGTAACATGTTATTTCTGCTCGTCATCATCGTTGAATTGATGACCGAGGACAGTTTTGGGTGCACTAAGAGATGACAGTCGCTAGGAGCGAGGTTCGGGCTGTACGGACAAAGATCAGACACGTCTCAGAAATTCCCATAGAAGTAGTTTGGTCACATTCGCCGTGAGAGGTGAGGCGTTATCTTGGAAAGAAAAACTACACCTTTTGACAGTAATACTCTTACAACTAAAATCTGTCCTTGGTGGTCAACACTTCAACGATAATGAGCTAAAAAACATGTTCCCACATGGTTGAATACACAGGCGGCAACCTATGAAGAAAGCATACAAAAACTTATGTCACGATATAGCAACTGCCTACAAAATTTCGGAAGCTATGTAGAAAAGTAGTTTAACAGTTTTAGATTTTTGTACAATAAATATTTTTCTGTGTCGGTAGAAGTTTATATTATACAGGGTGTTACAAAAGGTACGGCCAAACTTTCAGGAAACATTCCTCACACACAAAGAAAGAAAGAAAATGTGGGGAAGTGTGTCCGAAAACGCCTAATTTCCATGTTAGAGCTCATTTTATTACTTCTCTTCAAATCACAATCATGGATTGGAAACAGCAACAGAACGTACCAGTGTGACTTCAAACACTGTCACAGGAAATGCTCAAAATGTCCTCCGTTAGCGAGGATACATGCATCCACCCTCCGTCGCATGGAATCCCTGATGCGTTGATGCAGCCCTGGAAAATGGCGTATTGTATCACAGCCGTCCACTATACGAGCACGAAGAGTCTACATTTGGTACCGGGGTTGCGTAGACAAGAGCTTTCAAATGCCCTCATAAATGAAAGTCAAGAGGGTTGAGGTCAGGAGAGCGTGGAGGCCATGGAATTGGTCCGCCTCTACCAATCCATCGGTCACCGAATCTGTCGACTGAAATGTGCAGGAGCTCCATTGTGCATTAACCACATGTTGTATCGTACTTGTAAAGGGACATATTCTAGCAACACTGGTAGAGTATCCCGTATGAAATCATAATTCCTGCCCAAACGTTCACAGAAAATCTGTGTTGATGACGTAATTGCACAATTGCGTGAGGATTCTCGTCAGCCAAGAGATGTTCATTGTGAAAATTTAACAATTTGATGACGTTGGAATGAAGCCTCGTCCGTCGCATGTCATCACAAACACGGAAGTCAACATTACCTTCCTTCAATTGGGCCAACTGACGGTGAATCTAGGAAGTACAGTACATACTAACTGGGTACTAACATGTGGGTATTTTGACAATTGTCTTCACCAATTATTTCAATTTACATTTAAAGAGAAATACTAAAATGAGCTCTAACATGGAAATTAAGCGTTTCCGGACACATGTCCATATAACATTTTCTTTCTTTGTGTGTTAGGAATGTTTCCTGAAAGTTTGGCCGTACCTTTTTGTAACACCCTGTATAACCAAACGGAACTTACTTTGTGGACATACCTCGCATAATTTTTACTTCTTAACACTAATATATTGTATCTGAGGAGCTTGGAAGTAGTCGTATTAGTGGCCAAATCTCAGAGGTCAAATGAATGAAGGACACTAAACTGTTTACATCTGCGTACACGGTTCTACTGTTCACGTGCCCTCGTGTGGTATACACTGCGCAAATAAAAATAAGTACATCCCCTTTAAGATACCCAATTCAATCTATATTTTGTGGAAACAGAGCTAATGAAGTGCCTGATATGATTACACTTACAGATCAACTGATCAAGCGGTACTGACTTAACTAGGTGTTGATACATGCTGGTACATCCGTATTAGTACATTGTGTAACCTCTACGGCGACAATACAGCGCTGGTTTTGGCATCCTTTCGATCACAGACGGCGAATACTCTTGGGATACAATAGTCTATGCCTGTGTAACATTTCTTTTGTTTTGTTGCCTGTACGCATTAATGTTAATTTCCGCGGTTAAAAGATTAAGGATTTTAGTTAAAATTTCTATAATAGAAATTGGATTTTAAAAAATATGCTTAAATACTTTTGACAAGGGTGGATGAAATTAATGGCGGAATGCAGATTGGGGTTGAGGCAACACACAAAATTAACGTCACAGAGAAAACTTATGGAAAGTATTCATTGTACTTCTTTCTGGAAATGCTGATCACAGCAGCTGAAACTGTTAAGCTGTTTAATGGTTTAGATAGACTTTACGATACTTTCCGCAGTAAAATAATGTTCAGACTGTTCGCCTCGTAAGTCCTTGTTGACGAACCGTGTAGTAAAGTTAGATCAAAGAAAAAACTGACTTCGCGAAACTATTTATACGAAGGCAGGTTCAAAAAGGAATAAAGGTGATTATTTAAAGTAACTGATAGGGATTTAATCAAGGCAACACCCGAAGCGAAAGTGACGGCGTCTGAACATCATGTTCCGACGGAATATGGAGGAGCTGAAAATCTCAAAGAAAATGAATAATTAAGGAAGGATGGGACATTATTATATTAAAACGGGGTGGAGACAAGGCTCTTAACATAAGAGGGTACATTTTAAAGTAAAATTTAACAGCACTCAGACTTACATCACAAAGCAGTCTGCGTACATGCCCACGCTTAATAAGCTCAGAGTGAATGATCGCGGTTCCGTCCTCTCGACACGGCGGAAGAAACGAAAGACGGGAGAAAAAACTTTTTCAACGATAAAATATTTCGAGAAGGAGGGAAACACGGTGACAAGTGTCGCTGATTGATAAACATTAACCATGTATCGTTACACCTGCTAGACCTGTGGACGTAGTTCTGCAGGAGTTGTATGTTGTCTCTCCCTGATAATAGCATGGGAAGGAGATGGCATTTATTAGCAAGAAAGTGAACATGGGTCTGCAACTTAAAACACTGATTCGTCCACATGGATTTATTAATACACTGAGATACATACTCAGCTTTGATGTTCTTATGTGGTACACATTCTTCCCAAGTATTAACCAGTTCCGCTATATAATCCTACGACAACTGTAAATAGTACCGTAGACTACTGGGTTTCGCCTGTAGAACTTTCTGGAACTGAAGTATTCCTGGGGCTGCCTCGTACTGACTAACTCCCGTACTCTCTTACTGTCTCTCGTTGCTGTGGTGCTCCGGCATGTGCAGGCGAGCTCTTTCTTCCTATTGGTCGGCCGCGAGGCAGGCAAAGAGGTACCGAGACTGCAGGCGCCCCCGGTGGTTTTTTTTTATTGTGGTTTTAGGGCGCACAACTTCTATGGTCATTAGCGCCCAGACAAGAACTTAGATTCACTAGATCTCAAAAAATTTGGTGACTGTCAGAAAATCAAGAAAAGGCTAAAAACGAAAGATAAAAGACAATTAAAAGGGTTAAATATCCTTCGATAAGTTGGCCAATTTGATAAAACGTAAAACTCGAGCCGCTGCTCGTGTGTCATCAGCCAAAATTTCCTCCAGAGTAGACGGAAAGTGAAGGGCTACACGGAGATGATTAAAATTAATACAAGTCAGTAAAACATGTCGCACTGTCAGCAGTTCACCGCAGGAGCACAGCGGTGCAGGGTCAGCGGATAGCAAGTGACGGTGGCTGGAACGGAAGTGACCGATCCGCAACCGGGCCAGGATGACCTCCCGCCGAGAGGGGCGTGAGGAGGTCCTCCAAGCGGTCGGGATCGGTTTTACAGCTCGCAATTTATTGTTGTACAGTGAAAGCCACACACTGTGCCATGACGACACGATTCTCCGGCGAAGAGCCCGTTGAACATCGTCCGATGGAACGCATACAGTAGCCATGCGAGGCAAAAGAGCTGCGGCCTTGGCTGCTATGTCGGCGGTCTCATTCCCGGGCACACCCACGTGGCCAGGGACCCACAGGAAAGAAACGTGACAGCTGTCATCAGCTAGCAACTGGAGGGAGCGTTGGATCCCATACACGAGAGGATGGTTCGATCAAGGGTCCTTAAGACTCTGCAGGGCGCTAAGGGAGTCCGAACATATGACATAGAAAGGTTCGCAGTGGCGGCAGGTGTACAAAACGGCCTGGTGGAGGGCAAAATGCTCAGCCGTGAAATTCGAGCACCGGTCAGGGAGCTTGTATTGGAACCGGTTGTCCCCGACGACGAAGGCAGATCCGACACCGGCAGTGCTCTTGGAACCATCAATGTAAATAAATATGGCATTACCGAACCGCGTACGGAGTTCGACAAGCCTCGAGCGGTATACCAAATCCGGAGTGCTCTCCTTGGGGAGCGAACTAAGTTCGAGGTGAGTGTGAACCTGGGCCTGATGCCACAGTGGCAATGGGCTTTCGCTCAACCGAAAGGTGGAAGGAAGGGTAAAATCGAGCCGCTGTAGTAGGCGGCGAAACCGAACTCCAGGTGGAAGCAAGGCAATCGCAGACAACTGATATTGGCGATCGAGTAAGTCGTCAAAAAATAATCGGTAAGATGGATGGTTGGGCATCGACCGCAGGCGGCATGCGTACCGACACAAGAGTATGTCACGCCGAGTGGTCAAGGGTAATACAGCAGCCTCGGCATACAGAGCCCCCGGTGGTCGACGTACCATCCAGCGGTTTTATCGCGTCATTTTGAAGTGGCGCGGCGACTTGTGTGGACCATCAGTGTTGTGGCGAATAGTGACGCCACAACATTGTGGGTTAACGTGTCGCACGTGTCCCTAGACTAGATACAGGTCAGGAGATCGTGCTGACCAAGGAATTTTCCTTCACAAACACTAAAGTACGACTTCCCAACTTGATCATCAACATTTTACTGCTAAAATTTGATAAATACGCCTATAGCAACTTATAGCAACAAGTGTACCAACACATGAAACAAATCTTCAGGTTTTTTGCGGCGCTAAGACTGTTCCATTAAGTTCCATGCCCAGTAACTACTTTAGTTGCTTATATTATCCACTTCTATGAACCACAGAAATTGGCGAGGTGGGATGGTTTGCGTGCCTCGACGATACAGATAGCCGTACCGTAGGTGCAACCACAGCGAAGGGATATCTGCGGAGAGGCCAGACAAACGTGTGGTTCCTGAAGAGGGGCAACAGCCTTTTCAGTAGTTGCAGGGGCAACAGTCTGGATGATTGACGGAGCTGGCCTTGTAACATCAGCTAATGTGGCTTTGCCACACAGCTACTGCTAACGGCCCTTGCGTGCAATTCCCGTACTGTGTCTCTTGTCTCGAGTAGTCGATTTTTTTTTTGTTTAGACGTGAACACCAAAACTGTAGAGCAGTCCGCTATGTAATTTCGCAACTGAATGAAGTGAGATTATGAGGGCACTTTTAACGTAGCAGCAGGAAAGGGATAATAGTGTTTATTAAAGAAGGGTAATTCATAGCTGTTCTCATGAAATGTCATGTAGCAAATTTTGTACCCAGTTGATAACCTATAATAGGAAAAGTGTCGTTTAACTTTTGAAAACTTATTGATTTGCTGAAGAAAATTTATACTGGCAAATGTATGAAGCAATAACGAAAATGCAGTAAAAAGGGACTATTTACTTCAGTTTTAGTAGCTTGTTTTCTTCCTAACAGTCAAAATAACATCGAAAATTATTTTCTCATTTAATATTTCTGACTCTTGTTGATATCATTTCCGTTAAAGTACATTCATATATTCACGCTCGTAAATACACATAGTTTAGGATTTTTCCCCGTAAAACGAAAATATTTTCCTGCTTGTAGATATTTCGTCACTTTTCTAGGAGAAAAGAGCAGAGACAACAATATTAGGCTTCGGTGAAACATTTTCGGTGTGCTGAAAACAACAGAATAAAGTTAAAGAAGATGTGAAAGAATTTCTTTAATGTGAATGTACTCGACCAGGATAGGTTAACTTCCGATATTGGCAGATGCTTCTACTAGGGGGAAAGGGTCGTACCTTGGGACAGTTTCACCTTGGTACAATTTTTAATAAAGGCAGTGCACTCTAGTAGAAACTTTAAGAACTATGAAGTAAAGTTGAGTTGTAAGGCCTATTTTCAGAGGGAATAGGAGGCCATGTTGTAGTTGGATGGTGTTTGAGATCTGAGGAGTTTTACAAGTTTTCGTGTTTGAAAGTAAAATTTAGCCACTATCCTTAGAAAATACAAATTAAAGCTATGCATCATTATTGATGTTTCTTAAATACAGTGTTGTAGGGCATTGTTTACGTAAACTATTGATACCATGAGTTATAAAGATATAAATGATACATAGGCTAGGATGCTGTTTTCTGTTATTGTGTAATAGGTTTTACCTTGGGCCACTTCTCTGGTTTCACCTTGGGACACCTGAAAGGTGTATGATTGTCACTGATACACCAGAAAAAAAAAACAACAAAGAATTGAAGAGTAAAAAAAAGGAAAACTAGAAAAAGAAGTCTTTGCCAAAGAAAGACGCCACTAAACGGACCAAGGAGTTTTCATCTCCTACTATTTTTGATGAAGAAATTCCCGAGCTTGGCAGTAGCTTGATTTGTTATCTGAAGCAGAGAATTTCTCATCCTTCATTCCAACTAGAGAATTAACACTTTCTTGTTCTCAAGCTAGTTGGGTCTTGATAAAATGACATCAGTGGCAAAAAAAATAAAAAAAAAAAAAAAATGTTCAGATGTTTGTATAGTTTCTGGGACTGAACTACGGGGTCATCAGTCCCTAAACTTATGAACTACTTACAAACTAGGACGGCACAAATATCCATGAACGAGGGGGGATTCGAACCCCCGACCGTGCAGGGGGCCGTGGCCGTGCAGACCGTGACTGGCGCGCCTCAGTCCCCTCGGCCACCGCGGCCGGCAGTGAAAGAACTACCAGCTCCAGTGGTGTGTCATGGGTTTCATTTATTTAATATTTTATTCCCACCATATCTTATTTTAAGGTAATATAACTTCTGTATTAGGACTAACATTTACTACATAATTCCAATACGATTTTTTCATTCATAAAACTAAGAAATTGGAATATATCACCGTGTCCCAAGATAAAACCACCAATGTCCGAAGGTGAAACCATAGGTTGTACTTTGGGACAAGTGTCACAAAAATCTTTTTTGGTGAGTAATTGTGTAAATATTGGAGCTAGCGTAAACTGCTGTTCGTTCAACATTACCCAGAATTGATGCCTGTGATGGGGTAGATTTTCAAATTTCTTGTAAAAAAAATTTGAGTATAAAGAAATTAAAATGTAAAAAATGTCCCAAGGTACAACCCTTTCCCCTACTTGTTTCCGCGCATGTGCAGTCTGCAGCAGACTCGAAAATTTAGAACTGCGCACTTGGCACAGTCTATAGATCATTGACGCCATAGACGCACTCGCGATGGGGTTGGCTGCTGATTTACTTGCAGGCACGGAAGACGCGCGCACTTCCAGTAGTCAATTCTTACTATGAAGGCGATCGTGTAAAACCAAGCTGTCTACAGGCACGCGATCAGTACAAGCGGATGTCAGTGTGTTAAGCCCTTTCTACTATACGAGACGTGCAACACACACAACGAAGTCGTCAGCTGCAGCGCGTCTTGCGATAGACCGTCGAACTACAGAGAAGCGTTCAAATTTACATATTTGTTGAGTTGCCTGCTTCACGCGTCTACTTCCTTTGTTGTCAACTTACAGCAACTGAATAGCCACGTTAACATCACTTTTCGAAACTATGATATATTGTGATGATTAAAACATTTATTTACGTTTTAGACTGCCACTGTGAAACTAATTGTCTTCGTGCAGTTCATGCGTAACTACGTCGTTCACATGTGTTAACGTCCTCATTAATAGAGTGCGATTACGTACTTCCAGTACCTGCGGTTTGAGACGCCTATGTATATGATGAACAAGCTCCGGTGTCTATACGTAGACCTTTCACTTTGATAAAGCTTTAAACAATGCTCACCAAAAACAAATATTTCATCTGTTAACTACAGCGTGTTTCAGGAAAAATAGCAAATATTTTAGAAGATGGCAATAAAGACTATTTACAGTTAAAATTTCATATAATGTGTGTCCAAATTTTATAGGGTAGAGATACAGCTCTTCGTATGTACAACAAACTGATTTGGATATTTTGACTGATTCTTCATAGATCACCATATTTTTTATTTAAATAACCGGTTTTAGACGTAGTTTGAAGTCTAAATATGTCCTAGTAAGCCGAAAATTAGGTAACTAAATTGAAATTAACGTGTAAAAGATACACCAACTTCTACTTTTAAGTAAGTGTGACGATTTACTACCAAGAACTGACGATAAATCAGTGAAAATTTCTTGATTTACATTTGCTCTACGTTTGTTTGGATTTCATATTAAAAACTTTATCTCTATATTTAATAAAAATTGTACATAGGTTATATTAAATTTTTAATCCAATTCCTCTGTAGTATCACCTCCTAAAATACTTACGACTGAGTCGAAAAACTACGTTGCTCTGAGCAGGAGACAAGTTTGTCAGCAGAGTAACCCCATTCGGTCGTCTGCGCATGCGCGAAGCACTTCCATACGCGTGAGAATAGGATCCATCCTATTCCGTCTACTAGCGATCGTATGCGTGCATCTTGTGCAAGTGGACGCGTCTACACTGTATGCGGACGGCGTGACCGGTGCATAATGGGTAATCTCGCAAGCTCTTATTCCCGTGTAGAAAGGGTTTTAGAGAGGACGTTTACCTGCGTTCAGAAAATCCGGTTTGCAATAATCGCGCCGGCCGCGGTGGCATGGATATTTGTGCCATCCTTAGACTTAGCTAGTTCATAAGTAATTTGTAAGTTTAGGGACTGATGACCCCTTAGTCAAGTCCCATAAGCTCTACAAACATTTGAACATTTTGTAATAGCCGGCTTATCGCACGAATTCGAATAGGAGCGTCAAGACGGAAGCTATGGACCTAATGAGAGAAGACATTACGTGAGGACCGAGCGATCGTGAGACGGGTACAGGAGCCCTGGATTCGGCATGCGTGCGACGTGTATCTGGTGCTTCAGTGAACACAGAGTCCGCTAATAATCGTGGAGGCCGCGGCGGCTGTAGCATTGATCCCTGTACTCCAACCGGCCTGTCTGCAGTGCTGGCGTGCAGTCCCGCTGAATCGGCCAGAGAGGCCTGCGGCGCTTTGAGCTAAGCCGCTATTAGTGTTTGCCCGCTACGACTCGCCTAATGAGGGGGGCTCGGGTCGCTCGTGTTCCGACCTTCATGGCTGTGCCCAGCCACGTATTCGCTTCATCACTGTTTTCCGGATCCCGAAAACGCGGATAACCTCTGATGACAGGTCTCCGCTGACGTCTCAATTCGCCGCACTGCACAAAATCCTGGTGTCCTCGTCTCTCCTAACTCCCCCCCCCCCATCTCTCTCTCTCTCTCTCTCTCTCTCTCTCTCTCTCTCTCTCTCTCTCTCTCTCTCTCTCTCACACACACAAACTAATACAAGAGGCGGTCGAAAAGTCCATGCAAACAATTAAAACTACTAACGTGTTTGGGGAATAGCATTTTTATTTTTCGACAGAGTCTCCTTTTAGACTTACACATTTCGTCCAACGCTGTTCTAATTTGTCGATCCCTTCCGAATAATAGCACAGTCTAACATATACAGTCACGACACTTCCGCAGATTTTGGCCTACTTCAGATTACGGTAGTAACACTAAAAGCGGTCCTTTGCGATCGTCTTTTGACAGCTCTAAATATAAATGAAAATAACGGCTTAACTATTCATCTGACACGGTAATTTAATAACCGAACTTGTAGAGGACAAAATTCTCTACAACTTTGATGTCATTTTTTTCACATCTCGTAGCGTTTCAAAGATATTTGCAAAAATAACGGCCATTTTGGGAGGTATGCCTGTCTGTCCGTCCGTACCGTGTTCCCTGCTTTTAAGAAGAACCGTTCAACCGATCACCACCAAATTTTACAAACGTGATTGTAGGCCGCCAGAGACCTCCCTTTTTCAAATTTTTCGGACAAAAAATACGGTAGTAGTACCGAAAAAAAGCCTTTTTGTAATATAATTGTAATTGCAAACGAAACGTTCATCTGATACGAAAATTGAATAACCTAAATGGTAGAGGAGAAAATTCTCTACGACTTAGCTCCATCATGTTTTTTCATATCTCGTATCGTTTGAGACATATTTGCAAAAATAACGTAGATTTTACACCCTCCATTGAATTAACGAAAACCAGCCGTTAGGAGACATTCCTCACGCAGAACTCTCTGGCATACGCCATCTTGCGCGTATTTGATGATTGTCTTATTGTAACTTACACGGTGTCATTTCAAAGCAATGGCTTCTACCAGCTTTTCCATTACGTTCTTCGTACGATAAATGATAATCTCGTGTCTACAAATGCCATATTTGCATCAGTTAACAACGGCCATCAATAGTATGAGAATATAGGACTCATGTTCTGATTGATAGCATTAGCGTAGCGGGCAAGGCCTTAGACTATGATCCCAAAGGTCGGTGGCTCGGAACGCGTCACTACCTAATTTTTTTTACTAAGAGGGTTTCAGACACTTATTAATTTTTTTATTATCTAGATTATGATTTTGGTTCAAAATGTTTGCAAAAACTTGATGTGGTCTTCAGTCCGGAGACTGGTTTGATGCAGCTCTCCACAATACCTTATCCTGAGCAAGCCTCTTCATCTCCACATAAGAACGGCAACCTACATCTGTCTGAATTTGCTTGCTGTATCCATCTCTTGGTCTTCCTCTGCGGTTTTTACCCCACACACTTCCCTCCAACGCTAAATTCATAATTCCTTGATGTCTAAGATTGTGTCAGACCAATCGATCCCTTCTTTTAGTCAAGGTATGCCAGAAATTTATTTTCTCCCCAATTCTGTTCATTACCTTCTAATTAGTTACGCGATCCACCCACCTAATATTCAGCATTCTTCTGTAGCACCACATTTCAAAAGCCTCTATCCTCTTCCTGTCCGCCCTGTTTATCGTCCATGTTTCACTCCCATACAAGGCAACACTCCATACAAATGCTTTCAGAAACGACTTCCTTAGGCTTAAATCAAAATTCGGTGTTAATCTCTTTTTCAAGAACGCTTTTCTACCCATTGTCATTCTGCATTTTATATCCTCTGTACTGCGACCATCATTTGTTATTTTACTGCCCAAGTAACAAAACTCATCTACCCCCTTTATTGCTTCGTTTCCCAATCTAATTCCTTCAGCATCACCTGATTTTCTTATACTGCACTCCATTACCCTAGTTTTGCTCTTGTTAATGTTCATCTTATATGCACCTTTCAGCATATTGTCCATTCCGTTCAATTGCTCTTCCAGGCCCTTTGCTGTATCTGACAGAATTACTATGTCGTCGGCATAACGCAGTGTTTTTAATTCTTCACCCTGAACTTTAATTCCTTCTCCAAATTTCTCCTTGCTTTCCTTTATAGCTTGCTCAATGTACAAATTGAACAACATTGGAGAAAGGCTACAACCTGTCTTACTCCCTTTCCAACCACTGCATCCCTTTCATGCCCTTCAACTCTGACAACTGCTGTCTGGTTTTTGTACAAGTTGTAAATAACCTTACGCTACCTATATTTTACTCCTTGCTTCAGAACTTGAGTTTATTCCAATCAACATTGTCAAAAGCCTTCTCCAAATCTACAAAAGCTAGATATGTAGGTTTGCCTTTTCCTCATCTATCTTCTAGGATAAGCCGTAAAGTGAGTATTGCCTCCCGAGTTCCTACATTTCTCCTCAATCCAAACTGATCCTCCCCGAGGTCGGCTACTGCCAGCTTTTCATCTTTCTGTATACAATTCGTGTTAATATTTTGCAACCATGACTTATTAAACTGATGGTTCTGTTTTCACACCCGTCTGCACCTGCTTTCTTTGGAATGGGGATTATAACATTTTTCTTAAAGTCTGGGGGTACTTCGCCTGTCTCCTACATCTTACACACCACTTAAAAACTTATAAACCTAAAATTCTAAAGTGGTCCGTAAAACACGTCAGTGCGATTTTAGTTATACACTGCAACAATAGCGCTCCAAGCGGCCGGAAAGCTACATTTCTGAATACGACACTGAACGAGTGCGCATAGTGTCGTTTATATCGATTTTAACGTACATTTTTCATTGGGAAACGTACGTAATACCTTACAATAGGTATAATAACTGTAAAACAGATCTACATTTGTCTGAAGTTTCCTAAGGTCCCTGGCAAGGTACGAAACGGTACATTACAGGATAATTTGCCGCTATCTTGCAACCTACAGGCTTCTGCTAAAAAATTAAATTTTCTATGAAAAGTGAAAAATGGGTAGGAAAATCAGAAGACCTTTCCTTTGGCAGAAAGACGTAGGTTTTCTACTAACGAACGTTAAGGTTTCTTTCATTGTAATTCCAGTCGAATCAGTGAGTGAACGTAGCAAACGTTTGAGAATGGAAGAACTACAGTATGTAACGTACCGAATCAGCTACAACAGTTGTAGCCGAAGGAAACGTCACAAACTTGGCAATAAAACGGCAAAAGCAACGAAACTGTTTTCCAACAGACGAAGTAAATTCCACAATAGTTGTTACAGCTGAAACACAAATGGCAAGAATTATCAAAACTTTGCCTTTTTTAAACTAAAGTAATTTCCCTGAACACAATATGCACGTTTAAGGAAGGCGTATGAGGTGTAAAACTGTGCGAATCATTAGACTCCGCACAGAATTTATACACGTGAAAAAAACTGCCTGTCATAGTAAGAAAAGACCATAATAGAAATTTATTATTCTTTTATGTTTCTAGTCTAGTTACTTTCAGTGGAATAAGATTGAAATACACACATTCGTAAGCATTTGTTCAAGTCGAGGTGGTTGTTTATACCACTGAATGAGTAAAAATGACTTTTACATTAATTTCCGTATTAATTTACGTCTCTTGATATTTTACTAAAGATTGTAACACAAAAATTGTACTGACTATTTCGTTAATTACGTACAAATGCATCTATACACAGACATCACAACTGTGGTGGCTTCCCCGCCGCTAGGAGCGCTAGTGTTGTTGCAGCTGTCAGTTGGTAACAACTTTTAGAGCAGTGAATGTCGCGACTGTAAGACTGATAATAGGAATTGTCCAAGCCTGCAAAATAGCTCTTAGTTTCTGCAATCACCTCTTTTGATTGAAATCTTCGTCCCGCCAGCCATTTTTTCAATTTGGGGAACAAATGGAAGTCCGAGGGAGCCAAATCTGGTGAATAGGGGTTTGGGGGAGGGGGATGTGAAGCGAGCTGGAATCTTATTTCCAATAATTTTGCTGCTACAAAACTGCTGAGGTGTGTGCTGGTGCATTGTCGTGATGGAAAAGGACTTTTCTTGTGGGCCAATCGCCGGCGTTTTCCTTGCAGCTCTGTTTTCAAACGTTCCAATAACGATGAATAATATGCACCTGTAATAGTTTGACCTGTTCCAGATAGTCGATGAGGATTATCGCTTGCGAATCTCAAAAGAACTTCGGCGTAACCTTTTCGGCCGATGCAAATTACATAATGCTTCAAGCAAATGTTCTTTAGCCGTCAGGAGGACATCAATCAGCATGACTACCATCTTTATAGCTTGTTTTATGCAAAGATATGATCAGGGGTATGACTGTTTTAAATGGAATGCTGTAAATTTTATTCGGTAATTTATTTCCTTTACTAAGGACCTATTGTAAAATGTATCACAGCGTACCATTCACTGAAACACAACGTTATTAATTACATAATACAACACTGACGTTGACACTCCTAGCACTTTGTGCAGGTACTCGGGGGTGGTGGAACACATCCAAGTGCTGACGTTGACAGGAGACAAATGAGTAGTCTATCAAAGACGGACATCCGTCGTTTGTCTGAAACTGAGATAAACATTTTTTATTGCGAAACGTAGAGCTAATATATTTATAGGGTGATTTGAGCATTAACAACTATAATACTCGTGGATTTATACCTGGAAGTGGCTAATATCAGTGTGATTACTCAAGCACCTTCAAATTGTGTTTGAAAATACAGACGTCCGTCTTTGAAACCAAGCCGTCTAGGTGTCCGCGTTTGATGTGAACACGCTTTCAGATAAGCTTACTGCTGTCGAGAATCTTTTACTGGTGTATAATCTGGGAAATTGTAATATCGACAAAGAAAAATATTAAATTTTGAACTCTATTACATATTGAAAAAATGAAGAAATACAATAATCATAATAATCATCTTAATTTACGTTTACGTTTACAGTAATTTGAGTAGTAATAAAGCTCTTTGTATTTCTAAAGTTGCTATAATGTGTGAAAATTCCCAAGCAAATGAAAATTTTACTTTATACTTGAAGATGAGTAATTTCAAATTGCCATTAAAAAAGGGATAATCGCCAAAATCACTCTTCTCGATTTCACATTCACACTGATCGTCAGCCAGATCTGAGTGACAAATTGGTCCCCTGCAGTAATTTTTTGTACCACTCAAGAGTGGTAAGAGTCTTCCAGTTATCTCCAAAATGTTTTGTTAGCAACTTCAACATTTCGAAGTTTTTCTGCCTTCATTGGTACACCAATTACAACAGTCTGAGGATTTGTATTTTCTGGTTTGCTGTTCACCCTGTTGATTGGTCTATCCACTCTCACATCTAAGTACGCAAGTTCACCTCTGACCACAATATTGCCTGTTTTCCTTTTCCGGAAAATTATCCGCTGACGTGTTAATATTTTCAAATGTAGCTGAGAAGCTGTCTTTATATGCTGTCTCGCTTCTTGTTTCCAGTCTTGAGGTACCCAATCCCTTCCAATTAGTTTTACTGTTCCACACTTCTCAAAAACTGTATTGATATTCGTATTTATTAATGATGGGACCCTTTTTTCTTAAAAATCTTTCTATTATGCCGAACTATCTGAAGCTAAGAAAGAGTGGCAAGATTTTTTCCGTAAACATCCTCACGTTATTTCTGACATCGAACTTCTTTCCAACAAGTGATAAATTCGTACAACACACAATAGAACAGAGTAGTTTAAAAGCTAGTCTTACCTTCGTTTCTTTTCAATGTTTATTTTCCACTTTTCAGATTGTCTCAACCGCTTCCTAGCTTTTACTTCGGACGCTGGTTATTACGTTCCATTTCACTCGCTTTAAGATGGTTATTAGTGATAGTACTATAAAAAAAATTACTGAAAAACGTTAATACGGGCTAATACGTCTTAGTACCTGGTAGATACTGTCGCCATGTCTGATTTTCGAGGTCATGTGATCATATACTGTGTTCCCATTGGTGCACACTGCTTCATTGAACAAGTGTCCGAATTTGATATCAATCTTTTATGTAGGTGTCCGCTTTTGAAGTGAACAGTCAACTTTAACGTCTGATAAGTCACATTTACTTTTTTTTAACGGACTTCACCAATAAAAAGATCGGAAAAACAATCTTGGATCGACTGCTAATTAAATTTCGACAATTAGGTCAGATGTCCAGACGTAAGAAGACTGCACAACCGTCATTCCATCAGTGACCGTCAGTTGAAGAGTTGTGGGAGTAGAACGTGCACCAACGAAGAGAACGTAGAAATGCTACTAATCTATTGTGTCCTACATAGGGAAGAGGCAGCAAGGTCAGTCTGCATATCCCGAGCGAAAAGGAGTGATTGCAGAGAGACAGTACAGGCATCTACTAGAGATGCCCATTTCGGGACTCTCGAGGATACTTGTTTAGGAAACTTTATGGAACTCCTAGGTACCTTGCATTGAATTTATTGCATCCCATACTAAGTCTACTACACTGGGGTTAGTTATTTTAAAAAAACAAGAAGTAGAAATCGTTTGCCACAACAGAAGCCAGTAATTACGTTCCCTAGCAGCATACCCTAGACAGACGCACTCCCCGCGAGAAACAGACTGTCATGGAGCACCCCGAGGCCGACGGCGATAGTCACGGGCTGGCGCCCGACTCGTCTGACTGAGAACACCCCTCTTGATCAAAAAACCGGGGGGTTTTAACGGCCGGTGTGGTCGCACCTCTTTTCCCCCCCACTTTCCGACAGTTAATTTCCTATTGGCCGCTGCTTGGTTCAACCAATCTAAATTGTGGCTTGCCCTCTCTCTGAGCCCTCTAGCGAACCACCTTTCAGCCCTGTCCCTTCTGCCTTTCCCGGGTGGGGAGGTAGCTTGTTTGTGCACTATCAAAATCCATACTTGGTAGCAATATTGTTAAGCTGAAAGTAAAACGTCACGACGCTACCCAATATGGGCAACAACAAAAATGTTTTACGTCCGCCTTAGGCCACACCTCGGGGGGGGGGGGGGGGGGGAGCTGCTAACTTGCAGTTTTTCTTCTTTACCCTTTCACTCTAGCCTCGTGGAACCACTGACGTTGCTGTTCCCAAGTGACTGGTATCAACTTTGCTACGTACATTGAAACGTGCCTGTTTGCCACCAAGTACTAATGTAACGTACTACAACAGCGTCTAGACGCTATATGAAGTTACGCCCATCTTCTCCGAAAGGTAACCTCCACCCTGGGACGGTGGCCGAGGGCGTCAGCAGTTCGCTAGATTTCTTTAGTGCCTACATTCCGTAAGATATACGTGTGTGTTAGCCTGTTATCTGCAATGGTCTATTTCTCAGCCTGGAGTGCGTCTCTGTGGCTCACACAACCTCTCAATTCCAACAGTAAAATCAATATATGACTATGTCTCTATGTGAAATTAAGTTAGAGGAACAGTAATTGCAATACTGTTTTCTTATGAACAATAGGGGTACATTTAGTACGGTTGTTCACTCCTTTTAAGCGCTGTTGTGTAGAGAAGGCATACAGTAAAGGCTGAACTTCCCACAAACTGCATCGACAAAACTTTTATTTTGTTGTTGTCGCAGGCAAAGGAACTTTACAAGAGCGATATCCTTACAAGACCCCACCTTCCCGACGGATATTTTCGCGTCTTGTCGCGCCAGGAAATGGGAAAGTTTCAACCCACGACAAAGCAGTAGTCGTAGCACTCGCACAGACGAAACTGCCGAAGCTACAGTTGTCCCTTCCGTTGATATGAATCCACATGTGAGCATATGACAGCTTGAACACGAGATTTGCATTCATAAAACAAGTGCACACCGTATTCTTACATGTCACCGGTTCCATCCTTACCATGTACAACTACACCAAGATTTGCATGGGAGTGATTTCCAGAATCGTACACAGTTCAGTCAGTGGGCACAGCAGCAAATCGTCGCCAACCCGGACTACTTCTCCACCGAGGAATATTTCTTCTGAACCAATGGTCAGGTAAATACAAGGAACATGCGTTGATTGGTGCAGTGACATCTAGTTTTGTGTAGTCCGCGAACTAACTAGTTCGGAAGAGCGCTCCCACAGGCGAACTACGCGAACTAGTTCGCAGATCCCTCGCCTCTTATTTCGTCCGCTCCTTTTCCGACGACTGATGGGGAACAGCGAGAGGGCGCAGCATCGCGTGATTTGTAGGTAATGTTCCTTCAATGACCTATTAATACATAAAAATATCCGTTTTAAAAATAAAATACGAGCACTATGCACAGTAGTTTAATGTCGTATCACCCATTCTTGTAAATAACTCGTTTATTTGCTTAAGTATTTGATGTTTAATTGCACAAAAATACAGTTAACACGCTTGGGCAACACTGATTATATAAAAAAGCTGTCATAACAAAAGAAAGAGCTCTTTTGGTAGTGATCGCAAAACCCAAAAAGAGCGACCCTCTTCGCGGCGGAGCTGCGAACTAAAAGGAGAGCTACCGGTCGCGAACTAAAATATGCGCGATCGGTCGCGAACTATAACATGCGTTACCGGTGCGAACTATTATGCCAAACGTATCGCGTTTCTTAGTTCGTTGGATTCTTTTCCGAAGACCGACGGGCAATAGCCAGAGAGCGCGCAGCAGAATTATAAACCACGTGTTTGCCTTCTGCTGAGAGCCATTTCGAGGTGAGCGGTTGCCGGATAGATTACATAGTTCACGGCTACGAAATTTCTGTTTTGAAGTATTTTGCACTCTACAATATCTGACTATTAAATTCCATAATGCCAAGATAGAGAGAACTCTAAACTTACACGCGAAAAATTATCCGCAAACTATTTCTTTTGGTTTGCGTGAAATCGTTAGCAGCTCAAGCAGAAGCGCATGAAGCAGCTAGGTGGGGGAAATTCCCCCTCCACCTGCATGCGCAGGCCACGCCGCTCGGCCGTCACTGGGAGCGGACGAACTAAAAGAACGAACTAAAAGAACGAACTAAAAGAACGAACTAAAAGAACGAACTAAAAGAACGAACTAAAAGAACGAACTAAAAGAACGAACTAAAAGAACGAACTAAAAGAACGAACTAAAAGAACGAACTAAAAGAACGAACTAAAAGAACGAACTAAAAGAACGAACTAAAAGAACGAACTAAAAGAACGAACTAAAAGAACGAACTAGTGAGCGCTTCCGATCGCGAACTATTATGCGCAAGTCTAGTGACAGTCCACAATGGCTCAGACACGTGGAACAACAGCGATAATGGAGAGTTAAGGTCTGATGTGTGATGCTTGGTACTACGACTATTGGCCCTTATCTAATCAATGATTGTCGTTTAGACTAAGTGTATACCGACTTCCTCAGACGAATTCTTCCTCCGCTTCTGGATGAAGACCCGCGAAGAATCAGAATGCATGTGTGGTATCAACATGATGAATGTCCAGCACATAATATCTTGCGTACACGTCAAGTTCTGAACCGAAGTTATGTTGCTAGATGGATTGATCTAGGAGTAACAGTTACTTGACCTGC
This sequence comes from Locusta migratoria, assembly GCA_026315105.1. Classification (NCBI taxonomy): domain Eukaryota; kingdom Metazoa; phylum Arthropoda; class Insecta; order Orthoptera; family Acrididae; genus Locusta; species Locusta migratoria. The sequence goes on along the minus strand of CM048745.1, from coordinate 106,047,080 downwards.
TAGATCTGATTTAAATCTTCTGGCATTTTTTCTTTGGGGTTACATTAAAGACGTTGTCAATCGCGATATTCCAACAACCCCAGATGACGTGCAGAAACACATACTGCTTGACTAATTCTCTTCAGCAGGCAACACTGGAAGCAGTAAATAATTCTCTCTTTCTACGAGTGCACCTATGAATGTTCTATTCCTGGGAAATGGTACAGGAGAGTCAATTTTGTCTTATGTTTTACTTCGTTTTTATTTCTTTTGTGACTCCAGGACTAGTTTTTGACCCTGGGTTCAAAGTTATTGTTGTGTTATGTAATTACAGTGTTTCAGTGACTGGTATATAGTGATACATTTTTAATAGGTCTTTAGCAGATGAAATGAATTCAAATTCAAATGTTTAAATGTTCAAATGTTTGTAAATCTATCGGACCAAACTGCGTGGTCATCAGTCCGTAGATTCCAACTACTTACACCAAGGTAAACTATCCTAAGGACAAACACACACACACACACACACACACACACACACACACACACACACACACCACGGCGAGAGGCTTTAGACCGCTGGGCTACTCCACCGCGGCAGGAAATGCAAAAAGCATACCTCTGTTCAAATCTTTGTAAAAAATCAAAGCTGCAAGGAATGCAAACATGCTGATTAATGTCCTTCTGACGGACAAAGAACATTTGATTGAAACATTGTGTAATTTGCATCTGGACAGTTATTTAGGGTGGTCAAGATAAATCGGACGTCCTGTCTACTTCAATCACAAACTTAATATACCGTATTTAAATTTCCATCCAATGCCTCAATACTCCGTTCTCCGAAAAGAGACTGACTAAACAGACTGGGGCGCATGACCAGGGGTGGACAAAACAGGGGCGCTCGCTCAATGTCGCTACCAACGTATCAAAAATGTTCAAATGTTTGTATAGCTTATGGGACTTAACTACGGGGTCATCAGTCCCTAAACTTACAAACTACTTATGAACTACTTACGAACTAGGACAGCACAAATATCCATGCCCGAGGGGGGATTCGAACCCCCGACCGTAGTGGCCGTGCAGACCGTGACTGGAGCGCCTGAGTCCCCTCGGCCACCGCGGCCGGCACCTGTGTATCAATCTATGTGGTTCCACGTTGTACTGGAATAGGGACGGCGGCTGTTGGTCGAGTTTTAATTGCAAATTATTAACTTATCCACTAACAGCCGTAAAGTTTATTTTGTTTAATTTAACCACTGGTTTCGGTATTACATTAATTCTTTATATCTTATATGACATACATACAGCATGATGTATACAGCACTGTTTTGCAACTTAATTTGTATGGGGCCTAAAGATGGTATTAATGGAATACCGAAACCGATCGTTAAATCTACATGTCCATCTACATCTACATGGGATATTCTGCAAATCACATTTAAGTGCCTGGCAGAGGGTTCATCGAACGACAATTATACTATTTATCTCCCATTCCATTCTCCAATAGCGCGTGGGAAGAATGAACACCTGAATCTCTGTTCGAGCTCTGATTTCTCGTATTTTATTCTGATGATCATTTGTCTACCTATACAAGTGGGAGTCAACAATATATTTTCGCATTCGGAGGCGACTGGAGTTTCCTAAGTAGCACACGCCGCAGCGATAAACGCCGTTGTTTTAATGATTCCCATCCCAGATCCTGTAACATTCCCGTAACGCTGTCTCCCCTGTATCGTGACAGTACAGAACGAGCTGCCCTTCTCTGGACTCTTTCGATGTCCTCCGTCAAACCCACCTGTTAAGAATCTCACACTGGGCAGCAATACTCCAAAAATGGACGGACAAGCGTAGTGTATGCAGTCTCTTTAGTAGTTCTGTTGCATCTTTTAAGGGTTCTGCCAATAAATCGCATTTTCTGTTTCGCCTTTCCCACGACATCATCTACATATTCTTTCCAGTTTAAGTCTGAAGCAGTAGCAATTCCTAGGTATTTTGTGGAGTTTACGGCCTTCACTTTTGATTTATCTTGTAAACAAAGTTTAAAGGATTTCTTTTCGTACTCATGTGGACCACTTCACACTTCTCATTATTTAGAATCAATTGCCAGTTTTTACACCATACTGATATCTTATTCTGATCGTTCTGCAGTTGGTTTTGATCTTCAGATGATTTTACTAGACGGTAAATGACGGCGTCATCTGCAAACAACCTAAGAGAGCTAAATAAAAGAATGTAAACTTTACGGCTGTTGGTGGATAAGTTCACAATTTGGAACCAAAACCTCTGTATCAGGTGTAAAGCGGTTGTGCGTTTTGCTATATAGTAGTGACAGACGCTACAGCTATTCAGCATTCATTTCTTTTAATAATTCACAGAATCTCTGAAAATTGTGCAAACCTGCATTTTCGTTTACGAAGTAAAAACTATGTCAACAAAAAACAAATCATGTACTTTATTTCGTATCACATTTCTGTGAAAGTCATCAACACTTTTTGTAAGTTCTGTCATGTTTTATTAGTGACTCAGAAATTATATTACCATATAATAAACTGACGAACGACCAACACCCGTCGATGCAGCTGTTTTTATAACAATCTTTCATTTATTGTTCTGGACACAACAGCTCCGTTTTATACACATTAAAACCTTAATCATTTCGTCTTTGATCGCTTCTTGCATGGATTCAAAATTTAAGATGACGTAGTACGTTTACACTTGCGCGATATAGACGAGAAAGAGAAAAACAGTATATTGAAGTTTAATACATACGCTGCTATTCAGCAACTGATCCTTTAAAATGAAATTTCTAGCCTGCCTCTAATATTATACCTCAAAACACACACACACACACACACACACACACACACACACACACACACACACACACACACACACACACACACGTTTAGTATACGTCAGGTTTCGGTTCACTATTTCTGAGCCGAAATTTTTCCTTCTACCCACGTGGGATGATCAATAATTTAAAATAAACGGTCAAGGTTCCATGCTCAGTGAAACTAGTACCTTTACTTTTCATTACGTTTCAACAAGCCAGCCGCGGTGGCCGAGGGGACTGAGGCTCCAGTCACGGTCTGCACGGCCACTACGGTCGGGGGTTCGAATTCCCATCGGGCATGGATATTTGTGCCGTCCTTAGGATAAGCTAGTTGATAAGTAGTTTGTAAGTTTAGGGACTGATGACCCCGTAGTTAAGTCCCTGAAGCTTAACAAACATTTGCACATTCGTTACAGCAAGATATTGTGTTGATGCGGTGTTCGACATAGAAAGCTGGTTTGCTGGTTTGCTTCGCCAACATGTAAACAAAATTGTCTTGCAACATGAGTTGCCATCGGTGAGCACACGGGTGTCGGCATATTCCTCGTATGTGTACGGTGACATTGCGACGCGTCCGTTAGCAGGTGTCTGCAGGCCGCGGCTAGAGGAAGCACCGCAGCTGTGTTGTCCACACGGCACGCTTGGCGCGGTTTTCCTTCCGCCACTGACCGCTCTTTCCGTTTGCAGGGCAAACATTCCCTGAAGCGAAACAGTACTTTGCGTCACCGCGGGTAGTGTGCGGCTCATACGTTCTGATAGAATTCAATATTCACTGTTGAGCAGTGCGTGTCAGTGGTCGATCGAGTGCCGTTTCATATTTGCCCGGAGAGTTGCAGAAGCTCGTGAGCAGCTGGAAACGAATGTACAGAGGCTCCTGAAGAGAGTTGTTAGCGTCTAGAGCGACTGTGTGTTGTGCAAAGCGAGACGCCCGAGTATAGTTGAACGGAAAGAAGTGGCTGTGACGAGGCAGAGACGTTTCAGTCTGCCGAGAAGCCGGGACTGCGTGTTAGATTGCCGACTGAATACAGGCGAGACTTTACGGTGAGTACTCCAACATTTGATCAGTATGTAGACCTTGACGTCAATTTGCAGCAGGGTTTGGAACATATCCTGTATTCAAACATTATGAATTATCTCGAACAGAATGATCTATTGACCCAAGGTCAACACGGATTTAGAAAATATCGTTCATGCAAAACACAACTAGCTCTTTATTAACATGAAGTGATGGGTGCTATCGACAAGGCTTCGCAACTCTATTCCTTATTTCTTGATTTACGAAAGGCTTTTGACACTGTACCTCACAAACGGCTTTTAATCAAATTCCGAGTTTATGGTATATCGCCCCAAATTTGCGACTGGATAGCGGATTTCCTGTCACACAGAACACACTTCGTAGTAATCGATGGTAAGGCATCGTCTAAAACAGAAGTGATATCGCACGTTCCACGGGATAGTGTTATTGGTCCTCTGATTTTCCTTATTTACATAAACGATTTAGGGGAAAATCTATGTAGCTCTCTTAGGTTGTTTGCAGATGACGCCGTCATTTACCGTCTAGTAAAATCATCTTTAGATCAAAACCAACTGCAGAACGGTCTGAATAAGATACCACTATGGTGTAAAAATTGGCAATTGAGTCTAAATGAGAAGTGTGAGGTCGTCCAGTTAATTTTGTATCCTGAAGCAACCATAAAATTTAGGGCTCGGTTATCTTTCCAAGCTTATAGTACATCAATAACATCATAGTAATATGATTCAAATTTACCTTCTCTTCCAACGAACTTTGTGGATGCTTTCTCTTTAAATGACGTATCTTCATTTTCAACCTTATAGGACAAATTCAGTATTGTACCTCACTACTGCCGCACTTTGTGAAGTACTTCCAGACTGGGGATGGTACCGTTTAAAACACGACCTGTGTCCGCGAAGGCAGCGAGGAACTGCCCTACGAGCAGACGAAGGCAAGTCTTGCACACTGCACGCGCATACGCGTCGTCTAATAGGCCAGGCCACAAGGCAACAGGTGCACTGATGCGTCGACAACAGCTGCACCAGTTTTTATTTCATGCGTTTGTTTCTCGTTTATGAATCGGTTCAAATGTTTGTATAGCTTATGAGACTTAACTACGGGGTTATCAGTCCCTAAACTTACAAACTACTTATCCTAAGGACGGCACAAATATTCATGCCCAAGGGGAATTCGAACCTCCGACCGTAGTGGCCACGCAGACCGTGACTGGAGCGCCTCAGTCCCCTCGGCCACCGCGGTCGGCTATGAATCGGTATTGTTAAAATATCACTGGCCGCATTTTCTAGTATTAACGATAACGTCAAATTTTACAGCAGGAGTAAACGTTACTACATTTTTTATTATTATTTAAAAAGATGGATGGGAACAATGGCAGGAGGTGTCCATAATGAGAAAATCAAAGAAAAACTGGGAATGAACACCATAGATGAAGCAGATAGAACGAACAGACTGAGATGGTGGGGTCATGTTACACGCATGGGAGAAGCTAGTTTACCTAAGAGACTCGAGCTCGGCAGCGGAGGGTAAGAGGAGTCGAGGTAGACCAAGAAGAAAGTACTTAGATTCGGTACAGAGTGATTTTGAAGTAGAAGGCATAACATCAGACGAGGTATGAATGTTAGCATTGAACAGGGGATCATGGAGGACTTATTAGAGGTATTATGCTCCAGACTGAACGCTGAAAGGCATAAACAGTCTAATGATGATGATTTAAAGAAAAAATATGTAACAACTACCACAGGAAATAGTTATACCGGTGTTTCTACCCAGTTACTGTCAGTAACCAAATAAATACCAAATCATTGGTAAGTCACACTAAAATACCTGTATCTGTTTTAACCAGTCAGTTTTTCGCATCCCTATAGCTGATTCGATGAGCATGTAACGCACAACATGAAACGTGTAATGATTATACCGTGTGTTAATAAATTAATATTGGGGTTTTAACTGTTTATATTTATGAAACTTACAATTATAAATGTTAAATGGAAGAGCAACACAAAAAACAAAACATGTTCAACAGTCTTTAAACCAGTGCTTTCCAAACTTTCCCCTCATTGCGACACCCTCTTATAGCTTAGTTTTGGGCGACACCTTTTCACTAATATAAATACAGATGGTAGAATTTAGATGGTTCTAGCGTGGGGGAGGGGGGCAGGGGGACGGAAATAAAGTATCGCTTATATGTAGTTTGTAAACGAAACTAAAATCCTCGTACGCATTGATATGTTTAATGTTGATCCTGACTGCAGCAATTACGTACACTCATCGCAAGAAAAGGAAACATTAGGAACTACGGAGATGTACAATAGACTAACACCGCAGACGACAATGCCTAACTCACACAGTAATACTTGTTTCTTCTACATGCGACCCAACGTCCGAAACACGAAAGCTGAATTTCGGAAACCATTTCTCGCTGTCGTGTGTACATGTCACAGCCAGATACGGTTTTCAAAAAGTGTTCAAATGTTTGTAGAGTCTATGGGACTTAACTACGGGGTCATCAGTCCCTAAACTTAAAAACTACTTATGAACTACTTACGAACTAGGACGGCACAAATATCCATGCCCGAGGGGGGATTCGAACCCCCGACCGTAGCGGCCGTGAAGACCGTGACTGAAGCGCCTCAGTCCCCTCGGTCACCGCGGCCGGCGATACGGTTTCGCTGTATCGATTGAAAACGGCATCTGGAAATTAGCTGATCGGATTTCTGATTTAGACAGCACAGTGGCTGTTCCCTTTCAGTTCAATATTATCACATTTTCAGAAATAAAGGGAATGTATTTATGACAAGTGATGAATTATTATTTAAGTTCTATTGTTAGGTTCTTCACCACTATCTCTGAAGTCCCGTCATATTCGGAAAAAATGAATAAATATTTGGGACAAGTAAGAATATGAATGTCGTTTCTGGTCGCAGAATCTGTTACATACAGAAAACAAATTTTTAACGCATACCAGGGTTCGAACCAATGATCACTGCATTTTACTCTCCGTTAATCACCCATCCATACTCTATACGAAACATCGCTACTAAATAGCTTTAGACATTCGACAATTGTGACTGCTTATACAATAGCGGAGGCGCGTATACACGATCCTTGATGAATCCCTAAAGCTGAGTTGCCAACTCTGCTGCAAAGATTCCCCATAAATTGGAATAAATCCCCCTAAAAAAGCAAAGGGGGGGGGCGGCGGCTATGAGCTGCAGCCTGTCTACTTTTCGATAAGAAAATAACGAAAGTTCTTGTTTGAGACTTTTCTCTCTCTCTCTCTCTCTCTCTCTCTCTCTCTCTCTCTCTCTCTCAAAAATTACGTGCCATGCCCACAGGCACGAACGTAGTGGTGCAGTACCAAGAGACAGCTCATATTAAGAAATAATTACATTCTTACCTTTCAGCAAAGGGTTCGTTTCCCGGATCTTCGCATACTTTTGTACATACTTTCTCTTATTTTTGGTAGCCACTTTGACCAATAAAACAACGCATTTACATCACAACTTGAGCTGGCCATTAAAGTAAAAATAATGATGGATCACCAATCCACCACAATGATCACTAACGCACTAAATTGCCGATCATAGTACGTGACTTAGCGGTATTTCAGTGCAGTGTCCTCGGAAAATTTCAGTCCATTAACTACTAGACAAAAAAACTGGTATTGTTGAGCGACAGGAGGGGGTTGGAGAGAGGGAAAATATGCGCCACCTCCGTGTGCTGTACGTAAACAGTGCAGGCAACATGAACTGAAGAGAGAATGAAAATAGCGTGACAGTAGTGACAGAAGAGACAGAAGAGACAGAAGAGCGACAATTAATCAACACAGGCTGAAAGTACTCTGCGCAGTTGGCAATCAGTATGGCAACACACATGCTCCACACATGTGACGCAAAAATAAGTATTTACATTCTCTTCTCCCCCCTAAAAAATTCCCCGACACTGCTTTTCCCCCTGAAAATCCCCTAACATTTCTTTCCCCTTAATTCCCCCCTGAAAAAATTTCCCCCACCCTAAATCTGGGGGAAAACCCCCAAGTTGGTAACCCTGCTCCAAAGGAAAAAAAAAATCACATGGTGTTGGGTCGTGAGAACGTGGAGGCCATGAAAAGCAATCCTTGTCTTTGGGCCCCTTGCGTCTATTCTGCGCTTTGGTGCAGTGACGTTCAAGCAATCGCTTATTTTGCTATTCCAATGAGTTGACGTACCACCTTGTGGATAAATGAAGTTCTTTGGCTTATCTTCCAATAGGCGGAAGAGCCATTGCTCTAGTGTATCAAGGTAGGAAGTTCCAGTTACATTAGGTTCACCAAAAGAGAAAGGCCCATAAAGTTTCCGGCGGGATACGGCACAAAATCTTTAGGGGAATATCGTTGCATTTATATCATCTCTTGAGGATTTTCTGAGCCCCTGATGCGAACATTGTTAACACTTATGTCCACTAAGGTGAAAGGTGGATTCATCACTTATGGAAACATGATCCAGAAAATCGTCATTGTCATGAAACATGTCGTTTGCGAAGTGGCCTGTCGGCTTTAGAGCTTTAATAACTAAACGCTATGGACGCAGTTGCACGCGTTTTCTTAAAACTTTCCAAACAGTCGACGCAGGCACTTAAATTCACGACTAGCCTTCCAGACTGAGTTCTTTGGGCTACGAGTGAACGAGTCTCACTCTCACTTCTAAATTATTTTCGTATATCGTTGGTAAACAAACCATTGGAGGCAATATCGTTGATCATCATAGACAAAATTTAATATACTCTTTGACCGGTTTAATACATCATTGGTATAAATATAAACAAGCTATTGCAACCATATAATGTAGTTGACATACACCAGCAAATGACAGCTAAAGCTATTTAATATAGCTAGCTACAGCAATTTATTATAACTATACCGTATTGGTGGCATGACAACCATCTTATATGGAAAACCTGGAAGTATTTATAATCAAAATTTATGTAAATAACGTACCATGTGACTTTTATATTATCTAACGACTTTTATATTACACGATTGCAGTTAACCTGATGGCTTTGTAGCCGAAATGGCCATTGTTAAATAAAAATAAAATATTACGTAGCGATTTGAAAATTATATTATGTCTAAGTGACATATTTAAAGGTACAGGACCCAAAAAGAAATGGTTGTAGAGCTGATAGTCCTACAAACTACTTATGAACTAGCTATTACTAAGGACGGCACAAATATCCATGCCCGAGGGGGGATTCGAACCCCCGACCGTAGTGGCCGTGCAGACTGACTGGCACGCCTCAGTCCCCTCGGTCACCGCGACCGGCCAGGACCCAAATATTACAGACACTCAACAGTTTCTGCTCTACCTCTTGGACGTCCCGTACTTCCCTTTACAAAGGCAGCCGGTATCTACTATCTACGAATGTTATTTTCATATGGAGTATCACAACGGAACTGCAGCCGGAACGCACGTTGCACAGTAACTACAGATTCGGTCTTTGCAAACAGCAAAACACAAAACGCTTTCCGTTCACTAGTCGCCATCTTTACTGCTACCACTGTCTAGCGAATTGCGACGGACTGAGAATGCGCACTACTACCGAACAAAACTGAGTTGCTCTTTCATTTGCAACATCGTTTATAACTACAAGTTTAATGTAATAAACAAAGCACAAAAGTCACGATATTTTTATAAACACCCTGTACTTGACTGCCTGCACTATTGACAGCTCGGCTTCCGCTCCACGTTAAACTAAAACTGATGAGATTCCAAAAGACGCGGGAGGATGCATAGTGTAGTGTTTACATCTGCTTTATTCTTATGGCGAAGGGAATATAGACTCTTTCCCGTAACAACGACTTCCCGCAAACTTGGTCTTCGAGCCATTGGTGGAGCTGCTATGGCCACGCGCCGAGGCAGGGAAGCCGGCGGAAGACGCAGATGGGGGGGTGTGCCTCCCCTGGCGTGTTTACACGTCTCCACTCCAGTCGCTCCGGCATTCAGCTTGGCGGCGCATTCCGGAGCCTGGAACAATGGCGGGGGACTACTAATTACCACGATGCTGCCTCCAGCTGCAAGCGGGGCCGCAACCGCGACCGCCACCAGCTGAGCGTTTGGCAGTCGCCTCTTGCCAAGTGTGGCGGCGCTTGACGGCTGGTGCTCTCAAATAGGAGACTCCTGATAATAAAGCGGGATGACACTTGAAAACATTTAGAACTACCATCGGTATACTATAGTACCATCTGGGCATTTAATGAACATCTTTAAGTTTCACATTAATTTCCGGGCTGGTAGGCCGTGGTCGATGTATATAACTCTCCCTAACGTTTCGTCTTCAGCTGCGGAAGACATCTTCGGAGGCTAAGTGGCAACTGCGATGATACCTCGAGGGAGCGCCGCATATATAGTGTAGGGAGCGCCACAGTATATCACGTGACGTCGGCTAAGCAACTATCTCTGGTAATGCCAACCTTATTACTAGAGGGAGATCGATTGTTAACATACTTGTGCAACGTTGAATTCCAAATCTTGTCTAATTTGACACCTTCCTCCTTTCTATTGAAATTATTACGATGTCTAAATTTCAATGGCTTCTCTGTATGTGCGAGCTTAATAGTCTGAAGTTTTATCAAACACTGGTCTCGTTAAAATTAGATGGTCGCCCTCTTGGTAAACATGCTCCGTTATGGCCGATTTCTGTGTATGTCCCAGGCGGCAGTTTCTCTTGTGTTCACTTAGACGAGTGTTGACACTTTTTTTCGTAGTTCCAATATACACTTGTCCACAGCTGCAACGAATTTTATACAAACCCGGTGTATCCAGAGGGTGTCGTGCATCTTTTCCAGATCTTAAATGTTCTTTAATTTTCCTGGTAGGTCAGAAAATAGTTTCAACTCCATGTTTGTCCAGCTCTTTTCCAATGCGATCTGTGTCATGACTAATGAAGGGAAGAAACACTTTCCTTTTGGATGGTTGAGGTTCATCTTGTTTTCGTCGTGGATCGAAGAACTAGGTCTATTTCTCTGGTGGAATAACCATTCTTATTAAAGGTCCTTCGAAATGTTCGACCTCATCTCGTAAGCCGGTTTACAAATTTTATGCGCCCTGTCGACCAAGGTTTTAATCAGTCCTCTTTAGTGGCTAGGATGGTGGTTGGTGTCTTTATGAAGTCTTGACTTTTATACATCGACCACGGCCTACCATCCCAGAAATTTTAAGTGAAATTGACCCCGGCCGTGAAAGCCTACATTGTTAACATCTTGAGTGTTCGACATCTCACGTGGCCATCGTACCCACATAAATGCTATGTCACATTTAAGATTAATTCTCTCGAGAGCCCAAGAAACTGGTATAGGCAGGGGTAGGTACAAACAGGCATGCAAAAACTCATAGCAAATGGCTGCGGTTGGCAACAGGTGTCTTGCGCAGGCGTTACATTTGTTACGCTCCTACAATGGCATGTTATCACGGTTTGTGTGAGTTTGACCGTGCTGTCATAGTCGACGCAGGAGAGATGGAACACATCTTGAATGTAGCGATGTGGTGGGATTTTCCCTTTACAGGGTTTTGGAACATATCCTGTCTTTATATATTATGAATTATCTCTAACAAAATGTTCTATTGACCCAAGGTCAACACGCATTTATAAAATATCGTTCATGCGAAACATAACTAGCTCTTTAGTCACACGAACTGATGGGTGCTATCGACAAGAGTTCGCAAATCTATTCCATATTTCTTGATTTCTAGAAGGCTTTTGACACCAAACCTCAAAAACGCGTTTTAATCAAATTGCGTGGTTATGGTATACAGCCCCAAATTTGCGATTGGATACGGGATTTCCTGTCAGAGAGGACACAGTTTGTAGTAATCGATGGTAAGACATCGACTAAAACAGAGGTGATATCGGGCGTTCCACAGGGTAGTGTTATTGACCTCATTAACGATGTCTGTGTAGAGACAGGAATTAGTGATCATGATATCGTCATAGCGTCGATGGTGACCAAAGTTCATAAACCAGTCAAGAAGGCTAGGAGCGTGTTTTTGTTGGGAAAAGCCGACAAGCTAATGTTACGATCGCACTTAGAAAATGAATGGGCATCGTTTAATTCTGGGACTATGGATGTAGAGGAATTGTGGGCTAAATTTAAGTGCATTGTTAATAAAGGGTTAGAGAAATATGTGCCAGTAAAGACGATTAAGGATGGAAAAGATACACCGTGGTATAATAATGATGTTAGAAAGCTGCTGAGAAAGCAAAGGCTGTTGCACTCTCGATTCAAAAAAGAACACGCAAATGATGACAGGCAAAAGATAGAGATTCATATGTCTATAAAAAGATTGAGGCGTGAAGCATACAACAATTATCACAGCCATACCTTAGCAAAAGTACTTTCCGAGAACCCGAAATAATTCTGGTCCTATGTAAAATCGATAAGCGGGTCAAAGCCCACTGTCCAGTCACTAGTTGATCATTCAGGGGCAGTAATAGAAGAAAGCAAACGGAAAGCTGAAGTTCTAAATTTAACCTTTAAGAAATCTTTCACGCAGGAGGACCGCACAAATATACCATCATTTGATCAACGTACTAATTCCGAAATGGAGGATAGTAATATGTATTCCGGTGTAGAGAAGCTGCTGAGAGAGCTAAATACGAAAAAGTCTGCTGGTCCGGATGGAATACCAGTTCGGTTTTACAAAGACTATTCTGCGGCATTGGCCCCCTACTTAGCTTGCATTTATAGCGAATCTTTAATTCAGCGCAAAGTTCCTAGTGATTGGAAAAAAGCGCAGGTGACTCCAGTGTATAAGAAATGAAAGAGAACTGACCCATACAATTACAGGCCAATATCGTTGACATCGGTTTCATGTAGAATTTTGGAGCATATTCTCAGTTCGAATATAGTAAATTTCCTTGAAACGGAAAAGCTTCTATCCATGAATCAGCACGGGTTTAGGAAACATCGTTCATGTGAAACTCAGCTTGTCCTTTTCTCACATGACATCTTGCGAGCCATGGATGAAGGGCAACAGGCGGATTGTGTTTTTCTCGACTTCAAAAAGGCGTTCGACGCGGTGCCACACTGCAGACTGCTAACGAAGATACGAGCTTATGGAATAGGTTCACAGATTTGTGACTGGCTGGAAGACTTCCTAAGTAATAGAACGCAGTACGTTGTTCTCGACGGCGAGTGCTCAGAGACGAGTGTATCGTCAGGCGTGCCCCAGGGGAGTGTGATAGGACCGCTATTATTTTCTATCTATATAAATGATCTGATGGACAGAGTAAGTTGTATTTTGCGGCTGTTTGCTGATGATGCTTTGGTGTATGGGAGGGTGTCGTCTGTAACTGACTGTAATAGCATACAGGATGACTTAGACAAAATTTCTAGTTGGTGCGAAGAATGGCAGCTAGCTCTCAATGTAGAAAAATGTAAGGTGATGCGCATGAGTAGAAAAAATCCTATAATGTTCGAATACAGCATCAGTAGTGAGCTTCTTGATGCGGTCGCGTCGTTCAAATATCTAGGCGTAACATTGCAGAGCGATATGAAATGGAACGAGCATGTAAGGACAGTTGTGAGTAAGGCAGACAGCCGACTTCGGTTTATTGGGAGGATTTTGGGAAGATGTACTTCACCTGTAAAGGAGACCGCGTATAAAACGCTTGTACGACCACGTCTTTAGTATTGCTCAAGTGTTTGGGACCCGCAGCAGATCGGTTTGAAGGAAGACATAGAGGCGGTTCAGAGGCGAGCAGCTAGATTTGTTACCGGTAGGTACGATCAATGCGCGAGTGTCACGGAAATGCTCCGGCAACTCAATTGGGGATCGCTGGAAGAAAGACGACGTTCTTTTCGTGAATCTGTTGAGGAAATTTAGAGGGCCGGAATTTGAAGCTGAGTGTAGTACGATCTTGCTGCCGCCTACTTACATTTCGCGTAAAGATCACAAAGACAAGATAAGAGAAATTAGGGCTCGTACGGAGGCATATAGGCATTCTTTTTTTCCTCGTTCAATTTGGGAGTGGAATAGGAAAGGAAATGCCTAGTAGTGGTACGGTGTACCCTCCGCCACGCACCTTAGGTGAATTGCGGAGTATGGATGTAGATGTAGATGGGTCCTCTGCTGTTCCTTATTTACATAAACGATTTAGGGGAAAATCTAAGTAGCTCTCTTAGGTTGTTTGCAGATGACCGTCATTTACCATATAGTAAAATCAACTGAAGATCAAAACCAACTGCTCAAATTCAAATGTTCAAATGTTTGTTAAGCTTATGCGACTTACCAAGGGGTCATCAGTCCCTAAACTTACAAACTACTTATGAACTACTTACGAATTAGGACGGCACAAATAGCCATGCCCGAGGAGGGATTCGAACCCCCGACCGTAGGGGCCGTGACTAGAGCGCCTTAGTCACCTCGGCCACCGCGGCCAGCAAAACCAACTGCAGAACGATCTGAATGATATATCTATATGGTGTAGAAATTTGCAATTGACTAAGTAATAAGAAGTGTGAAGTTGTTCACATGAGTACGAAAAGAAATCCGTTAAACTTTGTTTACAAGATAAATCAAACGTGAAGGCCCTAAACTCCACAAAATACCTAGGAATTACTATAACTTCAGACTTAAACTGGAAAGATCACGTAGCTAATGTCGTGGGAAAGGCGAACCAGAGACTGCGTTTTCTTGGCAGAACCCTTAAAACATGCAACAGAACTAAAGAGACTGGATACACTACGCTTGTCCGTCCATTTTTGGAGTATTGCTGCCCAGTGTGAGATCCTTAACAGGTGGGTTTGACGGAGGACATCGAAAGAGTCCAAAGAAGGGCAGCTCGTTTCGTGTTGTCACGACACAGCGGAGACAGCGTTACGAAAATGATACAGGATCTCCAAACTCCAATCGCCAACATTCTCCTCCGAATGCGGAAGCATATTGTTGACTCCCACTTACATAGGTGGAAATGACCTTTAGTATAAAACACGGGAAAACAGAACTCTAAAGGAGAGATTCGGGTGTTCTTTCTTCCCGCGCGCTATTCGAGAATGGAATGGGAGATAAATAGTATAACGGTGGTTCGATGAACCCTCTGTCAGGCACTTAAATTTGATTTGCAGAGTATCCCATGTAGATGTAGATGAACATTTCACTAATGCACCGTAAATATCGGGAATTCGGAAAAAAAACATCTTCCACAAACGGGACCAACGGCAACTGACTGAAAGCGTTCAACGTGACAAGTGCAGCCTTTCCGCAAATTGTTGCAGATTTCAATGTCGGGCCATCAAAAGTCAAAAATCAAATGTTTGTCTAGCTTATGGTACTTAACTACGTGGTCACCAGTCCCAAAAACTTACAAACTACTTACGAACTGGCTAATAGTAAGGACAGCACGAATAACCATGCCCGAGGGGGGATTCGAACCCCCGACCGTAGTGGCCGTGCAGACCGTGACTGGCGCACCTCAGTCTCCTCGGCCACCGCGGCCGGCCCATCACGTCAGCTTGCTAACCACCCAACGTAACATCATCCCTATGTGCTTTCGGAACCATAGGGCCTACTCTTGTACCCTTGCTGAATGGCTGACAAACATTTACGCCTCGCCTAAGCCGTCAACACCGAAATTGGTCTCTCGATGCCTGCAAACATATTGTCTGGTCTGACGAGTCTTGTTTCCAATTTTATCGTGCAGATTAACGTGTGCAGGTGTGGGAACAACTTCACGATTCCACCAACAGTTCATTTGGAAAGGGGAGTTTTCAAATTCTTGGGGACTTTGTAATGGTGTGGATCGTTTAAAGATGCAGTGGTAAGGACCCCTGATAGGTCTAGAGACGACTGACTGGTGACAAGTACGTACGCATCCTGGCTGATCACCTGCATCCATCCATGTCCATTGTGCATGGTCCTTTGCATTTTCGAAATCTGTTTTATCTATGAAGTATGAGATTCCCCGTATTCAATAATGACAACAGAACATTTCCGAAACGGGTTATAAATTGCTAACCCTTGTACTTCGGAAACTGGTTATAAAATAAATGTGTAACGTTTCAATTGCGATCTAGGGTTTCCGACATCATATATGAATTGAAACCCAATCTTTCTTTTTCTTTTACTCTAAAATAGGAAGTAGTACCTCATATTATTCTGTTTGTCATAATACAAAAGAAATTAAAAGGTTCCTAAAATTTGAGTATTTTTACATATTAGGTGATACACGGCGTTGAAATGATCATTGTGTATGAAGTGTATACTCTTCTCATTTCTGAACTAACAATATGTTTCTTTTTTTGCAGGTGAGTTGAGTTTTCCAGAAGATAGCTTTCGTAAGTAAAAATAACCTTCATCACTACTACTGTTGTATGTTTTGACAGAATAGTTATTTGGATTTGCCATCGGCAGTAATATTTGTATTAGTAAAAATACATTTGCTTTTGATAGTATGTGAATGCCCGAGCTGTTTATTAAACTTTTCCAGTGACAGCGACATGTAACTGTAAGTCAATGTGCATTAGCATGAAGTAGCTTTCATTCCATGCTAAATTTTGAATATCAAATAATTTAACTTACAGACACATTGTCTTTCAGTACTTTTGTTAATCGACTATAGGCGTAGTTTTAGTGACAATTTTTGAGGACACTTATTTCTACATTTCTGATAAAACAATATCAAATACGTAAGTTGCAATGATTGTAGTAACATTCTGAGCTCACTACGCCAGAAAGTGTGTTTGGGTGGGACTAACAGATGATAGTGACTTAAATGCTTGTTTATCGTATTATGGACAGTGTACTAGGCACAGCAAGGACTGTAAGTGTTCAATGCGAAGGCCCCAGTCTCAATTCATGAATGGCAACAGCGCACAAGTTCGGACGAACTCTGTCAAAGGTCCCTGGTGTCTGGTATCCGAAGACAGCCAGCTTGGGCCATAGGTAGCACCTTTTCATCCGTGTATACGCGATTTTCGTATGTCAGGAACGGCGAACGTTCGTACATGTACACTCTTTGACAAAAAACCTGGCCGCCGGCCGGCCGCCGCTGAGCCTAAGTCCGAGCCGTTCGCGACATGGGACAATAAAAGTGGCCGCGCTGATTCGCTCTAAGTCCGCCCATCTGCACAATCTGGCAATACTGTAGACTGCAGGAGTTCATACAGTACTTCTTGTGTGCAGTTAGAAGCTAAACGAGTTAGCTCGCTCCTTGGTCTTGCGGTAAAGTGCGCGACTTGCATGTTCAGTATTAGCGATCGAAACCGACTGTTGACAAAAATTTTAAATTCACGTCACTCGTTCATGGTCATGCCCCATGTGTAAGGGGAGCATATGTGTAACTTATTTCATTTTTGATACACTGGTAATAACTTTCCGGCCCAATAACATTGCTGCCTCTGGCCGCAGCACTTGGCAGAGCTCTCCGCGGCCCACTCGCCGGCAGCAGCGGTGGCGGTGCTACACAGCGCTGCCTCGCCCTCTGCCCACAGCGCCTGCCGCCGCTCATCGCCCTGGATACGTAAAATGCTGTAGTGTTGCTGAGTGGTGATCCACAAAAAAGGTTGCGATTCGTATTTCACACAAGGTATAACGAAGCAGACCACCTATTCTGAATGATGAGCATATAATACATTAGAGGCAAAAAATTGTCATTGTCCAATCCAATGGCACTCTACGATGATTAACACTTATTTCTGGTTTAAATTTCGATCCTTTGCTTTCAGAAAAGTCGTTCATGTAATTTGTTATTGTCATCAGTTCATGTTTTCATCAAGACACAATATGCAACTCACTAAAATGTTTTAGTGTCGTTGTTTCATTCCGTACGGCAAATGTATGAGCTAAATTATGTGAATACGTTTCAGTGCACGTTGGAAAGCAACACAGGCACACTGCAAGGTTCGTGTCTTCATGTCTCATTTCTACAGGAGATATTTCGCATCAATGGAGGTGAATTCGGATTTCTTCGAAGGCGTTTGTATGGTGAAGCAAAGAAGACATCTAATACCATTTCCATAATTTGAAGTCGACCTTTCTGAAAGACTTTATACAATAAGTTTTTCTTATGATTCCGTTAAAGAGTTTCTTCTTGCAATCTGGAGCGTATAAAGTAAAATAAAACAAAATTAAATTAAATCCCAAAACGCAATTTCTCCAACCAGGATTAAAACAGCCGCCTCACACCAGGCTTGCATCGTAAGACACAAGCAGAACCACACGGCCAACCACACACTGTCACATATTGCCCTCAGTATCTCACATATTCAGTGCTGAGCCTCTAACGCATCGTGAAAGAACCTGAAAGTCACCTACACAAATAACTACATTCCTTGAGTGCAAAAGTTAAATTTCTGTCTCATTTCACGTGGGCATTACACATCATGAGTCATGAAAGTAGAAGAGGAATGTCAAGTGAACTTAGCGAGACAATTCAGTACCACTTGAGGAAGTAACTTCACTTTCACAGTGTTGCCAAATATCAGCAACGATGTTGCCAGTTCTTAGCTGTACTAGGAAGACCTGTGTAGCGATAAGCGACGCGAAATCGCGCTAGTCTCATGCGGGCTTCTAGAGGGGAGTCGCGCATTTCGGTTAATATGCGGCGCTATCTCCTGATAGATTCCTTCGTCACATTTGCGATGCAGATATTAAATTCGTCCTATGAGGACGAAACTAGCGTTTAAATTTTTTGAAGCTTTACTGCATTATGATATATTTTCAGCAAATGACTAGAGAAAAAAATACTGATATTGTGATTGCAACATACGGCAGATCAAATACTGAGATATGTAAACTTGCATCACGATTACAGTTTCATCCCCCCCTCCAAAAAAACGACTAAAACAATTGCTTTGTTACATTTCGACAAAAGCAAATTTTTTGGATGAAAAGTTACTGGAAATCAATGATGCCCCATCCGTCTCGAAAAACTTCGCAACTTGAAAGCGACTGCGTTTCAAAATGCAGCCTTACGACTGTATAGGTAATATTTCATGTCTTCTACGTGTTGGTTTGCTTGAAAGCCAGAAGAAACAGTTAACTGATTATTTGTGCAACGCAGTAATTATTTCACTTAAGTATTCAGAAGACTGGATATTTAAAATTACGGCCATGAACACAGAAACCAAACTGTATATGTGGGAAATGTGCAATTCTGAGGTTTTTTTCTCTGCAAACATATACATATAATCTATAGACTACTAAGCAGCTTATTGATTTCTTAGTGTTACAGCCTTGATGGGCCAACAAATGATGAGAATCCGAACCCATGTGTCTGATTTAGGTTTCGAACGTTGCAACCTATAACTTGCATGTGTTGTTGCTTAGTATTTGTCGTCACGTTGTTAAATCAACAGAAATTGTTACAAACATCTTACCTACATTCTCCTATTGTCCTATTTTTCGTCAAACCACACATTCTTTCTGGTCTTTTGGCCACATGGGAAAGAACGCTTTTGCAACTGAATTAATGATAATGATAGTAATCAATGATGTTTATGGCATTACAGCAGAATGATAAAGATTACAATAACAATAGAAAATGACGATCGCTTGGTTGACACACTGCAATGAGTTTTGGTATTTCGTTGCTGAATGCCATTTAGGATATTTTTCAGAGGAGAAAAACAGGCCTGAAGCCACACACATCACTATTACGATACCTCACTAATCAACTATGTTTGCTGTAGATCAGAAAACGAGAACGGCGCCACTGAGCTAAAATGAGATTACTCGTTCAGTTGTCTGACATATGTTGGCAGTTAATACAGACAGTCCCGACATAAAACACAAAATTGTTTGCAATTTAAGAAGGGGTAGATCTTTCTGCGGTCGAAAATTTAATTCAGGATAACAGTCATTTAAATGCAATGATTAATCTCATATCCTCATGAATATTGGAAAATCCCTCGAATTCTGGAACTAAGGGAACGATCAGAGTTTCCTAGCATCGTAAGCAATACTGCTAAGCTATAGGAAGAACGTATTGGGCATCCCACAATATCCTCATTCCTGCAAACAGTATGCTTCAACTGGCTTTTATCCATGCTGCGCTGCCAACGCCGATTCTAAGTACGGCTTCAGTCCGAAAGCAGACATCATTGAAAATGCTGATGAATAGATGACTTACCTTCATCAACTTCCGGGGAGAGTTTCTTTCAACGAAACGGAGTCCTACCGACTTTTGTCCCAAATTGGACGTATATAGTCTAATCTTGTCATACGCGGCTCACATTCCAGGAATATCACCAAAATGAGCATCTGGTGGGTATCGTCCTAGAGCAGCTATTACGCAAGTTTTTACCGATAATCATGAAATTGATATGACGGCTTTTGCTGCAGAATATAGTGACTTCTATTACATCTGCATAACCTTTCCCAATAAGAAACTGTTTTCTTCGTATAGTGATGCCCCTGTTTAGGTGAATTATGTTAGTGTTTAATGTTCCTTCAGAAGTACTTTTTGTTTAAATATTTTTATATTTGCAGGTGATTCAAAGTAATTGTAATAATTAGTTTCCCTTCAAATTACTCCATTAATTTGATCTGTTATTTGTAAAGTAATTGCAACCGCCAAAATTGAAATTGTCCTATAAACCAAACCGTTTTGTTATTTTAGATCATTCGTCCATGGGCAGAACACTTTCATCTGAAACATCTCCACGAAAGGCAGAGAAGCTGACGGTTCTGTCATAGTAGAATTAGGCTCGTGTAGCCAGGCCTCTGTGCAGAAGAGATGGAATTATATGTTGAAGAAAGAAGTCATATCTTAGAAACTTGCATATTAATTTTATTTATCTCGTGTATTTACATTCTTTCAGTTTATATTCGCCTTTACTTCTCACAAAATAATGAGATATATTTTTCTCTGCTAGTAGCTACCTTTGGTCGTTTCCGACCGCATTACATTTTCCGTTGTCTCTAGACGGATAATACATTGTCTGCCGATCCCAGATTTCACGTCGAAAGAAAACATGTGCTCCACATAATTCATTTCGCAGTAGGCGGTCGTATTTCCACCGTTGGTATATTTACTTGTACGAATATTGTTCGTAACCGTAAACAGTTTGCTCTTGCTGTTCATCTCCTTAATATTGTTAAACACATATTTTCCCTACAATTCTCCTCGTGAAGTGGTTGAACTGCTGTGCTTTATTATTGTTAGTACCATTAGTTTTTATTTCAAGTTGATCTCTGACTTTGTATTTTGTATTACCGTTATATTTGTTTGTTCAATATGTTTCACAATATTGAAGACCAACAAGTTCTCATATCCATTAATATAAGCGACTTGGAGCTAATGTATAACGTTCATTTTTGTCTTGTTTCATCCGTAAAAGTTCCTCTGATAATCTGGAACACTTCTTTTAACACACTTAATTTGAAACCGATACGTTGGCACAGGACATTCACGGATTGCTCATTTATTAACTTCATAATGATAATTTAGATCAAATTTATTTACAAATTTTGTAGTCAGTCCATTTAATTTTTATGATAGTGGTAAAATTACAGCCTTGCGCATTCTAGGGCATCTGTTCAAAATCAATGAATAAGAGATACGTCAACACTTATTTACTATCTTTTAACAAGCAATAGTGCAATTGCTTTCCCTAATATTGTTCTAAACCATGGCACAATTCATCGATCAATTTTAATCGTTGTAACACGTGATTATTAGGTTGCTTTTTGTCTATTGTGTTTTTTTTTACAAATTTTACAATTGATTTTATACTAACGACAGGCCAGAGACTTAATTAACGTAACTCAGAACCGCGCGATAATGCAATATTTACTCGCATTCGTTTTTGCTACGGAGCGAGTTGGTGCAGTGGTAACACACGGGACTCATATTCGGTACACGGCGCATCGAACTGGCCTTCGACCATTTGGATTTGAGTTTTCCATGATTTTCCTAAATCAGTCTAGGCAAATGCCGGAATGGTCCCTGCGGCAGGGCACGGCCGATTTCCTTCCACATCCTTATCACGACAATCCGAACTTCTGCTTCGCTCTAATGACCTTGTCGAGGGGACGTTAAATCGTAACCTTCCTTCTTTCTTTCGTGTCTCTTGTGCAATAGGGCTTACTTTGTTCATATTTCCGTGTGTTGGTACAAATTTTGCAGTTCATTTCAAACCAACTTCCCTCTGAACAAGAGACCTTGAACTTTCAACTCAACTTAGAACTGGATGACACTGCTTCATTAACGCCATTTCTTAATTGGTGTTGGTGGAGGGCACTTTTTATACAACTGCTGTTTCCGCCTGTTTCTCATCCAGTCGTGAATGGTTCGCCGTTAAAACTATTTCTGGTAAGACTTAGTGTGAGTTCATATTGCTCTATCTTTTACCTTCGCGATCTTTTCGTGACTAATACATGAGAGGGGTTAGGTGAAATAGAAATAAAACAAATGTATCTCATGTCTCTGTTGTATTCTCATAAAAACGTTTGAAATTGAATGAAAAATTTCAGATACAAAATTTGAAAAATGTAAAATAGTCATTCAGATGGAAAATGCATATAAACGTGGTTTTAAAATAGACTAAGACGTAGAAAGTAACTTTTGTCCACTCGATAATAGCTACTGCGTTAAGGATAGTTCCAATAAATTTTCGAATTTTTAATAGCTATCATAGTAACACTGGAACATAAAGTGTTCTTGCATCATAAGTAATGCTAACAGTAGCGTTTAGTGGCCACCAACTTGAAGGGTAATTTATGTCATTAACGTTCTGAAGTCGATAAGAGGTATGACGCGGTGGGGGCAGCCACGGTCGTTTTGGTAATTGCGGCACGACGAGCGAGCGAAGGCGCGCGCGTCTGGAAACGGAGAAGACGGAGCGCGCCTGCTGGAGGGATAGTTTTCGTTCTGAACAGAGGAAGCCATCAAAAGGAGCCTAACAGATGTTCGGTAGACCTCTTGGAACTTACGCGTTTTGACTGTAACATAAGAAATAATGAAACTCACGAATAGCATTGAACATTGCAATGGTTAGTAAATTAATGTCGTCCGCTATCTGCG
Source organism: Locusta migratoria (assembly GCA_026315105.1). Taxonomy (NCBI): domain Eukaryota; kingdom Metazoa; phylum Arthropoda; class Insecta; order Orthoptera; family Acrididae; genus Locusta; species Locusta migratoria. The sequence continues at coordinate 106,024,233 of CM048745.1, read as the reverse complement.
ACGACACTGATCGAATGATAATCTATCGACGTGAGATATCTGGCACCTAAAAGTCGCCATTAAGTTTATACTTTCAAAAACCTATCACCGCGCTGTAATGAACACATTGCAATTAAAACTATGTCTGCATCCCATCCGGCCATGAGACTACGTAACATTTTATGAAATCAACGAGCCAGGCAACAAAGACAGGTCCGGAATCCATTGAGCACCTCATCAAGGAACGTGCTCAAAAAATTCAAATGGAACGCTATTTAACGTAGCAAGATGTTCTGTCAATAACAGGTCGCTTGTAATTTCCGTATTGACCTGTGGACATTTTATTTTATCAGGAAGCAAATTCGAAGGAAACTGGACAAAATTTGAGTATTTAGGAAGACTTTTCTGCGAGAAATTGTGAGTCTTATTGTTAGTTAATGGAGTACAGTAAACATAACAATAAGTCCTGCATATGAATCAACCATAAACCGAGATACAAAACGGGTAATACGCTCCATGAGGTATTCATTGATTTCATTTTTTTTAATAGCTGGCCACGTGACATATGTGCAATTTGGAAAGCACAGTATCTCGAGCCTGAGTGGAATTACGGATCCGTATCCTAACATGCAGGACGCCAGCTACAAAAACTCGTTCAACAGGCCACCAATGTAATCAAGATTTTCCAACGTCGTAGTAGGGCCTATTGTTTCGCAACTTTGGCATCATGTAGATGTGAGTGATATGTAATTCTGCAGTCAGTTGACTTTTTCTTATCACGTACATTAAATATTTTTAAAAATTATCATCATAATATGCTCGTTGTAGTAGTTAACTGAATTTGTGTTCAAGAAGGTCGTTTCATACATTAACTACTCCTACTCTTTCACGTTGCGAGCAATCTGCTTCAGCTGTGAGTAAATAAATGAGGTAGGGTTTATAGCAGTAATGTCTAGCTGTATAATAGTCACTTTCTCAAAACCCAGTCCATTTCGAAATCGGGTCCGTTTTGTTGCAAAAGCTGGATTTCATAATTTCGTCTCATTACGCCTTTAATTTATCCGCTTACTGTCAAAATCATCCGTGCCAACTGTCTCCTGGAAACCTCAAAGCAGATGCTATAACCACCTACTTCAAGAATATCAAGTGGCATCAGAAAAAAAAACGAAAGAACATTTTCTTAAATGAATTTGTCAATTGCTCTAAAATGATGGTAAAATTTTAAATATAGATAGAAAACTTATTTGGAAATCGCTTCAAATGTAGTCATCCCATGAAGTTAATAATAAATTCTGAAGCCGTGTCAGCTGTTTTATAATTATTATTATTATTATTATTATTAAGAACGTTGCTTTACAGGTCCAAGACCATTTTCACGTTTTTAAAGACCCATCTTTTTTTCATATGAAAATTCATTAGAGACAGAAGATTCTAATTGCTTTCATCTGTCATGGGAATAAAATTTCATTAATTAGGCTCAGATATATGGAACCAGTACAACAGAAATCAGTCATTCAGAATGAAAACCAAGGACATTAAAATGTGGGACAAATAGTCGCGTAATTTTGATTACTGTATTTTCAATGAAACCAGTAGATCGCCGAAGAAGTGAAGAAGTACAAACCAAAGAAAACTGTAAAAAGAATCGAAGAAACCGATATATGATGGATTTGTATTTTGCTCATATTTGCATCAAATATTACGGCAAGGTAAATAAACTTACGAATATGCGCAACCACTGTTTTGTTACAGCTTCTTGAGGACTAAATTCATTTAGGTAATATTCCTTGAATGTGAGACGCGTTTGACAAGACTCAACGCAGATACAGTCCATCTTCGCACAACATTGGAGAAAATGATGGTTCGCATTACTTTTTCGTTTTGTTACAAAAAGCTCTCACTGAAAGTTGATGAGGGTAAGTTATCAAATCATCATCATTTCTTCTCAATGCATGGCTAAAACCCAGTTGAGGCCAGATGCTAGGATTCAGAATATTGTGGGCTGTCGCTTTCAAGATGTGAAGTGTTTGATACCTTACTGTTAAGTGACGGATGATGCAACGTTCATTTCCAGTAACTCATAAAAAAATGCTTTTGTAGATATCTAACAAAGTAATTGTTTTAGTCGTTTTTTTTTTTTTTTTTTTTTTTTTTTTGGGGGGGGGGGGGGAGGAGGGGGTTGTAACTGAAATCGTGATGCAAGTTTACGTATCTCAGTCTTTGATCTGCCGTATGTTGCAATCACAATATCAGTATTTTTTTCTCTAGTCATTTGCTGAAAATATATCATAATGCAGTAAAGCTTCAAAAAATTTAAACGCTAGTTTCGTCCTCATAGGACGAATTTAATATCTGCATCGTAAATGTGACGAAGGAATCTATCAGGAGATAGCGCCGCATATTAACCGAAATGCGCGACTCCCCTCTAGAAGCCCGCATGAGACTAGCGCGATTTCGCGTCGCTTATCGCTACACAGGTCTTCCTAGTACAGCTAAGAACTGGCAACATCGTTGCTGATATTTGGCAACACTGTGAAAGTGAAGTTACTTCCTCAAGTGGTACTGAATTGTCTCGCTAAGTTCACTTGACATTCCTCTTCTACTTTCATGACTCATGATGTGTAATGCCCACGTGAAATGAGACAGAAATTTAACTTTTGCACTCAAGGAATGTAGTTATTTGTGTAGGTGACTTTCAGGTTCTTTCACGATGCGTTAGAGGCTCAGCACTGAATATGTGAGATACTGAGGGCAATATGTGACAGTGTGTGGTTGGCCGTGTGGTTCTGCTTGTGTCTTACGATGCAAGCCTGGTGTGAGGCGGCTGTTTTAATCCTGGTTGGAGAAATTGCGTTTTGGGATTTAATTTAATTTTGTTTTATTTTACTTTATACGCTCCAGATTGCAAGAAGAAACTCTTTAACGGAATCATAAGAAAAACTTATTGTATAAAGTCTTTCAGAAAGGTCGACTTCAAATTATGGAAATGGTATTAGATGTCTTCTTTGCTTCACCATACAAACGCCTTCGAAGAAATCCGAATTCACCTCCATTGATGCGAAATATCTCCTGTAGAAATGAGACATGAAGACACGAACCTTGCAGTGTGCCTGTGTTGCTTTCCAACGTGCACTGAAACGTATTCACATAATTTAGCTCATACATTTGCCGTACGGAATGAAACAACGACACTAAAACATTTTAGTGAGTTGCATATTGTGTCTTGATGAAAACATGAACTGATGACAATAACAAATTACATGAACGACTTTTCTGAAAGCAAAGGATCGAAATTTAAACCAGAAATAAGTGTTAATCATCGTAGAGTGCCATTGGATTGGACAATGACAATTTTTTGCCTCTAATGTATTATATGCTCATCATTCAGAATAGGTGGTCTGCTTCGTTATACCTTGTGTGAAATACGAATCGCAACCTTTTTTGTGGATCACCACTCAGCAACACTACAGCATTTTACGTATCCAGGGCGATGAGCGGCGGCAGGCGCTGTGGGCAGAGGGCGAGGCAGCGCTGTGTAGCACCGCCACCGCTGCTGCCGGCGAGTGGGCCGCGGAGAGCTCTGCCAAGTGCTGCGGCCAGAGGCAGCAATGTTATTGGGCCGGAAAGTTATTACCAGTGTATCAAAAATGAAATAAGTTACACATATGCTCCCCTTACACATGGGGCATGACCATGAACGAGTGACGTGAATTTAAAATTTTTGTCAACAGTCGGTTTCGATCGCTAATACTGAACATGCAAGTCGCGCACTTTACCGCAAGACCAAGGAGCGAGCTAACTCGTTTAGCTTCTAACTGCACACAAGAAGTACTGTATGAACTCCTGCAGTCTACAGTATTGCCAGATTGTGCAGATAGGCGGACTTAGAGCGAATCAGCGCGGCCACTTTTATTGTCCCATGTCGCGAACGGCTCCGACTTAGGCTCAGCGGCGGCCGGCCGGCGGCCAGGTTTTATGTCAAAGAGTGTACGTGCAATGTCTTCCAAACACTGCTTTTAATATACCGAAGACGTACACCGGCCTAAGGCTTCTGCAAACCCACGTTTTTAGAATTTGTAGAGCTGGAGAATATTTTTGAAATGACGGGATTATGGAATAAGTAAGTAAAGCAGTCAACAATCCGAAGACTGGTTTGAACACCACAGTGCTTTACTAGGCATGGTCCTGTTTTGAGGTGGTATGTCGTTGCCTTCCTCCGACCTTCGAACTGACTTACCCAGACAGTTATTATTGGACCTACAGTTTAACGTGGGTTCTGAACCAGGACCTGTCGGGGATCGAATCCCTGACCTTTGGATTTATAGTCTGGCACTGGCACTGTGCTACCGAGCCGCATACACCCTCAAATTCTGAAGGTAGCATGGGTAAAATATAGCGAGTGAAGAGTTAAAATTTGTACAAAATTCAAACAGCTGCTGTTACTGAAAGGGCATGAAATCGTCGCAGTGGTCGGGAAGAGAATAATACAGGGTGTAACGTTTCCCAAATTTTGTTCAATCTAAATATTGCAAGCTGTGAAGGAATGCAAGCAGAGATTTCGAGAAGGAATTTAAATTTAGGGAGAATAAAATATTTGCGGTTTGCTGATGATAGAGACAGCATGGGACCTGGAAGCAATTGAATGGAATGGACAGTGTGTCGAAAGAGGGTATAATATGAAAATTAACAAGAGTAAAACAAGGGTAATGGAATGCAGTGTCAGAAAATCAGGTAATGCAGAAAGAATTACATTAGGTAATTAGGCAATAAAACAGGTAGATGAGTTTTGTTATTTGGGTAGCTAAATAACTACTCATGGCTGAAGTAAAGAACATAAAATGCAAAATGGGTATGGGAACAAGCGAAGCGAAATTTGTTGATATCTAGTATTCATATAAATGTTAGGTAGTCCTTTCTGAAAGGATTTGTTTTGAAGTTTAGAATTGCATGGGGCTGAAACTTAATTTATAATCTAACATCTTATAAAATAGGCTGTATGTATGCGTGCATGCATGCATGTTCCACATCTAAACTATTGGACCGATATCAACCAAACGTGGTACACATGTTCCTTAATATCAGGCAACAATCGTTGTCTGAGTAATTATCACCTACAACACATACGTAAGGAGATATGATGTTAAACAATGCGATGCGTGAAAAACTGCTGCGTCAAACGACAATGCTGCACATTTTCTCCTAAACCACTGGGCCGATTTCAACCAAATTTGGTACACATATTTCGAACGTGAGCTAACAACTGCGGTAGGAGTATGAACCACGTACGACATGGTTCACGAGATAACGTCATGAACAACATGAATCCCAAAAAACTGCCACATAATGCGACAAAATATAAATACCCTATATGAGAATGACAGTACTTAACGATTTGCAACAAACTAAACAATTTCAAACCCTTATTGAATTTTCTCGCGGACAACTACATCAAAATAATGAAAGGAAAAAAGTTTCTCGCTTACTACTTTTCAGCTGTTCATGGAGCAAAACTACGCCATTCGGTATAATGTTACAATTTATAATTTCTACTCTACAAATTTAAGTCGCAGGAAATTTTACAGTTAGTATACAAACATATAGATGAATATACTTTTGAAATTGTATCATTACGACACGTAGTTCGAGATGTCGCTGTTCGCTTTCATCTTCGAAACTACTGGACGAATTTTCATGCGGTTTTCACAGAAAACATAACGAAGATTGGTTCAGGATTTAGGCATGATTTCATCAAAATAGAATCACGAAGCGTTTTCATAGACCGTCGTGTCTGTCCATCTATTAGAAACCACTTCAAAACTGCTTCACGAATTCGCATGGGGTTTTCGCTACTTCAGCGTACAATATATAGACTTAGTTTCGTAAAAATCGGCTCACGGAAAGAACATCAGAATTTAACGTTTTTCATCGACAAACGTCATGTCTATCTTTCTCTTCCATCTCCAAAACGAATAGACTAAGTTTCATGGGGTTTTCACAGGCAACTTGAGGGTATCTTGCGGTTACAGAAACGCTTCATTTCAAGAAATCGGATCAGAGAAAGTAAGATATCACAATTTAAACATTTATCTGAAAGCAATCATGTGTAAATTTGTAAAGCGTTATCTCCAAAAGTACTAAATGAACATTCATGGGGTATCACAGATAAACAGCGAATATCCTGGTGCAACATATTGGCTTCATTTTATCAAAATCAGATCAGGAAAAAACAAATCGCATTCTTAAGTGTTTTCAGTAACTGTTCTATTTGAAATACCCGATCTCCTAAACAACTTCGTTTCATAAAAGTTGAATCAGGGAAATTGGTTTACACTTACGTTATGCTTGAAGCATGGATTGCATAGTACAGCAAACAAGGGATAGAGGCGCTGTAGTGCACCAAAGAACTAATAAACACCGCCGCTGAATAGTAAGTATGGGGTAGTACAACAAGGAAGCGAACGTCTGACAGAAGGAAGCAATCTTATGTCTACGAATACCAACAAACATTGAACATAGTGTTACTGATTTCGATTTGTGTATTAAATACTTAACGGCATTTCTTTGCTTATTTTGGCAAGTTTCACCATTTGTACAGAAACTTTATGAAGATACATCGTTTCGGACAAGGTCTTTTACTTACATTTCACATCTTAACTAGGACAACGGAGTTTGACAGAGCGATCCAACAGGGATTTTATTTTTTACTGACTGAGGTCTGGAACCCTAGAAAGCCATGACACTCAGGCTCTCAACAACCGTTGCGAAGCACGGGAATATAAGATAGTAAGTTATAAATATATTTCGTACATGGCACTTAACATGGAAACCACATACCTTTTCTTCTGAAACATGATAAGTGATCACATTTGAAAGAAAATGAACTTTTTCCTCGCGAAAAAAAAAAATCTGAAAAATTTTGAGGTGTGTAATACCCAGCCCAAGGAGCATCTGGACGTATTCTCCGTAGCAAGGGTCCAAGTCATCGCTCCTGACCTATAGTTGGTTTCGCGACCCCTCCGATCTAAAGCCCCCTTCTGTGTGCCCTAATAGTCCAATGCAATCTGTCTAACGTGGAACTGGCGGCATTCGAGCGGTACTGATATCCCGTTGACGATGAACTTTGGTACCACGTCTTCAAATGCAAACGAACAAATCAGGTATAAGCAGGTAAATTCTTTAAATTGTTTCCCAATTTATTTGGTGCCGGTAATGGTACTAGTTGGCCATCGCTGCTGCATACAAAGATGTAACCCCAAAGGAAAAGACTGGAGGAGAGATCCGGCGACCGCGCAGGCCATATTGAGGATGTGTGTTGTTCAGGGGCTCGCGGCGTTTAAACCCGAAGTGGGCCGGTGCACCGTCCTACCGGAACAACGACATTCCGCGAAGGTAAAGGGTACAGTCTGCGTAAACTGTGGCAGATTCTTTTTTAGAAACATCAGGTGACGTAGATCAGTAAAACGGAGAGGCAAGAAACAAGGTGATCTTGGACAGTGCCTACCAGACGTTGACAGGAGCGTTGCAGGTGAGTGATATGGTGGGGAGTGGGGTGTGGAAGGCACTAGGCTATTCAAACTCAATTCAAGCTAAAATCAACCATTGACAATGACTTGATTAAGTAACGTAAAATTGAAACTCCAGTAAATAGTGGTTTAATACACAAGGCAAAAACTGCGTCAGCAGGGCGACTTTCAAAACGAACATGACTGAACCAACAAGAAAGCTACGCCGGAAGGGCGATCTCTAAAGAAACAATATAATAGAATATGTGCCGGAACGGCAAATTTAAGTTTAAAAAAAAACAAGACTCCGTAAGGCAAGATACAATCACCAACTTTTGCTACTTAAAGGCAAGGTTTCACGACAACATAGGTGCACCCAACACGAATACCAATTACACACCGCCCAAGGTGGCAATACAAGGCACATGATGCTAGGTCAAATACTTAGCAGTGTGACACGCGCAACTTACACAGGCTGCCTAGAACAGATAAGACAATAATTCGCGATATCAATTCACTGCACTGCCAGATTAGGATGGCACCAAGATATATATATCTCAGATGAGAACTCCAAAAGGAAGCAGGGCAAGAGGCACTGAAAGGGACAGGAAGGGAACGCCTAAACTACATTCGTAGGGCGGCACAACTAGGAGCAGAAATGATTTTGCTCAGAATAAAAAAATCAGCCGGTTGCTGGGCAGTTGACAGAAAGCGACCGGGCACAAGCCAGAATTCCCCAGTGGCACTCAGCGGTTCAATTGTTAAATCTTAAAGAGGAATGAGTTTCGTACTAGAAGAGTGCACAACCAACAGGTCACACTAATACACACACTACGAGAGCGCAGAACTTCATGGGTTAAATCCAACAAAACATAAGGATGCAGACACGAAGGTCAGGCACTCCTGGGGCCGAGTACAGGCCTTCAAACAAATCACGATACGTTAAAACACACGGCAGGCGACCTCACCAAGTCTCTCCTAGAACACAACATATCACACCCGGACGAGCAAAGGCCGAGAGGAGGAGAAAGGCACACCCAGATCTTCAGAAAACCTCCTGGAAAGAGTTCTTACCTTAGCACATCCAGACGCTGCAGGCTCTGGCAGATATGTGAGCGTCCGATTCAGCACGCCAGGATGAAGCGGTTTATCCACAACATCGGGTAGCGTAGGTTGCCATCGATGCAGTTACCACAGTCGGCGGCGGCAGCAGGATATCACACAACAGTACTCAAGCAATCAACATGTCGGACGACGCGACATCTCCTCCCGGGTGTAAGGGGACGACTCCAGCGTGGCCCAACGGTCCTCGTAGAATCGCTAGCTACGTAAACAGGCCACGGTCACGCGGCCGCGCCGACACTGCTCACTCCCCTGCAGACTGCGGACGATGGAACCCGGTAAACCGACTGACTGCTCGCCGCTCAGCGCGGCAGCTATAGGCCACTTCAAAGAGGGAGCGCAAAGAGAGGTCACTAACCCGCGTATGAGGCGCCATCGCCGGCAGGCACAGGAATGCCAGTCGATAGGTAACAGGAGCAAACAAAATAAGATGGAAAGCACGAAACAGACAGGAGCCGACACGGCTCAGTGAGAACTGACGTGCCTGGAGTAGGCATTGTCCTCACTCCACACATTCAAGACGTGGAATGAAAACAACGGCCTTCGTCTGCAGCAACAACTGCTGCTGCCTGCGTAGGTCGTCTTTATTCATAACACAATAAATATTCATTTCCGATGATTGGTTCCTATCTGAATATGATTGATTGTGGTCCCACTGTTACCTGTTTCTGTTTGATCTAAATTGTTTCACAAACCCCGTGTACTACTTTCCATTGATATTACTTTGGCATAAACTTATTCTTCTGTCACGCTTTAGGCTTTGCCTGAGCCTGTTGAACTGCGTTTGACCCTTACTTTATTCTGAAGGTCGTCCAATGCAACTTGTACCTTGCGGAATATATCACAAAAAATGCAGTGGTTGTCGTGGCTCTTACATGATAGAGGGGAAATACATTTCTTTTTATATTCTTTAATCATACTATTTATGCCGCGGTGGAATGACCGAGCGCTCTAAGGCGCCTTGCTGCGGAACGCGTGGTTGCTCCCCGCCAGAGGTTCGAGTCGTCCTTCGCGCATGGGTATGTGTTTTGTCCTTAGGTTAGTTGAAGTTAGTTTAAGTAGTTTGTAAGCCTAGGCACTGATAAACTCAATATTTAAGTCCCATACATTTACAAACATTTGATTTTATTACTATTTATAACAAAAAATTTTAATTCCTTCCGGATATATATATCCTATCTGATCTAACTTTATGTACCCTGCTATGTACCCAAGTAATTTTATTTTATTGGCATGTAATCTAATTTTTCTTTTCCGTTGTCCAAGTATCACATCTATACAGCAATTTTGAAACGCTGTATCTTTATAGTATTTAAGATACTGTCCTTACTTTAATTGGGATAAATATTCTGTTTATGTTATTTAAGTAGTTAAACGTAGCAACTTTGTCTTTTTGATCTAGGTCTCCTCTATATGGTATCATGCTCCTAGAAATTTGTATCTATCTACTTTTTTATAATATTGTTGTCTATTACTAGTTTTGTTCTTCCTGCATTTTTCCTAGAGAGATATTGACGTACTAGATGACCCGGTGAACTTCGTACCACTTACCTCTTAATATAAACCATAGTAATTTAAATCATATGTATTTTAGACCCTGTAGCTTTATAAAGGCATCACCGCATAGTCTTAGTATCGTCTCGATAATGGGCGGAAAGAGTGGGCAAATCACGCACACATGTTCAGGATAATGTTCATGTCACATACGTGGAAGTTCGGGGAATGTTAAACGGTGATAAAATGTGGAAAAATTCCGATAAAAATTTATATTTAAAACATGTAAAATAGTAACTTGGTTGTTGTGTTGGGTGCGTTCAGAAATATACTTTGAAAGAGTAAAGTACACGACTTGAACCCATATATGAACTGTCAAAGATAAAACGAATTGCTGTTCGTTTGCAGTTGTTGCACAATGGATAGCTTCACTGTTGGATTATGAGCACAACGCCCATCAACTTCCGCATCTTGATTGCCCATAAAATAAATTTGCAAGAATTTATGACCGCATCTGATACTGGCAGCAGTGCCCCCAATAGGTGATGAATCTGTCCTTGTATCTGCAATTGTTTATGACCTTCTTAAGTTACTTGTGATACAAATGCAAATTATAAGTTTATTAAAAACAATTATGATATATTACTTTGAAATTGGGCATGAAACTGTTCTGTACAATATGCTTTGCACCAAACGACGTCATTTGGAAGCAATTCTTATATTTTTTATGTTGGCCAAGAAGTGTTTACAGTCATGTTCCATCCCAAAAACTAATGAGTGTAATGGATCAGGTGGTGGGACCAATTGTGGCAATTTTGCTTTACCACCAGCACAACATAATCCTACAGATTCACCGCTGTATTGTAAAGCTATCCAATGTTGACAAATTATTGACACTTCTCAAATTGTTACAGATATGTCGGCACTATAATCTATTTCCGGATCTCAAGAGAATGCTCCTTGTTCCAGGTTCACTGGAGCATTGCTTCTGCGAAATCGATCAGTTTCATTTTCCCGTGCTCGTTGCTGTTGTTATCGATGTGCCCGAACTCGTTCCATTCTATACCTATCTGCTTCATTGTAATTCACTCTAGAACGCAAATCTGCCATACCAATACGATTGTTATCATTATCAGTTTCTCGATGATCATCAGTGCGGTTAGCGCGAGAGGTAGCTGTTCGCACATTTGATTGATTTCCACGACCTATGTTAGGTCTTTTTCTCCTTGGCATTCTAAACATCAAATGATGATTCGTGCACTAATAATGGCAGCTATAATGATGACAGAATGACAAATGAAGTTTAATTTTTGTTTTGTTTTTGGCGCTAGTTTCAAGGCACTTTGCAGTGGCACTATATTTAGTATGTACTTTGCATATATTTAGTGTATGGGTAACCTTTGACAGTTCATATACGGGTTCAGATCGTGTAAAGCGAACTTTACTCTTTCAAAGTAAATTTCTGTTTTAAATATAAATTTTCCTCGCAATTTTTCCATATTTATCACCGTTTAAACCTTCCCTGAACTTCCACGAATGTGACATGATCATTATCCTGGGCATGTGTGCGTGATTTGCCCACTCTTTCCGTCCACTATTGAGACGATACTTAGACTATTTGATGTCTTTATAAAGCTACTGGGTCTAAAATACATATGATTTAATTGTATATGGTTTGTATTGAGAGGTAAGCGATACGAAGTTCACCGGGTCATCTAGTCGACCTGACTATGCTTCGCAATTGCTAATATGTATGTAATCTTGCTTTGAACGTCAAATGTGCAAAATTTTATGACAATCTTACGAATTTTATTGAAATCCTAAAGAAAAGACCTCTGTTTCCACAAATTATCCTAATTTCTGGCCGTCTATTCTAAACTTGTGCTTCACTCAAACCGTTATGTCACTTTGAACATCGAATGTGCGTTATTTTATCGCAGTCAGGTTAATGGTATTGATATTTCATAGAAAAATCTTTATTTTTTGTGAATTTTCCAATATTCCAGGAAAGGTTTCCAAACTTTTATATCATAAAGATGTTACTCTTGCTTTGAACGTCAAATATGCAACATTTTGTCACAATCATACGTGATATTGATATCCCACTGAAAAAAAGCTCTTTCAGTTTCTCGCGAATTTTAAAATTGTCCGGGTAACTTTAAAAAGTAGACCATTGTGCGCAATAAAAGCTTAATTCTGGGAGGAGATAACCAGATAAGAGTTTACTGGTATAAAAAAGCTTACTTTTAGCAGTAAAACTAGCAAAAAGGTCAGTGTAAACTACCGTCTACTCCCTGCTGCAAAACCTTGTTCCCTGGCCCACATTGAAAACTGACTTGCTTCAAAATACTCTAATAACAGAGAAGATAACGATACAGTGGCCAATATACGTAGCAGCTCACACGAAATTACAGACATTAATACACAAACCACCACAATTAAAGTTATTTCATAAAGGTGGCAAAGAAAACATTTATGGCACAACGAAACTTAACCATAAAGAATTGCATCTGAGCTTGTTCTCCGCACTGGTGAAAACAATATTAAATAAAAAGGGGAACGGTGCTCGAAAACTACAATTTATAGGCAAATCAAGATTATACTGAACTTACCTTGTTTATTCAGGTCGAACACAAGCAAAATGGGAAACCAATTTTTTTAATACAGTAAAAGTGCATCTCCTCACATAACTTAATACTGACGATGCCCAGTATTGAATTTAACATAAATTACACAGAACTTAACGCTACTGTGGGAAAGATTTACAAACAACACTCACTCGCTCACACACACGCAATGCAACAGCGAAACTCACCAAAATCAGCGTGTTGAAACGAGGCAGAAGCAGGCGCCGATGTCGTAGGCGAAATTCAGCAAACCCGGTGGTACCACACTACACAATATACAATAAAACTGCGAAGATGGCTCTGGTCTGTCGTGCCTGATTTGAGATGGTGCGTGACTATAGTAAAGTTAAGTTGCATTTAGAGTAGACCGCGAGCAAACACGCTAACGGCGACACACGGATACGTTACATGATCTAACTCCATTGAAGGTGAAATGGTTAAAATCGGATTCAGTGCACAAAATCACGGCAATGTGAGAGTAAACTATCTAGGCACTGGTTTTATGAGAAGTAGCGTGAATTCAGGTGACTAGCTGCAAACCCCTGAAGTCGGAGTTCGGACCCACGTGGTTCCAAAAATCGATAAAAATGTATAAATTCAATTTCCGAAAAATAAAGAAAATTAAGTACGGGATGAAATCCTTAGAAATGTTTAGAATTACATAAGGGAGCGAATGAAATGCAGCTGTAGGGAGCGATTACAGAGACGTATGAAGTCCGGTCTAAAAAAGAAACAAGAAAAGTGAAATAATTACAAAGACGGAAAAATAAAAACTACCACATGCAACTCATAGAAATACATAGAATTTCATAAGCAAGCTATTGAAGGAGGTTGTACAAGGCTCGGAGAGAATTACTGACAAAGACTGAGTGCACACTACCAGTTCGGAGAAGAAACATCAAAATTAAAATAGCGGGGAGAGAAGATCGCGAAACGTTAGTGGAAATCAGAAGGATACACGCATAGTTACGTGCCTGATGGGCATGGAGCAAACAATAGTGGAAGCTGAAAGCCTTGTTCTAAGAACCGACCGCATGGGAAACTTATCACCCACGGAAGTAAACGATAAGAAACATTTTACATGTACTGTACAAAAATGAACGTATCTTCTGTTAGAAACCGGGCCCATAAAGCTAGAAAGAATTTACACAGAGTTCGTACACCGCCACATAATCACAAAAGGTTTAAATATACCAGGCCGTTATCAAATTGCAACCAGTAATGCAAACACCGCGTTTATCTGTTGGAAATCACTGGATTGGAAAACTAGAACACATTTCAGCGCACGATCGGAAGGAATATTCCAAAAAACGAATCTAAGTTCAAGAGTCTAAGTTAAACATGCTAGACAACGAATCTCCCCAGGCACAAGAGAAGAACCAACCTTGATCGCCAGGCGGGAAAGCTACCGGAAACCGGGAAAACCACGAGTACAGTGGTGGCGGGGAGAGAACATTGCGTGACTCGCCCTGGAGAAGGATCGTCGACTAGCTCGTAACCAAAGGGTGTAGGAACCTCTTTGGTTGCATCAGCAGCGGGGGTTGGTAACGACTAAATCTCTACTCTGAGCCAGAGAGAACCATGCAAAGTGAGCTATCACTACCCACATTCAGACAGCCATCAGATCCTTGCACATCCACTTAAAAACAAAACAAGTACACATTCTCACAGAGACAGTGGCGTAGCAGAGAAGCCGTACTTATTGCCACATTCATAACCACAATAATAAATTATTAAAATAATAAAATCCTAGTAATATTAACTTACATTGCAGAAACTAATATTTTAAAGCATGAAATAAAAATGCTATTCCTCATGCCTTGAAAAGAGTGAAGTTGTAGTTTTAACAAGATACTAATCTAGCAAAATGAAATAAATTACCATTATATAAAAGAATATATGGAAGACGACAAATGCTCGTCTTTCAACTATCCCAAATTTTTAGTTCGTAAGAACGTTCATCTTTCGTTAAACGTCAATTGGATGAATGGTTCACAACTTACAGTGTTGAGTACATTTAGAAACACATTTAAAAAGGAAGTTGGTTCGAATTTTGCGACTTTCCTTTCTAAATGCCCCCTTTTTTTTACTGAAAACTTTTGCAAGACCATAATGAACAAAAAAAAAAAAAAAAAAAAGAATTACCCCTCTACGTCCTGCGAATAGTTTGTTATAATGCTGAATTGAATCGAAATCACCTTGAAAAACTCGCTTTCAGTTTTTCTCAAATTTTCCAATTTTCCGGTAGATTTTCCAAAAAATTTATTTCATACAAACCTTGTCCTGTCAAGCCGTACTCAAGTGATGCTCTTACAACCATGTGGAAATTGATTTTTATTCATAGAAAAAATCGCTTTCGGTTTTTTCAAAATTTTTCTACTTTCTGGGCGACTTTTCCAAATTTTTATTTGATGCGAACCTTCCTCTTTCTTTTAACATGAAATGTACTTAATTCTATCGCAATTGGACGACCGGTATTGATATCTCACTGGAAAAAGCTGTTTCAGTTTTTTTCCTCTTTTCCGGACAACCTTTCCATATTTTATCACCGTTTAAACATTCCCTGGACATATACGAATATTTCAAGACCAAAATTAGCCAAATCTGTTCAGCCTTCCCGAGTTTTAGCGAGAATAACGAACTAGAAACCTTATTTATAATCTTCGTGGTTAATATAATATGCATAATTTTTTAATTTCGTTTTCCATTACGCGTACAGTTTTGTTATTGTATATATTAAAATGTGGTGGCGAAGCTGCAACCTTGTTGACCTTCTGCATCATTGACATCTGTTTTTGGTCCATAACTATATGCATTCTTATGTTAGCATAGATCTTCTAAATTGCGTGAGCAATGTGTTCTGGTACAACTCTTCTTCATATTATTTCACACAGTAATTGTCTGTTAAATCCATCGAAACCTCTACGTAATCAATGAAAGCAATGAACTTTCTTAATTGAATTCTTATTTTTCCCTATAATTTGTTGCATCATAAATGAGGTTGTACAGCTTCTTCCCTTTCTGGATCCATTTTGTTCTTCTGATAGCATGCACACCATTAAGGAATTTAGACTTTCGGCTATTATTATAGCATAGTATGTCGTATTCGGTAACGACATCCCCTATAATTTTCGGGTTTCTCTCTGCCTCTCTTCTTGAATATTGGTTTTATAAATGAAATCTTTCATTCTTATAGTTTTTCCTTCGTTATCCAACAAAGATTAAAAAATGTAAGGAACCTTGCTTTAAATCCTACTGAAGAATATTTTATTAGTTCACTGTTAATCCCATCACTTCTTATTGCATTTCGGTTCTTTGCGTACCCCTCAGAATGATCTAATTCATGGAATTCAATATGAACTGGACTTGTTTCGAGGTCATAATTTTCTATGTTCATTTAATCAGTTCACGTTTCTTTGTAATAATGCAGTCAGTCTTTATTCTTTATTACATTGATGTCTGCCATATATTCGTAATGTATCTTACTATTTTATACGTGTGTGTGTCCTGTGGACATCATTTTCAATCCTGCTTACACAGTAACCCCACTCTTTAACTTCAATAAACTCCAATAGAAAAATGTGGAACACTGTGTCAGATTAATTATTCCTTTCTAATAATGACGTTAACAAGCTACTATCTCAATAAAGACATAATGAGTAAAATCCTCCAATATTCTGTAAAAAAAAAAAATAAAAAAAATATATATAAAAATTCTCTGCATTTGAACTGTTGAATAGTTCCCGTGCACTTCGTATTGCATTTTCTGACTGCGATCTATCGGTAATCTCAGATAAATCTTTTGTTGAATACTTAGTCTTACAATCGCCAATTGTTTTTAATTAGAGGATTAAAGCAATGCAGTTGATCCCAACAAACGTTGCACATCATTTTAACGTCACAAAAGATTACATCGTCTCTTCCCCATTGTCTTGAAGACCTCAACACTGCGAAAATCATTGCAATGAAAATCTTAAGCTTCGTTAGATATGTACTTATTAAATGTAATGTTATTAACTCTCTGTGTATCATTATTTCGCCTTTAAGAATAGAGGAGTCCATCACTATGCAAGTACGGAACTCTGTATGCAATATAATCGGATTTGAAGGCTGCATTAATTTAAAGTTCAAGACGATTAAACGGAGCACGTCGCAAGATTCTACCAGTCAGTTAGCCTTTAGAGACGAGCTTAAATTTCATAGTGTGTGACACACTAGTTACAGCGCTGCATATAGCAAGTAAACTAAACTAGGCCCCCATTTTTAAAAGTGGTTAAACCTCTGAGAGCAACCAGTCTGATTTGAAAATATAATTTGAGGGTAAATTAAAATCAGCGCCTACTATTATCATGTGAGTCGAGTACTTTTTTGTAATTAGACTCAGGTTTTCTTTGAACCTTTCTGCTACTGTATCGTTAGAGTCGGGAGACCGGTAAAAGGAACCAATTACTCGTATTAACTTCTTACGATTTCCAGTTACAATCTCTACCCATAATAGCTCACAGAAACTATCAACTTCAACTTCGCAACACGAAAGACTACTTTTGACGGCGACAAACACGCCTCTGCCTGTTTTGTTTAATCTATCCTTTCTGAACACAGATCTTTTGAAAATAATTCTGCTGAACTTATTTCTGGCTTCAACCAACTTTCACTGCCTACGATGATGTGTGTTTCGGTGCTTTCTATTAATTCAAATGTTTGTAAAGCTTATGGGACTTAACTGAGGGGTCATCAGTCCCTAAACATACAAACTAACTTATACACAACTTATACACAAACATCCATGCCCGAGGGAGGATTCAAACCACCGACGCGGGAGGCAGAGCGATCCTCAATGTGGCGCTCCAGACCGCTCGGCTACTCCCGCGCGGCTTCTCCAAGACAAGTGTTCCTTCCATTTCATATCGGTCTACAGCGTTAGACCTATGTATTTAATAGACACGATTATGTCCAGTAGCACATTAGTAATTTCGTATTCAAACGTTTTAGGAGGGTTTTTCCTAGTCATCTGCACAACATTTTTATAGTAGTAGAGTTAACTGCTATTCCCCACAACTGAAATAAATTTTGTCGACGTCATCTTGCATTCTAACGCAGGCGACGCCTTTCAGTGCTCCACAGCACCTTCAGCTAACAGCCTCAGAATGCTATTCTGCCAGTCATATAATTCATGTAAACTAATACTTGTCCTTTCATACTACCCCGAGTCACTTCTGACGACACCATAGTCTCTGATGAATACTCGCCGTCGAGTACAACATGCTGGATTCTATTAGTTGAGTCTTCGAGTAACTCACATATCTTGGAAACTATTCCATATGCTCTTGTCTCCCTTAGAAATCTGCAGTGCGGCATCATATCAAATGCCTTCCAGAAACCGAAAAATATGCTGTCTGCCTGTTACCCTTCATCCATGGCTCCCATAATAGTGAGAAAATGGCAAGCAGAGTTTCACACAAACGATATATTCTAAAGTAGAGAAATTTCTGTCATAAGGAAATTTACTTTTTTCGAACCGGGAATATGTTAAAGAATTATGCACCATACTTGTGTTAACGATATTGTTCTGTAATTTATTCTCTTACCTTTCTTATTAGTAGAAGTCACCTGCGCATTTTTCAAGTCGTTAGGGACTTTGCGCTGAGTATAGATTCGCGATAAAGCCAAGTAAGGGGTTGAAAACAAACTGTTTCTGTTCTACTAATTTTTTGTTTATTTAGAAACTATTTTTCGGCTTACTAGGTCATCATCAGGTAAACTATTGACATGCCTCTACAAAGGCGCTATTGCTTCGGTTCCCAAAGAGGGTAAAACAAAGATAAAAGAAATAGATTACTCGGTCTTTGCATATGACTTTTGTTGGAATTACAAACAATATCTGTTGTCACGTAGAATTATGTTCACGTAATCAGTGGCCTCCTTAACATTTTTATATTGTAATTTGCGAGTGAACAGAGTGAAACACATTACATATCAAATATTAATGAATTAAAAACTATGTTAACGTTATTGACACTGTAGCATATGTTGAGATCATCACTTAAGGTGTACATTATATTCATTTTCTACACTGATTTTACAATTTACTTACTTGATACAATCTGATAAGGTTAACATATTTTAATTACATTTCATATTACTGTACAATTTATTATATGTACTGTTTTCATCTTAAAGTCTAAAACTAAACATGGAAGGAGGTTTAATTTTCTGCCTTTGTTGGCTATGTGAAGCACTTCTGTGTGGACCTGGTAGTTGTGTCCTTCTTTCAGAACGAGATCAGCAAAGGTGGAATCTGCCCTCTGTAATCTCCAGCTACGTTCATGTTCAGTCAGTCTAATTTCAATTGCCCTGCCTGAATAACCTATATACAGTTTGCTGCAGTCATTGCATGTGATTTTATAAACCCCACTGTTACTTAATGCATCCCTTGTGCCTTTGCTATTGAATAGGATTCTAGCTGCAGTGGCTCTTACATAAAATGTTCTGTATTTAGAGGATTTGAGAATTTTGGCTATTTTGGTAGATAATTTTCCTAAATATGGTATAGTACACCAGTTTGTCTTAGTGATGACTGTTCCTGAAGTGCGGGAATAGAGGAGGGGTAGGACTTTCCTTCTTTGTTTTCTTTCTAAAATGTTACCTATTAGTTGAGGTCTATAGCCATTGTTGCATGCAATATTGCATTGTTGCTTGGTATTTAATTGTGTTTGAAAATCTTGTTTTGATAGTGGTATGGATGTCAGGCGATGTACCACGGAGTGGAAGGCAGCATGTTTGTGTGCTATTGGATGTTGTAAAGGGGCTAATGCTGCGGTGGAGTAGGCGAGCGGTCTAAAGCACCTCGCTGCGGAGCGCGCGGTTGCTCGTCGTGGAGGTTCGAGTCCTCCCTGGGGCATGAGTGTGTGTGTTTGTCCGTAGGTTAGTTTACCTAGCTTTAAGTAGTTTGTAAGCTACGGACTGATGACCACGCAGTTTGGTCCGATATTTTTAGACATTTGAAAGTGGCTAATTCTGCCGAGTACTCTTTGTAAAACCGAATTGGCAGTCCTCCAGGACCTGGTCGCTTTTTTTTCAGCTCTCATCTGTTTCTCTATAACGGGGATGCTTATTACCATGTACAGTCACGACATCCCCACTAATTTTTGTTATACGCCACGACAGTAGCGCCCCAAGCGGCTGGCGAGGTACGTTTCTGAATACAATATCGGATGAGTGTGAGTGGTACCGTTTTAACTGATTTTAATATACCTCTTAAAATTTGGAAATTATATAGTGCCACAGAAATCGGCGATGACTACAAAATAACTCGTTTGTCTATTAGGTTTCCTAATAACCATTGGAAGTTATGATGCGGTACATTGCAGGACAGTTTATTCAAGATTGTCTCAAATTGTAGGGCTTTCTAATGAAAGTTTCATTTTCTATTAACAATAAAAAATTACTAATAAATAACAGAAGACCCGACCTTTTGCAGAAAGACGTCAGTTTTCTACTTACTAACATCAAGGTTTCTTTACTACAATTCCATTTAAATCAGTAAGTGTTGAAAGTAAGAAACATATGTTGCTAATTCCGAAATGGAGGACATAGCAATAGGTATTTACACTGCAGAGAAGCTGCTGAGATAGCTAAATACGAAAAAGTCTGCTGGTCCGGATGGAATACCAGTTCGGTTTTTCAAAGAGTATTCTGCGGCGTTGGCCCCTTACTTAGCTTGCATTTATCGCGAATCTTTAATTCAGCGCAAAGTTCCTAGTGATTGGAAAAAAGCGCAGCTGACTCCCGTTTATAAGAAAGGAAAGAGAACTGACCCACACAATTACAGGCCAATATCGTTGGCATGAGTTTCCTGTAGAATTTTTGGAGCATATTCTCAGTTCGAAAATAGTGTATTTCCTTGAGACGGAAAAGCTTCTTTCTATGAATCAGCACGAGTTTAGGAAACATCGTTCTTGTGAAACTGAGCTTGTCCTTTCCTCAAATGACATCTTTCAAGCCTTAGATGAATGGCAACAGGCGGATTGTGTTTTTTCTCGACTTCAAAAAGGCCTTTGACGCGGTGCCACACTGCAGACTGCTAACGAAGATACGAGCTTATGGAATAGGTTCACAGATTTGTGAATCGCTGGAAGACTTCCTAAGTAATAGAACGCAGTACGTTGTCCTCGACGGCGAGTGTTCATCAGAGACGAGTGTATCGTCAGGCGTGCCCCAGGGGAGTGTGATAGGACCGCTATTATTTTCTATCTATATAAATGATCTGATGGACAGAGTAAGTTGTAATTTGCGGCTGTTTGCTGATGATGCTTTTGTGTATGGGAGGGTGTCGTCTGTAACTGACTGTAATAGCATACAGGTTGACTTAGACAAAATTTCTAGTTGATGCGAAGAATGGCAGCTAGCTCTCAATGTAGAAAATGTAAGGTGATGCGCATGAATAGAAAAAACAATCGTATAATGTTCGAATACAGCATTAGTAGTGAGCTTCTTGATGCTGTCGCGTCGTTCAAATATCTAGGCGTAACATTGCAGGAACGAGCGTGTAAGGATAGTTGTGAGTAAGGCAGACAGCCGACTTCGATTTATTGGGAGAATTTTGGGAAGATGTACTTCACCTGTAAAGGAGACCGCGTATAAAACGCTTGTACGACCACGTATTGATTGAGTATTGATCAAGTGTTTGGGACCCGCAGCAGATCAGTTTAAAGGAAGACATAGAAGCAGTTCAGAGGCGAGCAGTTAGGTTTGTTACTGGTAGGTTCAACCGATGCGCGAGTGTCACGGAAATGCTCCGGGAACTCAATTGGGGATCGCTGTAGGAAAGACGACGTTCTTTTCGTGAATTTCTGTTGAAGAAACTTAGAGAGCAAGAATTTGAAGCTGAGTAGTACGATTTTGCTGCCGCCTACTTACATTTTGCGTATTGATCAGAAAGACAATAGAAATTAGGGCTCGTACGGAGGCATATAGGAATTCTTTTTGTTTCCTCTTTCTATTTCGGGGTGGAATAGGAAAGGAAATACCTAGTAGTGGTACAGTGTACCCCCGCCACGGACGATACGGTGGATTGCGGAGTATGTATGTAGATGTAATAATGCAGCACCTACACCACAAAATGTACCAGATCAACCATCGTAGCTGTATCTGAAGGAAAATTCTCACTAAGGAGAAAGCAATGCACATTTGTTGCTACATCTGAATCACAATTGGCAAGAATCTTAAAGGCATTCATTTTATAATCAGAAGTACTTACACTCATAAGTACGAGAGTTGGAACTTAAATAGTGACAACACTTACGTGGAGACATTATGCACTGGAATCTACTGTTGTCGTTGATAGCACACGTTGTTGACATACGTACCTCACCTCCGAGTAAATGGACTCGCCCATCCCACGTCACCGGCGTGCGCACAATCGAGGGAATCACAGTCACTTGTGAGCGAGCGGTCCAACGTAACGGTGTCACTATGTTTTCGAAACAGGAGCCAAAACTGAAACGCCAATCCAACGAATGGCGTCATTATGGGTTGCCGCGTAAGACGAAAGTTTGTCAGAGCCTCAGTATGGAGAAAGTTTCTCGTGTACGACTGTGATGGTGTTATCGTAACGCATTACGTTTCTCCACGGCGGACCGTTAATGCACAGTATTACTGTTCGTTTTTGGAGCATCACCAGCGACCAGCTTTGCGAAAGAAGCAGCTACACTTTCTGCGCAACCCACTAGTCTTGTATAGTTCGCGAACGAATTAGTTCGGAAGAGCGCTCCCACAGGCAAACTACGCGAATCAGTTCGCAGATCCCTCGCCTCTTAGTTCGTCCGATCTCCTTCCGAAGACTGGTGGGGAACAGCGAGAGGATGCGAGAGCGCGAAGCATCGCGTGATTTGTAGGTAATGTTCCTTCAATGACCTATTAAATAAATAAATAAATGCATTTTAAAGAATAAAATACTACGAGTACTCCGTATCCACAGTAGTTGAATACCATTGTATCACCCATTCGTGTAAATAACTGGTTTATTTGCTTAAGTATTTGATGTCTAATTGCCCAAAATAAGGGTAATAGCACTCCTTTTGGCAACACTGATCATCATATAAAAAAGCTGTCATAACAAAAGAAAGAGCTCTCTTAGAAGCGGTAGGAAAAACCAAAAAGAGCGGACGAACTAAAAAGAGCGACCAACTTCGCGGCCGAGCTGCGAACTAAAAGGAGAGCTACCGGTCCCGAACTAAGATATGTGCGATCCGTCGCGCAATAAGATACACGCAATAGGTCGCGAACTAAGATATGCGCGAACGGTCGCGAACTAAAACATGCCTTACTGGTCGCGAACTATTATGCCAAACGTATCTCGCTTCTTAGTTCGTTGAATTCTTTTCCGAAGACCGACGGGCAACAGCGAGAGGGCGCGCAGCAGAATTAAAAATTACGTGTTTGCCTTCTACTGATGAGAGCCATTTCAAGGTGAGCGTCTGCATGCTAGATTACATAGTTCAGTGCTACAAAATTTCTGCTTTAAAGTATTCTGCACTCTGTAATATCTGTCTAATAAATTCCATAATTCCAAGATATAGAGAACTCTAAACGTAAACGCGAGAAATTATGCACAACCTGTTTCTTTTGGTTTGAGTGATATCGTTAGCGGCTCACGCAGCAAGCGCATGAAGCTGCTTGGTGGGGGAGCTTCTCCCTCCACCTGCACGCGTAGACCACGCCGCTCAGCCGTCACTGTGAGTGCACGAACTAAAAGAACGAACTAGTTCCCGGCAGAGCCGGGAACTAGAGTGAGCGCTCCCGATCGCGAACTATTATGCGCAAGTCTACAGCCCACCCATCATATCGGACGACAATGCGCGGGCGCATTAAGCGCAAGCTTTGTTCCGGCGATGGGAATGGGATGTCCTGTACTCTCCACCATACTTCCCGGAGCTAAGTCCTTGTGACTTTGATCCCGTAGATGAAGGATCGACTTCGTTGCATTCGCTTCAGAACTCTTCGAGAGATTCGACAGGCAGTAAATCGCTGCATTCGCACCATCAACAGAACAGGCTCTGCTAACGGTGTACTACGCCATGCACATCGCTGGCAAAGGTATCTACCCAAGGCTGGCGAATACACAGTAACAGGTGCAAACATGTAATGCTTTTGTATCGGTTGTGAATAAATAGTTTCCACTATTTAACTTCAACCCTCGAATACGCTGTTTACGAAAGACGAGTGAAGTGTAAAAATCATTGCACTCCACACCGAATTGTTCCACCTCAAACAATGTGCCTGTCGTGTAAGAAAAGATCGCGTAACAGGAATTTATGTTTCTCGTATGTTTTTATTCTTTCAGCAGAATAAGCTGCAAATATACACATATTCGTAACTGTTGCCTCATAAGTATGTTGTTTATATCACTGAATCAGTTAAATTCGGCTGTTTTTACACTTATTTCACGATTATTTATGCCTCTAAAATTTTTACTAATGCTTGGAACGCAAAAATTAGATAAACTATTTGGTTAATTGCATAGAAAAGTAATTACAGACATTACTCTCTCGGTCCCTCGCCTTCCATTGTGAATGTCTGCGGAGGAGTGGCCGAGTGCATTGAGGCGCTATGCTCCGATGTGCGAGGCCGTTGCCTGTCGGATGTTCGAAGCCTCCCTCGGGCATGGATGTTTGTGTCGTCTTTAGTATCAGTTAGTTTAAAAGTAGTTTGTAAGTTTAGGGACTGATGACTCCGCAGTTAAGTCCAATAAGCTTCACAAACATTTGAACATTGTGAACGATTTCTTTCTCGGGATTTATGAAACTTCAGCTTTCTTGTTGCTGTCTTCTGTTACCACTGCAGAATTATCGAATGACAGAACAGAGGCCTTCGACCAGCTTATCGATTTTACATACGGCCATATATATATATATATATATATATATATATATGTGTGTGTGTGTGTGTGTGTGTGTGTGTGTGTGTGTGTGTGTGTGTGTGTGTGTCAACCTCGTCGCCGCTTTTGTTCTCGTTTCCGTCGTAGGTGTCGGTGGCCGAGTAGAAAGACCAACACAGGAATAAAGGATGCACGCTTGTGCAGGTAGGAGGTGACCAGCCAGTGGGACAGCAGAAACTAGAAACACTAGAGCAAATTAGAACGAGATATATATTTCTTAGAGACTTAGTAATACTTAACTTTTACATAGCTCAGTACTGCAGAATGCTGATACATAGTTGAGCTAGAGGCCTGCTTAGAGCCTGTCCGATAGCCAAGTCTTCACTGGTGCCTATCTGATTCCCAAGTGTTAACTGGTTCCTATCTCAGTCCCAAGTGAACGATGTCGTTCAGTGGTGGCCACGAGCGGAGTTGTAGCAGAGGGCGCTCGTGGCTGACGTCGTAAGAACGCCGCGCCGTGTGTGCATGGCGGCGCGCGGCGAAAGTAGGTGGCGCGCACTTTGTACTTGTGCGACACCACAATATATATATATATATGGTTCTCGGCAAGGTATTTTGCTGAGATATTGTATGCTTCAGAAATGTTCAAATGTTTAAGCTTATGGGACTTCAGTGCGGGGTCATCAGTCCCTAAACTTACAAACTAGTTTATATTAACTTATACTAAAGACAGCACAATCATCAATGCCCGAGGTAGGATTCGAATCCCCGACGGGGAACGGCCTCGCGCATCGCAGCATAGCGCCTTAATGCGCTCGGCCACTCCGCCGCGGCTTGTATGCTTCGCACATGGATTATTTTATAGCTGCGCGAATCTCTAGTAAATTTTGGCTGCCTCCATATGCTTATTCCTTTTTGAATGAGAAGTGTAAATGCCTCTGCTTTCTCAGAATTTTACGAATATTATTATCAAACTTTATCGTTTATATTTGCGTTGACTTCCGCGGCCACAGTAAGTTTGTATAAACGTTTCCTGGTTGTTGCGCCGTGTCATATTGTATATAGATGGCTATTACTAAAGGAACGAACGTTTCGACCACGGCTACTGTGGTCTTCTGGTTATCTGGTTATCATTATATAAATACGGTAACTCGAAAAATGTGGTACAGATTACTAATTTATTCGTACAAGAAGGCCAATGAAAGTTATATAATTCGAAAGATTGATTGTCGTAGATTTCACGAATGTAAATATTGTGTGTGCATTTAGCCATTAAAAGTGGTAAAAGGAAGTAGAAATTTTCCTATCTACAGCTTGAATTAAGTTCAACATTCTCCAACAATCAGCTCACTGATTGGCTATTCGTCTCGACCAAAGACGCTGTAATGCAGCGCATCTGTAGTATTAAAATAACGTATTAAAATAAGTGAATACGAAACATGGAGTGCTCCCAACTCACTTTCTTGTTCCGTTCAAATGCTTCATTTTCGCAGTGATTAAGAGTGGTTAAAGGAAATGGATGTTTTCATATGAATGCCGATATAAAGGACGACGCGTCGGGAGAGGCAGCTAGCGGTGCTCGGGTGGAACTACGAAGTCGAGAATGCCGATATAAATGATGATGCGCCGGGAGAGGCATGTAGCGGTGCACGGGTGGAACTACGAAGTCGACATGTTGTCAGCTCTGGAATTCTGAACATCGCAGTATCGGCATAACATTATTTCTTGGCGTTGTATAAATATACGAACACCGAAATTGTAGTTCCATTTCAAATATTAGGGTAATGAAAGTTACATAATTCGAAAATGGCATGAGAAGTATATACTTCCATTTTAATTGTTGTTATTGTGTCAGACATTTTCCTTAACACGTAAAAGATACCGCGTCATACCTCCCAGTGCCGGTTAAATTTTAACAAATCGCTTGACAACGCTGATGTTTTCTCATGGAATCTTCGCTTTACGAAGGCAATTATTTTTACTGAGCGGACGAGGGTACATACAATAACCTGTCAACCATAAAGCAGGAACAGCATTATTTGTTTACTTCAAGGTCTGTACGATACACTAATCCAGTCATTCTATGTGGTTCGACCAAATGGGCAAAGATTTTCTATCGTGTTGTTGATGTTGCCAACATAATCACGCGAGGCCGCCGACATGATACATAAAGTTTTACCCCCAGTGACCATTGTAAACACAATTGGTCGAATTTCGACCACAGGCTATACTAGTACTCATAAATCGACCACAGGAATTGTGGACGAAACATTGGTTGTTTTATTAGTAGCCATCTCCGCAATATAACGAAATACAGTTACCAGAAAACGTTTATTTGGGACATTACATATGAAACTTTTTTTTCAAAATAACACAATGTAAAGAGAGTAAATAGTTATTTAAAGCTTTATCGGTAACGGTCGATCAGTTTAAACACGATAATCTCCAAAACAACGTGAGTAATTTGATATTATGTAGAGTAGCTTCGGGCAACGTGTACGCTTCATTTAACCAAAATCGTAGTATGGAAAGAAAGATTTCGTTATTTGAAGTTTTGGGGTTCTTTGTTTGCAGTCCGAAGTAGAGTATGAACTAACAATAAATTTCTTTCCTTGTTTGACAGGTTTTATTTATATTTGACCGACGAGAAAAAATGGTTTTATTGATTCTTCTAGAAGGGTTTTTGTTTTAGCCGAGCGAGGTATTGACCCCTAAAGAGCAACAGATCCCAATATTTTTGTTTCACGTACGGTGCGATGTACGGGGCGTGTAGCTAATAATTAAATTTTTCTGAAATCTGGCCGATATTACATACCTGGAATAAGGCCACGTTCCATAGTCCTCTGCCTTTTATTAGAAAATTAAAATGCTTTCAGCTGAATGCGAACGATATTGTGATCAGTTGTGATTAATCGCTATTTATTATGGTTTGTCACAATCAGTTGATGTCACATTTGCAAAATATTTTCGCTAAACCTTTTAAAAGAGTTTCACATCAACATACTACCAGTGGGAGTACAAATTCTATGAGCAGTCTACGTCTCTATGGGGAACCCACTCAGCGCAGTTACAGCAATTTTTATATAGAAAAATTTGAGCAAATAACTCTAAAAATGCGAAGAATAAACCCTCATGCCGATTTGGTTAAGTTCGTGATACTTCCGTTATTTGGTCTCGTGCAGAAAAAGAACTCTTTGAATTTCTAAATTTTGTGAACGGTATTAATTGCAATACAACGTTCATTATGGAGGAAGAGAAAGTAGGTCTAATTTCATTACTGGATGTACATGTTATTAGAAGACATGATGGAACCTTAGGACATAAAGTCGACATTAAGCTCACACACACATATAGATATATTCGTAGAAATTCTAGTCACCATCCGAAGCATAACAGGGGCGTGATGAAAACATCGTCGGATCAGGCCAGAAAAGGCTGTCAAACCCAGCACTCTTTAAGAATAGCCTTCAGAAGAAACGGCTACTCTGAAAAATAAGTAAGTAGGGCGCTACATCCTATGAGGTGTATATCTTCTAACGAAAAACTAAACGGAAAGTGTTCCTTCGATATGGGAAAACGATCACTGATTGCATTAGTAAACTATTTGAAAAGAACAACAGTACTGATACAATATCGAAACCAACAAGAAAGGCGTACTAATAATGCAACACCGTCTAATTCGATTCTCTGACACAGTAGTTCTAGTTGTTGTTGTTGTGGTTTTCAGTCCAGAGACTGGTTTGATGCAGCTCTCCACCCTACTCTATCCTGAGCAAGCCTTTTCATCTCCTCATAAGAACGACAACCCACATCCACTTGAATCTGCTTATTATACGCGTCTCTTGGTCTCCCTCTGCGATTTTTACCCCACACACTTCCCTCCAATGCTAAATTCACAATTCCTTGATGTCTAAGAATGTGCCCTACCAATCTATCCCTTCTTTTAGTCAAGGTATGCCAGAAATTTCTTTTCTCCCCAATTCGGTTCAGTACCTCCTCATTAGTTACGCGATCCACCCACCTAATCTTCAGCATTCTTCTGTAGCACCACATTTCAAAAGCCTCTATCCTCTTTCTGTCCACACTGCTTATCGTCCATGTTTCACTCCCATACAAGGCAACACTCCATACAAATGCCTTCAGAAAGGACTTCCTTAGGCTTAAATCAATATTAGATGTTAACAAATTTCTCTTTTTCAAAAACGCCTTTCTACCCATTGCCATTCTGCATTTTATATCCTCTGTACTGCGACCATCATTTGTTATTTTACTGCCCAAGTAACAAAACTCATCTACCTCCTTTATTGTTTCGTTACCTAATCTAATTCCTTCAGCATCACCTGATTTTCTTACACTGCACTCCATTACCCTAGTTTTACTCTCTTCTAGTAAGACCAAATAATCACTCCCCTAGGAGAAGCAATCAAAAGTCTGAAGTACAATAGAGCAAGGACTTAAATTAACTAATTTGTAGACAGCCTCATCATCATCATCATCATCATCATTAGAGACTGATTATGCTTTCCAGCGCTCATTCTGTGGCATAGACTAATAAAATTCATCTGTGTTACCCTATTCAAAAAATGTTCAAATGTTTGTACAACTTATGGGACTTAACTACGGGGTCATCAGTCCCTAAGCTTACAAACTACTTATGAACTAGTTAAGACTAAATACGGCACAAATATCCATGCCCGAGGGGGGATTCGAACCCCCGACCGTAGTAGCCGTGCTGACCGTGACTGGAGCGCCTCAGTCACCTCGGCCACCGCGGCCGGCTACCCTATTCAGTGCGAACATTGATGCCTCTTCAAAATCATTCCTTAGAGATTACAGGTACTTTCTTCTTGGTCTACCTCGACTCCTCTTACCCTCCGCTGCCGAGCTCATGAGTCTCTTAGGTAACCTGGCTTCCCCCATGCGAGTAACACAACCCACCATCTCAGGCCCTTCACTGTGACTGCTTCATCTATGGTGATCATTCCAATTTTTTTTAATTTCCTCATTGCGGACACCCTCTTGCCAATGTTCCCATACATTAGTATCTGCAATCATCCTTGCTACTTTCATATTTGTAACCTCAACTTTATTAATAAGGTAACCTCTACCAACACAGCTTTCCCTCCCATACAACAAAGTTGGTCGAAAGATAGCGCAGTGTCCTGATACCTTAGTCTTAGCCAATGTTCCCATACATTAGTATCTGCAATCATCCTTGCTACTTTCATATTTGTAACCTCTACTTTATTAATAAGGTAACCTCTACCAACACAGCTTTCCCTCCCATACAACAAAGTTGGTCGAAAGATAGCGCAGTGTCCTGATACCTTAGTCTCGGTACTGACTTCCGTCTTGCAGAAGAGAGTATATCTTAGCTGAGCACTCACTACATTAGCTTTGCTACCTCTTGATTGAAGTTCTTTCACTGTGTTGCCATCCTATGAGAAAAGTAACAAGTACTTGAAAGTGTCCGCCTGGTCTAACTTTCTCCCTCCTATTTCCCAGTCAGTCTGTTTAAAAACTCTTTCCCTCAGACATTACTTTCGTTTTTTAGATGCTGATCTTCATATCATAACCCTTAAACATCTATTGGATTGCAACTTTGAAACCGAATCTGCCATCGTAACTAAATAGTCTGCATACTCGAGACTGCTAATTTTGTTTTTACCGGTTTTAATCTCACCTTGCCAGTCTATTGTTTTCAACAGAAGATTCATAAATAATGCCAACAA
This sequence comes from Locusta migratoria, assembly GCA_026315105.1. Lineage (NCBI taxonomy): Eukaryota > Metazoa > Arthropoda > Insecta > Orthoptera > Acrididae > Locusta > Locusta migratoria. The sequence continues at coordinate 105,993,899 of CM048745.1, read as the reverse complement.
CTGTGGTGACAGGTTAGACTCTTGTCTTACCCCTGAATCTACCCTGAACCACGAACTCAATTTACAGCCAACTCTAACTGGTGCCTGACAATGTACGTAAATATCTTTAGTTTCCTGCGTAAGTTTACCTCCTATTCCATAATTTTGTAGAGCTGACAATAGCTTTGACCTAGGAACACGGTCATAAGCCTTTTCTGGATCTATAAAAACGCACACCATTCCTTGTTCCACTCATAGCACACCGTAAGCTAAAGATCTGGTCCTGATAGTCTCTAAGAGGCCTAAACCTACACTATTCTCACCCGACTACTATTCGCACTCTCCTTTAAAATTACCCTTTAATATATTGCCCATAATTCTAATTACAGATACACCTTGCAAGGTTATTTTTGTACGGGTTGTCTGTGAAGAATCTTATATTTACACTAACATTCACTGTTCTAAGTTTAGCTCTGTCTAGGGGATGATAAAAATTCATCCACAGTCCCCACCTGCATATAATAAATTGCAAACAACTAAAATTGAGAAGAAGGGTGCATTTCTTATAAGTAACACTTTGTTAAAAATTATTAAATAGTTTGTTTATTTATCATATCAAAAACACTGTCACCGGTAAAAGCACTGTATGTTGGCGTACCTAATATAGCTTGTGAGCCTCCAGACAAACTTTGCTTCGCCGAAAATATTCTAATTAGCCTATAAGGCTACTGTTCACTGCATAATAAAATGAATAAAAGTTCCATTAGTCTGTGCCTGGCCGTGAATACTTTGTTTTAGTCTAATAAACTGGGTATATAAAGACAATGTCCAACAACAGATATCGAACGAATGAAAATGTTTATGATAACTCAGTTAACACTTCCTGATAAGATGCAGTTTTGCAATCGGTTTACAGTGGAAATGTATTGAAGTCACAGTGCATAAATTTCACACGCTGCACTTTTCAAATTTTACGTAGCAGACGGCAACTCGAGAAGAAATCTTGCAAGTTTAACAGCACTCGATAAATCTTTCTAAGTTCGACCGCACTTTTACACTGAAAACTTTTAAAGTCTCACTCTTCCGAAGGTCGCGGCACAGACCGGCATAGCTTCGCCGTCGCGAACGCTATCCAAACAGAGGCTAACTATGTGGGCTCACCGGCCAGCCTTTATACCTGTCCACCGGAGAAACCCATAAGTCACGAACTTCCCCATTTCCACCCCTCGCAAACCTACAACGCTTTTCCCAGTATACCGTACATTTAATACAAATACCAAACATCTTTAAACACTTACACTAAACACAAAATAAACATGGAATTGATTATCGTAATTAATATTTCATTTCATTACATCTCATTTCTCCTACGGAGCGATTAAATACAAATTAATTATATAAGGAAATACATGCGTATGTAGATTTGATCAATGTGATTTTATGGTATAGTTATTTTATAATACGGCACCTGTGAACAAACACTGCCGTACTGGTTGTGTATCTGTCTTGTACTTTATTTTATTAATAATTTTTTTTCTAAAAGTGTTTCAGACACTCTTATTAAGGCCGGTCTTACACTATCAAATTATTGGACAAAGAATTGGACGAAAAACTTGGATGAAATATTGGTCATATTTTTTGACAAAGAAATTGGATGAAACGCAAAAGGGGGTATTACACTATCATCCAATATTTTGTCAAATTTGCTTCAAAATGACTGTAATGCTCAGCTATTGTTTATAATACAGTTGCGTTCTGTCTGCATTTAGAAGAGAAGGAGGGAAAAAAGAAAAGGAAACGCACTTGGATGAAACCGTGGGTGTCAGAGCGAGATAAATAAAATTTGTTGCGGAACCGAAAGGATTTTTCTTTTTTATTCCGTCGGCAGAACTGCCAGGCCGTTCACTGCTAATTATTTTGTCGCTCTTCATCTTTCAGTATGCAATAGAGTAACAAAAAGGCAGACTCAAACAGTGTATACGAATAAGATTGTTAAGTTGATAAAGCAAGTTTAATTAAATAAAGTTTTAAATGGAAAATGTGAGCACTGACAAAGAGGATAATCTAAATTGTTTATGACGTTATTAACAATGTAAGGGGGGAAACATTGCTGATAAAGTAAATAGGCTCTATTTATTTCCTTACAAAAATTGGCTGACGTATGCATATGTTCATAGATTCGCTTGCAAACAGATGTCGATGTTTTGAAAGTTGTTTCATTTCCCAGAACTTAGCACACCACATTACCAAAATCATACATTCTAAAATCTGCTTCGGCTGTATTAAGATTTAGGGGTATTACTTAATTCCGATAATGACTTTTTTACATCACGGATTGTAACTCAACCTCACTTTTGCCGCAGAGTATTGGGCTACGCGAATTGACGTGACGGACAGTGTGAATTGGCCTTGTCACCTGTTATACAACGCCCCATCTGATTTTTAAAATTTTTTTGTTGCTAGAAAACACTACACAAACATTCACTACTAGCCATGTTTACGAATACGAACATTATGTCCAAGTAATGTCAGATATTTAACCTCCAAATAAAACAGCTGTAGTGGTAAGGGAGCTGTATACTACTAGCGCTCCAAGCGGTCACATTTCTCACTGCAGGAAACAGAAGACGAGCGTTTTCTTTGATCAAATCTAGGCCGAGTCCGAGATTGGATGAAATATTGGACGATGTTCGCATTACACTACGTCCAATTTTTCTTTGTCCAATTCTTTGACAAATAATTTGATAGTGTAATACCGGCCTAATTAACTTTTTATTATTTACATTATTGTTTTGGTCCAAAATGTTGGCAAAAACTTATAAAACTAGAAATCTAAAGTGGGCCGTAAAACACGTCAGTACGATTTTTTTTTTTTTTTTTTTTTTCATTGTTCCAAACTTCTTCCTGTTTTCTCGATTGATCTGTGTTCAGTTTTCCACGGGATATCCACTGTCCCAACTTATAACTAAATCTGAGGGGGTTGCGATGGGGAGGTTCTCTTGTAAGAACGAATGAACGTTCCTCACGACCGTTGTAGATAGCGCCTTAGCGGGGAGGTGTGCAGGCAACCCGCGCAACGGCAGTGAATATAAGGAGGCTTCGTCAGGTGCTCGGTGGCAGAACTCCACGCGGATTGTAGCGGCGCACTGAATGAAATATTCAGAGCCCCAAGTGGTTCGGCCCTGCAGGTGTTGGCTACAATGGCACTTCCTGGACGAACAGGCTTTCGTACTCTGATACCAGGTGCACTCAGCAGTAAGTTCCCTCAATTTAAAGGCTAGGTTATACGACGACACTACGTTACATGAAACTGCGCTACTGGCCAGTGCGCATGCGCGGCAGGCGTTCGCGCAACTCGTTGGCGAGACTGAACAGTTTTGGCACCTTCCAACTTTGGCAAAACTGATTGCACGCGTTTAAGTTATCTTATAACCAATACAGAACAAAATACACCAAAGGGGGGGGGGGGGGCGGAATAAATAATTCTGTATTTTAACATATAAGAAATCCATAGGTGTTTGTGCGATTTTAACGACGAAAATTTCAGGAATAAGCAGCGGCGTGTTAGTGCCCTTGAAGCAATTATTCGTGAATTACATATTGATAGGTTGACAATTAGTGAATTGCAGACTAAAATATATTCAATTCGAAATACCTATACAAACTAACTATGGCAGTTGTGGATTTCGGAACAAAGTACAGGTACTGCAGAGACGAATATCTAATTGACAAGAAAAGTAATGCAATCTGTAATTTCAGTCTGGTAACAATGCTTCACGCTTAACAGTATCTTGTCTCTTTATTGCAATTACTAACTCTGTTTAAAAAGAACGTGAACTGCTCTGGTGACGTTCTAAGTTGATTAAAATAACTTCTAGGGCCTTCGATCACAATTTCTTTCAGCAAGGTCGATGAGCAACCGAGCAGACGTCTCTTTTTAATCCAGTACGAACCTAAACACGTTTCTTATTCTTTCTATGTTTAGTCTTATGCAGCGACTTCACACAGAGAAACCATAGCTGCGCCATAACTCTTACAACTATCAAAACTTTCATTCTATGGCGACTACGGCACTCACAAAATACCGAATCTGAACTATATAGTATTGGCGCCGTGTCTACAGAGATACGCGAAACCAGTTGGGCACAATTCATTTCACGCAACGAGTGTCGCAACCTAGTGTCGTCGTATAGACTAGCCTTAACAGTTGTCCTACAACAGCCACGCGCCTCACGCAAGAAAGTGAAACCTCACACGAACAAAGAAATCACTTTATCGCCTGCATTGCCCTCCTTAATTTGTACTTGCTGCTGGATCCTAAAATGAAACCTGATTCATTATGTTGTTGAACAGTCGTATCGCTAAAATACAAGCATAACTCGATATACTGAACCTCGATATATCGAAGACCTGTGTAAATTGAATGTATTCTTCGTTCCCTTCCCTTGGAGGCCCAAAATGTTGATATTTTGAATGAAACCCTCCATTATATCGAAGTTTTTGGAGGGCTCGAGAAAGGCAGATTTTACCTCTGCATATCGAAGTTCAGTGGGGAAAACTTTTTATATCTAAGTCACCTCTATACATCGAAGTCTGTTGTGCTACCTCTGTATATCGAACTGCGCGCAAATAGGGAGTCTACGCATCACTGAGATCTGGTTGACACTGCAGCTGCCGCGACTTCCGTGCAGGTTCGACTTTAGGCAGTGTTTATTTTGACTCGGTGTGAGCCAATCATGGGGTCTAAGCGGAACTGTCTGTCTTGCTGAAAATCGAAAGTTAATTGATCAAAAGTAAAAAAAAAAAAAAAAAAAAAAAAAAAAAAAAAAAAAAAAAAAAACAAGGACATAGCTGCTAATTGTGGGATTCCGACAAGAACACTTTCGACGATAATGAAGACCGCGTGATAACCGCAGATATAGGGACAGAGTGAAAAAGACAAATAAAGACTGAGTTTCTAGTAGATCTGGGTTTGAACATGATTTAACTTTTCGAACAATTTACGTCACAGTTCGGAAAATCTCGGGAAATGTTCAAACATTCGATCACAACGCTATCTCGCAATGTCTGGAGGTACTAACTCTACGATTTACAACGATGATATTCATAAATCTTTTCTGTGCTGTGCAGTATACAATTTATAACAAAAATAGGGTGTCATTAATTACCATGGGGACTGATAAGTGTGAAATTCCGACTATAGTAGCTTCTATGGTGCAGGTCATAAGTAAAAACAGTAGCGAATATACGCTATAAGTAAACCATAGCAATCGCGATTTAAAATTGTAGTGCTGCGATCTAGCGGCGCCTTTTGATACTACGTACACAGCAGATCGTTATTCCGAGTTCGCAATTACAATTTATTTTACAGGACTTATTTCCATTATTGGGTATTAAATTTCTAACGTTTTCCCTATTTCATCTCTTTTAATCTTGTTTTTAAGGCGATTACAAGGTGGTAACATTCTTGTGTTATTGTACCGTATGAAGAGGGAATGGAATTGTCATTTGCAACCTATCTCTTATAATAACATTAAATCTAATTTCTACCTATGGAGGATTAATATTTTTTTCCTTTGAATGTTATCCCTCAGTAATTTGGAGAAATAGTTCTGTTACAGTAGCAGATACTTTATCAATGAATCATGTTTTGCAGTGATACTAGACAAGTCACGTATGCACTGTTTTAAACAAAATACACATTTTTTTCATAATGTTGATATTTTTACATGAACTTCTACTTTCTATAAAATTAGTTCTGAGCGATAGCTCCGTAACTTCAACATTTTCCGCGTATCGTTTGCAGATATGCAGCACGAGTATTTATTATCTGAGTATTTGAACAGTTCGATACTGTATCGACTTCTCTGCTGTATCGGAAATTACCGAGCATGTTCGAACGCTAGTATCATTTGCCCAGCCCTAGTTTCTAGATTTAGAATAGTTTGTAGTGCAGTGGTACCGGCAAGAAAAGAATAATAACATGAACATTGGTGGACGCATTTTGAAAACTATGCATAACGGTCTATCTTGACCTGTTTACTGAAACTCAACATTGGGCTAAATCATACACCAACGCGAAAAACATGACATTAAGTAAAGTAATAAAAAATTATGTCTTCCTTCTGGAACACCTCGTTTATTGAACCCTCGATGTATCGAAATAATCTTGTCTTCCCCTGCAGATTCGATATAGAGAGGTATGTCTGTATTAAATCAGTTTGATTTTACGATACGACAGCAAACCTTCACAGATTACGATGAATTAGTACACCGGGAAAGCCTACGAAGGCGCAGAAAGTATCTCTCAGAAGCCTCCCAGCAAACATGTGTTGACCAAGGTATGGATGACGAATCTCTCATTGTTAATCTGCTACATGTGAGAACTTGTAACGTTTCTGCTATGTTGCAAACTCCTAAAAATCAGTTGCCAACATAGAAACACGAAATATCTGATACCTAAAGTAAAACTTCATTACCGGACATGTAAAACATTACATTTTCGCCTTCTGTTTGAAATTCTATTAACACTATTAGTAAAACGCTTTTAAGAAATAGTACGTTGATTTAAATATAACTTTGGCTGATCTTTTACGTAATTTTCATTTTTTAATACTTTCGTAAATAATAGCTGCCAACACTAAAAATGCATTAAACTTAGTTTCGGAAATTGCTGAACCTATATAGATACTAATTTGTACAAAAACAACAATGCTACATGTTATAAACTATTGCACAACATGATTTCATATATACTTTTTGTTTAAATAAATTAGGGCAGACCATGTTTTATATATCACTAGATCCTAAATTAAATACTGATAATTTTTCATGCACTAAAATTAATAATCCGTTTGGTACTAAGAAACTAACTTCGAAATTAACAAAACTACGACAACCATATACAAATCCGTATTAATAAATAATATGACCGCAAACTGAAACTCATTAAAATTCCATGTCACAATAATAATACGCCTACACACTATTGGCAAAACAAATATGTGTGCATTTCGAAAACACACATAATGTAAATAATTTGAGCACTGTAAACAATAGTCAAAAGGATGACTTTAAATTTGTGTACTACATTAAATACAAATTTCATGAAACAAGTACATACATTGAGATAAATAGTCAAAGCTTAAATGTAATGTTTTAATTTCTGTATTTTTCCATATTTAATGTAAAAGAATATTGTTTAATTATGAATTACAAAACTTTGTCATCAATCTTATTACGTGGTTATGCAGAAAGATGTTGGAGAGAAACCATGTTTTATTCAGTTTTTGAGTGGCCAGAAACCTGTAAGCAGCTCTGTTGGCTTGCTGCTGCATTTTCTTGATTGTGCAATGTTTAAGTGGAAATAAAATCGTTTCCATATCAACTGAGATGGTTTTAATTTACGAAAAGATCCTGTAAAATCAAATGTTTTAGTGAATGCCGACGAAAGCTCACAACGCAATGGACTTCAGCCAGCATATAAGATAAGTTCAACTTCACCTACAGTGGAATGACTTCGTTATAGACTGTGAACTAATAAAACTTTCCGTAATTCAGGAAACTATTAGGGCTCAGTTTGAGTCATTCCGAAAAGGGGTGATGGACGTTAGGAACTGATACTCGCATTGTATCAGCGTGAAATATTGTGCATATCTCTCACTTTACAAAAACTTCTAGCAGTCCATTTTATCAATTGTGTAATCAAGAAACGTTCTGGCAGTACTGATTTTGCGTCGCAGCCATTTCCATAATTGCCGTAACACAGAGCTGGATGATAAACGTGCGGCAACATTAACAGTGCTAGAAGGCTATTTTCACTCTGCACTCTGTGTGCTGGAGTGGGATTCGAACCCAGGATCTTTGTCTTTCGCGGGCAAGTGCTCTACCAACTAGACTACCCAGCACGCATGACGACCATTTCTCACTGCTTTAATGCCGCATGCATGTTGGAAAGTAGGAGGCGCAGTAATGTAGGAATTAGAGCTGAGATGACGGTCCCTGAAGCGTGCCAGTTTTGATAACAGTAGCATATCACTCGATTTTTCACAACTGGTCTCCATAATACACTGAAAAATCGACTGATGTGGCACTGTATCTAATCGCAAGGAGACCCGTCAAATGGAAATTTCTTATAAGAAGCCGGCCATACAGTCGCAGTAAGTAAATCAACAGATTTCACGTACTCAAAATATCCACAGGTGCACTGCCGGTCTATAATGTCCAACGGGCAGAATATTTCGGCGATCATACATGTCGCCATCATCAGGTGAAATGACGGACTGAGCTCCTGCAAACGCGCCGGCACGGAGATGCGCACGCTACGGCGACTCGAAGGGAACTGGGTTCTAGCCCGGTAGCGGGCCATTTAAATACACTCGGCCCATGGAGCGACCCCTCCGCGGCCCGCGCCCCGCGCCGCGGAACGGATTCAAAAATGTTCTAATGTTTGTTAAGCTTATGGGATTTAACTACGGGGTCATCAGTCCCTAAACTTACAAACTACTTACGAACTACCTTATACTAAGGACGGCACAAATATCCATGCCCGAGGGGGGATTCGAACCCCCGACCGTAGTGGCCGTGCAGACCGTGACTGAAGCGCCTCAGTCCCCTCGGCCACCGCGGCCGGCTGGAACGGATTGCGACAGCGTCTGAGATGACGTCGACGTGAGGGCTCTGTCCGCCGTGGTCGTTACTTCGTTGCGTTTGCTAGATTTAATTAACCCAATCGCTGGTTCCCAAGCATTGCTAAGATTATAGCCACAGTCGCGGTTTATGAGGTCGTCACTTGTGCGAATTTCAATGGCCTCTCTAACGACGCAGTCCCAGTATCTCGACGTCTGTACCAGAATCCTAATGCGTTGATATTCCATCGCGTGATTCTCCGACAAACAATGTTCAGCGACCGCCGACTTGCTCGGATACATCATTCGTGTGTGCCTCTGGTGTTCAACGCATCGATCCTCGACGGTACGCATCATCTGTCCAATATATGACTTTCCACACTGACACGGAATCTGCTACACGCCGGCCTTCCTCAAACTGAGATCATCTTTGGCGCTCCCCACCAGTGTACGAATTTTATTCGGCGGACAAAAAACAGTTCCAACCTGGTGTTTCTTTACATGCGGGCGACCTTCCCCGAGAGTGCGCCGGTATATGGAATAAACGCAGTGCCTACTTCCTCCCTCGTGTTTTCATCGGTTCCCCCAGATTGTGCTGTAGTGGTTGGGCGGAGAGCCCGCTGAATCTGCCACTCTGAATACCCATTTTTTCGCAATACAGTTGTCAGGTGTATGATCGCCGAAATATTGTGCCCGTTGGACACAATAGACCGGCAGTAAACCCTTAGATATTTTGATTGTCAAATACGACGGGAGAAACTCAAAAATCACAGATTTCACTTAAATTTCCGCATACAAAACATGACGTAAGCAATGTGCAAGTCGATTTATTAAAGTATGTTCCATCGTCCCACCTACAACCAGCACCCAAAAGCACGCTTAAAATGATCCTATAACAAATGCACCGTCTGAAGGTGAACCTTAAAAGGTTCGAAAATCGGTTTCTGACCCCCAATGGTTTACCTCCAAGAAGTATTTGTTGTTTTTTTTGTCCTGGAATGGCTTGTTTTGTGTGGCGTGACGTACACCTGTAGAGTAGGCTGCCCGGAACAATGTGGTGTTACGTGGGTTGTCGGCTCGTAAGGGCTTTCTTTGAGCCGGCATAACAGAAAGGGATAACTGAAAATAGCTGCACCAGGGCATCCAAATAACTCATTAGCGTGAAATTGTGAGCTGGGTTGGGATTGGTACCGGGTCTCCCACATAGGACCAGCGGTTGCCTTAACTTCTTGGCTACTCGCGCTGTACTCCCGTTCGCCTCAAATTCTCACGAGTCGCACGCTGTAACGCCCCTATCGTCCGTGCTCTCTTATGCTTAGCGCTAAGATCATTACCGCATCAGAAGTGAAGTAATGAATTACGAGCCGTGGTCACGACAAATACATAGCTTGGTGTGGCATCTGTTCTTTTGGACATGTTTTCGGACAGTGTGTTTAGCAGTATTGCACTAGCCCGCTTGTCTACACCACCAAAAATTAATCCAGAGACGTCTCAGTCTAAGCTCGGTAGGTTAGAGTCTTCCCGCAGGTACAATTGTATGGTTCGCGTACCTTTGCACTAGCCGGCGTAAACTGTCTTTGAAAGACATTACAACTATGACTATGAATATGATGGGTTAAATAAGAGGCTATGGACATTAGGCGTCTTCTTTGATTTAACAAAAGCATTTGATTGTGTTGATCACAAAATATTGTTGCAGAAGTTGGAACATTATGGAATACGAGGAGTAGCTCACAACTGGTTCACCTCTTACTTTAATAATAGACAACAGAAGGTAATTCTCCAAAGTGTAGAAAATGGCTATGACGCACATTCGCAATGGGGCACAATTAAGTGTGGGGTACCCCAGGGGTCTGTTTTGGGACCGTTGCTGTTTTTTGTTTATATAAATGATATGCCTTCGAGTATAACAGGTGACTGTAAAATATTTTGTTAGCTGATGATACCAGCTTGGTAGTGAAGAATGTTGTTCGTAATATTGACACAGTATCAAATAATGCAGTCCAAGAGATAATTTCATGGCTTGTAGAACACAAGTTAATGTTAAATCACAGTAAAACTCAGTTTTTATAATTTCTAACACATAATTTGACGAAAGCTGACATATTGATTACACATAACGGGCATACGATAAATGAGACTGAACAGTTCAGATTTCTAGCTATTCATATAGACAGTAAGCTGTCGTGGGAAGCCCATGTTAAGGAGCTTGTTCGAAAACTAAAAGCTGCTATATTTACCATTAGAACAATATCTGAAATAAGTGATTTTTTAACACGAAAAGTAGTCTATTACGCTTACATTCTTTCACTTATGAAGTACGGCATTATCTTTTGGGGTAACTCGCCTGATGCAAAAAGGATATTTCTGGCTCAAAAACGGGCGGTTCGAGCAATATGTGGTGTAAGTTCAAGAACTTCATGTCGACCCCTTTTCAGTAGTCTGGGAATTTTGACACTGGCGTCACAATACGTTTTTTTCTTTAATGTCGTTTGTTGTTAATAATATCAGCTTATACCCACGAGTTAACAGCTATAACTCGGTGAGTACTAGACAGAAGTCGAATCTACATTTGCATCACACCACCTTGACACTTGTGCAGAAAGGTGTACAGTATTCTGCAGTATACATTTTCAATAAGCTGTCACAAGAACTAAAGAATCTTAGCACTAATCCACACGCTTTCAAATCTAAATTGAAGAGTCACCTCATGACTCATTCCTTTTATTCTGTCGAGGAACTCCTAGAGAAGTTAAGCAATTAAGCTAATCGTTTTTTTTTTCTTTATTGATTCTTTTTCACTTTGTCTTAAGATTATCGTGTGCATAAGACTACTTAAAATTTTTATATTACCATTCATGTATTGACTTGTTCCATGATCATGGAGTCTCACTCCTCAATTGGGTCCTATGGAACAGAAAACTATTATAAATAAAAATAACAGTGGAAGAGGGCAGCCGGTAAAAACACTCAACCATTAACTTGGTTTCTCCTAGATTTCTTATACATAACTTCAAATTCACTCTGTACTTCAGTGGACACAATACTTTGATCGATTGCAATAAATACTCCCTCCCCCCTCCAAATTATGACTGATGTATTCTTCCGATATCCATTCCACACTTCCCTAAATAATTCATAGCTTCCTACGTCAGAATTGAGGCACCTCTGTGTCCCTAGGATTACGTTACTGGCATCGCAGGCATCGACAAGTAAGACATCGTTGTATTTCAGCAGCTGTATGTGGACGTCCATTGCCCTGCTGAAGAAGCACGTCATTTTCCCGTAGAAAAAAATTACAATTGTATGGGTTAACGGTCTGTGCAATGAAGCGGGAACTGATTACTTTATGCGGCGTAAAACGCTACGCGGGACAGCGTGTAATAACTCATAGCCCCCATAACATGCAGCATGGGATGAAAAACTTGTGTCTCTGGAAAATTCAGTTCACCTGGTTTCTACCCTACACGTATGCGCCCATCACTCGGAAACTGAACATTACTGTCATCACCGAAGACAGAGCGTCGTTTCACTCGCCAGTCAACACTTGCACCACACCAGATTAGACACGACTGACGGTGTCCTGCTGTCACAGGTACCCTTGCCAGATTCAAGGGATGCCCTTAGTACATCGTTTCCAGTGCACAGCTGGTGCGGTATGTGCCGTGATTTCGAATCATTATCGACCGCTGCTCCTACAATCAGATGATCTTGGCATGCCTCTGTTCTACGTCGACATCCAGCACCTGGGCTACAAGTGTGAGATCGTTCTAGAGACTACTGTTGAAAGCAGCGACACACCCCTATACAATGGGCCCATTTCGAGCAAGTTAGTCCGAACATCCATGCAGATCACTGCTCACCCAAACTGCCTGAACTTATCCTAGAAGAGTACGTGGTTGTTCCATAGAGTGAATGTTGCAAACACGTTTCCTCTAAACTCAGTACCATTACGGCCTTCAGAAAAGGGGCTCCACATGATGACTTCCTAGACGCCATCTAATAGCTGCTTACAATGACAAACGAATATAACACAACTACTCTACTGTAAGCCGCAGAACTCAGTGATTGGAGGTGTTACATTTTTTCCTGGTCTATGCAAGAACAGCTCACTGTTTGTTGTTGTGCTTTTAGAGTGGAAAATGTGCTGTATGGGGTGGTTTGCATATGAGCTGCATGTGTTGCCACTTTGAAGTGCTTTACATTTTCGGAGTATTTTATTCCGAAATTAATCGTAATCTTACAATTTTTCTGAATGATAGTCATCGAAAGCTATTTGACGAATCTTTGTTGCTACATTTATTTATAATTGTGTCAATTCTTCTTTTTTGTGCCTCCACGAAAATTCTGGAGTATGTAATAACGAGAGCGTTTCGAAAAGAAAAATATTCAAATGTTTGAACTTAAACGAACCAACTTCTGAGGTATTGCTGCCGCTACAATTGAAGTTCGAGTCCTCCCTCCGACATTGTGTGTGTGTGGGGGGGGGGGGGGGGGGGGGAGGGGCTTACGGGACTCAACTGCGGAGTCATCAGACCCTAAACGTAGAAACTACTAATGAACTAACTTATACTAAAGACAGCACAAACATCCATGCCCGAGGGAGATTAGAACCCCCGACGGGAAACGGCCTCGCGCATCGGAGCATAGCGCCTCAATGCGCTCGGCCGCTCCACCGTAGAAAGGGACCGATGACCTCGACAATTCAGATCCTAAGGTTTACAATCAATTCAACTTTTTTTTAGTTTCGAACCTCTAACGAGGTGTCCATGATGAACGATGTTGTCGATCTTCTATTGTGAATTAGGCACATGTTGCAAAAGTATATGTAGTGGTCAGACGGAATTAACAGTTTATCATTTCTTAACTTTTGAAACATTTGCAAAAGCGAAACTGAGTTGCATCACTTACAGGTAGTAGAGAATAACAGAAGGGATTTAGAAGCTTGTGAAGCGGTACGTCGAATATTTTTTATTTATTTATTTTTGGTTTTCTGTTCGATAGGACCCAGTTGAGGAGTGAGACTCCATGGTCATGGAACAAGTCAATACAAGAATTTTTACACTAGAAAATTTTTAAGTAGTCCTATGCACACGACAATCTTAAGACAAAGTGAAAAAATCAATAAAGAAAAAATGAATTAGCTTAATTTCTAACTTTTCTAGGAGTTCGACGACAGAATAAAAGGAGTGAGCCATGAGGTAACTCTTCAATTTTGATTTGAAAGCGTGTGATTTGGTACTAAGATTCTTTAGCTCTTGTGGCAGCTTATTGATAATGGATGCTGCAGAATACTGTACACCTTTCTGCACAAGTGTCAATGTGGTGTGATGCAAATGTAGATTCGACTTCTATCTAGTATTCACCAAGTGAAATCTACTAACTCGTGGGAATAAGCTGATATTATTAACAACAAACGATACTAAAGAAGAAACGTATTTTGACGCCAGTGTCAAAATTCCCAGACTACTGAAAAGGGGTTGACATGACATTCGTGAACTTACACCAGATATTGCTCGAACCGCCCGTTTTTTAGCCAGAAATATCCTTTTTGCATCAGGCGAGTTACCCCAAAAGATAATGCCATACGTCATAAGTGAGTGAAACTAAGTGTTATAGACAACGTTTCGTGTGGAAAAATCACTTATTTCAGATATTGTTCTAATGGTAAATGTAGCAGAATTTAGTTTTGGAACATGTTCCTGAACATGGGCTTTCCATGACAGCTTACTGTCTATCTGAATACCTAGAAATTTGAACTGTTCAGTCTCACTTATCATATGCCCATTATGTGTAATCAAAATGTCAGCTTTCATCAAATTACGTGTTAGAAATTGTAAAAACTGAGTTTTACTGTGTTTTAGCATTAACTTGTTTCCTACAAGTCATGAACTTATCTCTCGAACTGCATTATTTGATACTGTGTCAATATTACGAGCAAGAACCCTTAACTACCAAGCTGGTATCATCAGCAAACAAAAATATTTTACAGTCGCCTGTTATACTCGAAGGCATATCATTTATATAAATAAGAAACAGCAACGGTCCCAAAACAGACCCCTGGGGCACCCCACACTTAATTGTGCCCCATTGCGATTGTACGTCAGCCATTTTCTACATTGCGGAGAATTACCTTCTGTTGTCTATTATTAAAGTAATAGGTGAACCAGTTGTGAGCTACTCCTCGTATTCCATAATGTTCCAACTTCTGTAACAATATATTTGAACGTGTTTGAAAGTTATGTTCAATAATATCGGAAAGGCCATTTTGTTGACTGGTATTTAAGAACAATTCTCATATAACAATGATTTTTTTTTCGAACTGCTCTCGTAGAACTGGCCACTGCAACCGCAGTATAGGACGAATTTTGGAGTTTCCTAGGCGTCGATGAATGTCGCTACGCTACGACGAGTCCTGGACACAAGAATCCTGTGAGGTTCAATAAGTTCCACGTTTATGAGAAAGGTGTTTATTGGTTCTGTTTTAAAGAAGCTAGTTATCTAATGTTTAATTTTCAAATGTTTGTAAATCTATCGGACCGAACTGCGTAGTCATCACTCCGTAGCTTACAAACTACTTAAACCTAGGTAAAGTAACCTACGGACAAACACACAAATCCATGCCCCAGGGAGGACTCGAACCTCCACGGCTAGCAACCGCGCGCTCCGCAGCGAGACGCTTTAGACCGCTCGGCTACTCCACCGCGGCCAGGCTAGTTATCTAGGACCAACCAAAGTGTTGAAGTGTGGTAAATGGCTTCAAACATCAAAATGTTCAAAATGTTTGTACAGCTTATGGGATTTAACTGCGGGGTCATCAGTCCCTAAACTTACGAACTACTTATGAACTACCTTATACTAAAGACGACACAAACATCCATGCCCGAGGGGGATTCGAACCCTCGACGGCGGACTGCCGTGCGCACCGCAACACGGCGCTCCAGTAAGCGCGGCTACTTCAAACATCCTAGAGTTGACTATAAACATAAAATACAGCTGGGCTGCAAGTGAAATTGTGCTCCAGTTCTCTTTTATCCCCAATGCGATTCAGTAGCTGCACTCGACAGATCAATCCATCTGATCTTCTGCATTGTTCTGTAGCATCACATTCTGGCCTCTTTTTATTTGACCTACTTAACACTCGGTTACAGAAACATCCCCTTCCCTCCGACCATCTGCTTGCCCAGCTAGATTTGAACAAACTTGCTCACGTCTTTGCCGACTGTATGTACAGAGGGGTTGCCTCGACGCGGAAATTGCGCCCGCGAGCAGCGGCTTTTCCTGTGTTTACCCTCTCAAGGTTTCCTCCCACCCCCTCCCACTCCCCCTCCCCGTTTTTCGCTCACCGCTCTCGCTGACTTCATCTAATGGAGTGCGAGCCGTGCCTCATTAGCATTCATAAAGCCCCGAATTGAATTTAAACGTAAATAGCGCACGGCGTATCTTTTTCAAATGAGAAATGCAAATTTTGCTGTTGCAAGTTCCGCTCCCGTTTCTTGCCTACCAAGTCTCGACGACGGAAGTAGCCTAGCTTCAAACACACTTTTGTAGAGCTACCGATCGATATACTGACACACACACACACACACACACACTGCAACGGGACTGGTTGATGTGTGTGTAACGGGGCTACTTAATATGTGTGTGTGTGTTGTCTTCAGTTCTAACAGGGGTCTACAAAAAGGAAACATCGTATCGGGCTACTAAAATTATGGATCTGACTGCAATACTACTAGGAGAGTAACTTGACAATTCGCGGGCAACTTAATGCTACGTAAGGCAAGTTTGGGCACGTCGAAACTTACGCTATCTGACTGCAATATTAGAAGGATTAAAAAAAATCAAAATCTTGGTTAGCTTATAGTCGCTTTACGAGATCAATAGAAGAATGTCGTACTGTATTGTGCTTGTTGGCCCTGTCTTAGTATTACTATACAATAAGTCTGCATACGGAAATAATGAATGCGTGCAAGAAATATTATTTTGTTGTAAAAAGGGAAGTTATTCCTCGCTTCACACCAAATCACATTCTTCACTTCATATCGTTCATTTCACCCACTTGCTGCAATGTACTTAATTACCATTAACTTACAATCACTTACAGCGTCAAGAATAATCACAAACAAAATTAAACCAATCAAACTGAATAAATCTATATTAAAGAAAATTAGAAAATTAGCAATCGGCAGATTCGACTCGAGTAACATAAACTATAAAAATAAAGAACGTGCATATTATTGCGAAGTCGTGCAATGAGGCAGTTTCTAAAACAGGGATGCAGCCCTACCCTCAGGAAAGGATTAATTATAACAACACAATGTCAAAAAGTGAAAGGAACAGCTTTTTTATTATTACGTTTGGTTAATGTCCTATCCATGTTATTAAAACAATTACAGTGACGGGCCACGAATTAATCAAGGTTGTGTATAGGTTACTACTGAATGGAAAGTGATATAAAATAAAATGAAATGAGCCACCTTGCGCAATGCGAAAAACATTTAAGGTAAATTAACAAAAAATTAGCAGCATCGTGAAGAACTCCGGGCTGTGTCCACCGCCAGCTCCAGTGCAACCGTCACGCTCCGCTACTACTCTCCGACTCCCCGCGCGGCAACACCGAGCAAACCCCGCCTACCGGCCGCCAAAGACAATCCTTGCGGACCCAACAAAGATGTTTGTATAGGTATGTTGTTGCCAACATATATAATCCCAAACCTTAAAGTAGGAAATTTCCATTTAGTAGCCACCTTACAACACACACCCACACACACACACACTTCGACGTTCATCGTTACTTTTTGGAAAATGTTATGGGGCAGCGAGTCTAAGAAAAATCTATACGTTATATAAAGCTGCAGGGCATAAAAGTTTTTAATGTAGAGTATAAAATCAACAGTATTTGATAGTCGGAATAATTCTAAATAATTAAGATACTTTTTTTCACCTCAGGAATAGGTATTACTGTCGTCGTCGACGTCGTCGTTGTTGTTGTTGTGGTCTTCACCCCGGAGACTGGTTTCGTGCAGCTCTCCACCCTACTCTATCCTGAACAAGTCTTTTTATCACCTCATAAGAACGGCAACCACACCTATGTGATACAGAATAAAATATTGATTGTACAAACATCTAAAACTGTTAAACTACTTTTCTACATAGCTTCCGAAATTTTGTAGGCAATTGTCATAGAATGGCACAAGGATTTGTGTGCCTTTTTCATATAATGTTGCCGCCCGTGTATTCAACCATGTGGTAACATGTTCTTTCAGCTCGTCATCATCGTTGAAGTGTTGTGAACCAAGGACAGATTTTAGTTGTAAGAAGAGGATTACTGTCAAAAGATTTTTTTCCACGATAATGCCTGACCTCACACACCGAATGTGACCAAACAATTCTTACGGAAATTTCAATGGGACCTGTTTGATCATCCTCCATCCAGCTAGGACCTCTCTCCTAGCGACTTTCATCTCTTCTTACACCTAAAATGAATATATATGCAACGTCCGTCTCTTTGATCACATTTCACCATCTTATAAGCAACTATCCTGGCTCCGTGCTGACAAGCGCAGAGATTTTCATACACTCTGTTTCCTCTACTCTCTTATCAACGTACACTGTCCCTCATATCTTTCCTCGACCTTAACACTCTTATCTGATCAACATAAAAGAACTACTCGTTCCTGTCAGAGCAAAACCCTTTCTGTCCCTATCCATCACTCAGCCGGTTTCTCAAAATCCTTTTCAGTAGCAGGAACCAGGCTCTGGAACAATCAACCTCAGTATATCAGAGAACTGAATAACACTGCCAGCTTCAAACGACAGTTAATGGATTATCTGCTAAAGCAATAATGACGCCATTCTTTATTACCCTACGGTCCAGGTACGTCACATCCATTCCTCCTCCCAGATATTCTTCAACTGCCATTGCTCTCGCCAGGTACAGCTTCTGTCATAATTCGCCATGCGTTAACCAGTCTCGATATATTCAAAAGTAAATATTGTATCTGCTAATATAAATGTTGTTACTTCTATTATTACACCAGCAGCAGCAGCAGAAGGTGTCTCAGTGGTACTGTTAGTATTAATCCTATTTAGAGTTAAGTTATTACATATGTAGAGTTAAGTTTTTATTTACATCCTTTTACATGTAATCAACCTGTATAAATAACGTTATTAACTGTTCATCTGTAAAAATCATTATTATGTTATAGGTAACTCACATGTAAAGAAATACTGTATGTGTAAAACCCTGGACCGATGTAAGAGAGGGCCTGATGGCCCTAATCTGATCAGGCTAAATAAATAAATAAAAATAAAATCTGTCCTCGGTCGGCACTTCAACGATGATAAAGAGCTGTTACCACATGGTTGAATAAACAGGCGGCAACCTTCTATGAATGATGCATGCAAAAACTTGTAGTGCGCTATGACAAGTGCCTACAAAATTTCGGCAGTTATGTGGAAAAGTAGTTTAAGAGTTGTATAATTTTGTGCAATAAAAATTTCTTCTGTATCTGTGTACAATTTCATTTTATTACCAAACGGAACTTACTTTCTGGCCGCGCCTCGTATGTTAGCTGGACACGTGTCCGGAAACGCTTAATTTCCATGTCAAAGCTAATTTTAGTATTTCTCTTTAAATGTAAATTGAAATAATTCGTGCAGACAATTGTCAAAATACCCTATCGTTTCGTTAGTATGTACTATACTCCTCGATTCACCGCCAGTTGGCCCAATTGAAGGAAGGTAATGTTGACTTCCGTGCTTGTGTTGACATGCAACTCATTGCTCTACAGTACTAGCATCAAGCACGTCAGTACGTAGCATCAACTGGTTAGTGTTCATCACGAACGTGGTTTTGCAGTCAATGCAATGTTTACAAATGCGGAGTTGGCAGATGACCATTTGATGTATGGATTAGCAGGGGCAATAAACAAGGCGCGGTACGTTTGTATCGAGATAGATTTCCAGAACGAAGGTGTCCCGACAGGAAGACGTACGAAGCAATTGATCGGCGTCTTAGGGAGCACGGAACATTCCAGCCTATGACTCGCGACTGGGGAAAACCTAGGACGACGACGTCACCTGCAATGGACGAGGCAATTCTTCGTGCAATTGACGATAACCCTATTGTCAGCGTCAGAGAAGTTGCTGCTGTACAAGGTAACGTTGACCACGTCACTGTATGGCGAGTGATAAGGAGAACCAGTTGTTTCCTTACCACGCACAACGTGTGCAGGCACTATCAGCAGCTGATTGGCCTCCATGGGTACACTTTTGCGAATGGTTCATCCAACAATGTGTCACTCGTCATTTCAGTGCAAATGTTATATTTACGGATGAGGCTTCATTCCAACGAGATCAAATTGTAAATTTTCACGATCAGCTTGTGTGGGCTGACGAGATTCCGCACGCAGTTGTGCAATCACGTCGTCAACACAGATTTTCTGTGAACGTTTGGGCAGGAATTGTTGGTGATGTCTTTATTGGGCCTCATGTTCTTCCACCTACGCTCACTGGAGCACGTTATCATGATTTCATACGGGATATTCTACCTCTGCTGCTAGAACATGTGCCTTTACAAGTACGACACAACATGTGGTTCATGCACGATGGAGCTCCTGCACATTTCAGTCGACGTGTTCGTAGGCTTCTCAACAACAGATTCGGTAACCGATGGACTGGTAGACGCGGACCAATTCCATGGCATCCACGCTCTCCTGACCTCAACGCTCTTGACTTTCATTTATGGAGGCATTTGAAAGCTCTTGTCTACGCAACCCCGGTACCAAATGTAGAGACTTTCGTGTTCGTATTGTGGACGGCTCTGATACAATACGCCATTCTCCAGGGCTGCATCAGGGCATCAGGGATTCCATGCGACGGAGGGTGGATGCATGTATCCTCGCTAACGGAGGACATTTTGAACATTTCCTGTAACAAGGTGTTTGAAGTCACGGTGGTACGTTCTGTTGCTGTGTGTTTCCAATCCATGATTAATGTGATTTGAAGAGAAGTGATAAAATGCGCTCTAACATGGAAATTAAGCGTTTCCGGACACATGTCCACATAACATATTTTCTTTCTTTGTATATGAGGAATGTTTCCTGAAAGCTTGGCCGTACCTTTTTGTAAGAACCTATATAAATTTCGGTTTTCTCGGCTAAGAATACGTGACAATCCAGAGCGTGCACTTCGTAAGGACTTACTCGGTCGCCAAGAAACAGACATGTAGTATTAGTTATAAAAGCAAAAATGTTCAAATGTTTATAAAGATTATGGGACTTAACTACGGGATCATCAGTCCCTAAACTTACAAACTACTTATGAACTACTTACGAACTAGGACGGCACAAATATCCATGCCCGAGGGGGGATTCGAACCTCCGACCCTAGTGGCCGTGGAGACAGTAACTGAAACGCCTCAGTCCCTTCGGCCACCGCGGCGCTGTAGGCACATGTTCTAGCAGCACAGGTAGAGTATCCTGTATGAAATCATGATAACGTGCTCCAGTGAGCGTAGGTGGAAGAACATTTCAACACAAGCACTTAAGTCAACATTACCTTCCTTCAATTGGGCCTACTGGCGGTGAATAGAGGAAGTACAGTACATACTAACGAAACAATTGGGTAGTTTCACAATTGTCTGCTCGAATTATTTCAATTTACATTTAAAGAGAAATACTAAAATGAGCTCTAACATGGAAATTAAGCGTTTCCTGACACATGTCCACATAACATATTTTCTTTCTTTGTGTGTGAGGAATGTTTCTTGAAAGTTTGGCCATACCTTTTAGTAACACCCTGTATGTGTGTTGGCTGTTGTTGCACCTTGCAGTAGTCGACACAACACATAGTAACAAGCATGTACAAGAAAGATCACCTACTTCTGTGATGGACATTCCACAATCGCTATATAGAAAGTTTGAACTCTTTATCTTCTACGAGTTACACTAAAGCTGCTTACGGAAAATTGCGGTACATCTACACATCCGCCTATACATAGCGCTTGCAGGTGGTGATACTGGCGTCCGCGGTGTTCGCCTGTGCTAACCATCTGCATATCTCGTTAGCGGAAGTGCATTTCGCGTCATCATTTGATTGCTTCCCCAGAGTGCTGCATTCGATTGGCTGCGGCCAGAGCACTCTAGTTGCCGTAGCCACGTTATTGGCGGGCGCGGAAACAAAATGCTTCCGCGTCGACCATCACCGTGTCCTCATAGTTGGACGTGGATACCAAACATTTTTGGTAAAATCCATTTTTTTCGCACATTTCAGTGTCTCTGTCCACACATATCATGAACTATGAGGTGTACTCTGATGTAATGTTGCAGGTAGATTCAGTGATGTATAAGGATAGTGTTTCTAAGATATAGTCCAGAAGAATATGTATTATTTAAAGATAAAAATAATAGTCTAGTTCGCAAAATTTTACAATTTATTATTACAAGTAACCTGTTTCGATCTATGATTAGATCATCTTCAGACCTCTGAAAATACAATAAAAGACGATATGCTATAGAGGGAAACAGGTACACCATTAGTAGCTACGATAAATTTACAAACAGGATTAAAAAATAACTTAAAACAGTATACCTCCCTGTAGATGTTCAGGAGGTGAGCGTGCGGAGACTGCTAACCAGCGAGAGAATGCTGTGCGTTATAAAGGAAAAGCCCCGCCCATCGCCTGAAGCATCGCAACATCATAAACCAATGAGGAACATCATACGATAAAAGATAAGAAATATATACAGGGTGTCCCAGCTATCTTGTCCACCCAAAATATCTCTGGAACAATAACAGCTATTGGAAAACGACTTTCACCGGTATCAGTGTACGGCCGGGGCCCATGAATGTACATATTTGGAAACATTCTAAAACGAAAGCAAATGTTTTTTTTACACAAACTTATGTTTTTTAAATATATATTTTTTTCCGCAATCCATAGCATGACATATCACATAAATATTGCTACGCGAAGTTGACTCTTGAAATACGCGAAACGCGCGGCTAGTGCACTTCCTGAGCCTCAGGCGAGAACCCCATGCTGTTCAGGACGAGCGCTAGCCGCGCGTTTCGAGTATTTCAAGCGTCAGCTTCGCGTCGCAATATCTCGGAATGTAATTGGAATATTGTGATGCAATCAACGCCATTGTTTATGTGATTTGTCATGCTATGGATTACTAAAGAAAAAATACAGAGTGTCCATTTAAAAAAACATAAGTTTGTATTAAAAATACACTTGCTTTAGTTTTAGAATTTTTCCAAATATGTACACTCATGGGCCCCAGCCGTACATTGATACCGGTGAATGTCGTTTTCCAATAGCTGTTATTGTTCCAGAGATATTTTGGGTGGAGAAGACAGCTGGGACACCCTATATAAAGGGGTATAAAAATACATTTTGTTAACTGTAAAACATAGTTGCCATGTCTATAATAAAGAATAATTGAAGCATTAGACAATAAAAAGAAGTTGTCTGTCTAGGAAATATATGCCATCTATTGGCAGTTGATAATAATAAATTTCAAATCGAAGACATAGTGTGAGTCAAAGATAAAGTACAGCGATGCCGAGAGTTGCCGTGGATACGGCGTCGTGGAATCATGGATAAGTAGTCGTGCCAGTGGTGAAGCAGACGATGTGCCATAGATGTAGCTGCCAGAGACGCGGTCGGTCACCGTGGAAACAGACCCCTCTTGCAGAGGCGACCGGTGTTAGCACGTACAGCGGCGAAGCAGGCGACTGGCCAGAGATGTAACGGCCAGGGGACGCCGTCCGCTACCGTGGAGACAGGCCATGATGGCAGCGAGGATCGGTGTCAGCGCGTACAATAGCAAAATGCCCCAAATAAGGAAACCATGTGTTCCAAACTGATTAATATGTATTATGTTGGCGATTACTACCTCTAAAAATAAAATTAAAATAATTTAGAATATATTTGAAAGGGAAAAAGAGAAACTAAGGGCTCATGGGGACTGTTCAAAATGAATGAAAAGTTTCCTAAAAAAAAATATCATAAGTTGAAAGTGTGTTTTATTGCCACATTTTAAATGTAGTCGAGAAAATGTCAACAGAAGAATCAAAGCTTTGATGCAAGAGGTCATACCTATGCAGTCTGATACAATTGAAATTCCACCTACCTCTCCCTTTGGAATTAAGAAAATAATATAATCACTCTAAAGTAAAAGCTTATATGCAATTGATGACATTTCCATCACAGTACTAAAAACTAGTCTTGCGCAGTTCGCGATCGAACTAGTTCCGAAGAGCGCTCCCACAGGCGAACTACGCGAACTAGTTCGCAGATCCCTCGCCTCTTGGTTCGTCTGCTCCTTTTCCGAAGACTGACGGGGATCAGCGAGAGAACGCGAGAGCGCGCAGCATTGCATGATTTATAGGTACCTTCAGTGGCCTGTTAAATAAAGAAATCCATTTTAAAAATAAAATACTACGAGTACTGTGTATGCACAGTAGTTGAATATCATCGTATCACCCATTGTTGTAAATAACTGGTGTATGTGCTTAAGTATTTGATGTCTAATTGCCCAAAAATACGGATTGTAGCACACGCTTGGGCAACACTGATCATTATATAAAAAAACTGTCATAACAAAAGAAAGAGCTCTTTAAGTAGTGGTAGCAAAAACCAAAAAGAGCGGACGAATTAAAGGGCGACCTACTTCGCTGCTGAGCTGCGAACTAAGATATGCGCGATCGGTCGCGAACTGAAATATGCGCGATCGGTCGCAAACTAAAACATGTGTTACCGGTCGCGAACTATTATCCAAACGTATCTCGTTTCTTAGTTCGTTGGATTCTTTTCCGAAGACCGACGGGCAATAGCGACAGGGCACGCAGCAGAATTAAAAATCACGTGTTTGCCTTCTGCTGATGAGAGCCATTTCGAGGTGAGCGTCTGCCTGCTAGATTACATAGTTCAGTGCTACAAAATTTCTGTTTTCAAGTATTCTGCACTCTGCAATATCTGACTAATAAATTCCATAATGCCAAATTATAGAGATAACTATAAACTTAAAAGCGAGAAAATATTCACAAACTGTTTCTTTTGGTTTGCGTGATATCGTTAGCGGCTCACGCAGCAATCGCATGAAGCAGCTAGGTAGGGGAATTTCCCCCTCCACCTGCACGCGCAGACCACGCCGCTCAGCCGTCACTGGGAGTGGACGAACTGAAAGAACGAACTAGTTCGCGGCAGAGCCGCGAACTAAAGTGAACGCTCGCGATCGCGCAAAATGTTCAAATGTTTGTAGAGTCCATGGGACTTAACTACGGGGTCATCAGTCCCTAAACGTACAAACTACTTATGAACTAGCTAATACTAAGGACGGCACAAATATCCATGCACGAGGGGGGACTCGAACCCCCGATCGTAGTGGCCGTGCAGACCGTGACTGGAGTGCCTCAGTCACCTCGGCCACCGCGGCCGACTGCGATCGCACACTATTATGCGCAAGTCTACTAAAAACTTGTTCCCAACAAATAACTAGGATTCTCAGCCACTACAGTAGGGTATTATCGCAGACAGACTAAAATATGCTATTGTTAAACCATTGCATAGTCCGAGGTCAACAACTACTTCCAAATCTCACTTCTGATAGCTTTATTCAAAGTTCTTGAGAAAGTATTGCATTCAAGAGTAGCTTTCCATATTTGTAAAATGAAGGTACCAACAAAATATCAATGTGGTTTCCAGCAAAGCTATCCAACAGAAAATGCAATATTTGCTTTCACTGATAAATTATTAAATGCTCTGAATAAGCGAACATCACACATTGGGATTTTTTGTGATCTCTCAGAGCCTTTTGATTGCGTAAATCATATAATTTTTCTAAAGAAGCTTAAGCAGTGTGGTATTAATGGGGCAGTTCATAATTGCTAGTTCTGTTTTGCTGATGATACAAGTATAGTAATCAGATCTGACAAACAAGAGTCAACTGATGAAAAGATTACCTGACATAGTCGGGTTTGGAGGCGATCTGATCGTTTTATTGTTTTCAAAATGAAATGCCAAGATCGCACTTTAATAATTTATTAAATGACGACCGGTTTCGGTGTACTGTGTCACCATCATCTGGTCACATATGTGTTATAACCTGGTCATCTTGTTAAAAAAAATTGGGTAAGCTATCATGTTTTTAACTTGTGTATTTTTTATATAGAGACCAAGTGCAATGTTGCACTTGTTATTTTATACCCATTTTTTTTTTTTTTTTTTTTTTTTTTTTTTTTTTTTTTTTTTTTTTTACAAGATGACCAGCTTGTAACATTCATGTGACCAGATGATGGTGACAGTGAACCGAAGACGGTCGTCATTTAATAAATTATTGATGTGCGATCTTGGCTTTTCATTTTGAAAACTATATCAACTGATGAAATCGTAAATCATGTCTTTCAGAAAATTATTAAGTTGGCTCATTAAATTTTGTTAAAGTACGCTATATTATGTTCCATTCGAAAATGGCATGACAACGTTAATAAATGTAGTCTATGAACAAAAGTCTGTTCCTGAGGTAGAATATTCAATGTTTTTAGGTGTGCGCATTGATGAGAAATCGAATTGAAAGCAACACATTGACGATCTACTGAAACGTTTTAGTTAACCGAATTAGGCTGTATTACAAATTTTAGTGACAAACATTTCAGTAAATTAACTTTCAATGTCTATTTTTGTTCACTGCTTTTATGTGGAATGATATTTTGTGGTAATTAATCATTGAGAAAAATACTATTATTTGCACAAAAGCGTGTAGTTTGAAAATTTCTAGAGCCCACCATAGATAATCTTGTAGACACGTATTTGAGGATCTAGGGATCTTCGCAGTAGCTTCACAATAAATAAATAAACATATATATATAGGCACAAAATGGGGTGAATTATGTAACCACAGAGGTCTTTGGTCACATCAACCAGCCAACGAGCATTTAAAAACAAACTGAAAAAATTTCTCAGTAACAACTGTTTCTACTCATTAGATGAATGTTTACATAGGCATTAGTAATTGTACGAAATTAAATAAGAATTTAAAAAAATAAAATGTTCGTCAGGTAATGTTATCTTTTACTAAACTGACACGTTCAACATCATTACGAAATCTAGTATTCATGATCTATGAAACAAGCATTAATCTAATCAAATCTCGTAATAAATTAACACGTCACGCCCGATCCTCAAGTTCCACTGCACATCAACGTAAGCAGGATGCAAGTGTCTGTCACTTGATGCCCCGTGAACCCTGTACCGTACAATGATATAATTTCGTAGCTGCTTTCAGTGGTAGATGTAGATGCTGTCTGCAAAGTGTGCTACCAACAGAGTTAGTAGTTAAAGTAGTAAATTAAAACATCATGTTAGATGCTGACCTGATGAACGTAAAAGATTATAGTAAGCGATAAACTTTATGACTTATCAATTTTGAAGTTGTCAATGAAAAAAAAAAGTTTCTTACATGTTTAAAAGTATATTTGAGGTATGTTGAAAGTATCTAAGTCTTGTTATTTCCGAGTAATGGATGAACAAATTTGGCATATTTGAGTGCTGTCAGCTTGTTTCTAACTGTAATATTTTACCCATCGTGTTAAACTTTACATACGATTATAAATTTTAATGAATACAATGATAGACACCATATTTTTTTAAAGCGACAGATTACTACGCGAATTATTGAAGATAAAATCTTACTTCGTCCTCGAATCCGTTAGACCGGATGCGTTGAAGAGCTTGGGTCCGTTTTCCTGTATAGCCTTTTAGTAATGTAGGAGCCCCACACAGTAGACTTGCGCATAAGAGTTCGCGATCGGGACCGCTCACTTTAGTTCGCGGTTCTGCCGCGATCTAGTTCCCTCTTTTAGTTCGTCCGCTCCCAGTGACGGCTGAGCTGCGTGGTCTGCGCATGCAGGTTGAGGGAGAAGTTCACCCACCTATCTGATTCATGCGCTTGCTGCTTGAGCCGCTAACGATGTCACGCAAACCGAAAGAAACAGTTTGTGGACAATTTCTCTATATCTCGACATTATGGAATGGCTCTTGTCATCAGAAGGCAAACACGTGATTTTTAATGCTGCTGCGCGCCCTCTCGCTGTCGCCAGTCGGTCTTCGGAAAACAATCCAACGTACTAAGAAACAAGATACGTTTCGCATAATAGTTCGCGACCGGTAACACATGTTTTAGTTAGCGACCGATCGCGCATATCTTAGTTCGCAGCTCAGCAGCGAAGTAGGTCGCCCTTTAATTCGTCCGCTCTTTTTGGTTTTTGCTACCGCTACTAAAAGAGCTCTTTCTTTTGTTATGACAGATTTTTTATATAATGATCGGTGTTGCATCGAAAGTTAAGCCAGTCCGGTCAACCTCACACTTATTACATCAATTCATTTTGTATTAAGTTAACAAATGAAATAGAAGAAATTTTTTAGCTTCACGCTAGCGACATTGATGACAATGAGTTTCGACCTTTACATTCTGACGACAGGCAGTAAACTACAGTTTTGTAGCTAATTAGTTCTATACGGGTTCGTTAGTTTACAGTGTTAGTGTCGCTTTACGACGTTATTCTCAACATTCTACCCCGCGAGCCGTCCCTCCGAAACAAAGAATTGGACTCGCCCAGCATCGAAGATAAAATGCGTTTCTGCACGTGAGAACTTGGTTGAGACGGGGGGAGGGGTGTTGTCTAATGACTTCCCTCAGCACCTGTTTGCACAAACCATATACGACGTTATCCTCAATATTATCATGCAGGCGAGAGAAAATGGTTGATGCATAATTTCTCGCATATAAGTGCAAATGATGTTAAGTTTTGAGATCTCTTTACGTCTTTACACTATGGAATTAGGGTTATATTTAGACACTGCTGAATACCTTAGAAAAGAAAATTTGTGGCAGTGAACTATGAAACTACAGCTGAGCTGCATCTCAGCTCGAAATGAAGGTAACTGGCAGAAGGGAATCACGCGATTCTGCGCGCTCTCGAGTTCTCTCGCTGTTCCCCGTCAGTATTCGGAAAAGAAGCGGACGAACTAAGAGGCGAGGGATCTGCGAACTAGTTCGCGTAGTTCGCCTGTGGGAGCGCTCTTTCGAACTAGTTCGTTCACAAACTACTCAAGACTACCACACAGGTCTGCGTGCGTCCTTATGTCCTGGTAGCAGATGTTTTCTTTCCGTAACTACATAACCGGTGTCAAATATCGAGCGGTTGTGCGAAGAAAAGTGAAACGTCAGAGCAGGCGACAACGTTCCATAGAACTACGACCTTATCTCGAAGATCCCGTGCCCACTGCAGTCGTAATAGGGTATTTTAAAGTTGTCTTAAATGTCACCCTCATAACATACATTTTCCTCGTGAATTGCAGTATTTTGCGGGGAAAAAGGAGGCAATTATATTAAAATAATTTTGAAGCCCGCTCAAACGCTCTGAGTCATGTGATATCTGACGTCAACTGACACGATGCTCCGCTTATGCCGTAAAATTCACTAACACTGATATATTGTTTGTGCACTCACGTTTCTGAAAATGGTGTACAAATATTGTGTATTACCACACGGTACAAACATACCTTTAAACACTCCAGATAATTTATTTTTAGATGTTCCAAGCAATGCAAAATGCCTTAGAAACTCAATTGCGGAGATCTAAATTAGTTAGCGGCCTCTCCGTTTATTTGTGTGAGAAACATTTTGATGTGTATCAAAACTCCCTACCGGCACCGTAATTATTTTTCCATTAGCTCACTATTAAATATCGAGCTTTATTATCAGGAGCGGGAATGCACACGTCCTTCCAGTACAAAAAAAAAAAAAAAAAAAAAAAAAAAAAAAAAAAAAAGTTCAAATGTTTGTTAAGCTTATGGAACTTAACTACGGGGTCATCAGTCCCTAAACTTACAAACTAGTTATGAACTACTTACAAACTAGGACGGCACAAATATCCATGCCCGAGGGGGGATTCGAACCCCCGACCGTAGTGACCGTGCTGACTGTGACTGGAGCGCCTCAGCCACCTCGGCCACCGCGGCCGGCCCTTCCAGTACAAAGGAAAGAGCAGAACAGATAATGAACGAAAGTCTTTCTTCCCCAGCCAGGGAATAAAAGACAGTCAAACAGCTCTTTTTTTTTGCGTCGAACAGAAAGACGGTGACTCGCGATAAAATTATAACTGTGACCTACCCGATGAATCGTGTAACACTTCACTTCCCAATAACGACAACAGACGCAGCATCTGTCGGTGTAATTCAGTTGGTAGCGCCTTAGTCTTACAAACATAGCGTAGCTGGTTCGAATCCGACTGTGACATACTTTTTTTTCGTTTTCGAATTCAGTTATATAAAACATTTTGGGATCTGTAATTCCACGTGTTGTGTTAGTTTTTGTTTCTGCATGTAGACGCACTGAAAACCTTGTCACGTAAAACGATGGTTGAGTAGGTTAGCTGCTTGGGAAGCTTTCAGTAACTATGGGATGACTTTTCAAAAACAATGTTGTAGCTCTTCACAAACTGAACAATCAAAGTCTACCGTCGGCAACTAATAGTGAAGCCAATACTGTAAAAAATGTAATTTATGTTTGTGGAAATAAAATCCGCTACCAGTCACAATTATTGGTGGTTTATTAAAACACTACCTGTTTTGGGCTTGTGCCTATCTTCAGGTGTGTTGTTGACTGTTTAAAGAAAACGTAAATTACATTGTGCTTATCATATAGATATACATACACACGTATCATTCAGATATACATAAAACAAGTAAGTGGTGGAGTGATTTGTGCTAAGGCTATAAGTGTACTCACATATAACTAGGGTATCCAGTTCGTGTTCGTACATTTCTCATGGATATCAGTTGAGAATAACGCAGTAACAGCAACATGATGTAATTTGCACTCCCATGTCACAGGTTTTGCACAATACACTGTACACTTTATAACTGTTGATCAGTAGTCACTCACAGCATCGCCATGTTTACATTCAGGCATATGTTATGGTCAAAGAACTTAGCTCAAGATATACATTGCAATATCTCTGTATATCTTGAGTACACTTATACCCTTAATACAAATCACTCCACCACATACCATACTTGTTTTGTGTATATGTATATCTATATGATACTTGTGTATGTATATATGTATGATAAGCACATTGTAATTTACGTTTTCTTCCAACAGTCAACATCACTGAATGTAAACACGTGAAGATGTGCACAAGCCCGAAACCGGTAGTGTTTTAATAAACCACCAATAATTGTGACTGGTAGCGGATTTTATTTCCACAACCTATAAGGAACAGTCACAGTTCTTCAACATCCATAATGGATAAAATTCACTTAATTATTTTTTTCCTTGAAATATCATTATTAACTCCCTTCTATAAAATATAGAAAATTACGAATGAACAATAACAAGTGCACTTTTCTTAAAAATTACCATTAGATATTAAAATTGTGTAAGTATTCGAACACAACGATAAAAAAGTAAAAAACACGAACCACTGACACTAGGGATGTAAAGCCTGAACGCTAAAAGCTGAGATACGCCGACAGATGCTGTCCTTTATTTACTGATTGATGCTTACGCTTACTTGCAAAACTTCAAAGCCGATTTTTTCGAGAATTTTTGAGAGTTGAATAGAATAGTTTTGGCCGATTGTTTTTTGAGTTCTTAACTTAACATACCATAAATATAAAAAAGTCTAAAATCCGACAGCTATGTGGTCTCCTTGTGAGAATGTAATATGACCATCTAAGCCATACGAATAAATAACCGAAGATTTAGTTCAAAAACACATTGAAAAACGCAGTTTTTCTCAAACTCAAATGTTTGTAAATCTATTGGACTCACCTGCGTGGTCATTAGTCCGTAGCTTACAAACCACTTAAATTAAGATAAAGTAACCTAAGGACAACACACACACCCATGCCCGAGGGGGAATCGAACCCCCGACGGAGAACGTCCGCGCGCACTGCAGCACGGCACTTCAATACGTACAGCTAATCCGTCGCGGAAGTTTTTCTTGAACCCTTTTCCAGAAAATACGAACAAGAAGGGGGAGGGCGGGGGAGAAGACGGCTAAATTGGTAGAACCTTTCTCACGTTCTTACTTTCGTTGTTGTGGTCTTCAGTCCGCAGACTGGTTTGATGCAGCTCTCCAAGCTACCCTGTCCTGTGCAAGTCTCTTCATCTAAGAATACGTTAGGCAACCCACATCCTTTTGAATCTGCTTACTATATTCGTCCCTCGGTCTCCCTCTACGATTTTTACCCCACACACTTCCTTCTAATGCTGACAATTCCTTGGTGTCTCAGAATGTGTCCAACCAATCTATCTCTTCTCTTTGTCAGGATAGGCCAGAAACTCCTTTTCTCCCCGATTCGTTTAAGCACCTACTCATTAGTTACGTGATCTACCCATCTAATTTTCATCATTAACTGTAGCACCACATTTCAAAAGCTATCATCTTTTTATCTGAACGCCTTATCGTCCACGTTTAACTCCCATACAATGCTACACTCCACACAAATGCTTCCAGAAAAGACTTCCTAACATCTAAATTAATATTGGATGTCAGCAGATTTCGCTTCTTCAGAAACGCTTTTCTTCCCATAGCCATTCTGCATTTTATATCTTCTTTACTTCGGCCATCAGAAGTTATCTTGCTACCCAAATAACAAAATTCATCTACTTTTATTGTCTTGTTACCTAATCTAATTCCTTCAGCATCGCCCAATTTTCTGACTTTACATTCCATTGCCTTCGTTTTACTCTTGTTAATGTTCATCTTATATATTCCTTTCAAGATACTGTCCATCCCATTCAATTGTTCTTCCAGATCCTTTGCGCTCTCTGACAGAATTACTATGTCATCGGCATATCGCAACGTTTTTATTTCTTCTCCCTGCACTTTAATGCCCTCTCCAAATTTCTCCTTCCATTCCCTCACTTCTTTCTCAATGTACAGATTGAACAACATTGGGGAAAGGCTACAACCCTGGCTCACTCCCTTCCCAACCTCCGCGTCCCTTTCTTGCCCTTCGACTCTAGTAACCGATGTCTGGTTTTTGTATAGGTTGAATATAACTCTTCGCTCCCTATATTTTACCCCTGATACCTTCAGAATTCGAAAGAGTGTATTCCAGTAGACATTGTGAAAAGCTTTCTCCAAATCGACAAACGTTAAAAACTTATGTTTCCCTTTCCTAAGCCTTTCTTCTAAGATAAGTCGCAATGTGAGTATCGCCTCCGGTGTTCCTACATTTCTCCTAAATCCAAACTGATCTTCTCCAAGATCATCTTCTACCGGCTTTTCCATTCTCCTGTAGACAATAAGTGTTAAAATCTTACAACCATGACTTATCAAACTGATGGTTCTGTAATATTCACAATTTTCTGCACTTGCTTTCTTTGGAATTGGAATAGCGATATTCTTCTTGAAGTCGGAGGGTATTTCCCCTGTCTCATACATCTTGCATACCATGTGGTGATTTTTATCCATACTGTTGCGTTGCGTGTGGAAAATACTACTACAGAGATATAAATTACGGTATGAAGCGTATTGGATAATGGTGCGGCTTGCAAAATCGCGTCCTCTGACAGTGGAATGCAGGGCCAGTTAATTGCGTGGCTCGGTACGACCACTCGGTGATCGGCAGCTGCGGTCGTTGTCACCGGCTGCAACATTCGGCGTGTCAGCGAGATGTGGCGCAATAGCGAGCGCCTCCGTGATTTCAGAGAGCGTATGGAGCTGTGCAGCTGGCCGCGGGCGCATTCCGCGGTCTGCGGCGTGTCACGTGACCCGAGCGATCGCACGGTGGGAGCGGCCGACAGTGCGACAAACGTTCCGCCAGTTATTACATTCCACTCAGTGCTACTGTCACCTGACAGAGGTCCTGCGGTTCTCTATCTCCCAGTGTCACCATCCCAAACCAGATATTCTTTAAAGGCCATATTACCAGAGTCGAACATAAAAGGTTCGTTTAAGCCAGAGGTGGGCAATGAGCGAGCCGCGCTCTCGGAGCCGCCTGCTTGAGCGGGAGCAGAGCCGCGAGCAGCTGGCGTCTACATCTACATCTACATCTACATGGGTTACTCTGCAAATCACATTTAAGTGCCTGGCAGAGGGTTCATCGAACCACAATTATACTATTTATCTCCCATTCCATTCTCGAATTGCGCGCGGGAAGAAAGAACACCTGAATCTCTCTGTTCGAGCTCTGATTTCTCTTATTTTATTCTGATAATCATTTCTACCTATGTAAGTGGGAGTCAACAATATATTTTCGCATTCGGAGGAGAATGTTGGCGATTGGAGTTTCGCAAGTAACCCACGCCTCAGCGATAAGCGCCGTTGTTCTAATGATTACCATCCCAGATCCTGTATCATTTCCGTAACGCTGTCTCCCCTGTATCGTGACAATACAAAACGAGCTGCCCTTCTTTGGACTCTCTCGATGTCCTCCGTCATGCCCACCTGATAAGGACCCCACACAGGGCTGCAATACTCCAAAAATGGACGGACAAGCGCAGTGTATGCAGTTTCTTTAGTAGTTCTGTTGCATCTTTTAAGGATTCTGCCAATAAAACGCAGTCTCTGGTTCGCCTTTCCCACGATATTATCTACGTGTTCTTTCCAGTTTAAGTCTGAAGTAATAGTAATTCCTAGGTATTTTGTGGAGTTTACGGCCTTCACATTTGATTGATTTATGTTGTAAACAAAATTTAACTGATTTCTTTTCGTACTCATGTGGACGACTTCACACTTCTCATTATTTAGAGTCAATTGCCAATTTTTACACCATACTGATATCTTATTCAGATCGTTCTGCAGTTGGTTTTGATCTTCAGATGATTTTACTAGACGGTAAATGACGGCGTCATCTGCAAACAACCTAAGAGAGCTACTTAGATTTTCCCCTAAATCGTTTATGTAAATAAGGAATAGCAGAGGACCAATAACACTACCTTGTGGAACGCCCGATATCACCTCTGTTTTAGTCGATGCCTTACCATCGATTACCACGAACTGTGTCCTCTCAGACAAGAAATCCCCTATCCAATTGCAAATTTGGGGCAATATACCATAACCACGCAATTTGATTAAAAGCCGTTTGTGAGGTACGGTGTCAAAAGCTTTCTGGAAATCAAGAAATACGGAATCGATTTGCGAACCTTTGTCGATAGCACCCATCACTTCGTGTGAATATAGAGCTAGTTGTGTTTCGCATGAACGATATTTTCTAAATCCGTGTTGACCTTGTAGTTCCTGCTGAAGAGTCTAGATGGCGTTATGCGCAGACAACGCGCTAACCTAGCCGCAGAGTGCGTTATAAAATAACTCATAAAGGTAACTCTTTAGTATCCAACTCGAATGAACAGATTCCACTGCTAGGGGTATCTCGCGAAAAATGCTATTATGTTTATAAGTAAGTAACTTATAAACATAATACTGGAAACTCTTCTCTAAAACTTCCAGTGCGTGCATTCGAGCCAGCAAATATCTTACAAAGATAAGAGCAATTTTTTGTTTTGTTTCAGAAGACACCGCTAACAGTACCATCTGTTAGTTCGAATTTTGTACTTCAGAGTTTTCGTTATAATCTATGATATCACGTTATGGTACAGTAGCCTGTGGAGTTGAAATGGATAGTTAAATCGGCGCTGTAAAGCGGCGTTCTATTTTCCAGTTCAACTCTAGTTGGGAGTGTGATTACTTGATCACTGAATGCGAAGGTATGTGGCAAAATACTAGGCATAAGAGAGTACAATTTACAACGCCACTATAGAACACATCACTTCAACCCGTATGGATGTGTAGAAGATGAAATGCGAGGAAGGAAGTAAAGTAGAGGTATGTATTATAATGCTGTACCTTCTTACGAGATAACTTAATCACAGTGTTTTGTTTAATAAAACCAATTTTCCTTTGAAATGACAACTCTGTTAATTTCTTGCACAGGAATGTGATGCCTCATCCTCCGGTGCAGCTGTTCATGCTAGTTACAGAATAGCTTTGCTGATACCCCGTGCTTCCTGACCATTTTGTGACGGCGAATTTGTGAAGCAAAGTTTGGAAGTCGTAGCAAACGAACTATGTCCACAGTTATCACGTTCTTTCCCAAGTTTGAGTCTGTCGCGGCGGACTATAACTCGCCGTATCGAACGTTTGTAAGGTTTGCCAGCAGGCATGCAGACCTCTAGCGGCAACTAGGATAACTACCGGCCGAGCGCGAAGGCTGCTCTTTTTCCGGCCTCAGCCGGAGCGCTGCTCATTGAGCCGCTTTGCGTCCACCTCTGGTTTGAGCAGCTGCTACTTGCCGAGCAGCTGTTTGCTGTTTAAGCAGCAACCGCAAACTACCAGATTCTACCCGGGAAAATATCTCTGGTGCGCTCAAGCTGCCAGATTCGCGCATGCGCAGAACTGTCTTGAGTCGTGGTGGGAGGGTGCCCACGTGATCAGTGTTTACGTTTCGTGATGGTTTCATTTGCCTGTCTTGGTGTAAAACTGTCTCGTCATATGAAAACAAAACGGATTTTTCTGACTGGGACTGTGAAGTGAATTTATTCACAAAATCCCTGAAGGCTAATGAAATAATATGATAATATTACAGTTTTCTCATTTTATTCCAACGTTATTAGCACAGATCAAGCATTGAGTTAAACATGTAAAGGCTGGTCTACACGACAACACTAGGTTGCGACACTTGTTTCAGGAAATGAATTGCGCGCTACTGGTTTCGTGTGTGTCTGCAGACACGGCGCCAATACTACACACTTCAGTTTCGTTGTTTTGAGAGTGCTGTAGTCGCCGTAGAATGAACGTTTTTGTATCTGTAAGACTTGTGGCGGAGCTATTGCTTCTCTGTGTGAAGTCACTGCATAAAACAAAACATAAAAAGAATAAAAAACGTGTTTGGGTTTGTGACTGGTTTAAAAAAAGACGTCAGCTCGGTTGCTTAGCGACCTTGCTGAAAGAAATTGTAATTCCAATTGAAGACCCTAAAAGCTATATTAATCAACTTAGAATGTCACCAGAGCAGTTTACGTTCCTTTTAAACAGAGTTAGTAACGCAATAAAGAAACAAGATACTGTTATGCGTGAAGCATTGTTACCAGAACTGAAATTTAAAATTGCTTTACGTTTCTTGTCAAGTATATATTCGTCTATACAGTACCTGTACCGCGTTTCGAAATCTACAATTGCCATAGTTCGTTTGTATAAGTATTTGAAATTGAATGCATTTTAGTCTGCAATTCACTAATCGTCAACCCATCAATATTGAATTCACGAATAACTGCTTCAAGAGTTCTTACACGCCGCTGCTTAAAATTGCACAAACACCTATTCATTGCATATCTGTTCAAAAACCGAATTATTTCTTCCGTTCCCCATTTATGTTGTGTTTTGTTCTGTATTGGTTATAACCTAACCTAAAAACACGCGCAATCAGTTTCACCAAAGTTGGAAGGTGCCGAAACGAGTTGCGCGAACGCCTGCCGCGCATGTGCAGTGACCAGTGGCGCAGTTTCATGACACCTAGTATCGTCGTGTAAACTAGCCTTAATGCACACCTGACAGGTCATTTTGTATATGTTAGCTGTTAAAAAAACTGTGCGTTGTACTTGAGTTCCCTGAACTTTAATGTATACTGAGGATGTTCATTCAGTGAACGAAATCGACGTGCTATATTGAAACTATATAAAATAACCACCAAGCGGAAATGTCTATTATTGTTATAAAATTGTAGTGATTTGGACACACGACTCATTATCTAGTGTTCATACAAGATCAATAATTATTCGATTTGAAGAACATTAAAACTATTTTTGTCGGTTTGTTAAAAAATTTGGCTTTTGTCAAACAACTACAGTAAACTGTTCTTTGCCACAGAGGCGTCAATTTATTTGAAACAATATTTCACACTGTTGCTCTTGTTTAAACTGTTCGCTGTGTTTCACATTATAATGCATACAGTGTAAACAGATTTCATATTCTGCTGTAATAAAGAGCACGATGGTACACTTCATGGAAATTGGTATTCTGGAAACCATAAACGCCGGCCGCGGTGGCCGAGGGGACTGAAGCGCTTCAGTCACGGTCTGTACGGCCACTGCGGTCGGGGGTTCGAATCCCCCCTCGGGCATGGATATTTGTGCCGTCCTTAGTTGTAGGTAGTTCATAAGTAGTTTGTAAGTTTAGGGACTGATGACTCCGTAGTTAAGTCCCTTAAGCTTAACAAACATTTGAACATTTGAAAACATAAAAGCTTAATATCAATGTTACATACATACAGGGTGTTTCACTAAGTGTGTTTGCCTCTGTTACTTATAAAATAATAGGTGACGGAAAATTTTAATGCGGTAGGTCAACACAAGAAATGTTACGCTTTCTGGGGAGCTATGAACATAGTTTATTGTATCGTTTTCCAAAGAGTTACAGCACAAAGATATAATTTTTTAAATGGAACAATAGTTTTTCTATCGTGTATTGGATTCGTTGAAACCAGCTGCGTCCAAATCAATTTAAACTACATCCCTATCACTGTTAGTTTGGGACCTACAACCCTTCAAAGTTTCAGGGGCAGATACCACAAACGCTGCGCATAATGAAATGCGCCTTCTAAATGTGGTCCGCCTGAGTTGTAACGTCGCCGGTGTCACGGAGCGAGAAGCTTCAGTGGCATCGTGTCGGCACTCGCCGAGCATCAGCAACATGTCAACGTACTCGTTGTTCGTGTATGCCATCGTCATTCGATGTCAGTGACTGTGGTATATTGAGCCCCGGTTGTTTGTGTGGCTCCAACTGTCGGGTATACGGCCGTGTGCGGCGACAGTCGGCAGTCTAACAGCGCATCGAGGAAGCTTCTCGCTCCGTGACACCGGCGACGTTACAACTCGGCCGAACCACATTTAGGAGGCGCATTGCATTATGCGCAGCGTTTGTGTTATCTGCCCCTGAAACTTTGAAGGGTTGTGGCTCCCAAACTAACAGTGATAGGAATGTAGTTTAGATTGATTTGGACGCAGCTGGTTTCAACCAATCCAATGCACGATAGAGAAAACTATTGTTACATTTGAAAAAAATATATCTTTGTGCTGTAACTCTGTGGAAAATGCTACAATAAACTATGTTCATAGCTCCGCAGAAAGTAACATTTCTTGTGTTGACCTACCACATTAAAATTTCCCGTCACCTATTATTTTATAAGTAACAGAGGCAAACATACTTAGTGAAACACCCTTTATGTGGTACATTCTGCCGCGGTGGAGTATCCGAGCGGTCTAAAGCGTCTCGCTGCGGAGCGGCGGTTGCTCGCCGTGGAGGTTCGAGTCCTCCCTGGGGCATGGGTGTGTGTGTGTGTGTGTGTGTGTGTGTGTGTTGTCTGTAGATTAGTTTACCTAGGTTTAAGTAGTTTGTAAGCTACGGTCTGATGACCACGCATTTTGGTCCGATAGATTTACAAACATTTGAACATTTGTGGTGCATTCTCAAGGGTTCAATTTATGTGTTTTTTAGTTTAAATTTACAGATTGACGTTCCTTGGCGAATTACTGTAACACACTGCCAACATATCGTTCAGTGTTTTATCATTATAGGCACACATTGTCGTTACTTCGTACTTATGATGTATTATGTCAAACGTTTTAATACCCTTATCCTGGTTTCAATAAGTCACACTAATAAATCTGAAAAATAAACCATTGTTGTCAGCATAATTGCTCGGCATTATGTAGGAGCGCAAAAATAATGTCGCAGTTCAGCTGTTCCACCGATACGCATGGTAATCCTACTAGAATTTGGTCGAAAAGCGTTCTAGCAGTGCAAACTCCAAATACGTCATCGTAGCTGCGCATGCGCAGTAATTCATTCTTGCTAGCGCTTGAAAGTAGCTTTCTGGCAGCTGCTTAAACGAACCCAAAGAGTCGCGAAACTCCCAGTGATTTTCTGCAACTTCGCGACTACAGTGCTGCCAAGCGGCCGGGTGGTAAAATCACACCGCGAAGCGATTGAGTAATGAATGTGTATTTGAACTGAAACAACATTTTCAAAATAACGTCGTGTTTTCGAGCTTTTGTGGCGCTGTAAATTGTAGCAACTGTCAAAAATACGAGGCGCGTCCAGAAAGTAAGTTCCGTTTGATAATAAAATGAAATTGTACACAGATACAGAAGAAATGTTTATTGGACAAAATTCTACAACTCTTAAACTACTTTTCCACATAACTGTCGAAATTTTGCAGGCATTTGTTATAGCGTGGCACCAGGTTTTGCATACCTTCTTCACAGAAATCTGCCGCCTGTGTCTTCAATTTCAGTCGTTTCCTAACAATTTCATTCATCAGTGATAGTGAAGTTTGGGGGAAGTCCATAGCGAGAGCACTAATTGTAAACCTACGGTTTTCCTGGATCTTGTCATCAATCGCCTGAACCGGTTCTTCTGTAACCAAAGGTGGACGCCCACTTCGTTCGTCATCGTGCACATCACTACGCCCGCCATTGAACTGTCGGACCCATCTTCTCACCATCGAATCACTCATTGCATTTGGTCCGTAAACGTCGTAAATTTACCGATAAATTTAACTTGGTTTCACTTTCCTTGCATTCAGAAACCGAATCACCGACCTGATTTCACAGGCGGCGGGATTTTCAATCAACGCCGACATTTCAAACAAGCACAACAAAGCGTACGTAACTGACAGCGATCTCCAAATGGAGGACGTTCTTCTCCTTGATATACATCGTCTACAGCGCATGTGCGGAACTGCAATCGCAGCGCTGCAACGGAGATAAATTGAAACGGAACTTACTTTCTGGACGCGCCTCGTATAATTCGGGACCTCTCATTTGCAAAGGATGCTCAGAAGTAACAGAATAATGTTATGATTAACAGGTGTTCGTTTACTGTGGTTGGTTGTACTTTTAGACATAGAAGTAAATCTTTAACAATTCATTCACGTCCAAACTTCTGTTAATGAGAGTCGCAAATACTTGACCACTATTTCATAATATTACTGCTGAATAAAATTAATGTATGAATGACTGCATAAAGGTTCGTACCACAGCTTTACAAAAGTGTTAACCCTGTATACTGACATATTTTGTCGGTAACCTACTAGTTTGATAAAGTGAATACGTAGCTACAACTAAATATGTCCATATATAAGCTGTAAATGTTAGCACGTCATATTCTTGAGCCGCGGTGGAGTAGCCAAGCGGTCTAAAGCGTCTCGCTGCGGAGCACGCGGTTGCTCGCCGTGAAGGTTGGAGTCCTCCCTGGGGCATGGGTGTGTGTGTTGTCCTTAGATTAGTTTACCTAGGTTTAAGTAGTTTGTAAGCTACGGACTGATGACCACGCAGTTTGGTCCGATAGATTTACAGATATTTGAACATTTTCGTATTCTTGAAGATATTCAGTTTGATACCTGCCAAGTAGCTAAAAAATTATTATAGGTACACGAAAGGCACAGAAGCAAGAGCGAGGTGAAAAGATGGTTTAAACGACGATGTAGAATGTAGTTCCCTACAATGTAAAAATCGTCTGTACTTTTCAAAATATTACAATACCCGAAATCCGATAAAGAAACTCGTGCAATATGTCAGTACGCATCGAGAATGCGACCATAATCATAATCAGTTCCTTTTATATACTTCAGCACATCAGTTTGCAATTCATTTCTGCTCTCAAAAGGTTTCAGACGATATTAATATGACTCCAGTATTGAGAACTGTATGAATTACACTGCACTGACAGTTTGTTAAATTATAGACTTCCATTAACAGAAGCAGGGATATTACTTTAATGATGTTTTCGTATTTGTATTAGAAAGTTCACAGCAACGTTCAGTGACCAGGAAATATGAAAGTAACAGCATTAAAACGGCAACTTCTCAGTTTGCATCGTGCCATTCCACTGTTATTCCCTACTGGCCGCTTGGAGCGGTAGTATCGCATCAGCTG
Source organism: Locusta migratoria (assembly GCA_026315105.1). Taxonomy (NCBI): domain Eukaryota; kingdom Metazoa; phylum Arthropoda; class Insecta; order Orthoptera; family Acrididae; genus Locusta; species Locusta migratoria. The sequence continues at coordinate 105,952,336 of CM048745.1, read as the reverse complement.
CAATTTTTTTCCTAGAGAGTTTCACGACTGTCTGTGATAGACTGTGGTATTACACGATACACGTAAGGCGTACGCCTATGTGGCAACGCCACAAGAGTGATTATCAGGAACTATGTACTGCTTCACGTAAACCTATTACACGATGCACGGTGGATATTCCTTCGCGCGAATCCGCGCATGAGCAATAGAAAGCAATAACCCGCATAAAATGCGAAGAAAACAGAGCTCATCTAATCGTCCATTCATACCACAAAAGAAGGTAAGGTAAAGCAGTCAACAATCCGAAGATTGGTTTGAACACCACAGTGTTTTACTAGGCATGATCCTGTTTGGAGGTGGTATGCCGTTGCCTTCCTCCGACCTTCGAACTGACTTACCCAGCCAGTTATAGGGGGACCTACAGTTTAACGTGGGTTCCGAACCACGGTGTTACTCGGTATTTTTTACATGAACAATACTGCCAGAGGTGAAAGAAGTGGAAAGTGACAGATAAAAATCCTAGGACCTTGCGGGGATCGAACCCGCAACCTTTGGATTTGTAGTCTTTCACTCTACCGCTGTGCAACCGAGGCGCACACCACAAAAGAACCCGAGGGAAACTATGGTTTCCTGGAACGTCATTCGCTTAAATTATTTATGTGAGTTCACGTTTCCTACCTAATGTGAAGTTGTCATTCTTTATTAAGTATTTCTTTCTCTCTTTTTGCACACAATTGGGTCACTATTGCTTTGAATTACAGACTCAACACTTTAATATAAAATGAAAGTTTGTGTACGTAGGTAAGGGCCAAATTACTTAGGTTATTGGTTCCTAGATTTACACACTACTTAACTCATGCCAATGACAAATGGCTGAGGAAAAACTCTCAACTTCGGCACGAGCAGCTGCAAAATTCGTTACATGGTGCCTCAGACCGCGCGACAGTTTTATATTACTATATTAGGTTGAAAATGTATAAAAATGTTCAAATGTTTGTAGAGCTTATGGGACATAACAACGGGGTCATCAGTCCCTAAACTTACAAACTACTTATGAACTAGCTAATACTAAGGACGGCACAAATATCCATGCCCGAGGGGGGATTCGAACCCCGACTGTAGTGGCCGTGCAGACCGTGACTGGCGCGCCGCAGACCGCTTGGCCACCGCGGCAGGCTGAAAATGTATATCTGTCTGCATTTATACAGCATTTGGCACACAGGACACACTTTTTTGGAACTATGACAGTAAATCTTCTGATCATGGCACAATAACGACGAAAACCTGATGTTGGGTTCGACTGTGGCCGGAAAGAAAGAAGGCAGGGGAATATACTTACAGCTAATAAAAGAACTGAGTACCGGAAATCCGCAACAAATTTGGAGCTTTTTGAAGAACAGCTGTTTGTATAGTTGTACGCATATCATTGAGGAGTAAACGATTGCTGACGTAACTCCTTATGATAAGGGGATCGTGTGGGTTATACAAACAACTTTCCTCCCTGTACGCCTGAATAATGACTCAGCGGCTTTGTATTTCATTTCTAAAGTATGAAGCAACCAATGTAAAAACGCTTTTTCATAAACACCTAGTAATATATAATGTGTGTGTGTGTGTGTGTGTGTGTGTGTGTGTGTGTGTGTGTGTGGCGTCTGTTCCGAGAGAACAGATCTTGTAGTTGTTATTCTGTCATATTCTCGAATTCGAAGTTGATGTCATACATTCTGAGAATATGACCTAGTGTAAAGATCTGCTGGAAAACACATGTGTTTTGTTTAATTACTGCATTTATGAAAATCTACTAACTGAGAAAAAACTGGCAAAATCCACAATACGGAAGTCTGAAATCACAAATCAATCCTATCCACGAATGTCATCCACAAATAACAAGCAGAAAGCTTCCTTATTGTATTGGTTTAGTGTCTTTCGGACGTCCGAAAGAACAGACTACACCTGCTTTGCAGCCAAATAGCATTTGCAAATGATTGTTAAAGGAAGGGAAGGAAGGAGGATAGGAAAGAAATGATGCACAGTGGCCGCATTTGGGCATTGATATTAAGCAATGGCGACAAGTGAAAATGTGAGCCGGACCTGGAATCGAACCCGGGTCTCCCGCTTCGGGCCAGCGGTCGCCTTAACCACTTAACCACCTGTGCTCGCCTCCCGTCCGTCTCAAACTCCCACATGTCGCACGCTATGTTTGTAGCGCCCCTATCGTCCATGCCCTCTTACAATCGCCATTACGAATTCCCGTGCGAGGTCGGACGTATGACCGCATCTGCGGTGAAATAACTGAAGCTAACGCCAATAGCCAACATTCTCCTACGAATGCAAAAATATATTGTTAACTCCCACTTACATAGGTAGAAATTATCATCACAATACAATACGAGAAATCAGAGCTCGAACGGAGAGATTCAGGTGTTCTTTATTCCCGCGCGCTATTCGAGAATGGAATGTGAGATAAATAGTATAATGGTGGTTCGATGAACCCTCTGCCGGGCACTTAAATGTGATTTGCAGTGTATCCCATGTAGATGTAGATGCCTAACTGGTGTAGTTTTTCATGATGTAAAACACGGAATGTAGCTGGTGTATGTCCGCATGTCCACACAAGATGAAAGAAGTTCAGCAAATGTTAGGCCAGTGTTGTCAGTCACCGTCGGTCGACGGCGTCTGCTGACGGTTTTCCTTCGTCGGTGGCAGTGTAAACACAGCCTGGTACTGTGGTTTTACCCCGGTAGCGCGCGCGCTGCAGTTTCTCGTTCTTACGCGCGCGGCGGTGAGCGCCTGGGTGGGCAGACTAGCCCGCCTCGCATCCGCGGGCGCCCGCCTAACGAGAGGCGGCAGTGCAGTGGTGCCACCATTACGCCGTAACAAGCCGCGGCCGGCCTCATTACCCGCTACTCCTGGCCGACTGCGGTTCCGAATCTTCAGAAGCCGCCGCCTACCCTCCCGCTAGACGACCCACGCTCACCTCTCCGCGCTCCTTATGCCGAATCTGTGGCCTCTACACACTTTCACTGTGACCGCGACTCAATTATACAAGGTGAGCCATTTAAAACCAGGTTTCGAAATATTTGTAAAAACACAAATCGGTTAAAACAAGTTGTAATAAAAGTTGTTCCCCTCGGAGACGGCCATCCATTACCATTAAGCTCCAAACCTCTGCACAACCCCCGGGGGCGAGAGGTGGGGGGTGACTTTGAAATCTGAAATAGGGACGCCTATTTTGGCCCACTTTAGGTTACAGTAGTAACACTAAAAGTGGGCCTTTACGATCGTCTTTTGACAGCTCGAAATTTAAATGAAAATAACGGCTTAACCATTCACCTGACACGAAAATTGAATAACCAAATTTGTAGAGGAGAAAATTCTCTACAACTTTTCTCTCTTATGTTTTTTTCATATCTCGTATCGTTTCAGAGATATTTTAAAAAATAACGGCGATTTTGGGATGTCTGTATGTCTATCCGTGTTCCCTGTTTTTAAGACGAACCGTTCAACCGATCAGCATCAAATTTTACAGACATGATTGTAGTCCGTCGGAGACCAGAACCTCCCTTTTTGAAATTTTTCGGACAAAAAATACTGTAGTAATACAAAAAATCCGTTTGTAATATCATTGTAATTACAAACGAACCGTTCACCTGACACGAAAATTGAATAACCCAATTGGTAGAGGGGAAAATTCTCTACAACTTCGCTCTATTATGTTGTTTCTTTTCCATGTCTTGCATCGTTGGAGAGATATTTACAAAAATAACGGAGTTTTTACACCCTCCATTGAATTAACGAAAACCAGCCCTTCGCAGATGTCACGTGACATTCCTCGCCTAGAACTCTCTCTAGCATACGCCATCTTGCGTTGCGGATTTGATGATTTTCTTATTGTAACTTACACGGTTGTCATTTCAATTCAATGGCGCATTGAAGAGTTAACAAAAACACGTCGTTCTTCGTACGATAAATGATAATCTAGTGTCTACAAATGCAATATTAGCATCAGTTAACAACAGCCATCAATAGTATGAGATTAAAGAACGCAACTTCTAATTGTTAGCTGTAGCGTAGTGGACAATGCGTTGGACTGTGACGAAGAAGGTCAGTGGTTCGGAACCCGCCATACCTAATTTTTTCCTAAAAGCGTTTCAGACACTCTTATTAATTAATCTTTTATTATTAAGATTATTATTTTGGTGCAAAATGTTTGCAAAAACTTATAAAACTACAAATCTAAAGTGGGCCGTAAAACACGTCAGTGCGATTTTTTTATTCCAGATTTAGTTTCTTCGTGAAGAATATGGCACTTTTGTGTGAAACATTTTATTCGTTTCATGATAGACGGTGCTGTAATTGTAAAAAGAAAAATTAGTTAAAAAATATTGTGAAACACAGTCACGAAGAAATAGACATCGGAATCCTTCTTTAGATTTAACACTTCCAGTATCAATGAACAGTTGGACAGTAATGTGAAAAGTCGTTTCAGGACGATTGTTCCTATCAGAGAAAATATCAGCATACCTTAGACCAGCTTATTCAACACTCCTATGAATCTTGAAGTACGAGGAAATGATATGTAGTCTTTATGCAAAACTTAACATCGTGGAACAATTACGTACAATTTTTTTTTTTCTTGACAAAGTTTAAAGCTCGGACGGGCAAGTTGGTATCACCTACTTACGCTGTTCTTCAGCTGACCGAAATAACACATAGCGTAGAAGATATAAATTCAAACAGCAGCACTGTTGCTCGCCACCGGAGGTTCGAGTCTTCCCTGGGGAATGTGTGTGTGTGTGTTGTCTTTATGTTTGTTTACCTTAGTTTATGTAGTTTGTAAGCTGCGGACTGATGACCACGCAGTTTGGTCTGATACATTTACAAACAACAACACTCAAACTGCAACGGAGATTAAACAATTACAAACGAAGAATGTAATGGAAGGATATGAATTGTTGTTCGTTAGTCGCGCTAAAACTCGAGAACGGCTGAACCGATTTGGCTAATTTTAGTCTTGAAATATTCGTCTAAGTCCAGGGAAGGGTTAAACGGTGATAAAATATGGAAAAGTTGCCCAGAAAAAGAGGAAAATCGGGATAAACTGAAACAGCTTTTTCCAGAGAGCTATCAGTACCGTTCGTCGAATTGCGATAATATTTTGTACATTTCACGTTGAAAGGAATAGGACGGTTCGCACCAAATAAAAATTTGGAAAAGTCACCCGGAAATTTGGAAAATTTAGGAAAAACCAAAAGCTATTTTTTTCTTTGAATAATAATCAATTTCTACATGGTTGTAATAACATCACTTGAGTACGGCTTGACAGGAAAAGGTTTGTATGGAATACATTTTTTGGGATAAGCTACCGGAAAATTGGAAAATTTTAGAAATACTGAAAGTGCGTCTTTCAATGTGTTTCTGATTGAGTTCAGCACTATAACTGACTATTCGCACGACGGAGAAAAATGACAGTTAAAAAAGAAAGTCGCAAAATTCGAACCAAGTTCCTTTTTCAATGTGTTTCTAAATGCACTTAACACTATAAGTTGAGAACCGTTCATCCGATTGCGATAAAATATTGATTATTTGACGTTCAACGAAAGTTGAACGTTGTCATGATGTTACAAATGTTTGTTAAGCTTATGGGACTTAACTACGGGGTCATCAGTCCCTAAACTTACAAACTACTTATCAACTACCTTATACTGAAGACGGCACAAATATCCATGCCCGAGGGGAGATTCGAACCCCCGACCGTAGTGGCCGGGCAGACCGTGACTGGAGCGCCCCAGTCTCCTTTTTTTTTTTTTTTTTTTTTTTTAGTCACGCCACCGTGGGTTAGTTGGTAGAGCGTTAGCTTGTGGTGCAGAAGGTCCTGGGTTCAAGCCCATCTCACTTCAATTATTTTTTCATTGTTCAAACCACAGCACGCCGGAAACTGCCAAAAGGGGCAACGCGCTCCTCATATGTAAAAGGACTGCCTCGATTTTGCAGCACTGTGCCATTGGCAGTCCACCCCTGCCTCGTTTTATTTGAAAGTAGGAAACCTGTACAGTGTTATTACTTTAATTACGCTTATTGTTTTTAACATTACTATTTTTTGTTATTGTTATTACTATTATTACTGTTAATACAGCTGTATGTGTGATGCAGTTTTTATTTATTATTCATATGTTCTGATTATGTTCGTTTATCCTGTGAAACTACGAATAAACCCTAGGGATTAGCTACTTTCAAATAAAACGAAGCAAGAGCAAACCGCCAACAACACACTGCCACAAAATGGAAACAGTCCTCCCACATATGAGGAACACGTTGCCCCCCTCAACAACCTCCAACGCACCGCAGTTCAAACAATGAAAAAATTTAATGCCTTGGGGGGGGGGGGGGGGTTGAACTCAGGACCCTCTGCATAACAATCCTTTTTTTTTTTTTAACAGTCTCTGCGTCTTGTCGTTTTTTTTTTTTTTTTTTTTTTGTTTTTTTTTTTTTTTTGTTTTTTTTTTTGTTTTGTTTTTGTTTTTGGGCAAGTGCTCTGCCACTTTTCTTTATAATAATGTAAACAATAAAAAATAATAATAGTGTCTGAAACCCATTTAGGGAAAATAATTTTAGATAGTGGAGAGATTTGAACCACTAACCTTTTTTTTTTTTTTTTTGTGTAAGCCCACGCGACTAACGGCTTCAAAGTTCGTCTTCTCATTTTTTTTTTCACTGCTTTCGCAGTGTTGCCAGAATCTTATTCGAATGTATTCATCCTTTCTTCCAGTTTGCAATTTACCATAATTTTTCTGCTCATAACTTTGTGAGCCTCTGTCACCGGTACGCTACACTTTTATTTCATTTTTCTCTTACGTAAATTAATGATTTTTTCCGTGAAATTATTATAATTAGTATAAACTTCAAAACAAAAATGCCTCTCCAATGGCTTATTCTGGGAATATAACTTCAGTAATAGAAGTTTTTATTATTAATTTCAAAAAATAGAAAGCAATTTCCTTTTCTACACAGATTTCCATTCTTCTTGATTACCATTGACATTACAAAATTTGACGACCTCACTTCAAGTGTGTTTGTTATGCACACTCAATGAATTAGGCTGCACTGCTGTTTCAGGGTTCTGCTGAGGCCTTCACGGCTACCGTAGCGGTCACGGGGCCCACGAAGTCCCCACCGTACTTCACCCTCAGCAGCGATCCCCTACTTTAGCACTGCAAAACTAATTCCAATCTTTCCAGCTTAGTTTAAGCGGTTACGCTATTTTACCTTCTTGAAATAAAATTTGTATCATATTTCCAAATTTTTTCTTGTGATCCTTCCACTTGCATAACTTGTAAAATTCTCCTAGTATGTAATCCTTGTAATCCAGTAGATCGCCATTTCCGTTCTTCTGGATGACGTAATATACGTAATTTCCTAATAACCAATATACCGCATTGTGTTTTTGTTTTGGAAAGTAGACATCTTCCGGGTAAAATATGTTCGCTAATGTAATTTCTCTACCGTCACTGCGTGTAAGAAAGGCTATTTGTTTCTTCACGGCATTCCATATTTCCCGGTATCCTTGACAGACAAAACGATGCGGTAAAGTATCAGTTTCCTTGCATTTTTGACAGGTGTTTATGTCACATATACCAATGGCGTATAATTTCTCATTTGTACTAATTATATTGTTTATAACGCGGTACCATGCCACTTTAATATGTGTTGAGAGAACTTTGGTAGCGATATTACGCCATATCATTTTCCAGTTTTTAGAAGGATACTGTAATTCCATTTTATTACGGACGCCCTTTGGGGAGAGTGCTTCCAATAGGAATTTACTATTGCTCCTGTTTTTCTCTAGCACACTGCATTCCAGGTAACTCAACTCAAGATAAAATTGTTTAATATGTTTCATTTTATAATGTAACCTGCCAATATTTATTGGAGGCGTCATGCTTTCTGGTTTAAGTATTTTAAACAATTTCGATGTGATGCTGTACGGGGAACCATTTATGAGTTGACTTGTCCTTTTAATAAATAAAGCCATATTTTTCCGACGGATATCAGTCAGACCAAGGCCTCCTTCTTCAGGTTTCAGAGTAGCAGTAGTCACTGCCACTCTAAAAATTTGTCCCTGCCAGATATACCTACATATATAACTCATGATAGTTTTTGCTATTGGCTTTGGGATCGGAAGAACTTGACCTACATACACTGCTTTGGATAAAATTATGCTGTTGATTAGTTTAACCTTCTGTAAAATGTTTAGGTCTCTGATTTGATTAAGTAGTAACGTGCTCCTAATTTGGTTTGACAGTTTTCGCCAGTTAAAAATTATGGTTTTAAGCGGGTTCCTGTGAAAGGTCACGCCTAAGGCCGTATGTTGATCCACCGTTTTCGCCCAATCTAACTGCACATTTTTGAAACCATTTAGACGTAAAAAGGAACTTTTCATTTCGTTTATCTTCGCACCAGTTGCTCTACAATAGAGTTTTACCGTCGCAGTTAGCTGTTGAATATCTGCCTCACTTCTGACGACAACTCCGACATCATCTGCATACGCATTGGTCACCCTACTATTCCCTGATATATGGATTCCTTCCAATTCGTTATTTAAAATTCTCAAAAGCGGTTCCAATGCTATTATAAACAGTAACATCGATAAAGGGCTTCCTTGTGGGACACCGTTATTAATATTAATTGATCGAGTACGGTGCCCATTTATTTCAATTGTCGTTTGAATGCCTTTCACAACATTTGTAAAAACGTTCATGTTGTTTTCAGTTAAACCCATACCTCTCATGAGTGTAAATAAATACTTGTGATTTACCCTGTCAAAGGCCTTAGAAAAGTCTATAAAAAGGACACCCGCTTTTGCCGTGATCGTTGAAAATATTGCGACAATATCTCGATATTCGCTTAGAGTTTGGAAGATATTTCTACCAGGGAGACATGTCTGATGACTACCGATTATCTTTTTAAGTACGGGCCGAAATCTCTCTTTCAACGCCCTTGCAACGATTTTATAATCAGAATTCATGAGGCATATAGGTCTCATCTTCGAGAGGTCTTTAATTGGGGTATTTTTACCTTTAGGAAGAAGGACAGTTACACTTTCCTTGAAGTCTGCAGGTACGGCCTCACCTTTCAAAACATCGTTTATTGCCTCGGTTAGCTTATCTCCTATAAGATGCCAGAAAGTTTTATAAAATTCTATAGGCAGTCCATCCGGTCCTGGTGACTTCCTGGTAGGGGAACTTGTAATGATATCGAGTAAGTCATCAGACGTTATATCTTCACTGAGAGTCCTGTTTTGCTCTTCCGTTATTATGTTTTGCAGACCACTGTTTTGCAACAGGTCCCTAACTAAGTTCATTTCAATCGGACTTTCACTATATAAATGATCGTAGAACGTATGTGCCTCCCTCATAATGTCTTTTTGTTCCGTCAAAATTTCGTTTTGGTCTGATCTCAAACGGTTGATGAAGGTTTTCTTCCTATTCCTTTCGTGCTGTATTAAATGGAAGAGTGACGCATTTTCGTCCTCCACCATTGTCTTAACGTGCGACTTAATTTTTAACCCGTCCAACTGCTGTCTTTTCAGGCTTAACAATCGAGCTTTTACCTGTTTAATCTTTACTATGACATCCTGTGTCATTTGCTGTTCATACAGTTCTCGCAGACATGTATAGTAAAATTCTATGGTCTCATTTCTCCACATCGCTCTTTCTTTTCCATAAGCGATCAATGTGGATCGAAGTTTCTTTTTTGCGCACAACGTCCACCATTCTATACAGCTCCTAAATTTGGTGCGAAATCTCAGGGAAATCTGCCACGCGCAGGACATCCTCTCATCTAATTCATGTTCCTTCAAAGTATTAATGTTTAGTTTCCACATTGGACGTCCCCAATAAGTTTTCTGCTTAGGAAGTCGGACGCTACATTTGACTGCTTGGTGGTCTGAAAAAATTGCAGGCACCGTTTCGATACCGTTAATTTTGTTACTTAGGTTTTCAGTGACATATAATCTATCAATACGGCTCTTCGAAGTTGCGGTGACGTACGTAAATTTCACTGCAGTGGAATATACTTGTTCCCATGCATCCTTCCAGCCCATATTTTTAACCAAACTATCGAGTTCTTTAGAAAAATTAAAATTTGGCGTTTGATCCTTTTTGTTGAGAACGCAGTTCCAATCGCCACCTATTAAAACTTGTGCGGGGTTGTCCTTTAGCAAATATACTAACTCAGTTTAAAAAAATTTGGCTCTTTCTTCCCTAAGATTATTACCAGATGGAGCATACACATTAATTACAATAGTGTTAAAAACTCTTAAACTAATACCTCTTCCAGATTCTAAGTAACTAACGTCTTTAACTTCAATCCCATCTTTCACAAGAATTGCAGTACCACATTCGTTTTCTCGAGCTACATTTAAAAAAACTTGAAAACCGGAAACTTGAAAATTATGAAGTTTGACTTCCTGAAGGAGAGCAATGTCCGATTCCGACTTATACAAAAAATCTTTCAAAGCAGACACCTTGGTTGCATTTTCTATTCTGTTAATATTTAGGGTAGTGATGTTATAAGAGTGTTCCACTATTGGTCAGTTTAGTAAGTGGAGCGAGTCGGCAGATGGTAGGCCGGCTCTCCTGTTTGCCTACTACTCCACTCATTTGTTTGTATCGGCGCCGTCATCACGCCTGTTTCCCGGGTCTTGTAGCTCTTCCATTTCCTCGTCCGTCTGGTCCGTAATGTCGTCCGCCCAGTTTTGTCCGGACGGAGCACAACCACGATAAGTTGCGCCCCTTCTTTCCGGAAGCATTTTATGTCGAGACGTACTAGTGGTTCCTCTCGCTTCGTCAGTGCCTACCTGACTTACGTTTATCATTGTCATTTTCTTAGCGTGTTCCATTTCATGATCGTCAGACTCTTTTTCGCCCCTGACAATTTCTCGTAACCTCTCTCTGATTGCCGGAGCCAGGCTCTCGGCCGCTGCGTGCGCGAGTCTCCTTTTTTTATTGTTACGCGACTTCTTTGGGGACCGTGTCGGTGACGCTGTCGGCGATGACAAGGGAGATGTCGTTGTCGACATCTTCCCTTCGTTCGTGACACTCGTCGCGGCACTGCTGGTCTCGGGTACAGTATTGTCAATACTTTTTACTGTTGCCCCTCCACTTTGTCCCTGTTCCTTTTTCACCGGTTCTTCGGATGTCGTAAGAATGTCACGTGAATCTAGCTCTACTGGGTGTTCAACGCGACCGTCCGGAATTTCGGATCTGACATCTTTTGGACAAGCGACTTCCACATCAGACTTGCTGCTTACAGCGCCTTGTTCAAAGGGCTGTTGCACAGTCTCACGTTCGACAGACGGTGATTCACTGCAGTCCATTTCGGTTAGAGGAGGAACTGCACCTTCATTTACGTTGACATTATTCGGGGTCTCCTCTACATTTATGTTTAAGTCGCACTCTGTCACTAAATTTTCCGTCTGGCTCATAAATTATTCTCTAGGGAGCTCGCGGGTTGTCGCCACGTCTGCATATGTTAATTTCATAACAGTTACGGGACTCTTACGCGGCACCTCACCGACAGGAGTCTGTGGAACGCGCCGTTTGCTGCACTCGGCACGGACATGATCTGGCGAATTGCAGAGGGCACATGTTCGAGGTTGGCCGTCATATATTACAAGGGCACGATATCCACATATATTTATAAAAGATGGAATATGCCTTTGCAGTTCTATTTTCACCTGCCGAATCCCATTTAGGACGGGGAACATATACGGTTCAGACCATTTTTCAGCTATATTCGAAATAACTCGACCGTAAGGTTTTAAAACAGAATTGATTTCTTCCGCAGGTATCTCAAATGGCAGCTCGAAAATTCTAGCAGTGCGTATTCCAAAACCAGCATAAGAGACAATGACTTCACTAACTGACCCATCAGAGTGATTAAATTTCACTTTATCTCCACATTTTTCAACAACAAAAAGACATAATTCAGCAGTTTTCATCTTAACAAACACAGAGTTCGTCACAAAAGACAGGTAAATACCGACAATATCGTCCTCACTAATTCCTATTTTTTCTTGGAGCCACAGTTTAACTTCTATTGCTCTAGGTCTAATGAAACTTCGATCAAAAATAAATCTAACAGTATCCTTTCTCATGTAGTTCGGAAGACTCATTTTATATACTGAGAAACAATACGTGAATTGAAGAAAGCGCAAGCAGCTAGCGGCTCAGGCTAACCTGATACGCAGCTCAAAAAAAAAATGTTCAAATGTTTGTTAAGCTTATGGGACTTAACTACGGGGTCATCAGTCCCTAAACTTACAAACTACTTATGAACTACTTACAAACTAGGACGGCACAAATATCCATGCCCGAGAGGGAATTCGAACCCCCGACCGTAGTGGCCGTGCTGACCGTGACTGGAGCGCCTCAGTCACCTCGGCCACCGCGGCCGGCTGATACGCAGCGACACGGCCGTTGTTTACACTGGAGGAACGCCCGGCCCCGCCACACGTCCGTCCGGCATCACCGCTGTCACTCGAATGCATCTCCTCGGCCACCGCGGCCGGCCGTTGTTATGAACTAAAAATACGTACAAAGCATGAGCAACGTTCATATGAAATAAAAATTTGGAAAAGTTTCCCTGAAAATTGGAAAATTGAGTAATAAATAGACAGAGATTTTTATATGAAATATCATTACCATTCATCTGACTGCGATAAAATTTTTGCACATTCGACGTTCAAAGCGAGAGGAAGGTTTGAGTGAAGTAAAAGTTTGGAATAGTTGGCCAGAAAATAGGAAAATTTTTGGAAAACTGAAAGAGCTCTTTTCTTTGAGATATCAATATCATTCGTACGATTACAACAAAATTTTGAAAATTTGACGTTCAAAACAAAGATACATAAATATTAGCAATTGCGAAGCATTGCCGGGTCGACTAGTGGAAGGATAAAAACCACACACAAGACGCATTTAAAATGCAAATGTAAGAAACAAAAGAGCCACGATGTAAAATGAGTACAATCGTCGACGAGAACACAACGCACTGAAAACCGACGATAAAAAAAACAGGCACCGCCAATAGTTCAACCGTATTCGGCGGGCGCTAGCGATTAAAACTACACTGACACACTAGACACAAAACGAAACATTGGCTAGAACGTCACCATCTCGAAACTGCCAGGCTCTGAGGGTAGGGGGGCGGAAGAAGAGGGGAGATGTGTACAGTCCGAATCAAATGTTCAAATATTCGTATATCTAAGGGACTTAACTGCTGCGGTTACCAATCCCTAGACTAGATAGTTTCCCTCATGACGACACTCTTTCACACATATGGTAGAATTTAGATGGTTCTAGCGTTATAGCCGGTGGCGGGGGGAGGGGGGAATAAAAAAGTATCGCTTATATGTAGTTTGTAAATGGAACTGAAATCCTGGTGGTACACATTGACATGTTTAATGTTGATCCTGACTGCAGCAATTACGTACACTCATTGCAAGAAAAGGAAACGTTAGGAACTACGGTTATGTACAACAGAGTAACACCGCAGACAACAATGCCTAACTCACACAGTACTACTTGCTTCTTCTACATGTGACCCAACTTCCGAAACACGAAAACTGAATTTCGGAAACCGGCTTTCGCTGTCGTGTGTACATGTCACGGCCAGATATGGTTTAACTGGATCGATTGAAAACGGCATCTGGAAATTAGCTCCTCGGATTTCTGATCTAGACAGCACAGTGGCTGTTCCCTTTCAATTCAATATTATCACATTATTTTCAGAAATGAAGAGGATATATTTACGACAAGTGATGAATTATTATTTAAGTACTATTGTTAGGTTCTTGCTTCAACATGACCTCGGAAGTCCTGACATATTCGGAAAAAATGGATAAATATTTGTGACAAGTAAGAATATGAATGTCATTTCTGGTCCCAGAATCTATTACATACAGGAAACTGAGAGAAAAAAATATTAAGACATACCAGGGTTCGAACCAACGATCACTGCATTTAAAATACTACACTGCGTTAATCACCTCGCCCTACTCCATACTAAACATGTCTACTGAATAGCTTTAGTCAGTGGACAATTGTGACTGCTTTTACAATCCGTGACAGCTTTTACAGCCACTGTGTCATTGACTGACATTTAATTGTAAGAAACGCTACCGAGGGTGACATGTCTTTGATACATCCATTAAAAAAACCTCAGCTGTAGCTTTTTGAGAAGGAAAGCAGACTACAGTGATGGATCATTCAAGCAACTGCCAGTTCCAGCAAACTGCGCATGGATCAGCAGCAGCTCTGCGCATTCGCAGTTTTCTGGAATCTGGCAACTGGCAGCTGCTTGAACGACCCCTGAGTGTCTACTGCTGCTGAAGCAGAGCTGCCGCCTAGCGGCTGAGCACGCAATTAATGTGCACCGATCATTCCTTTAACACGTGGTCTGTAGGACACTGAGTGAAGAGAAGAATAATTAGCTGCAGGCGAGTCTTCAGGGTAGTACGAAGAGAAGGATATTTTTTGTTATTTTATGACAAGTTTATTTCCTTTTTTTTATTTACTTATTTATTTATTTATTTATTTTTTTTTTTTTTTTATTTAGAGTTTGTTAGTCTCGCGACACCCTTGATACTACTACGCCACACCCCAGGGTGTCGCGACACCCAGTTTGGAAAGCTCTGCCCTAGACTTACAAAGTATTAAAACTAATTTATGCTAAGAACAACGCAACATACATGTTTGAGGGAGGACTCGAACCTACACAGCAATACGCCTTAGAGCGCTCGGCCACTCCATAACGAATCACAGGGAACAGTCTGAAGATAGACTGAAAGCATGATTCCAGTTTGTGCTACATTCGATTTTGGGACGCGTCACACGATAGGATTATCGAAAAAAAATTGTATTTTGATATTTCTAATCTGAGGTGTATTTTTTTTATTTTTTTATTTAATATTGTCGCGTTGCAATGGAAGCAGGCTTGACTTCGAAGGCAACTGAACACAGCACTTATACTGAAAGCACGTTTATTACGAACTCAACATACACGCAGCACTGACTGCCTCTCAGGCAGAGTGCTCTGCTATTTATACACAGACAGAATTTACCAGAAATTAGAAGAACAATTAACATAAGAAACAAGTAGAATTTACAAGTGAACATAAGAAAGATGTAGAACCTTCTGGAATTGTTAATTACAAAGAAATAAATTTTCTGCCGGTGGGCGGGATTGAACCGGCGACCTTCTGCACCGAAGTCCGTAACGCTATCCCCTGCGCCGCCACGCCGGCAGTTTGTGTTCGTCGTCTCTCGCGGCAATATTATCGTTTATCAACAATTTTCAACTCATTTTCTGTCACAAAAAGACATATAAAATATGCAAAACTTTTTCACGGAGAATCCAGATCTGCAATCACAAATATGGATTCGTATTTAAATTTTAAAACACACCTTCCTCCCCCCCCCCCCCCCCCCCCGACTGCCCACTGGAATGGTGAAGCGGAGTCGAGTTTTATGTTAATGAATACCCCTCTTTGACGTGAACAACTTCTGTTGCAACTTTTTTAATCTGATTTATATGTTTCCAAATATTCCTAGAAATCTTTAAGGGCTCACGCTGCCGGTCTGTCTAAAGAGACCTTGCGGGTGAACTTGCGTCATCCGCTACTCTAGTAAAGAGCTGATGATTCTCCTGTGATATTTCTTTATTTGCCCAGTTCGCTTATTTACGTAATTGTTTCAACTCATTAAAGAGCCATTTTCGAATCTGTAATACTTAAAAAACCACTACAGTGACTTCCTGATATTTACAATAGATGTTATAAAAGGCAACTAACCATGCTATACACGAGTAAATGTTGTCAATGTACAGTAATTGAATACTATTATAAACCTAGATTTTCCAACGTGCTATTAGAGAATTGAACAGTAGAGAAATATTATTAAAGCGCTCCGATGAACCTTCTGCCATTCACTTAAATGTGATTTGCTTATCAATTAATATGAATAAATAATCCCTGAGACGGATTTTCGTCTCAAATATGTCAAAGACATTATTGATAGATGTGAAGCATTGAATTAAAATTTGTGGTGCGGCCGGGAATCGAACCCGGACCTCCATGCTTACTAGGCAGACGTCTTAACGGTTTTTTGTTTGTTTTTTTTTTTTTTTTTTTTTTTTTTTTGCTCTATGGGTAGTTCTGTTCGTTGCGGACGCTGTTCATGTTTGTTCGTAGTTGTGTTCTTGGCTCAGCTTTTTTTTATTGCAGAGGGCGTTCAGCCCTCTGACCGGGCGCGCTGAGCCACGGCGCCCGGCAAACCGTTAGACTACCACACCACTAACGATTAAGACGCCTTGGAATAGTCTATGTACGATTTCCCTCCACAATTAAAGTTTGTGTTGTGGAGGGAAATCGTACATAGACTATTCCAAGGCGTCTTAAGCGTTAGTGGTGTGGTAGTCTAACGGTTAAGACGTCTGCCTAGTAAGCATGGAGGTCCGGGTTCGATTCCCGGCCGCACCACAAATTTTAATTCAATGCTTCACATCTATCAATAATGTGATTTGCTTAGTATTTACGTAGTTCTGGGTATTAAGATCGCTGGTTGTAGTGTTTTTATTCTATTTACACATTATCTGATTCGGCAGAACCTGTCTGCGGTCTTCATACCTTAATGAAATGATTATGTACTACATGAATCTCTATCCCCATATTGAGAGCACACTTCAGCAATAAAACAAAAAGCCCTGCATAGGCTTGACACATAAAATGGAGTCAAAAAAAGGACCATAGGAGCGACAGTGCCGAAGTGTGAGAGGGAGTTACTGAGAGGACGCTTTGTAGCCACGTGACATAGAGCTACATTACACACGAAACAATACAAGTAACTTATATGGCGCATAAACGCTGCAAACTAAATTTAGTCATTTCTTCAGTGTGTGTGTGTGTGTGTGTTCGCGCAATCGCACTCATGATCGCCTGTGGCGTCTCGCTAGGCTATGCGGGTCTTGCCAACCCGTCTTAAAAGAAGAACTCATGATATTTTCCTTAATCAGTGCAAAGTACCTAATGCCTGTGATCTACATCTACATCTCAAATGTTCAAATGTTTGTAGCACTTATGGGACTTAACTACGGGGTTATCAGTCCCTAAGCTTATAAACTACTTATGAACTAGCTAAGACTAAGGACGGCACAAATATCCATGCCCGATGGGGGATTCGAACCCCCGACCGTTGTGGCCGTGCAGACCGTGACTGGAGCGCCTCAGTCCCCGCGGCCACCGCGGCCGGCCATCTACATCTACATGGGATACTCAGCAAATAACATTTAAGTGCCTGGCAGAGGGTTCATCAAACCACCATTATACTATTTATCTCCCATTCCATTTGCGATTAGCGCGCGGGAAGAAAGAACACCTAACCAGGTGTCTGTTTTGGGACCATTGCTGTTTCTTATTTATATAAATGATATGCCTTCGAGTATAACAGGTGATTGTAAAATATTTTTGTTTGCTGATGATACAAGCTTGGTAGTGACGGATGTTGCTCGTAATATTGACACAGTATCAAATAATGCAGTTCAAGAGATAAGTTCATGGCTAGTAGAAAACAAGTTGATGTTAAATCACAGTAAAACTCAGTTTTTACAGTTTCTAACACATAATTTGACGAAAGCTGACATTCTGATTACACATATTGGTCATGTGATAAGTGAGACTGTACAGTTCAAATTTCTAGGTGTTCATATAGACAGTAAGCTGTCATGGAGTGCCCATGTTCAGGATCTTGTTCCAGAACTAAATTCTGCTGTATTTACCATTAGAACAATATCTGAGATAAGTGATTTTTCAACACGAAAAGTAGTCTATTACGCTTACTTTCACTCACTTATGACGTACGGAGTAACTCGCCTGATGCAAAAAGGATATTTCTCGTTCAAAAACGGGCGGTTCGAGCAATATCTGGTTTAAGTTCGCGAACGTCATGTCGACCCCTTTTCAGTAGTCTGGGAATTTTGACTCTGTCGTCACAATACGTTTTTTCTTTGATGTCGTTTGTTGTTAATAATATCAGCATATTCCTACGAGTTAGTAGCTTTCACTCGGTGAATACTAGACAGAAGTCTAATCTACATTTGCATCACATCACATCACACTTGTGCAGAAAGGGGTACAGTATTCTGCGGCATCCATTTTCACTAAGCTGCCACAAGAACTAAAGAATCTTAGCACTAATCCACACGCTTTCAAATCTAAATTGAAGAGTTACCCCATGGCTCACTCCTTTTATTCTGTCGAGAAACTCCTAGAAAAGTTAAACAATTAAGCTAATTTATTTTTTCTTTATTGATTCTTTTCACTTTGTCTTTATTGTCGTGTGCGAAGGACTTCTTAAAATTTTTCTATTACCATTCTTGTGTAACAATTAATGTATTGACTTGTTCCATGACCATGGAGTCTCACTCCTCAATTGGGTCCTATGGAACAGAAGAAAAACCAATAAAATAAAAAGAATCTCTCCGTTCGAGGTCTGATTTCTCCTATTTTATTCTGATGATCATTTCTACCTATGTAAGTGGGAGTAAACAAAATATTTTCGTATTCGGAGGAGAATGTTGGCGATTGGAGTTTCGAAAGTAGCCCACGCCGCAGCGATAAGCGTCGTTGTTGTAATGATTACCATCCCAGATCCTTTATCATTTCCGTAACGCTGTCTCCCCTGTATCGTGACAATACGAAACGAGCTGCCCTTCTGTGGACTCTTTTGATGTCCTCCGCCAAACCCACCTGATAAGCATCCCACACTCGGCAGCAATACTCCAAAAAAGGTCGGACCAGTGTAGTGTATTGTGAGATTACCGCCTAATAGAAATACCGGTAATCAATAGCATTTGATAATTAAACAGTGTGAAGTTCACTGCAAACATTGACCATGCCAATGCACTAAATGTTACACAATTTTAATCTTATTAATTATGGTAGCAATGTATGTACACAGTTGGGTGACAACATTTATAGTTAGGCCATAGGCAGAAATTCTCCACGCTGAGATTTTCTGTGTGCTTGTAGCTGATGGAAGGCCAGCGAGCAGGCCGACGTTGGTGCCTTGTTCCAACTTAGGATTTTCCAGTTCGTTTCCGGTGAGGGGAGAGAGGGACAATGGCGAGTGCCAGGCACAGTGCAATGCACAAATATTGTAATACTACTGGCATTTGAAGTAATACGATGCAGTTAGGAACCTTTAAGGCCCTCATTACAAAATAGCCTGTTGATAAATAAACAATACATTAGCTGATATAGTCACATCTAACGTAATATGTTTAATTGACAATGAAAAGTAATAAATTACCAACGAAGACAAGACAGTTACACAACTAGCATGGCAATGTTTGTTTATAAAAATAATATATTAACTATTTCTCATTTTATTTTCAATTAATCTTGTGTATTTTATCTTAAAGTATTCAGTTAAATCACTTATCTGTGACATAAGAAATTGCACATGCTAAATAGTACAAAGTATGTTTATACCAATATAAAAACCTAAGAAGACAATTTATTTAATGTGTAGTGTAATTATTTTGATTTTAAGTAAAGTTTTAGAAATGTATTGGCTGAGCGCTGTACGTTGGCAAATCGGTTAGAACAGCTCACATGCGGAAGTTGATGACTTAGGGGAAAAAACCCCGGCAGTTGAGCTTTTGGCGCGCGCGCGCGCGAGAGCAGGAAGTGACGAGGTCGGGGGCACGTGGAGAACTGGCCGGGCGGCGTCGCTCTGTATCAGTCAGCATGTGGATCTCGAGGTGGTGATTTTAGATTTGTCTGTGGCACTCGCCACGTGTGGTTGCTCGTCGTAGATTGTACCAAGTTAAATCGAGTGCTAATGTGTGTGTGTGTGTGAATATTTAGCCGGTGCAACAAGGTGTGCATCGCATTGAATTAAAGTGACAGTGATTTGTTAATGTAACACGTGTCGTCGCATAGGCATGAACATAAACGGTGTTTGAGACAGCCACGTGGTGTGAAAACAATTCGCGACAAATATTCATTTTGTCTGGGGACTCACGAGCTATAACTTTATTTGGTAAATGTGTCGACGTACAGACGTATCAGCCACAGGGTTCTGAGATTGTGAAATAAACAACATAAAGTGAACTTTCACGTGTTTTCAAAAATAGTAGTTAGTACACCCTTTTCTCTCATGAACTTGATGTTATTATGAATTTGTTTTGTTAATCATATGCAGGGAAGGAAAGCTGCGAACGTGTGATATCATCCCCTAGAAAAGAGTCAATCAGTCGCAATCACAGTTCCAGTGTTTTTGCATGTTTAGGAATTTGGTTCGCAGCTGGTGGTTGTGAGTTATGAAAATTAATCTTTCCCTATTTTAAACTCTCACCCCGACCTTCACCCTCGCAGTATGCAGTCTATTTATTAGTTCTGTTACGTATTTTAAGGGTTCTGCAAATAAAACGGAGTCTCTGGTTCGCCTTTCCCACGACATTATCTACATATTCTTTCCAGTTTAGGTCTGTAGTAATAGTAATTCCTAGGTATTTTGTGGAGTTTACGGCCTTCACTTTTGATTGATTTATCTTGTAAACAAAATTTTACGGATTTCTATTCGTACTCATGTGGACGACTTCACACTTCTCATTATTTATAGTCAATTGTCAATTTTTACACCACATTGATACCTTATTCAGATCGTTCTGCAGTTGGTTTTGATATTCAGATGATTTTACTACACGGTAACTGACGGCGTCATCTGCAAACAAGCTAAGAGAGCTACTTAGATTTTCCCTAAATCGTTTATGTAAATAAGGAACAGCAGAGGACCAACAACATTACCCTGTGGAACGCCCGATATCACCTCTGTTTTAGTCGATGTGTTACCATCGATTACTACGAACTGTGTCCTCTCTGACAGGAAATCCCCCATCCAATCGCAAATTTGGGTCGATATACTATAACCACACAATTTGATTAAAAGTCTTTTGTGAGGAACGGTGTCAAAAGCCTTCTGAAAATCAAGAAATGCGGAATCGATTTGCGAAACCTTGTCGATAGCACCCATCACTTCGTGTGAATAAAAAGATATTTGTGTTTCGCAAGAACGATATTTTTTAAATCCCTGTTGACCTTGGGTCAATAGATCATTGTGTTCGATATAATTCATAATATTTGAATACAGGCTAAGTTCCAAAGCCCTGTTGCAAAATGACGTCAATGAAATAGGGCTGTAGTTTAGTGGTTTACTCCTATGGCCTTTCTTGAATATAGTTGTGACCTGTGCAACTTTCCAATGTTTTGGTACAGATCCTTCTTTGCGAGAGCGGTTGTATATGGTTGTTAAGTAAAGAGCTATCGCTTGAGCATAATCAGTTAGAAATCTAGTGGGTATTCAGTCCGGACCAGAAGACTTGTTCTTGTTAAATGATTTTAGTTGCTGCACTACTCAGATGATATCTACTTCTACGTAATTCATTACGGCCTCTGTTGCTTAATCTGCCTCATTTACAAATGTGTCGCGACATAATGTTCCATCCCAACTGTACATCGCCAGGCTAGCCCCTGTCAGTATGCAACACGCGTAACATAAGGCGTTGACCACAGTTATGTGTCTGTAAACCTATTGGAGCAAAGTGCTATGGTTATCAGTGACTAGACTTACAAACTACTGCAACTAATTTAAAGTAACCAAAGGACAACATACACGCCGATGCCACAGAGAGGACTCGAACCTCTGACGGCAAGCGACCGCGTGCTCCGCATCAAGGCGCCTTCGCCCAACGCCACCTCGAGACAAGGCCTCACAACAGGCCGTGCTTCGTCACTCTGACCAGGCCGCAGCCGCCAGCTTACTGGCTGGCCGCTACGAGGCAGTGGTCGTGCCCCAGCGGCCAGCCATTCAGCCATTCAGTCTCGTCAGTAGGGCAACCGGATATAGACGGGCATGCGGATCCACCATCTTTGTTCCTTCGCGTCGACGGGAGCATGGACAGCATGGTGACTGTGCAACTGTGATTTGTGCTAATTGTTAAGAAAATGGTTTTGTTTTTCCGTGGACCTTCAAAGCCGTAAAGTCTGTATATTTCAAAACATCAAAATTTGATCAAAAGATATTTCTTTTCATATTTGGAAGTATCAATATTTGAACGAAACTTATTTCTTTTTATATTTAAAAGAAATAGACACCAGTAAGGATTTGAAAACTATGCGAAGAAGTGGATTAAATCATTTCTAATTAGCCACGATTTCAGCACACTGTAAACGACAGGTTTCAACACTTATTTTTTAGCGAAGGATCTGACGCAATAACTTCTGTTACCGGCTTTTATTTATACATATGTTGGCGATAACAAACAGTAATAACATATAGACTAAAACAATATTAATTACTTTTAAAGGTGCATACTGCTTTTATTTACTATAATGGCTCATTTAAACCATGTTCGAAACTACTGCGATGTTAAAATGCACGAAATTCTGTGAGCCCCACGTCGTAGCTATGTTGTACTTTACTGGTAAAGTTTTAATGAAATTCCAGCTCCAGTTGCATTTATTGGTGCTTT
Source organism: Locusta migratoria (assembly GCA_026315105.1). NCBI lineage: Eukaryota > Metazoa > Arthropoda > Insecta > Orthoptera > Acrididae > Locusta > Locusta migratoria. The sequence continues at coordinate 105,929,767 of CM048745.1, read as the reverse complement.
ATTTAAGCCCGCACTACCGGTTTCGGCCTCTATGTTAGGCCATTTTCAAGTGTGACAGACTTCAAGTTGCTTTCTCTATGGCATAACGTCTGTCACACTTGAAAATGGCCTAACATAGACGCCGAAACCGGTAGTGTGGGCTTAAAAAAAGCACCAATAAGTGCAACTGGAGCTGGACTTTCATTAAAATTTGAACCACAGTTGCGGCAACAGCAAGCATCCAGTGATGGAGAAACTGGTAAAGTGACTTGGCTCCAAATTGAACCCTTCTTATTCGCCTATTAGAGGCAATCGGTTTTCAATGATTTAAATTAGGTGCTTTTTGCCTTAAGTCTAAAACCTCTTAAACATGTGCGTTATTTCCTATTAACTTATTAAAAGAGCCAATTTTTAATTTTATTTTCAAGACAGACAATTTGGAAAAAAAATAGAGCGAATGGTTGGAAACTATTCAATTTGACAACAATAACAACTATTTCCAGTGATCCATTCCTGTCCTATACGTAATTTTTGTTATCGTGTCCTAGTTTATCATGGTTATGTAATTTCATAGCTTGTGCATTGAAAATGATTTTATATGAATTTTGAAAAATATTTCGTAAAAAAGCGCTGACCTGGGATTGTATTCTGATTAAATTGATCACATCACATTCGAAAACTTAGAGTTATCGCATAGCTATGGATGTGCATCTGGCATCCAATAAAACGGAGTTGACCAATGCGAAATAATTGCTCCCGATACACACCCAGGTGGGCAAATTCCAAAATAATATATTTAACGATTTTTCTAATTGTATTAAAATAATTTATTATGACCAGATTAATTTTCAAATCTATATTTACTCGTTAATATATGTATTGGAAATGAAACAAGCAATACTTCAAAGCAATAACAGCAAAGAACACCGCCTTTGAGAAGTTCACGCTGTCGCCGCTTGGAACAAAAATGGCGGCGGAAGCTGCTGCTACGGTAGAAGTTGATGCGGATGCCCGTCTATATCCATGTGCCCTACTGGTCAGTGTGATGTAGCATGGGCTGTTGTGAGGTCTTGTCTCCAGGTGGCGTTGCTTGGCCACACTCAGCAACGTTTTCGCAGTTGAAAGATGCCCTACTGCGCATGCGTCAGCTACGGCCACTGGTCAAACGAAAGCGTTGTTTGAAAGGTGTCTATGAAAATTATGCTTGCCCATTTCAATAAACGATCTTAGTAACAGTACTCCTACTTAGATGATCACAAATTTGGGTGATATTTATAAAACAGATTATTAGCTAGTGGCCCTGTTGCTCTGCTGTAAAACTTTCATAATCTTTCAGATATTATACCGGTATGGCCATGTAAAGTAGTCGTTGGATGGGCCACTATTGTGACCGAAGACTTGACTGGTCGGGAGCGGCTAGCGACAACCGACCGATCAAGCGTCGCCGCTAACGAGAAACACTCCACGAAACCACAGAGACGACAATAACAACAACTAATCGAAAAAAAAAAAAACAAAGATCCAAACGAAAGCCAAATCGGAACCGTGTCAGAGCAGAGTACGAAGCCAGATAACCAATGAATAGCGAAAGTAAACGGAGCGCAGTCAACACAAGACTGAGGAGCGAGCTGTGGCTCCGGCCCTATATAGTGCGGCGCGGTAGGCGTGCCACGGCGTGCAGCGCTCTCGTGGCGATGTCAGCGCTAGTAGGTTGTGCGCCGCCTAACGGCTGCTGTCATAGTCCATGTGGTCTGGCGGGCTCTCAAACATGTCGTTCCGGGATACCAGAGCCACGGTAATGGTGTTGTTCCCAGCAGCAGCAGCCTGGGGTCATCTTAATCATTTCCCGTTCCGGTTTTGATTTCGGCTGTGTAGACATCCCGCTTCTCGATACTGGCATGTGTGACGCGTGATGGGTGCCCTACGAACATTGCACGCTCAGCAGACTACTGTCGTCCTTCGGTGACTGTAGCCCATTAGATAAAATTCTGTCAAACTCAATACACTGAAATTAATTGAAACAAAAGGGATTTCTGTTACCGATCACTTTGTTTATTGCACCCACATAGCGTTTCAAGGGTTTAAATCCCCCTCATCAGGTGCTGTGTACATGTTTGCTAAGTTGACCTGTTGCACTGTCTACAAGAGAAAAGTAGTTTTGTATTTTCTCTTGTAGACCTACATGTACACAGAATAATAATTACTATTCTACCTGATGATGGGGGTTTAAACCCTTGAAACGCGATGTGTGTACAAAAAAAATCAATTTCAAACAACAGTCACGGTAAAGCCTAAACCAAAATGTTTTCAGACATATTTGTGCATCAAATGACCTCGACAAAATCATAATTTGTTTTGTTTTATTTTCTCTAACATTTTATATGAACAATATTCTTTCTTTTGTTGCAGGTGAGTCCATTCTACAGGAGACTGCTTTGTGAGTAAAAATGTCTTGTTATTAGACCTGTAATTCTTAAATTTTAGCCAGAATACCGTTCTTTCCGGCATTTAAGTGAATAGGACTATTGCTGGTAGACAAATTAGTGCAGATTTCAAGCTGTTATCAATCTATGCTGTTTCACCACGTAGCATAAACTAGGAACAGTATTTTCATCCGTTTCAGTAGAAAAGTCTTTTCCTGTGCTGATTACGTATTTATAAGTTCATATTTTTTATGTACAATGCAGACAATGCAACGACATTGTCCAGTAAACGCAAGGTTCCACGTTCCCATGCAGCACACAGTTTTCGTGTGCCATTACAACCCACTCCCATGAACCACAGACATTGCCGACGTGGGGTGGCTTGCGTGCCTCAACGATACAGATAGCCGTACCGTAGGTGCAACCACGGCGGAGGGGTATCTGTGGAGAGGCCAGACAAACGTGTGGTTCCTGAAGAGGGGCAGCAGCCTTTTCAGTAGTTACAGGGGCAACAGTCTGGATGATTGACTGAGCTGGCCTTGTAACATCAGCTAATGTGGCTTTGCCACACAGTTACTGCGAACGGCTGAAAGCAAGGTGAAACTACAGCCGTTACTTTTCCCCAGGACATGCAGATCTACTGTATGAAAATATGATGATGGCATCCTCTCGAGTAAAATATTCCGGAGGTAAAATAGTCCCCCATTCGGATCTCCGCGGCGGAGACTACTCAGGAGGATGTGATCATCAGGAAAGACAATACTGGCATTCTACGGGTCGGAGCGTGGAATGTTACGTAATCGGGTAGGGAATCTAGAAAATTTAAAAAGAGAAATGGATAGTTTGAAGTTAGATATAGTGGGGATTAGTGAAGTTCAGTGGAAAGAGGAACAGGATTTCTGGTCAGGTGAGTACAGGATTACAAATACAAAATCAGTTGGGGGTAATATAGGAATAGGTCTGATAATGAATAAGAAAATAGGAATTCGGGTAAACTACTATGAACAACACAGTGATCGCATTATCGTAGTCAAGATAGATACGAAGCCAACACCGACGACAGTAGTACAGGTTTATATGCCAACTAGCTCTGAGATCGAAGAAATATATGAGGAGCTAAAGGAAATTATTCAGACACTTAAGGAAGAGGAAAAGTTAATTGTTATGGGAGACTGGAATTCGGTAAAAGAACAAGGAAGGGAAGGGAAGATAGTAGGTGAATATGGTCTGGGCAAAAGGAATGAAAGAGGAATCCGACTGGTAGAATTTTGCACGGAACATAATTTAGTGATAACAAACCATGACTCACGAAAGAAGGCTGTATACGTGAAAGAGACCAGGAGACCCCGGAAATACCAGATAGATTTTATTATGGTAAGAAATAGATTTCTGAACCAGGTTTTAAACTGAAAGTCATACCCATGGGCAGATATAAACTCTGACCATAACTTATTGGTCCGGAATTGTAGGTTGAAACTGAAAAAACTACAGAAAGGTAGGAAAATAAGGAAATCGGAGCGGGATAAACTGAAGGAATCTGACGTTCTTGAGAATTTCAGAGGGAGTTTTAGGCAGCAATTGCCAGAAACAGGGGAAAATTGAACTGCAGAGGAGGAATGGGTAGCTATGGACTATCTCTGATATACCAGAGCAGACAGTTAGCAGTCCACTACTTTCCCTCCAACTAGCAACATGTTATACTGTGAGGAATGTTCATCTGTTGATTATGCGCATATGCGGCAAATATTTTACGCTTAAGGTTGCCTTAGGGCAGATATGTTTTAGAATTCAAGATAAGCCAGTCTAGGATGGACACACTTTGTTATATTGACATGGATCGTATTTAAGGTTTTAGTGTTTTCGTTTGAATTTACGTTTTCCTTGGTTTTCTTCTTTTTAGAACTTGAGAATGGGCTAATGTAGGTCCGAAGCATGTCGTTCGGACATTTTTACATTGTGACAACTGGAGCAGAAACTTTAGTGCAATAGTTTATACAGTTGTGACATGGTATCCAAACAAACGTTATCATGTGTGTTACTAGAGAAACAGTATCTCTCAGAAGCGGCCGTTTGAGAGCAATCATATAAATGTGAATGGCACATTACGAAGGAGCCATGGGGAGTAAAATAAATTATTGGAGACGCGATGATGGGGAAACGACCGTCGAGTAATAAAGCATGTGTTTATGACGACCGAAGAGATGTTGGACTCACACATTCTGAAGTGGGCTCTTCGTCAAACCACAGGACAACAAAACGTTAGTTCTTCATCTCGCATAATGAGATAAGCTCTCCATGCGACATAAAGAGTTAATGGATCCATTGAAGTAGGTAATAACAGAGAGCGAGGGGGAGGGGGGGAAGGGGGATGACGTGTCCTGCGGTCGGGGGTTCGAATCCCCCCCTCGGGCATGGATATTTGTGCCGTCCTAGTTCGGAAGTAGTTCATAAGTAGTTTGTAAGTTTAGGGACTGATGACCCCGTAGTTAAGTAAGTCCCATATACTGTATTAATGAAAAAAAAAATTAAAAAAAAAAAAAAAAAATATGACGTGTTCTCGGGATGTAAATGGGAGATATAGGAGCACCGCACTAAAAATTAGTCGCCCAGCAGACATGATGGTAATAAACTCTAACAGCATCCCTCTCTCTGACAGTGGTCTCGATTTCGAAGAGAATGAAGTTTAGTCTTGAATGTCATATTCAGCTGAAGGTACTTACTGGTACCAGTTTCTCGTAGAGCTACGACATTGCGGGGACATCGATGGCTACGTTCCAATTAGATCCACACATTCCCTGTGGCATTAAAAGTGGGTAATTCGTTGAGCACGGCCACCTGCCTGAATATTCCTCAGACCTGAAAGGTAACCGTGCAGTTCTACAGGGTGTTACAAAAGAGGTGCGGCCAAACTTTCAGGAAACATTCCTCACACACATAGGAAGAAAATATGTTATGTGGGCATGTGTCGGGAATCGCTTACTTTCTATGTTAGAGCTCATTTTAGTATTTCTCTTTAAATGTAAATTGAAATAATTCGTGCAGGCAGTTGTCAAAATACCCAATTGTTTCGTTTGTATGTACTGTACTTCCTCTATTCACCGCCAGTTGGCCCAATTGAAGGAAGGTAATGTTGACTTAAGTGCGTGTTGAAATGTTCTTCCCCCTACGCTCACTGGAGCACGTTATCATGATTTCATACGGGATACTCTACCCGTGCTGCTAGAACATGCGCCTTTACAAGTACGACACAACATGTGGTTCATGCACGATGGAACTCCTACACCTTTCAGTCGACGTGTTCGTACGCTTCTCAACAACAGATTCGGTTACCGATGGATTGGTAGAGGCGGACCAATTCCATGGCCTCCACGCTCTCCTGACCTCAACCCTCTTGACTTTCATTTATGGGGGCATTTGAAAGCTCTTGTCTACGCAGCCCCGGTACCAAACGTAGAGACTCTTCGTGCTCGTATTGTGGACGGCTGTGATAGAATACGCCATTCTCCAGGGCTGCATCAGCGTATCAGGGATTCCATGCGACGGAGGGTGGATGCATGTATCCTCGCTAACGGAGGACATTTTGAGCATTTCCTGTAACAAAGTATTTGAAGTCACACTGGTACGTTCTGTTGCTGTGTGTTTCCATTTCATGATTAATGTGATTTGAAGAGAAGTAATAAAATGAACTCTAACATGGAAATTAAGCGTTTCCGGACAAATGTCCACATAACATATTTTCTTTCTTTGTGTGTGAGGAATATGTCCTGAAAGTTTGGCCGCACCTTTTTGTAACACCCTGTATAAATAGTATAAATATCGGTCTTCTCGACTAAGAATACGTGACAATCCAGAGCGTGCACTTCGTAAGGACTTACTAGGTCGCCAAGAAACAGACATGTAGTATTAGTTATAGAAGCGCTGTAGTACATACTAGTATTGCCTGTGGTTTTGTGATTACGAATTAGCGAAACTCATTTTAAGTCTAATTGGAATTTATTGGTAAGCAGATTCCTAGAAATGTGTTTTATTTGAACGCTATGAGAAAAGAAGCAAGGAAGAGGTGAGAGGAAACATGGGTAATGAAGAAGTGTCATCTATTCAGAATGAATTAAAAATTAGGAACTCTGGTAGCAACAGCAGATAACCACAAAGCTATTCCTTCAGGATAATACGCGAAATAGCTATGACACGAAATGACGTTTTTCCATTGCAGCGGAACTTTTATTTCTGCTGTTGACAACACGGTCGACCTTGTAGTTGCATCCTTTCTACTGCTAGGTAGCTCTCCTGCTACCCCTTTAGATATGAAAACATTCACTTTCTTTAACCTATCTTAACGGCTCCTTACATCGTCCTAGTCCGTTTCGAATTATATATGTTTCATTGGTATGTTTTTATAATTGTTGTTAACAATCGGCAGTTCATTTTTCGTGTTCGCATAGTTATATGACGAGTTTTTCAATTCTGAGTGTGAAATCACGATTTTGGGGCGTTGGGTACTCGATTTCTATTTGTGCTAGGCTAGTAGGGTAGAAAGATTTTGATTTCGCCAGGACCAGCGCTAGTTTGAATGGCCACTAGAAAATCTACCTTACTGCAGCTATGTTACAGCATATACAGGGTGAGTCACAAATGAGGAAAAGTATTTCGTGCAGATTGTCACAGACTGAGCTATAAACATAAATTCGTTTTCCGCATGTTCCTATGTCAATAAATGACAGTGCAATTGAATGGTAAAAATCTGGAATTATGAAGTGGACTTTCGGATGTTACTGTCCGCCGACATTGGCCACGGGGACAGATCGGCAACAGGGCACAACATGCGAGTGTTGCAGGTAGTCTAGCCGCTCACGAGAAGGCGAGGCATGCGGCATCAAGCGACGGTCTGCGTGACACCGCGAGCAATGACAGCGGTCACGTCTATCTCGTACCGTTTTCACTGACCAGTGTTATGCATCGTGGCTACTTGACATAGGGAAAGGAACTTGTGCCCTGTTGCCGATCTGTCTCCTAGGGCAATGTCGGCGCAAAGTAACTCCCAAACGTACACTTCATATTTCCAGATATTTAACGTTCAATTCCATTGTCATTTATTTACATAGGAACATGAAGAAAACAAATTTATGTTTGTAGGTCAGTGTGTACCTGTTTGCACGAAATATTTTTCCTCGTTTATTACTCAACCTGTATACATAATTTGATCGACTGACCAGAATTTCAGCCCAGAAAATTATGCGAATCAATTAATTCTTATCTCAATTTCAACCGAATTGACAATGTTCTACTAATGAAAACGATTTTATGTGCACTTTTTGGGTTTCATTCTTATTTACGTGCAAAAAGCTGATTTGCATGGAGCTTTTTAAGCTGTCACTTCAAACCTTCCTACGAATTGCTTCAAACTTTGCGTAAAGCTAGATAAATGGATAGAGTCAAAATTATTTTCAATCTTTTGTAATGAAAGTTCCGGATTGCTGCTTATATTTTTCTTCAATAGCGCTACAGCTGTTTCAACATTTTGTCATTATCAAGCGCCTGCTTATATAAGAATTACATTAATTAATTACAAATCAAATAATACGAAAATATACATAATTTTTTTTAAATTTTCCTTATAACTTACGTCTACGATGTTTGGACGTCATATGCTGACATCTGGCGTAACTTGTATAAACTTTGTGACACGCAGAACCATGGCGTTGTAGGAGAATCAGTGGTTGGATATGGTGGACAATAAACTACGCCCATGGCGTACGTCCTTCCGCCCTAGACGAGTTGATGAAGTCGCGCTCATTCGTCTCCGAATAGGACATTGCCCGCTGACATACGGTTTTTTTCTATGCAGTGAAGAACCGCCGGAGTGTGGCAGATGTAGGACACAATTATCAATACGATCTATTTTAACAGAATACATTTTATTTGCTGGTACCAGGGCAAATTTGGGTCTCTCACAGGACCTGAAGACTATTTTAGCTAACGATGAGGCGTCTGTGGATCGTGTTCTCCGGTTTTGTACTATGTCTGGACTTCTTCCCAAAATACTGGGTGTGCAATTTTAATGTGTGTTAGAGTGGCTCGGTCACCATTTATTTTTAAGTAGTCGCCGGGCCACATATATGTCAATGTTTTATCCTCAGTTTTAGTCCTTTTACAATTTGATTTAAACTATCCCTACAGCTGTAGGTGTGCTTTTTTATTTCGCAAGTCCATCCGACGTGCGTCATTTTTCTTCCATCCGTTCACGTTTGAGCACGGGCGCTGATGACCTCGATGTTAAGCGCCCTATATCACCAATCAATCAATCAATTGTATAAACTGTATGGAAATATTTACGTATTTAGTAGTTGGATACGGTTTTTAGCTGTCAGGTTTTAAGCAAATTTTTACGCTAAAACGTTAAATTAAAGAAAACTTTCATATTTTGCGTGATTAAGATGTTTATATACAAATAGTAATCGACTCAGTTATTAGAGACTTTTTAACGTTCACATTGGTTTATTTCGTTTTTCATCTACCTCTGGTCATTTACCTTATCTTTGCTTCTCAGCCTTTTTCATCGATAAAGTCAATAAAATTAACAAGATAATTTTTATGTTTGAAATCAGTGTGTTCATTAAGTATTTCGTTCGGATAATTTTTAGTGTGAATACATATTTCAAATTCCTCCAAAATATTTATTTCTATTCCCTTTGGCATTTTATGCAATATCGTAAGAGCGTTTTCGATGTTAAGTGCTGAATGGTTTTCGTTTCTGAGATATAAATAAAAACTAGATTGGTTGTTTTCTCTTATTCTTACGTGTTCACGATATCTTGTGAGGAAATTACGTCCGGTCTGACCAATGTAAAAGCTGTTACAGTTGTCACATATGTTTTTAAAAATACCTGGTACTAAGTATGGGGAGTTTCTGATGGATGTGAAGTGTAACTTGGTTCTTAGATTGTTATTAGTGCGAAAGGCACATTTAATTCTGGTGTTTTTGAAAAGTTCGTTAATTTTGTTGGATATTTTAGCGAAGTATGTGGTGGGTATGTATTTAAATATGCTTAAAGTCAAGTTTAATTTGGCCCCTGCTGAGAATCGTCAGACTTTTGAGTAATTTCAGTATAATACTCTTAAATAAGGCGTTATTTTCACAACTTCTGTCGAGTACGAACAGCTACTCAACAATGTTACAATAAATATTCGGAAACAGAATGTAATATACTCATATCATAGCACTAAAAAAGAAGGCTACTATGTTCTCAACAGACATGTAAACAGCGGAAAACTGCCTTCTAGAACTATAAGACAGTTTGAAAAACATTTAAATAAAAAATATGTACAGGGTGTCTCACCTAACACTTTCACCGCAAATATTGTGGAAACGGAAAGTGCGATTGATGTGCGGTTTTCACAGAATGGATTGGTAGTCTAGGACTTGTATTTTTAGCCAAAAAACAGATTGTAATATTATTTAGGAAGTGTATTTTTATGCAAACATACAGTTTTTTTAAATGGATCAATGGTTGTTTCTATCATGCACTGGAAATTTTGACTCCAGTTGTGTACAAAGAATTTTGTATGACATTTTTATCACGTTTAGTTTGGCAGCTACGACCTTTCAAAATTTCGGAGGCGGAGGCTGCGATAGCGTAGCTGACTGAAAGAGTGGCTAGCCCTTGGGGCACGGCCCACTGTCTCATGACCACCAGCCAGTTAGCTACGCTGTCGTAGCCTCCGCCCACAAAACTCTGAATGGTTGTAGCTGCCAAACTAAACGTGATGAAAATGTCATTCAAAATTCTTTGTACACAGCTGGTGTCAAAAATTCCAGTGCATGATAGAAACAACCATTTTCCCATTAAAAAAATTGTATGTTTGCATAAGAAATACTCTTTTTAAGCAATATTGCAATCTGTTTGTTGACTAAAAATACGAGCCCCTGACTACCAATACATTCTGTGAAAACCGCACATCAATCGAGCTTTCCGTTTCCTCAATATTTGTGGTGAAAGTGTTAGGTTAGTCACCCTGTATATACTACTCACAACAATGAGAAGAACAATTGAGATTTCATTCACAATTTGTCTATGGTAAATAATTTCGTTCAGATACTGGTACAGTTGTAATTTGTGTGTGATACAGTATCATATTTTGCTGTCACTTCAGGTTTACAAGGCGTTTACTTAGAGCGAGGCATCATCATGGGTCTACCAAAATAGCGGTAAAGTCATTTTCATTGCCCTCTAATATGGTGTGTGATCATCTGGGACTGCCAGTACAGTTGCTCACCCGCGTGTCACAGTTAGTATGTTATCAATCGGCTCTTGAGGGATATTTGGACGTTCTTCCACGAGTGCAATATTTATCGCTGCCAACTGCATCCCAAACATGCAATCGGGTATAAGTACGGTGAACAAACTGTGCACTCCATTCTTTCAATTCCCTTAGCTCCCATCTCTTACGACTCCAGCACAGGGCACAACAAAAGATCGAAGAATCTCGTCTCTATACCTCTCAGCAGTCAAAGCGCCATTCTAAACAGCAAAGAGGTTCTAAGTCCGCCAACACTGATTCCTGCCCACCACATTCGTCCACCACCATGATATGGTGATGTTTCCTGCACATAAGCAAGATTTTAATACAAATAAACAATCCCTGAGACGGATGATATTGGGATGATTTGGAATTTGTTACCGGATTTCGTCTTCGGAAAGCCACTTTGGAAACGCTGCATGAAAACCTCCACCGCCATCAGAAGAGTCCAACGTATATTTACGTATTTTGTAAGTTATCTGTCGTAATAGAAAACAGAATACATTATTTATGTCTGTAAACGTATTAATTCAGTATTTACGTATGCTTGTTGCGCCTAGTGTAAGGCCTAAAATTAGATTTCTTCCTCCGATCTACAGGAACAGTGCACTTTCGCCTATGTGCAAGATACTGCTTGCACTAAGGTGCTACGCACTTGGCAGTATGTTATCGTACCATGCCTTATGCACTTTTGCTGTCCTTTTGCTGGTCTAGCTTACAAACTACTTAAACCTTGGTAAACTAACCTAAGGATAAACACACACACCCATGCCCCAGGGAGGACTCGAACCTCCACGGCGAGCAACCGCGCGCTCCGCAGTGAGACGCTTTAGACCGCTCGGCTACTCCACCGCGGCCCTACATGTTCCATGGACAGCATTGAATTCGTTTGCCACAATGTCGCTTCCTTTTCCTTCCATGTCGTAGCGACTGTTTCCTTACATTTCCATGTGTTACATTTCTCTGTTAAGGACACGAGACACTCGCAATAACTTATTGTAAAATTCGAGCTCCTGTCACGTTTGTTTGCCATAGCGCCAAATAACAACGTTAAAAGCATCTTCTCGTTTACTAACGAGAAGGTTAACGAGAGATGGACGAACCGGTCCTAAAGCAAACAAAGTATGATGTTCAGTTAGAACTGAGAACAAACGAGTTAGTCAGAAAATAAGTCGCAAACTGAAGTAGACACGCCATACAGTTAAAACCGTCTAGATACAAGGCCTCACAACAAGTCCATGTCACGTCGCTCCGATTGTCTGCCATCGCTAGCTGATTGGCTGGCCGCTGGGGCACAGCCCACTGCCTCATAGCGCCATCCAGTGAGCTTGCGATGGCGGCCTACGGTGTGACGTGACACGGACTTGTTGTGCGGCCTTGTATCTAGACGTGGTTTAAAGAAGCAAATATTGTTACAGCACAAGAACGTCACTTACAGGATGCAAACGCTGCTACAAAAATTCCAAACTTCAGGCTTTAAAAGCCTTCTCGAATGATGAGATGAGTGTTTTAATTTACAGATGATCAGCTGAAAGTTGTTGTTGTTGTGGTCTTCAGTCCGCAGACTGGTTTGATGCAGCTCTCCATCCTGTCCTGTGCAAGTCTCTTCATCTGAGAATACGTTAGGCAACCCACATCCTTTTCAATCTGCTTACTGTATTCCCCCCGCGGTCTCCCTCTACGATTTCTACCCAACACGCTTCCTTCTAATGCTAAGTTGACAATTCCTTGATGTCTCAGGATGTGTCCCACCAACCTATCCCTTCTCTTAGTCAGAATTAGCCAGAAACTCCTTTTCTCTCCGATTTGGTTAAGCACCTCCTCATTAGTTACGTGATCTACCCATCTAATTTTCGTCATTCGTCTGTAGCACCACATTTCAAAAGCTTCCATAATCTGTTTGTCTGAACTCCTTATCGTCCACGTTTCACACCCATACAATACTACACTCCAGATAAATGCTTTCAGAAAGGATTTCCTAGCATTTAAATTAATATTGGATGATAACAAGTTTCGCCTCTTTAGAAACTTTTTTTCTTCCCATAGCCATTCTCCATTTTATATCGTCTCTACTTCGGACATCAGAAGTTATCTTGCTACCCAAATAACATAATTCGTCTACTACTTTTATTGTCTCATTACCTAATCTAATTCCTTCAGCATCGCCTGATTTTCTGACATTGTATTGCATTACCTTCGTTTTACTCTTGTTAATGTTCATCTAATATCTTCCTCTCAAGACACTGTCCATTCCATTCAGTTGTTCTTCCAGATCCTTTGCAGTCTCTGGAAAAATTACTATGTCACTGGCAAACCGCAAACTTTTTATTTCTTCTCCCTGAACGTTAGTTTCCTCTCCAAATTTCTCCTTCCATTTCTTCACTTCTTGCTCAATGTACAGATTGAACAACATTGGGGAAAGTTTACAATCCTGTCTTACTCCCTTCCCAACCTCTGCGTCCCTTTCTTGCCCTCCGACTTTAAGAACAGCTGTCTGGTTTTTGTATAGGTTGAATATAACTCTTCGCCCCTTATATTTTACCCCTTTTACCTTCAGAATTTGGAAGAGTGTATTCCAGTCGACATTATCAAAAGCTTTCTCCAAATCGACAAACGCTAAAAACGTAGATTTTCCTTTCCTTAGCCTATCTTCTAAGATAAGTCGTAATGTGAGTATTGGCTCCGTGTTCCTACATTTCTTTTAAATCCAAACTGATCTTCCCCGAGGTCGGATTCCACATGATTTCCATTCGTTTGTAAATAATTCGTCTCAGCTGAAAAGTAAAGCAATTTTCAGGCTTGTAAACGCAGCACTGACGGTTACTATGTCCATCTTATGCTGGAGCTTCAACCGTATATATAGCAATGAATAATAACACCGTCAGCTGTATTTTCATTTCGTTATTTACTGGCGAACAGTTTCGGTGGACCACGCCATCATCATCAGGCCCTTAAAATAGGGTAAACTGTATTTTGCCGCATTAAAGAGCAACAAAATGACTGGTGTCGCACAATCGTGCTCCGAGAACTCAATTGGGGATCGCTGGAGGAAAGACGACGTTCTTTTCGTGAATTTTTGTTGAGGAAATTTGGAGGGCCGGAATTTGAAGTTGACTGTAGTACGATCTTGCTGCCGCCTACTTAAATTTTACGTAGTGATCACAAAGATAAGATATGAGAAATTACGTCTCGTACAGAGGCATATAGGCAATCTTTTCTTCCTCTTTCTATTTGGGAGTGGGATAGGCAAGGAAATGCCTAGTAGTGGTATAGTGTACTCTTCGCCACGCACCTTACGGTGGATTGCGGAGTATGTATGTAGATGAACATAACAGTAAGGAGGACCAACGGGGATTTGTTTTTTAATGCAGCAAAATACAGTTTGCCCTGTTTGAAGGGTTTGCTGATGATAGTGTGGTCCATCGACACTGGTTGCCAGTAAATAACGAAATGAAAATACAGCTGTCATTGTTGCTATTCATTGTCTTCATTGTAGTACCTCAGTTTAAAAAAATAATAATCATTCTATATTAGTTAATTGATACATAATAACCTAACACCTTAGAATTAAATTGGGTTGTAATATTTTACATTTAATTACAATTACAATGTTTGTTAATTTTATAACCCACTAGCCATACTAATACTAGAGCCTACTGATAAAATTGGAAAACCAATAACTGACTGCAGCGTTACAAGTGTGCCATTTGGGTTACAAACGTACTAATATCTATCTTCTATATCTGTAAATGTGAATGTCAGTTCGGTGTACGTTCTTCACGTCTGAACCACAAGACATAAAGAGCTAAAAATTTGTACTGTTACTAATGTCTACCCGGGGAAGGCTTTAGGCACGGTTTTATGGCGATAGGATATATATATATATATATATATATATATATATATATATATATATATATATATATATATATATATATATCCTATCGCCATAAAACCGTGCCTAAAGCCTTCCCCGGGTAGACATTAGTAACAGTACAAATTTTTAGCTCTTTATGTCTTGTGGTTCAGACGTGAAGAACGTCTGTTCGCTGTACGCTTATCAAGTCCGAACGACAAGACGCAGAGACTTGAGTATTTTTACAGTTACTAATTTATATCTGAGGAAGGTTTTAGGCATGGTTTTATAGCGATCTGATAGATATTTCGTAATTTGAAGAACATAATGCGAAATGCGGAAAAATAATTACTCTTTGAAAATTATATTTACTCTTTGAAAATGGTTTTATTGGTTGTATTGTTGCTTCAGGGTTGATAATGATAAAAGGGTGGAGCATATTGGGATGGAAAGTTATCGATGTATATATAATGCTACGACTCTGTATGTTAATATTTCGCTCTGCTGCGAAAACTACAGGACGCAAACGAATGGTCTGTGTGTAATTGTGTCCGAAGTATCCTGTTGTACACCGTAGTAGTTCCAAGCCTATAGCTATAAGGGGGTGAAAGATATAGTAGTTGAAAGTCATCAAATTATCAAAAAATTCGGACTGAAGGCCAGCGATGACGTTTGCGACTCTATAGCAAGGAGGTTACATACAGCGAAACGTGATGTCACAGACCATATCTTTGGTCTATGCGTGCTACAATGTCTTCAGCTCTTTCTCTGTAAGAAAATATAAGAATACATAAATACAGCAGTAAAAAAGAAATTTCTTTAAATACACCTCTTATTATTGTTGAATTTCCTTTAATCCTTCAGATATGCCATTTCCGTTCAAAAGACTTCAGTTTCCAGTTCGCCTGGCTTTTGTCATGACAATTAACAAGCTCAAGGACAATCATGAAACATCGCAAGAATCCATTTACAGCCCTCATGCTTTTCACATGGTCAATTATACGTCGCTTGCTAAAAGATGCGCAACCCAAAAAGTCACTACATGCACGCTTCAAACAATACTACAAATAACGTTGTTTACTCGAATGCCCTAAAATGAAATTAAAAAGAATTTGGGCATTACTCTCACCATACGTGTTGAGATAATGCAACACAGGCTATAAGGAATAATGTATGTATTATTTATAGTAAATCATTAAGCACTTCACAAATGTTATTTTTTTATACGAATGTTGATTAAAAATGTTTGTTTCTGCAAAGGTATTGTATTCCATTTCATCCTTCAAAACCAGTCTCATAGCATACTACACAAAGATAGATAAACTATCATAATCAACCAACAAGCGAGCGGAGCCGCGGGTTTAAGCAAAATGTTACACTTTCTGCGGAGCTATGAACATAGTTTATTGTATCATTTTCCAAAGAGTTACAGTACAAAGATATAATTTTTAAATGGAACAATAGTTTTTTTCGTGCATTGGATTCCTTGAAACCAGCTGCGTCCAAATCAATTTAAACTACATTCCTATCACTGTTAGTTTGGGAGCTACAACCCTTCAAAGTTTCACGGGCAGATACCACACGCTGTACATAATACATGGCTATGTGGTGGGGTTGGGGCGCCATGGTACTCATTCATGGCCCGCAAGGTCGCCCAATTTAACACCAGTAGATTTCTTTTTGTGGGGATATCTAAAGGACCGTGTTTATGTCACTGAGCCCGCATCCCCAGATGTTCTAAAACGGCGCATCGAGGACGCATGTCCCTCCGTCCACCGGCGAAGTTGCATCTCGTCCGCAGATCCTTTCGACGGCGCATTGCATTATGCATTGAGGAACATTGACAAACATTTGAACATCTCACGTAAATCATCTTCCCACCGCCATAACATCCATCACCCACCACACAGCCATGTATTATGTACAGCGTGTGGTATCTGCCCCTGAAACTTTGAAGGGTTGTAGCTCCCAAACTAACAGTGATAGGAATGTAGTTTAAATTGATTTGGACGCAGCTGGTTTCAACGATTCCAATGCAGGATAGGAAAAAAACTATTATTCTGTTTAAAAAATTATATCTTTGTGCTGTAACTCTTTGGAAAATGATACAATAAACTATGATCATAGCTCCGCAGAAAGTGTAACATTTCTTGTGTTGACCTCCCACATTAAAATTTCCCGTCACCTATTATTTTATAAGTTACAGAGGCAAACACACTTAGTGAAACACAGGGTGTCTCACCTAACGTTGCCACCTCAAATATCTCTGGAACGACAAAAGATATTAAAAAACGGCTTTCACCAGCATGAGCGTACGGCAGGTGCCTAAGAAACTAAATACTATGCGAAATTTTAAAACTTTTACAAATACTATTTTCAACACAAACATATATTTTTTTATTGGACACCCTCTATTTTTTCGTATGCAATCAATAGCATAAAAATCACATAAACAATGGCGTTTATTGCATCGCAATACACAAATTACATCCCGAGATAATGCGACGCGAAGTTGACGCTTGAAATAAATTAAGCGCATGGCTAGCGCACGTCCTGAGAGTCAAGCGTGAACCTCACGCTGCCTATGTCGGGGGATCACACAATGGGAAGGTAAAAACAATCGACAAAAATGAACAAGAAAGACTTCCAACGCAAAGTTATGTTTTTCACATTGTAAATGTACGTTCATCGTGATTAAATTACAAATAGAGCTACAATTAGAGATAACACACATGGTTTCACTGTTCTAAACACATTTACTGTGTTGTTTTGCATTACATCCAGCATAGAAAATACACCCACATCTCGACCATTGAAACTGTGTTACGTCAACATATGTTCGAAGTGCCGTCCTTTCGCATCAATACACGTTTGGAGACGTTTAACGAGAGAGTGTTGCACAGATTGTAGAGTTTCTACAGATATTGCCAAACAGGACGCAGTAATACGATATTGCATATCCTCTACTGTCGTTGGGGGTTCTTCATACACTGTCTCTCACTGTGCCCCAGAGAAAGAAGACTAATGGCGTCTAGTCAGGGGACCGTGCTAGCCATCGCACAGTACCTCCCCGCTCATATCCACCTATTTGGAAATGTCGCATCTAGAACGTCTCTGGCAACTTTTGCAGTGTGTGCGGGACATCCATCATGGAACCACATTGGTAGTCGAGTTTCCAATCCTAGATCCTCCATGAGGAGCGGTAGTGTGTGTTGAAGAAAAGATGCATATCTCTGTCTATTTAATGTCCCACGGTAAAAATAGGGGCCTACAATACAGTCAGCAATGATGCCGCACCAAACATTGACATCCCACTGTCGTTGATGAGTAACTTGGCGAATCTAGTGGGGATTTTTCACGGACCAGTAGTGCATGTTCCGCAGATTCACATTCCCATGATTTGTAAATGAAGCCTCGTCCGTGAACAAAATATTGCTTAGGAATACTGGTTTACCTTGCAACTGCTGAAGGGCAAAATGACAGAATGCAATGCGGGATGCAAAGACATTCCCGTCCAGTTCTTGGTACAGTGAGATATGGAACGGATGAAACCGATGCCGATGCAAGATTCTGCACACACTACTGTGGCTTATTCCTACATCTCGTGCAATCTGTCGTACACCCACCTGAGGATTGTGCGCTTCAGCAGCCAGAACAGCAATTTCTTTTCCATTGCCAGTCGCTGGCGTTGCACGTCGACGTTTTGTGGGAGTCTAGCTTCCTATTTCCGTGAGTGTCTTGCAGATGTTGCCAAGGTTCGACGTAACGAACACCGCCGATCTGGGTAGCGTTCAGCATACAGTGCCACAGCGGCGGTTGCATTTATGTGACATTCGCCATAAATTAAAGTAATATCTAGTTTTTCTTCATGACTGAAGGTCGGCATATCTACTAGATGACGGCAAATGTAACAAGCCACACGAAAATAGGTTTTAATGTGGCAACGTATGTGAATTGCAGTTTGAGAGCAGTTCAGCAGAGCGGGTTAGGAGACACCTGTACACTGAAGGTAGAGCGTGCCGTGGTGATATTGGTTTGTTTACAGCAGGATACACGCGCCAATGCTGTCAACCCCTGTTCTGAGCACAGTACTACATGCGATACATTACGTCAGAAACTGTAACGCCATTGCTATCCATTACAAGCTACATATTGCAGAACGTATGAGGTTTAGAAACGTGAAATCACGTCTGTTACCGCTAATTGTACATCTAGTTGTCATTTTGCAACAATAAACATTGTGCGCAGGTCATCCATCATTCTGATACCGCATTATTTGACACATTATAATAGGCGGATCAGTTCAAGTAAGGTACAGCTCAAGAATGGACTAAACTATCTCCCTTTAAGAGTGCCATCAATGAAATGGGTCAATGATGTGTTGTCATACAATACCACATCATACATTAACATTCCACTGACGTAGTACGTCATTTAGATCACGATTACCGGCAGCGTGAGGTTTACGCTTGAGTCTCAGGACATGCGCTAGCTGTGCGCTTAATTTATTTCAAGCGTCAACTTCGCGTCGCAACATCTCGGGATGTAATTAGCGTATTGCGATGCAATGAACGCCATTGTTTGTGTGATTTTTATGCTACTGATTGCATACGAAAAATAGGTGGTGTCCATTAAAAAAACGCAAGTTTGTGTTGAAAATATTATTTGTAAATGTTGTAAAATTTCGCATAGTATTTAGTTTCTTAGGTCCCTGCCGTACTTTCATGCAGGTGAAAACCGTTTTTGAATATCATTTGTCGTTCCAGAGATATTTGAGGTGGCAGCGTTAGGTGAGACACCACATATAATTTTTTTGACGAAATTACAGAGTTCAATGAATGAAATAAATCACAATTTGCTATCAGTTATGGCTTTACTGTACCAGGTTTAAATGGTGGAAAAGACATTTTTATATATGCACCAAAGCTGCTTTTATTTGAAATGCTGACTAGTTTCGGGCTTTGCCCATTTTCTTAAGCCCGAAACTAGTCAGCATTTCAAATAAAAGCAGCTTTGGTGCATATATAAAAATGTCTTTTCTACAATATTTAAGAGCTGAAAAACGCGACGTATCAAGAACATTAGGTTTAAATGGAACACCAAAGTGCGGCGAATGATAATTTGTGCCCGGCCGGGATTCGATTCTAGAATCTCCTGCTTACTAGGCAGACAAGACGAGATGGCCACTCCGCCACCAAGGACACAGTGACAAACTCGACTGCAGGGCGAATGAAAATTTGTGCCCGGCCGGGATTCGAACCCGGGATCTCCTGCTTACTAGGCAGACGCGTTGACCACTCCGCCATAGGACACAGTGATCAGCCCGACTGCAGAACTTTGCACATAAGCAAGATTGTTTCGAGGTCCACGTTTTCTCCAGATGAAGATACGACGACTGTTAGGCTGAACACAAAATCTTGTCCAACGCGTCGGCCTAGTAAGCAGGAGATCCCCGGCCGGGCACAAATTTTCATTCACCGCAGTTTGGTATTCAGTCTAAATCTAGTACAGTGAAGTCATAACTGATCAAAAATTGCGATTTATTTCAAACCTACCCATCGAGCTAAACCCAGTTTGTGACTTATTTGCTGTCCCTCGTATATTAGGGACATGTGTACCAAAGTAACAAAAACAAGATCGATAATCGAATTTTACATTGCTGGCGATATTTGGAAAGTCGCCTTACTTTTCGAACAGCGCTCGTATTTACATACTCCTACAGCAGAGTCTAAACGGCACAGTGATGACACGATGAAAGGCGAGCAGTTCCCGAAAACGGGCATCCTGCCTTCCTCTCAGATAGGCGCAAACCAGAATCAGTCCGCTCCGGGGCCGGAAATACAGCAGACGCAGCATTGCAGATAGACGGACACGTGCGCGCTTTCTGGCTAGCAGCGGGACCCCCGCGCTGAATGCTCGCCTCGCTATCGCTCGCAGCGCTGCCGCTGCCGCTACTCCCCACCACCGCGGCCGCCGCTACCCCGTCCACCGCCGCCGCGCTACCCCCACCGCCGCCGCCGCGCTACCCCCTCCACCGCCGCCGCGCTTCCCCCTCCACCGCCACCACGTTTCCCCCACTACCGCCGCCGCTACACCCCCCACCACCGCGGCCGCTGCAGCTCACCGCCGGCAGGCGCGCTGCTATCTGACCGACGTCCGGAAATGAAGTCTGCCGTCAGCGCAGCACACACACACACACACACACACACTGCAGCCGGCGGCGGTTATGGCATTAAGAGCCGCGGGCTTCGCGGTAATCAATGCAATTTACGCGGAACCGGCGAGTACTCGGTGTCTGAGCCGATACTAGTGGACGCTGCGGGATGAGACCTAACTTTCACTTTCACTAGCAGAACAGAACACCACTGAAGTAGACTTGCGCGTAATAATTTGCGATCGGGAGCGCTCACTTTAGTTCGCAGCTCTGCCGCGAACTGGTTCGTTCTTTTAGTTCGTCCGCTCCCAGTGACAGCTGAGCGACGTGGTCTGCGCATGCAGGTGGAGGGAGAAGTTCCCCCACCTAGCTGCTTCATGCGCTTGCTGCTTGAGCCGCTAACGATGTCACGCAAACCAAAAGAAACAGTTTGTGGATAATTTCTCGCCTTTAAGTTTAGAGTTATCTCTATATCTTGCCATTATGGAATTTATTAGTCAGATATTGCAGAATGCAGAATACTTCAAACCAGTAATTTTGTAGCACTGAACTACGTAATCTAGCAGGCAGACGCTAACCTCGAAATGGCTCTCATCAGCAGAAGGCACACACGTGATTTTTAATTCGGTTCGCGACCCATCGCGCATATTTTAGCTCGCAGCTTGGCCGTTAAGTAGGTCGCTCTTTTTACTCCGTCCGCTCGTTTTGACTTTTGCTACCGCTTCTAAAACTACAGCTGAGCTGCATCTCAGCTCGAAATGACGGCAACTGGCAGAAGGAAATCACGCGATTCTGCGCGCTCTCGCGTCCTCTCGCTGTTACCTGTCAGTCTTCGGAAAAGGCGTGGACGAACTAAGAGGCGAGGGATCTGCGAACTAGTTCGCATAGTTCAACTGTGGGAGCTCTCTTCCGAACTAATTCGTTCGCGAACTACACAAGACTACACTGAAGCGTATTTTGCTCGGCCAGCGTAAGTTTGCATCTTTATGCTCCCATCTATGCATATTCACTACACTTACATGAACATTGGACACTTGTAATAAAAAAAACTGTCTCCGAATCGCATTCATCATGCCAAGCAGCGGGATGAATTCTGTTATATCTCGCTCTCCCAGGGATGTCAATTTGAAAGTTCTTCTTCTTTTGTGGCGCTACAGTCCAGGGTGAACCTTGGCCTTCCCAACGAGCATCCGCATCCATCACGGTCACATGCTACCCTCCTCCAGTTTCTGCATCCTAACTTTCGTAGGTCTTCTTCCACTCCATCAAGCCATCTTGCTCGAGGTCTACCTCGCCGTCTTTGGCCACCTGGATTTCCAAAGAGAATCTTTTTTGTCACCTCAAACTCCTCCATTCTTACCACATGAACTGCACATCTTATCCTTCCTGATCGTATGATATATGTTACAGTAGCATCGGCATATACGAGGGTCTTCCACAAAGTAAGTTCCGTTTCTATTGCTACCCGCGTCAGCACTACGATTGCAGTTCCGAGCATGCGCGGCAGTTACTATGACTCAATGAGAAGACGTACGACATTTTCAGATCGCTGCTGCCGACGTGTACTTTGTAGTGTTTCTTCAGCCCTAGTTGAAAATGCTGCCGCGTGTGAAATCAGATCTGTTATTCGTTTTCTAAATGCAGAGAAAGTTAAACCAAAGGAAATTCATCGGCAAATCTGCGAGGTTTACGGAGGGTTTTTTTTCCCACCATAATGCCCGACCTCACACGGCAAATGTGACTAATTAACTGGCACGTATTTGATCATTCTCAATACAGCCCGACCTCGCTCCTAGCGACTTTTTTTCTCTTCTTACGCCTAAAATCTGTCCTTGTTGGTCAACATTTCAATGCTGATGACGTGCTGAAAGAACACGTTACCACATGGTTTTAATACACAGGCGGCAACATTCTATGAAGTAGGCGTAAAAAAAACTTGTGCCACGCTATGAAAAGTGCCTACAAAATTTCGGAAGATATGTAGAAAAGTAGTTTAACAGTTGTAGATTTTTGTACAAGAAATATTATTTTCTTTATCTATACACGTTTGTTTTATATAACCAAACGGAACTTACTTTATGCACATGCCACGTATAGTGTAC
Source organism: Locusta migratoria (assembly GCA_026315105.1). Lineage (NCBI taxonomy): Eukaryota > Metazoa > Arthropoda > Insecta > Orthoptera > Acrididae > Locusta > Locusta migratoria. Next base: position 105,906,955 of record CM048745.1, on the reverse strand, counting down.
ATGTCTGCATTGTACCTAATCCTACATTGTTCTCCATCATACACAGGGCAAATTATTTCCTCAAAACTTTCCTCTCAAATCCGTCGAGCAGCCTTGCATCAGTTTCCATCAAGGGCCATGTTTCTGAAGCATAAGTGAGAACAGGTCTAACTAGAGTTTTATAAATAGTGAATTTTGTTGGCGGATGAGGAGTCTTGACTGGAATAAATTACTCAAGGCAAAATATGCCTTGTTTGGTTATATCAGTCTGATCTTAATTTCTGTTGGGGTGTCATTAAAGCAAGTGACTGTTGAACCAAGATACTTGAAGGTATCAACTCTTTCAAATGTCTATCCATCCACACTGAAAGTTTATAGCATATTGGGTTGATATGCTCTCCCACAGGCCATGTGTTTAGTATTATCTTCATTAATCATAAGACCAATTTTCTTACTTGCTTGACTTAAGGCTGTGAAAGCTTCTTTCAGTGCTGGTACTGTCCATGCCATGATGACGTATATCATTTGCATATGCTAATATCTGCACCGACTTGTAGAAGATGGTACCCCTGGTCTGTAGACCTGCTTCCCTGATCACCTTCTCGAGAGCTACATTAAATAATAAGCATGCTAATGCATCTTATTTCCAAGGGGTCTGAGTAATTTCCTTGAACTCGAATGCTGCTTCTTACATCAGACATCTTTTACCCATTCTCAGAAGCTTTCCATGTATTCCCATCTCCTGTAAGGCATGAAACAACTGGTTTCCAATTCTATATTCGAAATCTCTCAGTGTAATAACTGCATTTATAAAAATAGAAAATAAAAAATCATGCATGTTGCTATGTCTATCTATCTCATTTTCATGTGGTGAGTTTGTAGCGTAGTGAATGTTGACAGAAGTAGATGTTGTTGTAATCTCTCGCTTAGGAGTTTGAATTAATAAAATATGCAAGTATTAATTTTCATGAAGCATACAGCGGGTAAAAGAAAAGAAAAAGATTGGTGGCAATCGTTTAACTTTGACTTGATATTACGATTGTCAGAGCTCGCTGTTGGTTGTCTTCTTTCACCATAGGCAAACATCCCTGCCCATTCTCTTTGAAAATTTCTCTTATCAGAACCTCCTTAATTACTATGAACGCCATGTGCCCGTTCTCAGTTTTAACAGGACTACGGATCATGTGAGGCGCCCAGTTGATGGCATGCGTCAGTTCTAAGAGTTGTTTCACCAACCTGTCGTCTTCTTCAGTAATTGTCCCGGCGCAGAAAATAGCTCGCAGGTCGTTCGTGCTTCAAAATATTCGAATGTTTGTAAGGCTTATGGGACTTTAATGTGGGATCATCAGTCCCTAAACTTCCAAACTAGTTATGAACTACATTATACTAAAGACGACACAAACATCCATGCCCGAGGGAGGATTCGAACCACCGACACGGGAAGCCGTGCGATCCGCAACGTGACGCTCCAGACCGCGGCATTTCGTGTTTAGTCAGAGAGTGAGTGAGTGAATAAGTTGCCCCCCACAGTATTGCAGATTACTCCTGAATCACCCTGTATATATCTGCAGACGCTGAAATGATTTTACTGCCATCCAAGCGCCAGTATCCCATCGCGAGAGTGCCGCTCTAACTTCCCCAGAAATCATCTCTGGCAATTTACACAAACATTCGCAGACGTCCGCCCCTGGTGTTCCATAAACTCGGGTGCACGTGCAGACCAGAACGACGCCGACTTTTACTGTCTGCTGATTGTACTCCAGTGCCCTTCCGGTGCGTCGTGACCGGAGAGCCTCCCTACACAATTCAGCACCGTAGCGGCAAACAAACTACCAGGCCTCAGGCACAGAGTAACATATACAGAGGTGAAGCCCCCCCCTCTAAACCACTGTCCTACGCTTGCCTCGTAGTTCTGTAAGATGCTACCAGGTGTCAGGCCGTTCCCTGGCTCAGAGTGCCTCTCGCACGTCAGAGGGTAACGTGGAGGGGAGGGTGAGGGGAGAGCTCGTGCCGCCTTCCACGAGGTCACATCTATGTCCGGCTTGCTGGCGTTTGAGGGGAGATGCTGGTGCGGACAGCTGCTACCTGCCACCATCTCTGGCCAGTTTAAAGAGCTGCTTCTGACCGCAGCGCCATCATGGGACATCTTACGGAACTGCTGGAAACCCTCCCTCCCCTCACCCCTGAGCGTAGGACCGGGCCCTTACGGAGGTTTCCCGTCTGTATATATTTGTTTGTGCCTCAGGTCAGCGACAGACATGCCCAGCCCAAATATAAATGTCCATCTGCGGACGGATCAGTTTCACCACGGGTGGTGGCGGCCAGCACTCGCCTTCCAGGTGGTGTCGGCAGAATGCCTTGGAAGCTACTTCAGAGAACTTGCCGCCAGCGACCCCCGCCCCCTCGCGGAACCACAAAAGTGCCGGTCTGCTGGTGTCGCCAGCGGCTTCCGCCTCGGAAGACAATGATGCCTTCGGCGATACTCACAATAATCAAAAACAGAGTCATACTCCCAGTGAACAGAAATTTGCCTCCCAAACTCTTATCCTCTGATAATTACAAGAAAAATGAAAGATAATGAATATAAACAAGATTTTTTTATTTTTTTTATTTTTCGTGTCCAGAACACCATACTTTACACTGTAGTTTGAGACTGTGTAATACATTTTAAAATTTAGATTTTTCTTGCCCATTAATCAGCCTCACAGATGGCCTTGTCATTAGCTAGCTGTAAATCCAGGGCGGTACAGCACGTGCTGACGTTTGGGCACGTCAGTAAGTTCTCGTCTGTCTGGACATTCCCACAGTCGCACAGAGGTTACCCGTCGAGGTAGCCCCATCTTGAACGGCTGAACTTGCAATTTGAGACCCCAGTCCTCAGCCTGTTGAGAGCCTTCCAGGTCGTAAAGGATTTGTTACCTCCAGCTGCAAGTTGTTCTTTCAGGGCCAAGATAGGATTAGGTGTTATCTTCTTCCATAGCTGAAGCCTCCTCTCTTCCACAGTGACATCAATTGGCTCCGATGTCCAAAGGAAGCTCCTTCTTGAGCGAAGTCGCCTAGGCTGTTGTTGGTGCCCATGTAGGGGGTGGCGATTGTCTGTCAACTGTTTCTTCCTCTCCACCTCGGCAGCTACTTGCCGCCGTATGCTGGGGGGGGGGGAGGGGGGAGCTGTCCCTATGAGAGGGTAGATCTTCTCTGTCGGCGTGGGTTTCAAGCACCCCGATATGTTGCGGGCTGACTCATTTCCGGCCACGTCAATATGTTTCACGCGGGCCGAATTCTTCCACACCGGCGCAGCATATTCAGCTACCGATAGACTAAGTGCCACGGCTGTTGTTCTAAGCACTTGTGGGTTAGCACCCCAGTTTGTGTTTGTCAGTTTACGAATGATACTATCCTAGTGCTGATCTTTTTCTTAGTGTCTAAACAGTGTTGTCTGAATGACAGAGTTCTATCCAACTTCACCCCTAGGTATTTGGGAGCGTAGCACTGCTCCAGCTCTTGGCCTTTCCGGCTTACATGGAGTTCTCTCTTAGCTTCCTTATTCCTCAGGTGGAAACTGCAGACTGCGTGCGCCTTAGCTAGGTTGGGTTTCAAATGGTTCTGGTGATAGTAACTGTCAAACAAGATAATACTACTGATATCCTTCCGGAATAAATCCAGACAATAGTGTCCAAATAAAATGAAGAAAATAATTCTGAAATAGGACCACCACCTCACAACCGTGATGTAATTTTTCGTATGCCGATGCACATTCAATATTGTTCCAACTCCGTTGTTTAAAAAATACGGTGACACCGTTACGTTCGCGTTCGCTCGCAAGTGTCTGTGTTTCCCTCGATTGTGCGCACGCCTGTGACCTGGAACGGACGAGTCCAATTGCTCGGGGGTACGGAAGGTATGACAACAACGTGTGCTTTCAGTGACAATAGTAGATTCCATTTCGTAGTGTCTCCACAGCAGTGTTCCACTACTGCTTTCCGAAATTCGTTCACCAAAGGAGACGAAGTGAACACTCCAGTATTCAATCCAAGAACAGCTGCCAGCATGCGAAACTTAGAAGTAGATGTTCCTGGAGTAATAAAACAACTTACGTCACTAAACAAAAACAAATCTTCCGGGACTGATTGTATACCAACCAGATTCCTCTGAGTATGCTGATGCAATAGTTCCGTACTTAGCTATAATTTACAACCGATCACTCAGCGAAAGATCCGTACCCAAAAACTGGAAAGTTGTCCAAGTTACTCCAATATTCAGGAAAGGCAATAGGAGTGATCCCCAAAATTACAGGCCAATCTCCTTAACGTCGATTTGAAGTAGGATTTTGGAACAAATACTTTGTTCAAATATTATGAACTACCTCGAAGAGAACGACCTATTAACCAATAGTCAACACGGATTCAGAAAGTATCGCTCTTGCGAAACACAGTTTTCCCTTTATTCACGTGAAGTGATAAGGCCATCGACAAGGGATCTCAAATCGATTCCATATTTCTGGATTTCCGGAAGGCTTTTGACACTGTACCCCACAAACGGCTTATAATGAAATTGCGTGCTTATGGAATATCTCCCCAATTGTGCGATTGGATTCACGATTTCCTATCAGAAAGGACACAGTTCGTTGTAATTGACGGTAAGTCATCGAGTAAAACAGAAGTGATATCTGGCGTTCCACATGGAAGCGTCATAGGTCTCCTACACTTCCTCGTGTTTATAAACGATTTAGGAGACAATCTGAATATCTCCCTTAGACTGTTCACGTCGTTTATCGGTTAGTGAAGTCAACAGAGGATCAAACGCAACTACAAAGCGATTAAGACAAAATTTCTACATGGTGCGAAAGTTGGCAATTGACGCTAAATAAAGAAAAGTGTGATGTAATACACATGACCACTAAAAGAAATCCGCTGAACTTCAATTACGCGATAAATCAGTCAAACCTTAAGGTCGTAAATTCTACCAAATATCTAGGAGTTACAATTACGAACAACTTAGACTGAAGAGAACACATGTAAAATATTGTGGAGAAGGCGAACCAAAGGTTACGTTTCATTGGCAGAATGCTTCGAAGATGTACCAGCTCCACCAAAGAGACTGCTTACTTCACACTTATGCGTCCTCTCCTGGAGTATTCATTGCGGCGTGATCTGTTTGCGAAGTTTCAATCACCGAGTTTTACTTCTGAATGTGACAATATTTTGCTAGCACTCACCTACTTAGGGGGACATGACCATCCCAATAAAGTAAGAGAAATCAGATCGAAAACGGAACGATGTAGGTGTTCTTTCTTCCCGCGCGCTATTAGAGAATGGAACGGTAGAGAAAAGTTATGAAAGTGGTTAATGAACCCTCTGCCAGGCACTTAAATGTGGTTTGCAGAGTATCTATGTAGATGTAGAAGTTTCAACCCTCGTACATACTCCAGTGGTCGTTGTGAAGAACTCGTCCTAACAGAATCTTACTGGGGACGTACGAGTCTCGGCTGCTTCGCAGGTCTGTGCCTCGCGAAGCCCACACCACGAGAAGGAACCGCTGTAATCAGAGAGGGGGGGGGGTAGAGACTACCTCCCCCTCCCCCGCAGCTGCTCATCAGGCTAACTGCGTTCATTTGTCGCTAACCAGCTCAGCGGCACAGACAACACTCTCCCAGCCCAAAGAACAGACAGACAGACAGACACACCGCCTAATATCGTTTTGGGGAGAACAGTGGCTGCACTACTAATCTCGTCATACTGATTAACTGCGTTCTTCCAAAATCACATGAGTCAGCTAAGTGTTCGATATCTCGTAATGCAGTCGCCGATTTTATCCACTTCCTATATCGAATAGTATACAGCGTCTCTGAAAAACAGAAACTTGATTGTAATAATTTATGATGACCAACGCATTTCGCCTTATTTGGATCATCATCGGAATCTTAATATGAAACTTCCTGGTATATTAAAATTGTGTGCCGGAACCGGGACTCGAATCTGCGACGTTTCCCTTTCGCGGGCAAGTGCTCTACCGACTGAGCTATCCCGACACGACTCACGAAGCTGCCTCAACTTTACTTCCGCCAGTACCTCGCCTCCTACTTTCCAAACTTTACAGAAGCTCTCCTGCGAAACATGCAAGACTAGCAATCATGTAAGAAAGGATATGGTGGAGACATTGCAAAGTGAAAAAATCATTCTGGAAACATCCCTTGGGCTGTGGCTAAGCCATGTCTCCACCATATCCTTTCTTCTAGGAGTGTCAGTCTTGCACGGTTCGCAGGAGAGCTTCTGTGAAGTTTGGAAAGTAGGAGGCGATGTACTGGTGGAAGTAAAGTTGTGAGATGGCATCGTGAGTCGTGTCGGGATAGCTCAGTCGGTAGAGCACTTGCCCGCGAAAGGGAAACGTCGCAGATTCGAGTCCCGGTTCCGGCACACAATTTTAATATGCCAGGAAGTTTCAAATCAGTGCACACTCCGCTGCCAGAGTGAAATTTTCATTCTAGAATCTGAATAGTTTACGTGTAGCAATGGTGGATTTGAATTGTAGATGTGCAACGGCGGTGACATAAAATTTCCGCATGTGTCCAAATTCGTCAGTGTGATTTGTGCTATGGTAGCCGTTCGGCAACCTAATTTCAAGTTTTTGAAGTGTACACTGCGCGCAGAGCTATTTTTAAACACTGACGTTGATAGACATTGGCACGAAACATTTTAACGCTTACTGATTTAACCCTTTCAGACCCTCTGGCTACATTTGTGTACATTACATTTTACCCCATATTTGTTAGAACAGGAATATCTTTCGCGAATGGAAACAGTGTCTACATGTTTGCGAGTGTTTAATCTTTGAATTGCGCGCTGGTGCTTCCATATGACGAGCAACTCTATGAAGATATCAACAATTGAACCTAACAGTGTAACGCAGGTTGTGAGCTGCCCAATACACGAACACATTTGGTAATATATATTTTACTCTACATAAGCAAGTTACTGTTTGTATTTTCTACGCTAGTCCTTAAATGATTATTTCACTTATTACTAAAGTAAAAAGTTGAATATTAATTGTTTTAGTCCGTTAAAGTTGGTAAGTTTTTCATTGTGCACTATTGTGACCAACGGGTTTCAAACACAGTGAGTAAAATGATTTAGAACTTAGGCGTTTTCGTGAAGTCCACTGTTTATTTTTAATGTTTCTTGGTTATTCTAACAATATTTGTAAGTTTTGTGTGGAAAACATCTGTGCTGCTGGAACTGTGAGAATCAACTGTTTTGCTAATCCTCCTCTCATGCCAGACAAAGAGGCATTGAAGAAGAACGGAGGATTTTCAGAAGAAATTTGTAGTTCAGATGACGTAGCTTTCGTAAAATGGGTTGCCAATGAAACAGTTGTTGTAGGCTCAAATTTCATTGAAAAAGGAAAAATTGACAAAGTTGAACGCTGGGACAAGAAACAAAGCAAATATATTAAATGTTCAAATGTTTGTATAGTTTATGGGAGTTAACTACGGGGTCATCGGTCCCTAAACCTACAAACTACTTATCAACTAGCTTATCCTAAGGACGACACAAATATCCATGCCCGAGGGGGGATTCGAACCCCCGACCATAGTGGCCGTGCAAACCGTGACTGGAGCGCCTCAGTCCCCTCGGCCACCGCGGCCGGCGCAAATATATTACTATTGATCGACCAGAAATTGTAAAACGCCACAACCATGGCATGGGAGGAGTTGACGATTTTGATCAGCTGATGTCATATTACAGAATTTTTGTAAAATCCAAGAAATGGACACTGAGAGCAATTCTTCATGCTGTTGAATTTTCTATAGTACAGAGCTGGCTGGAATACAGAACTGCTGAAGCAATTGGTCTACCAACTAACAGAATAATGGATCTCCTCCATTTCCGTATGAGACTGGCTAACATCCTGGTGCTAAGTGGGAAGTATGTCCCACGCAAGAAGAGGGGTCGACCATCTTCCACACCAGCAGCTACTCCTGTTCAAAGACGAAGAGGAGAAACTAGGCCTCCTGAATAAATTCGGTATGATGGAGCGCTACAAATGCCTCTTCACGATAATAGTGCACTTTCTACCAGGTGCAAATTTCCAGAATGCAAAGGACGCTCAAGAACAAAATGTGATAAATGTAATGAACATCTTTGTTTGTCAAAAGAAAAAACTTGTTTTCGGTTGTTCCATATTAATTAAAAGTGCATTATGAACAATATTTTAGACACATTTTATTGTTGTGTAAAATAAATGTGAATTTTATGTCTATTATCCATGCAAATGAATTCACATCATTGTGCTCTACTTAAATATGTCTTTTCTGCATGGTAGTGCTTTCCATGTTGACCGAGAGTCAATGTACACAACTGTGTACAATTTTTTGGGTCGAAACTAATAAGTATATCTGAATAAATCTTGCTTCTAAAATCATTAAAAAATCCCCCAATACGAATACAACGTTAAAAAAAATTCTGCTTGCAGAAAAAGTTTGGGTCTGAAAGGGTTAAGATTCTGATATTGCCACAAAAAGGCGAAAAGCGTTGATCAAAATACATTTTTCCATCCAAGATTGTGTTTCATTAGACACTAGCTGAAAATCCGGAGTTGTCCAGATATCTGTTTATTTATTCCTGTCTTTAGATAGTACTTCTCCTATCCCTTCTCTCTCTGTACATCTTCAAATGTTCGAATGTTTGTAAATCTAAGGGACTATTTACGGCGGTTATTAGTCCCTAGGCTTAAAAACTACTTACACTAACAGAAACTAACTTATGGTAAGGACAACACAAACACCTATGCCCGAGGGAGGACTCGAACCCCTAACGGCCGCGCGAGCGGCTATTCTGCAACGGCTGTCCACGTCCTTTTATTTAAAAAAAAGATATTTACACAATTACTCACCAATAAAGACTTTTGTGACACTTGTCCACCCAAGGTACAACCTACGGTTTTCACCTTGGGACAGTGGTGGTTTTACCTTGGGAAACGGTCATGTATTTCAGTTTCTTAGTTTTATGAATGAAAAAATTGTTTTGGAATTAGGTAGTATATTTTATTTGTTAGTCCAAATACAAAAGTTAATTTACCTCAAAGCAAGAGATGGTGGGAATAAAATATTAAATGAATGAAACCCACAACACACCACTGGAGCTGGTAGTTCTCTCACTATATTACTGCGATTAACAATGATGATGTTCTCAACATTAGGAAATACAAAATGGTCCTTTGCTTCCTTAAGAATTTCACAGTTACATCTTCTTCGGTGCTTTCTAAAACTACTCCTGCATAGTAAAGATGAGATCTGCCACTGATGTCAAATTTTACCAAGACCCAACTACCTTGAGAACAAGAAAGTGTTACTTTTCTAGATGGAAAGAAGGATGAGAAATCCTCTTCTTCAGATGAAAAATCAAATATGCTACCTCCAGAGCTACAGCCAAGCTCGAGAATTTCTTCATTAGAAGAAGTGGAAGATAAAAACTCCTTTGTCCGTTTAGCTTCTTTTTGTTTGGGAAAGACTTTTTTTTTCAATTGTGTAATGTAGAAAATCCTGTTTCATCAAGATCACAGAATTTCTGAGGTTGTAGACCATACCTGGAATAAATGTCTTGGAGTTTCTTTAAAAAATGTTCAACATTGGGTTTGTTGAAAAATGCCATTTGACCTGGTTTTCTAAGGGATATTCTGTTCTTTTAAGACTTCCGAAAGGTTCCGTACCATTTTCTTCCTCCCATGTAACTGGATATTTAATGTTGTTAGCTTTAGCATATTGGAAGGCTAACATTTTCTGATCGTTCACAGTCACACCAAAGTTCCATTGCGCAGTCCTTACTATATAAGGAAGAAGTTCTTCCTCTCCCTCTGTGGTGAGGACTTTTTGTGCAGCACTACTGGCTTCATATTTGAAATGAGTTTGACCAGAAAATTTGTGTTTTTCGGTGTGCCTATCAAGAGTACTTTTCGAAACTCCATATACTTCAGCCGCGTCTCGTAAAGATAGTTTCTGTGTAATAACCTCATTTGCAGCTACTTCCGTGCACTCCGCATTTGGTTTTTCTCTTTTCCTTCCCACCTTACTTCTACGCATCTAAAAAGATGAACAAACTTAAGTAAAACTGTAGACGAAATGTTTGGTTGTACCTCGGGACATGTCCCAAGGTGCAACCAGAGAAGTGTCCCAAGGTAAAACCAATTACACAATAACAGAAAACAGTATCCTAGCCTATGTACACATTTATATCTTTATAACTTATGGTTTCAGTAGCTTACTTAAACAATGCCCTACAACATTGTATGTAAGAAATAACAATAACTAGATGACCCGGTGAACTTCGTATAACTTACCTCTAAATTAAACCATACTTATTTAAATCATATGTATTTTAGACCGAGTAGCTTTTAAAGGCATTTGCTTTGAACGTCAAATGTGCTAAATGTTATCCCAGTCAGATGAATGGTATTGATACTTCATAGAAAAATCTCTATTTTTTCTGTATTTTCCAATTTTCCGGGAAACGTTTCCAAATTTTTATTTCATAAGAACGTTACTCTTGCTTTGAACATGAAATATGCAAAATTTTATCGCAAGCGGATACTTATAGTATTGAGTACATTTACAAACACATTGAAAAATAAACTTGGTTCGAATCTTGCGACTTTCCTGTTTAACTTTTCTTTTAGTGAAAAGTTTTCCAAGACCATAATGAACAAAACAACAAAAGAATATCCCTCTCCGTCGTGCGAATAGTCAGTTATAGTGCTGAATTCAATCAAAAACACACTGAAAAACGCACTTTAAGTTTTTTCAAATTTTCCAATTTTCCGATAGATTTTCCAAAACATTTATTTCATACAAACCTCGGCCTGTCAAACTGTACTCAAGTGATGCTCTTACAACCATGTGAAAATTTATTTTTATTCGTAGAAAAAAATCGCTTTCGGTTTTCCTAATTATTCCTCTTTTCCGGACAAATTTTCCATATTTTATCACCGTTTAAAACTTCCCTGGACTTACACAAATATTTCAAGATTAAAATTAGCCAAATCGGTTCAGCCGTTCTCGAGCGAGACTAACGAACAGCAATTCATATTATATATGATGCTTAACTTTTGTTTATGTCTTCTAAGGATAGTGACTAAATTTTACTTTCAAACCCGGAAACTTGTAAAACTCCTCCTCAGATCTCAAAAAACATCCAAATACGACATGGCCTCCTATTCCCCATAAATATAGGCCTGATAACTTTACTTTGTAGTTCCTAGAGTTGCCACTCGAGTGCATTGCCTTTATTCAAAGTGTACGAAGGTAAAACCGTTACAAGGTACAAACCTTTCCCCTACTAAGAGAAGTCTTTGCGAAACGGGAAGGACGAAGACCTCTGGCAAGCCAGAAATCATATGGAGAGACCAGGTGGTCAAGTATCTTCAGTTACTGGCTGCAAGGGAAGAAGGTGCCGTGCACAGAATACTGTGGAAGGTACTCCTTGACGATGCAAAAACCGACTGCGGTTTGCGGAGTTTGGAAAGTAAGAGTAGGTTAACAATCAATATATAATGAATTGCTCTTCGTTAGTCTCGCTAAAACTCGAGAACGGCTCAACCGATTTGTCTAATTTTAGTCTTGAAATATTCGTGTAAGTCCAGGAAAGGTTTAAAAGGTGATAAAATATGGAAAAGTTGTCTGGAAAAGAGGAAAATCGGGAAAAACTAATACAGCTTTTTTCAGAAAGCTATCAATACCGTTCGTCCAATTGCTATAAAATTTAGTACATTTCATGTTGAAAGCAAGAGGAAGGTTTGCATCAAATAAAAATTTGGAAAAGCCGCCCGGAAAGTAGGAAAATTTGGGAAAAACCAAAAGCGTTTTATTTCTATGACTAAAAATCAATTGCCATATGATTGTAAGAGCATTACTTGAGTACTGCTTGACAAGACGAGGTTGGTATGAAATAAATATTTTGGAAAATCTACCCGAAAATTGGAAAATTAATGAAAAACTGAAAATGCGTTTTTCAATGTGTTTTTGAATTCAGCACTATAACGGACTATTTGCACGACGGAGAGGGGTAATTAATTTTTTGTTTTGTTCATTATGGTCTTTGAAAAGTTATCAGTAAAAAAATAGGGACAGTTGAAAAGAAAGTCGCAAAATTCGAACCAAGTTCCTTTTACAATGTCTTTCTAAATGTACTCAACACTATAAGTTGAGAACCGTTCATCCGATTACGATAAAATTTTTATCATTTGACATTCAACAAAAGATGAACGTTCTTATGAACTAAGAAGTTGGGAAATTTACCCGGAAAATATGAAAATTCGCCACAAACTGAAAGAGCTTTTGTGAATGGGATATCGATATCATTCGTTTGATTGCGATAAAGTTTTGCATATTTGACGTTCAAAGCAAGGGTAACGTTCGTATGAAATAAAAATTTGGAAACGTTTCCCGGAAAATTGGAAAAGTTCAGAAATAATAGAAAGAGATTTTTCTATGAAATATCAATACCATTCATCTGATTGCGATAAAATTGTGTACATTCGACGTTCAAAGCGAGAGGAAAGTATGAGTGAAGTAAAAGTTTGGAATAGTTGGCCAGAAAATAGAAAAAATTGTGGAAAACTGAAAGAGCTATTTTCTTTGGGATATCAATATAATTCGTACGATTGTGATTAAATTTTGCACATTTGACGTTCAAAACAAAAGTACATATATATTAACAATGAGTCATTGTTTTACATGTTTTAAATCTAAATTTTCCTCGCAATTTTTCCATATTTTATCACCGTTTAAACCTTCCCTGAACTTCCACGAATGTGACATGAACATTATCCTGGATATGTGTGTGTGATTTGCCCACTATTTCCGTCCACTATCGAGCCGATACTTTAGACTATCTGATGATCTAATATATAAAGCAGAGTGTCCGTATATTTGTACGTGTTGCATACAAATCTACAGTTTTGTTCCAATCTTTATGAAATTTTGTACACGTAAGCTTCATTCCATGAGAACGGTCGCCGGTCGTGTAAGAATCACGTACGATACATAGTTCACGAGATATGACGTTATAAACAATGAGATGCGCGAAAAACTGCTGCATTTAGCGAAAATTTAGCTCATTTCCTCCTAAACCACTGGACCGCAACCAAATTTGGTACAAACATTCCTTACCGTGGGGTAACAATTGCTGCATGGTTAAGAATCACATACGGCACATGGTTCAAAAGATATTACGTCATAACCAACAGAAATCGCAAAAACTGCCATATAATGCGTCGAGACTTTGGAAATACACTGTATGAGAATGACAGTACTTAGCGGCTTGGAACAAACTTTAAACATAATTTCAAACCTTTATTAAACTTTTTCTCGCTGGCAACCATAGTAAAATGATGAAAGGAAAAAAGTTTCTCGCTTACTACTTTTCCGCTGTTTATGGAGTAAAACTAGGGCTCTCGGTATGACGTTACAATTTGTAGCGACAGGGAATTTTGCAGACAGTATACACATATATAGTTGAAAATAACTTCTAAATTATGTCACAGTATGAGACATGTTTCATGAGATATGAGCACATAAACAGTAACGTTCCTCTGTTCATGGACTAAATCTAAGGCTTTCGGCTTTACAATTTATAATTTCTACACTACCAATTGTAGGCGCAGGCAATTTTACAAACAGTATACACGCATGTAGTTGATTGTACCTTCTAAATTGTATCACAGTACGAGACGTAGTTCATGAGATATGAGCACATAAACAGTAACGTTCCGCTGTTCATGATCTAAGGCTACGGCATTGCTCATGACGTTACAATATATAATTTCTGCACTGCAAATTGTATCCGCAGCAAATTTTACAGACAATATAAACACATATAGCTGAATGTATCTTCGAAATTGTATCGCAGTATGACACGTAGTTCATGAGATAAGAGCACATAAACAGTAACGTTAATGGAAAACCGCTCCATCACGCACCTAGTTTTAATCTATTACACCTGTACTACTAATTGTATTCCCAAGAGGCTTTACAGACATACAGCCCTGATACAAAATGAATATACCCCTTAAAAATGTCAGGAATACATAAATACCCGGGCAACGCCGGGTTTTCAGCTAGTGCATTTATAAAGCTACTGGGTCTAAAATACATATGATTTAGATAATGTGATTTATATTAAGAGGTAAGTGATACGAAGTTTACCGGGTCATGTAGTAAGTAAATAAAGTTTCACTGAATCGCCTCTGTTAATTTGGAACGTGAGGAAGATACTACTTTTACCGTGGAAAGGTATTACAGCAATAGGAAAGAAAAAAAAATATTCTGACTTGAAGAGACTTCATTTCGTTCGCAGCTTGATAGATTCGTTCGGCGCCGGCATTTATTTTACCCTCTACACGACCCAGTTTCCCCGTCATCTCGAAATGAAACGAGATGAAATATTTGAATAACGAAATTCGCCCCGTCCGTGGACGCGCGCAGGACCCGTTAGAGGTGGAACCTGCAAAACTTCGCCGCTCGCAGCTTCATAGGGGAAACTTGGCCGGCAGCTACCTGCGACCTTTAAGGCTTTCCAGGGCGGCCAACTTTACAGTCCCCGCAGATAGCCTCTCGATTGTACGCAAAAACTGGCTGCAGCGGCTTCTGAGCCGGGAGTAGACTGACATTGCTGTGGCGACACACAGTGTTGCCAGATGGCAGAGAGAGAAAATACCTACAGTCTCACAAAAATGTACATAAAAATATAACTGTTAAATAGCATCCGCTTCATAAAAGCTAGGGTTATGAACAATAATTTGTAGAAATTAGCGACAACCAATAAGAGTAATAATAATAACGACTACTATTACTAATAATAATTGTTATAATAATAATTATCCAAGTCTATATCTACATGGGATACTCTGCAAATCACATTTAAGTGCCTGGCAAAGGGTTCATCAAACCAGCATATTCCGTATTTTCTTTTTTTATGATCATTTCTACCTATGTAAATGATAGTCAACAATATACTTTCGCAGTCGGAGGAGAATATTTGCGATTGGAGTTTTGTAAGTAGCCCACGCCGCAGCGATAAGCGCCGTTGTTGTAATGATTCTCATCCCAGATTCTGTATCATTTCCGTAACGCTACGAAACGAGCTGCCCTTCTTTGGACTCTTTCGATGTCCTCCGTCAAACCCACTCTATAAGGATCCCACACTGGGCAGCAGTACTCCAAAAATGGACGGGCAAGCGAAGTGTATGCAGTCTCTTTTGTAGTTCTGTTGCATGCTTTAAGGGTTCTGCCAGTAAAACGCAGTCTCTGGTTCGCCTTTCCCACGACATTATCTAAGTGTTCTTCCCAATTTAAGCCGAGTCCTAAATAAAGAAAAGAAATAAAATTAATAAGAATACAACTAGTATTCACAAACGATTTGTTTAGCAGTTTTAGTAAAGTTAAATGTAGCAATGATCTAACACAAACAGATTTAAATTGTTATTAATCTCCTAATGAGTATTTCAACACTGTGTAAGCAATAAAATTTTATCTTTCAGGCGAAATGTTAGCAACGTACCGGAAGAGAAATCAAAATGGAACTAAGTATCTCTTAATACAATCAAGTGTGTTACATTGACTGCTGTTATGAACTTAATATGGCAGGTGTCCATGACATTGAAAATGGGAATAATTTGGAGCATTCAAATTTTCTGCTAAAATACGTTATGGTATCACAGTTATTAAACATGCAAGCTAGGCCTTCCTTTCTGAAATTTATAACAGCTAGGTAGATAATAGTTTGGCGAAAGACTAGGTATGTAGTGCCCTTTCCTTACTACTTATGCGTTATAAAACTGTAGGGAAATTTGTCGCGACACGATTTGTTGATTTGTTGCCCACTTTCAATTGACGTAATGCTATAAACATTGCTTTCTGAAATTTAATTATATCATTTATGGGTTGAACACAAAATGTTGCACCATTATCCCAAAAACAAGAGACTAGCTCTTTTAGATTACAAACAATGGCATGCCAAAATTCATGATTTTTCCGCAACATTTCGGTCTCCGAAAAAGTGGTCTTCACAAAAGCAGCTGTAGTACTTCAACCAAGTTACGGGTGAATCTGAAACTTCAAGGAAATTAATACAAGTTCCTCATGTACATACAGTATAATTTTCATTGAAACTGAAGGTAGTCGAGCGTTCTAAACTAACAAGTAAACCTGCGACAGTGTCAGACTCTGATTTTTCTAATATTTTGATGTGTTACAATACATGAAAAACTTAGGGACACATATTTTGCGGCAGTAAAATATATACAGGGTCTTACATAAAGGTATGGCCAAACTTTCAGGAAACATTCCTCACACACAAAGAAAGAAAATATGTGATGTGGACATCTGCCCGGAAACGCTTAATTTCCATGTTAGAGCTCATTTTAGTATTTCTCTTTAAATGTAAATTGAAATAATTCATGCAGACAATTGTCAAAATACCCAATTGTTTCGTTAGTATGTGCTGCACTTCCTCGATTCACCGCCAGTTGGCCCAATTGAAGGAAGGTGATGTTGGTAATTGTTGGTGATGTTCCTGAAAGTTTGGGCGTTCCTTTTTGTAACACCCCGTATATAAGGGATAAAACGATCCTCGAAATTGGGAGTAACATGGAAAAAAAGTGCGAAAAATTAGAGATTAGTATAGCGATTTTAATTATTTTTGTTATGAAATTATGTTTTGATAAAATACGAAACACGGCCTAGGTATATTGGAGTGGGAGTGAAAATTAGGAGACTCAAGTACACCGTAAGAGACCAATCCTTTGATACAAAAATTAGTTTTGATTTAATCGCAGTAGAATCTATTAAAACTTCAGCAAAAATGTTTTTTTTCTGTATAAATATTCGAGGGCGTTTGTTTGTTACTTCCTCTGTAAATCTGGCCGTGCGACTTCCATGCTCTACATCACGAGCAACGCTGTCGCTGGCGGTTAAAATCAATAAACATTTTTACCTGTTTTATTCACTTTTATTCGCTAATATTCTAAAAGTAGATTTTACAGTATCTTAAAATACACATGTCGAGCTACTGTCTCTTGAAACCTTTTTTTCGAGTTTCACTCTGCTATGTCGGATCAGCCATATCGAATTTTGAAACTATGATTTGAGATTCGGATTCAGCGACTTTAAATACCGATGAATTAAAGAGATGAAACACTTCAAAAATATAGATTCACAAGCTGTTTCATGGTCAGTATCAAACTAGCGCGGCAATAAATGGTTTGTTTACTCATCAAATATTTTGACGCTGTTCCTCACAAGCATCTTCTAATCAAATTGCGTGCTTATGGAATATCGCCACAATTGTGCGTTTGGATTTGTGATTTCCTGTCAGATAGGACACTGTTATTTATAGGTTAGTAATCCCTCTGAAGAACAAAAGCAACTGCAAAATGATTTAGATAAGATATCAGTATGGTGCAAAAATTGGCAATTGATCAAAATGTTCAAATGTTTGTTAAGCTTATGGACTTAACTACGGGGCATCAGTCCCTAAACTTGCAAACTACTTATCTACTACCTTATACTAAGGACGGGACAAATATCCATGCCCGAGGGGGGATTCGAACCTCCGACCGTAGTGGCCGTGCAGACCGTGACTGGCGCGCCTCAGTCCCCTCGGCCACCACGGCCGGCGACAATTTATCCTTCATAATGATAAGTATAAAGTCATGCATATGACCACTAAAATAAATCCCTTAAACGTCAGTTACACGATAAGTAAGTCAAGCATAATAAATACCTGGGAGAAACAGTTACGAACAACTTAAACTGGAAACAACACAAAGAAAATATTGTAGGGATGCGAACCAAAGACTGCGTTTCATTGGTAGAATACTTAGATGATGCACCAGTTCTACTAAAGGAACTGCTTATACCACACTTGTGCGCCCTATTTTGAAGTATTGCTGCACATTGTGGGATCCACACCAGGTGGGACTGACGTTTTGTATTATCGCGATATAGGAAAGAGTCACGGAAATGATCACGAGCTGGGATGGAAATCATTAAAAGAAAGGCGTCATTTGTTGCGGCGAGATCTATTTGCGAAATTTCTTTCATGAACTTTATCTTTAGAATGCGAACATATATTGCTAGCATCCATCTACATAGGGAGACATGATCATCATAATAAAATAAGAGAAATCAGATCAAAAACAGAAAGTTTTAAGTGTTCCTTTTCCCGGTGAGCTACTGTATTAGAGAATAGAACTATAGAAAAATATCAAAAAAGCTGTTCGATGAATCCTCTGCCATGCACTTCAGTGGGACTTTCACAGTATCCATGTAGATGTTGATGTACCCCTCAAATATTTATGTATAAAAAACAAACACAAAAAATAGGTTTTTGTTAATTACCATTCGTTTTGAAGTTTTAATATACTCTACTTCGATTAAATTAAAACTAATTTTTGTAGCAAAAACTTATGTTTTGGGATAGTTGGCCGTCTAATTTTCACTCTCCCCCCCCCCCCAACATAGATGGCCGACTTTTGTCTTTTATCTAAAGATAATTTCATAACAAAATCATTTAAATCGCTTCACTAATTTGTAAGCTATCTCAATTTTTCCATTTTAGCTCTAATTTTGAAGGGACCATTATATATTTATGACTACGTTACAGCGTTCATTGAATGAAATAAACCGCAATTTGCTATTAGTTATGGCTGCACTGTACTACGTTTAGATGGAATACCAAAGTGCGGCGAATGAAAATTTGAACGCTGTAACGTCGTCATAAATATATGATTGTGTACAAGCCGAGGCTGGGCTCCTAACGACAATTAATTGTGTCTCGATACCTCATGGGCTGTTCTCCCTGATGCGGGTAAACAATATTGTGGATGCGAGCATTACAGAATAAATAGGCTGTGGTTATAGGATGATGATGATGATCGTGTGGCATTAATGACCGTTAGACCCCAACTGGGGTCGTGTTCAGCCTGCCTGGTGCAAGTCTTTTTATCTGACGCCACTTCGGCGACTTGCGTGTCAATGATGATGGAATGATGAGGAGGACGACAAAACACCCAGTCCCCGGGTGGAGAAAACTTCCAACCCGACCGGGAATCGAACCGGGGCCCCCTGCGTGGCAACCCACCACGCTGTCCACTAGACTACGGAGGCGGACGTGGTTATAGGAAGGAGACAGCGTGGCGAATGGATATTTGGGTGTGGCGGTAGACGTGCAGGAAAGAGCCCTCTGCAGCGTGACTGCTCACCGTGTCCTCGGTGGCGGAGTGGTCAACGCGTCTGCCTAGTAAGCAGGAGATCCCAGGTTCGAATCCCGGCCGGGCACAAATTTTCATTCGCTGCACTTTGGTATTCCATCTAAACGTAGTACAGTGAAGCCATAACCAATCGCAAATTGCGGTTTATTTCATTTGGAGGGACCGTTTCGTCTCTTCAATACGTTTCACCACCGCTAAAAACTTGTGACACTTTCCTGTGGCGCCCCCTCACTGTATGGAGTGCCCGCACAACAGGCAGCCAACTAGACGGCGCTGTAAATGTGGCACTACTGTACGAGATGAGACATGTGACAGTGCCCAGTAAATGAAAACTCAGTGAACTAGTGTAGCCTTCCGCCAATCGCGGCTTTATAAGCGCACCGACGGAGTGTGGAAGTCTTTTAATTGACGACATGTTTTTATCGTCCGTCTACTGTGTATGTTCATTAGTTATTTCTACCCGTCATCAATTCTAATACTTCACATTTTAACACCATATCATTTTAATCTTGCCATGTCCATTGGTTTATTAAATTCTCTCGGCTGAATAGCAGCGACTGCTGACTTTCCTGCGGTTAGAGGAAGAAGCCAACTCACACACGTCTCAAATTAACGACACGTAACACTGCACGAAATGCCAGCCGACTGTATTATAAATGTTCAAATGTTTGTATAGTCTATGGGACTTAACTACGGGGTCATCAGTCCCTAAACTTACAAACTACTTATGAACTACTTACGAACTAGGACGGCGCAAATATCCATGCCCGAGAGGGGATTCGAACCCCCGACCGTAGTGCTATATTATAACCCCATACTGCTTCAACAAGCCTTTCAATATAACAATTGGAAGTAGGGAGCAGTCGGAGAAAGTAGTTCGACACCGTACGGAGGATATTGTCTGGTTCACTGACGGGTCAAAATCAGACCAAGGTGTTGGGGCTGAGGTATATGGGGTGCAGCCAAGACTGGAGGGCGTCATCTCTCTAGGAAAACTGGCCTCAGTATTCCAGGCGGAAATCACTGCCATCAGGGCGTGTGTGGAGGAGAATTTGCGTAGGTGCTACAAAGATTGTAGCATCTATATCTATTCAGACAGCCAGGCAACCCTGAGATCACTGGCAGCTCCTGCTACAAGGTCTAAAATTGTTGCAGAATGTCACAGGGTTCTAGTGGAGTTAGGGGAAAGCAATAGAGTAAACCTATTGTGGGTCCCTGGCCACTCGGGGATCAGTGGCAACGAACATGCCGACAGATTAGCCAGTATGGGGGCAGAGACTCCATTTATTGGACCGGAACCTGTCCTGACAATCACCAAGGCGATGATCAAATTGGAGCTACGTAACTGGCTCAGAAGACAGCACGTAGAATATTGGACCATAGTCCATCAACAAAAACATGGCAAGGTAATGATGCCAAAGCCATGTTTTAAAAGAAGCTCTGCAATCCTGGGTCTGAACAGGAGAGAGATTAGACTCATGATTGGATTGCTGACAGGCCATGGGCATTTCAAAAAACACCTACATACAATGGGAATAACAGAAGAGGACCCTAAATGTAGGATCTGTGATGACGGAGATGAAACTGCATCACATCTAATCTTCGAATGTATTGCATTGTAGAGTAAAAGGCACAGAACATTTGGGACAACCAGACCCGAAGAAATTGTGTCTAATAAAGAACTGGTAAAGGGACTCCTTGCACTGTTTAAGGGCATTGGTTGGCTTTACTAGACATACAGGGAGCGATACCGCACAATAAACTTAGTTTCGGTGCGGGCAGTGGCAGGTTGGACCAACACTGTTTTGGCTTCCCTGAAAAAATCAAATCAACACTGCACGAACAAAATCGGCAACACAACGAGACAAACGATGAAGATGCGATAGACTGAAGCATGGCACCGCGTGCGACCTTGAGTGGCAGGGCGGCAACGCGACACCGTTATGGCTGTGGTCACAGTGGTCCCGATATAGGTGGGTTTTACCGACGACAGACATCGGCGGAAAACGGCCGATTGTATCAAATCAGTACTCCACTATGGGCACGGTCACATTGTAGCCGATCTCATCGCCCGAACGTAGAGGCTTCGGACATATTGATATTTCGTGGTGTCATTGAAAAGCAATATTACAGTTTTGCTGAATTTATTTGAAGTTTAAATAAATCCTTTTTTAGTTAAATCCTTTATCAGAAATTTTAGGCGTAAATTATAAGCTCAAAAAATATATTCAGTCTGGGATTGTGGCGTATCTTAATGTTATTGTAGTGGCTCTCTTATGTTGCTTTGCACTGTGATAATCGGGTATTAGATGTCCACATATTCTTACTGCTTCTGGTCTTCTTTAAAAAGGTGATGAGTCTGTTCTATAAAGTGACCTGCAGTTGTGGTGCAGGCGTACATTGTGCTTCCGCTTTTCAGTGGTTTGTGTGTTCAAAATTATTCTTAATTTCACACTTGTCTTTCACAAATGTATTGAATGATAGTCATTGAAGTTCAATGTACCGTAACTTCATTTCGTCCATCATAATCGGATGTTTCTAGGTGGCCTATAACTGTCCTTCATGGATTTAAATACTGAAAACTGCATCCATTATGTATTTTTATGCTTAGCACAACGCATTTCGAGAATTTTTCTCTCTTTTGGTGCATTTGTGACATAAATACATCGTGATTTTGCCATGTGTGATTTTATGAAGCTCTTTCGCAGATGTAGTTTTTTGAGGTTACTGTAATGAGGGAAATCATAGCATACATAGTAAAATCTTGGCAACTTTTTTACATACTAAATAGTACGTCTGTCTATACTTGCAGGTATTGTCTGCTCCATTATACTGGATATCACAACACAAAAATCGACACTTACACTGGTTTTTGTACACAGGCAGGCCTACGTCTCGATTATTATGTTGCATATTTTGAGTACTAGAAGAGGCACAATACCTTTAAGCAGACACAAAAAGTTGTGGTTTCTAACATTAGGATCAAACGCACACCTCAATATTTATTGTCTAATTTTCCGAACTTAAGTAGCTAACCTAAAGACACAACTGCAGTGCAAGTGTGTCAGCAAACCACACATTGAAACGTCGAAAAAGTACCGTTCTTCTGTAAACAAATGCACTCGAAGATGCGAATAAATCTCTGAAATTCGTTGTGGTAAGCAATAAACTTCCTTAATTGGTGTAGTTTTTCATTATTTAAAGCATGGAGGTTAACTGGTGTATGTCTGCACAACTTCAAATAAATTAAGCAAAACTGTAATATTGCTTGTCAATGACACCACGCAATATCAATATGTAACAGTAATTTCTCTTTTTACCGGTACCTCACATATTCGTAAGGATTGTCTGGAAGTAGCAATAACTGAGGACAGTACACAAACCTCGCCACTTTCTTCTTTCCAGACAGGTGTAGGTCATTCGTATGCATTCAAAGTCTTTATTAATAACAAAAGCCACATTTTAGCACTAATTTCGAAGTATAAATATGTCGGTGGAAGCCATTGCATCCCAGGGAATTGAAATTTAATATACTTCAGATAAAGAATGCATTCAAAGCTAACCTATCTTTCTCCTTTAACCCGACCAAGTGACAAACTATATCGGATGCAGTGTGACCACATCGTCGGTCGATATTTTCAGTAGAACTTGGTCGACGGCGTCTGACGACGGTCTGTCGGTGCCACTGTGAACACAGCGTTAGTTAATAATTAGGTTTTCCTCGCCAAAAAGGCAAGTTTAATTAAAACCTACCGAAAAAAGTCAAGAAATTTCACTAAATTTATAATAGGGAAATCTAAATTAGTAAATTTTCCTAATAAAACTCCATCTCATTCCAAGCATGTGTGTCAAGTTTACCTCTCTATCTCTATTAATCTGTGATTTATTAAGTTTTCAATTTTATACTGACTTTTTGATCACCCGGTACATTTTAACACTTTACTTTTTAAAACCTTATTACTTTCATCTCATAACGCAACATAGATGATTTGTTTTAAGATGCTCTACAGACTCTGTTTTAATTGCCCTAGCCGGCCTCGGTGGCCGAGAAGACTAAGGCGCTCCAGTCACGGTCTGCACGGCGTCTACGGTCGGGGGTTAGAATCCCCCCTCGGGCATGGATATTTGTGCCGTCCTAGTTCGTAAGTAGTTCATAAGTAGTTTGTAAGTTTAGGGACTGATGACCCCGTAGTTAAGTCCCAAAGACTTTACAAACATTTGAACATTTTAATAATTGCCCTAACAGCACAAAACGTCCTACGAATTAGCGTTTCTTATAAATAATTATTTTCTTATTCTTGTTTATCAATACGTAAAGTATTTGATCATGCATTTTTTAAGCTTAAGTGGCAGATTATGCATGAAGATTAAAAAATAATTTTGTTCTGGACGATGAAAAGTGTTGTGCACTGATAGTTGCATTTACAATAACGTATGTGCTTTATTAATACTCCTTTACTTTTAAAAATAGACGTATGGCAACTTTTTTCGTGAAGTATTTCGGTTTGTCTATTCTCCGATCTGAAGACTAAAGTCAAGCTACCGAAATTGGTCATCACTGTATAAAAATATTTGTTAAATACGAATGAGCCTATATAAAAAAACATTTTACATCCGTTATTTTGGTAAGCGTTTATTTTTTGTAATTTATTCCAAAGGTGCATGAAAATTTTTCAGGGTTGGTTTTATTTTCCCCGCAGTTAAGTCCCTTAAGCCTTACAAAGTAAAAGTAGTTTTATTTTCCCCATCCTTCAAAACGTCTCAATAAACATCATCCTCTCTCGCCCTACTTTAATTTTTTTTCTTCATAGTTAAGCAGACGAAGTTCCGATGTCTCGGCAATAAAGTAATTAATGTTACCCAACTCCGTTACCGTAACTTCACCAACACAGAATAAAAGTCGGGTCAAACTATACCAGCGTTCGAACGGGCTCGAGATATCACAATACGCTGGAGCGTTCGACATTGTAGTGAGAACGTGGAGGACGCATAAATTGACCAGCCCGTTCTCCTGATCTTACACCTCTGGACTTCTTTCTGTGCGGTACGTTAAAGGAGAATGTGTACCGTGATGTGCCTACAACCCCAGAGGATATGAAACAACGTATTGTGACAGCCTGCGGCGACATTACATCAGATGTGCGTCCTCTCCTGGAGTACTGTTGCCCCTTGTGGGACCCTCACCAGGTGGGACTGACGGAAGACATTGAGAAGGTTCAAAGAAGGGCAGCTGGTTTTGTTTTATCACGTTACGGGGGGGGGGGGGGGGGGGAGCGTCACGGAAATGTTGCAAGAATTGGGGTGGAAATCATTAAAAGAAAGACGTTATTCATTGCGGCATGATCTGTTTGCGAAGTTTCAATCACCGACTTTTACTTATGAATGTGAAAATATTTTGCTAGCACCCACCTACTTAGGGAGACATGACCATCCCAATAAAATAAGAGAAATCAGATCGAAATCGGAACGATTTAGGTGTTCTTTCTTCCCGCGCGCTATTAGAGAATGGAACGGTAGAGAAAAGTTATGAAAGTGGTTAATGAACCCTCTGCCAGGCACTTGAATGTGATTTGCAGAGTATCTATGTAGATGTAGATGTACTGCGGCGTGTACGACATTCATTACGCCATAGATTGCAATTGTGTGAAGAAAATGATGGCCACCACTTTGAACATCTATTGGCCTGACATGTCGGGACATACTCCGTAATTGAAAACGGAAAACACGTGTGTACATGTACCTCATCCCTCTTGGTAATGAACAGATGCGTCAGTGAAAAAGACCAATAAAGATGTTAGCATGTAATGTGCTGTTCTAGTCTCTTCTGTATCCAAGGTACATCTCCGTTTCCCTTGGATCCCTACTTAATTCGGTGCTCTCCGTTACACACGATCGAACAGCGGAGGAGTGGTACTCAAGCGTCAACTTTAGGTTACAATATCTCCGGATGTAATTAACATTTTACAATGCAAAAAACGACACTGATTACGTATTTGTTTATATGTTCAGATGTGCTGACAAAACTAACGGGGTTCCATTTAAAAAACGTAGGTTTGTGTTAAAAAACATACTTCCGTGCATTTTGGCCCACTTTAGGTTACGGTAATAACACTAAAAGTGGGCATTTGCGATCGTTTTTTGACAGCTCGAAATTTAAATAAAAATAACGGCTTAACCATTCACCTGACATGAAAATTGAATAACCGAATTTGTAGAGGAGGAGATTCTCTGCAGCTTTGTTCCCTTACGTTTTTTTCATATCTCGTATTGTTTGAGAGATATTTGCAAAAATAAGAGTTTGGACAACCTCCACTGAATTAACGAAAACCAGACGTTCGCAGATGTCACGTGATATTCATTGCCCAGAACTCCCTCTGGCATAAGCCATCTTGTGTTGCGAATTTGATGATTTCCTTACTTTAATTTACATGTTTTCATATCAAAGCAATGGCGCACTGAAGAATTAACAAAAACACGTCGTTCTTCGTGCGATACATGATAATCTAGTGTCTACAAATCCCATATTAGCATCAGTTAACAACGGCAATGCAGAGTATGAAATTTAAGAACGCAAGTGCTAAGTGTTCGCCGTATCGTAGTGGGCAATGCGTTGGACTCTGGCGCTGAAGGTTAGTGGTTCAAAACCCGCCGCTACCTAAATTTTTATTCCTAAAAGGGTTTCAGACATTCTTATTAATTAATTTTTTCTTCTTTACATTATTATTTTTGTTCTTAATGTTTGCAAAAACTTCAAATTTAAAGTGGGCCGTAAAACACGTCCGTGCGATTTTTTTAATGGTTTGTATTAACCCATTACACTACCCCTCTCCTCACGTTCGGTCTGTGGAATCGGTTCGTCAATATTTGATGTGGTTTACGAAATATAACCAGCGGTAATGTTAGGTGACTCATCCTGTATATAGCAAGTTTGGTTGAAATCGGTTCAGTAGTTTAGGAGGAGATGTGGAACAGACATACATACACACATAGCAACATACGCACATACAGCCTATTTTATTACATGTATAGTTTTCTCTGTATTAGGGCAATCTGTGTTTTAGATGTCTGCCCATAATGTTTAATTGACCAGAAACGGATAGCTCGCTATTAATCAGAAAACGGAACAGCTGTTCGGCAGACGCAAAATTTGACTGGGCTAGCGAATCCACTTCAAGCCTTACCATCAGTGCCGGATTAAGTCTTGTGTAGGCCCTTAGGCAGTCTAAATCTTGGGACCCCACTCCAAACTCATCCCTTAATCATTTTCCACCAAACAACAATATATTGGTAATATTAGTAATAAATTTGAGATAATTCATAATAATATTAGTAATAATATAAGAATAACAATAGCAAAGTGAAATGAGTCTTTTGCTTCCAACATGTAAATGTATTTATTCAACAAAACAAACAATTATCAATAGGTCAATATACGTTGATTAATACAATAATATTCCAGAAATTATTTAACAAAAATATGTAAATTGATGATAATTAATAAATGCTTTAAACATTTATTTTTCTCAATTTTTTGCAGCAAAATCTTTTATGAAATATCTTTAAAGTCTATATCCTGCAAGATATCATATTCTGTTGCCATAATTGCAAGTCAATCAAACGTTCTTGGGACATTGAAGATCTATGACAATTTTCTGTAAGTCTTCGTTTTGGAAAGCTTCACTCGCCCGTTACATTCATAATCATGAGACACC
Source organism: Locusta migratoria (assembly GCA_026315105.1). NCBI lineage: Eukaryota > Metazoa > Arthropoda > Insecta > Orthoptera > Acrididae > Locusta > Locusta migratoria. The sequence continues at coordinate 105,880,004 of CM048745.1, read as the reverse complement.
TGTAAATTTTTAACGCAGTCCTAACAACATTTGGGAACGTTGACTGCACCATATTTTCAGAATATGAGTTTGTATGATCGCGATGCAGGAACTACTTTGTCAGCTTTAAAATCTTCTAGTTGTAATGTGAAGAATTTAAAATGAATCACTCCGTTCACAAATTCCTCTTCGTTGTCCTCAGAACAAATGTCTCTAAATCTCTGAGCAGCTTCTTTTATTTCATCAGACTTCTGTGGGAAAATCCAAAAAGACAAAGAATTATATTTTCAGTTTTTATACGACGAGAACGCTCTATACATGATTTATCCAATATTGCTAGGTCAGTTTAAGTTTTGGATTTCGCTTTTACGGGAAGCATAATCTCTTCTGCATTACCATCGTCATGACATTGTGGTCTTTTGCGAAGACACTCGACTTCATCGATGTATTGTGCACAGATTTAACCCTCTGCTTTTTTCTCGCAGTCTTCCACTATGTCCCTTCGTGATGACAGAAAACTGAGAAGCGATTTTAAGGGTTCCACAGCCGTCTAAAGCTTTAGTGTTTTTTTTTTTTTTTTTTTTTTTTTTTTTTTTTTTTTTTTTTTTTTTTTTTTTTTTTTTTTTTTATCAAATGGAAACGTACAGTCACAGGTACACACGCAAAATAAGGCTGGAATTTGGCGGCGCAGCCACTAGAGGGCGCGTGTGAGGTTTGAGTAGGTGGTGGAGTGGCTTGAGGCCACAGCATAGCACCGCACATCACGCGAGAGCACACACGCCGAGCACTCGGGTACCGCTGGCCATATTGATTAGCACTCGCATTCGCTTTGTTTGGGCGTTGGCCGAGAGGGGGCTTCATTATCCACGACCTGCTAATGAATCGATTTTTGATAACGCCCTAACAGCGGCCGACACCGCTGAATTGCCCGTCGGGGCTCTCCTGTGGGGAATCACTATTCGAGTGCGCCAGAATACGCTCACGTCCCTCGCCAGAAGCCAAGCAATTTCTCATTTTGCCGTGGTGATTGCTAATAACACACACACACTTCGGATATGTCTAGTAAAATCATCTGAAGATCAAAAACAACTGCAGAACGATCTGAATAAAATATCAGTATAGTGTAAACATTGGCAAAGGCTCTAAATAATGAGTAGTGTGTAGTCGTCCACATAAGTACGAAAAGAAATCTGTTAAACTTTTTTACAAGATAAACCAATCAAAATTCAACACCATAAACTCCACAAAATACCTGGGAATTACAATTACTTCAGACTTAAATTGGAAAGGACACGTAGATAATGTCGTGGGAAAGGCGGACCAGCGTCTGCGTTTTATTGGCAGAACCCTTAAAACACGCAACAGAACTACAAAAGAAACTGCATACACTACGCTTGTCCGTCCATTTTTGGAGTATTGCTGCCCACTGTGGGATCCTTATCAGGTGGGTTTGACGGAGGACATCGAAAGAATCGAAAGAAGGGCAGCTCGTTTCACCTTACAGGGGAGACAGCGTTACGGAAATGATACAGGATCTGGGATAGGAATCATTAAAACAACTGTACTTATCGCTGCGGCGTGGTCTGCTTACGAAACTCCAATCGCCAACATTCTCCTCCGAATGCGAAAATATATTGTTGACTCCCACTTACATAGGTAGAAATGATCATCAGAATAAAATACGAGAAATCAGAGCTCGAACGGAGAGATTCTGGCGTTCTTTCTTCCCGCGCGATATTCGAGAATGGAGTGGGAGATAAATAGTACAATGGTGGTTCGATGAACCCTCTGCCAGGCACTTTAAATGTGATTTGCAGAGTATCCCATGTAGATGTAGATACTTACATTCCACCTCTTACGATAATGATACGACAGTTTGACAATCGTAATATTGTACAGTAAAAGGTAATTTCGTTGCCTTTACATTTACGAATCGTTTCAACAGGCAGACACAACGAAATGCCGTATCATGTTTAGAGCGGTCTATGGACCAACATGAGAAAGGAATAAATACACACCTGGCCAACGCCTGAAACTAACGCTACTTTATACAGGGTGTTACAAAAAGGTAGGGCCAAACTTACAGGAAACATTCTTCGCACACAAAGAAAGAAATTATGTTATGTGGACATGTGTCTGGAAACGCTTTATTTCCATGTTAGAGCTCATTTTAGTATTTACAAAATAGGCTTCATTCCAACGTGAACAAATTGTTAATTTTCATCATCAACATGTGTGGGCTGACGAGAATCCACACACAATTGTGCAATCACGTCATCGAGACAGATTTTCTGTGAACGTTTGGGCAGGAATTGTTGGAGATGTCTTGATTGGGCCTCATGTTCTTCCACCTAAGCTCACTGGAGCACGTTATCATGATTTCATACGACACACTCTACCTGTGCTGCTAGAACATGTGCCTTTACAAGTACGCCACAACGTGTGGTTCATGCACGATGGAGCTCCTGCACATTTCAGTCGACGTGTTCGTACGCTTCTCAACAATGGACCAATTCCATGGCCTCCACGCTCTCCTGACCTCAACCCTCTTGACTTTCATTTATGGGGTATTTGAAAGCTCTTGTCTACGCAACTCTGGTACCGAATATAGAGACTCTTCGTGCTCGTACTGTGGACGGTTGTGATACAATACACCATTCTCCAGGGCTGCAACAGCGCATCAGGGATTCCATGCGACGGAGGGTGGATGCATGTATCCTAGCTAACGGAGAACATTTTGAACATTTCCTGTAACAAAGTGTTTGAAGTCACGCTGGTGCGTTCTGTTGCTGTGTGTTTCCATTCCATGATTAATGTGATTTGAAGAGAAGTAATAGAATGAGCTCTAACATGGAAATTAAGCGCTTCTGAACACATGCCCACATAAGATATTTCATTTCTTTGTGTGTGAGGAATGTCTCCTGAAAGTTTGGCCGTACCTTTTTGTAACACCCTCTATATTATTAAATACAGAATTCCATTTTGGTGTCTAAGCCTGACACTACCACATAGATAAAACAGTCTCTCCATATTTCCAAAACAGTTTATAAAAAAAATGATTCAAAAAATTCATCAGATATAACTGCATTACACCGGCAAACCCAAGAGGTACTTTTAAGAGATTCTTTCATCGCCTGTGCTGCATCCCGATACCATATCGTCGGACAACGGCGACCTCGTGCGGCGCGCATGGCAGCTAATCCCCGGCTTAAATCTAGGAAAGTGCGCGCACGCTTTGTACGGGAAATGAGAATGGGGGCGGACAGGAGCCTGTTCTTGCCCTGTAAGCTCGGCGCGCTTTCAAAAGACCCCGCCAGACACGTGCCACAGATTACGGGTGTCCGCCGTCACAGATTTGTCTGTGCTGCCGTCTACAGTTCACACACGCGAAGGCTATTGTGGCGTTCTGAGAAAAGGTCCGAAGCGCTGTTTCAGCGCCGCTGGCTACCCGACACACCGCAGTTTCCTTCCGACGCTACAGTGCGCGATCACAGTCTCAGAAGTTTTTACTCCCTTTTTTAGAGGCTCGAAACGTTTCACAATTCCATTTGTACGGTGCCAGTATGGCTGTTTTCGGAGGCAGCACAGTGTTGCTAACTGTATTACTACATCTCTTTTGTACCACACTGACAAATTTTTTACTGCCACTGTTGTGGTCTTCAGTCCGGAGACAGGTTTGACGCAGCTCTCCACAATACCTTATCCTGAGCAAGCTTCTTCAACTCCACATAAGAACGGCAACCTACATCTGTCTCAATCTGCGTACTGTATCCATCTCTTGGTCTTCCTCTGCGGTTTTTAAAAATGTTTGTATTGCTGATGGGACTTAACTACGGGGTCATCACTCCCTCAACCTAAAAACTACTTATCAACTAGCTTATCCTAAGGACGGCACAAATATCCATGCCCGAGGGGGGATTCGAACCCCCGACCGTAGTGGCCGTGCAGACCGTGACTGGAGCGCCTCAGTCCCCTCGGCTACCGCGGCCGGCTGCGGTTTTTACCCCAAACACTTCCCTCCATTGCTAAATTCACGATTCCTTGATGTCTAAAAATGTGTCCTACCACTCGTTCTCCTCTTTTAGTCGAGGTACACAAGAAATTCCTTTTCTCCCCAGTTCTGTGCAGTACCTCCTCATTAGTTACGTGATCCACCCACCTAATCTTCAGCATTCTTCTATAGCACCACAAGGCCACTATCCTCTTCCTGCCCGTATTGTTTATCGTCCATGTTTCACTCCCATACAAGGCAACACTCCACACAAATACCATCAGAATGGACTTCTTTAGGCTTAAATCAATATTCGACGTTAACAAATTTCTCTTGTTCAAGAACGCTCTTCTACCAATTGCCATTCTGCATTTTATATCCTCTGTACTGCGACCATCAATTGTTATTTTACTGCCCAAGTAACAAAACTCATCTACCCCCTTTATTGTTTCGTTACCTAATCTAATTACTTCAGCATCACCCGATTTTAGACAGCACTCCATTATCCTAGTTTTGCTCTTGTTAATGTTCATCTTATATGCACCTTTCAGCACACTGTCCATTCCGTTTAACTGCTCTTCCAGCTCCTTTGCTGTATCTGACAGAATTACTATGTCGTCGGCAAAACGCAATGTTTTTAATACTTCACCCTGAACTTCAATTCCTTCTCCAAATTTCTCCTTGCTTTCCTTTATAGCTTGCTCAATGTACAAATTGAATAACATTGGAGAAAGGCTACAATCCTGTTCCCAACCACTGCATCCCTTTCATGCTCTTCAATTCTGACAACTGCTGTCTGGAATTTGTACAAGTTGTAAATAACCTTACGCTCTCTATATTTTACTCCTGCTTGCTTCAGAACTTGAAGGAGTATATTCCAATCAACATGTTGGTTTACCTTTATCTATCTTCTAAGATAAATCGTAAAGTGAGTATTGCCTCTCGTGTTCCTACATTTCTCCTGAACCCAAACTGATCATACCCGAGGTTGGCTTCTATCAGCTTTTCTATCCTTCTATAAATAATTCGTGTTAATATTTTGCAACCATTACTTATCAAACTGATGAATCTAATTTTCACACCTGTCTGCGCGTGCTTTATTTGGAATGGGGATTATTACAGTTTTCTTAAAGTCTGAAGGTACTTCGCCTATCTCACACATCTTACACACCCGGTGAAACAGTTTTGTCATGGGTGGTTCTCACTATCTACTCATAGATATGTATATGCGTTAAGGGTTTGACACAATTCGTAGCCAAGTGGTACAATTTCGTACTGGTTTTCAAAAGTGAAAGTTCTCAGGAATCAACTGAAACATCCATATCAGTGAAAATGAAATGCTGGTCGTTGGTAACCGCAACAATTCTGAACGGCTGTACTGCTTTTGAAAATCTTTTTATTTTTTTATATTTTTTGTCGTTATAATATTCGTAGCACCTAGTAAGGATTTTGACTACAGAAAAATTTGATCGGAAAATCGAAAAATATGTCGAAAACAAAAAAATGCTTTTTCTTTGCGATTTTTGAATGACATTAACACCGTAACTCACAATTCGAACGATAGATCTACGTTTTTTTTTTTTTTTTTTTTTTTTTTTTTTTTTTTTTTTTTTTTTTTTTTTTTTTTATACTCTTTCTACCACGAACGGTGGCCTTTGAGATATGAAAACTAACATTTATTTGTAATTTATTTCTTAGTTTTCTGTAAAACGAAGATCCTTAGCCACGACCCAAATGAACACACCTACTACCTCACCTCAGTGCAGTGATACATGTCTCACATCTGTTCTGTTCTAAACTAATTGAAAAGTAGTTTGTAAGTCTAGGGACCGATGATCCCAGCACTTTCGTCCCTTACGTTCAAAAATATTTCAACTGTTTTTGAAAATATTTATAACACAATGAGGATAGAATGAAGCTTTCACTGTGCAGCAGAGTGTGCGCTGATATGAAACTTCCTGGCAGATTAAAATTGTGTGCCGGAAGCGGGACTCGAACCTGGTACTTTGCCTTTCGCGGGCAAACGCTCTACCGACTGAGCTATCCCGACACGACTCACGATGCCGCCTCACAACTTTACTTCCGCCAGTACCCCGCCTCCTTCTTTCCCAACTTCACTGCAGAGTGAAAGTTTCGTTCTGGAAACATCCCCTAGCCTGTGGCTAAGCCATGTCTCCACCATATCGTTCCTTCCAGGACTGCTAGTCTTGCAAAGTTCGCAGGAGAGCTTCTGTGGAGTTTGGAAAGCAGGAGGCGAGGTACTGGCTGAAGTAAAGTTATGAAGCGGCATCGTGAGTCGTGTCGGGATATCTCAGTCGGTTGAGCGCTTACCCGCGAAAGGCAAAAGTCCCAGTTTTGTGTCCCGGTTCCGGCACACAATTTTAATCTGCCAGGAAGTTACAATGAGGATAGGTTGCAACTCACCATAAATATGATAACTGAGCCACACAAAGACATGCAAAGAAGACGATGACACACACTCACACACACACACACACACACACACAAACGTAAATTTTCGGTCATAGGCTTCACCAGAAAAGACGCATCGGTGCGAGACGCATCCATAATTTATTTTGGCTCTTTTATTAAGACAACGATATTATTAAAAGAAAGACCACATTCGAGGGTTGGAACTTAAAGTGTGGCAACACTGCTCTAGAGACACTATGCAATGGAATCTACTATTGTCGCTGATTCCATACGTCGCTGTGACATACGTACCTTACCTCCGAGCAAATAGACTCGCCCGTCATACGGTATGGCGTGCGCACAATCGAGGGAAACACAGTCACTTGTGAGCGAGCGGTCTAACGTAAAGATGTCATTATGTTTTCGAAACAGGAACAACGGAGTTGCATCAATATTAAAATGCACAGTATTACAGTTCTTTTTTGGAGTATGACCTGCGACCAGCTTTGCGAAAGAAGGTGCAATACTTTCTTGCCGACCCACGCGCCATTTTGCACGACAATGCCCGAGGGCATACAGTGCAAGCTGTGGCTTCTCTGTTCGATCGATGGGAGTGGGAAGTATATTACCATCCACTATCATCCCCGGATTTACGTCCTTGTGACTTGATTCCAAAGGTGAAGGAACCACTTCGTGGTATTCGCTCCAGAGATTCGATAGGCAGTAGACTGCTCCATTCGCACCATCAACAGAACAGGCTCTGATGCATTCTACGTCTTCCATATCGCTGGCAACTGGTTCTACACAACGCTGGTGAGTACTTCAAAGGACAGTAACAGAAGTCGGTTGTGAATAATTAGTCGCCACTATTTGTCAACCATCGCAGTTATATTGTATTGCATTTTTAGCTCTTTTTCTATATACTCACCAAAGGAACTGAGATATTTGTCACATCGTATAGCTCAAACCGAACTGTTCAGCTCCTCCTGAACTGTTGCTATTCGTCGAGCGTTTGGGGGCGAGCATTGTCATTGAGCAGCACAGTTCCTGCAGAAAGCACTCCACGCCTCTTGTGCTGAATGGCAGTCGCATTTTCCACGCTGTTTCACAATAAAACTGAAGACCCATTTCACACGCTGGTTCCAGTCACAGGTGCCAGACGTCTACGAGATATGGTTAAAAAAATTAATCCCACGATATAATTTGCTCCATTCTGTTGGTGACTGTGTCAAACATAACTATATCTGTTGCCATAAAAGTTATTCATGTTGAAGACATTAATGACAAATGTGAAGCATTGAATTAAAATTTGTGCTGGTTTAGCGCTAAGACGTCTGCGTAGTAAGCATGGAGGTCTCGGTTCGATTCCCGGTCGCATCACAAATTTTAATTCAATGCTTCATATTTATCATTAATGTCTTTGACATATTCAAGACGAAAATCCGTCTCAGGGATTGTTTATTTGTGTTTACATTGATATTTATATCACCTTCAACAGCAATATTCCAATAAGTTCGTTGGCGAGGTGCTATTCCGCTGCATGGAGAGGCTTGGAAGTAGTGTCAATGTTCTATGGAACACAGAAGCTGATTGTGACGTGAAGGAAATCGTGCTTAGTCTATTCCGAGGCGCCTTAATCGCTAGTTATGCGGTGGTTTAGCGGTATCGGGCGCGGTGGCTCAGCGCGCCCTGTCAGGGGGCTATATTTATTCCCTCTGTAATAAAAAAGCTCAGCCAAACATTCAACGAAGAACGAACTGAACTAACGACCGCAAGGTACAGATGAAAAAAAAAAAAAAAAAAAAAAAAAAAAAATCGGTAAGACGCCTACATGGTAAGCAAGGAGGTCCGGGTTCAATTCCTGGTCGCATCACAAATTTTAATTCAATGCTTCAATTTATCATTCATGTCTTTGACATATTCGAGACGAAAATCCGTCTCAGGGATTGTTTATTTGGCTTTTATTCATGTTGTTTTAGTTTATCCCTTTAATGAATAGTGTAGCATACGTACCTTATTTTTTCCATTATCTCTCAAACTGGTCAACATTTTACCACAAATTCATTTGTAGTTGCTTTTATATATGGTGTTACATATGCTAGTAGCTCATCATAGAAATTTATAAATTGCAGAGTGCTGCTGAATCATTTCAACAGTTTGCTGCATTTAGTGACTCCTCACATGTAAGTTTGTTTACATTAGTAAAAGTAGTCAATCACATACTACTGTTGAATTATGAGTTATTTTCTGGGAAGATTAGAGGCATAATAGTGTCATTCACTACGTCATGGAAGCACTATAAGCTGACCAGCTATGACATATTTGTTGCTAGTAGTGCAAAAATTTTAAGGAATTTTTTTCCAATATTTTCTCAGTATATGCGCACTATACATTAATCGTGGTAGTTTCTATAGCTTCAAATAAAAAGTCACGGGTTAAAGCGTTAAAAGAATACGGGGCACTACTTTCTGGGTACGCCTCGTATCAATAAAAATAAAAATGAAATTGTAAATATAAATTTATAAAACCTGAGACTGTTTTTCGTCTCGAACATGTCAAAGACATTAAAAATAAAGGTGAAGCATTGAATTAAAATTTGTTATGCGGCCGGGAATCGAACCCGGACGTCCATGCTTACTAGGCAGATGTTTCACCACTAGAGAGTAGACCACCGCACCACTAGCGATTAATGCGCCTCGGAATATTCTAAGTTCACTTCCCTCCACGTCACAAACTTTAATCCAGCTTCTGTGTTTCACTGCCGAGGTGCTGTTCCGCCGCATGGAGAGGCTATGCAGTTGTGGCAATATTTCATGGAACACTGAAGCTGAATTAAAGTTTGTGACGTGAAGGGATGTCCAACTTTGACTATTCCGAGGCGCTTTAATCGCTAGTGGGCCGGTGGTCTAGTGGTAAAACGTCTGCCTAGTAAACATCGAGGTCCGGATTCAAATGTTCAAATGTTTGCTAAGCTTATGGGACTTAACTACGGGGTCATCAGTCCCTAAACTTACAAACTACTTATGAACTACTTACGAACTAGGACGGCACAAATATCCATGCCCGAGGGGGGATTCGAACCCCCGACCGTAGTGGCCGTGCTGACCGTGACTGAAGCGCCTTAGTCCCCTCGGCCACCGCGGCCGGCGGTCCGCATTCGGTTCCCGACCGCATCATAAATTTTAATTCACTTTTTCAACTATATCTTTAATGTCTTAAAAATAAAAGTATTATTTTTAATGTTGGTGATAGTCTTACTACGTCTTTCAAGGTAACGAAGAATTGAAAAATTATATTCACTGTCTGAATATTTGATACATTATGAATGAAATACACAAGATAACTGTGAGATATTCTGCAAATTTATTGGTTTACGAACCGGTTTTCAGCTGATACGCCATCATCAGGTAAACGATAAGTTTTAAAGATCTTAACTTTCTAGATATACAACTTTCAAATGAAACTAGTGTTTTGGTTTATAACTAACATGCGGGAAATATTACAATTCAAGTTGTGGTGTAAATTCCTGACATTGATAAAATACGTGACAATATAATAGATTATGACGGTATCCTAAGAAATATAAAGTGAAACAATAGCAACTGGCTGAAAATATTGTTCAAAACGTATCGTATCTTAAGCAGTCTAATGTCTAGAAACATGGAAGCATTGTGAATATGTTAAAATCTTAACTGGTTAAATTAAACTTGACCAAAAATTATCTTAAACAGGTCCAATGTCTGGAACATGGAAGCATGTGACAAAGTTGAATGAAACATCTGTAAATATATGTTTAAAAAATTTTAACTGGTTAAATTAAACTATAAATAAGTCATTAAAATTTATATCACATAAGCAGTCAAAACAGTTGTGATAACACAAGAATTTTATAACTAGGTTATAAAAAGGTTACAAAAAGCCTTGTGTAATCAGAACTGTTTGGCTGCTTACCAGATATAAATTGTAATGCCTTATTTTACTAGTTATAAAATTTTTGTGTAATCACAACTGTTTTGACTGCTTATGTGATATAAACTTTAATGACTTATTTCACTAGTAACTTTTCGTCAGAACAATTACTGGTCACTAGTTTAGACCATGTAGCCTACTTACATTATAATCAACACAGTTGTTATAATCAACGAACAGTTATTAAAGTGTTGTAACAACTGATTTCATAGTCTGCACTTATCTGGTCTTTACTAAACGTATTAAGTCTACAAACTTGTAAAATTGCTGTCAAAGGTTTAGGTCGCGAACTTCGGTGGACGAAATTTGAGTACAAAGACGAAAGCGACAACAAAGAACAAAATACTGCAATTAAAATACGCCTGGGTCAGTTACATTCACACCGAAGTAACTTTCGTTGTTGCCACGCTGAAATAAGTACGTATTTGTTGCAATACAAGTGAAAAAATTCTGGCTGTCACTACTGCTTCAAACACAGGAACAACAGCAGTAGAAATATGTTAAATTGTACGGCGCTTCTCGCCGTGCTGCAGTGGTTATGTTGGCACCAATGGTAATGTTGGCAACTCAAATGACCAATAAATGTTTCTTCGTGACCAGCAATTAAAACTAAAATTATTTTTTATGCACGGACAAGGGTACATACAAGAACCTGTCGACCATAGAGCAGGTACAGTATTAAATTTGCTGCGAGTGAAACGAGCAGCAATAACATTTACTCTGTAGCTCCTGAAAAATATTAACGAAATTCTACACTTCATTGTTCATCTGTTGCCAACATAAGCACTGGTGCCCGGCGAGAAGCGTCGTAAAATTTTTCCGAAGAAATATGTCAAAAACACAACACTACTAGGTAGAAAACTGAGTATTTTTATAGTGTGTACTTCTAGGTAAATGCACGATTGATCATATGAAGCTTCATGTTGCGGCAGCTAAGTGCCATTAGTCAGGAATTTTGTTTGCGTGTAGACAGACTGAGATCAAACATGGCCAAACACTTGGTGTCCTCTCAATCGTACTGATCACCCAAATTGCGGCCGAGTTTTCACAGGTTTCGGCTAAGGAGCAATGTAACCCGTGTATCAACCATTCTATGAAATTTAAGCTCGTTAGCAAGAAGTGAAATATGAACATCTATGGCTGGTACGCTCAGACAGTTGAAGTTCAACATCCAGCTGCTATGAAGATCCGTGATCTCTGATGTTTTAGACGGTCTTTGAATTAGACAAGCTCTGTTCTGATAACCTCTCGGTTTGACTAACATTCTATCTTTGTGACTGCTGAAAGGTTTTATGGATAAAGGAAAATAGCCGCGGCGGAGCCGCCGAGCGCATTGAGGCGCGAGGCCGTTCCCCGTCGGAGGTTCGAATTCCCCATCGGGCGTGGATATTTGTGCTGTCTTTAGTATAAGTTAGTTCATAAGTAGTTTGTAGCTTTAGGAAGTCCCATGAGCTTTACAAACATTTGAAAAGAAAATATTAAAATGTATCAGTTTATTTTAAAAGTGTATATTCGATTCTTTAAACACGAATCCACCATTATGGCGGCACATTTAGTTCCCAAAAAATAATTTTTTCAGCATTCGTGAAATAAACAACAGCTTATAAAGAAGTAATTATACAATGATACCTCTGTTCTAAAGGAACAGAATTGACAATGGTCCGCAGCTATAAATGTTAATTATACAAATATTAACTCGCAATTTGCGAGGATTTCCTACTTTAGCCGTTATTCTTTAGTTGGTTAATGCTTTTGCAACACATAATTTGTGCCGGACCGGGACTCGAACCCGGCTCTCCCGCTTAACAGCTAAAGTCGGAAATCCTCGCAAATTACGAGTTAATATTTGTATAATTAACATTTATAGCTGCGGATCATCGTCAATTCTGTTACTTTGAACAGAAGTATCATTGTATATGAGAGCATAGACTGGTTAAAGATGGTGTAAGTATGTCTCTCCCTGTCGTGGGAATCACGCTAAATGTGGCGAGCACCAGGGGAAGTAGGCAAGTGCAATATATGGAAGTTTGGGTCTGGCCGGGGAGCGTGTCCGGGTGGCCAAGTGGTTAAGGCGACCGCTCGCGATAAGCGGGAGACCCGGGTTCGAGTCCCGGTCCGGCACAAATTTTCATGTGTTGCAAAAGCATTGACAGCTAAAGTCCGAAATCCCCGCAAATTGCGAGTTAATATTTGACAGCTAAAGTCCGAAATCCCCGCAAATTGCGAGTTAATATTTGTATAAAGAAGTAATTTCTGGAAACTGAAAATAATGTGACGCCTTCTTTCAGGATTCACCAGAATTTTCAAACAGGGAAATATATGTTTTGTAGTAACAATTCGTCTAAGTAGACTTCGGTGTAATAAAATGTTATCTGCTCCACTTTTCACGAAAGTCTCCGCCAGTTGGGATAAATAATTAATAATTCAGTTTAGAACTTTTAACTTGCCTCCGGCTAAAAACTGAAGAGGGGAAATTAATGGCTTCAGAAAAGTTTTAATTAAACTTGCACTGAGTGAAGAGAGCCGATTCAGCGTGGGCTCGGACAGATACTAGACACAGCTCGTAGTGTAGTGCAGCGCATGTGCCACACTGCCACTGGCTTTCCGCGCACACAGTTACCTCGAGGATGCACCAAGTTGAAAAGGGGCAGAGGACACATGTGTCTCTTCTTAGATTAGATTAGATTAGTCTTTCGTTCCGTATATCCATGTTGAGGAGATCCTCGTGGACGTGGAACATGTCAAGAAACAAAATTTACAAGCTGAATAATAGATAATACTAATAATATAAATACAGATACATATATTTTTAAGTTTTTCTTAGCTGATAATATAATAATACTAGAATTTGGAGGACGGCACGTATACATCCACTCCACAAAAAGGGTGACAGATCAGAGGTGAACAATTACAGGGGGATTTCCCTTCTGTCCGTTCCATACAAGGTCCTTTCCAAGATATTATTAAACAGAATTGAACCAGTTCTCGATCCAGAAATAGAAGAATATCAAGGTGGATTTAGAAAAGGGAGGAGCTGTACAGAGCAAATTATAAATCTTAAAAACATCATTAGGGCACGTGCTCGTCAACCACATGTTACAACATTTATTGATTTTAGAAAGGCATATGACTCAGTGGACAGAGAAAGCCTCATTAGAACTCTGGAGGAATTCGGAATTGATAGAAAAACTACAGAGATTGATAAGCAAACATTGACAGATACAAAGTCCAAGGTGAAATTTCGAGGCAAGATTTCAGACCCTTTCAAAATCCAAACAGGTTTGAGACAAGGGGATGGGCTCTCTCCAATCATATTCAACATCACTCTAGTAAAGACAATAAGGGAGACATTGGCGGAATACACACAAGAAAAAGTGAAGAGAATTTATTTTGGAGGATCCGTCAAAGGGCTTACGATACATGCACTAGCTTTTGCAGACGATATTGCGCTACTGTCCACGAATATACCAGATGCAATTAAACAAATAGAAATCTTAGCAAAGCATGCAGCTAAATTTGGTTTACAGATATCACAAGAAAAAACTAAATTCATGTCTAACAAATTTAAGGAATTCAACAAATTGCACACAGTTATTGAATACATCGAAAGGGTCAAACACTTTAAATATTTGGGAGAAACAATAACTGGCATAGAAAAAGAAGCTGTCAAACTTCAAGTAGCTAAACTCAGGAGGGCGCAAATTTTAACAATGAAGCTGTACAACAAAAAATGCTTATCTCGAAATGCGAAGTTATTACACTACAAGACAGTGACAAGAACAGAAGTACAATATGCAGCAGAAACACTCTCCCTCAAGAACAAAGGACTAGTAGATGAGCTCGAGAGGAAGGAAAGGGTAATTCTGAGGAAATTTCTTGCTGGACACAAAAAAATTGGCGAAGCATGGGTAAAGATGAGAAATGAGAAGGTCTATCAATTTATTAAACCAGTTACAACGGAAATGAGAAAGAGAAGGCTTATGTTCTTCGGTAATCTGGTGAGAATGGATGACAGCAGATTAAGGAAGAAAATCTTCAATTGAATTCAACAGAGGAAAACACCCAACTGTTGGTTGCAAGGAATAAAGAATGACCTCGTGGAACTTTGACTCACAGAAATGGACGCGATGAATAGGGACAGTTACAGAAAGGCAGTAACTGAAGTCGAGGTTTTTCAGGAGGCCCCAAGAAAGAAGACCAACAGGAAACTGACAACTGAACATCTGGCAAAAATGGCAGCAGGCAGAAGAGGAGCCCTAGAGAAGAGAAAGAAGAAACTGAATATGAAATAAAATTTGTTACGCGATCCTTCGTTGCCCAATTCGTGTAAATAAATAAGTAAATAAATAAATAATAATACTAATATAGTATGAGTACCGATACATGCATCATTTGGTACAATTTAGAAATTCGCTTATGGAGTAGGAGTTGGCCACTAGAAAGTCTCTTAAGTTCCTCTTAAACTGATCTTTATTTGTAGCTACATTTTTGATACTTGCTGGTAAATTATTGAAAATATGTGTTCCTGATTATTGGACCCCTTTTTGAACTAAAGTAAGTGCTTTTAAGCCCTTGTGTAGATCATTTTATTCGTATTATTGTATGTATGAACTGAGCTGTTTGTTGGGAAAAGGGATATATTATTTATGACAAATTTCATTAAGGAATAAATATACTGAGAGGCAGTAGTTAGTATAACCAGTTCTTTGAAGAGGCTTCTAGAGAACGTCCGTGAATTTACTCCACAAATAATACATATTACACGCTTTTGGACGCTGAAGACTTTTGACTGACTTGAAGAGTTGCCCCAAAATATTATACCATATGACATTATGGAATGAAAGTAAGCAAAGTATGCAAGCTTTGTTATTTTTATGTCTCCTGTGTCTGATAACACTCGTATTAAAAATACAGATTTGTTGAGTCGTTTCTGCAGTTCTGTGGTGTGCTCTTACCAACTAAATTTATTATCAAGCTGTAATCCCTGGAATTTAATACTGTCAACCTCTTCTATCTGCTCTTCTTCATACTTAATGCATATGCTGGCGGGAAATCTCTTACATGTTCTGAACTGCAAGGAATGAGTCTTTTCAAAGTTTAATGACAATGAGTTCGCTTTAAACCATTTATTAATGTTCATGAAAATATCATTAGCAGACTTTTCTATAACTATGCTTGACGTACTTTTTGTTGCAATACTTGTATCATCTGCAAACAAAACGAACTCTGCTTCTGCTAGTGTAACTGATGAGAGGTCATTAATGTACAGAAGAAAAATCAATGGCCCTAGATGGATCCTTGTGGGACACCACATGTAATTTCTTCTCAATCCGATGATGACTGTTGGCTTAATTCACTAGTCACTTGCACTGACATCCTTTGTTTCCTGTTAGTACGACTTGAACCATTTTGCAGCATTTCCCGTGACCCCATAGAATTCTAATTTACTTAAAAGGATGTTATGTAAAATAAATGTAAATGTTTGTACGGTCTATGGGCCTTAACTACGGGGTTATCAGACCCTAATCTTACAAATTACTTATGAACTAACTAAGACCAAGGACGGCACAAATATCCATGCCCGAGGGGGAATTCGAACCCCCGACAGTAGTGGCCGTGCAGACCGTGACTGGAGCGCCTCAGTCCCCTCGGCCACCGCGGCCGGCTGGATGTTATGGTTCACACAATCAAATGCCTTTGACAAATCACAGAAAATACCTGCTGCTTGCAATTTATTAACTAATGAATTAAGTACATTCTCACTGTAAGTGTAAATAGCCTTCTCGATGTCGGAACCTTTCAGAAATCTAAACTGTGTTTTGTACAATATGTCATTCGAGGTCAGGTGATTGAGAAGCTGCTTGTACATCACCTTTTCTAGAATTTTTGAGAATGCTGGCAAAAGTGAAATTGGACTGTAGTTTGATGGTATCTCTTTATCCACTTCTTGAATAGAGGTTTAATATCCGCATATTTTAGCCAATTAGGAAACGTTCCAGTTATAATAGACTGGTTACACAAATAGTTTAAAATTGTGCTAATTTCCCAAGAACATGCTTTAATTAACTTTGTTGATATTTCATCGTAACCACTAGAATGCTTTGTTTTTAAAGATTTTATTATGGATGTTATTTATTGTGGCGAGGTTCTCTGACCATTATAATTAGACCACAGTGTCTGTAATCACACCAAGTAATTAGTTGTATTGTTCAAGAACACAAGGACACTCACCTGTCGAACTCTTGGCTGAATTGCTACGGGCAGCATACATCACAACAGGAAGCGCTTCAACCCTTCCGTGAAGCCCCTAGAGGTGTTGATTACCAATTTTTTGATTCAACATGGTAGCCTCCACCTTTCTTCCACTGAGCATGGCCCTAGTCCACCTACATACAGTGGTCCCTAGGTCATGTACCTCTGCTGCCTTAACCCTTTCAGACATTTTTTTGGACAAGGAAATTATTTTTAATGCTGTAATACACTTCAGTTAAATTTTCAATGATTTCAGAAGCAAGATTTATGCAATTATATACACCCATGTTACTACAACACTGCGTGTACTGAAAAACAAGGCTTTTTTTACGGACTAAATTAGTTATGTAGTTCCAACTGTTGTCCTAAATAAACTCATCGTTCAATAACTACATCGCAAAATAACAACTTCTGTTTTCAGTTATACAGTGGAATCCAAGTAACCCACAATTTTCGTGTTCTTGAAGTTCGCCGACTGCAGCGCAGTGCATCACTCGCTTCTTAATATTTTTATAGTGATCTTCCTCAGCTGGCAGTAATTGTTCATGATGAAATGATCGAACACTCAGGTGTCGTAACATGTTCTTTCCATTGAGAAAAAATTATTCTAAACCATCTTAGACACCGTAGAAGTTATGCACACATATGTAGCTAGAGGGTCCGAAAGGATTAACTATGGAATCAAAGTCCGCATTGCTAAAAGCCCCGTCGATATCCAGGAAGATGCAGAGGGCTATTTCATGAAAGTATAGTGCTTTCTCCCCCCTCCCATCGAGTTGGTGGAGTGCTGTCTCACATGATTTACCTGACTGATATGCATGTTGGTTTGAGTATAGAGGAACCCTAGTTAGCCTCACTCTCCAACATGTGCATTAACCAGTTTTTCCAATGTTTTAAGAATGAAGGAGGACAGGCTGATTGGTCTCATATCCTTGGCCTTGGTATGATTTTATTTCTTCTAGTTTCGGTGTTAAATTCCGTTCGTTTTCGGCATGTATGCACTCCACCTCACTGTTTTGTAAGCCTACTAATGCAACGAAGGCATTTTTATCGTGACAATGTTAGGGTTGTTGCGTTTTATAACAGCTGGCGAACTTCACTAATTTGTTTCCACACGGATACTGCCCTTTCTCCGCCCTCTTATCCTCGCCGTGCCATTGGTCACCGTCGTAGCTACGTGCCTCTAACAGTGGAAGCTGCATGCAATAATATTTCGTAACCACATTTTCTCTAGCTTCGCTCGAGTTTTTTATATTGCTTATGGCAGCTTAATTTTTTATTATTTTTATTTCTTTTTATATGATTCCTACATTTACATTCTTTAACGCTGTATACTAGAGTCACCCGGCGGCATCCTTATTTTACATGTACGATTCTGTATGCTACTTTGTTTTATTAGTTACGACGATAAACTTTTACTATTAAACTATACCCCAGGCATAAGTATGTACTTCTGGTATGTACAGCGTATTATGTCTATTTCTTTTAATAATTTTCTTTTGGCCCACTTTAGGTTACGGTAGTATCACTAAAAGTGGGCCGTTGCGATCACCTTTTGACAGCCCGAAATTTAAATGAAAATAACGGCTTAACCGTACATCTGACAAGAAAATTGAATAAAAAAGTTTATAGAGGAGAAAATTCTCTACAACATTGCTCTCTAATGCTTTTTTCATATCTTGCATCGTTTCAGAGATATTTGCAAAAATAACGGCGATTTGACGATGTCTGTCTGTCTGTCCGTCTGTCTGTCTGTCCGTAACGTGTTCCCAATTTTTACGTCGAACCGTTCAACCGATCGGCACCAAATTTTATAAACATAATAGACGGCTGACAGAACCAGAACCTCCCTTTTTCAAATGTTTCGGAGAAAAAATATGTTAGTAACACTAAAAAAGCCGTTTGTAATGTAATTGTAATTGAAAACATACCGTTCATCTGGCTCGAAAACTGAATAACCAATTTGTAGAGGAGAAAATTGTCTCAAACTTTCTTCTCCTATGTTTTTTTTTTTTTTTTTTTTTTTTTTCGTAACTCGGTTGTTACAGAGATATTAGCAAAAATAACGGCGATCTGACACCGCCGCTAGGTTTTACGTAAACCAGGTGTTAAGAAATGTCACATAACATTTCTCGCCAAGAACTCTCTCTGGCACACGCTATCTTGTTCCATTATTTTATAATTTTCTTGTTATAACTTACGCGTTGTCATTTCAATTCAGTGGCGCACTGAAGAATTAACAAAATCACGTCGTTCACAGTACGATAAATTATAATCTAGTGTCTAAAAATGTCATTTTAGCTGTTAGCAAGTGCCAACAATACCACAGTCTAACATATAAAGTCACGACACTCCCGCAGATTTTTGTTATACGCTACGACTGCAGCGCTCCAAGCGGCCGGGAAGCTACATTTCTGAATACGGTATTAGATGAGTGCAAATAGCATCGTTTATATTGATTTTTACAGACTTTTCACACTTGGGAACGCATGTAGTGCCTAAAATAGGTAATAATTTAAAATTAGACCCGCCTTTGTCTTTAATAGCGCAGGTTAGATAATAAACGCCACAAACTTACGTATCCATCTGCGTTCTGGACGATTGTTAACTGTGCTTGCAGAAGTATATTTAGAGACGTTGTGCTAGATGTCATTGCCGATTTTCGTTATTTGGAATTTTTGTATAAGCAATATGTCGTCTTCTGCTGCCGCTGTTGTTGCTGTTTTATCGAAAGAGTGGTTGGCATACAAGCTACATTCCGTTCGAAGGCTGTTGCTTGCATCGTCTAAACGAAGAGATACATTTATAGATCTAAGGTTGTGGTCGAGTTCCGAAACGGACTATTTCTTTTCTTTTGGTTAGTTGGCTCTGGTTAGAATTGTTTTTGTATATATCGAAAGAGTATATGTTAAGATGGATACGTAATTTTGTGGCGTTTATTATCTAACCTGCGCTATTATTATTAAACACGGCTGTTGTATTTGTAGTCTAAGCGAAGAGCATGGAGAGAGATGGGAGTATAAATTCTTACTTGCAAATTTTGCATACGAGTTTAACGGTGCTTTGCAGATGTATATTTAGAGACGTTGTGCTAGATGTCATTGCCGATTTTCGTTATTTGGAATTTTTGTATAAACAATATACCGTCTTCTGCTGCTGCTGTTGCTGTTACGTTGTCGAAAGAGTGGTTGGCATACAAGTTACATTCCGTTCGATGGCTGTTGCTTGCATCGTCTAAACGAAGAGATACATTTATAGGTTGTGGTCGAGTTCCGAAAACGGACCATTTATTTTCTTTTCGTTAGAATTGTTTTTGTATATCGAAAGAGTATATGTTAAGATGGATACGTAAGTTTGTGGCGTTCGTTACCGTAACCTGCGCTATTATTATTATTAAACACATCTGTCGCCTGTAGTCTATGCGAAGAGCGTGGAGAGAGATGGGAGTGTAAATTCTTACTTGCAAATTTTGCATACGAGTTTTAATATTTTACTACTACAAGCTGTAGTATACAAGACCAAGTAGGCAATTCTGTTCTAAATTGTTTTTTAGCATTACGCCGAAATTCTTGTTAAAAATGACAAACGGCGGAAATTGTTGTTACATAAATCGAGATCTGGCGTACCGATCGCTGCGGCGCGCTTAGTAATAAATATGCAATTTAATTGGCTGCTGACCTGGCGGGGCGCGAAAGAGTGCAGTACGCCCCTGCCCGGCGGGGGCGGTGTCGATGCGGTCGAGACAATCGTCGCGGTATTGTTTGTTCTCCCGGGTAGGGCGGGTGGCGGCGTCCTTTGAGAAGCGGTCGCGAGCGTGGGAGGAGGAGGGGGTAGCATCTGTCGGCGGCAGCGGCGGTCCGGCAATCGGCCGAGCGAGTAGGGGTCGCGGGTGCGAGTACAGACATGTCGAGGGGTCTACAGGTCTGGACCTGTCGGAGGTGTCGCTTGTCTGGCGGCGGCAGCGAGGGTGGAGGGGGGGGGCGGGGGAGCGGGGCGTCGTGTGTGTCCGAGGGAGGTGTTGCAATCCTTAAGTGCGTGATGGCGGCGTCCTTTGATTAGCGGTCGGACAAGTAGCGAATCAAAAGGACCTAAATTTAAACTATCAATCATCCTTAAGTGCGCTATTGTTCGAGTTTGGCGGCATCCTTTGATCTGCGGTTCGGCAATTGGCCGAGGGAGGAGGGGTCAATGACCCTATCGTCGACGGGCGATTCTCAGTGGCGCAGAACTGGCACTACCATACTACTCACGATATTACAAATTTATATTTACCTTATGTTTATATTCCACTTACTTTCAGAAGAATAAGAGGCAAAATATCACATATTCGTAAGTATTTGTTCATGACGAAGTTGTTCATTACACCTCTCAACCAGTAAAATTCGGCTGTTTTTGCATTAATGTCCGTGTTATGTATATCTCTTAATATTTTACGAATGCTTGTAACGCGAAAACTATACCAACTATTTTGTTAATTACATACACAAATAATTATAAACAAACAACACTCTTTCGACGACTTGCCCACCGCTAGGAGCGCTAGTGTCGTTGCAACTGTCAGTTGGTAACAACTTTCAGAGCAGTGAGTGTCGCGACTGTATATGTTAGACTGTGACAATACTACGAGAATTAATGAACAATGTCAAAGATGTTCGCCGTACTGTAGTGGCTAGTGTGCCTGATTCTGACGCTTGTGACCAGCAGTTCGAAACCCACGGATACCTATTTTTTTTTTTTTTTTTCGCCTAGGCTCCTAAAGGGGTTTCCTGCACTCTTATTAATTAAAGATGTCTATTTTCTGCAATGTTTATACTTGTGCAGATCTGAGAGTGCTCCCTCTAAACTGTGCGTTTGTTCTATTTCGTAAACATGCCGTGAAATCCGTAACAACGAACTGAACATTTGCACAACAACGGGGAGGGTACTGTGCTAATGAATATTCTAAACAACGTACAGATACTGGTAGTTTCATATATAAATGGAGTCCTGGATTTCTGTGGCAACTGTCGTTCCTTAATGAAACGCAAGGGAAGTGTATACATTACAACAAATTACCTGTTTTGTTTTTCAATTAACGGCTTAACCGTACATCTGACAAGAAAATTGAATAAAAAAGTTTGTAGAGGAGAAAATTGTCTACAACGTTGCTCTCTAATGCTTCATCATTAATGCTCTCTAATTATTCATTATTGTTGGAATATGTTGAAAGTCATTAATTAGAATCAGTGCGTCTACTAAAATGTTTGTCTTTGGCATGGTTGCTATGGATGCTTTTAACGTAGATGGTATTACATTTTCTGTAGTTCAGATATGACTTTGTTCTACGCTGAAATAAAGACCAAATATTCTGTTTCAAACCGTGACAACGTTTTCCTTTACAGCTAAAATAACGTACGGAATACGTGTGGTAATGCCAAATTCCACAAAGCTGTAGTACTTAATATATATACAAAGTTACTATTATCATTACGTCATTTACAATAGTCACTGTAAAAGTATGTTTCCGGTTTGTGTACATGTGATAAAGAATTATATGTTTGCATTTAGTTGGTAAGTATTTAATGATATGTTCACAAAATAGAACGTATGTAATTTTCAGAGAAAGCTCTGTTAACTTTGAATCTTGCACGATATAGTTGTATTCAGTTAACAAGTGTGTGCGAAAACCTTTTCTACATCTACATCTACATGGGATACTCTGCAAATCACATTTAAGTGCCTGGCAGAGGGTTCATCGAACCACCATTATACTATTTATCTCCAAATTCCATTCTCGAATAGCGCGCAGGAAGAAAGAACATCTGAATCTCTCCGTTCGAGGTCTGATTTCTCGTATTTTATTCTGATAATCATTTCTACCTCTGTAGGTGGGAGGCAATAATATATTTTCGCATTCGGAGAGGAATTTTGGCGATTGGAGTTTCGTAAGTAGCCCACGTCGAAGCGATAAGTGCCGTTGTTGTAATGATTCCCATTCCAGGTACTGTATCATTTCCGTAACGCTGTCTCCCCTGTATCGTGACAATACGAAACGAACTGCCCTTCTTTGAACTTTTTCGATGTTCTCCGTCAAACCCACCTGATAAGGATCCCACACCGAGCAGCAATACTCCAAAAATAGATGGACAAGCACTTTTTTTTGTAGTTCTGTTGCATCTTTTAAGGGTTCTGCCAATAAAACGCAGTCTCTGGTTCGCCTTTCCCACGATATTATCTACGTGTTCTTTCCAATTTAAGTCTGAAGTAATAGTAATTCGCCGGCTGCTGTGGCCGAGGGGAGTGAGGCGCTCCAGTCACAGTCTGCACGGCCACTACGGTCGGGGATTCGAATCCCCCCTCAGGCATGGATATTTGTGCCGTCCTTAGGATTAAATAGTTCATAAGTGGTTTGTCAGTTTAGGTACTGATACCCCGTAGTGAAGTCCCATAAGCTATACAAACATTTGAACATTTGAATAGTAATTCCTAGGTATTTTGTGGAGTTTACGGCCTTCACTTTTGATCGATTTATCTTGTAAACAAAATTTTAACGTATTTCTTTTCGTACTCATGTGGATGACTTGACACTTGGCATTATTTATAGTCAATTGCCAATTTTTACACCATACTGATATCTTATTCAGATCGGTCTGCAGTTGGTTTTGATCTTCAGATGATTTTACTAGACGGTAATTGACGGCGTCGTCTGCAAACAATCTAAGAGAGCTACTTATATTTTCTCCTAAATCGTTTATGTAAATAAGGAACAGCAGAGGACCAATAACACTACCCTCTGTTTTAGTCAATGCATACCTTACCATCGATTACTACGAACTACGTCCTCTCTGACAGGAAATTCCCCATACAATCGCAAATTTGGAGCGATATACTATAACCACGCAATTTGATTAAAAGCCGTTTGTGAGGTACGGTGTCAAATACCTTCTGAAAATCAAGAAGTTCGGAATCGATTTGCGAGCCCTTGTCGATATCACCCATTACTTCGTGTAAATAAAGAGCTAGTTGTATTTCGCATGAACGATATTTTCTAAATCCGTGTTGACATTGGGTCAATAGATCGTTCTGTTCAAGATAATTCATAATATTTGAATACAGGATATGTTCCAAAACATTACTGCAAATTGACGTCAATGAAATAGGCTTATAGTTTAGTGGGTTACTCCTACTGCCTTTCTTAAATATAGGTGTGACCTGCGCAACTTTCCAATCTTTTGGTGCAGATCCTTCTTTGAGAGAGCGGTTGTATATGGCTGTTAAGTAAGGAGCTAGCGATTCAGCATAATCAGATAGAAATCTAATGGGTATACAGTCCGGACCAGAAGACTTGATCTTGTTAAGTGATTTTAGTTGCTGCACTACTCCGATGATATCTGCTTCTACGTTACTCATTACGGCCTCAGTTCGTAGTTAGAAATCTGGAGAAAACTAGGAAGCAAGAGGGAAAAAATTATATCGATGCTTTGCGGTCCTTGTTCATGTTCGTTCTGTGTTGTTCCTTGAGAATTTTGCTCAATATTTATTACAGATGTCGTCTAGCCCTCTTTATTTTCCTATCGTTTTATTGGTTCTTCAGTTTGATCGTTCCTTTGTGGACGTTGGTTTACTTTGTTTGATTATGATCGTTTCGTCGTTGACTCAGTATTTCATTACAAAAGACGTCGAGAACTCTGACCGAGCGCTCTAGGAAACCTCGCCCGGCAAGTTTCGAACCACAGTCTAAGAAGCATCACAAACTAATTCACTGCCCATTACGATACGCCGAACAGCTGCGAGAGTAGTCCGTAATTCTCGTACCATCGATGGCAAGTGTTATCTGCTAACATGGCATTTTTAGATTGTAATTCGTTGTCTTAACAAACACGTGTTTTTGATAATTTTCAGTGCGCCACTGCGTTGAAAGCAAGATGGCGTATAGAAAAGATAGTTTCGGGTGAGAGATGTCACGTGACTGATTTCCGAACGCCAAACGTTGAGCACCTTCATTAAAGCAACCAGGCATGTGCACTATGGTCGTTATTATTTTATGTATATTTTGCTGTTTTAATTTTGACCTGCCGTCTATTTTATGTCTATCCACCAGCACATGAATTTCTGTGCAAGTAACATCCTGTACACCTACCATATTTTATGTGGGGCACTATAATAAGCAGTTTAATGAGAACTAGACCTGATGATGACACCATAGAGTGTCGAAACCGGTCGTCTTGAATAAATAAAATAAAAATTGCGATCTTGGCGCTGCGGTGGAGTAGCCGAGCAGTCTTAAGGCTAGTATACACGACGACACTAGGTTGCGACACTCGTTGCGTGAAATGAGTTGCGCGCAACTGGATTCGTGTATGTCTGTAGACACGACGTCAATACTACTCACTGCAGTTTCCTTGTTTTGTGAGTACCGTAGTCATCGTAGAATGAAAGTTTTGGTAGCTGTAGGAGTTGTGGCGGAGCTATTGTTTCTCTGTGCGAATTAGCTGCATAAGACTAAGCATAAAAAGAGTACGAAACGTGTGTGGGTACGTGACTTGTTTAAATCAAGACGTCATCTCGGTTGCTCAGCGACCTTGTTGAAAGAAATTAACTTAGAATGTCACGAGAGGAGTTAACGTTCCTTTTAAATAGAATGAGTAATGCAAAAAAAAAAAGTTACTGTTATTCGTGAAGTATTGTTACCAGAACTGAAATTACAACTTGCATTACGTTTCTTGTCAAGTAGATATTCGTCTCTACAGTATCTGTACCGCGTTCCAAAATCCACAATTTCTATAGTTCGTTTGTATAGTTATTTCGAATTGAATGTATTTTAGCCTCCAATTCACTAACCGTTAACCCATCAATATTCAATTCACGAACAATTGCTTCAACAGCACTAACACGCCGCTGCTTATACCTGAAATTTTCATCGTTAAAATCACACAAACACCTAAGTGTCGCATATATGTCCGAAAACCGAACTATTTCTTCCGTCCCCCTCTTTTTGTTATATTTTGTTCAGTTTTGATTATAACTTAACCTAAAAACACGCTCAATCAGTTTCGTCAAAGTTGGAAGGTGCCGAAACTGTTTAGTTTCGCATAAGAGTTGCACGAACGCCTGCCGCGCATGCTCACTGGCCAGTAGCGCAGTTTTATTAAACCTAGTGTCGTCGTGTAAACTAGCCTTAAGGCACCTCGCTGCGGAGCGCGCGGATGCTTGCCGTCGGAGGTTCGAGTCCTCCATGGGGTATGGGTGTGTGTGTGTGTGTGTGTGTTGTACTTAGGTTAGTGGACCTTAGTTTAATTAGTTTGTAAGCTAAGGACTGATGACCACGCAGTTTGGTCCGATAGATTTACAAACATTTGAACATTTGATCTTGGCACCTATCCTTTTTATGCAGTAAGATCGTTCCCTAAGATGAGTAAATTAAGTAATAATGAAAATGTGGCAGAGCTATTAATAGTTTAAAGAGGTAAAAGTTAAGAAAAGAGTATATCTGTCTGTTCAAATATTTGAAGAAATCTTTTGACAACGTCGATTGGAATACACTCTTTCAAATTCTGAAGGTAGCAGGGGTAAAATATAGAGATCGAAGAGTTAGATTCAACCTATACAAAACGAGACAGCGGTTATTAGACTCGAAGGGCAAGAAAGAGACGCAGATGTTGGGAAGGGAGTAAGACAGGGTTGTAGCCTTTCCCCAATGTTGTTCAATCTGTACATTGAACAAGCAGTGAAGGAATGGAAGGAGAAATTTGGAGAGGGAATAAAAGTTCAGGGAGAAGAAATAAAAAGTTTGCCTTCTGCCGATGACATAGCAATTTTTTCAGAAACTGCAAAGGATCTGGAGGAGCAATTCAATGGAATGGACAGTTTATTGAACGGAAGATATAAGGTGAACATTAATAAAACGAAGATAATGGAATTTAATGTCAGAAAATCAGGCGATGCTGAAGGAATTATATTATGTAATGAGGCAATAAAAGTAGTAGATGGGTTTTGTTAAATGGGTAGCAGGATAATTTCTGATGGCCGAAGTAAAGGAGATATAAAATGCAGAATGGCTATGGGAAGAAAAGCGTTTCTAAAGAAGCGAAACTTGTTGACATGCAATATTAGTTTAAATGTTAGGAAGTCCTTCCTGAAAGCATTTGTCTGGAGTGTAGCATTGTAGGGAGTGAAACGTGGACGATAAGAAGTTCAGACAAAAATGTGATAGAAGCTTTCGAAATGTGGTGCTAGAGAGGAATGATGAAAATTATATGGGTAGATCACGTAACGAATAAAGAGGTGCTTAACTGAATTGGGGAGAAAAGGAGTTTCTGGCATATCCTGACTAAGAGAAGGGATAGATTGGTGGGACACATTCTGAGACATCAAGGAATCGTCAACAGCATTAGAAGGAAGCGTGTGGGGTAAAAATCGTAGAGGGAGATCGAGGGAAGAATACAGTAAGCAGATTCAAAAGGATGTAGATTGCCAAACATATTCTCAGATGAAGAGACTTGCCCAGGACGGGGTAGCGTGGAGAGCTGCATCAAACCAGTCTGCGGACTGAAGACCACAAAAACAACTTGTTCAGATATTCTCATAAAGAATATTACGTGTTGGGTGCATAGATATTACCACAATAGTAGATCGTAATCGTATCGTCCTTCAATTTTTATTTTTTATGTATTTATTATCTGTGTCCTAAATGTTTGCAAATACTCATAAACGTATATGCAAATCTAAAATAGGCCGTTAAACAAGTCAGAGCGTTTCTTTCTTCCTTTTTTTTTTTTTTTTTTTTTTTTTTTTTTTTTTTTTTTTTTGTATCATCATGCTAAATTATGATTGTAATTTTGCAGATTCTGACGATGCTTGTTTGGAAACGCGTTCATAAATGAACAGCCGCATCACCAGCTATGGCCCTCTTACCAGCCTTAATTCTTCCCCTGTTTGATAGCCTCCTCTCTCCCCCACCCCTCCCTCGGTTGGCTCCCCTTCCTCTCCTCTCTCGGGGAGTCCTTAAGGCCCCTACACACTCTCGGATCTATCGTACGACCAACAAGATGTCCAACGAACCAACCAATTGGCAGCAGCCTACACACGTTCCGACCAACTGTACACAGCGCCACCCTGTTCTGGTGTCTGTCTGTCAAACTGTTTTGTTTTCGCGTGTTCGCTGTGCAGACGACAGTTGGTCGGGAAGCACTACACACGGCACAATTTGTCGGGTGAAGTGGTGAGGGAATCGGAGATCGGGTGGTCAGCACAACCAACTGGCCGACAAGGAAAGTTGGTCGGGTAGCGGTTAAAAGCGCCCATTTATCGGGTGACCAACGAATTGGTCCAATAAATCGCATCGTGTGTTGGGCCCTTTACGACCCATCCTTCCCCCCTCCTTAGGGGTTAAAGTCCAGCCACATTACGCATCACGTTTTAATCCGTTTCATATTTACTGCTAAGGGACTCCTGTATTCCAGGCAGCTTAATGAAATTCATGATTGCTGTCACTGCTGTTGACAACTTAAAACTGCAAAGCGGACACTGCTGCAGGCGAATGCGAGTACCCATTATTTCCGGCAGATGTACCTTTTAATTTGAAGAGACTGCAGTTTGCAGCGAGACTTGTATTTTCTGTTACGGTTAATAGATCATACGGCAATATATTAAATACTGCGGATTGGAAAAAAAATGTTCAAATGTTTGTAAATCTATCGGACCAAACTGCGTGGTCATCAGTCCGTAGCTTACAAACTACTTAAATTAAGGTAACCTAACCTAAGGACACACACACACACACACACACACACACATACACACACACACACACACACACATGCCCCAGGGAGGACTCGAACATCCGACGGCGAGTAACCGCGCGCTCCGCAGCGAGGCGCTTAGACCGCTCGGCTACTCCACCGCGGCGGTTCGAGTCCTCCCTTGGGCATGGATGTCTGTGTCGTCTTTAGGTTTAAGTTAGTTTAAGTAGTTTGTAAGCTTAGGGACTGTTAACTACAGACGTTAAGTCTCATAAGTACTGCGTTTTATTGGCAGAACCCTTAAAAGATGCAAAAGAACTACTAAAGAAACTGCATAGACTACGCTTGTGCGTCCTTTTTTGGAGTATTGCTGCCCAGTGTAGGATCCTTATCAGGTGAGTTTCACGGAGGACATCGGAAGAGTCCAGAGAAGGGCAGCTCGTTTCGTATTGTCACGATACAGGGGAGACAGCATTACGGAAATGATACAGGATCTGGGATGGAAATAATTACAACAACGGCGCTTATCGCTGCGGCGTGCTCTACTTACGAAACTCCAATCACCAACATTCTCCTCCGAATGCGAAAATATATTGTTCACTCCACCTACATAGGTGGAAATGATCATCAGAATAAAATACGAGAAATCAGAACTCGAACAGAGAGATTCAAATGTTCTTTCTTCCTGCGCGCTATTCGAGAATGGAATGGGAAATGAATAGTATAAAGGTGTTACGATGAACCCTCTGCCAGGCACTTAAATGTTATTTGCAGAGTATCCCACGTAGATGTAGATGTACCGCAGAGGAGCGGCCAAGCTCATTGAGGCGCTATGCTACGATGCGCGAGGTCGTTCCCCGTGGATAGTTCGAATCCCCACTCGTGCATGGATGTTTGTGTCGTCTGTAGTATAAGCTAGTTCATAACCAGTTTGTAAGTTTAGGGACTGATGACCCCGCAGTTAAGTCCGTTAATATAACAAACATTTGAACATTTTGATGACCCCGCAGCTAAGTCCCACAAGCTTAATAAACATTTGAACATTTTAAACAAAATGTATGCAGAATGCCTTACCTCGGCTTGTTTGCGCTGGCTTCAACTCGAGCTGAAGCGTCCGCCTACCAAGTTTTATTTCACACTTTTCTTCAAAGCTAAATACTGAGAAATTTGATTCTAAATGGTCCTGACGTTGTTCATATTTCTTTCACAATAAACACCAAGAATATATGAATATGCACATGAACACTAAAACACTGTAAGTAATTGATTACACTGTTAAGTGTGCGAGCGTGAAGGTCGGGGTGAGAGTTTAAAATAGGGAAAATTTAATTTTTGAAACTCATAACCACCAGCTGCGAACCAAATTCCTAAACATGCAAAAACACTGGAACTGTTATTGCGACTGTTTGACTCGTTTTCTAGGGGATGATATCACACGTTCGCAGCTTTCCTTCCCTGCATATGATTAACAAAACAAATTCATAATAAATTCAAGTTCATGAGAGAAAAGGGTGTACTAACTACTATTTTTGACAACACGTGAAAGTTCACTTTATGTTGTTTATTTCACAATACTTGAACCCTGTGGCTGATACGTCTGTACGTCGGCACATTTATCAAATAAAGTTATAGCTCGAGAGCCCCCAGACAAAATGAATATTTGTCGCGAATTTTTTTCACACCACGTGGCTGTCTCAAACACCGTTTATGTTCATGCCTATGCGACGACACGTGTTACATTAACAAATCACAGTCACTTTAATTCAATGCGATGCACACCTTGTTCCACCGGCTAAATATTCACAAACACACAGTAGCAGTCGATTTAACTTCGTGCAGTCTACGACGAGCAACCACACGTGGCCATTGCCACAGACAAATCTCAAGTCACCACCTCGAGATCCACATGCCGACTGATGCAGAGCGACGCCGCCCAGCCAGCCACACCACGTGGTCCCGAGTCCTCACTTCCTGCCCAGGTGCGCGCGCGCGCCAAAAGCTCAAGTGCCGGGGTTTTTTCCCCTACGTCATCAACTTCCCCATGTGAACTGTTCTAACCGATTTGCCAACGTACAGCGCTCAGCCAATACATTTCTAAAACTTTACTTAAAATCAAAATAATTACACTACACATTAAACAAATATTTTCTTACGTTTTTATATTAGTATAAACATCCTTTGTACTGTTTATCATAATCGTGCAATTTCTTATATCACAGATAACTGATTTAACTGAATATTTCAAGGTAAAATACAAAAGATTGATTGAAAATAAAATGAAAAATAGTGAATATATTATTTTTATAAACAAACATTGCCATGCTTGTTGTGTAACTGTCTTGTCTTCGTTGGTAATTTATTACTTTTCATTGTCAATTAAACATATTACGTTAGATGTGACTATATCAGATAATGTATTGTTTATTTATCAACAGGCTATTTTGTAATAAGGGCCTTAAAGGTTCCTAACTGCATCGTATTACTTCAAATGCCAGTAGTATTACAATATTTGTGCACTGCACTGTGCCTGGCACTCGCCATTGTCCCTCTCTCCCCTCACCAGAAACGAACTGTAAAATCCTAAGTTGGAACAAGCCACCAACATCGGCCTGCTCGCTGGCCTCCCGTCAGCTACAAGCACACAGCAAATCTCAACGTGGAGAATTTCTACCTATGGCCTAACTATAAATGTTGTCACCCAACTGTGTACATACATTGCTACCATAATTAATAAGATTAAAATTGTGTAACATTTAGTGCATTGGCATGGTCAATGTTTGCAGCGAACTTCATACTGTTTAATTATCAAATGCTATTAATTACCAGTATTTCTATTGGGCGGTAATCTCACAAGTGACTGTAACAAAATGAATCTATTACGATGAAGAGACAAGATACCTTCGTGTCACGTGGCACTGTAAGCAGCACCTTCTCCAAACGTCACGCATGCGGAAAGGCTGCTCTCCCCCACATCTTTTCAAATAGTTAAATATTTGTTACAACGAAGAGTATAAAGGTCATTTATTCTCCAAAGATGATGGTTCAAATTCACCTCCGGCCATCCAGATTTAGGTTTTCCGTGATTTCCCTACATCACTCCAAGCAAATGCCAGGATGGTTCCTTTCAAAGGGCACGGCCGATTTCCTTCCCATCCTCAACCAAATCTCCGAGCGTTAGCTCCGACTCTAATGACCAAGCTGTAGACGGGACGTTAAACTCTAAGCATCCTTCCTTCATATCCTTCAAAGATATGTGGCAAGTAACAATACAAAAGTTATTGTTGTTCCCGTTTCTGTTTAAAAAAAAAGTTGCGTTTTAAAAAAAATTGCTTGCAGTCGGTCTCAAACCCACTACCTTCGACACCGCAGCGCGATGCTGCTAACCACACGGCTATTCTTGACAGGTGGAGAGTTGCGACTTCATGATAGGACCTTTTGAAGGCTTTTACAGTTGATGCGTCTTTTATTTATAGTTATATGTTTTGATGAATCTTCCGTGCGCCAAAACAAATATGAAGGGCAAATGTTGCTTTCGTGGGGGATTTGCGCATGCGCAAGGCGAAGTGCACAGCAGCGCCATTTTACTCGTAGTGCTTCGCGAGGTTTCGTGCGTAACCGGGAGCTGGTGTCTCTACCAGCTCCAACGCCAATGTTAAAAGCGGCGTTTCCCCTCGTCTCTCCCTGCCCCGGGAGCGCCGATATGCAGCCTCCAGGGGGTTCAGAAGAGAATTTGAACCTCAGCCGCGCATGCGCATTGCAACGTTGCAGCCACTGCCGCCTGAATTAGGCGGACGCGCTACGACTCGTATACGTGGTGTCTCCGCGACGTAAAACGTTTCTCAGGCGATAAAATACTTTCAGTGTGCATGTAAATTGATGTGATGGAAGATCGAAACTAAGAATGATAGATTTAAAATATATATTTATTTACTTTTCTAATTTCTTTATTTATTTTTTATTTTACGACTAGCTGTTTTCCAAGGGTTCACTAAACCAGTGTACAAATAGGACGCGCTGGCATTGTTGTTTGTGATATATCTCCGTGTTATAAAACTTCAGCGACCACCGAGCAGGCAGAACAAGTGTCACCATGTGTTTCTATTCTGTGCTCCCTTCTCGTCGCCATTCTCGACATCACTATGTAAAGCCCCTTCTATACGAGACGTGCAACACGCACAAGGAAGTCGTTGTCAGCTGCAGCGCCCCTTGCGATAGACCGTCGAACTACAAAGAAGCGTTCAAACTGTACGAATTCGTTGAGACGTCGGCTTCATGCATCTACTTCGTTTGTTGTCAACTTACAGAAAATGAATCGCCGTATTAACATCACTTGTCGAAACTGTATGATATATTGTGATGATTAAAACTTTTATTTGTATTTCAGTCTGCCACTGTAAAACTGAATTTAATTGTTTTCGTGCAGTTCATGCGTAACTACGTCGCTCACTTGTGTTAACGTCCTCATTATAAAATGCGATCACATACTTCCAGACCCTGCGGTTTGTGGTGCCTATGCACATGATGAACAAGCTCATGTGTTTATACATAGACCTTTCACTTTAAGCTTCAAATAATGCTCACCAAAAACAAATATTTCATCTTAACTACATCATGTTTCTGGAAAAATAGCAAATATTTTAGAAGATGGTGATAAAGATGATTTCCAGTTAAAATTTCATATAACGTGTGTCCAATTTTTATTGGGTACAGAGATACAGCTCTTGGTATGTACAACAAACTGATTTGGATATTTTGACTCATTCTTCGTCGGTTCTTGGTAGATCAACATATTGACTTTTAGTGAAATAACCGACTTTCGACCTAGTTTACAGTCTGAATATGTCCTAGTAAGAAGAAAACCGGGTAACTACGCGGAAATGATCATGCAGAAAATACACAAAATTCTACTTTTAAGTAAGTGTGATGTTATACTACCAAGAACCGACGGATAAATCAGTGAAAATTTCTTGTTTTACATTTGCTCTACGTTTGTTTGGATTTCATATTAACAGCTATATCTTTGTATGCAATAAAAATTGTACACAGGTTATATTAAATTTTTAATGCAATTCCTCTGTAGTATAGCCTCCTAAAATACTAACGACTGAGTCGAAAAACTACGTTCCTCTGAGCAGGATACAAGTACACATTCTCAAACAAATTCCCAACATGGCTCCGTTTGTCAGCTGGGTTCCCCATTCGGTCGTCTGCGCATGCGCGAAGCACTACCATACGCGTGAGAATAGGATCCATCCTATATCGTCAACTAGTGATCGTATGCGTGCATCTTGTGCAAGTGGACGCGTCTACACTGTACGCGGACGGCGCACCGGTGCATCATGGGTAATCTCGTAAGCTCTCACTTCCCGTGTAGAATTCAGACTATGAGTGTTTCTGTCTGCTTTTTATATTATTTTAACTCATCATCATTCACCATTGTATTTTGAATTACTCTGTCCTTCTCCGATTTTAATAATTAATTATACTTGTACACTCATTTTCATTCGACTGTTTAATAACTGAAAATGCAAAATGGCCGCGTACCTCATCCGGACTTCTGCGTATGCTACGTCAACTGAATTGCCCGGTGAGTGGGAGATTGAAATTTTTTTTGAAACTGCGCATGCTACTGACCTGATCAGCACTGCTAATGTGCTTCTATTAAGCGGCAGATTTAAAATCCAGTAACGTGTTTAAAGTCCACGATTTTTACACAATTTTGCCGTCCTCTACATGCGACGCGGAGAGTAATCCTCGGTCTGTCGCTCCGACTGATGCCGGACATGATTTGCGATGCCGCCGGTGGCGCCCTCATAAACGACTGCGGCAAATTGAGCGAAACTAAGTCCGCCGCCGGCGGTTGTTCGTTCGCTAATTGCTAATCGCGTTAGGCATCGCCAATTTTCCGCCGGGCCGGCGGTGTTTCATTTGTTTTTCGCTTTAATTACGGCCCGCTATCCCGGATACGCCGCCTCCCGGCCAGAGCTGCTTAATTGCATTACCTGCCGAAATTATTTTTCGCCTGCGTGATACATCGGACGCCGGCCGTAGTCTTACATTTATCAGAGCTTTCGTTACTTTCCGGTATTTTCCGGAAAGGCCGTAGGGCAGCGAGTCAACTGCAGGCGCTGCGCTCTAGCGGACAGCCCTGCAAAGTTCGTGAAGGGGTAAATGCTCGACACGCATATAACAGCACTGTAACGTAAACACACTGCCGGAGAAAAATGGGTGGTCTTGATCTCGGCCAAACTCAGGCGAGCGTTTCGTCATCGTGACGTGGCAAAGACGTAGATAAGCAATGTCCAGTGTACTCATGTGTGGGTTCACGGCAACAGCAGCTAACACACCAACTGCACCTGCTTCTCCTGTGACGCGCCTGTTACGGACCTGTTTGCGTGCTACGACCATACCTGTTCCATACAGTTGGCGGTAGATGTTTTGAAATGTGCGGCACGTTGGATGCTCTCGGTCCGGGTACCGTTCTGCATATACACTGCAGGCTTCAGCTGCATTTTGTCGACACTCGCCATAGATGAGTATCATCTCCACCTTTTCAGAGTGAACACCATGGTCACAGTTCCTACAACACTACACTATCACATACGTCTGGTAACACAGTGTACTACAGTTAGTCTGCGTGCGAAGACGAATGCAGAATAACAATAGCAGCAAGCGCTACATGCGGACACTGCGACAGCTAGACCAAACGACAACAGTGCACTGCAGCCACACTCGTAAACATGGTCGTCATCGTAAACATGTCCCTGCAGAGGCTGCTCGCCGACCGTGGCCCGTGTTTGTTACAATACGCAACTGAACGTCGGAGGTTGCGAGCATCAACTTTAGGTTACAATATCTCCGGATGTAATTAACATTTTACAATGCAACAAACGGCACTGATTACGTGTTTGTTTATATGTTCAGATGTGCTAACCAAACTAACGGAGTTCCATTTAAAAATATGTAGGTTTGTGTTAGAAAACATATTTCCGTGCTTTTTTTTTTTTTTTTTTTTTTTTGCTTTTTTTTTTTTTTTTTTTTTTTTTTTTTTTTTTTTTTTTTTTGTGGTATTAAGCAATTACACTAGCCCCTCTCCTCACGTTCGGTCTGTGGAATCGGTTCGTCAGTATTTGATGTGGTTTACAAAATATATCGAGCGGTAATGTTAGGTGACTCACCCTGTATATATTTTATACATATGTATGTACTTGCAGCTGCATAACTATGTTACCTATATGTCGGTGATCAGGGTAAGTGCGAATTATTCGCGCGCATCAACTAGTATTAATTATTTTGTTTATTAATTTTGCGAGATAATATACGTTTATCTACTGAGGGGTAGATTGGGTTTGAGAGGTTTCTTAACTTGAGTTTGACATGGAATAAATAATTAGTTTATTAAATATAGAATACTCACGTTTTGGCACGTGACTGTCAGTACTACAGCCAATATGCATTCAGTGCCTGTCGCTCGGGGACTTCCTTAGAATTCGGGGGAACTCGCCAGCACTCATTTTCGCATGGGAACCCGACCTACTGTACCACCTGTCGTGGTTCTCACCAGCTTTCACCAACTGTCTACCACCGAAGTTTAGCTTACTGTGGTGGAAAGGAACTCAGAACTGATATGATGGCTCTAAGCCAGAAGTATTAAATTGTCTCTATTTTCAAGACAGAAAGAAGGCCCATGCAATATATGACAAAATCCATGGACGCAAGTCACACCCTGTCCTTTTGAGATGTTCTCTAGGTGTACAATAGTTAGTTCACGTTTGTCACATATCGTAACGGTGTTGCCACATAGTCTACCAGATTCCACTGAAGAGCTGAAGAAACTGTTACACCGGGCCAACATCGTGAAGGGCCTCAGAGAGCACGCAGAAGTTTCGCAACACGACTTGGCATGGAATCGACTGATGTCTGAAGTACTGCTGGAGGGGACTGACTCCATGCATCTTGCAAGGCTGCCCCTAAATCCGTAAGAGTATGGAAGGGTGGAGATCTCTTCTGAGCAGCAACGCATGCCAGATATGCTCAAAAATTGTCATGTCTCGGGAGTATGGTGTCCAAACTCAGAAGGGTATCCATGGAAATGTGATGTGGCGTATTGTGCTGCTGTCCAAGTCCACGTGAATGAATGCAGGTGATCTGCCAGGATGCGCAGCTAAGTGTCACGTTTCAGAGTCGTACCTTGGATATCACAGGAAATACTAAATTTAATTGATGAAATCATAAAATATAAAAATGCAGTAAGTGAAACAGGCAAAATGGAGTACAGATGACTAATAAATGAGATTCACAGGAAGTGTAAAATGGCTAAGCAGGAGTGGCTAGAAAACAAATGCAAGTCAGTAGAAGAATGTATAAATAGGGGAAGAATAGATATCGCCTACAGGAAAATAAAAGAAACATTTGGAGACAAGAAAAGCTGTATGAATATAAAGAACTCGGATGGAAAACCAGTTCTCAGCAAAGAAGGGAAAGCTGAAAGGTGGAAAGAGTATATAGAGGGACTATACAAAGGAAAGTAACTTAGAGACAATATTGTAGGAAGGGAAAAGGATGTAGATGAAGATACGAAATGAAATAGGAGATGATATAATGAGAGAAGAATTTGACAGAGCACTGATAGACCTAAGTCGAAACAAGGCCCCTGGAGTGGACGACATTCCCGCAGAACTACTGGTTCTATAAAGCTATAAAGGAAAAGCTATAAAGGAAAGCAAGGAGAAATTTGGAGAAGGAATTAAAGTTCAGGGTGAAGAAATAAAAACATTGCGTTTTGCCGATGACATTGTAATTCTGTCAGAGATAGCAAAGGGCCTGGAGGAGCAATTGAACGGAATGGACAGTGTGCTGAAAGGAGCATATAAGATGAACATTAACAAGAGCAAAACAAGAGTAATGGAGTGCAGCCTAAGAAAATCAGGTGATGCTGAAGGAATTAGATTAGGTAACGAAACAATAAAGGAGGTAGATGAGTTTTGTTACTTGGGCAGTAAAATAACAAATGATGGTCGCAGTACAAAGGATATAAAATGCCGAATGGCAATGGGAAGAAATATGTTTTTGAAAAAGTGAAATTTGCTAACATCGAATACTAAGTTAAGCATAAGGAAGTCCTTTCTTAAGGCATTTGTGTGGAGTGTTGCTTTGTATGGGAGTGAAACATGGACGATAAACAGTGAGGACAGGAAGAGGATAGAGGCTTTTGAAATGTGGCGTTACAGAAGAATGCTGAAGATTATGTGGGTGGATCGGGTAACTAATGAGGGGGTACTGAACAGAACTGGGGAGAAAAGGAATTTCTGGCATACCTTGACTAAAAGAAGGGATAGATTAGTAGGACACATTCTTAGACATCAAGGAATTGTGAATTTAGAGTTGGAGGGAACTGTGTGGGGTAAAAACGGCAGAGGAAGACCAAGTTGCTTGGAGGGAAGTGTGTCGGGTAAAAATCGCAGAGGGAGACCAAGAGATGAATATAATAAGCAAATTCAAATGGATGTAGGTTGCCGTTCTTATGAGGATATAAAGAGGCTTGCTCAGGATAGGTTAGGTTGGAGAGCGACAAAAAAATCTCCGGACTGAAGACCACAACAACAACCTAAATGTATAATATTTTATGTCACTACAACTTCACGTGCCCCAGACCTCCAGGACAAGCTTTTGCTTGCCGCTCTGCCGACCTTTCACCGGCGGAGGAAGCTGCCCCTTCTGATCAATCCAGACAGGGGCATAAATGACGTATGAACCTACGGAACAAGACTGTCCAAATGTGGATTCCAGCAGCAGTGCCCCGTCGAAGCCAGGCCCCCAGCTGCAGTCGAGGTGACCCTGACTTGCCTTTTTCCTTTTTCTTCTTCTCTCGCTTTCTTCGTGGTACCCCTTCAATGGAACATCAGGGGCATTCGGTCCAACCGAGATGAATTACAATTACTCCTTCGACTGCACTGTCCGCTTATAGTCGGTCTTTAACAAACGAAGCCAAACCTAAACGATCGTATTGATTTCCCACAATACACATCCGTGCTTTTTGGTTTACCTCATGTGATTGGATGAAGGGCAATAGGCGGATTGTGTGTTTCTCGAGTTCAAAAAGGTGTTCGACGCAGTGCCACACTAAAGACTGCTAACGAAGATACGAGCTTATGGAATAGGTTCACAGATTTGTGACTGGCTGGAAGACTTCCTAAGTAATAGAACGCAGTACGTTGTTCTCGACGGCGTTTGTTCATCAGAGATGAGTGTATCGTCAGGCGTGCCCCAGGGGAGTGTGATAGGACCGCTATTATTTTCTATCTATATAAATGATCTGATGGACAGAGTAAGTAGTAATTTGCGGCTGTTTGCTGATGATGCTGTGGTGTATGGGACGGGTTCGTCTTTAACTGACTATAATAGCATACATGATTACTTAGAAAAAATTTCTAGTTGGTACGAAGAATGCCAGCGATCTCAATGTAGAAAAATGTAAGGTGATGCGCCTGAGTTGGAAAAACATCCCCATAATGTTCGAATACAGCATTAGTAGTGAGCTTCTTGATGCTGTCGCGTCGTTCAAATATCTAGTCGTAACTTTGCAGAGAGATATGAAATGGAACGAACATGTAAGGACAGTTGTGAGTAAGGAGGACAGCCGACATCAGTTTATTGGGAGAATTTTGGGATGATGTACTTCATCTGTAAAGGAGACCGCGTATAAAACGCTTGTACGACCACGTCTTGAGAATTGCTCAAGTATTTGGGACCTGCAGCAGATCAGTTTAAAGGAAGACATAGAGGCAGCTCAGAGGCGAGCAGCTAGGTTTTGTTACTGGTAGGTTCGACCAATGCGCATTCACCTTTTCTCTTTCTAATATCTATACCCGTTCTTAGGGCAGACTTACTGAAACCTGTTGCTCAGCTTCCTATGCCATTTTTGTTGATTGGCGTCTTCAACACCCACCACCCTCTATGGCGCTCTTCAGCTTCTTGCCAGAGGGCTCTCTTTTGGCGGACCTTTTCAACCAGCTTAATCTTGTCTGCCTAAATATTGGTGAACCAACTTTTCTATCGGACACAGTGCAAACCTATCCCCACTTAGACTTCGCAATATGTTCTACTCAGCTTGAGCGTCGGTTCGAATGGTATGTTCTGTCTAATAGGTATTCGAATGACTATTTCCCCTGTATAATTTTTCAAAAAATGTTCAAATGTTTGTTAAGCTTATGGGACTTAACTACGGGGTCATCAGTCCCTAAACTTACAAACTACTTATGAACTACTTACGAACTAGGACGGCACAAATATCCATGCCCGAGGGGGGATTCGAACCCCCGACCGTAGTGGCCGTGCTGACCGTGACTGGAGCGCCTCAGTCACCTCGGCCACCGCGGCCGGCGTATAATTTTTCAACTACATCATACCACATCACTATGTTCCACCAACTCGAACATCTTCAAAGCCGACTGAGGGCTTTATTCTTCCATGAGTGGTTTTCCATGATCATAAATTCCCCAGCTGTGGCAGTCAGGTCAACTATCTCACAGGCGTTATTCTCACAGCCGCCGAATATTTCATACTTCGAACTTCCTCCTCTTCACGTAGGGTCCCAGTCCCCTGGTGGAATGCAGGATGTAGCGATGCTAATCAGAACCCGGCGACGTGCTCTACTTTGGCGAATTGTATCAAAAACGACTGCGAGCGCTATGCCGTCGTGTCACAAAAAAAGCAAAAAAGCTTCCTGGACAGCTTTCACGAGTTCTTTCAACAGATTTACTCCTTCGTCGTTCGTCTGAGGTAACCTACGCCGGTTATCTGGTACTATGGTCTATTCCCCATTCCCCGGCCTGAACGTCGCAAACGAAGTCTTCGTGGACCCTGAAGACATATCCAGTGCTTTAGGCCGATGTTTCGCTGAGGTCTCGAGCTCCCCTCATTACGACCTTGTCTTCCTACCCCGAAAACAAGCAGAGGAAGCACACACGCCTTCTTTTAAATCTCCAAATCGTGAATGTTATAATGCCACCTTCACCATGCAGGAGCTAGAACGTGCCCTCGCCCTGTCCGGGTTCTCTGCTCCAGGCCCGATGTCATTCATTATCAGATGCTGAAGAACCTTTCCCCTACAGGTAAAAGTTTTCTTCTTCGCACCTATAAACGCATTTGGACTGAAGGTGAAGTTCCCAGGCGCTGGCGTGAAGCAATTGTCCCCATACCTAAACCGCAGAAGGACAAACATCTTCCTTCCAGTTATCGCCCCCATTTCCATGAACAGCTGTGTCTGTAAGGTAATGGAGTGCATTGTTAATGCACGGTTGGTTTGGCTACTGGAATCTCGACGCCTCCTCGCCAATGTCCAGTGTGGTTTCGAAGGCATCGCTCAGCTATTGATCTCCTCGTTACCTTGTCGACCTTCATTGTGAATAACGATTTGCGAAGTTATATATATACACCTGAAAACATGTGCACTTTTACCACACATTTGTACTTTTACCTGCGAACTTGCTTACGTGTGTATTTTAAGTTATTCACTGCACATTTTTTCTCCTACCTATCTCTTCGCCCATCTTATCCTGCCTCGTCTACGACTATCACATCGTCACTCCTCTTTGTATAATCTTTCCTCCCTCCTGTCTCTCTGCTTCACCTCCTCCAATTCTGCCAGTTTTCTCCTCCCCAATCCCTCATGCTAATTCCCCCTCCCACACTCTATGTTCGGCCGCCTCTCCTCCTCGTTCTCCCTGTTCCGTCTCATTTTCTCGTTTCTATCTCTCTCTTCCTTTCTGCTCTCTCTCTCTCTCTCTCTCTCTCTCTCTCTCTCTCTCTCTCTCTCTCTCTGTTTCTCTCTTCCTCTTCTCACCATATCCGGCCCCTGACGTAATTTCCCTGTAAAGCAGCTCGGTAAGGTAGAATTATTGTTCCCGGATGACACACCTGTGTGCCGGCAGAGGCTGCTAACACGTTGTCACCTACAACTCCGTTCGTATGGGAACTAGAAGGTTCTAAGCACCAAGGGTCGATTCTCTTGTTGCCAGCATGTGTACCAAATTTAGCTGATATCGATCTATTGGTCTAGAATGAGATGAGTGTAAAAACATATACAGGGTGTTACAAAAAGGTACGGCCAAACTTTCAGGAAAGTTTCCTCACACGCAAAGAAAGAAAATATATTATGTGGACATGTGTCCGGAAACGCTTAATTTCCATGTTAGAGCTCATTTTATTACTTCTCTTCAACTCACATTAATCATGGAATGGAAACACACAGCAACAGAACGTACCAGCGTGACTTCGAACACTTTGTTACAGGAAATGTTCAAAATGTCCTCCGTTAGCGAGGATATATGCATCCACCCTCCGTCGCATGGAATCCCTGATGGGCTGATGCAGCCCCTGGAGAATGGCGTATTGTATCACAGCCGTCCACAATACGACCACGAAGAGTCTCTACATTTGATACCGGGGTTGCATAGACAAGAGCTTTCAAATTCCCCATAAATGAAAGTCAAGAGGGTTGACGTCAGGAGAGCGTGGAGGCCATGGAATTGGTCCGCCTCTACCAATCCATCGGTCTCCGAATCTGTTGTTGAGAAGCGTACGAACACGTCGACTGAAATGTGCAGGACCTCCATCGTGCATGAACCACATGTTGTGTCGTACTTGTAAAGACACATGTTCTAGCAACACAAGTAGAGTATCCCGTATGAAATCATGATAACGTGCTCCAGTGAGCGTACGTGGAAGAACATGAGGCCCAATCAAGACATCACCAACAATTCCTGCCCAAACGTTCACAGAAAATCTGTGTTGATGACGTGATTGCACAATTGCGTGCGGATTCTCGTCAACCCACACATGTTCATTGTGAAAATTTACAATTTGATCACGTTGGAATGAAGCCTCATCCGTTGCATGTCAACACAAGCGCGGAAGTCAACATAACCTTCCTTCAATTGGACAAACAGGCGGTGAATCGAGGAAGTACAGTACATACTAACGAAACATCTGGGTATTTTGACAATTGTCTGCACGAATTATTTCAATTTACATTTAAAGAGAAATATTAAAATGAGCTCTAACATGGAAATTGAGCGTTTCCGGACACATGTAAACGTAACATATTTTCTTTCTTTGTGTGTGAGGAATGTTTCCTGAAAGTTTGGCCGTACCTTTTTGTAACACCCTGTATACGTCCTGTTTTTTATATATCATGAAACCAATAAAGACATAATCGACAACACTCTCACATTCCTCTCGCGACTATAAAAAGATTTTATTAACAGCCAAGAAAATATTTTTATGAGGTGACATTTTTTTATGTTTATGGAAAGATCATCTGAGAATAGCAGATTTTTCTGCTGAGACTTGTTACGAAGTAAATTGATTCGACATGATCGGTCCCGACAGTTAATATAACAAACTGCTAAAAGAGGCGCCCAACGCCTCCATCACACACTCGTCGTGTTTTATTGACAGCAGACGGGGCGGTGTGAATGTGACGTCATGCTGCCCTGTCAGCACAAAGGTCGCGTCCCGTTCGATCAGCAGCCCTTTCAGCGTAATCCCGCAAATGCTACCCCGAGGTACGGGCTTCGCCGCTGTGACACGTAAATTCTCGGCAGATGAAGCATTCATCTCGCACGTCATCGGTCAGCACGGGATGCTGTACGTCGCCTGCCGCTGCCGCGTTCCCCGCTGCTTTCGCGCTGCGGTAATTCAGGACTGATATTACTGACCAGTGACGGGACGACGCATCACCCCCTATAGAAGAAAGCCTGCGCACGACGTCACAACATCTACATCTACATCTACATGGGATACTCTGCAAATCACATTTAAGTGCCTGGCAGAGGCTTCATCGAGCCACAATTATACTATTTATGTCCCATTCCATTCTCGAATAGCGCGCGGGAAGAAAGAACACCTGAATCTCTCTGTTCGAGCTCTGATTTCTCGTATTTTATTCTGATGATCATTTCTACCTATGTAAGTGGGAGTCAACAATATATTTTCGCATTCGGAGGAGAATGTTGGCGATTGGAGTTTCGCAAGTAGCCCACGCCGCAGCGATAAGCGCCGTTGTTGTAATGATTCCCATCCCAGATCCTGTATCATTTCCGTAACGCTGTCTCCCCTGTATCGTGACAATACGAAACGAGCTGCCCTTCTTTGGATTCTTTCGATGTCCTCCGTCAAACCCATCTGATAAGGATCCCACACTGGGCTGCAATACTCCAAAAATGGTCGGACAAGCGCAGTGTATGCAGTTTCTTTAGTAGTACTGTTGCACCTTTTAAGGATTCTGCCAATAAAACGCAGTCTCTGGTTCGCCTTTCCCACGATATTATCTACGTGTTCTTTCCAGTTTAGGTCTGAAGTAATAGTAATTCCTAGGTATTTTGTGGAGTTTACGGCCTTCACATTTGATTGATTTATGTTGTAAACAAAGTTTAACGGATTTCTTTTCGTACTCATGTGGACGACTTCACACTTCTCATTATTTAGAGTCAATTGCCAATTTTTACACCATACTGATATCTTATTCAGATCGTTCTGCAGTTGGTTTTGGCGGCGGTGAGAGGCTTAGGGTCCTCTGA
The DNA here is from genome assembly GCA_026315105.1 of Locusta migratoria. Taxonomy (NCBI): domain Eukaryota; kingdom Metazoa; phylum Arthropoda; class Insecta; order Orthoptera; family Acrididae; genus Locusta; species Locusta migratoria. Next base: position 105,836,100 of record CM048745.1, on the reverse strand, counting down.
GAAAGAATGTAGCCGGCCGCGGTGACCGAGGGGACTGAGGCGCTCCAGTCACGGTCTGCACGGCCACTACGGTCGGGGGTTCGAATCCCCCCTCGGGCATGGATATTTGTGCCGTCCTTAGGATTAGCTAGTTCATAAGTAGTTTGTAAGCTTAGGGACTGATGACCCCGTAGTTAAGTCCCATAAGTTCTACAAACATTTGAACATTTAGAAAGAATGTAAACATTAGCAGTGCACGCTGTTTATAGTGCATTCTTTCGTTCAGGAGTGTATTTATTACGTATATTGGTGTTGTGTACGGTGTGATCGCTACGCTGGACGATTAGTGTGTGTGAGAACAACGTGTGATGTCTCTTTTAGTGTAAAACGTTTACTAGGTTATTAAGTAATTACAGATCTGTCATTCTATCGATACTCATCTTTTCAACATTATGATGTATGGGGGTTCTGCTCGTTGCAAAATTATTCACCTGGGGCGTCGTGGTAGAAATAAATACTCGTATGTACAATTTTTCACTTCTTCTTTAATTTCCAATCAAACTGCTTCTCCACCAAAACATTACAACTTCATAACGTGCGTGAACAATTCACCAGAACTTAACTGATAGTACTTCCATTTTAAAACAACATTCTGATACAGATTCCAAAACGGCAAAACTTGAACCCCTCCACGCAAGGCGGTGAGGCAAATATATAACATTGACAATAATGACATTACATTATGCATTGTTCATAACAATAATTGAATATACTAATTTACAATTAACGAACACAACAGTAAAACCTTTCATGTACACAAAAATAATCACAATATAAAATGAAAACTATACATACAATAATTTTAGATGGCGCATATCTTTTTAAGTCTTAATCGCGGACCTTTTTGTTTGACAACAAAGTGCGACGTGAAATGTCAATTAATTAGTTAATGAGTACATCATACAAGTTACTAACGTATATTGAACTATCAAATATCTTGGAAATTCTGAAAATAGGTTCAAAATCTCACCTCAGTCAATATATACAAAGAATTAAAATATTGAAATCTCGACTATTACAACAATTAACACAATTAGCTGGTCAACACAACTTGTTTATGAGCCTAACATATATACAATGCTATTTATTTTCATGTATTTTTGTTTTACAAAAGTTTTTACCCTTCGTCTGTCTAAGTCTTGAAGTAACATACAATGACGACACTATTGTTTATAGAACTGTGTGGAAAGAAAATATATGAATCTTAATTAATGAAATCTATCACTTGTTAACTAATCACAGTATCACCGAGACACTGTCCTATACTGATTCCTAGGCTGCCTATTTAGTTTGTAACTAACTTCACACGCAACATATATTACTATTAGACCACACGATTACGAGTGCGATGCAGACGGTATCGTACGATAACAAAATGTTCAAATGTTTGTATAGTCTATGGGACTTAACTACGGCGTCATCAGTCCCTAAACTTACAAACTACTTATGAACTACCTAAGACTAAGGACGGCACAAATATCCATACCCGAGTGGGGATTCGAACCCCCGACAGTAGTCGCCGTGCAGACCGTGACTGAAGCGCCTCAGTCCCCTCGGCCACCGCGGCCGGCGTACGATAACATTGAGATGAGAGGGCCAGGAGTATCATCACAACTGACAAAACGCCGTGCCGAAATGTAGAGGAAATTACGACTGTGGCCCAAATGTTACCGTCTTTAAACGTCCGGAGAAGAATAAGCTAATGGGGGTGGTTACGTAAATAAAATGAATCGCAATATCCAACGGTAAACAGTCATGACTTAAAACTCTTTTATAAGGTTAAACAAAAACGAAAACTTCCTCATTAACTTGAGAAAGTAGCCAAGTTATCCTAGGAATTCTTGATATCCATTTCTTCTTCTCCGGACGTTTAAAGACAGTAACCTTTGGGCCGCAGTCGTAATTTTCTCTAAATTTCGGCACAGAACAGTGAAACGGCATTTAGTTCAAATGTTCAAATGTTTGTTAAGCGTAAGGGACTTAACTACGGGGTCATCAATCCCTAAACTTACAAACTACTTATGAACTACCTACAACTAAGGACGGCACAAATATCCATGCCCGAGGGGGGATTCGAACCCCCGACCGTAGTGGCCGTGCAGACCGTGACTGAAGCACCTCAGTCCCCTCGGCCACCGCGGCCGGCCGGCATTTAGTCAGTAAAAAAAGAGATCACACGTTGTTCTCACACACACAAATCGTCCAGCGTAGCGGTCACAATGTACACAACACCAATGTACGAAATAAATACACTCCTGAACGAAGGAATGCACTATAAACAGCGTGCACTGCTAATGTTTACAACCTTTCAGAGGACTCTAAGCCTCTCACCGCCGCCATGTTGTGACGTCGTGCGCAGGCTTTCCTCTACAGGGGTGCTGGATGAGATCGTCAGTATTTCTTCCTTCACTGTCTGTGTCCCATAGTTCTTACTGTCTTCCATTATCTTTCCTACAATACTGTTAGACTTACGGCGTAAGATTGGTAGCGCTAAAGATACGTGACGATGTAGCCAAGCGATTAGATGCGCTAGTGAGCGTCTTTTCGTAGAACGGTAACACGGTAGCGCATCATTAGTGACGGCATATAGCAGACTGTCACTTTCAAAACCCCGTCTCTCTGGGGAGCACTTCTGTTCATGGATATTTTGACGTGGTCTTTGCAGCGGTGGCGGCGGAGCTACTAAGAGCTCAAGGACCCCAAACTTTACTGCGAAAAAGACACTAAGGTGAACTGATTCGTGAGTAGAAGTGTCTTATTATTAGTCAGTGAGTCGTAAATTTCATTCACAATGCCGTTCTTTCAGGCCGATATTTAAGTAGTATTCCTGGTAGAAAAATTAGTGCAGGCTTCATTCTGTAGTGAACCTATGTAGATATCTATGCTGCTTCACCATGTAACAGAAAAAGGAACTCCGCTTTCATCCGTTCCAAGAGGCATGTCCCGTCCTATGCTGTTTACGAATGTATACCTACTTCATTCGTATGTACACTGCAGAAATTACCACGACATTGTCCGCGAGACGCAAAGTTTTGTTTCCCAGATAGCACCCAGTTTTATCTGCCATAGATTGTCAACACTGAGCCTATCGGCCTTCAAGCGATTTTTTCCCCAATTATCCAGTTTAGTAATTACATTTAGCCTGCATCAAATGAGCTGATTTTGGAATTCAATAACTACTTTTCAGAATGAAAAATATGGAACGTGGTGGACAGTAGAATGGGTAGCACGAAAAGAAACAAAGAGAATATATTCTTCTTAACACCCTAAATCCCACCAGCTGACGACGTAAGACTGTAATGTTTTGCATGTGCAGTGTGATGTTTTCCTCAGTGAGTGTATGCACTCAATGGAAAGTGTGATATTCGCACCGACCAAACTGCTTGAGCCACAAAAAATTTCTCAACTTTGGCGAATGTATTTAGGCCAGAATGTACCTAATTTTGAAATCCGTACCTCAGTCAATAAAGACGAAACTCTTACACGAGCGCGATTAGGGAAGCAACCTTTTTTTTTTAGAAAACAGTTTAAAGTAGGAACTTTTATCGTAGTCAATGAATAGTACACCCTCTCTATTACTTATCAGAATAATTCGCAGTCAAATATTTTTCATACTGATTTAAATCACTTCTATGTAAATTCTCCGTCTTCCGACGGAAGATAATTGTTGACAATCGAGAACTGGAAAATGTGAATCAGTTCAAGTACCTGGAATGTTTTATCTCAATGGATGCCCACTGCACCAACGAAATCCGAGCAAGAATCGCCATGGCCAAAGCTGCTTTCAACAAGAAGAGGACTCTGCTGACCAGCAAGTTGAGCTTAGCATTAAGGAAGAAACAGGTAAAGTGCTACATTTGGAGCATTGCACTGATGGAGCAGAGACGTGGACCATGAGAAAGAAGGAGAAAAAAATATTTAGAGAGCTTTGAAATGTGGTGCTGGAGGAGAATGGAAAAGCTCAAATGGACAGATCGCATGAAAAATGATGATGTACTGAGAAGTGCACGAGAGAAGTTTTCTGCATACAATTCTACAGAGCAAGGCCAACTGGATTGGATACGTACTTAGACAGGAGGGACTCCTACGCGATATCATCGAAGGAAAAATAAGAGGAAACACAGGACGAGGAAGAAGGAGGATTCAGCATCTGGACGAAATGAAAGATGGAAGGAGATAGAACAGACTGAAGGAAGAAGCTGAAGACAGGTAACAATGGAATCAGAAATTCTCCGTACGAAGACATGGACCAGCCACTAGGCAGAATACTATATAATAAATAATACGTAAATTCTAACCGCCTGTGAGTGTAGTCACAAACTGACGCACTACTTCAGATCCTCACAATACACTAGTGAAAGCGATTAGGGGATCAGTTGAGATACATAGATTCCGAAATATTGTCATCGTAAGAATGAACTAAAATGGTTCGACTTCTTTCTGAAAGCAGAGAAGAGACAGAGGGAAGTGGTTTCAGTTGTTGGAGTGTCCAAATCTGTAACTTCCACAACCTGAAAGCGATTTCAGACATCAGAAACCGTTAAAAGAAAGCAAGGTCAAGTTTATCCATGGCTAATGTCAGTAAGAGACGACAGTTAACTCCAGTTTACAGCCCATCGAGGCAGGAGGCTTGAATGTAATTCACAAGGAAAGTACTTGAGCTCGAACAAACATATCTTGAAACGTACCCATAAAAAAATTTGTAAGAAAATGTCTAATATTGTGCCTCCTGTTTTGTGTCGAGTAACTTGCTTGCAAGAAAATTTATAATATTGCTTCTAGTTTCATCTTTGGCAAAGATCATGTATCGCATAGCATTATAGCTCGCGCAGAGAGAGAGAGAGAGTGGGACTTGTGGTTTAGCTCGCTTAGAGAGCGGTTGAGTTGTGTGTATGGCTCCGATGTAGAGCAGAGGCTGCTGTGCCAGCAAGTTGATTTGATTGTATTTGGAATATATATTGTATTTTTAATTACTATGAAAACGTTGTACCACCGCTGGAATGAAGGTAATTGCATTTGATGTCATTAGGAAAAAGTTGTATTTTGTAGGTAATGTACTTATTATTAATAATAAGTAACAAAGTTGACCTTTCTTTCCTGTTTCATTTTCGTAGTTAGAAGATTAACCTACTTCCTTCATTTGATAATTAGTTATTTGTGGATTTAAAGTGCAGTATTGATTTTGGTAATTTTGTTGAACAGATTTCGTATTGGTGCCATAGTAAATGATTGCCATGCAATACTGCAGTTAATTGATGATACTAAATTTCGATAATCAGGTACTGCATAAAATTCTCGCAGTCAAACATTAAGAAAGTGGTTTGTGGTTTTTTTTATATCTTTCTCGCAATCAATTTTTTTGAGTGTAGTCAGTGTCTGTTTCATATGGTGACTTGCCACAGTTGTTTTGTTAAAAGATCCGTTGCGCACTTAATCAGTTTAATGCACTGTTTCTTATTTAACACTATATACATCAATATCAGGGCCATAATTAAACCAAATTGCTGTGTTAATGAACACAGCTATAAGATTATCAGAAAATGAGAGAAGCTGGAGGTTAAAAAAGACAGATTCAACCTTTGCTGAACATCTGCTCAGAGAAGGCCATGATTATGATGTAAACTGTGAGATTCTACATCCCCTGTAGAAAAGCAGAAAGATGACACTACAGGAAATATTGGAAATCAATAAACATTTGGCTCAGGATGCTAGTTTAGTATTAAACGATCAGATCCAGTTCCCCTCTACACCTCTACTGAAATAAGTTTTATTTTCAACCTTCCTTTTCAATAATAATCGTATTAATTTTGATTCTTTACATATATTTATTATATTTTTATATAAATGTTAATAACTCTGATAAATAAGTATTTGCGATGAACTTTCCTGAGAAGTATCGATTGTCTCTGATAACATCTTTGTAAATCTTAACATCTTTGAAAACATGTGTACTACATTCAGTTGTCACCTGATGATGGCCTAAGAAGCCGAAAGCCGGTTTGTGACCAATAAAAAAAAGTTTTTCAGAACATCAGGAAGTTGTTCCTTTTTGACTAACAATTTGTTGTCTGATTTAATGATAGGTTCAATATTAAACTACACACACACAGCTTTTAATCTGCATGAACGTTTGCTTACAGGATCTCTACGTACACCTCAATGTTCTAGTGGGCGTCGTTTTTATGCAAAATTTTGCTATAATTCTCTTGATAGCACTGTAGATGTAATTGTAGACGCCATGTGGAGTAGCCGAGCGGTTTAAAGCGTCTCGCTGCAGAGCGCGCGGTTGTTCGCCGTGGAGGTTCGAGTCCTCCCTGAGGCATAGGTGTGTGTGTTGTCCTTAGGTTAGTTTACCTAGGTTTAAGTAGTTTGTAAGCTACGGTCTGATGACCACGCAGTTTGGTCCGATAGATTTACAAACATTTGAACATTTTATTTGTAGATGCCATACGTAATGCAGATATCTCAACTGTAACTTATGTAATAATTATCGTTCATGTTCTCTAGCGTATTGTCATCAAAAGGCGTGATGATAATTGCAACTTTAACCTTCTACTCAGAAGACTGTTGGTATTCACTGCCACTACTTCCATCGCCTCTTCCCGCACTTACCGTAGCACTACCGTATGCAATGAGTTGTTCGTCATTATCATCCCTATTATGATCATTATGTGTTAGTGTTATAACAGTATCTAACTTATGCTCATATTTCTGTACCATAACAGATACGAGAAAGCATGCGAATGATTCATCTTCTACACTAATACCATCTTCACGAAGAAGGGTTCTTCGTAACTTCACCTCAACTAATCGCAATACATTAGCAGGATTGATTAGCAATCGCCGCCCCATTTGACGCTTCACTACACAAGTAACATCACAAAACGCAATTTCGGAGGCACACTGCACCGTCCCTACTGGCGAACCTACAGGTCAAAGTGCAATGTGGCAAGGCACAGTCAGAGGTCTCTAACGGAGGACTGCAGAGTTTTGCAGATGCGGGAGTATCACTAGTGCAATAAGGGATCTTTACATTATCTCTCATATGATTTTTGTGTATATGTGTTTGTTCGAGCCCAAGTACCTCCCTTGTCAGTTGTAACGCACCGTCCAGGCAGAACACAGGACTCAACTCAAACCGTCCGAAATTGCCTTGGCAATGTCGTCCCTACGTACGGTGGCCTATGGTGAGTGTTCCATTAAAACCACGACAGTGATTAACTCGCAGAAACTGGGCGGAGGAACATCAGGATTGCAATAGTAACAAATGGTGCCGAGTTCTATTCACAGACGTATAGATTTTGTGTTCAGTCGGACAATCATCGTTCAGTCATCTGAAGAGAACGTGGCACACGCAACAGTCCTGATCATATGCAGGGAAAATCAGCATATCGTGGTGGTGGACGAATGGTGTGGACATGAGTCTGTATTGATGGACCTACGGACGTCTATGTCGTTCATAATAGCGCTTTCACTTCTCAGATGTACAGAGACGAGATCCTTCGATCTTTTGTTGTGCCCTACGCTGGTGCTATAAGAGACAGCTTCCTTCTGGTGGATGACAACGCTCATCTCCATATACCTGCACTGCTTGACAACATTCTTCAAGCGGAGGGAACTGAATGGATGGAGTGGGCAGCTTCTTTAGCGGTCTTAAACTCGATTGAGCATGTCTGGGATGCACTTGGCAGATGCATTGCAACCAGACCATGCGAGGGTGAAAGATTGGGGTGAGAGTTTAAATGGGGAAAGTTTAATTTTTATAACTCATAATCACCAACTGCGAACCATATTCCTAAACATGCAAAAACACTGGAACTGTGATTGCTACTGTTTGACTCGTTTTCTAGGGGATGATATCACACGTTCGCAGCTTTCCTTCCCTGCATATGATTAACAAAAAAAATCATAATAAAGTAAGTTCATGTGAGAAAAGAGTGTACTACCTACTATTTTTTGAAAACACGTGAAAGTTCACTTTATGTTATTTATTACACCATATTAAAACCCTGTGGCTGATACATCTGTATGTCGACACATTTATCAAATAAAGTTATAGCTCGTGAGCCCCCAGACAAAATGAATATTTGTCAAATTCGTTTGTATAGCTTATGGGACTTAACTACGGGGTCATCAGTCCCTAAACTTACAAACTACTTATGATCTACCTTATGCTAAAGACGGCACAAATATCCATACCCGAGGGGGGATTCGAACCCCCGACCGTAGTGGTCGTGCAGACCGTGACTGGAGCGCCTCAGTCCCCTCGGCCACCGCGGCCGGCGAATATTTGTCGCAAATTGTTTTCACACAATGTGCCTGTCTCAAACACCGTTTATGTTCATGCCTATGCGACGACACATGTTACATTAACAAAACACAGTCACTTTAATTCAGTGCGATGCACACCTTGTTCCACCGGCTAAATATTCACAACACACAGTAGCACTCGATTCAACTTGGTGCAGTCTACGACGAGCAACCACACCTGGTAATTCCCACACAAAAATCTAAAGTCTTCACCTGGAGCTCCACATGCCGACCGTGCAGAGCGACGCCGCACCCGGCCAGCTACACACTCGCTCCCGACCCCTGACTATCTCCCTGGGCCGCGCGCGCGCGCCAAAAGCCCAACTGCCGGGTGTTTTTCCTACGTCACCAACTTCCGGTGAGCTGTTCTAACCGATTTGCCAACGTACAGCGCTCAGCCAATTCATTTCTAAAACTTTACTTAAAATCAAAATAATTACACTACACATTAAACAAATTTCTTATTAGGTTTTTATATTGGTATAAACATCCTTTGTACTATTTATCATAATCGTGCAATTTCTTATATCACAGATAAGTGATTTAAACGAATATTTCAAGATAAAATACACAAGATTAATTGAAAATAAAATGAGAAATAGTTAATATATTATTTTTATAAACAAAACATTGCCATCTAGTTGTGTAACTGTCTTGTATTCATTGGTAATTTATTACTTTTCATTGTCAATTAAACATATTACGCCAGATGTGACTATATCAGCTAATGTATTGTTTATTTATCAACAGGCTATTTTGTAATAAGGGCCTTAAAGGTTCCTAACCGCATCGTATTACTTCAAATGCAAGTAGTATTAGAATATTTTATATCACTCTGTGCACTGCACTCCGCCTGGCACTCGCCATTGTCCCTCTCTTCCCTCACCGGAAACGAGCCTGGAAAATCCTAAGCTGGAACAAGCCACCAACGTCGGCTTGCTCGCTGTCTCCCCTCAGCTACAAGCACACAGCAAATCTCAACGTGGAGAATTTCTGCCTATGGCCTAACTATAAATGTTGTCACCCAACTGCATACATACATTGCTACCATAATTATTAAGATTAAAATTGTGTAACATTTGGTGCATTGGCATGGTCAATGTTTGCAGTGAACTTCCTACTGTTTAATTACAAATGCTATTAATTACCAATATTTCTAATGGGCGGTAATCTCACAGCCAGCACCTTCCACAAGGTTTGCAGTGCTGGATATTGCACTCATTGAAGAATGGCCAAATATCCCTCAAGAGCGGATAGATAACCTGATGCTGTCTATGCCACACGGGTGTTCAAATGCACTGGCCGTCAGAGATGATTACACACCATACTAGAGGGCAACGATAATGACTTTTTCTCTATTATGGGGACCCAATGGTGCTTCGCTCTAAGTAAATTCCATGTAAATTACAAGTAAGGAGCTGAGATAATAAAATTTCGTACTGTATCACTCACAAATTACAATTGTAGCTAATATCTGAGAATTTCATACATTCCGTGAATATGAAATTAACTTTTCTTCAGTGAAATACTTTTTACAAGTATTGATCAGTCAGATTTGCAATCAGTTTTTTATTCATTTCAGGAACACGATGCACACACACTTCCAACGCAAATTTAGACGATCAGTATTGTAGACTCAATGATCAGGTAGATAGCATTAATTCACTGAGTTCAAATTGAACGTATACTAGAGTTTTTGAAATGAAAGGGTTTACTGCAACTTTTGGGAGTCCTGTAATGTGGATTTCAATTGAGTTCACTTCTGTGGTCAGGAATTTTGCAACACATTGTTCCTTACACACGGACTTAGATGTCACGTTATACAACGCTACAACTGAAGCCGTCTAGCAGAAGTCTGTTCTGACTTGAGTCAGCGAAACGACAAAGTCGACCGAATAAAAGAACGAGATTTGTTATCTCAACAAGTATTGAGAAGAGAAAAAAATAGAAAGTATCACACTTCATCATGCATTGGTTTAACCAAGATGTCCAGCAAATCGTCGGAGAAATGTGTTGCATTAAGCGATGAATATGCAGAGGAGGATAAAATTGCAACCACATTTCACTGCACATGCTTGATTTTTTTGAAGTGATCCTAAAAAAAACTTGTGAATAAACTCTGCTTAAAGTAAGTATAGTTTTTCCATTGCATTTAACACATTTTATAGAAATTATTTTTTCTTTTGTTTCAGGTGAGTTCATTCTTCAACTGACTGATTCGTGAGTACAGTACCTATCTTCTCTAGTATTTTAGTGTCTGTATATTTTAATTATGCACCGCGCGGGATTGGCCGAGCGCCCTAGGGCGCGTTGCTGTGGAGTGCGTGTCTGCTCCCCGTCGGAGGTTCGAGTCCACCCTCGGGCATAGGTGTGTGTGTTGTGCTTAGCATAAGTTAGTCTCCGTAGTTTCTAAGTCTGGAGACTGCTAACCACTGCAGCTTGGTCCCATAGCTTTACAAACATTTGAATTTTCTAATTATATCAGAGATGTCAAAGGACCTGGAAGAGCAATTGAACTGAATAGACATTGTCATGAAAGTAGTATAAGGTGAACATTAACAAGAGCAAACCAAGGGTAACGAGATGCAGTTACAAAGAAATCAGACAAAAATCAATGGTAACGTGACAGTAAAAGTAATACATGAGTTTTGTTATTTTGGTAGAAAAAGAACTTCGGATAACCTAAGTAAATAACATACATGGTGTTACAAAAAGGTACGGTCAAGCTTTCAAGAAACATTCCTCATACACAAAGAAAGAAAATATGTTATGTGGACATGTGTCCGGAAACGCTTAATTTCCATGTTAGAGCTCATTTTAGTATTTCTCTTTAAATATAAATAGAAATAATTCGTGCAGACAATTGTCAAAATACCCATTTACTTCGTTAGTATGTACTGCAGGTCCTCGATTCACGTCATCAACACAGATTTTCTGTGAATATTTGGGCAGGAATTGTTGGTGATGTCTTGATTAGGCCTCATGTTCTTCCACCTACGCTCACTGGAGCACGTTATCATCATTTCATACGGGATACTCTACCTGTGCTGCTAGAACATGTGCCTTTACAAGTACGACACAACATGTGGTTCATGCACGGTGGAGCTCCTGCACATTTCAGTCGACGTGTTTGTACGCTTCTCAACAACAGATTCGGTGACCGATGGATTGGCCTCCTCGCTCTCCTGACCTCAGTCCTCTTGACTTTCATTTATGGGGAATTTGAAAGCTCTTGTCTATGCAACCCCGCTTTCAAATGTAGAGACTCTTCGTGCTGTATTGATGACGTCTGTGATACAGTACGCCATTCTCCAGTGCTGCATCAGCGCATCAGGGTTTCCATGCGACGGAGGGTGGATGCATGTATCCTCGCTGACGAAGGACATTTTGAACATTTCCTGTAACAAATTGTTTGAAGTCAAGCTGGTACGTTCTGTTGCTGTATGTTTCTATTCCATGATTAATGTTATTTGAAGAGAAGTAATAAAATGAGCTCTGACATGGAAATTAAGCGTTTCCGGACACATGTCCACATAACATATTTTCTTTCTTTGTGTGTGAGGAATGTTTCCTGAAAGTTTGGTCGTATCTTTTTGTAACACCCTGTATAAAACGTAGATAGCTATGGGAAGAAAAGCATTTCTAAAGAAGGGAAAATTATTGACATAGAACATCAATTTAATTTGTTAGAACTTCTTTTTGTAAGGCATTTGTCTGGACTGGTTCTTGTACGCGAGTGAAACATTGACTACAAGCAGTTCAGGCGAAAATATGATAGAAACGTTTTAAATGTGGTCCTACAGACTAATGATGATTAGATTGGTAGATCGCGTAACGAATCAGAGGGTATTGAACAGAAGTGGTGAGAAGAGGAACTTGTGGCATATCTTGACTAAAAGAAAGGTTTGATTGGTGGAATGCACTAACGCATCAAGCAATCATCAGTGGAAAGACGTTTGTGGAGAAAATGGCAGAGGGAGACCCAGAGATGAATACAGTAGGCACGTATTTAGGCTACTGCTCTTATTCAGACATGAAGAGATTTGCGCAGGATGAGGTAGCGTGGAGAATTGTATCAACACGGTTCTTGGACTGAAGATCACAACAACAGTAACAACAACAACAACCTGTTATTTTATATATATTTGTCAAAATCCCTATGTTTACTTTTTCATTTCTGTCTTCCAAATATAAATTAACTTCTAGTAATGATTATTTACATTTTTATTTTATATGATATTTCAGCTTTATTTTATTAACCTATGTGAAATATAAGTAGAAACTGTTCTGTGTAATACAACCTTAGTATCTAGGTGGCAGGTCATTGCAAACTACAGCAAAGTAAACAATCATACTGGCTCCGGTTTCGACACTCGAGACAGAGTAGACTGTCATTCTTCACTTAGTTCACATCAGAATGCAAATGATGAACATAACCCGTATTAATGTATGAAATACATGAACTCTCCTAACATCATTCAGTTTGAATTACTAATATATTTTTATTTTCCCCCTTTTCTGTCAATTGTTGACTAAAGCTCCCTCTGAAATTCTCAAGAGCGTCAGGTTCCTTCAGTTTATCCAGGTCCCATCTCCTTATCTCTACCTTTATGCAGTTTTTCCAGTTTCAGCCTGCCCCTGGGTATGTCTTACATTTTAAAACCTCGTTCCGAAATCTATGTCTTATAAAATCTATCTGGTATCTCCCGGTGTCTCTTGGTCTCTTCCAAGTATACAACCTTCTTTTTTGATTCTTAAACCACGTGTTTGTTACGATTAAATCATGTTCCGTGCAAAATTCTACCAGGCGGCTTCCTCTTTCATTCTTTTTGCCCAGACTATATTCACGTACTATCTTCCCTTCCCTTCCTAGTCCTACTACCGAATTCCAGTCTCCCATAACAATTAAGTTTTCCTCTCTCTTAATTGTCTGAATAATTTCCTTTTGCTCCTCACATATTTCTTCGAGTTCCTCATCATCGGCAGAGCTAGTTGGCATATAAACCTGTACTACTGTGATCGGTGTTGGCTTCGTATCTATCTTGACAACGATAATGCCATCACTGTGTTGCTCATAGTATTTTACTCGCTTCCGTATTTTCTTATTCATTATCAGACATACTCCTGTAATACCCCCAACTGATTTTGTATTTATATTTCTGTACTCACCTGACCAGAAATCCTGTTCTTCTTTCCACCCAACTTCACTAATCCCCACTATGCCTAACTTCAACCTATTGATTTTTCTTTTTAAATTTTCTAACGTCCCTACCCAATTAAGGGATCTAACATTCCACGCTCCGATCCGTAGAATGCCAGTGTTGTCTTTCCTGATGTTCACATCCTCCTGAGTAGTCCTCGACCGGAGATCCAAATGAAGGCCTATTTTACCTCCGGAATATTTTACCCGACGGGATGGCATCATCATATGCCCTCGGGAAAAGTAACGGCTGTAGGTTCCCCTTGCTTTCAGCCGTTCGCCGTAACTGTGTGGCAAAGCCACATTAGCTGATGTTACAAGGCGAGCTCAGTCAATCATCCAGACTGTTGCCCCTGTAACTACTGAAAAGGCTGCTGCCCCTCTTCAGGAACCACACGTTTGTCTGGCCTCTCCACAGATACCCCTCCGCTGTGGTTGCACCTACTTTGCGGCTATCTGTATCGTTGAGGCACGCAAGCCACCCCACCTCGGCAATGTCTGCGGTTCATGGGAGTTATTATAGTCTTAAACGCCCTTTGGACAAATGTCTGCACACTGGTCACGCTGATGTTTCAGGCAAGGAATATCATCATAAACCATCCATGCCAGCCACAGTCATGGAAACAAAATCAATATACAGCGACCTTACAGGTAAAAAATTATTTATCAAATGTCTACATGGCCGTACACAAAATCCTAATGAGAGTTTAAACAGCTGTGTGTGGCGAGTACCGACAACAGTGTTTGTTGGATGGGCAGTACTCAAAACAGGTGTGATGGATGCTGTTTCAATCATGGTGTAATTAGCAGCACAAAAGTAATGGACAAATTAGGCATTCAAACAGCTGCCCTGACTGCCATAGATAGTCAGTGACTATTTGAAGCTGAAAGGGCTGCGGAAGCCACCACTAAAGAATCCAGAGTCAGGGAAAAGACTCTTGAAAAAGTCTGCAGAGGATAAAGAAGCAGCTGTTCAGCAAGATTATGTCACAAGAATGTTCTGAAAGAGGCGTACGGCGAGTTAAAACCACTGAACATTCCTTTCTCATTTTCTCTAATCTACATTTTCAAAACATTAGGTACATATATCTTCATATTGGTTTTAGCTATTTTCATCTAATTTCTCCCAGTTGAAGAATGTGACAGTATCTTTGTATTAAGCCTAACACATTGCAGAAATAATATGTGTTTGTCAATCTATATATAATTTTAACGGTAATTTTAGACAAAATAATAATGGAGTGTAATAAGGGTTTTTCTGTTTCCTCAGATATACTAAAAACCTCAAAACAAGAGGCATAATGTGTTCCTACAAATGTTGACAGCAGCGTGCCACAGTGTAAAATGCTATTAGACTCACGATGCACCAGAAATGGTTCGAGAATGCGAGCGTTTATTATAAAAACATGTATTAGGCAAAATATTTTAATTCTTAAACTGTAACAGATATTTCAATAAATTTCCTATTATAGCATGAGTTAATGTCATTGTTTGTTCGACATCGGAACTTCCTCCGCACTCTAGATCGAGACTAATGTGCACCGAAAGCAAGGTACGAAAAAGCAGCCCGTTACGTCCGGGTGATTCTATTTACACTTCGGTAAAATCAGACGTGACGTCATTATGACGTAACCACACTATCGAAGACGACTGGAGCCATGATCGACTTGTGTGGTCGTTCTAGACGCAAAACTGCGGTTGCAATTGTAGCAGACGAATTAAAGGAATAGCTGATAATATCTTCAGTTGGTAATGATATATTCATTACAGTTTCGGAAGGTACAACTTTGATTTCTTTTTTTTTTTTTAAGAAAGAAGCTACAAACTTTCCGAAAAAGGACCTACACTGTGAGCTCTGAAACGTTATTCAGTCAAATCTGATATTGTCATCGTGGCCCATTTGTGAAGGTTGTGTTTAAAACTAATGGAAACTTTTTCTCTAAGCGAAAAATGCTACCGAGTTGCATTTTAGTACGGAGTCTACGTTAAACTTAGAGGACAAAATACGGTTACCAGGCTATGAAGCGACAATGTGTACTTGGACGTGTCAAAATATGCGACATACAAAAACAACATATAGTCGCCGTAGGTATATGTATCTTTTCGCCGAAACTATAAATCAAATGAGCTGGATATTAATACAGTCATTTCTTACAGAGGCTCTGCGAACATCAGGTAAAACATTTCGTAAAACTGGGTTCTCATCTACCGCCAAGTTGCTGCAACATGCTAGTTCTTTTCTTTGAAAATGTGTGAAGTTCTCTTAAGGCTCGGTCTGCGTTATTTCTGACATAATTTTCAATTTACATTTACTGAAATTTCCGTCAGTGCTTTCCAAAACATGATACCAATATAAAGTAAGGCCTAGTTTTGTCACTAAACTACGAAGGAAAAAAGTATGCAGTTCAGAAAGAATGTCGAATTAAGCATGTTGTCCCACCGAAAACCAGCGACTCGAACGATCGCAAAAGTCGATGCGCCGCTCTTCTGGATATCGATAGTGTGGATACGTCATAATGACGTCACGTCTGATTTTACCGAAGTGTAAATAGAATCACCCGTTACGTCCACGTCCCCTTAACACGTGCCTTTATTCGTAGAACCGTTTTCGATTGGTACTTTGGCTCTCAAAGACGTACTTTGGAGGCAACGATAAATATATGTCTAGCAAAAATTTCTTTCCCTCCAATGAAAATCGCTGTTACATCATCCAATGAGCGACGACATTGGAACGTGACATGAAAACGATATTCACTTGTTCCTTCCATGTCACAGATGCCATCTTGATTTGCCATATGTCTCACAGTTTTGATTTTATAACTCGCAATAAACCGTTTCAGGACAACAGCGAATTAACGATGAATTACAAAATCATCTCTGGGTGAATTTATTATAGCTAAGGGCCGGTTCGTCCATCTCTCGTTAATCTTCTCGCTAGTAAACGAGCTGTTGGCCATATTTGACTATCAGGAAGGAGGTTAGCAGACATTTGTTATTTGGCGCTATGGCAAACAAACGTGAAAGAAGCTCGAATTTTACAAGAAGTTAGTGCGAGAGTCTTGTGTCCACCGACGGAAGGAAAAGGAAGCGACATTGTGGCAAATGAATTAAATGCTTCCATGGAACATGTAGGAAAGCAAAAGTGCTTATGGCCTAGTACGATAACATACTGCCAAGTGCGTAGTACCTTAGTGCAAGCAATAACTTGCACATAGGCGAAAGTGCACCGTTCCTGTACATCAGAGGAAGAAATCACATTTCAGGCCTTACACTAGGCGCAACAAGCATACGTAAATACTGAATTAATAAGCTTGCAGATATAAATAATGTATTCAGTTTTCTATTACGACTGATAACTTACAAAATAGGTAACCATCTGTTGGACTCTTCAGACGATCGTGGAGTTTTTCATGGAGCGTTTCCAAAGTGGCTTTTCGAAGACGAAATCGAGTAGCAAGTTCCGCATCATTCCAGCATTCAAATTGATTTGGACGAACATAAATACGTCTAGGACGCCTTGTAGGGGCAATGTCCTCTACATCGTCCAAAATATTTACATCTTCGTAATTTTCAACCAAATTTCTTATTCCAGCCATTTTTATCATACCGATCCTCACTTAACTAGTCGTTACCCGTTAGTTTGTATTTTAATATCGCAACAATAATTTTAAGGTTATGTTGCATATCTGCAATATATCAAACTCATCTAATCGCTACTGACGTGGATTGGGCGAGAAATATGACGATACAGTTTTTCCAATAAAGCTGCTTTCACACTAGTTTTTCATAAATGTAGTGCTTCTGTTAGTTTGTTCGATAAATCGGTCTTAATCACGTGAATAGGCTATATTGCGGTATTTTAGCGCTTTGGAATCCTGCCATTTTCATACAGATTCTCACTTAACTGGTCGTTAGCCGTGTAATGAGCGGAATTTTACTCGTTAACTTAATGACCAGTTTGAGGTCTTTTAACGTCAGGTAAACTAATAACGAAAAATTGCCAAACGTAATTCTCCGTCAACGACAAGTTAAAATCTTTTCTGGAACTTTACGAGACATTGACAAACCGGCCCTAAATGTAATTAAAATCGTATTAACATTGAGAAACAAACTTGTGGGAACGAGTATATAAAGTGTGAACGTCGAGTTGCTGTAGCATAATGGGTAGAGTGGTGGACTACGAAGCAAGAGGTTTTGCGAACGAAACTCGTCCCATATATATATATATATATATATATATATATATATATATATATATATATATATATTAATCTTAAATTTTGTAACATATTGCAGGAGTTATTTATCCACAACACTTTGTGGAATTTTCTTATTCACATAACAGTATTATATTGTCCATTACTCTTTATATGGTGTCTCAGGAGTTAATACCATCGATTTGGTGATTTTTATGCGTGAATGAAGAACGAAGAATGAAACTGTGCTGCAAGTGGAATGATCAGCAATGACATTTATGTTCTTCTTTCTCACAAATATTTGACTTTGTTCCAACTATGTTGCGATTTTCGAGAATATGGTTATAGACAAAACTAGGGGAACGTTAAAATAGCTGGTACAGTAAGTGAAAAGAGTAGCAATGACATTTAGGCCTACACCATTCGTTAGTCTGAAAGATTTATTTCGGAATATCTCGTGATTTCCGAGGGTATGGAAAGGCTATTTCATGTTTCTCCCCAATAGTTAGCTACTTAGTTTCGAATATATCGCGATTTCCGAGAGTGTGCTTAGACCGATATTCCTTACTTGACACCAATATTTGGTAGTTTGTTTCGGAATATGTCACGATCGCAGTGTGTGTGTGGTTAACTAAGATCCTAACAGGATAACTTTAATTTCTGTTGCAAGTGCATAAAGAATACTCAGAACAACGTCGTCTGCTGGCATCTCTACACGTGCCTTTAATGGGCAGTCTTCAGGCGTATAGACATTGTATTAATTGTCCTCTTTCAGAACTTAAAACGTAAACAAAGGCATTTAACTGTAAAAATAAAGTATTTCTCGTAATTATTTAATGCATGTTAGCTTTGAAATTGTATTGTTCAATGATACGCGAGCTACGTGCCTTGGAACTCAAACGCGAAATTTCCACTTTTCCAAATAATCGCGAGTCAAATGCAGTATTCTGGCAGTGGATTGTAGTTTCGGAATCGGAAAGTACAAACAACATTTTACTTTCAACTCGGAATATAAATAAACTAGCTGAACCCCCGCTGCTTCGCATGCATAGGCTGCCTGGTGTGCACCAGTTGTTTCTTTTTAATCCTGATGAAGAATCCATATCTTAAGTTTCGTAGCTATAGCTTGAAATTTGAGTTAACAGCACCATATTTTTGAAAATCAAATTTTGCATCTCCTATTTCACCCTTTTATTGGTCGAATTTCCAAAAATGCTGAAACACCTGTCTTTTAAATTTGAGCCCCGAATCCAAATCCGAAAGTTTGTAATTTTAATTTCAAAATTGCCTAAATAGCAACAGATTTTCGAAAAACATTCCCTCTCCAATTTAACCCCGTTGATGGTTGAATTTCCAAACATAACGAAACACGTATTTTTTAACGTCTAACCAACTATACAAATATCAATTTTTGCAGCTCTAGTTTCAAAATTGTATCAATAGCAACGTGTTTTCAAAAAAGAATTTTTGATCTTCTATTTATAACCCTCTAACTTATTGAATTTCCAAACATACTAAAAATCATGGATTTTTAATTCTGACCAAGATTCCATATCCGAAGTTTCGTAGTTGTAGCTTAAAATTTGAGTTAACAGCAACATATTTTTGAAAATCAATTTTTTGCGTCACCTATTTTACCCCCTTATTGGTTGAATTTCAAAAAATTCCGAAACACCTGTCTTTTAAATTCGAACCCTGAATTAAAATCCGAAATTTTGTAGTTCTAGCTTCAAAACTGCCTAAATAATAATAATTTTCAATAGCTACGTATTTTTCATGCCCTATTTCACCTCCTTAAGGACGGAATATCGAAAAATCGCTTCTTAAATGACGCCTACAGAGTAAGATCAAAACCCTCCACAAATTTCAAGTTTCTATCTTCAGTGGTTTGGGCTGAGCGATGATGAGTCAGTCAGTTAGTCAATCGGGACACTTCCTTTTATATATAGAGATAACAGGTACGGAAATGCAGGTAACACTTTCCAATTACACAACTAAACAAGTAATGAACAACTGGTTTAATTCGTCTGCTGGAATGGCTACCGCAGACTTGACAACCACAGACATATATTTATCGTTGCCTACAAATTACATCTTTGACAACCGAAGAGCCGAAGTACCACTCTAAAACGGTTCTACGAATAAAGGCACGTCCCCTTAACTGTGTCGGGCAGTGTAGACACCACAGACATATATTACTAGACTGGCAAACTTGCCTCTCTGACTGAAGCGTGATACCGCCATCTTGCCTCACCTCACGTCAAGAAGTTTCCATACGGTAGGCCTAATATTATGATCTTCTGACACGATATGATATTTTAAGCTTAAGCCTACTAGTTGGTTTGAACATGATTTGCATTTGAGCTAACACATCCGCAACAGTTGAATTTAAAAGATAGACCTACATAGTCGAATCGTGTTTTGAGAAGAGCTTGTTACGTACGGTTAAATTTTACTTACTGTTCTGACGGCCTGACGTGATTATGTTGTCAGTCGTGTGACGTTGGCATTAGCCATTCGCTTGACGATGCAAATGTTTTGTTATGATAACATTGTTTTAGGAGGGCAATTACTGTTACTGAGTGAACGAGGGCACATACAAAAATCTGTCAACCGTAGAGCACGAACAGCATTATTTATTTACTTCATCATCTGTTCGAAACACTAATCAACTCACACTGAATGGATTACTAACAATATCAACATCTCGGTTAGGACTTTCTACCGTTTTGTTGATGTTGCCAACATAATCATACTACGCCACTGAGATGGTAAGTAAAATTTTACCTCTACATACATTTAAGTCAAATTGTAATTATGGGAAAAACACTGAGAAAAATAAAGATACCGGCTATCGACAAATAGTATATTTATAATGGTCATACTATTGAAAGAAAAGCCCGAAGTAGATCGAGCTTTGTAACAGATTAACAAAAAGAGCAAATTAACGAGACTCATTACTGTATATATCAAAGTAGACTCTAGTTTTCGTAAGAACAAATGTTTGTATAGCTTATGGGACTTAACTACGGAGTCATCAGTCCATAAACTTACAAACTACCTATGAACTAACTAAGACTAAGGACGGCACAAATATCCATGCGCGAGGGGGGATTCGAACCCCCGACCGTAGTGGCCGTGCGGACCGTGACTGGAGCGTCTCAGTCCCCTCGGCCACCGCGGCCGGCTAGTAAGAACACTCAAAAGAATAGCGATACGTGTTATCCAGGACAAATGGCTCTTTTATAACATTTAACGTTGTTGTTTCCGCAACTCCAGTAATAAACTATGACTTTCTTCATAAAAGATCGCCACTCATAACCTCACTTTAAAAATCGGATATTAGGATAACGAATTGACGTGATGGACAGTGTGAATACAACGTGCCGTGACGTTCACGTGACGGACAATGTGAATTGAGCTTGTAACTTCGCTTTGCTGTACGAAAAATTACAGCTATATACAACACATGAATCAACCAATATGCCAAATCTCTAAAGACAGCGTAGTTACGTGGGTTCATCCGTCTTTTAACGAACGTTTTCTGTAAATACACATACGACTGCTCACACGTCGACTGGTCACACGTTTGTAGTATAGGAATATGACAGCGAGACTTCAGTGACACCAATGATACTGTATAACGGCATTGCCAGTCTAGTAATATATGTGTGTGGTAGACACGTGTCCCCGTCTTCCCCGACCGCGCCAGTGACGTAGGCCTGGGCGCGGCCCTGCTGGGATATTCTCCGTGTCCAGCCGTTAACCGCGTAACGCTCATTGCGGCCGAGTTACGGCGTCGTCGACTCGCATGAGAGCCCCGCAGCCACGACTTTTTATGGGAATCATCTGGCCGGCAGTAAAGCACAGCGGCCGCTGCTCGCTGCGGCGTTATGGCGTGAGGCGTCACTGCCAGCCTGTTAAAACTCCCGTCACACGACTCCCCTACTGCCGAAATTACACCTAACGTCGGAAACATGAGCACGGCCAGCAGCAAGCTTCGTAGATCATCACTATAGTTAAGGGGGGCATTACAATAGGTCAAAACGTCGACTGTGAGCAATTATTCCTGTAACGACTATCTATCGCCTCCCCACTGTACGATTTTCTAGTATACTAGCCAACAACCCGACGTCGCCATGTCATTTATTTGTTCCAATCTGTTATTTTCCAGACACGCGGTTGCTCCATGTCAAAGGTTCGAGTCTTTCCTCGGGGATTGGCGTGTGTGTTGTACTTAGGTTAGTTTAAGTAGTTTGTAGGACTAGTCACTGATGACCACAGTAGGCCGGCCGCGGTGGCCGAGGTGATGAGGCGCTCCAGTCACGGTCTGCACGGCCACTTCGATCGGGGGTTCGAATCCCCCCTCGGGCATGGATATTTGTGCCGTCCTTAGTCTTAGTTAGTTCATAAGTAGTTTGTACTTTTAGGGACTGATGATCCCGTAATTAAGTCCCATAATCTATACAAACATTTGATTTTGACCACAGTAGTTAAGTCCCATAGATTTACAAACATTCTTCTTCTTCAACATGACGGCATGTTGTGTGCGTGCCCTCTTGGCAGTGCGCGTCGCAAAGTGTTGCGGACATGCGTGGCAATGTGAATATAATTGTTATTACCCTCTCGACCATGCCTCTCATTTTCTACTTTCATTTCACATACATCCTGTGTATTTATTAAAGAATTATGAAAACTAAAGTTAGTCGGCTAGGTTGTTCTGTCCATCTGACTTCCTTCATTTAAATGAAAGGTATTCATTCAAAGAATTGTAATCAAGTATGAGAATTCACTTAACTAACGCCTTACTGTACTTATATTGAAACGCGATATCCTTCTGTCCTTGCGTGAATATTTTAATCGGTTTGTTGTTGCGATATCTTCGGTTCTAATTAAGGTACACAATTCGTTTTGCTGTAATAACACTTATGCCCGACTTCACCAAGCGTCGTTTATGACATTGACGATCGTTTAATCTTTGACGATCGTTTAACATCCATTTTTGCGTTTCATCGACGTCTGTTTACTGTAACGATCGTTAAACTCGCCGTCAAAACTGACGCGCCGATTTTGCGTCGTCAAACCATTTGCCGAGTCATTTATGAAAGACAGGTTTACTGTAGTTAGAATATTCCGGAGTTTTTGTAAAGATAACATAGGTACTTTATTGCTGTTGACGTCTTCTGGCTGTGAAGATGGGAGATAATTTTTATGCAAATGTATTATTCATAGTTTTGTTAGAAAATCTAGGGCCTGAAAGTGTACTTTCTGAGCGGAATGATCATTTCTACACAATGAATGATATAAAAGTCATTTAAGGTTAAGGTTGTTCAAAGAAGTAGCATTAAAACGTCTGTAATAAAATGAAAATTTGACTAGAGTATCCAACAAAGAGAAATAGCCCATTAACCCCAATAAAACAGCTGCTTTTAACTCTGCGATTCTATGGCACTGGATCTTTTCAAATGGTAATAGCAGACTTAAATGGGGTTTCGAAATCAACCATCAGCCGATATATCAAGTAGGTTTAGGAAGCAATTGCACCGCTGAGACCCCTAGGCCTATATGTGAAAATCCCGCAAGGAATTACGTCTTTCATTTTCGAAAGAAGGCCCACAAACAAACTTTTCTCATCGCCAGAAAATTTAAAACCTCTCTTCTTTATTTCATCGGTACGTTCCATTTTCTTAGCGTTATTATTGCCCGGTTTCACCAAACTTACGAATCACAACAACTTTGGCTGTACTGAAAAAGCGCTATTTAAATAGCTATATTCACTTGTTCAATCGAAAACTAGAGAACAACAATGAAAACAAACGATAAAACTCGATAGTATCGATTTAATACACGATACTAGACACTGTTTCGATTGGAGCGTCTGTTAAAATAAACGCCTCGTCAATTCTTTGAGACTGGCGATGATGAAACGTTGTAGCTTTTGACGGTACGTCAAAAATAAACGAGGTGTTGAATTTGACGTTTGTCTAACTTATTTGGTGAAACCGAGCATCAGTGTGCCAAGATCTTATTTATTTCCACTTCACGTCCTTGACCACTAACGTTGTGAATTACGAAGGTTGGAACTTAAATAGTGTCAATACTGCTGTGGATACATTATTCAATGGACTCTACTAGCCGGCCGCGGTGGCCGAGGGGACTAAGGCACGCCAGTCACGGTCTGCACGGCCACTGCGGTCGGGGGTTCGAATCCCCCCTCGGGCATGGATATTTGTGCTGTCCTTAGTGTTAACTCGTTCATAAGTAGGTTGTAAGTTTAGGGACTGATGACCCCGTAGTTAAGTCCCATAAGCTCTACAAACATTTGAACATATTTTTGAACTCTACTATTGTCGCTGACAGCACACGTTGTTAGCATCCCTATCTTATCTACGAGCAAATGGACTCGCCCGCCCCACGTCACCGGCGTGCGCACAATCGAGGGAAAAACAGCCACTTTTCAGCGAGCGGTACAACGTAACGGTGTCACTATGTTTTAGAAACAGGAACAACGGAGATGGATCAAATTTGAATGTGCCAGAGGCCGTGCAGCACGATAGTGTCATCAAAGTCATCATGAGGGGTGCTGTACATAACAGTGGCACGTTGGGTAAAAGCCTTCAACGAAGGTCGGCAAGCTGTGGCAGCCATGCATGGGGAAGGTCGTCCTAGCGTCTCTGAAGAAGTGCATGCTGTTGCCGCCTTTGTATACAGTGATCGACGCCAGACGATTCGTGAGCTCGCCCTCGAAACCGGATTAGCGTATACGACTGTGCTTCGCATTCTGAAGGAGAGCCTGGTCAAGCGAAAAATTGCATCACGACGGTTATCGGAAACGCAGAAATGGATTCGTTACGACGCTTCTCAGACGCACTCGGATCGCCATGAGCGCGAAAGATAGGCATTCTTAAGCCGCATCGTAACACTGGATGAGAAATGGGCCTTATCGTACAAGTCAAAACTGAAACACCAATACTACGAATGGCGTCATTATGGGTCGCGCGAAACACTGAAGTGCATCAGAGCCCTAGTATGGTGAAAGTTATGGTGATTCTCGTGTACGACTGTAACTGTGTTATCCTAACGCATTTCTTTCCTCCACGGCAGACGGACAATGGACAGTATTACCGTCCGTTTTTGGAGCTGCGACCAGCTTTGCGAAAGACACGGCAACACTTTCTGTACAAACCACCAATCATTTTTCACGACAATGCGCGGGCGCATACACCGCAAGCTGTGGCTGCTCTGTTCGGTCGATGGGACTGGGAAGTACTGTACCATTCACCATACTGCCCGGGCTTTCGTCATTGTGACTGAGTCCGAAGTAGAAGGAACCACTTCGTGGCGTTCGCTTCAGAATTGTTCCAAAGATTCGACATGCAGTATACCGCTCCATTCGTACCGTCTACAGAACAGACTCTGTTAACCTTTCGGTCCCTTATTGTGAATTCAGCTTTGGAAAAGTTAAAATTCTGTGTTTCTTGTATTAATACAGTGCACTAAACATCAAAATATGTTTTTTTTTTATTTATTTTTTTATTTTTGATCCAACTATAGTTTTTTTTTTTTTTTTTTTTTTTTTCTTTGTCATGTATTTCATGCACAACACAGACGTTTGTATCGAGGTATTTTATTACTTGGGACGTTAGTCTGTTGATTGTCAGATCAATAATGCTAGCATAATCTTCGTCACAGCACTAATAACAAGACAATTCACTGCTTAAATAATATAACATGAACCACACGTACACACTTCGACGTAACTCAACCTCCAAGATGGATAGATGAATGCCTCAGAAGTGGCTGCAAGCCGCACTAGGCGGCAAAATGTCGTGCTAGAAGCATGTTGTTCATCAACAACAGTGCGACTTTCAGGACTGATACACAAAATACGGTATAAATCATACCTTGTTGTTGAGGATCAACACTGGGAATGAAAGGGTTAACAGTATACTACGACTTGCACATCCCTGGCAACGGATTCTACACAACCCTGGTGACTACTTTGAAGGACAGTAACAGGTGCAAACATGTAACGCTTTTGTATCGGTTGTGAATAAATAGTTCAAACACTCATATTTCCACTGGTCAGTCCACATGAACTACGCATAGAGGGAAAGAAAATAAAAAAAGTTAACACTTTCTGTTATTTGGGGTCCATTTTAGAAACTGAGGGAAAATCCGACTCAGAGATTAATAAAAGAATTAGCAGTGGAAGAAAGGTCATTGGAATGCTCAACTCAGTCCTATGGAGCAGAAACGTGATGAACAGAACAAAAAAATCATATATAAATCTATATTTGAGAGTGCAGTTCTGTACGGAGCGGAAACCTGGACCATAAACCAGAAGCACACTAAGAAACTACAAGCCGTAGAGATGGATTTCTGGAGAAGATCGGCCAGAATTTCCAGGAAAGAAAAAAGAAGAAACACCGAAATAATAAAGAGGATGGGAATAATAGAAAGAATAGATGAGGTGATGTATAGGAAGAAATTACGGTGGTACGGGCATGTAAGAAGAATGGAGGACAGCAGAATACCGAAGATGGTACTGGAGTGGCAACCTGTGGGGAGAAGAAGAGGACGACCGGTGACCACCTGGATCAGAAATGTGCAGCTCACAATGAATAGACTGGGCGCAGAAGAAGAGGACACACAAGATAGACACACGTGGAGAAATATAGTGAATAATTAGTGTAAAATCATATGTACTACGTGTATTCATTTCTGGGCGTATTAGTATGTTGGAGGTAAACCTCTGTAATGAGGACAATCTCAATAATATATATATATATTAAAATTACCCACACTAATGTGAATTCTTCGGGCCGTTCTATTCGTCCGATTTGCTTCATTTTTTATTCAAACGAAAGGTATTCATCCACAGATTTCTCATAAAGTATCAGAACTCACTTAACTCTCGCCTTCCTTTAATTACACTCTGAAGTTTTAATTAAGGTACGCAGTTTGTTTGGATCTAATAACAGTCAGCGGACCAAGTTCTTTCATTTGAACTTTTAAACACTTACATTGGTTGATAACGAAGAAAGTTATGACTGTACATTAAACTTGACTTTAGTTTTATCCAACATTGTTTGTCGTTCTTGCAAGCATAATTTCTCACAGATTTCTTCTACTGCTTCAAGATGAGCGGTCTACTTCGTCAGCTGCTGACTTCTAAAGAAGGTGCTATTACCGCGGTAGAGTGGCCGAGCGTTCTACGTGCCTTGCAAGTCAAATCTAGTCTCCGATACCGCTTTGACCAATTACGTCATGTTTTACGTCATTTCGTCCCGCTCGTGATTTCAATACTCACTGTTTACGTGTCTGATATTTTTGAAATCACCTATGTGGCGCTGTATTATCCTTTTGGTGTTATTCTATTTTTGCAAGGTTTAGGTCTTGTTTGATCTATAACTAACCTAATCTGTAGCGTAGCCCTAAGAACGTTAGGTATAGGTTAAACAAGAAGTTTTTTTCTTAGGACGTGAGGGCGCGTAGTGCCCGTATTTCCGGTCCAGAAACACTCAATCGATTTACAGTTGTATGTTAGACATAAATATTTATTTCAGGCCGTACAACTTCGAGTGCAAGCTTTCTTTAAAATTACCTAATTATTAAATGTATTTTGAAGCGGTGGTATCATTAAGTAGATTTGACCTATTTAGGTGAAATCTAACCATAGACCAAAGATAACATAGACACATGTAAAAGTAACGTGATTTCTCCATAATACTGACACTAGGGCGGTGATGACCGTTTTCACAAGTGGCCAGGCGAAAAGTATTGTCAGTTCCGTTTAAAAGCAACAGTATTACACATCCTCAATGTTTGTGTTGCAGTATGAATTTTTTACTTTTTTTCCAAGTAATCAATGTAATTTTTAAGAGGAAGATTATTTCAGCGTGTCTTGACTGAGTATATATGTCAGCAAGTAAGTAATTTTTGGTGAAAATCTGATATTAATAGCGTTACACAATGCTGAAAATGAATACAGACTGTTCATTATGTCTATAAAACAAGTTCTTGTCAGGTACATCAATAATTTTTAATGGCTTTATTATTTAATGTGAATGGCAAATATTTTCTTGTTTTATGATTTGGCTTCGCTGTATGTGGCAAAAGTCATAAAATAAAAAGGCTTGTATTATATTGAAATCGGACATTATGGATGCAAACCGGTTTCAAATATCTATAAAAGCATGACAAAATATTTCAGAAGTATTGTTGAGGAATCGCATGAAAACTGATGCTTCTTGTCAAACTGGGTATTTCGTCGCCTTTGTAAGCCACAAACTAAAAGACTCACAGTTCCACAAAAAAGCAGTCATTCGCTTAAGAACTGCAGTTGTATTGCTTATAAAAAGAACTGTGAATACATTTCATCTCGGCACAGGTAAAAACTGTAACCGTTGCACTGATATTGCGAATTGAGAACTAACGTCCATTGTACTACTGATGTGTAATAAGAATGCGATAAGACGTTTTATTGTCGAAATCTACGTTTAATTTCCACTCGCAAGAAGAAGAGCTTTCGACTCTCAGCTGCACTTCACACTGCTTGTAATGATGAACAGGGCTTTCCTGCCCCGACTCACGTGACTTAGATGTTGGTTTCAGTATAATGACGTCACGCGCAGTCTATCTTATCTTTGAACTACCGATACCACCTTGTGGTAAACCTGTTCGTAGTATCTCTCGATTATGTATGAAGTTATACGTGACGTCATTGGTCAAAACGGTATCGGAGACTAGAGTTTATCCTGCCTTGCTGTGGTACGCGCGGTTGCTCGCGGTCGGAGATTCGAGTCCTCCCTTGGCCATGGGTATGTGTGTTGTCCGTAGGTTATTTTAACTTAGTTTAAGCTGTTTGTAAGTCTAGGGACTGATGGCCATCCTAGTTTGGTCCAATAAGTTTACAAACATTTGAACATTTAAAGTGCTATTGCAATGCTCCTCAGGAATTCGAATGTAGCTAAGGGATAACTGAATGGGACGAGACAAATATTCAGAAAATGTATAAAAGTATCATATTTTAAAAGTTCTAACTAATGTTAATGTCGGGCAGCGAAGATTGTCACCTCGTATAAACTGTACAATGCCCTTTTCTTTTAAACGACGGCAATTTCGAATTATATTAGCGTTTTTTATTTCGACCAACAAAGCGCAGGTGAATACTTGATCGAGTTAGAATCTACTTGCCTAATCCACTTTTTAGTCACGAACAGTTGTATGTTGCCTTATCCCAGAGCGAAACATTCAGAAATGAAAAAATAAAAATATAACCCAATGGTCGTCAAGCAACTAACGTTGTCTGGAAGGGGATATTGTAAAAACATATTGTATGTACTGTTAAAATCTATAATAAAATACTGTGATTTGATAAATATTTACATGTACTTATTTCCAATTTACTTCACTGGCCACTGTGCAAAGTAATCACACGGGCACCTACCTAATAATAATTCCGATTTTCCATTACTCCATATCCATTGTTTATAAGCCTCTCTGCCATGTCAATCTGTCTCCCCTCTCCCTCTTTGAAGTTTTGCTAGGAATAGGGATATT
Source organism: Locusta migratoria (assembly GCA_026315105.1). Classification (NCBI taxonomy): domain Eukaryota; kingdom Metazoa; phylum Arthropoda; class Insecta; order Orthoptera; family Acrididae; genus Locusta; species Locusta migratoria. The sequence continues at coordinate 105,806,790 of CM048745.1, read as the reverse complement.
GAAGTTTGTGATACAAGTATCATTCATCCATGTCAAAGACTGAGATATATATATATATATATATATATATATATATATATATATATATATATATATATATACTTACACCAAAATTACAGTTGTCCACAAATTACAAGTGATTAAAATACTTTGTTAGATTGCAATGCAGATTTTACCTTAATAAAAAGCTTTCGCTTTTCCCCATCCGTCACGAAACTCCATCTCGAAATCAATAGTTTCGTAATGTAGTCTTGTGATTGTACAATTCAAGTGTACCGCGAGAATACACAAATACATTGGTGCCGATAGAAGCAAGACGAAACACACTATACTAATTATTTGCTGACATACAGTAATCAATTCAATTGGGGATTAAGGAAAGAAGATAATAAAAGTTATTCCCATAACACAGAAACTAAGCAACAGATCTCGGCAGTTTCCAATCCTGCATTTCTTACACCTTCAGACCTACAGTTGTAATGCTAACCACTAACGAGCATATTCAGTACTTTCGCAATGTTACACTTGTCAGAAAAGGATCAAATCCATGTGTCTTTTAGATCCCCCTCCCTCTCCCACCGGTAGGACTTTTTTTTCTTATGCGACTTACCTACGGGGTCATCAGTCCCTGAACTTACAAACTACTTATGCTCTATCTAACACTAAGGACGGCACAAATATCCATGCCCGAGGGGGGATTCGAACACCCGACCTAACTGCGCGGTTAGGTGAAAATAATAAATCAAATGTTCAAACCTCTATGTGTTCATAAACCATTCATTCGATTGCAATGAAACTTTGGTGAACTGTTCACCGTATGCCCACGAAGGCTTCTGACCCAAAAAGAAAAGAGGACGACACATAGTTCAGATGATTTGACGTCATAAATAATGAGAGGCTACCGCGTGAGAATATCCAGATTTATGCGTCAATTATCGGAAAATGGGAGAAGTTAGGGACCTGCAACAACGTTTGCTTGTAATTTCGGACGTTTATGAAGCGTTTTGTAACTGATCCCTCCCTCCTCTTCCCCTTCCCCCCCCCCCCACGCCCCCGCACACACACAAAATGTTGAAACGAAAATAAGTCTACCGCTCACAACAATTTCGCTGTAGATGCCGTAAAACTGTCGCATCAGGCATGATCTTGTATCAAAGAAGTTTAGCATTACAGATTTGCATGTTACTATTTATTTTTGGCTGCAAGTCTCCCTTAATTCTCTTGCATCCAAAATTAAGCACTCTGTTTTCTTAATCCTGCGTATATAAAAGCGAAAGGACACTCACTCACTGACTAAACACAAAATCTCGAAAACTACTACATCTATGAAGTTGAAATGTGGCAGGAATGTAGTTTATAGGTAGAAAAGTCAGCTAAGAAAGTATTTTGTGATAGGTGCATGGTGGAGCATACTTTTCCTTCAGACTTACTCTTGTTTCGTTTAAACGAATATACTTTTGAGTGTAATTACTTTTGCCTACAAAACGAATATCTTGAAGATTTTTGTTGTTTGTAGTTCAGATGTAGCAACAATTGTGGATTGGTTTCTGCTTTGATGCGGAACGGTTGTCTTATGCTTTCGATGTTTTATTGTCACATTTTTTCCTCCAATTGGTCTGGTACATTAAAGGATGTAAGTATTGTAAACCATATAAGTTTCTCACGTTCAACACTTACTGGTTTGACTGAAATTTTATTGATGAAACCTTGACGTTCCTGAGTAATAATCCGATGTATTTCAATCAAAGGTCGCGTCTTCTGTCGTTTATTAGCAATTTTTTGTTCTTAAAAGAAAATAGAACTGTTCATTAACCCTTTATTTGACAATGTTGCTCTCAAGCAACATGAAAATTACACTCTATTTTCTACAATATGTTTCACGTTTCGTCCTTGAATTGGCAATAGTGCTTCCAACAAACGTTTAAGGTCCCACATACTCAGATGTTCCATTATCTTTTGCGAATAGTTTCTGAATAGTATGCATTTTTAGCAGACACTAGTTACTTTTCATTTTGTGGTGTTTCTTTGTTGTTTTAGAAGGAAAACTGCTTGTAAATGGCAAGAGAAGGCTCTGAGGATGAGTTATTATGGAAATTTTTTAGTGAATTTGTATCCTGGACATAGGAAATGTATTGAAGTTTACTGGGTAGGATGGTCCTGGCAGACCACTATGGAATGAATGTCCAATCCAAAAGGGGAATAAAACAAAATCTCATGTACCAATGAATGATGTACGACACGACAGTTTTAATCAGATACCAGATTTTCGGCCGAAAAGGAAAATGTAGATTTTGTCTTCACGGGTAAGTGATGCTAAAGTGTGGAAATTGTGGGATTGTTCTGAGATTTGTATAAAAAACGACTTGTTTCCAGATATTTCATTTGAAACAGTGACAAAAATAACATTTTGACAGTCATAGAAACAATAATGTAGTATTTATATCGTAGCGCGAACTGGACTGTTTTGAACAACGTTACTTAATGAAAAAAATATTCTGAAAAAGTTATTTAAAATTGTTCGCATGACCATACACGTCTAATTTAACTAACGTAATGGATTTTCTTCAACCGATTTTTGTACGTGTCAAATAAATGGTTAAAAAGCCGTAGGTTTCCAGAGAATCGTGAATCAGCTGTTCTACAATGTGCCGTTTCGTATCTTCCTATGTTTGTTAGGAAACCTAAAAAAGAAAACTGAGTAGTTATTGGCGTTTTTTATGTCACTGCATACCTTCCTTGTTGTAAAAACTAAAAATCAATTAAAACAACACTAATCACACTCGTCCATTATCATCTTCAGAAACGTAGCTTGCCAGCCGATTGGAGCGCTAATGTCGTGGCATAAAACAAAAGTCAGTGGGAGCGTCGCAACGAGGTTAAATTTCATAGACTGGCTGACACACGAGCTACAGCGCTCTTTGCGGCAGCCTGTGTAAATTCGGCCGCCATGTTTTCGGTGATCAACACACTTGAGTGGAGTCTGTTTATCTTATGCTTTTGTTAAGCTTGAAGTGTTGTATTTAGTGTATATTGTATGTAGGGTGTACTGTCTGTACAATTTTTCCCGCTAAATATACCTAATGTGTGTTCAAGCATTCAAATGCGCAAATCGAAGTGATAAAACGACAAGTAATTCATGCAAGAACACTAGATGTTTTGCCTTGTTTGATCTCAGTCTGTCTATACTCAAACAAAATTCCAGACTAATGGTACTTAGCTGCCCCAAGAGTGAAGCTTCAGATGACCTATCCTGCAATTCCTTTGAAGTACACGCCATAAAAAAAAAAATGTTCATTTTTCTATCTAATGTTGGCGTGTTTGTGAGATATTTCTTCTTCTGTCGCCCATGTGATTGATGAAACAACACTTTTGAGTGTTTACACCTTATTTAAAAATATTTTCACTTGTTGTCGACAATGCTTGATCGAGCCTGGTTGACATGCAACCAGTGCAAAGTGTGGAAGTAGCAGTAACAGCATGAATTTTTTCACTTGTATATTTCAATGTTCTTTGGAACAAATGTGTACTTATTTCAGCGTGGCAACAACGAAAGTTCTTAATGATATGTTATTTTGGTGTGGAATGTTTTTGTGTCAGCTGACCCAGGCGCATTTTTATTGCAAGATTCTTTTGTCTTTGTACTAAAATTTCACGTACCAAACGTACTAGTTTCAGCATGGCAACAAGGAAAGTTATTAACGACATCTTATTTCGACGTGGATTGTTTTTGTGGCAGATGACCTACGCGCATTTCTAACTGCAGTATATTTGTTGTCACCTTCGTCTTAGTACTGAATTTCGTACACCGAAGTTTACAACCAACCCCTTTAACAGTAATTTTACAAGATTGTAGAGTTAATAGGTTTAGTAAACACAAGATAAATGTATACTAGACTTTATGAAAGCAGTTGTTACAGCACATTAACAGCAGATACAAATCCATTGTCATCATTGTTCGCCATAACGGTTATTGTACACTGTACGTTTCGCAGCTTGTTTAGTCCACATATTTGCATTAAAATCAACACAAATATTTTCGGAACGGCACTTTCGTTGTTATTGCAAACCTCAGATAACTGGTATACTGCGAACTGCAACTACATTACTGACAGGTTCGCGATGATTTATTACCGCATTTTTAGGAAATTTACTACCAGGCTCGTCAATTCGCAGCTTTGAAAAAGTTTGACGGAACTTGTTGCACATCTGTATTCAATACCCAATTTTTATTTAAAACGTGGAACTGTAAACAAGTAAAATTCTCGAGTGGGTGTGGCATACGAGCTGTCAGCCGATACCCCAAATAACATGGCGGACGCCAGTTCAATTTGCCTCAAACAAGGCGGACCTATCGCCACTCTATGAAATTCTAGCTCGTTGGAGTGTCGTGACTATGTTAGAATGTGGCAATACGTTCCTAATACAACATTTTTGTATCTTCTGTGTCAATAATATCTTTGCAAGTCGCATGTTATTTTATCTGTGTCTGCGATATTCATTTGTCATTTGAAAATGGCTTAGGAAGCAAAAACGTTACTGGCCGAATAAATGAATAAATAAATATTATTTGCAGTAAATTTGGAGTCGTTTTCCTTTCCTAATACTTTTATCATGTACTGTCAAGCAACGACCGAAAATGCTACTAATTGCGAAAATAGATAATTTGGTGTGACATATTTAATAGTGTATATATCTAAACTACCTGACTTTCCTCTCTTGTTACCGAAAGCCATTTTCCCGCCGGAAGAGCCAACGGCGCTATACAGGCCTCGTCTCGCTCAAAGTGCGTAATTTTCCAGGAACGTCTGAGCTGTTTTACGACGCAATCTGGTCGCCGTTAAGGCGTGTGGCGATTATGGGTTTTCAAGTTTTAATACCACGTGAGAGTTGAGTAAATTGGCCTTACACCGCTCCTTTCGCAGTAATTACACGGTTTTCGTATCCGTCTACCGTAAAGGAAATGTTGTTAATAATTTTAAAATTAATGAAGAGACGGTAATGAAACTTGAGGTTCGCTGGCCTCGTCATAAATGTATATTATGGTGACTGCTAGGAGCAGCACACCGGAAGCACTTTACCAGTGACACCTTTTGTTATATTCGTTACTCTCAATACAGTAGATTAGATTAATACTTGTTCCCTCTAATATATAAAGCAGAGTGTCCGTATGTGAGTACGTGTTGCAAACAAATCTACAGTATAATTCCAATCTTTATGAAATTATGTACACGTGAGCTTCAGTCCATGAGGACGGTCGCCGTAAGTGTAAGAATCACGTACGATATATAGTTCACGAGATATGACTTCATAAACAATGAGATGCGCGAAAAACTGCTGCATTTTGCGACAATGCTGCTCATTTTCTCCTAAAACATTGGACCGATTTCAACCAAATTTGGTACACACATTCCTTAGCGTGAGGTAACAATTGCCACATGGTTAAGAATCACATACTGTACATGGTTCAAAAGATATTACGTCATAACCAATAGAAATTGCCAAAAATGCCATATAATGGGGCGAGACTTTCGATATACACTATATGAGAATGATAGTACTTAGCGACTTGCAACAAACTTTAAACATAATTTCAAACATTTATTAAACTTTTTCTCGCTGGCAACCATAGAAAAAGGATGAACGGAAAAAAGTTTCTCGCTTACTACTTTTCTGCTGTTTATGGAGTAAAACTACGGCTCTCGGTATGACGTTATAATTTATAATTTATACACTACAAGTTGTAGGCGGAGGAAATTTCACAGACGGTATACACACATATAGTTGAATATACCTTATAAATTGTATCACAGTACGACAATTACTTCATGAGATATGAGCACATAAACAGTAATGTTTCGCTGTTGATGGACTAAAACTACGGCTTTCGGGATGACGTTAAAATTTATAATTTCTACACTACAAATTGTAGCCGCTGGAAATTATACAGAGATTGTACACGCATATAGTTGAGTGTTCCTTCTAAATTGCATCACAGTACGATACGTAGTTCATGAGATATGAGCACATAAACAGTAACGTTCATGGAAAACCGCCCCATCACGACATCACGCACTAAGTTTTAATCTATTACTCGTTTACTACTAATTGTATTCCCAACAGATTTTACAGACATACAGCCCTTACAAAAATAAATATATACCTCAAAAAGGGCGGAATAAATAAATAAATACCCGGGCAACCCCGGGTTTTCAGCTAGTGTATCATAAATTCGACATTTCGCAATGATGTGGAAGGTGTCAGTTTAACAGTGTCTATACATAACACTAAATATTTCAAGAGTTTTTTATTTTTTCATTTTTTTTCATTTTTTAAATATTTTTAATGTATTTTAGCGGAATTTATAAGTTTTATCTAAAAATTCATCTAGAGCGTACGAGGAGTTGCCATTGAGAGATTCTTTTAATTCCTTTTGAAATACTATTTGGCTGGCTGTCAGACTTTTGATACTTGGTAAGTGAACGAAGATTTTTGTGGCAGCATGATTCACCCCTTTCTGTGCCAAAGTTAACCTTTAATAGTGAAGATCACCCTTTCTCCTAGTGTTGTAGCTATGCACTCTGCTATTACTTTTGAGTTGGGTCAGATCGTTAATAACAAATTTCATAAGTGAATATGTATATTGTGAAACGACATTGAAGATCCCTAGATCCTTTACATATCTGCAGGATGATCTTGTGGGTTCCAGCAGTTATTCAGATTATACTTTTTTGTCCAATGAATACTTTTTTACTCAATGTTGAATTTCTCCAGAATATGATCCCATATAAAAACAGTAAATGAAAATAGGCATATTAATTTTCTTTCTAATATTTACTTTTGCCTCTCTCTGTAATACGTAGGAGTTTGAAAACTTCTATAAATGTGTGTCGATAGTTACAACTTAATGAAACCTTTTTTTTATTATTTAGTGTTGCCTCCCTGTAAATTAATGCACTTAGCCCAGCGATCTTACATGCCTTGGTGCCATTTCGAGATTTAGATTGGAGGTATGCAAAATATACATCATTTTAAAGTCTAAAGGAGGCCATTTAGCAAATGAGACGCCTGTGGCAACAATTCGTACGTTAGTTGATAGGGAGGAGAGAGAGTGTCACGTAATTGATGCAAGAGTCGGAGGTTAGAAATCATTACAGAAAAGGCGTTAAGGGTTGCGGCGAGATCTAGTTGCGAAATTTCTTCCACGATCTTTTTTCTACGAATGAAAACACATTTTTTAGCACCCAACTACATAGGGATACATGATCATCATGATAATGTAAAAGAACTCAATTAGAAAGCAGAAATATTTAGTTGTTCCTTTTTTTTCCGCCCGCTAATCGAGAAGGCAACGGTAGAGAAATATCATACAAGCGATTAGATGACCGCTCTGTCATGCGCGTAAATGTAATATGCAGAGTAATTATGTAGATTTATTTTTGCCAATTTGTGGGTGCGCATTTTCTTGATTAAAGGTGGCTTACTTTTTGCCAAACTTATCCTTTAGTCGCGTTTCTTTTGCTGTGGTACAGGAGGTTAGCTATTATTCTAACGAAATTATTAATCCAATTATAGGATAACATGTCAGAAGAATCCATTTTGTATTACAAAAAACAGACACAATGACCTTTCTGAGCGATTGTGTTCTTTGTTTTCCTTGGTGCTACTGAAGCTACACGTTGAGACTGATTTGACAGGTGTTTTGTTTCTGTAGTGTAGTAGTGGACGCAATATTCATCTGTTGCCAGAAATTGGCGCAAAAATTCTTGTTCCCTGCTCTGAAAATACGTAAAAAATGGTTGAGCATTTCCGCTCTGATGGGTGTATGACCTCCGTTAAGAGCCGCGGTGGAGTGGCCGAACGTTCTAAAGCGCCTTGCTGTAGAGAGCGCGGTTGCTCGCCGTCGGAGGTTTGAGTCCTCCCTCGGGCATGTGTGTGTGTGTTGTTCACACGTTAATTTCATTTAGTTTAAGTAGGGACTAATAACCAAACAAACGAACCTGGGACCTTTGCCTTTCGCGGGCAAGCGCTCTAGCGACTGAGCTATCCCGACACGACTTACGATGCCGCCTCACAACTTTACTTCCGCCAGTACTTCGCCTCCTACATTCCAAACTTCACAGAAGCTCTCCTGCGAACCATGCAAAATAAGCACTCCTGGAAGAAGGAATATGGTGGAGACATGGCTTAGCCACTGCCTAAGGGATGTTTCCAGAATGAAGTTGTGAGGCGGCATCGTGAGTCGTGTCGGGATAGCTCAGTCGGTAGAGCGCTTGCCCTTGAAAGGCAAAGGTCCCATGTTCGAGTCCCGCTTGCGGCACGCAATTTTAATCTGCCATGAAGTTTCATATGAGCCCACACTCCGTTGCAGAGTGAAAGTTTCATTCTGAATAACCGAACATGTTAAGTCCTATAGATTTACAATTTGATTTTGGAAGAGATATTAAAATAGTAATTTAAAGAGGTACGTTTGTCAAATATTTCCATATTTTAAATTTTTTCCGTAAAAATATCATTGCCTGTCCTACCGCGGTAGTTTGTCCTCTATTTCAAGTTTATTATCTTTGCCTGTACAGTTTTACGTAAAATCAAGTGAAATCGTCGTTATTTTTACAAATATGTCCGAAACGGTTGAGTTCCAAAAACAAAAAATAAATAAATAAAATAAAATAAAATTAAAAAAGAGAGAGAGAGCAAAGTCGTAGATAATTATAGCCTCTACAAAAAAGTTTATTCAATTTTCGTCCCAGATGAATGGTTAAGGCGTTGATTGCAATTTAATTTCGTGATGTCAAAACACCATCCCAAAAGGTCCATTTTAATGTTACTATCTTATTATTGGTCCGAAGCTTTTGCAAAAAGGAGGTTCTGGTCGGTGGTTGCCAGCAATTGTCTTTAAAATTTGGTGCCTGTCGTTTGAAGAGCGTGACCCAAAAAGTTGAAACACGCAACAAACACACAGAAAGTGTCAAATCGCCGTTATTTTAGCAAATTTCTCTGAAATGGTGTGGGATGTGAAAAATATGTAACACAGTAAAGTTGAGAATTTTTCCTCTACAAATTCGTTTATTCAGTTTTCGTCTCAAATGAACGGTTAAGGTGCTACATTCATTTAAATTTCGAGCTGTCAATAGGCGATCACAAAGCCCACTTTCAGTGTTACTACCGTAACCTGAAGTGGGCAAAACTGTAAAGGTGGCGCTCTGTTATGACCTACAGAATTCTTTAACCTTTTGATCCACAGTGGTATTCTCACAATACCACTATTTTATTAGCCTCTCCGCCTTTTAATGTCTTAGTGGTATTGTGAAAATACCACCCATAATTTTGTAAAATTCTGAAAATAAATTTACATATAAACATTAGTGGTCTGTTTTGTTACTTTGTGTGGAAAAATTACTGATGTTGAGGACGATTTATCTGATATGCCGCAAAAGGTTAAATGATTTTATGTACGTAATTTATCTGTATATATAAAAATGAATTACTGTTCGTTAGTCTTGCTAAAACTCGAGAACGGCTGAACCGCTTCGGCTAATTTCAGTCTTGAAATAGTCGTGTAAGTCCAGGGAAGGTTTAAATGGTGATAAAATATGGAAAAGTTGTCCGGAAAAGAGGAAAATCGGGAAAAACTGAAACAGTTTTTTTCCAGTGAGCTATCAATACCGTTCGTCCAATTGCAATAAAATTTTGTATATTTCATGTTGAAAGCAAGAGGAAGGTTCGGATCAAACAAAAATTTGGAAAAGTCAGGAAAAACCGGAAGCGATTTTTTCTATGAATAAAAATCAATTCCCACATGGTTGTAAGAGCATCACTTGAGTACGACTTGACAGGACAAGGTTTGTATGAAATAATTTTCTGGCAAAATCTACAGGAAAATTGGAAAATTTGAGGAAAACTGAAAGTGCGTTTTTGAATGTGTTTTTGATTGAATTTACCACTATAACTGACTATTCTCACTATGGTGAGGGGTAATTCTTCTTTTTGTTTGTTCATTATGGTCTTGGAATAGGGACAGTTAAAAACGTAAGTCTCAAAATTCTAACCAAGTTCCTTTTTCAATGTGTTTCTAAATGTACTCAACACTATAAGCTGAGAACTGTTCATCGGAATGCGATAAAATTTTGATCATTTGACATTCAACGAAAGATGAACGTTCTTATGAACTAAAAATTTGGGAAAGTTACCCAGAAAATTTGAAAATTCGCGAGTAACTGAAAGAGCTTTTATCAATAGGATATCAATATCATTCGTCTGACTGAGATAAAATTTTGCACATTTGACGTTCAAAGAAAGAGTAACGTTGGAAAATACAGAAAAAATAGAAAGAGATTTTTCTATGAAATATCAGTACCATTCATCTGATTGCGCTAAAATTTTGCACATTTGAAGTTCATAGCAAGACTACATACATATTAGCAATCCGAAGCATTGCCGGGTCGACTAGATGACTAGATGACCCGGTCAACTTCGTATCACTTACCTCTTAATATAAAACATATTAATTTAAATCTAAATTTTCCATATTTTATCACCGTTTAAACCTTCCCTGAACTTCCAGTAATGTGACATGAGCATTATCCTTGACATGTGTGCGTGTTTGCCCATTCTTTCCGCCCACTATCTAGCCGATGCTTGGACTACCTGATGATGCCTTTATAAAGCTACTAGGTTTTAAATACATATGATTTAAATTAATATGGTTTATATTAAGAGGTAAGTGATACGAAGTTCACTGGGTCATCTAGCACTTTGATAATATTTTAGGCGGTTCAGTTTTTGAGCTACCGCTTTTCCGACACTTGCCGGCCGCTGCTACAGAGCTATACGAACAATAACCATTAAGTTCTCCATTCGTGACTGTCTGGAATGTCAAAGTACACCAGACTGCAGAAGCTTCCTGAAGCTGTCGGCGAGCGGGCGGACGGGCACGGTGGGAGAGAGACATCAAAGTGCAGTGAGAGTCCTCGGCAGAAACTTGGCCAGCCGCTGGAGAGTGTGCGTGGCGTCATGCGGGCCACGGCGCACCTGTTGCTGCGAGGCTCGCGTGACGTCACGCCACCTACTAAGCATTTCATGTACCGCCGACACCTTGTCTGGACATTTCGCGATACGGGCTGGATTGACGATGCTTGACAACTTTATAAGCCGCTATTGGCGCTACAACAGCAACGAATAATTCTTCGTGGAAATCTTATTTAATTAAGGATATATTACCAATAACAAAACTCCAAGCGTATGTCTGTCGTTGTACAATTCAGTATTCAAAACTAATAGAAGAATATTATACGTTTAAATATAGATTGAGAAACCCTGAGACGGTTTTTCTTCTCGAATATGTCCAAGACGTTAAAGATAAACGTGAAGCCATGAATTAAAATTTGTGGTGCGGCCTGGAATCGAACCCGGACCGTATTACCTTTACATTACGATCAACTTTATTGGTTTACACATATAACCTTTACATTTTTGATAAATTTATAATTGCAATACAAATCATTTTCTATGAAGTCTGAAAATACTTGTCACTGCACTCAATATGTTGACTTGGAACAACCAATTTTGTTTAGACTCCATGTTTTGATAATGCATGTACAACGTAACATTCTTCATTTACTTCTCAGTCTTTATTTAAAACGGTAATCAAAAATTTGTGAAAATTTTGTTTATATTTATAATGCTTCTTCAAAGAAAAATGCTCTTCATTGATAAATTGAATGTAGTCTTCTAAATTTTGATTTCCCTTCTTAACTGCATAAAATACATACTGTCCAATGAGCCAGTTATAACTATTATTTTGCATTAGGAAATAAATTTTATTCTGGCTGAAGTATATCTTTTATTGGAACATAATTCTCAGATGTTCTACTGATGGTGGCTAGCTTTTTTCTCGTCCACTTCCAAATCAAAATCTTTTCTTTACAGGTAAGAACATGTTATAAAGTTCCCACTAGTTTCCGTTAGACCAACGCACCTCTAACGAAAATAGATTGAGAAACCCTGAGACGGTTTTTCGTCTCGAATATGTCCAGGACTTTAAAGATATTTATATCATCTTAGCAGGAATGTTCCCCTATGTCCATTGCCAAGGTACTATTCCGCTGCATGGAGAGCCTTAGCAGTATGGACAATTATCTTTGGAACACAGAAGAAGAATTAAAATATGTGACGTGGAGGGAAGTCGTACTTGTCTATTCCGAGGCGACGTATTCGTTAGAGGTGCGTTCGCCTAACGGTAAGACGTCTGTCGAGTAAGCATGTAGGTCCTGGTTCGATTCCCGGCCGCACCACAAGTTTTAATTCATGGCTTCACGTTTATCTTTAATTTTATACTTTTTCACAGAAAACATGTGCGAAGTTTGGGTCAACATATAGGATCGATCTAGTCAGAATCGGTTTACGGAAAAGAAGAAATCGTAATTTTGAGTATTTTCAATAAGACTTGTCTTTCTTTGTTCATCTTTTACAAACCTCTTATTTCCAAAAGTAGTACACCGATTTACAAGGTGTAAATTGAGAGTAGCTTGGGGTAACAAGTAACCTTCATAATCTTGTGCTTGATCTTCTGCATGGATGATGCCACTCTTCCACAAGAGTTATGTCGATGACATCCTGATTATTTTCAATGGTACCCTAGCTGAAGTAATAGTTCTAGCTCATGAATTCAACAACTTACACCCAAAACTAACCTTTACACATGAAATAATGAACTCCCTCGGTGTCTTAAATTTTTTGGACCTACAGTTACAGTTAGCTAAAAACAAAGTTGTATTCCAAAGTGACTCAGTCACACATGCATCTTCATGCCATCCACGGCAATACAAACTCATTAATCAGTTAATCAATGATTAACAGAATTTTTGAGATTCCCCTTTCTGAAACTTCCGTCAACAAAGAACTAAACAATCTTGAATACATCGCCGAAATGAATGGTTACAACCCGTCCTTGGTTCGCAAAATGTACAATAAAAAACCACAACTTCACTCGGTAACACCTGACGATGAAGTTAAACGTATCCCCATTCCTTTCATGGGATATTTTTCTTATGGCTGGCTAAACTCTTTCGTGGTCCAAATGTACAAATCGTATTTAGTAGCCCTTTGAGGATCCAGCAAATTCTACCACACATCGAACAAGCCAATAACGACAGATACCCTTCCTCGGGAGTCTACAAAGTACAATGTCCCGAATGCCCAGCTGAATATATAGGACAGACAGGCCGGATCTTTAAAGTACGTTTTACTGAGCACCTTCTTCCAAAAAAGGCCACCTCAAAAAACATTCCCCTTTTGCGGAACAAACTAAACCATCCGATCATCAACAACCTACCACTGATAACATGCAAATTCTACATATTGCGCAGAAGGGGGGTAAGTTAAATTTACTGGAAGAGTTTGAGATAGCGAAGCGCGCTTACTTTGGACACCCACACCTCCTAAACGATCAGTTGGCATGCAAAGATCAAACATTCCTTGATATTACGATGTCTCTGTTCAAATAAAATTCCTCTCATTTATAAGTACCAATATAAATAAACTTCTGTCCTGCTTAATAACCTCCATTTCGTTAAATTTGTATTCAGATAGCTAGATTTGACCCGACCCATCTTATACATCGGCTTCCTATGTCACTCCCTACCCACATTCCCTTAGTTAGTCTGTACAAGTCGGCGGAGCAGCACACCACGCCCGCCCACCGCCCGTGAGCGCAATTGTAAAGATGGGCTTATCTTGTATCACCAGAGACCACCGCTTAAGGTAATCTTAAAATCGGTTTTATGTTCCTCACATCTTTACCGGGTATGTTCCAACTGTAATTCGTTGTTACCCGATCATTTGTAGGGCTACAAGGAAATCCAAAAATTGCAGAAAAATAGAAACACCGCGAAACAACTTACGGTGTCACACCACGGAGAGCGAATTGTAAGCTTTGTTTACCATTTATACTGTCTTCTTAACACAAAATAAGCCCACGTACCATTATATCCGTTTTGTAATTCCGCCTTGTAATTTTGTGAAAATTCTGTCTCGCAGATAATCTGAAGATGCCCTGCTAAAGAGCGAAACGCGTCATTAATTAATAAAACAATTTGCAATCATGACGGTATTTTACTGAAGGAATATAAGGTGAAATTCATTGCAAACAGTCGAGCGTTTCGCAGCATTTAAAAGATAGATCAGTTTTCCTCTTTTTTAAGTAAACTACCGTACACTTTCTGAGACAGCATTGCATTGTTGCAAAGCTGTGAAATTTTTTTTTTTTTTTTTTTTTTTTTTTTTTTTTTTTTTTTTTTTTTTTTTTTTTTTTTTTTTACCTTGACTAGAATTTGTCTTTAGAAATCTTTGGAAGTAAGCTATTTTCTTCAACTGTGCTTTCAGATCCTATTTTCTTCTTAGTCGAAGTTTAAGAATGACTTTAAAATTTCAGAGGTTTACGGGAAAATTCTATGTCTTCAATCATTCAAATGTTTTTAAACCAAAGGGACCAAACTTCTATGGTCATGGGTCCCTAGTCTTACGAACTACTTGAACTAACTTACACTTAGGATCATACACACCCATGTTCGAGAGAGTAGTCGAACCTCAGTGGCGATTCGTTGCGTGGCGCTCCAGATCGCACGGAAATTCCCGCGAGAACCTCTGTCTCTTCTGGAATAAAAGGTTGCACCTGCGTACAAAAAAGACACTTGACTTTAATTAGAAGTTTCATGAGCTTTCTGCTACCCTTCACTTTATCATGGTGCCTAATTTTCATCTATTTGCGATCTTCATTAGATACATATAAAATACCAAACAATTATTTGGAAATTTTTTTAATTACACAAGAACTACATAGATCTTTAAAAGAAGCTTGTCATGCAAAACGTCAAGATAGTTTCTCCCGGTCTTCTAAACCCTCAGCATACTATACGGATTTTCCGTGCCCCCCTGTTCACGGGTCTCCTATTGAATCTACCCCGTGGCCTATGACCTACAGGTACGAAAAAAAGAAAGAAAAAAAGAGAGATGTTAAAAAATAAGGTACTAAAGGTCTTAATAACTAAACCAGTTCAAATTCGAATATGCCGCTTTGGGATAACGTAGTGTAACATCTAGGGTCGCGAAGCATCTGTTTACCCCAACAGACAAGGTTATGCTTAGCGTCGATCTACATCTACATGGGATACTCTGCAAATCACATTTAAGTGCCTGGCAGAGGGTTGATCGAACGACCATTATGCTATTTATCTCCCATTCCATTCTCGAATAGCGCGCGGGAAGAAAGAACACTTGAATCTCTCCGTTCGAGCTCTGATTTCCCGTATTTTATTTTGATGGTCATTTCTCCCTATGTAAGTGGGAGTCAACAATATATTTTCGCATTCGGAGGAGAATGTTGTCGATTGGAGTTTCGTATGTAGCCCACGCCGCAGCGATAAGCGCCGTTGTTGTAATGATTCCCATCCCAGATCCTGTATCATTCCGTAACGCTGTCTCCCCTCTATCGTGACAATACAAAACGAGCTGACTCTTTCGATGTCCTCCGTCAAACCCACCTGATAAGGATCCCACACTCGGCAGCAATAAAGCATATAAATGACGGCGTCATCTGCAAACAACCTAAGAGAGCTACTTATATTTTCCCCTAAATCGTTTATGTAAATAAGGAACAGCAGAGGACCAATAACACTACCCTGTGGAACGCCCGATATCACCTTTGTTTTAGTCCATGCCTTACCGTCGATTACTACGAACTGTGTACTCTCTGACAGGAAATCCCCTATCAAATCGCAAAATTGGGGCAATATACCGTAACCACGCAATTTGAGGTACGGTCTCAAAATCAAGAAATACGGAATCGATTTGCGAACCCTTGCCGATAGCACCCATCACTTCGTGTGAATAAAGAGCTAGTTGCGTTCTGCATGAACGATATTTTCTAAATCCGTGTTGAACTTGGGTCAATAGATCATTCTGTTCGAGATAATTCATAATGTTTGAATGTTCCAAAACCCTGTTGCAAATGTACGTCAATGAAAGAGGCCTGTAGTTTAGTGGGGTACTCCTACTGCCTTTCTTGAATATAGCTGTGACCTGTGCAACTTTCCAATCCTTTGGTACCGATCCTTCTTTGAGAGAGCGATTTTATATGGCTGTTAAGTAAGGAGCTATCGCCTCAGAATAATCAGATAGAAATCTAATGGGTATACAGTCCGGACCAGAAGACTTGTTCTTGTTAAGTGATTTTAGCTGCAGTACTCCGACGATATCTACTTCTACGTTACTCATTACGGCCTCTGTTCGTAATTCGAAATCTGGAATATTGGTTTCGTCTTCTTTGGTGAATGAGTTTCTAAATCTATGTTTAGTAACTCGACATCCGAGGTCCGATACTCAAAGAATTCCTCTAGCACGGAGAAACCATTCACAGTGATGTGTATTATAAGACCTCCCGTAGGCCCACAAAAGTCCATCAAGAGTAAATTCATGGGATGCTTATGGAGGGAGTGATCCTTCTCCACGATAACGCGCGTCCACACGTCTCCTGGGTCATAGAAAGTGTGCTGGCCAAGTTCTAGTGGGAGCAGCTTGAGCATCCTCCCCACGGCCCGCACATGTCTCCTGTGACTTCCATCTGTTTGATCCGCTAAAAGAATCATCTCATAGAGAAGCACTTCAATTCGGACGACGAACTAAAGGACACAGTAGACGACTGGCACTTGTCACAGCCACAGGAATTCTCGTATCAGTGAATCCTTCGTCTCGTTAGATAGCGGGATAGTTGTGCTCTGGACATTGGTGATTAGTTTTGAATATCACTTGGTTCATAAAACCATCCATTTTTGTTGGACACGCGACCTTACGTTGGCATGTATGAAAAAATTGTTGAAATGTCTTGGTCGCAGTTAGCTTTATTTCATGACGCGTTTCGAGACATCATCATCAGAAAAAGATTTTTAAAAAACGATGGGAATTACACCATCTTGGTATAGATTCATGAATACAAATTTAAAATACCATCATGGATGTCTGGTGAAGGTGTTCAACCAGACTTACATGCTCAACTGTGATGGTGTAAAATCTTTTTCTGATGATGATGTCTCGAAACGCGTCATGAAATAAAGCTAACTGCGACCAAGACATTTCAACAATTTTTTCATACATAGTTTTGAATAAATACTTGAATAATACACACAGTGTCGCTTCGTACCTTCTCATTTGAACACGCTTCGTAAAATAGTTCATACTAGTCTTGTGTAGTTCGCGAATGAACTAGTTCGGAAGAGCGCTCCTACAGGCGAACTACGCGAACTAGTTTGCAGATCCTCGAATCTTAGTTCGTCCGTTCCTTGTCCGAAGATTAACGGGGAACAGCGAGAGGACGTGAGAGCGCTTTGAATCGCGTGATTCCCTTCTGCTAGTTACCTTCATTACGAGCTGAGATGGTGTACAGCTGTAGTTTCATAGTTCACTGCCACAAAAAAATTTATTTTAAAAATAAAGTACTACGAGTACTCTGTATGCAAAGTAGTTGAATACCATTGTATCACCCATTCGTGTAAATAACTGGTTTATGTACCTAAGTATTTGATGTCAAATTGCCCAAAAATAAGGGGTAATAGCACACGCTTTGGCAACACTAATTCATTGTATAAAAAAGCTGTTATAAAAAAAAGAGCTCTTTTAGTAGCGGTAGCAAAAGCCAAAAAGAGCGGACGAACTAGAAGGAGCGGACGAACTGGGAGCAGCGGACGAACTAGGAGGAGCATGGCGATTATGCCAAACGTATGTCGCTTCTTTGGATTCTTTTCCAAACACCGACGGGAAATAGCGAGAGGGCGCGCAGCAGAATTAAAAATCACGTGTTTGCCGCTAACGTGATAACGATAGGTGGGGCAACTTCCACCTCCACCTGCATTCGCAGACCACGCCGCTCAGCCGTCACTGGGACTGGACGAACTAAAAGAGCGAACTAGTTCGCGGCAGAGCCGCGAACTAAAGTGAGCGATTCCAATCGCGAACTATTATGCGCAAGTCTAGTTCAAATGTTTGTAGAACTTATGGGACATAACTACAGGGTCATCAGTCCCTACATGTCTAGTTCATACGTCCATAGAGAATAATACTGAAAATTTGTTACCCAGATGTTATCTCTGAAGCTTCCCATTATTTTCGTTCCCAAAACGTTCAAAAATATTTTAGTCGTATTTTTTGAGCTCTTCAATTTCAAAACTAGGATGTTTGGTCATTTTCGAGCTCCTTGAGCTCGTAAATTAGTAATAGCATTACTGCATTGTTGAATACAATATTTACGGATTACGAATTGAATTGTATCATTCGATGCTGTTTTCAGTACAAGAAATAACATCCCGTCAAAAAATTGTTTCTCTTAGTATATTCTGAAGCTTATGTGAACGATAAAAGAGCACCATATTATCTTTACAATCACAAACGTTTTCCAGGATATTCTCATTTACTAATTTAGATTTCCGTATTATAAATTTAGTGAAATTTTTTACCTTTTTTGGTAGGTTTTAAGTAAATTTGTCTTTTTGGCGAGGAAAACCGAATTATTTACTAAGGCTGTGTTCACAGTGGCACCGACAGACCGTCGTCAGGCGCTGTCGACCAAGTTCGACTGAAAATATCGACCGACGGCGTGGTCATACTGCATCCGATATAGTTTGTCACTTGGTCCGGTTAAAGGAGAAAGATAGGTTAGCTTTGAATGCATTCTGTGTCTGTAGTATATTAGATTTTAATTACCTGGGGTGCAATGGATACCACCGACAATTTATGCTTCTAAATTAGTGCTACAATGCTGCTTTTGTTATTAATAAATACTTCGATTGCATACTATGAGCTACACCTGTCTGGAAAGAAGAAAATGGCAGGATTATGTACTGCTCTCAGTTATTGCTACTCCCAGACAATATTTACGAATATGTGAGGTATCGCTAGCCGGCCGCGGTGGCCGAGGAGACTGAGGCGCGTCAGTCACGGTCTGCACGGCCACTACGGTCGGGGGTTCGAATCCCCCCTCGGGCATGGATATTTGTGCCGTCCTAGTTCGTAAGTAGTTTATAAGTAGTTTGTAAGTTTAGGGATTGATGACCGAGTAGTTAAGTCTCATAAGCTGTACAAACATTTTTTGAGGTACTGCTAAAAGAAGAACTTTCTATTACATGTGATATTTCGTGGTGTCATTGACAAGCAATATTACAGTTTTGCCGAATTTATTTGAAGTTGTGCAGACATACAGCAGTTAACCTCTATGCTTAAAATAATGAAAAACTACACCAATTAGGGAAGTTTATTGCTTACCACAACGAATTTCGAGTATTTATTCGCATCTTCTAGTGCATTTATTTACATAAGTATGGTACTTTTTCGACGTTTCAATGTGTGCTTTGCTGACACACTTGCTCTGCAGTTGTCTCTTTTAAGTTAGCTACCGAAGTTCGGAAAACCGGACAGAATAAATATTGAGGTGTGTTTTTAATCCTAATGTTAGAAACGATAACTTTTTTCTGTCTTCTTAAAGATATTGTGCCTCTCCCATTACTCAGAATATGCAACATAATAGCTAATCGTGACTTAGGCCTACCTTTGTACAAAAACCAGTGTAAGTGACGATCTTTGTGTTGTGATAGCCAGTTTAATTGATCAGACACAATACCTGCAAGTATAGACAGACGTACTATTTAGTATTTTAAAAAGTTGCCAAGATTTTATTATGTATGTTACGATTTCCCTCGTTGCAGTAACCTCAAAAAGTCTATGTCTGTGAAAGAGCTGCATAAAATCACACGTGGAAACGTCGCTATGTATTTATGTAAACAAATGCGGTAAAAGAGAGAAAAATTCGAAATGCGTTGTGCTAAGCATAAAAATGCAAAATGGATGCAGTTTTTCAGTATTTAAATCCATAAAGAACACAGTGATAGGCCACCCAGAAACATCCGATTATGATGAACGAAATGAAGATACGGTACACTGAACTTCAATGACTCTCGTTCAATATATTTGTGAAATTAAGAATAATTTTGAACCCAGAAACCACAGAAAAGCGAAAGCACACGTAGGCCTGCACCACATTTGCAGGTCACGTAACAGAACAGACTCCTCACCTGTTTAAAGAACAGCAGCATCAGTAAGAATAATTTGTGGACAGCTGATACCCGATTATCACGGTGCAAAACAACGTAAGAGAGCCACTACAATAACATTAAGATACGCCACAATCCCAGATTGAACACATTTTTGAGATTATGATTTACGCCTGAAATTTCTGATAAAGGATTTAACTAACTTGGGGTTTACAATAAACTGTAATATCTATTCTAGATTCCGAATTATATTCCGATTGTGATATTTATCGTCTTCTTGGCGCCACAATCTCTTTCTTTCTTTCACAAAGCATGTCAGTTTCTCACTGTCCATATCTAGCATGTGAGAAAGTCGGTCGATTTTACCGAAGAAAACAAACTGATTTGAATTTTACCGACTGTCGTCCGAAGTCTCTACGTTCAGGCGATGACATCGGCTGCAAAGTGACCGTGAGTTTGTGACACTTGCGGGGAGTGATACTTGCGGGGAAAGGGAATGTGTAGACACTTGCGGGGAGACCCGGACGCTGCAGGTAGTGGACAGGGTGTTCCAGAAGTAGGGATACACCACCCCTACTCCACGCCCTCCAGCCGCTACCTGTGCCGTATTCAGGGAAAGGCCCACCGGACCGGCCGCGCAATTTGTGACACAAATTACATGTTTGATAATATTAATGCATAGAAGTATGAAATTACGTCAAGACTATTTCCTGCAAAAATTTCGACAAAAAAGTTGGCACTGAGTTAAGAAAAACAAAATTCTGGTATATTGGATTTTAACATTTTATCAAAAAATTAATACAGCCATTCAAATTTACGGGCACCATCACGTTTTCCCTCCTGAGTAAATGAGCTGCTTCTTGTAGTTTCAACACCACCGTAGCCATTTTCTTGAATGTTCTGAATATAAATCTTCACACACACTTCTTGAGGAGGAGAGTGGGATATCTGATTGTAAACCACTGCCTATTACCTTAGACCTTTTTGACTCTACTGAACAGGAGTTCCGCTTATTCTGTAATTTATATTTATAAAGTTAACAGGCAATGTAATTTATAACCAACTATTGGATTCCCATATCGCGTCATTTTTCCTGGAAGTCTTGCAACTTGTTTCTCCCTGTTGGTTTATGCCAAGTTCGGAGTAAAAATGGTTCTATATGACGGTGATAGAAATCTTTAGCATTTTTCGGTGTGTGACATTCCCTTACACATTCCGTATCTCATAAATTTCTTAGATGTATTTGTAATTCGTTTTGGGGTCTACGAATAAACGCTTCAAGTATGTAAAATACTCATTGACTTATTATTAACGATTTTTAATTGAAGGTTTAAGGTTGCGTGTCCTATTAAAAAGCATAGTAGCTATTTTTAAAGAGATGGAAGTTATAGTGTGGTTAACTACATAGCGGTCAATTACATCAACGTATCTGTGCAGGATGTCTAATATATTTATTGCTTGCGCAGGTTTCTTGATATGATTAGTGTTCTGAATAATATGCTTTTAGGAGGTGTGACTGTGGAAAGTCATCGTATTGTAGTAGCAGAGAATGTCTTAATAACTCTCCAAACATTATCACTATTAAAATACCTTTTTGTTTTCAGGAGGAACACTCAACGAATTAATATGTAGTTAGAACAAGTTACTATATTGCTCTTCAGCTTGCAAAGGGTTGTGCAATTTCACTGAGTTTCGAGTTATGTTGACAGTATGGAAACTTGACAACAGCAGTGCTGGACTTCTTGGTGTGCCTGTAGCCAGGAAACCGCCTCAAGGGCCCCGGGTTCCCCGCAAGTGTCACTCCCCGCAAGTGTCACTCCCCGCAAGTGTTCCAACCCCGTGACCGTGCCCATAGTAGAGTATTGATTTGGAGCAATCGGCCGTTTTCCGCCGATGTCTGACGTCGGTAAAACCAACTGATATCGGAGTCACTGTGACCACAGTATAAGTAGTTCTCCATCGGTTCTGGGTTGCCGATTGCGGTACTGAACCATAAAAAGTGACAGTATGTGAAACCCGTCATCAGCTATCGTTGCGGATAGCTAGTAGATAATATTTTGGTCAGCATCAACACTGGTTGTGAATATTTTTAGTACTGTACATACAGCGATCGTCCTTAGACTGGTCATTATATTGATGAAGCTGCAGTTGACGATATGAACATACATGTTCTCTCTCCTGTGAATTTCTACCACCGGCCGAACTGAAATCAGTTGCAGGCAAGACACACACCGCAATCCGCCGTCTGTCAAACAGTGTTTTAACGAATGTCAGATGCAGCAGTCGGGGTTCTACGGCTACGCGCCTGGCGGAAACAGGTTGAATTACATTCACATAACAATGTTCGTTTGCTTCGGTGAAGAGCTACGATGTAGAACGAAACGTAGAGTTTTTCAAATATTTTTTTAGAGTGTATCTCGTATATGAAAAGTGGTACACTCTGAATATCCGGCTGAGACTGATGCTTCCAATTTACTGACAGTACATAATTGGAAGGCTAGTATCATTATATAAATACGCTAACACGAAAATTGTGGTACAGATTACTAATTTATTCGTACAAGAAGGCCAATGAAAGTTACAGTATTCGAAAGATTGTTTGTCGTAGATTTCACGAATATAAATATTATGTGTGCATTTAGCCATTAAAAGTGGTAAAAGGAAGTAGAAATTTTCCTATCTACAGCTTGAATCAAGTTCTACATTCTCCAACAATCAGCTCACTGATTGGCTATTCGCCTCGACCAAAGACGCTGTAATGCAGCGCAACTGCAGTATTAAAATAAGTCAATATCGAAACATGGAGTGCTCCCAATTCACTTTCTTGTGCCGTTCAAATGCTTCATTCTCGCAGTGATTAAGAGTGGTTGAAGGAAATGGATGTTTTCATATGAATGCCAATATAAAGGATGATGCGCCGGGAGAGGCATCTAGCGGTCCTCGGGTGGAACTACGACATGTTGTCCGCTCTGGAATTCTGAATATCGCAGTATCGAAATAACATTATTTCTTGGCATTGCATAAATATACGAACACCGAAATTGTAGTTTCATTTCAAATATTAGGCTAATGAAAGTTATATAATTCGAAAATGGGATGAGAAGTATATACTTCCGTTTTTATTTTTTGTTATTGTGTCAGGCATTTTCCTTAATACGTAAAAGATTTCATACCTCCCAGTGCCGGTTAAATTTTACCAAATATCCCAGTGGCCTCCTATGACAATGTTGCCAACAGATGCTGAATAGTGAGAATCCTATGAGTCTTCATTTTAGGCAATCGCTTGACAACGCTGATGTTTTCTCATGGAATCTTCGCTTTACGAGGGCAATTATTTTTACTGAGTGGACGAGGGAACATACAAGAACCTGTCAACCACAAAGCAGGAACAGCATTATTTGTTTACTTCATGGTCTGTACGATACATTAATCGAGTCATTCTATGTGGTTCAAACAAATGGGCAAAGATTTTCTATCGTGTTGTTGATATTGCCAACATAGTCACGCGAGACCGCCGACATGATACGTAAAATTTTACCCCCAGTGACCATTGTAAACACAATTGGTCGATTTTCGACCACAGGCAATACTAGTTCTGTATAAAATAGAACAGGCGTAAAGCAGTTAGTGTGGTATATCTTCACACTATTACACTGCTCAAAAAATTAAGGGATCAGGTGAGATATCATACAAAATACACATATGGTGACGTATTTTATTCAGATATTGGTTGCAATTGTAATTTGTGGGTGATACGATATTTTGCTGTGTTAACACTGTACTTCAGGTTGACATGGCATTTTCTTAGAGCAAGGTACCATGGAACTACCATAATACTGAAAAAGTCATTGTTGCTGCCCTGTAATATGGTGTGTGTTCACCGCGAATGACCTTGGCCTTTCTTGCCTTCTCTAATGGTTCATGTTGTCTAAAATCGCGTCCAGATCATGGAAATGACAATTAGGGACACTCTGCATCTGCATTTACATAGATACTCTGCTAATCACATTTAAGTGCTTGACAGAGGGTTCATTAACCACTTTCATAACCTTTCTCTACCGTTCCATTCTCTAATAGCGCGCGGGAAGAAAGAACACCTAAATCGTTCCGTTTTCGATCTGATTTATTCATGTCTCCCTATGTAGGTGGGTGCTAGCAAAATATTTCATATGCAGAAGTAAAAGTCGGTGATTGAAATTTCGCAAATAGAAAGAATAACGTCGTTCTTTTAATGATTTCCACCTCAAATCGTGCATCATTTCCGCGACGCTTTCCCCCCTGTAACGTGATAAAACAAAACGAGCTGCCCTTCTCTGAACCTTCTCAATGTCTTCCATCAGTCCCACCTGGTAGGAGTCCCACACTGGACAACAGTACTCCAGGAGAGGACGCACAAGTGTCTCTTGGTGGAGCTGTTACATCTTCGAAGCGTTCTGCCAATAAAACGTAACCTTTGGTTCGCCTTCCCCACAATATTTTCTTTGTGTTCTCTTCAGTCTAAGTTGTTCGTAATTGTAACTCCTGGGTATATGGTAGAATTTACGACCTTAAGGTTTGACTGATTTATCGCGTAATTGTAGTTAAGCGGATTTCTTTTAGTGGTCATGTGTATTATTTCACACTTTTCTTTATTTAGTGTCAATTGCCAATTTTCGCACCATGTAGAAATTATGTCTAAATCGCTTTGCAGTTGCTTTTGATCCTCTTTGACTTTACTAACCAATAAACGACAGCCTCATCCGCGAACAGTCTAAGGGAGCTACTCAGATTGTCTCCCAAATCGTTTATAAACACAAGGAAGAGTAGGGGACCTATAACGCTTCCCTGGGGAACGCCAGATATCACACTCCAATAGCAGCAGCCACTTCCCTCTGCGTCTTTACCGATTCCAACATTCCTATGGCTCTCCATTCCATAGCTTCAGGTAAGTGATGCCGTTGTTGCATTGCCCTACCTGCTCACTACACTATCTGAACCCAACTGCTTATGTAATTCGGTTGGTGGAATAAAGGCAGATCAATACGAACGTCCTCTGCAGCAACTTTCTGTTATTACCACTATCCCGGTTGCCGTAATGTTGTTGTCTCCACTCCATAGAACCGACAAAACACGTCGAACCAATTCCTGTGAATTTACCAACTAAGTTTATTTTACTGCTCGTCATTTTCCTTTCTTCAGTCATATTTATTACATTAATGACATCTAATTTTTCACATTATTGAATGGTATTGTTAACAGTACCACTTCAGTATATCGTGTCAACCGGGATACACACGTTATATGTTTACACAGAAGACCAACTTCCACCAACACAACAATACACACACTGAAAGTTTCTTGCTTGTCCTTCTCTCTTACAAAATTTACGTCTGTTGTGTGTTTGAACTTGTTCTACGTGAATGCCTTTGCACAACGTTATATTAATCCGGCTGCGTATTTTTTTAACTGTATTCTATGTGAATGTATAGATATTGCAGAACCTATCTGACTGCGTAATGTTTATTATAATGAGACACAAACTGCTAATTGTTGTATCCTCTGAGAATATCTATAATGCTGAGACCGACCATTCGAGATATATGTAGTAATCTAGGCCTATTTGTCGCGTCAGCAATAATGGAGTTCCTTATTTATATCCTTTGAATGATGATTTGCATGTATCTTCGACCATAAAAGTTGGAAGGCCTGTTTGAAGTGCAGTCACTCCAGTTCGTGTTTCTTTCACGGTCGCTTGAAGTATTTCTCAATTCATGGTGTTCTTTAGTGCTGGATTCATCCCAGGTAAGTCCTTTTCAGTCAATAATGAAGTCGTCTTGCCGGCCGCGGTGGTCGAGGGGACTCAGGCGCTCCAGTCACGGTCTGCACGGCCACTACAGTCGGGGGTTCGAATCCCTCCTCGGGCATGGATATTTGTGCCGTCCTAGTACTACTACTACTATACAAACATTTGAATTTTTTTTAAGTCGTCTTTTCCCCTTTCTTTTTCCTTGTCTAGAGATATTTTATCCGAGGACGTACTTTTAATATTTATCGGCACTTCTGCTCAGTAAATCCTTAAAATGTGACCAGTTTTGATGATATTTTAAATGTGGTGCAACAGTTAAGCCGCGTGTTTTCTAACTACATAAAATATAAGCACGAAACCACAAAATACAGCAAATTAGCTCTACAAACACGTAACTACAGTATATGAGTTACCGATTTATTTGTACCTGTGACTCACAGAACGGGATGCATGACGTATTGGACGTATTGATATCATCACGGTAATGACGCATGATAGATGTGAAACTTTAAATAATGTTGCATAAGCATAGTAGAGCTCACGTTTATTTGCTTCACTATTAAATGTTGCCTTTCAGCGTCTGCTACTAATTAAGAGATGAGATTCCCAATAAAAAACAAAATAGTGAAACACACACACACACACACACACACACACACACACACACACATATATATATATATATATATATATATATATATATATATATATATATATATATATATAAATTGCTGTTCGTTAGTCTCGCTAAAACTCGAGAACGGCTGAACCGATTTGGCTAATTTTAGTATTGAAATATTCGTGTAAGTCAAGGTAATGTTTAAACGGTGATAGAATATGGAAAAGTTGTTTTTTTTTTTTTTTTTTTTTTTTTTTTTTTTTTTTTTTTTTTTTTTTACATTTCATGTTGAAAGTAAGATGAAGGTTTGCATGAAAAAAAAATTGGAAAAGTCGTATGAAAATTTGGAAAATTTAGGAAAAACTTAAAGCGATTTTTTTCTATGAATAAAAACCAGTTACCACATGGTTGTACGAGGATCACTTCAGTTTGGCTTGACAGGAAAAGGTGTGTAAGAAATAATTTTTTTGGGATAAACTACCGGAAAATTTGATAAATACTGAAAAGTGCGTTTATCAATGTGTTTCTGATTGAATTCAGCACTATAATTGATTATTCGCACGGCGGAAAAAATGACAGTTAAAAAGGAAAGTCGCAAATTTCGAACCAACTTCCTTTTTCAATGTGTTTCTAAATGCACTCAACACTATAAGTTGAGAACCGTTCATCCGATTGCGATAAAATTTTGCTCATTTGACGTTCGGCGAAAATTGAACGTTCTTATGAACTAAAAATTTGGGAAAGTTACCCGGAAATTTGGAAAATTCGCAAGAAACTGAAAGAGCTTTTTTCTAACGGGATATCAATATCATACGTACAAAGCATGAATAACGTTCATATTAAATAAAAATTTGAAAAAATTTCCCGGAAAATTGAAAAATTCAGGAAAAAATAGAGATTTTTCTATTAAATATTATTACCATTCATCTGACAGCGATAATATTTTGCACATTCGACGTTCAAAGCGAGAGTAAGGTTTGTGTGAAGTAAAAGTTTGGAATAGTTGGCCAGAAAGTAGGAAATTTTTTGGAAAACGGAAAGAGCTCTTTTCTTTGAGATACCAATATCATTCGTACGATTACAATAAAATTTTGCACATTTGACGTTCAAAACACTACATATTAGCAATTGCGAAGCATTGCCGGGTCGACTAGTAAGTCACTAAATAATTATCCGTCAAGAAGGCGGGAGAGTAGGTCATTTAAAGTTTAACATCGTTTAAAGTTTTCTCTGAGGCGAATATTTCTATGGGGATTCATTGCTCCGTTGCGCCACAGGATTAATCGCCTCTGATGGCGATATGAAATTGATCTTTCATAAGGGCAGTCATGGGAAAGGCAGTTGTTCGACTTCAGTTTATTGGGAGAATTTTGGGAAGACTTGATTAATCTGTAAAGGAGATCACATGTAAAACGCCAGTACGACCCCGTCTTGAGTATTGCTCAAGTGTTTGGGATTCCAACCGGATCGGTTTAAAGGAAGTCACAGAGGCAGTTCAGAGGCGGGCAGCAAGGTTTGTAACTGGCAGATTCGATCAGTGTACGAGTGTCACTGAGATGCTTCGGGAACTCAAGTGGGAGTCGCTGCAGGAAAGGCGACGTTCTTTTCGAGAAACACTGATGAAGAAATTTAGAGGGCCGGAATTTCAAGCACACAGCAGAAAGATTGTACTGTCACCGACCCACAATTCGCGTAAAGACCACAAAGATAAGATCTCAGAGATTAGGGCTCGTACAAATCCATAAAAGCATTCCTTTTTTCCTCGTTCTATATGAGAGTGGAAAAGGAAAGCAAGTATGTGCCCTCCGCCACGCACTTTCCGAAGGATTGCGGAGTATGTATGTAAATGTAGGTGTAGATGTGATTTCTACATCTAGATCTACACATCTACATGGGATTCTCTGCAAATCACATTTTAAGTGCTTGGCAGAGGGTTCATCGAACCACCATTATACTATTTGTCTTCCATTCCATTCCCGAATAGCGCACGGGAAGAAAGAACACCTGAATCTCCCCGTTCGAGCTCTGATTTCCCATATTTTACTCTGATGGTCGTTTCTACCTATGTAAGTGGCAGTCATCAATATATTTTCGCATTCGGAGGAGAATGTTGGCGATTGGGGTTTCGTAAGTAGCCCCCGCCGCAGCGATAAGAGCTGTTGTGGTAATGATCCCCATCCCAGATCCCGTATCATTTCCGTAACGCTGTCCCCCCTTTATCGTGACAATACAAAACGAGCTGCCATTCTTTGGACTCTTTCAATATCCTCTGTCAAATCCACCTGATAAGGATCCCACACTGGGCAGCAATACTCCAAAAATGTACGGACAAGCGTAGTGTATGCAGTTGCTTTTGTAGTTCTGTTGCATCTCTTAAGGGTTCTGCCAATAGAACGCAGTCTATGGTTCGCCTTTCCCACGACATTATCTACGTGTTCTTTCCAGTTTAAGTCTGAAGTAATAGTAATTCCTAGGTATTTTGTGGAGTTTACGGTCTTTACTTTTGTCTGATTTATCTTGTAAAAAAAGTTGAACGACTTCACACTTCTCATTATTTAGAGTCAATTGCCAATTTTTACACCATAGTTATATCTTACTCGGATCGTTCTGCAGTTGGTTTTGATCTTCAGATGATTTTACAAGACGGTAAATGACGGCGTCATCTGCACACAGCCTAAGAGAACTACTCAGATTTTTCCCTAAATCGTTTATGTAAATAAGGAACAGCAGAGGACCAATAACACTACCCTGTGGAACGCCCGATGTCACCTCTTTTTTAGTCGATGCCTTACCATCGATTACTACGGTGTCCTCTCTGACAGGTAATCCCCGATCCAATCGCAAATTTGGGGCGATATACCATAATCACGTAATTTGATTAAAAGCCGTTTGTGAGGTACGGTGTCATAAGCCTTCAGGAAATCAAGAAATACGGAATCGATTTGCGAACCCTTGTCGATAGCACCCATCACTTCGTGTGAGTAAAGAGCTAGTTGGATTTCGCATAAACGATATTTTGTAAATTCGTGGTGACCTTGGGTCAATAGATCACATTTAAGGAGTTTTGTTCAAGCCTGCAAGTCCAGCTTTCAGGCTCGCGCACATTTAATAACTGCGCAAATATGCTGTCCACACGCAACTATCTATGACGTGTGCGCAGATAAATAGTACCGTCACCCCGTCGGTAAGAGTCCTTGCAGTATTCGGCGAGATGAGAGACTACTTGTGCGTTATAGCTACCTATCTAACACGGATTTGCTAGCTGAAGCAGGCGCTGCACCCCGTGGAATTTTAAGCACGTGTAGAATATGCAGCAGGGAGCAGTGCTCTCGCGGCCTCCGCGCTGCCCGAGATGGCAAGCCGGCGCGACCCCTTGGCCCAGTATTCCGCCGGGGGTGGAAGAACTCGGCCGCGGCAGGGGTTGGGGGGCTGTAATGGCTCCCACCCCCTGGCGGCGCGTGACGCAGTTCGGGAACAATCCGCCCCACCCCACCACTTCGCCGGCGCAAGGAATTCCTCTCTCCCCTCCCCTCCGCTCCCCTAGTCATCCCCTCCCCCTACCTGCTGCCACACCACTACTCAACGTGCGCTCGGAGAGCCCAAGGGCTTCAGGTCGCACTGCGTCCGCAATAGAGATGGGAAAACTGAAACATCCGACGGTTTCGAAACGAATGAAACCGTACCATCTGTGGTTTCGAAACCATGAAACCATGAAGCAATGTATGTTTTGTCATGAAATCTTCGTTATAGGAGGGCAATAGTTTTCACTATGTGGACAAGGGTACATACAAGAACCTGGCAACCATAGAGTATATATTTACTTCTTGGTCTGTACGGAACACGTTGATAAAGATTTTCTCCCGTGTTGTTGATGTTGCCAACATAGTCACACGAGGCCGCCGGTATGGTAGGTAAAAGTTTACCCCGTTAGGAACTCACAAACTGCAATACGTACGCATATTACAGTGATGGATCATAAATGCTACTTTCTATACATACTAAATAAATTATAGGGAATAAAGGGCACACTAAATAATCACAAGTAATGCTAGGGAATTACAAAAATAATAAAGTAAGAGGCAAGTTCATCACTTGTACGTCTTAACCGTTACACCACCGCCACAATTCTTTTAACATGAATGTCGAAAAATTTTCGCTCATAAGAAACCAACTCTTTAACACGAGATTAAATAGGCGATCTACCCTTGTTAGTATAAACAATGTCATTTCAGGCTTCATGTTGTATCTTATTTTAAAGAATGTAGTTTCACTTGTGTGTTTTTAATATGGTAGATAAACCTAGAATTTAACTGGTTTTTCAATGTAAATAGTGAAAGTTGTTTTATTGTTCTTCTACATTTATAAAACAGACATTATGTCATTTCGGAATACAGCAGTCTCTTGCAAACGAATCTTGGTATCAGTAATCATAAGCTGCAGACTCAAAGAGTGTCAACTACTATTTGACACTCTGTAAATGGTTTACATACTAGTAAGTTATATGTGTATCTTTGTGGAGCTTCAGTAAAATGAAACACCACATTTCGATACCATTAGTCTGTTCCGCGTTTCTGCATTCGTCGTTTGAAACACCGGTGTTGTGAAACCGACATGAAATCGTAAAACCGACATGAAATCGTGAAACCGACACGAAACCGTGAAACAGACGCGATACCGTGAAATCGACGGGAAGAAACGGTTTGAGTGTATCGACAATAGACCGCGAATGTGATCCGAAACAGATCGGAATGAAACCGCATGGTTTCGAAACCGTGAGAGATGCCGGTTTTGAAACACTGAATAAGTTGTGTGTATCGAAACATGGTTTCGAAACCATGAAACCGTAGCCAACTCTAGTCCGCAACACTCGCTTCTCCAGTCTCGACATATGCCCTTTACGGAATGGTTCCCGAGATAGAACACACGAATGTACCGCTTTATTTGACGTCTGTATTATTATACAGTACATTTTCAGGTTTACATCATTATATAAATACGCTAACACGGAAATTGTGGTACAGATTACTAATTTATTCGTACAAGAAGGCCAATGAAAGTTACATAATTCTTAAGATTGTTTGTCGTAGATTTCACGAATATAAATATTATGTGTGCATTTAGCCATTAAAAGTGGTAAAAGCAAGTAGAAATTTTCCTATCTACAGCTTGGATCAAGTTCTACATTCTCCAACAATCAGCTCACTGATTGGCTATTCGCCTCGATCAAAGACGCTGTAATGCAGCGCATCTGCAGTATTAAAATAACATATTAAAATAAGTGAATATCGAAACACGGAGTGCTCCCAACTCACTTTCTTGTGCCGTTCAAATGCTTCATTTTCGCAGTGATTAAGATTGGTTAAAGGAAATGGATATTTTCATATGAAAAATATCAAATGTTTGTAGAACTTATGGGACTTAACTACGGGGTAATCAGTCCCTAAGCTTACAAACTACTTATGATCTAGCTAAGACTAAGGACGGCACAAATATCCATGCCCTAGGGAGGATTCGAATCCCCGACCATAGTGTATTTTCATATGAATGCCGATATAAAGGCTGATGCGCCGGGAGAGGCATCTAGCGGTGCTCGGGTGGGACTACCAAGTCGAGAATGCCGCTATAAATGATGATGCGCCGGGAGAGGCTTGTAGCGGTGCACGAGTGGAACTACGAAGTCGACATGTCAGCTCTGGAATTCTGAATATCGCAGTATCGAAATAACATTATTTCTTGACGTTTTATAAATATACGAACAGCGAAATTGTAGTTCCATTTCAAATATTAGGCTAATGAAAGTTATATAATTCGAAAATGGCATGAGAAGTATATACTTCCGTTCTTATTTGTTGTTATTGTGTCAGGCATTTTCCTTAACATATAAAAGATACCGTTTCATACCTCCCAGTGCCGGTTAATTTTTACCAAATATCCCAGCGGCCTCCTATGATAATGTTGGCAACAGGTGCTGAATAGCGAGAATCCTGTGAGTGTTCATTTTAGCCAATCGCTTGACAACGCTGATGTGTTCTCATGGAATCTTCGCTTTACGAGGGCAATAATTTTTACTGAGCAGACGAGGTACATACAGGAACCTGTCAACCATAAAGCCGGAAAAGCATTATTTGTTTACTTCATGGTCTGTACGATACACTAATCGAGTCATTCTATGTGGTTAGAACAAATGAACAAAGATTTTCTATCGGGTTGTTGATGTTACCAACATAATCACGCGAGGCCGCCGACATCATACGTAAAATTTTACTCCCAGTGACCATTGTAAACACAATTGGTTGATTTTTGCCCACAGGCAATACTAGTTTGTAAAAATTTACAACAGTTTTTTAGCCTTACAACATGATTTTTACGAAGTATCAATTGATTCAAAAAGTCTCAGAAAGTATCATTCTTGTGAAATACACGTGATGTGATGGTTGCTATAGGCAAGGGATGTGAAATAGATTCCGTATTTCTAGATTTACAGAAGGCTTTCGCCACTGTACATCACAATCGTGTTCTAATCAAACTGCGTGCCTAAGGAAGACCGTCACAATTGTGCGATTGGATTCGTGATTTCCTGTCAGACAGGACACAGTACGTTGTAACTGACGAAAAGTCATCGAGTAGAACTGACATGACATCTGACGTTCCCTAGGGAGGTGTTATACGGACCCTTACCGTTCCTTATTTTTATAAACTATTTAAGAGACAATCTGAGTAGTTCCGTAGAGACTGTTCGCGGATGATGCTGTCATTCATCGCTTAGTTAAGTCACCAGAAGATCAAATGCAACTGCAAAATGATCTATCTAAAATATCTGCATGGTGCAAAAAATGGTAATTGGCCATTAATAATGAGAAAAGTGAAGTCATCCATATGAACACTAAAGAAGTCTGTTAAATTTCATTTACACGATAAATCAGTCAAAACTACATTAAATGCAACTAAATACCTAGAAGTAACAATTATAAACAACTAAAATTAGAAAGAACACACAGAAAATATAGTAGAGAAAGCGAACCAAAGACTACGTTTCGTTGGCAGGACACTTCAAAGATGCAATAGGTCTACTAAAGAAACTGCATACACTACACTTGCGCGTCCTATTTTGGAGTATTGCTGCGCATTGTGGATCCTCACCAAGTGGGACTGACAGACCATTTAGAGAAAGTTCAGAGTAGGGCAGCTCGTTTTGTACTACCGGGATACACAGGAATGATGCATGAGTTGGGGTGGAGACCATTAAAAGAAAGGCATTATTTGTTGCTACGAGATCTATTTGCGAAATTTCTTTCACCAACTTCCTTTTCCGAATGCTAACATATTTCGTTAGCTCCCACCTACATAGAACGACACGATGATCACGATAAAATGAGAGAAATCAGATAGAAACAGAAGGATTTAGGTGTTCTTTTTTTCCCGCGAGCTGTTAGAAAACGGAACCGTAGAGAAACTTCATAAAAGCATTTTGATGAACCCTCTGCCATGCACTTCAATGTGGCTTGCAGAGTATTTATGTACATAATTATATTCAAAGAAATAATATTGACAGCTATTGAGGGATTTTTAAATAAATTAACAAAAATGGGGGTTGACCATTTGTGGTACACAAAACAGGTTAGACCAGACTTGCAAAAGCAAATTAAAAAGCATTCCAAATTTAAACAGACGCAAAATCCCCAGGGCTGATAATCTTTTACTTCTTGTTCTAGTTCTTGTTCTTCTTCTTCTTATGGTTCCTATCCGTTCCCGATGTTGTTATCCATGTTGGCGGTGCTTTTTCTGTCAGATGCAACTCTAAATAGCTCTGTAGGTGTTTTAAAGGTCCACGTCCTGAAGTTCTTAAGCCAAGGTATTTGTCTCCGGCCACCGGTTCTCTTATTTGGTATTTTTTCTTCCAGGATAGTCTGGAGGAGATGGTATTTATTTTTGTCCCACATGATGTGTCCCAGGTACTGCGTCTTCATTCCTTTCACAGTGACCAGCACCTCTTTCTCTTTCTGCATTGTTTGTAGAACCTTGACATTTGTTACATGCGCTCTCCATGGTATTCGTAACATTCTGCTGTACATCCACAACTCAAAAGCCTCCAGCCGCTTATCCAACGATTCTGTCAGGGTCCATGTTTCAATACCATAAAAGAGGGTGATAATACATAGCAGCGTAGAAATCGGATCATCACCATTGCTAAGCCATGAGTCTCGAAAAGGTTACTCATCTTATAGAACTGGTCATTTATTGTAGTGCCGAGGTACGTGTATTTATGTACTTGCTCTATATGAAATGCAGGGGCTCTGTTTTTACTTATTATCATTATTTTCGTTTCTCAAGGGTTGACATCATTACCAGATTCACAGCTTTTTGTGGAAGTCTGTCAACAAGGTACTGCAAACTACTCTCACTATGAAATATTACTGTGTCGTCAGCATATCTATTGTTGATATATTTTCCGTTCAAGAGCACTCCCATCTCTGCTTCCTCAAGAGTTTTCTTAAAGATGTGTTCTGCGCAGTAGCGCACTAGAAGGCTCCAAGTCTGCTGCCAGCTCGACAACATCAATGGAGCTTATTTCCTGAAGATGATTTAAATAAGACCGAAACTAGTAAAAAACATTGCATTCTAGACTGTTCTTCATATGTAAATTCTGAATAGATGTTAAAAATCAGGGGGATAATATACAGCCCTGCCTTACACCTCGTAGAATGTCTATGTCTTCTGTATTTGCTTTGTCCAGCCTCACAGAAGCCTACTGGTTCTAATATATGTTCACAATTATACATACGTCTTTAAAACAGTCATAGATGTCGCACTACACGTCTCTGCAATTTTGAAATAGTACTTGAATACTAAATAATACTTCGCACGTGCCAAGTGAATTTCTGATACCAAACTGTGGAGAAGAAATTTGTTCTTCACAGATCTTGTAAAATCCTTCGGTGAATGACACTCAAAAAGATATTTAGCAGGTGACTCTTGAGGCTGATAGTCCTGTATTCTCCACAAGTCTTAGTTCGGGGTTTTTGTGCACCGAAACTCGAAATTTAGCGCGAACTTCAATGCAAATGGCCGAGGGCCGAGGGGACTGAGGCGCTCCAGTCACGGTCTCCACGGCCACTACGGTCGGGGCATGGATATTTGTGTCGTCCTTAGTAGTAGCTAGTTCATAAGTAGTTTGTAAGTTTAGGGACTGATGACCCCGTAGTTAAGTCCCATAAGCTTAACAAACTTTTGAACATTTTTTTCAATGCAAAAAGCTTGTAATTGTTTCCACAGCAAACCTCTGTCGCGTAACTTGGTAGAAAACTCTTAAGAAATTCAGGTTGTATGTAACGTATACTAGCGGAAAAACACGATCAACACCTTTACTACGCGATAGCAATGGTAATAACACTGCTAAACTCAGATTTCCGAAATTCCTTCACCAAGGAAGATGAAGCAAATAATCCAGAAATCTAACCAAGAACAACCACTAGCATGCATAATTTAGAAGTAGATATCCCTGGAGTATTAAAGCAGCTTAACTCACTTAACAAGTGCAAGTCTCCCAGTCCAAATTATATACCAATTACCTTCCTTTCAGAGTATAACACCATACCTAGCGATCACCTACAACCGCACGCTCAGCGAAAGATCTGTACCCAAAGACTGCACAAGTCACTTCAGTGTTCAAGAAAGACAATAGGGCGATCCTCAAAATTACAGGCCTAAACCACTGACGTCGGTTCGCAGCAAGAATTTAGACATACTCTTCTCAATCGTTATAAACTACCTCGGTGAGAACGACCCATTGACTCACAGTCAACACGGATTCAGGAAGTACTGGTTTGGTAAAATACAGCTAGTTCTTTACTAACTTGAAGTAATGAGTCTTATAGAAAAAGGATCCCAAATCGATTCCACATTTCTGGATTTCAGAAAGGCTTTTGACACTGAGCATCACAAGCGTCTTCTAATCAAATTGCGTGCTTATGGAATATTGTCACATTTGAGTGACTGGATTCCATATTTCCTGTGAGAAAGGACACAGTAGGCAGTGACCGACAGAAAGAGTAAAAGAGAAGTTACATCTGGTGTTTCCCAGAGAAGTGTTATAGGTCCTACTGTGCCTGGTCTTTAAACATGATTTATCAATTAGTAAAGTCATCAGAAGATCATAAGCAACTGCAGAAAATGGTGCAAAAATTGGCAATTCACCCTAAATAATAGTAAGTGTTAAGTCATCCATATTAACATAAAAATAAATCCGTTAAACTTTATTTACACTATAAATCGGTCAAATGCAGAGGTCATAAATTCAACTACATACCTAGGAATTCAAATTACGAACAACCTTAATTGGAAAGAACACAGAAAACATCGTAAGGAAGACGAACCAAGGGCTACGTTTCATTGGCAGAACAGAAGACGCAACAGTTGTACTAAAGACACATTGTGCGCCCTGTTTTGGACTATTGTTGCCGGCCGCGGTGGCCGAGGGGACTGAGGCGCTTCAGTCACGGTCTGCACGGCCACTGCGGTCGGGGGTTCGAATCCCCCCTCGGGCATGGATATTTGTGCCGTCCTTAGCATTAGCTAGTTATTAAGTAGTTTGAATGTTTAGGGATTGATGACCCCGCAGTTAAGTCCCATAAGCTTCACAAACATTTGAACATTTGGAGTATTGTTGCACATTATTGGATCACTATCAAGTTGGATTGACGGAGGACATAGAGAAATTTCAGAGAAGGGCAGCTTGTTTTGTATTGTCTCGTTACAGAGGACATAGTGTCACGAAAATGATGCACGAGCTGGAGTGGAAATTATTAAAAGAATGGCGTTCTTTGTTGCAATGAGTTTTATTTGCAAAATTTCTTTCACCAACTTTCTCTTCCGAATGCGAACACATTTTGTTAGCACCCAACTTCACAGGGATACATGATCATCATAATAAAGTAAGATAAATCAGATCGAAAACGAGAAGATTTAGGTGTTCCTTTTTGTTGCGCGCTATTATATACTGAAGCGGTAGGGAAATATTATAAGAACAATTCGATGAAACTTCCATTTATGCATTGATTTGTGGGGTATTTATGGTGATAGTGCGACGCCATCTGAACTTTTCCTTCCCTTCCAAATGGATTGGATGTGGAGGCCCTACGAAATGGCCAACTTACATCGCTACAACTTATAACTGACAAAATAATTTAAGTTAAAGGTGAAGCATTGAATTAAAATTTGTGCTGCGGCTGGGAATCGAACGCGAACCTCCATGCTCTCTAGGCAGGCGTCATAATCACTAGACCACCGCAACACTAGCGATTAATCCTCCTCAGAATAGTCAAAGTACGGTTTCCTTTCCCCTAACGAACTCTGATTCAGCTTCTGTGTTCCATAAAATATTTGCAGCACAAATTTGCATTTGTGTATGTGGTTGAAAAACAATGGTGGTTTGTGTGCACTATCCTAATTGCGAAGAATACGACGGGGAAAGGGAAAATAAATGTATGCTTTTCTATATTATGTTTGTTAAGCTTAAGGACTTAACTACGGTGTCATCAGTCTCTAAACTTACAAATTACTTATGATCTACCTAATATTAAGGACGACACAAATATCCCTGCCCAAGGGGGGATTCGAATCCCCGATCGTAGAGGCCGGGTACACTGTGATTGACGTGCCGCAGACCGCTCGGCCACTGCGGCCGGCTTTCTGTATTATAATACTTACTTATTTAAGATTGAAAAACTGAAAGAGCGGGCACGTTAATAACAGGATCGTCCGTAGTTCAAAGGGACTACCCATGGATGTTGTTGTAAGTCAGTTTAGTTCCTCAAAATTAAGAGTTCCTTAATCTCTTCCTACCGCACGGGAATTGCCGGGCAGTTCCAAGTGCCATGTTAGGGGCCGCGAGGCCACTCCCGCCAGAGGTTCGAGTCCTCCCTCGGTCATGGTTATGTATGTTGGGCTCAGGTTAGTTTAACTTAGCGTATTACTACGAACGTGCATGACCCCGATCCTGTTTGTAGCGCATGACATTTGAGTGGCCAAGTAGTGTTCTATGTTGGTAGAGTGTAACAATGAAGTTCTGTTGATTTTCACTAATCTTAGCTGTTCTTATTGTGTCGTTGTCCCAGCGCAGAAGTAGCACTCACGTCGTAGGTCCGTACTTCTACATGTGAGGCTGAAATCGTAATTGGTGATGGGGAAGACTCTTAAATTTAATAAATGACATCGTCACTTGAAATGTCGGATGTCACATCTTATATTTTTTCGGTATCAACATTTATCATTACAGGGAAAGCGTCAAACTGCGTACAATGCCAATGTCGTCACACAAATAAGACTGCATAAGATTAACCACAAAGATCTTACTATAGCGATATGCCATGTTATACATTTCATCCTACTTTAATCTTCAGTTACTATCGTGGGGTCATTTTTAACCCCAGCATAAACATTTTCTTATTTATCTCTGGAATGGCACGGCTCTTGCACGAAAGATTTATATGTATTTTCTTAGGAGTCACTTGTCTTCAAGGAAACTTGTTACAGTAGGTTGTGACATTGTTTGTTACAGAGTAATTGGTTTTGGGGTAACTGAAGACCCCGGGATAGTATTTATGTCCAAATTATTTCCCTAATTTCCATTGTGTTTACCGAGTTGCGTGTGTGATGTAACGCCGAGTAGTGAATCCATTCGTATCGACGGACATGTTACGCCGGCCGAGGAGGTTATGGACTATTTGAATAACAAAGAAAAAGAATCTGCAGGAGAAGAACGCAGCCAAAAAGACGATTCCAAGCCCCGGCAGAATAGCCGGGCGCACTAAGGCACCTGACCTTGATGCGCGCGGCCGTTCGCCGCCGGTGGTTCGAGTCCTTCCTCGGGGTGAAGCAAGAACCTAACAATAGAACTTAAATAATAATTCATCACTTGTCATAAATACATCATCTTTATTTCTGAAAATAATGTGATAATATTGAACTGAAATGGAACAGCCACTGTGCTATCTAAATCTGAAATTCCAGCAGCTAATTTCCAGATGCCGTTTTCAATCGATCCAGCAAAACCGAATATGGCCCTGACAAGTACACACGACAGCGAAAACCGGTTTCCGAAATACAGTTTTCGTGTTTCGGAAGTCGAGTCGCACGTGTGAGTTAGGCATTGTTGTCTGCGGTATTACTCCGTTGTACATATCCGTAGTTCCTAATGTTTCCTTTCCTTGCGATGAGTGTACATAATTGCTGCAGTCAGGACCAAATGTTCAAATGTTTGTAAATCTATCGGAGCAAACTGCGTGGTCATCAGTCCGTAGCTAACAAAATACTTAAACTAAGGTAAATAACCTAAGGACAAGCACACACACACACACACACACACACACACACACACACACACACACACACACACATGCCCCAGGGAGGACTCGAACCTCCGACGGCGAGCAACCGCGCGCTCCGCAGCGAGGCGCCTTAGACCGCTCGCCTACTCCACCGCGGCGCTGCAGTCAGGATCAACATTAAACATATCAATGCGTACGAGTATTTCAGTTTCGTTTACAAACTACATTTAAGCGATACTTTATTTCCGTCCCCCCTCCCACCGCCCGTTAGAACCATCAAAATTCCACCATATGTATTTATATTAGTGAAAAGGTGTCGCGCAAAACTGTAAGCTATAAAAAGGTGTCGCCATGGGGGAAAGTTTGGAAAGCACTGCTCTATAGGTAGGGTGTTACTTATTATTAAAGATTACGCACGTTCTCCTGGACGGCAGCACATAGCTCGAATTATATAGAAGTTTCGGCTGATACTCTATCGATATACAACGTTTGGTACCGATCTGAGTGTCTGACACAGTGTTGCCAGACGTAGGGAATTTTCCCTACCCGTAGGTACTTTTAAGCATTAAAATCATGTAGGGAATTTTCATCCAAAAGTCCCCAACGCATAGGTACTTTGGTAAAATTTGACAATCGCCGACACAGGCCTAGCGGGTAATGTTGGCAACAGAACAGTTGTTAGCACGCGGGAATGAAGCCGATCAATTGTGGCAAAGTTTGAAGTAGCCAATGATATTTTAGACGGCATAGTTGTTTTCTGTACATGGTAAACAATATTAATTTGAAAACTTTGTTTCAGACACATTAAAATTGACGCGAAATGTGATGATTTCACTGTAAATCAGTGGAATGGAGAGTCGGTTTGGAAGTAGTGTTAGGAAATGTCAGCAAAGGAAAAATTCATTGTTTCCATGAATGAAAGACGTTTTATTACCGTGACTAGACTTATTTATTTACGTCAGGACGATATACTAGTTAGTACTTGTAAATGAGACGATTCTGACAAGAAAACGCTAAAACATTTGAGACAGCCAACTTTATAATGAACAATTCGTTGTCAACATAGCAATACTCTTTGAAAATCGAATCATGTAGAGTAACGGACTTCCTTTTTTTTTGCTGACTGTGGTTAATGGTGCCTCGATGTATCCTTGTGCGGTCAGTAAATCAGTTATCCTCGTGTAACAGTGCATTCGGAATTAGCGGCATATTTGGGGAAAGTATTTAATGCTGTTCCTCTCTATGGTTGATAGGTTCTTGATGTACCCTTGTCCGATCGATAAATCAGTAATCCTCTTGTAACAGAGCACTTGGAATACGCGGCATAATCTACACTTGACTCCATCAGTCAGTAACGATCAGTCACTGGAAAAACATATCTAGCAAGTGAAGCACGATGCCAAATATTTATTTTAAAGTTTTTCAAAATTGTAACGTGTCACATTAATCAACTGGTTAACCTCTGCTGGCCGGACTCCTGGATTCAGCCCATCCCAGACACAAAACCTGGCTACGACCCTGATGTAGGGGTATTAATGAGGTGGTAGGTAGAAAGTAGGGAAAACGTAGGTACATTTTTGTGAGACTATAGGTATTTTCTCTCTCTCTGCCATCTGGCAACACTGGTCTGGCATCTGAAGTTTTGGGTGCAAGTATTAAATGTCGCGACTCTATGTGTTAGACTATGACGACGATCTGCGTTTTTCGGGTTTTCCTCTCTCCCCCCAACCCCCCTACCCACCCGTTTTGATTGCAGTGTTGGGCGTGGTCGGTAAGGGGAATCAAGTGTGGCAGGGGCAGTAGTTACGCAATTGGGCGGAGAGGAGAACAGGACGGTACAAAGAGGGGTGGCGAGGGTACTGGAGAGGGGAGGGGGATGAGGGAGTGAGTGGTGGGGGAGTCGGAGGAGCGGGACCGGGCCTGGGGGTGGGGGGAGCGGGGCCGCCGGCGGGACATGAACTGTGACCTTTGACCCGCGGGCCGGCGGCGTTAATATTTTATTTGGGCCCGGACCATATCCGCGGCCGGCCGCTACAGAGGGAGCAGAGGGCGCGGGCGTCTGCATATCCGCCGCTGGCTGTGTTCCCGACAGCCGCAGCCGCGCTGACACAGCCCTCGCTTCACCCCCCGCTGCACTCACCCCTCGCGAAAGACGCGGACCGACGTTTTGCGCCGCGGAAGTTGTTCTCCGGCCGTCCTTCCCGTGCGCCGTCAAAGGCGGGCGAACCGTCCTCTCGTGTGGCGCTCCGCTGGATACTGAAGAGACGGTCGTCGTTTTCAGCATCACTCGTCAGCTGCGCGTAACCTGTGACTCTGGATACGGAAGACAGGGTTGCGATCTGAAGTACAGCCGCGGTTTGAGTCTCGAACACAGAGGGACCAACTCTGCAGAGAGTTCCGTCTGACGTCAGCTGCAGGCCAGCACAGCGGTTCTCTCTACTCGTGTGCTCCTCCTACATAAATACTGCGCTAATCACCCCTCAAGTGCATGGCGGAGCGTTCAACGAACCGCTTTTATGTTTTCAAATGTTTGTATAGCTTATGGGACTTAACTACGGGGTCATCAGTCCCTAAACTTACAAACTACTTATGAACTAACTAATACTAAGGACGGCACAAATATCCATGCCCGAGGGGGGATTCGAACCCCCGACCGTAATGGCCGTGCAGATGACTGGAGCGCCTCAGTCTTCTCGGCCACCGCGGCCGGCACCGCTTTTATGAAATTTCTCTACGGTTTCGTTCTCTAATAGAGCGGGAGAAAAGCTGCCTAAATATATATATAGGGGATATCCTGTCAAGGAGGATACAGTTCGTAGTAATCGATGGTAAGGCATCGACTAAAACAGAGGTGATATCGGACGTTCCAGATGGCAGTGTTATTGGTCCTCCGCTGTTCCTTATTTACATAAACAAATTAGGGGAAAATCTAAGTAGCTCTCTTAGGTTGTTTGCAGATGAGGCCGTCATTTACCGTCTAGTAAAATAATCTGAAGATCAAAACCAACTGCAGAACGATTTGAATAAGATATCAGTATGGTGTAGAAATTGGCAATTAACTCTAAATAATGAGAACTGTGAAGTTGGCCACATGAGAACGAAAAGAAATCAGATAAACATTGTTTAACTCCACAAAATACCTAGGAATTACTATTACTTCAGACTTAAATTTGAAAGAACACGTAGATAATGTCGTGGGAAAGGCGAACCAGATACAGCGTTTTATTGCCAGAACCCTTAAAAGATGCGACAGAACTACAAAAGAAACTGCATACACTACGCTTGTCCGTCCATTTTTGGAGTATTGCTCCCCAGTGTGGGATCCTTATCAGCCAACATTCTCCTCCGAATGCGAAAATATATTGTTGACTCCACTTACATAGATAGAAATGATCATCAGAATAAAATACGAGAAATCAGAG
Source organism: Locusta migratoria (assembly GCA_026315105.1). Taxonomy (NCBI): domain Eukaryota; kingdom Metazoa; phylum Arthropoda; class Insecta; order Orthoptera; family Acrididae; genus Locusta; species Locusta migratoria. The sequence goes on along the minus strand of CM048745.1, from coordinate 105,763,549 downwards.
CTCGAACAGAGAGATTCAGGTGTTCTTTCTTCCCGCGCGCTATTGGAGAATGCAATGGGAGACAAATAGTATAATGGTGGTTCAATGAACCCTCTACCAGGCACTTAAATGTGGTTTGCAGAGTACCCCATGTAGATGTAGACGTCAGCTTCAGGCCAGCACAAGCGGAACTCTCTGTTCGTGTTCTGCTCCTACATAAATACTCCGCTAATCACCCCTCAAGTGCATGGTGGAGCGTTCAACGAACCGCTTTTATGAAATTTCTCTACCGTTTCTTTCTCTAATAGAGCTGGAGAAAAGCTGACTAAATATTTCCATTTTCGATCTTATTTCTCTTATTTTGTTAAGATGATCATGTCTCCCTATGTAGCTGGGTGCTAACAATATACGAGGCGCGTTCAGAATGTAAGTTCCGTTTGGTTATATAAAACGAACGGGTGCAGACACAGAAAAAACATTGCTTGTACAAAAACCTACAACTGTTAAACTACTTTTCTACATAGCTTCCGAAATTTTGTAGGCAACTGTCATAGCATGGCACAAGGTTTTGTGTGCCTTTTTCGTAGAATGTTGCCGCTTGTGTATTCAACCATGTGGTAACATGTTCTTTCAGTTCGTCAACATCGTTGAAGTGTTGTCCACCAAGTACAGAATTTACGTGTAACAAGAGGATTACTGTCAAAAGACTTTTTTCACGATAATACCTTACCTCACACACCGAATGTGACCAAACAATTCTTACGGAAATTTCAATGGGACCTGTTTGATCATCCTCCATACAGCTCGGACCTCTCTCCTAGCGACTTTCGTCTCTTCTTACACCTAAAATCTGTCCTTGGTGGTCAACACTTCAACGATGATAAAGAGCTGTTACCACATGGTTGAATACTTCGACGGCAACCTTCTGTGAAGTATGCATGCAAAAACTTGTGGCACGCTATGACAAGTGTCTACAAAATTTCGACAGTTATGTGGAAAAGTATTTTAAGAGTTGTAGAATTTTGTGCAATAAAAATCTCTTCTGTATCTGTGTACAGTTTTATTACCAAACGGAACTAACTTTCTGGACGCGACTCGGATTTTCGCATCCGGAAGAGAAAATTGATGGCAGGAATTACGCAGATGAATCTCTCCGCGACGAGTAACGCCTTTCTTTCAATGTTTTCCACATCAGCTCTACCATCCTTTTGTGACTTTCCCATGTGTGTCCCGCTACTTGTCTTTCTTTCAACATCTTTCAAACGTAGGCGATCCCCCTTGCTACACAAAACAGGTCAGGACACTGTTGCAAAAGCAAAGGAAAAGGCATGCTTAATTTAAACTAACACAAAATCACCAGGATTTGCGATCGTACTCAGAAGCTCGAAATTTAGCGAGGATTTCAATGCGAGACGCCTACAATATTTATCACAACGAAACTCTGTCTCGTAATTTGATTGAAAACCCAAAGAGATTTTGGTCATACGTTAAATATACTCGGGGCAAATCACAAACAATACCTACACTACATGATAGTAATGGCGATCCTGCCGATGACAGCGCTACTAAAGCAGAGTTACTAAACTTAGCTTTTAAAAACTCATTCACAAAAGAAGACGAAACTAATATTCCAGGTTTCGAATTACGAACAGATGCCGTAATGAGTAACGTAGAAGTAGATATCATCGGAGTAGTGGAGCAACTAAAATCACTTAACAAGAACAAGTCTTCTTGTCCGGATCTACCCATTACATTTCTATCTGATTATGCTGAAGCGATAGCTCCTTACTTAACAGCCATATACAACCGCTTTCTCATAGAAGGATCTGTACCAAAAGATTGGAAAGTTGCCCAGGTCACACCTATATTCAAGAAAGGCACTAGGAGTAACCCACTAGACTACAGGCCGATTTCATTGATGTCAATTTGCAGCAGGGTTTTGGAACATATCCTGTATTTAAATATTATGAATTGTCTCGAACAGAACGATCTATTGACCCAAGGTCAACACGGATTTAGAAAATATCGTTCATGCGAAACACAACTAGCTCTTTATTCACACGAAGTGATGGGTGCTATCGAGAAGGGTTCGCAAATCTATTCCGTATTTCTTGATTTCCAGAAAGCTTTTGACACCGTACCTCACAAACGGCTTTTCATCAAATTATGTGGTTATGATATATCGCCCCAAATTTGCGAATGGATAGGGGATATCCTGTGAAGGAGGATACAGTTCGTAGTAATCGATGGTAAGGCATCGACTAAAACAGAGGTGATTTCGGACGTTCCACATGGCAGTGTTATTGGTCCTCTGCTGTTCCTTATTTACATAAACAAATTAGGGGAAAATCTAAGTAGCTCTCTTAGGTTGTTTGCAGATGAGGCCGTCATTTACCGTCTAGTAAAATAATCTGAAGATCGAAACCAACTGCAGAACGATTTGAATAAGATATCAGTATGGTGTAGAAATTGGCAATTAACTCTAAATAATGAGAACTGTGAAGTTGGCCACATGAGAACGAAAAGAAATCAGATAAACATTGTTTAACTCCACAAAATACCTAGGAATTACTATTACTTCAGACTTAAATTTGAAAGAACACGTAGATAATGTCGTGGGAAAGGCGAACCAGATACAGCGTTTTATTGCCAGAACCCTTAAAAGATGCGACAGAACTACAAAAGAAACTGCATACACTACGCTTGTCCGTCCATTTTTGGAGTATTGCTCCCCAGTGTGGGATCCTTATCAGCCAACATTCTCCTCCGAATGCGAAAATATATTGTTGACTCCACTTACATAGATAGAAATGATCATCAGAATAAAATACGAGAAATCAGAGCTCGAACAGAGAGATTCAGGTGTTCTTTCTTCCCGCGCGCTATTGGAGAATGCAATGGGAGACAAATAGTATAATGGTGGTTCAATGAACCCTCTGCCAGGCACTTAAATGTGGTTTGCAGAGTACCCTATGTCAGCTTCAGGCCAGCACAAGCGGAATTCTCCGTTCGTGTTCTGCTCCTACATAAATACTCCGCTAATCACCCCTCAAGTGCATGGTGGAGCGTTCAACGAACCGCTTTTATGAAATTTCTCTACCGTTTCTTTCTCTAATAGAGCTGGAGAAAAGCTGACGAAATATTTCCATTTTCGATCATATTTCTCTTATTTTGTTAAGATGATTATGTCTCCCTATGTAGCTGGGTGCTAACAATATACGAGGCGCGTTCAGAATGTAAGTTCCGTTTGGTTATATAAAACGAACGGGTGCAGACACAGAAAAAACATTGCTTGTACAAAAACCTACAACTGTTAAACTACTTTTCTACATAGCTTCCGAAATTTTGTAGGCAACTGTCATAGCATGGCACAAGGTTTTGTGTGCCTTTTTCGTAGAATGTTGCCGCTTGTGTATTCAACCATGTGGTAACATGTTCTTTCAGTTCGTCAACATCGTTGAAGTGTTGTCCACCAAGTACAGAATTTACGTGTAACAAGAGGATTACTGTCAAAAGACTTTTTTCACGATAATACCTTACCTCACACACCGAACGTGACCAAACAATTCTTACGGAAATTTCAATGGGACCTGTTTGATCATCCTCCATACAGCTCGGACCTCTCTCCTAGCGACTTTCGTCTCTTCTTACACCTAAAATCTGTCCTTGGTGGTCAACACTTCAACGATGATAAAGAGCTGTTACCACATGGTTGAATACTTCGACGGCAACCTTCTGTGAAGTATGCATGCAAAAACTTGTGGCACGCTATGACAAGTGTCTACAAAATTTCGACAGTTATGTGGAAAAGTATTTTAAGAGTTGTAGAATTTTGTGCAATAAAAATCTCTTCTGTATCTGTGTACAGTTTTATTACCAAACGGAACTAACTTTCTGGACGCGACTCGGATTTTCGCATCCGGAAGAGAAAATTGATGGCAGGAATTACGCAGATGAATCTCTCCGCGACGAGTAACGCCTTTCTTTCAATGTTTTCCACATCAGCTCTACCATCCTTTTGTGACTTTCCCATGTGTGTCCCGCTACTTGTCTTTCTTTCAACATCTTTCAAACGTAGGCGATCCCCCTTGCTACACAAAACAGGTCAGGACACTGTTGCAAAAGCAAAGGAAAAGGCATGCTTAATTTAAACTAACACAAAATCACCAGGATTTGCGATCGTACTCAGAAGCTCGAAATTTAGCGAGGATTTCAATGCGAGACGCCTACAATATTTATCACAACGAAACTCTGTCTCGTAATTTGATTGAAAACCCAAAGAGATTTTGGTCATACGTTAAATATACTCGGGGCAAATCACAAACAATACCTACACTACATGATAGTAATGGCGATCCTGCCGATGACAGCGCTACTAAAGCAGAGTTACTAAACTTAGCTTTTAAAAACTCATTCACAAAAGAAGACGAAACTAATATTCCAGGTTTCGAATTACGAACAGATGCCGTAATGAGTAACGTAGAAGTAGATATCATCGGAGTAGTGGAGCAACTAAAATCACTTAACAAGAACAAGTCTTCTTGTCCGGATCTACCCATTAGATTTCTATCTGATTATGCTGAAGCGATAGCTCCTTACTTAACAGCCATATACAACCGCTTTCTCATAGAAGGATCTGTACCAAAAGATTGGAAAGTTGCCCAGGTCACACCTATATTCAAGAAAGGCACTAGGAGTAACCCACTAGACTACAGGCCGATTTCATTGATGTCAATTTGCAGCAGGGTTTTGGAACATATCCTGTATTTAAATATTATGAATTGTCTCGAACAGAACGATCTGTTGACCCAAGGTCAACACGGATTTAGAAAATATCGTTCATGCGAAACACAACTAGCTCTTTATTCACACGAAGTGATGGGTGCTATCGAGAAGGGTTCGCAAATCTATTCCGTATTTCTTGATTTCCAGAAAGCTTTTGACACCGTACCTCACAAACGGCTTTTCATCAAATTATGTGGTTATGATATATCGCCCCAAATTTGCGAATGGATAGGGGATATCCTGTGAAGGAGGATACAGTTCGTAGTAATCGATGGTAAGGCATCGACTAAAACAGAGGTGATTTCGGACGTTCCACATGGCAGTGTTATTGGTCCTCTGCTGTTCCTTATTTACATAAACAAATTAGGGGAAAATCTAAGTAGCTCTCTTAGGTTGTTTGCAGATGAGGCCGTCATTTACCGTCTAGTAAAATAATCTGAAGATCAAAACCAACTGCAGAACGATTTGAATAAGATATCAGTATGGTGTAGAAATTGGCAATTAACTCTAAATAATGAGAACTGTGAAGTTGGCCACATGAGAACGAAAAGAAATCAGATAAACATTGTTTAACTCCACAAAATACCTAGGAATTACTATTACTTCAGACTTAAATTTGAAAGAACACGTAGATAATGTCGTGGGAAAGGCGAACCAGATACAGCGTTTTATTGCCAGAACCCTTAAAAGATGCGACAGAACTACAAAAGAAACTGCATACACTACGCTTGTCCGTCCATTTTTGGAGTATTGCTCCCCAGTGTGGGATCCTTATCAGCCAACATTCTCCTCCGAATGCGAAAATATATTGTTGACTCCACTTACATAGATAGAAATGATCATCAGAATAAAATACGAGAAATCAGAGCTCGAACAGAGAGATTCAGGTGTTCTTTCTTCCCGCGCGCTATTGGAGAATGCAATGGGAGACAAATAGTATAATGGTGGTTCAATGAACCCTCTACCAGGCACTTAAATGTGGTTTGCAGAGTACCCCATGTAGATGTAGACGTCAGCTTCAGGCCAGCACAAGCGGAACTCTCTGTTCGTGTTCTGCTCCTACATAAATACTCCGCTAATCACCCCTCAAGTGCATGGTGGAGCGTTCAACGAACCGCTTTTATGAAATTTCTCTACCGTTTCTTTCTCTAATAGAGCTGGAGAAAAGCTGACTAAATATTTCCATTTTCGATCTTATTTCTCTTATTTTGTTAAGATGATCATGTCTCCCTATGTAGCTGGGTGCTAACAATATACGAGGCGCGTTCAGAATGTAAGTTCCGTTTGGTTATATAAAACGAACGGGTGCAGACACAGAAAAAACATTGCTTGTACAAAAACTTACAACTGTTAAACTACTTTTCTACATAGCTTCCGAAATTTTGTAGGCAACTGTCATAGCATGGCACAAGGTTTTGTGTGCCTTTTTCGTAGAATGTTGCCGCTTGTGTATTCAACCATGTGGTAACATGTTCTTTCAGTTCGTCAACATCGTTGAAGTGTTGTCCACCAAGTACAGAATTTACGTGTAACAAGAGGATTACTGTCAAAAGACTTTTTTCACGATAATACCTTACCTCACACACCGAATGTGACCAAACAATTCTTACGGAAATTTCAATGGGACCTGTTTGATCATCCTCCATACAGCTCGGACCTCTCTCCTAGCGACTTTCGTCTCTTCTTACACCTAAAATCTGTCCTTGGTGGTCAACACTTCAACGATGATAAAGAGCTGTTACCACATGGTTGAATACTTCGACGGCAACCTTCTGTGAAGTATGCATGCAAAAACTTGTGGCACGCTATGACAAGTGTCTACAAAATTTCGACAGTTATGTGGAAAAGTATTTTAAGAGTTGTAGAATTTTGTGCAATAAAAATCTCTTCTGTATCTGTGTACAGTTTTATTACCAAACGGAACTAACTTTCTGGACGCGACTCGGATTTTCGCATCCGGAAGAGAAAATTGATGGCAGGAATTACGCAGATGAATCTCTCCGCGACGAGTAACGCCTTTCTTTCAATGTTTTCCACATCAGCTCTACCATCCTTTTGTGACTTTCCCATGTGTGTCCCGCTACTTGTCTTTCTTTCAACATCTTTCAAACGTAGGCGATCCCCCTTGCTACACAAAACAGGTCAGGACACTGTTGCAAAAGCAAAGGAAAAGGCATGCTTAATTTAAACTAACACAAAATCACCAGGATTTGCGATCGTACTCAGAAGCTCGAAATTTAGCGAGGATTTCAATGCGAGACGCCTACAATATTTATCACAACGAAACTCTGTCTCGTAATTTGATTGAAAACCCAAAGAGATTTTGGTCATACGTTAAATATACTCGGGGCAAATCACAAACAATACCTACACTACATGATAGTAATGGCGATCCTGCCGATGACAGCGCTACTAAAGCAGAGTTACTAAACTTAGCTTTTAAAAACTCATTCACAAAAGAAGACGAAACTAATATTCCAGGTTTCGAATTACGAACAGATGCCGTAATGAGTAACGTAGAAGTAGATATCATCGGAGTAGTGGAGCAACTAAAATCACTTAACAAGAACAAGTCTTCTTGTCCGGATCTACCCATTAGATTTCTATCTGATTATGCTGAAGCGATAGCTCCTTACTTAACAGCCATATACAACCGCTTTCTCATAGAAGGATCTGTACCAAAAGATTGGAAAGTTGCCCAGGTCACACCTATATTCAAGAAAGGCACTAGGAGTAACCCACTAGACTACAGGCCGATTTCATTGATGTCAATTTGCAGCAGGGTTTTGGAACATATCCTGTATTTAAATATTATGAATTGTCTCGAACAGAACGATCTATTGACCCAAGGTCAACACGGATTTAGAAAATATCGTTCATGCGAAACACAACTAGCTCTTTATTCACACGAAGTGATGGGTGCTATCGAGAAGGGTTCGCAAATCTATTCCGTATTTCTTGATTTCCAGAAAGCTTTTGACACCGTACCTCACAAACGGCTTTTCATCAAATTATGTGGTTATGATATATCGCCCCAAATTTGCGAATGGATAGGGGATATCCTGTGAAGGAGGATACAGTTCGTAGTAATCGATGGTAAGGCATCGACTAAAACAGAGGTGATTTCGGACGTTCCACATGGCAGTGTTATTGGTCCTCTGCTGTTCCTTATTTACATAAACAAATTAGGGGAAAATCTAAGTAGCTCTCTTAGGTTGTTTGCAGATGAGGCCGTCATTTACCGTCTAGTAAAATAATCTGAAGATCGAAACCAACTGCAGAACGATTTGAATAAGATATCAGTATGGTGTAGAAATTGGCAATTAACTCTAAATAATGAGAACTGTGAAGTTGGCCACATGAGAACGAAAAGAAATCAGATAAACATTGTTTAACTCCACAAAATACCTAGGAATTACTATTACTTCAGACTTAAATTTGAAAGAACACGTAGATAATGTCGTGGGAAAGGCGAACCAGATACAGCGTTTTATTGCCAGAACCCTTAAAAGATGCGACAGAACTACAAAAGAAACTGCATACACTACGCTTGTCCGTCCATTTTTGGAGTATTGCTCCCCAGTGTGGGATCCTTATCAGCCAACATTCTCCTCCGAATGCGAAAATATATTGTTGACTCCACTTACATAGATAGAAATGATCATCAGAATAAAATACGAGAAATCAGAGCTCGAACAGAGAGATTCAGGTGTTCTTTCTTCCCGCGCGCTATTGGAGAATGCAATGGGAGACAAATAGTATAATGGTGGTTCAATGAACCCTCTGCCAGGCACTTAAATGTGGTTTGCAGAGTACCCTATGTCAGCTTCAGGCCAGCACAAGCGGAATTCTCCGTTCGTGTTCTGCTCCTACATAAATACTCCGCTAATCACCCCTCAAGTGCATGGTGGAGCGTTCAACGAACCGCTTTTATGAAATTTCTCTACCGTTTCTTTCTCTAATAGAGCTGGAGAAAAGCTGACTAAATATTTCCATTTTCGATCTTATTTCTCTTATTTTGTTAAGATGATCATGTCTCCCTATGTAGCTGGGTGCTAACAATATACGAGGCGCGTTCAGAATGTAAGTTCCGTTTGGTTATATAAAACGAACGGGTGCAGACACAGAAAAAACATTGCTTGTACAAAAACTTGCAACTGTTAAACTACTTTTCTACATAGCTTCCGAAATTTTGTAGGCAACTGTCATAGCATGGCACAAGGTTTTGTGTGCCTTTTTCGTAGAATGTTGCCGCTTGTGTATTCAACCATGTGGTAACATGTTCTTTCAGTTCGTCAACATCGTTGAAGTGTTGTCCACCAAGTACAGAATTTACGTGTAACAAGAGGATTACTGTCAAAAGACTTTTTTCACGATAATACCTTACCTCACACACCGAATGTGACCAAACAATTCTTACGGAAATTTCAATGGGACCTGTTTGATCATCCTCCATACAGCTCGGACCTCTCTCCTAGCGACTTTCGTCTCTTCTTACACCTAAAATCTGTCCTTGGTGGTCAACACTTCAACGATGATAAAGAGCTGTTACCACATGGTTGAATACTTCGACGGCAACCTTCTGTGAAGTATGCATGCAAAAACTTGTGGCACGCTATGACAAGTGTCTACAAAATTTCGACAGTTATGTGGAAAAGTATTTTAAGAGTTGTAGAATTTTGTGCAATAAAAATCTCTTCTGTATCTGTGTACAGTTTTATTACCAAACGGAACTAACTTTCTGGACGCGACTCGGATTTTCGCATCCGGAAGAGAAAATTGATGGCAGGAATTACGCAGATGAATCTCTCCGCGACGAGTAACGCCTTTCTTTCAATGTTTTCCACATCAGCTCTACCATCCTTTTGTGACTTTCCCATGTGTGTCCCGCTACTTGTCTTTCTTTCAACATCTTTCAAACGTAGGCGATCCCCCTTGCTACACAAAACAGGTCAGGACACTGTTGCAAAAGCAAAGGAAAAGGCATGCTTAATTTAAACTAACACAAAATCACCAGGATTTGCGATCGTACTCAGAAGCTCGAAATTTAGCGAGGATTTCAATGCGAGACGCCTACAATATTTATCACAACGAAACTCTGTCTCGAAATTTGATTGAAAACCCAAAGAGATTTTGGTCATACATTAAATATACTCGGGGCAAATCACAAACAATACCTTCACTACATGATAGTAATGGCGATCCTGCCGATGACAGCGCTACTAAAGCAGAGTTACTAAACTTAGCTTTTAAAAACTCATTCACAAAAGAAGACGAAACTAATATTCCAGGTTTCGAATTACGAACAGATGCCGTAATGAGTAACGTAGAAGTAGATATCATCGGAGTAGTGGAGCAACTAAAATCACTTAACAAGAACAAGTCTTCTTGTCCGGATCTACCCATTAGATTTCTATCTGATTATGCTGAAGCGATAGCTCCTTACTTAACAGCCATATACAACCGCTCTCTCATAGAAGGATCTGTACCAAAAGATTGGAAAGTTGCCCAGGTCACACCTATATTCAAGAAAGGCACTAGGAGTAACCCACTAGACTACAGGCCGATTTCATTGATGTCAATTTGCAGCAGGGTTTTGGAACATATCCTGTATATAAATATTATGAATTATCTCGAACAGAACGATCTATTGACCCAAGGTCAACATGGATTTAGAAAATATCGTTCATGCGAAACACAGCTAGCTCTTTATTCACACGAAGTGATGGGTGCTATAGACAAGGGTTCGCAAATCTATTCCGTATTTCTTGATTTCCAGAAAGCTTTTGACACCGTACCTCACAAACGGTTTTTCATCAAATTATGTGGTTATGGTATATCGCCCCAAATTTGCGAATGGATAGGGGATATCCTGTGAAGGAGGATACAGTTCGTAGTAATCGATGGTAAGGCATCGACTAAAACAGAGGTGATTTCGGACGTTCCACATGGCAGTGTTATTGGTCCTCTGCTGTTCCTTATTTACATAAACAAATTAGGGGAAAATCTAAGTAGCTCTCTTAGGTTGTTTGCAGATGAGGTCGTCATTTACCGTCTAGTAAAATAATCTGAAGATCAAAACCAACTGCAGAACGATTTGAATAAGATATCAGTATGGTGTAGAAATTGGCAATTAACTCTAAATAATGAGAACTGTGAAGTTGGCCACATGAGAACGAAAAGAAATCAGATAAACATTGTTTAACTCCACAAAATACCTAGGAATTACAATTACTTCAGACTTAAATTTGAAAGAACACGTAGATAATGTCGTGGGAAAGGCGAACCAGATACAGCTTTTTATTGCCAGAACCCTTAAAAGATGCGACAGAACTACAAAAGAAATTGCATACACTACGCTTGTCCGTCCATTTTTGGAGTATTGCTCCCCAGTGTGGGATCCTTATCAGCCAACATTCTCCTCCGAATGCGAAAATATATTGTTGACTCCACTTACATAGATAGAAATGATCATCAGAATAAAATACGAGAAATCAGAGCTCGAACAGAGAGATTCAGGTGTTCTTTCTTCCCGCGCGCTATTGGAGAATGCAATGGGAGACAAATAGTATAATGGTGGTTCAATGAACCCTCTGCCAGGCACTTTAATGTGGTTTGCAGAGTACCCTATGTCAGCTTCAGGCCAGCACAAGCGGAACTCTCCGTTCGTGTTCTGCTCCTACATAAATACTCCGCTAATCACCCCTCAAGTGCATGGTGGAGCGTTTAACGAACCGCTTTTATGAAATTTCTCTACCGTTTCTTTCTCTAATAGAGCTGGAGAAAAGCTGACTAAATATTTCCATTTTCGATCTTATTTCTCTTATTTTGTTAAGATGATCATGTCTCCCTATGTAGCTGGGTGCTAACAATATACGAGGCGTGTTCAGAATGTAAGTTCCGTTTGGTTATATAAAACGAACGGGTGCAGACACAGAAAAAACATTGCTTGTACAAAAACCTACAACTGTTAAACTACTTTTCTACATAGCTTCCGAAATTTTGTAGGCAACTGTCATAGCATGGCACAAGGTTTTGTGTGCCTTTTTCGTAGAATGTTGCCGCTTGTGTATTCAACCATGTGGTAACATGTTCTTTCAGTTCGTCAACAGGTGTAACAAGAGGATTACTGTCAAAAGACATTTTTCACGATATTGCCTAACCTCACACACCGAATGTGACCAAACAATTCTTACGGAAATTTCAATGGGACCTGTATCCTCGATACAGCTCGGACCTCTCTCCTAGCGACTTTCATCTCTTCTTACACCTAAAATCTGTCTTCAACGATGATAAAGAGCTGTTACCACATGGTTGAATACACAGGCGGCAACCTTCTGTGAAGGATGCATGCAAAAACGTGTGGCACGATATGACAAGTGCCTACAAAATTTCGGCAGTTATGTGGAACAGTAGTTTAAGAGTTGTAGAATTTTTTGCAATAAAAATTTCTTCTGTATCTGTGTACAGTTTCATTTTATTACCAAACGGAACTTACTTCCTCGACGCGCCTCGTATTTTCGCATCCGGAAGAGAAAATTGATGGCAGGAATTATGCAGATGAATCTCTCCGCGCCTTTCTTTCAATGTTTTCCACATCAGCTCTACCATCCTTTTGTGACTTTCCCATGTGTGTTCCGCTACTTGTCTTTCTTTCAACATTCCTTCACAAAATCTTGGTTTACTAGATTAGATTAATACTTGTTCCATAGATCATGAATACGACACTTCGTTATGATGTGCAACGTGTCACGTTAATGAAGGGTGTCTATACAAGATGTAACATTACAGAAAATAATACATGAAATTTTTATTTTATTTTATATATTTATTTTTTGTTTTGTTTTGTTTTGTTTTTAGATTTACTAATTTATATCTAAAAACTCATCCAATGAATAGAAGGCGTTGTCATTCAGAAATTCTTTTAATTTACTTTTAAATGATAGTTGGCTATCTGTCAGGCTTCTGATGCTGCTTGGTAGATGACCAAACACTTTTGTGGAAGCATAATTTACCTTTTTCTGTGCCAAACTCATATTAAGCCCTACAAAGAAAAAAGTATCCTTTCTCCTAGTGTTATAGCTGTGCACACTGCTATTACTTTTCAACTGGGTTGGATTATTAACAACAAAGTTCATAACTGAATGTATATACTGTGAAGTTACCGTGTGGATACCTACATCCTTAAATAGATATCGGCAGGTGATCGTGGGTGGGCTCCAGCAATTATTCTGATTTACACGCTTTTGTGCGATGAATACGTTTTACTTAATGATGAATTACCCCAGAATATGATTCCATACGAAAGCAGTGAATGAAATTAGGCATAGTAACCTAATTCACTGAGATTCTTATCTCCAAAATTTGCAATAACCCTAACAGCATACGTAGCTGAACTCAAACGTTTCAGCAGACCGTTTATGTGGTGGTTCCAGTTTAATCTTTCATCAATGCACACACCTAAGAATTTTGAAAATTCTACCTTATTTACAGACTTCTGTTCAAAGACTATATTTATTACTGGAGTTGTGCTATTTACTATGCAGAACTGTATATACTGTGTTTTATCAAAATTTAATGAGAGTCCGTTTGCAGAGAACCACTTAATAATTTTGTGAAAAACATTATCTACGATTACATCACTTAGTTCTTGTTTTTTAGATGTATCATCAGCAAAAAGAACTAACTTTGCATCTTCATCAATGTACAATGGCAAGTCATTTATGTATATTAATAACAGTAAAGGACCTAAGACCGAACCCTATGGCACCCCATCCTTGATAGTCCCCCAGTTTGAGGAATCGGCTGATGTTTTGACATTACATGTACCACTTATTTCAACTTTCTGCATTCTTTCTATTAAGTATGACTTAAACCATTTGTGCCCTTCCCTAGTTAAACCATAATGATTAAGCTTATCTAGAAGAATTCCATGATTTAAACAATCAAATGCCTTTGAAAGATCACAAAAAATGCCAATGGGCGATGTCCGGTTATTCAGAGCATTTAATATATGATCGGTGAAGGCATATATGGCATTTTCTGTTGAAAAGCCTTTTTGAAAACCAGACTGACATTAGGTTAGTAGTTTGTTTTTAGAAATATTGGAGGCTACTCTTGAATGCATTAGTTTCTCAAAAATTTTCGATAAAGCTGTCAGAAGAGATACTGGGCGGCAGTTGTTAACGTCTGCTGCATCCCGCTTTTGTAATGGTTTTGACAATGGCGTATTTCAGTCTGTCAAGGAAAACACCTTGCTTCGGAGAGCTATTACGAAAGTGACGGAGAATCCTACTTATCTGTGGGGAACAAGCTTTAAGTACCCGGCCGGAAATGCCACCAATCCCGTAAGAGCTTTTGCTTTTCAGTGAGTTTATTATTTTACTGGTTTCAAGGGGATAGGTTGGTGGAATTACAATTGTATCAAACTGTTAGGTATGGCACCTTCTGTTAGTAGCCTGGCCTTTTCTAAGGAACATCTAGATCCTGTTTTCTCCACAACATTTAGAAAATGATTATTGAAAATATTTTCCATTTCTGACTTATTTTTAGTACTTATGTCGGCTTACACGAACTTCGCATCTAACCCGAAGACTCTCAGTTTTAGATTTTCCATTAGTAAGCTACATGCAACAAGTGTATAAATTTTATTTTTAGTTACACTGTTCAGGACAATTAGAGGATCGGGTGAGATATGCACAATATACATGTGGCAAAGTAATTTAATCACAAATTGGTTGCAAAAGTAACTTGCATATTATACAGTACGATATCTTGCTATCTCAAATCTTTACTTTTGATTTACATGCCGTTTACGCATAGCGAGGCACCATGAGGCTACCATAATAGTCGAAAAGTTATTATTTTGGGGTATGATCAGAGGGTTAGTACAGGTGGACACCTGCGTGGCATTGACAGTATGAAGTTATTCATCAGCTCTTGAGGGATATTTGGCCATTCTTCGGTGAGTGCAATATCCAGCTCTGAAATCGTTGGGGGAGAGACTCGTCTGGCTGTAATTCGTCTGCCAAGTGCATACCAGACATGCTTAATCGGGTTTATTTCCTGCGAACAAACTGGCAACTTCATTCGATCAATTCCTTCATATTTAAGCATGTTGTCCGCCAGTTTATTTATTCTCAAGTCAGAAACATACAAATTTACAGTAGCCATACATATCATAAATTGATAAATAGGTACAATTATAATTATATTACATGTGCCCAATACTTCGCAACTTCCACGGCGTTTGGAGTGGCTTGCAGGAGATCAGTCTTTGTGCAGGATGTAGGGACCGAAGGGCACTGGAGCATATGGCTTGTGGTTTGTTGATCTCCACAGTCACAGTAAGTGCCTTCTGTCTTGAAACCCCATCTCTTCAATTTGTCTCGGGATCGTCCAACTCCTGATCGTAATCTGTTCAAAGCTTTCCACACGAGCCAGTTTTCATTGTGTCCAGGTGGTAGTTCGGCTTTAGGCAACCATCCATGAAGGTGAGGCGTCATCTTTACTCCAGCCTTGCCTTCTCTGGTGAAATGGTGAGTTTCTCAGATGTCCTTAGCAAGTTCTTTCACGAGCTCAGCCGTTGCTGTGGTGGATTATATCCGAGCAGTGGGTGGGCACAGTTCACTTCCACTTTCAGTCTCTCCTTGTTAGCAGCCACTTCTCTGTGTACGCTGGTGCTATTCCAGCCAGATAGTAAAGCTTCTCGGTTGGAGTAGGTTTTAAACAACCAGTGTTCAACCTGCAGGTTTCATTGAGAGCAGTGTCTACGTGTCTGGCATGATATGACCTGTACCAGACTGGGGAAGCCAGTGCAGCTCTGTGAGGACGAGAGTTATCGTCCAACCAGAATGAATCCATCTGCTACGGCACCAACGTGACCACATAACATATTTTCTTTCTTTGCGTGTGAGGAATGTTTCCTGAAAGTTTGGTCGTACCTTTTTATAACACCATGTATAAAGCATATTGTACCGCGCACTTTAACTCCGTCCTCAGTTGCACAACACTGTCAGTATTAGAGACAAAGCTATCGTGTTCAACTGTGAAGTACTCTGCTCCTTTCTGATTTTGCTGAATAAGAAGATCTTCTACCTTTTTTGATACTTCTATTTACAGTTGTAATGGATTTACAATCACTGATACCCTGATCCGTGCAAACTGAAGTCCTTGAATGACTGCCAAACCAGGAAGGTATTCCTGCAGCGATGACAGCAAGCCAGCCATTTTGGGAAATGAGATTGTTAACAGCGTTTAGGAGTGTCTGGAGCGTGGCACTAAAAGCACTCCCCTACATTACAGAACCTCCTCCTGCCTGAATTACACCGCCTCTCCTCCCTCCCTCGCCTCCACCCCCCTCCCTCCGACCAAAACACACACACACACACACACACACACACACACACACACTGCGAGGTAAACACCTCATCACTGGGTTGTTAGTGCACTAGACGCCTCTCATCATACGAAACGAGGCAGAATCGCAATTCGTGGAGCCGCACTACAAGCCTTACACTTAGTTACTGTTTAATTTGTTTTCTATTGCAGTATGCCAGAACACTGCTGTTCGCGATCTTTATAAGATATATACAATTAAGCTATAAGCTTATGTCGGGGATTTTGCACGGGGAGGGATCGATCTTTGTTAACATGTGGCCTTCTCTGAGGTGAAAAACTTCTATTACAACATTTTTCCAAATATTACGAAGAAAACCGTTTGTCTGAAAGTTCTTCGCAGGGGGCTTCAAAATCAGCGATGGGAAGACAACTGATCCACAGTGTTAACTGGCAATTTTTTTGTCATTTTCAGTGTTTTTGCTAGTTTTAATTCGATCTGACGTCACGTCATAGTTCGTTATGTAATAATTACAATATACTAGCTGAAAACCCGACGTTGGCGGCGTATGTATTTATTCCATTCTTATGCCAGTTCATTCCTGCTAACCCCGCTGTGCATCGCCATTTCACCATTACCTGTAGTCAATTTCAGTTTCGTGTAGCTCAATCCTTATGATATCGTTTCTCATGAACAATGTGTTTCACGTCACCCTTAACCCAAAGTGACCATCCTCTAGGTTTGAAGGGCGAATGTGCAAAATTTCGCCAAAATCGGAGAAAAAGTGTGGATTTTGTCCAAGTCCATAAGTAAAGTATCCTCCACCGTATACCTCTGGAAATTTGATGTGGATAGTGAACTTTTTCTTGCCCTTAAGGTTGACTGTGGAAAATTTCATCCAGATCGAAATAAAACTAGATTTTGTCTAGGTCCGTAAGTAAAGTAACCTGCACCACGCACATACCTCGTGAACATTGTGTCGGATGTGGCTCTCACCTCAACAGCAATTGTTACCTCACGGTAAGGAGTTTTGTGTCCCAGCCTCGTCGCCGCTTTTGTGTCTCGTTTCCGTCGTAGGTGTCGGTGGCCGAGAAAAAAGACCGACACAGGAATAAAGGATGCACGCTTGTGCAGGTAGGAGGTGACCAGCCAGTGGGACAGCAGAAACTAGAAACACTAGAGTAAATTAGAACGAGATATATATATATATTGCACAGAATTTATACAATACTTAACTTTTACATAGTTCAGTACTGCAGAGTGCTGATACATAGTTGAGCTAGAGGCCTGCCTAGTGCCTGTCCGATAGCCAAGTCTTCACTGGTGCCTATCTGATTCCGAAGTGTTAGCTGGTTGCTATCTCAGTCCCAAGTGAACGATGTCGTTCAGTGGTGGCCACGAGCGGGATAGCAGCAGAGGGCGCTCGTGGCTGACGTCGTAAGAACGCCGCGCCGTGCGTGCATGGCGGCGCGCGGCGAAAGTAGGTGGTGCGCACTTTAGACTTGTGCGACACCACAAGGAGTATATAGACCAAATTTGGTTGAAATCGGTCCAGTTATTTTAGGAGGAAATGTGCGACAGTGTCGCGTTTTGCAGTGGTTTCTCTTGCATCTCATTGTTTATGACGTCATATATCCTGAACTATGTGTTGTACGTGATTCTTACACGCAAGGCGAACGTACTCGTGGGTTTTAAGGTCATGTGTGCAAAATTTCGTCAAGATTTGAAGAAAACTGTTGATATGTATGTAATACAAACACATTGACAGTTACAGTGCTTTTATGGTATGTACAGATCATGCGAGCTTCAGCTTTGAGGGGGGAAAAGAAGGCAAAGCGTCATTTAAACATTCGATATGTATTAATTACGAACATTTGCAAACTTTTGTTGTCGGATTTATAAAATTTTTTGTCGGAGCGAATAGCAAATTTCACGAAAAAAATGTCAGTGCGTTGCATTTATAGGTTACTAGGTTAAACCTGCGGCTCCGCTCGCGTGTTGGTAAACCGAATCACACGTAAAAATGCACTCGTTTCAAAGAATCCAATCACGAAATTCAACAATAATGTCTGTAATAATATCACAGATCATACTTGATGTAATGCGCGAAACATCATATCGATTTTTTTTTTCGAGATATGTGTTTAAAGAAATTTATTTTTACTGCTTTATTTATTTATTCTTATATTTCCTTATTCGTATGCTTATCCTTACAGAGAAAGAGCTGAAGACATTGTAGCACGCATAGACCAAACATATGGTCTGTGGTATCACGTTTCGCTGTATGTAACCTCCTTGCTATAGAGTCGCCAACGTCATCGCTGGCCTTCAGTCCGAATTTTTTTATAATTTGACGACTTTCAACCACCATATCTTCCACCCCTTATCCCCTTATAGCTATCGGCATGGAACGGCTATGGTATACAACGGGAGATTTCGGACAACAATTACACACAGACCATTCGTTTGCGTTCTGTAGTTTTCGCTGCAGAGCGAAATATTAACACACACACACACGTAGAATTTCATATACACTGATAACTTTCCATCTGAATATACTCCACCCTTTTATTGTTATCAACCCTCAAGTAACCATGCAACCAATAAAACCATTTTCAAAGAATAAATATAATTTTCAAAGAGTAATTATTCTTCAGCATTTCGCGTTATATTCTTCAAATTACTAAATATCTGAAACTTCCTGGCAGATTAAAATTGTGTGCCGAAACCGGGACTCGAACCTGGGACCTTTGCCTTTCGCGAGCAAGCGCTCTACCGACTGAACTATTCCGGCACGACTCACTCTGCTGCCGCACAACTTTACTTCCGCCAGTACCTGGCCTCCTACTTTCCAAACTTCGCAGAAGTTCAGATCGCTATAAATCCGTGCCTAAAATCTTCTTCAGGTATAAATTAGTAACTGTACAAATATTTAAGTCTATGTCGTTCGGACGTGATAAGCGTACACCGAACAGACATTCACATTAATATAGCTATTCGATTGCTATAGAACCGCGCCCAAAGTCTTCCCTAAGTAGACATTAGTAAATGTACAAATTTTTAGCTCTTTATGTCTTGTGATTCAGACGTGATAAACTTACACCGAACAGACATTCACATTTATAGATATAGATAGTTGCTACTAATATTTAATCCGGTCAGCTTACTTTTCTACTTTAGTTTCTAGTAATGTACCACAGTTTGAAGTAGTCTCCGGTTATATCTCCCGAAGAAGTCGTCCTGATAGTAAGATAGTGGACGCCACTATCTCAATAAGTGACTCTTCCAGTACACTTCACCCGCTCTTGGATCGTGACCGATATCGGGCGACAAAGTTAACGTAGGACGAAGTTCGGTCACGTCACAACTACTCTTACAGTACTCGCTCAATCACTGACACTGTCAGTGTTATAACGGATTGCCTCTGCATGCGGGCGTTCTTTCCCACACTTGACTCGTGGTAGCTGCGATCGGTGAAAAACCAACATGAGTTAGGAGGTCTACTCATATGTATGTCACAATATGTTCCTGCTATGAGATGTTTTTATTGTTATTGAATAAGGGAACAGGACGTCGGTCTTCAAAAAACTTCTCAATATCTTCCGTCAGTCCCACCTGGTGAGGGTCCCACAAGGGGCAACAGTACTCCAAGAGAGGACGCACAAGTGTGATGTAGGCAGTCTCTTTGGTGGAGCTGGTGCATCGTCTAAGCGTTCTGCCAATGAAACGTAACCTTTGGTTCGCCTTCCCCATAATATTTTCTATGTGTTCTCTCCAGTCAAAGTTGTTCGTAATTGTAACTCCTAGGTATTTGGTAGAATTTACGACCTTAAGGTTTGACTGATTTATCGCGTAATTGAAGTTCAGCGGATTTCTTTTATTGGTCATGTGTATTACTTCACACTTTTCTTTATTTAGTGTCAATTGCCAATTTTCGCACCATGTAGAAATTTTGTCTAAATCGCTTTGCAGTTGCTTTTGATCCTCTGTTGACTTCACTAACCGATAAACGACAGCATCATCCGCGAACAGTCTAAGGGAGCTATTCAGATTATCTCCTATATCGTTTATAAACACGATGAAGAGTAGGGGACCAATAACGCTTCCCTGTGGAACGCCAGATTTCACTTCTGTTTTACTCGATGACTTACCGTCAATTACAACGAACTGTGTCCTTTCTGATAGGAAATCGTGAATCCAATCGCACAATTGGGGAGATATTCCATAAGCACGCAATTTCATTAGAAGCCGCTTGTGGGGTACAGTATCAAAAGCCTTCCGGAAATCCAGAAATATGGAATCGATTTGAGATCCCTTGTCGATGGCACTTAACACTTCATGTGAATAAAGGGCAAGCTGTGTTTCGCAAGAGCGATACTTTCTGAATCCGTGCTGACTATTGGTTAATAGGTCGTTCTCTTCGAGGTAGTACATAATATTCGAACAAAGTATATGTTCCAAAATCCTACTGCAAATCGACGTCAATGAGATAGGCCTGTAATTTTGGGGATCACTCCTATTGCATTTCTTGAATATTGGAGTAATTTGGGCAACTTTCCAATCTTTGGGTACGGATCTTTCGCTGAGTGATCGGTTGTAAATTATAGCTAAGTACGGAGCTATTTCATCAGCATACTCTGAGAGGAATCTAGTTGGTATACAATCTGGCCCGGAAGATTTATTTTTGTTTAGTGACTTAAGTTGTTTTACTACTCCAGGAACATCTACTTCTAAGTTTCGCATGCTGGCAGCTGTTCTTGGATTGAATACTGGAGTGTTCACTTCGTCTTCTTTGGTGAAAGAATTTCGGAAAGCTGTGTTTAGTAATTCTGCCTTAGCAGTACTGTCGTCGGTAGTATTACCATTGCTATCACGTAGTGAAGGTATTGTTTGTGTTTTGCCGCTAGTGTACTTCACATATGACCAGAATTTCTTTGGATTTTCTGCAAGATTACGAGACAGGATTTCGTTGTGGAAACAACTATAAGATTCTCGCATTGAAGTCCGCGCTAGGTTGCGAGTTTCAGTAAAAGATTGCCAGTCTTGCGGATTCTGTGTCTTTTTAAATTTTGCATGCGTTTTTCTTTGTTTCTGCAACAGTGATCTGACCTGTTTTGTGTACCACGGGGGGTCAGCCCCCTCTTTTATTAATTTATTTGGTATAAATCTCTCGATTGCTACTGATATTATGTCTTTGAATGTAAGCCACAACTGATCTACACTCGCATTTTTAGTTTTGAAGGACTGGAGACTATCACTCAGGAAAGCGTGAAGCGAATTTTTATCTGCTTTATTGAATAGATATATTTTTCGTTTATTTTTGGTGCATTTGAGAATTTCGATATTCAGTCTCGCTACTACAACTCGATGTTCGCTAATCCCTGTATCTGTTTTGATGCTCTTTACTATCTCGGGATTATTTGTTGCTAGGAGATCAAGAGTATTTTCGCAACCACGTACCATTCTAGTGGGTTCATGAACTAACTGTTCGAAGTAGTTCTCAGAAAAAGCATTCAGAACTAGTTCGGACGATGTTTTATATTTGCCCCCGGTTTTGAATACGTAATTATGCCAACATATCGAGGGTAAATTAAAGTCGCCACCGATTATAACAGTATGCTTCGGATACCTATTTGAAATATGATTCAAGCTTTCTTTGAACATTTCTGCAACCGCATCGTCTGAGTCAGGGGGCCGATAAAAAGATCCAATTATTAATTTATTTCGGTGGTCAGGTATAACCTCTACCCAGACCAATTCACAGGAAGTATCTGCCTCAATTTCGTTGCAGGATAAACCGTTTGTAACAGCAATAAACACGCCACCCCCTGTTTTATTTATTCTATCCTTTCTGAAGACCAATTGGCCCTTTGAAAAAATTTCGGCCGAATTTATCTCAGGCGTCAGCCAGCTTTCAGAACCTATAACGATTTGTGCCTCAGTACTTTCTATCAGCGCTTGGAGCTCTGGAATTTTCCCAACACAGCTACGACAATTTACAACTGTTACACCAATGGTTTTTATGTCTACTTTCTTCCCGTGTCTGACCTGCCCCCTTTGAGACTGAATCCCATTTTGTGTATTCCCGAGGCCATCTAACCTAAAAAACCGCCCAGTCCACGCCACACAGCCCCCGCTACCCGTGTAGCCGCTTCCTGAGTGTAGTGGACTCATGCATTAAGACTCCGGCATTCGGAATGACGGTAGAATTTATTACTTCAGACAGTATATGCATATACCACTGAATGCGTCTTCAAAGTTATATTATAGTATGACAAATATCAGGTAACAAAACGTTATTAATGAAGAGTTGGATGAAAAACCACCCCACCATACATGAAGTTGTGCTTTATTACTTCTTTACTACTAACTCTATTCGCAACACATTTCGCAGACTGTTTCTCACTATACCATACTACGTATCTGGAAAATTACATTATTGTAGGACATATTATTCAAGGATATGACGTCATTCAGAAACTATCGCTCTTGCGAAACACAGCTTGCCCTTTATTCACATGAAGTGTTAAGTGCCATCGATAAGGGATCTCAAATCGATTCCATATTTCTGGATTTCCGGAAGGCTTTTGATACTGTACCTCACAAGCGGCTTCTAATGAAATTGCGTGCTTATGGAATATCTTCCCAATTGTGCGATTGGATTCAAGATTTCCTATCAGAAAGGACACAGTTCGTTGTAATTGACGGTAAGTCATCGAGTAAAACAGAAGTGATATCTGGCGTTCCACAGGGATGCGTTATAGGTCCCCTACTCTTCCTCGTGTTTATAAACGATTTAGGAGACAATCTGAATAGCTCCCTTAGACTGTTCGCGGATGATGCTGTCGTTTATCGGTTAGTGAAGTCAACAGAGGATCAAAAGCAACTGCAAAGCGATTTAGACATAATTTCTGCATGGTACAAAAATTGCCAATTGACACTAAATAAACAAAAGTGTGAAGTAATACACATGACCACTAAAAGAAATCCACTGAACTTCAATTATGCGATAAATCAGTCAAACCTTAAGGTCGTAAATTCTACCAAATACCTAGGAGTTACAATTACGAACAACTTTGACTGGAGAGAACACATAGAAAATATTGTGGGGAAGGCGAACCAAAGGTTACGTTTCATTGGCAGAACGCTTCGAAGATGCACCAGCTCCACCAAAGAGACTGCCTACATCACACATGTGCGTCCTCTCCTGGAGTACTGTTGCCCCTTGTGGGACCCTCACCAGGTGGAACTGACGGAAGATATTGAGAAGGTAGAGAAGGGCAGCTCGTTTTGTTTTATCAAGTTACGGGGGGGAAAGCGTCACGGAAATGTTACACGAATTGGGGTGGAAATCATTAAAAGAAAGACGTTATTCATTGCGGCGTGATCTGTTTGCGAAGTTTCAATCACCGACTTTTACTTATGAATGTGAAAATATTTTGCTAGCACCCACCTACTTAGGGAGACATGACCATCCCAATAAAATAAGAGAAATCAGATCGAAAACGGAACGATTTAGGTGTTCTTTCTTCCCGCGCGCTATTAGAGAATGGAACGGTAGAGAAAAGTTATGAAAGTGGTTAATGAACCCTCTGCCAGGTACTTAAATGTGATTTGCAGAGTATCTATGTAGATGTAGATGTAATACTGACCTGCGAAAAATGAAACCGAGATGGATGGAGATTGGGACAAAAGTCGATGGACAGTTGGTAAACAAAGAGATCGTCTAACAGAAGTGGCCGCATACTTCACTGAAGGCAGCCTGTTAATAACCTGAAGGAATCTTCAAAACAGACAAAACGAAGCACGTAGTTGCAAAAATCAACAAAGTAAATATAGTAAATGTTGAATAAGAAATAAAGTGGACGAAGAATGTGGGGGAAACTAATGATGATGATGGAGATGTAGAAGAACAGAGATTTGCACAGGTTCTACTGTGCGGAACGAATGTTAAAAGATTGTAGTAGCTAGCTCCCACAGAGGAAACTCGTATGCACTGCTCATTAAGCTACGCCCCCAAAGTCATGAAAGACGAGAACGCGTTAGAGGGCAGAATTTCACCCTCTGTCTCATTAAAACCTTGTAATCGTGAGGAAAATGTAATGAACGTCTTCAGAACGCGTGTTACCAATAAGGAGATAATGACACTGATCGATATACTGATACCAGTAAAGTTTAGACTCTCCTAATTATATTATTTCTTATTCAACCCAACGCTATCAGACCTAACACGAAATACGTCTAAAGCTTGGACAGCGACGAATTTTGTTTTCTCCCAAATTGTTCAGGTACAAGCAAAAAAAAAAAAAAAAAAAAAAGAACTGCTTTAATTTACATGTTTTAAATGTTCAAATGTTTGTAAACTTATTGGACCAGACGCGGTGGAGTGGCCGAGCGCTCAAATAAGGAGACCAAATGGGTATCGGATTTTAATATATATATATATATATATATATATATATATATATATATATATATATATATATATATATATATATATATATATCACCGTTTAAACCTTCCCTGAACTTACACGAATATTTCAAGACTGAAATTAGCCAAATCGGTTCAGCCGCTGAACCGATTTGGCTAATTTTAGTCTTGAAATATTCGTGTAAGTTCAGGGAAGGTTTAAACGGTGATAAAATATGGAAAAGTTGTTCGGAAAAGAGGAAAATCTGGAAAAAATGAAACAGCTTTTTCCAGTGAGCTATCAATACCGTTAGTCCAATTGCGATAAAATTTTGTACATTTCACGTTGAAAGCAAGAGGAAAGTTCGCATCAAATAAAAATTTGGAAAAGTCGTCCAGAAAGTAGGAAAATTTAGAAAAAACCGAAAGCGATTTTTTCTATGGATAAAAATATATTATCACATGGTTGCAATCGCATCACTTGAGTATGGCTTGACAGTACAAAGTTTGTGTGAAATAAATTCTTTGAAAAATCTACCGGCAAATTTGAAAATTTGAGAAACACAAAGTGAGTTTTTCAATGTGTTTTTGATTGAATTCAGCATTATAATTGACTATTCGCACGGCAGAGAGGGGTAATTCTTTTTTTTTTTTTTTTTTTTTTTTTTTTTTTTTTTTTTTTTTGTTCATTACGGTCTTGGAAAAGTTTTCAGTAAAAAAAAAAAAAAAAAAAAGGACCGTTCAAAACGAAAGTCACAAAATTCGAACCAACTACATTTTTGAATGTGTTTCTAAATGTACTCAACACTACAAGCTGGTAACCGTTCATGCGATTGCGATAACTGTTTGCTCATTTGACGTTCAACGAAAGATGAACGTTCTTATGAATGAAAAATCTGAGAAAGTTACCCGGAAAAGTTGAAAATTCGTGAGAGTCTGAAAGAGCTTTTTTCAATGGGATATCAATATCATTCGTCTGATTGCGATAACATTTTTCATATTTGATGCTGAAAGCAAGAGTAACGTTCTTATGAAATAAAAATATGGAAAAGTCTTCCGGAAAATTGGAAAATTCAGAAAAAATATAAATATTTTTCAATGAAATATCAATACCATTCATCTGATTGTGATAAATTTTGTCACAATCGACGTTCAAAGCGAGATTCAGTGGATTATGGAATGATATATAGCCGAATCGGTTCCGCCGTCTCGAGTTTTAGCGAGACTAACGAACAGCAATTCATTTTTATCTTTGACAGTTCACATACGGGTTCAGATCGTGTAAAGCGAGCTATACTCATTCAAAGCATATTTCTGAACGCACCGAACACAGCAACCACGTCATAATTTTACATGTTTTAAATCTAAATTTTCCTCGCAATTTTTCCATATTTTATCACCGTTTAGAACTTCCCCGAACTTCTACGAATGTGACATGAACATTATCGTGGACAAGTGTGCGTGATTTGCCCACTCTTTCCGCTCACTATCGAGCCGAAACTTAGTCTATCTGATGATGCCTTTATAAAGCTACTGGGTCTAAAATACAGCCGGCCGCGGTGGCCGAGGGGACTGAGGCGCTCCAGTCACGCTCTGCACGGCCACTACGGTCGGGGGTTCGAATCCCCCGTCGGACATGGATATTTGTGCCGTCCTTAGTCTTAGCTAGTTCATAAGTAGTTTCTAAGCTTAGGGACTGATGACCCCGTAGTTAAGTCCCATAAGTTCTACAAACATTTGAATTTTGTCTAAAATACATATGATTTAAATTAATATGGTTTGTATTAAGAGGTAAGTGAAACGGAGTTCACCGGGACATCTAGTTTGTTTATATTTATGGTACGTGAACTTCAGATCTTAAATAAAAATCAGCCAATCCCATTCGACGCAACTCTCAAAAATTCTATAGAAAATCGACTTTGATGTTTTGCAAGTACACGTAAGTACCAATAACGGAAACAACTGCAATATCTGTCGGTGTAGCTCAAGTGGAGTGTTCTGACCTCACGACCGTAGAGTCGGTTGTTCGAATCCCGCTGTGTTGGGGATTTTTTCGTTGTTTCCGAATTCAGTTATATAAAAATTTTGGGATCTCTAATTCCCCGTGTTTTGTCAATTTTTGTTTATGTGTATGTAGACGAGCTGAACATCTGCTGTTTGGAAAGCCATTAGTAGCTATGGAGATGACTTTCCAAAAACAGCGCCGTAGCTCTTCACAAACTGAAGAATCAAAGACTACTGTCGTCAACTAATAGTAAAGCCAATATTGAAAAATATTTATATGTAACTTATGTTTTTTTTATTGAAACCATCGTTATTAGCAGTTTATAAAGTGTAGAAAATTACAAATAAACAAAAATACGTATATTTTTGGTAAAAATTACCATTAGATATTAAAATTGTGTAAGTATTCGAACACAAAGAAAAAATGAAATAAAAATTCTTCTTCGCTATTCATCAGGAAAACTCACGATTTGTTATGAACATAGCCGCGGTGGAGTAGCCGAGCGGTCTAAAGCGTCTCGATGCGGAGCGCGCGGTTGCTCGCCGTGGATGATCGAGTCCTCCCTGGTGCATTGGTGTGTGTGTTGTCCTTAGGTTAGTTTACCTAGGTTTAAGTAGTTTGTAAGCTAGAGACTGATGACCACGCAGTTTGGTCCGATAGATTTACAAACATTTGAACATATAAAAATTAAACGTAATGATTCACAGATTTTATGAAGTGACTAACATCCAGGATGTGTACAGGGTGTTCATAGAAAGTTCGATACTTTGAGAGGCGATAGTACACTTCGAAACGAGAAAACTTCGAAACTGTGTAGCGGGTGAGTGACGATGGTAACGAAATGGCACCTAAATGTATGATCTTTTTGCCTTACGCTGGAAGCATTTCCAACAGTATTGGTCGTATTTTGCGGAAGTATGATGTGAATAGTGTTTTTCGACCACCATCTAAGATGAAAGCCCTGTTGGGTTCAGAAGGATGATCTTGGTTTGCGTAAGGCTGGTGTCTATCGTATTCCTTGCTGTTGTGGCATATCATATATTGGTCACACAATCAGGACTGTGGAAGACCGGTGTATTGAATTAAGACTCCTATAAACCCGAGCTGAACTATCCGCCCTTTTTTCCCCAAGCAGTAGGAGTTACCACGTTCCGGACGAAGCTCACGCGTTACCTCGCCTTTCATTCAACTCGCTCACACTCACAAACTACTCACTGTATCAACGTGAAACTTTCATCAATGTGTTCGTTAAGAACTACACTACGTTTCCATTTTAGTTTTATTTATAGCAATAATTTATAAACAGCATATACTGATAGTTTACGACCATGCACTTTCTGACGACTTTACGGAATTTTCGACATGCGAGGAACTTTTTTCTGTTGAAGTTAGGTGGACACATTACGAGAATGAAATGTTCAAAATACATCAAATGTTCATCCTCTCCAAACAGAAACTCTGTGAGAAACGTATAACTTGAGATAATGTCAGTTAAATATGACGCACTGTGATCCGCCCGCCCGTCTAGTAGTAACACGTCTTCCGTATTAGAGCTCGTAATAATTAAGCACACGTCGTTACTGCATAACATCCATACTTGAAGATACTGGCACTGACTTCTTTTAACCCATTAAATTTAATAGTTGCACACTACAAAAGTGTGGTGTCTCTATGTAATATGCATTTTCAATTTCTCAGTTATATGAAAAGGATTATTATGTGAGGAAATGAGAACAAGTCAGTGCGTTAGCTAGTGAAGAGGTCCTTGTTATCTGTCATTTTCAAGTATTCTCACATAAAATCCTCATTAGATCTAGTAACTTCCGTTCTGTTACTGCTAGGCTTTAAACTAAAGGAAATGTAACTGCTATTAGGTTTTGCAAACTGAGAAGTAGCTCTGAAACACAATGGACAAGAAGAAAAGAAATAAACATTTGCGATAGACGAAGGAATATCTGCAAATCGAATACTAAATCACTAACTTTACTCTGTTTCATTCTACAACTATGTATTCCTAGAATAACGCGACAATTAATGAAGTTTTGCGTAGTAACAATGTGGGGAAAATACTCCCCTCTTTGCATGTTATCATTTGTCAAAATATTTTGATACCTCTAACCGTGTATGAGATACGCAATGATTCATTCTGGCCATATCGCCATCGGAAATGAGTGCGCTAAATAAAATAAAGTTTAGCGGTATGAGTGAAAGGTAAATAAGTCGAAAATAAAATTCAATCCATTAGGAAAGTTTCATCTGCAGCAACATATGGTGCAACAAACCCAAACGGAATATCACAGCAGCCTCTATTTTTTACTGCAAACTTTTCCTAATGTGGCGCAGTCTCTTATTTCGAAGCCAATATCTTATTAACTATGACTATTAACGAAATGACGAGCATTTCGTCACAATGCTGCATATAAAAATTTAAGTAGCGGAAAAGTTAAATATTTTTATCAATTAGTTTTGCGAAATCGTTTGTGAAAGGTGGAAGGGCATGCGCCTCTACGCTGTTAGTGCAGCGCGATTCCAACCGTGTTGGGGAAAACATGGCGGACGATTCAGCCTCGGTATTTAGGAGCTCTACATTGAATATAAACCTCAAACACGTTTACAGCAGCCAAACAAATGCAATGTTGCAGAATACTCTGATGGCACCGATCATCGTATAGAATACAACACAGAAATTCTGACATGCCCTTCCACCTATTTGGATAGTGTTATTAAGGAAGCTGTTGAAATTAAACTAGCAAACCACCTTACAAACAGAGATGGTGATTTTTCAGAATGAAACTTTCACTCTGCAGCGGAGTGTGCGCTGATATGAAACTTCCTGGCAGATTAAAATTGTGTGCCGGAACCGGGATTCGAACCTAGGACTTTTGCCTTTCGCGGGCAAGCGCACTACCGAGTGTGCTATCCCGACACGACTCACGATGCCGCCTCACAACTTCACTTCCGCCAGTACCTCGCCTCGTACTATCCGAACTTCACAGAACCTCTCCTGCGAATCATGCAAGACTAGCACTCCTGGAAGAAATGATGTGGTGGAGACATGGCTTAGCCACAGCCTAAGTGATGTTTCCAGAATGAAACTTTCACTCTGCAGCGGAGTGTGCTCTGATATGAAACTTCCAGGCATATTAAAATTGTGTGCCGGGACCGGGACTCGAACCTGAAGTTTGGAAAGTAGGAGGCGAGGTACTGGCGGAAGTGAAGTTGTGAGCGGCATCACACTCGATAGTGCGCTTGCCCGCGAAAGGCTAATTTCCCAGGTTCGAGTCCCGGTTCCGGCACACAATTTTAATCTGCCAAGAAGTTTCATGGTGATTTTTGTTTAAATCCTGCTTGGGATCTTTCACTGTCTGTCGTCACAAAACAGAGGGACAGAATTAATGATGTCTCACCTGTTGATTAATAGTCACTATCAATGTGTGTGATGTTTGCTCATCTTTGGTTGTGTTGACTCTGTATTGTGTGTGTTATCTTCCTTGTTTGCACTTTGCAAACCGAGGTATTAAAAACGCTTGCACATTGCTTCCTTAAGTGCAGTTGTGCCTTGAGAATGGCAGGGTGTGCTTCTGTCGAAATATCGGCGGTGGTCTACGTCACCCCGCAATATACCCCTAAATTGTTTGAAGAAAACTGTGATGTTAAGGCTTTCTCGTCGGGGCGTTATCTTGGAGAATCGAGAAATATCGTGCTAGTGTGACGCGGATTGCAGGCAGAAAAACCGATTCTCCAAATTGACAAGAAAAATGAGTTTCTTAACCGTAGATCCGGAAACGCAAACTTTTTGAGATAACAGCTAGCTGAAAACCCGGCGTTGCCCGGATATTTATTTATTTATTTATTTATTCCTGCCATTTTTCAGGTATATATTATTTAGTGTAAGGGCGTTATGTCTGTAAAATCTTTTGGAAATACAATTAGTAGTAAAGAAGAAACATATTAAAATTTGTGCAGTAGGGGGCGGTTTTCCATGAAAGTTACTGTTTATGTGCTCATATCTCATGACCTACGTGTCGTACAGTGATACAATTTAGAAGGCACATTCAGCTATATGTGTGTCTACTGTCCGTAAAATTTTCTGTCTCTAAAATTTGTAGTGTTCAAATTATAAATAGTAACGTCATACCGAGAGCCGTAGTTATACTCCATAAACAGCGGAAAAGCAGTAAGCGAGAAACTTTTTTCTTTCATCATTTTACTACGGTTGACAGCAAGAAAGAAGTTTAATAAAGGTTTGAAATTATGTTTAAAATTTGTTGCAAGTCGCTAAGTACTGTCATTCTCATACAGTGTATTTCGATAGTCTCGTCGCATTATATTGAATTTTTTGCGGTTTCTATTGGTTATGACGTAATATCTTTTGAACCATGTGTCGTACGTGATTCTTAACCATGCAGCAATTCTTACCTCACTGTAAGGAATATGTGTACCAAATTTGGTTGAAATCGGTCCAATGGTTTAGGAAAAAATGAGCAGCATTTTCGCAAAATGCAGCATTTTTTCGCGTATCTCATTGTGTAAGATGTCATATCTCGTGAATAATATATCGAATGTGATTCTTACACTTACGGCGACCGTCTTCATGGATTGAAGCTTATGTGTATAAAATTTCATAAAGATTGGAACAAAACTGTAGATTTGTATGCAACACGTACACACATACGGACAATCTGCTTTATATATCAGAAGTTCCATGTGGTGTCCACTCGTTGCAATGCATCGCCCTGCCCTTCAGCGTATGAATAAACGTACTCTATGTTGTATACCCAGTTGTTGTTGCAGCACTTGCTGGAACACGCTGAAGCTGCGACCCTGTAGTGTCCGCCAGTTGGATAGAAGTATTCCTTTTAGTGTCTCCACAACCAAACGTTTAGGGGAGTTAGGTTTGCCGAATGGGCATACCGAGGTGAGGAGCTTCCCCTCCCTACCAGTGCAGCGTTCATGAAATGTCTGCATAACTTTGCGATCATTGAGATGAACGTGTGCTGGTGCGCCGTCATGCATGAACCACATCTGTATAGATATGGCACATCTTCCCGCAAGGCAGTCAAAGCTTTGACGAAAAGCTTCAGATAACGCGCCACATTTAACCTTTGTAGTAGACTTGCGCATAATAGTTCGCGGCTGTGCCGCGAACTAGTTCGTTCTTTTAGTTCGTCCGCTCCCAGTGACGGATGAGCGGCGCGGTCTGCGAATGCAGGTGGAGGTAGAAGTTCCCCACCTAGCTGCTTCATGCGCTTGCTGCTTGAGCCGCTAACGGTATCACGCAAACCAAAAGAAACAGTTTGTGCATAATTTCTCTCGTTTAAGTTTAGGGTTACCTCTATATCTTGGCATTATGGAGTTTATTAGATATTGCAGAGTGCAGAATACTTCAAAGCAGAAATTTTGTAGCACTGAACTATGTAATCTAGCAGGCAGACGCTCACCTCGAAATGGCTCTCATTAGCAGAAGGCAAACACGTGATTTTTAATTCTGCTGCGCGCCCTCTCGCTATTGCCCGTCGGTCTTCGGAAAAGAATCCAACGAACTAAGAAACGAGATACTTTTGGCATAATAGTTCGCGATCGGTAACGCATGTTTTATTTCGCGACCGATTGTACATATTTTAGTTCGCGACCGATTGCACATATTTTAAGTTCGCGACCTAGCGCACGTATTTAAGTTCGCGATCTATCGCGCATATTTTAGTTCGCGATCGCGCATATTTTAGTTCGCGACCGGTTGCTCTCCTTTCAGTTCGCAGCTCGGCCGCGAAGTAGGTCACTCTTTTTAGTTCGGCCGCTCGTTTTGGCTTTTGCTACCGCTACTAAAACTAC
This sequence comes from Locusta migratoria, assembly GCA_026315105.1. Lineage (NCBI taxonomy): Eukaryota > Metazoa > Arthropoda > Insecta > Orthoptera > Acrididae > Locusta > Locusta migratoria. Next base: position 105,731,198 of record CM048745.1, on the reverse strand, counting down.
AGCTGAGCTGCATCTCAGCACGAAATGATGGCAACTGGCAGAAGGTAATCATGCGATTCTGCGCGCTCTCGCGTCCTCTCGCTGTTACCCGTCAGTCTTCTGAAAAGGAGCGGACGAACTAAGAGGCGAGGGATCTGCGAACTAGTTCGCGTAGTTCGCCAGTGGGAGCCTTCTTCCGAACTAGTTCGTTCGCGAATTACACAAGACTACTTTGTAGTAGCATGTATTTTCGTAATTAATCTGTTGCCAAGCGCTCCTGCCCATACAGTGTACAGTGATTGAGAACAGGTGTTGATGCCCTTTTCCCTTAATTGCTTGGGGGTTTACTTCTGCGCATATTTTATGGTCATGGAAGTTTGTGAACCCTACCTCATCAGCAAATAAAATCTTGGATGTAAACAGTGGACCTGCGGCACACTTCTTGCAACAGCGAACAAGGGTCGAGCGGCCTTTCTTGTACACACGTTACTATTTCATAAAAAATGCTTTTATGGACACACATTTATTGTACTTATTTTTCGTGTTTCCATGACTGGTACCACCTCTCAAAGTATTCGAGCCGGTCGTAGTGGCCGAGCGGTCTGAGGCGCGCCAGTCACAGTCTGCACGGCCACTACGGTCGGGCGTTCGAATCCCCCGTCGGGCATGAATGTTTGTGTCGTCTTTAGGTAGTTGATAAGTAGTTTGTAAGTTTAGGGACTGGTGACCCCGCATTTAAGTCCCTTAAGCTTAACAAACATTTGAACATTTTTTAAAGTATTCGAGGTTTTTTTAAGACCCTGTACAGGCAGACATAACGGTAATGAGATGTTAACTGTGGCTCAACGTGAAATTTTGAACTGAGGAGAGTGGCGTGTCAGGTCAAATCCCTGCGATTATGCGAAACCAATGTGTCAAGATGGGAGACTGAGGTTCCTATCCCGGGTTTGTGGAAAAGTTTCACGTGATGTTTCAGTGTAACTATATACATCCATATAAAATTTCGAAGAGGATTGCGTTAACGTTAAGTTCTGACGGTCGTACATCAACGATTTTTCATGAAATGTATCTTGAAATATTTAAAAAGAATAACAAGGCAAATTCTCGTGAAAGAATAATATACCAACAACAGGAGATTCACATAGAAATTATTTAATCTATATAATGAACCAGTCACTGTTACTGACAGTAAGTTTCAAAAGCTGTCAGTGGGCAGTACAAATAATGAGACCTATGACAGAATGATAATATGTTTGTTCCAGCAGCTGCCAGACTTCTTGACGCGCATGCGCAACGCTGAAATTGTGTTCCAGCAGCACCTTCTCCCGCTTCTGTCTACTTGGAGTGTGGCTGTTTGGTGTTCCGGCAGTTGCCGCAAGCAGCCAGACGCTACCAGGAAAAACATTTCTGGCGCGGTCAAGCTGCCGATTTGCGCATGCGTAGAAAGGTCTGACGTAGAGTGGGGGGTAGCCATCACGTGATACGTGTGCGTTTGTAGCGTGTTTTCGATTATTTCGAAGTAAATGCAATCCCACTTGAGATCAGATATTTCTCGTTTACACTTCTTCGTTATTAGGAAAGAAAGTATTTTAATTATTTCTTTAAACTCGCCTTCGCCTGCAGCCAGAAACAGTGCAAAAGGCGTTCCAGCAGTGCAAGTATCAAACAAGGGTTTTTACGTCATAGTAGCTGCGCATGCGCAGTAACAGCTGTTTCTTAGCGCTTGAAAGTAGCCGTCTGGCAGCTACTGGAACGAAACTAATGATGAAAGACACCATTCCTGATTGGTGGTTTTGACCTGATTGTCTCCAAGCTCTTCCGTTGTAACACCATTAACCCCTTTTCCTGGACAAATGACACCATTGTGTAACTTTGTAACGATTCATGCACGAATCCGTCAGAACTTTGGATGCTACAATGGTGTAACCCATTTATGGCGCAATTCGATAGTCGCCTAGATGTTCTGCGAACGATGTCAACAACACTCACTGAAATTACATCGCGACAGGAAAATAAACCTCTGAGAGTTGTGAAATATTTGTGAGTAAAGCAAAATACTCTAATAGTTTCCAATTTACAGGTTTTAGAAATTATAGGAATTAATGGACACTTTGGCCCCTGGAGTAGATGATATTCCGTCTGAACTGCAGATATCGTTAGGAGAGCCAGTCATGATAAAATTGTTCCTCCAGGTATGCAAGATGTATGAGACAGGGGAAATAACACCCGACTTCAAGAAGAATATCGTTATTCCAATTCCAAAGAAAGCAAGAGCAGACAAGTGTGACAATTACAGAACTATCAGTTTAATAAGTCATGGCTGCAAAATAATAACACGAATTATTTACAGACGAATGGAAAAACTGGTGGAATCTGACCTCGAGGAAGATTAGTTCGGATTTAAGAGAAATGTAGGAACACGGGAGGCAATACTCACATTACGACTTATCTTAGAAGATAGGCTAAGGAAAGGCAAACCTACATTTTTAGAATTTGTAGATTTGGACAAAACTTTTGACAATGTCGACTGGAATACACTCTTCCAAATATAGAGAGCGAAAAGTGAAATTCAACCTGTACAAAAACCAGACAGCTGTTATTAGAGTCGAAGAGCAAGAGAGGGACGCAGAGATTGGGAAGGGAGTAAGACAGGGTTGTAGCTTTTCCTCAATTTTGTTCAATCTATACATTGAAAGCAGTGAAAGAATGGAATGAGAAATTTGGAGAGGGAATTATAGTTCAGGGAGAAGAAATAAAAAGTTTGCGGTTTGCCGATGACATAGTAATTTTGTCAGAGTTGCAAAGGATCTGGCAGAGCAACTGAATGGAATGGACGGTGTCTTGAAAAGAGGTTATAAGCTGAACATCAACAAGAGTAAAACAAGGATAATGGAATGTAGCGTCAGAATGTCAGGCGATGCTGAAGAAATAAGATTAGGTAATGAGGCAATAAAAGTTGTAGATGAGTTTTGTTATTTCGGTAGCAAAATAACTTATGATGGCCGCAGTAGAGAAGATATAAAATGCAGAATGGCTATGGGAAGAAAAGCATTTCTAAAGAAGCGAAACTTCTTAACATCCAATATTAATTTAAATGTTAGAAAGTCCTTTCTGAAAGAATTTGTCTGGAGTGTAGCATTGTATGGCAGTGAAACGTGGACGATAAAGAGTTCAGAAAAAAAGATGATCGAAGCGTTCGAAGTGTGGTGCTACAGACGAATGATGAAAATTAGATGGGTAAATCACGTAACAAATGAGGAGGTTTTTAACCGAATTGGGGAGAAAAGGAGTTTCTGGCATATCCTGACTAAGAGAAGGGATAGATTGGTGGGACACATTCTGAGACATCAAGGAATCGTCAGCTTAGCATTAGAAGGCGTAAAAATCGTAGAGGAAGACCGAGGGATGAATACAGTAAGCAGATTCTAAAGGATGTAGGTTGCCGAACATATTTTCAGGTGAAGGTACTTGCACAGGACAGGGTAACGTGGAGAGCTGCATCACACCAGTCTGCGGACTGAAGACCACAACAACAACATCTTGACTTAAGATTTATTAACTATAAGGTATTGTTATGAACCGAACAAAAATAACAAAATGAAATCTTAAAATTGTAATGCAGAAATTGGTGAATTTTATCTGAATTTCAGTGCCTGCAGTGACGACCATACGCGACTAATAAGAAATGGGACGATGAGTATTTTGGGAAAAACAAAACTTGTTGTTCATTTGTTCTTTTTTCGTCTTGAAGGAAGCATTAAAGATGATTTTCCAAAGCCACGTTTTGCTTCCAGGTTCTGTTGAAAAACTGCCTCGGTTCTCGTTAACACGAGAGACAGAAAGAAAAATATTTCTGTAGCACTTGCTAGCGTCCCAAACAAACATGATTGCAAACCAGCGCTCTCAATCAAATTGGGCTACGATCACCGCCTACTCGTAAAAACACGCATTTCTGCCGGTGGCGCTGTTTTTTTCCGAGGCTCCCTCTCGACTGCGCTGGAAGTAGGCCGGGCATTAAAGTCGCCGTAGCCGCGCGGCAGTAAAATGTTATCTCTGGTCTGTCCGTGACGTCACACACTGCCGGCTATGGAGGCCGCAGCTCACGTACGCCACCCCCCACCCCCCACCCTCAACCCTCCTGCGCTATCGCAGCGTAAAAACGGCACGGCGTACAACCGTGCGTGCCGAGATGGAGCACGAAACGGCTAGACACGTTGTACCGCGCTGCGTCTTATCAGGCAGCGGTTCCACGCCTCACCCAACACTACTGCAAGCAAAACACCGTATCAGTCCACGACCAACATCTCAGACACGGGTGCATGAAATCAGTGATTCAAGGGACAAGCGGCTCAATTAAAACGGATGGAACAGTTAAAAAGTTCAAATGTTTGTATAGCTTATGGGACTTAACCACGGCCGGCCGCGGTTGCCGAGGGGACTGAGGCGCGCCAGTCACGGTCTGCACGGCCACTACGGTCGGGGGTTCGAATCCCCCCCTTGGGCATGGATATTTGTGCCGTCCTTAGTCTTAGCTAGTTCATAAGTAGTTTGTAAGCTTAGGGACTGATGACCCCATAGTTAAGTCCCATAAGTTCTACAAACATTTGAACATTTTTGAACTTAACCACGGGGTCATCAGTGCCTAAATTTACAAACTACTTACGAACTAGCTTATACTAAGGACGGCACAAATATCCATGCCCGAGGGGGGATTCGAACCCCCGATCGTAGTGGCCGTGCAGACCGTGACTGGAGCGCCTCAATTCCCTCGGCCACCGCGGCCGGCGATGGAACAGTAACATTGAAAGTTGTCAGTATAAAATTATAGTATAAAATGTGGTTGAAATTAAATGAGTGATGATGCTGCACTTTAAATGAAACTTCGCTAATCTATATCTATAAATGTAAATGCCTGTTCGGTGTACGTTTATCACGTCTGAACCAAAAGACATAAAGAGCTACAAATTTGTACAGTTACTAATGTCTACCCGGGGAAGGCTTTAGGCATGGTTTTATGGCGATCGGATAGCTATTATAGCTATTTATCTATGTATAGAGGGTGTTTCACTAAGTGTGATTGCCTCTGTAACTTATAAAATAATAGGTGACGGGAAATTTTAATGCGGTAGGTCAACACAAGAAATGTTACACTTTCTGAGGAGCTATGAACATAGTTTAATGTATCATTTTCCAAAGAGTTACAGCACAAAGATATAATTTTTGAAATGCAACAATAGTTTTTTCTATCGTGCATTGGATTCGTTTAAACCAGCTGCGTCCAAATCAATTTAAACTACATTCCTGTTTAAACCAGCTGCGTCCAAACCTATTTAAACTACATTCCTATCACTGTTAGTTTGGGAGCTACAACCCTGCAAAGTTCCGAGGGCGGAGGCTGCGATAGCGTAGCTAACTGACCGAGTGGCTATCCCCTGGGGCACGGCCCACTGTCTCATGACGGATATGTGACAAAAGCACCCAGTGGCATTTGCACCCAACCCCACATCTGCGACATTTGCACCCAGTCTGACCTGTTTACTACGTCACGACCTACCTGCAACCCGTACCCTCCCTAAGTCGTCCCTGTTTTCGCGGTAATGCCACGCCACCCAGTCCTCGCTCACCGGAAACGCTCTCTCGACACAGTCTGCCTGCAGTCCCGAGGTCCTTGTCCACCTCAGCGGATGACTGCTAACTGTCAGTACGATTATGATTGTTCGGTTCGTGCAATTTGTGTATTTGTCTATTTTTTTTTTTTTTTTTTTTTAACGTAACCACACATTTGCAAATTATCACTTTTTCGGAAATAAAACCCAAATATTTGTTTCTTCCTTTGATTTCTAAACGTAACATACAATACTGTAGAACATCCTTTTCATATACAGTAAAAAGGCTTAGAACCAGAATTTAACGGTGTTGATAGTTTTCGACTTCTATCGCCGATACATAGGCGATATATCGATGTTCAAACCATCGCTGTTAACATCGATGTCTTGGGGCAAAACGTCGATGTTTTCAAAACTTATATTTATCGTTTGCATCCCTAGTCATCATTCTTCTGACTGCTTTGATGCGACCTGCCACCAAATCCTTAGCCAACCGTTTCATTTCAGAGTACCATTGCAACTTACATCCTCAATTATTTGCTTGATGTTTCCATTCTGTTTTTCACCTAGTGATGTAAAATGCCTCGACATTTGCAAGTTGGGGCTAATGCCTAGAATGAATGCTTGGGCAAATGCCCAGAATTCATAAATACCCAGGCATTTATGGCTTTAAAACATAAACTTAAAAGCAGTACCTACAAAAAATTACGTGATATTTTGTACAACTCCATAAACTACATATCAAATGCTTCAATTCTCTTCTGTTCTCATTTCCCAGCAGTCCAAGTTACATACAATGTTATACTGCAAACTTATGTTCTGCGAAATTTCTGCCTAAAGTCCAGGGCGATGTTTGACAGCAGTAGATTTCTCTTTCCCGTGAATGCCCTCATTGCTTGTGCTAATCTACTTTTTATGTCCCTCTTGCTTCTTCCGTCGTGAGTTAGTTTACTGCAAAGGTAGCAGAATTCCTTGTCTTGGTGTACATTGTGATCAAATTCAAATGTTTGTAGAGCTTATGGGACATAACTAAGGGGTAATCAGTCCCTAAACTTACAAACTACTTATGAACTAGCTTATACTGAAGACGACACAAACATCCATGTCCGAGGGGCCATTCGAACCCCCGACCGCAGCGGCCGTGAAGACCGTGACTGGCACGCCGCAGACCACTCGGCCACTGCGGCCGGCTACAGCACTGCATTGTCATCACCAATTCGGATGTTATTTTCTCGCTACTTTTATTTCTGTTACTTCTTATGACTTTCATCTTTCCTTGGTTTACCTTCAGTCCATGGTCTGTGCTCATTAGTCTTTTCATTCTATTCAACAGACCCTGTAATTTTCCTTCACTTTCACAGATGATAGCAATGTCATCAGCAAATCTTATCACTGATATCCTTTTACCCAGAACTTTTATCAGAGCCTTGAACATCTTCTTTATTTTCTACATTAAGTCTCTTCATTGTGCAAGTTGAACAGTGATGACAGTCCACAACCTTTCCTTAACCCCTTTTTAATTTGAGCATTTCATTCTTGACTTTCGACGCTTATTGTATCGACTTCGTTCTTATACAAACTATGTTTTTTTCGCCTTTGCCTACAAGCTTTTCTCAGAATTTGCGAACATCATCCAGCACCTTACATTATCAAAGACTTTTTCCAGGTCACAAATCTTATTAATATGTCTTGGTTGTTCTTTAGGCTCCCTTCCCTTATAAATTGCAGCAATGCTATGGCCTTGTGTCAATGCGACCTCACAGCCGGCGGCTCTTATACCTGCCGGGCAGAGACCGGACGGGGAGATTAGCGGGCCGCCCCTCGACCAGAAAAAAATGTTCAAATGTTTGTAAAGCTTATGGGACTTAACTACGGGGTCATCAATCCCTAAACTTACAAACTACTTATGAACTACTTACGAACTAGGACGGCACAAATATCCATGCCCGAGGGGGGATTCGAACCCCCGATCGTAGTGGCCGTGCTGACCGTGACTGGAGCGCCTCAGTCACCTCGGCCACCGCGGCCGGCCCTCGACCAGAACTGGGTGCTAATGTCACTGGGTGCTTTTGTCACTGGGTGATTTTGTCAGGACACCTCTCATGACCACCAGCCAGTTAGCTACGCTGTTGTAGCTCCCAAACTAACAGTGATAGGAATGTAGTTTAAATTGATTTGGACGCAGCTGGTTTCAACAAATCCAATGCACGATAGAAAAATATACTGTTCCATTTAAAAAATGGAAAATGATACAATAAACTATTTTCATAGCTCCACAGAAAGTATAACATTTTTTGTGTTGGACTACCGCATTAAAATTTCCCGTCATCTATTATTTTTTAAGATACAGAGGCAAACACACTTAGTTCAAATGTTTGTAAAGTCTATGGGACTTAACTACGGGGTCATCAGTCCCTAAACTTACAAACTACTTATGAACTAAGACTAAGGACGGCACAAATATCCATGCCCGAGGGGGGATTCCAACCCCCGACCGTAGCGACCGTGCAGACCGTGACTGGAGCGCCTCAGGCTCCTCGGCCACCGCGGCCGGCGCAAACACACTTAGTGAAACACCCTGTATATTAATGTGAATGTCTGTTCAGTGTACGCTTATCACGTCCGAACGACAAGACGCAGAGACTTAAATATTTGTACACTTACTAATTTATAACTGAGGAGGGTTTTAGGCACGGTTTTATAGCGTTCTGATAGATATTTAGTAATTTGAAAAATATAACGCGAAATGCGGAACAATAATTACTCTTTCAAAATTATATTTACTCTTTGAAAATGGTTTTATTGGTTGCATTGTTGCTTGAGGGTTGATAATGTTAAAAGGGTGGAATACGTATATTGGGATAGAAAGTTATCGGTCTATATAAAATTCTACGTGTGTGTGTGTTAATATTTCGCTCTGCAGCGAAAACTACAGAACGCAAAACGAATGGTCTGTGTGTAATTGTTGTCCGACGTCTCCCGTTGTACACCATACCAGCTGCATGTCAATAGCTATAAGGGGGTCAAATTATTAAAAAAAAATCGTACTGAAGGCCAGCGGTGACGTTTGCGACTCTATAGCAAGGAGGTTACATAAAGCGAAACGTGATGCCGTAGACCATATCTTTGGTCTATGCGTGCTACCAGGGTAGTTACAATACAGGGAGACGCCCTTACGCTGAAAAAGTGAACCCTGCGTCCGTCATATTGCTAAGTTTTGGAGAAGTGTTCGTATTGTACAGTTAATGTTTTATGTTACTTAAAACGATTTTGATGTGATGTACAATGTTTTAACTGAGTTCAAATCAGCTGTTTAAAATTAAGTTTAAAATGTACTGTGATGAGTATTTGTTACTATTTACTCAGTAAAGTATATTGTTTGAAAGTATATACTTTGCAGTGACTGTCAGTTCAATTCATTAACAATAAGAGGGTCGACTTAACGCATAGTTTTAACGCAGAAATAGCAATCCAAACCTGACCAAGTTGGCGGATAGGCTTCAACTGACTTATGTACTCCGCTTAGATAATACCATCTCCCTGTATTCGAACCATCTTGCGTGCTACAATGTCTTCACCTCTTTCTCTGTAAGGATAACCATACCAATAGCACACTACTGAAAGATAGTTTATCTATTATAATCAACCAACGCGCGAGCCGCGGGTTTAAGCTAGTATAAAATATAGTTGAAATAAACTGAGTGATGTTGCTGCACTTTAAATGAAACTTCGCTAATCTATGAAAACTATATCAAAGTGACAGAATGTAACCTTGTACAAAACCAAATGTTCTGATCCCGATACTTTATCCAGTAAGTGCAAACAGTTTAAAATTGTAAGGTCGCTATGATCCCGACATAGTTGGTTTTCTGTAATATTTAGTTTTGTAAACTGGCCACAGATATATATAGTAAGCGGCGCAGTTATCTTTGGAAGTTCGATTGTAGAGTAAGCGCTCTGGCTGCAAGAGAGCAGTCAGTTGCGAGTGAGTTGGGAGTGAGTTGCTAGTTGCATGAGGTAGCGCGAGGAAGCTGTTGGAGAAGGCAGTCGTTAAGTATGTGTTGCACCACGCCATTATTGTAATGCATGATGTTAATTTAATTTTTTGTAATATTTTTTCTACTTCATATTTTCTTAAGAATACATAATTTTATTTTAAAATTCGCTTTCTGCGATCTCATTTTGGTAGTTAGTTTTCCCTTCCTTTCATTTTTTTTCATTTATGATTATTGTTGAACTTACTTACTACCCACCTAACCTGCATGCTGCGAGCTGCTTGCTGTTTCTGTTTCCAGTTTTGTAAAAAGAATATACGAGGTAAGTCAATTTTTTATTTATCTGTGTCGCAGTCAGATCGTCCCCCCCCCCTTAACTATTCAAGTTAATCAGTTTCGTTGTACCCTTTGGGGGTACTTTAGACAGGGCCATAAATTTTAATGTTTGTGTTTTCCCATATTTCCCGGGCGTGTCTGTTCCGCATATTAATGGTTTCCAAGACTCGTCATAGTCACCACATTGTTCGATTTTTAAAAGTTCAGTTTTGCACGTACGTAGTATGCAGTATTGCTCAACTATCATTAAACTTAATTAATTCATTCATTAGGGATACCTATTGGTCAATTTTCATTAAACTTTATTTATTCGGGATACCTTGTATTTGGCCATTCTGGTAACTCACCCCCAACTCGCAACTGAAGGCTCTCTCGCAGACAGAGCGCTTACTCTACAATCGAACTTCCAAAGATTACTGCGTCACTTATACAATTTTAATCTGTCAGGAAGTTTCGGTTAAAAATCTGATCGAAATCAAGCTAACATATTAAAGACTGAAGCTGGCAAAGCCATGACAATAATTTTTTTTGTAAGTAACTGATTGCAAGTTAAATCACAAATTAACACTCGTTCTTGTCGTAGATCATTTAACAAATAGCATTAAGTTCTGGGATACGTGTGCGCATTGAAACTGCATGTATGACACTGCTCGCAAAATTACTGCAGAGCCTGCAAATTCTACAAAATCTAACCAACTACAGAATTCACCCGTGTGCTGTGCGAATCCACTAATTACACAAATATAAAATCATCCATCTCTGTTTTAATAAATTAAATAACATTAGGAATAAATGATCAACACGACAAAGTTTGAAGTTTTGATTTTAAAATTGATTACTTTACATTTCCCTCGTAAGACTGGTTAATATGAAATAATCACAATAGTAATTCTTTCGCTTTTAAAAGATTAGTGTTGGTGACAAATTGTATATGAGGTTGCGTCATAACACTTATTTACAGAAAATTATTATTTCTACCAATTTTTTATATCAACCCTTTTATTTGTTCAGAAGCTAGCTACTACGTTAAACAATATAATCAAAATCAAAAATACCCTAACCATATTTTGTCCCTTTTTTCACTTCTCATTCACATTCAAAAAAATCGTATTAAATCCTACACTACAATTTATCTTATTTAAAAATGAATATAAGGAGATGAACTTTAGCCCTTCATGTCTGTCAGAAATGGACAACAACTACGCGGAGTGCCTAATAATGAAAGAATGCTTCTCCTTATCTTGATTTTACACAATACTTCATCATCACTAATCGTTAAACTCTCAAAAATTGTTTTACTTCATCATTCATAGAGAAAATGTACCTCATTTTCATTGCACATAAAAAGATTCCTCTTCTTCAGGCTCGCACTGCAATTTTCAAAATTAGCTCCATGAGCCCCTACATAACACTGCACTCTACGGGACGGCAGAACGATTGCAACAATAGCGATGCAGTACACGTCAAAGTGTGCTCGCGGAACCAAAGAATATCGGTTACAGACATTCAGGATCACAGACCTTATATCTGAATAACTTTACCTATGTTTCAACATAATGGCAGATATTGTGAAGCTCTGCTTGTCCTTTTCTCACGTGACATTTTGAGAGCCATGGAAGAAGGGCAACAGGCAGATTACATATTATTCCTTCATTTCCTGAAGGCAGACAGCTAATGAAGGAATATATTCGCATACATGAGAGAGGTTCGACGACTTCGTAAGAAAAGAACTCAACACGTTGTACTAGACGGTGAATATTCATCAGAGACAAGGATATCGTCAGCTGTGTCTTTGATAAATGTGATGGGATAACTATTATCTCTTATCTACATGAATGACCTAACATTTAATGACTTTAGTAGGATGCAAAATGAGTCAGAAATAATTTCTGGCAATTATCTCAAACGCAGAAAAATGTAAGGTTATGTAGTGGAGTAGATGTAGTGAGCTGCTTGATACAGTGGCGTCTTTTAAAAATGTTTCAAATGTTTGTAAAGTTTATGGGACTTAACTACGGGGTCATCAGTCCCTAAACTTACAAACTACTTATGAACTAACTTATACTAAAGACGACACAAACATTTGCCAGCAAAAAGAACGTTTTGAACACACTGAACAGCAGATTTTTTTATGGGGGAGGGAAACTTTAATTTTATATTAAATTTGAAGAACGCATTATGAAATTTGATATCTCTTTTTCATGTTTCTAGAAGTACGCCACAAACAGTTCCCATTTTAAAATTTATGATAAATTCCTCAGGTTAAGGATAGTCAAATTTTTACTTCCCCTGTAAAATTGGTTTGTTTGGACGATTTGAAACAATGCTTCTAACAACTAAAAATTTGTTACCCTGTATGCTGCTACAGTCAGTCAATAATGATATCTTCCCGTTTACCACTGTACCAGCAGAAAACAGCGGCAGATTTCGGCTTTACCCCCCTGTCACATTATTTATGGACGAGGGTCATGTTTGATGCAAGAACCGACAGCACCTCGTGTGCACTCATCTTGTCACGTGACGTCAATTCACGGTCGACAACTCTTTTCCAGTCCTCGTTTCGGCGCCACTGCGTTTCACGTCTCAGCTGGTGTTGCTTGTATGCTTCGGTTTTCGCCTTGTCAATCAGTAACCCTATAATTTGTGAAGTGCGCTCGGTTATTCGGTTCTCAAATACAAAAACACCGGCAGTTTGTTGAAGTTTATGCCTTAGTCTTGTGTAGTTCGCGAACGAACTAGTTCGGAAGAGCGCTCCCACAGGCGAACTACGCGAATTAGTTCGTAGATCCCTCGCGTCTTAGTTCTTCCGCTCCTTTTCCGAAGACTGACGGGTAACAGCGAAAGGACGCGAGAGCGCGCAGAATCGGGTGATTCCCTCTTGCCAGTTGCCGTCATTTCGAACTGAGATGCAGCTCAGCTGTAGTTTTAGTCGCGGTAGCAAAAGCCAAAACCAGCGGACGAACTACAAAGAGCTACCTACTTCGCGGCCGAGCTGCGAACTAAAAGGAGAGCTACCGGTCGCGAACTAAAATATGCGCGATAGGTCGCGAACTAAAATATGTGTGATAGTTCGCGAACTAAAACATGCGCGATAGGTCGCGAACACAATTGAAAATCACGTGTTTCCCTTCTGCTGATGAGCCATTTCGAGGTTAGCGTCTGCCTGTTAGATTACATAGTTCAGTGCTACAAAATTTCTGTTTTGAAGTATTCTCCACTCCACAACATCTGACTAACAAATTCCATAATGCCAAGATATAGAGATAACTCTAAACTTAAACGCGAGAAATTATCCACAAGCTGTTTCTTTTGGTTTGCGTGATATCGATGGCGGCTCACGCAGCAAGCGCATGAAGGAGCTAGGCGGGGGAACTTCTCCCTCCACCTCCACCGCTCAGCCGTTACTGGGAGTGGACGAACGAAAAGAACGAACTAGTTCGCGCCAGAGCCGCGAACTAAAGTGAGCGCTCTCGATCGCGAACTATTATGCGCAAGTCTATTATGCTGCTCGTCTAGATGGTGTAAGCTGTTCAATGATGGAAGGACAATTGTTCAGGATGACGAACGACCTGGACGGCCTACTCTCCTGTGTGAAGACGTGGCACAAGAAGCTGATCAGGCAGTTTACCGAAGGAGGTTCTACACCACTGACGAGCTTCATTAGAAGTATGCTCGAGATTCAAGATCCGTAGTTTATCACACTGTTACTGTATCGACGGCCAGCCAGCAGAATTCTTTGATGCTGTGATTATAAAAAGCTGGTCCCACGACTTGACAAAGATTTTAAATGTTCATGGTGAAGACGTTGAAAAGTGAAGGAATATACACATTGTAGTTTCTGATACGTTCTGAAATAAAGTTTCCCTTTTTACATTCTAAATCGTTACTTTAAAAGTGACACTCATATGTAGGCAATATACACGTCTCCGGGACACTCTCTTTAGTGAACGCGCGTCTTCGTCGTTTTCAGATCATCTCCACATGAGTACGAAAAGAAATCCGTTCAACTTTCTTTACAAGATAAATCAATCAAAAGTGAAGGCCGTAAACTCCACAAAATACCTAGGAATTATTATTACTGCAGACTTAGACGAAAGAACACGTAGATAATGTCGTGGAAGAGGCGAACCAGAGACTGCGTTTTATTGGCACAGAACCCTTAAAAGATGCAACAGAACTACAAAAGAAACTGCATACACTACGCTTGTCTGTCCATTTTTGGAATATTGCTGCCCAGAAAAAAATGTTCAAATGTTTGTATAGTCTATGGGACTTAACTACGGGGTCATCAGTCCCTAAACTTACAAACTACTTATGAACTACTTACGAACTAGGACGGCACAAATATCCATGCCCGAGGGGGGATTCGAACTCCCGACCGTAGTGGCCGTGCAGACCGCGACTGGAGCGCCTTAGTCCCCTCGGCCACCGCGGCCAGCTTGCTGCCCAGTGTGGGGTCTTTATCAGGTGGGTTTGAGGAGGGCATCGAAAGTTTCCAAAGAAGAGCAGCTCGTTTCATATTGTCACGATACAGGGGAGACAGCGTTACGGAAATGATACAGGATCTGGTATGGGAATCATTACAACAACGGCGCTTATCGCTGCAGCGTGGGCTACTTGCGAAACTCCGATCGCTAACATTCTCCTCCGAAAGCAAAAATATATTGTTGACTCCCACTTATATAGATAGATATGACCATCAGAATAACATACGAGAAATCAGAGCTTGAACGGAGAGATTCGGTGTTCTTTCTTTCCGCGCGCTATTCGAGAATGGAATGGGAGGTACATAGTATAATGGTGGCTCGATGGACCCTTTGCTAGACACTTAAATGTGATTTGCAGAGTATCCCATGTAGATGTAGATGAATAGTCTCTCTCAGATGCGTTATCTCCCATTGTTATTCAGTGGCATGTTGTGTTAGCATGTTTTCCCAGTAGCCATATATATTGTTTTCTGTTGGTTGATATTTAACTCTCTATTCCTAGTATCCTGCTCAAAGGTAATGAATTTTTCCTCCCCTGCCTTCTTAGTTTACCACTGCATTTCTCAGTCACTGCATTAGCAGACCAGACAAAAATTGGAACCTCCAGAACACATCAGGATAACACTGCATCTGTCTTTAACACTGGATTCAGTTTGAAAAGGACTAGAATTCACGGGTTTCTTCAGCTTTACCATATACAGCTTATGACATGCTTTGATTACTAGATTCCATTACTCAATTTCTCGCATGTTTATTGATACGTTTTACCCATTATACCAAACAGTTTCAACCATTTTCTGTGTGATTAGTAAGGGCTTATTTAGATGACCAGTCGAGCTGAACGAGGGAAGTATCCACGAATACGTCCAAGTTGTGACACGAAAACCATCTTCGATCACCTGTGATCTGAATGGTAGCTAGTGTGGCTTAAATGCTTCACATTGGACCATCGGACCTTCAGTGCAGTAGACGACATTTCTCATTTCTGAAGGGGAGACGGAAGGCAACTGGACTAAAAAAATCGATGTTTAGATTTTAGCATATTTGAATTTCTGGTATTTCTTGCGTGAAACTGTTTATATATATATATATATATATATATATATATATATATATATATATATATATATATATATATAAATCCGACAATTTTTTCGTGAGTTTTGGTGGTTTTTCTGACACTCCTTGCAATCTGGCCACGCCTTCCGTTTTGCGCCATGCGGAGAAAATGCACACAGCATATTTTTACTCCTTAGTTCGTGGTTCTATTGTTTTTATCGCTTCAGTGTTTCCTACCCTGTATCTACTATCGATACTTTTTGTTCCGATCGAGTTTGCTATTGTTTTCGAACGTTACCAAAAACTGTATTTGTTCAGATCACAACCCTCAAATTCGTTGTTTATGGTGTTATTTTATGCTTCAATGATGGTGTAACTAGAAAATTTGTTTTGGAATTATTGGGCATACAATCTAGTGGTAATACTACAAAATCCTTGATGCAAATAGATAAAGAGAGAATCTGCAAAGCCGATATTGCTCATTTAAAATGCACAGAAGAAGCTAGACAGAAAAGAAGAGGGACCAAGAGAAGAAGAGAAGATCAGTATAATTTAGATGATGCTCAATATGGCGCAGAATAATATTAGTGATAAGTAATTCTCATCAATAACTGTACTAGAATTGCAATATTAAACTTTAAATTGATTGTTCTCAAAACTACATTTTTTTTACTTTCAGGTACCATTATTTGATAAACTAATGGGGTTAGATAGATGAAATTTGGTCTTTTTGTACTGAAGATGGTAATAAATCATTACAAGTAAATTGAGAACTACAAAACTATCATCAACTGTTTTATAAAAATTACTAAAAAAGTTAAATTTTACTGGTGAAAGAATAAAAAAAATTCTTCAAAACCATTAAAGTTACTATGTTCTATTTACTTGTAAATTGAGACTTATATGTTGTATATCATCATCATCATCTTTGTATATATGCAGTAAAAATTTCGTTGTTTTATCACTTACCTATTCAAAGGGTAAAATAGCATCGGCAGAATAGGGATAAAAATTGCCTTCCGTCTCCCCTTAAAAAGGTCACAACTACTACTGTCCAGACCGCGCTACGCACCTTCAGTCACTGCTCACTGTTTTCAACTTTTTGTTTCTGCCCGTTCAAAATTTGCATCTCGATGTGCTGCTGTAACCGGTGACCTTCCATGACGTACCAGATTGAATGTATACATCAGATCTCATAACATGAATCTGTTATAATAGAAATTGCAGATGGTGGTTACGATATAAAATATTTCTTTAGATATACAGCAGATCGGTTTCGTTGATTGAATGAACATCCTCAGTGCAGTTTCAAGGCCGGGCGACTTATGTGCGCCTCTTGATATTTTTTTATAGTTATTACCGTTACCTCAGATTGCAGGAACGAGGCGATCCAACAGAGTTAAACAACTACTACCAAACGGAAATGTAGCCAAGATCGCTTTTATGCAGTCATTTATTTTCTGGCTACCGATTTCCATCTCCAGCTCAGGATTGTCTACAAAATATTGGTAATTCACTGAAAGTATCTAACAAATTACAGAAAATAGTATTTATTTACAGGAGAAACGCAATATTTACAACAATTATCCAACTTAAAAACCACATATTTGAAATAAAGTTCAAAGGTTAATCTGCAAACATTGTCCGAATCCCTAAAAGGAAACTACTTTTTTTTATTCCAAGTTACAGCACCGGCTGTAGGTAACTGACTGAGATGCTATAGACGTCTTTTAATGTGTTACTGTCGTCAAATGGCAGCACAATACTTGTACACATTGTGTCATGTGAAACATAGTAGCATAATTTATATTACATTTATGTTAAAGAAGAAACAGGATTGTGGGGGAGGGGGTTAAATTGCAATTACATTTATTTTATTATGGAAGTACCAACTGGTTATCAAAAGTCATCTTCAGATTTTCGTTGTCTTGATGGTTATCTAGATTGACAACCATAAAATACATGTTTTATCGATCTACCCTCATTAACCGAAGTGAGGTGTAACGACTCAATATGGTCTGCGAATAAATGTGACCTTTAGTGCCTTTGTCTTGCTGACTATAGATTTGTGCATATGTAGTTTGAAAATGGAAATCTTATTCTGGCAATTTGAGTGTGTACTAGGTTGTTGCCATGCTGGTAAGGGATAAGATCCTTACGTATACAGGATGTTACAAAAAGGTACGGCCAAACTTTCAGGAAACATTCCTCACACCCAAAGAAGGAAAATATGTTATGTGGACATGTGTCCGGAAACGCTTATTTTCCATGTTAGAGCTCATTTTAGTATTTCTCTTTAAATGTAAATTTCATTCCAACGAGATAAAATTGTAAATTTTCACTATCGACATGTGTTG
This sequence comes from Locusta migratoria, assembly GCA_026315105.1. NCBI lineage: Eukaryota > Metazoa > Arthropoda > Insecta > Orthoptera > Acrididae > Locusta > Locusta migratoria. Next base: position 105,713,379 of record CM048745.1, on the reverse strand, counting down.
GCTGACGAGAATCCGCACGCAATTGTGCAATCACGTCATCAACACAGATTTTCTGTGAACGTTTGAGCAGGAATTGTTGGTGATGTGTTGATTGGGCCTCATGTTCTTCCAACTACGCTCACTGGAGCACATTATGATGATTTCATACGCGATACTCTACCAGTGCTGCTAGAACATGTACCTTTACAAGTACGACACAACATGTGATTCATGCACGATGGAGCTCCTGCACATTTCAGTCGACGTGATCGTACGCTTCTCAACAACAGATTCGGTGACCGATGGATTGGTAGAGGCGGACCAATTCCATGGGTTCCACGCTCTCCTGACCTGAAACCTCTTGACTTTCATTTATGGGGGCATTTGAAAGCTCTTGTCTATGCAACCCCGGTACCAAATGTAGAGGCTCTTCGTGCTCGTATTGTGGACGGCTGTGATACAATACGCCATTCTCCGGGGCTGCATCAGCGCGTCAGAGATTCCATGCGACGGAGGGTGGATGCATGTATCCTCGCTAACGGAGGACATTTTGAACATTTCCTGTAACAAAGTGTTTGAAGTCATGCTGGTACGTTCTGTTGCTGTGCGTTTCCATTCCATGATTAATGTGAGTTGAAGAGAAGTAATAAAATGAGATCTAATATGGAAAGTAAGTGTTTCCGGGCACATGTCCACATAACATATTTTCTGTCTTTGTGTGTGAGGAATGTTTCCTAGAAGTTTGGCCGTATCTTTTTGTAACACCCAGTATGTCATGTTATGTTACTCTCTGACCAACTGGTTATCAAAAGTCATCTTCAGATTTTTGTGGTCTTCATCATCACATTCACAAAAATCTAAATCGTAAACTTAAGCAGCAGAAAAAAAGTTTTCGTGTCCCTATGTTATTAATTCAATGAAGGCGGATATGAAAGCTGTTTTAAAAACCCGTAATGGTAGCGCTTTGAGTGGGAATTGAGGCAATCACGTAACGGTAAAGAGTGAATTAACTGTGCAGACGGAGGCATACACAACAGAGAAAGCCAGACTGGCGGAAGGAACAGGCGAAGGCAACCCAGATGGCAGAAGCAGTGGAGGAAAGGGGCGCAAACAGGAGCGTTAGTGACGGTCCAATAGGCCACAATGTCCAGAAGATGCCGAGGTTCCCATAAAGTTCGACCGAGGGCGATGCCGCGTCAGCTGACCATTCCGGATATGACGTCTGACTGTCTCTGACGTGGGACGTGTTCCTAGACCTCTTTCCCATTAATTTTCACGTCTATGGAATGTTAAAAGGAGCGAGGGGCGTGGAGACGAGAGCGTTTCCCATCTGATAAAGACGAGAAAAGCGCTGAGTGCGACTAGCTGAAGAAGCGACCAGAGGACATTCCTTTCAGAAATGTATGCTGACATTTACACAGTACTCGAATAGATGCGCTGTACGTCACGCGAACTACCTAGGAGAGGACTCGCACTCGTCATCGCTTAATTCGTCCAAATTTATGGTACATGTAGGGCGTGATGAGACACAAAAATGCCCCATGTGGCACCTCTAGATGGCCAGGCGTTTAGGAGATTGATACGTTTCCATCAACATATGCAGTTAATCAATTCTCTCTGTGCGAGTGTGTTTAGGAAACGGCGGTTGGATCAGCGGTAAGAGATAGGATTGAAATTTTTGGGTTCCTTGGTAATGCGTACACTACTGACGTCACAATTAACTGCAACATCGTGTAGGTTATTTTCATTTATATGTGATGAAGCCCTACGTGCAAAACAATAAATGTCTTGTGTTAAGTTACTACTATACACTCCTAGCCATTAAAATTGCTACTCCACGGAGATGACGTGCTACAGACGCGAAATTTAATCGATAGCAAGAAGATGCTGTGATATGCAAATGATTAGCTTTTCAGAGCATTCACACAAGGTTGGCGCCGGTGGCGACATCTACAACGTGCTGACATGAGGAACTTTTCCAACCGATTTCTCATACACAAACAGCAGTTGACCGGCGTTGTCTGCTGTAACGTTGTTGTGATGCCTCGTGTAAAGAGGAGAAATGCATACCATCACGTTTTCGACTTTGGTAAAGGTCGGATTGTAGCCTATCGCGATTGCGGTTTATCATATCGCGACATTGCTGCTCGGGTTGGTCACGACACAATGACTGTTAGCAGAATATGGAATCGGTGGGTTTAGGACGGCAATACGGAAAGCCGTGCTGGATCCCATCGGCCACGTATCACTAGCAGTCGAGATGACAGGCATCTTATCCGCATGGCTGTCACGGATCGTGCAGTCACGTCTCGATCCCTGAGACAGTACATGGGGACGTTCGCAAAACAACAACCACCTGCACGAACAGTTCGACGACGTTTGCAGCAGCATCGATATCAGCTCGGAAACCATGGCTGCGGTTAGTCTTGACGCTACATCACACACAGGAACGCCTGCGATGGTGTACGCAACGACGAACCTGGGTGCACGAATTGCAAAACGTCATTTTTTCGGATGAATCCAGGTTCTGTTTACAGCATCATGATGGTCGCATCCGTGTTTGGCGACATCGCGGTGAACGTACATTAGATGCATGTATTCGTCATCGCCATACTAGCGTATCACCCATCGTGGTGGTAAGGGGTGCCAGTGGTTACACGTGTCGGTCACCTATTGTTCGCATCGACGGCTGTTTGAACAGTGGCCGTTACATTTCAGATGTGCTACGACCCGTGGCTCTACCCTTCATTCGATCCCTGCGAAAGCCTACATTTCAGCAGGATAATGCACTGCTGCATGTTGCAGGTCCTGTGCGGGCCTTTCTGGATATGGAAAATGTCCGACTGCTTCCCTGGCCAGCACATTCACCAGATCTCTCACCAACTGAAAACATCTGGTCAATGGTGGCCGAGTAACTGGCTCGTCACAATACCCCAGTCACTATTCTTGACGAACTGTGGTATCATGTTGAAACCGCATGGGCATCTGTACCTGTACACACCATCCAAGCTCTGTTCGACTCAATGCCCAGGCGTATCAAGGTCATTATTACCGCCAGAGGTGGTTGTTCTGGGTGCTGATTTCTCAGGATCTATGCACCCAAATTGCGGCAAAACGTAATCACATATCAATTCTAGTATAACATATTTGTCAATGAATACCCGTTCATCATCTGCATTTCTTCTTGGTGTAGTAATTTTAATGGCCGGTAATGTAATAATACAAACAGTCGAGATCGCATGAAATATTTTTATCTACGATGAGTGGTTTCGATCATACAAATATGTCTATATATCTTGAAAATTATGATATTGTTGGACACATTGTTCAGAAATATGACGAGATAACGTTTGATATGCATCAAAACAAAAGTGCAATGGGCAGAGTGGAGAAGAAGCCCATGGACAAGACTGAATAGAGCAAATACACATCCGGTAACTAAGACTACTCTCACAATAAAGGATCTTCCTTCATTTGACATCATCCTATGTATGACATCATCGAATCTAATATTCCCATTCTTTTGTGCATATATACATATATAAATGAATTGCTGTTCGTTAGTCTCGGTAAAACTCGAGAACGGCTGAATCGATTTGGCTAATTTTAGACTTGAGATATTTGTGCAATTTCAGGGAAGGTTTAAACGGTGATAAAATATGGAAAAGTTGCCCGGAAAAGAGAGAAATCTGGAAAAACTGAAACAGCTTTTTCCAGTAAGCAATCAATACCGTTCGTCCAATTTGTATGAAATAAAGTTTTTGGAAAATTTGAAAATTTGAGAAAAAATGAAAGTGAGTTTTTCAATGTGTTGTTGTGTGTTGTTGATTGAATTCAGCACTATAACTGACTATTCGCACGACGGAATTTTTTTTTTTTTTTTTTTTTTTTTTTTTTTTTTTTTTTTCATAAAAGAAAAAGAGAGAAAAAGAAGGAAAGTCGCAAAATTCGATCCAACATTATAAGTTGAGAACCGTTCATCCGATGGCGATAAAATTTTGATCATTTTGCGTTCAACGAAAGATAAACGTTCTTATGAACTAAAAATTTGGGAAAGTTACCCGGAAAATTTGAAAATTCACGGGAAACTGGAAGAACTTTTTTCAATTGGATATCAATATCATTCGTCTGATTGCGATAAAATTTTGCATATTTGACGTTGAAAGCAAGAGCAACGTTCTTATGAAGTAAAAATTTGGGAACGTTTCCCGGAAAATTGGAAAATTCAGAAAAAAAAAAACAGAAAGATTGTTTTCTATGAAATATCAAGACCATTTATCTGATTGCGATACAATTTTGCACATTCAACGTTCAACGCGAGAGGAAGGTTTGAGTGAAGCAAATGTTTGGAATAGTTGGCCAGAAAATAGGAAAATTTGTGAAAAACTGAAAGAGCTCTTTTCTTTCGGATATCAATATTATTCGTACGATTGCGATAAAATTTTGCCCATTTGACGTTCAAAGCAAGAATACATACATATTAGCATTGCCGGGACGACTAGTTTGTGATAAATTGTTATTTTATAGTGGGCAGGAAGTCCAAATTTAGTGTAGTCTAGTATACCGAACATGAATTGGGTGGACAGTGCTGCTTCCTGCGCCAGACGTCCTACGCACTGGTTTCAGCGTCACAGCGAGGAAAAAAAAATGTTGGTTCGTTTTCGATTGAGCGTAGCCGCATTGGCCATCAATCCACGGCCGGGATAAGAGCGTAGCAGCTTCAGCTGGCTCTTGACGTCGCATCGAGTCGTTGCGAGTGGGCGACATCGCAAAGACTTCTTTCTGGGGAGAGAAGGTCCCGTGCTGCTCAGAACACCCCGGGCTATTTACGACTTCCGCTGACGAAACTGAGAACGCCCGCTCTAGAATTTATTACTGAAAATTCGCGCAAAAAGAAGCCGAGTTCAGCCCCCTCTCCCAAAATACCGGCTCTACGGCCGTTTACTGCAACACTCCTAATGTATGGCTCTTCTTGTAGCCGTCCAGCCAGATAGGCGCGTCACCAGCCGTCCGCCGAGATGAAACACACGACGAGTCTTCCCTGAGGTAGTCCTCCACGATACTGACAAGGGAGAGGCTGAGTCAATAGTTAAATCACTACAAACGAAGGCCCTATTACACGATACACCTGAGGCGTACGCCTATGCAGCAGCGCCACAAGTGTGATTATCTGGAACTACGCACAGCTTCACGTAACCTATTACACGATGCACGGCGGATATTCCTTCGCGCGAATCGGCCCATGATCAGTAGACAGAAATAACTCGCATGAAACGTGAAGAAAACAGAGCTTATCTAATCGTTCATTCATACCACACAAGGACTCGAGGGAAGCTGTTATTTCCTGGAACGTCATTCATTTAAATTATTTCTGTGACTTTACGGCTCCTATTTAATGTGAAGTTGTCATTTTTTTTATTAAGTAGTTCTTTTTCTCTTATGTAGTTAGCACAGAATTGAGTCACTATTGCTTTGAATTACAGACTCAGCACTTTCTTTTTATATTAAAGTTCACAGTTTGTGTAGCTAAGGGCCAAATTACTTAGGTTATCGGTTCCTAGACTTACACACTACTTAAATTAACTTATGCCAATGACAACATGCACACAAATGCGTGAAAGAGGACTCTTAACTTCTGCGGACACTAGGTCATATTACGACACTAGATCAGAAATGTATATGTCTGTCTAAATTTACATGTATACAGCATTTCGCATATAGGACATAGGACACATTTTTCTTTTGGAGCTGTGACAGTAAATGTTCAGATTACGGCACAACAACGACGAAAACCAGACTGTGGCCGGAAAGAAGGAAGGCAGAGTAATATACTCACAGCTAATAACAGAAGTGAGTCTCGGAAATCCGCAACAAATTTGGAACTTCGTGAGGAAGGATGTGACCCGTTTGGAAGAGCTGCTGTTTGTAAAGTTGTACGTATATCATTGAGGAGTAGACGATTGCTGACATAACTTATTACGATAAAGGGATCGTGTGGGTTATACGAACAAGTTTCCTCCCTGTACGCCTGAATAGTGATTCAACTTCACTCTGTTCCATTTCACATCTAAAGCATGAAGCAACCAATGTAAAAACGCCTTTTCATAAACACCTGGTATAAAGATCTGCTGGAAAACACATGTTTTTGTTTAATTACTACATTTATGAAAATCTACTTACTGAAGAAACTGGCAAAAACGGCAACACGGAAGTTTGAAATCACAAATCAGACCTAACCACGAATGTCGTACACAAATGACAAGCAGAAAGCTATCTGCAATATCCGCTTCTGCGCATGCGCGCGTTAGCGCTGCCGAGTGCGCATGTGCAGATTCACGGGAGTTTAGAACTGGTTTCTATTCCGGCGCGCGGATAAAGTGTCTGCTAATAATCATGGTTCCGCGGTAGTTCCATGTGTTTCGCCGCTAGATGGCTGTCGCGGTAGACCTATACCTCTCGCGGCGGATCGTCGTGTAATACCGCCTTAAGGACTCTTGTGGGTATGGTGGGCTATCTAACAAAATACTTAAGTATTGTTCTACATCTACATGGGATACTCTGCAAATCACTATTAAGTGCCAGGCAGAGGGTTCATCGAACCACCATTATACTATTTATCTCCCATTCCATTCTCGAATAGCGCGCGGGAAGAAAGAACACCTGAATCTCTCCGTTCGAACTCTGATTTCTCGTATTTTATTCTGATGGTCATTTCTACCTATGTAAGTGGGAGTGAATAATAGATTTTCGCATTCGGAGGAGAATGTTGGCGATTGTAGTTTCGTAAGTAGCCCACGCCGCAGCGATAAGCGCCGTTATTGTAATGATTCCGATCCCAGACCCTGTATCATTTCCGTAACGCTGTCTCCCCTGTATCGTGACAATACAAAACGAGCTGACCTTCTCTGGACTCTTTCGATGTCCTCCGTCAAACCCACCTGATAAGGATCCCACAGTGGGCAGCAATACTCCAAAAATGGACGGAAAAGCGTAGTGTATGCAGTTTCTTTTGTAGTTCTGTTGCATGTTTCAAGGGTTCTGCCAATAAAACGCAGTCTCTGGTTCACCTTTCCAACGACATTTATCTATGTGTTCATTCCAATTTAAGTCTGAAGTAATAGTAATTCCTAGATATTTTATGGAGTTTACGGCATTCACTTTTTATTGATTTAGCTTGTAAACAAAGTTTTCTGTCTCTATTAGCGCAGAGAATATTTGTAGTTTTTCCTTTCTAAATGGTCAGTTTCCTGAGCGATTAGAATACTCACAAGAACACCACATGGGTATCGAATTTTATAATTTTTTTATATTTGCGTTACGTGAAGTTTAGAAATCAAATAACAATCAGCTAAAGTCATTTGATGCAACTCTCAAAACTTCTAGTCTAAATTGACTTTGAAGTTTTGCTAATTACACATAAGTACCAAATCTATATAAATGAATTGCTGTTCGTTAGTTTCGCTAAAACTCGAGAACGACAGAACCGATTTGGCTAATTTTAGTCTTGAAATATTCGCCTAAGTCCACGGAACGTTTAAACGTTGATAAAATATGGAAAAGTTGTCCGGAAACGAGGAAAATCGGGAAAAACTGAAAAAGATTTTTCCAGTGAGCTATTAATCCCGTTCGTCCAGTTGCGGTAAAATGTTGTACATTTCATGTTGAAAGCAAGAGGAGGGGTCGCATAAAATAAAAATTCGGAAAAGTCTCCCGGAAAGTAGGAAAATTTAGAAAAAAACCGAAAGCATTTTTTTCTATGAATAAAAATCAATTGCCACATGGTTGTAAGAGCGTCACTTGAGTACGGCTTGACAGGACAAGGTTTGTACGGAGAGGGGTAATTCTTTTTTGTTTCGTTCATTATGGTCTTGGAAAAGATTTCAGTAAAAAAAAACATAGGGACAGTTAAAAATAAGGTCGCGAAATTCGAACCAAGTTCCTTTTTCAATGTGTTTCAATATGTGCTCAACACTATAAGTTGAGAACCGTTCATTTTCATCATTTGACGCTCAACGAAAGATGAACGTTCTTATGAACTAAATATTTGGGAAAGTTACCCGGAAAAATTGAAAATTCGCCAGAAACTGAAAGAGCTTTTTGCAGTGGGATATCAATATCATTCGTCTGACTGCGATAAAATTTTGCACGTTCGACGTGCAAGAGAGATGAAGGTTTGAATCGATAAAAGCTTGGAATAGTTGGCAAGAAAATAGGAAAATTTGTGGAAAACTGAAAGAGTTCTTTTCTTTGGGATATCAATATCATTCGTACGAACTTCGTATCACTTACCTCTTAATATAAACCATATTAATTTAAATCCTATGTATTTTAGACCCAGTAGCTTTGTAAAGGCATCAGATAGTCTTAAGTTTCGGCTTGATAGTGGGCGGAAAGAGTGGGCAAATCACGCACACTTGTCCAGGATAATTATTGTTCGATATTTCGCTTTCTATACTTCAAATAAAAAAAAGTTTTTAATTACACACTTTCTAAAATATTCAGCGCTCAAACTATCTCCACGACAGATTTCATCGGAATAGATTCAGTGGTTTATGTACTGATATATAGCCAAACCGGTTCAGCCGTTCTTGAGTTTTAACGAGAGTAACGAACAACATTTCATTTTTATCTTTGACTGTTCATGTAAGGGTTCAGATCGTGCAAAGCGAACTTTACTCTTTCAAGGTATATTTCTGAACGCACTCTACAAAACAAACAAGTCATTATTTTACAAGTTTTAAATCTAAATTTTCTTTGCAATTTTTCATATTTTATCACCGTTTATACCTTCCCTGAACTTTCACGAATGTGATATGAACATTATCCTGGACATGTGAACGTAATTCACCCACTCTTTCCGCCCACTATCGAGCCGATTCTTAAGACTACCTGATGATCCCTTTATAAAGCTTCTGGGTCCAAAATACATATGATTTAAATTAATATGGTTTGTATTAAGAGGTAAGTGAAACGGGTCATCTAGTCTGTAATATTATTAACATTTGTATATTCATGTATTTCGTTATAATGATTTTGTTTACCATCAAGCTTTCCCAGTGACATACCAAAGATAAATTTATGTGCGCAAAATGCACATTGACCTCATTGCTGAGGAGGATGTTTTCATCTGTGAGCAAAGAGTTGTGATTTTTTTTTTTTTTTTTATAAGCGAGAATTCGGCTCTAGCAGTGGATTTGTCAGTTGGAAGTCAGTGTTGGCTTGCGCTTCGAAACTGATAATTACGTTTTGAATTTTTGTTGAAATTGTGATATATGTGTCTGTGGGCGGTTACGTGATCGAAATTATGTTCTTCAGTTGTAAAACAGTGATGTTAAATTGGTTAGAGAAGGAAATAAGCAACTTGATGAGATTTCATTTCAGCTGTTCTTTTTGTAAAGCTTGAATTATATGCAAAAATCCTGTTATATCACAAATAACCTGGGAGTGATCTTTTCCTTGCTGAATGTGTGAAAGTAGCTTTCTCTCTCTCTCTCTCTCTCTCTCTCTCTCTCTCTCTCTCTCTCCAACTGTCGGCGGTCGCCGTCAGTCAACAGACGAGGTCGGCCTGTACACTTTCGTGCTGTACGTGTCCCTTCACGTTTCCACTCCACTATCACATCAGAAACAGTGGACCTAAGGATGTTTAGGAGTGTGGAAATCTCGCGTACACACTTGTGACACAAGTGACACTCAATCACCTGACCGCGTTCGAAATCCGTTGAGTTCCGCGGAGCGCTCCATTCTGCTTTCTCACGATGTCAAATGACTGCTGAGGTCACTTATATGGAGTACCTAGCTGTGGGTAGCAGCGCAATGCACTTAATATGACAAGGTATGTTTTTGATCAAATAGTGTAATACTAAAGTATGTACCGTGCAGTGATATAATTTTGGAAGCCCCAGTGTCAAACGTACAGGGTGTCTAGAAAAGGGCTTCCTGATTTCAAAATTAAATATCTCGAAAACAAAGATCGATAGAGGAATGCAGTAAACGGTATGTTCATTGTGAAAGCTGTAAGAAGTTTATACAGCAGTATGAAATAATAGTTACAAAAGCTGATAACAGATGGCGCTGTACGCTGTACAGCTCATATCAGTATACATAAGAGAAATAATCGTATGAAAACACTCTTTGCAAACAATCACGTCACAATGTTTTCAAAATGTTCACCATTGGCACTACACAGGTGGCGCAAACGAAGAATGATATTCGCCATCACATTTCGTAGTGTCTCAACCGAAATGGATTCACATGCCACAGATATCGCCGATTCAAGCTCGTCCAGCGTGGCGGGATGCTTCGGGTAGACCATGTCTTTCACTGTGCCCCACAAAAAAAAGTCAAGGGGAGTCAAATCCGGCTAATATGGAGGCCAATCCATGACTGCACCAGTAAATTTGGGATATTCCAAAGCAGTGACTCGATTCCCGAAGTATTCCTCAAGAAAGCGAAACACTTGTTCGTTTTGTATCCGAGCCTCGTCGCCGCTTTTGTGTGTCGTTTCCGTCGTAGGTGTCGGTGGCCGAGTGGAATGAGACCGACACAGGAATAAAGGATGCACGCTTGTGCAGGTACGGAGGGGAGCAGCCAGAAACTAGAAACACTATAGTAAATTAGAACGAGATATATATTGAACAGAATTTATACAATACTTAACTTTTACATAGTACTGCAGAAGGCTGATACATAGTTGAGCCAGAGGCCTGCCTAGTGCCTGTACGATAACCAAGTCTTCACTGGTGCCTATCTGATTCCGAAGGTCCTAACTGGTTGCTATCTCAGTCCCAAGTGAACGATGTCGTTCAGTGATGGCCAGGAGCGGAGTTTCAGCAGAGGGCGCTCGTGGCTGTCGTCGTAAGAACGCCGCGCCGTGCGTGCATGGCGGCGCGCGGCGAAAGTAGGTGGCGCGCACTTTGTACTTGTGCGACACCACAGTTCGGTCCGATGTGGTCGGGCTCCATCTTGCATAAACCATTCAGTACCTGGTCGATCCTTTAACGCTTGCTGTGTGGCGACAAATTGTTCCAAAATTGCAACGTAACGTGCACCAGTGACTGTTTCTCGAATGAAAAAAAGGGCCAATAATGCCTCTGTTGCATACTGCAGCCCACACAGTAACTTTAGGAGAATACAGGGGTTTCGCTTCACACCAATATGGCTTTTTGGAACCCCAAAATCGCCAGTTCTGCTTATTCACGTATCCATTCAGGTGGAAGTGTGCTTCATCTGTAAACCAGATGCAGCCAACATCAAATCCTTCACTATCATTCATTGTGAGCATCTGATTAGCAAAGGCTCGTACGGGTATGGCCTGGCGCGTTTGAATTTTGAATGGAAACATGTGTAGGCTCTTTCTCAGTATTTTCTGCGTGCTGGAACGCTTCAAACCACTCTCAGATGCAATTCTACGGACGGATGACATTGGATTTCGCTGAATAATTCAAGAACTGTGGCGATATTTTCAGGCGTAACTGCGGTTTGCTTGCGGCCAACATGCCCCACTAGATCATCAGTTACGTTGCCTGTTCGTTGAAATTTTGCGAAGAGCGTACGAATGGTTTTCGCATGGGGTCCTTTTGGAACAAAAAACGTGCTCGAAAACTTCGCCTTGTTGCCGTAGGGCTCTCTTCTAACCTGTGGTACTCTAGCACCAGAAAAACGCGTTGGTCAATGGAGTACATGGTTTTAATCTCTTCCTTCGGTACGCTAACATCCTTTCACATTTCAATAGTGGATAAGTGGCATTACATATGGCGATTACAGCGCCATCTGTTAGCAGCTTTTGTAACTATTATTTCAAACTGCTGAACGAACTTCTTACACCTTTCACAATAAACAGACCGTTTACTGCATTCCTCTATCGATCTTTGTTGTCAAGATATTTAATTTTGAAATCAGGGAGTGCTTTCTGAACACTCTGTAGATACTGTCTACACATTGTATTGTTAATAGAGTTCATAGTGACAACGTTATAAATTAAAATGTAATAGCAGATCCTGAAGTGTGACCGCATGAACAGCTAAAATGTTTTCCATTCCTTTCCTTTAGAGGGGATTGTCAGCAAGAGAAAGTTTCGTAAAGGTATATCTGAAGTCTTTTTATAAGTCGCTGTTCCCAATTTCGAGAAATAGGTTAACAAAGATGTAATATTTGAGCGCTGCCACCTTCTAGACACGCACAGTTTAAAATTTTAATACTTTTCTGATTACGTTTGACGTTATATAAAATCGTATATCTTAATAATTAAAATGCGATAGCATTCTGAATTTTTTAAATATTGGTGTACAATTGTTCGAAATATTGAAAATAAAATATTTATTACGCTTAGAAGCCGTCAGATATGCTACCTGCAACAACTCATAGATTGACCGGCGTAAAATGATTTTGTATCGTATAATCTGTGTCTTCGTTGGAATCGTACTACTCCGTTAGTTACACTGCAGATTACAAATTTTTAGCCGACATGACAAGTAACATCTTCCACAAACACCTTTCTATACTTTCGATTCCGTAATCGTTTATCCACTTTCCATAATTGTTAATGACGAAAGAACATAATATCGTTGCTGACAGCAGGTCCATCGCCGTCCACCTTTCTCCAAGTCACTTTGGACCTCAGCATCCCATTTTGACTGCAGGAGGAATTGAATAAAATCTTTTCGCTAACAGGCAACGTATTTCCAGACTGTATGCGAAGGTTACAGCACTATGAAACATTTGAAATTGTAACTGGTCAGGAGTAATTCGTACTTTAGTTGTTACCCCAGTTCAGCCCAAGGCTAGCATTTTAATGGGACTCTCTTCCGGTCGTTCCGCCGCTGTCTGTTGTTCTAATGCATTGTGTTTCCAGCGCCACAGCTGCGTAACAGATGGTGTGCTGTTAGTGAAGGATTTATCTTTTAGTCAATGATCGGGTTTGGATGTTTTTCACACACAGTGGAAATTAAATTATTGTTACTCTTACACGGTAATAAAAAGAATTATATTTATTTTCTCTCTTGGACTATTGTGTTCAGAAAATATGAGTTACGTAATACACTCATTTTACAACAAATGATAAAGAACAAGTGCGAAAACCAGTGAGTAAACTTAGATTTACATAAGAAACTTCTTGGCAGATGAAAATTGTGTGCCGGAACCGAGACTCGAACCTGGGACCTTTGCCTTTCGCGGGAAAGCGCTCTACCGACTGAGCTATCCCGACACGACTCACGATGCCGCCTCACAACTTTACTTGCACCAGTACCTCGCCTCCTACTTTCCAAACTTCACAGAAGCTCTCCTGCGAAACATGCAAGACTAGCACTCCTGGAAGAAAAGATATGGTGGAGACATGACTTAGCCACAGCCTAGGGATGTTTCCAGAATGACACTTTTCACTCTGCAGAGGAGTGTGCACTGATATGAAACTTCCTGGCAGATTAAAATTGTGAAATTTTATTTTGGAAACATTCCTAGGCTGTGGCTAAGCCCTGTCTTCACCATATTCTTTCTTCCAGGAGTGCTACTCTAGCCGGCTGCGGCGACCGAGGGGACTGAGGCGCTCCAGTCACGGTCTGCACGGCCACTACGGTCGGGGAATCGAATCGCCCTCGGGCATGGATATTTGTGCCGTCCTTAGTGTGAGCTAGGTCGTAAGTAGTTTGTAAGTTTAGGGACTCATGACCCTGTAGTTAAGTCCCATAAGCTATACAAACATTTGAACATTTGAAGTGCTAGTCTTGCATGTTTCGCAGGAGATCTTCTGTGAAGTTTGGAAAGTAGAAGGCGAGGTACTCGACGAAGTAAAGTTGTGAGGCGGTATCGTGAGTCGTGTCAGGATAGCTCAGTCGGTAGAGCGCTTGCCCGCGAATGGCAAAGTTCCCAGGTTCGAGCCCCGGTTCCGGCACATAATTTTAATCGGCCAAGAAGTTTCATATCAGCGCACACTTCGCTGTAGAGTGAAAAGTTTCATTCTTAGTTTAACATAGTTCGTACTTTAATGTTTTAACGTAACACAAATAAAGTTTTGCAGAATCCTAAAAGCCTATACATAGAATCGACAAACAAATAAATAAGAACGAGGACTATGTGCAATACTGTGTATAAGATCCACCTGATATGCAGAACATAGTTTTTCCCTTGTTAGACATACATATTTGAGCACCTTCATCATTTTCATCGAAATTTTCATTGAATGAGGAAGTGTCCGCCGCTGTAACAGACTATTTTGCAGAGTTTGATAAAGCCTACTTTGGCGATGGGTTGAAGAAAATTGGAAACTCGCTGGACCAAATGGATAGTCCTGCAAGGAGACGCTGTCGAGAAATAAAATGAGTTTTCGCCTTTAAAACAATTTTCATTCTATTTTCACCAGTCTTATCAAACCGCCTTATTACACTTGAAAATGAGCACATGTGCTCGGGACAAGTGTCTCGAAATCATTACTTAAATACGCTAACACGAAAATTGTGGTACAGATTACTAATTTATTCGTACAAGAAGGCCAATGACAGTTACATAATTCAAAAGATTGTTTTTCGTAGATTTCACGAATGTAAATATTATGTGTGCATTTAGCCATTAAAATTGGTAGAAGGAAGTAGAAATTTTCCTATCTACAGCTTGAATCAAGTTCTACAATCTCCAACAATCAGCTCACCGATTGGCTATTCGCCTCGACCAAAGACGCTGTAATGCAGAGCATCTGCAGTATTAAATTGACGTATTAAGGTAAGTGAATATCGAAACATGGAGTGCTCCCAACTCACTTTCTTGTGCCGTTCAAATGCTTTATTTTCGCAGTGATTAAGAGTGGTTAAAGGAAATGAATGTTTTCATATGAATGCCGATATAAAGGACGATGCGCCGGGAGAGGCATCTAGCGGTGCTTGGGTGGAAATACGAAGTCGACATGTTGTCAGCTCTGGAATTCTGAATATTGCAGTATCGAAATAACATTATTTCTTGGCGTTGTATAAATATACGGACACCGAAATTGTAGTTCCATTTCAAATATTAGGCTAATGAAAGTTATATAATTCGAAAATGGCATAAGAAGTATATACTTCCGTTTTTATTTGTTGTTATTGTGTCAGGCATTTTCCTTAACACGTAAAAGATACCGTTTCATACCTCCCAGTACCGGTTAAATTTTACCAAAAAAAAAAAAAAAAAAAAAAAAAAAAAAAAAAAAAAAAAATGTTCAAATGTTTGAAAAGCTTATGGGACTTAACTACGGGGTCATCAGTCCCTAAACTTACAAACTACTTATGAACTACTTACGAACTAGGACGGCACAAATATCCATGCCCGAGGGGGGATTCGAACCCCCGACCGTAGTGGCCGTGCTGACCCTGACTGGAGCGCCTCAGTCACCTCGGCCACCGCGGCCGGCTAAATTTTACCAAATATCCCAGCGGCCTCCTATGATAATGTTAGCAACAGATGCTGAATAGTAAGAATCCTGTGAGTCTTCATTTTAGCCAATCGCTTGACAACGCTAATGTTTTCTTATGGAATCTTCGCTTTACGAGGGCAATTATTTTTACTGAGCGGACAAGGGTACATACAAGAACCTGTCAACCATAAAGCAGGAACAGTATTATTTGTTTACTTCATGGTCTGTACGATACACTAATCGAGTCATTCTATGTGGTTAGAACAAATGGGCAAAGATTTTCTATCGTGTTGTTGATGTTGCCAACATAATCACGCGAGCCCGCCGACATGATACGTAAAATTTTACCCCCAGTGACCATTGTAAACAAAATAGGTCGATTTTTGACCACAGGCAATACTAGGTATATTGATTTTCTCTCTTGGACTATTGTGTTCAGAAAATATGAGTTACGTAATACACTCATTTTACAACAAATAATAAAGAACAAGTGCGAAAACCAGTGAGTAAACTTAGTTTTACATAGTTTGTACTATAATATTTTAACGTAACAGAAATAAGTTTTGCAGAATCTTAAAAGCCTATACAAAGAATCGACGAACAAATAAATAAGAACGAGGAATATGTGCATAAGATCCACCTCATATGCAGAACATAGTTTTTTCCTTGTTCGACAAACATGTTTGAGCATCCTCATGATTTTCATCGAAATATTCATCGAATGAGGAAGTGTCCGCCGCTGTAACAGACTATTTTGCAGAGTCTGACAAAGCCTACCTTGTCGATGGGTTGAGGAAAACTGGAAACTCGCTGGACCAAATGGATAGTCCTGCAAGGACACTACGTCAAGAAATAAAATGAGTTTTCGCTTTAAAACAAGTTTCTATATATACCAGTCTTATCAAACCGCCTTATTACACTTGAAAATCAAATCTTTGTACAGCTTATGGGACTTAACTACGGGGTCATCAGTCCCTAAACTTACAAACTACTTAACACTAAGGACGGCACAAATATCCATGCCCGAGGGGGGGGGATTCGAATCCCCGACCGCAGTGGCCGTGCAGACCATGACTGGAGCGCCTCAGTCCCCTCGGCCACCGCGGCCGGCAACAGCATTATTTGTTTACTTAAAGGTATGTACGATACACTAATCGAGTCATTCTATGTGGTTCGTGCAAATGGGCGAAGATTTTCTATCGTGTTGTTGATGTTGCCAACATAATCACGCGAGGCCGTCGACATGAAACGTAAAATTTTACCCCCAGTGGCCATTGTAAACACAATTGGTCGATTTTCGACCACAAGCAATACTAGTAACAATAAAAAGATCGATAGTCGAATGTACGTTGCTTGGGCAAATTAGTAACCTTATTTTTGAACAGCCCTCGTATATCAAGTAGTTCTCAGCTTATTTCGCAGGTTTTCATCGTAATTCTTGTCGTTCTGCTAACAGGCTACGAAAAGTAACATCACAACCCTGTGTATTGTACAGCAGGGACTAGCGGCTGCCAGAGATTCCGGCGTGTGTGTCTACGTTGCGATGCGGACAGACAGGCATGGCTGTTGCGAACGCCGCATCCAGGTCCTCATCAGGCGGCAACGCAACGGCGCACATCCTGTCGGGCTACGTAATTAGCCGCTAATACCCTTCACCGGCGACCGTCTGCAATGGGGTCTCCGTTACGAACCACCGCGTTCACTGTTGCTAAACCGCTTCGGAGCTGTGGTCTGGCTAAGCGCGTCCCGAGCCAGCTTAACAACCGAGGGCGGACGCAGCGATCGATCAGCTGCGAACGAGAAATCTGTCTGGCGTGAACGATAGGCGAGCGCGGGCGAGCGAACTGCATTCGCTCGCGTCCGGGTCACGTTCCTTAGTGATGGCACGTGCTACTCCGGACTCGTAGCGCTAGCAGTACAGAAAACTTTCGCCTGTTATCAGTTAGAGCAGAGCTTTCCAAACTGGGTCTCGCGAAACCCTGGGGTGTCGCATAGTAGTATCAAGGGTATCGCGAGACTAACAAATTTAGAATCTAAACAAAAACAAAACTTGTCATAAAATAACAAAACTATCCTTCTCTTCATATTAATCTGAAGACTCGCCTTCAACTAATCATCCTTCTCTTCATTCAGTGCACCACAGATCTCGTATTAAAGGAATGATCGATCACTCGATTACCCGGACCTCATTTATAGGGATTCGCGATTATCCGGATTGCCAACCACGATTAAATGTCTTTGTTGTGTGGTCCGAGCATGTACAACACTACCCTTGTCACCCTCGCTAGCGTTTCTTACAATCAAATGTCAATCAATGAGACAGTGGGTGTAAAAGCTGTCACAGATTGTAAAAGCAGTCACAATTGCCCACTGACTAAAGCAATTCAGTAGCGATGTTTAGTATGGAGTATGGCCGAGTGATTAACGGAGAGTAGTATTTGAAATGCAGTGATCGTTGATTCGAACCCTGGTATGCGTTAATATTTTTTTCTCTTAGTTTCCTGTATGAAACAGATTCAGGAACCAGAAATAACAATCATGTTCTTACTTGTCACAAATATTTATCCATTTTTTCCTAATATGTCGGGATTTCCGAGATCGTGGTGAAGCAAGAATCTAACAATAGAACTTAAATAATAATTTGTCACTTGTCGTAAATACATCCTCTTTATTTCGAAAATAATGTGACAATATTGAACTGAAAGGGAACAGCCACTGTGCTGTCTAAATCAGAAATCCGAGCAGCTAATTTCCAGATGCCGTTTTCAATCTATCCAGCAAAACCGTATCTGGCCCTGACATGTACACACGACAGCGAAAAACGGCTTCCGAAATTCAGTTTTCGTGTTTCTGAAGTTGGGTCACATGTGGAAGAAGCAAGTATTACAGTGTGAGTTAGGCATTGTTGCCTACGGTGTTACTCTGTTGTACATCTCCGTAGTTCCTACTGTTTCCTTTCCTTGCGATGAGTGTTCATAGTTGCTGCAGTTAGGATTAACATTAAACATATCAGTGCGAACGAGGATTTCAATTTCGTTTACAAACTACATTTAAGCGATACTTTATTTCCGAACCCACCCCCCCCCCCCCCGCTAGAACCATCTAAATTCTATGATATGTATTTATATTAGTGAAAGGGCGTCGCGCAAAACTGTAAGCTATAAGAGGGCGTCGCCATGAGGGAAAGTTTGGAAAGTACTGACGTAGAGTTGTGTCATTGTAGCCTCTGGTTGCGTGAGCAATGGAGTGGTTAGAAGATGCTGTAGTGTTGCTGACGGAATATAGTCATCATAGGTGCTTCTAGCGTTCGAGTACTGTACAGCACAAATGGTGAAAAAACGGAAGATTAGTAACAGAAAATTGCCGAAGCGCTCGAAGGTCGTGTGGGTACGTTAAATCGGCAGTAATTTCGTTATTTGCTTGCATCACAGGAAATTGCAGAGAATACGGACTAACTTCTTGATTCTATTGTTGTCTACAGTCCACAGGAGTCTTGTGTCGTTCGCGAACGAACTAGTCCCCAAGAGCGCTCCCACAGGCGAACTACGCGAACTAGTTCGCAGATCCCTCGCCTCTTAGTTCGTCCGCTCCTTTTCCGAAGACTGACGGGGAACAGCGAGAGGACACGAGAGCTCCGCAGAATCGCGTGATTCCTTTCTGCCAGTTATCGTAATTTCGAGCTGAGATGCAGCTCAGCTGTAGTTTCATAGTTCACTGTCACAAATTTTCTTTTATAAGATATTCAACAGTGTCTAAATAATAGTACTCTGTATGCAAAGTAGTTGAATACCATTGTATCACCCATTCGTGTAAATATCTGGTTTATTTGCTTAAGTATTTGATGTCGAATTGCTCAAAAATACGGGTAATAGCACACACTTGGGCAACATATAATTATATAAAAAGCTGTCATAACAAAAGAAAGAGCTCTTTTAGTAGCGGTAGCAAAAGCCAAATTGAGCGGACGAACTATAAAGAGCGACCTACTTCACGGTTGAGCAGCAAACTAAAAGGAGAGGTACCGGTTGCGAACTAAAATATGCACGATAGGTCGCGAACTCCCTCTCCCTTCTCCCTCCACCTGCATGCGCAGACCACGCCGCTCAGCCGTCACTGGGAGCGGACGAACTAAAAGAACGAACTAGTTCGCGGCTCAGCCGCGAACTAAAGTTAGCGCTCCTGATCGCGAACTATTATGCGCAAGTCTAGTCACAGACAGCTTTAATGCAGCTCTCTACCCTGCCCTATCCTGCGTAAGCCATATTATTTACGCATAAGAACGACAACCTACATCTATTTGAACCTGCTTACTATATTCGTCTTACGGCCCCCCTCTACGTCCTTCTCTGCTACACACACTTTCCTCCACTCCTAAATTGTCTCAGAATATGTCCCATCAATCGATCCCTTCTGCGTGATCTACCCATCTAATCTTCAGCATTCGTCTGGACCACCATATTTTAAATGTTTTTATCATCTTTTTGTCTAAACTCCTTATCATTGAAGTTTCACTCCCGTACAATGCTAGACTCCAGACGAATGCTTTCAGAAAAGATTTCACGACATTTAAATCATATTGCATGTCAACAAATTTCCCTTCTTCAGAAACGCTTTCCTTTCCATATTCTGCATTTTTTATCTTCTACACTTCTGCCATCAGAAGTTATTTTTCTGCCCAAATAATAAAACTCATCTAATGCTTTTATTGCATCGTTACATAATTTCATTCAGCAACGTCTGACTTTCTTACGCTACATCCCATTACCTTTGCTTTACCCTTGTTAATATTCATCTTATACCCTCCTTTCAAGACATTGTTCATTCCGATCAGTTGCTGTTCCACGTCCTTTGCTGTCTCTGACAGAATTACAATGTCATCGGCAAACCGCAATGTTTTAATTCCTTCTCCCTGAATTTTGATCCCTTCTCCAAAAATCTCCTGACATTCCTTCACACCTTGGTCAATGCAAATTTCCAATTACATTGGGGAAAGATTACAACTCTGTCTTACTCCCTTCCCAACCGCTGCGACCCTTTCACGGCATTCGACTCTAAAAACTGCTGTCTGGTTTTTGTACAAGTTGAATATATCTTTACGTTCCCTATATTTTATTAAAAATTAAAATCACAATACATATCCTTCAACGTAAACAAATGCGACTATTTGTCTATTATGATTAAAATTAAAAATATACCGATAACCTCATAATTCGCGTTCCTTGCGTTCATAGAATACGTAATTTCATGGCTGACACATCTGTGCTGTGTTACACAATTTTTTTCGTAAACAGAAACAGTTTATCCGCTGCATGCTATCTAACAAACTGACTAACCTCTTCTGCGCCAACGTGTTTATCTCAGAGTAGCACCTGCACCCTACGTCTTAATAATTTTCTGGGTGCCTTTCAGTGTCTTGTCCTACAGTTTTTATCCTTACAGCCTTCAGCTGTAGTACCGAGGTTATTCCTTGATGCCCTATCACCACCGCTGAGGAACGGCCGAGCGCATTAAGGCGCTAAGCTCCGATGCACGAGGTCGTTCCCCGTCGGGGGTTCGTAGCCCCTCCCCCCTCGGGCATGGATGTTTGTCTCGTCTTTAGTATAAGGTAGTTCATAAGTAGTTTTTTTTAATAATTTATACTGCAGCAGTCACTTTTTACTAATATTTTTATTAGCACGATGCGTTTCGGCAGCAATCTGCCATCATCGGGTGCATTTTTACAGTTACTGATTCATTATTGTTTTATTATGTTTTGTGTTGTCGGTGCCAGTGAGCTTATGGGTGGACATTTTAACCTGTTCAGGAAGATATAGCTATTTTAGTATTATGTTTCATGATTATAGCTTCTGGATTATTGTAGTGTTGTATTTACCTACAGTTTTGTTGATAGTCTTGTTGTCTGGCACACACAACACAAGAACACAGTTGCATATACACCACATGCAGACATTTTCTATTAGATGTTAACACTGTACAAAGAGCCTTAAAAGCTAAGATAACCTACTTACATCAGTATTTACAGTGAATATGCCATAAAAGTGCATATGTAGATATCATGTGTTGAAACAGAAGTTGCTACATTTTAAAGAATTATTCAATCAGAGTTATATGATTAATTTTACTTTTATTAATTTTATATTTTAATGAAAAATACATTCAACACTGGAGAAATTTTTGAAGAAACTGGTATTGTTGCTTTCCAGTTTATCATTTAGCAGAAGCTCACCATGTATTTTTTCATGGATGAAGATTTCTAGTTCTTCATAGAGGTCCATTATATGTCCCTTGTTCATTTTATGCAGTATATGAAAATTACTCTTAATATTCTGGAATGGACGTCCTGTGTTCTTTATATTGGTAGCTACTGCTGATTTATCAAAATTGCTGGTGTGGTAGGCATTTATGTGTTCATTGTATCTTGTTTTGAATTCTCTTCCTGTTTGGCCTACATACAGGGCATTGCAGGTGTTGCACACTACTTTGTAGATGCCTGAGTGTGTGTGTTTATCTGTTAGTATGTTTACATTGTGTCTCAGTGAGTGTTGTAATTTATTGTGTGTTTTGAAGGCCATGTTGATGTTGTGTGGTCTGAAAATGTTTGCTATTTTGTAGGATAGTTTGCCAATGAAGGGGATACATGCTGTGGGTTTATTTTTTGTTTTCTGTGTGGGTTTTGCTTTTTGGTTTTGCTTTTTTGTGCAAGGTCGTCAATCAGTGTTTCATCATATCCATTTGCTGCAGCTATTTGTTTGATGATATTGAATTCTCCAAGTTTTCTATTGTTTTCCATTGGTGTGTTGATGGCTCTGTTAACAAATGCTCTATGTGCAGCATGCTTGTGTGTTGTCGGATGGCAGGATGAGTTTTGTATGGTGGAATCTGCTATTGTTGGTTTTCTGTAGACTTTGAAGGTGTGTGCATTGTTTAAAAAAAGTTTATAATACGGTCTCAGACCTCAGAACAATCCACATAACATGGATAAATTTAAGTTCCTAAGCAGTTTTTTAAGTTTAGGGACTGATGACCCCGTAGTTACGTCTCTTAAGCTTGACAAACATTTGAACATGTGCCCTATCACCCCGTCTCTTCTTTTGGTCAGTGTTTCGCCGATCCTGTAGAGAACTACCTCAATCGTTGTCTTACCATTCGACCTAATTTTCATCACTGTTCTGTCACTTCACATGTCAAATGCTTCGATTGTTCCCTGTTACGATTTTCGCATTGCCAGTGCTTATCTCATTTATAAAGCTGAACTTCAAATGCAGGTTCTCAACAAATTTCTTCCTCACACTAAGGCTAATGATTGATATCAGTAGACTACTCTTGGTTCTGTTTGCCTTCTTTTGTGCACCTTATTACGTCCGTCACAGCCTAATGCAAATCTGGCGGATTGACACCAACAAATTAAAACTCTGTGAAAGAAGGAGGTACTGAAGGAAGGCTACGATTAACGTCCCGGTCTACAATGTGATCGCTAGAGACTACATCTACATACTTACTCCGCAATTCACCGTAAGGTGCGTGGCGGAGGGTACACTGTACCACTACTAGGCATTTCCTTTCCTGTTCTACTCCCAAATAGAACGAGGAAAAAAAGAATGTCTATATGCCTCCGTACGATCCCTAATTTCTCTTATCTTGTCTTTGTGATCACCACGCGAAATGTAAGTAGGCGGCAGCAAGATCGAACTACGCTCAGCTTCAAATTCCGGCCCTCTAAATTTCCTCAACAGAAGTTCACGAAAAGAACGTCGTCTTTCCTCCAGCGATCCCCAGTTGAGTTGCCGGAGCATTTACGTGACACTCGCGCATTGGTCGAACCTACCAGTAACAAACCTAGTTGCTCGCCTCTGAACTGCCTCTATGTCTTCCTTTAAACCTGCTGCGGATCCCAAACACTTGAGCAATACTCAAGACGTGGTCGTACAAGCGTTTTATACGCGGTCTCCTTTACAGGTGAAGTACATCTTCCCAAAATTCTCCCAATAAACCGAAGTCGGCTGTTCACGTTACTCACAACTGTCCTTACATGTTCGTTCCATTTCATATCGCTCTGCAATGTCACGCCTAGATATTTCAACGACGCGACAGCATCAAGAAGCTCACTACTAATGCTGTATTCGAACATTATGGGATTGTTTTTCCTGCTCCTGCGCATCACCGTACATTTTTCTACATTGAGAGCTAGCTGCCATTCTTCGCAATAACTAGAAATTTTGTCTAAGTAATCCTGTATGCTATTTCAGACAGTTAAAGACGACAACCTCCCATACACTACAGCATCATCAGCAAACAGCCGCAAATTACAACTTACTCTGTCCATCAGATCATTTATATAGATAGAAAATAATAGCGGTCCTATCACACTCCCCTGGGGCACGCCTGACGACACACTCGACTCTGATGAACACTCGCCGCTGAGAACAATGTACTGCGGTGAACCTATCCCATAAGCTCGTATCTTCGTTAGCAGTCTGCAGTGTGGCATCGTGTCGAACGCCTTTTTGAAGTCGAGAAAAACGCAATACGCCTGTTGCTCTTCATCCATGGCTCGCAAGATGTCATGTGAGAAAAGGGCAACCTGAGTTTCACATGAACGAAGTTTCCTGAACCCGTGCTGGTTCGTAGAAAGAAGCTTTTCCGTCTCAAGGAAATGTACTATATTCGAACTGAGAATATACTCCAAAATTCTACATGAAACTGATGTCAACGATATTGGCCTGTAATTGTGTTGGTCAGTTCCCTTTCCTTTCTTATAAACGGAAGTCACCTGCGCTTTTTTCGAATCACTAGGAACTTTGCGTTGAATCAAAGATTCGCGATAAATGCAAGCTAAGTAGGGGGCCAATGCCGCAGAATACTCTTTGTAAAACCGAACTGGTATTCCATCCGGCACAGCAGACTTTTTCATATTTAGCTCTCTCAGCAGCTTCTCTACACCGGAATACCTATTACTATGTCCTCCATTTCGGAATTAGTACGTTGATCAAATGATGGTACATTTGTGCGGTCCTCCTTCGTGAAAGATTTCTTAAAGGTTAAATTTAGAACTTCAGCTTTCCGTTTTCTTTCTTCTATTACTGCCCCGGAATGATCAACGAGTGACTGGACAGTGGACTCTGACCCGCTTATCAATTTTACATAGGACTAGCATTATTTTTGATGGATTGATGGATATTTTGTAAAGGCAGACCGTTACCAACCACCGTACGTTGCAGAATCAAGGATATGATACGCGAGTTGGGGTGGAAATTATTAAAACAATGGAGTTTTTTCGTTAAGACGAGGTCATTCTGCGAACTCTGAAAATGTTTCGTTGAATACATCTACGAAAGGAAAGATTAGCGTTTTAAAAACAAATCAGAGATACACAGAAATAACTACGTGTTTATTTTCTCCACACTTGTTATTCGAGAGTGATACGGTTGAGAAGTAGTGTGTAAGCGGTTCTGTGAACTCCGTGTACAACAGGTAAGTGTCAATTACAGAGACGTCGTACGTTGTAGAATGGCAAGACAATAAGGCTTTTGTCTTGAATTCGGAAGGACCGCCACCCAGACATACTGTGCGAGATAGGTAGAACCGGCCTGGAGAACACTTCACGCACATGAAGACAGGCAACTCAGCTCAACATCATCCGACGCGTTCACAGAAGTTATCGCTAAGTTGCGCTACGTTTCTTGAGGAGCGTGGGGTATTTTTAAAAGATACGGCTCATACCGTTTGCCAATCACCTGCAATCAGATCATGTCCGCCATCTCAAAGGACATCGTCGTCGATAGGATCAAAATTTTAATTTTATACAAAACTAGCTTAAAACCCGGCGTTGTCCGGGTATTTATTTATTTATTGCTGCCATTTTTCCCTAGGTATACATTCATTTGTATAAGGGCTGTATGTCTGTAAAATCTCTTGGGAAAACAATTAGTAATAAGGAAGTAATAGATTAAAACTTGGTGCGTGATGGGGCGGTTTTTCAGGAACGTTACTGTTTATGTGCTCATATCTCATGAACTACGTGTCACACTGTGATACAATTTAGAAGGTACATTCAGTTATACGTTTGTATACTGTCTGTAAAATTTCCTGCAGGTATAATTAAAACTGTACAAAATACAAACTGAAACGTCATACCGAATGCCGTAGTTTTTGTCCATGAACAGCGGAAAAGTAGTGAGCGAGAAACTTTTTTCTTTCATCATTTTACTATGGTTGCCAGCGAGAAAAAGTTTTATGAAGGTTTGAAATTATGTTTAAAGTTTGTTGCAAGTCGCTAAGTACTGTCATTCTCATACAGTGTTTTCGAAAGTCTCGCCGCATTATATGGCATTTTTTGCGATTTCTATTGGTTTTGACGTAATATCTTTTCAACCATGTGCCGTATGTAATTCTTAACCATGCAGCAATTGTTACCCCACGGTAAGGAATTTGTGTACCAAATTTGGTTGAAATCGGTCCAGTGGTTTCGGAGAAAATGAACAGCATCGTCGCAAAATGCAGCAGTTTTTCGCGCATCTCATTGTTTATGACGTCATATCTCATGAACTATATATCGTATGTGATTCTTACACTTACGGCGACCGTCCTCATGGATTGAAGCTTACGTGTACAAAATCTCATAAAGATTGCAATAAAACTGTAGATTTGATGCAACACGTACACATATACGGACACTCTGCTTCATATATTAGAAAGACGTAGAGCTGTGCTACATCATACAGGATGGGTCAAGCAAGACGTAACATCCCTTTTCTTTCGTGAACCGTTTTCGGCACTTGCTAGAGCCTCGTGAGGCACATATATTTGTGTTTTGTGAACGGTTTTAGCACCGATATCGACTAAGATATTGAATTAAGCACAATTTTTTTAATGGAACTGCATATTTATTATTCTGTATTTCATAGATGCTTCGGTAGCATCCACTGTAGGTCTTAAGTTGTTTCAAGGGGAAACGAAGCGTTACTGTAGTCTGCAGACCTATTTTACGGTATACAATCAAACAGCCTGACCCGGGACGCCTGTTTGATAATGTTTGCACGGCTAATGCCGATTCAGGCAACCGTGCCATCAAAATCTTAGGATACGTATCGATTTTTTTACACAGGTTTCAACGTGAACATTAACAAACGCTGTATTACTGGAATTGTCTTCGCAAGATCTATCGAATGCAGTTATAAAAAGTAAGAGGTCCCATTGACAAATACTTGCTTCAGTATCTCAGTTGATATCGATGCTAAAACCGGTTACCAAACACAAATACATGTGCCTTCGCCGTTCTATCATGTGCTAAAACTGCGTTTAAACATGTATAACCGTTCACGAAGTAAAAGAGGGGTTAAGTTTTACGTGACTCGCCCATATTCTAGTAAATAACATATCCCAGCGAAGAACCATGAGCAAAGATTAACATGTCAATTTTTAAAACTATAGATTTAAAAATTATTTAGCAGCAGTTAGAATAACTATGACAGTAAAAGAAGAAGAACTTGGTACAGCCATTCGCAGTAGGATTCCATTCCTGTGCATAACTTTACTGGAATGTACGTTTAAGCTTAGTCATGTGTGTGTGTGTGTGTGTGTGTGTGTGTGTGTGTGTGTCATTTTGTCAGAATTGTCATAATAATTGTAGCTGCTTTTGAAGGATTTGTAAATCCTTAGTTAATTTGGCCAAACTGTCAGAAGATAGAACTTTTACCGTTTAAACCAAGATTCTATGGCTTAAAAGTTGGTATTTTTAATGTTTGTTTGGGGGCTCATCTTTGGGAGCAGTTATGTACAAATAACTGGGCTTAAAACACGATTCCTAGGCTGTACTTTATAATAAATGGTGTGAAATAAGGTTAAATATTGTCTCGCCTAGTTAATTCAATGGATATAATTTGTTCAATTACTTCGAATGTATTGTGCTTACAGTCCTTTTCTTCTTTTTTTTTTCCAGGTGAGTCGATTCATCTGCAGAGTTTGTGAGTAGAAATCTACTTCTACACTTTAAGCGTATATTTACATCAGATATTTACCTATCTGGTCATTATGTAAGCAGTGTTGGTAGAAAATTAATTCATTCAGTGCGCTGTATACTTTTCCAAGTATTTTTATGATTTACGTGCATGTTCAGCATGCATCAGTGGCTCTAGATTGTGCTTTCATCCGTTTGAGCAGACAGTACTACTCTTCCTGCGCTTTATGGTCGTGGCTGCGAGAAGAGTCATTTAGCCGGCCGCGGTGGCCGAGAAGACTGAGGCGCTCCAGTCACGGTCTGCACGGCCACTACGGTCGGGGGTTCGAATCCCCCCTCGGGCATGGATATTTGTGCCGTCCTTAGTCTTAAGTAGTTCATAAGTAGTTTGTAAGCTTAGGGTCTGATGACCACGTAGTTAAGACCCATACGTTCTACAAAAATTTGAACATTTGAGAGTCATTTACCTAAATTGTTGTGTTCAGCCAAGAGAAGAAGAAGAAAAGAGAAGAACGATCACATGCCAGAAAACACAAGCGATCTGTTTACTTTTCCTTAGTATTAATGATTTGTTATAATACAACCGTGAGTCATTCGTTTGATCAGCCAACATTATTGCAACTACAAACTTCCACATTTAGTCCTTGAAGTAACCGTTATATCTTCGTGCCGGGACCGCAGTATACGAACATTGCGGCACGAGAATATTGCGCGCGTATTCAGAACACACCGGACTGCCACATAAATATGTTGCAGTTTCTACTTACTAATAGAAAAAAGCCAAATACAGAACTCTGTAATGGCCTCTTGAATTACGTGACCAAACCAAGTATATTCACTTAATATAAACGTATTAAACACATCCGTAGCTAAGTTACTTGAAACATGGAAGTGTGTGCAAACAGCATACTATGCCTACTGACGGAAACATATCGCTGTGAAATACGCGTTGTTTACTTTGCCAAGTGACGGTTGAAACGTGTCCATAAAAAATTATTTTGTAAGAAAATGTCCAATATTGTACCTCCTGTTTTGTATCGAGTAACTTGCTTGCAAGAAAATGTATAATATCGCTTCTACTGTATGTATCGATATGTGTCCTTTATGAAGTTTCATCTTTGGCAAAGATCATGTATTGCATAGCATTGTAGCTCGCACTGAGAGAGAGTACGACTAGTGGTTCAGCTCGCTTAGAGAGCGGTTGGGTTGTGTGTATGGCTCCGATGTAGAGCAGAGGCTGCTTTGCCAGCAAGTCAGAAGTTGTATTATGTAGGTAATGTAATGCTGATTATTAATAATAAGTAACTTAAACTTTCTTTCATCTCTCATTTACGTAGTTAGAAAATTAACCTACTTCCTTCATTTGATAATCAATTATTAGTGGATTTAAAGTGCAGTATTGATGTGAATAATATTGTTGAACGAATTTCATTATTGGTGCCATAGTAAATGATAGTTAATTGACTATGATACTAAATTTCAATAATTAGAAACTGATCTGCATAAAATTCTCACAGTCAAGCATTAAGAAAGTGATTTGTGGTTGTTTTTTTTTTTTTTTTTTTTTTTTTTTATATCTTTCTCGCAGTCAAAATCTTTGAGTATAGTCAGTGTCTGTTTCAAAAGGCTACATGTCACAGTTGTTTTGTTAAAAATATCCGTTGCGCACATAATCAGTTTCATGCACTGTTTCTCACTTAATAGCATATACATCAGTATCAGGGCCATAATTAAATCAAATTGCTGTGTCAAGGAACAATTTGTTGTCTGATCTAACGACAGGTTCAACATACACACAACACACGTACAGCTTTTACGGTGCGTGACCTTCCTTGTGTATTATGTACATCGAGATGGCTGTTGTCTTCAGTGATGACAGTAGGTTCTGTGTGTATGGGAGACATGGAGCCTTGAAACGTAGCATTTTAACCTTTTCGGACCCTTTGGCTACAAATGTGTACATAACTTCTACGGTGTCTAAGATGGTTTAGAAGCTTTTTTTCTCAATGGAGAGAACATGTATACGACACCTGAGTGTTCGATCATTTCATCATGCACAATTACTGCCACCTGCGGAAGATCGCTATAAAAATATTAAGAAGCGAGTGATGCACACTGCACAGCAGTTTACGAACTTCAAAGAACACGGAAATTGTGGGTTACTTGTATTCCACTGTATAACTGGAAGTAGAAGTTGTTATTTTGCGTCGGCCGCGGTGGCCGAGGAGACTGAGGCGCTTCAGTCACGGTCTGCACGGCCACTACGGTGGGGGTTCGAATCCCCCTCGGGCATGGATATTTGTGCCGTCCTTAGGATAAGCTAGTTGGTAAGTAGTTAGTAAGTTTAGGGACTGATGACCCCGTAGTTAAGTCCCTTAAGCTTAACAAACATTTGAACATTTTTTATTTTGCGATGTATTTATTGAACGGTCAGTTTATTTAGTACAACAGTTGGTACTACAAAATCAATTAATTTAGTCCAAAAAAAGCCTTGTTTTTCAATATATGGAGGGTTGTAGTATGAAAATAGGTGCATATAATTGCATAAATCTTGCTTCTAAAATCATTGAAAATTTAACTGAAGTGTATTACTGCATTAAAAATAATTTCCTTAACACAGAAAAAAATCAGGTCTGAAAGGGTTAAAAGTAATTTAAATTGAGTTTTAGTTTTGTACAACAAATGCTTGACAGTTGTCACCAAGCCGAGGAACAATTACAAACCCGTCAAACAAAGCAATTATTAAACAGTTCAGCGCGTCCAGGAAACAAGAGGCAATATTTTAATTTAGCGGGGTCAACTTTTAATGCTTTTGATGGACAACTATTTGTTGAAACAATTATATTCCGGGCGATCATAAATGGCTCTTGCGCAATGGGATCAGATTCACAGCGACGTAATTATTGAAGGAATCAAATCACAGAATTAGATTCCAACTTAGCTCAGTAACTGGAGAAAAATTCACTAAATAATCGGTCATCAATCTCAGAGCCAAATGACGGCTTGGCGAAACTAAGTGTTGGACCATTATGCTTCTTAACAATACGCGACTGCCCCCGTCGTTTCCGTGTAAGATAATGCATTCATTTCAAATTCATAACGGTATCGTGAATTGTTAAATAACGAAAATAGATTTTTCTTAATAAATGAAAATAGAACGAATGGATCAGTTATGAACAAAACTAATACGAGGGTTGGAACTTAAACAGTGGCAACATTGCTGTGGAGACACTATACAATGGAATCTATTGTCGCTGATAGCACATTTTGTTGACATACATACCTTACTTTCGAGCAAACGGACTCGCCCGTCCCAACTCACAGCCGTGCGCACAATCGAGGGAAACACAGTCTAACGTGACGGTGTCACTGCGTTTTCGATACAGGAACAACGGAGTTGGATCAAGATGGATGTGCCAGATGTCGTACAGCACGGAAGTGTCATCAAGGTCATCAAGAGGCGTGCGGGTAAACTGCATTGCAGTACAGAACAGTGGGACGTTTAGTATTATAATAATTTCGTGTGGCTCATTGGCCTGGTGCAAGTCTTTCAATTGGACGCCACTTCGGCGACTTGCGTGTCCCTAGCCTACCCCAGTTATTCAACCGGGAAAAGGAAAGGGGGCCTTCAGCTTAACGTGGAATCCGAACCACGTGTTGTTTCTGGCAACTCCTCACATCGTTGAGCGCTGAAGGATGGGTTAAAGAGCAGACTGAAAAAATGCGAGGTCAGACCGGTTTCGAACCCGCGACCCTTCGGTTTCCAGTCTTGCGCTTTACCCCCAAGACCACCGGGTCAGACATGGCACGTTGGGTAAAAGCCTTCAACTGTGGCAGACATGCATCGGTCAGGTCGTCCTAGCGTCCCTGGATTAAGTCCTTATGACTTTGATTCCGAAGAAGAAAGAAGCACTTCGTGGCATTCGCTTCAGAACTGTTCCATAGATTCGACAGGCAGTAGACCGCTCCATTCGCACCATCAACAGAACAGGCTCTGCTAACCATATACTACGCTGACCACGTCGCTGGAAACAGGTTCTACAGAACGCTGGTGACTACATTGAAGGACACTAACAGTAACATGTGAAAACACGTAACGCTTTTGTGTCGATTGTGAATAAATAGTTGCTACTGCTTAAGTTCCAACCCTCGTATACTTCCAATCAGGACACAGAGTTAAAGTGCGCTTTCGGGGAAAAAATTACGGTAATATTTTTTTCATCTGTCACATTGGCGAGGAACGTTGCAAAAAAGAGTCATAGTAGCAGTTACTCATATAAAATAAATCGTTGGTTGTTTCGGACGTCGCGAAGCTTTAATTTCATCTTCGCAGAACTATTCAGAGATAACATGTAAACGAAATCATACGAAAAGCGTATAGGATATTGCAATTGAACGCAATGACAAGAAAAGGAACTGTCATTAATTGTAGCACATTTTCCGACCTATGCTGACTGCAGTTACCACAAGTTTTCCACGCCAGATATGTTGCACTTTTCATTTATAAAGCATCTTCTGTAGTTATGTAAATGTGGAATTCAAATGTTTGTAGATCTTATGGGACTTAACTACGGGGTCATCAGTCACTAAACTTACAAACTACTTATGAACTAGCTAATACTAAGGACAGCACAAATATCCATGCCCGAAGGGGGATTCGAACCTCCGACCGTAGCGGCCGTGCAGACCGTGACTGGCGCGCGGCAGTTCCCTCGGCCACCGCGGCCAGCATGTAAATGTGGAAATGTAGGTTTGTACATTTGATTTTGCTGTAAAGATCACAACCAGTTTTAACGTTTGCGATGTCGGTTTTTGTTTATATTCCGTAAATTTTGCTTCATTTACCTTTTCACTTCACCTCACTTTTTCTTAGTGGAATAAAGTTTGCACATCACCTTACGCTCTTAGAGCGTAATCAACTTTCGACGTGTTTTCCACTTTACCACAGTGTTCCTGTGTTATGTTTGTTGAACTGATTTTCACTTAGGATTTGAGTGTTTTAATGTAAATAATTAAAAAAAGAGGTTGGCAAGACTCGTTAACATTAACACTGGCAGTAAATTATACACCAATTATTAAAAAAAATTAACGTTCACGGAAAGCAAAAATGTTTCTAATATGTGTAGCAAACCAAAATGTACAATTCTGTGTATCCATATTTACAGAATCACAGAAGATGCTTCATAAAACAAAGCGAAACCCTCCTGATGTGGAAAATTTGTGGTAATTACAGTCGGCTAAAAACGGGAAATATATTATAATCAATTTTAATATATGCTGTGGAAGACATCCACACAAACAAAAAAGTAAGAACATTTCAGCCTGTTAATCCCAAGAAAATCACGATTGTTGAGCAGGAAGGTGCTGTGCACTGAGATTATGGCCCTATATCTACATACGATTGCTTCGTGATGTGCATCGTCTGGAGTTGCTAGCAACATCACTGCATCCATAGTCAGTATTTATGCGAGATCATGAGACACAAACTCACAGATACCTCGCTCCAGGCGCTGCAGGAACCATTGCCGAATTTTAACAAAAGTCTCAACAAGCTTCAAGCTGTCTATAACAGTATGTCATTAGGCGACTTTGCAATTATAGATATGCTGTCTGTTCTATCGGACATTTCCCAAAGGACAGACAATATATCTATAATCATGTGTAAGCCTCAAGGAGACATTGACATTTTCCTTACGAATACAAAAATACACACGATACAAGTAAAGCTGTGAACAAGTTGAATAATGGGCAGGACGGGAATCCGCCACAGAATTTAATTCAGTGCCTTGAAATATCCGAGTTTTTGGAATATTTATAATTCGAACCTTTATTATTGTCTCCATGTAACAATACTCACTAGCTTATCTAGTAGAGATTACATTGTGTAATGATACGATTATTGGGTCATGTACTGTATGTTCAACGTACCCGTATTTGTAATGATGTACTTTCACGACGATGAAGTACCCGTCATCTCGCTTGCCAGTTTCAAAGTCTTGCCTTCCAAGCTACAGTATATACAGTGTGATCCATTGATAGTGAACAGGCCAAATATCTCACGAAATAAGCATTAAACGAAAAAACTACAAAGAACAACATTTTTCTGTAATGAAATTTTCACTCTGCAGCGGAGTTTGCGCTGATATGAAACTTCCTGGCAGATTAAAATTGTATGCCGGAACCGGGACACGAACCTGGGACCTTTGCCCTTTCGCGGGCAAGCGCTTTACTGACTGAGCTATCCCGACACGACTCACGATGCCGCTTCACAACTCTACTTCCGCCAGTACCTCGCCTCCTACTTTCCAAATTTCACAGAAGCTCTCCTGCGAAACATGCAAGACTAGCACTCCTGGAAGAAAGGGTATGGTGGAGACATGACTTAGCCAAAGCCTAAGGGATGTTTCCAGAATGAAATTTTCTCTCTGCAGCGGTGTGTGCGCTGATATGAAACGTCCTGGCAGATTACAACTGTGTGCCGGAACCGGGACTCGAACCTAGGACCTTTGCCTTTTGCGGACAAGAGGTACTTACAGAAGTAGAGTTGTGAGGCGGCATTGTGAGTCGTGTCGGGATAGCTCAATTGGTAGAGCGCTTGCCCGCGAAAGGCAAAGGTCCCAAGTTCGAGTCCCGGTTCTGGCACACAATTTTAATCTGCCAAGAAGTATCAACATTTTTCTGGCTTGAAGGGGGAAAACAGAGGCGCTATGGTTGGCCTGCTAGATGGCGCAGCCATAGGTCAGACGGGTATCAACTGCATTTTCTTAAATAGGTACCCCCATTTTTATTAAATATTCGTCTAGTACGTAAATAAAGATGAATGTGTTATTAGGAACGCTTTTTTTCGCTTTGTCATAGATGGCGCTGTAATATTCACAAACGTATAACTACGTAGTATCGCGTAACATTTCGCCAGTGTGGACGGTATTTGCTCCGTGATACATTACTCGTGTTAAAATGGACCGTTTACCAATAGCAGAAAAGGTCGATATGGTATTTATGTGTGGCTATTCTGTTCAAAATCCTCAAAATGCCTAATGTATGTTGATCGCTATCCTAGAAGACATCATTCAAGTGTCCGCACCTTTCGTCGGATAGTAACGTTATTTAATGAGACACAAGTGAAACGTCAACCACGACTTGCAACAAATGATGATAGCCAACTAAATGTTTTATCTGCAGTTGCGGCTAATCCGCAAGTCATTAGCAGACAGACAGAGCGAGAATCGGGCCTCTCAAAAACGTCAGTGTGGAGAATTCTACATCAACATAAACTTCACCCTTACCATATTCCTATGCACCAGGATTTGCAAGGCGAAGACTTTCAAACTCGTGTACAGTTTTGCCACTGGGCACAAAATAAATTACGGGAAGATAACAGTTTTCTGTTCTGTGA
Organism: Locusta migratoria; assembly: GCA_026315105.1. Lineage (NCBI taxonomy): Eukaryota > Metazoa > Arthropoda > Insecta > Orthoptera > Acrididae > Locusta > Locusta migratoria. The sequence continues at coordinate 105,678,669 of CM048745.1, read as the reverse complement.
CGAGGCGTCATTCACAAACAGAGATAACGTAAACCGCATAATATGCCCTATTGGTCAACGGAAAATCCGCAATGGCTGGTGACAAATGGAACATCAGCGACCTTGGCGGGTTAATGTATGTTGCGGCATTATGGGAGGAAGGATAATTGGCTCCTATTTTATCGATGGCAATCTAAATGGTTCAATGTATACTGATTTTTTACGTGACGTTCTATCGATTCTACTACAAGATGTTTCACTGCATGACAGAATGGCGATGTACTTTCAACATGATGGATGTCTGGCACGTGGCTCGTGTTCAGTTGAAGCTATCTTAAATGCACTATTTAATGACAGGTAGGTTGACCCTAGAAGCACCATATCATGGTCCACACGTTCACCGGATCTTACATCCCCGGGTTTCTTTCTGTGGCGAAAACTGAAGGATATTTGTTATCTTGATTCACCGATAACGCTTGAAAACATGCGTCAGCGCATTTCCAGTGCATGTGAGAACATTACTGAAGGCGAACTACTCGCTGTTGAGAGGAATTTCGTTAAGCGTATTGCCAAATGCATTGAAGTTGAAGGACATCATTTTGACCTATTACAGAAGTCATGAGGTAATTACAGGCAATCACGCAGTAACAGCATGCGTTCTCAAAATGTATGATAATTTGACAAAAGTACATCTATCACATTGGAACAACCGTAATAAAGTTGAAACGTATCTAGGTTCTGTGTCTGAATTTTAAAAAATCGCACTGACGTGTTTTACGGCCCACTTTAGATTTGTAAATTTAGAAGTTTTTTGCAAACATTTTGGATCAAAATAATAATCTAAATAATAAAAAATCAAATAATAGTGTCTGAAACCCTATTAAGAAAAAAATAGGTAGTGGCGGGTTCCGAACCACTGACCTTCAGCATCACAGTTTAACGCATTGCCCACTACGCTACAGCTAACAGAAGTTGAGTTCTTTAATCTCATACTACTGATGGCCGTTGTTAACGGATACTAATTTGACATTTGTAGACACTAGATTATCATTTATCATACGAAGAACTGTGTGTTTTTGTTAATTCTTCAGTGCGCCATTGCTTTGAAGTGACAACGGGTAAGTTACAATAAGAAAATCATCAAATATGGCGTATGCCAGAGAGAGTTCTGGGCGAGGAATGTCACGTGACATCTGCGAACGGCTGGTTTTCGTTAATTCAATTGAGGGTGCCAAAACTCCGTTGTTATATATATATATATATATATATATATATATATATATATTTATGAAACGATACGAGATATGTAAAAACGTAACAGAGAAAAGTTGTAGAGAATTTTCTCCTCTACAAATTTTGTTATTTCATTTTAGTGTCAGATGAATGGTTAAACTTATTTTCATTTAAATTTCGAGCTGTCAAAGAAGATCGCAAAGGCCCATTTTTAGTGTTAATACCATAACCTAAAGTGGGCCAAAGACTACCTGTTACCCACTGTTCGTCTAAAATTGTGAGCAATATGTTTGTGAAAGTTACAGCGCCATCTGTCACAGAGGGACAAACGTGTTTCAAATAAAACATTCATATTTATTTACGTACTAGACGAGAATGTAATAAAATGGGGGTACTTATTTAAAATGATACATTTGATATCCGTTTGACGTGTGTTTTTGTTAATTCTTCAGTGCGCCATTGCTTTGAAGTGACAACGGGTAAGTTACAATAAGAAAATCATCAAATATGGCGTATGCCAGAGAGAGTTCTGGACGATGAATGTCACGTGACTTCTGCGAGCGGCTGGTTTTCGTTAATTCAATTGAGGGTGTCAAAACTCCGTTGTTATATATATGAAACGATACGAGATATGTAGAAACGTAACAGAGAAAAGTTGTAGAGAATTTTCTCCTCTACAAATTTTGTTATTTCATTTTAGTGTCAGATGAATGGTTAAACTTATTTTCACTTAAATTTCGAGCTGTCAAAGAAGATCGCAAAGGCCCATTTTTAGTGTTAATACCATAACCTAAAGTGGGCCATAGACTACCTGTTACCCACTGTTCGTCTAAAATTGTGAGCAATATGTTTGTGAAAGTTACAGCGCCATCTGTCACAGAGGGACAAACGTGTTTCAAATAAAACATTCATATTTATTTACGTACTAGACGAGAATGTAATAAAATGGGGGTACTTATTTAAAATGATACATTTGATATCCGTTTGACGTATGCCATCGCCATGTAGCGGGAAAAGCATAGCGCCATCTGATTTCCCCCTTCAGTCTTGAAAAGTTTTATTCTTTGTAGTTTTTTCTTTTGATGCTTACTTCGTTAGATATTTGGCCCTGTCACTATCAGTGGATCACCCTGTATAGTGCGTACGCCTGCCGTGCAGGCAACCCCGTGAACACATTGTACCGCGGGTGGTCGTAGTGCTGCTTGAAGACTGTCTTCACTATGGTAAAAGTCGCATGGCACGAATTGCTGGGAGACCCCAAAGGGCACTTTCAGCCGCCTAAGTGGCAAGGTTTCCCCTACCCTTGCATCGCGTAATATGTGAAATGTGCATTGAAACATTAGTGTTACGTGCAGCTGACTGTAATGGATGTGTATGTAGTGTAGTGTCGTGTTGATCGTACGTCTTTTCTACAACAGAATTCGCCGCCCTCAAGGAAAAAACTTACATGTTAGAATTCCAGTCCAGTACACAGTCTTTGTAGACAACGCTTCAAAACAACAGACTTTTCCGAGTGACTTGCAGTAGAATGACGCCTGGTGACACACACTGGCTGAAAACCGCATTAAGCTGCAAATTTTCCAGACTGTGTTTTTATTTGATTCCTTCGTGTGACACCATAAAATTTAGAGCTATAGAAATACCTTTTGTGCCTTGTATCTTTACCTTGTATATCCCGAAATTGTTTCACCAAAGAAGACGAAGCAAATACCCTAGAAATAGATTCAAGAACAACTGCCAGTATGCGTAATTTAGAAGTAGGTATTCTCGGAGTAGTAAAGCAACTTAAATCACGTAACAAAAGTAAGTCTTCCATTCCAGATTATATACCAATTACGTTTCCATCAGAGCATTCTGGTGCAATAACCATACCTAGTTATCGTAAACAACTAATCCCTCAGCGAAACATCTGTACTAGACATGCACATAATAGTTCGCGATCGGGAGCGCTGACTTTAGATCGCGGCTCTGCCGCGAACTAGTTCGTTCTTTTAGTTCGTCCGCTCCTAGTGACGGCTGAGCGGCGTGGTCTGTGCATACAGATCACGCAAACCAAAAGAAACAGTTTTTGGATAATTTGTCGCGTTTAAGTTTAGAGTTATCTCTATATCTTGGAATTATGGAATTTATTAGTCATATTGCAGAATACTTCAAAGCAGAAATTTTGTAGCAGTGAACTATGTAATCGAGCAGGCAGACGCTAACCTCGAAATAGCTCTCATCAGCAGAAGGAAAACAGGTGATTTTTTAATTCTGTTCGCGACCTATCGCGCATATGTTAGTTCGCGACGTATCGCGCATACTTTAGTTCGCGAACGGTAGCTCTCCTTTTAGTTCGCAGCTCAGCCGCGAAGTAGATCGCTCTTTCTAGTTCGTCCGCTCGTTTTGGCTTTTTATACAGCTACTAAAACTACAGCTGAGCTGCATCTCAGCCCGAAATAAAGGTAACTGGCAGAAGGGAATCACGCGATTCTGCGCGCTCTCGCGTCCTCTCGCCGTTACCGTCATTCTTCGGAAAAGGAGCGGACGAACTAAAAGGCGAGGGATCTGCGAACTAGTTCGCGTAGTTCGCTTGTGGGAGCGCCCTTCCGAACTAGTTCGAACTACACAAGACTAGACCAAACTACCGTGGTCATCAGTCCCTAGGCTTACAAACTACTTAAACTTACGCTAAAGACGACACACACACACACACACACACACACACACACACACACACTTACACTCATACGCGTGCGCAGAGGGAGGACTCGAACCTCCGACGGGGGTGACGTGCAGTCCTTGAATGGCGTCTAGAACAAACTTTGATAAAACTAACAATATTCAAGTTTGCAGGCAGCTGTCTGTATGCTGATGTGTCAGGTATTTTCAACATTTATTTTCTTTTAACACAGATTTCTCGATCCGACAAGTAGCACTATTACTGCTTTCTTCTGTCAGCAACATTACATTCCCTTTAGACGATTGCTCCGCTCACTGAGCTCTTGCCAATAACAAGAGGCAGGGTAGCAGACGAAAGCATTCTGCACTGCTAGCGGCGAGCGCGCGAACTTCCTCTTAGTTCTCCGGGAGACCGACAGCCGACGGAACACAACCGAATATGAACCGATCGCGAGCGAATGGCGTTTGCTGGCGCGCGCCCGGTCTTTGCAGGGGAGAGAATTCTCATTGGGTGTTGCGCGGTGTAAAGGGGCTTAAGAGGCGGCCCCGTGCTGTGTTCGGTGCTTGCGCTACTCGCCTGGGGCAGCGCTGGCAGCAGCACAGAGGGGCTGCCCGCGGACACACAGCGCTTTGTTCGCGCCAACAGCCCACACCACAAATTAATACCGGGCCCTGGCCACAGATTACTTCCCCCTCAAATACTCCCCGCTGCCGCCTTTCTCCTCGGCTGCCTCGCCGTATTACACAGTCTCCCATCCTTCCTCACTCCCCCCGTCTTCGTCACACCCCTTTCTTTCTCTCCCTCGCCCTCTTTTTCCTCCTTTCCACCCTCTAGTCATCCCCTTCCTATACTTCTCTTCTTTTTCTCTTGTTGCGACGCAAAAAGCGGATCTTCACCCAACACACCTTTATTGGCGAATTCAGTTAGTACAATACATATGATAAAGTAACGAAAACTCCGCTTCTGGAGTATGACAAAGTTCCCAGGTTGCACAGACTGCCAAACTCTGAGTTCACTGAGTGAAGCTGATAACGGTATCACAAGTCAAAAAAAATGTTCAAATGTTTGTAGAACTTATGGGACTTAACTACGGGGTCACGAGTCCCTAAGCTTACAAACTACTTATGAACTAGCTAAGAATAAGGACGGCACAAACATCCATGCCCGAGGGGGGATTCGAACCCCCGACCGTAGTGGCCGTGCAGACCGTGACTGAAGCGCCTCAGTCCCCTTGGCCACCGCGGCCGGCGTATCACAAGTCCTCCTACTGCCAGGAAATTCAAGTCCCTTACACTGAACCAAGTAAAGTTCACAGGGCGTAACCGGCTGAGAAAGTCCATGTCCGTACCCGGTTGTATAATAACACTGGAAACACAAAGTCCGCAACACGCAGTCCAGAATAACCAGATCGTAGCTGAGGTCGTTCCATCCGGCGAGAGTGTCGTAGAGGCGCCGAGGAGAACCGGCGTCAGTTGTCTTTTTTTTTTTTTTTTTTTTTTTTTTTTTTTTTTTTTTTTTTTTTGGCAAGGTGGACTGGGGTACCATCACTATCCAGCGATCTCCCACCCCTGATGGAGCAGTGTGGGAGTAAGTAATGCTAACTTTATTTCCTTATTTTGACTTGTAAGGTCCTGCAGCGCTTAAGCCCTCTACCTGTAAGGCACCCCGGATTGATGGAGTGGGGGGCCGCTCTATTTGCGAGAGCGCCGAAGGTCCACCAAGTATTCATTGGCTATCTATTTAAACTGTTCTTCCGTGAAAACGCAATAATTATTTAAATCGTTAAAACCTTGACGGCCCACTAACCGCCAAATGGGACGCTGAATTTCTTCAGCTAATTTAACTGGGTGGTTGGGGGTGGTGGTGTTTGCGATTCTGGTAGGAACGGGTAATGGAGGTCTTCGTCGTCGCTGTCCTTGTTGCGGATTTTTGTCAATACTCGTAGCAGGACTCGTTTGACGTCATGTTTCGTCAGCATCTCCAAGTAGGTCGCGTCGTCTTCCGACACGTCCTCTCCCTCCACGTGCGCGGCGTCCGCCCCCTCAGGCGCAGCCTTGTCGCCAGGTCGTGTCGGAGGCGCGTCCACCTCCATCTTCGCCACGCCCGCGTCCCCCGTCATGGCGGAGTCGAGGGAAGCGGTTTCAGTCGCAGTATCAGTATAACTGAAGGGCACCCCAGCATGCGGGAGCGGGATGTGGCTAATCGTCGCTGTAACGAACCTCAACTCCCGCTCGAGGTCCTCAATACGTCGCATCGCGGCGTCCAGGGAGGCTCGATACTGCTGCCGTTCTGCCGCCATCGCGGCCTGAAGACGAAGCAGGGCCTCACCCGCCGCGGGATGCAGAATATCACGTGCACCCGACGTGACGGCGTCGCCACCATCCGACCCTCTAACGTTCCCACATGGTGCTCGAGGCGCAGGGGACGGGACGGCCGCGGACTTCTCCGCACGTCCAGACTTCTGCTTCTACATACATACTCCGCAATTCACCGTAAGGTGCGTGGCGGAGGGTACACTGTACCACTGCTAGGCATTTCCATTCCTATTCCACTCCCAAATTGAACGAGGAAAAAAGAATCCCTATATGCCTCCGTACGAGCCCTAATTTCTCTTATCTTGTCTTTGTAATCTTTACGCTAGATGTAAGTAAGCGGCAGCAAGATCGTACTACACTCAGCTTCAAATTCCGGCCCTCTAAATTTACTCAACAGAAATTCACGAAAAGAACGTCGTCTTTCTTCCAGCGATCCCCAATTGAGTTGCCGGAGCATTTCCGTGACACTCGCGCATTAGTCGAACCTAACGGTAACAAATCTAGCTGCTCGTCTCTGAACCGCCTCTATGTCTTCCTTTAAACTGATCTGCTGCGGGTCCAGAACACTTGAGCAATACTCAAGACGTGGTCGTACAAGCGTTTTATACGCGGTCTCCTATACAGGTGAAGTACATCTTCCCAAAATTCTCCCAATAAACCGAAGTCGGCTGTCCGCCTTACACACAACTGTCCTTACATGTTCGTTCCATTTCATATCGCTCTGCAATGTTACGCCTAGATATTTGAACGACGCGACAGCATCAAGAAGCTCACTACTAATGTTGTATTCGAACATTATCGGATTGTTTTTTCTATTCATGCGCATCACCTTACATTTTTCTACATTGAGAGCTAGCTGCCAATCTTCGCACCAACTAGAAATTTTGTCTAAGTCATCATGTATGCTATTACAGTCAGTTACAGACGACACCCTCCCATACACCACAGCATCATCAGCAAACAGCCGCAAGTTACAACTTACTCTGTCCATCAGATCATTTATATAGATATCAAATAATAGCGGTCCTATCATACTCCCCTGGGGCACGCCTGACGATACAGTCGTCTCTGATGAACACTCGCCGTCGAGAACAACGTACTGCGTTCTATTACTTAGGAAGTCTTCCAGCCAGTCACAAATCTGTGTACCTATTCCATAAGCTCGTATCTTCGTTAGCAGTCTGCAGTGTGGCACCGCGTCAAACGCCTTTTTGAAGTCGAGAAAAACACAATCCCCCTGTTGCCCTTCGTCCATGGCTCGCAAGATGTCATGTGAGAAAAGGGCAAGCTGAGTTTCACATGAACGATGTTTCCTAAACCCGTGCTGATTCATGGAAAGAAGCTTTTCCGTTTCAAGGAAATTGACTATATTCGAACTGAAAATATGCTCCAAAAATCTACATGAAACTGATGTCAACGATATTTGCCTGTAACTTCGTGCGCCATTCTTCAATGTACGGGCAACGGAGGAAGTTGGCGGCGTGGAGGCCGACACAGTAGACGCACCGCTTGTCGGCGTCCCGCGGGTGCGTGCAGTATCGCGTGTCGTGTGCGCCCGCGCTGCGAAAACACGCAAACGTCGCCGTGCAGTCACCGTCCACGTGGCCGATCTTTTGGCAGCGGAAGCACTGCACAGACTTCCGTGGTCTCCGTCGGCGCTACCTTCTACCCGCGCCTGCCAAGGCCATCACCTCGGCAGCGAGGAGGACTAACGCCGCTAGAACGCCACTTCATGGCTGTCCCCGTCGATTCCTTGTCGCAGCTTGATTTGCCACCTCCGGCGAGAGTTGCTCGCTGTTTACGCGGCTAAGTGCAGCAGCGGCGCGACGCTCCTCTCCTCACGCTGGCGACTCAGCTACGACTGCAACTGAACGACGTAGCATTTTTTTTATTTATTTTTTTCTTTTTATTTTTTTTTTTTTTTTTTTTTTTTTTTTTTAGATGGAACCACGTAGATAGGAGTACCATTGCCAGCTGGCGATCTACACTCCTAGAGGAACATGATAGGAGTATGGATAGGAGTATGGAAGCTGCTAGCATCATTTATTGATTTGCAAAATAAACTTTGGGGGTTTACTTTTGAGAACCTGCAGGGCCAACGGTCCTCGGTTCGTAAGAGACCCCGATTGATGTAGTTAAGGCCGCTCTCGTTTTTGGGAACGGCGACGGTCCAAGTACTCCTGTGGCAGTCTGTGCGAGTTGGCGGAATTGTTCCTCAGTAAATATGCAGTACTTATTTAATTCATTGAAGCCTTGGCGGCCACCAACCGCCAAATAGGGCGTTGTATCGCCTCCGGTACTTGTGCAGGGTGGTGGTGGGGGAGGAGGCGGGATTTGCGCCTCCGGGAGAAATGGGTAGTAGAAGGCTTCGTCGTCGTCCTGATGGTGTCGGATGTTCTCGAGGACTTGGAGTAGGACCCGCTTTACATCACGCCTGGTTGGCATTTCCAGGTACGAGGCGACTTCCTCCAATGTGTCCGAGTCCTGTTTATCTTGCGCAACGGCCGCCCCCTCAGGCGCCGTCGCGTGGTCGTGACGTGGCGGAGGCGCGTCCACCTCCATCGACGCCGCCGCGGCCGCCCCCGCATGGGTGGTGGCCTGGGAAGCGTCCTGCGGAGATCTAGTATCCCCAACGTGCACGGTTTCTTCGGGTTGGCGGGTCAATCACACTTGTGGGGGAGGGGTGAGGCCCAGAGTAGACTGGACAATGCGCAGCTCCCGTTCCAGGTCTGCGATCCGACGGGTAACAGCGTCGAGGGCAGCACGATACTGTTCCCTCTCGGCCGCCATCGCGGCCCGGAGGCAAAGGAACGCGTCGTCCGTTTCGGGGTGCAAGAGAACTTGTGCACCCGGCAAATTGGCGGAACGACGAGCCGTCCCTCGAGGTGTCCCACTTGGAGCACGAGGGGGAGCGGGTGGGACAGCCGCGGCAGCGGCCGGCGTCGCAATTCCCGTCCTCTCCGTCACAGTGCGCTCTGACTTCCGTTTCGTGCGCCATTCTTAGACGTAACGGCAGCGGCGGGAGTTGGCGGCGTGGGGGCCGCCACAATTTGCACACCGTTTTTCGGCGTCCCGCGGGCGTGGGCAGTTGCGCGTGTCATGTGCGCCTGCGCAGCGCATACATGCAAGCTACTGGCCACATGGCCAATCTTCTGGCAACGGAAGCACTGCACAAACTTACGCGCCTTCTGCCGTCGCTTCCGACCACCAGCCCCCGCCAAGGCCATCACCTCGGCCGCAAGGTGGACGATAGCCGCGAGGAAACCACTTCGCGGTGGTCCTCGGCGCATTCTCTTCATAGCTTGGTATGCCAATGCCGTAGAGGGTCGTACACAGACGAACGCGACTAAGTGCTGCAGCGGCGCGACGCTCCTCTCCTCACGCTGGCGAGTCAGCTACGACTGGTGACCCGTTGGTCCCTGCCGGCCGTTCATTTATAGGCAGGTCGGACCAATCGCAACCAGAGGCGTGGTGCCGCGTGACTGCCCCGCTAGCGGCCTCTGGCTGCAGCACGCAGGGGAGGCTGTCTGGTCAACACGGCGGCTCGGTATGTTTCTGTTGGTGCCGTGTTATCATCGTCTACTGTGTGTGGTTGCGTCCTACCTGCAGCGTCCCTTATGGCCCGACCCGCGGCAACCAGTCTTAACGTTGTGTCGTGCGGTTTGCTGCCTGTCGGCGTGCAGGCGTACGACCGGCACGACATCCCTCATCCCTCTTAATCCCTCAGCCCCCATCTTTCTCTCCTTCTCTCTAAAAAAAAAGTTCAAATGTTTGTACAGCTTATGGGACTTAACTACGGGGTCATCAGTCCCTAAACTTACAAACTACTTATGAACTACTTACGAACTAGGACGGCACAAATATGCATGCCCGAGGGGGGATTCGAACCCCCGACCGTAGTGGCCTTGCAGACCGTGACTGGAGCGCCTCAGTACCCTCGACAACCGCGGCCGGCTCCTTGTCTCTCTCTCCCTCTCAGTCTCTCCCCCGCTCGCTGGCTCTCTCTCTCTCTCTCTCTCTCTCTCTCTCTCTCTCTCTCTCTCTCTCTCTCATTCCCCCTCGCTCTCTCTCTCTCTCTCTCGCTCTCTCCAATTTGTCCCTTCCCCTGCAGCGGTGCAGTAGCCGAGCGGTCAAAGGCGCCATGCTGCGGAGCGCGCAGTCTCTCACCGTCGGCGGTTCCAGTCCTCCCTCGGACATGTGTGTGTGTTGTCCTTATTTATATTAATTTAAGTATCTTGTAAGTCTAGGGATTGACGACCGTAGCAGTTTGATCCAAATATTTCAACATTCACCCCCCCCCCCCCCCCGTCACATATACAGGGTGTTACAAAAAGTTACGGCCAAACTCTCAGGAAACATTCCTCACACACAAAGAAAGAAAATATGTTATGTGAACGTATGTCCGGAAACACTTAATTTCCATGTTAGAGCTCATTTTATTACTTCTCTTCAAATCACGTTAATCGTGGAATGGACACACAGCTACAGAACGTACCAGCGTGACTTCAAACACTTTGTTACAGGAAATGTTCAAAATGTCCTCCGTTAGCGAGGATACATGCATCCACCCTCCGTCGCATGGAATCCCTGATGCGCTGATGCAGCCCTGGAGAAGGGCGTATTGTATCACAACCGTCCACAATACAAACACGAAGAGTCTCAACATTTGGTACCGGGGTCGCGTAGACAAGAGCTTTCAAATGCCACCATAAATGAAGTTCAAGAGGATTGAGGTCAGCCCGTATGAAATCATGATAACGTGCTGTAGAGCAATGACTCGCATGTCAACATTACCTTCCTTCAATGGGGCCAACTGGCGGCGAATCGAGGAAGTACGGTACATACTAACGAAACGATTGGGCATTTTGACAATTGTCTGCACGAATAATTTCAATTTACATTTAAAGAGAAGTAATAAAATGAGCTCTAACATGTAAATTAAGCGTTTCCGGACACATGTCCACATAACATCTTTTCTTTCTATGTGTGTGAGGAATGTTTCCTGAAAGTTTGGCCGTACGTTTTTGTAACACCCTGTATAAAGGAGTATCTGGCGGGGGAGGGTCGCAGGGGCACGTGCCCCCCTCCCCCCCCCCCCCCCCCGGAAAATAAGAGAGAGAGAGAGAGAGAGAGAGAGAAACAAAGGATGAGAGGAGGCTGGGGAGAGAGAGAGAAGGGAGGGGTGAGAGAGGGGGGGAGGCAGGTAGAAACGGAGGGGGAGGAAGGGAGGGAAAAAATCTCAGCATTAGAGTAATTAACTTTTACTTACGGGCAGCACGTAATTGTGAGTTTAAAAATTGCAAATCCCTGTAATTAAAATAAAGTAATTCGACTTTTTGTGTTGTGCTTCCTTTTAATTGCTTCGCGCTCTTTTTGTCAGTAATTTACGATAAAAATAAATATGTCTATTGTTTCGTGATTGCTTGGGAGATAAATGAGCTATTGTGTATGTGTTACTCATACCTAAATAAAGGATTTAACTATGTGAAAAATCTGCAAATATCAATGACTGCGTTTAGGCTGGCGCATTCAGGTGTTTTCGGTAAACGGTTTACCCTCTGGATTCTTTTCCTAGGCACTAAGAGATAGTACTGCCACCCATTATAAACAGTGTTATTTGAAGCTACACGTTTTCATTTTCCATTTACTGGAACAAGTTAGAAATTTCAACGGCATTTTTTCACACACCAGATAGAAAATATTTTCACGGTAGTTGAAATTCTTCTTCAAACACAGTCAAATGTAATTTTCAGAATGAAATTTTCACGCCGCGGTGGAGTGGCTGAGCGCATTGAGGCGCTAAGCTACGATGCGCGAGGCCGTTCCCCATCGGGGCTTGGAATCCCCCATCGGGCATGGATGTTTGTGCTGTTTTTAGTATAAGTTAGTTTATAAGTAGCTTGTAAGTTTAGGGACTGATGACCCCGCATTAAGTTTCATAACCTTAACAAACACTTGAAAACGAACTTGAAATTTTCACTGTGCATCAGTCTGTGCGCTAATGTGTAAGTCGTGCAGATGTTTTCTGCTGCTCCAATAACCAGGTAAAATCGTCTTGTCAAATTAATATACTTCCATCTAATTTCCGATGCACTAATAGTTTCGACCCACTTTGACGTTATTCTCATGTTCCTATGATTACAAAAAACATTAACATGATTCAACCACATTAAACAGTGAAAAGTGTAATAATTTACCACAAAATAAAAAGACTATCGGAACTCTGTATTTACCAAAATGACGGTCAAACCATGTGCGCCGCTCGGGAATGGCCGTGTGATCTGGGGCGCGGAGTACGCGGCCACTGCCACCAGAGCTTCAAGTCCTCCCTCGGCCATGGGTGTGTGTGTTCTCCTTACAATCAGTTATTTTAAGTAGTTTGTAAGACTGGGGACCGACGACCTTAGCAGTTTGGACCCTTGGGATTACAAAAATTTATTTCTTCTTTTTGTATTTGTTTGGGACGGGGGGGGGGGCACTTTAGAAATTGTAAAACTCCATGCATTTTGGGTAAAAGCCTCAAATTCGCAGACAAACTGTGGCAGACATGTATGGGGCAGGTCGTCCTAGCGTCTCTGAAGAAGAAGTGCATACTGTTGCCGCGTTAGTGGACGGTGATTGACGCCAGACGATTCGTGTGCTCGCCCACGAAACCGGATTAGCGCCTACGACCTTGTTTCGCATTCTGGAGGAAAGCCTGATCAAGCGAAAAATTGCATCACGATGGGTTCCGCAGGAATTATCGGAAACGCAGAAATGGATGCGTTACGTCGCTGCTCAGACGCACTCGCAGCGCCAAGAGCGCGAAAGATACTCTTTCTTAAGCCGTATCGTGACAATGGATGAAAAATGGGCCCCATCGTACAAGTCAAAACTGAAACGCCAATACTACGAATGGCGTCATTACGGTCGCGCGAAACACTAAAGTGCATCGGAGCCCCAGTTTGGTGAAAGTTATGCTGATTCTCGTGTACGACTGTGATGGTGTTATCCTAACGCATTACGTTCCTTCACTGAAGACCGACAATGCACAGTATTACTGTTCGTTTCTGGAGCTGCGACCAGCTTTGCGAAAGTAGCGGAAACACTTTCTGCGCAAACCACCAATCATTTTGCACGACAATGCGCGGGCGCATACAGCGCAAGGCGTGGCTGCTCTGTTCGGTCGATGGGACTGGGAAGTACTGTACCATTCACCATACTGCCCGGGCTTGAGTTCTTCTGATTTTGGTTACGAAGATGAAGGAACCACTTCGTGGCATTCGCTTCAGAACTGTTCCAAAGATTCGACAGGCAGTAGACCACTCTATTCACACCATCAAAAGAGCAGGCTCTGCTAACGGTATACTACGCCTTCCACATAGCTGACAACGGGTTCTACTCAATGCTTGTGACAATTTTGCAGGACAGTAACAGGTGGAAACATGTACGTTTTTATTAAACATAAGGAGAGGCATTGCATTAAAATTGATGCTGTGGCTGGGATTCGAACCCTGGACCTCCTACTTACTAGGTAGGTGCTTTAGACCACTCAGCTAACACAACGTTGTAGCCAAAGCAACTACACGGACTGTCTTAAAGCACGTCTCCCTCCACACCATATACTTTAATTCTGCCTCATGTTCCCTGTGACATGCGTATCAAATTGCCAGGGCTCTCCTACATTGGAATAGCAAAGAACGCGAATTGGAACTATCCCGCCTTGTTCCTCAGCCCGAGGTGATATAAATATCAACAAGTAATACAATTCCTTGAGACAACATTGTCTAATTATACCAATGGTGTGATGTTTAAAGCTTTCCCGGCGTGCAGATATTTCCACCAAACATGTTGCCAATGAGGTTTGGAGACGACATTACAGCGCTATTTGAGCACACGCTCTCCTCTACATATTTTTTTATTTAACAACGAGTTTTTTATGAACAATCTGACTGAGTCGCCATGGGGAGTCCTTTGTCTCCCCTGGTGGCCAATCTTTTTATGGAAAATTTCGAGGAGAGAGCACTGGAGTCAGCTACTTTTAAACCAACAGTGTTTTGGCGATACGTTGATGACACTTTTATAGTATGGCCTCATGGCGTGGACCGTCTCCAAGACTTTTTACATCATATGAAACTCCATACACGAAAACATAAAGTTTACTGGGAGATCGAGAAAAATAGTTGTTTGCCATTTTTAGATGTTTTGGTGAGACGCAGAAGTGATGGCTCACTTGGTCATTCGGTATACAGGAAGCCCACTCATACAGATTTGTACTTACAAGCTACTAGTTGCCACCATCCGGCACAAACAATGGGCGTCCTCAAGACTTTAATCCATCGAGCCCATACCAACTCTAATGCCGACAGCCTTCACGCGGAACTGGAACACCTGCAGACAGTATTCCTGAAGAATGGATATTCAAGGAAGAAAGTTAATCGAGCGATGCACACCTACAAACGACAGAACAAGGAAGAAGAAGAGGCTTTCAAATCGACTGCTTATCTCCCATATATTGGGAATATTTCATCGCAGATATTTAAAAAGTATAAAGTAAGAGTCATCTTTTGCCCTCCTCCTAAAATTTCATCGCTGATGGGTTCTGTCAGAGACGATCTGGAGCTGCGTAAAGCAGGTGTTTACAGGATTCCGTGCGAGTGCAGTAAGTCATATATAGGGCAGACGACGCGCACTGTGCAGGAGCGCATTGTGGAACACCAGCATCATACCCGGCTACTCCAGCCCACCAAGTCCGCAATCGCCGAACATTTATTTACACAGGTTATTCAATGAGCTATAATTAGACGAAAATTGTGGCCCACACATCAAATTTTTGGAGCTCAATTATTAATGAAGCTGTGGAAATAAGACTGTCTGACAGTGAGACTCTTATCAATCGAGACAGCGGTTTTCAAATAAATGCTGCATGGAATCCTGACATTGAAAAACTTCGTAGGCGGCGTAGTTTCCTGCAAGTGAATGACAATGATAATCGATCTAATATCGAAGCGGCAAGCCTCCACCACGGAGGGCGCTCTGAGCAGCGTACGTAGTTGTAGTGAACGCGCACGCTAAATACGTGCATGCGCAGTGTCTGCTGAATTAGGCATAAATAGCACAGCTCAATGCGTCTTCGCCAGTACTACGGCGGTACTCACTTGAAGATAGCCAGAAGACTCTGCGCCGAAATATCGTAGCAAGAAGTTACCGACATCCGGCAGTTCGCCCGAGATTTTATGGAAAAAGATATACCAGTGGTATTAAACATAAGGAGAGGCATTGAATTAAAATTTATGCTGTGGCCGGGATTCGAACTCGGGACCTCCTACTTAGGTGCTTTAGACCACTCAGCTAACACTGTGTTGTAGCAGCATTAAGAAATCTGTAGGCAGAATTAAGGTATGTGGTGTGGATGGAGACGTGCTTTAAGACAGTCTGTGTAGTTGCTTTGGCTACAACGTCGTGTTAGCTGAGAGGTCTAAGAAAGGAGGTCCCGTGTTCGAATCCCGCCCACCGCAAAAAATTATAATTCAATGCCTCTCACTATGTTTAATACCTTTGGTATTACGAGACAATGTTGTCTCAAGGAATTGTATTATTTATGTACGCTTTTCTAACGGTTGTGAATAAATAGTTGCCACTATTTAAGTTCCAACCCTCGTATTTTCCCCATCTACTTCACAGGTGTCCACTGAAGCATGTTTATCGTCTGACCCAAATGTCCTCCTACTTGACCATTACATTCCACGGTTTGCGTCTCACACTTATTCCCGCCAGCATTCCGCTCCTCTTGGGCGTCCGCACTGAAATGAGCTTCAGTCCTCGGCAAGGCGGATTACAATTAAGGATTGCGGTGGAGTAATGTTCAGTTGCCCAACCGACGACACTTTAAATAAGAATTGCGGCGTGTGTTCTTTCTGACGCGCCCGAAAGGAAGCCGCGGTTCTTAATTAAAATCTCGTCAGATCCACAACCGCATAATAGTCCCCCGCGACCGCCACTTTGCGACGTGCTACAGTCTCCTTAGTAGGTAGGCCGCCGGGTGACACGTGAGGGCCCGCAGGATCAGGTAGCGGCGACGCAGCCGACCTGACAAATGAGGACAGCCGCGGTCTGCGAGGGCAAGCCCCCGCCTCTATCTCCACCTCCCCTTCCTCACCCCCTCCCCTCCACCCTCCCGTCCGTCTTTATCGGATTTCGGCCAGACGTCAGCCCCGTGCAATTAGTCTCCGGGCCAGCCATGCCACCGGCTCGCCGTCCCGACTGAAGTGGAGTGGAGTGAAGGAAGAGGGGGCAGTGGGCCGATAAAGGCCAGCCCGCCGCTCATACCTGGCGTTGATTAAATGTGCGGCTACTGACGTCACCGCCGGCGGTTATACCACACCCCTAATTGTTTTGCAGCGCTGGATCACGGTAGGCGGAAGCCGGCTCGTCTCATTTTGGGCAGTATGTAACTTTAACCCTGCTGTTCTGTTAACATCTACCGTACAGGTCTCGCCTAGATGACCAGGCATTGAAATATTTATGATAGAGACACTTACGTAATATACTCACAAGCCAAAGGTCAGTCTTTTTACTAATTACTACCTTAAACCCGCGGCTACGCTCGCGTGTTGGTTGATTATGACAGATAAGCTATCTTTCAGTAGTGTGCTATGAGACTGGCTTTGAAGGATGAAGTGAAATACAATACCTTCTTCAGAAACAAACATTTTTTTAAAAAATGTGAAGCGCTTAATGATTTCCAATAAATAATACATACATTATTCCTTATATCCTGTGTTGCAATTTGTATGTATTACAAACATTTCTTTTTTACTGCTTCATTTATTTCTTCTTATATTTCCTTATTGGTGTGCTTATGCTTACAGAGAAAGAGCTGAAGACATTGTAGCACGCATAGATCAAAGATATGGTCTGTGCAATCACGTTTCGCTGTATGTAACCTCCTTGCTATAGAGTCGCAAACGTCATCGCTGGTTTTTCGTCCATTTTTTTTTTTTTTTTTTTTTTTTTTTTTTTTATATATATAATTTGACGACTTTCAACCACCTTATCTTCTACCCTCTTATAGCTATCGGCATGGAACTGGTATGGTGTACAACGGGAGACTTCGGACAACAATTACCCACAGACCATTCGTTTGCGTTCTGTAGTTTTCGCTGCAGAGCGAAATATTAACACACACAGACGCAGAATTTTATATACATCGATAACTTTCCATCCCAATATACTCCACCCTTTTCTCATTATCAACCCTCAAGCAACAAGGCAACCAATAAAACCATTTTCAAAGAGTATATATAATTTTCAAAGAGTAATTATTGTTCCACATTTAGCGTTATATTCTTGAAATTACTAAGTATCTATCAGATCGCTATAAAACCGTAACTGTACAAATATTTAAGTATCTGCTTCTTGTGGTTCGGACGTGATAAGCGTGCACCGAAAAGACATTCCAATTAATATATATATATATATATATATAGAAAAATAGCAATCCGATCGCCATAAAACCGTGCCTAAAGCCTTCCCCGGGTAGACATTAGCATCTGTATAAATTTTTAGCTCTTTATGTCTTGTGGTTCAGACGTGATAAACGTACACCGAACAGACATTCACATTTATAGATATAGAAGATTATTGATCTGTATTTATTTGTACTGCACAACTAGTTTCGGAAACACTATGCGTGGTTATGGTACATAGCCCCAAATTTGCGATTGGATAGGGGATTTCCTGCCAGAGAGGACACATTTCGTAGTAATCGATGGTAAGGCATCGACTAAAACACAGGTGATATCGGGCGTGCCACAGGGTAGTGTTATTGGTCCTCTGCTGTTCCTTACTTACATAAACGATTTACGGGAAAATTTAAGTAGCTCTCTTATGTTGTTTGCAGATGACGCCGTCATTTACCGTGTAGTAAAATCATCTGAAGATCAAAACTAAATTCAGAACGATCTGAATAAGATATCAGTATGATGTAAAAATTGGCAATTGACTCTAAATAATGAGAAGTGTGAAGTCGTCCACATGAGTGCGGAAAGAAATCCGTTAAACTTTGATTACAAGATAAATCAATCGAAAGTGAAGGCCGTAAACTCTACAAAATACCTAGGAATTACTATTACTTCAGACTTAAACTGGAAAGAACACATAGATAAATGTCGTTTGAAAGGCGAACCAGAGAGTGCGTTTTATTGGCAGGACCCTTACAAGGTGCAACAGAACTACAAAAGAAACTGCATACACTACGCTTGTCTGTCCATTTTTGCAGTATTGCTGCCCAATGTGGGATCCTTATCGGGTGGGTTTGACGGAGGACATCGAAAGAGTCCACAGAAGGGCAGCTTGTTTTGTATTGTGACGATACAGGGGGGACAGCGTTACAGAAACGATACAGGATCTGGGATGGGAATCATTACAACAACGGCGCTTATCGCTGCGGCATGGGCTACTTACGAAACTCCAATCGCCAACATTATTCTCCGAATGCGAAAATATATTGTTGACACCTACTTACACAGGCAGAAATGATTATCAGAATAAAATACGAGAAATCAGAGCTCGAACGGAGAGATTCAGGTGTTCTTTCTTCCCGCGCGCTATTCGAGAATGGAATGGGAGATAAATAGTATAATGGTGGTTCGATGAACCCTCTGCACTTAAATGTGATTTGTAGAGTATCCCATGTAGATGTAGATGTCAAGTTCTTGTACCTCACATAAAATATTTATAATAAATCATACTGAATTTTTAAATTACTAGTAACTCAGAAACAGTAACCTTAAATTTTCACTATGTTTACCAAAAGAAATTAGAAAAACAGGTAATCTATATGCTCAAGGTTGTTTTACATTAAGAAACTGGTCTGGTCGGAACCACTTTCCGACTGTACCAAGCTGTTAACTTTTGATCAAATTGTACAGTTGTTTGTTTTTCTGAGTTGTCAGTATTATTCCACCTAAAACGTAAATCATTATATATATATATATATATATATATATATATATATATATATATATATATATATATATATATATATAATCTGTTCTCGTAACCAGGCAAAAATTTAAAATAAAAATATTTATTAGACGATTTTTGAACAGTTAAGAGATAATATTATTTTATGTATGACGATTTACTTTCTATGTGGGATAAGACCACTCGGAAGAACAAACACCTGTACAATTTGATCAAACGTTAACAGCTTCTTACAGTGTCTCGGCCCAGGCCATTTTCTTACCTGAGCTAAATGAAGAATGTAAAACAACCTACAGCACATGAATTACGTATTTTTGTAACTACTTTTGGTAAACACAGTCAACATTTAAGGTTACTATTTCTGAAAATGTTCAAATCTTTGTAGAGCTTATGGGACTTAACTACGAGATCATCAGTCCCTAAACTTACAAACTACTTATGAACTAGCTTATACTAAAGACGGCACAAACATATATGCCCGAAGGGGACCACAGCGACAGTGCAGTCCGTGACTGGCACGCCGCAGACCGCTCGGCACTGCGGCCAGCTTACTATTTCTGAGTTAGTCTTCATTTAGTAATTCAATATGAGTGATTCATTATAAATAGTTTATGTGAGGTACAAGCTCTTGAAAGTGGCGACATTGTTTCCACGAAACTAGCTGTACAGTACAAATAAATACTACCCAATAATTAAACGGAAATGTGACTATTGGCTTCTGAGTACATTACATAAGTATCCCTATCATAAAAAAATCCATAATCAGTTACACTCCTTATCGACAATATGTCAGATATTACAAACACAGATATTGAAATTCTGCAAAAATTTTATTAAAGCACGTTTTTCCTACATTTTTTGAAACTTTTATATTAGATTTTTTTAATATCAGTAACCAGATCCACTTAAATTGCATTTCAAATCTGTTTCAGGCATTTAGTGTCCTTCTTCAGACATGCATTGCCACCCTCATGTGTTCAGTCTCAACATGTAAGGGTGCTTTACTTTATAATGTCTTCCTCCATTGCGTAATATTTGATTGATAATTATTGTCTTTTACCATCTATTGCAACTACAATAAACCAATATTTTTTATTAGCATAAGCGTTTCGTTCTTATTGTATGAGAGCATTTTCATTGGCCTGAAATCCACACTAATATTATAAATGCGAAAGAAGCTGTGTCTGCTAGTTTTTTTTGACTAAACCGCTTACCTGTTTTTATGAAGCTTGAATGCTGAAAAAGAACGCAGCCTACTTTATAAACTGTGTAATTCAAGATAATTGTTGATTCTAAGTATATAACTGGAAATATGGAACTACTGAGCATCAACGTTTCTCTTATAACTTCTTAGAGACTTCAAGACTTCTTGTAAAAGTATTTATTCTTTCACTTTTGAAATTTATCACATTTATTAATATACTGTTTATATGTTGTACATGATACGATTTAATATAATGAATACATGCTTACACGAGACGTGAACGTCTTCAAACCGCAGAACCGATTTCGAGGACATTTGAATTCTTCATAATTTACACGTTAGTTTTTAGTTACGATGTAACAGACTTTCTTTTCATATTTAATATCTTCATTGTCATCTCGATGAGGGAGGACAGTATTAACCGTCATTCTACGCGTGGTCTATATTTATATATTTTCTTTTATACTTATGATACTGAGCACAAATTAAGAACAACGTTGCGAAATTTTTGTACTTCGATGGTCTTTTACACATATACAAGGACATAAAACGCTAGCGAAGCCTTATAATTTTTTTTATTTACATTTTGTACTTTTGTAAGGGGATAAGAAACGTTTGTGGAACATATTACCTTCAATCTTTTATGATATTTATCTACATGTGTGCTACTGGGGCTGCATTTCCTCATTTCTTGCTGTAATTTATTTCTCCCACACGAAATATGAAATTTCGTTTGTGATATCAGGGAGTTCCTTCTCCCTCTCCTCTTCTCTTTCTCTTTGTGTGTGTGTGTTTGAGACTGGCCTGCTTCCATTCCTCCTAAATCCCTCCTCAGCAGAGAGAGAGAGAGAGAGAGCTGTCAGACTCTTGTCTGCGTCATACTGGGCCGTCTGTTAATGTGTACATACAGGGTGTCCAGAAAAGGGCTCCCTGATTTCAAAATTAAATAACTCGAAAACAAATATCGACAGATTCAAGCTCGTCCAGCGTGGAGGGATGCTTCGAGTATACCATGTCTTTCACTGTGCCCCACAAAAAAAAAAAAGTCACAGGGAGTCAAATCCGGCGAATATGGAGGCCAATCCATGCCTGCACCAGTGAATTTGGGATATTCGAAAGCAATGACTCGATTCCCGAAGTATTCCTCAAGAAAGTGAAACACTTGTTCGGTCCGATGTGGTCGGGCTCCATCTTGCATAAACCATTCAATACCTGATCGATAGTCTAACGCTTGTGTGGCGACAAATTGTTCCAAAATTGCAACGTAACGTCCTCCAGTGACCGTTTCTCGAATGAAAAAAGGGCCAATAATGCCTCTGCTGCATACTGCAGCCCACACAGTAACTTTAGGATGATACAGGGGTTTCGCTTCACACCAATATGGATTTTCGGAACCCCAAAATCGCCAGTTCTGCTTATTCACTTATCCATTCAGGTGGAAGTGCGCTTCATCTGAAAACCAGATGCAGCCAACATCAAATCCTTCACTATCAATCATTGTGAGCATCTGATTAGCAAAGGCAACCCTTTGTTGCAAAGCTCGTACGGGTATGGCCTGGTGCGTTGAATTTTGAATGGAAACATGTGTAGGCTCTTTCTCGGTATTTTCGGCGTGCTGGAACGCTTCAAACCAGTCTCAGATGCAATTCTACGAACGGATGACATTGGATTTCGCTGAATAATTCCAGAAACTGTGTCGATATTTTCAGGCGTAACTGCGGTTTGCTTGCGGCCAACCTGCCCCACTAGATCATCAGTTACGCTGCCTGTTCGTTGAAATTTTGCGAAGAGCGTACGAATGGTTTTCGCATCGGATCCCTTTGGAACAGTAAATCGTGCTTGAAATCTTGGCCTTGTTGCCGTAGGACTCGTCTAACCTGTGGTACTGTAGCACCAGAAAAACGCGTTGTTCAATGGAGTACATGGTTTTAAACTCTTCCTTCGGTACGCTAACCTCCATTCACGTTTCAATAGTGAACTGATCGCTCTGGGCTTCGGATCACTAGTTATACTAGGCATTACGTATGACGATTACACCGCCATCTGTTAGCAGCTTTTCTAACTATTATTTCAAACTTCTGTATAAACTTCTTACAGATTTCACAATAAACATGCATTCCTCTATCGATCTTTGTTTTCGAGATATATTATTTTGAAATAAGGGATCCTTTTCTGGACACCCTGTAGCAGTTGTGGATGTGGGACTGTTCACCTGCCACCACCAGTTTCATAGCTGCCCTGGCTTCATTGGCATCGTTGTACGCTGACCGCAATACCATCTTCTGTCACGAACACGATTATGTGAACATCTGTGGACAGTTTGTACGAGTATGTCGTGAGTGGACGCAGGATGGAGAAATTACGGTTTGTTGTGTAGTAGCGTCGCGTTTGACAGTAATATCTTGGACTGTGGAAATACGGAGGTGGTGCGAGATTTGCTATTAACTATTATAATAACGGAATAATATAAGTAGAAGAATATGCTTTGCGATATTTCTGGCCACCAGTGCCGGTGTGTGAAGTTCAGATAAAATTTTTTGATACGTCGCGTTTTGCAACTCTTAAATATTGTAGGAAAGACATTTTTATATATTGCGCCAAAATTGCTTTTATTTCAAATGCTGACTAGTTTCGGGCTTTGCCCATTTTCTTCAGCCACCTATTACAGAGAACAAAGTGTGTTTTACAGGAATATATATTAATATGGCAATGTTATATTGAATGTACAAGTCGTAATTATATATAGTTTTATTCGGATACTGCTTAGGTCACGCTGTTTGTTGTAATTACATTTGTGTAATTTATTGAGCTTTTGATCCAAAGATGTTTTTGTTAAATATTGTTTGCTTAATTTTGTTTGTGACAATATCGCTGGTTATATGTAGCGTGACATCCACAAACTGTTTGTCACGCTACATATAACCAGCGATATTGTCACAAACAAAATTAGGCAAAGAATATTTAACTAAAACATCTTTGGATCAAAACATAGACATACATTACTAGACTGGCAAACGTTCCTCTGTGATTTAAGCCTGACGCCGCCATCTTGCCTCACCTCACCTCAAAAGTTTTCCGTACGGCACTACCATGATCTGATACGATATGACGTTGTAAGCTTTACTAGTTGAAATGAAAATGATTTGCATTTTAACTAATACATCCGCAATAATTAAATTTAACACACAGGCGTCATTGTCGAATCGTGTTATGAGCAGAACTTGTTACGTACGGTTAAATTTTAGTTAGCGTCTTGACCGCTTCGCGTCATTATGTTTGCCAATCATTTGACGTTGGCATTAGTCGATCACGCGACAGCGTAAATATTTTGTCATGAAGTCTTCGTTTACGAGGGCAATTACTTTTACTGAGTGAATGAAGATACATACAAAAATCTGTCAACCATAGAGCAGGTACAGTATTATTTATTTAGTTCATCGTCTGTACGAAACACTAATCAGGTCACTTTGTGTGGATTTCTAAGAATATATTATCTTGGCGAGGGCTTTCTGTCGTTTTGTTGATGTTGCCAACATAATCACGTGAGGCACTCGGGATGGTAACTACAATTTTACCATTACGTAGAGTTAAAGTAGACTGTAGTTATCTGAAAAACACACTCATAAAGAGATGTGTTATCTACGACAAGTAGCAAATTTCAAATGTTTGTATAGCTTATAGGACTTAACTACGGCGTCATCAGACCCTAAACTACTTATGAACTAGCTAACACTAAGGACGGAAAGAGCATCTATGCCCGAGGGGGGATTCGAACCCCCGACCGTAGTGGCCGTGCAGACCGTGACTGGCGCGCCTCAGTCCCCTCGGCCACCGCGGCCGGCAGTAGCACATTTATAACGGTCATACTATTAACAATAACAGGAAACGCTACTCATTAGTGTATGTGTCAAAGCAGACTGTAGATTTCGTAAGAACTCTCAAAAGAAGGAAAATACGTGTTATCTAACGAGAAACTACACTTCTATGATGACCATATTACTGCTAAAAAAACCGAAGTTTAATGAAATTGCAACAGATTAAAAATGACAGGAAATCAATTCAACTCATTACTATATGTCTTGAAGCTTAATCCAGCTGAAGAAATTACAGCCATATACATCACACGAATTTCTCATATGTCAAAAGTGTAAAGACAGCGTAGTTACGTCAGTTCTTCGGTATTTTTACGACTATTTTCTGTAATAACTCACACGACTGCTCGCACGTTATAGTATAGAAATATGGCGGTGAGACTTCACTGACACCAATGATACTGTATACGGCATTGCCAGTCTAGTAATATACGTCTGTGGATCAAAAGCTCAATAAATTACACCAAAGTAATTACAACAAACAGCGTGACCTAAGCAGTATCCAAATAAAAATATATATGAATGTAAGTAATTACGACTTGTACATTCAATGTAACATTGTCATATTAATGTATCTTCCTGTTCTCTGTAATAGGTGGCTTAAGAAAATGGGCAAAGCCCGAAACTAGTCAGCATTTCAAATAAAAGCAACTTTGGTGCAATATCTAAAAGTGTCTTTCCTACAAAGATCAAATAATTTCTGTTAATTGGAAAAAAATACATGTTGCACTGCCTCCTGTTTTGGGAATTTATGACCCATCTAATCAACTGTTTTTCATATCGGTAACTCAGTCTCGGTCATTACCGGAAAAGGGGCATACAAACGCCGAAATAAAATAAGAGAAAAGTTGTTTTCAGTTGTCGCCTATGCGATTTCTACCTACGCTACACGATGTGCCTCAAGGCAGCAGACCAATTTGTAACTTTGTTGTGCTCGGCAAGTTTTCAAAGTTCCGTTGTCGACTGCAGAACCCGCAAAACATGAAGTTCTCCAGATTTCACTTCAGTACGGCACTGTGAGTGACGTTAGATATTGGATAACTTACTTTCTGGGAAAAAGTGTCAGTATAAGCAACTGAGTGACATTTTCGTACATTAGATCCATGCACCACATCCATGTTACCTCACTATGGCATGGAGCGCGTCAGTTTATAAACATAGTTAATTCTGATGTTTATAATGCTATGGGACCAAACTGCTGTGGTTATCGGTCCCTAAACTTACAAACTATTTGAACTAACATAGGATAAGGTCGGCCGAATCGGGTCAAAATTTGTTTAAATCGAAATAACAGACAAATTTAAACATAAACAAATTTTCATTGTATAACCATAAAAACTATGTTCTTTTGTTTAAAAATTCAAATATATAACACTTCGTAAATACTGTTCATAGTTTTACAAAATAAATCTGAAAGCTGCGCTGTATGACCCTATTCGCCTTCTTCAAGTAAGGGTAATCGGATCATTAATTCAGCGAATAGGGTCGGTACAAAAATGTATGCATCACTTTAAAATAGCAACACATTTTCCACAAATAAATATCTT
The DNA here is from genome assembly GCA_026315105.1 of Locusta migratoria. Classification (NCBI taxonomy): domain Eukaryota; kingdom Metazoa; phylum Arthropoda; class Insecta; order Orthoptera; family Acrididae; genus Locusta; species Locusta migratoria. Next base: position 105,652,891 of record CM048745.1, on the reverse strand, counting down.
CTTCCCTACTGCACCAATACAATTCTCATGGTACCATTCCCTGCGATTTCCTTGACATTGAATCAAGTCACCGAGTTTCGCTGATATTGGATCGCTGTATTTTAATGTCGCAAAAAATGTTCAAATGTTTGTAGAATCTATGGGACTTAACTACGGGGTCATCAGTCCCTAAACTTACAAACTACTTACAACTAAGGACGGCACAAATATCCATGCCCGAGGGGGGGATTCGAACCCTCCGACCATAGTGGCTGTGCAGACCGTGACTGAAGCGCCTCAGTCCCCTCGGCCACCGCGGCCGGCTTAATGTTGCACAGTTCACAACATGTGTCATAGTCATCTGTTTCTTCGGAGGATTCTGATGACCTTGATGCTGATGATTCATGCTGTAGGTCTTGTCTGCTCTTAACCTGGCGTTTCTTCAATCTTTTGGACTGGGATGAGTTTTTTCTTTTCTTTTCCAAAATATTTTTTGTTGCATTTATATTTTCTGGGGATGTCAGAAGTAGTGCTTTCCGTTTTCTGACCACCTTTTACCTTTGCTGGATAATCCTTTCCACTTTGCAGTCGCCGTTGTAGACAGGAATGCGTTACCCCAAACAATTCGCTGCATGGCGCTGACTCCTATCCTCCCGGTAAGCTTTAATTGCATTTTCATGTCATCCTCGCACCACAAAGTAACGGTTTTTCTTTTATATTTCCCCATCTGCAACAAAAGACCTAAAACAAATTAATAAAAAACGAAACAATATAATAACTGCAATGAATCGAAATAAAATCATTAACCCTTTTCACCCGGATTGCATTCACCCGATACGGCGGAAATGCAAATTACTTTTCCCTACGTTGGCAGTGCTGCACAAGCATAACTACGCCCCGGTAACACCATAAACTTTTCTCCATTATATAAACTTACTTCTAAACGAATACTTAACAAATTACTAAACGAATTACCAGAGATATATAAATTCGAATCCAAAGCTGTTTTACGAAGGAGAAAATTTTAAGAACTTACCGCAAACAGCGTAATATGCCACAAATTTTTACACATCAACGAACACGCCTAACAATGTCTATCACATTCCAGCTCATACATAGAGTTCCAACAGTCACCGCTGTGTGGCAGCACTTCCCATACTACCTCGTACTTGGCAATTAGGCGGGAATTTCTAAAATTGACCCGATTCATCTCACGACGCGATTCGACCGACCTTACACACACACACACACACACACACACACACACACACACACCCATGCGCGAGGGAGGATTCGAACCTCCGACAGGAAGCATCCGCGGAATCCGCAGCAAGGCGCCTTAGAGACCGTGACCATTTCCGCGCGGCCAAACATAATAAAATATCCTACACCCCACCAGGCCTCATAGTACAACCGTGTGCAGAACTCTTGGTTGCTTCATATACGTTTATTAATGTGTTTCGCCTTCTTAAGGCATATTCAGAAAGCGTTAAAATAATTCTTTCAGAAAACTTTAAAATTGTAAAAAAGCTTCGTGCTACAGTTCGACACGTGCTTCTTCGTTGCAAAGAACAGTGTTAAGGTTTCTCATGGATGTGAATAAAAAAATGTAAGATTATCAGAAGACGCCCACGAAGGAAAAACAAGTTACTAATAACCTACATTTAAAAAAAATGTTCAAATTTTTGTGAAGCTTATGGGACTTAACTACGGGGACATCAGTCCCTAAGCTTACAAACTACTTATGAACTAGCTAAGACTAAGGACGGTACAAATATCCATGCCCGAGGGGGGGATTCGAACCCCCGACCGTAGTGGCCATGAAGACCGTGACTGGAGCGCCTCAGTCCCCTCGGCCACCGCGGCCGGCAATCTGCATCCAGGACTGTGTCCAATTTAAATAAATAAAATTTATTGTCTGTTGGGCTCAGTTTCCGTGTGGCAATGTAAAAACTTCAAAGTGCTGTATATTCGGTGCTTTGGTGTTGCTTAATTAATTCACTGTCTTTCTTTTTTTTGGGGGGGGGGGGGGTAATTGTTCGTAAGGCATCGAAGTATACAGGGTCTTACGGCCAAACTTCCAGGAAACATTCCTCCACACATAGAAAAAAAATATTGTCACGTTGCAGTAGGCTTGACTTCGAAGGCAACTAAACACAGCACTTATACTGAAAGCACGTTTATTACGAACTCAACATACACGCAGCACTGACTGCCTCTCAGGCAGAGTGCTCTGCTATTTATACACAGACAGGATTTACCAGAAATTAGAAGAACAGTTAACTAAGAAACAAGTAGAATTTACAAGTCAACATAAGAAAGATGTAGAACCTTCTGGAATTGTTAATTTACAAATAAATAAATTTTTTTGCCGGTGGGCGGGATTGAACCGGCGATCTTCTGCTCCGCAGTCCGTGACGCTATCCCCTGCACCACGCCGGCAGTTGGTATTCGTGGTCTCTCGCGGAAATATTTTATGTGGACATGGTCCGGAAACGCTTAATTTACATGTTAGAGCTCATTTTGTTACTTGTCTTAAAATCACATTAATTATGGAATGGAAACACACAGCAACAGAACGTAGCAGTGTGACTTCAAACACTTTGTTACAGGAAATGTTCAAAACGTCCTCCGTTAGCGAGGATACATGCATCTACCCTCCATCGCATGGAATCCCTGATGCGCTGATGCAGCCCTTGAGAATGGCGTATTGTATCACAGCCGTCCACAATACGAGCACGAAGAGTCTCTACATTTGGTACCGGGGTCGCGTAGACAAGAGCTTTCAAATGCCACCATAAATGAAAGTCAAGGGGGTTGTGGTCATGAGAGCGTGGAGGCCATGGAATTGATCCGCCTCTACCAATCCATCGGTCACCGAATCTGTTGTTGAGAAGCGTACGAAAACGTCGACTGAAATGTGCAGGAGCTCCATCGTGCATGAACCACATGTACTTGTAAAGGCACATGTTCTAGCAGCACAGGTAGAGTATCCCGTATGAAATCATGATAACGTGCCCCAGTGAGCGTATGTGGAAGAACATGAACACAAGCACTGAAGTCAAAATTACCTCCCTTGAACTGGGCCACCTGACGTTGAATCGAGGAACATACTAACGAAACAATTGGGTATTTTGGCAATTGTCTGCACGAATTATTTCAATTTACATTTAAAGAGAAATACTAAAATGAGCTCTAACATGGAAATTAAGCTTTTCCGGACACATGTCCACATAACATATTTTCTTTCTTTGTGTGTGAGGAATGTTTCCTGAAAGTTTGGCAGTACCTTTTTGAAACACCCTGTATACAAGGAATCCCATACATCTACATAACTGGCCTCGGTGGCCAAGGGGACTGAGTCGCTCCAGTCACGGTCTCCACGGCCACTACGGTCGGGGGTTCGAATCCCCCCTCGGGCATAGATATTTGTGTCGTCCTTAGTGTTAGCTAGTTGGTAAGTAGTTTGTAAGTTTAGGGACTGATAATCCTGTAGTTGAGTCCCATAAGCTATACAAACTTTGGACAAATACTTGTATGCATCCATACGAGCCATAGTCTCTTTGATCTTATCCTTGTTGTATTTACGCGAAATGTAAGTTGGCGGCAGTAGATTCGTTCTGCTGTCTGCCTCAATTTCCAGCCCTCTAAGGTTGCGTTCACAATGCGCGTCGGGCCGGGCCGAGACGAGACGAAAAAGAGGAGGAAAGTGAACTTTTCCGATTTTCAAGTTGTAAATGTTCAAATGTTTGTTAAGCTTATGGGACTTAACTACGGGGCTATCAGTCACTAAACTTACAAACTACTTATCAACTAGCTTATCCTAAGGACGGCACAAATATCCATGCCCGAGGGGGAATTCGAAGCCCCGACCGTAGTGGCCGTGCAGACCGTGACTGAAGCGCCTCAGTCCCCTCGGCCAGCGCGGCCGCCTTTCAAGGTGACGGTATTTAAGAGCATGCCTCATCGTTTTATCAACTTACAACCTTTGGTTTGCCTGTGCGTAAAGAAAATGTCTACTTTTCATCCCGCGCGCGTTTTCTAGTTTCGTAACGCTTCTCGCTCGATTTTCATGAAAGTACGTGGTTAAAAAATCTGATTTTTGGACACGTGGTAGTAAAATATCTCAGCTTATAATAAATCATTCAACTTTTTTCATAATTCATAATAGACGTTTCCAAATGACGATATTTGTCAAGTGCGTTCCACAGGGAAGCGTTATAGGTCCCCTACTGTTCCTCGTGTTTATAAACGATTTAGGAGACAATCTGAATAGCTCCCTTCGACTGTTCGCGGATGATGCTGTCGTTTATCGGTTAGTGAAGTCAACAGAGGATCAAAATCAACTTCAAAGCGATTTAGACAAAATTTCTACATGCTGCGAAAATTGGCAATTGACACTAAATAAAGAAAAGTGTGAAGTAATACACATGACCACTAAAAGAAATCCGCTGAACTTCAATTACGCGGTAAATCAGTCAAACCTTAAGGTCGTAAATTCTACCAAATATCTAGGAGTTACAATTACGAACAACTTTGACTGGAGAAAACACACAGAAAATATTGTGGGGAAGGCGAACCAAAGGTTACGTTTCATTAGCAGAACGCTTCGAAGATGCACATGCTCCACCAAAGAGACTGCCTACATCACGCTTGTGCGTCCTCTCCTGGAGTACTGTTGCCCCTTGTGGCTTCGAAAATGCACCAGCTCACCGTTGTCTCCCAGAAATACGAATCGATTTGCGAACCTTTGTCGATAGCACCCATCGCTTCGTGTGAATACAGAGGTAGTTGTGTTTCGCATGAACGATATTTTCTAAAACCGTGTTGATCTTGGGTCCATAGGTCGTTCTGTTCGAGATATTTCATAATATTTGAATACAGGATATGTTCCAAAACCCTGCTTCTAATTGACGTCAATGAAATAGACCTGTAGTTTAGTGGGTTACTCCTACTGCATTTCTTGAATATAGGTGTGACCTGTGCAATTTTCCAATCTTTTGGTACAGATCCTTCTTTGAGAGAGCGGTCGTATATGGCTGTTAAGTAAGAAGCTATCGCTTCAGCATAATCAGATCGTAATATAATGGGTATACAATCCGTATACTAAATCTCTTGACTCTACCAGTGACGACAATATTATAATAGTTTCAATATTAGCGCCAGTATATGCAGAAAGGCCTGAAAATGAGTGCTTTTCGGTTTTTAATAGCTATCACAATATTTGTAGCATTTAAAATGAAAAAACGCAGGGCACACGCATTAGATAACTGAGATACGAATAGTTGACCAAAGCCTCTTATGATTTTGTTGAACTACAAATGATACGCACTGTCGTGTGATTTCTCTAAGCAACATCTATATTTTATTACTATCTGCAATTTTCAAGCCAAGTCGACTTTGTGTCAACCGTGGCTGCATCTGAATAATTAAAATATTGCTTGAAATTTCTGCTACCAGTCACAACTATGACTTAAGTGTTTAAATATTTATTAGCGACATGTTTCGAAGCCGTGCAACATCATCAGGCTATAGGCATACAAAATATATTGCTAAAGGTGTACATTAACATATATTGACACCATCTTGATGGTTGTGGCAAGGAACCTGTGAAAACAGAAAGTTGACGTACGTAAGGTTATACCTCTTAGGGCCGGTTTGTCAATGTCTCGTTAAGTTCCAGTTAAGATTTTAACTTATCGTTTGTGGAGAATTGCGTTTGTCAATGTTTCGTTATGAGTTAACCTGAGGTTAAAGGACCTCAAACTGGCTGTTAAGTTAACGAGTAAAATTCTACTCGTTACACGGATAACGACTAGTTAAGTGAGAATCGGTATGATGAAAATGGCTGGAATAAGATTTCGTTGACAATTACTACGATGTCAATATTTTGGATGATCTAGAGGACATTGCCCCTATAAGGCGTCCTAGACGTATTTATGTTCGTCCAAATCATTTTGAATGCTGGGATGATGTAGAATTTGTTACGCAATTTCGTCTTCGAAAAGCCACTTTGGAAATGTAGCATGAAAAACTACACGACCATCTGAAGAGACCAGCATATGAATTTTGTAAGTTATCTGTTGTAATAAAAAACAGAATACATTATCTATGTGTGCAGACTTATTAATTCAGTATTTACTTATGCTTGTTGCACCTAGTGTAAGGCCTAAAATGTGATTTCTTTCTCCGATCTACAGGAACAGTGCACTTTCGCCTACGTGCAATTTATTGCTTGCACTAAGGTAAAATTTTACGACGCTTTTCGCCGGGCTCCAGTGCTTATGTTGACAACAGATGAACAATGAAGTGTAGAACTGCGTTAATATTTTTCACGAGCTACAGAGTAAATGTTATTGCTGCTCATTTCACTCGCAGCAAATTTAATACTGTAACTGCTCTATGGCCAACAGGTTCTTTTATGTACCCTTGTCCGTTCAGAAAAAAATAATTGCAGCTGTCACGAACAAACATTTATTAGTCATATGAGTTGCCATCATTACCCTTGGTGCCAGCATAACCACTGCAGCCCGGCGAGAAGCGTCGTAGAATTTAACCTGCACTAACGTACTATGCACTTGGCTGTATATTATCGTAATAGTCCCTAAGCACTTTTGCTGTCCATGTTCCGTGGACAGTATTGAATTTATTAGCCGCAAGGTCGCTTCCTTTTCGCTCCATGTCGTAGCGTCGGTTTTTTTACATTCCAATGTGTCATATTTCTCCATTAAGGACACAAGACTCTCGCACTAATGTCTTGTAAACTTTGATCTTCTTTCACGTTTGTTTGCCATAGCACCAAATAACTGTCTGTTAACCTCTTCCCTGTTAGTCAAATATGGGAAACAGCTGTTTATTCAGACTGCACTTTCATTTGTTTCTATTGCCAACATAGTTGATATATATCGTACCTTCTCGTTTTCTCCAGGTTAGCAAACGAGAGGTGTATCTGGCAATGACAAACGCAATGCACTTAACGATACATTTAACGCGACGTTAAAGGCATCTTCTCGTATACTAACGACAAGATTAATGAGAGATGGACGAACCGGCCCTTAATGTGCTAAGATACAGTCTGTTTGTAAAGGTGGTTGTTTTAAACACTCACAGGAGCATTTTTCATCTAGTTCTATTCTTTTCTCTGCTGTAGCACGTTTGAAGTTTTGACATTTTATCTGTATTCTTCGACACATTTACATACAGGGTGTGACAAATATCTAAAAGAAATTCAGTCTTTTATCAAGCGAATGTACCTGACTGTACATGTGTAAAAAATCAACTTTTTTCACCCAATAGCTCCGCTCAATCTCGAATGACGCAGCAGCCGCCACAGCCGGAGGGTCAGACCTCTGACACGGCGTGGGTCATTTCATCGGATATAAAACACGGTATCTCGAGAGCGACATGTGACGTCGTTCTGTTCCCAGTTCTAAATAAAATTTCGTTATATTCCCTACATTTCACAAGCTACTATGTATGGTCTAACACCAACATATGTAAAGTCTACCTATGTCTGTATACCACTGTAAACTCTTTAAATTGTCCTGCGAGGCTGTGATTTGATGTTGCACAGTAACTGTGACGAATCACTAAGATAACATCAGTTTTTCATCGACAGAAGACATAAAACTGCAAGATGTACAAAGTTTCCGGCTAGTCTTTTTCTTAAAAGTGGCTTTCAAGTATTATTAGATGTTGTTGTTGTTATGGTATTCAGTCCGGAGACTGGTTTGATGCAGCTCTCCACCCTACTGAGCAAGCCTTTTCATCTCCTCATAAGAACGACAATCCACATCCACTTGAATCTGCTTACTAACAGCGTCTCTTGGTCTCCCTGTGCGATTTTTAGCCAACACACTTCCCTCCAAAGCTAAATTTACGATTCCTCGATGTCTAAGAATGTGTCCTACCAAGCGATCCGTCTTTTTAATCAGAGTGTGCCAAAAATCCCTTTTCTCGCCAATTCTGTTAAGTACCTCTTCATTAGATATGCGATCTACCTACCTAATCTTCAGCATTCTTCTGTAGCTCCACATTTCAAAAGCCTCTATTCTCTTCCTGTCCGCACTGCTTATCGCCCATGTTTCACTCCCGTACAAGGCAACACTCCACACAAATGCCTTCAGAAAAGACTTCCTTACACTTAAATTAATATTCGATGTTAGCAAATTTCTCTTTTTCAAAAATGCTTTTCTTCCCATTGCCATTCTGCAGTATATATCCTCTGTACTGCGACCATCGCATGTTATTTTACTACCCAACTAACAAAACTCATCTACCATCTTCATTGTTTCGTTACCTAATCTAATTCCTTCAGCTTCACCTGATTTTCTAAGACCGCATTCCATTATTTGTGTTTTGCTCTTGTTAATGTTTATTTTATACGCTCTCTTCAACACACTGTCCATTCCATTCAACTGCTCTTCCAGGTTCTTTGCTGTCTTGGACAGAATTAAAATGTCATCAGCAAAACGCAATGTTTTTATTTCTTCCCTCTGAACATTAATCCCTATTCCAAATTTTTCCTTGCTTTCCTTCACCGCCTGCTCGATGTACAAATTGAATAGCATCCGAGAAAGGCTCCAACCCTGTCTTACTCCCTTCCCAACTGATGCTTCCCTTTCATGCCCTTCGAGTCTAATAACTGCGGTCTGGCTTTTGTACAAGTTGTAAATAACTCTCCTTTCTCTGTATTTTACCCCTGCTGACATCAGAATTTGAAAGAGTGTATTGCAGTCAACATTGTCAAACGCTTTCTCCAAATCTACAAAAGCTAAAAATGTAGGTTTTCCTTTCCTTAATCTATCTTCTAAGATAAGACGTAAAGTGTGTATTGCCTCCCGGGTTCCCATGTTCCTCCTGAATCCAAACTGATCTTCCCCGACGTCAGCTTCTACCAGCTTTTCCATTCTCCTGTAGATAATTCGTGTTAAAATTTTGCAACTATGACTTATCAAACTGATGGTTCTGTAATTTTCACACCTGTCTGCGCCTGATTATTAGATATTAGCGCAAATGCCATCTCTCGGCATAGAGAATCAGCATAATGACAACAAAGCCGTCTCACCAAGTGTGCAGAGAGAACAAGTGTAGCAGCCCCAGGGAGAAGTACGGTAAGTTTGAACCTCATGATCTTGTTAACGGGTAGTAATACAGAAAATATTTACAAGTTCCACAGAAAACGCCATCATAAGAAAATATGGAAAAAAGTAGACTGTTTGCCATTACGGAAGCGGAATGCTGCCCCTCTATCCATAATCGATATGACACGGCTGGTGCCAAAGTATCATGGTTTCCCGGTTATACCTATAAAACGAATAAAGATTTTTTGAATACGGGAAAACGACCTTTATACATATACTAGCTGTAAACCCGGCGTTGCTCGGGTGTTTATTTATCCCCCACACTCGTAGTCTACATCCCCTTCCGCCCTCTCTCTACATCTACCTCTTCCTCTTCCATCTCTCTGTTCGCTTCCACCGTTCCATCTCTCGGCAAAGTTTTCTGCAAGGTACCCTCTACCATGTACCATACAAACATTTATGTATCCAGTGTTCTTCCTCTTGGTTCAAAGGTCATGTGTGCATAAATTCATAAAGATTGGAGCAAAACTACGGATTTTGTAAAATTCAGTAAGTTAAGTACCCTCCACCATGCACCGAACGAAATTTTAGACAGACAGTGACATTCCTCTTGTTTTTGAGATAGAGTGTGCAAAATTTCATCAATATCGGAACAAAACTATAGATTTGTGCAAATGGGTTTTACTGCTTTATTTATTTATTCTTATTTTTCCTTCTTCGTATGCTTATCCTTACAGAGAAAGGGCTGAAGACATTGTAGCACGCATAGACCAAAGATATGGTCTGTGGCATCACGTTTCGCTGTATGTAACCTACTTACTATAGAGTCGCAAACGTCATTATTGGCATTCAGTCCGAATTGTTTTATAATTTGACGACTTTCAACCACCATATCTTCCATCGCCTTATAGCTAACGGCATGGAACTGGTATGATATAGAACGGGAGACATCGGACAACAATTACACACACACACCATTCGTTTGCGTTCTGTAGTTTTCGCTGCAGAGCGAAATATTAACACACACACACACACGCGCGCGTGCGCGCGCGCGCGCGTGCGCGCGCGCGCGCGCGCGCGCGCGCGCGCGTAGAATTTTATATACACCAATCACTTTCCATACCAATATACTCCACCCTTTTATCATTTTCAACCCTCAAGCAACAATGCAACCAATAAAACCATTTTCAAAGAGTAAATATAATTTTCAAAGAGTAATTATTGTTCCGCATTTCACGTTATATTCTTCAAATTACGGAAAATCTATCAGATCGCTATAAAACCGTGCCTAAAACCTTCCTCAGGTATAAATTAGTAACTGTACAAATATTTAAATCCCTGCGTCTTTTCGTTCGGACGTGATGAGCATACACCAAACAGACATTCACATTTATATATATATAGATAAATAGCTATCCGATCGCCATAAAACCGTTCCTAAGGCCTTCCCCGGGTAGACATTAGTAACTATACAGATTTTTAGTTCTTTATGTCTTGTGGTTCGGACGTGATAAACGTACACCGAACAGACATTCACATTTGTAGATATAGATGTGTAACGAATGTACAGTACGTTAAAATTTAAGTACTCTGCTATGGCGTTGTATCCCACAGCGCAACAAGGCTGAAAGCCATTTATCGTTAAGAATAAATACTTTTACTATCAGCCTCTGAATCTAGTTAGCGGATGATGAAAAAAAATTAAAAAGTTCCTGAAGAATAGTCTCATGGGAAAATGTAAAACCGTTTTGTAATGAACAGACTGAAGTGGCGATCAGCGCAGTTTGTAGTTTAGGTATCTAAAAGTGGTGGTCTTTCCAAGTTTTGTCAGAAATTGCCCATGAATAAATCGTGCTCCTCCAAGTTGTATGAAGCTCATCTTGGGCCAGATTGGATATACAAAACCCAACCGATTTGCGCAATTTTCTTGGCCTGTAGGAAGTGTGTAATGTGGCCCAAAATGAGCTTTATACAACTTGGAGGAGCACGATTTATTCATGGGCAATTTCTGACAAAACTTCGAAAGAGTAAGAAAATTGCAATAGCAGAAACAACTGACATACATAATTTTGACAATTAACAACTATGTACAAAATTCCAATAGCAGAAACAACTGTCATACATAAATCGATAGTAACATTATCCTTAGAGTAGAAATAGTGTAGAAAGGCAATAGGAGTGATCCCCAAACTTACAGGCCTATCTCATTGACGTCGATTTGCAGTAGGATTTTGGAACATATACTTTGTTCGAATATTATGAACTACCTCGAAGAGAACGACCTATTAACCAGTAGTCAACACGGATTCAGAAAGTATCACTCTTGCGAAACACAGCTTGCACTTTATTCACATCGACAAGGGATCTCAAATCGATTCCATATTTCTGGATTTCAGAAAGGCTTTTGAACTGTACCCCACAAGCGGCTTCTTATGAAGTTGCGTGCTTATGGAATATCTCCCCAATTGTGCGATTGGATTCACGATTTCCTATTAGAAAGAACACAGTTCGTTGTAATTGACGGTAAGTCATCGAGTAAAATAGATGTGATATCTGGCGTTCAACAGGGAAGCGTTATAGGTCCCCTACTCTTCCTCGTGTATATAAACGATTTAGGAGACAATCTGAACAGCTCCCTTAGACTGTTCGCGGATGATGCTGTCGTTTATCGGTTAGTGAAGTCAACAGAGGATCGAAAGCAACTTCAAATCGATTTAGACAAAATATCTGCATGGTGCGAAAATTGGCAATTGACACTAAATAAAGAAAAGTGTGAAGTAATACACATGACCACTAAAAGAAATCCGCTGAACTTTAATTACGCGATAAATCAGTCAAACCTTAAGGTCGTAGATTCTACCAAATACCTAGGAGTTAATATTACGAACAACTTTGGCTGCACAGAACTGCACGAACCAAAGGTTACGTTTCATCGGCAGAACGCTTCGAAGATGCACCAGCTCCACCTAAGAGACTGCCTACATCACACTTGTGCGTCCTCTCCTAGAGTACTGTTGCCCCTTGTGGGACCCTCACCATGTGGGACTGACGGAAGACATTGAAAAGTTTCAGAGAAGGGCAGCTCGTTTTGTTTTATCACGTTACGGGGTAGAAAGCGTCACGGAAATGTTGCACGAATTGGGGTGGAAATCATTAAAAGAAAGACGTTATTCATTGCGGCGTGATCTGTTTGCGAAGTTTCAATCACCTACTTTTAGTTCTGAATGTGAAATTTTTTTGCTAGCACCCAACTACTTAGGGAGACACGACTATCCCAATAAAATAAGAGAAATCAGATCGAAAACGGAACGATTTAGGTGTTCTTTCTTCCCGCGCGCTATTAGAGAATGGAACGGTAGAGAAAAGTTATGAAAGTGGTTAATGAACCCTCTGCAGGCACTTGAATGTGATTTACAGAATATCTATGTAGATGTAGATCAGAGTAGATGTAGAAATGGCTGCACAATGCTACAAACGGTATATATTCTAGGAGAGAAATGACGCATTGATATTTTAATAGATGTGGTACGTATGTCATTATTTAAAAAAATATGATTTTCATAATAAAAATAACTTTATATGTTGTAATGGAATAACCAATAATCTACTAAAATTGTTTGGCCTCAAAAGGCATTTTTGTTGTTCCACAGTCAACCCTCCCCAGATTCACTTGATCGTGGTTATTTTTCTTTTACCGAAATTGAAAAAAATGTCTTCAAAGCGTAGGTTTTAGACTGTGGAAAGCATTTAAAATAACGCGACCGACATGTTAAAGGCTGTATCAGTTGAAAAATTTCAGCTCTATCAACAAGAGTAGACTTGTGCATAATAGTTCGCGATCGGGAACGCTCAATTTAGTTCGCGGCAGAGCCGCGAACTAGTTCGTTCTTTTAGTTCGTCCGCTTTTGATACCGCTACTAAAACTACAGATGAGCTGCATTTTAGCACGAAATGACGGTGACTGGCAGAATGGAATCACGCGATTCTGCGCGCTCTCGCGTCCTCTCGCTGTTACCCGTCAGTCTTCGGAAAAGGAGCGGACGAACTAAGAGGCGAGGGATCTGCGTAGTCCGCCTGTGGGAGCGCTGTTCCGAACTAGTTCGTTCGTGAACTACACAAGACTAGAAAGAACGAATTCGCCGGTGTATGTCTGCCGAAGGGAACTACATCGGAGGGGGCCAATATTGTTGTTTGAAAAAAATAAGGCTTCGGTAGATTTAAAATCAGTGTCATTGCAAATCTCAGTTACCTCATGCAGATGTACAGGGTGTCCCATTTATCTTGACCGTCCAAAATATCTCTGGAACAACAACAGCTATTGTAAAACGAATTTCACCGGAGTCAATGTAAGGCAGAGGTCCATGATGTGGTGGAACAGGGACGTGATAACTGCGATGGCTAATACAGTTACTCATGTTCATCTTTATTCGCTAATCGTGAGAGTATTTTGATACTAGAAAGGTTTTATCAGTTGCTAGGAATTTGTTGATTTGTTATTTACAGTCCCCTAGCAACACCAACTGTCACAATCTAACCGTGCAAAATTTCAAGACTTCGAAGTGTTCCGCGCCACAATATAAATCAGAAAATATAGGATAACTCCTTTAAATAGTTCACAAAAAATAAATTAGGTTCTTGTACGAGCGGGGCAAGGAAACTAGTCTGTAGCCGTTACTAAAATTTTATCAAAGTCAAACACAAGCACTACTGTTTGCTGTCGCTAACATGTACTGAAAAAATTAATATTCCACTGCCTGCTAAACGATGTTTCTCTGTATTCACACTCGATACCAATATAATATCACATTCGAAGCTAGTCAGTAATAATTTCAATCGTAATTTAAGTTGTTTTTTGAAATTAGCCGAAGTTCTTCACAAAAAGTCAAATTACTCTTGCTATAACATATTCTTGATTATAAATACTCTTCATAAATGCAAGATACTTTTCAATATTAACAAAAAAATTTTCTTCTTCGTACTAATACAAAGTGAGTTTAGCAAGACACATGAACCTGTACAACCAGCTTGGACTGAATCTCAAACAACAATAATTAATCATTTAATGTTTTTTTTTCTTTTCTTTTCTTCTTTGAAACGATTGACACGCGGCAATAAAGAAGGCGGTTAAATTCTGCTAGTGGTCACATATTTCAAGATTGGCTGCGGCGGCGACGACGCTGCCCTTGTTGATTTCGGTGCCTGTAACGGTGCGGTACGTGTAACATACAGAAAATAAAACATTTTGAGAATCATATTATAAAATAACAATATTTACATGAACATCAAATATGTATATATTTTAATAAAAAGTTTCGTTTTTCCTATTTAGAACTTCAAAACAGTGCTGACATAGGAAAATGTAGTACGACTATCTTGTCCCACGACATTGACTGTAAATATTTTGAAACATTCTAAAACGAAAGCGTATGTCTTTTTTAACACATACTTACGTGTTCTAAAATGGGCACCCTATAAATTTCATCAGAAATCTGCAGCATGACATATCACATAAGCAAAGGCGTTGATTTCATCCCGAAATAATGCGAAGATTGAACTACGCAAAACGCGCGGCTAGCGCACGTCCTGAGACTCAGGCGAGAACCCCGTGCTGCTCAGGACGTGCGCTAGGCGCGCGTTTCGCGTATTTCAAGCATCGCAATATCTCGGGATGTAATTGGCGTAGTGCGATTCAATCAACGCCATTGTTTATGTGGTATGTCATGCTACAGATTTCTGATGAAATAATATAGGGTGTCCATTTTAAAACACGTAAGTTTGTGTTAAAAAACACATATGCTTTCGTTTTAGAATGTTTCAAAATATTTACATTCATGGATCACTGCCTGACATTGATGCCGGTGAAAGTTATTTTATAATATTTTGGGTGCTCAAGATAAATGCGGTCGTTTTGATGCTGCAGCAATGAAAATTCAGTTATCGGTAGTTCGTTCTTGTTTCTTTATTTTGCGAGGTATCAGCGGAAGAAAGATCTGAAGAAGTTGGAACCATCGTCTATAATTTTATGATAAGCCTTGAAGTGCTCTGATTCTCAACTACTGGCTGACTGTAGTCCGGGTAATTTCTGGGCGGTGAGTAGTGCTCTCTCAAGCCGTACCCAGTTTCTATTTCAATACTTGAGTTACTGCATTAAAGTTTCAGCGTAAAATTTTGCCTCTTAATGACTAAATTGTGATAGCATTTTGAAAATTTTATTTACGTCAAAAGTTACATGATATTACTCACAAATTGGGATATGGGCGAGAAAGTACAGCGTTGCCTGCCTCTGACCGTTGTAGGCATGTTAAAGGCGTAAGGTGAAAAATGTCTCTTAGGCCGGTAATACACTATCAAATCATTGGGAAAAGAACTGGACAAATAAATTGGATGAAATACTGGTCCTATTTTTTGACAAAGATATTGGACGAAACGCCATCCAATAGTTTGTCGAAGTTGCTTCGAAATGGAGGTATTACGGTCAGCTGTTACTTACACAACAGTTGCGTTGCGTCTGCGTTTAGAGGAGGAGGAAAAAATACACAGGAAACGTTCTTGGGTAAAACCGTGCGTGTCATGGCGAGTTAAAAATAAAAAAGTGTTCAGTAAAAATTTTTACTGCAATAGCTAGGGTTTTCTTTTTCTTATCGTCGGCAGTACAGCCATGGCTTACTACACTGCTTAAGGTTTGCGCAATTTTATCTTTTTTGTAGCTCTCCATTTTTCTCAGTCTATTTTTATAGTCCGAGTATCGCTTATTATACAGCGCCTCAGCTTCTTCATACATTTGGCTTAATATTGTTGCTGTAACACACCGTGCAAAATTGCCGCTGTAACAGTAGCCATTTTTACAAATACGAACGCTATTGTTCACCAAGCGGTTACGTTCCTCACTGCAGTTAAGTCAGTAAACAGAAGACGAGAGATTTCTTTTATCAAATCTAAGCCAAGGTATTTGATTTGATTTGATTGGATCAAAGATTGGACGACTTAAGAGAAAGTGCCTATTACACTACGTCCAATATTTGTTTGTCCAATTCAAAAAAATGTTTGTTAAGCTTATGGGACTTAACTACGGGGTCATCAGTCCCTAAACTTACAAACTACTTATGAACTACTTACGAACTAGGACGGCACAAATATCCATGCCCGAGGGGGGATTCGAACCTCCGACCGTAGTGGCCGTGCTGTCCGTGACTGGAGCGCCTCAGTCACCTCGGCCACCGCGGCCGGCTTTGTCCAATTGCTTGTCCAGTAATTTCATAGTGTAATACGAGTCTTAGTAATATAAAATCGGCGATGAGGCAGAGTTATCCAGCGCTTCCTTGAGGACAGTATACCTGTCAAAATGTATAGTGCTGCAACGATATTCGCATCTTGGGAGCACCGTCCCCTCCTGCATCCAACGATTACTGATCGCCAGCCCTGTTAATTGGTTACACTCGACACGATCACCGATTTAGTATTTTTGAAACGTCGCTGTTTTCTATGGAACATATTGCAGCTGCTTGCGTAAAATAACTGCACAAAGGAACAATTTCAGTACGTCCACACGGCCGTTATCCTTTTATACGTGGAGTTTAAAAAAGTGTTGAATAGTCTTTTTAAGTAGGGCCTGCAGCATTGGATATTTTCTAATACAACATTTTAGTGAATTATTCTAACTTTGAAGGCTGCTAAGTAGTTTTATTTATCCAGTACAGCTGTTTCGCCTTTGTGGCATTGTCAAGTGGTCTGCAAAAGTACAAATAAAAGTTTTCAACATATTTTTCGAAACTATAGTACATTAACATAATTTTAAATGTATTACGTTTTATCTCTTGTTATTACATATAGCATCTGTACCTGTAAATGATATTGTGAGGATACATTTGTCAGAAAGTGGTTTATAATTATTTATTAGTTAAACGACTTTTTCTGTTTGACAGCTCTTGTGATGCTATATGTTTACAAATATTTTACATTCTGACTTTCGTGGTGTCTTTGGTTATGATCTACTTTGTATCTCTGGTCTCTGAGATGTTTATTTTCGAATTTTGTGTTATCCATGGCTGTGAACATACTTACAAAGATTGTATATTCCGAAAAGCACACAATACCTCAGAGATGAGAGAGGCACACTATTTCATAACAATAGACACCACGAAATTCAGAATGCATAATCTTTGGAAGGATATTCACAGTCAGTGATGGCACACAATTCGAAAATAACAACAATCTCTATACAAAGTGTTTTTCCCTGGAGACGTTTATAGAAAATACTGCGGTACGCTAAGTTGTGGATATTAGCACAGTAGTCGCATTGACCCTCTGATAAATGTTTCATCGGCGTATGGTTGTGTCTTACAGTACTGTACCTACCGTTAAGGTCTACAGTCAGTCGTGTGGTTCGAGTTGTGTCGCAGGCTACGTTCTCATTCAACATACTGGCAGGCGTACTTGTCGATAGATTCATAAGGCCTTACGTGCTTCCATAGAGCTTACACGTGGCACATTATAAGAACTTTCTCATTTATGTAGTGCCTAGCTTTCTGGAGGATGTGCCATTTCAACAACAATTAGAAATGTTCATGTTTGATGACACACCAGCAAACTTTCGTTACAAAGTACGCGAACATCTGACGCACTCACGTGAAGACCGCTGGTTTGCTTAGGGAGTAATCACACCTTGGCCTACACGTCTCACAGAACTCAGTCACCTACATTTTTGGTTGCGAAGGCACAAGAAGGAAGTGCTCTACACAACTCCAAGTAACGATGTGCACAACATGGCCGTGTCTTAAATCGATGCCAGCAATTACTACAAAACAATCAGATTCACTACAAAACATTCGTCATTCCTTAAGCCGAAGCACAGAGCGATGCATCGCCATGCATGTCCGCCACGTGGAACACGTGTTTGTCTCAGAAAGTATGCGTTTCACGGCTCATGTTGATTGGACCCATGTTTATTCTTTCGATGAGTACTATCACCTCTCACGCTTAATTAATTATTTTATAATCACAGAATATATGAAATCAACTGCGAATGTGCAAAGCTGAAAATGTGTACGCAGACGGGATTTGAACCCGGGTCTTCTGCTTTATAAGCAGTCGCGCTGACCACTACACCACTGGGGACACAGTGATCACGGCACCTTCAAGGACTACCTAAGCATGCCTCCCGTCAGAGACATTTTCAGCTTTGCCCATTCGCAGTTGATGCCATATATTCTGTGAGTATGAAAGAATGACAACTGCAGGATCAGATGTGAGTCTGTTCTTTCGGAATAGACACCACATGTGTATATATATATATAAGTAGTTGTATTTATCCACTACAGCTGTCACGCCTTTATAGCATTGTCAAGTGGTCTGCAAAAGTATAAATAAGTTTTTCCACAAATATTTTTCGAAATTAAATGTAGTACATTACCATAATTTTAAATGTATTATTTATATTTTATCTCTTGTTGTTTCATATAGCATCTGTACCTCGTATAAAATGATATGCAGGTACATTTGTCAGAAAGTCTTTTATAATTATGTATTAGTTAAATGACTTTTCTGTTTTACAGCTCTTCTGGTGCAATATGTTTACAAAGATTTTGCCTTCTGAATTTTGCGGTGTCTTTGGTTTTGATCTACTTCGTACCTCCAGTCTGTGAGATGGTTATTTTCCATTGATCTCTATACTACCTGAGTGTTGAACTTCATCTGTCAAAGCATGCCAACCAGAGATGTTAATATTTCGTCTTTTGCCAAATTCAGATGTGAATATCCTTCCAGATATTTTGCATTCTGAATTTCGTGGTGTCTATTGTTATGAAATAGTGTGTTTCTCTGATCTCTGAGGTATTGTATGCTTTTCGGAATATAAAATCTTTCTATGTTCACAGCCATAGATAGCACAAATTCCACGGACATACATTACTAGACTGGCAATGCCCTATGCAGTATCATTGGTGTCAGTCAAGTCTCGCCGCCATATTTCTATACTATAAACGTGTGAGTAGTCATGTGCGTTATTACAGAAAGAGAGTCGTAAAAATACGGATGAACTGACGTATTTAGAGTTTTTACACATGGGAAATTCGTGTGTTGTATGTGGCTGTATTTTTTCAGCTGGAGTAAATTTGACACAAACAGTAATGAGTTGCATCAATTTAATCTCTTACCAGTTTCATTCAACTTCGGATTTTCCTACAGTAGTATCGTCATTTAAAAGTGTTGTTTATTGTGGATAACATGTATCCTTATTCTTTTGAGATTTCTTACGAAATCTACAATATGCTTTCACACGAACACTAACGAGCCGCGTTTCCTGTTTTTAATAATCTGTAACCACTTTAGGTAAACTTTGGCTTTTATTTTAACAGTATGACCGTTATAAATGATCTATTTGCCGTGGATAACACATATCGTTATTCTTCTTAGTGTTTCCACATAACTACAGTCGCTTTCAGTGTTCGTAACGGAAAAATTTTAACTACCATCCCGGCGCCCGCACATGATTCTGTTGCCAACATCAACAAAAAGGTAGAAAATCTTTGCCAAGATGTTAATATTCTTATAAATTCACAAAGAGTGACTTGATTGGTGTTTCGTACAGGCGACAGGTTCTTTCATGTGTCCTAGTTCACTCAGTAGAAGTAATTGCGTTTGTTAAACGAAGATTTCATGAAAAACATTTGCGTTGTCACGCGACTGGATAATGCCAACGTCACATGTCTGACAACATAATCACGCGAAACCGCCAGGACGCTAAGTAAAATTATGATCTACTTTGTATCTCTGGTGTCTGAGATGTTTATTTTCGAATTTTGCACAGACATACATTCCTAGACTGGCATTCTGGCCTCTGTGACTGAAGCCTGACGCCGCCATCTTACCTTACTCACTCCAAAAAGCTTCCGTAGCACTACCACTTGCAATGAGTTGTTCGTACTCCTGATCTTACACCTCTGGACTTGTTTCTGTGGGGTGATGTGCCTACAACCCCAGAGGATATGAAACAACGTATTGTGGCAAACTGCGGCGACATTACACCAGATGTACTGTGGCGTGTACTACATTCATTACGCCATAGATTGCAATTGTGTGCAGCAAATGATGGCCACTTTGAACATCTATTGGCCTGACATGTTGGGACACTCTCTATTCCATTCCGTAATTGAAAACGGGAACCACGTGTGTACGTGTACCTCACCCATCATGGTAATGTACATGTGCGTCAGTGAATAAGACCAATAAAGGTGTTAGCATGTGGACGTAATGTGCTGTTCTAGTCTCTTCTGTACCTAAGGTACATCACCGTTCCCTTTGGATCCCTACTTAATTCGGTGCTCTCCGATACACACGATTGAACAACGGAAGATTGGTACTCAAGCGTCAACTTTAGGTTACAATATCTCCGAATGTAATTAACATTTTACAATGCAACAAACGGCACTGATTACGTATTTGTTTATATGTTCAGATGTGCTAACAAAACTAACGGGGTTCCATTAAAAAACGTAGGTTTGTGTTAAAAAACATACTTCCGTGCATTTTTTATGGTTTGTATTAACCAATTACACTAGCCCATCTCCTCACGTTCGGTCTGAGCAATCGGTTCGTCAGTATTTGATGTGGTTTACGAAATATATCCAGCGGTAATGTTAGGTGACTCACCCAGTATATATTGTGCGCCAACTTTGGCCAAGGGACAGATCGGCAACAGGGGACAACATGGGAGTGTTCTATGTAGTCTAGCGGCTCAAAATACATAACACAGGCTAGCGAAAACGGCACGAGTTAGACGTGAGCGCTGCCAATGCTCGCAGGGTCACGCAGACCGTCGCTTGACGCCGCATGCCTCGCCTTCTCGTGAGCGGATAGACTACCAGCGATACTCGCATGTTGTGCCCTGTTGCCGATATGTCCCCTTGGCCAATGTCCGTGCACTTAACACCCAAAAGTCCACTTCATGTTTCCATTTTTTTAATATTTAATTCCTTTGTCATTTATTGACATAGGAACATGCAGAAAACGAATTTATGTTTGTAGCTCAGTGCGTAACAATTTGCACGAAATATTTTTGACTCACTCTGTATATATGTATGACAAAGGTAGAGTTAATTGTTTCAGGACTAGGGGAGTGAAAAGAAGATAATCACTCGTCATCAATTTAATATTATTTATTTATTCATACTCACTTTATACTGACTATCAGTAAGCCACACCCAGATCCAAATCCTAGCTTCGTAAGTAGATTGAACTGACATGTTAGCGTTATGTAGCACCATATACTATCGGCGTGAGAAGTTTGGAAACTATCGGAAGATTCACACGAAATTTCGGGAAGATTACGAAAATTTTGGAAGATTTACTCGACTTAATTATATTCATAACGGATGTAAGGTCGCGGTAGTATTAATTATTTTGTCAAGTAGGCTCAACCACAGAAATCGTGTAAAACACTAAACTATGACGCGTTTCAAGGGTCAAGCCCTCATCGTCAGATAATCTGTGCATTAATATTAAAACCTGATACAGTAAACATCTAAAATGTAATAAAAGAAATCGTGGTTACTTCTCTTGTAAGTTCCTTGATCTTAACATTGCGAAGCAGGATGGTAGACACTTATGTATATAGGAAGCCTACAACAACCGACATTCTAATACATAACATCTCTAGTCACCCTAATGGCCAAAATCTTTCTGACCCACGCTGTTTAGTCGATAGAGCCTTCAGAGTGCCAACGAAAGAAAAAGACTGAACCACTGAATTTAACATTATAAGACAGCTTGTTAAGACGAATGGTTACCAGGAAAACGTAGTGAATAACTTAATGCGAAAGAAACAGCGTGCGGAATCAAATAAAAATGGCACGGAAAATATCAAGGGAGTAATGGTTCAGTATTTTGGTAATCTATCTCAGAAAGTGGCCAACATACTAAAAACTTTTAAAGTAGAAGCTGCTTTTAAAAGTAATAATACGTTACATCATAAATTACGGAATAACTTAAACCAAGAAACTGATAAATATGAAAAAGTAGGGTTTATAACATACAGTGTAGTAGTTGCAATGCCAACTACATTGGTCAGACCGGTAGATATTTTAAAGTTAGGTACAAGGAACATATGGACGCCTTCCGACTTAATAATTTTGACAATTCCGCTGTAGCTACGCATATCCGCGAAACTGGCCACCCATTAAAGCGGATTGAAGGTGACCTTAAGGTTTTGCATAAACAGGATAAGGGAAGAAAGTTAGATCTGCTAGAACAGCTGGAGATTACAATACATAACGCTAAAAGCGACGTTTCGTTAAATGAACAAGTTCAAGGTAATACATACAGCTTTTTTAAAAACTTTGTGGACCTATTATAACAATAGTTGTTTATTTTAAATTTTAACCTCTGTCTTACTGTGCAAATGGTTTCGCGACACCTGAATGTACCCTCTACCTTGTGGATGATCTTTGGAATTTAGAGGTCTCTGTTTTCATGTGCATACGTGCGCCCCACTCGTGTTGTTGACTCCGTGCATTTCGGTAGTGTTATGCGCCGCCAGTGCTGGGATCTGATTTGAATCCCGACGAAGCACAGTATGCTGAGGACCTTTCTGCGTAGACACGGTTACAAGGGAAGTAACCACGTTTACTTTTATTACTTTCTAGATTTTTACTGTCACAGGTTTTAAGATTCTTGTACAGATTGTCTGATGATGAGAGCTTGACCCTTGAAACGCGTCATATTTTAGTGTTTTTACACGATTTCTGTGGTTGGGCCTACTTGACAAAATAATTAAGATTTACTCGAAATTTCGTGAGTAGATGGTAAATTAAGCTCATGGTTCAGGGTAGTTTCAGGGGTAAGACAAGGCTGTAACCTGTCACCACTGTTGTTCATACTATTCATGGATCATATGTTGAAAACAGTAGACTGGCAGGGCGGGATTAAAGTAGGTGGAAACAAAATAAGCAGTCTCGCATATGCGGATGACTTAATTGTAATGGCCTATTCGATTGAAAGTTTGCAAACTAATATTTCAGAGCTCGATCAGAGGTGCAAGGATTATGATATGAAGATCAGCATCTCCAAACCGAAAGTAATGTCTGTGGGAAAGAGATTCAAACAGATTGAGTGCCAAATAGGAGGAACAAAGTTAGAACAGGTAGACAGTTTTAAGTACCTGGGATGTATTTTCTCACAGGATGGCAACATAGCGAAAGAACTGGAATCGAGGTGCAGCAAAGCTAATGCAGTGAGTGCTCAGCTAAGATGTACACTCTTCTGCAAGAAGGAAGTAAGTACCAATACTAAGTTAGCAGTGCACCGCTCTATCTTTCGACCAACTTTGTTGTATGGGAGTGAAAGTTGGGTGGATACAGGTTACCTTATTCATAAGATAGAGGTTACAGATATGAAAGTAGCAAGAATGATTGTAGGTACCAATAGATGGGAACAATGGCAGGAGGGTGTCCATAATGAGGAAATCAAAGAAAAAAATGTTCAAATGTTTGTTAAGCTTAAGGAACGTAACTACGGGGTCATCAGTCCCTAAACTTACAAACTACTTAGGAACTACTTACGAACTAGGACGGCACAAATATCCATGCCCGAGGGGGGATTTGAACCCCCGACCGTAGTGGCCGTGCAGACCGTGACTGAAGCGCCTCAGTCCCCTCGACCACCGCGGCCGGCGGAAATCAAAGAAAAGCTGGGAATGAACACCACAAATGAAGCAGTTAGAGCGAACAGACTGAGATGGTGGGGTCATGATACACACATGGGAGAAGCAAGGTTACCTAAGAGACTCATGAGCTCGGCAGCGGAGGGTAAGAGGAGTCGAGGTAGACCAGGAATAAAGTACTTAGATTCGGTGCAGAATGATTTTGAAGTAAAAGGCATAACATCAGACGAGGCTTCAATGTTAGCATTGAATAGGGGATCATGGAGGAATTTTATTAGAGGTACTGTGCTCCAGACTGAACGCTGAAAGTCATAATCAGTCTCTAATGATGATGATGATGATGATGATGGAATAGTTGAAAAATTCGGAAGATCTTCCAATTATTTCGGAGGTCCTGGCGACACCGAGTGTCGGTGCAATAATGAGGCAACCGACGGGAGCAGGCTGTTGTGATGAAGCAGCTGGCGCCAGTCGTGGTGGCTTGGCAACTGGCGCTGATCCGCCCCAGTAAGACAAACAGGCAACTGGCGACCTTGCAAGTTGCGCGGCATCGCCTAAGCCGCCGGCGTATTCCCCCATTAATGAGCAAATCTCGCCTCGCGTTAGCTTTAAGAGTTACTCGAGCAAGCAGCAGGGCGTAAGCTGTAATAAAACTTACTTACCCCTCCTGTCGAGGGACTAATACACATTTTAGTTTCGTCCACCTGTTTACACTCTAAAATCTTTATTCCACCTGGCAACGAATGGCAATTTTATATTTTTGACGACGTTACAGAGTTAATTCAATGAAATAAACCGCAATTTGCGATAGTTATGGCATCACTGTACTAGGTTTAGATGGAATACCAAAGTGCGGCGAATGAAAATTTGTGCTCGGCCGGGATTCGAACCCGGGATCTCCTGCTTATTAGTCAGACGCGTTGACCACTTCGCGACCCAGTACAGTGAAGCCATAACTATCGCAAATTGCGATTTATTTCTTTGAATTAACTCTGTAACGTCGTCAAAAATATAAAATTGCCATTTGTTGCAATCTTACTCACGCTGTTTCTTTCGCATTAAGTTATTTTCTACGTTTTCCTGGTAACCATTCACCTTAGCAAGCTGTTTCATAATGTTAAATTCAGTGGTTCTGTCTTTTTCGTTCATTGGCACTCTGAAGGCTCTATCGACTAAACAGCGTAGGGCAGAAAGATTTTGGCCATTAGGGTGACAAAAGCTGTTATGTATTAGAATGTCGGTTGTTGTAGGTTTCCTATATACTTTACATTAGTGTCTACCATCCTGCTTCGTAATGTTAAGGTCAAGGAAATTACAAGAGAAGTAACCACGTTTTCTTTTATTACGTTTTACATTTTTACTGTCTCAGGATTTAAGATTCTTGTACAGATTATCTGATGATGAGGGCTTGACCCTTGAAACGCGTCATATTTTAGTGTTTTTACACGATTTCTGTGGTTGGGCCTACTTGACAAAATAATTAAGATTTACTCGAAATTTCGTGAGTAGATGGTAAATTAAGCTCATGGTTCAGGGTAGTTTCAGGGGTAAGACAAGGCTGAAACCTGTCACCACTGTTGTTCATACTATTCATGGATCATATGTTGAAAACAGTAGACTGGCAGGGCGGGATTAAAGTAGGTGAAAACAAAATAAGCAGTCTCGCATATGCGGATGACTTAGTTGTAATGGCCGATTCGATGGAAAGTTTGCAAACTAATATTTCAGAGTTCGATCAGAGGTGCAAGGACTATGATATGAAGATCAGCATCTCCATGAAATAAACCGCAAATTGCGATAGTTATGGCTTCACTGTACTAGGGTTAGATGGAATACCAAAGTGTGGCGAATGAAAATTTGTGCTCGGCCGGGATTCGAACCCAGGATCTCCTGCTTATTAGGCAGACGCTTTGACCACTTCGCGACCTAGTACAGTGAAGCCATAACTATCGCAAATTTCATTTTATTTCAATAAATGAACTCTGTAACGTTGTCAAAAATATATAATTGTATACAAGCCGAGGCTGGGCTCCGATCGACTATTAATTGTGTCTCGATACCTCATGGTCTGTTCTCCCTGATACGGGAATACAGTATTGTGGCTGCGAGCATTACAGAACAAATAGGCTATGGTAATAGGAAAGAGACAGCATAGCGAATGGAGATTTGTGTGGCGGGAGACGTGCCGGGAAGAGTCCTCTGCAGTCGGGTTGGTCACTGTGTCCTCGGTGGCGGAGTGGTTAACGCGTCTGCTTAGTTAGCAGGAGATCCCGGGTTCGAATCCCGGCCGGGCACAAATTTTCATTCGCCACACTTTGGTATTCCATCTAAACCTAGTACAGTGAAGCCATAACCATCGAAATTGCGATTTATTTCATTAAATGGCAATTTATTTGTGTATCGTATTTCTTCTTTTTTTTTTTTTTTTTTTTTTTTTTTTTTTTTTTTTTTTTGTAAATAAATAACACCGAGAAGCAGACAATTACATCTGCCGAAGCAAAATTTTTTCCCATTCGTGGTGTGGTACAGCGTCCACTGAAATTTTATTTTGAATTAAAAACGCATTGATAGCACAGTAGTTTATTAATTGTTAAAAATGCGTTTCGCCCTAATGGCAGGGCATCATCAGATTATCTGCGTGTCATACGTAACACATGAATTTCTAAACAGTGAACCAATTTTTTGTTACATTTCCCATACATTTTTCAGCACATTTTGTGCTATTTTCAGTGACATAAAGAAACTTTCAAATGTTTGTATAGTCTATGGGACTTAACTACGGGGTCATCAGTCCCTAAACTTACAAACTACTTATGAACTAACTAAGACTAAGGACGGCACAAATATCCATGCCCGAGGGGGGATTCGAACCCCCGACCATAGTGGCTGTGCAGACCGTAACTGAAGCGCCTCAGTCTCCTCGGCCACCGCGGCCGGCTTCAGTGACGTAACTTTATTGTTCATCTGAAAAGTTTATCAGTACTTTACAAGTGGCTTTTGATATCTTTAACTGTGTCGTTGGTTGAGTTTGCAGAAAACATTATCTATTTTAGTTTTTCCGAACGTTAGGCCTAGAGATACGACGTTGAGTTGTTGTTTTTTGTGACCAGTGCATTTGGCTGCTCCTTGTTGCAGATCAATAGTGGCCTGTGAGTATAAAGTTGGTTATTAATGATGTGTAAAAGAACTTCAGTTTTGAAAAAATTAAAATTAATCTCAGGAAAGTCAAGGACGTAGCTTGCTTAAGATCTACTTTTGGTCATTATTTCTTTTATGAAGACTGCAGGTAAATTGTGGTGTAAAAGACGGTTCTTTGAAAAAATTTCGCAAAGAATTTCAGTAAATTCTCGAGAACTTGTTGTGGGTCTAACAGTAGACGTCATGGACGTAAAAATAATGGTATTTGACATGTCATAAACCTGAACCCACGTCAGCATCAGCCGTCTTCCATTAGACATCATGAAATGCGACCTTTCCTATTTAACGAATATCTCTCTGCAAAAACATTCTTGCAGTTTTAATGTTAGTGAAAAAGTTGGGTTTGATAAAATGACTGCAAAGATTCTTGATTGTGGCTTTTTGTTCAAAGACCTTGAGTTGTACTTTTGCTGTAACATATTTCCAGGAAATATTTCAAAATCTTAAGAAAATCCCAGGGTGTTTATTTCGAAATGCTACATAATTTTTCTCAGTTGCATTCTCAAATGATCCATTACAGGGACTATTTTATACAGAGTTAAAGAGACCTCGGACTTTCTTGTAAATGCAATAATTATATTAAGGGGTTTTATAAATTTCCCCGATGAACGTCTTTTCTACGTTTATTGAAGCTGTCAACGTAGAAGTCCAGCGATCTGTAGTAACTCTTTTATATTGATTAAAAATCCGATAAGTCAGAATCTCAATTTTTTAAAAATTTACTTAGGTCTCCTAGTTTCAGCGTCGCACGAGCCATCTGCAGAACTAAGACTTTAGGAAAAAACTACACATCAGAACGCAGCAACGTACAGTTCCTAAACACAAACATTCTCATTAAATTAAAACAAATTGGAAGGTAGCAGATTTGAAGCTGCTTGTAATTTTATTATTTTTACAAGTATTTCTTTTATATTATGTTCATTTTCATTCTCCATTTATCCTTTAATTTACAATAATTGGGTTATCTGTTGTTGTTATTATTAGTCATCATTATGACGAAAACAGTCTATTGTTATACCAACCTCAGTAATAGTTCATAGCATATCCTTGCAATGAAATTCTAAAACTTTATCTAAGACCAAAAAGGTTGAAATTACGTATTTGGTCAATTGTTACATATAATTGAATCGAGGCGATTTAATTTCACTATGACCTATCCTTTTATGTTGTTACTAGATGCCCCTTTCGTTCATTTGTAATATGAACTGCGCTGCTGATAATAACTATAAAATATAGACATTATTTCTTTTGAAATAATTGTTTGATACTAAGCTATTGCGAAATTACACACTTTACTGATAATGACATCCAACAGCTTATCGAACTTAATGGCCGTCATTCCCTTAGATCAGATTAGATTAGATTAATCTTTGTTCCATAAATAATGAACACGAGATTTCGTATGTGTAACGTATAACATATCAGTTTATTTAAGATAACGTTACATGAAATACAATTTTTAATATTTAATTTAACTTTATTTTATTCTTCACTGTAATACTTGGCTAGCCTATTTAGACTAACCGATTTTCAGATCCTGTGTTTCTTGTTCATTGTAATGTCAACTGTAATATTTATCTTAAAAACTACGTTCTGATAACGTAATCATGATCTTCTCTGTTATGAGATACTACAAATTGCACCATTCACTGAAATAAGATTTCAGCGGCATAACGCCTGAAGTAGGACATTCCCTTTTATACATTACATATTCTATTCGATGACCTGACTTTCATAAATATGTTCTCTCGTTTTAAAATCCTTATTTCAATGTTTATAAATGGTTGACTGGTATTTCATTTATAAACGCTATAATGTTTTCGTTTCAGTTTATGACCTTCGTTCCGCTTTACTGTATGAATGTTGCCATTAAATAAAGCACATACTTGAGCCGTTATGACAATTATACTAGTGAAGAATAATTTAATGTTAGGTATCTTCAATGTACTTTCCATATCTTGCGACGTGCAATTTTTATGTGGATTTTTGTATTTTTGAACTGTAGCTTGATTCCTAATAGCTTTTGTCAGTATGATGTGCAAATTTAGTTGTATCTCTGATGTGAAAATGGCCCATGCACAGTGGACATTTATAAACACAGAAATAAACTTATTTGCAAGAGACAAGAGGCTTCCAGCTTTATTTCAAAATTACAATTTTAATCTACTAACGTTAGTTCTTGAAAATTTATTTTAATTTTGCTCACTGACATATTAAATATCTATATATAGTGTCTGCATGTAGACAGTGATTTTTAGAGAACTCTTAGATAGGTTGTTGACTTTTTACAGTGCATGGTTTGAAACTGTATTCAGCAGAGAGACTGTAACTCGAATGACACTGTAAATACTTCATGTATGAGGTTACGATGTTTTCCATTAGCATGACTACTTCTGTGTAGAACAAAGATTCCAAGGAAATCTTTCTTTGCAGAAGTAATTTTCTATACGGGCTAAATGAATAATTAATTTCATTTGCATCATAAATACGTTGCGTATTTTTTTCGAGAATTTACATAACTTTTACCCTTGCTAACGGACATTTTCCACTTGGGCGCTTGGAAAATTAATCAGATTAATATTTATCAGAAAAATTCTATTGGAAATCACTAATAGAATTGCTAATTCAGTGAATTACCGGCAGACTGTAAACTGAATTATGTCGCTGTTGCCAATAGAGAGTCAGAACGCAGATTCTCGCAGAGAATATATTCGCTGCTAAATGAAGCGCTTGGGTTTCTTGACCTGGTTGATTTTGTCGAAAACATTCAGAAGATTGGTTTGATGCACTTTTAAGGCACGTCTACCCTGGACAAGTGTCTTCATCCGCTGTAACCTGCATCCGCATTAATCTGAATTCCAGATGACTCAAGTCATCCAGTGTCGGGAGCCGTAGACTTTCGCTTAGCGTCCACTCCAACCTGTGTCTCGATGACCGCAGTTGCTGGTACGATGGGAGCATAAATTAAGAATTTTGACCAATAATTTTCGTTAAGTACATCATCAGCACTCTGCGAAAGTGTCACTTATTTTAATAAGTGACAAGTGTCGGTAATAATAATAAGTGATTTTAATAAGTGTTACGATATTAAAATATCTTAACATAGTTTTCTTGGAGAAATGTTTCTCTCTACCGCAGGCATAAAATTTCTTTTCACACTCAAACTTTGAAGAATGTCCTCGTTTTTATTAGGAGACATCACAAAAACATGGAAAAAAAGCGTAATTCGTAACATGAGAATACTAAAAAATTTATAAAGAGGTTTTGTAGTTTATTTTATATACAAAGTCTTAAAATTGGTAGTCAGCAGCTATTCCCCTACGTGCAAGACGTATTTTATCATCGTAGATCCAGAGTTTGGCTAGTATCAAGGCATTGTGAATGCATTAGTATCAGTATGGTATTTTAAATGTTCCCTGTACGTTTTACACATGTTAGTCTAGACTTCTCAAAGTGACGTACTGTGTCACTTTACGTGACCCCCGTCAGTCTCTTTGTTGAGACTGCAGGACAACCTTTACTTCTTATTTTCTATATATATAAATGCAGGATTGTGTATTTGTGTAATTTCAGTTTTTGTCATAGAACCCTCATTTTGTTTCGTTTACATCTACATCAACATGGGATACTCTGAAAATCATATTTAAGTGCCTGGCAGAGGGTTCATCGAACCACCTTTATACTATTCATCTCCCATTCCACTCTCGAATAGCGCGCGGGAACAAAGACCATCTGAATCTCTCCGTTCGAGCTCTGATTTCTCGTATTTTATTCTGATGATTATTTCTATCTATGTAGGTGTGAGTCAACTATATATTTTCGCATTCGGAGGAGAATGTTGGTGATTCGAATGTCGTAAGTAGCCCACGCCGCAGCGATAAGCGCCGTTGTTGTAATGATTCCCATCCCAGGTCCTGTATCATTTCCGTAAAGCTGCCTCACCTGTATCGTGACAATACAAAACGAGCTACCCTTCTTTGGACTCTTTCGATGTCCTCCGTCAAACCTGATAAGGCTCCCACACTGGGCAGCAATACTCCAAAAAAAGCACGGATAAGTGTAGTGTATGCAATCTCTTTAGTAGTTCTGTTGCATCTTTTAAGGGTTCTGCCAATAAAACGCAGTCTCTGGTTCGCCTTTCCCACGACATTATCTACGTGTTCTTTCCAGTTTATGTTTATATATATTGTGGAGTTTACGGCCTTCACGTTTGATTGATTTATCTTGTAAACAACGTTTAACGGATTTCTTTTCGTACTCATGTGGAAGACTTCACACTTCGCATTATTTAGAGTCAGTTGCCAATTTTTACACCATTAATTAGATCGTTCTGCAGTTGGTTTTGATCTTCAGATGATTTTACTAGACAGTAAATGACGGCGCCATCTGCAAACAACCTAAGAGAACTACTTAGATTTTCTCCCCATTCGTTTATGTAAATAAGGAACGGCAGAGGACCAATGACACTACCCTGTGGAACGCCCGATATCACTTCTGTTTTAGTTGATACCTTACCATCGATTAGTAGTAGTAGTAGTAGTAGTCAATCTCTACTAAAAATAAAAGTGTGAAACAATCCTGTCTGTTTGAACACGCTAATCTGTAAAATTGTTAAACGAATTTTCTGAAGATTTCGCAAGTGATTTGAGCATAGCTCAGAGTAACAAACAGGAGATTGCAACTAAATCGAATCATGGGAGGAAAAGTAAAGTTCCAGGTGCGTGTTCATCTCAGCCATACAGATGTTTTCCTTAGTGACATGATAACACAGCGTAGTATACGATTGAGCCAAATTGATAGCGCTGTTTGTTGGTAAGCTAAGAACCAATTCATGTCATCGGTTTTTCTCCCCAGTAATAGAAGTATTTTCATGTTCGTGATCAAATTAAGCGTCGCAATATCAACTTAACGAATCTCAACAATGAAATTAACTTAGTTATGGTATAAAGGTTTATTGATTTCATAGGTTCAGGCCGGCCGCGGTGGCCGAGGGGACTGAGGCGCTCCAGTCACGGTCTGCACGGCCACTACGGTCGGGGGTTCGAATCCCCCCTCGGGCATGGATATTTGTGCCGTCCTAGTTTGTAAGTATTTCATAAGTAGTTTGTAAGTTTAGGGACTGATGACCCCGTAGTTAAGTCCCATAGACTATACAAACATTTGAATATAGGTTCAGTTTATCTTAATTTTCAGGTTTGGAGAAATAAATTTATTTACTAAGTGATCCTATGAGTTTTATTCTAACGATTGAGGCAGGGAACTGTAAAAAGTGACGGCATGTAAAAGCTGTTCTTTAATTTCCACGGAAAAACACGGACGTGTAGCTATTAAATAAGTAATAATCGCAATACGTCAGTAGCAAGGGGTAGTAAGTTTAATTTCAATAGCACTGAGTGAGGTGGCGGAGTGGTAACATTCGGGAGAACGGCCAGCCGTATTTAAGGTTTTCATGATTTCCCTAAAATACCTGGTGACTACCTGGACTACCTGGTCTCGGAATTACGAGTTTCCCATAAATACGAACGTCATAACACAAAACAACAACTGCTGGTACATTCCCAACCATTATAACGCAAGTAAATAGTGAAAACACTTTAAAACCTTTAGGTTACCAATGTAAATTACTATTTAAAAACTTTTTTTAAAAGAAGGAATATTTCTTTACACGTGTTTTGTTTATTTTATTTTAATTATTTTATTTTATTTTTTTATGTATTTCCTTTATTTTTTACGCCTAAATTTCAATAGTTCGAGGTCATGCCGGTCCCGTTTACCTCGATTTAACAAGACCATGTATAGCTACTACAAATTCCACAGTCCTACATACCTTCTTGAATGAAGATACACTTTAGTTACAAAACATATATGCCAAATATTTACTACGAAATGCCAGAGACTCAACATGACTGCTACAATACAAAATACGCAAAATTAATCATTTGTTTGCTTCCATAACTAGCCTTTACGATTTTGTCCTTGAGAGCTTCATATTGGCATCTTCACTTCTATTTTTTGCAAAAAATGTTCAAATGTTTTTCAATTTTATGGGACTTAACTGAGGGGTCATCAGTCCCTAAACTTAAAAAGTACTTATGAACTAACTTATACTAAAGACAACAAGAACATCCATGCCCGAAGAAGAATTCGAACCTCCGATGCGGGAGGCCACTCGATCCGCAACATGGCGCTCCAGACCTCTCGGATACTCCCTCGCGGCCGTTTTTTGGAATCGACAAACAACTTTACATGTCTCCCTTTTGGCATTCCTGAAACATAACAGCTTCAGTCAGTGCTGCAGAAAGTATTTCGAAAAATAGTCATAGTTATGAGTATCAGTACAAATGTTGTTTGTATAAATTCACGGAAACTGAGCAGGAAAAGGTGTGTACAACATAATGTTTCCTAAACCCATATAAGTTATTAAAAAAAAAAAAAAGCTCTTCGCTTTCAAGGAAATTCAATAATAAAACTTTACGGCATAACAATATGATAACCCGTTCCATTACGTACAATACTGATTAAGTTACATTGTTACTAGCATAGTGTATCACTATAAGATACAATTGGCCCATATTGCGCTTAACAACAAAATGAAAATACCCAAAATTTTTACACGTGAGGAAAGACTCCTTGCAGTTAAACGGCGTCCCATCCATTGAGGTAAAGCGTTATTGTTGACTGAATCCATCCAGAACTATGGCGGCCAACCGTCCCGGGTTCTGCAAACAATCCCGCATTTGGACTCTTTGTCCCACATTGGGATAACTACTGAAAATGTCCCGCAAAACGGCAAAAGCGTCCCGCATTCCAGTAATTTTAAAATTGTTGGTCTACAGGGTGTTCAGAAAAGGACTCCCTGATTTCAAAATGAAATATCTCGAAAACAAAGATCGATAGAGGAATGCTGTTAACGGTATGTTTATTGTGAAAGTTGTAAGAAGTTTATACAGCAGTTTGAAATAATAGTTACAAAAGCTGCTAAGAGATGGCGCTGTAATCGCCATATGTAATGCCTAGTATAAATAGTGATCCGAAGCCCAGAGCCATCAGTTCCACTATTGAAACGTGAAGGGAAGTTTGCGAACCGAAGGAAGAGATTAAAACCATGTACTCCATTGAACAACGCGTTTTTCTGCTGCTAGTGCACCACAGGTTAGAAGAGAGTACTACGGCAACAAGGCGAAGTTTTCAATCACGATTTAATGTTCCAAAAGGATCCGTTGCGAAAACCATTCGTACGCTCTTCGCAAAATTTCAACGAACAGGCAGCGTAACTGATGATCTAGTGGGGCATGTTGGTCGCAAGCAAACCGCAGTTACGCCTGAAAATATCGCCACAACTTCTGGAATTATACAGCGAAATCCAATATTATCCTTGCGTAGAATTGCATCTGAGACTGGTTTGAAGCGTTCCACCACGCAGAAAATACTGAGAAAGAGCCTACGCATGTTTCCATTCAAAATTCAAACGCACCAGGCCATACCCGTACGAGCTGTGCAACAAAGGGTTGCCTTTGCTAATCAGATGGTCACGATGATTGATAGTGAAGGATTTGACGTTGGCAGCATCTGGTTTACAGATGAAGCACACTTCCACCTGAATGGAGACGTGAATAAACAGAACTGGCGATTTTGGGGTTCCGAAAAGCCATATTGGTGTGAAGCGAAACCCCTGTATTCTCCTAAAGTTACTGTGTGGGCTGCAGTATGCAGCAGATGCATTATTGATCCTTTTTTCATTCGAGAAACGGTCATTGGTGCACCTTACGTTGCAATTTTGGAAGAATTTGTCGCCACACAGCAAGCGTTAGAGGATCGATCAGGTACTGAATGGTTTATGCAAGTTGGAGCCCGACCACATCGGACCGAACAAGTGTTTCGTTTTCTTGAGGAATACTACCGGAATCGAGTCATTGCTTTGGAATATCCCAATTTTACCGGTGCAGGCTTGGATTGGCCTCCATATTCGCCGGATTTGACTCCCTGTGACTTTTTTTTGTGGGGCACAGTGAATGACATGGTCTACCCGAAGCATCCCGCCACGCTGGACGAGCTTGAATCGGCGATCTTTGTGGCATGTGAATCCATTTTGGTTGAGACACTACGAAATGTGATGGCGAATTTCAGTCTCCATTTTCACCACCTCTGTAGTGCCAATGGTGAACATTTTGAAAACATTGTGATGTGATTGTTTGCAAAGAGTTTTTTCATACGATTATTTCACTTATGTATGCTGATATGAGCTGTACAGCGTACCACGCTATCTGTTAGCAGCTTTTGTAACTATTATTTCAAACTGCTGTATAAACTTCTTATAGCTGTCACAATAAACATACCGTTTACTGAATTCCTCTATCGATCTTTGTTTTCGAGATATTTAATTTTGAAATTAGGGAGCCCTTTTCTGGACACCCTGTAAGGGCACACGCCGAAACTATACTTATACTGCATGCTATGTCATACTGCTTGCAGGTCAACTTCACAATGCATCATCTGCGAATAAATGACAGTTTACTTATACTAAATAAAAAATTAAAAAAATAAACGATACACATCGTCTGACTATTTCAAAAAGACAAGTCGCTAGCAGTGGGAGTAGTTTTTGTTTTAAGCTGGTACTGCATGTGGTCTCTAATGACCACGTTGTCGACTGGACGTTAATTCGCAAGTAAGTGCATTTGGTGATAGGATGACTTATTAAAAACTTCTGCTTTTGGCATATTTTATGTGCCCTCTTAAGGATGTTTCAGTGAGTGTAATGGAGTATTTTTCGGCTCTCGAGGTGGCAAACATGATGTAATATTATCACAGTCTGTATAAACGTATTTAAAATGTGACATGCAACTACCATATAAGCATTCATCTCACTTCCATCAGGAATAAAAAGGTGGTGAAATTCTGAGAAGCAACAACGTAAGTGAGTCAACATTGCATGTAGTAAGGTATAATTAAACTCTGCAGTTCATGGAAAGAACTTTTCTACTATAGAATTTCAAATGGTTTTGAAAAATGTTCAGATGTTTGTTAAGCTTGACTTAACTGCGAGGTCATCAGACCCTAAGTATATTGTATATACTTATGAACTACCTTATACTAAAGACGACACAAACATCCATGTCCGAGGGGGGATTCGAACCCCCGACCGCAGCAAATGGTTTTAAAACGTAGTTATGAAAATGTGTGGAGCACGATGCTGCAAGACCTGGAACAAATAAAAGTAGTACAGACAACGAAGGTGATCAGAAAAACGTAACGGCGAAATGAATTTGTAGAAATTGTCAGACCCTAAAATCGAAAACAGAAGCATGAGAAAATATTTATGCACAGCAAGTAAAGATCGAAAATTAAGAATGAAATGCCACTCATGTTAGGTACGTTACTTTAAAATAAATGATTGCGCCTACTCTGCTGACCTAAATTTCTTTGCTAGTTTCAGAAAAACTGGCACAATAAGTCACGTGATCTTAGTACTCCTTCACATTCTCGAATGTCTAGAGCTACGTGAAATTAGTATATGCTATAAATGCTAAATAAATGACGTTTATTAAAATTAATTATTTCAACAGAATGTATTGCTCAATTGATAAAACATCTTAATGTACAGGTAACAGAATGTTACTGATTATTCTACAACTATATGTGAAATCACCAGATAAAGTGACCAAAAGACTGAAAATTAAGATTGCTAATGATTACTTGTTGTGTAGCTACAAAGTTCTGTTAAACTTTCCAAGGCACATTTGTGCACTACCGAGCTACCATAGAGTACATGAGATACCTTTTTGTGGTATTTAATATCAGTGAAAGGCCAAAGGTATTTCATTTATACTTGGAGGTATAAGAAAAGAAGGAAAGCTAAGAAAAAAAAACACTAATCTTTACTAGGAGACTTCGAACGGTATATTATCTTGCCTTGTTGCTTGTGAGCCGGCCGTGGTGGCCGAGGGCTACTGAGCCGCTCCAGTCACGGTCTGCACGGCCACTACGGTCGGGGGTTC
Organism: Locusta migratoria; assembly: GCA_026315105.1. Classification (NCBI taxonomy): domain Eukaryota; kingdom Metazoa; phylum Arthropoda; class Insecta; order Orthoptera; family Acrididae; genus Locusta; species Locusta migratoria. The sequence continues at coordinate 105,615,980 of CM048745.1, read as the reverse complement.
GAATCCCCCTCGGGCATGATAATTGTGCCGTCCTTAGTATTAGTTAGTTTATAAGTAGTTTTTAAGTTTAGGGATTGATGACCCCGTAGTTAAGTCCCATAAGCTGTACAAACATTTGAACATTTTTGTTGCTTGTGAATGCTGTTTTATAGTGTAGAATTTTTGAATTTCATACTAATCAATGTTTTCTTTCTCCTTCATTTGCTTCATTACCTACACAGATAAAAATTGAAAAACTTTGCACTAAACACACAACTATTTGTTAGAAAAAGGCAAATTATACCAATTACTTAAATTTTGGGATGGCTGCTATTTTCCTTTTCTCAGTCTATAAAAATTAACTGCATTTTAACCATTATGTAAGTTGCTTTCATCTGCACATTGAGGTACCTACTTGCAATAGTGGCCGAAACAAATTTGTATTGACATTGATAACGGTCACAGAAGCCTATACTTACATTGACTGAAGTGTGTTAAAAATGGCTACGCATGAACAGAGTTTTAGGCGTGATGCAATCCCTATCTGAAATAAGGTTCATAGCTGAAAGTCCTTGGTGTCAGTTTTGCAATGTGAAACAACTGGGAGGACGAAAATGTAGAAAACACATTTAAAGTGCCAGTTACTGATATGTCAAAGAATTAAAAAACCGTAGCGCATTTCCACATCTACATACAGGGTGTTTCACTAAGTGTGTTTGTCTCTGTAACTTATAAAATAATAGGTGACGGGAAGTTTTAATGCGGTAGGTCAACACAAGAAATGTTACACTTTCTGTGGAGCTAGGAACATAGTTTATTGTATCAAGTTCCAAAGAGTTACAGCACAAAGATATATATTTTTTAAATGGAACAATAGTTTTTTCTATCGTGCATTGGATTCGTTGAAACCAGCTACGTCCAAATCAATTTAAACTACATTCCTTTCACTGTTAGTTTTGGAGCTACAACCCTTCAAAGTTTCAGGGGCAGATACCACAAACGCTGCGCATAATGCAATGCGCCTTCTAAATGTGGTGCGGCCGAGTTGTAACGTCGCCGGTGTCACGGAGCGAGAAGCTTCCTCGATGCGGTGTTAGACTGCCGACTGTCGCCGCACACGGCCGTATACCCGACAGTTGGAGCCACACAAACAACCGGGGCTCAATGTATCACAACTACTGACATCGGATGATGATGGCATACACGAACAAAGAGTACGTTGACATGTTGCTGATGCTAAAACAAACACCTCCGTCTCCTCACTTCTTGCAGGTGCCGACACGATGCCACTGAAGCAGCCACGGCGTATGCCGTGAGACATCCTAGGCGAAGAGCCCCGGCAGCCATTACGTTCTTACGTGCCGAACATCGACTTCGGGAACAAGCAGCTTGGTAATGCGCCGCAGTTACATACGAAGACCTGCAAGAAGTGAGGAGACGGAGGTGTTTGTTTTAGCAACACTACACCACGATCCTCATGTCAGCTTACGGGTCGGGTCGGGTATACGGCCGTGTGCGGCGACAGTCGGCAGTCTAACAGCGCATTGAGGAAGCTTCTCGCTTCCTGCATTATGCATTGAGGAACATGGACACACATTTGAAAATCTCATGTAAATCAACTTCCAACCGCCATAACATCCATCACCCACCACACAGCCATGTATTATGTACAGCGTGTGGTATCTGCCCCTAAAATTTTGAAGGGCTATATCTCCCAAACTAACAGTGATAGGAATGTAGTTTAAATTGATTTGGACGCAGCTGGTTTCAACGATTGCAATGCACGATAGAAAAAACTATTGTTCCATTTAAAAAATTATATCTTTGTGCTGTAACTCTTTGGAAAATGATACAATAAACTATGTTCCTAGCTCCACAGAAAGTGTAACATATCTTGTGTTGACCTACCGCATTAAAACTTCCCGTCACCTATTATTTTATAAGTTACAGAGACAAACACACTTAGTGAAACACCCTGTATGTAGATGTGGAAATGCGCTACGGTTTTTTAATTCTTTGACATATCAGTAACTGGCACTTTAAATGTGTTTTCTACACCCCAGAAAGTGTAACATTTCTTGTGTTGACCTAGCGCATTAAAATTTTCCGTCACCTATTATTTTATAAGTTACAGAGGCAAACACACTTAGTGAAACACCCTGCATATACTCTGCAAATCACATTTAAGTGCCTGGCAGAGGGTTCAGTAACCACTTTCTCTACCTTCCATTCTCTAATAGCGCGCGGGAAAAAGAACACCTAAATCGTTCCGTTTTCGATCTGATTTCTCTTATTTTAATGGGATGGTCATGTCTGCCTATGTAGGTGGGTGCTAGCAAAATATTTTCACATTCAGAACTAAAAGTCGGTGATTGAAACTTCGCAAACAGGTCACGCCGCAATGAATAACGTCTTTCTTTTAATGATTTCCACCCCAATTCGTGCAACATTTCCGTGACGCTTTCCCCCCGTAACGTGATAAAACAAACCGATCTGCCCTTCTCTGAACCTTCTCATTATCTTCCGTCAGTCCCACCTGGTGAGGGTCCCACCAGGGGCAACAGCACTCCAGGAGAGGACGCACAAGTGTGATGCAGGCAGTCTCTTTGGTGGAGCTGGTGCATCTTTGAATCGTTCTGCCAATGAAACGTAACCTTTGGTTTGCCTTACACACAGTAGTTTCTGTGTGTTCTCTCCAGTTTAAATGTTTAAACACGTTTAAAACTATAAACGCTAAATAAATGCTAAATCTGAATTTCAAAATGCTAAATTTTCAAAGTTTATTTGCTAATTGAAATGTCCCGCATTGAATTTTGGAAAAGTTGGCCGCCATGTCCAAAACGCGTAAGGTCAAGAAATCTAATTTCGGTCAAACCGAATCTTCGGCGCTGATTTCTGACCGTAACCGAGACGGAATATTCGGCCGGTCCTCGGTTGAGTGCTTCCAGTTGAAAGAGCAGCCGGCTGCAGAAGAGGCGGGTGGCCCGGCCGGTCAGATGGGGCCGCGTGCCCCGGCCGCTACCTGCTGGCTGCACCTGCCGCCGCTCACTCACTCCATATCGAGCGGCGCGCCTCGCCTCTGCTGCTGCTGCTGTTGCCCGGCCCAGCGCACCGCCGAGTGACGTCACCGCTGAACCCTGCGCGCCACACGGCACGGCGCGGCAGGAGCAGGAGACCGCGCAACGGCCCGGCGGCCAGGGGCGCCGACTCCGTGCGTGCTCCGGTGCTGGGGCTCCCCCCACGAAATTTTGGGGGGTGCTCAGCTCCCACACAAAATAAGGGAGGAAAATGAAGTAGCCCAAAAATGTGGAAAAGTCATAGCTGTCAGTTATGCATTTTTGACATCGCAGTGTAGCAATCACGACCTAGTCGCTAGGCTGCTCCAACAGTGCCCCAAGGAGCACCCACTGCAGAGGCTTGGAGCCCGTTCGGAGGTAGGGGTGGTTGGAGGGGCGAGACCACTGACCCCTGGCCGCGTGACGTCGTAACCTACATCTACATCTACATAGATACTCTGCAAATCACATTCAAGTGCCTGGCAGAGGGTTTATTAACCACTTTCATAACTTTTCTCTACCGTTCCATTCTCTAATAGCGCGCGGGAAGAAAGAACACCTAAATCGTTCCGTTTTCGATCTGATTTCTCTTATTTTGTTGGGATGGTCATGTCTCCCTAAGTAGGTGGGTGCTAGCAAAATATTTTCACATTCAGAGCTAAAAGTCGGTGATTGAAACTTAGCAAACAGATCACGCCGCAATGAATAACGTCTTTCTTTTAATGATTTCCACCCCAATTCGTGCAACATTTCCGTGACGCTTCCCCCTCCCCCCCCCCCGTAACGTGATAGAACAAAACGAGCTGCCCTTCTCTGAACCTTCTCAATGTCTTCCGTCAATCCCACCTGGTGAGGGTCCCACAAGAGGCAACAGTACTCCAGGAGAGGATGCACAAGTGTGGTGTAGACAGTCTCTTTGGTGGAGCTGGTGCATCTTCGAAGCGTCTGCCGATGAAACGTAACCTTTGGTTCGCCTTCCCCACAATATTTTCTATGTGTTCTCTCCAGTGTTCAGTGACATAGTTTGTTGTAGTAGCTCCATTAATTCAGTTCATTAAGATAGAATGACATCCTCACTGTCTTTTACGTCAAAGTATTTAATTCTGCTAACAAGTACAGTATACTAGTACAGTGGCGTTACACACAACTTCACGTAAAACATCGCGGGCAGGTAGAGGGCGAAGCACCTGCAGGGCTAGTAGCCGAGCATAATAATGACACATGTGCAGAAATGAACTGGAATCCAGGAAAGAGGTTTTGACTACTCATTGCTCCATTTACGAAGCGCTACTGTCTGCTAAAGGAGTGCAACCAGGCGCCGTAATAAAAGAGGCCACGTATGCATTTTCGCCATATAAAAAAACCGCCATTTTAGAGGTTTCCTGAAAGTTATACAAGTGGAGCATGGGTATATAACTTAGCACATTACAGTTCGTTGGCTTAGTTATCTTTACTTTGTTTGTGAGTCAATGTCTCTCTAAATGAAAGGGGCAAAGTTCATTGTCGAATAGATTCCTAACCTAACCTAACCTAAAAACTGGATGTAAATCTAACGCTCCATTCTCATATAACTATCCACTTTAAGAAATTAATCATTGCAGGGCAAAGAACATCTAATAATAGAGATCAAGGGCCAAATCAAATGTTTATGAAAGAGTTTCGTCTATCAGAGAGGCAAATAAGTAACGCAATACTAACATCCTTCAATCGTGTGATTCGTTTTAAACTTCTGATAAAAATTTCCTGAACGTACCAGTGGTCCTAATTTTCAAATTAATGATTTTTTGTTTGTTATTTTCTTTTCTATAATATTGAATCTAGCACATTGTACTGTTAATAATATCAGTGGCTGTTTTTTTCCAGATACCAAATCATGCAATGTTATTACTTCTGACAGAGCGACAAATATGTCTGGTACGTTTTCTAGGTTGCAAGCAAAAATCAGATAAATTGAGCAGTGCTTGGCACATTCTTTGAATCTTGTGGCCGAAAGGTAATGAAAAATGAAATCACAAGCACCCACACTGATTTTCAAAAATCGGTGCCCCTGCCGGCGGCTGCACTACTTCTACTTTTCCATGCTATTTGCTGAAGCGCATTTCCTAGCCCAACTCGATATGGCGGCTGGAAAACAGCTGATGCAATTCACGATTTAAATCAGCACAATCGCTATTTTTCTTTTCTTAAATATACAGGTACATTGTTCACTCTAATATTTACACTTCTCTTTCACTGCAAAATACGCCACTTTGTCCATTTGTGCCGAATGTTCTTAACAAGAAAACTAAGGACCGACCGAATATTCAGTTTCGGTTACGGCCAGTTTCGGCCAAAATATTTGTTTTTGAAATAATTTATACTGCAGCAGTCACTTTTTACTAATACTAGTATTGCCTGTGGTCGAAAATCGGCCAATTGTGATTACAATAGTCACTAGGGCAGGGCCGGTTCTAGGATATTTGCCAAAAGGGGCAAGATTAAATTTGCGTAGGCTTCCTATAAACAGAATGTCCCAATATACCATCAACCTTCCTTCTGTTCAAAAAATGTTCAAATGTTTGTTAAGTTTATGGGACTTAACTACGGAGTCATCAGTCCCTAAACTTACAAACTACTTATGAACTACTTACGAACTAGGACGGCACAAATATCCATGCCCGAGGGGGGAGGGGATTCGAACCCCGACCGTAGTGACCGTGCAGACCGTCACTGGAGCGCCTCAATCCCCTCGGCCACCGCGGCCGGCCCTTCCTTCTGACCAACACATCAAGGAAAGGAAGACAGCCATTCTTTTCCACCTCCATAGTGAACTGAATATTCGGATGGATTGAATTTAGGTGTTCCAAAAAAATCGTTTAAATTCTCACTACCATGAGGCCAAACAACAAAAGTGTCACTACATATCTGAAAAAAGACGCAGGTTTAAGAGTCGCTGACACTAAAGCACGTTCCTCGAAATCCTCCATAAACAAATTGGCCACAATAGGTGACAACGGGCTTCCCATAGCAACTCCATCAGATTGTTCATAGTACGGACCATTGAAAAAAAAGTAAGTGGAAGTCAGCATATGTCGAAAAAGATTTGTTAACTCGACACCAAACTTAACGTCAATTAGCTGCAATTAATCTGACAGAGGAACGCACAAGAAGAGAGACACAATATCAAAATTCACTAAAATATCAGAGTCATGCAAACGCAATCCCTGCAATCAACGTAAGAGATACGCCGAGTTCTTAATGTAGTTTTCACACCTGCCTACCAATGGACTCAACAATCTAGCAAGATTTTTAGCTACACGATATGTCGGAGCACCAATGTTAGACACTATAGGCCTCAAAGGAATGTTCTGTTTGTGGACCTTAGGAAGGCCATACAATCTAGGTGGTACAGCACAGTAAGAATTAAAACTCTTGATGGTCTCCTGTGAGAAAGGACTTTTCTTCAGAAGGTTATTAGTCTTTCTCTCAACACTCTTTGTGGGGTCAGCACCGATCCTACGATATGCCGAATCATAAAGCAGACATTGCATCTTTTGAATTTAATCGTCCTTATTCGTGTTTTTTCAGATATGTAGTGACACTTTTGTCGTTTGGCCTCATGGTAGTGAGAATTTAAACGGTCTTTTGGAACACCTAAATTCAATCCACCCGAATATTCAGTTCACTGTGGAGGTGGAAAAGAATGACTGTCTTCCTTTCCTTGATGTTTTGGTCAGAAGGAAGGTTGATGGTTCATTGGGACATTCTGTTTATAGGAAGCCTACTCAAACTGATTTGTATCTGCGAGCTGATAGTTGTTACCAACCAGCTTAGCATGAAGGAGTACTTCTTACGTTGGTTCACAGGACACATGTCATTTCAGACCATGAAAGTTTGTCAGCTGAGTTGTCCCATCTCGAGGAGACCTTTCGTCAGAATGGTTATAGTGAGAGACAGATAAAACGTGCAATGCGCTATCAGCCTTCTGTGCCACGGGTGAGTGACGATAGTAATGAAGTGGCACTTAAATCTATGCCCTTTTGGCCTTACGCAGGAAGCATTTCCAACACGATTGGTCGTATTTTGATGAAATATAATGTGAAATGTGTTTTTCGACCTCCTTCTAAGATAAAGGCCTAATTGGGGTCCGTAAAGAATGATCTTGGTTTGCGTAAGGCTGGTGTACATCGTATTCCTTGCAGTTGTGGCATGTCATATATTGGTCAGACAATCAGGACTGTGGAAGACCGGTGTATTGAACATAAACGTTACTCGCGCTTACAACAGCAAAAAAAAACCGCTGTTACAGAACACTGTCTTGGCACCGGTCATCCTATGGAATACAACAACACGGAGATTCTGGCATGCACTTCCACCTATTGGGAGAGTGTTATTAAGGAAGCCGTTGAAATTAAACTAGCAAGCGATCTTAAAAACAGAGATGGTGGTTTTTGTTTAAATTCTGCTTGGAATCCGGCACTGTCTCTCGTCAAAAAACAGAGGGACAAAATTAATGCTGCCTCTCCTGTTGATTAAGTCACTATCGATATTTTTGATGTTTGGTCATCTTTGGTTGTGTTGACTCTGCAGTGACTTGTACTGTGTGTGTTATCTTCCTTGTCTACCCTTTGCAAACCGAGGTATTAAATGCCCTTGCAGATTGCTTCCTTAAGTGCAGTTGTGCCTCGAGAATGGCAGGGTGTCCTCCAGCCGAAATATCGGCGGTTGTCGACGACGTCACCCGGCAGCATACCTGTAAGTTGTTTGAACAACTTTTGCACTACGTTACAAACAAAATAAACTCAAACATAACCTTGTAACCTCAAAAGGCTGAAAAGGGCATTCTAGCCCTCATATGCCTCGCCTTTCTCCCTCAGGGAGAGAAATAAAAAGTGCAAAAATTAAAAAAATAAATAATAATAATAATAATAAAATCCGAGAGTCGTAATAGCGATCCTTACTGTATCAATCACAAACAGTCACGAAACTCTCTAGGGAAAAATTGCAGCTGAAGCGATACTAGCATCCAAGCTAGGGAGTAACAGAGAAATGCCATGATAGAAACTGAGAAATTGCCATTTCTAATGCTGTTACTTTTATATTTCCTAGTCACTAATCGTTGTTGTGAACTTCCTAATACAAAAACATTATTACATAATATTACTGCTTCTGTAAATGGCAGGCTATAATAACACATTGTTAGTGTACTGTGATTCATACAGTTCACAATACCCGAATCTTATTCATGTCGTCCTAAGCTTTTCGAATGCAGAAATGAATTGCAATCTGATATGCTGAAGTATAAAAGAAACTAATTACAATTATGTTCGAGTGCTCGGGTGCTTACTGACATGCTGCACGAGTTTTGTTACGTCTGATTTTGGACCGCAGCGGAGTGATAAGCGCATTTTGGCGCTATGCTCCGATGCGCGAGGCCGTTCTCCGTCGGGGGTTCGAATCCTCCCTCGGTCATGGATGTTTGTGTCGTCTTTAGTATAAACTAGTTCATAAGTAGTTTGTAAGTTTATGGACTGATGACCCCGTAGTTAAGTCCCATAGACTCTACAAACATTTGAACATTTTTGTGGTGTAACGTAAATATACAGAAATTTTAACTTAGGGCCGCTTTGTCATTGTCTCGTTAAGATCCAGTTAAGATTTTAACTTGTCGTTAACGGAGAATTGCGTTTTTCAATGTTTCGTTATGAGTTAACCTGACGTTAAAAGACCTCAAACTGGTAGTTAAGATAACGAGTAAAATTCTGCTCGTTACACGGCTAACGACCAGTTAAGTTAGAATCTGTATGAAAATGGCAGGATTCCAAAGCGCTAAAATACCACAATATAGCCTATTCACGTGATAAAGACCGATTTAAGGAACAAAATAACAGAAGCAGTACATTTATGAAAAACTAGTGTGGAAAGCAGCTTTATTGGAAAATTGTAACGTCATATTTCTCGCCCCATCCATGTCAGTAGCGATTAGATGAGTTTGATATATTGCAGATATGCATCATAACCTTAAAATTATTGTTGCGACATCAAAATACAAACTTACGGGTAACGACTAGTTAAGTGAGAATCGGTATGATGAAAATGCCTGGAATAAGAAATTTGGTTGAAAATTACGACGATGTCAATATTTTGGACTATCTGGAGGTCATTGCCCCTATAAGGCGACCTAGACGTATTTGTATTCATCCAAATAATTTTGAATGCTGGGATGCTGCAGAATGTGTTACTCAATTTCGTCTTCGAAAGGCCACTTTGGAAATGCCGCATGACAAGCTCCACGACCATCTGAAGAGTCTAACAGATAGTTACGTATTTTGTAAGTTATCAGTCGTAATAAAAAGTAGAATACATGTCTACAAGTTTATTAATTCAGCATTTACTTATACTTGTTGCACCTAGTGTAAGGCCTAAAATGTGATTTCTTCCTCCGATCTACAGGAACAGTGCACTTTCGCCTATGTGCAAGTTATTGCTTGCACTAAGATACTATGCACTTGGCAGCATGTTATCGTACTTACACTCTTGCTGTTCTACATGTTCCATGAACAGCATTGAATTCATTTGTCACAATGTCGCTTCCTTTTCCTCCCCCCCCCCCTCTTTTTTTTTTTTTTTTTTTTTTTTTTTTTAATACCAATGTGTCATATTTCTCTATTAAGGACACAAGACTCTCGCACTAACTTCTTGTAAAATTCGAGCTTCTTTCACGTTTGTTTGCCATAGCGCCAAATAACAACTGTCTGCTAACCTCTTTCCTGATAGTCAAATATGGCGAACAGATGTTTATTCAAACGGCACTTTCATTTGTTACTATTGCCAACATATCGAAATATATCGCACCTTCGCGTTTTCTCCAGGTTAGAAAACGAAAGGTGTATCTGGCAATGACAAACGCATTGCACTTAACGAGCACATTTAATTGGACGTTAAAGGCATCTTCTCATTTACTAACGAGAAGATTAACGTGAGATGGACGAACCGGCCCTTAATTACGCAAGTTTCGGTAACGGTTTCGGCCTAAACTAGAAGAGGAGCCGAATATTCGGTTACGGTTAGGGTTTCGGCCACAAATAATATTTCGGTCGGACTCTAAAGAAAATACGATCTGAGAAGTCAATAGCGTTTCATAAACGGCTGCGTTTATATGGGCACGAAAATAGGTTGTGGAACTGGAAAACCGCTTTACAGAAGTGGATTTCCAGAAACTATTTTGGAGTGTTTACATGACCAACAAAAGCGGATTTGGGAAATCGGTTTAGAAATCCGGATTTGGGAGCCCATGTAAACGGGGTGATTGTGAATCGATTTGTTTTCGATTCTTTGTAGTCTGCGATGGGACGATTCTTAAAGAATGCCAAAACGTTCTATATCCTGCTCATATGTGGCAGTTCATGACTCTAAATGTCACGGAGGTTAGAATCTAACCTTGAGAATCAATACCTACAATTAGTTCACGATTCGTTTAGGTCTGCGATTGAATCACATGGGTATCGGATTCCAGTATTTTTTAATATTTATGGCACGTGAAATTCATGTCTCATATAGTAATCAGCCAAAGCCATTCGATGCAACTCTCAAAAATTCTCCAAAAATACACCTGAAGTTTTGCAAGCGCATATTGTTCAACTAGTTAACATACGTCTGCCTGTCCGAATCCCGCAGTAATCTCATTTTTCCTCTTTTTTCTGTTCGACACTTCAACCATTTAAATGTAAGTTTCATTAAATGTATGCTAAATAAAACATATATAACCGTTATAAAAATAATTTTTATGTAAAATCCCATATTTTGAGGAAACACGTCTGTGTACAGAAACTTTATAAATCAAAATCATTCTGTAAATTCTAAATTTTATCCAAATCGTCAAAGCCATTATCCAGATACACGAAGTTCGCATTTTATATAAAAAATTATTGTTTCTTCTATCTGGTGTATCTAAAATCGTGTTCTTTCAGGAAAGCCACCTATATACAGGTCAACATAAAAACCAAAATAGGGAAAAGATTTGCAAGAGGGCGTTACAGACACATGTAAAATCGCGTTCTTATATAAAAATATTTTTATAAAACTGCTTTTACGAAAAATACAACTATTTAAGTAAACTCACAAAGCAAAAGAACCTGTAAATATAAAATGTAATCCATATCGTTAGAGCCGTTTCGGAGATACGCGAAATGTAAATGTGTAAGAATTTGTCGTTTAAATATATTACATGTAAATTGTATAAAGGACGTGTGTGTGTTGCATTGCATCTAGAACAAATAAGAGATACATATTTCTTCATCATGCTTTGATTTCTTGATTCTAATCGTGTGTTTTGGTGGCTGTGTATTCGCTGTTTCGTTTCTGTCATCAGTACTTCGTGAATAGTAAATAGCCAATGGTCCACGATCTTCGTTCCGTGCTATCTTTGTTCAGAAGCGTATCCTATAGACTACTGTTCTCTGCCGTTCGTAATTACTCGGCACGATTATGCACGATTCGGCAGTTGCCCACTCATTCAAACTTGCAATCGTCACGAGACAGATATCAGCAGTCGTTCTTACGATACTTTTGAACGACAATTCGGCTGTATCAAGATTCGATTCTTACGATTCCTTCTTGATATTCGTTCAAATGAAAGATTCGTTCACGAATCGCCACAACGCTACTGCGGACCAAGCAAAACGCAGCGCCAAGAAAAGCCGCAGGTAACACGGAGCACAAATATAACCTGACTGAAAAAACACATTTGCCAGAGTTGACCTAGAATAAAGTCCCACTCACATCAGTGCGGGACGGCGGGAGAGTTGGTGGGAAATGTGCCAGATGTTTATCCATTGCGTGCAATGGGTCAGTTCAGACGGGCACGGGATTCCCCCACAGCCTTCTGCGTCCCTGCACAACACCATCTGTAGCAGACTTGCGCATAACAGTTCGCGATCGGGAGCGCTCACTTTAGTTCGCGGCTCTGCCGCGAACTAGTTCGTTCTTTTATTTCGTCCGCTCCCAGTGACGGCTGAGCGGCATGGTCCGCGCATGCAGGTGGAGGGTGAAGTTCCCCCACCTAGGTGCTTTCATGATCTTGCTGCTTGAGCCGCTAACAAGTGCAGAATACTTCAAAATAGAAATTTTGTAGCAGTGAACTATGTATTCTAGCAGGCAGACGCTCACCTCTAAATGGCTCTCATCAGCAGAAGGCAAACACGTGATTTTTATTTCTGCTTTGCGCCCTCTCGCTATTGCCTGTCGGTCTTCGGAAAAGAATCCAACGAACTATGAAGCGAGATACGTTTGACATATTCGTCCGCTGCTCCTAGTTCGTCCGCTGCTCCTAGTTCGTCCGCTCCTTCTAGTTCATCTGCTCTCTTTGGCTTTTGCTACCGCTACTAAAAGAGCTTATTTTTTTAATGACAGCTTTTTTATATAATGAATCAGTATTGCCAAAGCGTGTGCTATTACGCGTATTTTTGGGCAATATGACATCAAATACTTAGGCAAATAAACCAGTTATTTACACGAATGGGTGATACAATGGTATTCACCTACTTTGCACACAGAGTACTCGTAGTACTTTATTTTTAAAATAGATTTCTTGCGGCAGTGAACTATGAAACTACTGCTGAGCTGTATCTCAGCTCGAAATGACGGTAACTGGCAGAAGGGAATCATGCGATTCTGCGCGCTCTCGCGTCCTCTCGCTGTTCCCCGTCAGTCTTCGGAAAAGGAGCTGACGAACTACGAGGCGAGGGATCTGCGAACTAGTTCGTTCGCAAACTACACAAGACTAGTCTGTAGGCCTACGTGCTGACGTGCCGCGTCACGCAGAGACCGTCGCGATCGCTTAGCTCACTGTACAGTTGGGCAACACGGTACTTTTTTGGAATAGATTCCTGCGATTCAATCCCACATTGTGAATCGATTCCTACGACTCATTCACGATTGTTTCGCGATTCTTTAGTCTGCATTGGCACGATTCTTACTTCTACATCTTGCTCATGGATGGCAATACATGTTTGTGTCATGGATGTTGGAATCTTAACCTTTTGCATTTATTCCTACGATTCGTTCACGATTCTTTCTGGTCTGTGACGGCACGAATCTTACAGAATTTTTTAATATTTATGGTGCTTAAAGTTCAGACTTAAAATAATAATGAGGCAAAGCCAGTCGATTCAGCTTTCAAAAATTCTCGAGAAAATACTCTTTGAAGTTTTGCGAGCGGTCATAAATACATATTACACTGCCAACTATTTCTGCTGTCATCATAGCTCATTTAGTAGCGTTGTAGGTTTAGTGAACGTAGGTCACTTATTTCGAATTCTGCTGTAACCTTATAGTTTTTTTTCGTTTTGTTTGAATACTTCCCCATTTAAATGTAAATTTAATTAGATATATGGTAATTAACAGATATCTAATCATTATAAAATACTTATTATGTAAAATCAATTAGTTTAAGGAAACACGTCTATATAAATAAATATTAAAAATAAAAATCTGTCTCTAAATATTAAATTTCTTTCGAGATACAATAAATTCGCGTTTATTAAAATGTTTCTTTTTAGTAAAATCGGTTTCTTTCAGGAAAACTGATGACGCAAAAACAAAAAAAAAGCTTGTTTAGGTGGCTTTAAAACATTTAAAATAGCGTTTTTATATAGAAAGAATATTTTGAGGTTTTACAGAAACTATGTAGATGAACTCGAAAAGCTTAAACCTCTCTAACCACAAAATATAATCGAAATCGCTACAGCCATTTCCAGGAAACGCGAAATATAAATGTGTAAGGATTGCTCGTGTAAATAGATAATATGTAAACTGCATAAAAGAGGTATATTCGTATGTATTGGCAGCTGTGTATTTAGGCTAATAATTAACGGCTCACTATCTTCGTTCTGCTCTTCCTTTATTCACACACTTTCTGGCTTTCATAATTATTCGGCTCGATTCGCCACTTGCTTTCAAATCATGAATCTTTGGTTCTTGGAATCGTCATGAGAGAGGCGATTCTTTGGAACGACGATTCGTCTCCCCTCTTGACTTCACTCTGGCATTCGGAATCATTCGGCACGATTCGGCAGCCGCCTTCAAATCAAGAATCGTTGGATCTTGGAATCGTCACGAGTCAGATGATTCTTTTAAATACGACGATTCGTCCAGATCACTATTCGATTCTTACGATTCTTTTTTGCCCACTTTAGGTTACGGTAGTAACACTAAAAGTGGGCCTTTGCGGTCGTTTTTTGACAGCTCGACAAAAAAAAAAAAAAAAAAAAAAAAAAAAATTACCGGCTTAACCATTCACCTGACACGAAAATTGAATAACCGAATTTGTAGAGGAGAAGATTCTCTACAGCTTTGTTCCCTTGTGTTTTTTTCATACCTCGTATCATTTGAGAGATATTTGAAAAAATAACTGAGTTTTGACAACCTACACTGAATTAACGAAAACCAGCCGTTCGCAGATATCACGTGACATACCCCGCCCAGAACTCTCTCTGGCATAAGCCATCTTGTGTTGCTTATTTGATGATTTTCTTATTTTAACTTACACGTTTTCATTTCAAAGCAATGGCGCACTGAAAAATTAAAAAAAAAAACACGTCGTTCTTCGTACGATACATGATAATCTAGAGTCCACAAATGCCATATTAGCATCAGTTAACGTGAATAGTATGAAATTCAAGAACGCAATTTCTAAGTGTTGGCCGTAGCGTAGTGGGCAAGACGTTGGACTGTGACGCTGGTCAGTGGATCAACACCTACCACTACTTAAAATTTCTTTTTCCCTAAAAGGATTTCAGACACTTTTATTCATTAATTTTTTATTGTTTACACTATTATTTTGTCCAAAATGTTTGAAAAAACTTATAAAACTACAAATCTAAAGTGGGCCGTAAAATACGTCAGTGCGTTTTTTTTTTTTTTTTTTTTTTTTTTTTTTTTTTTTTTTTTTTTTTTTTTTGTTCAAATGAACGGCTCATTCGCGAATCGCCACAACTCTAGCTCACTGGCTGGCCCTTGTGAAGCAGTGGTCTGTGCCCGATCGGACAGCCAGTGAGCTAAGCGATCTCTGCGTGACGTGCAGCCCTGTTGCCCAGACACAGTATGTACGGTACTTCCAGCGTCCCGCACCTACAGTACAGTAGGTCGCAAAACGAGAAGCTCATCACTCTCGTCAAGCAGTACCCACTACTGTATGACCTCAGTCATGAGGATTACAGGAACACGGATAAAGTATAGGATGACTCTTGGAAGGAGCTTAATGAAGATGGCCTTACATTTCCGTATACATCCAATTCTTTTAACTTTCAAGTAATTGTTATATTGTATAGATTACAATTTTTAAATTATGTTACTCAAAATTAACACAATTATTAATTGAAATTCCGGGTGATCAAAAAGTCAGTATAAATTTGAAGCCGGCCGCGGTGGTCGAGGGGACTGAGGCGCTCCAGTCACGGTCTGCACGGCCACTACGGTCGGGGGTTCGAATCCCCCCCTCGGGCATGGATATTTGTGCCGACCTTAGTATAAGGTAGTTGGTAAGTAGTTTGTAGGTTTAGGGACTGATGACCCCGTAGTTAAGTCCCATAAGCTTAACAAACATTTGAACATTTGAATAAATTTGAAAACTTAATAAATCACGGAATAATGTAGATAGAGAGGTAAACAATTGACACACATGCTTGGAATGACATGGGGTTTAGGAGTTTTACTACAAAAAAAAGTATTGCTAGATGCGTGAAAGATCTCTTGCGCGCGTCGTTTGGTGATGATCGTGTGCTCAGCCGCCACTTTTGTCATTCTTGGCCTCCCAGGTCCCCAGTCCTCAGTCAGTGCGATTACTGGCTTTGGGGTTACCTGAAGTCAGAAGTGTATCGTGATTGACCGACGTCTCTAGGGATGTTGAAAGACAACATTCGACGCCAATGCCTCAGCATAACTCCGGACATGCTTTACAGTGCTGTTCACAACATTATTCCTCGACTAAAGCTATTGTTGAAGAATGATGGTGAATATATTGAACATTTCCTGTAAAGAACACCGTCTTTGCTTTGTCTTAATTTGTTATGCTAATTATTGCTTTTCTGATCAGATGAAGTGCCATCTGTCGGACATTTTTTTCGTGATTTATTTATTTTTTTTTTTATTTTTTTTTTCTAATGAAACCCCATGTCTTTCCAAGCATGTGTGTCAATTTTTACCTATCTGTCTACATTATTCCGTGATTTAAAAAGTTTTCAAATTTATACTGACTTTTTGATCACCTGGTAAGTTACAAATTTTTCGCTTACGTCAAATGCCGAATGTGTGGCTCGTCTTGAATCGTGTTCCAAAGTTTAAAATGCATTTCTTGTGTCTTCTGCTGGTTCCAGTAATTCAAAATATTCGTCTTCATTAATTTTTGTTCTTAAATAGTTATGAAGAATGAAAGCTGTATGTACAATTAATGTGGCAGTGTTGACAGAATGTTGAATTGGTCTGTGAAATATTCTCCACTTTTGAATTAAAATGCCAAAGACATTTTCTACAACTCTCCTCACTTTGCATATACTTTTATTAAAAACTTCTTCCCTTATATCTTGTTTCGATTGTCGGTATGGAAGTGGTCCCATTAAATAATCGTTTAGTGCAAAAGCTTCATCACCTATAAGAACACAAGGACACAAATCATCTTGCCCAGGAAGACTTTACTCTTGTGGCATATTCATTTTGAAATTTTCAAATTTTCTTCCCATGTTTGAATTTTCAAAATTACCAGTATCACTGTTTTTCCCATAACCTCCAATGTCAATGCACAAACATTTGTAATCAGATCCAACAATTGCCAAAAGAACTATAGAATACTTCTTTAAGTAGCAATAGTAATTAGATCCAATGTTGAAAGACGACCGTCTGTCGTCTTCCATAGATTATTGAAATTTGTAATTTATTTAAGGTCGCTAGATCAGCCTTTTGTTGAACTAGAACCCCACTCTTTTCGAAGCCTGAGGAATAGAATTTCATTTCAAATTTTTTATGTTGTTTCCATGAATACTATGTTAGTGTTGATTCTATTTCATTATTTTTAAAAATTATTATTTTGTCTATGAATGTGGCAACATTAACGGCTTCTCCGTTACGCCACTGTCCCTATGAGAGTGTGTGATTGCTTTATTTCTGTAAGTGTGAGTATGAGAATCTTCTGGAGTGCCCGTCTGTGTATGAGAAACTTCGTTGTCGGCTGCTGCCGGATCGTCTTGCATGCTCGCTCGCTGCACCACGTGGTCAGATTTTGTGTTGGCAATGCGCGGAGCGAGTCTCTCTAGGGTGTCGCGCGAGTCTCTTCTGTCCCCGCTACCTCTCTCTGGGTCATCCCATACTTTCGGTGGTGGCCGGCGACCTGCTGAGCAGTGGCCACTCTTGGGCTGCTCTTCAGTTTGGTAAGTTGGTTCTGCTTTCGTGTCCGTGCAGATGGTAGCGATTCGTTGTCTGGTATGTTCAACTTAGACTCTAGAACTTAGTTTAATTTTTCGGAATATTTTCTCCGATGATGCGCGGAAATGTTCTTAGTTTTCATTCCGGTGATTTCCTACAGATAAACGCGGTGAATATGTTACTAGTTTCAAACCTTTTGTGTTTATGTGCCGGTGTATGAACTCTGTGTAAATTCTTTCTAGCTTTGCGGGACGCGGTTATTAAGAGGGGATATGCTAATTTTGTGCAGTGCATGTGAAATATTTCTTTTCTTTTTTACTTCCGTGAGTGATATGTGTTCCACGTGGCGTGTTCGTAGAACAAAGCCTTAAGCTACCCTTGTGGATATCCATGCCCTTCAGGCAAGTAATTATGCATGTACCTTTCTGATTTCCATTAATATTTCGCCATCTTTTCTCTCCGCCTATTTTAATTTTGCTGTTTCTTTCCCGAACTTGCAGTTTGCATTCAATCTTGGTCAGAATTCTCCGAGAGCCTCGTACAACTTCCTGTAAGAGCTTGCTTATGAAATACTACGTATTTCTAGGGGTTGCATGCCGTGGTTCTTATTTTACTTACTCCGACTTTGTAATTATTTCACTTTTATGGTTTTTGGAGACTGGACTTCATCTGTCTATGTAAATTCTCCCAAACGCGTGTAACTGCATTTCATGAGCTTCCGTATGAAATTATATGCATTTCTAAGGGTTGCACGTTATAATTAATTTTCTTTATATCTCGGAAATTTATTTTTTGTATTTTTACTGGTTTTCAGAATCATGTGGGTCCGGACTCCGACTTCATAGCTAGTCTCTTGAGATCTCTTCACTGCTCACAAACCAGTGACTAGATTGTGTATTCTCTCATTGTATTTTTAAGATTCTGTTGTGATTTTTGTTGAAATGAATACGATTTTAAGCCATATCACCTTCAGTGGGGTACGATCATGTAATGTAGCAGAAGCGTGCCGTGTGTCTCAGTTAGCTTGCTTGCTCGCGGCCTAATTTAAATGAAAATTAACTTCGCTATATTCACGCACCATCTCAAGTCGGGCAAGACAGACCAGAGCCACCTACAAAGTTTATTTTTTATTGTGTTTTGTGGTACATTCCCTCTCGCTGAATCCTTGTCTACGCCAGCGGCCCACGCTTTTGATTCATTTCAGCACGCTGGTTTGGTGAGTGTCGCCATTGCATTGCGTTTGAATGAATGAATGTTTGATGATTGTAAATCTATCTCCAATAGCGTTCAGTTCAGTGTATTTTGCTCCAAATTCAATGCTGGACATCGTCTGTGTAAGATAGGTTACCTTATGTAAACTATTTCAGTGGGATGCATTTTTATTGTGTATCAAAATTGGTTCCCAATTTGCTTGTGTTTGAGCTGAATAAATAAATTAAGTTCAGTGCAATTTTGCCTTGCCTGTAAATAGTAGTTAATGACTACATTCCCCCTTTTATTTAATATTGTTTTTCACTATTGTTGACAACAAATTCAGAAGCCTTTATAAAGTTATATCCGTTGCGCCATAAATGTTCTCTCAGGCACCCTATTTCAATGATTTCGTGTGTAATGGCTTGTCTATTCATAATTGCAAAAATAATTACTGTGATCTACTACGTGTGTTGGCCACCTTCCTTTAACTTTCCACTGCGAAGTTAATTCTAACTCAAATCATTTTCCAGTTTGGGCCGGGGAACAAGAGATTTTGTAACAGGATGTTCCTAGTAGTACACACGAAGCTTTCGTCTGCCTTTTACGGCCAGAATGATTTGCAAAGAGGTCTTTTATCTGGCTACCAATGCCAGGATTTATTTACAAGTGGTCTTTTAATGATACTGGGACATTTGATAGATACATGTTTTCCGTCAATACTTCCAATGCAATTTGGAACACATTGTTTCATATTTTTCAGCAGACGTCTTCCAGATTTCATGTGTTGGTGGAGGCTTATGTATTTCCTGCATTCGTTTACATATAGCTTTACGTACATCGGTTGCAATTTGTACAACTGTTGAAAACCCAATACAAAAGCTGTGTCCAATTGTACTGTAAGACTGACCAGTGGCCAAAAACCTGAAACAGTTTTGAATTTAAATTTTTATTTATTATTATTATTATTATTATTATTATTATTATTATTATTATTATTTATTTTTGTATGAGAACAGCTTAAAAAGAAAAGGGGGAATATAAAAGACACATATGTATTTGAGAAGTACACGGCTGTGGCACGGCAGTTTTCTCTCCCTGGTCAACAGTTGAAAAGATTTTGTGGCGCATTTTACACAGGTAGCTTATCTAGCTTTTGTAGATTTGCAGAAAGCTATTGACAATGTTGATTGAAATACACTCTTTCAAACTGTGAAGTCAGCGGGGTAAAATACAGAAAAAGGAGGGTTATTTACAACTTGCACAAAAACCAGATAGCAATTATTAGAGTCGAAGGGCATGAAAGGATCGCAGTGGCTGGGAAGGGAGTAAGACAGGGTTGTAACCTTTCCCCAATGTTTTTCAATCTGTACATTGAACAAGCTGAGAAGGAAAATAAGGACAAATTTGGAGAGGGTATTATAGTCCAGGGAGTGGGAATAAAAACCTTGCGGTATGTTGATGACATAGTAATTCTGTCAGAGACAGCAAAGGAACTGAACGAGCAATTAAATGGAATGGACAGTGTCCTGAAAGGAAGGTATAAGATGAAAAAGAGTAAAACTAGGGTAATAGAATATAGTATCAGAAAATCAGGCGATGCTGAAGGAATTATATTAGGTGACGAAACCATAAAAGTAGTAGATGAGTTTTGTTATTCGGGTCGTGAGATACATTCTGATGGCCGAAGGAAAGAAGATATAAAATTCAGAATGCTATGAGAAGAAAAGCGTCTCTGAAGAAGCGAAATTTGTTGACATCTAATATTAGTTTAAATGTTAGGAAGTCCTTTCTAAAAACGTTTGACTGTAGTGTAGCATTGTACGGGAGTGAAACGTGGACGACAAGAAATTCAGACAAAAAGATGATAGAAGCTTTTGAAATGTGGTGCTACAGACGAATGATGAATATCACGTCACTAATGAGGAGGTGCTCAACAGAATTGGGGAGAATAAGAGTTTCTGGCATATCTTGACAAAGAGGAGGGATAGGTTGGTTGGACACATTCTGAGACATCAAGGAATCGTCAACTTAGCATTAGAAGGAAGTGTGTGGGGTAAAAATCGTAGAGGGAGACTGAAGGTCGAATACAGTAAGCAGACTCAAAAGAAAGTAGGTTTGCCGTTTGTTTTGTCAGTTGAAGAGGCTTGTACAAGACAGGGTAGTGTGGAGAGTTGCATCAAACTAGTCTGCGGACTAAAGACCACAAGAAAAGACAAGAAGGCAAATAATTAAATTCGTATACCCCGGCCAAGTAAATTCAATGTTAATTAGCGTTCGTAAAGATAAAAATGTCGCGCTTAATTCTGTCACTGACGTAAGCTTCTGAAAATATCAGCAATTTATAGACTTCGTATTCCCATACGACAATGGATTTTTTTATGGATGACAACAATGCACCGTCTCACCGGGCCACATTTGTAGCGATTATTTTTAAAAAGATTCTGGAAAACTCCAGCGAATGATTTTGTTACCCATATTGCTCAAAATGAATCCCAACCGAGATGGCAGTTCGTTTACACAGTCGTAATTATGGACGGTTGTGTACTTGTACAGGCAGTCTGACGCAATATTCGTGCAGAATTCGAATAAAAATGTCCACGCCTAAAATATATTTGTGTCATGCAGTATTTTGTGTAATGTAATTTCTTGTACAGACACTTTTTTTAACCTGACACGTTCCACATTATTATTAAAGTGTCGTATTCATTATCTGTGGAACAAGTATTAATCTAATCTAATCGTCTAGAAGCTGCATTTCCCAGAATAAGAGGTCACACGCGATTTTAGGAAGATTCCGTGACTTTTGTGACTCGTTATTTATTTTGATGCGGTAGAAAATGAATCTGATGCTTATATGATGCCAAGAAGAATATTTCGAGGTAAATGGATTCCGACTACTAGACGTAGATAATCGGGGGACTTTACCTGTAAGATAAATGCGAGAGTATTAACTCTAGTGTTACACCCTCTACATTCATGAGCAAGAATGCTTTAGGAATTGAAATTAATGGTAAATTTGGAGGATTAAATTATTGAACAAATCCAGTAAATCAACCTTATTTTTATTTAGTCAATGTTTATTAATTTGCAGAGAAGTATATACGTTTATACCCATTATGATTTAGAGTGCTAGTAAATTTATTTATTAAGTAATTGTTCAAGATAATTTAATGGGTTATTTAAGTTACAACATTAGAGTGTAAGTTTCAAATAAGATGTGCAAATTTATTACCTTTCAACGGAGCAACTACCGTTTTTCCACTACCATACCATAGTTGTACTATTATTAATTACAGTAATTTTCGGTTACTCCCAAAGTAATGTTAGCAATCGTTTTTAAAAACCAAACGCTATAGTCCCATCTCCATTAATTGTAATTAACAATATTATGCATTACAGTATTACGAAAGTAAAACGCTTCCAAATTTTCTGCAAATAACATTTGTTTACTTGCTTACTAACCGGTTTCATAAATAAAATATGCGCCTTTGGAATATATTAAGACGGACAGTACAAATTTTGAAGGTGGAATGTATCAACAAGCTTACAGAAATAATGTTACTAACTAAAGATGGAAACAATATTGTTAATTCTCGATCTACAGTTAACAACTAATGAAGTACATTAATTTATTGTTTTGACAAACTTAATTTAACACAAGGGAAAATAGTAATTTGAGTCTCTTGATTCTATATAATATGGCATCCTGTGTCATAAGTTTGTTAATTTCCAGTATTATCAAAAAGATGATATTTCTGCTTTCCTTTAAAGAATGTAATACCTTACACTCTAGAAAAGTAGAATTATGACCGTGCTGGAAATACTGGAAATTAACATATGACTCAGGATGCAGCTTTTATTGAATGGTGAGACTGAAATTCCATTTCCCCTCTCTTAAATTAAGTTTATCAAAATAATAAATGTATATATTTCATCAGTTGTTAAACGTACATAAACAACATTGTATTCAGTTTTAGTTAAAAAAAATATATTTCTCTAAGCATTTAATTAATACATTCCATTGTCAAAATTTGTATCTTCTGTCTTAATATCTGTGTATGTCGCATATTTAATCTTAGTCCGCGACATGAATTTGTCAATCACGTGAAGATGGCCTAGGAAACTGAAAACCGTATACTGACCGAGCAGATAAATAAATGAAAATTATTTACAGAACATTTGTTTTCTTCTCTTGTAATAGACATCTCAATACAAAATATACATGTGACAACATATTTTATTCAGATATTGGTTCCGATTGTAATTTGTGTATGATACAGTACAATATTTTGCTGTCTCAACTCTCTGCTTGAGGTTTACATGGCTTTTACTTAAAGCAAGGCATCATGGGGCTACCGTAATAGTTAGAACGTCATTCACGTTGCCTTCTGATACGGTGTGTGAGGACCTCGGACGGCCGGTGCAGTTGCATACCTGTGAATCATGGACAGTATGAGTTCATCATCCAGCTGTTGAGGGATATTTGGTCTTCTACCGTGAGCGCAAGATCCAGCTCTTTCGCCACTGAGGGAGGTACTAGTCCGGCTGCAATACGTCTGCCAAGTGCCTCACAGACATGTTCAATCGAGTTAAGCCCGGTGTACAAGCTGGTCACCACATTCGTTCAATTTTCTCAGCTTCTAGCATGTTATCCACGAGTGTAGCTCTGTAGGGACGAGTGTTACCGTCCACCACAAGAAACTCATCTACAATGGCGCCAGCGTAGGGCACAACAAAAGGTCAAAAGATCTCATCCGTATACAGGGTATTACAAAAAGGTACGGCCGAACTTTCAGGAAACATCCCTCACATACAAGGAAAGAGAATATATCATGTTGGACATGTCTCCGGAAACGCTTAATTTCCGTGTTGGAGCTCATTTTATTACTTCTCTTTAAATATAAATTGAAATAATTCGTGCAGACAATTGTCAAAATACCCAATTGTTTCGTACTGTAATTCCTCGATTCACCGCCAGTTGGCTCCATTGACGGAAGGTAATGTTGAATTTAGTGCTTGTGTTGACATGCGACTCATTGCTCTACAGTACAACATTAAAATACAACAATAAAATACAACATTAAAATACAACAATCGACGTAACTACAAAATTACGTGTAACACCTGTCAATAATCATATATAGGCCAAACTGGTAGATATTTCCAAGCTAGATATAAAGAACACACAAGAGACAGTGAAAATAATCCATCCAAATTCTGTCAACATTTAATCACGGAAAAACATGATGTAAAACCTATAGAGGAAGCCTTAAACATTTTTCACATTATACAAAAAAGGCCAAAAATGAATATTCTCCAGGAAATCGAACTATATTCCCATATACACAGCAACCAGAACAATGTACTAAATGAACAAACCGAACTCAAACATAAAAAGTAATCCGAAAATCTTATTCACATTATAAACAGACAAGAGAATGGATAAACACCAAAGATTCTGAATCATTAGGAAAACTCCACAGTAAAACTCCAATACAAAACAAATAAACAAACCAAAGATATTAATGTATAAATTACTGGTAACCATGTAAACTTATAATATTGTTGAATGCTGCCACTACAGAGTATGCTAGCTGCCACTATACAAAAACTGATAAAAAATCGATTAATATAACAAGTGCTGCTGCACATATACAGATAAGCAGCAATAGATAAGCATTACATCAGGTTTTTAAAATAAATTGGGCAGCAAATAAAATGCAACAATATTATAAGTAATGTAAGTAAAATATTGTAAAATTTTATGTAATTATGTTGTAAGTATATATGTAACAACTCCTCTATATTACTCGTATTTACAGAACACCTGGTGATGGTCTAAGGCCGAAATAAGCTTATAGTGAAATAATAAAGTTCTAAAGAGGTGTAAAAATAATTTCTAATTACTGTGGTATTGAACATGTCACTCAAAAACATAATCTATACTGCGGGCCACTGAGAACGGAAATTAATTTAAGTAGTTTGCAAGTCTTGGAACTGATGACCCACGTAGTTTAGTCCTATAAAACTACAAACATTTGAACATTTGGAAACTTTCATCATATCCTGTAGCGAAGACCTAGCTCCTTAAGGTTTTCATTTCTTTACTAAACTCAAAGACTCTTTGGCCGTAAGAAATTTGAAAGTGATGAAAGACTACGCATACGCGTCTTAATACACTGGCAGCGGACGAATATGACGCTGGAATACAAAACTCGTATTACGTTATGACAAATGTTTAAATTTGTACGGCGAGTATGTAGAGAAGTAGTGTAATATACATTATTTTCATTAAAATTTAAATATTTATTAATATTTACTAGTTTTTATAGTTATTTCCAAATGGGTACTACTATTCTTGTATAATGGAAATGAAACTAACAACTGGCACGTGCATTTCGAATTGGTTAGAGCACATCGAGGATTACTGGGAACGAACTAGTTGACAATCTCGCTAAAAGAGCGTCTCGACCACGACAATCCATGAGCTCCAGCAAAATACCTACAAGTGCGGAGAAGAAGAAACTTCGAGAGGAGTTTAGGAACAAATGGGAGATTGGGTGGTAAAGAACAAAAAACGGAGAAAGCACTAAACTATATTTTCCTACGATCCGACTAAATTAATGATTAAATTCTTAATATCTCCGAATTTTACAGCAATGTTAATAGCTCATGGGAAGCGGTTCAGAATAACTGAAGACGGAACGTGCACATGTAATACAGATATCCAAACTATTGTCTACCTGCTCTTCGACTGCTGTAACTTACTGGAAGTGAGGGACCATCTCCGGAAAAAAATAGCTGACAAAGGAGGAGGATGGCCCGTCAGTAAATTTGATTTGGTACATAAATTCAGTACAGTCTTTTACAACTTCTGTAATTCAATAAGATTTCCTGCTGTGTAAAACACGGTTGGTTTCTTCATATAAAGCGATCAACCGTGAAGGCCTTGTAGGCCTTCTTTTGTAAATCCTTCTATTTTATATATTGTGTTTGTGCTTGCCAAAGTATCTGATGTAACAGCCTTAATGTAATCTACAAAAATGTAATATTACTATGTAATGGGGCATGTGAAATAAATAAATAAAATAAACTAACAATTTAAAAAATAATTGCTTGGAGATTTCCTCAGTTTACGGTAACTGTGTGTAGCTATTTTTAAAAAGTTCTGATTTGATCACTGTTGCATTGGGTTGGTAGGGGCAGTTACATGCGGTTTTCCTGACCAATGAGATATTTTGCAAAAAATGTTCAAATGTTTGTAAAGTCTATGGGACTTAACTACGGGGTCATCAGTCCCTAAACATACAAACTGCTTATGAACTACTTACGAACTAGGACGGCACAAATATCCATGCCCGAGGGAGGATTCGAGCCCCCGAACGTAGTGGTCGTGCAGACCGTGACTGGAGCGCCTTAGTCCCCTCGCCCGCCGCGGCCGGCAGATATTTTGCAACGCCTCGGCGTTGTTGCAATTGCATAGTCTACTGTTTCTGCCTCCTGTCAATCGTAATGGATATACTTCGAGCGACTAGATCATAGTAACAGTTATCGAAAAGACTGCTGACAAGTGATCGCATTCTAGAAAAATGAACCCTTACTACCGCATATCCGGACAAAACTTCTACATCTTTCAAAAGATGCGCTTTGGATGATTGCAAAATAAAATCCCTGTTCACCGGCAGAGCGAACAATTCCAAGTTAAGTGAATAGAAAGCACTGTTTGCTCCGGCATGCGTTAGCTTTGGCTGTGCGAGCTTCCAGCTCCTCGTCAAGTTAAAAGGATTGCTCGCCGGCGCTACGCCACCATCTCGTCAGAATAAGAACTGCCAGCAGTAGTTTTAACGCACTTCATGAAATGACTTCCAGGGCAGTGGGAAAAAATTCCCGCTCCTGGGGAAAAAGCATGGTAGAAGTTGGAAGTACTGCTGCAAGAATACGAAATGTTCGGAGGAAGACTTCAATCTGTCGTCTTGATTAAATCACAAGACAGGTGCAAAAAGAATTTTAGAGGAATATTAGTTTATTTTCTACAATTTTCTTCTGCGGCAGTTGTAGACACCGATTCAGTAAGTTACTGCAATAACAAAACTAAACAATGAAACCTATCTATTTGTCGAATCAGTACCGTGAATGTTACGCACCAGTTAAACGTTTTATGATTTACCAGAACACCTTTTGCGACTACGTTAACCCGGTGTCAAGTGACTAAAAACTTTTATACAACTTTTCCATTAGGCAGCGTTAAAAGTAAAAATCAAGCAAGTTGAAAATTGCCGTCAGTTTACAAATTGAAACTTGTTACGTACCAGTACGAGTTTCTGGAAATGTTTTATGCTTCACATTGCAATTGTACAGCTTAATTATTTTACTTTTAAAGTTTCTTATGGGTTTACAACATTTGAATTGCAATTGTACAGCTTAATTCTTTTACTTTTAAAGTTTCTTATGGGCTTACAAGTAAAAAAAAAAAACACATTTTTAAGCACTTGACATTTGAATTCCATGGAGTATAGCTCGGATGGAAGCTTTTTAGATGAGATCTAGAGTAAATAAACTCGCTTTCATGACCAAGCTGGGTGAGAAATGGTGGAAACATAGAGCAAGCAGAATGTGAATATCACGATATATCAACAGTTTGTTTCTTCTGATAAATCACGAAGAAAACTATAGGTAATTTCATCCTCTTTCTCCCATGATATGCATTTCCTTGTACATCCGAAATGTGTTGAAGAAAAAAGCTACAGAACAATAGAATTACCACTACAATAATATTTCTCCAACTACTGTTATCATAATATTTGTAAATACTATCGACTGTCCATTGTGCAGTATCGCGGCATCGATATGGCATCTATAAGGCTGTAATAGCTGAGGGGTAATGCGTCTGCCTAGTATTGTGCAGTTTAATTCTTTTACTTTTAAAGGTTCTTTTGGGCTTACAAGTAAAAAAAAAAAGCACTTGACATTTGAATAAAGTAGTCCATGGACTATAGCTCGGATGGAAGCTTTTTAGATGAGATCTAGAAGAACCTTTAAAAGTAAAAGAATTAAACTGCACAATTGCAAGGCAAACGCATTACCCCTCAGCTATTACAGCCTTATAGATTCCATATCGATGCCGCGATACTGCACAATGGACAGTCGATAGTATTTACGACTATTATGATAACAGTAGTTGGAGAAATGTTATTGTAGTGGTAATTCTATTGTTCTGTAGCTTTTTTTCTTCAACACATTTCGGATGTACAAGGAAATGGATGAGAGAGGTTGCGGGTTCGAATACAAGCCGCAACAGAAATATTAATTCAACGCCTCCTCGTCTATTCAATATAGGCGAGAGTACTAGGTGCCTTGTGAGGGACTGCAAAGTTGCTCCCGCCGGTGGTTCGTGTCCTCCCTCGGGCATGAGTGTGTGGGTGTTGTCCTTACGTTAGTTAAGTTAGTTTAAGTAGTTTGTAAGCCTAGGGACTGATGACAACTGCAGTTTGGTCCCATAGTTTCACAAACAGTTTTTTTTATGCACACGACAGTTTTAAGCAGAAAGAACAAGGAGGTGTCAACGAAAGGTAGAGTCGATTTCTGTCTAGTATTAATTAATAGCTGCTAACTCTTGGGAATAACCAAATATCATTAACGCCAACATTTAAGAAAATATGTACTGACAGGCAAATTACAGAATTCCCGGGCTACTAAAGAGGGGTCGACAAAGAAATATACGATCTTACACCACTGACCGTCCGTTTCTGTGCAACAAATACCCTTCTTGCATCGAAGGAATTACCCCAAAAAACAATGTTATATCTAGATCAGGGCTATAGTATTAAATGATCAAACACAACTAAACACTTCACCCCTATTGGATTTCACTTAATTCATCCCTGAGTCACATTACCTCCTACCCTGTCAGTTCCAGTCTCTTCATACATTTCCTCATAGTACAGTCAATTACCTAAGTTTTCCATCAACTCCCACACTGGCTGTTCCATTCTTCCATTACAAAAAACCGTAAATGTAGACCTACCATTTTATTTATTTTATTCAAAAAACTGGATTCCCTGTTTACCCCCACAGTTCCATACTTATTTATTATGATTTATTTTTAAGTTTTGAAAAAATTTGGTCCCAGTGTAGCTTACAACATAATATTCATTTTCATCTATTTGAATTTTTAGAATATTAATTTCATTAGACAGATTTGTTTAGTTTAATCCAATGCAGTAAATATTCATTTTAAGTTCTTGATTCCTCTCCAAACCTGGCCTTACAACTGTCATATGTAACACCATCTATAATTATAGTGCAGAATTATTAACAAGGCACTTCATATATATATATATATATATATATATATATATATTATTTATCAGCATTATCAGTTTGTTTGTAATAGTAGGTAGTTTCAGTTCCCAGGTTGTATTCAAATTTATTCCTTGTTTTATCCTCCACACATTGTATATTCTTGTATTACTGTTTAGTTTTTAAGTTGACAACTGTAATAACACAATGTCAAGGAAGTGTTATACTATGTATGTCGATCTAAGTGTAGTCATTTGTCATCTCTTCCCATACTGTATCTAAACAATGTAACCTCTTTGACACAGCAGTAAGATGGCCTAATAAGCCGAAAACCGGTTAAGTAAGCAAAAATAAACTTGTAGAACACACACAAAAATGTGTTTTTTTAATTTATTAGATTGCTTTTCATTTTGAACTACCACTTATTTCAGCAACTGTTCGAATGGTTTTGGCTTTTCACGACAGCTTACAATCTATCTGAAGGAGGAGGAAGGAAGCTTAGAGTTTAACGTCCCGTCCATAGCTTGTTCGTCAGAGACGGAGCTTACGCTGCGGTTTTTGGGTAAGGACAGGTAAAGAAATCGGCCGTGCCCTTTCAAAGGAACCATCCCAGCATTTACCTGGAGTGATTTAGGGAAATCACGGAAAACCTAAATCAGGATGGCCGGAGGTGGATTTGAACCATCTTCCTCCCGAATGAGAGTCCAGTGCGTTACCACTGCGCAACCTCGCTCGGAAAGAATGATAGAGGGTTGAAGGGAGGGGAGGGAGAGGAGGAGTGGGGAAGGAGTCTACAGGGGCATGTGGGAAAGGAGGGAGGGACGTCCCAGTGGCGATACGGGACGGATCGGCAAGAATAGGGGGAGGGAGGAAGGAAGTGTCTCCCTCTAGGGGAATCAAAGAGATAGGAGTGGGGAGGATCAGAGCTGGTATGAAGGGTAGATACAGGGTGTCCAGAAAAGAACTCCCTGATTTTAAAATTAAATTTCTCGAATAAGTACAACGCCACTTGAGACAAACAGTTTTCTTGTGTTGTGACTACTCTAGGCAGGCAGCGCACGGGCTTTCTCTCTAGGTGGTGTTGCTACTGGACTCACAAAACCTCGTTTATGTGTTGTGGTAGCTGCTCGTTCTGCCACTGACATCCTCCCATTACTACGATCTTGGCGAACGTCTACAGGTGTCAGAATGTTCACTTGACCATTGCACTCAGCATCGTTGCACAAAACGTCCAGCCTGTATTTTAGGTTGGTGTGAACAGAGGTTTATATAATTTTTTATTTGTCTGACTCTTGCCTAAGCAGGGACTGATGACGCCGCAGTTAAGTCCCATAAGCTTTATAAACGTTTCAACATTCTTGCCTAAGCGAATATGGTAGAGGTCTTACAAGGAGGCCACATGAGTATCGGTTTTTAGAATTTCTTTATATTTATAGTATGTGAAGTTCAGAACTTAAATAAAAATCAGCCAAATCCATTCAACGCAACTCTCAAAAATTCTCGAGAAAATGTACTTTGAAGTTTTGCAAATACACGTAAGTACCAATAATTAAAACAGTTACAGCGTATGTTGGTGTAGCTCAGGCGGTACCTTTCTGGCCTGACAACTCTAAGAGTCAGTGGTTCGAATTTTGCTGCGGCAAGTATATTTTTCGTTGTCTTCGAATTCAGTTATATAAAATACTATGGGATCTCTTATTCCACGTTTTGTGTCAGTTTTTGTTTATGTGTATGTAGGCGAGCTGAAAACCCTACCGTCACCTAAAACGATGACTGAGTAGGTTAGCTGCTTGGAAAACCATTAGTAGCTACGGAGATGACTTTTCAAAAACATCGTCGTAGCTCTTCACAAACTAAACAGTCAGAGACCATCGTCTTCAACTAATAGTGAAGACAATACTGTAACAAATGTAACACTTTTTTTGACTGAAATAATCTTTACTAACAACGTATTATAAAATACTAGGCTTAAACCCGCGGTCCCGCTCGCGTGTTGGTTGATTATGATAGATAAGCTATCTTTCAGTAGTGTGCTGTGAGACTGGCTTTGAAGGATGAAATGAAATACAATAACTTCTTTAGAAACAAACATTTTTAATCAACATTATCAGGAAAGTAAGTCGCGTAGACCAAATCACACGTAAAATGCACTCGTTTCGAAGAATCCAATCACAAAATTCAACAATAATGATTGTAATAATATCACTTGATGTAAGGCGCGAAACGTCAAATAGATTTTTTAAACAGATGTATTAAAAGAAATTTCTTTTTTATTTCCGCATTCGTATGCTTATCCTTACCGAGAAAGAGCTGAAGACATTGTAGCACGCACAGACCAAAGATATGGTCTGTGGCATCACGTTCCGTAGTATGTAACCTTCTTGCTATAGAGTCGTAAACGTCATCGCTGGCCTTCAGTCCGAATTTTTTTATAATTTGACGACTTTCAACCACCATATCTTCGACCCCCTTATAGCTATCGGCATGGAATTGCAATGGTGTACAACGGGAGACTTCGGACAACAATTACACACAGGCCATTCGTTCGCATTCTGTAGTTCTCGCTGCAGAGTGAAATATTAACACACACACACACACGTAGAATTTTATATACAACGGTAACTTTTCACCCCAATATACTCCACCCTTTTATCATTATCAACCCTCAAGCAACAATGCAACCAAACCACCCATTTTTAAAGAGTAAACATAATTTTCAAAGAGTATTTAGTGTTCCGCATTTCGCGTTATATTCTTCAAATTACTAAATATCTATCAGATCGCTATAAAACCTTCCTCAGGTATAAATTAGTAACTGTACAAATATTTAAGTCTCTGCGTCTTGTCGTTCGGACGTGATAACCGTACCCCAAACAGACGTTCAAGTTAATATGTATGTATAGATAAACAGCTATTCGATCACCATAAAACCGTGCCTAAAGCCTTCTCCGGGTAGACATTAGTAACTGTACAAATTTTTAGCTCTTTATATCTTGAGGTTCAGACGTGATAAACGTACACCGAACAGACATCCACATTTATAGATATAGATTATGCGATCTCTTATTCTACGTATTGTGCCAGTTTTTGTTTATGTGTATGTAGAGGAGCTGAACACTTTACTGTCACCTAAAACGATGATTGAGTAGGTTAGCTGCTTGGAAAGCCATTAGTAGCTGCGGAGATGACTTTTAAAAAATAGCGTCGTCAACTAATAGTGGAGGCAGTACTGTAAACAATGTAACTTACTTTTTTATTGAAATAATCTTTACTAACAACGTTTTATAAAATATAGAAAATTACGAATAAACAGAAATACGCGCATGTTTCGTAAAAATTACCATTAGATATTAAAATTGTGTAAGTATTGGAGAACAAAAAAAAAAAAAAAAAAAAAAAAAAAAAAACACCCTATGGTTGCAGGACTAGAACGCTACCAACATTTTTCTTCTTTTTCTGAGGGTTGTTCTGTTCCTGCTTTTTCGTTGTTATTCGATGTGTTCTTGGCTCAGCTCAGCTTTTGTTTTATTACAGAGAGGCGTTCAGCCTTCTGACCGGGCACACTGAGCTATGCTGAGCTACACCGACAGATGCTGCAACTGTCTGAATTATTGTTACTTACGAGTATTTGCAAAACTTCAAAGTCGATTTTCTCGAGAATGTTTGAGAGTTGTGTCGAATGGCTTTGGCGTATTGTTATTTGTGTTCTGAACATCACGTACCAAAAATATCGAAAAATTCTAAAATCCTATACCCATGTGGTCTCCTTGTCAGTGTGTTACAGAGTGGATGATTCATCCTTTTTATTCTGGTCATCAGCCAGCCATGGTCATGTGCTAATCTGATTTGTTTCTGCAATTTTCTCCTATTGCAGGCGTAGAACCTTCATAGACTGCTTTGATAACTTCATAGACATCACTTGTAAGAGCTGGCGTATATTCGTTCTTGGCCAAACTATTGTAGCTTTCTCCCAGCCATAATCGATTGAGATATCATGTTCGACGCCCTGGGGGAACCATTTGCAAGAAAAGACACACACTCAATTCTTCAAAAACTCTATTTAAAAACCTTTTGAATAGCAGTCGTCCTGCTCACTGTTCATCACTAAACCGGATCAATCTGTGTTAAGTCATTCCACCCGTATCGTTTTCACATCCCGGTTCTCGCAGGTAACAGATTAAGCCTGAAGCTATACTAGTAGGTCAACTTCAACGAGCCAACTATTTCCATTTAATTTTAATGTTCAGATATTCCCTGGACGCAACTTGGTGACAGCTCATAATTGCTACACGTGTAGTCGTATTTTAATTAACTTAACTTTGCCCTGCAGACATCACAGAAACCTTTCTTTCCATCTCCTCAACCGAATGGATTTATTTTTATTTTTTATTCTGTTTATATATACATATATATAATCAAAACAGTGTCAGATGCTGATATTGGTCATACACTGCTTGATTTCAGAGCAATTCAAAGTGTAATTCATCCGTAATTAAATTTAGTACTGAACAGTGGCCAACAGTTTTATTGGTCACAAAGACAGAGCTTCATGTGTTTCATGTGCAGTTAGACATGGTTTCAGATTATACGCCCTAAAAATGATGGAATTAAATGACAGCTATCTCAGGGTTGAAGAAAATTTCCAACTAAAACATTGACAAAGACAACAATATCCCGTTTCAATTAAGCCTAAAGCGCCATAAAAGTAATGGTTTGTCATGATTGGGGGCGATCTTTTAATCAGTTTATTGAACTTAGTGACCACACCTTATAACAGGATGTTGTTGATCATGTTTCATTCATATCTTGACAAGCCAACAATTAAGTTGGCGAATAAATGTGTTTTAAAAGCTTCTAATAATAATGTGAAGAACGTAATCTAAGATGCGAAGATGGCAGTTAAACTGCCGAAACCGGTAATCTTAATAAAAAATAAAAAGCTATCTTGGCTCTTGTCTTCAATAAACGAAATAAAAGTTTTCGCAGTTTGTACATTTTCACATGATTTCTTACATAACACGAACAACTTTATAAGCGCTCCGCGAAACTTGTACACCTTCGTAATTAGTAAAAACAGTTTCATTACTTTTTTGAGAAGTTTAGTGACGTATGAAAACACTCGGAGGTCGCCGCTGCTGTCGGCAACTCCTAAATACAACAACAGGTGAATCTTCCTGGCAGATTAAGATTGTGTGCCGGAAATGGGACTCGAACCTGGGATCTTTTGCCTTTCGCGGGCAAGCGCTCTACCAACTGAGCTATCCCGATACGAATCACGATGCCGCCCCACAACTTTACTTCCGCCAGTACTTCGCCTCCTACTTTCCAAACTTCACAGAAAGTCTCCTGACGGAAGTAAAGATGTGGCGCGGCATCGTGAGTCGTGCCGGGATAGCTCAGTCGGTAGAGCGCTTGCCTGCGAAAGGCTAAAGGTCCCAGGTTCGAGTCTCGGTTGCGGCACACAATTTTAATCTGCCAGGAAGTTTCATATCAGCGCACACTCCACTGCAGAGTGAAAGTTTCATTCTGGAAACGTCACTTAGCCTGTGGCTAAGCCATTTCTCCACCATATCCTTTCTTCTAGGAGTGCTGGATTTGCAAGGTTCGCAGGAGAGCTTCTGTGAAGTTTGGAAAGTAGGAGGCTAGGTACTGGCGGAAGTAAAGTTGTGGGGCGGCATCGTGCGTTGTGTCGGGATAGCTCAATCGGTAGAGCGCTTGCCCGCGAAAGGTAAAAGTTCCTGGATCCGGCACACAATTTTAATCTGCCAGGAAGTTTCATATCAGCGCACACTCCGCTGCAGAGTGAAAGTTTCATTCTGAGAACAACAGGTGTCTAGCGGAGGTGACAGAACGCTTACTGCCGCTACAATGGCAGGTTATCGCGAATTACGTCATTTTGAACGTAGTGCAAGAGACATCGGACGCAGCACCTTCGAGGTAGCCATGAGGTGCGGATTTTCCCGTACGACCATTTCACGAGTGCACCGGGAATACACGGAATCAGGTAATACATCAAAACACCGACATGGCTGCAGGCGGATCCTGTAAGAAAGCGATCGATGACGACTGAAGA
Organism: Locusta migratoria; assembly: GCA_026315105.1. NCBI lineage: Eukaryota > Metazoa > Arthropoda > Insecta > Orthoptera > Acrididae > Locusta > Locusta migratoria. Next base: position 105,580,985 of record CM048745.1, on the reverse strand, counting down.
GAATCGTCCAACGTGACGGAAGTGCAGCCCTCCTGCAAATTAATGTGGATTTCAGTTCTGGCCCATCAACTAGTGTCAGCATGCGAACTATTCACGACAGATCATTGATCTGAACTTTTGGAACCGAAGTTCCACTCGTGTACCCGTGCTGACTGCTCGACACAGAACACCACACCTCGCCTGCGTCCGTCAACACCGACTTTGCACTAGTCTTGGGTAGTTCGCGAACGCACTAGTTCGGAAGAGCGCTTCCACAGGCGAACTACGCGAACTAGTTCGCTGATCCCTCGCCTCTTAGTTCGTCCGCTCCTTTTCCGAAGACCAACGGGGAACAGCGAGAGGACGCGAGAGCGCGCAGAATCGCTTAATTCCCTTCTGTCAGTTACCATTTCGAGCTGAGATGCAGCTCAGCTGTAGTTTCATAGTTCACTGCCACAAATTTTCTTTTCTAAGGTATTCAGCAGTGTCTAAATATAACCTTCATTCCATAGTGTAAAGAGGTAAAGAGAACTCAAAACTTAACATTGTTTGTATTTATATGCGAGAAATTATACAGCATTATATAAAAAAGCTGTCATAACAAAAGAAAGAGCTCTTTTAGTAGCGGTAGCAAAAGCCAAAAAGAGCAGACGAACTAAAAAGAGCGACCTACTTCGCGATCGAGCTGCGAACGAAAAGGAGAGCTACCGGTCGCGAACTAAAATATGCGCGATCTGTCGCGAACTATTATGCCAAACGTATCTCGCATCTTAGTTCCTTCCGTTCTTTTCAGAAGACCGACGGGCAATAGCTTTTTAGTTCGTCCTCTCTTTTTAGTTCGTCCACTCTTTTTAGTTCGTCCGCTCTTTTTAGTTCTTCGTTCTTTTTAGTTCGTCCGCTCTTTTTAGTTCTTCGTTCTTTTTAGTTCGTCCGCTCTCTTTGGCTTTTGCTACCGCTACTAAAAGAGCTCTTTCTTTTGTTATGACAGCTTTTTTATATAATGGATAAGTGTTGCCAAAGCGTGTGCTATTACCCGTATTTTTGGGCAATTACACATCTAATACTTAAGCAAATAAACCAGTTATTTACACGAATGGGTGAAACAATGGTATTCAACTACTTTTCATACAGAGTACTCGTAGTACTTTATTTTTAAAATGGATTTCTTGTGTCAGTGAACTATGAAACTACAGCTGAGCTGTATCTCAGCTCGAAATGACGGTAACTCGCAGAAGGGCTACTTACAAAACTCCAATCGCGAACATTCTCCTCCGAATGCGAATATATATTGTTGACTCGCACCTACATAGGTAGAAAAGATCATCAGAATAAAATACGAGAAATCAGAGCTCGAACGGAGAGATTCAGGTGTTCTTTCTTCCCGCGCGCTATTCGAGAATGGAATGGGAGATAAATAGTATAATGGTGGTTCGATGAACCCTCTGCCAGGCACTTAAATGTGATTTGCAGAATATCCAATGTAGATGTAGGTGTAGATGGAATCACGCGATTCTGCGCGCTCTCGCGTCCGTTCGCTGTTCCCCATCAGTCTTCGGAAAAGGAGCGGACGAACTAAGAGGCGAGGGATCTGCGAACTAGTTCGCGTAGTTCGCCTGTTGGAGCGCTCTTCCGAACTAGTTCGTTTGCGAACTACACAAGACTAGTGTGAATAGCTACAATGTGCGTGTCTGTAGTGTGGTGTGTTGTAAAAGCTTCTGACAGCGATATCACTGTACATTTACGTACATGTTGTTTGGTAGGCACTGCTGCACGTTTGCACGTCTTTTGTCGGTTACATTTACGTAAATTAACGTGTTATTGGTTGGTCGTTGACGATAACCTTAGAACTTCGCGAAAAATTACTGAGATTATTTGTTGGTTTGAAGTGATTTACTGGGTGTTATGAATAACGTGTATTACATATTCATTAAGGACAGTCAAGAGAAATGCCTTGTTGTTCCTCTGTTGACTGTAAAAACTGAAATACAAATGGTTATATGATGCTTGTGTTCGCAAGGAATGAGGAAATAAGGGAACAGTGGGTGGTGAAAGTTAACAGAGAAAGCGGGAACCGCAAAGAGGAATTATGGAAACCAACGAATTATTCCGTCTGTTACATTCTGCTTCTCCCGCCGAATGCAAGAAATGCACTAATGAAATTCACTAATAGAACTATTGGCTCTGAAAATTACGCGTGGTGTAGTGTTTTGCGTACTGAATGCATAAATGTGAAGGTCGCTAGTTCGAATCGAGTAATTGGTACATTTTTTTTAAACGGCATTTTCTAGCTTTTTGTTAATTCAAGATTCTGATTTTCGAGATGTCGTGCTACAAGGTTTGTTTTAACATAGCTATGACATCTGCACCTTGGCTGTGTATTATTGGTTATTCACACTACTGTAATTGGTTACGGGATGTAACGTGAGAAAGGGTGGGGGCGGGACTATTGACTCATTGTAGATATTCGGTTACCTATTTTGAGTCTGTTTCTGCCGTTTCACTAGAGATAGATCGGTATTTTTCCGATTTTTCTTGATACAATATCCCTAAAAGTATCGACAGAATGACGTTCTTGCCGGTCGCGGTGGCCGAGGGAACTGAAGCGCTCCAGTCACGGTCTGCACGGCCACTACGGTCGGGGGTTCGAATCCCACCTCGGGCATGGATAATTGTGCCGTCTTTAGTGTAAGGTAGTTTATAAGTAGTTTGTAAGTTTAGGGACTGATGACCCTGTAGTTAAGTCCCATAAGCTTAACAAACATTTGAATTTGAATGACGTGTGTAAGAAAATGTTATAAGATCGACAGTACACTTGAAATGCATTATATCGAGGCCGAAAGCGATAATATTGTACTAATTTCAGTGGTGGATGTGCAGACAAAAACTCTGAAATAGCATTATTTTCTTTCAGATACATGAGATACTGTCGAAATTACCAGAACATTGTAAAATATGGTATTAACTTTTGACAGTCATAGAAACTGAAACTACCTGGCAGATTAAAATTGTGTGCCGGAACCGGTACTCGAACCTGGGACCTTTGCCTTTCACGGGCAAGCGCTGTACCGACTGAGGTACTGTCGGAAGTACAGTTGTGAGGCGGCCTCGTGAGTTGTGTCGGGATAGCTCAGTCAGTAGAGCGCTTGCCCGCGAAAGTCAAAGGTCCCAGATTCGAGTCCCGCTTCCGGCATACAATTTTAATCTGCCAGGAAGTTTCATATCAGCGCACACTCCGCTGCAGAGTGAAAGTTTCATTCTGGAATCATATGAACTGTTTCACGACACGTAATTGCTTTCAAATTATTAGATCTGTATGAACGTAGATGAATGTCTTTTATTTAACCATGTACTGATTAGTACGCAAGATATGCTTTGGTCTCATTGGTGGAACTGCTGCCTTATTTCAATCGTCAAATGGCTGCACTTCCGCCAGCGTCGCTCTCTAGATGCGCGTCCCGCACGCAGTCTGGTAAAAACATGGCGGACATTGGCTGGTTGGTCACTCTCTCTATACAGGCTCTCTAACCCTTGCGGTCTATTCGCGCTAACTGCCATGTTTTGTAGAACTGCTTGGACAGGTAACGTCGGTTTACATAAAACGGAGCAATACAAGCATATTCCAATATGTGTGTGTATATGTACAATAATTAAGTGTGCAATACTGTGTCATTATTAACCGTTATTTGAGCTTGCTATTCCGTACTCTAATCAATAACTCACATAGATCACTTCTATCTTGCTCCGCTGTAATACACAGCATGGTGTTTCCAAACTTATGGAGGGTAGTGTATAACATTTTCGTCATGGCTAACTGACTCTCCCATTAAGCTTGAAACTAAAAAAAAAAAAAAAAAAAAATCACTGACGTGTTTTACGGCCCACTTTAGATTTGTAGATTTATACGTTTTTGCAAACATTTTGGACAAAAATAATTATCCAAATTAAAAAAATTAATTAACAAGAGTGTCTGAAACCCTTTTAGGAAAAAAAACTTAGGTGATGGAGGGTTTCGAACCAGTGACCTGCAGCGTCACAGTCTAACACATTGCCTCCTACGCTACAGCTAACCGTTTGAAGTTTCGTTCTTAACTTTATATTATTGATGGCCGTTGTTCACTGATGCTAATATGGCATTTGTAGACACTTGATTATCATTTATCGTACGAAGAACGACGTGCGGCATTGCTTTGAAATGACAACGTGTAAGTTACAACAAGAAAATCATCAAATACGCAACGCAGGATGGCGTATGCCAGAGAAAGTTCGGGGCGAGGAATGTCACGTGACATCTGCGAACGGCTGGTTTTCGTTAATTCGATGGAGGGTGTCAAAACTCGTTATTTTTTCAAATATCTCTCAAACGATACGAGATATGAAAAAACATGAGGGAGCTAAGTTGTAGAGAATTTTTTCCTCTAACAATTAGGTTATTCAATTTTCATGTCAGATGAACGGTTCGTTTGCAATTACAATTATATTACAAACGTATTTTTGTTGTCCGAAAAATTTGAAAAAGGGAGGTTCTGGTCTCTGGCGGCCTACAATCATGTCTGTACAATTTGGTGCTGATCGGTTGAACGGTTCGTCTTAAAAACAGGGAACACGTTACGGACAGACAGGCAGACATCCCAAAATCGCCGTTATTTTTGCAAATATCTTTGAAACGCTACAAGATATGAAAAAACATAACAGAGCAAAGTTGTAGAGAATTTTCTCCTCTACAAATTCGGTTATTCAATTTTCCTGACAGATGAATAGTTAAGCCGTTATTTTCATTGAAATTTCGAGCTGTCAAAAGACGATCGCAAAAGCCCACTTTTAGTGTTACTACCGTAACCTAAAGTTGGCCAAAAGCTAGGAATATGGTCTAGATGGCAGCCCTCAGAAAACGAAAATAATGATAATCAGTATAAACGGAGCCCCTGAATGTCACATTAAGATAGGCCAAAATCACGTAGAGCAAGTACATAAATACACATACCTTGGCACTACTATAAATGACCATTGGGATCTTTCTGATGACGTGAGGACTCGAACTGGAAAGGTCAGTGTTGTGTTCGATAAGACGAGTTAACTTTTCAAGACTTATGGCTTAACAATGACCTAAAGTGGGCCAATACGTACCAACAGTACCTTACGATACTGTCAGCAACGTTACAGTTGATATGGTGATAGATTCTGGAATCGCTACTAAATTTCTTATGGCAGCAGTACTCCAGTATTGGAACCGCGTCGGCAGTTGCTGAAACGCCGGGCCCGTATTTCGGTGGTGGCCGGTTCGTCAGCGGCCAGCCTGGTGGGTGGTCCGTGCGCCCTCCCACCTCAACGCGCTGGGCTCGAGCCGCGAGTGTGACGCCATGAATTAGTGACGCTGCAGCCGCGCTGAATAATTGAAGGCGTTCTGACGTCACGCCGAGGCCTGCGCCGACTCCGCGCTCTGCCTCCTGCTGAGTGCCCCACCCAAACGAAACCAGCTGTCTGCCCACACAGGCTCAAGGGCAGTCTGTTGTAGAGTTTTGCGACGTTTAGTATTTTGTCCGATGTCACCAACTGCCTTAATTTTTTTATTTAAAAAAAATAAATAAATAAAAAAAACCAAGGACCAGTTTCACCTACGAAATATTTATTTCTTACCTGTTTAGGGCACTTACACGGACACCATTTAACAGTAAAGCTCATAATCACACGAAACAACGGGAATTCCTCAGCCACGGCCAATTTGTCTAAAATCTGGCCGGTCGCTTGTATCTTCTTCTAATATACAAAGCAGAGTGTCCGTATGTTTGCACGTGTTGCATACAAATCTACAGTTTTGTTCCAATCTTAATGAAATTTTGTAGACGTAAGCTTCAATCCATGAGGACGGTTACCGTAAGTGTAAGAATCAGATACGATATATAGTTCACGAGATATGACGTCATAAACAATGAGATGGGCGAAAAACTGTTGCATTTTGCGACAATGCTGCTCATTTTCTCCTAAACCACTGGACCAATTTCAATCAAATTTGGTACACATATTCCTTACCGTAAGATAACAATTGCTGAAGGGTTAAGAATCACGACACATGGTTCACAAGATATGACGTCATAAACAATAGGAATCGCAAAAAACTGCCTTATAATGCAGCGAGATTTTATAAATACGCTATATGAGGTTGTGAATGCTTAGCGACTTGCAACAGACTTTAAAAGTAATTTCAAACCTTTATTAAACTTTTTCTCGTTGACAACCATAGTAAAACGGTTAAAGGAAAAAAGTTTCTCGCTTACTATTTTTCCGCTGTTTATGTAGTAAAACTACGGCATTCGGTATGACGTTACAATTCATAATTTCTACAATATAAATTGTAACCGCAGGAAATTTTACAGACAGTATACACCCATATAGCTGAGTGTACTTTCTAAATTGTATCACAATACTACATGTAGTTCTTGAGATATGAGCACAAAACAGTGACGTTCATGGAAAACCGCCACATCACTCACAAAGTTTTAATCTATTACTTCTTTACTACTAACTGTATTCCCAAGAGATTTTAGACATACATCCATTATACAAATGAATATATAACCGAAAAATGACAAGAAGAAAGAAATAAATACCCGGGCAACGCCGGGATTTCAGCTAGTACAACATAAATCGCAGGACGCTAAGATATTTACGAAGAAAACACCTCACATTTTTCGAGAAAAATCACCTTTAAAGGTTGTTACGAGTAATGGGCTCAAAGTTGACGGGATCGGTAGATAACTGAAAATAGAGCATTTCTCATCGTCATGTTTGCGGTCTACCAACACATACTTTTCCAGAACTTTCTACAACTGCCAACTCTGTATCCAAACTGTGAACGCTTTCTACAGATAGCGCAACGGCCAAGATAACTGCCTTTGAAGTGCAGTTCAAATGTTTATAAAGCTAAGGGAATTGACTACGTTGGTCATCAGCCGCTAGTCTTACAAACTACTTACACTGACTTAAAGGAACTTAATGCTAAGGACAACAAACACACACCCATGACCGAGGGAGGACTCGAACCCCCAACGGCGAACGGCCGTGCGCACCGCAGTAGAGCGCCTCAGTGCGCACGGCTATTCTGCCGCAGCTTGAAGTGGACTTACCGGGTTCGAAACTCCAGGAAACTGTACGGTTTTCACTTCTTTAAATTGTAGTTTGTCGTATCAGAATTGTACAACCTCATGGAATCAACAACAGTTCAAAACATAATTCATAACCAATTCTCGACACCTTTCAGGCAATGATGCATGGTAAGCATCTTATATCTTTAAACGGGCAATTCTTATATTTATTTATATATATATTAGCTGTCTCGGAAACGGCAGTGCCGGCCGCGGTGGCCGAGGTGACTGAGGCGCTCCAGTCACGGTCAGCACGGCCATTACGGTCGGGGGTTCGAATCCCCCCTCGGGCATGGATATTTGTTGCCGTCCTAGTTCGTAAGTAGTTCATAAGTAGTTTGTAAGTTTAGGGACTGATGATCCCGTAGTTAAGTCCCATAAGCTTAACAAACATTTGCGTAAAAAAACAACATTTTTGGAAACGGCAGTAATCTTCTTGTACCTTGTTGTGTCTTGTTGTATCGGGTTGTGTCTTGTCTCTTATCTGCGCTGGTCGATTCATAATCGTGACGAGATTGTTTTTGATGAAAATGAAAAACACATTGTAATGAGGTCTGTAAATGTGTTTGAACATTTTTAAAGTCTTAAAATATATGTATTCAATTAAATAAGTGTACGAACTTATTTATATGAAATGCTAAAGCACGGCATTAGCATTTGTTTCAGCAAGAAGCTAACGACACAGATTGCATCAACCGCCGTCATTACGTGGCAAATATAGAATTCCTAACTGATAAAGCAAGGACGGGTGGAAAATAAGGTTTAATAAAAGACATAATAATTTTCTATTTCAGCTCTGTAAAACCAAACTGGACTTATATAAAAATTACGCCAACTTCTGTGGTAATGTATGCTAAAATGTGGTGTCTTACAAAGACTCTATAAATTACGAAATGCATGGTTATTCAGAGTTATTGTTATTATTATTCTGAGTGAGAAGGGAATAATATTTCATTAAATAATTTCCTGATAGCCATATCTTAAAAAGTTAAAAGACAGTTTTCATTTAGCTTCAGTGAATTCAGACTTTGCCATTTTACTTCAAGTTGGACATTCAATGAAAGTTTCGATGATATACGTAACTGAGAATAATATTCAGAATTTTATATAAAGGATAGGTTCCACATTGACTTCATTTGCAATTGAATATTATTTTTATAGCATTTTATATGGGACTACTTTGTAAGAATACTCGTACCAGTTGACGACCTTCAACTAAAATTTAATCTGAATAATCACGTCCCTGAGAGGGTTTATGTTTCATCCATTTATTGAGCTAGCTGGCAAACTAAATAAATAATATAAAATAGAAAGGCAATATTTTAAAATATATCCTTATAAACCTGGTTACTTTCAAAATATATTTATATATATTTTCAACATTTTTTACAGTATTCTTACACGATTTCGTAAAAATTTTGATTTTACACTGCAAAGTTGTATTTTTCGTAAAAACGCGATTTTCTAGTAGTTTTGTGTTTTTCGGTACCACTACGTAACAGAAAAAAAAGAATCCCCGCGCAACGCTCGGTCACTCGATATTCAAAACTAATTCCCGAAAGAGACAAATTTTTAAATTTGAACCGAGTCTGTTTTCCGCCGATTCTTGTGAGGAACAGTGTGGTCTGGAGCACCGTTCGCGACGCCACGCAAACCGCAAACCAGTCGGCGCACGTGGAATTGCAGGCCCCTCGCTGCCTCGCCGCACCAACAGGCAGAGGTTCAACTAGGCGTCAACAGACCACTGCGACCGCACCTCAACATAAAGCTCTGTATAGGGAAAGTATGGCCAGCCTGCTAGCGTCGGCGATGCTGGGCGTATACTGCTGCTGCTTACGCACCGACCGCTACAACCTTCCCAGTGCTTAACAATACTTATCAACCGATTTTGAGAAAACTATTCAATGAAAACATTTTATTTTTTACGTGTTATAGTGTAATATATTCGCTCGATAATGATCTCAATTTCTATTTATTATTACTTATTGTTTTCGTGCTACATCAAATTAAGTAAACTACTGCGCAAAATTTTGAAGAGTTTGCAGAGGAAAAATCGCATTGCGTAGACTTTGCATATGGTTGATTTTAGCACACACAGTGCTGCGGGCGAAATGTAGGTAAGATAGCGAAATTTTATTAAAGGTTGAGAGCAGAACGATAACTCTTTTCGTTCTCGAGATACAGGGTGTTATGTCCGACGGACAGATGCGGAAACTTCGCGTAGTTCCGTCCATGCGGACTTGGCTGCTCTACTGAATACTTATCGTCCGATTTTAAGAAAACTGGTTTGTGGCTCCAGATCTAAAGAGTTCACCTATAAATTCAGATTGACCTGTACCGTGGCCAAATATTCCAAAAGACCACGAACATGTCATCGGAGCATTTATATAGATAGAAAATAATAGCGGTCCTATCACACTCACCTGTGCACGCCTGGCGATACACTTCTCTCTGATGAACACTCACCGTCGAGAACAACGTACTGCGTTCTGTTACTTAGGAAGTCTTCCAGCCAGTCACAAATCTGTGAACCAATTCCATAAGCTCGTATCTTCGTTAGCAGTCTGCAGTGTGGCACCACGTCGAACGCCTCTTTGAAGTCGAGAAAAACACAATCAGCCTGTTGCCCTTCATCCTTGGCTCGCAAGACGTCATGTCAGAAAAGGGCACGCTTAGTTTTACACGAACGATGTTTCCTAAACCCGTGCTGATTCATAGAAAGAAGCTTTTCTGTTTCAAGGAAATTTACTATATTCGAACTGAGAATATGCTACAAAATTCCCCATGATACTGATGTCAACGATATTGGCATGTAATTGTGTGGGTCAGTTCTCTTTCCTTTCCTATAAACGGGAGTCACCTGCGCTTTTTTCCAATCACCTGCAAGAGACGCCGCTCCCTCCGACGACTGGACTTCCCTCCGACGCTAGTACTTCGCGGGCGATTCAATAAAGTCAGGAGAAAGAGAACCTTCACTGGAAATCCAGCTGTATAAAGTATAATTTATTTTCTGTATTTTTCCACCAAGGAGAGCCTTTAATTTTGTTACATCTTGCAACGGAAGAATATTCGTTGAGATAAATTTATTTATTTTATCAGAGTTTCCGTTTCCAAGATCTTATTTCCTATTGTCAGTGTACTGTGTGACTATCCTCCTCGAAGACGCCTGCTTCAATAAAACGAAGTCTTGGTAATGTGAGTGTTCACGTCCTTTTGTGGAATTCATCTCAGTGTAACTGTCGAAAGATTACATTCATTAGGTGTTTTTGGTGCCGCGATTATATTTGTTGAGGATGTTTACATGACAAGTACCATCCATCTAGTTCTTCTAGGACACGTAACAGTGATTCAAATATTTATAAATCTATGGGACTTAACTACTTTGGTTATCAATCCCTAGGTTTACAAACTACGTTAACTAACCTAAGGACACTACACACACCTATGTACGAGGGAGGACTCGAACATCTGACGGAGTGCAACCACACACTCCGCAGCAAGGCGCCTTAGAGTGCTCGGCCACTCCACCGCGGCAGTAACAATGAAAGGAACACCCATTTTAAAGTGACGATGAATAACATTTTAATTGTTTACTATCCAAAGTACTATGACCTATTAATTTTCCTAGTTTGTTATTATTCCTTATAGATTCACTTACCTTATTAACCCTCCTATCCATACGAATTCTTATATGAGAAATTACAATTTAAAGAAATGAAAACCGTACGGCTTACAAGAGATTCTAACCCGCGTTCTCCTCTTCCCGCCTTGGACATTGCCGTAGCGACGCTCTCGGTGAAAAGCGTTTACTATGTGAGTACATAAGCTGCAGTTGTAATAGTTACTTTCCTAGATTTCTGGAAAAGGTTGTGTTTGTGGACCCCGTACATGATGAAAAATGCTCTATCTACAATTGAAGAGTGGAAATGCTAAATGTGCTAAGTACCGAAAATGAAATTGTTGAGGAAACGAAAAAAAGTGCATATCTCTGTGAGAAATGGGTATTTATTTCTAACAAAACACAAAACAACTCTCTACATGGTTATACAAATGTTGATAAAGGTTTTTCTACTTATGTTGAAAAATCAAAAAGGTACGTAGCGTTTTATGCAGAAAGGTGTAAGTGCAACAGGTTTTGTCACAGCTAATAGATCGAAGTGCCATGAGACAACATTGACTTCATGAAGGTAACAGCTGTCTGAAAAAGTCCTCGTTGTTTTCGTCCACGTAATCAATAATAGTGGAAAAATCGCTTCCTTATTTGGTGCCAGTGGAACAGTAGCTGGAAGTTTTATCAATTCCACAGCTGCAGTGTCTTTTATTGTCTTGACTTTCTTCAAGGCATGAAAATTCTCCCAAGCACACTGATCGGAAAAGCTTTTTCTGCAGGACACAATACCAGGCTGTTGTTTGCTTATTTTGATCACATAAATCTGTGTCTTTGAAAACTTCAGAACCTGATTTTTCCTTCGTAACAATTGTTTGATTTTTTTAGCAGAAATATTACTTATATTTTCAGAACACCTAAACACAAAACAAACGAAAAAATGTACATCAACCGGCTACAACTGGATAATGTAGGCTTGTTTCATATTATAAGTTTACTTCAGAATTAACCTGTAAAGATGACGGTTGTTTTGCAGCTATTTCCCTCCTTGTTCTGCTTCTTCTGCGTGAGGTACGACGTTCCACTTATTCTTGCCTTATCCTGTTTCTTCCTGAACGTAACGTTCTCAATACTTCCATCACCACTAAAATCACTGGCGTTCATATTATCATTAACAGGTACATCATTTTAGATAGCAAGCAACAGCTTCAGTAAGAAACACAGTAGTGCTGTGGCATAACCTTGAGTACAGACTGTTGTTCGGCTAGCGCCAGATGCCTGTGGCACATAGATCCATTAGCAGAGCAGGCCCATCTGGACGTAGGACTAGTGCAATCTCTTGGGGTCAGTAGCAACTACAAAGCCAAAGAATGACTGGAGCACATAAATCTCTTAGCAGAGTATGTCGCGAAGACATAGATCGGTTAGCAGTGAAAAAACCCCGAAAGTCAAAAAATGGCACATCCTTTAGCATTTCCATTCTTCAATTATCTGTCGAGCCCGTCATTTTTGAGTAGATTATTCGTCATAACATTTAGGGGTGATTTGATCAAAGAGTCCTCCGTCTCAGGTTGTACACATGCGACCTTCCAAATTTCAGACAAATCGGTTTTCCGTGTCTTAAGCCTTCCCTTTGTTAGAATAACACTCGATCGTAAACACAACAGCAATCTTTTCCATTAAAAGCTTGATATAGTAACACAAAATTCTTTGGCAGCAGCCGTGCGGTATGGGGCGCAACATTGCGTAACGTGCGATCTTTCCCGCTTGAGGTTCGAATCCTCCCTCGCACATGGGTGTATGTGTTTTCCTTAGAATAACTTATTTTAAATAATTTGTTAGTCTAGGGATCAAAGTCTTTAGCGCTTTGGTCTCTTAGGATTACAAACATTTGAACATTTTTCGGTTACTTTAGTGTATCATTACGTTTTCTGTAAATAGTGTAAAAATTCTTCACTTAAAGTAATTATAATACCGCGAAACGCAGATATTCTACACACCTGATAGTGCTTATACGAGGATAATTTTTAAAAGAAGAGCCAACTTGTAATGGAGTAAGAGCAACTTTGTTTATGAACGAAAATTCTATGAAAAACTAAAATATGTACAGTTATTCACTTCCAAACATAGTCACCCTGAACGTTTAAACATTTGACAAGTCATGGATCGCAGTATTAAATAATTATGCTGCGTGACGATCACATATTTTAGTGAAGTTAGTCAGTAACAGTGAGATAAACTACTGATCTTAAAACATGCGGAAATTTCTGATTGAGCTAGACATTAGTGAGGCACCTGTGTGGCAAATTGCCTCATAAATTTCATATGTGAAGTCACCGGTCATGACAGTAGGCCGCTCAGATCAAGATGTTTCAGAGATGTCCGAAAAAACAGGCATCGTATCTATAAACCTACATATGGAGTGTCTTTATACATAACTAAGTTTCCAGGAACCTTCAAAGCGTAAGCCCTACCCGTACATGTTCGGCAATGTCTTTTTCATTCATATTCAACGGCTTCAAAAATCCGGTTCTTTTCTAGGAAAGTCACGCAGTTGTACCGAATGTCTGTAAAATTTGTACAAGATACATAAATCTAATAAAAGGCACGTTAGACAAAATATAATAATGGAAAGTCCAGGTTGGAATAATTAATATAGTAAGAACAGTTTACAACTCACCGCAAAGACGTGGCGACGAGCTGCGACAGGCACATACAAAAGACACACACATATAACACTTTCAGCTATCGGCCATGGCCTTCTTCAGAAAACAGAACACTCACGCAATCACACAGGCACACAACACAGTCATACAACCATCACCTCCGGCTGCCGCACTTTTGAACTCGACAGATATCGAAGGTGGCGACCTCTCCTTCTGGAATGAAATGCACCAATCCTACCCCTACCCAACCCACCCATCAAAATTCCGAGAATCGAAAAGTTATTTTTTGAGGTTTTGGCCACTTTTGGGGATTCCGTCCCACTGACCGCCGGGCGGAACTCTTGGCCATACCTGTGTTAGACTGTGATAGTGACCAGACAGAGAAATGTTGGCTGTAGCAGCGACGACGCTGCCCTTGTTCATTGCGGCACCTCGATCATACATGAAACAAAAAGAAAACAAACAAAATAAATTTAAGTACCACATCATGTTATTGGAACATTTATACACAAATATGTAGAAATTTATAGTATTTACATTTAATAAGTCATGGTTGCAAAATACTAACACGAATTATTTACAGACGAATGGAAAAAACCTGTGGAATTCGACCTCGGGGATGATCAGTTTGGATTTAGGAGAAATGTAGGAACACGGGAGGCAATTTTCACATTACGACTTATCTTAGAAGATAGGCTAAGGAAAGGGAAACCTACATTTTTAGCGTCTGTCCATTTGGAGAAAGCTTTTGACAATGTAGAATGGAATACACTTTTCCAAATTCTGAAGATAGCAGGGGTACAATATAGGAAGCGAAGAGTTATATTCAACCTATACAAAAACCAGACAGCGGTTATTCGAGTCGAAGGGCAAGAAAGGGACGCAGAGGTTTGGAAGGGAGTAAGACAGGGTTGTAGCCTTTCCCCAATGTTGTTCAATCTGTACTTTGAGCAGGAAGTGAAGGAATGGAAGGAGAAATTTGAAGAGGGCATTGAAGTTCAGGGAGAAGAAATAAAAACATGCCGATGACATAGTAATTTTGTGAGAGACCGCAAAGGATCTGGAAGAGCAATTGAATGAAATGTACAGAGTCTTAAAATGAAGATATAAGATGAACATTAACAAGAGTAAAACGAAGGTAATGGAATGCAAAGTCAGAAAATCAGGCGATGCTGAAGGAATTAGAGTAGGTAATGAGACAATAAAAGTAGTAGATGAATTTTGTTATTTGGGTAGCAAGATAACTTCTGTTGGCCGAAGTAAAGAAGATATAAAATGCAGAATGGCCATGGGAAGAAAAGCGTTTGTAAAGAAGCGAAACTTGTTAACATCGAATATTAATTTAAATGTTAGGGAGTCCTTTCTGAAAGCATTTGTCTCGAGTGTAGCATTGTATGGGAGTGAAACGTGGACGATAATGAGTTCAGATAAAAAGATGATAGAAGCTTTTGAAATGTGGTGGTACAGACGAATGATGAAAATTAGATGGGTAGATCACGTAACTAATGAGAAGGTGCTTAACCAAATCGGGGAGAAAAGGAGTTTCTGGCATATTATGACTAAGAGAAGGGATAGATTGGTTGGACACATTCTGAGCCATCAAGGAATTGTCAACTTAGCATTAGAAGAAAGTGTGTGGGGTAAAAATCGTAGAGGGAGACCGAGGGACGAATATAGTAAGCAGATTCAAAAGGATGTAGGTTGCCTAACGTATTCTCAGATGAAGAGACTTGCACAGGACAGCGTATTGTGGAGAGCTGCATCAAATCAGTCTGCGGACTGAAGACCACAACAACAACAACATTAAAAATAAAAAATGGCTCGGAAGCACCAGAAGACCTGACCTTTAGCAGAGAAATGTCGCTTTTCTACGCAGGAATGTCAAGCTTTCTTCAGTACAATTCCAGTAAAATCGGTGAGGGTGGAACGTAGGAAACGTATACAGAATGCAATAACTACAGTATTTAAAGTACCAAATCAGTCGTAACAGCTGCAGGTGAAGGAAAAAGTCACAAACGTGGCAATAAATCGACAAAAGCAATCAATATGTTTACCAACAGAGAAGAACCCAGTTCCACAATTGTCGCTACAGCTGAATCACAAATGGCAAGAATTACCAAAAACATTGGCTTTTTTAAGCTAATTACACTCAACAGGATATGCATGTTTAAGAGTGAAGCGTGAGGTGTGTGGCAAATCCAACCTCTCCCTCACTGCAGTCAAATTAAATAAAAATATAATGATTAATTACGTACAAAAACAACAGTATTTACATACAACAATTAATTTTTTATTGGTATCCTGCAAAAAAGGGCTGGTATAGGAAAGTGGGGCTCATCAGTGTTTGTCCCACCACAACGTTTCTTTCTTCAAGAGTCGCTTTATCAAGAAATTCAGTACACTGAGGTTCGCCTTAGCAACAGTTGTCTGCACCAGCTACTAAAGCGCTCGTAATGTACAAAGAACCAGTTCTAAGAATTACTGCACTTACTCACACCACTGGTCGTGTGATAAAAGTCGAGGATCAACAGAGAGCACTCGTCTTCGCTTTATAAGAACCGAGCCACATCCACACGTGGCCGCGGAAAACAAGGAAGATTGTGTGCGGGACCGTTTAGAAGCTGCCGAGACTGTGTAGGAGCAGAGCCGTAAGCCGGCAGCGGCGCAACTTTTCCCATCATCGGCCGACACTGCGAGGCGGAGAGTGAAGAATCGCCGCTTAGTCTCGACGATGGCGCCCCAGAGATTTCGCTGGCGATGCTGCGAGCAGACGACTCGAAAACACGTGCTGCCAACTTGTGATGCGATTTGTCTCGCTCACGTTGTATCACTCGATTTATAAAACTACTAGTTTATATGCCCGTGCTTTGTTACGGTTTTTAAAGAAGAACCTGTGCGTATCATGGCTTTTTAGGGTTCCAGACCTCAGTCAGTGAAAATCCTTGTTGGATCGCTCTATCAATAAATTCAGTTTCCCTTCAAATTTCCGGGCTGGTAGGCCGTGGTCGATGGATAAAACTCTCCCCTAACGTTTCAGCTGCGGAAGACATCTTCGGAGGCTAACAAGGGGAGGCCGCCAATTGTGAACTTCAGATTCGATTCATACTGCGCATAATGAAAGCTCATGGCCAGAGGTGTAATTTGGCAAAGCCGTTGTCGAGAAAATCGACCCATAGCATAGCATAGGCCCCATAGCAGCTGCCACTTACAAGGGGAGGCCGCCAATTGTGAAATTCAGATTCGATTCATATTGTGCACAATAAAAGCCCATGGCCAGAGGTGTAATTTGGCAAAGCACCAAGATGAACTTCTCAGCCGTTGTCGAGAAAATCGACAGTTAAAAAAAGCCGTTGCGGTGAAATACTCTCTACGATTAGTAGTATTGTACAGAGGCGTGGCGTAGCAGTAAACGCTCGGGTTGGTAATCCGAAGGTCGCCGAATAGAATCTCGTGGCATGCAATTTTTTTTTATGTGTGTGTGTGTGTGTGTGTGTGTGTGTGTGTGTGTGTGTGTGTGTGTGTGTAATTCAAACACAAATATATATCGCACGAACTAGAGTGATAGTTATCATAGAAATATGGAAAGCAGAAAACAGCACGACATCGAGCACTTCTGTTAAACGATGCGTTTTTACAAGAACAATTGCTTTTTTTTAAATTATCTGTTCGGAAACACACCTGATTGACATTCTGAAAAATTGTTCTATCGTTCGTTAGGTCTGACTTACACTATACGAATTCATTTCGGAACATCGTTTATACTTCTTCCGTTAAGTCTACGTGGTAAACATTGTGAAGACAATTAATAACATTTGCGAAATTCAACTTTGTTTTCGGAAAACATAATGATGTTCGAAGTCGCCAGTTGCATATAATAAGTTGTTTGGAAGTCGTTTGTCGTGAAAAAAGTGTCGACTTCGAACGTCAAATGTTATTAATCAAATGGTATTAATTGTCTTATATATATATATATATATATATATATATATATATATATATATATATATATGTGTGTGTGTGTGTGTGTGTGTGTGTGTGTGTAAATTTGAATTACAAAAACCAAATATTAAAAAAATGGATGCCGCGAGATTCGATCCGGCGACCTTCGAATTACGAAACCGAGCGCCACGCCTCTGTACAATATTACTAATCGTAGAGAGTATTTCACCCCAACCGCTTTTTTTAACTGTCGAATTTCTCGACAACTGCTGAGAAGTGCATCTTGGTGCTTTGCCAAATTACACCTCTGGCCATGAGCTTTCATTATGCGCAGTGTGAATCGAATCTTAATTTCACAATTGGCGGCCTCCCGAATTGGCAACTGCCATGGGGCCTCGAGGGACCGCCACATATATAGGCAGTGTAGGGGGCGCCACAGTATATCACGTGACGTCGGCTGAGCAACTATCTCTGGTAATTCCAACATTATTACTAGAGGAAGTTCGACTGTTAACGTACTTGTGCAACGTTGAATTCCAAATCTTGTCTAATTTGACACCCTCCTCCTTTCTATTGAAATTATTACGATGTTTGTAAATTTCAATGGCTTCTCTGAATGTACGAGCATAATAGTGAGAAGTTTTTGATGATGAAACATTGGTCTCTTTAAATTTAATTTGATGGTCGCCCTCTTGGTAAACATGCTCCGCTACGGACGATTTCTGTGTGTCCCAAGCGGCAGTTTCTCTTGTGTTCACTTACACGAGAGTTGACACTTCTTTTCGTAGTTCCGATATACTAGCGTCACGGAAATGTTGCACATTTTGAGGTGGAAATAATTAAATGAACGACGATATTATTTGCGGCGATATCTATTTGCGAAATTTCGATCACCGACTTTCACTTCTGAATGTGAAAATATGTTACTAGCACCGACCTACATAGGGAGACATGACCATCCCAATAAAATAAGAGAATTCAGAGGGAAAACGGAAAGATTTAGGTGTTCTTTCTTCCCGCGTGCTATTAGAGAATGGAACAGTAAAGAAATGTTGTGAAAGTGGTTAATGAACCCTCTGCCAGGCATGTAAATATGATTTGCGGAGTACTTATGTAGATGTAGGTGTTGTTGACTATTTTATAATGACATCCTGACGCCCTGGCGTCCTGAGGCACATATTTTACTGTTGTTGATATGCCCGGAAAGAGCAGACACCATATTAGTAATTGTAAGTATGCCCAGAAGAGGCAATGACAATTTCAATCCGGACGCATGCAAACACTCGACACCTTCGGGAATCCAGTATAGGCTGCGAACAAAAGGAATCAATGGGCAGCGGGCTAGAAGTTGAGAATTTGGGTTGTAAGGGAAGCGTGCCTAGATAGTCTAACTGGTTAAGGCGACCGCTGGCCCGAAGCGGGATATGCGGCTTCGAATCTCGGTCCATCAAAAATTTTCAACTTTGTCGTTGAACTTATTTCAACCTCCCGAAACGATCGAAGCAGCAACCCTGTCTTTCCTAGAAAAATATCTTTATTTAACAGGACAGGTGTAAACAGACGCTCCAACCTCTCCATCTTGTTGCTCCTGTACTTCAATTGCTTGAATTTTAGTGGACGAAACGCCTGCGCCTGTTTCTGGCGAACCTTACAGTTTCTCTCGATATAACGATCCTCTTAAAGTAACACCATTTATGAAAATTATGATTTCGTCATACTCTGCTTTATAGACTTCAACGGCACGCAGCTGTAAAGAAATAAGTTCGTGACTTAATGCGTTTCTATTCCCCACATATCACATGAAACGCCAGTTTAATGTAGAAGCGGAAGGCAGACTTTAATCTTGCCAGTACATAGTAGTCTTGTGTAGTTCGCGAACGAACTAGTTCGGAAGAGCGCTCCCAGAAGCGAACTACGCGAACTAGTTCGCAGATCCCTCGCCTCTTAGTTCGTCCGCTTCTTTACCGAAAACTGACGGGTAACAGCGAGAGGACGCGAGAGCGCGCAGAATCGCATGATTCCCTCTTGCCAGTTCCCGTCATTTCCAGCTGAGATGCAGCTCAGCTGTAGTTTTAGTAACGGTAGCAAAGGCCAAAACTAGCGGACGAACTAAAAAGAGCGACCTACTTCGTGGCCGAGCTGCGAACTAAAATAACAGCTACCGGTCGCGAACTAAAATATGCCCGATAGGTCGCGAACTAAAATATGCATATGCGGGATAGGTCGCGAACTAAAATATGCGCGATAGGTCGCGAACAGAATTAAAAATCACGTGTTTGCCTTCTGCTGATGAGAGCCATTTCGAGGTTAGCGTCTGCCTGCTAGATTACATAGTTCAGTGCTACAAAATTTTTGCTTTGAAGTATTCTGCACTCTGCAATATCTGACTAATAAATTCCATAATGCCAAGATATAGAGATAACTCTAAACTTAAACGCGAGAAATTATCCACAAATTGTTTCTTTTGGTTTGCGTGATATTTTAGCGGCTCAAGCAGGAAGCGCACGAAGCAGCTAGGTGGGGGAACTTCTCCCTCCACCTGCATGCGCAGACCCCGGCGCTCAGCCATCACTGCGACCGGACGAACTAAAAGAACGAACTAATTCACGGCAGAGCCGCGAACTAAAGTGAGTGCTCCCGATCGCGAACTATTATGCGGAAGTCTAGTACATAGTCCAAGCAGCGCTCGATATCCAACAAACCAAATATGCACATTTGAACTTAATGCATTTCAACTCCGATCGAATCAGTTCCTTGATGGTGCATCGTTTCTTTTCTCTTAGTGTGTATTTTCTTTTGTTTCAGGTAAGCCACCACGGATGAAGGCATCCTCCTCTACCAATGTGCAGTGACGAAGTGCGACCGCTGTCACGGAGATACAGCTCTGCAGCGTCGATTGAGAGTAAGCTGTGAATAATTGCCCCTACCTGCCCATAATCCTCATTACTCGCAACATTGAGCCGTGTACGGCCAGGGATCCGTTCGGTGCAAATTCACACCACGCTTACGGTAATCGGCGAAACTGCGCGATTAATTAGGATAAACAATGAACAGGAGCAGTGGGGATGAGTTGGAAATTTGGGTCTGATGGGTGGCGTGACGGGATAGTCGTCCATATAGACAGCTCTCTTTATAAAATTATAATATAAAATTTGACTATAATAAACTGAGTGATGCTTTCAGAATCGTGTCTTATGTTGACGTGTGTGTAAAAGGTAATTGTAACTGATTCTGCATTTTAACTGAAAACTTGACTACTCTATGAAATCTTTATCAAAGTGACAGCTCGTAGCCTTGAAGAACACCAAATATATAAATAAATATTCTGACCCTGGCACTTTATTCAGTAAGTGCAAACAGTTTAAAATCTGATCGAGCCAAACTGACATATACTGAAGCTGACAGAACCATGAAAATTAAGTTTTGAGAAAACAACTGGCTGCAAGTTAGGTCACAAATTAACAATTGTTCCTGTCGTAGCACATTTGACAAGTAACACTGTTTTCTGACCTACCTGTGTGCAAGACAACTGCATATGTGACAGTGCTCGCAAAATTACTGTTAACGGTGCAAATGCTCCAAAAATCAAACAAACAACAGAATTCGCAGACATGCTAGGAGAATCCAATAACTACACAAACACAAATTGTCTCCATCTCTCTTTTTTTCCCACCTTAAATCGAGTTAGGAGTAAATTATCAACACAACACAATTTTGAAGTTTTGCTTTTAAAATAGATTACTTCCTTTTTTTTTTTTTTTTTTTTTTTTTTTTTTTTTTTTTTTTTTTTTTTTTTTTTGCTTATGGGACTTAACTACGGGGTTATCTGTCTATTTTCCTTATAACAATGGCGAACATGAAATAATTGCATTAGTGGTTCTTCTTCTTTCACAAGATTGTTGTTGTTGACAAAATAAACGCGAGAATGCGTCACAGCAATTCTTTAAACAAAATTATTATTTCTGCTAACTTCTTATATCTATCCTATAATTTTATTAGTCCACAAACCACTTACTACATTAAATAATGTAATCAAACTCAAAAATATCCTCATCATATTTCCTCCCACCTTCCATTCCTCTTTCACATTCAGAAAAAATTGTATTAAATACGTGCACTGCAAATTATCTTGTTTAAAAATAAATATAAAAAGATGAACTTTAACACTTCTTGCTAAATGTCTGTTGGAGATGGACAACAACTACGCAGAGCGGCTAATAATCAAACAATGAATCTCCTTACCTTGATTTTCCACAATACCAGGTCATCATTAGTCATCGGCAAACTCACAAAACGTAGTTTATCTCATTATCAGTGGAGAAAAGTATGTATCATTTTATTGCAAATAAAAATATTTCTGTGCTTAAAGCTCACGTCTGCCTACATAATACTGCAGTTTGGGATGAGGTTTATAATTTAAAATATAACTCATTTCCTGATACTTTAGTAAGGATTCCTGAAAACTGATTCCCCAAGAAATTAGTTAAATATAATTGTAAGAACCATGAAAAAATCCACGGCTTACTAAAGGAACAAAAATATCTTGTAACCAAAAGGGGAACTATATCTATTTTCAAGAAAGAGTAATAACCCAAAAACAATCAAACATTATAAAAACTACTGGGCTACATTAAGAAAAGTTATTTAAAAACTCCAGAAGCATGTGCATCATGTCTGAGATTAGTTTCTCTGACAATAAAATTAAAACAAGAGCACAGGAAGAGTGTATCACCACCAAAACAAATGGAAACTTTAATAACAAAAAGTCAGAAGTTGAAAACATTTTTAATGATTACTTTTTAAATGTTGTAGAGAAAATAGGACATAAATGTTCATTAGAAGTATCAAGGCAGGTAATGGAAGAGGCCATACCTACACAATTGAAATTCCACTCAC
This sequence comes from Locusta migratoria, assembly GCA_026315105.1. Lineage (NCBI taxonomy): Eukaryota > Metazoa > Arthropoda > Insecta > Orthoptera > Acrididae > Locusta > Locusta migratoria. Next base: position 105,558,759 of record CM048745.1, on the reverse strand, counting down.
CTCTCCTTCGGAAATTAGGAAAATAATGAACTATCTCAAGAGCAAAAGGTCACATGGAATTGGTGGCATTTCAGCAGAGTATTAAAAGCTTGTTCCCAAGAGATAAATCGGATTCTTAGTCATATATGGAACAGCTTTTAAAGCAGGTTTTTTTCGGATAAACTGAAATATGCTATCGTTAAACTTTTGCATAAAAATGGGATACGTCTGATGTCAACAATTACCGCCCCATCTCACTTCTGACAGCTTTATCCAAAGTTTGTGGAAAAGTTGTATATTCTCGAGTAGCTTCATGTATTAGTATAATTAAATTCTGACAAAATGTCAGTTTGGTTTTCAAAAGTTTTTCAACAGAAAATGCTGTATATACCATCACTGATGAAATATTAAATGCTTTGAACAACCGGATATCACCATTTGGGATTTTTTGTGATCTTTCAAAGGCTTTTGATTGTGTAAATCATGGGATTCTTCTAGATAGGCTTAAGTATTGTGGTATGAATGGGACAGTGCACAAATTGTTTAAATCATACTTAACTGGAAGAGTGCAGGAATTTAGAGGGCCGGAATTTGAAGCTGAGTGTAGTACGATCTTGCTGCCGCCTACTTACATTTGGCGTAAAGATCACAAAGAGAAGATAAGAGAAATTAGGGCTCGTACGGAGGCATATAGGCATTCTTTTTTTCCTCGTTCAATTTGGGAGTGGAATAGGAAAGGAAACGCCTAGTAGTGGTACAGTGTACCCTCCGCCACGCACCTTACGGTGAATTGCGGAGTATGTATGTAGATGTAGATGTAGATCAGAATAAAATACGAGAAATCAGAGCTCGAACAGAGAGATTCAGGTGTTCTTTCTTCCTGCGCGCTATTCGAGAATGGAATGGGAGATAAATAGTATAATGGTGAGTCGATGAACCCTCTGCCAGGCACTTAAATGTGAGTTGCAGAGTATCCCATGTAGATGTAGATATAGATTACTGTGCCATCAGCATATCGGATGTTGTTGATATATTTTTCATTTAAGAGCTCTCCCATCTCTACTTTATCAGGAGATTCCTTAAAGATGTGTTCTGAATAGATATTGTAAATTAGTGCGGATAATATACAGCCCTGCCTTACACCTCGTATAATATGCCTTCTGTATATTCTCTGTCCAGCCTCACAGACGCCGACTACTTTCAGTGATAAAGCTGGTGATGCAATTTAAAACGTTATAATTACTGCAACTTGTGTTTGGGCTGTGTCGGTCCTGCTGTGATAGGCAGTATCGTCCCAACATTCTTACACAAAAACACACGCAATTAATGGACTTCCTCTAGTACAAGTTAAAGACGCGCATAGTATATGAGACGAAAACACATGTAATTAGACGACTTCCTTCTAGTCAATCAGAGCTTTCCAAACTGGGTGTCGCGACACCCTGGAGTGTCGCGTAGTAGTATCAAGGGTGTCGGGAGACTAGCTAATTTAGACTCTAAACAAAAAAAAAAAAAAAAAAAAAAAAAAAAAAAAACCTTGTCATAAAATAACACAACAATTGTCCACTGACTAACGCTATTCACTTTCGTGTGCAGCACGCCCTGGTGGTTAACGGAGAGTAGTATTTTAATTGCAGTGATCTTTGGTTCGAACCCTGGTACACGTTAATATTTTTTTCTCTCAGTTTCCTGTACATAACAGATTCTGGGTCCAGAAATGACATTCATATTCGTACTTCCACTTTTCCGAATATGTTGTGATTTCTGAGGTAGTGGTGAAGCAAGAACCTAACAATAGAACTTAACTAATAATTCGTCACTTGTCATAAATACATCCTCTTTTTTTTTAAACGAATGTGATAATTATGAACTGAAGGGGAATAGCCACTGTGCTGTCTGCATCAGAAATCCAATCAGCTAATTTCCAGATGTAGTTTTCAATCGATCCAGCGAATCTTGCCCTGACATGTATACACGACAGCGAAAAACGGTTTCCGAAATTCAGTTTTCGTGTTTCGGAAGTTGGGTCGCATGTAAAAGAAGCAAGTATTACTGTGTGAGTTAGGTATTGTTGTTTGCGGTGTTACTCTGTTGTACATTTCCGTAGTTCCTAATGTTTCCTTTTCTTGCGTTGAGTGTATGTAATTGCTGTAGACAGGATCAACATTAAACATGGCAATGCGTACGAGGATTTCAGTTTCGTTTACAAACTACATTTAAGCGATACTTTATTCCCCCCCCCCATCCCTCCGCTAGAACTATCTAAATTGTACCATATCTATCTATATCTATAAATGTGAATGTCTGTTCGGTGTAGCCGGCCGCGGTGGCCGAGGAGACTGAGGAGTTCCAGTCATGGTCTGCACGGCCACTACGGTCGGGGGTTCGAATCCCCCCTCGGGCATGGATATTTGTGCCGTCCTAGTTCGTAAGTAGTTCATAAGTAGTTTGTAAGTTTAGGGACTGATGACCCCGTAGTTAAGTCCCATAGACTATACAAACATTTGAACATTTGATTTGTTCGGTGTACGTTTATCACGTCTGAACCACAAGACATAAAGAGCTAAAAATTTGTACAGTTACTAATGTCTGCCCGGGGAAGGCTTTAGGCACGGTTTTATGGCAATCGAATAGCTATATATATATATATATATATATATATATATATATATATATATATATATATATATATATAATGTGAATGTCTGTTCGGTATACGCTTATCACGTCCGAACGACAAGACGCAGAGACTTAAATGTGTGTACAGTTACTAATTTATACCCGAGGAATGTTTTATAGCGATCTGATCGATATTAATAATTTGAAGAATATAACGCGAAATACGGAATAATAATTACTTTTTGAAAATTATATTTACTCTTTGAAAATGGTTTTATTGGTTGCATTGTTGCTTGAGGGTTGATAATAATAAAAGGGTAGACTGTATTGGGATGGAAAGTTATAGGTGTATATAAAATTCTACGTCTGTGTGTGTTAATATTTCGCTCTGCAGCGAAAACTACAGAACGCAAACGAATGGTCTGTGTGTAATTGTTGTTCGACGTTTCCCGTTGTACACCATAGCAGTTCCATGCCGATAGCTATAAGGGGGTGGAAGATATGGTGGTTGAAGTCCATCAAATTGTTACATACAGCGAAAGGTGATGCCACAGACCATATCTTTGGTCTATGCGTGCTGCAATGTCTTCAGCTCTTTCTCGGTGAGGATAAGCATGCGATTAAGGAAATATAAGAATAAATAAATAAAGCAGTAAAAAAGAAATTTATTTTAATAAATATCTTTGAATAAATATCGATTTGACGTTCCGCGCATTATCTATCACAATCAACCAACACGCGAGCGGAGCCGCGCAAAACTGTAAGCTATAAAAGGGTGTCGCCACGAGGAAAAGTTTGGAAAGCACTGTAGTAGATGTTGAAGAGACGTACTGTAATTGAGGCGAAAAGAGAGAAGAACAAGAGCGGGGAGGAAAGAAACAGGCGAGGTATAAAAGGGACCCGCCGACAAGACATTACTGAAAGACGCAGCGTTCTGCAGACGAAGGAAAGCTCTCAATCGGCCAATTGTTCCTTTGATGGTGTGCTGGCAGTAATTAACCACGAGAGCCTCTGCCGCCGAGACGTGTGCCCTGTGTGCGAGAGAGAGAGAGAGAGAGGCCGGGGTGATTACGGCAACCGCCGTGTGTCCCCAGAGATATTCGCGCGCTGCTGCCGTTTCAAAGATGGCCTATAAAAACGCGCGGCAGTTTAATTTAAAAGGGTGCACCGCGCCGGAAAAAGGGGCTTCGGCCCGCCCGCTGTAGAGGACCCCCCACCCCCTGACGTTCCAGAAACCTCCCTCCCTCCCCCACGCAGACCCGAGAGGATCGGAGCGCACCCTACCCCACTGCTCCAACCGGGTCCACTCCACCGTACCCTATATTACCGCCTCGTTGCATTTTTTCCCGCCCACATTTATATTTCGTGCAGAATACTGATCGATAATCCGTATTTCGAGTACTTTTTTTTTTAATCCATTTTTTTCCCCTGGCGTGTGTATCCGTCCGTCAAGCGCTACCTGGAATTAATATACGCATGTATCGGTCATATGTACTGCCTCATTCGATTCAATATCAGAAGAAGTATTCAGATATCATATTACTTCAATTACGCGATAAATCAGTCAAACCTTAAGGTCGTAAATTCTACCAAATACCTAGGAGTTACAATTACGAACAACTTTGACTGGAGAGAACATTGTGAGAATATTGTGGGGAAGCGAATCAAAGGTTACGTTTCATTGGCAGAACGCTTCGAAGATGCACCACCTCCACCAAAGAGACTGCCTACATCACACTTGTGCGTCCTCTCCTGGAGTACTGTTGCCCCTTGTGGGACTGATGGAAGATATTGAGAAGATTCAGAGAAGGGCAGCTCGTTTTCTTTTATCACGCTACGGGGGAGAAAGCGTCACGGAAATGTTGCACGAATTAGGGTGGAAATCATTAAAAGAAAGACGTAATTCATTGCGGCGTGATCTGTTTGCGAAGTTTCAATCACCGACTTTTACTTCTGAATGTGAAAATATTTTGCTAACACCCACCTACTTAGGGAGACATGACCATCCCAAAAAAATAAGAGAAATCAGATCGAAAACGGAACGATTTAGGTCTTCTTTCTTCCCGCGCGCTATTAGAGAATGGAACGGTAGAGAAAAGTTATGAAAGTGGTTAATGAACCCTCTGCCAGGCACTTAAATGTGATTTGCAGAATATCTATGTAGATGTAGATATATTTTTGACGACGTTAGAGCGTTCATTTTAATGAAATAAATCGCAATTTGCCATGTTATGGCTTCACTGTACTAGGTTTGGATGGAATACCAAAGTGCAGCGAATGAAAATTTGTGCCAGGCCGGGATTCGAACCCGGGATCTCCTGCTTACTAGGCAGACGCGTTGACCACTCCGCCACCGAGGACACAGTGATCATCCCGATCGCAGAGGACTCTTCCCTGCACGTCTCCCGCCACACCCAAATCTCCATTCGCCACGTTGTCTCTTTCCTATTACCACAGCTTATTTGTTCTGTACTGCTCGCAGCCACAATACTGTATTCCCGCATCAGGGATAACAGGCCATGAGGTATCGAGACACAATCAATTGTCGTCAGGAGCCCAGCCTCGGCTTGTATACAATTATATATATTTTTTACGACGTTACAGCTTTCATTTTAATGAAATAAATCGCAATTTGCGATGTTATGGATTTCGGTATAGTATTACAATTTATAATTTGTACACTACAAATTGTAGATGCATGAAACTTTCCAGAGAGTATAGACACATATAGTTAAGTGTACCTTCTAAATTGTATCACAGTACGAAACGTAGTTCATCAGATATGAGCACATAAACAGTAACATTCCACTGTTCATGGACTAAAACTACGGCATTTGGTATGTCGTTACAATTTCTACACTAGAAATTGTTTCTCGCTTACTACTTCTTAGCTGTTTATGGAGTAAAACTACACCTCTCGGTATGACGTTACAATTTATAATTTGAACACTACAAATTGTAGCGACAGGAAATTTTACAGACAGTATACACACATATGGTTGAGTGTAACTAATATATTGTATCACAGGACGAGGTGTAGTTCATGAGATATGAGCATATAAACAGTAACATTCATGGAAAACCTTCCCTTTCTGCACCAAGTTTTAAATACTTCTTTACTACTGACTGTATTCCGAGGAGATTTTACAGACATACAGCCCTTATACAAATAAACATATACCTGAAAAATGGCAGGAATAAATAAATAAATACCCAGTCTTTCCTAAAAGTAAATGTTCTAATGTTTGTTAAGCTTAAGGGACTTAACTGCGGGGTCATCAGTTCCTAAACTTACAAACTACTTATGAACTAGCTAATACTAAGGACGGCATAAATATCCATGCCCGAGGGGGGATTCGAACCCCCGACCATAGTGGCCGTGCCCACTGTGACTTACGCAGAACCTCGGCCACCGCGGCCGGCTGCTAAAAGTAACTCATAATGTAACAGTAGTATGTTAATGAATAGTTTTACATGGCAAAGGAGGAATACTAAAGTAAACAAACGCAAATGTTACGACTAACTCAATGCAGCTAACTGTGAAACTGATGCCGTAGGACTGTGCGATTTATAATTTGTAGGATGAGCTACTAACGTATGTAACACTATGTATAGAAGCAGCTACAAATGAATTTGTGGTAAAATGTTGATCAGTTTCAGAGATAATGGAAAAAGTAACGTATGTACATGATCAGCTGCACTACGCATTAAAGGGCTATCACCGCTCACGAGTTAGGAAGCTCTAAGATATCTGAATATGAAATAAATCGCAATTTGCGATGTTATGGCTTCACTGTACTAGGTTTAGATGGAATACCAAAATGCGGCGAATGAAAATTTGTGCCCGGCCGGAATTCGAACACGGGATCTCCTGCTTACTAGGCAGACGCGTTGACCACTCCGCCACCGAGTGTGGTAAAGGAAGCACACAGTGTGGCGAATGGAGATTTGGGTGTGGCGGGAACGTGTAGGGAAGAGTCCTCTGCAGTCGGGCTGGTCACTGTGTCCTCGGTGGCGGAGTGGTCAACGCGTCTGCCTAGTAAGCAGGAGATCCCGGATTAGAATCCCGGCCGGGCACAAATTTTCATTCGCCGCACTTTGGTATTTCATCTAAACCTAGTACAGTGAAGCCATAACATCGTAAATTGCGATTTATTTCATATTCAGATATCATAGAGCTTCGTAACTCGTGAGAGGTGTTAGCCGTTTAATGCGTAGTGTAGCTGATCAGGTACATACATTTTTTCCATTATCTCTGAAACTGATCAACATTTTACCACAAATTCATTTGTAGCTGCTTCTTTACATAGTGTTACATACGTTAGTAGCTCATCCTACAAATTATAAATCGCACAGTCCTACGGCATCAGTTTCACAGTTAGCTGCATTGAGTTAGTCGTAACATTTGCGTTTGTTTACTTTAGTATTCCTCCTTTGCCATGTAAAACTATTCATTAACATACTACTGTTACATTATGAGTTACTTTTAGGAATGATGAGAGGCATAATAGTGACATTTACTACATCAGGTACATCATGGAAGCACTATATAGCTGACCAGCTATGAACTTTTTGTTGCTAGTAGTGCATAGTAATTTTAAGTAACTTTTCTTTCAATATTTTTCTCAGTATTTTCGCACTATACATTATTCGTGGTAGTTATTATAGCATCAACTAAAAACTCATTCATTAAAGGATTAACTGATTCTTCATTAATTTCTTCGTATAACAATTTTATAACTACACTGTTCGCCACCCAAAATACAACAACAAGAAGTGTAAACGACTTGTCAGCTAAATGTCTTTGAGACCCAGCGCTTTATACAAAGAGTAAACCAAATGTAGTACGCAGCATTGGTCGTTACTAGTGCGTAATTACTGTAGCAGCAGATCTATTTCGATCACGTAGTGACCTTCAAGCGCTTGGTCACTTTTTAACCAAACATTCTTTATACATAGATCACATAGTTCAAAACATAGCCCTATGTTAATAAAGGAAAGTGATGAAACACTATTGATTATTAACGCTGTTACTGGCTGTAACTCTACGCCTTCATCTACATACATACTCCGCAATCCACCGTAAGGTGCATAGCGGAGGGTACACTGTACCATTACTAGGCATTTCCTTTCCTATTCCACTCCCAAGTAGAACGAGGAAAACAAGAATGCCTATATGCCTCCTTACGATCCCTAATTTCTCTTATCTTGTCTTTGTGATCACTACGCGAAATGTAAGTAGGCGGCAACAAGATCGTACTACACTCACCTTGAAACTCCGGCCCTCTAAATTTCCTCAACAGAAATTCACGAAAAGATCATCATCTTCCCTCCAGCGATCCCCAATTGAGTTGCCGGAGCATTTTCGTAACACTCGCGCATTGGTCGAACCTACCAGTAACGAACCTAGCTGCCTGCCTCTGAACTGCTTCTATGTCTTCCTTTAAACTGATCTGCTGCGGGTGCCAAACACTTGAGCAATACTCAAGACTTGGTCGTACAAGCGTTTTGTACGCGGTCTCCTTCACATATGAAGTACATCTTCCCAAAATTCTCCCAATAAACCGAAGTCGGCTGTCCGCCTTACTCAAAACTGATGCGACAGCATCAAGAAGCTCACTACTAATGTTGCATTCGAACTTTATGGATTATTTTTCCTACTCATGCGCATCACCTTACATTGTTCTACATTGAGAGCTAGCTGCCATTCTTCGCACCAACTAGAAATTTTGTCAAAGTCTTCCTGTATGCTATTACAGTCAGTTAAAGACGACACCCTCCCATACACCACAGCATCATCAGCAAACAGCTGCAAATTACAACTTACTCTGTCCATCAGATCATTTATATAGATAGAAAATAATAGCGGTCCTACCACACTCCCCTGGGGCAAGCCTGACGATACACTCGTCTCCGATGAACACTAGCCGTCGAGAACAACGTACTGCGTTCTATTACTGAGGAACTCTTCCAGCCAGTCACAAATCTGTAAACCTATTTCATAAGCTCGTATCTTCGATAGCAGTCTGCAGTGAACCACCGCGTCGAACGCCTTTTTGAAGTCGAGAAAAACTCTAGTATTATCCTCGATATTAAATCAAAAAGGCTCTGTATGTTTTGTTGGAGTATAGCTGTCAATGCTGCTACCACATACGTGATGCAGTCAATAAGTTCTGAGACTTGACACCTGGAGGGTAGGCATCCACACAGCTCTGTGTGTTGCACACGTTGCCGCATTTCACGGCGTACGCCTACACAGACCGACATGCAACCTCAAAACAGTCGCCGTTGGCCGTTATGCACGTTTGCCAGCATTGGTATAGCTGCTGGAAGCAGTTGGCAGGAATTTGCCGTCGGCTTCTCTTGCCGTCGTGACCTCTTCGGACGATCAAAATCTGCGCCCACATAAGACTTTTTGCAGGCGAGCAGAGAGAAATAAATCACAAGATGTGAGATCAGCTGAGTACGGAGGGTATGACCAAATCGTCATCTGTCGCCTTGCAAGTTCGTCTTGGACATGCGACTTTCAAGAGCGTTGTAGTGCGGCAAAAGCAACTCTTTGTATGCCAAAGACCAGGTCGCATACGGCGTACTGCATTGCGTCTGCGGCCGAGAATCTCCTTGTAGCGAGTTTTATTGACCGTTGCACTGTCTGGGAGGAATTCCATGACAACGATTCCATTACAATCAAAGGAGAGTTGTATTTTTATTTTTTATTATATATAGTTTTTTCGTCATGGTGGTGGTGATGGCTTCATCTTGAAGTTTGAAAAGCTCTCCAATCTCCGTGTTTGCTTACAAAGAAATTTGCTTTATAGGTAAGGTCCGCCTTGAGCAAACACAAATGTTTTTCGTTTCTCCCATACATGTTTCGCTGGCGTTGCAGCATCATCAGTGGGATGTTTAATTCATACTGTCTGTCAAATTAACAATGAAATGATTATACATTAAGTGTAAAAAACTACAGATAATTGTGAAGCTAATATAAATCGTTTCTTATTTTTATAGGTATACTAGGCCTATCTTAACACCACATGTTGTTGTGTTTGTGGTTGTTAAACTCACAAAACGTCACTGAGAATTTTTGACAGTTTGTCATCTGCAAACGAAAACGTGTGTAGTTAATGGGGTGAATGGTTAGCTTCTAAATATAGGGGTTTTTACGAAAATATAGGACGTCATTTTTGTGTCTTGGTTTAATTTTTACTGTTGCGACTGTTTCTATAACAAAATGTCTCTGTGTTTATAGCAGGTTTTTGTTACTTACTTTTGTTACTTATACTGTATTCTTCATTACCTCCAGATCTCCAGAATTCTTCCTACTGGCATTTACATAATATTCCTGCAACTCATTGATAATCTTATTTGTTAACCTATGAGCGCGCCTGTAGACATTTGACTATCGAAATGCACTCTAGCAGGTATCTGACTAGCAGGTTAACCAACATATGAACCGTACATTTCTTTAAAAACAACCAACTCTCTAACTGTAAAAGTGCCGGAGGTATAGTCCTTTTTTGAAAAGGAGCGTAAATTATTACGGACTGAAAGAGTCATAAAATTTTTAAAAATTCAGTTCTAACTTGTGGACAGGAATAAAAAAATCGCACGGACGTGTTTTACGACCCTCTTTAGATTTGTAGTTTTATAAGTTTTTGCAAACATTTTGGACCAAAATAATGATCTAAATAATAAAAAATTAATTAATCAGAGTGTCTGAAACACTTTTAGGAAAAAAAATTAGGTAGTGGCGGGTTTAGAACCACCGACCTTTAGCATCATAGTCCAACAACGCCTTGTCCACTACGCTACGGCTATCAATCAAAAGATGAGTTCTTTAATCTCATACTATTGGTGGCCTTTGTTAACTGATGCTAATATGGCATTTGTAGACACTAGATTATCATTTATCGTGCGAAGAACGACGTGTTTTTGTTAATTCTTCAGTGCGCCGCTGCTTTGAAATGACAACGTGTAAGTTACAATAAGAAAGTCATCAAATACGCAACGAAAGATGTCGTATGCCAGAGAGAGTTCTGGGCGAGGAATGTCACGTGACATCTCCGAACGGCTGGTTTTCGTTAACTCAATGGAGGGTGTCAAAGCTCCGTTATTTTTGCAAATATCTCTCAAACTATACGAGATATGAAAAAACATAAGGGAGCTAAGTTGTAGAGAACTTTCTACTTTACAAATTCGGTTATTCAATTTTCGCGTCGGATGAACGGTTTATTTGCAATTAAAATTACATTACAAACGGCTTTTTTTTTTATTACTAACGTATTTCTAGTCTGAAATATTTGAAAAATCGAGGTTCTGGTCTCTGATAACCAACAATTATGTCTGTAAAATTTGGTGCCGATCGGTTGAACGGTTCGACCTAAAAAGTGGGAACACGTTACAGACAGACAGACATCGTCAAATCGCCGTTATTTTTGCAAATATCTCTGCAACGATGCAAGATATGAAAAAAAGCATAATAGAACGAGGTTGTAAAGAATTTTCCCCTCTACCAGTTAGGTTATTCAATTTTCGTGTCAGATGAACGGTTCGTTTGCAATTACAATTATATTACAAACGGCTTTTTTTTTAATTTACTACCGTATTTTATGTCCGAAAAATTTGAAAAAAGGGAGGCTCTGGTCTCTGGCGGCCCTGCAATCATGTCTGTAAATTTGGTGCTGATCGGTTGAACGGTACGTCTTAAAAACAAGAAACACGTTACGGACAGACAGCCAGACAGACATCCCAAAATTGCCGTTATTTTTGCAAATATCTCTGAAACGATACGAGATATGAAAAAACATAACAGAGCAAAGTCGTAGATAATTTTCTCCTCTACAAATTCAATTTTCGTGTCAGATGAATGGTCAAGCCGTTATTTTTATTTAAATTTCGAGCTGCCAAAAGACGATCGCAAAGGCCCACTTTTAGTGTTACTACCGTCACCTAAAGTGGGCCAATACATATAAATATTCACAAAAGAACATATTAATTATGCAAAATGAATTTTTTTTTTAATTTCAGTGTACCGTCTTACCATAAATAATGATCTTCCGTACTGTGGATGCTGTCCTCGGGCTTCACCAATCCGTGTGGCCCTCGATCATCGCGAGCAGAGTTTGCGTGGGCCGCGGTGCCTACCGCCGTCCACTACAGCATACCCAGCGCTTCCACGGCGCTGAATCTTTCAGCCCGGCCCGGTGTTACCCTGCCACTGCATTTGGATTATTCAGCGCCTCTATCTTTGCCTCCGGCGCCTACCGAAGTACCAGCAAACTGTGGGCGGACATCTCCCGACAGGCCATGTCCTATGCACGACCTTCGCCCCCGCGCGTTTCTGAGTTATGCACGAGCTGTGGCTCACTGGAAACGGCACGTGACTGTGGTACGACTGTGACGTCATTTAGCTATTGTGAATCGTAGAGGGGCTGCACGTGGGTTGTCTTCAGTGGCGCAACCAGGATTATTTTTCGGAGGGGTCCCACTCATATATAATGATATATTTGACATTGAGTGCTGAGGCACACACATATGACATTTCGGGAGGGGCCAGGGCCCGGTGGGCCCATAGCTAGTTGCGCCTATGGTTGTCTTGTATTTTGGTTTTAGATTCTGACTTGTAATCTGTAGATTCGGCTTGACTTTCACAGATGTAGTGGATGGATGGGTTCAAAATTTTATTTGTCACCTCAGTAAGAAATTTAAGTTGGTAGACCTGGTGCTTCTTCGTAATTAATAAAATTTACATCCTTATTTAATTTTTCATACTGCAAATATTAGTTATGTGTATCATTTAAAATTAAAGACTTTTTATAATGTTTGAGCATGAAATTACGTTTCTCAGGGGCTGATATTTAATAAACCGAAAAAATTTCATCATTGAGCCCCGGTAGTTCAGACAGTTTGAAGCCCGTCACAAAAGATATTATTTGTACCTCATTCCTTTCTATCGAATTATTCTTTAGAATAAATTTCATTACAAGTTTCTTCTAATGAAAACGGTTAGATATATTCTTTCACATATTAACTGATTCATTACGAATTTCACAGATATATGTTCACCTTTAGAATCTTCTTGGACAATATTAGGGAACTAAATACCTGAAGAATTGTTTAAGACTTGTTTAAGTATCACAGATTCTCTATTTTGAATTTAATATTTACAACAAAATCACTTTCACAGAAAACACTTCATGAGTTCATAATGCTGGATTATTTTCGTCAAAGCCTCAATTATATTAAAGCCTCTGGATCCTGTTACATTTCTTACGAACTTTAACTCTTCCAGGTACGTTTTTTAAAAGTTATTTCATTAAACTTGACAATAAATCAAATTCCAAAATCATGAATATTAATCAGTTTATTACGGGAGGCAGAAGTTTCTAATTCTTCCGTCCTAGCCTATCCCGATCAAAGTCCAAAGATAATGTACGCATTCCCTTATGATCACGATATGGAAGTTTATACAAGGGCTATCCACCAAGTACATTACGTTTTGGAATTAAAAATAAAGTATTGGTAATTTTTGTTATTTTATACAGATGAAAGCCACACTTAAATACTACTTTTCTACATAGTTGCCATTTAAATTAAGGCACTTGTCGTAGCGATGGACGAGCTTGGAAATTCCTTCGTCGTAAAATTCGACCGCCTGCGCCTTCAACCACGTGGTTACCTCTTCTTGAAGCTGTGCGTCGTCATCAAAACGCTGCATAGCCAACCACTTCTGCATTGCTGGGAATAAGTGGAAGTCGCTCGGTGCCAGGTCGGTACTGTACAACGGATGAGGAAACAACTCCCACTTAAAAGATTCGAGAATTTCACGAGTGGCATTTACCGTGTGGGACCGGGCGTTGTCGTGAATCAGCAAGATCTTTGAGCCCAACTTTTCCCCTGCGCTTGTTTCGTATTGCTCTTCTGAGGTTGTGCAGAGCTTGACAATACCTTTGAGCGTTTTGATGACGACGCACAGCTTCAAGAAGAGGTAACCACGTGGTTGAAGGCGCAGGTGGCCGAATTTTACGATGAAGGAATTTCCAAGCTCGTGCATCGCTACGATAAGTGCCTTAATTTAAATGGCAACTATGTAGAAAAGTATTATTTAAGTGTGGCTTTCATCTGTATGTAATAAAAAATTCTAATACTTGATTTATTTTTAATTCCAAAATGTAATGTACTTTATGGATGGCCCTCGTATTAATAAATAAACACTTTTTTTCGGGTTCCTTCCCATCTTGAAATAAACCGCGGATGATACTAGGAAACTAATCACGGAGAGCTGTCACATAGAGAGTTACACATTTTGAGATTTAGTAACATAGAGAGCAAGTAACGTAGAGGGAGAGTAATTCAACTGTAGGTACTATTTACAATAGCAACGTGACAAATGATCTTTGATATAAGAGGTGTTTTGAACTACGTATTCCCTGGATACTGTTATTCTTAATCACTCTGATTTACTTTGAATTTACTAAACATTTTGAAAAAAAAAAAAAATTTCTGCCTTTAGACAAATAATTAAAATTACGTAACGATGAAAAATGTTGGAATATGGTGACTCTAATCTATGGTCATGATTTGGTGTTACACTATGCCCGTCCAGAAACGGCATCAGCGAACACTCTCGTAGCACACTGCTTCCAAGTGTCCTGTCATTTGCCTACTCAGGTTATAGGTAGCACCGCTGCCCACATTGTACCATATACTCGAAAATTGCAAATATCACCTCATATTTTTATTGATTAAAACACTTTTCCGTAAAGGAATACCTTAATTCGCCCCTGATTTAGTCTCTTAGCGTAATGGAAAAAAAAGATCTCTCCAGATGAGAATAGAACTAGTCTGCTGTTTACTGAACATGAAAGGCGGATGTTTCTTGTTGCTGTCAATATCTGTGGGAGATGGCGCAAGTTAATAGCCTACCGAAAGGTTGCCAGAGTGGCATCAGTCTGAAAACAGTGTGTTGTCAGTTGTAGATTTCATTTAAAAAATAACTTACCTTTCGGTCAAAATCATGATATATGAATTATTGATTACGAGTTGCAAAGGATCTAGAAGAGCATTTGAACGGAATGTACAGTGTCTTGAAATGAGAGAATATGATGAATATTACCAATACCAAAACAAGTGTAATGAAATGTAGCCTAAGAAAATTAAGCGATTCTGAAGGAATTATATTCGCTAAAGAGACAATAAAAGCAGTACTTGAGTTTTGTTATTTAAGTAGCAAAGGAACTTCCGATGGCAAAAGTACAGAACATATAAAATGCAAAATGGATATAGCAAGAAAGGCAACCTGAAGAAGCTAAATTTATTGACATCCAATATTAATTTAAATGTTAGGAAGTCCTTTCTGAAAGCATTTGTCTGCAGTGTAGCACTGTACGGAAGTGAAACGTGGACGATAAGGAGTTTAGTCAATAAGATGATAGAAGCTGTAGAAACGTGGTGCTATAGGCGAATGATGAAGATAAGTTGGGTAGATCACGTAACTAATGAGGTTCTCAACAGAATTGGGGAGAAAAAGAATTTGTGGCATATCCTGACTGAGAGAAGGAATAGTTTGGTGGGACACATTCTGAGGCATCAAGGAATCGTCAACTTAGCATTAGAAGGAATTGTGTGGGGTAAAAATCGTAGAGAGAGACCGAGGGTTGAATACGGTAAGCAGATTCAAAAGGATGTAGGTTGCCGTTTGTATTCAGAGAGGCTTGCACATGACTGGATAGCATGGAGAGCTGCATCAAACCAGTCTGCGGACTGAATTCCACAGTAACAACAACCTGAGTGTATTTAGGGCAATAAATACGCTTTATTTCATCAAAATCTTATCAGAGCAAGAAAAGATACCTCAGTTTAAAGTATTATAAGTACAGCCTAATAACCAAAGATGAATGTGTTATTACGTAGTACATCGAAAAACCAATAGGTTTTCTAGCTCCCAATAAGAGACAGCAGTATTTTCACAAATTTACGAGAATGGTAGTAGTAAGCGTCGCAATATTATCTTCTGGAATACTGATTCCATTATTTAATTTTTTAGCCAATTTTTAAAGGAATTTCTTTGCCTCTTACGATAGGTTATACTGTTTGACTAGGAAAAACTAATTTACTGACCAGCTGATCCTAGAAAAAATTCGTTACGAAGCACTGGCGTGTAGCTAGTTGATTTTTCATTCAGTACCGACCTTCGATGAAAGCTTTTACCCATGTGCCACTGTTCTGTACGGCAATGTTGATTCCCCGCACGCCTCTTGATGCTGTTGATGACACTTCCGCGCTGTACGACATCTGGCACATTCAATCTTGATCCAACTGCGTTGTTCCTATTTCGAAAACGTAGTGACACCGTTACGTTAGACTGTTTCCCTCTATTGCGCGGACGCCGGTGACGTGGGACGAGCGAGTCCATTTGCTCCGAGGTAAGGTAGGTATGTCAACAACGTGTGCTATCACCGACAAGGGTCTCCCCAGCAATGTCATCACTATTTAAGTTCCAACCTCGTACTTCTCCTCCAGTACACAGGCTGAGACACGTAAGTCGTAACACCCCTTTTATTTCGTGAACCGTTACACATATCTGAACGCGGGTTTCAGTATATGATAGAGCCTCGAGGGCCACATGCAATTTTGTTTGGTGAATGATTCTAGCACCGCTATCGACTTAGATTTGAAGCAAGTACTCTTTATGGAACTACTTACTTTTTATAATTGTATTCGATAGCTGTTCAGAAGCCAATTACAATGATATAGCGTTTGTTAATGTTGATGTTGAAACCTGCCGTAAAAAATTCGACAAATGTCCTCCAATTTGAGGGTACAGTGGCCGGAATCGGCGTTAGCAACGCAAAAACTGCCAAGCGGAGCTCTGGTGCTATGTAGCGTCACCACTTCAGTACATTTGACTTTCGACTTTTCTGCAATGCAGGCCGCTTATTCCGCTTCCACAACCATTGCGTGCAGATTTGTACACGTTGAGGAGAAGCTGGATATACTACTTTTATAACTGTGGTGAATGTAAAAGAAATACCGCGCAAACAATACAGTGATATAGGACTATCTATCCGGATCGACCATGTCCGAGGCGTCAGGCAGTTGCACGAATAATAAAGTCGCTAGCGCGGACAGGCTTGAACGTCAAAACGAGAACAAGAAAGAAGACTGCAGCCAACAGAGAACACGGAGAAGCTGCTCTGGCTACGGCGCAAGAAATCCGCACAGCGGTACGAGACCTATTGCCAAGGTTGCGGAATCAGCCAGTCTTCTGGTCCGGACTGTATACCCTGTATACCTCACTCTCTACTACTCGCCTCAGCGGTAAAAGATGCTATATCGCAGTTGCAGTAGTTACAAACGTGGACTGAGATTATAGATTATGGGTGCCTTTCACATACAAAATAAAGCTATAAGGCGGATACACTTTCAGAGTCACAAAAATAAAGCTAAAAATCCATAAATAATGAACTTCAGCCTATGGCTGCCTACTTTCAACTTTAAAAGGTCTAACTGGAAAAAATTTTCTGACATCTTAGATAAGGAAATCATGGATTTATCACCAAACGCTGAAAACTACGGAAAGTTCGTCGAAGCTGTTAAAAGATCAGCAAGACTCAGCGTATCCAGAGGCTGCAGAACACTCTACATTCCTGGAGTTTCCAACAAGATGAAACAATTATATAATGAATACATTGAGCAGTACAACCACGAACCTTTCAGTGAAGAAACTATAACAGTTGGGGAACAGCTGATAAAACTACAAGCAAAGACTGATAAGTGTCCTGGAAACATATGTTGGAGAGTCTTGGTTGAAACATAGTAGCAGAAGAGCTTGGAACCTCTTAAAACGATTATCTAGCGACCCAGCAGCCCCTAAGGATCAGGTTTACCGTAACCACCAATCAGACTGCACATCAGCTCCTTTTGAATGGTAAACCAACCAGAAACAGCAATATTGCCACTTCGCATAAGAGGCCGCAAGTGGCTGAAATACCACCAGTGCCATATTTCACTTCAATAGAATTGGAAACAGCTACCAGTTCCTTGAAATCCAGAAAGGCCCCAGGTCCCGATGATGTCGTTAATGACTTTATACATAATATAGGTTCCAAAGCTAAGGAATGGCTCTTACAACTTCTGCTGTGCTAACAAAACGGTGCCAAAGCTAGGGCAAGGTAGTAGCAGTCCAAAAGCCAGGTAAGTCAAGAGATGATGCCAAGAACTAACGTCCAATATCGCTGCTGTGCTGCCCTTTCAAACTATACGAACGTCTTATCTTGAATAAAATAGGACCACAATTAGAAGGCCAAATCATTCCACAACAGGCAGGATTTAGACCCGGCAAGTCTTGCACAGGTTAGGTCCTCTAACACAATACATAGAAGACGGATTCAGAATGGTGAAAAAACTGGTGTGGTGTTTGTCGATCTTTCAGCAGCATATGATACGATAAACCATAAAATCCTACTAGAAAAAATTTTCAAAATGACAGGAAATTGCCATCTTACTGAAGTTGTGAGATTTCTGATCTCCAACAGAAGATACTACGCGGAATTTCAAGAGCAAAGAAGCCGCTGGAGGAACCAGAAGAATGGGCTCCCACAAGGTAGTGTAGTGCGACGGTTGTGGTAGTGCTATTGCTGCATTTACACCGTGAGATTTGGGTGCTGTAAGACTGTATGTAGCGTGTTAGTTACCTTGGTGCAACCTCTGTTTCTGTCTTCCTTCGCGTAACCCATGGCGAGTTCTCTTTCATCTTTGATCTATATATGAGGGCATCTTCATTCTCTTAATGTGTAAATCAGTGTGTAGCAGACAGCGAAGAAACAGTTTTTGTGAGAGTTGTGTGTTTTTGCGCGTTATTTTGTATTCATGTCAAAGTGCTTCCGCGCCCGCCGCTTGGGGCGCTGAGTTCTGTGTCGCTTTCGCGCTTACTCTTTGTTTGTTTTTTTTGTTTCATTACTTACGGAGTTTGTTAAGTTTTACCGGGATACCTATTACTGCTTGTAAAACCTCTCGATTACGCATTGTTCTGAAATCAACTCCTTTCACATTCCTTTAATAAAGAAGTTTAAGTATTTTTAATTAAAAAGTCGTCCTCATTATAACTGCGGCGATTTAAATACGGTCACCAAGGATTGTATATTCGAACAGCCACTTTAAAGCAACTCAAGCCTCTCCGAAAAGTGTATCACCGACTTGTCCTACAGCAAGTATATTTCTCGTCCAGTGGCTGTATTCAGTGAGCAGTTGTTCTATTTAAAAAACTTGTGACATGACTACCTCTAACATATTTGCCTTATCTTCTATATTAATAAAAATGAATTGTCACATGTATGAAAGCGCATCACTTGAAAATGGCTTCACCGATTAGGCTGGTGTTTTCTTTGTTCTGTTCGAAAATCGCAGAACAAAGTTTGTATGAAAGAAAACTTTTGGAAAATCTGCCGGTAAATAGAATTTGAGAAAAACTGAAAGGACGCTTCCAGCTGAGATCATTTTCTCGATTCCAACAATCAGCATCTTCATTGGCTAAACACCTAGCGACCAAATACGCTGTATCAGAGCGAACAAATACGCCAAGGAGTTTAGAATACAGGGAGGTGGTGTTATGCACTCAAGATTAAAACAGCCAGACAAATGTAACACGAAACGTTGTTTCTTTACAAGCCCCTCCGTATTATACTTACCTCCATAGTGTTATCGGTGCTGATCATGTTTTTGTAGCGTTGCAAAGATAGAATTGATGTCAGTTCGTGGTATTTTTGAGTGTTAAAAACAAATTAAGTACAGATCGTGTTTTTTTTTAACAATGCCTACATTGCGTCGGCGTAATATCGGTCGGCGTACGTGCAACACAATCTTACTACTTAGCCAATGAAACCGACGAAGATTGTACACAGCGCTTGGAGGTAAATCGAAAAGAAATTCTCAATCGCGATCAGTTATGATTCTGGAACAGCGGGTACAGTCGAGTTCGACACGCTCAGTTGCAGTTTACGCACAAAATAATTTGGATCGTCGACAAAACAGACGGCCACGTGTGACCATTTGAACTGAACGTTTGGCGTTCAGATACGATCCAGCAGTCGATTACGCAACGGATGCATCAGTTGGCTTCGGAACAAACTGTCGCCATCTAAAATTTCATTGGCTATCTCAAGCTTTGGCACGATTAGTCGGCTTCATTCCTACGGTCCAACAACTGTTGCCAACATAACTATACCACGCATGTGTCGCGGATTGTAAAATATTACCGGTACGTAGCAATGTTGTTAATCGTGTGTCAATTAGATTCCAATTTAGAAACTCTTACGAAGATGTAAACATGTTATAAAAACATTTCTATTCTGCTTGCTGCTAGAAGAACATGCTAAGCTGTGCTGTAAATATGTGCGGTTTTGTTTTCCTCTTCCCAGTCATTTTTAACATAAAACAAGCTACTAACCTTACAGGTAAAGCAGCTCGAAACGTCTCTGTAATAACCCGTTTCCAATCGATTTATCCGTCCATTTAGACTTCTATTCCCAATGAATGTCCTGATTGCAATACTAATAGATAAGATCAGAGAGGGGGGAGGAGGAAAATGGGGGAATAAAATGGATTTAAAAAGGGGGATAATATAGACGCAGAGAGGAGGGAGAAGAAGACGGATATGTTGTGGGATAAAATGGAGTGGTGTGGAGGTGATGGAAAAAGATAGGGGGAGGAGGCGATGGACAAAGGAAGGGGAAGGATGGGATAGACATAGGGAGAAGAAGAGCATAGATTACGGCATATACAGGGTGTTACAAAAAGATACGGCCAAACTTTCGGGAAACATTCCTCACACACAAAGAAAGAAAATATGTTGTGTGGACATGTGTCCGGAAACGCTTAATTTCCATTTTAGAGCTAATTTTAGTATTTCTCTTTAGATTTAAATTGAAATAATTCGTGCAGCCAATTGTCAAAATACCCAATTGTTTCGTTAGTATGTACTGTACTTCCTCGATTCACCGCCAGTTGGCCCAATTGTGAACGTTTGGGCAGGAATTGTTGGTGATGTCTTGATTGGGCCTCATGTTCTTCCACCTACGCTCACTGGAGCACGTTATCATTATTTCATACGGGATACTCTACCTGTGCTGCTAGAACATGTGCCTTTACAAGTACGACACAACATGTGGTTCATGCACGATGGAGCTCTTGTACATTTCAGTCGACGTGTTCGTACGCTTCTCAACTGACTGATGGATTGGTAGAGGCGGACCAATTTCATGGCCTCCACGCTCTCCTGACCTCAACCCTCTTGACTTTCATTTATGGGGGCATTTGAAATCTCTTGTCTACACAACCCCGATACAAAATGTAGAGACTGTTCGTGCTCGTATTGTGGACGGCTGTGATACAATACGCCATTCTCCAGGGCAGCATCAGCGTATCAGGGATTCCATGCGACGGTGGGAGGATGCATGTATCCTCGCTAACGGAGGACATGTTGAACATTTCCTGTAAAAAAGTGTTTGAAGTCACGCTGGTACGTTCTGTTGCTGTGTGTTTCCATTCGATAATTAATGTGATTTGAAGAGAAGTAATAAAATGAGCTCTAACATGGAAATTAGGCGTTTCCGGACACATGTCCGCATAACATATTTTCTTTCTTTGTGTGTGAGAAATGTTTCCTGCAAGTTTCTGAATATATATTTCAAACGACACTCCCGACTTTCCTTCTCTGTTATTTATTTGTTTTTTTTTTTAACTAATTATCTACTAGACAACGAAACACCTGCTGAAGAAACGAAGTCCAATCGTCTGGGACAGAAGATCTATAGGTGAGTGATCTGTTAGGAAACAATGTTCGGTGTCTCTAGAAAGTTACTTAGTCTATCTTTTTTAAATTCAGACTCGTAAGCGAGAGATTACAGCTACAGCTACTTCCATCAAAACCCGTTGGCTACAACACATAGGTGCCACTGCAGTAAGAAAATTACTGAAGGAATTATACGACTCTCTGGAGCCTTCAGCACAATTGTATCAATGCACCCCGAGACATAGAAACATAAATAAAACCTTTGCCATCTGAAGAGAAAACTATGTGATAAAATAGTAGAAGTTCTCTGAAACCCAGCAGCAGATTCAAAAGCAGCAAAGAATTTCATTTTTCCAGAACGACAGCAGAGATTAAATTCATTAGACACAGGAACGTTTCACTTTGTAGCCGATGCTTCGTATGACGTATGTTGCTCAAGGGAACGTGTTGTTTCACTATGGGCGTCTGTTTATGGACTGCAGATATGAAACAGACACTGTATGGCCTGACTTCTCTTCCTCAAACACTAGAAGCACACGTCGCCCGTATCACACACACACACACACACACACACACACACACACATACACACAAAAGTGGAAAGAGAGAGAGAGAGAGATAGAGATAGAGATAGAGAGAGAGAGAGAGAGAGAGAGAGAGATGACTTTATTGTGGAGAGAGTGCGCGGAAGAGTGACTTGCTTTATGAATCGCCACCCTCCTTCATCTCCAGCCTAGAAATCTCGGGTTTCTTTTATTTTCTGCTTTCATCGTCAAAGAAATTCGCCAGCTCATACATAAACATGCATTTTTTAGGCCTTTGTTCCGCAGTGTGAAGGATTACTCCTTCAGAAAGCCCCCCTCCCTCACGAGCCGAGAATGAAGAACTTTCGTTCGGCGCGGAATACATTTACGTAATGGATAGCCCAGCGACTGGTGCTCGCCTTTTGTCCGCCCCTGCTTGTTTTATCAGCTCGGCGCTGCCCTGGGTTTTTGATTAGTGTCGCTCCGGTGTTAGCGCCGCCCACGGCGGATATCTGACACCCCTGCCCGAGTCGCTAAGACGCTGAAAGGACGGCTTTACGAGGAGCGAGGAGATATTCACGCTGACGGCTACTTTTCGTTTTTTACTCGTCGTCAGGTCTTTTGTTTTCCCTCTCTAATCCCTGTAGCTTTATAGCGTGTTTCTGAACTCTGATCTTCCAGAAACATTTATCACCACACCCCACTCCTACAATTTAACATCCGATTTTCGGTGCTCTGGGATTTTTGTTTTTGCAGCTGGCCGCTCTAACGGTCTAACAAGGAAAGTACTCGGGCTCGAACAATCACAAATACACCAAAATCGTGTGAGAGGTAATGTAGAGGTCCCTTATTTTAATAGTGACACTCCCGCTTCTGAAAAACTCTGCAGTCGCTCGTTAGAGGCCTGTGTGTGCCATGCCGCATTGCAAACTGAGCTGCCGGTACATCAGTAGTAAGGGTCTCTTCTTCGTTTTAACTTGTATCCCTTCTTCATATTTACCTGTTTCTTTTAAAATTTGACCTGTTAACGCATCTACTTCGGAACGCTTAACAAAATGTTTTATCTCTAAGACTGGAATAATGGACTGATAACCGTCGCTGTTTAGTCCCTTCCAAAAACCAACAACAACAACAAGTAGTGAGGGTGCAGTGTGCCTCTGAAGATGCGTTTTGTGACGTCATTTGTGTAGTGAAGCGTCAGGCGGGACAGAGGTTAGTAATCAAACTTGATAATATATTGCACCGGCCGCGGTGGCCGAGGGGACTAAGGCGCTCCAGTCACGGTCTTCACGGCTACTACGGTCGGGGGTTCGAATCCCCCCTCGGGCATGGATATTTGTGCCGTCCTAGTTTGTAAGTAGTTTGTAAGTTTAGGGACTGATGACCCCGTAGTTTAGTCCCATAAACTATACAAACATTTTGAACATTTAATATATTGCGATTGGTTGAAATTCCGAAGAGCCCTTTTTCGTGAAAATGGTCTTGATGTAGAAGATGAATCATCCCCATGTTTTCTGGTATCTATTATAGTGCAGAAATATGAGCATGCATTAGAAACACTATAATAGATAACAGGTAACATGCGAATGATTCATCTTCTACACCATTAACATCTTCACGAAGAAGGTTCCTTCGTAACTTCACCTCAACCAGTCACACTATATATCAGGATTGATTACAAATCGCCGATCCATCCGACGCGTCACTACACAAATAACGTCACAAAACGCAACTTCAGAGGCACACTGCACCCTCACTACTGGTGTACCGGCAGCCCAATGTGCAATTCGCCGTGGCACACGCAGAGGCCTCTAATGGGCGAATGCAGACGAATAGCGGAAGCCAGACCATAGCGTTGCCCTCTAGCGGCGTCCGGTTATCCAAAAAAAAAATGTTTGTTAAGCTTATGGGACTTAACCACGGGGTCATCAGTCCCTAAACTTACAAACTACTTACGAACTACCTTATATTAAGGACGGCACAAGTATCCATGCCCGTCCGGTTATCCCTCAGAAGGATTTTCTTGTCACTGGCGGCCCACAAATATGCCAGTAAAATTGGCTGACTGGTGCGACCTGAAGAGTCGTTATATTTGCAAATATCTCTGAAAAGAAACAGAAGAGAACAAAGTGTACAGAATTTTCTTCTCTGCAAGAGAACGGTTAAGGCGTTGTTTGCAGTTAAATTTCGACCTTTCAAATGACCTTCGCAATCCGCCAAGTTTTACTCTTACTAACCTTAAGTGGGCAAAAATCTGTTCTTGGGTCTACGGCGAGATTAAAATGTTGCAGCCCTCGCTTCAGAAGGCAGCGGTGCCAGTGGAGACGGGATGAATGCCGCACTTGAACTGCAGCTCAGCAGGACGGCGCCTATCGATTGTATTCAGGACAAGCCGGCCACCGGGCATTAGCGAATTTCTGCCTCCAGACTCTAGCCTTGACGCATTTCTATACCGGCTAGTTAGGGAAGCGGGAAGCACTACAGCGAGTGTCAGCAGCACAGCTCTGCATTCTCCTGTTTCACTAGAGCGTAAAACTGAACTCGCGTAGCTCGTTAAAACCCGTGCGATGTTGAGGCGGTATACGAGAGGGGAAAAAATGGTATTGGATCACGCTTAAACACGATTCCAGTTTCTAAAGTATTTCTGTAGGCCATGGCATGAATAGAGAACAGAGGTGGAGTCAGATTGTAAACAACTACTTGTAGGTTGAAGAAATAGATGGACGCTGAAAATTGTGAAAAGAAGCCGTTTAGTGGTAAGTTAGGAGGAATAGATCACAGTAGGCCTACATCTTGGTTAGTAGACCATATTATACGTCTAGCTGTATAGCGAGTTGCGAAGCTCAAATTGGGTGAAAAGATACAAGTAACATTAAAATTGAATAGCATCTCTCTCTCTCTCTCTCTCTCTCTCTCTCTCTCTCTCTGTGTCTGTGTGTGTGTGTGTGTGTGTGTGTGTATTCAGATGTTTGTAGAGCTTATGGGACTTAACTACGGGTCACCAGTCCCTAAACTTACAAACTACTTATGAACTAGCTAATACTAAGGACGTCACAAATATCCATGCCCGAGGGGGGCGAGGGAGGATTCGAACCCTCGACTGGAGTGGTCGTGCAAATTGTGACTGGCGCGCCGCAGTCCCTTCGGCCAACGCGGCCGGCTCTCTCTCTCTCTCTCTCCAACATGTTTCCTCAAATTTGTCAGTAGAGTAAAAACAATATTTAGGCTATATTTTGCACATGAGTAATTCGTATCCAATCTATTTGGCTGTCTGAATAAAACAATCTACTTTACACTCTGGATTCCAGATTACATTAGCACTTGTTCCATAGATCATGAATACGACACTTCGTAATGATGTGGAACGTGTCAGGTTAATGAGAGGTATTTTTACAAATTATTACTTTGTACTACATATTACAAGACACAATTAATTTTTACAGCTTACTTTCCATGGTTTTCGCTCCACGACTGTGATATGTTTCCAATACTCTGAGAATTTTCAGCTATCAGTCGTCTTTTATAAAAATTCTTTATTGGCAAATCATGATTTCGGCCAGTAATCGGCCATTATCAATGCATGTGTTTAACTGTAGATGTTATTAATGTGGAAAAACTCACACCACGCCAAGTATGCCATACTTGCCTGGGGAACGCCAGATATCACTTCTGTTTTACTCGATGACTTTACTGTCAATTACTGCGAACTGTGTTCTTTCTGATAGGAAATCGTGAATCCAGTCGCACAATTGGGGCGATATTCCATAAGCACCTATTAGAGGAATGCAGGAGCTTCCGCGTTCGAATCCCGGCCGAGGCACAAATTTCAATTCAATGTCTCTTCTTCTGTTCGATATCTTTGATACATCGAGACAAAATATGTCTCTGGATATTGATTTTATTACTTGATATTTAGTGCAACGCTTGTTTAGTTAATTTCAGTGGCGAGTTCGCCTACGGCTCTGTTAGAGCTCTTCTCGCAACGTCGCCAGACTTGGCATCGTAGCCGGCACTGCCTTCTAAAAATAAGTTTCCCTGCGAAGAGAATTGTTCACGCCGGCTGCAACGCTGACACGGCCGCCTTTAGCCGGGGGTCCCCTCGCTGACGTCGCACGCGTGACGCGCCTCAGTGGTCAAGAGGACTTCAAAGCGGCCCGCGGGTATGCCGCCGTGCTGGGCATCCACCCGTCACGAGATGCGACGTCTCAACTCTGAGGCAGTCTGCCAATTAACGCGGTTCCAAGCCACCTTAGCATACGCCGAGATTCAAGTGCGGATGCCGTGCTGCTAGAGATAATTAGAGACGGAGCAATATCTCAGTTGACTGTTGTTGTTGTGGTCTTCAGTCCGCAGACTGGTTTGATGCAGCTCTCCACGCTACCCTGTCCTGTGCAAGTCTCTTCATCTGAGAATACGTTCGGAAACCTACATCCTTTTCAATCTGCTTACTATATTCGTCCCTCGGTCTCCCTCTACGATTTTTACCCCAAACACTTCCTTCTAATGCTAACTTGACATCTCCTTGATGTCTCAGAATGTGTCCAACCAATCTATCCCTTATCTTAGTCAGGATATGCCAGAAACTCCTTTTCTCCCCGATTCGGTTAAGCAGCTCCGCCATTAGTTACGTGAGCTACCCATCTAATTTTCATCATTCGTCTGTAGCACCACATTTCAAAAGCTTCTATCATCTTTTTATCTGAACCCCTTATCGTCCACGTTTCACTCCCATATAATGCTACACTCCAGACAAATGCTTTCAGAAAGGACTTCCTAACATTTAAATTAATATTGTATGTTAACAAGTTTCGCTTCTTTAGAAACGCTTTTCTTCCCATGGCCATTCTGCATTTTATATCTTCTTTGCTTCAGCCATCAGAAGTTATCTTGCTACCCAAAGAACAAAATCAATCTACTACTTTTATTGTCTCACTACCTAATCTAATTCCTTCAGTATCGCCTGATTTTCTGACATTGAATTCCATTACCTTCGTTTTACTCATGTTCATGTTATATCTTCCTTTCAAGACACTGTCCATCCAATTCAATTGCTCTTCCAGATCTCTGCCAAAATTACTATGTCATCGGCTAACCGCAATGTTTTTATTTCTTCTCCCTGCACTTTAATGCCCTCTCCAAATTTGTCCTTCCATTCCTTCACTGCCTGCTCAATGTACAGATTGAACAACATTGGGGAACGGCTACAGCCCTGTCTTACTCCCTTCCCAAACTCTGCGTCCCTTTCTTGCCCTTCGACTCTAACAACCGCTGTCTGGTTTTTGTATAGATTGAATATTACTCTTCGCTCCCTATATTTTACCCCTCCTACCTTCAGAATTTGGAAGAGTGTATTCCAGTCGACGTTGTCAAAAGCTTTCTCCAAATCGA
Organism: Locusta migratoria; assembly: GCA_026315105.1. NCBI lineage: Eukaryota > Metazoa > Arthropoda > Insecta > Orthoptera > Acrididae > Locusta > Locusta migratoria. The sequence goes on along the minus strand of CM048745.1, from coordinate 105,531,459 downwards.
CAAACGCTAAAAGCGTAGGTTTCCCTTTCCTTAGCCTATCTTCTAATATTAGTCGTTATGTGAGTATTGCCTCCCATGTTCCTACATTTTTCCTAAATCCAAACTGATCATTCCCGAGGTCAGATTCCACAAGTTTTTCCATCCGTCTGTAAATAATTCGTGTTAGTACTTTGCACCCATGACTTATTAAACTGATAGTTCTGTAATTTTGACACTTGTCTGCACTTGCTTTCTTTGGAATTGGAATTACGGTATTCTTCTTGAAGTCGGAGGTTATTTCCCCTGTCTCATACATTTTGCATACCAGGTGATACAATTTTTTCACGACTGACTCTCCTATCGATATCAGCAGTTTAGACGGAATATAATCTACACCAGGGGCCTTGTTTCGACTTAAGTCCTTCAACGCCCTGTCAAATAGTTCTCGCAGTATCATATCTCCTATCTCATCTTCCTCCACTTCGTCTTCCATTTCTAGAATGCTGCCTTCAAGATTATTTCCTTTGTATAGGCTCTCTATATATTCCTTCCACAGTTCAGCTTTCCCCTCTTTCCTTAGTACTGGTTTTCCGTCTGAGTTCTTGATATTCATACAGCTGCTTTTCTTGTCTGCAAATATCTCTTTTATTTTCCTATAGGCGGTATCTATCTTTCCCCTAGTAATGCATTCTTCTACGGTTCTGCAGTTGTCCTCTAGCCACTCCTGCTTAGCCAGTCTGCACTTCCTGTCGATTTCATTTTTCAGTTGTACTACCATTTTCCTGTTTTACTTGCTGATTTTTATATGACTAGGGTGCGAAATTCCTTAGGTTGTAACATCGCTGGAGAAACCAGTCCAGAGTTTGCGAGATATGTAGATTACCAGTAGAGAACACATAACAGATGACTGGACGGGGCTTTGGACTCTTGTCCTCAGAAATTCGTTCCAAGACATTTGTTTACCATTCACGTTAACTCTGGTCCCCGTGTATTGCTTTCTCATCTTCTGTAACGTAAATATAATGTATGGGTTCTGTGTTTAAAGGCTACAGTAGTACCTTGGGGAATGAGCTTCAAATCCTAAGTGGATTTGAGGGTTGTGTAAGCCGACATACTTCCTTCCACATACTAACCGCTAATTAGCATCGCCATTAATATTAGGATTACGCTATGCTCCCTCTTTTACTAGTCATACCGACGACGACAACTCCATTTCTCTAACGTTACTGATCTACATCTCCATCTACATGGGATACTCTGCAAATCACATTTAAGTGCCTGGCAGAGGGTTCATCGAACCACCATTATACTATTTATCTCCCATTCCATTACGAATAGCGCGCGGGAAGAAAGAACACATGAATCTCTCAGTTCGAACTTTTATTTCTCGTATTTTATTCAGATGATCATTTCTACCTATGTAAGTGGGAGTCAACAATATATTTTAGCATTCGGAGGAGAATGTTGGCGATTGGAGTTTCGTAAGTAGCCCATGCCGCAGCGATAAGCGCCGTTGTTGTAATGTTCCCATTCCAGATCCTGTATCATTTCCGTAACGCTGTCTCCCCTGTATCGTGACAATACGAAACGAGCTGCCCTTCTTTGGACTCCTTCGATGTCCTCCGTCAAACCCACCTGATAAGGATCACACACTAGGCAGCAATACTCCAAAAATGGACGGATAAGCGTAGTGTATGTAGTTTCTTTTGTAGTTCTGTTTCACGTTTTAAGGGTTCTGCCAATAAAACGCAGTCTCTGGTTCGCCTTTCCCACGTCATTATCTACGTGTTCTTTCCAATTTGAGTCTGAAGTAATAGTAATTCCTAGGTATTTTGTAGAGTTACTACCTTCATTTTTGATTGATTAGTCTTGTAAAAAAAGTTTAACGGAATTCTTTTCGTGCTCATGTGTACGACTTCACACTTCTCATTATTTAGAGTCCATTGCCATTTTTACACCATACTGATATCTTATTCAAATCGTTCTGCAGTTGGTTTTGATCTTCAGATGATTTCACTAGACGGTAATCGACGGCGTCATCTGCAAACAACCTAAGGGAGCTACTTAGATTTTACCCTAAATCGTTTATGTAAATAAGGAACAGCAGAGGGCCAATAACACTACCCTGTGGAACACCCGATATCACCTCTGTTTTAGTCGAAGCCTTACCATCGATTACTACGAACTACGTCCTCTCTGACAGGAAATCCCCTATCCAGTCGAAAATTTGGGGTGATATACAATAACCACGCAATTTGATTAAAAGCCGTTTGTGAGGTACGGTGTCAAAAGCCTTCTGTAAATCAAGAAATACGGAATCGATTTGCGAACCCTTGTCGATAGCACCCATCACTTCGTGTGAATAAAGAGCTAGTTGTGTTTCGCATCATCGATATTTTCGAAATTCGTGTTGACGTTGGGTCAATAGATCCTTCTTTTCGAGATAGTTCATAATATTTGAATACATGATATGTTCCAAAACCCTGCTGCAAATTGACGTCAATGAAATATCCCTATAGTTCAGTGGATTACTCCTACTACCTTTTTTGATTATAGGTGTGACCTGTGCAACTTTCGAATCTTTTGTTACAGATCCTTCTTTGAAAGAGCGGTTGTATATGGCTGTTAAGTAAGGAGCTATCGCTTCAGCATAATCAGATAGAAATCTAATGCGCATACAATCCGGACCAGAAGACTTGTCCTTGTTAAGTGATTTTAGTTGCTTCACTATTCCGATGATCTGTACTTCTACGTTACTCATTACGGCCTCTGTTCGTAATTCGAAATAGAGGATATTGATTTAGTCTTCTTTGTTGAGTGAGTTTGTAAAAGCTATGTTTAGTAACTCTGCTTTAGTAGCGCTGTCATCGGCAGGATCGTCATTACTATCACATAGAGAGGGTATTGTTTGTGTTTTGAAATGGAACGAAAATGTAAGGCGGACAGTTAACTTCGGTTTATTGGAGAATTTTGGGAAGATGCACTTCATCTGTAAAGGTATAAATGCTTGTACGACCACGTCTTGAGTATTGCTTAAGTGCCGCGGCGAAGCGACGGAAGGGCCGAGTGCATTGAGGCGCTATGCTGCGATGCGCGAAGCCGTTCACCCGTCGGGGGTTCGAATCCCCCCATCGGGCATGGATGTTTGTGTCGTCTTTAGTATAAGGTAGTTCATAAGTAGTTTTAAGTTTAGGGACTGATGACCCCGCAGTTAAGACCCTTAAGCTTCACAAACATTTGAACGTTGCTCAAGTGTTTGGGACCCGCAGCAGATCAGTTTAAAGGAAGACACAGAAGAAGTTCAGAGGCAAGCAGCTAGGTTTGTTACTGGTAGGTTAGGCCAATGCGTGAGTGTCACGGAAATGCTCCGGGATCTCTATTGGGGATCGCTGGAGGAAAGACGATGTTTTTTTCGTGAAGTTATGTTTGTGGTGATTCTCGCCTACGACTGTCTTGGTGTTAGCCTATCGCATTACGTTCCTCCACGCAGACCGTTAATGCACAGTATTACTGTTTGTTTTCGGAGCATCCACTGCGACCAGCTTTGTGAGAGAAGCGGCAACACTTTCTGCGCAACGCACCCATCACTTTGCACAACAATACGCGGGCGATACAGTGCAAGCTGTGGCTGCTCTGTTCGTCGACGGTGCTGGAAAGAACTGTATCATCCACCATACTCCCCGGACTTACGACCTCGTGGAAGGAACCACTTCGTGGCATTCGCTTCAGAACTGTTCCAGAGAGTCGACAGGCAGTAGATCGCTCCATTCCCACCATCAACAAAACAGGCTCTACTAACGGAATACGCCTTCCACATCGCTGGTGACTACTTTGAAGGGTAGTAACAGGTGCAAACATGTAACGTTTTTGTGTCAGTTGTGAATAAATAGTTGCCATTATTTAAGTTCCAACCCTCGTATTTCCACGTTCACGATGTTGAAAGTGAGACCGTGGCATTGCGACGTCCTACAGTAATAGGTGACCAGAAAAGTCAGCTTGTCCAGTACGAAAAGCCACTAATATAAAGCACGAGTCAGCCTGCTGATGCTCCACCTTAACAGGATAAGTAAAACCACAATGAACACTCCGTCATAACATTTTGATTAATAAATGTCTTAGTTAAAAAGTTAAGAAAAAAGTTAAGTAATGTTTGTTTCAGGTTGAATTTCAATAATATCTGCTTAAAAAATTCATTAATTTATTGACATTATTTCGTTTTCTTGACTTTTATTTTTTTTATTTTTTCCTCTTTACTACTAAAGCTATTTGCATCTCATTTCATAAACATATTAAAAACTATATAAAACCCAATGTGTTTTCCAATTAAACGTTGTGCCAAAATTTCAAAGCAATCTGTCACGGAATTTCGGAGATTTGCGAGTAGAAACAAATAGCAAATCCCGGAAAGTTCTTGATCGATTTGTTTGAAATTTTGCATTCAAATAAGGAATGCATGCGGGTAACATCTAGTCTTACCGTATATTCACGTATTCTATACAGTAGATTCATTCTCCATTTCAGCATGTCTTTTGTTAGCAGTATGTTGCTCTATAAATAGTTTCATATCCTCGCTTACAAATAATCATTTACGATGTCTCAGACACTGATCACTCTAGGCACCTTCATATTCGTTTTACTTCCGCTGGATCCTGAATTTACAGCGGTCTAATACAGGGTGTCCAGAAAAGGACTCCCTGATTTCAAAATTAAATATCTCGAAAATAAATATCGATAGAGGAATGCAGTAAACGGTGTGTTTATTGTGAAAGCTGTAAGAAGTTTATACAGCAGTTTGAAATAATATTTACAAAAGCTGCTAACCGATGGCGCTGTAATCGCCATACGTAATTCCTAGCATAAATAGTGATCCGAAGCCCAGAGCGATCAGTTCCACCAATGAAACGTGAAAGGAGGTTAGCGTACCGAAGGGAGAGATTAAAATCACGTACCCCATTGAACAACGCGTTTTTCTGGTGCTAGAGTACCACAGGTTAGAAGAGAGTCCTACGGCAACAAGGCGAAGCACGATTTAATGTTCCAAAAGGACCCGATGCGAAAACCAGACGTACGCTCTTCGCAAAATTTCAACGATCAGGCAGCGTAACTGATGATCTAGTTTGGCATGTTGGCCGAAAGCAAACCGCAGTTACGCCTGAAAATATCGCCACAGTTTCTGGAATTATTCGGCGAAATTCAATGTCATCCGTCCATAGAATTGCATCTGAGACTGGTTTGAAGCGTTCCAGCACGCAGAAAATACTGAGAAAGAGCCTACACATGTTTCCATTCAAAATTCAAACGCACCAGGCCATACCCGTACGAGCTGTGCAACAAAGCGTTGCCTTTGCTAATCAGATGCTCACAATGATTGATAGTGAAGGATTTGATATTAGCTGCATCTGGTTTACAGATGAAGCACACTTCCACCTGAATGGATACGTGAATAAGCAGAACTGGCGATTTTGGAGTTCCGAAAAGCCATATTGGTGTAAAGCGAAACCCCTGTATTCTCCTAAAGTTACTGTGTGGGCAGCAGTATGCAGCAGATGCATTATTGGCCCTTTTTTCATTCGAGAAACGGTCACTGGTGCACGTTACGTTGCAATTTTGGAACAGTTTGTCGCCACACAGCAAGCGTTAGAGGATCGAGTAGGTACTGAATGGTTTATGCAGGATGGAGCCCGACCACATCGGACCGAACAAGTGTTTCGCTTTCTTGACGAATACTTCGCGAATTGAGTCATTGCTTTAGAATATCCCAAATTTACTGGTGCAGGCATGGACCGGCCTCCATATTCGCCGGATTTGACTCCCTGTGACTTTTTTTCTGGGGCACAGTGAAAGACATGGTCTACCCGAAGCATCCTGCCACACTGTACGAGCTTGAATCGGCCATCTCTGGGGCATGTGAATCCATTTCGGTTGAGACACTACGAAGTGTGATGGCGAATTTCTTGTTCGTTTGCGCCACCTCTGTAGTGCCAGTGGTGAACATTTTGAAAACATTGTGATGTGATTGTGTTGCAAAGAGTGTTTTCATTCGATTATTTCACTTATGTATGCTGATATGAGCTGTACAGCATACAGCGTCATCTGTTAGCAGCTTTTGTAACTATTATTTCAAACTGCTGTATAAACTTCTTACAGCTTTCACAATAAACATACATTCCTCTATCGATCTTTGTTTTCGACATATTTAATTTTGAAATCAGGGAGTCCTTTTCTGGACACTCTGTATAAACAGTCGCCACAGAGCTGCCCAGTTTAGTTATACACTTCAACAGCGGCCCACAATAAGCTACATTTCTCAATACTGTATGGCATGAGTGCAAATAGTGTCGCTTATCTTGATTTGCAACACTGTTTTTTACAGTATGGAGTATATGTACTGATTTAAGTCACGCCACATCTTTGTTTCTTTAGTTTTGTAAGGAAATACGATCCAGTATATTACAGGACAGTTTTTTACGATTCTGTTGTAACCTAAAGGCACTAGCTGAAGAATGTCGTTTGGTTTTAAAAACAATAAGAAAGGTTAGTTAATAGCAGAAGACGTAGCCTTCAGTAAACCTTCGTCGTATATCTACTCAACAGCCTCCAATTACGACGTATGTCCACAAAGTAAGTTCTGTTTGGTTATATAAAAAAAAACGTGTACAGATACAGAAAAAATATTTATTGTATAAAAGTATACAACTATTAAACTACTTTTCTACGTAGCTTCCGAAATTTCATAGGCATTTTTCATAGCGTGGCAGAAGTCTTTGTATGCCTTCTTCGTAGAAGGTTGCCGCCTGTGTATTCAACCATGTGGCAACATGTTCTTTCAGCTCGTCATCATCGCCGAAGTGTTGACCACCATGGACAGGTTTTAGGTGTAAGAAGAAAGTCGCTAGAAGCGAGACTGTACGGAGGATGATCAAACACGTCACATTGAAATTCCCTTAAGTGTTGTTTGGTCACATTCGCCTTGTGAGGTCGGGCGGCAACATGAAGGGAAGAAGAAGACTCCTTTCATCTCTTCTTACACCTAAATTCTGTCCTTGGTGGTCAACACTTTAACGGTGATGAGATGAAAGAACATGTTTTCCACAGGGTTGAATACACAGGCGGCAACCTTCTATGAAGAAGGCACACAAAAACTTGTCCCACGCTATGACAAGTGCCTACAAAATTTCGGAAGTTATGTAGAAAAGTAGTTGAACAGTTGCAAATTTTTGTACAATAAATATTTTTTTCTTTATCTGTTCACGTTTGATTTATATAACCAAACGGAACTTACTTTGTGTACATACCTCGTATATTAGTGATCGTGAAACGCAGTGTATGTTACACTGGACTATCAGGCCACCGGAGGACAAAAAGTAATTAAGGTTCTCAGCTTCAACCGTAGTTACATACAAATGAGGGAAAATAAACTTTTAACTGATTTATCATACCGTCCCTTTACGCTAATTTTATTTAATTTCCACTTTAGAATTTTCCAAGTAATCCCTTCTCGGCCCCTTCAACTCCGATGGTTTAAACCAGGGGTAGGCAACGAATAGTTCTCGTGATTCGTTTCAATCAGGCTCGCAGAAAAAAGGAAAAAGAAAAAAAAACGCGGAATAGGGAGAGAGCAAAAGCTCGCACTGCACTCTGCTGGCATTTTCGGATATTCCCGCCGACTTTCGATTAAATTCAGATTTCCAGCTCGTGACAGATACCAGTGAGGATGAATTTATTTTGTATTACAGTAACAGCCTACGGCTATGCGACATCAAAAGTACTTTCAGACAATTTTTTATATGTTGTTTGTGGATATAATCACAGGATATTTCAAAGCCTGTAACGATCTCTCTGTGGCCAAAAATCATAAAGTTACAAGTTAATTGCTTTTCCGACTGGCTTTTTTTGTCCATTCCCGTACTAACATTATTGAATAAATAATTCTCGGCCGTTTTGAACGTGTAAGAACTCAGCATTTGTTGCGACGGGAGGTAATTTATAAGAAAGTAGTTGCAACCAGTCGCGTTTAAAGCAGTTTATTTATCTAAGGAGACATTTCAAAATGTCTGGCATCTGGCATCCTATTTTTAGATGTTCACATTTATTTACGTGTCGTTAAAACTGTTTCTCTTTCAATGGCACAGCAGAATATTGCACCGGAAATTTTAAAGACCTCTTTTGTTGAACTTGGTACGCAAGGGAACAATATTCAGTACTAAATGTGAATGTATTCCTGTCGAATTACTGAAAGCTTCAGGTCACTATCTGAGAAAACGAATAACATACCTTATGAACAACTGTTGCCAAAGACCTGTAATTCAATCACAATGGAAAAAGTCACATATGGTCCCTATTTTCAATAAAGGGAATATAAGATACACTAATTGCAATAGAAGCATTAGTGTGAACTGTACAATGAGCCGTTTATTCACCAAAATAATGTCTGAAAAATTAGGCAAAATGCTGGTCACCATATTGGGAAAGACCAAACTGGTTTTAGGCACAAGAACTAATGCAGAAATTTATAGCAGTGGGGAAAGAGCTACACATTTTCTTTGTAGATTTATCAAACGCTTATGACATAGTTCCTAGAAATAAACTTGAGAAGCTCTAAAAGACAGATATGGATGATCATCTTTTATAAATTATTACTCAAGTGTGCAGATACAATACTGTACAGATTAAAAAAGAATCAAAGGTATCAGAAGCTACTGATGTCACAAAAGGGTTGCAATATGTCACCCATCTTGTTCGATTTATACGTAGAAGTGGTTCTCCGAATTTGGAGGAACAACTGCAAAGGAATGGGAATTAACGTCAATGAAGTACAGATGTTATCATTAAGTTATGCTGACTATCAAATCATTCTAGCACAAGATGATTATGATCTTGATTTTATGATGCGACCGCTATACCAAAAATATGAGCGATGGAGACCACAGATGAATCTAAACAAAACAGAATATCTGGTGGCGATAATGATGCAAAATTTGAAATACATATCAGTGACAAAGTAATTACAACAGGAAAATAACTATAAGGGGTGTTGTTAACCTATCCTATATCATTTTCTTTTCTCCTCCGGATTGCCATGGATGACGCACAACAGTTTGCGTTTGTACCGCGTTTGTACGCGAGGGTTGTAGTTAATCCCCACTGTGCTGGCAGTACAGTTGCGGCAGTTAATATGTGTTATCAAGTCAGGACATAGCCTGGCTTTGAGAGGTTTTCTAACTTGAGTTTGACAGGGAATTAATAATTAGTTTATTAAGTATTAATAAAAACTAGTATTCCCTGTGTTCGAAAATCGACCAGTTGTGTTTACAATGGTCACTGGGGGTAAAATTTTACGTATCATGTCGGCGACCTCACGTGATTATGTTGGCAACATGAACAACACGATAGAAAATCTTTGCCCATTTGTTCGAACCACATATAATGACTCGATTAGTGTATCATACAGACCATGAAGTAAACAAATAACGCTGTTCCTGCTTTATGGTTGACAGGTTCTTGTATGTACCCTCGTCCGCTCAGTAAAAATAATTGCCCTTGTAAAGGGAAGATTCCATGAGAAAACATCAGCGTTGTCAAGCGATTGGCTAAAATGAAGACTCACAGGATTCTCACTATTGAGCATCTGTTGCCAACATTATCATAGGAGGCCTCTGGAATATTTGGTAAAATTTAACCGGCACTGGGAGGTATTAAACGGTATCTTTTACGTGTTAAATATATACTTCTCATGCCATTTTCGAATTATATAACTTTCATTAGCCTAATATTTGAAATAGAACTACAATTTAGTTCAGAATTTGAGAGCTGACAACATGTCGACTTCGTAGTTCCACCCATGCACCGCTACATGCATCTCCCGGCGCATCATACTTTATATCGGTATTCATATGAAAACATCCATTTCCTTTAACCACTCTTAATAACTGCGAAAATGAAGCATTTGAACGGCACAAGAAAGTGAGGTGGGAGCACTCCATGTTTCGATATTCACTTATTTCAATACGTTATCTTAATACTGCAGATGCGCTGCATTACATCGTCTTTGGTCGAGGAGAATAGCCAATCAGTGAGCTGATTGTTGGAGAATGTAGAACTTGATCCAAGCTGTAGATAGGAAAATTTCTACTTCCTTTTACCACTTTTAATGCCTAAATACACACATAATATTTATATGCGTGAAATCTACGACAATCTTTCGAATGATGTAACTTTCATTGGCCTTCTTGTACGAATAAATTAGTGATCTGTACCAGAATTTTCGTGTTAGCGTATTTATATAATGATATGTCTGGATAGCACACCTCAGGAGACGGGTGTGTGTGCCGCGGCAGTTTTTTTCCACGCGACGCGTCGTGTTCACTTTGGCGATCGCGCCCCGGCGCTGCGGCAAAAAGGAAACCTCACCCCACCTCCCCATGCCGCGCCCGCCGCCCGGACCTCCCATTGTGGCAGTAAATTGCCGCCGGGGAGGGCCATCTCCGCCAATTTCCCCTCTGGACAACCGCCGACCTGTTACTCAGGCGGTTAGTGTGTTACCAGCCAGACGCACCTAACACTCACTGTCACCAGGCCAGGCACGAGGGGTCCTGCCCCACATGTGCAACAACACCAAACTACACTGCTCAAAACGATTAAGAGATCAGCTAAGATACACTCCTGGCCATTGAAATTGCTACACCACGAATATGACGTGCTACAGACGCGAGATTTAACCGACAGGAAGAAGTTGCTGCGGTATGCAAATGATTAGCTTTTCAGTGCATTCACACAAGGTTGGCGCCGATGGCGACACCTACAACGTACTGACATGAGGAAAGTTTTCAGCCGATTTCACACACACAAACAGCAGTTGACCGGCGTTGCTTCGTGAAATATTGTTGTACTGCCGCGTGTAAGGAGGAGAAATGCGTAGCTTCACGTTTCCGACTTTGATAAAGGTCGGATTGTAGTTCGGCCGCGGTGGCCGAGGGGACTGAGGCGCTCCATTCACGGTCTGCACGGCCACTACGGTCGAGGGTTCGAATCCCCCCTCGGGCATGGATATTTGTGCCGTCCATAGGATGAGCTAGTTGATAAGTAGTTTGCAAGTTTAGGGACTGATGACCCCGTAGTTAAGTCCCGTAAACTATACAAACATTTGAACATTCGGATTGTAGGCTATCGTAATTACGGTTAATTGTTTCGCGACACTGCTGCTCGCGTTGGTCGCGATCCAATGACTGTTAGCAGAATATGGAATCAGTGGGTTCAGGAGGGCAATACGGAACGCCGTGTTGGATCCCAACGGCCTCGTCTCAATATCAGTCGAGATGACAGGCTCAATAGATGTGACCGCACGCAGCCGTGGCCGAGTCTGAACATCATAATTCAAGATTGCTGGCAGAGCTAATTGTACTCTTTACAGCTGAGCGGCCAGGAAGGCGTGTTTTGGGCTGACATATTGAGCTGCTAGCCACACTGCCATCTGCTCTGCTCGTTCCTGGAAGGCACGATTTTCGTCGACATATTGGTGTTTCTTGTTGTAGAGTGCTTTCCTCAACTGTTAATTATCTCACCTTTCTGTTTGGTAGGAGAAAGCAAAATTATTTTCGTGTCTATACATTTGTAGTCACTGCTGGGCGAGGGGGTAACTATACTACTGGCCTTTAAAATCGCTACAACAAGGATAAATGCAGATGATAAACGGGTATTCATTGGACAAATATATTAGAAATGACTTGTAATTACAACTTCACGCAATTTTAGTGCATAGATCCTGAGAAATCACTACCCAGAACAACCACCTCTGGCCATAATAACGGCCTTGATACGCCTGGGCATTGAGTCAAACAGAGTTTGCATGGCGTGTGCAGGTACAGATGCCCATCCAGCTTCAACACGATAACACAGTTCATTGGCGTATTGTGACGAGCCAGTTGCTCGGCCACCATTGACCAGACTTTTCAATTAGTGAGAGATCTGGAGAATGTGCTGGGCAGGAAGTAGTCGAACATTTTCCGTGTCCAGAAAGGCCCGTACAGGATCTGCATCATGCGGTGGTGCATTATCCTGGTGAAATGTAGGGTTTCACAGGTATCGAAAGAAGGGTAGGGCCACGGGTCGTAACACATCTCAAATGTAACGGCCACTGTTCAAAGTGCCGTCGATGCGAACAAGAGGTGACCGAGACTTGTAGCCAATGGCACCCCATACCATCCAGGCCGGGTGATACGCCAGTATGGCGATGACGAATTCACGCTTCCAATGTGCGTTTACCGCGATTTTGCCAAATACGGATGCCACCATTATGATGCTGTAAACAGAACCTAGATTCATCCGAAAAAATGACGTTCTCCCATTCGTGCACCCAGGTTCGTCGTTGCGTACACCATCGCGGGCGCTCCTGATTGTGATGCAGCTCAGCTGTAGTTTCATAGTTCACTGCCACAAGAAATCTACTACGAGTACTCTGTATGCAAAGTAGTTGAATACCATTGTATCGCCCATTCGTGTAAATTACCGGTTTATTTGCCAAGTATTTGATGTCAAATTTCCAAAAATACCGGTAATAGCACACGCTTTGGCAACAGTGATTCATTATATAAAAATCTGTCATAAAAAAGAGCTCTTTTAGTAGCGGTAGCAAAAGCCAAAAAGAGCGGACGAACTAGAAGGAGCGGACGAACTAGGAGCAGCGGACGAACTAGGAGCAGCGGACGATTATGCCAAACGTATCTCGCTTCATAGTTCGTTGGATTCTTTTCCGAAGACCGACGGGCAATAGCGAGAGGGCGCGTAGCAGAATTAAAAATCACGTGTTTGCCTTCTGCTGATGAGTCATTTCGAGGTGAGCGTCTGCCTGCTAGATTACATAGTTCAGTGCTACTAAATTTCTGTTTTGATGTGTTCTGCACTCTGCAATGTCAGACTAATACATTCCATAGTGCCAAGATATAGAGATAACTCCAAACGCGAGAAATTATCCACAAACTGTTTCTTTTGGTTTGCGTGATATCGTTAGCGGCTCAAGCAGCAAGCGCATGAAGCAGCTAGGTGGGGAAAATTACCCCTCCACCTGCACGCGCAGACCACGCCGCTCAGCCGTCACTGGGAGCGAACTAGTTTGCGGCCGAGCTACTCCCGATCGCGAACTATTTCGCGCAAGTCTACTATGGAATATGACAAATCTGAAATTTTGGCATGCACTTCCAGCTATTCGGATTGTGTTATCAAGGAAGCGATTGAAATAAAACTAGCGGATAACCTTATGAATAGGGATGGAGGTAGTAACATAAATTCTAAATGGATTCCTGCTATCTCATTTGTGAATAAAAGAGGATCATATTTAATGCCCCTTACCCGTTGAAAACTGATGTTTAATATCGATATTGTTGCTCGTTTTCATCTTTGGTCGTGGATGCCGATGTGTGCTTGATTGCTCGGTTGTGATGTTTTTCCAGTTTTCATTGACATCCGAGGTTTTAAACGTGCTCGTTGCGTTGCACACGGCTTCCTCGCTGCAGTATTCAAATGTCTGTATAGCTTATGGGACTTAACTACGGGGTCATCAGTTCCTAAACTTACAAACTACTTATGAACTAGCTAACACTAAGGACGGCACAAATATTAATGCCCGAGGGGGGCTGGCAGTATTACCAGAGTCAAACATAGAAGTCACGAAACTTCCTGTGAATTTCTGCAACTTCGCGACTGCAGCGCTGCCAAACGGCTGGGTCGTGTAAACATACCGCGAAACGATTGAGTAATGAATGTGTATTTGGAGTGAATCGGCACATTCAAAATATCTTCATGTATACGAGGTTTTGTTGCGCTATAAACTGTAGCAACTATCAGAAAAATAATTCGGAAATCTCTTATTTGCAAAGGATGCTCAGTAGTAACAGAATAATGTTATGAATAACAAGTGTTCGTTTACGGTGATTAGTTATACTATTACCCACAGAAGTAGATCTTTAACAATTCATTCACGCTGGCCGCGGTGGTCGAGGGGACTGAGGCGCTCTGGCGCTCTAGTCATGGTCTGCACGACCACTACGGTCGGGGGTTCGAATCCCCCCTCGGACGTGGATATTTGTGCCGTCCTTAGTGTTAGTTAGTTCATAAGTAGTTTGTAAGTTTAGGGACTGTTGACCCCGTAGTTAAGTCCCATAAGCTATGCAAACATTTGAACATTTTGAATTCATTCACGTCCAAACTTCTGAGCTTAATCAGAATCGCAAATACTGCTGTATAAAAGTAATGTCTGAACTCTTCTAGTAGCAGTTAATCAATACTATTTTTGACTTTTCTTTTAATAATCTTCTTAACCTGGACCCCATTGGACATGCCCAATGCACTCTAATTTAGAAATTGTGACATTAGGACCATAGGGTTGTTCTGCACTTACCCCGTCATAAGCCTTGCTGTCACCATCCCCTAAATACTGTGTGTATCTGACAGCTCTGTTTGCCACTGAACAATTAAAAATCCGGAGAACTCCTGCTACTTCCATGCCACCACTTGGACCAGTATAATTTTTATGAAAACACGCGGGACCAACGAAAATACAAATCAAGACGTACTTCACTGACAACAAACTTCACCACGTTCAACCAATAACGTTCGAAAACAACAACAAACACGATAGAAACAAAAAGTAACGATAGTAGATACAGGGTAGGAAACATTGAAGCGATAAAAACAATAGAAGCATGAAATAATATACAAGGAGTAAAAGAATGCTGTGTGCATTTTCTCCGTATGGCGCAAAACGGAAGTCGTGGCCAGATTGCACAGAGCGTCAGAAAAACCATCATAACTCACGAAAAAAAAATTGTCGGATTTATATAAAACAAAAACTGTTTCACGCAGGAAATACCAAGCATTTCAAATACGCTAAAATCTAAAAATCGAATTTTTTAGCCCAGTTGCCTTCCGTCTCCCCTTACAGCACGTCTCCCTCCACACCACATATTTTAATTCTGCCTCAATGTTCCCCGTGAAATGCTGTGTGCATTTTATCCACATGGCGCAAAACGGAAGTCGTGGGCAGATTGCACAGAGCGTCAGAAAAACCATCATAACTCGCGAAAAAATTGTCGGATTTATATAAAACAAAAACTGTTTCACGCAGGAAATACCAAGCATTTCAAATACGCTAAAATCTAAAAATCGAATTTTTTAGCCCAGTTGCCTTCCGTCTCCCCTTAAAGCACGTCTCCCTCCACACCACATATTTTAATTCTGCCTCAATGTTCCCCGTGAAATGCGTATCAAATTGCCAGGGCTCTCCTATATTGGAATAACATCCCAGCAAAGAACGCGAATAGGAACTATCCCGCCTTGTTCCTCAGGCCGAGGTGATATAAATATCCACAATAATACATTTCCTTGAGACAACATTGTCTTCTTATACCGAAGGTATTAAACATAAGGAGAGGAATTGAATTAAAATTTGTTCTGTGGCCGGGATTCGAACGTGGGACCTCCTACTTACTATGTAGTCGCTTTAGACCGCTCAGCTAACACAGCGCACAGCGTTACAGACAAAGCGAGTACTTACTACCTGGCAAGTAGGAGGTTCTGGGTTCGAATCCCAGCCACAGAACAAATTTTAATTCAATGCCTCTCCTTATGTGAATAAATAAATTTTGCATAACCTTAAGCCAAAATATATGCGTAACAAAAAGTGCAAAAAATAAAAATTTAGACCCAAACAACCGTCCTACTCCCCTTAAATAAAATCGACTCTTGCTTGTGGTTATATAGTCGAATCCTAATAGAAATGGGTAACACAAAACCGTCTGTGACACACTGATCAAATGTATCGCGCACTGGACAAATGTCAGGATACACAGTTTCCTACTTTACATAAGAGTCTAAAGGATATGGACGTATGCAGCGAATATCATTACCACACCATACAAGAAAAACGCTGTATAACTGGATTCCTGACTTGGCAAGAGTCGTGAATAGTACACTCAGGTTGTGATGAAAGACGGGGCCGACAAATGACGTTACTCTCTGGCACATCCGGGGTCTCCACCCTCTGAAACTTTAGCGCCGAGCTGCTGCGCGGGCAAAATAAAGCCAATCAGTTGCTGCGACGTCTTTCGAACCGTCGCTCAAGATATATCTGTGACGCAGGCATCTCTGGAGTTCGTCTTGTTGTGCCCTTCGTAAGATAGAACGTTTCGAGAGCCTGTGGGTAGAACTAAAACCAAGTTGTTTATTATTTCAGGCCTACTTATTTCACTGTTCTATAATATAAACATATTGACATTACCTGACATCGAGGTTGTCGAGGCGATCTGGTAGATTAATTATCTTCAAAAGTAAATAGCCAAGATCGTAATATAGGGGAGACCGGGGCACATTTTCCATAGGGGCAAGTTTTCCAACTCGCTTTAGTTTCGAAACAAACCGCTAGATGGTACCACCGGCGACACTGCAGGAAGTAGCAACAAAGCACGCTTCATTTACGAAAGTTTCACTGTTGTACCTGCAGTCACATTGTCGGCAGGGCTGTTTTTGTCATTTTTGCAAAGGTGAGTAAACTTTCACGTTTTTATTGAAACTAAAAATAAACATACTAGCGTTAAACTTGTTATTTTGACGTTGCTGCTCTATTAGCAATTAGAGGCGGGTGCAGTGTCAGAAAAGCATCCATGGACTTCAATATTCCACGTAGGACTCTGAACAATTACTGGTTGAAATTCCGTTCCCTAGAAAATCTACCAGTGCAATCAACAGCTGTGATCCCGCCGCCTCCACTGGAAGAACTATCAGGGACGCATGTTCCTCTTGTCGAATCGGAATCGCCTGTCCAAATGTTCAAATGTTTGTAAAGTCTATGGGACTTAACTACGGGGTCATCAGTCCCTAAACTTACAAACTACTTACGAACTACCTTATACTAAGGACGGCACAAATATCCATGCCCGAGGTGGGATTCGAACCCCCGACCGTAGTGGCCGTGCAGACCGTGACTGAAGCGCCTCAGTCCCCTCGGCCACCGCGGCCGGCAATCGCCTGTCCCAGACTTGCCACAAGCAGAAGAAACAGTGCCAGAAATATACCCACGACTACCAGAAGTAGCACCAATCGCAAGGCGTCCACGAAACACGCTGACAATAGGATATGCAAAACCATGGCGTGTAAGTAGGCTACACTTCGCATCCACACTAACGTAGTAAGAACGCTCAAATATATAGGCTATATACATGTTACAATTTCCCTTTCAAATATTAAATTTCTAATACACTTTGGGTTTGTTTGTAAGGTTTTTACTCATGAACAAGAGCAAATGCTGCTTCAGTGGGTACAGTGCACGAAATGGGTGCATGAAGACAGTACAAAACAGAATGTTTAATTTTTTTGTTTGCTTACATTTTGATTCAGACAATGAGTATGAGTATTGTTAAAAAATTTCTGTATTTTTAAAATATGTAAGTGACATATTTTGTAAAACCTTTAAGTAGCTCTTTTTTTTTTTTTTTTTTTTTTTATGTGGTTACTTTTTTTATCTGTCACTTTCCACTTCTTTCACCTCTGGCAGTACCGCTCATGTGAAAAATACCGAGCAGCACCGTGGTTCGGAACCCACGTTAAACTGTAGGTCCCCCTATAACTGGCTGGGTAAGTCAGTTCGAAGGTCGGAGGAAGGCAACGGCATACCACCTCTAAACAGGACCATGCCTAGTAAAGCACTGTGGTGTTCAAACCAATCTTCGGATTGATGACTGATTTACCTTTTTTTTACTTTTGCTATCCTTCTTTTGTAACGTATTTTAAATTCATAATAAAATACATATTCAGTGAAATCAAGATAATTATCGCTGTTTTATCATTTAAATTATAGTTGGATAATTTGCCTCTGTACATTTTAAGTAAGCTGGAAAACTTTCCCCGCATACGGGCCAAATTTTCCAATGCAACATGGTCAAACAAAACCATTTGCTGCCAATAAGGATATGTACTATTTTCTAAAATATTTGTATAAGACTGTAGATAAAGGTATAGGAAATACAATGATCCGCTGTTTACCTCAAAACTGATAAAAATGAAAGGTACAAAAATAAAAATGTAAAAAGGTGGAAAACGTGCCCCGGTCTCCCCTACTTATTTATTATTTGACCACCGGTTTCAATGGGCTGTGCCACCATCATCTCGTCATCTGATCATCTTACGTTAGTTAAAAAATGGAGGTGAAATAGTACGTGCAACATAGCACTTAGGCGAAATATAAAATACATTAGTTAAATCATCATCAAGATTACAACTTACGTATTTTATATTTCATCTAAGTGCTATGTTGCACGTACTATTCAACCTCAATTTTTAAATAACGTAAGATGACCACCTTGTATAATTTTATATTACCAGATGTTGGTGACATAAGATAAATAATTATATTGCGATCTTGGCTTTCTACTTTTGAAGATAATCTATATCTGCAAATGTGAATGTCTGTTCGGTGTACGTTTATCACGTCTGAACTACTAGACATAAAGAGCTAAAAATTTGTACAGTTACTGATGTCTACCCGGGGAAGGCTTTAGGCACTGTTTTATGGCGATCGGATAGCTATATATATATATATATATATATATATATATATATATATATATATATATAGCTATCCGATCGTCATAAATATATATTAATGTGAATGTCTGTTCGGTGTACGCTTATCATGTCCGAACGACAAGACGCAGAGACTTAAATATTTGTACAGTTACTAATTTATACCTGAGGAATGTTTCAGGCACGGTTTTATAGCGATCTAATAGATATTTAGTAATTTGAAGAATATAACGCGAAATGAGGAACAATAATTACTCTTTGAAAATTATATTTACTCTTTGAAAATGATTTTATTGGTTGCATTGTTGCTTGTGTGTTGATAATGATAAAAGGGTGGAGTATATTGGGATGGAAAGTTATCGGTGTATATAAAATTCTACGCGTGTGTGTATGTGTGTGTGTGTGTGTGTGTGTGTGTGTGTAAATATTTCGCTCTGCAGCGAAAACTACAGAATGCAAACGAATGGTCTGTGTGTAATTGTTGTTCGAAGTCTCCCGTTGTACACCACAGCTTAATAAATAGTATTGATATTAAAGAATGGCCTTGAATTTCTTTATTGCATTATCGATTTTGGGACTACACTTTAAAGTATAGTCGGTTTCACGATAAGCTCCACTGGAGGCATACCTATAAATTCAATCAGTTGCCATCCCACTATTACACCAATATCATTCTACATGCAAGAATTCTTTAAGAGTGCATACCTAGGTGAGTGTCCTGGACGGCTTCTAATTCAGTAGGTAGTTAGACTTGAATCTCGATGCACAAACCTTTGTATTAACATGGCGCACTCGTTTTCATTCGGTGTTCATGATACACGTTAACGGATTATTTTGAACATTTCTTGGTTGTCAGCGATGTCCATTTTATGAACTGTAGCCCACAAATCCCGCAGAGAGTAGATCTCTACACCTCCTGGGCACTAATTTTCTGTCACCCTCCTGATGTTCACGGTGGGTCATTAGCAGTCGATATTTCTCCTGTCACAAATGATAACACTGTCAAATGAGTCTCACTAGAGACTGAACTTCGAACCGTGCACTCAGGGTGCTTCTTGCGAGTCACCGGTCAACAACAGTTTTCTACATAGAACTAATGCTTTTGAAACTGCTAAGTCGTAGTCTTTTCCATAAGTGCAAATGTCTACTCAAATACCGCAATAGTCAGAATTTGCAATTGGATAGGGGATTTCCTGTCAGAGAGGACACAGTTTGTAGTAATCGATGGTAAGGCATCGACTAAAACAGAGGTGATATCTGGCGTTCCACGGGGTAGTGTTATTGGTACTCTGCTGTTCCTTATTTACATCAATGATTTAGGGCAAAATCTAAGTAGCTCTCTTAGGCTGTTTGCAGATGACGCCGTCATTTACCGTCTAGTAAAATCATTTGAAGATCAAAACCAACTGCATAACGTTCTAAATAAGATATCACTATGGTGTAAAAATTAGCGATTGACTCTAAATAATGAGTTGGAGGTTGTTCACATGAGTACGAAAAGAAATCCGTTTTACTTTGTTTACATGATAAATCAATCAAATGTGAAGACCGTAAACTCCACAAAATACCTAGGAATTA
Organism: Locusta migratoria; assembly: GCA_026315105.1. NCBI lineage: Eukaryota > Metazoa > Arthropoda > Insecta > Orthoptera > Acrididae > Locusta > Locusta migratoria. The sequence goes on along the minus strand of CM048745.1, from coordinate 105,511,332 downwards.
CAATTCCTTCTGATTTAAATTGGAAAGAACACGTAGATAATGTCATGGGAAAGGCGAACCAGAGACTGCGTTTTATTGGCAGAACCCTTTAAAGCTGCAGCTGAACTACTAAAGAAACTGCATACACTATGCTTGTCCGTCCATTTCTGGAGTATTGCTGCCCATTGTGGGATCATTGTCAGGTGGGTTTGACGGAGGACATCGAAAAAGTCCAGAGAAGGGCAGCTCGTTTCGTATTGTTACTATTACAGCGGAGACAGCATTACAGAAATGATACTACTTACGAAACTCCAATACTCTCCACCGAATGCGAAAATGTATTGTTGACACCCATTTATATAGGTAGAAAATATCATCAGAATAAAATACGAGAAATCACAGCTCGAACGGAGAGATTCAGGTGGTCTTCCTTCCCGCGCGCTATTCTAGAATGGGATTGGAGATGAATAGTATAGCGGTGGTTCGATGAACCCTCTGCCAGGCACTTAAATGTGATTTGCAGAGTATCCCATGAAGATGTAGATGCATCTCTCTCAGTCGACAACATCTTGATAGACTTATCTGCTTGTTCACCTAAAGCTGTTGTAACTCTGACCTTAGCAGAAAGGAGTTTTACCGTAACTCAGACTAAATTGGTTGCCCATCCCGTCTTTCGCTAAGTGGAGATGGGTCCCTTCCAAAGCTCCTTAGTGTCGAACTTCGCCGAGGATGCAAATAAGTGTCTCACCTAGTTCCTGAGCACCGAAGCACTACATCTGAATTGCAGATCGTGCCGTGTACATTCATCAGTATTACCACGGGGGAACTTGGGGGACTAAAAGCCACGGTCCTCCAGCAGGCGGTAAACAGCGTCCCTAAACAAACACTCAGTCTGGCTGTAGTGGACTACCCCCCAGCGATTCATCCGAGTTGTTAGCATCAAGTGTACTGCAAATCCGCTTTTCAAATGTTCAAATGTTTGTGTAAATCTATCGGAATTAACTGCTAGGTTATTAGTCCGTAACAGGGGCGCCGACTCCGTTGGTGCTCCGGTGCTCGTGCACCACCCAAGAATGTTTTGGGGGTGCTCACTACCCACATAAAATTGAGGTGGAAAATAAAATTGTATAAATTTAAAAAAAAATCTGGAAAAATCAAAACCTACTTTACGACTCAAGAGGCAATGCAAAACGTGACCATATCGAGAGACGATATTTCATACGTCAAAGAAATGATCAGTTTTGTACGCGGGTCCCAGAGCGAGTAGTAATGAGTGTCAGAGTTTTACCCACTGAAGCACGTCGGTCCTTTTGACCTTTCATGTGTACGTATTTATAAACATTCAATTGTGTTTTTTCAGGAATTTAGCTTGAAGAATCTGATGCTAAAGTTAATCGTTTTTCATTTATCTTTGTCACTTCCCTTGTTATGAAAATTATAGATTCAGTTGAAATTTGTAATGCTTTTCTCTCAGGCTTAAAAAAACCTTGGACTATATTAATACTGTCAGGGATGTCACGAAGTTATCTCGAAGAGTTGAAAGTTTCGATGAAGTATACAGCTTTTCCTTGGAACTGACCAAAAAAAATTTATGTCGCACTTCAAAATCTCAAAATATTTCAAAGATTTCTTTATACATTGGTGTTCTACCAAACGCTTTTGTCAGAAAGCATAGCTTTGCACAGAAAGTGTTAGATTAGTGTACAGTGAAAAATTATTTCATTGGTCGTGTAGATGTTTTGGGGTGTTACTAATATCGAAATATCCACTTCGGCCAGTTAGATCGGCCGGCCGCGGTGGCCGAGGGGACTGAGGCGCTCCATTCACGGTCTGCACGGCCACTACGGTCGGGTGTTCGAATCCCCCCTCGGGCATGGATATTTGTGCCGTCCTTAGGATAAGCTAGTTGATAAGTAGTTTGTAAGTTTACGGACTGATGACCCCGTAGTTAAGTCCCATAAGCTAGACAAACAATTAGATCCTTTTCTTCCTCCTCCACCTTCTTCCTTCTCTCTTTAAAAGGCCAGACAACTGCCTATTTACTTTTATCAAGTATTGCTCATTCAAAAATGCATGAACATGATTTTCAGGAGCGTTGGTTTCGAACATTTGTGAACCGTGATATGAAGCACCCACACTGAGTTTCAAAAGTCGGCCCCACTGGTCCGTAGCTTATGAACTACTTAAACTAAGGTAAACTAACCTAAGGACAAAATTTACGCCCGTGGGGGACTCGAACCTCCGACGGCGAATGGTCGCGCGCACCGCAGCACGGCGGCCTAGTGCGCACGGCTAATCCGCCACGTATCAGCTTTTCACAATTCAGATACAGAGGAATTTTTGTAGACATATAGCATCTCAGAAACAATTGAAATGTAATTTTATGGAACAATGTCAAAATTAACTGACGCTAATTTAGCCATCTACTCGCTAACAACAAACATAATCATGTGCTTGGTACAGCAAAACACTTAAAATCATACCGATTACAGATGATGTATGTAACGACCAACATCGTAAGACAGCTTGCCAATGACACAACGTCGAAACAGCTTTAATGAAGGGAATGAAACGGTTCTAGCAGCGTGTTACCGAGAAATAAGTTATTACAATGTTTATTACGATGTATATTAAAATATAACTATGTTATTTTCAGACCTTTTGTTTTAAGTTACTAGTTCGGTCGCTGAAAGGCCGCTTGATATTTTCATGTCGCTTTTTATTTTATTTTTTCAACCTCTAGGTATGTTGTAGTTGTCAAAAATGCCGAATTCGGATTTCACTTTAAACGGTATATCCCCCTATAAATGGCTGGTTAAAACAGTTCAGAGGTCAGAGGAAGGCAACGGCATACCATCTGCAAGAACGATAATCTATATATAAATGAATTGTTGTTCGTTAGTCTCGCTAAAACTCGAGAACGGCTGAACCGATAGGGCTAATTTTAGTCTTGAATTATTCGTGGAAGTTCAGGGAAGGTTTAAACGGTGATAAAACATTGAAAAGTTGTTCGGAATAGAGGAAAATCGGGCATAACTGAAACAGCTTTTCCCAGTGAGCTATCAATACCGTGCGTCCAATTGCGATAAAATTTTGTACATTTCATGATGAATGCAAGAGGAGGGTTCGCATCAAATAAAAATTTGGACAAGTCACCGGGAAAGTAGGAAAATTTAGGAAAAACCGAAAGCGATTTTTTTTCTATGAAAAAATTTAATTGCGACATCGTTGTAAGAGAATCACTTGAGTATGACTTAACAGAACAAGGTTTGTTTGAAAAATGTTTTTGGAAAATCTACCGGAAAATTGGAAAATTTGAGAAAAACTGAAAGTGAATTTTTCGATGTGTTTTTGATTGAATTCAGCACTATAACTGACTATTCGCACGACGGAGAGCGGTGAAATGGATAAAATACTTGAATTCTGTTTGTTCATTATGGTCTTGGAAAATTTTTCAGTAAAAAAAAAAGAGAGGGAGATTAAAAAAAATAATAATAATAATAAACGCAAAATTCGAACCAAGTTCCTCTTTCAATGTGTTTCTAAATGGACTTAACACAATAAGTTGAGAACCGTTCATCCGATTGCGATACAATTTTGCATATTTGACGTTCCAAGCGAGGGTAAGTTTGTCTGTTGAAAATTTGGAATAGTTGGCCAGAAAGTAAGAAAATTTGTGGAAAATTGAAAGAGCTCTTTTCATTGGGACATCAATATCATTCGTACGATTGCGATAAAATTTTGCACATTTCACGTTCAAAGCAAGAGTACATACATATTAGCAATTGCGGAGCATTGCCGGGACGACTAGTGCCTAATAAATCACTGTGGTGTTCAAACCAGTCATCGGATGTTGACTGATTTACTTTTTTCCTACATGTAAAAAAAAAAAAATAAATAAATAAAAAAGGCCTGCAGGCGATAAGCAATAAATGCTCAAACGCCTTGCATTATGTTAAATAAAAAACTAAAATGTAAGTTCGAAATATGTCAGGCAAACGCGTTGACCACTCCGCCACCGAGCACACAGTAAGCAGTCCGACGGCAGAGGACTCTTCCCTGCACGTCTCCCTCCACACCCAAATCTCCATTCGCCACGCTCTCTCTTTCCTATTACCACGCCTATTTGTTCTGTAATTGTCTCGATACCTCATGGTCTGTTCTCCCTGATGCGGGTATACAGTATTGTGGCAGCGAGCATTACAGAACAAATAGTCTGTGGCAATAGGCAAGAGACAGCGTGGCGAATGGAGATTTAGGTGTGGAGGGAGACGTGCAGGGAAGAGTCCTCTGCTGTCGGGCAGGTCACTGTATCCTCGGTGGCGGAGTGGTCAATGCGTCTGTCTATTGAGTAGGAGATTCCGGGTTCGAAACCCGGCCGGGGACAAATTTTCATTCGCCGCACTGATCGCAAATAGCGATTTATTTCAATAATAAAAGAGTATTTAATGTAAAATGGGGCATTTGGTTACAAATTGTTTGTTAACCTACGCTACCACTTTTAACGAACTCAGAGATTGCTCTATTCCTTCAGACTAGCTTTTTATACCTGTGGGTCGCGCCATCACTTGCGGGGGGGGGGGGTTGGGAGGGGGGTAAATGTATTGTACGGGGGGCGCCAACACTTATACAATAAAATAACTAGGGTTTCAGGATTACAGAAACGTATACCTAAGTGAAATTCCTTTAATGTTAAAATTACGGAGTTACTTGTGTAACACTGGTTATGAATTAAATATATCACACATTTTTATAGTACAGTGAGTTAATGATGAATAAGCGCAAAGACTGAAAACTGTATTCAGGAACCAATCGATAGGTAACATAATACAATAAGTAATTCAGAAAAATTCTTACATAAATCTACTTCTTTACCGAATGTCTTTACAGTAGGACCTCAAATGCTACACACTGGTTAATCAAGATATATTTTTCTGTCGGAAATCTTGTAAAAATACGATAATGTGTTCTATTACGAAAAATGCACAAAAATAACTTTGTCCAACAAATAAAGAAGGCTGCAGCAAAAGAAAGAAGATTAAATTTGTTTCCTTTCAGATAACTTACTTTTTTTACGATTGGTGAGGGGGGAGTCGCCACAATACTTTTACTTGTATGGGGGGCGCATATTCGTAAAAGTTGAAAAACACTGCTTCACACTAACGGAAGGACAGGGGGTAAATATTAAAAAGCAGATAAAAAAATCACATACCAGAAGATCTATAAAAACCGTTGCAATTTTAGCGAAACACTTCATGTTTCTCAGCCTATAACTCGGCATCTACAAATACATGGGATACTCTGCAAATCACATTTAAGTGCCTGGCAGAGAGTTCATCGAACCACCATTATACTATTTATCTCCCATTCCATTCTCGAATAGCGCGTGGGAAGAATGAACACCTGAATCTCTCCGTTCGAGCTCTGATTTCCCGTATTTTATTCCGATGGTCATTTCTACCTATGTAAGTGGGAGTCAACAATATATTTGCGCATTCGGAGGAGAATGTTGGCGATTGGAGTTTCGTAAGTAGCCCACGCCACAGCGATAAGCGCCGTTGTTGTAATGATTCCTATCCCAGATCCTGTATCATTTCCGTAACGCTGTCTCCCCTGTATCGTGACAATACGAAACGAGCTGCCCTTCTTTGGACTCTTTCGATGTCCTCCGTCAAACCCACCTGATAAGGATCCCACACTGGCCACTAATACTCCAAAAATGGACGGATAAGCGTAGTGTATGCAGTTTCTTTTGTAGTTCTGTCGCATCTTTTAAGGGTTCTGCCAATAAAACGCAGTCTCTGGTTCGCCTTTCCCACGACATTATCTACGTGTTCTTTCCAATTTAAGTCTGAAGTAATAGTAATTCCTAGGTATTTTGTGGAGTTTACGGCCTTCACTTTTGATTTATTTATCTTGTAAACAAAGTTTAACGGATGTCTTTTCTTACTCATGTGGACGACTTCACACTTCTCATTATTTACAGTCAATTGCCAATTTTTACATCTTACTGATGTATTATTCAGATCGTTCTGCAGTTGGTTTTGATGTTCAGATGATTTTACTAGACGGTAAATGACGGCGTCATCTGTAAACAACCTAAGAGAGCTACTTAGCACAATCTTGAACTGTAGCCAATTAAAGGGAAAAACAAACTTCTGCTTTTAACAAATAAACTCATAAAATTATGCTTTATTTGGACAAGTAGGCTCAAAATACATTCGGAATCGATCTGTTACCACTGGATGCTGATCTAAACAAAGGTTTATAACGAAATGGGGTTCTTCAAAAAAATGTTCAAATGTTTGTTAAGCTTATGGGACTTAACTACGGGGTCATCAGTCCCTAAACTTACAAACTACTTATGAACTACTTACGAACTAGGACGGCACAAATATCCATGCCCGAGGGGGGATTCGAACCCCCGACCGTAGTGGCCGTGCTGACCGTGACTGGAGCGCCTCAGTCACCTTGGCCACCGCGGCCGGCTGGGGTTCTTCTCTAGTGAGTGTGATCACTGCTGTTCGTATCACTTATGAGCCAGCACCCCAGTTTGTGTCGCTCAATTTGCAAATGATGTTGTTACTAGGGCGTGGCGGATCGTATCGAACCTGTCATAAAATTATGATCCCGGAAAAAATGTCCGCCAGTGTGTCAGAATCTGTAGCGTGTTGTTACGGCTGCGTGTTAATGGCAGCAGATACGGTGCCCCAGTGCGGTCGGTAATACCAGGGGCTGCCGCTAGGGGCGCCCGTTACGCGCGAGAAGCACGCGATCCAGCCTGCTCACCCTCCCAGGAGTTACACAACTCAAGGTTGGCCCCGACCCCAGATTTTGCATAACCAGGTCGCTGCTTTCTCCGATAGTCACTAGTCGGGAGCTACAAGGTCGATACAATGCTGACTGTGAGGTGGAAACTCGCGAGATAAAGCAAGCTTCCGTATCGGGAATGCAAAAAATATAACGAGTCCTCACTGGTCCCCAGATACCGTGCTGCATGTAACATTGGTAAATACAGACGCATAGGTAATGATTTTAATTAAGGACTGATCGCAGTCACGGTCTGCACGGCCACTACGGTCAGGGGTTCGAATCCCCCCTCGGGCATGGATATTTGTGCCGTCCTTAGTATTAGTTAGTACATAAGAAGTTTGTAAGTTTAGGGACTGATGACCCCGTACTTAAGTCCCATAAGCTACACAAACATTTGAACATTTTTGACTGATCGCAATTTCTGTGTCTGCCAGTTTTGGTGAAAAATACACTACAGGTGAAGAAGCGAAATTTGCTGACATCCAATATTAATTTAAATGTTTGGAAGTCCTTTCTGACAGCATTTGTCTGGAGTGTAGCATTGTATCGGAGTGAAACGTGGACGATAAGGAACTTGACGGTCACGATAAAAAGATGATAGAAGCTTTTAAAATGTGGTGCTACAGACGAATGATAAAAATTAGATGGGTAGATCACGTAACTAATGAGAAGGTGCTTAACCGAATCGAGACGAAAAGGAGTTTCTGGCATATCCTGACCAAGAAAAGGGATTGATTGCTTGGACACATTCTTAGACATCAAGGAATTGTCAACTTAGCATTAGAAGGAAGCGTTTAGGGTAAAAATCATAGAGGGAGACCGAGGGACGAATATAATAAGCAGATTCAAAAGGATGTAGGTTGCCGATCATATTGTCAGATGAAGAGACTTGCACAGGACAGCGTAGAGTGAAGAGCTGCATCAAACCAGTCTGCGGACTGAAGACAACAACAACAGGTAATTAAAATTGCTACACCTCGAAAATGACGTGCTACAGACGCGAGATTTAACCGACAGGATTATGATGCTGCGATATGCAAATTAGCTTTTCAGAGCATTCACACAACGTTGGCGCCGGTGGCGACACCTACAACGTGCTGACATGAGGAAATTTTCCAACCGATTTCTCATACACAAACAGCAGCTGACCGACGTTGCCTGGTAAAACGTTGTTGTGATGCCTCGTGTAAAGTGAAGAAATGCGTACCATCACGTTTCGGATTGTAGCCTATCGCAATTGCGGTTTATCGTATCGCGACATTGCTGCTCGCGTTGGTCGCGATCCAATGACTGTTAGCAGAATATAGAATCGGTAGGTTCAGGAGGTCAATACGGAACGCCCTGCTGGATCCCAACGGCCTCGTATCACTAGCAGGCGAGATGACAGGCATCTTATCCGCATTGCTGTAACGGATCGTGCAGCCATGTCTCGATCCCTGAGTCAACAGATGGGGACGTTTGCAAGTCAACAACCATCTGCACGAACAGTTCGACGACGTTTGCAGCAGCGTGGACTATCAGCTCGGAGACCATGGCTGCGGTTACCCTTGACACAGCATCACAGACAGGAGTGCCTGCGATGGTGTACCCAACGACGAACCTGGGTGCACGAATGGCAAACCGTCATTTTTTCTTTGAATCCAGGTTCTGTTTACAGCATCATAATGGTCGCATCCGTGTTTGGCAACATCTCGGTAAGCGTACATTGGAAGCGTGTATTCCTCATCGCCATGCTGGCGTATCACCTGGCGTAATGGATTGGGCTGCCATTGGTTACACGTCTCGGTCACCTCTTGATCGCATCGACGGCACTTCGAACAGTGGTCGTTACATTTCAGATGTGTTGGGACCCATGTCTCTACCCTTCATTCGATCCTTGCGAAACCCTACATTTCAGCAGGATAATGCACGACCGCATGTTGCAGGTACTGTATTGACCTTTCTGGATACGGAAAATGTTCAACTGCTGGCCTGGGCAACACATTCTCCAGATCTCTCACCAATTGAAAACGTCTGGTCAATGGTGGCCAAGCAACTGGCTCGTCACTATACGGCAGTAACTACTCTTGATGAACTGTAGTATCGTGTTGAAGCTGCATGGGCATTTGTACCTGTACACGCCATCCAAGCTCTGTTTGACTCAATGCTCAGGCGTATCAAGGCCGTTATTACGGCCAGAGGTGATTGTTCTGGGTAATAATTTCTCATGATCTATGCACCCAAATTGCGTGAAAATGTAATCACATATCAGTTCTAGTATATTATATTTGTCCAATGAATACCTGTTTATCATCTGCATTTCTTCTTGTTGTAGCAATTTTAATGGCCAGTAGTGTATTAGTTTCGGCTACAGTTTAAGCTTCCGGCGGATATCAGCAGATTTTTCGGACTGGAGAAACGTATAGGTACTTTAGTTTATATTAAAGCCGCTAGATATCGGTTGTCTTCTGTTTCGCTTGGTAACCGTCGTGTGTTTGAAAGACATAATTTTGTGTGTTCGAGTTTGTGTAGTGCCATTCCGTGATTACAGTGCAAAGACGTGTTAGGCTGAGGTATCAAATTAATCCTCCCAATTGGTGTAACATTCGAAGATGATATCGACAGTTTCTAGATGAAGGATGTGTGTGTGTGTGTGTGTGTGTGTGTGTGTGTGTGTGTGTGTGTGTAAAGGAATGAGGCCTGCCCGCCCTCGTGTTCCTGAAGAAAATGTTGCGCGAATTCAAACTGGTTTCCACCGTAGTATTTCAATATCATCTCGTCGTGCTAGTCGACGGGTGTTACAACTACCTAAAATAACTGTTTCGCATGTTTTGAGACGTCGGTTGGTTATGAAGTCTTACAAGTTATAGTTGTTACCAGCTCTGCGTGCTAAAGACAAAGTGACCCATTTTGTACCGAGATTCTTGACGCTATTAACAATGATAACACTCTCGCACTACGCATTTGTTCAATGATTAAGCGAGTTTTCGTGTTAATGGTCGGGAAAACAAACACATTGTTCGAATTTGGAGCTTACAGAATCCACATGCAAACATGTTCGAGATTCGCCCAAAGTCAATGTGTTTTGTACGATATCCCGTTCGCAAATCAATTCCGTATTTCTTGATTTCCAGAAGGCTTTTGACACCGTACCAAACGAACGGCTTTTAATCAAATTGCGTGGTTATAGTATATCGCCTGAAATTTGCGATTGGATGGGGCATTTTCTGTCAGAGAGGACACAGTTCGTAGTAATCGATGGTAAGGCATCGACTAAAACAGAGGTGCTATCGGGCGTTCCACAGGGTAGTGTTATTGGTCCTCTGCTGTTCCTTATTACATAAACGATTTAGGGGGAAATCTAAGTAGCTTTCTTAGGATGTTTGCAGATGACGCCGACATATACCGTCGAGTAAAATCATCTGAAGATCAAAACCAACTGCAGAACGATCTGGATAAGATATCAGTATGGTGTAAAAATTGGCAATTGACTCTAAATAATGAGAAGTGTGAGGTCGTTCACATGAGTACGAAAAGAAATCCGTTAAACTTTGTTTACAATGTAAATCAATCAAAAGTGAAGGCCGTAAACTCCACAAAATACCTGGGAATTACTGTTACTTCAGACGTAAACTGAAGAGAACACGTAGATAATGTCGTGGGAAAGGTGAACCAGAGACTGCGTTTTATTGGCAGAAATCTTAAAAGATGCAACAGAACTACAAAAGAAACTGCATACACTACGCTTGTCCGTACATACAGGATCTGGGATGGGAATCATAACAACAACGGCGCTTATCGCTGCGGCGTGGGCTGCTTACGAAACTCCAATCGCCAACATTCTCCTCCGAATACGATAACACATTGTTGAGTGCCACTTACATAGGTAGAAATGACCATCAGAATAAATTACGAGAAATGAGAGCTATAACGGAGAGATTCAGGTGTTCTTTCTTTCAGCGCGCTATTCGAGAATGGAATGGGAAATAAATAGTATAATGGTGGTTCGATGAACCCTCTGCCAGGCACTTAAATCTGATTTGCAGAGTATCCCATGTGGATGTAGATGTATCTGTTTACGGCCTATTCTTCTTTGATGGAAACACGATTAACGGTAAGCAGTATCCCACTATGTTACAAAACTGATTGTTTCCGTGGCTGCACGAAGACAACTTCATTTTTCAACGATACGGGGCACTCTTTGGTGTCTCCAAGTGCGGCGTAATTATCTGAATGAAACTCTACCAAACCGTTGGACTGGTCGTCAAGGAGCTGGCAACGTAGTATGTCTCAGCTGGGCTCCACGGTCACCGGATTTGACACCCTGTGACGTCTTCCTGTGGGGGTTTCGTTAAAAACAACGTTTATGTACCACCACTCCCACAGAAGCTGGAGGAATTGAAGGACCCCCCAAAGGGCTCACGGTTATTTCGTGAGTGCGAGCGTGGCGAGCATATTGCCCTGAGCTAAAGGCTATTCCACACTGCACATGGCGTGCGTGTCAGGACGCATGCTAGCGACTTTTAAAAACGTTTTAAAAACACAGAGTGTTCGCACTGCAGGCCACGGCTGCGTGCTACGCCAGTTACGATGGACACGCGTGGCTTTCGTTCGCTCCCTGAGCGATCTCTCTAAACGTGGCGGACACGCTTTCAGTCCGCGCATGCGCATAGCGAAGGTTAGACCTCGTGCAAGCCAAGCCTCGTGCATTACACAGCGGGTCTTCTTTGTTGTCTGAGCTGTTGTGTTTATTGTGGATCATTTGCAAGTAGTTAGTGTGAGATTCTGCTTTTCAGTAACCTTCGTGAGTTCAGCAAGGAAGGAAGCTTAGGGTTTAACGTCCCATCGACAGCTTGGTCATTAGAGACGGAGCAAGCGCTCGGAGTTTTAGGGTAAGGATTTGGAAGGAAATCGGCCGTGCCCTTTGAAAGGAACCATCCCGGAATTTGCCTGGAGTGATTTAGGGAAATCACGGAAAACCTAAATCAGGATGGCCGGAGATGGATTTGAACCACCATCCTACCGAATGCGAGTCCAGTGCTTTACCACTGCGCCACCTCGCTCGGTTTCGTGAGTTCAAAATCGGGAAATAAATTGAAGAAGTATGTACTCATCCAGTGATTTCGGACTCTACAGTAGAAGTTTACAGAGATGTTACGTTGAAGGAAAAAGCGTGGGATGAATTTGCCAAAGAGTTATCAAAAGACAGTAGGTACATACATGTCCTGCGGTAATATTGTTAAATATCTTAGAAATAAATTTGTATGAACCATAAAGTAAGACAATTATTTCATCAAACAAATTTCAAAAAATGTTCAAATGTTTGTTAAGCTTATGGGACTTAACTACGGGGTCATCAGTCCCTAAACTTACAAACTCCTTATCAACTACCTTATACTAAAGACGGCACATATATCCATGTCCGAGGGGGGATTCGAACCCCCGAGCGTAGTGGCCGTTCAGACCGTAACTGGAGCGCCTCAGTCTCCTCGGCCACCGCGGTCGGCCATAAATTTCATCTTCGATCCCAACAGATATCACAATAGTACTATTTCATTATTATACTTTCAGGAGTAGATGATATTCCGTCTGAACTGCTGATGTCGTTAGGAGAGCCAGTCTCGAAAAAATTATATCATCTGGTATGCAAGATGTATGAGACAGGGGAAATACTCTCCGACTTCAAGAAGAATATTGTGATTCCAATTCCAAAGAAAGCAAGTGCAGACAAGTGTGAAAACTACAGAACTATCAGTTTAATAAGTAATGGTTGCAAAATACTAACACGAATTATTTAAAGACGAATGAAAAAACTTGTGGAATCCGACCTCGGGGAAGATCAGTTTGTATTTAGGAGAAATGTAGGAACACGGGAGGCAATACTCACATTACGACATATCTTAGAAGATAGGCTAAAGAAAGGGAAACCTACGTTTTTAGCTTTTCTCGATTTAGAGAAAGCTTTTGACAATGTCGACTGGAATACACTTTTCCAAATTCTGAAGGTAGCAGGGGTAAAATATAGGGAGCGAAGAGTTATATTCAACGTATACAAAAACCAGACCGGTTATTAGAGTCGAAGGGCAAGAAAGGCACGCAAAAGTTGGGAAGGGAGTAAGACAGGGTTGTAGCCTTTCCCCAATGTTGTTCAATCTGTACATTATGCAGGCAGTGAAGAAATAGAAGGAGAAATTTGGAGAGGGCATTAAAGTGCAGGGAGAAGAAATAAAAACATTGCTGTTTGCCGATGACATAGTAATTCTGTCAGAGACCACAAAAGATCTAGAAGAGCTATTGAATGGGAGGACAGTGTCTTGAAAGGAAGATATAAGATTAACATTAACAAGAGTAAAATGAAGGTAACGGAATGGATGCCGAAGGAATTAGATTAGGTAATGAGACAATAAAAGTACTAGATGAATTTTGTTATTTTGTTATTTGGGTAGCATGATAACTTCTGATGGTCGAAGTAAAGAAGTTATAAAATGCAGAATGGCTATGGGAAGAAAAGCGTTTCTAAAGAAGTGAAACTTGTTAACATCCAATATTAATTTAAACGTTAGGAAGTCCTTTCTGAAAGCATTTGTCTTGAGTATAGCATTGTATGGGAGTGAAACGTGGACGATAGGGAGTTCAGATAAAAAGATGATAGAAGCTTTAGAAATGTGGTGCTACAGACGAATGATGAAAATTAGTTGGGTAGATCACGTAACTAATGAGGAGGTGCTTAACCGAATCGGGGAGAAAAGGAGTTTCTGGCATATACTGACTAAGAGAAGGGATAGATTGGTTGGACACATTCTGAGACATCAAGGAATTGTCAACTTAGCATTAGAAGGAAGCGTGTGGGTTAAAAATCGTAGAGGGAGACCGAGGGACGAATATAGTAAGCAGATTCAAAAGGATGTAGGTTGCCGAACGTATTCTCAGATGAAGAGACTTGCACAGGACAGGGTAGCTTGGAGAGCTGCATCAAACCAATCTGCGGACTTAAGACCACAACAACATCAAGAACCCCAACTTTCAGGAGTGACTAACATTCCCTTGCCGGATCGTGACGAGGAACAAGAATTAAATATTGGGGATCAGCAGGAAAATGAGGAACAAGATGATCTCCACGATGATATGGAATGTAATGCCGATGATGTTTAAATAGCGGACGGATTGGTTGCATCGGGGAAAGAACGTTGAAACCGATCTCCAAGAGGCGTTGTTCTAAGTTTCTTGCATAACAAAGAAAAAAATAAGGATTCTCGCGCAAAAAGTGTCCCTAACAAAATAGACTTCCTTCCCAGTGTAGCCCAGTCGGCGGTTACAAAACAAAGTAAAAATTGAGATGCTAAATAGCACTGTGAAGTGGAAGACGAAAATGATTTGTACTACAATTCAGTTAGTAGGTCTAATTCACCTTCATCGTTTTTACCGATTTCACAACCTACCACTTCACACTATCAATTCCCTTTTTCTCCTTTGTCGAATAATTCTGCGCCTTCATCTATCCCTTCCCCAGAGTGTACTGATTCACCTCTTTCGACAACTGGGTATTTCGTTCAGTCTGTCAGTGCCGGAGTTTGCATCTTTCTGCATACCGGCATAAAACGTTGCCGGTGTAGCATCGCAGCTGTCGCCGCTGTGTGAACTGGTACGTGGATAGCGTGGCGTACATCCAGATACGCACGCCACGCGCAGTGTGGAACGGCTTTCTACATCTACATCTACATGGAATACTCTGCAAATCCCATTTAAGTGCCTGGCAGAGGGTTCGTCGAACCACCATTATACTATTTATCTCCCATTCCATTCTCGAATAGCGCGTGGGAAGAAAGAACACCTGAATCTCTCCGTTCGAGCTCTGATTTCTCGTATTTTATTCTGATGGTCATTTCTACCTATGTAAGTGGGAGTCAACGGTATATTTTCGCATTCGGAGGAGAATGTTGGCGATTGGAGTTTCGTAAGTGGCCCACGCCGCATTGATAAGCGCCGTTGTTCCCAGATCCTGTATCATTTCCATAACGCTGTCTCCCCTGTATCGTGACAATACGAAACGAGCTGCCCTTCTTTGGACTCTTTCGATGTCCTCCGTCAAACCCACCTGATAAGCATCCCACACTGGACAGCAGTACTCCAAAAATGGACGGACAAGCGCAGTGTATGCAGTTTCTTTTGTAGTTCTGTTGCATGTTTTGAGGGTTCTGCCAATAAAACACAGTCTCTGGTTCGCCTTTCCCACGACATTATCTACGTGTTCTCTCCAATTTAAGTCTGAAGTAATAGTAATTCTTAGGTATTTTGTGGGGTTTACGACCTTCACTGTTGATTGATGCAGTCTATCTTCCTTCTTACCTCCCTGTAGTGCTTTTCCTTTCCCTTCCCTTTCTTTCATATCATCATTACATGCCTTATTCACCGGGGGACTGATGGCCTTAGCAGTTTGCTTCCCTGTTCCTAACAAACATCCAAGTTGAAGTGCACTCCCAAAACATAAGGATATGGTTGACAAAGTATGGAAAGAATTTGAGTATAGTCGTGATATTGTTCATGTCGTTGTTGGACATATTGAAAATCTGTAATATGAACTTAAGAGGTTCGTAAATATATGTGTAAAATTTCATATTCGCATCTCTTGAAGTGTAATAAATACAGGGTGTTACAAAAAGGTACGGCCAGACTTTCAGGAAACATTCCTCACACACAAAGAATGAAAATATGTTATGTGGACATGTGACCGGAAACGCTTAATTTCCGTGTTAGAGCTTATTTTAGTATTTCATTTACGTATGAGGCTTCATTCCAACGTGATCAAATTGTAAATTTTCACAATGAACGTGTGTGGGCTGGCGAGAATCCGCACGCAATCGTGCAATCACGTAATCAATACAGATTTCCTGTGAACGTTTGGGTAGGAATTGTTGGTGATGTCTTGATTGGGCCTTATATTCTTCCACTTACGCTCACTGGAGCACGTATCATGATTTCATACAGGATACTCTACCTGTGCTGCTAGAACATGTGCATTTACAATTACGACACAACACGTGGTTCATGCACGATGGAGCTCCTGCACATTTCAGTCGACGTGTGCGTATGCTTCTCAACAACAGATTCGGTGACCGTTGGATTGGTAGAGGCGGACCAATTCCATGGCCCCCACGCTCTCTTGACCTCAACCCTCTTGACTTTCATTTATGGGGCATTTGAAAGCTCTTGTCTACGCAACCCCGGTACCAAATGTAGAGACTCTTCCTGCTATTGTGGACGGCTGTGATACAATACGCCATTCTCCAGGGCTGCATCAGCGCATCAGAGTTCCATGGGACGGAGGGTAGACGCATGTATCCTCGCTAACGGAGGACTTTTTGAATATTTCCTGTAACAAAGTGTTTGAAGTCACGCTGGTACGTTCTGTTGCCGTGTGTTTCCATTCTATGATTAATGTGATTTGAAGAAAAGTAATAAAATGAGCTCTAACAAGGAAATTAAGCGTTTCCGGACACATGTCCACATAACATATTTTCTTTCTTTGTGTGTGAGGAATGTTTTCTGAAAGCTTGGCCGCACCTTTTTGTAACACCCTGTATATGCATTCGAAATACGTATTTTCTTTTTGAAAAACCCAATATTACGAGTTGCAATGCTAATGTCTTACACCTAATGTAAACAGAAAAGACGAACGTGCTAAAATTTACTATAAAAGCAGCATAAATCACCATTCGCTCAGATTCCAAAAATACAGAACTTCTTACTCAACAGGTCAGTACCACAACTAAAATTAATAAACGTAGCCAGCGTTCCGGTGTCTTCAATCACATCAAAATTGTTCGTAACTCGGAACAGGCCTAACTGATGACAGGCAAGGGATTTCACTTTACATGTTCAATCCGCTCATGATAAACATTCTAAGTATGCCTTTAATATAATAAACTTCGTTAATACAGTTGCCATTCATATAAGCTTGCGAGTCACATTACTTAAACGACTACTAAAGGATTGGAAAGCAAATAAACATAATGCATTAATGAAACCTTCATACGATCGATATACCCGGCACAGGTTGTAATAACTGGATTATAAAATCGTACAACACAATAAAAAATTATAAACTCTAAACAGGAAGGGGAAGTGTACATCCTATGCGCGTGTGCCAACTTGCCGACGCATGTAGCCGCCCCAGGTACACCTCAAGGACTTTTACAACTTGTGCGCCTCGCAAACAGTGCAACAAGCACTGTCATGGGGGTCCCTAGGACAGGAAGAAAATTACACCGGAAAAAGGTGTTAAGTCCAAACTTCACGAAAATACGTTATAGGTATCATTATGAAGTTCATGAGATATACTTTCAGTTGGATGAACTCAAATTAATGTAATGAGTTTAGTCACAGGGTTATAACCAGATTAAAATATGGTATACGCGGAGAAAACAAATGCGGACAGAAAGGGTTAATTAAGTCCAGCAACTGTGGATTTATGAGCTGTATTGTCTGCGGAAGTCCCAGTGTTGACATTGTTAAATGTTGTGTCATTGTTGATTTTCCTTGTGTACTGTCGAAGCAAATCGATTCCGTATTTCTTGATTTCCAGCAGGCTTCTGACACCGTACCTCACAAACGGCTTTTAATCAAATTGCGTGGTTATGGTATATCGCCTCAAATTTGCGGTTGGATAGGGGATTCCTCTCAGAGAGGACACAATTCGTAGTAATCGATGGTAAGGCATCGACTAAAACAGAGGTGATATCAGGCGTTCCACAGGGCAGTGTTATTAGTCCTCTGCTGTTCCTTATTTACATAAACGATTTAGGGGAAAATCTAAGTAGATCTCTCAGATTGTTTGCAGATGACGCCGTCATTTACCGTCTAGTAAAATCATCTGAAGATCAAAACCAACTGCAGAACGATCTGAATAAGATATCATTATGGTGCAAAAATTGGCAATTGACTCTAAATAATGAGCAGTGTGAAGTCGTCCACATGAGTACGAAAAAAAATCCGTTAAACTTTGTTTACAAGATAAATCAATCAAAAGTGAGTGCCGTAAACTCCACAAAATACCTGGGAATTACTATTACTTCAGACTTAAACTGGAAAGAACAGATAGATAATGTCGTGGGAAAGGCGAACCAGAGACTGCGTTTTATTGGCAGAACCCTTAAAAGATGCAACAGAACCACAAAAGAAACTGCATACACTACGCTTGTCCGTCCATTTTCGGAGTATTTCTGCCAAGTATGGGATCCTTATCACGTGGGTTTGACGAAGGACATCGAAAGAGTCCAAAGAAGGGCAGCTCGTTTCGTGTTGTCATGACACAGGGGAGACAGCGTAACGGAAATGATACAGGATCTGGGATGGGAATCATTATAACAACGACGCTTATCGCTGCGGCGTGGGCTGCTTACGAAACTCCAATCGCCAACATTCTCCTCCGAATACGAAACTATATTGTTTACTCCCACTTACATAGGTAGAAATGATCTTCAGAATAAAATACGAGAAATCAGAGCTCGTACGGAGAGATTCAGGTGTTCTTTCTTTCAGCGCGCTATTTGAGAATGGAATGTGAGATAAATAGTATAACAGTGGTTCGATAAACCTTCTGCCAGACTCTTAAATGTGATTTGCAGAGTATCCCATGTAGATGTAGATGCAAACACGGAGCAGATTTGTCATTAGCTTCTTTGCTTCCCTCGAAGCGATGGATGCAGTACTTTTGGAAAGTTTCTGTAACTTCCAAAGGTCTAGGGGCACAAGTCACACATGCAACAGGGGAAATGGAAAGATTTTCAAAGTAATAACAAGAGAACGAAGATTGACTATGAGCTGCACCGCCCTAAAGCTGATGCATTCTGTCAGCACAAAAGGCAATCTTGACAGACAAGCAGAAAGTTTACAAATACCGACCGATTTGTATGGATTTACAACGAAATCTTCCATGTTCAGAATTCAGAACCAAGATTTTCTATAACAAGTGACAGCTTTCTTTTATCTATGAAATATACATCGACTCTCAGACAGTAATGCTGTACTTTATGTTGAAATAACAGGGATTGAAATGAAGTAGTTTCTTTTCTACATCATTATGTTACTTTGATTCTTCATCCTGAGATGAATGATTTTGTTATAATCTGTATCTCATGATGTGGTCAAAACAAAAACTACGTCTTTTCAGGTTCATTCACTATATTTACCATCATGCAAAGCGATTTGAATCAATCCAAGTAACACAGTAAGAGGGCATTCATACCTGGAGAGAGACAGAGATGGGTCTCATCAGACATAAAACAAAACCTGAGTTCACAATGGACTGGATTGACATAAAGATGCGCGTGCAAAAGCCCCTCTTTTTCAAGCTGTTCAAGTTTATGGCTCAGTGATCCGTGACTGGTTGATTTCTTGCAGTCAAAATGTCCATTGACATCATGGATTATCAAAGAGACAAAGAGGCTTAACAGGCATCGTGACATGATGGATCTTGTATCACATCAGTTGTCACTGCTCCTACGGGGCGAATGGGAGAGTTTTTGTTCCCCCTCACCCTTTTACGAAACTAAGCTAGTAAATAATCTAGCCACAATTAAACTAGATCATATCAGTGTGTGAAACAGCAGGTCCTGCTTTATTATAATAAACGTAGTGAGATATCGTGCTAATAAGACTTCTCATGCCTAACATTTCAAGACTGCTGCCCATCGCCATAAAAAAATCGTGATCTGCAGGAACTGCAAGTGTTCTGTCATATAGAACCCCAAGAGTACTTTACAAAAGATTCCTCTCCGGCAGGGAATTTCTTGTTTTCTAACGACGGTATGTAATAAAAACTAATTTACGCTCATAAGTATAATTACTTCTCATTAACTACATGTATGTAGGTAACCATTAATTGAGTAATTTTTGATAGTTGTATACAAGGTGATTTAAAGTTACAAAAGTTGTGACTTGCTATAATTATTCTTTATAAGATACATGATTTTATGAAAATAAAAACAGAATATTGATAAACAATATTGTTCCTAAAACATAGTCATGGAACACTGTACGATAATGACTAGAATTTTGCCAATGGAGTTGCATGGAAGTTAAATAGTAAAATGTTGTTGTTGTGGTCTGATGCAGCTCACCACCCTACTCTATCTTGAGCCAGCCTCTTCATCTCCTCATAAGAACGGCAACCTACATCCATTTGAATCTGCGTACTATATTCATCTCTTGGTCTCCCTCTGCGATTTTTACCCCATAAACTTCCCTCCAACGCTAAATTCACAATACCTTGACGTCTAAGAATGTGTCCTACCAATCTATCCCTTCTTTTAGTCAAGGTATGCCAGAAACTCCTTTTCTCCCTAAGTCTGTTCAGTAACTCCTCATTAGTTACGCGATCCACCTACCTAATCTTCAGCATTCTTCTGTAACACCACATTTCAAAAGCCTCTATCTTCTTCTTGTCCATGATTCACTCCCATACAAGGCAACATTCCACACAAATGCCTTCAGAAAGGACTTCCTTATGCTTAAATAATATTCGATGTTAACAAATTTCTCTTTTTCAAATACGCTTTTCTTCCTATTGCCATTCTGCATTTTATATCCTCTGTACTGCGACCATCAAATGTTATTTTACTGCCCAAGTAACAAAACTCATTTACCACCTTTATTGATTCGTCACCTAATTTAATTCCTTCAGTATCGCCTGATTTTCTAAGACTGCATTCCATTTCTCTAGTTAATGTTAAAATATCAATCTAATATCATATTACATTCAGACTTTTACGATCTGATTTGTGCATTAACTAAGAAATAAAAAAAGGACATTCAGATAAAACGACGTATAGGAGCCTTTTTTTTTTTTTAATTTATCTTAAAGGAATACGAAAGAAAGGTTGTTCAATGCACTGTATAAATTAAAAACCATATTTCAATAACCAATGAAACTGTAACGTTTCAAACTTTAAAATTTCTGTCATGAAAAATGTATAAAATGGATTTAACTCCTTCTTTCCGTGTAGTCTTTATTATGTGAGCTGCTATCGGCCATTAAGGACACGTCAACGCCCTAAGCGAAAATAATCTGAACAACCAGCTGATGACCTTCCTAAAACAGGAATAGACAGGCGGCCACTAGGGTACGGACATGGAACAACTGAACACCGAGGAAAGTGTAATTAACGTGCGACTTTGTATCGACCATGACACTTCTGTGGCGCGAGTTACGGTAAGTTTCCAGTGCGTTATTAAGGCAACACAGTGTACCGTTTTCGATTGTGGATAGAAATGAGTTAAAGCAGCGGTTCAAGGACATTTCAGGTGGTACGCGCCAAGCTGAAAGATATTTACAACAAAGACAATAATGAGCCTTTTTTAACTTGTGCCCGGACAAAACATTGGAGTTTAAGGGCGATCACTACAAGCAAAGAGTGAACGCAATACTGTATTGTTAAAAAATAGATTCATTCTTTACGCCCAAATAATTTAACTGTCCATAACTCAGGGATAAACCTGTTTGAACTACTGTACCTATTACTTTACAATATACATATGTTGAGTTGTGTTTAATGGGATTTTTTTTTTTTAATTTTCACTTCAACGTTAATTTCACATGGACATTTATTTTATCATTCCTTTTCAAAAACATATAAGCGAGGTTTGGCTGTATAATTATTCTGTTATGCTTCTTTATATTTAAAAGTAAAGTGACAGTGAGAAAAATTATTGACAAAATTACCGGTACCGTCTGTATAATGTTAAAGAAACTTTCTTTTCCGCATAATGTTTGATTCGGACTATACGCAGGACACAGGAACATCGAATTCTAACACTCCTCCCCATAACACCCTCACTAGTCGTCGCTGCCTTTGCCACGAATAATTCATCTTGTTTTGACGTAGCTATATTTCAGTGTGGTTTTGTCGGTGGTTATTCAGAAGTTTTCGTGACGCTTTGCAAGTACTGCCAACTTTCGCGGTGGACCAATGTGTGGCATTGCAATAGTCATTATGCAGTGAATGGCTTATTGTTGTTTTGGTTTGTTGGGCGTGACATTGAATGGCATCAAGTGTTCAAATGTTTGTAAGTCTTATGGGACATAACTACGACCCTAGTGGCCGTGCAGAACGTGACTGGCGCGGCGCAGAACGCTCGGCCACCGCGGCCGGCTTGAATGGTATCGTGATACGCAGAAAGCTTGCGTCTGAACTTGTAGTGTGAGTATTATAACGATCTGATTCTTAACTACTGTAATTGTGGTGTGAAGTTTAATTTGATTGTGTGAGTTATATGTAATTGTGTTTTCAGTCGACCATGAAACGAGCCGCGGTGGAGTAGCCGAGCGGTCTAAAGCGTCTCGCTGCGGTTGCTCGCCGTGGAGGTTCGAGTCCTCCCTGGGGCATGGGGGTGTGTGTGTTTGTCCTTAGGTTAGTTTACCTAGGTTTAAGTAGTTTGTAAGCTACGGACTGATGACCACGCAGTTTGGTCCGATAGATTTACAAACACCACAAACATGAAACGATCTTTAAGCCAAGGATGAAGTTAAGAAACCTAAGGCAACCGCAAGTATGATGAAAGCTACTTACAATTTGACTTTGCAGTAAAGGCCGGCACAGAAACCAGTGATTAGCCAATTCCCCAATGCGCTGTGTGCTTAGAAACGCTTTCAAATCAATGCATGAAGTCTTCTTTGTTGAAACGTCGTCAAAGTTCTAAGCATTCTACTTTAGTTGGTAAACCTATCGACTTTTAGATGTCCGTTTTTGATACACACAGATTCGCTGACAGCTGACGAGAATATTTTACAGGCGTATATTTTGGAAAATTATGGGAATATCGACATAAAGTGAACTCTATTACATATTGAAAAAATGAAGAACTACAATAATCATAATAATCTTTTTAATTTTATATACAAAATAAAATGTTACGCCACTGAATCTTTAAAATTATTAGCATAAGGACTGTTGAAACTGTCGCCATATTTTTCCTTAAATATCCTTACATTATTTCTGACATCGAACTTCTTTACAAGAAGTGATAATTTCGTACAATGCACCTTACAATAGAACAGTGTAGTTTACAAGCTAGTCTTACCTTTGTTTCTTTTCAATGTTTATATTCCACTCTTCGGGTTGTCTCAACCGCTTCCTAGCTTTTCCTTCGGATGCTGGAGGTATATTATGTTCCATTCCACTCGCTTTAAGATGGCTATTAGGAATAACACTATAAAAATACTGAAAAACTTAAGTCTTAGTATCTGGCACATGTCTGATTTTCGAGGTCACGTGATCGTATACTGTGTTCCTATTGGTGCACGCTGCTTCATTGAACAAGTGTCCGAATTTGATATCAAGCTCTTATGTAGGTGTCCGCTTTTGATGTGAAGAGTCAAATATAACGTGTGATAAATCACATTTCCGTCAATTTTTGGAAAAAGCGGACTTCATCAATAAAAAGAGCGGAAAACGTCCTTTAAGATCGACTGCTAACTAAATTTCGAGATGTCCAGGTTTTATATTAGGCTACTGATATAGTGTTCTATCTAGTGGCAGGTCCATGTCTTCGTGCGGAGAATTTATGATAGCAATGTCCCCTGTCGTCAGCTTCTTCCTGTAGTCTGCTGTAGGTCCTTCCACCTTTAAGGTCATCCAGGTGTTGAATTTTTCTTCTTCCTCGTCGGAAAGCTCCTTTGATCTTCCCTTCTATGACGTCGTGTAGAAGCCCCATGTGTCTATGTATGTCTCCGATCTAGATGGCCCTCCTCTGAAAAATTGTAGTAACAAAGGCTCACCTTTGGCCTCGAGCGCTCGGTACCACACGAAACCATGCTTAGAATAATAAGCAGTCATAAACAAAAGAGTGGTGTGCGTCACTTGTCTGCTGGTGCCACTAGATGCTGGCATAGCATAGACCAAAGATAATATAGACTGCGCGTGACGCCATTGTACTGAAACCATAGACCAAAGATAACAGACTGTGCATGTCCGTGTCTCTGCTGTGTTGTGGTTTGAAACCAACATCTAAAATTGCCCCGAGTCACGTGACCGAGTTTCGTCCATTATGAGCAACAGCTTTTCTCATTTACAGGTGATATCAAGCGTTGATTTTAACAATTAAACGACTTCTCGTATTCTTATGACACATCTAGTAGTAATGGTAACGTAATTTCATCATATTGTTAATATTAATGCAGTGATTGTCGTGTTTATATGTGCCCACGTGAAAAGTACCATATTGTCAGTTATTTTTAGAAGCAACAGAATTACGTATCCTCGGTTTTTGTGTTACACTATGAATCTTTTACTTTTTGTAACTTATGAATATGATTATCGACGGAGGAATACTTTAAGCTGCTCTTGAGCAAGTTTATAGGTTAGGAAGTAAGTCATTGCTGCTGAAAATCTGCTTTCAATAACGTTATGCAAAACTAAACATTCATAAAAACTGTTTATCTTCCACATGAAGTCACTTCTTGGCTAGTGATGTTTCCTCACTACTCTATTATTTAATGTTAACAGCCAATACTGTGGTTATTATACGTTTTGGCATCACGGTCTGTGCCAAAATTATTAAAATACAAACAGTTGTATTTTGTTAAAATCGGACATTATGGATGCAAACAGATTTCATTTCTTATTAAATCACAACGAAATATTTTACATATATTGTTGAGGAATCAAATGTTCAAATGTTTGTATAGCTTAAGGGACTTAACTACGGGGTCATCAGTCCCTAAACTTACAAACTACTTATGAACTAACTAAGACTAAGGACGGCACAAATATCCATGCCCGAGGGGGATTCGGACCCCCGACCGTAGTGGCCGTGCAGACCGTGACTGGAGCGCCTCAGTCCCCTCGGCCACCGCGGCCGGCTGTTGAGGAATCGTAAGGAAGCTGATGCTCCTTTCAAATTGATATTTGATCTTATACTCCTGTGTGAAATGGAGACTAAAAGACTCACAGTACAACGTGTCCTGTTCCACTTGCGACAACTCTCATATGACTCACCTACCTATGTTTTATTATATCTCTGACTGCGAGTTTCCACCTTGTTGGCTTGTTGTTTAGTGCCTGAATCCGTGTCTATACTGCTAGTTACTTATATTTAATATTAAGTTTCTATTTTGTGTCTATTTCATTATCGGTGCGTTTAAACTACTGTAGAGTCCCATGTCGAGTGGGGATGAAGAGTATCCACTGTTTACAAACAGAGCGTTGAAGGAATTACCTGCATCCACACTACTTATGTGAACGTGCTTTTCTACTACTTTTTTTTTTTTTTTTTTTTTTTTTCAAAAAGACAATTTTTTAATGCTAAACGATTTACGCCCATAGGTAACAACTTTCAGCCCATATATAGAGACTATCATTCACAACAAGACTAAACACCATCAAAAAACCTCATTGAGTTTATTGTTTCATTTCTATAAAGAATTTTTTATTTCTGAAAATATAGTTTATTCTATACAGATGTTGCCTTCACCAGTTTCGTAATTCAGCAAAGCAATTGCATATCATAATAACTTCAGTTTCAAATTACCTGTTTTTTTTTTTTTTTTTTTTTTTTTTTTTTGTATCACTATTTACCGACTAGAAAAAATTGGGAACCACTAATATAGAGTATAGATACAATGCAAAGTTCAACTTAGGACAGAAATGTTAAAACTGTATAATTTATATATTAACAACAATTTTGTTATGTAGGACACCTGCCGCTGCAGAACAGCCGTTCGCACTAAGGCGCCCAGCTGTGGCGCGCGCAGCCGTTCGTCGTCGGGGATTCGAGTCCTCCCTCTGGCATGGATGTTTGTGTTGTCACCGCGGTGGAGTAGCCGAGCGGTCTAAAGCGCCTCGCTGCGGAGCGCACGGTTGCTCGTCGTGGAGGTTCGAGTTCTCCCTGGGGCATGGGTGTGTGTGTTTGTTCGTAGGTTAGTTTACTTAGGTTTAAACAGTTTGTAAGCTACGGACTGATGATCACGCAGTTTGGTCCGATAGATTTACAAACATTTGAACATTTTGTGTTGTCCTTAGCATAAGTTACTTTGAGTTAGCGTAAGTAGTTTGTAAGCCTAGGGACTGATGACCAACGTAGTTAAGTTCCTTGGATTTAACGTTTTGTAGGACACCAATGTAAATCTCATCTGAAATCAACACTAGTGTCAGCTGATGGGCTCGGGCCACAATGGTACAATAAACAATTCTATAAAAAGCGTGTGACTGGTTGCAGTATTTATTATTACTGCGTTATTACGAAAACAGCTGCAGTGTTTTCAATTCAAAATGGATAAAATAATGCGTAAATTAAGTGCCTAAACAGTTGGAGAATTGACACCTACATTTAAAGAGAACTAGCTTATATGCTTTGCATAGGTTTTTAAAGAAAGGCATGTGCGTATCATGGCTTTTTAAGGTTCCAGACCTTAGTCAATTAAAATCCTTGTTGGATCGCTCTGTCAATAAATTCAGTTCGCTTAGCCAAGATGTCAAATTTAAGTAAAAGTCATCCTCCGAAACGATGTTCATAAAGTTTTTGATACAAAATGAAACATGCCAAAAGAAGCAAAGAAATGTCGTTAATTATTTAATACACAAAGCTAAATCAGTAACACTATGTTCAATGTTTGTAGATATTCGTACAGATAAGATTGCTTCCTTCCTTGGAAAACCGCATGAAACTTTGTGCAGTGATTGAAGCGAAAAGCGACAGGCCTACATTTACAGATTTATTATTCGAACAGATGTGTTGTACAATTGCATACGTTTGAGGAATATATTGATTTGTATAAGTGCTCTATGTCGGTAAAATCTGTTGCGAATACGGTTAGTAGTAAAGAAGTAATAGATTAAAACGTGATGCTTGATGGGGCGGTTTTCCATGAACGTTACACTTTACGTCCTCATATCGTATGAACTACGTGTCGTACTGTGATACAATTTGGAACGTATATTCAGCTTTAAGTGTGTACACCGTGTGCAAAGTTTCCTGCGAGTACTATTCGTAGTGTAGCAATAACAAATTGTAAAGTCATACCGAATGCCATAGTTTTGCTCCATCAACAGCAGAAAAGTAGTAAGCGAGAAACTTTTTTCCTTTCATTATTTTGATGTGGTTATCTGGGAGAAAAAGTTGAATAAAGGTTCGAAATTATTTTTAAAATTTGTTTCATGTCGCCAAGTACTGTCATTCCGCAGAGATTAGACTGCTTAGCCATAACAGGTGGAATTAGCAGTACACCAACTGCTGGGATGGAAACCATGCTGGATATGCCCCCATTACACTTTGGGTCAAGATGGAGGCAGCGGCTGGTGCATACAGACTCAAATCTAGCAATAACTGGAACTTTTTGGGATTTCCAGAATCACACACTAAAATAGTGAGAGAGGTAAATATAGGAAAGGTTGGGGAAATGCCAGCCGACTATATTATAACCCCATACTGCTTCAACAAGCCTTTCAATATAACAATTGGAAGTAGGGAGCAGTGGGAGAAAATAGTTAGACACCGTATGGGGGATACTGTCTGGTTCACCGACGGGTGAAAATCAGACCAAAGTGTTGGGGCCGTGGTATATGGGGTGCAACCAAGACTGGAGGGCGTCATCTCTCTAGGAAAACTGGCCTCAGTATTCCAGGCCGAAATCACTGCCATCAGGGCATGTGTGGAGGAGAATTTGCGTAGGTGCTACAAAGATCGTAGCATCTATATCTATTCAGACAGCCAGGCAGCCCTGAGATCACTGGCAGCTCCTGCAACATCGCCGCGAAAACATGCACTCATAATAATTGTCTTACCCTAGATAATAAAATGAGAAGTAGGAAGAGACAGTTTATGCAGTGGTGTTGTACATGCAGTACTTCTCGTTCTCTCTCTGTCATGCACTCACTCCAGACGGACGGCCCGCAAACCTCACGTGCAGTGTTATGGCTGCAGCAGCCGCCACCGCCGCTGTGGGTGGCCTGCGCTGCTTCCGCCAGCCACCGCGTTACCACCCTGGCTCTCCACCCCACACGCTCAGCACGTTCTCCCAACTTGTAACTCGATTCCATAGCGTAGCACGCCGTCGATTTGATTAACAAGTCGTCCAGGAACACACTGCCAGCAGGAGAAGGTGGAGGACGGGTTTCGCCTTTAGTACGGGATCATAGTGGAGCGGCGCTACAGAGCTTTGCGTTGGCCAGTACAGCTGCCGCACTGCTGTTCCGCTTCCCTCTTCTGTACAGCAGTGTTTCCCAACCAAGCTGCATATACGAGGGTTGGAACTTAAATAGTGACAATTATTTATTCACAACCGATACAAAAGCGTTACATGATAATATTCATCTCGGGTGTGCAGCGGGATACCGTCGCGGAAACTGAGGCAGAACAGAAACAGCGGCGCCTTTATACACCGCTGACGACCCACCGTTCGTGCGCGAAACCAAAGTAGAGGCCTTCTAGGCGCAATAGAACTAGTAGCGCGCCGGTGGAGAAAATCGGCAATACGATGGGTCGAAACAAGACTAGTTAAAAGAAACAGCAGTTCGAAATGAAGACCGTTGTTGCTTAATATGAGATAAGATTGGATTCTAAGGTGTTTTTTTTTTTTTTTTTTTTTTTTTTTTTTTTTTTTTTTTTTTTTTTTTTTTTTGTATGGGCCCATAACCACGGGGTTATCAGTCCCTAAACTTACAAACTACTTATGAACTACTTACGAACTAGGTCGGCACAAATAACCATGCCCGAGGGGGGATTCGAACCCCCGACCGTAGTGGCCGTGCTGACCGTGACTGGAGCGCCTCAGTCACCTCGGCCACACTTACAAGGAAAGTACATGGGCTCGAACAAACATATCTGTATGGACGTTTGGTTACAGGATCTCTATGTACACCTCAATGTGCTGGTGGGTGTCGGTTTTCTGCAGAGCTCTGCAACCATGCTCTAGATAGCACTGTAGATGTAATTGTAGACGCCATACGTAATGCAGATAGCTTAACTGCAACTTATGTAATAATCATCGTACATGTTTTCTTACGTATTGTCATCAAAAGCCCTTTAATCTTCTTTCCGAAAGACTGTTGGTATATTGCCGCGGTGGAGTAGCCGCGCGGTCTAAAGCACCTCGCTGCGAAGCGCGATTGCTCGCCGTGGAGGTTCGAGTCCTCCCTGGGGCATGGGTGTGTGTGTCTTTGTCCGTAGGTTAGTTTACCTAGGTTTAAGTAGTTTGTAAGCTACGGACTGATGACTACGCAGTTTGGTCCGATAGATTTACAGACATTTGAACTGTTGGTATTCACTGCCACTGCTTCCACCGCCTCTTCCCCCACTTACCGTAGCACTACCCCTTGCAATGCGTTTTTCGTCATTATCATCCGTATTATCATTATTATGAGTTTGTAACAACAGTATCTAACTTATGCTCATATTTCTGTACCATAACAGTTACGAGAAAGCATGCAAATGATTCATCTTCTACACTAATACTATCTTCACGAAGAAGTATTCTTCGTAACTTCATCTCAACTAATCGCAATACATTAGCAGGATTGATTAGCAATCGCCGCCCCATCTGACGCTTCACCACACAAATAACATCACAAAACGCAACTTCGGAGGCACACTGCACCGTCCCTACTGGCGAACCGACAGGTCAAAGTGCAGTGTGGCATGGCACACGCAGAAGCCTCTAACGGACGACTGCAGAGTTTTGCAGATGCGGGAGTATCACTAGTGCAATAATTTGGTGTATAAGTGTTTGTTCGAGCCCAAGTACTTTCCTTGTTAGAGGGAAGCCCTTGTCCCTATTAATAATATTATTGGCCACATATGTGTTATTAAAGAATCCATAGGAATTCGTATGGCCGATAATATTATTAATAGGGACAAGGGGTTCCCTCTAAGTAAGACTTGGAACCAATCTTATCTGCTATTAAACATCAACGGCCTTTATTTCGGCCTGCTGTTTCTTTTAACTAGCCTTGTTTCGACCCATCATTTTGCCGATTTTCTCCACCGTCGCGCTACTAGTTCTATTGCGCACGCGCGGTGGGTCGTCAGCGGTGTATGAAGGGGCCGCTATCTCTGTTCTGCCTCAGTTTCCGGCGAGTAAGTCTATCAGCGCACTCCCCTGAAGATGGCAGCCAGGTCTGCCGAAATATCGTGTTTAGTTGACGACGGTATCCGGCTGCACACCCGAGATGAATATTATCAGTTATAACGCCGGGAAAGTCTACTCAACCATAAAAGCGTTACATGTTAGCACTTGTTACTGTCCCTCAAAGTAGTCACCAGCGTTTTGTAGAACCCGTTGTCAACAATGTGGAAGGCGTAGTATACCGTTAGCAGAGCCTGTTCTGTTGATGGTGCGAATGGAGCGGTCTACTGCCTGTCGAATCTCTGGAACAGTTCTGAAGCGAATGCTACGAAGTGCTTATTTCTACTTCGGAACGAAATCAAAGTCACAACAACTTAAGTCTGGAGATTGTGGTGGTTGCAGGGCCGACCCGTCCATATAGGCAAACTAGGCAATTGCCTAGGGCGCTCGAATTTGGGGGGGGCGGCAAATTTGTCGGGAGCGACGAACTCTCGTACGCTGCGGTTCCAGGAGCGATAAATTCTCGGTTACTACGCGTAGATACAGCAACAGACAGGACGCAAGTCAATGTAACATGCATCCTCTTTAACTCTTCAGAATTGTGCTAGTCAAATTTTAATGAATAGACAAGTAGCAGTTTGCTACTAATCATCCCGTGATCAATGCTGGCGATACTGCAATAAATTCATTAACGAGAGATTTCATCAGATTAACAACCTAAATCGTGTATTTGGCTGTCTGTACAACATACATGATGTACAAAATGAAACTCCCAAAGGTGTTCTTGAATAGTTTGTTAATTTGGAAGAGTGTCTAATTCACAAAGACTCTGAAGATATTGATGCTACTGATCTAAGCAATGAATTGCAAACCATTGTTAGTAGAGTACCGAATAACTCAGGGTCACACGACATTCCGAGCTATATTTGTAAAAATGGACTTACAGACATTGTACCTAATTTAGTTACTGCACTAGAAGTGTTGCTTGCGGCCGGCCGCGGTGGCCAAGGGGACTGAGGCGCTCCAGTCACGGTCTGCACGGACACTACGGTCGGGGGTTCGAATCCCCCCCTCGGGCATGGATATTTATGCCGTCCTTAGTCTTAGCTAGTTCATAAGTAGTTTGTAAGCTTAGGGACTGATGACCCCGTAGTTAAGTCCCATAAGTTTTACAAACATTTGAAAAGTATTGCTTTCTCTTCCTGTGTCTGTAACTAATGTTGAGCGCAGCTTCTCGAAATTAATCCACAATGACACAAGAAAGAGTTGTGGCATTGGCAACTTTGTCAATTGAACGAGAAACAACAGGCACATTTGATTTAAAGGAGATTTTGCATCAGCCAAGGTAAGAAAAATGAAATTTGTGTGTCTCTTCTATATCTACTTGGATACTTTGAAAATCACATTGAAATGTATGGCAGAGGGTTCATCGAACCACTGTCATGATATTTTTCTGTAGTTCCATTCTTCAGTAGCTCGCGGGGGAAAGGAACGCTTAAATCTTTCTGTTTTCGATCTGATTTCTCTTACTTTATTCTGCTGAACATGTCTCCATATGTAGGTGGGTGCTTACAATATATGTTAGCATTCTGAAGAGAACGTTGGTGAAACAAATTTCTCAAATAGATCTCGTCGCAACAAATAACGCCTTTCTTTTAATGATTTCCGCCCCAACTCATGCATGATTTCCGTGACACTTCAAATGTTCAAATGTTTGCTTATGGGACTTAACTTCGGGGTCATCAGTCCCTAAACTTAAAAACTAGTTATGAACTAGCTAATACTAAAGACGGCACAAATATCCGTGCCCGAGGGGGGGGGGTTCGAAAACCCGACCGTAGTGGCCGTGCAGACTGTGACTGGTGCGCCGCAGACCGCTCGGCCACCGCGACCGGCTCCGTGACACTCTCTCCCCTATAACGCGATGATGATAATAATAACAATAATGATAATAAAACGAGCTGCCCTTCTCTGAATTTTTTCTAAATCGTCCATCAGTCGTACCTACTCTTTGTATAATGAAGTTTATAACTGTATCTCTTATTGTAAGCCGGCCGCGGTGGCCGAGGGGACTGAGGCGCTCCAGTCACGGTCTGGACGGCCATTACGGTTGGGGATTCGAATCCCCCCTCGGGCATGGATATTTGTGCCGTCCTTAGGATAAGCTAGTTGATAAGTAGTTTGTAAGCTTAGAGACTGATGACCCCGTAGTTAAGTCCCATAAGCTTTATAAACATTTGAACATCTTATTGTAAACTATCAACCAAAACCATTTTTAAAAGACAAAATGTAAAGACGCTAAAAGTAATATTATTGTATAAAAGTGATGTGTCTCAATTTAACAGGCAAATACTTTCATTCAATGTATATGTTGTGATTTAGTATTTGAATAAAAAATATGCAATGTGTATTTTACATTGATGTTTTATTGCGCTTTTATTAAACAGAGCGCTATTAGAATAATTTGCCTAGGGCGCCGAATTTGTTCGGGCCTGCCCTGTGTGGATGGTACAGTGCTTCCCAGTCCCATCGACCGAACAGAGCAGCCAAAGCTTGTGCTCTATGCCCCGCGCATTACCGTGCAAAATGATGGGTGGGCTGCTGGTCGCAGGTGATGCTGCAAAAACATTCACTTTTGATCCAACTCCGTTGTTTCTGTTTCGAAAACATAGTGACACCGCTACGTTAGACCGCTTGCTCCTAAGTGCTGTATTTCCCTCGACTTGTACGCATTCCGCTGACGTGGGACGGGCGACTCCATTTGCTCGGAGTGTGCCATCAGCGACAATAGTTGATTCCTTTGCATAGTGGCTCCACATCTATTGCAATTTTTAATTTGAAATTGTTTAAATTAAAACAACGCTTCCGAAATAATTTCTACATTTACAGATAAATTCTTTTTTCTTCCGTGAAATTAAGAATAAATCGAATATGCTTGAAAATTCACTAAACGTAACCTGTCAAATGAACGAAGAAGAAAAAAAGGAAGCTTTGAGTTTAACGTCCCGTCGACAGCGCGGTTATTAGAGACGAAGCTTACTACTTTTATTGTCTCAGTACCTAATCTATTTCCTTCAGTATCGCCTGATTTGCTGACATTGCATTCCATTACCTTCGTTTTACTCTTGTTAACGTTCATCTTATATCTTCCTTTCAAGACACTGTCCATTCCATTCAAATCCTCTTCCAGATCTTTTGCGGTTGACAGAATTACTATATCATCTGCAAACAGCAATGTTTTTATTTCTTCTTCCTGCACTTTAATGCCCTCTCCAAATTTCTCCTTCCATTCCTTCACTGCCTGCTCAATGTACAGATTGAACAACATTGTGGAAAGGCTACAACCCTGTCTTACTCCCTTCCCAACATCTGCATCCCTTTCTTGCCCTTCGACTCTAATAACCACTGTCTGGTTTTTGTATAGGTTGAATATAACTCTTTGCTCCCTATATTTTACCCCTGCTACCTTCAGAAATTGGAAGAGTGTATTCCAGTCTACATTGTCAAAAGCTTTCTCCAAATCGACAAACGCTAAAGACGTAGGTTTCCATTTCCTGAGCCTATCGTCTAAGATAAGTCGTAATGTGAGTATTGCCTTCCGCGTTCTTACATTTCTTCTAAACCCAAACTGATCTTCCCCGAGGTCAGATTCCACAGGATTTTCCATTCCTCTGTAAATAATTCGTGTTAGTGTTTTGCATCCAGGACTTATTAAACTGGTAGTTCTGTAATTTTCTCACTTGTCTGCATTTGCTTTCTTTGGAATCGGAATTACAATATTCTTCTTGAACTCTGAGGGTATTTCCCATGTCTCATACATCTTGCACACCAGGTGATACAATTTTTTCATGTCTGACTCTCCTAACGACATCAGCAGTTCAGATGGAATATCATCTACTCCAGGGACCTTGTTTCGACTTGTCCTTCAGCGCTCTGTCAAATTCTTCTTGCAGTATCATATCACCTATTTCATCTTCGTCTCTCATATATATATATATATAAGGGAGAGAAAGAGAGAGAGCCCCTCTCAACTGTTTCACCCCGGATATCTCTGGAACTACAATAGATATTGAAAAAGCGACTTTCACGGTCATGAACATTCTTTATGCGATTTTTCATGCTATTGAATGTTTGATTTGATTTGATTTTTCTAGGGAAGCCAAAACAGTCTTGGTCCAGCCCGCCACTGCCCGCACCGAAACTAAGTTTATTGTGCGGTATCGCTCCCTGTATATCTAGTAAAGCCAACCAATGCCCTTGAACAGTGCAAGGAGTCCCTTTACCAGTTCTTTATTACACACAGTTTCTTCGGGTCTGGTTGTCTCAAATGTTCTGTGCCTTTTACTCTCCAATGCAATGCATTCGAAGATTAGATGTGATGCAGTTTCATCACCGTCATCACAGATCCTACATTTAGGGTCCTCTTCTGTTATTCCCATTGTATGTAGGTGTTTTTTGAAATTCCCATGACCTGTCAGCAATCCAAAAATGAGTCTAATCTCTCTCCTGTTCAGGCCCAGGATTGCAGAGCTTCTTTTAAAACATGGTTTTGGCATCATTACTTTGCCATGTTTTTGTTGATGGACTTTGGTCCAATATTCTACGTGCTGTCTTCTGAGCCAGTTACGTAGCTCCAATTTGATCATTGCCTTGGTGATTGTCATGACAGGTTCCGGTCCAATAAATGGAGTCTCTGCTCCCATCCTGGCTAATCTGTCGGCATGTTCGTTGCCACTGATCCTCGAGTGGCCAGGGACCCACAATACGTTTACTCTATTGCTTTCCCCTAGTTCCACCAGAACCCTGAGACATTCTGCAACAATTTTAGACCTTGTTGCAGGAGCTGCCAGTGATTTCAGGGCTGCCTGGCTGTCTGAATAGATATAGATGCTACGATCTTTGTAGCACCTACGCAAATTCTCCTCCACACATGCCCTGATGGCAGTGATTTCGGCCTGGAATACTGAGGCCAGTTTCCCTAGAGAGATGACGCCCTCCAGTGTTGGCTGCACCCCATATACCCCGGCTCCAACGCCTTGGTCTGATTTCGACCCTTCAGCGAACCAGATAATATCCCCCATACGATGTCGAACTTTTTCTCCCACTGCTCCCTACTTCCAATTGTTATACTGAAAGTTACCTCACTCACTATTTTAGTGTGTGATTCTGGATATCCCAAAGAGTTCCAGTTGTTACCAGTTTTGAGTCTGTAGGCACCAGCCGCTGCCTCCGTCTTGACCCAAAGGTGTAATGGGGGCATATCCAGCATGGTTTCCATCCCAGCAGTTGGTGTGCTGCTAATTCCGCCTGTTATGGCTAAGCAGGCTAGTCTCTGCACCTTACCAAGCTCCTTAGCAGCAACCTGCTGTTCTACCTTCTTCCACCACACGACCGCCCCATAGGTGATCCTGGGTCTAATCACTGTGGTGTATATCCAGTTATTGAATGTTTAAGAAATAAGAGGATATCTCTTTAAAAAGAAACATTTGTTGGTCTTAAAATAACATTTATCTTTTCGTTTTAGACTTTCTCATAGTACATAATTTATAAGACCGTTTTTCATTTGTTTTTTTTTTTTCAATATCTATTGTAGTTTCAGAGATATCTGGGACACTATATATACATAAAGTAAAGATGCATTTATCAACATGAAATTAGGTATATAATAAATTTTGGAAGGATCGTTTTCACATTTAAATCTTATGGGTGTCTGTTTTACCCCATCTAAGGGGAAAGACCGTCATTTTGTCAACTTCAGGAAAATTAAACCACTTATACATGAATATCATATATATTTATATTAATACCGAGCGAGGTGGCGCAGTGGTGACACACTGGACTCGCATTCGGAAGGATGGTGGTTCAAATCCACCTTCGGCCATCCAGATTTAGGTTTTCCGTGATTTCCCTAAATCACTCTAGGCAAATGGCCGGATGGTTCCTTAGAAAGGGCACATACGATTTTCTTCCACATCCTTACCCAAACATTCCCAGCGTATGCTCCGCCCCTAATAACCACGCTGTCGACGGGACGTTAAACTCCAAACTTTCTCCCTTCCTCTTTATATTAATAAAAATTTAAATGTCTGTTTGTGCAGAACTGTTAATCTTCGAAGTTCCTCATCAATTTCTTTGAATTCTTGACGCAACACTGCATTCTAATACAGAAAGATTTTTACATACTATTTTTTCTATTATATGATGTACTATACATGGTATTCCATTTTTCTTGACCACCCAAAATATCTCTGGAACAACATTAGCTATTATAACACGACTTTCATCGGTATTAATGTAAGACAGGGACTCACGAATGTAAATATTGTGAAACATTCTAAAACGAACACATACGTGTATTTTAACATAATCTTGCGTATTTTTAAATTAACACTATATTATTTCATCAGCAATGTATTTCATGACAAATCACATAAACACAGGCGTGATTGCATCGCAGTATGCCAATTATTTCCAGAGCTTTTGCGAAGGAAAGTTAACGCTTGAAATACGCGAAACACGCGGCTAGCGCACGTCTTGAGCAGCATGGGGTTCTCGCCTGAGTCTCAGGACGTGCGCTAGCCGCGCGCTCCATGTATTTCAAGTGTCGACTTGTCTCTTCGCAATATCGCGGGATGTAATTGGCGTATTGCAATGCAAAGAACGCTACTGTTTAAGTGATTTGTGATGCTATAGATTGCTGATGAAATAATATAGTGTGTCCAATTAAAACACATATTTTGTGTTAAAAAAACATATGCTTTCGTTTTAGAATGTTTCAAAATATTCACATTCATGAACCGCTGCCTTACATTAACTCCGCTGAAAGTCGTTTTACAATAGCTGCTGTTTGCTGGTCTAAAAAATGGGACACACTGTGTATCTAACTTACGCGTTTTTTTTTCTTGTTTTTTTTTTTTTTTTTTTTTTTTTTTTTTTTTTTTTTTTTTTTTTTTTTTAACTGCGTTTCTTTATTTTTATATTTATATGAATATATGTGTGACACGTATTATTTAACTTAGGGACATGAAAACAAGCTAGTGTAATAATGGAACTTTGTGTCAAAATTTCTAATCATCTAGTCTAGAATTTTTGTAGATGTAAGAATTTGGACACTAAACAAGGCTCTGAGTTAGACAAAGAGAAGGTAGACAAGGTGGAAGAAACTGATGTAGACAGGGGGGGAGGAGGAAATGAGTATGGAGAGCGTGGAAAGGAGATGGTCAAATTGGTGGATATGCGAAACAAGAGGGGGAAGGAGCATCGGAGGGACAAAGAGTGGAGGAGGGGGAGAAGGGTAGGAGGAGGAGGGTACGGACAAATAGAAGGGAACAAGGAGAGGATAGAGACAAGGGGAGCAGAGAGTGTGTGACCTAAATCCCGCCGGCATTCACATAACATTATGAAATTACACATATTAGAAATGCGTGCTTTCTCTTTCTTTTTCTTGTCTATTTAATCCTTGAAAACACAGGAAGGCGTGGCTAGATGTAGCTAGTAAGTACATAATATCAATAACCTAATAAAATATTTTTAGTAAGAGTATAATATACGCCCGATATAAATTTAACCCACTCTGCTATTCTGACGGCAGCATACATAATTGCTGTTCGTTAGTCTCGCTAAAACTCGAGAACGGCTGAACCGATTCGGCTAATTTTAGTCTCAAAATATTCGTGTAAGTCCAGGGAAGGTTTAAACGGTGATAAATTATGGAAAAGTTGTCCGGAAAAGAGTAAAATCGGCAAAAACTGAAAGAGCTTTTTCCAGTGAGCTATCAATAGCGTTCGTCTAATTGCAACATTTCATGTTGAAAGCAAGAGGAAGGTTCGGACCAAACAAAAATTTGGAAAAGTCGCCCGGAAAGTAGGAAAATTTAGGAAAACTCGAAAGCGAGTTTTTCTATAAATAAAAATCAATTGTCACATGGTTGTAAGAGCGTCACGTGAGTACGGCTTGATAGGACAAGATTTGTATGAAATAAATTTTTTGGAAAATCTACTATAAATTGGAAAATTTGAGAAAAAATGAAAGTGCGTTTTTGAATGTGTTTTTGATTGAATTCAGCACTATAACTCACTATTCGCACGACCGAGAGGGTTATTCTTTTATTGTTTTGTTCATTATAGTCTTTTAAAAGTTTTCAGTTAAAAAAATAGGGACAGTTAAAAACTAAAATCGCAAAATTCCATCCAAATTCCTTTTTCGATGTGTTTCTAAAAGTACTCAACACTATAAGTTGAAAACAGTTCATACGCTTGCGATAAAATTTTGATCATTTGACGTTTAACGAAAGATGATCGTTCTTATGAACTAAAAATTTGGGAAAGTTGCCCAGAAAATTTGAAAATTCGCGAGAAACTGAAAGAGCTTTTTTCAATGGGATATCAATATCATTTGTACGATTGCGATAAAATTTTGCACATTTGCAGTTCAAAGCAAGAGTACATACATATTAGCAATTGGGAAGCATTGCAGGGTCGACTAGATGACCCGGTGAACTTCGTATCACTTACCTCTTAATATAAACCGTATTAATTTAAATCTAAACTTTCCTCGCGATTTTTGCATATTTTATCACCGTTTAAATCTTCCCTGAACTTTCACGAATGTGACATGAACATTATCCTGGACATTTGCCCACTCTTTCCGCCCACTGTCGAGCCGATACTTAGACTATCTGATGATGCCTTTATAAAGCTACTGGGTTTAAAATAAATATGATTTAAATGAATATGGTTTATATTAACTCTAACACCACAAAACTCGGATCTGTCACATGGATGTCTAAGGGGGGGGGCAAAAATTACCCTCACGTTCTTTTCACTTTTTAACAATTTATTTTTGTTGTTTATTTATTTTTTATTATTTAATGAACCAGGCATTTCTTTATTAGGTTGCAACACCCTTTTCATAGTTATCAGGAACATTATAACAGATGCAAACACAACAAATAAAGTAATGAATATGAGAAATGTTACTATATTTTTATCATGAAACTAACAGATATACATCAGACTAGTATTAAGAAATCATAAAGAACGTACAATACCAAACCACAAATACGAAAACAGAAAATCAAAGTAAAAATTACAATTGAGGTTTTCCTTCCTATTCACTTTCACTTTCAATTTCGCAATTTGTGCATATGATTGTTTTTGTAGACTGAGTGGAACACCTGCAACAAACAATAGACACTTTTGTCATCTCGTCCTTTCCCCTTTTAGAGTTTTTAGCCTTCAAACAGATGTGACATCTTCCTCTTGAATAAAAGTCAACAGCTTGGACAGTTGCAGTAATTCTGATACTGACGAGACATTTTATTAGAACTGCGAGTAATGTAGAACTGCTCTAACAGCAATAGAGATTTATTGCAAAACAATGGGAACGTAATACAGCGGCACCAACAGTCAGAAACTGCATTTCTTGCTGTCGTACTGAGAAATATTTTAATGAGAAAAGTTTTCTCGCCGACGTCTAAGGGCGGGGGGGGGGGGGGGCAAGCAAAAACTGCTCGCACTTAAATTAAATGTAATAGGCAGATTGAAATAATGCACAAAAATTATAAAACCGTGACAGCATATACTCTAAAATGATTTCCAATCCATGGTGTACAACAGCAATCAGTTAGAATAAATATTCCTTCAAACCGTCTTGATTGCAAATTTTTTATTAGTTAATGACGCGTTTAGCCCTTTAGCAGGGCATCTTCAGATTATCTGCGTGACAGAATTTACACAAAATTACAAGGCGGAATTACAAACGGTTATAATGGTACATGGGCTTATTTTGTGTTAAGAAGACAGTATAAATGGTAAACAAAGCTTACAATGCGCTCTCTGTGGTGTGACACCGCAAGTTGTTATTGCAATGTTTCTATTTTCCTGGAATGTTTTTTGGATTTACTTGTGGCCCAACTGTAATTCGTTGTTATCCGAACATTTGTAGGGCCACAAGGAAATCCAAAAAACATTTCAGGAAAATAGAAACACCGCAATAACAGCTTACGGTGTCACACCACGGAGAGTGCATTGTAAGCTTTGTTTACCATTTATACTGTCTTCTTAACACAAAATAAGCCCATGTACCATTATAACCGTTTGTAATTCCGCCTTGTAATTTTGTGTAAATTCTGTCACGAAGATAATCTGAAGATGCCCTGCTAAAGGGCGAAACGCGTAATTAACTAATAAAAAATTTGCAATCAAGAGGGTTTGAAGGAATATGCATATACTCTAGATATTTTTCTATAAGTACCTAAATTCTCGCTTCTTTACTCCAACAACTAGGTATATTAAACAAATAAAACAAATACCGCGGGAAATTTTTGCTGCCCGCCCCCCTTAGCTGTGCTAGGGTTAAGAGGTAAGTGATACGAAGTTCACCGGGTCATCTAGTCTATTATATTTTCCTCTTTCCACTTGTCACGTCACCCTCTGCTAGTGCAGTAGGAACCGAATGACGGAGAAAAATATCTGACGCGGCCTTACGGCTCTAAGAGAAAGGAATGTGACAATCATCTACATCTACATCTACATAGATACTCTGCAAATCACATTTAAGTGCCTGGCAGAGGGTTCATTAACCACTTTCATAACTTTTCTCTACCGTTCTATTCTCTAATAGCGCGCGGGAAGAAAGAACACCTAAATCGTTCCGTTTTCGATCTGATTTCTCTTATTTTATTGGGATGGTCATGTCTCTCTAAGTAGGCGGGTGCTAGCAAAATATTTTCATATTCAGTACTAAAAGTCGGTGATTGAAACTTCGCAAACAGATCACGCCGCAATGAATAACGTCTTTCTTTTAATGATTTCCACCCCAATTCGTGCAATATTTCCGTGACGCTTTCGCCCCCGAAACGTGATAAAACAAAACGAGCTGCCCTTCTCTGAACCTTCTCAATGTCTTCCGTCAGTCCCACCTGGTGAGGGTCCCACAAGGGGCAACAGTACTCCAGGACAGGACGCACAAGTGTGATGTAGGCAGTCTCTTTTGTGGAGCTGGTGCATCTTCGAAGGATTCTGCCGATGAAACGTAACCTTTGGTTCGCCTTCCCAACAGTATTTTCTATGTGTTCTCTCCAATCAAAATTGTTCGTAATTGTAACTCCTAGGTATTTGGTAGAATCTACGACCTTAACGTTTGACTGATTTATCGCGTAATTAAAGTAGAGCGGATTTCTTTTAATGGTCATGTGTATTACTTCACACTTTTCTTTATTTAGTGTCAAATGCCAATTTTCGCACCATGCAGAAATTTTGTCTAAATCGCTTTGCAGTTGCTTTTGATCATCAATGGACTTCACTAACCGATAAACGACAGCATCGTCCGCGAACAGTCTAAGGGAGCTATTCAGATTGTCTCCTAAATCGTTTATAAACACGAGGAAGAGTAATGGAGCTATAATGCTTCCCTGTGGAACGTCAGATATCACTTCTGTTTTACTCGATGACTTACCGTCAATTACAACGAACTGTGTTCTTTCTGATAGGAAATCGTGAATCCAATTGCACAATTGAGGAGATATTCCATAAGCACGCAATTTCATAAGAAGCAGCTTGTGGGGTACAGTGTCAAAAGCCTTCCTGAAATCCAGAAATATGGAATCGATTTGAGATCCCTTGTCGATGGCACTTAATACTTCATGTGAATAAAGGGCAAGCTGTGATCCGCAAGAGTGATACTTTCTGAATCTGTGTTGACTACTGGTTAATAGGTCGTTATACGAAGTTCACCGGGTCATCTAATCTATTATATTTTCCTCTTTCCACTTGTCACGTCACCCTCTGCTAGTACAGTAGGGACAGAATGACGAAGAAAAATATTTGACGCGGCCTTACGGCTCTAAGAGAGAGGAATGTGGCAATCAGGGAGGGCGGAAGCATTCCTGCGGCGACAAATGGACAAGAAGTGCGGCTGGCAGGTATTGATCCCCGGGTGCACGCGGAGGGTACGGAGGGCCGAAAAGCGTTTTAAATGTCAAGGGGCCGGCGCCAGTCGATAGCGGACTGGGCCACGTGAGGGGAACCGCTGCAGCGGCCGGCCAGAGGAGTGGTCGAGCCGAGCCGACCCATCCGTCACGTCGCGGCGCCATCCCTCATCCGCTGCCCACAAAGAAACCCACTTTGTCCACTCCCTCGCTCCTGTTCTCGCTAGCAAATCCGGGGCTATTCTCAGCGGCGTCTTCCCATCCTGAGCAAAATCGCCGCTGAAAGGACACTGAAGCTCGTGGCACAGACAAATATATACAGACGGGAAACCTCCATAAGGGCCCGGTCCTACGCTCAGGGGTGCGGGGAGGGAGGGTTTCCAGCAGTTCCGTAAGATGTCCCATGATGGCGCTGCGGTCAGAAACAGCTCTTTACACTGGCCAGAGCAGGCGGCAGGTAGCGGCTGCCCCCACCACCATCCTCCCCTCAAACGCCGGCACGCCGGACACAGCCGTGGCCTCGTGGCAGGCGGCACGAGCTCTTCCCTCAGCCTCCCCTCCACGCTACCCTCTGACGTGCGAGAGGCACCCTAAGCCAGCGAACCGCCTGACACCTGCTAGCATCTTATGGAACTACTAGGGGAGCGTAGGACAGTGGTTTGGGTGGGCTGCTTCTCTGTATATGTTACTCTGTGCTCGTGGGCACAGACAAATATATACAGGCGGGAAACCTCCGTAAGGGCCCGGTCCTACGCTCAGGGGTGCGGGGAGGGAGGGTTTCCAGCAGTTCCGTAAGATGTCCCATGATGGCGCTGCGGTCAGAAGCAGCTCTTTACACTGGCCAGAGCAGGCGGCAGGTAGCGGCTGCCCCCCACCACCACCTCCCCTCAAACGCCAGCAAGCTGGACACAGTCGTGGCCTCGTGGCAGACGGCACGAACTCTCCCCTCAGCCTCCCCTCCACGCTACCCTCTGACGTGCGAGAGGCACCCTAAGCCAGTGATCCGCCTGACACCTGCTAGCATCTTACGGAACTACGAGGGGAGCGTACGACAGTGGTTTAGGGTGGACTGCTCCTCTGTATATGTTACTCTGTGTCGTGGGGCATCTTCCACTCATGAAAACTGTGAGAATCCCCGTGTCAGCAACAGTTGGAACCGACGGCTGTGTACAGTAATGCCCTTATGTAGAGAAAGTAGCGTAGCCTCAGGAGTAGCCGCCATTGTTGACCAATACGGCTGGCGAGCTGTCATAGCTCATGGCCTCTGCATTGGAATCAGTTTATTATACGAGAGTTGGAAATTAACAGTGGCTATTTACCAGTTCGGTTTTACAAAGAGTATTCTGTAGCATTGGCCCCCTACTTAGCTTGCATTTATCGCGAATCCTTAATTCAAATGTCCAAATATTCATATAGCTTATGGGACTTAACTACGGGGTCATCAGTCCCTAAACTTACAAACTGCTTACCAACTAGCTAATACTAAGGACGGCACAAATATCCATGCCTGAGGGGGGATTCGAACCCCCGACCGTAGTGGCCGTGCAGACCGTGACTGGAGCAACTCAGTTCCCTCGGCCACCGCGGCTGGCTCCTTAATTCAGTGCAAAGTTCCTAGTGATTGGAAAAAAGTGCAGGTGACTCCCGTTTATAAGAAAGGCAAGAGAACTGACCCACACAATTACAGTCAAATATCGTTGACATCAGTTTCATGTCGAATATTGGAGCATATTCTCTTCTTTCTAT
Organism: Locusta migratoria; assembly: GCA_026315105.1. Taxonomy (NCBI): domain Eukaryota; kingdom Metazoa; phylum Arthropoda; class Insecta; order Orthoptera; family Acrididae; genus Locusta; species Locusta migratoria. Next base: position 105,467,830 of record CM048745.1, on the reverse strand, counting down.
GAATCAGCACGGGTATAGGAAACATCGTTCATGTGAAACTCAGCTTGCCCTTTTCTCACATGACATCTTGTGAGCCATGAATGAAGGGAAACAGGCGAATTGTGTTTTTCTTGACTTCAAAAAGCCGTTCGACGCGGTGCCTCACTGCAGACTGCTAACGAAGATACGAGCTTATGGAATAGGTTCACTGATTTGTGACTGGTTGGAAGACTTCCTAAGTAATAGAACGCAGTACGTTGTTCTCGACGGCGAGTGTTCATCAGATATGAGTGTATCGTCAGGCGTTCCCCAGGGGAGTGAGATAGGACCGCTACTATTTTCTATATATATATATAAATGATCTGATGGACAGAGTAAGTTGTAATTTGCTGCTGTTTGCTGATGATGCTGTGGTGTATGGGAGGGTGTCGTCTTTAATTGACTGCAATAGCAATCAGGATGACTTGGACAATTTCTAGTTGGTGCGAAGAATGGCAGCTAGGTCTCAATGTAGAAAAATGTAAGGTGATGCACATGAGTAGAAAAAACAATCCCATAATGTTCGAATACAGCCTTAGTAGCGAGCTTCTTGATGCTGTCATGTCGTTCAAATATCTAGGCGTAACATTGCAGAGCAATAGGAAATGGAACGAACATATAAGGACAGTTGTGAGTAAGGCGGACAGCCGACTTCGGTTTATTGGGAGAATTTTGGGAAGATGTACTTCACCTGTAAAGGAGACCGCGTACGACCACGTCTTGAGTATTGCTAAAGTGTTTGGAACCCGCAGCAGATCAGTTTAAGGGAAGACATAGAAGCAGTTCAGAGGCGAGCAGTTTGGTTTGTTACTGGTAGGTTCGACCAATGCGCGAGTGTCACGGAAATGCTTCGACAACTCAATTGGGGATCGCTGGAGGAAAAATGACGTTCTTTTCGTGAAATTCTGTTGAGGAAATTTAGAGGGCCGGAATTTGAAGCTGAGTGTAGTACGTTCTTGCTGCCGCCTACTTACATTTCGCGTAGTGATCACAAAGACAAGATAAGATAAATTAGGGCTCGTACGGAGGCATATAGGCATTATTTTTTCCTCGTTCTATTTGGGAGTGGAATAGGAAAGGAAATGCGTAGTAGTGGTACAGTGTACCCTCCGCCACGCACCTTATGGTGGATTACGGAGTACATATGTAGATGTAGATTTATTCTCAACCGATACAACAGTACTACATGTTTGCACCTGTTACTGTCCTTTAGTCACCAGCGTTGTATAGTATCCGTTGCTAGTGATGTACCAGGCGTAGCAGAGCCTGCTCCATTGATGAGTGCAGTGAAACGGTCTATTGCCTGTCGAATCTGTGGAAAATTTCTGAAGCGAATGCCGCAAAGTGGTTCCTTCATCTGCGGAATCAAATAAAGTCACAAGGTCTTAAGACCTGGGAGTATGCTGGATGGTATAGTACTTCCCAATCATATCAACCGAACAGAGCAGCCATAGCTTGCACTGTATGCGTGCACACATTGCCGTGCAAAATTTATGGATGGGTTGCGCAGAAAGTGTTTCCGCTACCTTCGCAAAGCTGGTTGTTGGTGATGCTTCGAAAACGAACAGTAATACCGTCCATTGACGGTCTGCCGTGGAGGAACGTAATGCGTTAGGCTAATACCATACAGTCATAGACGAGAATCACCATCACTTTCACCCTACTGGGCCTCTGACGCAGTTTCGACTCTCACAGCGACCCATAATGACGCCATTAGTTGGTTTATAGCTTCGATATTGGCACGTGGATGTCTCATCTAGTGTTACGATATGGCCTAAGAAAGCCTCTCCGCACTCATAGCGCACCAAATTAGACTTGCGCATAATAGTTCGCGATCGGGAGCGCTCACTTTTGTTCGTCCGTTCCCAATGACGGCTGAGCAGTGTGGTCTGCTCATGCAGGTGGAGGGGGAAGTTCCCCCACCTAGCTGCTTCATGCGCTTGCTGCGTGTGCCGCTAACGATATCACACAGACCAAAAGAAACAGTTTGTGGATAATTTCTCGCGTTTAAATTTAGAGGTACCTCTATATCTTGGCATTATGGAATTTATTAGTATGATATTGGAGAGTGCAGAATACTTCAAAACAGAAATTTTGTAGCACTGAACTATGTAATCTAGCAGGCAGACGCTCATGTCGAAATGGCTCTCATCAGCAGAAGGCAAACACGTAACTTTTAATTCTGCTGAGCCGCCTCTCGCTACAGCCCGTCGGTCTTAGGAAAAGAATACAAAGAATTACGAAGCGAGATACGTTTGGCATAAGAGTTCGCGACCGGTAACGCCTGTTTAGGTTCGTGAGCGATTGCACACATTTTATTTCGCAACCGATTGCACATATTTTAGTTCGCGACCGGTAGCTCTCCTTTTAGTTCGCAGCTCGACCGCGAAGTAGGTCGCTCTTTTTAGTTCGTCCGCTCTTTTTGGCTTTTGCTACCGTTACTAAAGAGCTCTTTCTTTTGTCATGACGCTGCTGAATATCTAAGAAAACAAAATTTGTGGCAGTGAACTATGAAACTACAGCTGAGCTACATCTCAGCTCGAAATGACGGTCACTGGCAGAAGGGAATCACGCGATTCTGCGCACTCTCGCGTCCTCTTGCTGTGCCCCGTCAGTCTTCGGAAAAGGAGCGGACGAACTAAGAGGTGAGCGATTTGCGAACTAGTTCGCTTAGTTCGCCTGTGGCAGCGCCCTTCCGAACTAGTTCGTTCGCGAACTACACGAGACTACTCCAAACGCGTCTTAGCAGCGTCGTAACGCATCCATTTCTGTATTTCCGTCCATTAATGCGGAACCCATCGTGATGCAGTTTTTCGCATGCCCATGCGTGCCTTCAGATTGCGACGAACAGTCGTATGCGCTAATCCGGTTTCGTGGGCGAGCACACGAATCGTCTCACGTCGATCACTGTCCAAAAACGCGGCAACAGTATGCACTTATTCTTCAGAGACGCTAGGACGACCTGTCCGATGCATGTCTACCACAGTTTGCCGACCTTCGTTGAAGGCTTTTACCCAACTCGCCACTGTTCTGTACGGCAATTCCGATTCGCCTCAACGCATCTTGAAGACCTTGATGACACTGTCGTGATGGACGAACTCTGGCATATTCAATCTTGACCCAGCTGCGTTGTTCCTATTTCGAAAACAAAGTGGTACCATTAATTGTGGTGTCGCAGAAGTCTGTAGTGCGCGTCACGTACTTTCGCTGCGCGCCGCCATGCAAGCACGGCGCGGCGTTCTTACGACGTCAGCCACGAGCGCCCTCTGCTGCAACTCCGCTCGTGGCCACCACTGAACTGGATCGGTCACTTGGCAGTAGGACAGGACAGGCACCAGTTAAGATACTCATCAGTAGGCAGGCCTCTATCTAGTTAAACTATGTATCTGCATTCCACTAGTCTTCCGTTAACAAAGTTAAGTATTGTACTATCTCTACGAAATATATATCTTGTTCTAATCTAGCTTAGTGTTTCTAGTTTCTGCTGTCCCACTAGCTGGTCACCTCAGAGTCTGTCCCCGCACACGCGTGCATTCTATTTCCATGTGTCGGTCTCTCGACTCTGCCACCGACCCCTAGGACAACCGGCGGCAACGAGACACAAAAGTTATGTTAGACCGCTCACTCACACCAGAGTGTTTCCCTCGATTGTGAGCACACCAGTGACGTGGGAAGGGCGAGTCCATTTGCTCCGAAGGAAGATAGGTATGACAACAACGTGTGCTACCAGCGACAATTGTAGAGTCCATTTTATTGTGTCACCACAGCAGTGTTGCCACTATTTAAGTTCCAACCCTGGTATGTAAGGTGGTAGATGAGCTTTTGTAATTGCTTAGTAAAATAAAATACAATGGTCGCAGTACAGAGGATATAAAATGCATAAAGGCAATGGGAAGAAAAACGCTTTTGAAAAAGAAAATTTTGTTAACTTCGAATATTAGTTTAAGCGTAAGGAAGTCCTTTCTGAAGGCATTTATGTGGGTGTTGCCTTGTTCGGGAGTGAAACATAGAAAATAATTACTTCAGACAGGAAGAAGATAAAGGGTTTTGAATAGTGGTGGTACTGAAGATGCTGAAGATTAGGTGGGTAGATCGTGTAACTAATGAGGAATTACCAAACACGATTGCGGAGAGAAGGAATTTATTTCAGACCTTGACTAAAAGAAGGGATCGATTGTAGGGCACATTCTTAGATATTACGGAATGGTGGGAGGTGTGTGGCTAAAAATTGGAGAGGGAAAGGAGACCAAGAGACGAAATCAGAAGGAGATTCATATCGATGTAGGTTTCCGTTCTTTTGAGGAGATGGAGAGGCTTGCTCAACATACAGTAAGGTGGAGGAGAGCTGCATCAAACTAGTCTCCGGACTAAACAACAATCACTTTACGACGGAAGTAAAAGAGCAGTTGACATCGTTACGATAAAAATATATACTGAAGGACAGTATTCCGTCAATGAATGCTAGAGATACAGATAGTGCCGCGCGGGAGTTGCCGAGCGGTCTGGAGCGCCACGTTACGAATGGCGCGGCTTCCCGCGTCGGAGGTTCGAATCCTCCCTCGTGCATGGATGCGTGTTTTGTCCTTAGGTTAGTTTAACTTAGTTTAAGTAGTTTTTAAGACCAGGGACTAATTACCAACGTAGTTTTGTCCCAAGGATTACAAACATTTGAACACTTTTAGATACAGATAAAAGCAGTCAACACGACGGAATTTGTGATCCGTTTGCTGGAGCAAGTTCGTACATACGGTCTTTCATTTGCTTGCTAGCAGGAATAAAATCAATATAATTTTTCTGTTCAAATTAATATTCAGTACCTTCCTCAAATATTAACACTTTTTTAAGCTTCTATTGCTGTGATTCTTCAAGCTTTCTCGGCGGATATGTTGTATATAATCTTCACGCGTTTGTCGCCGAATGATGTTGTGTAAATCCCACAATATTTCTTCGGAGCAATTGTCTGACATCTTCAGGTGGTTGCACGTTGCTGATGGTCAAGTACGACTGACGGTATCTGCATATGGGCGCCTCTGTATATAGAACACGCTTCCGAAGACTGCGTAGACGCGCTTATTACGAATGCGCAATAATTTGCCGATAGAGGGCGTCCGTCTAAAGAGCCATCTGCAGGGAAAAAACAGAGCGGTTATTTTGCGTGTGCGCTGTACGCTGTGTTTAAAAACAGTACCGCCAGACGTTACTCACTAGAACTAAACACCTGAATCTTTCTGTTCGAGCTCTGATTTCTAGTATTTTATTCTGGTGATCATTTTTACCTATGTAAGTGGGAGTCGATAATATATTTTCGCATTCGGAGGAGAATGTTGACGATTGGAGTTTCGCAAGTAGCCCACGCCGCAGCGATAAGCGCCGTTGTTGTAATGATTCCCATCCCAGATCCTGTATCATTTCCATAACGCTGTCTCCCCTGTATCGTGACAGTACGAAACGAGCTGCCCTTCTTTGGACTCTTTCGATGTCCTCCGTCAGACCCACCTGATTAAGATCTCAGCAAGACTCCAAAAATGGACGGACAAGCGTAGTGTATGCAGTTTCTTTTGTAGTTCTGTTGCATGTTCTAAGTATTCTGCCAATAAAACGCAGTCTCTGGTTTGCCTTTCCCACGATATTATCTACGTGTTCTTTCCAATTTAAGGCTGAAGTAATATTAATTCTTAGGTATTTTGTGGAGTTTACGGCCTTCACATTTGATTGATTGATCTTGTAAACAAAGTTTAACGGATTTCTTTTCGTACTCATGTGGACGGCTTCATACTTCTCATTATTTAGAGTCAATTGCCAATTTTTACACCATACTGATATCTTATTCAGATCGTTCTGCAGTTGGTTTTGATCTTCAGATGATTTTACTAGACGGTAAATGACGGCGTCATCTGCAAACAACCTAAGAGAGCTAGTTAGATTTTCCCCTAAATCGTTTATGTAAATAAGGAATAGCAGAGGACCAATAACACTACCCCGTGGAACGCCCGATATCACCTCTGTTTTAGTCGATGCCTTACCATCGATTACTACGAACTGTGTCCTCTCTGACAAGAAATCCCCTATCCAATCGCAAATTAGGGGCGATATGCCATAACCACGCAATTTGATTCAAAGCCGTTTGTGAGGTACGGTGTCAAAAGCTTTCTGGAAATCAAGAAATACGGAATCGATTTGCGAACCTTTGTCGATAGCACCCATCACTTCGTGTGAATAAAGAGCTAGTTGTGTTTCGCATGAACGATATTTTCTAAATCCGTGTTGACCTTGAGTCAATAGATCGTTCTGTTCGAGATAATCTCTATATATAAAAGGAAGTGTCCCGACTGACTGACTGATTGATTGACTGACTGACTGACTGATTCATCATCGGCCAGCCCAAACCACTGAAGATAGGAACTTGAAATTTGTGGAGGGTGTTGATCTTACTCTGTAGGCGTCATTTAAGAAGCGATTTTTCGATATTCCGTCCGTAAGGTGGAAAAATAGGGGATGAAACGTTTTTTGAAAATACGTAGCTATGTAGGCAATTTTGAAGCTAGAACTACAAAAATTCGGATTTTAATTCAGGGTTAGAAATTTAAAAGACATGTGTTTCGGCATTTTTTGAAATTCGACAAATAAGGGGCTAAAATAGGTGACGCAAAAAATTGATTTTCAAAAATATGTTGCTGTTAACTCAAATTTTAAGCTACAACTACGAAACTTCTTGGTCAGGATTAGAAATCCATGATTTTTAGTATTTTTAAAAATTCAACAAGTAATAGGGTGAGGCGCTCCAGTCACGGTCTGCACGGTCACTACGGTCGGGGGTTCGAATCCCCCCTCGGGCATGGATATTTGTGCCGTCATTAGTATAAGGTAGTTGATAAGTAGTTTGTAAGTTTAGGGACTGATGACCCCGTAGTTAAGTCCCATAAGCTTAACAAACATTTGAACATGTGAAGTATTAGGGTTAAATAGAGGATCAAAAATTCTTTTTGAAAACACGTTGCTATTGATACAAGTTTGAAGACAGAGCTGCAAAAATTGATATTTGTATAGTTGGTTAGACGTTAAAAAATACGTGTTTCGGTTTTTTTGGAAATTCAACCATCAACGGGGTTAAATTGGAGAGGGGGTGTTTTTCGAAAAGATGTTGCTATTTAGGCAATTTTGAAGTTAAAATTACAAATTTTCGGATTTGGATTCGGGGTTCAAATTTAAAAGACACGTGTTTCGGTATTTTTGAAAAATTCGACCAATAAGGGGGTGAAATACGAGATGCAAAAATTGATTTTCAAAAATATGGTGCTGTTAACTCAAATTTCGAGCTATAACTACGAAACTTAAGACATGGATTCTTCATCAGGATTAAAAAGAAACAACAGGTGCAGACCAACCAGCCTATGCATGCGAAGCAGCGGGGGTTCAGCTAGTTCAGAATATTTGAATACAGGATATGTTCCAAAACCCTGCTGCAAATTGACGTCAATGAAATAGGCCTGTAGTTTAGTGGGTTACTCCTACTGCTTTTCTTGAATATAGGTGTGACCTGTGCACCTTTCCAATCTTTTGGTACAGATCCTTCTATGAGAGAGCGGTTGTTAATGACTGTTAAGTTAGGAGCTATCGTTTCAGCATATTCAGATGGAAATCTAATGGGTATACAATCCGGACCAGAAGAATTGTTCTTGTTAAGTGATTTTAGTTGCTGTACTACTCCGATGATATCTACTTCTACGTACGGCCTCTGTTCGTAATTCGAAATCTGGAATATTGGTTTCGTCTTCTTTGGTGAATGAGTTTATAAAAGCTATGTTTAGTAACTCTGCTTTAGTAGCGCTGTCATCGGCAGGATCGCCATTACTGTCACATAGTGAAGTTATTGTTTGTGATTTGCCCCGAGTATATTTAACATATGACCAAAATCTCTTTGGGTTTTCAGTCAAATTTCGAGAAAGAGTTTCGTTGTGATAAATATTGTAGGCATCTCGCATTGAAACCCTCGCTAAATTTCGAGCTCCTGAGTACGATCGCCAATCCTGGGGAATTTGTGTTCGTTTTAATTTAGTATGCCTTTTCCTTTGCTTTTGCAACAGTGTCCTGACCTGTTTTGTGTACCAAGGGAGATCGCCTCCTTCTTTTATTAATTTATTTGATATAAAACTGACAATTGCTGTCGATACCACTTCTTTGGATTTGAGGCACATCTAGTCTACACCTACGTTCAGTGTTAGAAACGAGTGGAAGCTGTCTTTCAAGAAGCAATGTATTTTGTTTCTATCTGCTTTCCTGAACAGATTATTTTTGGTAACTTTGGGACTTTCGATATTCAATTTCGCTACGACAGCTCTGTGTTCACTAATAAAAAAATGTTCAAATGTTTGTTAAGCTTATCGGACTTTACTGCGGGGTCATCAGTCCCTAAACTTACAAACTACTTAAGAACTACTTACGAACTAGGACGGCACAAATATCCATGCCCGAGGGGGGATTCGAACCCCCGACCGTATTGGCCGTGCTGACCGTGACTGGAGCGCCTCAGTCATCTCGGCCACCGCGGTCGACTTCATTAATACCTGTATCCGTTTTGATGCTCGTTATGAGCTCAGGATTATTTGTTGCTAAGAGATCAAGTGTGTTTTCACATCCATTTACAATTCTAGTTGGCTCAAGAACTAATTGTTCGAAGTAATTCTCAGAGAATGCGTTGAGTACAATTTCGGACGATGTTTTATGCCTACCTGCTGATTTGAAAATATAATTTCGCCAACAGATCGAGGGTAAATTAAAATCACCACCTTCTATTATCGTGTGAGTCGGGTACGTTTTTGTAATTAGACTCAGGTTTTCTTTGAACCTTTCTCCTATTGCATCGTCAGAGTCGGGATGCTGGTAAAAGGAACCGATTATTAACTTCTTACCATTATCGGGTACAACCTCTACCCATAATAGATCGCAGGATCTATCGACTTCAACTTCGCTACTTTTGACGGCGACGAACACGACCCCACCTATTTTGTTTAATCTATCCTTTCTGAACACCGTTAGATCTTTTGCAAATACTTCTTCTGAACTTATTTCCGGCTTGAGCCAACTTTCGCTGCCTATAATGATGTGTGTTTCGGTGCTTTCTATTAACGCTTGGAGTTCTGGTACTTTCCCGACACAGATACGACAATTTACAGCTGTTATACCGATAGTTTCCGGATCTACATTTCTCCTGTGATCCACCTGCACCTTTTGAAATTGCCCATTTTGTTTTTCCCCGAAGCTTTTTATCCTAAAAAACTGCCCAGTCCACGCCACACAGCCCCCGCTACCCGTGTAGCCGCTTCCTGCGTATAGTGGACTCCTGACCTATTCAGCGGAACCCGGAAGCCCACCACCCGATGGCGCAAGTTAAGGAATCTGCAGCCTACACGGTCGCAGAACCGTCTGAGCCTCTGATTCAGACCCTCCATTCGGCTCTGTACCAGAGGTCCACAGTCGGTCCTGTGATGCTGCAGATGGTGAGCTCTGCTTTCATCTTGCAAACAAGACTGGCAACTTCTCTGGTTGATACAGGCGTATATGACGTTGGATGTTCATCACAGCGTTCTTGCACTGTGCGACATGTCTGGCCTATATATGCCGTTCCACACTGACAAGGGATCTTATATACTTCACATTTCCTTAGACCAAGATCATCCTTGACCGAACCAAACAAGTCCCTCAGTTTTCGAGACGGACGAAACACACGCTTAATTTCGTATCTTCCAAGGACTCTTCCAATTCTCGACGACATGGCACCAAAGTACGGCAAGGAAAAAAATAATCTTTTTATGCGCCTACAAGGAATGGCCTGCCAGATCATGCGATTTTAGACCTTGTATTTTTTTGTGGGGATTTGTGAAATCAAAAGAGCACCTGAACGAACCACTTACATTTCACTGTAATTACACGGTCTCTACATTCTTCATTTACATCTAAAATTGTTTCAGTTGGCAGCGAAACTCTAGCTAATTTACTGTCGAGTACCGTCAATTTCTTTACGTAGGCCATGTCATGCAAATGTAACACTAAGTACTTCATGTACAGAATAATGAATTCCGACCCACAATCGGCTTCGAAATATTTTGGTCAATATGTTTCTTTCTTGTTCTTTTACTTATGAGCCACTATGGACTGCGATTATTTCAACTTTTCTCCTCTCTTTTCTTCCATATTTCTCTCATTATTTTTCAAAGTTTCTCTCTTCTTTCTTCGGTCTGCTTGACTCTACTCTTCTTCTTTGGTTTTTCCTGGATACCTATGGCATCCTTTTTTTGTATCCCATCCTCGTCGCCACTTTTGTGTCTCGTTTCCGTCGTAGGTGTCGGTGGCCGAGTAGAAAGACCGACACAGGAATAAATGATGCACGCGTGTGCAGGTAGGAGGTGACCAGCCAGTGGGACAGCAGAAACTAGAAACACTAGAGTAAATCAGAACGAGATATATATTTCTTAGAGACTTAGTAATACTTAACTTTTACATAGCTCAGTACTGCAGAATGCTGATACATAGTTGAGCTAGAGGCCTGCCTAGTGCCTATCCGATAGCCAAGACTTCACAGATGCCTATCTGATTCCGAAGTGTTAACTGGTTCCTATCTCAGTCCCAAGTGAACGATGTCGTTCAGTGGTGGCCACGAGCGGAGTTGCAGCAAAGGGCGCTCGTGGCTGACGTCGTAAGAACGCCGCGCCGTGGGTGTGCGTGCATGGCGACGCGCGGCGAAAGTAGGTGGCGCGGACTTTAGACTTGTGCGACACCACACCTTTAATTTCTTTCTGAGTCGTAGTCTTTTCTCGATATCTTGTAGGGTAATCTGGAGCTCGTCCATTTCCCTTCCAACTTCCTTGCACCATGTGTTGTCCATTTTTAATTTATTGAAGTAACAGAATAGTGTTTTTGTCAATATGTTGGAATTCATCCTTTGTATGTAACCGTAGAAAGCTATTCTTCTTTTCCTAATTACATCAGTAATTTTTTTCAATATGTGTTTAGATTAATTAGCATAAGAAAAGCAAATGTTTTGAAAACATAATAACAGAAGTTCAATTCTTCTATTAACTTTAAAATTCTTAAAAAATTTCTTTAAATAAGTGAAAAAATATAACCCTCAAACCAATAAAGAAAAATAAAAAATTTAAAGACAAAGGCAAATAACTTTTTCAAGCCAAATATTATGACACATTCAATACTGTGTCTGCTCTTTAATTGGCCCCAAGATTTTCCTTAATATTTTGCTTTCCGTAATTTGCAGTGATTCTATCGTTTCCTTTTTGTTCAGCGTCAAACATCCTGCTGCAGAGAGTGCTTCTGGGCGCATTGATAGTACTGAAGTACTTCTTGTTATATATCTCTTTAGTGAGGTAGTATGCTGTTTTCATCTAACTCTTGCTATTCTGGCTTATTTCACGAAATGTCTTGTTCAATGACTTCTCCTAGATACATGATTTCTTCTCTCGATTTTCCATATTTAGTTATCATTATGTTTGGAGCTATGTTAATGTTTGTCATAAATTTGGTTTTCGCAAAGGAGATTTGTAAGCCTGCTTTTTCACCTTGTTCATTGAGCAATTCAATTCGTCCCATGGCTGTTTCTATTGAATCTGAAAAAATAGCCAGGTCATCTGCAAATGCCAAACAGTCTATTTGTAGGTGGGCCCTTTCGTAACCTAATCTAACTCCCTCATTGTTTTGGCTTTATCTTAATGATACTCTCCATTTCCTTAAGTGTTTCTTTATTATTTTATTTTTTGCGATATTGACGCCATTAAGATTAACTAGCATTCCTTTCTTGTGGACTGATTTTACAGTATCCTACTTACGATACGGAATTTGTAACTATTGTTGACATATATGCAATTACTGAAACTAAGGTGCGTTTATTACAATAGCCATATTTGAGTCATTGAAAGCGCGCGGTTGTTCACCGTGGAGGATCGAGTCCTCCCTGGGGCATGGGTGTGTGTGTGTGTTGTCCTTAGGTTAGTTTACCTAGGTTTAAGTAGTTTGTAAGCTACGGACTGATGACCACGCAGTTTGCTCCGATAGATTTACAAACATTTGAACATTTGAAGTATCTTCTTCGCAGTTACTTTAATCATCGTAATTATCTCAGAAGTCTTTTACGTTAAGGAGAACCGTAGTGTGAAAATAAGCACTGCAACTTAGTTTTTCTCATTTCGTCCACCTTTTTTTTCAGCTAGCTCGGCAAAATCCGTTCACAATGGCGTCAACAATAATATCGACGCCGTACTTGCAAATACATCCACAGCACTCGTGGCCAGGCGAAACGCAAACACGCGAACTGCATCGAGAAGCAAACACAACAGGAAAAACCAACGGAAAACACAATTAGCGACCAAACAGAAGGGCGGAAACAGAAAAATAACTAACAGAGCAAGGAAAAAAAAAGAGAGAGAGAGAGAGGGGGGGGCGGGGGGGGGGGGGGGTGCCGTACCTCTCCAATTACCACACAAAGCTGCAGGCACAACAAAAATAAACACGGACTGAAGTACAGTAATAATTGTAGTAAATATTAACGGGCGCTCTTGTTCTCGCTAAGAGTCCATCGCGGTACTGATGACCTTCCACCGCCCACATGCTCGTTCCGACATGCAATTTCTTTCTCGATGCTGACATCAAAGGCATAAAGATCAAATTTTAGCATTTGTAGGTTGCTATTTTGCGTGCAGAAATGCACTTGTAACACGTACAGTTATACAATACATTACATTCGTAGCTATTGCACTCGACAATAACTACTCAGGAAAGTGCTCCGGCCGCGGTGGAGTAGCCGAGCGGTCTAAAGCGTTTCGCTGCGGAGCGCGCGGTTGCTCGCCGTGGAGGTTCGAGTCCTCCCTGGGGCATGGGTGTGTGTGTTGTCCTTAGGTTAGTTTACCTAGGTTTAAGTAGTTTGTAAGCTACGGACTGATGACTACGCAGTTTGGTCCGATAGATTTACAGACATTTGAACATTTGGTAACCGCAGTCATGGTCTCTAAGCTGATAATCCATGCTGCTGAAAACGTCGTCGAACTGTTCTTTCAGATGGTTTGAACATTTTTTTTTATTTATTTATTTATTTATTTTTTTTTTTTTTTTTTTTTTTTTTTTTTTTTTTTTTTGAAACTGCTCGGAACAAGTTAGTCTACTAACAGATAAGGACAGTAGGTTGTAAACTAGAGATTATAGTGTCACGGAAAGCACTAATACTAAGTATAAGAGGTATTAAGCAGTATTAGTAGTTAGTAGGTAGTTAATTTACAAACGGACACTAACCTAATTAGACAAAAATCACCAAGGTCAATGGCCATGCATAAAGGTAAATATCTTGCACTTCGTACTATATTTTTATAAATGTCCCTCTGTGCTGTTGGTTCTAACTACTATCTGATCAGTATTCATCTTAGTCTGCGAGAAGTATGATAGTACTAAAAATTATAGATATTAGCCTCACGTATAATAAATTTTGAAAGTAATAGATGTACGTTGAGTACAGATCTTTGAATCTGTCATAAAATATCTGACCTATCTACGAACTTCCTCTACAAACTATAACACTATATGTTAGAAGTCTTATCATGAATAATTACGCCGCGGCGTTTCGCGGCGCGCTATAGCAGAACACTGTATTTCCACGGGACACTCCATGGATTATTCTGCAACAAAAATTTTGGCAACGACAAGATCCTTTTGGGATTCGATTATTAAGGAGTCCGTTGAAATACGGTTGACAGAAGACCTCACTAATCGTGGTGGCGGCTTTCAAGTGGATAAAGCATGGGACCCTGTAATTTCTTTAATTGCTTCTCAGAGACATAAGTCTACATCTAGTGCAACCTCTAACAAAAAAAGTGATTACATTCGACCACCGCGCTTAAGATGCACGAAAGCGCATTCCGACAGATGGCGCGAATGTAAGTACACCATTACGCTTCTACCGCAGAGGCGCCAAATTCGACAGGGGGCGCACTAGTACCTCCTCAATGCGCAGGCGCCGCCGCGCCAATCTTCGGTATATATAGAACAACGCACACCAGTAATCTTCAGCATACGTAGCTGACTCACCAGCGTGAGGAGAGAAGCGTCGCGCCGCTGCAGCACTTAGTCGCGTTCGTCTGTGTACGACCCTCTACGGCAATGGCCTACCAAGCTACGAAGAGAATGCGCCGAGGACCACCGCGAAGTGGTTTCCTCGCGGCTATCGTCCACCTTGCGGCCGAGGTGATGGCCTTGGCTGGGGCTGGTGGTCGGAAGCGACGGCAGAAGGCGCGGAAGTTTGTGCAGTGCTTCCGTTGCCAGAAGATTGGCCATGTGGCCAGTAGCTGCACGGCAGAGTTTGCGTGTCTGCGCTGCGGAAGCGCACATGACACGCGCAACTGCCCACGCACGCGGGACGCCGAAAAACGGTGTGCAAATTGTGGCGGCCCCCACGCCGCCAACTTCCGCCGGTGTCGTTACGCCCAAGAAGGGTGCACGAAACGGAAGTCAGAGCGCACTGTGACGGAGAGGACGGGAATTGCGATGCCGGCCGCTGCCGCGGCTGTCCCACATCCTCCTCCCTCGTCGTTCTGCCAATTTGCCGGGTGCACAAGTTCTCTTGCACCCCGAAACGGACGACGCGTTCCTTCGCCTCCAGGCCGCGATGGCGGCCGAGAGGGAACAGTATCGTGCCGCCCTCGACGCTGCTACCCGTCGGATCGCGGACCTGGAACGGGAGCTGCGCATTGTCCAGTCTACTCTGGGCCTCACCCCTCCCCCGCAAGTGGGATCGACCCGCCAACTTGAAGAAGCCGCGTACATTGGGGATATTGGATCTCCGCAGGACGCTTCCCAGGCCACCACCCGTGCGGGGGCGGCCGCGGCGGCGTCGATGGAGGTGGACGCGCCTCCGCCACGTCACGACCACGCGACGGCGCTTGAGGGGGCGGCCGTTGCGCAACATGAAGAGGACTCGGACACATTGGAGGAAGTCGCCTCGTATCTGGAAATGCCAACCAGGCGCGATGTAAAGCGGGTCCTGCTCCAAGTCCTCGAGAACATCCGACAGCAATAGGACGACGACGAAGCCTTCCACTACCCGTTTCTCCCGGATGCGCAAATCCCGCCTCCCCCACCCCTCCCCCCACCACCCTGCACAAGTACCGGAGGCGAAACAACGCCCTATTTGGCGGTTGGTGGGCCGCCAAGGCTTCAATGAATTAAATAAATACTGTATATTTACTGAGGAACAATTCCGCCAACTCGCACAGACTGCCCAGGAGTACTTGGACCGTCGCCTTTCCCAAAAACGAGAGCGGCCGTAACTACATCAATCGGGGTCTCTTACGAACCGAGGACCGTTGGCCCTGCAGGTTCTCAAAAGTAAACCCCCAAGGTTTATGGCAAATCAATAAATAAAGTTAGCAGTTTCCATACTCCTATCATGTTCCTCTTGGAGTGTAGATCGCCAGCTGGCGATTGTACTCCTACCTACGTGTTTCCAATAAATAAAAAAAAGTAATATTCAGTCTCGTGCTAACCTGAAGATGGCTGCATGTTTTTCAGCCGAAATATCGTTGGAAGACGTCAACATGATCTGGCTGCAAGCTCGAAACATTTCTGAAATTAATTTAATAAGCCGCGTAAATTTGTCACCGACGTTTCATTTATGGAAAATGACCCATATTTCAGGTAAATTCTCACATGATTTGAATGTAAATTACCCACAGAACTGCGGCAGCGTGGGAGTGGCTGTGCGCTCTAAGGCGCCTTGCTACGGAATGCGCGACTGCTCGCCATCGAAGGATCAAGTCAAGTCCTCTCTCGGGCTTGGATGTGTTTGTGTTGTTCTTAGCTTAAGTTCGTTTAGGTAGTTTGTAAGCCTAAGGACTGATGACCATTGCATTTTGGTCCCATAGCTTTACAAAAATTTAAACATTTGAATTTGAACAGAACCACGCTTTTTGTTAAACTACCACCGTATCCAAGATCTGTGTTCTCTGGAATAGAATAAAAAAAAATTATTTCTTATATCTTGAAATCGGCCGATATGGCATCATTTCGCATTTTTAATTTGGGGAAGACTTCTAGGACGTCCCGCAAGCCTAGCTTTCTTTTACAGTATTCAAATTTATCCATGTGCAATGCCTGAAGTTAAAAACAACAACAATCAAAGCGAATTTAATCGAAATTTCCAAAGAAATACATAGTTACTGTTCACATTAAATATACATTGTCATACGGCGTTTATTTTACTTTATTTGGCAATAAATAGGGTTATCATTGATCTGGATTCTATATTTGCTATGACTTCTTTTAATATTTGTTACTACTATTCAAAGTTTATTATCTTTTGTAAATATGTGCTTGCATCTGCTTTTTCTCCATTACTATCTTACCTGTCTGTCACTGATCAGGATAGAGTGCAAATTATCCGCATGAGTCAACTATTCATTTATTGTTTGACATAGATACGGTGATAGAAAATGTACCAACGCAATCAGTCTGTTTTACTTTTCTGACGGTTAATAACCGAAACCGGTAAAGTTGTGAATATAGTAAATAGCTGATGGTTGGCAAGATGCATTTTTAATGTAAAGATCTCGGAGCGCAAACGGTAATTATTTTTCAATTCCACGTGGAGTCCAGACCACAAATATTACACCAGAGGTGGGCAATGAGCGAGCCGCGCTCTCGGAGCCGCCTGCTTGAGCGGGAGTAGAGCCGCGAGCAGCTGGCGTCCATCACGTAGTTCCTGCTGAAGAGACTAGATGGCATTATGCGCAGCCAACGCGCTAACGTAGCCGCAGAAATGCACCTGGCTGATGCGTTATAAAATAACTTATAAAGATAATAGTGCAAACTCTTTAGTATCCAACTCGAATGAACAGATTCCACTGGTAGGGGTAAAGCGGCGTTCTATTTTCCAGTTACACTTTAGTTGGGAGTGTGATTACTTGTTCACTCAAAGCGAAGGAGGAGCAAAATTTCACATCACTTCAACCGGTGTGGAAGTGTAGAAGGTGAAATGCAACTTAATCTTCTCAATAATCTAAGTGAGGAAGGAAGTGGAGGTATGTATTATAATGCTGTACCTACTTACGAGATAACTTAATCACATTGTTTTGTTTAATACCGGACTCTCACGGAACTACGTGCGCCAGCAAGCATGCAGACCTCTAGCGGCAACTAGGATAACTACCGGCCGAGCGCGAACGCTGCTCTTTTTCCGGCCTGAGCCGGAGCGCTGCTCAGTGAGCCCATTTGTGCCCACCTCTGTATTAGACCATGGCGTATGCGACAGCTCAGAGTACAGCTGCTGCTCGAGGCAATGCGCTACTGGTGCCGTGTTAGCTGTGCGTAGAGCTGTCGTGCACGCCGTTTGCCGGCGCTGACGTCACTGGCGGCTAATCCCGTCCACGCTGAAAGGGGCGAGGAGGGGGTGGGGCGGTGTGAAAGCGATACCTGCCATCGACAGGTGAGGCCCAGAGCGCTCCAGGCAATAGCCCGCGTGCCTGCGCTAGAGCCCCTAACCTTAAAGCCGTCAGCCAAACACGACGCTCCTCTACCGGCGCTCTCGTCTTTCGCACCCACGCAGCGAAAGTGAAATCACCGGGACCTTCAGGAAGGACCGGCATCCGTCGGATAAGATTCGGTGTCAGTATTCCGCACTATGTCATTGAACGCGGAGGGGGCCCGAATGAACTGCGCAGTCCGAGGTAGAAATTCGTCGTACTGCGCATGACGTCACGCCGAAACTAGAGCACTGTATAGTACAAGCAGAACAATCCGCCATTTTGAATCCCACGTTGAAGGCGCGCATTTAAAGACTACTGAACTCTTTCGCTTTTTACCGTGCTCTTAAGGCCATTTAATATGCTTTCCAAACGCAGAAAATATTACAGCGTTGTAAATTTATTTGCTTACATTTCACTGAAAGAGGCAAGCAACTTAAAGTTAGTGATTAGATGGATTTTTAGAGATATGATACTTTCACTTACATTCCAAAGTAAGGCATATGATGCTGTTCTAAATATTTACCACATACAGTTAAAATACGTTACAATGATCATATTTTCTGGCTTATAAATGGTATGTCAACATATTGTTTTCGGTAACAGTTACGGAATAATGTTAAATTGCTGTATTGTAATGCCTCGCATATTTTACACACACCATATTTCAAAGAGGATTTTACGTCAAAATGTGTTTTATAACTTTGAATGTCTGGTTTCGTTAGATAACATCTAAATAAAGTCTATCTGGTAGCATACACTTAGAAATAAAGTGAATGTTTAATTCTAAGTTTTGAATTTAATGCCTTTCATGTACGACTTCCTTCCCTTTCGCATCTTTTTTTCTTTTCTGCGAAGTTCAGTATATTTTTTTCCTCCATACACCCTGTTCATAGCTTGGCTTAGGCTTAGATATTACCGTGTTGAGAGTCTCATTCAAATTACACACTGATCCAACGCGATATAATATAATTTAAAAACCACTACCTGGGTAATACCAGCTGCACCCATGCATAACTTAAAATGCAATTAACAGCGCTTAGAATAGCTCCTTAGATGGTCTATATAATATCAAGAAAAGTAGCTCACTTTAAACTGACTGTATATTGTGTTATGTTAACAATCTGTAGCAAAATTAAACCATTGCTTACATTATAGGCCTATATTTCCATTATTACCTCTCTGTGAGCATAACTAATACAAATAAAAAAAGGTTTTGTTCTTAACGTTACACAGATAGTTGCTCGATTTTGGCGTCCATACTTGGCGTCGGGTATTAAAAAGCTTAAAGCGTACATGTCTGCTATTATTTGAGCAGTTCGGTGCAGCACAACCAACCATTTCACACTGTGAAACAATAAAATCACGAAATATTTGCTGATTCACTTCGCTACACAATACAAAGCATACAACACCGTCGTTGGATTGGGATTCAAAATGGCGGATTGTTCAGCTCGGTATATCCAGTGCTTTAGCCGAAGCTAAGGATCCTATAAACCCGAGCTGAACTATCCGCTATTTTTTTCCCCAAGCTGTAGGAGTTACCACGTTCCGGACGAAGCTCATGCGTTACCTCGCGTTTCATTCAACTCGCTCACACTCGCAAACTACACACTGTATCAACGTGAAACTTTCATCAATGTGTTCTTTAAGAACTACACTACATTTTCACTTTAGTTTTATTTATACCAATAATTTATAAACAGCATATACTGGTAGTTTGCGACCATACGCTTTCTGACGACGTTGCGGAATTTTCGACATGCGAGGACCTTTTTTTCTTTTGAAGTTAGCTGAACACATATGCGAATGAAATGTTCAAAATACATCAAATTTTCACCCTCTCCAAATAGAAACTCTGTGAGAAACGTATAACTTGAGATAATGTCAGTTAAATATGACGCACTGGGATCCGCCCGCCCGTCTAGTAGTAACACGTCTTCCGTATTAGAGCTCCTAATAATTAGGCACATGTTGTTACTGCATAACATCCATACTTGAAGATACTGGTACTGACTTCTTTTAACCCATTAAATTTAATAGTTGCACACTACAAAAGTGCTGTGTCTCTATGTAATATTCAATTTTAACTTTTCAGTTATATGAAAAGGATATTCTAAATATCGCAATATAGAGTGCTTCATTATGTGAGGGAATGAGAACAAGTCAGTTCGTTAGCTAGTGAAGAGATCCTTGCTATCTGTCATTTTCAAGTATTCTCACATGAAATTCTTATTAGATGTAGAAACTTCCGTTCTGTTACTGTTAGGCTTTAAATTGAAGGAAATATAACTCCTCTTAGGTTTTGGAAAGTGAGTAGTAGCTCTGAAACACAATGGACAAGAAGCAAAGAAATAAACATTTGTGAGTGATGAAGGAATATCTGCAAATCGAATAATAAATCACTAACTTTTCTCTTTTTCATTCTACAACGATGTATTTCCTTGAATAACGCGACAATTAATGAAGTTTTGCGTAGTAACCATGTGGCAAAATACTCCCCTCTTTCCATGTTATCATTTGTCAAAATATCATTTTGATACTTCTAACCGTGTATGAGATACGCAATGATTCATTCTGGCTTTAACGCCATCGGAAATGAGTGCGCTAAATAAAATAAAGTTCAGCGGTATGAATGAATGGTAAAGATCTCCTAAGTCGAAAATAAAATTCAATCCATTAGGAAAGTTTCATCCGCAGCAACATATGGTGCATCAAGCACCAAACGGAATATCACAGCAGCCTCTATTTTTACTGCAAACTTTTCCTAATGTACTGCAGTCTCTTATTTCGAAGCCAATATCTTATTAACTATGACTATTAACGAAATGACGAGCATTTCGGCACAATGCTGACATATAATGATTTAAGTAGCGGAAAAATTAAATATTTCTACCAATTAGTTTTTGCTAAATCGTTTGTGAAAGATGGCAGGGAATGCGCCTCTACGCTGTTAGTGCAGCGCGATTCCAACCATGTTGGGGAAAACATGGCGGACGATTCAGCCTGGGTATTTAGGAGCTCTAGCCGAAACACCTGGCGGAAATTGTAGCTTTAGCGCTGCAGTAGCTTGTTGTTTAATGTGTATTAGCGGGAACGTTTCCTTTATTCGTGTGTTTCACGACAGAAAATTCGATACCTCTAATTCAGTTTAAAACGTTAATTATTCTTTTGACATTTTAAATTCTCGCAGAATCGTTGACAAAAAGACATTAGCAAGTGCCTATGGAACAAACGAGCAGCTCCAAAAAATTATTCTCAACAAAATGTATTTGTGCTGTGAAACAATACAGATTCGAAACCGAAGACAGCTGTTACCATTTCACAAACGACTCTTTAATGCAAATAATTCTTTATTTTGCCTTCATTCTGAACTTTTGTCACTAGGCATAAAGTATATATTAACAGCACGGCTGAACCAGGACTGTCTTGATAATTTGTTTTGTTTTTACAGATTAGAGTTTTTGGCCATTTCTATTATCATTATCAATTCCCAGATTTCAAATTACGAACAGAGGATGTAATGAGTAACGTAGAAGTAGATATCATCGGAGTAGTGCAGCAACGTAAATCACTTAACAAGAACAAGTCTTCTGGTTCGGATTGTATACCCACTAGATTTCTATCTGATTATGCTGAAGCGATAGCTTCTTACTTAACAGCCATATACAACCGCTCTCTCAAAGAAGGATCTGTACCAAAAGATTGGAAAGTTGCACAGGTCACACCTATATTCAAGAAAGGCAGTAGGAGTAACCCACTAAACTACAGGCCTATTTCATTGACTTCCATTTGCAGCAGGGTTTTGGAACATATCCTGTATTGAAATATTATGGATTATCTCCAACAGAACGATCTATTGACCCAATGTCAACACGGATTTAGAAAATATCGTTCATGCGAAACACAACTAGATCTTTATTCACACGAAGTGATGGATGCTATTGACAAGGGTTCGTAAATCGATTACGTCTCTTGATTTCCAAAAGGGTTTTGACACCGTACCTCACAAACGGCTTTTAATCGAATTGCGTGGTTACGGTATATCGCCCCAAATTTGCGACTGGATAGGAGATTTCCTCTCAGAGAGGACACAGTTCGTAGTAATCGATGGTAAGGCATCGACTAAAACAGTGGTGATATCGGGCGTTCTACAGGGTAGTGTTAATGGCCCTCTGCTGTTCCTTATGTACATAAACGATTTAGGGTAAAATCTAAGTAGCTCTCTTAGGTTGTTTGCAGATGACGCCGTCATTTACCGTCTAGTAAAATCATCTGATGATCAAAAACCACCCGCAGAACGATTTGAATAAGATCTCAGTATGGTGTAAGAATTTGCAGATGACTCTAAATAATGAGAAGTGTGAAGTCGCCCACATGAGTGTGGGGTCCTTATCAGGTTTGTTTGACGAAGGACATCGAAAGAGTCCAAAGAAAGGCAGCTCGTTTCGTATTGTCACGATACAGGGGAGACCGTTATGAAAATGATACAGGATCTGGGATGGGAATCATCACAACGGCGCTTATCGCTGCGGCGTGGGCTGCTTACGAAACTACAATCGCCAACATTCTCCTCCGAATGCGAAAATGTATTTTGACTCTCACTTACATAGGTAGAAATGATCATAAGAATAAAATACGAGAAATCAGAGCCCGAACGGAGAGATTCAGTTGTTCATTCCTCCCGCGCGCTATTCTAGAATGGAACGGGAGACCACACTGTTAAAATCAGCAATCGGCATGTTATTGCGCCTCGACCGTCTCTCGTTAGGCCGTCGCTTGTGTATCCCTCATCAGTATCCCTTACCAGGTAGAGTTGACAGAAGACATTGAGAAGCTCCAAAGGAGAGGAGTACGTTTCATGGTGCGCTCATTTAGTTAGCGTAAAAGCGTCACAGGGATGATTAGGAGACTCCAGCGGCAGACGTTACAAGAGAGAGGTTCTACGGCGCGGTACGAGGTTCTGTCAAAATTCAGGGAGCGTACGTCTCACAATGAGTCAACCGAAATATTCCTTCCCCCTATGTATATCTCGCGAAGAGATTAGGGCCCACGCTGAGGCATACAGGCAATCATTTTTCTCGCTCACCATTCACGACTGGAAGTGTCAATGGCACGTAAACCACCCTCCGCTACACACCGTGACGTGGCTTGCTGAATGTATCATCATTTTGTTGTCTGCCGTACGGCAGGTTTAGACTGCAAAGCTCTCCATGCTTCTGTCTTTTACGATCATCTTCGTTCTTTGGTACCCTCCTAGTGGCTTGCTGACGTCATCCAGCATCTGGTACCTTCTTCTGCCCCTTCTTCTCTTTGTTGTTCGTTAGTCTCTCTAAAACTCGATAACTGATAGGGCTATTTTTAGTTGTAAAAGTCCAGGGAAGGTTTAATCGGTGATAGAATATGGAAAATTTGTCCGCAAAAGAGGACAATCGGAAAAAAACTGAAACAGCTTTTTCCAGTGAGCTATCAATACCGTTCGTCCAATTGCGATAAAATTTTGTACATTTCATGTTGAAAGCAAGAGGAAGGTTCGCATCAAATAAAAATTTGGATAAGACGCCTGAAAAAATTTAGGGAATACCGAAAGCGATTTTTTCTCTGAATAAAAATCAATTGCCACATGGTTGTAAGAGCATCACTTGAGTACGGCTTGACAGGACAATGTTTGTATGAAATAAATTTTTTGGAAAATCTATCGGAAAATTGGAAAATTTGAGAGAAACTGAAAGTGCATTTTTCTGCGTGTTTTAGATTGAATCCAGCACTATAAATGACTATTCGCACGTCAGAGAGGTGTAATTCTTTTTTGTTTTGTTCATTATGGTCTCGGGAATGTTTTCACTAAAAAAATAGGAACAGTTAAAAAGGAAAGTCGCAAAATTGGCACCAAGTTCCTTTTTCTATGTGTTTCTAAATGTACTCAACACTATAAGTTGAGAATCGTTCATCCGATTGCGATAAAAATTTGATCCTTTGACTTTCAACGAAAGATGAACGTTCTTATGAACTAAAAATTTGGGAAAAATAGAAAATTCGGGAGAAACTGAAAGAGCTTTTTTCAATGGGATATGAATGTCATTCGTCTGATTGCGATAAAATGTTGCACATTTGACATTCAAAGCAAGAGTAACGTTCTTATGAAATAAAAATTTGAAAAAGTTTCTGGAAAATTGGAAATTCAGAAAAAAACAGAAAGAGATTTTTCTATGAAATATCAATACCATTCATCTGATGGCGATAAAATTCGACGTTCCAAGCGAGAGGAAGGTTTGAGTGAAGTAAAAGTTTGGAATAGTTAGCCAGAAAATAGCAAAATTTATGGAAAACTGATAGAGCTCTTTTCTTTGGGATATCAATATCATTCGTACCATTGTGATAAAAGTTTGCTCATTTGACGTTCAAAGCATGAGTATATACATATTAGCAACTGAGAAGCATTGCCGGGTCCAATAGAAGAGCCGGTGAACTTTGTATCACTTACCTCTTATTATAAACCATATTAATTGAAATCACCATAATTCAATAAATATAAGATCGTATATACTGCGATGGGTAAAAACCTTTCACATCATGCACCACGTTTTTATACATTTACGTATTATAAATATGACATGTTATTAAAAATGATGCGCAGAGAGAGAAGTGATATGAGAATTACTAACTCAAAGCTTGAATAAATAAATAAATATCCGGGCAAGGCCGGGTTTTCAGTTAGTGTCGATATAGATATTAATCGAGAAACAGTACTTGTTATCGAAGCTTTCATGTAGTAAAGATGGAAGGCAGTGAGCACGAAGAAGAACTATACTGAAACTTCTCCCAACACAAAAAAATATTCACTTCTAGAAATCATTTTGGGGCGATATAAGGTTACAACAGAAACGGGGAAAAAAGCGGATAAAGTTACTACGGCCTAAAAGGTGCGGCTATGGAAAAAGGTTTGCTTGATTTAATTCGCAAAATACCGGAACAGCTCGTAACTGGAAGAGTATGAAACTGTGTAATGATAATATTAAGGAAAGGTCCACAAATATATGAATATCGCTGTCATATGTCAAACGAGCTGTCACGAGTATAACAACGTAAAAATCTGAAAATTACGTCGGAATATTACAGCCAGCAACAAAATAACCGCCGGCCGCGCAGGCCGAGGGGACTGCGCCACGTAAGTCACGGACTGCACGGCTACTACGGTCGGGGATTCGAATCCCCCCTCGGGCATGGATATTTGTGCCGTCCTTAGTGTTAGCTAGTTCATAAGTAGTTTGAAAGTTTAGGGACTGATGAACCCGTAGTTAAGTCCCATAAGCTATACAAACATTTGAACAAAATAACTGTTGTTACCTCAATAGGTTTGATTTAATAGGAAAACCATAAACAGGCCGGCAATAAGATACCTGATGATGGAAGTATTTCCGAAATAGGACTGTAGTATAAATAAAGAAGAAAATAAATAGCAGCGTTTGGAATTTATTTTACATAATGTCATTAAGACATTAAAACGCAGAAGGCCAAAAGGACTATAAATAAGTTATTTTTAGATAAAACTGTAAATTACGATGTCTTTTTATCGTGATCAAATGTTGATGAAATAAAACCTACATGTTGACCCAAGATATTTTCTAGTTATCTGCTATTATCCCATGCAAAATCGTGTAGTAGTTTCGAATATTAGTGGGTTCATTCAGACAGACAGAGACTACAGTTGCAATTACAATTTTAAATCGCGATATCATGTTTCTATACGATGCAATCTGATGAATTGATGCTTGTATGTTAGCCCAAGTATCGCTCATGTTACTTGTGGGAACCACATGAAAATTCGTCGAACAGTTTTGGAGGTTACTGTGTCCAGATTAACTAGAGATACGACAGTGTTACTGTTTAACTATCAATATATTCCAATATTAGCAACACAGACAGCACCAGAGAAGGGTAATATCTCTAACAACACTTACAAACAGTTAGGAAACATAAACATCTTACATTGAATAATGCTACCACACAGTCCAAATCAAATGTAACGGTCCAAACTGCTGAGGCCATTGGTCCCTAGCCTTGCAAACATGGGCGTCGACTCCATGGGTTTTCCGGTGGTTGTGCAACACCTACGAAATTTTGGGGGGTGCTCAGCACCCACACAAAACAAGGAAGGAAACGGAAATGGAACAAATAAAAATAATAAATATAAATAATAAACTGCCTCGGTTGCACAGAGGTAGAGTGCCAGACTACAAATCCAAAGGTCGCGGGTTCGATCCCCGCCATGTCCTAGTATTTTTATCTGTCACTTTCCACTTCTTTCACCTCTGGAAGTATTGCTCATGTGAAAAATACCGAGTAGCACCGTGGTTCGGAACCCACGTTAAACTGAAGGTCCCCCTATAGCTGTCTGGGTAACTCAGTTCGAAGGTCGGAGGAAGGCAACGGCATACCACCTCCAAACAGGACCATGCCTAGTAAAGCACTTTGGTGTTCAAACCAATCTTCGGATTGTTGACTGCTTTACCTTTTTTAAATAATAAACTATTTCAACTATGTACACTACTAGCTATTAAATTTTTACACCAAGAAGAAATTCAGATCATGAACGGGTATTCATTGGAAAAATATATTATACTAGAACTGACATGTGATTACATTTTCACGCAATTTGGATGCATAGATCCTGAAAAATCAGTACCCACAAAACCATCTCTGACCGTAATAACGGCCTTGATACGCCTGGGCATTCAGTCAAACAAAGCTTGGATGGCGTCTACAGGTACAGATGCCCATGCAGCTTCAACACGATACCACAGTTCATCAAGAGTAGTGACTGGCGTACTGTTACGAGCCTGTTGCTCGGCCACCATTCACCAATCGTTTTCATTTGTTGAGACATCTGGAGAATGTTCTGGCCAGAGCAACAAACAAAAATTTTCCGTAGCCAGAAAGGCCCGTAAAGGACCTGCAACATGCGGTCGTGCATTATCCTGCTGAAATGTAGGGTTTCCCAGGGATCGAATGAAGGGTAGAGTCACGGGTCGTAACACATCTGAAATGTAACGGCCACTGTTCAAAGTACCGTCGATGCCAACAAGAGGCGACCGAGACGTGTAATTAATGGCACCCCATACCATCACGCTTGGTGATACGCCAGTACGGCGATGACGAATACACGCTTCCAATGTGCGTTCACCGCGATGTCTCCAAACACGGATGCGGCCATCATGATGCTGTAAACAGAACCTGGATTCATCCAAAAAATGACGTTTTGCCATTTGTACACCCAAGTTCATCGTTACGTACACTATCGCAGGCGCTCGTGTCTGTGATGCTGCGTCAAGGGTAACCGCAGACATGGTCTCAGAGCTGATAGTCCATGATGCTGCAGACGTCGTCGAACTGTTCGTGCAGATGGTTGTTGTCTTGCAAACGTGCCCATCTGTTGACTCAGGGATCGAGACGTGGATGCACGATCCGTTACAACCATGGGGATAAGATCCCTTCACCTTGACTGCTACTGATACGAGGCCGTTGGGATCCAGCACAGAGTTTCGTATTGATCTCCTGAACTCATTGATTCCACATTCAGCTAACAGTCATTGGATCGCGAGCAACACGAGCAGCAATGTCGCGATGAGATAAATCGCAATTGCTCTAGGCTACATTCCAATCTTCATGAAAGTCGGAAACGTGATGGTACTATTTCTCCTTCTTATACGAGACATCACAACAACGTTTCACTAGGCAACGCCCGTCAACTGCTGTTTTTGTATGGAAAATCTGTTGTAAACTTTCCTCATGTCAGCACGTTGTAGCTGTCTCCACCGGCGCCAACCTTGCGTGAATGCTCTGAAAAGCTAATCATTTGCATATCACAGCATCTTCTTCCTGTCGGTTCCAAGCAGCTAACCTACCCAACCATCGTTTCACGTGACGACAAGCTTTTCACCTCGTCAACATACATAGAAACAAAAACTGATACAACACGTGGAATCCGAGACACCAAAATGTTTTCTATAAGTGAGTTCGAAACTAAAGAACTACGTCATAGTGGGTATCGAACCCTGACTCTATGGCTGTGAGGCCAGAACGCTACCACCTGAGCTACACCAACAGGTGCTGCAAATGTTTCAATTGTTGTACTGTGCAAAACTTCAAAGTCGTTTTTTTTTTTCGAGAATTTTTTAGAGTTGCGCTGAGTCCTAGTGTCTGCCTACTTCGGAGCCTAGTTCATATAGGGCCTTCCAAACACATGTCGGCCTGGATATAGCTGCTTGTACATCTATATCTATATGAGATACTCTGCAAACCATATTTAAGTGCCTGGCAGAGGGTTCATCGAACCACCGTTATACTGTTTATCTCCCATTACATTCTCGAATAGCGCGCGGGAAGAAAGAACACCTGAATTTCTCCGTACGAGTTCTGATTTCTCGTATATTCTGATGATCGTTTCTACCTATGTGAGTGGGAGTCAACAATATATTTTCGCATTCAGAGGGGAATGTTGGCGATTGTAGTTTCGTAAGAAGCCCACGCCGCAGCGATAAGCGCCGTTGTTGTAATGATTCCCATCCCAGATCCTGTATCATTTCCGTAACGCTGTCTCCCCTGTTTCGTGACAATACGAAACGAGCAACGCTTCTGCGGACTCTTCCGATGTCCTCCGTCAAACCCACCTGATAAGGATCCCACACTGGGCAGCAATACTCCAAAAACGGACGTACAAGCTTAATGTACGCAGTTTCTTTTGTAGTTCTGTTGCATGTTTTAAGGGTTCTGCCAATAAAACGCAGTCTTTGGTTCGCCTTTCCCACGACATTATCTACGTGTTCTTTCCAATTTAAGTCTGAAGTAAGAGTAATTCCTAGGTATTTTGTGGAGTTTACGGCCTTCGCTTTTGTTTCATTTATCTTGTAAACAAAGTTTAACGGATTTCTTTTCGTACTCATGTGGACGACTTCACACTTCTCATTATTTAGAGTCAATTACCAATTTTTACACCATACTGATATCTTATTCAGATCGTTCTGCAGTTGGTTTTGATCTTCAGATGATTTTACTAGACAGTAAATGACAGCGTCATCTGCAAACAGCCTAAGGGAGCTGCTTAGATTTTCCCCTAAATCGTTTACGTAAATAAGGAACACCAGAGGACCAATAACACCACCCCGTGGAACGCCCGATATCACATCTGTTTTAGTCGATACCTTACCACCGATTACTACGAACTATGTCCTCCCTGACAGGAAATCCCCTATGCAATCGCAAATTTGGGGCGATATACCATAAGCACGCAATTTGATTAAAAGCCGTTTGTGAGGTACGGTGTCAAAAACCATCTGGAAATCAAGAAATACGGAATGGATTTGCGAACCCTTGTCGATAGCACCCATCACTTCGTGTGAATAAAGAGCTAGTTATGTTTCACATGAACGATATTTTCTAAATCCGTGTTGACTTTGGGTCAATAGATCGTTCTGTTCTAGATAATTCATAATATTTGAATAAAGGATATGTTCCAAAACCGTGATGTTAATGAAATAGGCCTATAGTTTAGTGGGTTACTCCTACTGCCTTTCTTGAATATAGATGTGACCCATGCAACTTTCCAATATTTTGGTACAGATCCTTCTATGAGAGAGCGGTTGTATATGACTGTTAAGTAAGGAGCTATCGTTTCAGCATAATCAGATAGAAATCTAATGGGTATACAATCTGGACCAGAAGACTTGTTCTTGTTAAGTGACCTCTAGTTGCTGCACTACTCCTATGATATCTACTTCTACGTTAATCATTACGGCCTCTGTTCGTAATTCGAAATCTGGAATATTGGTTTCGTCTTTTTTGTGAATGAGTTTCTAAAAGCTTTGTTTAGTAACTCTGCGTTAGTAGAGCTGTCATCGGTAGGATCGCCATTACTATCACATAGTGAGGGTATTGTTTGTGTTTTTCCGCAAGTATATTTAACATATAACCAAAATCTCTTCGGGTTGGGCGCGCTTCTGCGTTGTTAGGAGGCGCGGCGCCGGCGTGTGATTGGCTGCCGGTTATCCGCTGCCTTCTACACGGTCGTTCTCGTGCGTCTGGCGTGCGGCGCTGACTTGATGCCACAACACACATTTGGTCTCTGATGTGCTAACACTCTACTACCTGACCTATACTACGCTCAACTACAAGAGATCTAAGTTTTTGTACTTCTTGAGTTTTATAAGGCCATCGTGAAACTATTATAAATAATTGTACATTTAAACAACTTGTATTATAACAAAAAACTGCCATTTTGATTTATATTTATGAAACTGACGCTGGCAAACACTGCCTATTCAAATAAATACGGCAAGATTTATCTGCAAAATAGCGTCTGTTCGATTCGACACGTCCAACCGGAGGTAACTGGAGGATCCGAATGAAATGGCGCGAAATCTCCGGAACAACCGCACCGTTTCCAGCACTAGTGCGCAACGTAACTGTGGTGCGGCGTATTTGAAACATTTGGTGTTTGCAGAGATCGTGCTGCTCTGTGCGGGCCGCGACGGAATAAACGCACACTCGTGTCGCAGATTTCCGCTGCCGTCGGAGTTCGACTCCTGACCCGGGCGTGGGAGTTTACGTTGCCCTTATCATACGTTACTTAAGGTTTGATTCCATTACATGGAATGTTGTGCTCAACGGCCACAAAATAATTGTTGGGAACATTAAATGAAGCAGCATTGGCCGTAGAAAATTTTTTTGCATTTACTGTCGCAAATCGATTCCGGTTATCTTACAAGGAGACCACATGTGTGTTGTGGTATGAAGTCCTGAGATCGATTCCCAAGAAGTGCGAACGTTTTAATTCTCTGTAACTGTTCAAACTTTCTTTTTCTTTCTTCCTTCTACTACAAAAGTTTATTATTATTTGAGGTAATACATTTGTACATGTCATATATTTAACAAGTGGTGTTCTATTAGCTTTCTGTCATATTCTCAGTTCGAATATAGTAAAATTCCTTGAAACGGAAAAGCTTCTTTCCATGAATCAGCACGGGTTTAGGAAACATCGTTCATGTGAAACTCAGCTTGCCCTTTTCTCACATGACATCTTGCGAGCCATGGACGAAGGGCAACAGGCGGATTGTGTTTTTCTCGACTTCAAAAAGGCGTTCGACGCGGTGCCACACTGCAGACTGCTAACGAAGATACGAGCTTATGGAATAGGTTCACAGATTTGTGACTGGCTGGAAGACTTCCTAAGTAATAGAACGCAGTACGTTGTTCTCGACGGCGAGTGTTCATCAGAGACGAGTGTATCGTCAGGTGTGCCCCAGAGGAGTGTGATAGGACCGCTATTATTTTCTATCTATATAAATCATCTGATGGACAGAGTAAGTTGTAATTTGCGGATGTTTGCTGATGATGCTGTGGTGTATGGGAGAGTGTCGTCTGTAACTGACTGTAATAGCATACAGAATGACTTAGACAAAATTTCTAGTTGGTGCGAAGAATGGCAGCTAGCTCTCAATGTAGAAAATGTAAGGTGATGCGCACGAGTAGGAAAAACAATCCCATAATGTTCGAATACAGCATTCGTAGTGAGCTTCTTGATGCTGTCGCGTTGTTGAAATATCTAGGCGTAACATTGCATAGCGATATGAAATGGAACGAATATGTAAGGATAGTTGTGAGTAAGGCGAACAGCCGACTTCGGTTTATTGGGAGAATTTTGGGAAGATGTACTTCACATGTAAAGGAGACCGCGTATAAAACGCTTGTACGACCACGTCTTGAGTATTGCTCAAGTGTTTGGGACCCGCAGCAGATCAGTTTAAAGGAAGATATAGAGGCGCTTCAGAGACGAGCAGCTAGATTTGTTACCGGTAGGTTCGACCAATGCGCGAGCGTCACGGAAATTCTCCGACAACTCAATTGGGGATCACTGGAAGAAAGACGACGTTCTTTTCGTGAATTTCTGTTGAGTAAATTTAGAGGGCCGGAATTTGAAGCTGAGTGTAGTACGATCTTGCTGCCGCCTACTTACATTTCGCGTAAAGATCACAAAGACAAGATAAGAGAAATTAGGGCTCGTACGGAGGCATATAGGCATTCTTTTTTTTCCTCGTTCAATTTGGGAGTGGAATAGGAAAGGAAATGCCTAGTAATGGTACAGTGTACCCTCCGCCACGCACCTTTCGGTGAATTGCGAAGTATGTATGTAGATGTAGATGTAGAACTCTCGAATCTGTTAATGTATATACATCGTCCTTCCGTCTTCAAATAAATTTGTCTCTTTTTTTAAGATATCAATTTGAAGATAGTGAACACAGTGTAATGTCATGACCGCGCCAGAAATGGCTGTGTGGAGCGCACTCGTCGGATGCGCCTTCTGGCCAGCGATATTCCGTCGTGCCTCCGTTTCCTCCGGCCAGCCTCCGGTTAGCCTGGCGCCTCCTACGGTAATGCCGGAGATCACCGGATGTGGAGCACTGGTCGCACCTTCGATTTACCCGCCAGTTAACCGCATCCGCAGACCAGCACTATGACGCACACACGCGCACACACCCGTCACAGGTCGAAACAGACACTGGTATGGGACCGTCGAGTTGATCCAAGCGCAGAGTAAGAATGGGTGGTAGTGTTTTGGGGCAGAGTAAACGTGTGTTGGGGCGAGGTAGCAGGGAGAGGCAATATTGGCCGGAGGCTGGGCCCGGGGCCGCGCGCTTCCTTTCTGGGAGAGCAGAGCGGAAGTACAATGCGGCGGCGAGGTGGCGAGGTGGCGGGCCCAGCAGGAGGCAGAGAGCACTCAGGTGATGCCCGCGGTCGATAGCACTGCCTGCCCTGGCCTACCCTGGCCACACACGACGCCCTCCAGCAGGCCTCCGTCTCGCTGGCGCGGGACAGGGCCGAGGCTCCGAGCGCCCGTCGCCTCCACGCAGCCTACAGCCGTCCCCGCACGGGACGTGTTGTCCCTACGTGGCGCAGGCCACACGTGCTACAGCACGCTCTGAAATGACCCAATACCACAGAATAGGGAGCATACAGAAGGGAAAGCTGGGGGCGGCGCCTTTGATCCGTATGTTACCAAGCGTTGCGCTCGACGCCGTATTGAAAAGCAGTAAACGCGGAACTATAGCCACTTACTACTTTGGCTGGAAATGGACTTTTTACGAACTGCAGCTGATATCACCGACTTTCACGGAAGGAAACGGCTTTTCATTGTGCTCTCATCTATTTTGCGCCCTCTTCTTGCACCTAATTGTAATCCAACGACAAAAGAAGTAGGTCTAAATTTTAATACAACTACGAAAATGTACGATGGAATCAATGATCGTTTTATTTGGTGTTTATCTCTAGAAAGATCCCAAATAACGTGAAGTTATCTTTGGGAAATTAGTTATAAACAAGAAAAATACTTTACAACTGCCACGTTTTATGTGACACGAATTAATTTGCGCAAAATATTGAGTCAGACTTAGCAGTACAACAATGAAGTGTATTTTTCACGAGATACAGAGTAAATGTTATTGAAGCTCGTTTCACTCGCAGTAAAATTAATACTGTACCTGCTCTATGGTTGACAGTTTCTTGTATGTACCCTTGTCCATTCAGAAAAAAAATTTTTTTTGTTTTATTTGAAGTTGTCAGGAAAAAACATTTATTGATCATCGGAGTTGCTGTCATTACCATTGGTGCCAACATAACGACTGCAGCCGGGCGTGAAGCATCGTGCAATTTAACCGGCTACTTTCAATAATTATTCACACATTGCTCTCATTCGAAATTGATAACATTTAACTTTTACTACACATATAGCGACGTTAACTTACCGCTCAGCATCTTTTGGGAAAGTGAAGAAACTTACATCCTTAATTATATTCGAACTATTGCGGCGATTAGGTGCTGAACACCATCGGCCGTTTTTCTTGTATTGCTGCTCATAATGAAAACGGAACAGCTCCAACTACTGACACACAGTTCTTTCTTTTCACTGCACTGTACCAAATACTTGTTTATGTTTATGCGATTCAGGCAGATAAAATACACAATTAACACACAAAGACGGCGCATTAGCACGCTACAGAGTAGGGAGTGATCACGCATTTACTGCTTTTCAACATGGCCGATTCCGCGCATGCGCACTAAATTTTGGACGACAGAGTGCAGCGGGAGTTTCCTTTCTGTATACTCCCTATTATGTGCCAATACATCCCACGGAACGTGCTGCTAATCGTGATTTGCTTTGCGACCGCAGCGCTCTCCAGTGCCCGTTGCGGGCTGGCGCATTGATCATTGTGTTTACAAAGATGGATGTGCGTAAAATTACACGGTATCTCTCTTAGCCATCGTCGGAAAAAAAACTAAATGCTTGCAAGTGGCATGCAATACACTTATATATAACAACACAGTACTCCTACCAGAGGCACTCTATGCTGCAGAAACTACAGCGATTCATGGTCATGCAGGAAAGGAAAAAAAAAAAAAAAAAAAAAAAAAAAAAAACGCACTGACGTGTTTTACGGACCACTTTAGATTTGTAGTTTTATAAGTTGTTGCAAACATTTTGGACCAAAATAATAACAAATTAATTAATAAGAGTATCTGAAACCCTTTCAGTAAAAAAAAAAAAAAAAAAAAAAAAAAAAAAAAAAAAAAAAAAAAAAAGGTAGTGGCGGTTTTCGAACCACCGACCTTTCGCATCGCAGTCCAGCACCTTGCCCACTACGCTGCGGCTATAAATCAAAACAGAAGCTCCTTAATCTCATACTATTGATGGCCGTTGTTAACTGATATTAAGATGGCATTTGTAGACATTAGATTTTCATTTATCGTACGAAGAACGATGTGTTTTTGTTAATTCCTCAGTGTGCCGTTGCTTTGAAATGACAATGTGTATGTTACAGTAAGAAAATCATCAAACACGCGGGGAATGTCACGTGACATCTCCGAACGGCTGGTTTTCGTTAATTCAGTGGAGAGTGTCAAATCTCCGTTATTTTTGCAAATATATCTCAAACGACAGGAGACATGAAAAAACATAAGGGAAATAAGTAGTAGAGAATTTTCTACTCTACAAATTCGGTTATTCAGATGAATAGTTAAGCCGTTATTTTCATTTAAATTTCGAGCTGTCAAAAGACGATCGCGAAGGCCCACTTTTAGTGTTACTACCGTAACCTAAAGTGGGCCAATTTTGAGGAAAATATATGGCTCAGTGTTTAGAAAAGGAATTTGGATAAAGCGGCCAACTAGAGTGGTTTACAAAGACATGGAAACAATAACCGACACCATCAGAAAGAGAAGTATGAAATTTTATGCATGCATCAGCAGAATGAATTAAACCAGGCTCACAAGGCAAATATTTTAGATAGCAAAAACAAGACGAAGTGGATCACTGAAACAGAAGAGGATATTAAAGAACTGGTAATCACACAAGACAACATAAACAATAGAGGACAGTTCAGGAACATTATAAAGAAACATAAACTCAAACAAGAACACACGGAGAACAGAACAGGAAAAAAGTGGTCAGAAAAACGCAAGAGAGAACACAGTGAACGCATGAAGACAATTTGGGAAGAACGAAAGAAGAAGAAGAAGAAGAAGTCATAATTACTCAAGTTCAATCGCTCTCTTTAAAGGGAATAATCGAAAATAATAATTATATATATATATATATATATATATATATATATATATATATATATATATATATATATTCCAAGAAGCACAAAGACGGTACATGTATCTGAAAGCGGTTGAGAATAATAACGAAAATTACGAGAAAATCACTTTTGGCAAAAATTCTTAAAAAATGTCGATGGTGAAATACATCATTTGCACCAGCTCATATTTCCATTTTCCACGTTGTACATACTCTGTACATTCGGAGATAATAGGTTCTGACCATATATTACACATGTTATACACGCGGGACAACGCCACAACTCGACAATGCTCGTTGTGATAATTTTTGCTTTTGGTAATTGTACGTAAACACTGTTCTTCCTACACTGCATCTGCTTCTATAACCACGCGCTGGCCATGTTAACTTTGCACTGTGAAACTGAACTGTTCCAACACTGTACTGAACTGCAACTTAATTCAAATACCGTGGGAAAAACCGAGTGACGTAGGGTACTGTCTCGAATTTTATTTGTTTCTGTGGCCTAGAACAAAAACTCAACAAATTCTCTCGTGGACAAAGTTCGTTCTTGTTTCTAATAAATAACGTCGAATACCGGATATTATAATTGTATTGAATTAACAAATATGTGTCATTAACCATAATTAAACGAAATGGTTAAAAATGTCTGCAAGAGTGTAGATGCAAACCTGTTATTTACATCTTTTTTCGTCCACGACGCTAATAAGTTATCTTAAAAAGTAATAACAACGAATATCGGATATTACACTTAAATTAGCAAGAAACAACCAGAAACGTTAAGGAAACAAAAAAGGAAAAAATTAAAATATTTCAGTGGAGCACAGCCGCGAATCTTGTTCGCATACATTATTTACGCCACAGTCTGTCACACTACCAACTACACTATTCCTACACATTTGCAGCTGGATCCATTTCAGGTATACCACGCGTCTAGAACCTGTTGTAATATGTTATTTATCTATGACATATCATCACAAAGACGCTTCTTTGATAGAATGTGTTATACCGTAGCTAAGGGACGATACTCTTTCACATTATACAAATTATAACACTGACACACTTTAAGTACGAGAACCTTTAAAGCCATGAAAATTTTGTTTCCAGTAATTTATTCTAACAAATCATATCTAGAATGACGCGTTTTCAAAAGTTCTTCAGTATTCTAATGCTTTATATATATTATATTCATACATCGTACGCTACAACGAAATAAGGAACGAAATACGTTGTTCCTTTTGCAATAAGGTGGCTCAAAAGTTCTGCTTGTCACGTGAAAATCAGCTCGCTTTTCATTGACCACGTTCCATTCCATAAAGCAAAAATCTAACATGGTGGATCCTTCATGCCACGCTTCGCAGGGCAGTGGAACGTGGAACTCCGCGCTGCAACGGCACCACGTCCTCCTCCACGTGCGTTTCCACGTCCCGTGAGACGACGGCATACGTCAGAGTGCGAATTTTACGGTCGCCAGCTCGCTATTGGGGACCGAAAATTAGCAGCTGGCGATCTGGGCTCACATGTAAATTTTATTTTCCAAAATCACTGGAGTTAGTTTCAGAACAGTACAAGCCTGAAGAGGTAAGCGGCATTTACGAGGAGCGTCCAGAAAGTAAGTTCCGTTTAAATTTATCTTCGCTGCAGCGCTGCGATTGCAGTTCCGCACATGCGCTGTTGACGATGTGTATCAAGGAGAAGAACGTGCGTCTTTTGGAGATCGCTGTCAGTTACGTACACTTTGTTGTGCTTGTTTGAAATGTCGGCGTTGATTGAAAATCCCGCCGCCTGTGAAATCAGGTCGGTGATTCGGTTTCTGAATGCGAGGAAAGTGAAACCAAGTGAAATTAATCGGCAAAATTGCGATGTTTACGGACCAAATGCGATGAGTGATTCGATGGTGAGAAGATGGGTCTGACAGTTCAATGGCGGGCGTAGTGATGTCCACGATGAAGAACGAAGTGGGCATCCACCTTTGGTTACAGATGAACTGGTTCACTCGATTGATGACAAGATCCAGGAAAACCGTAGGTTAACAATTAGTGCTCTCGCTATGGACTTCCCCCAAATTTCACGATCACTGATGCACGAAATTCTTACCAAACAACTGAAATTCCGTAAACTTTGCTCACGTTGGGTACCAAAGATTCTCACTGAGTAACACAAAATACAACGGGTGGGTAGTGCACTAGAGTTTTGGACCCGTTATGCTGAAAGCGGCGAAGAATTTCTGAGACGGATAGTCACAGGAGATGAAGCGAGGATTTCTTACGACACCCCTGAGAGTAAGCGGCAATCAATGGAATGGAGGCACACTTCATCCCCGCCAAAGGTAAAGCCGAAGCAAATCATGACACCTCGGAAAATGATGTGCACAGTGTTCTGGGACTGGAAAGGCATCCTACTCATTGACTTCTTACCGCGTGGTCAAACAATCAAAGCAGATGCTCATTGCGAGACACTTTGGAAATTGCGCCGTGCAATTCAGAATAAGCGCCGGGGAATGCTGTCAAAAGATGTTGTTTTGCTTCACGACAACGCACGACCGCACACTGCAAATGTGACGAAAAACCTCCTACAGGGATTTGGCTGGGACGTGTTTGACCATCCTCCGTTCAGCCCTGACCTCGCTCCTAGTGACTTTCATCTGTTCTTACATCTCAAGTCGTTCCTTAGCGATCATCACTTCACCAATGACGACGAGCTGAAAGAAACTGTTTCCAACTGGTTGAAGGCACAGGCGGCAGATTTCTATGAAGAAGGTATACAAAACCCTGTGCCACGCTATGACAAATGCCTGCAAAATTTCGGCAGTTATGTGGAAAAGTAGTTTAAGAGTTGTAGAATTTTGTGCAATAAAAATGTATTCTGTATCTGTGTACAATTTCATTTTATTACCAAACGGAACTTACTTTCTGGACGCGCCTCGTATATTTATGAACAAGGCAGGCCTACCGAATTTAGGAGAGACGTAGCCGTGGATGCGACGCAAGGTACCTAAAGAGACGGTAGGCTTCGTCTGTCGCTGAGGGCATTTTATAGCTGCTGCCAGCATATAATTAGGCCGCCCCTAACCTGGAGAACAGACGGCTTTTGCAGCCGGACCTCAGGAGTACAGACGCTGCAGCTAAATGGTATTTCCCTTCTCATTTAATCCCCAGAAAGGTGGTTTGCCTCATCTGCCAGTTTCGCCGTTATGAAGCCTTTCTTCTTCAGCGTCGCTGCCAATGAGGTCTTCACTCGTAACCCTGGGCACGGGTTCCGTGTATACCCCCACGGGATTGGGTCCCTGCCTGAACTCGGCCATCCCATCACTCCGGCCTACTGAAGTGTAGGATGTCCACCCCCGTGACGTGGACGCGCCAGACAGAAAAATCCCCCAGTGGGGAATAGGAAGGTGAACCGTACCTCCCTGGAGCCGGGTTAATGACTGTGTATGCTACCACACTTTAAAAATATTTGAACGTGTACTTGATAGCAGACTCAGAACTATGGTCTCTGTAACACCAAACCAGTGCGGATTCGTCAAGGGATGCAGTACCATCTAGACTTGCGCATAATTGTTCGCGATCGAGAGCGCTCACTTTAGTCCGCTGCTCTGCCCCGAACTAATTCGTTCTTTTAGTTCGTCCGCTCCCAGTGACGGCTGAGTGGCGTGGCTTGCGCATGCAGGTGGAGGGGGAAGTTCCCCCACCTAGCTGCTTCATGCGCTTGCTGCTTGAGCCACTAACGATATCACGCAAACCAAAAGAAACAGTCTGTGGATAATTTCTCGCGTTTCAGTTTAGAGTTATATCTTGGTATTGTGGAATTTATTAGTCAGATATTGCAGAGTGCAGAATACTTCAAAACAGAAATTTTGTAGCACTGAACTATGTAATCTAGCAGGCAGACGCTAACCTCGAAATGGCTCTCATTAGCAGAAAGCAAACACGTGATTTTTAATTCTGTTCGCCACCTATCGCGCATAATTTAGTTCGCGACCTATCGCGCATATTTTAGTTCGCGACCTATCGCGCATATTTTAGTTCACGACCTATCACGCATATTTTAGTCGCAACCAATCAGGCATATTTTAGTTCGCGACATATGACGCATATTTCAGTTCGCAGCTCGGCCGCGAAGTAGGTCGTTCTTTTTAGTTCGTCCTCTCGTTTTGGCTTTTGCTACCGCTACTAAAACTACAGCTGAGCTGCATCTCAGCTCGAAATGACGGCAACTGGCAGAAGGGAATCACGCGATTCTGCGCGCTCTCGCGTCCTCTCGCTGTTACCCGTCAGTCTTCGGAAAAGGAGCGAACGTACTAAGAGGCGAGGGATCTGCGAACTAGTTCGCGTAGTTCGCCTGTGGGAGCCATCTTCCGAACTAGTTCGTTCGCGAACTACACAAGACTAGTACCATCGATGCTATCCATGCCACATGACTTTTGATGGAAAAGCACAGAGAGAGACAAAAGAGTGTACACATGGCATTTCTAGACGTAGAAAAGGCTTTAGACCGTGTCCCACACGATCTTATCTGGCGCCCTCTTCGTTGTCATGCCCTCCCTGAAGAGTATGTAAGCTGGGTGCAACTTCTGTACCGCAATTCCACTAGTGCTGTCCGGAGTCCTGTTGGTATCTCTCCGGCCTTCGGTATCACTGTGGATGTTCATCAAGGATCTGCCCTTTCATCTTTACTATTCATCCTCTGCATTGATACGGCAACAGCTGACATACAGACTTCACATCCGTGGACCCTTGTTTATGCCGATGATGTGGTACTTGCCATACAAACCCGCCCCGAACACAACACCTTGTTCAAACGTGAAAGACAGACTGGCTGATAATGTATTGCACCTCAATGTCTAGAAGACTAAATACTTAAAATGCAGTTCCCAAACCAAAAGTATCGGAGAAGAAGACCTGCAGAAGACCGTGCATTTTAAGTACCTGGGGTCCGTTGTCACCTCAGACTGTGACAACTCTCCATAGTCGGACGAGAGTAAATGCAGCTTGGCTCAAGTAGAAAACCGCCCAATCACGCACGAAGTTTTTATCTATCACTTCTTTCAAAATGTTCAAATGTTTGTAGAACTTATGGGACGTAACTACGGGGTCATCAGTCCCTAATTTTACAAACTACTTATGAACTAGCTAATACTAAGGACGGCACAAATATCCATGCCCGAGGGGGGATTCGAACCCCCGACTGTAGTGGCCGTGCAGACCGTGACTGAAGCGCCTCAGTCCCCTCGGCCACCGCGGCCGGCTATTACTTCTTTACTACTTATTGTATTCCCAAGATATTTTACAGACATGCAGCCCTTATACAAATGAATATATACCTGAAAATGGCAGAAATAAATAAATAAATAAATACCCGGCTAATGTTAAATATTGTTCATCTATATGGAATCCGTACTAGGTCTGTAGAGGAGGTATAGAGGATTCAAAAGTGAGCAGCATGATTCGTTACAGCTGGATTCAGTAAACGCGAAAGTGTCACACAGATGATCGGCAAACCCCAGTGAAAGACGCTCCAAGAGGAACGTATGTTCTTCTGTCAAAGTTTTGAGAGCATCCATTCCTTGAAAAGGAGAAAAATATAGCCCTGTTGCTTCCTCCTGCCTCCTGCCTGTATCTCGCGAGAAGACCACGCGGATAAAATCAGAAAGATTAGGGCCCATTACCGGCAAGCGATTGCTTTCCGCGACTGGGGCAGGAGGATGAAGTGACGTTGCTACGCGGAAAGTAGCCGAGCGGTCTGGAGCGCCACGTTACGGATCGCGCGGCCTTCCGCGTCGGAGTTTAGAGTCCTCCCTCGGGCATGGATGTGTTGTAAGATACCTGCTACGGGAAGGTATACATTTCATATTCAAATGTACTGCGAATTTGAGACCAGTGTCAAGATAGTCAGGCATGGGTCGTTTATCTTTGATTGCAGGCTTATTTTTCGATGGCAGTACTATCGATATTGGAGACGGTGCCGGCCGCGGTGGCCGAGGTGACTGAGGCGCTCCAGTCACGGTCAGCACGGCTACTACGGTGGGGGGTTCGAATCCCCCCTCGGGCATGGATATTTGTGCCGTCCTAGTTCGTAAGTAGTTCATAAGTAGTTTGTAAGTTTAGGGACTGGTGACCCTGTAGTTAAGTCCCATAAGCTTAACAAACATTTGAACATTTTTGGAGACGGTGATAGTATTGTTGCCGGGAAGTAGGGTTGTGATTATTAAGAGTGCAGACTTTGCTAGACGCGCGTATGATCTTGCAGAAGCGCGGGGACCGTGGTTGTGTGCAGTTGTCGTTCGAGCGATAAGACTTTGACACTTGAATGCTGAGCCGTTTGTTTAAGATATGGAGACGAAAAGGAATAGACGACGTTGGAGAAACGATCTTTTGAAGTTTTTATAAGGTAAAGTTTTTCATGAAATACTTGGCACGTTTCTATGGTACAACTTCGCATTGTTAGGCTGTACTGATGGTAACAGTAACGGTCGGGAAAGATCTTGCTGTTAGATTGTGGTCTCATGATTCATGCTAGGGACCCCTTTCTATGTTAGGAAAAGTATTTATTGTAATAGTTTAGTTCTGAAATTGCGTTTTTTATGAAATAGAAATTTCATGGGTAGTGTTCTTGAAATATGGTTTTGTTGTAACATTGTTTGTGTAAATCGAGTTAAATTTATTAACAGTAAAGAAATGTTTATCTTTGTTTAAAAATAATTTTGTAGGCAGATTAAATATCTGAGTTATATTTTACTCTGAAAGATTTTAAAATAATAAACATGACGTTGTTAGTAATTTTCATGAAGTTACATCAGTTAGAAAATAAACCAGATATTTCATTTTTAACAATTAGTTAGAGTTTCTTAAACAGATTACCAGTTTATCCCTCCTCGCATTTTTATTAAAAGTGCCATAGATGTTTTCTGTAGTTAGTTTGTCAGTAGTTAGTACAGCGGGAAGCAGTTTGGTGTTGCGCATATTTATGCATTAAGTGAAGGTGAGAAAGAATCAGTTTTTGTCAAGCTTACAGTTCAGTGTGATTTACAGATTTCAGGGTAGGACAATTCATACAGTGTTCAGGTTAACAAGTCTTTGCACTGAGTCAGATTGCATTGATAAATATTGTGTTCGTTACACTCCGTTAAACATTGTTAGTTCAGTCAGAAATAAGTTTGTAGGGCCAGAATTTTTAACACAGTGATTTTTATTATCAGTAATTTTCAGACAGTTAATTTTGTTACGACATTTTCATACAGAAACAATTAGCAGTTTGTGTCTCATTATAATAAACATTACGCAGTCAGATAGGTTTTGCAATACCTTTACATTCACAAAGAATACAGTTAAAAATACGCAGTCAGATTAACATAACGTTGTACAAAGGCATTCAGCTAGAACACGTTCAAACACACAGCAGACGGAAATATTGCAAGAGAGAAGGAGAAGCGAGAAACTTTCAGTGTGTGTTGCCCTTAGGTTACTTTCACTTAGTTTAAGTAGTTTGTAAGACTATGGACTGATGACCAAAGTAGTTTGCTTCCATGGAATTACAAACATTTGGGCAATTGAAGTGACGTTGCTACACGAAGTGTCGTTCGCTACACTCCGTGACGGGGCTTGCGGAGTATGGCAGTAGATGTAGGTGTAGGTGTGGGTGTAGGTGCAGTAACAGCTTTACAAGGGCGGAGACGGAGAACAACCTAGTGCCGTAACTCGATTTCGCAGGAACTTCGTTCAGCGGAAGAGCGGTCAAAGTTAAGCCTAGTTCCCACGGGGCGTCAAGACGAACGCTTCCAGCCGTGCCGTGCCACCGATTGGAGTAACCTTATCACTCGAGGGTCGAGGACACATTATACCAACTGGAGTCTCAGATCGTGCGAGAACATGCTATGGTGAGTTCGGTTTTTTTAATGCTGTAGTAGTACACAGCAGTGGTTCCCAATTTTGATTGGTAGAGGGAGCCCCGAAGCATTCTGGAAAAAATTTCGCTTATTAGATAACGAAACAATGAAGGTGGTAGACGGGTTTTGTTATTTAGGGCCGGTTTGTCAATGTCTCGTTAAGTTCCATTTAAGATTTTAACTTGTCGTTAACGGAGCATTGCGTTTGTCAATGTTTCGTTATTAGTTAACCTGACGTTAAACGACCTCAAACTGGCCGTTACGTTAACGAGTAAAATTCTGCTCGTTACACGGCTGACGACCAGTTAAGTTAGAATCTGTATGAAAATGGCAGGATTCCAAAGCGCTAAAATACCGCAATATAGCCTATTCACGTGATAAAGACCGATTTATTGAACAACATAACAGAAACACTATATTTATGAAAAACTAGTGTCGAAATCAGCTTTATTGGAAAATTGTATCGTCATATTTCTCGCCCCATCCATGTCAGAAGTTATTAGATGTGTTTGATGTATTGCAGATATACAACATAACCTTAAAACTTTTGTTGCGATATCAAAATACAAACTTACGAGTAACGACTAGTTAAGTGAGAATCGGTATGATGAAAATGGCTGGAATAAGAAATGTGGTTGAAAATTACGACGATGTCAATATTTTGGACGCTCTAGAGGTCATTGCCCCTATAAGACGTCCTAGACGTATTTATGTTCGTTCAAATCATTTTGAATACTGGGATGTTGAAGAATGTGTTACTCGATTTCGTCTTCGAAAAGCCACTTTGCAAACGCTGCATGAAAAACTCCACGACCATCTGAAGAGTCCAATAGATAGTTACGTATTTTGTAAGTTATCAGTCGTAATAGAAAACAGAATATATTATTTATGACTGCAAGCTTATTAATTCAGTATTTACTTATGCTTGTTGCGCCCAGTGGAAGGCCTAAAATATGATTTCTTAACAGTACGCTTTCGCCTATTTGCAAGTTACTGCTTGCACTAAGATACTACGCACCTGGCAGCAACTTATCGTACTTAGCACTTTTGCTGTTCTACATGTTCAATGGACAGCATTGAATTCATTTGCCACAATGTCGCTTCCTTTTCTTTCCGTCGGTTTTTAAAAATTCCAATGTGTCCTTATATTTCTATATTAAGGACACAAGCCTCCTG
This sequence comes from Locusta migratoria, assembly GCA_026315105.1. Classification (NCBI taxonomy): domain Eukaryota; kingdom Metazoa; phylum Arthropoda; class Insecta; order Orthoptera; family Acrididae; genus Locusta; species Locusta migratoria. The sequence goes on along the minus strand of CM048745.1, from coordinate 105,423,609 downwards.
CACTAACTTCTTGTAAAATACGAGCTTCTTTCACGTTTGTTTGCCATAGCGCCAAATAACAACTGTCTGTTAACCTCTTTCCTGATAGTCAAATATGGCGAACAGATGTTTATTCAAACGGCACTTTCATTTGTTTATATTGCCAACATAGTCGAAATATATCGCACCTTCTCATTTTCTTCAGGTTAGCAAACGAGAGGTGTATCTGGCAATGACAAACGCAATGCACTTAACGAGCACATTTAACTGGACGTTAAAGGCATCTTCTCGTTTACTAACGAGATTAACGAGAGATGGACGAACCGGCCCTTAGGCAGTAAAATAACAAACGATGGTCGCACTACAGAGGATATAAAATGCAGGATGGCAGTGGAACGAAAAGCGTTTCTCAGAAAGGAAATTTGTTAACATCGAATATTAAGTTAAATGTTAGGGAGTATATTCTGAAGGCATTCGTGTGTTGCTTTGTACGATAGTGAAACATGGACTGTAAATAGTTCTGCCAGGGAGAGGATAGAAGCTTTTGAAATGTGGTGCTACAGAAGAATGTTGAAGATTAGGTGGGTAGATTGTGTAACTAATGAGGAGGTACTAAGGAGGAAAGGAATTTCTGGCATGTCTTGACTAAAACAAGGTCTCGATTGGTAGAAAACATTCTTAAACATCAAGGAATCGTGAATTTAGTATCTTGGGGTGAAAATTGCTGATTGAGATCGAGAGACGAACACAGTAAGCAGTTTCGAATCAATGTGGGATGCCAGTCTTATGATGAGACGGTAAGGTTTGCTCAGGTTAGATTAGGGTGGAGAGCTGCATCAAAGCAGTCGCGATATAGGGGGAGAGAGTATCACGAAATGATGCACGAGTTGTGGTGGAAATCATTCAAAGAAAGGCGAGATCCATTTGTTAAATTTCTTTCACCGACTTTCTATTCCGAATGCGAACACATATTTTTAACACCCACCTACATAGGGAAACATGACCACCATAATAAAATACAAGCAATCAGATCGAAAACATAAAGATTTAGGTGTTCCTTTTAGCCGCGAGCTATTAGTTAACGGAACTACAGAGAAATATCATAAAAGTGGTTCGATGAACCCTCTGCCGAGCACTTAAATGTGACTTGCATAGTATCCATGTAGATGTAGATGTCTCCAGACTGAATACCACAACACAAGTTAAATATTTAGTGAGAATTATTTTAAAAATTACATCTTGGTATAAACACATCTCTTATCTAGATTGAAGCTTGTTCGTTTCAGATGTAAAGTGTTTTCTTCGCAATTTACTTTTATATTTATGAAAAACTACTAGAAAATGCACCATCACATAAGTAGTTGTTGTGAATCCTATTAATGCCGTCAAAGCTACATTTGCAAACATTCGATGCGATTTCTCTTATGAATTAAAATAAGATTTGCCTTTTTAATGAAATTGTACTAAGAAGAATCACATGATAGTTCCATCAGTCTTTTTCAGATACTGATAGTTTTGGCTATAAACGGTTTCTTACCCATAATAATTATAAGAAATTCTTGAAAAGTAACTACTAAAACAAGAGCCAGTTTTAAGTAATAGTCCTAGATAAATAAAGTTTCACTGGACGTAAGGTGAATATATTTGTTAATAAAAACTTTAAATTTGAACATTGGTCCATGTCCGTACGCATAGTAAATAAAGAGGTAAAGCCTAATTGTTACTATAATATTGTGCAACTCATGTGTCTCGGGACTGTGGGAAGGATTACCGCGAGAAAAAACGGATAACTGCTGCAGGGTTAAGAACTGTATAGTTTAAAGGAAATTGTAAGCACATGATTTGGTTAACATGGAAAAAAGAAATCATTAACGTCTGAGACACACAAATATCGAACGAGTTTCAGCACTAATTTCACAAGCAGAATACGAGATAAGCAGTACGAGCAAAAATTAAAATAACCTTACGCTATTTGTCATGTCGGTTTCTTTACTGTTCGCTGCTAACACCGTATACTTGCTCAGCAGCGTAAAGTTCCATAAATTGTCAATTTTTCCTTGTCTCAAAACTTGATCAAGTGTTTTTTAATGGCACTAGTTGCCGGCTTGGTGTTAATGGCACTAGATGATGTAACATAATGCGACCACAAAAAAGGTAAACCCAACTCTAAAATGAAACACGTTGGATTGGCGTGAGTTCCCACGCCTTCCTGAGACATCATACTCACGCCCCTGCGTACAAACAGGTACTGTTCTACGACAGTAGCACCACGTTAGAGTGCCTGGATTAAGTTAGTACGTGACCCAACGTACCCCAGGATCTTCCTTTGTCAATACTAATTTAAGGGACATTATGATATCTATGTAATTGGTTATGATATAAAATTGAAAAATTAAGTAAGATAGTTTTACAATCCAACATGTGTCGCATACAGCAACCAGTCAAATTATACACTCCTGGTCATTAAAATTGCTACAGACCACGTGCTACAGATGCGAAATTTAATCGACAGGAAGAAGATGTTGTTATATTGAAATCATTAGCTTTTCAGAGCATTCACACAAGGTTGGCACCGGTGGCGCTACAACGTGCTGACATGAGGAAAGTTTCCAACCGATTTCTAATATACAAACAGCAGTTGACCAGCGTTGCCTAGTGAAACGTTGTTGTGATGCCTCGAGTAAGGAGAAAAGCATACCATCACGTTTCGGACTTTGATAAAGTTCGGATTTTAACCTATAGCGATTGCGGTTTATCGTATTGCGACATTGCTGCTCGTGCTGTTATCGATCCAATGACTGTTAGCAGAATATGAAATCGGGGGGTTCAGGAGGACAATACGGAACGCCGTGCTGGATCCTAACGGCCTCATATCACTAGCAGTCGAGATGACAGGCATCTTATCAGCATGGCTGTAATGGATCGTTTGCAGCAGCATGGACTATCAGCTCAGAGACCGTGACTGCGGTTACCCTTGATGCTGTATCACAGACAGGAGCGCCTGCAAGAAGAGAAGAGAGGGGGGTGGGATGCGCATGGGAAGTGGGTGGGAAGGGGACAGGGAGGAAGGAGGGGGAGGAGTATAAGAGAGGCAGAGGAAGGGAAGGGTTGGGGGAAGGGGTGAGGCGGGGAGGGGGAGTTATATCTCTGGCGAGTGGAGAGGATTAACGCTGGTATGAAGGATAGACAAAGGCACAGAGTAACTATACAGAGAAGAAATCCCCCCTACGCTGTCCGCATAGTTCTGTAAGATGCTAGCAGATGTCAGGTGGATCCCCAGCTTAGTACCGGCAGACAACACTAGAGGCGCTTCTGCGGGTGTCTCTCGCACTTCAGAGGGTAGCAGGAGGAGAGGCTGAGAGGAGAGCTCGTGCCACCTGCCACGAGGGCACGGATGTGTCCGGTGTGCCGGCATTTGAGGGGAAGTGGTGCTGGGGACAACCACTACTGGCCAGTTTTAAAGTTCTGTTTCTGACCACAGCATCATCATGGGACATCTTATGGAACAACGTAAACCCCCCGCAACGCACCCCTATGCGTGTGACTGGGCCCTTATGGAGGTTTCCCGTCTGTATATTTTTGTCTGTGATGGGGTAGGTGACGGAAGTTATCATGGGAAAGTATGTGGAAAGGGTAAAGGTGAAGGCAGGGAGGGATGCAATAGTGAAAGCGTGACAGGTAACCAAGATTGGTAACGATGGGAAAAACCTGTGTGTTACGGGTATATATTCTGCGGGTAGTGTAGAGGATCCGGATATGCTCAAAGACCTGCAGAGGGAGAGGAAATGGGTTTAGGTTGTATAAGATAGGGCATTTAGGATACAGAGGCGGAGGGTATAGCGTTCTAGGACTTGGAGACTTTTATAATAGGTGGGGAGTGCGGAGATCCAGGTGGGGTGGAAGCTACATAGGACGGGACACATAATGGAACGATAGGTGTATAGGATAGTGGAGGAGTTGGTCCTCACGCCCAGCAAGAGAGTCAATAGGTTTAGGCAGAGAAAGGCGTTTGGCGGGCCGTGTAGATGTGGGGGAGTCTAGGAGAGGGATGGATCGATGGCGAGGACGAGGTATTTGAGGGTAAGGGTGAGGCGGATGGGACGATCATGGACAGTGAGGTAAAAATCATGGAGATGGGAGTTGGGGGTGGTGCGACCTGTGATGATTTGAAAAGCCGACCAATAGTTTCTGATTTTGAAATGGACAGACAGACGCAGCAGGAGGACTTTGTTTTGTAATATGTAAAGATGTCGCAATTTCACATCATTTGGTTCGTTATTAGACAGTAAAAGTTGTATGTGTTGTTTGATGTTGAATCTATCGTTTAATCAGACAACAAAGTAGTTTATTTTAAAGTTACTCATTCAAAACCTGATCTTGTATTAGTTGCAATCCAAATGGTTGATGTTTAACGGTCAAGATCACTAAGTCATCTGATGACTTCATTAAAATTTAACTGAACACGTACATTGTTTATTAACACAGTAATTTGGTTTAATTATGGCCCTGATATTGATTTATAGACTGTTAAATAAGAAACAGTGCATTAAACTGATTATGTGTGCAACGGATCTTTTAACAAAACAACTGTGACACGTAACCTGCATGAAACACACACTGACTATACTCAAAAAATTTGACTGCAAGGAAAATATTAAAAACAGAAACTACTTTCTTAATGTTCGACTACGAGAATTTTATGCAGATCAGTACCTGATTATCAAAATTCAGTATCATACTCAATTAACTGCAGTTTTGCATAACAATCATTTACTACGATACCCATAAAGAAATCTGTTCAACAAGATTACCAACGTCAATACTGCACTTTAAATCTACAAATAACTAATTATCAAATAAAGGAAGTAGGATAATCTTCTAACTACGTAAATGAAACAGGAAAGAAAGATCAACTTTGTTACTTATTATTAATAATCACCATTACATTAACTAAATGATACGGTAGCACAGTGGTAGAGTGCCAGACTACAAATCCAAAGGTCGTGGGTTCTATCCCCCCCCCCCCCCCAGTTCCTAGGATTTTTATCTGTCACTTTCCACTTCTTTCACCTCTGGCAGTATGCATTGCTCATGTGAAAAATACCGAGTAGCACCGTGGTTCGGAACCCACGTTAAACTGTAGGTCCCCCTATAACTGGCTGGGTAAGTCAGTTCGAAGGTCGGAGGAAGGCAAGGCGTTAAGTAGTCTCATTCTCATATAGCTTATTTATAAAGTCACGCTGCATTATAAGGCAGTTTTTTGCGATTCCTATTGTTTATGACGTCATATCTTCTGAACCATGTGTCGTGATTCTTAACCCTTCAGCAACTGTTACCTCACGGTAAGGAACATGTGTACCAAATTTGGTTGAAATCGGTCCAGAGGTTTAGGAGAAAATGAGTAGCATTGTCGCTAAATGCAGGAGTTTTCCACGCATCTCATTGTTTATGACGTCATATCTCGTGAACTATGTATCGTACGTGATTCTTACACTTATGGCGACCGTTCTCATGAAATGAAGCTTACGTCTCCAAAATTTGAGAAAGATTGGATCAATACTGTAGATTTGTATGCAACACGTACATACATACGGACACTCTGCTTTATATATTAGAAGATATCTGCCGGTTGAAGGCATCGGCGCACTGAAGATTCATTTTTTTTTCCACCCTGAAGTGGTGTAGGGTCTGCTTTGAGGCAGCCTACTGTTGAAGATTACATTTTATTTCACAATATTTATTAGTATTTCTTGCATTGCTTCAGAAGATCCGTCAAAACGGACTTTTCTTTATATGATTTGTCGTAATCATGTGGCAGGAACCGAGATAGCCACCAATAGTGTATACACCATGCTCATACCTACGTCGAAGAGAAGACAACTTTAGCTGACAGGTGGCGAAGCGCAGGAACCATAGTGGTGGAATGTAAAACAAATGATATCTCGAGGCACTGGTTCAAGAACCACCGTAGGCGCATTTTTTTCTCATATTCGAGTTCTTTGACAGTTCAAAACTATCCTATTAATTTTATAGGAGTATACTGTATAATATTCGATGCTATGTGAACGTAAGTTGCGCATCCTCCGCGGAGTGAGTTCGTTGGATTCGTTTCATGAACAGAGCAGTTCGCACCTTACTTATAGCAAAATGCGCACTTTATTGTTTCACGTCTTGCATTTTACACGTTCTGAAGATTCTACTACTGAATAGTAACACTGATCGAGGAAGAATGACCCATTACTAAAAAGCGAGACAGTTGCAATAATGTTTGTCTAACGTGAAGGCCTATTCTAATTTTATATCGCATAGTTTGTCATGATACTTCTATAATTTGCTGCACTTATTTCCATAACATACAACTTTTTTAAGAGTCATATTCATAGATATTTCGTTGTTACTTATCTAGACCTATATCGCGGAAGATGACGAACATATGTACAAGCGCGGATATGAACGTTTTAATATGGATAAATCAGGAATTCCATTCCTTTCGTTTCGTAAACAGCGTGTCGCCAAGACCACATGCCGCCTATAACTGTCGCTGGAGCGCGCTGCGGTCGCGTGTAGCTCGTTGAGGCACACGTCTCGTATGCTCAAGTCGCGCCGTCTCGAGCGTTTCAGCCAAAAGTACTTGTAGATCCCACTGAAGGTGCCTTGAAAATAAAAGGCGAAACGGCTCTGGGAGAAAAAAAAACCATGCCTAGTAAAGCACTGTGGTGTTCAAACCAATCTTCGGATTGTTGACTGCTTTACCTTTTTACAACCTTTTGATAATTACATGAAATGCTATTATCTTAATTCCAGAGGTGGTACAACGTTTTTCACAATTATAAGAAATACAATATATTCCAAATACAATCAAATCAACCTGCTGGCACAGCAGCCTCTGCTCTACATCGGAGCCACATACACAACACAACTGCTCTCTAAGCGAGCTGAACCACAAGTCCTACCTACTCTCTGTCTCTCTGCACGAGCTACAATGCTGTGTGATACATAATCTTTGCCAAAGATGAAACTTCACAGATTTATGTACACATGTCGATACACACAGTAGAAGCAATATTATACATTTTCTTGCAAGCAAGTTACTCGACACAAAACAGGAGGCACAATATTAGACATTTTCTTACAAATTCAGCAATATACAATTTCTATGAACATGTATCAACAGTCGTAGTAAATTGATGCTCTTTGTTGTTTATATGTGCTGCAGTGTATGTGTATTTCATATGGAAACTTTTCGAGAGTTCCTTACCGTATAGCTACGTAATTCTGCACTGTAAATATTATGCTGCAGTGTCGATCATGCTATCGATATTTCCTCTTTGTTGCAGGCTGTGATTTTCGATGAGATCGACCTGACGGACCTGAGCTTCGCCGAGTGCAGCATCAAGAACGCGAACCACAGTTTCCAGGTGAGTGGCCGGTGCCTGCTGCCTGCTCGACGTCACGCCACTGCGCCACCTCGCTCTCAACTAATTGCCCCGCTGCGCTGGCGTGCCTGTCCGCGCTCGTAAACCCCAGCGCCGCCACGCGGCGGATCACTCACACTAATTCCCACTGCGTCAGCCGCGGCAACTCCACAGCGGCAGCGGCGCACAGATAAACAGCCTGACGTATGACCGCACCTAGCGGCGTGGCAGCACATTAATACTCGAGTAGCTGCAGTGTCTGCACGTCGCGATTCAGGCTTTTCCGTCGTTTGTCTAAAGCAGACACGGCTCGTGGGCTCCACTGGTCGAAAGCCCGCGCAATCTGTTACTTCTTACGTGTCCGAACATCTCATATTTTTATACAGGGTGTTACAAAAAGGTACGGCCAAACTTTCAGGAAACATTCCTCACATAGAAAGAAAGAAAATATGTTATGTGGACATGTGTCCGGAAACGCTTAATTCCCATGTTAGAGCTCATTTCATTACTTCTCTTCAAATCACATGTTCAAAATGTCCTCCGTTAGCGAGGATACATGCATCCACCCTCCGTCGCATGGAATCCCTGATGCGCTGATGCAGCCTTGGAGAATGGCGTATTGCATCACAGCCGTCCACAATACGAGCACGAAGAGTCTCTACATTTGGTACAGGGGTTGCGTAGACAAGAGCTTTCAAATACCCTCATAAATGAAAGTCAAGAGGGTTGAGGCCAGGAGAGCGTGGAGGCCATGGAATTGGTCCGCCTCTACCAATCCGTCGGTCACCGAATCTGTTGTTGAGAAGCGTACGAACACATCGACTGAAATGTGCAGGAGCTCCATCGTGCATGAACCACATGTTGTGTCGTATTTGTAAAGGCACATGTTCTAGCAGCTCAGGTAGAGTATCCCTTATGCAATCATGATAATGTGCTCCAGTGAGCGTAGGTGGAAGAATATGAGAAATACTAAAATGAGCTTTAACATTAAGCGTTTTCGGACACATGTCCACATAAGATATTTTCTTTCTTTGTGTGTGAGGAATTTTTCCTGAGAGTTTGGCCGTACCTTTTTGTAACACCCTGTATACAGGGAAAGTGACCTAACATTACCGCTGGATATATTTCGTAAACCACATCAAATAATGACGAACCGATTCCATACACCGAACGTGAGGAGAGGGCTACTGTAATTGGTTAATACAAACCATAAAAATGCACGAAAGTATGTTCTTAACACAAACCTACGTTTTTTTAAATGGAACACCGTTAGTTTTGTTAGCACGTCTGAACATATAAACAAATACGTAATCAGTGCCGCTTGTTGCATTGTAAAATGTTAATTACATCGGGAGATATTGTAACCTAAAGTTGACGCTTGAGTACCACTCCTTCGCTGTTCGATCGTGTGTATCGGAGAGAACCGAATTAAGTAGGGATCCAAAGGGAACGGTGATGTACTTTAGGTACATAAGAGACTAGAACAGCACATTACGTCCACATGCTAACACCTTTATTGGTCTTTTTCACTGACGCACATGTACATTACCATGAGGGGTGAGGTACACGTACACACGTGGTTTCCGTTTTCAATTATGGAGTGGAATAGAGTGTGTCCCGACATGTCAGGCCAATAGATGTTCAAAGTGGTGGCCACCATTCACTGCACACAATTGCAATCTACGGCGTAATGAATGTCGTACATGCCGCAGGCTGCCACAATACGTTGTTTCATATCCTCTGGGGTTGTAGGCACATCACGGTACACATTTTTCTTAAACGTACCCCACAGAAAGGAATCCAGAGGTGTAAGATCAGGAGAACGGGCTGGCCAATTTATGCGTCCTCCACGTCCTGTGGAACGCCCGTCGAACATCCTGTCAAGGGTCAGCCTAGTGTTAATTGCGGAATGTGCAGGTGCACCATCATGCTGACACCACATACGTCGACGCGTTTCCAGTGGGACATTTTCGAGCAAAGTTGGCAGATTCTGTAGAAACGTGATGTATGTTGCAACTTTTTGGGCCCCTGCAATGAAGTGAGGACCAATGAGGTGGTCGCCAATGATTCCGCACCATACATTTACAGGCCACGGTCGCTGTCGCTCTACCTGTTGGAGCCAGCGAGGATTGTCCATGGACCAGTAATGCATGTTCCGAAGATTCACTGCCCCGTGGTTTATGAAACCCGCTTCATTGGTATACAGGTAGAACTGAAACGCATTCTCTGTTAATGCCCATTGACAGAATTGCACTCGATGATTAAAGTCATCACCATGTAATTGCTGATGTAGCGACACATTAAACGAGTGAAAGCGGTGACGATGCAGTATGCGCATGACACTACTTTGACTCAGTCCACCGGCTCTCGCAATGTCCCGTGTACTCCTGTGTGGGTTTCTCGGCAACAGCAGCTAACACACCAACTGCACCCACTTCTCCTGTGACGGGCCTGTTACGGACCCGTTTGCGTGCTACGACCATACCTGATGCATACAGTTGGCGGTAGATGTTTTGAAATGTGCGGCACGTTGGATGCTCTCTGTCCGCGTACCGTTCTGCATACACCCTGCGGGTTTCAGCTGCATTTTGTCGACACTCGCCATAGATGAGTATCATCTCCGCCTTTTCAGAGTTAGAAAACACCATGGTCACAGTTCCTACAACACTAATATCACAGACGTTTGGTAACACAGTGTACTACAGTTAGTCTGCGTGCAAAGACGAATGCAGAATAACAATATCAGCAAGCGCTACATGCGGACACTGCGACAGCTAGACCAAACCACAAAAGTGCACTACAGCCACACTCGTAAACACGGTCATCATCAACTGTTTGTTAAGCTTATGGGACTTAACTACGGGGTTATTAGTCCCTAAACTTACAAACTACTTATCAACTAGCTTATCCTAAGGACGGCACAAATATCCATGCCCGAGGGGGGATTCAAACCCCCGACCGTAGTGGCCGTGCAGAACGTGACTGAAGCGCCTCAGTCCCTGCGGCCGGCGGGTCGTCATCGTAAACATGTCCCTGCAGATGCTGCACGCAGAACGTGGTCCGTGTTTGTTACAACACGCAACTAAACGTCGGAGGTTTCAAGCGTCAACTTTAGGTTACAATATCTCCGAATTTAATTAACATTTTACAATTCAACAAACGGCACTGATTACGTACTTGTTTATATGTTCAGATGTACTAAAAAAAACTAACGGGTTCCATTAAAAAAAGTAGGTTTGTGTTAAAAAATATTCTTCCGAGCAGTTTTTTATGGTTTGTATTAACCAATTACACTAGCCCCTCTCCTCACGTTCGGTCTGTGGAATCGGTTCCTCAGTATTTGATGTGGTTTACGAAATATATCCAGCGGTAATGTTACGTGACTCAACGTGTATAGTGTGTCCCTGTGTTTGTGTGTACAAATCTAGAGTTTTGATCCAATAGTGATGAAATTTTGCACACTTAAGCTTCAATCCATGTTGACGGTCGCCGTGAGTGAAGTACCACGTACAACACACATAGTACACGAGCTATGACGTCATAAACCGTGATGCCCGCTAAACTGCTGCATCACGCGACAATGTTGCACATTTCCTCCTAAACCACTGGATCGATTAGTAACAAATTTTATGCATGTGTTCCTTGTAACAATTGCTGTAGGGGTAAGAACCGCATACGACAAATGATTCACGAATATAGCTTAATAGACAATAGTAGTAAAAAAAACTGCCACTCATGAGACAAAACTTTATTCCTACACTGTCTGAGAATGAGAGTACTTTGCGACTTGCTACAAACTTTAAACACAACTTTAAAAGTTTTTTCCACCGTTTCTCACTGACAACTACAGGATGAAAGGAAAAAATTTCCTCGCTTATTACATGTAGTTCATGCGATACGAGGACATAAACGGTAACGAAATGTTTGTTCAAACGTTTGCTAAGCAATCCCTACAGGGTCAATAATATTGACAATAATATTCTGCAATATTATTGTCGTTCTCTCCTAGACTGCTCAATAATATTGTGGTGTGAAATGTTGGACGATAAAGACGCTACTGTTGTTATTATTGCTTTACTTTGTTGTTACTCTGACAATACAATAGCAGAAAGGTTCAAAGAAAACCTATGTCTAATTACAAAAACGTACCCGACTCACATGATAACAGTAGGCGGTAATTTTAATTTATCCTCGAACTGCTGGCGAAATTATATTTTCAAATCAGGAGGTACGCATAAAACATCGTACGAAATTGTACTCAACGCATTCTCCGAGAATTACCCTCGAACAATTAGTTCATGAGCCAACTAGAATTGTAAATGGATGTGAAAACACACTTTATCTCTTAGCAACAAATAATCCAGAGCTCATAACGAGCATTAAAAGCGGATACAGGTATTAGTGAACACAGAGCTGTCGTAGCAAGATTGAATATCGAAAGTCCCAAAGTTACCAAAAATAAACGAAAAGTATATTTGTTCAGGAAAACAGATAAAAATAAAATACAATGCTTCTTGAAAGACAGATTTCACTCATTCCTAACACTAACCGTAGGTGTAGACCAGATGTGGCTCAAATTCAAAGAAGTGGTATCGACAGCAATTGACAGTTTTATACCAAATAAATTAATAAAAGAAGGAGGCGATCCCCCATGGTACACAAAACGGGTCAGGACACTGATGCAAAAGCAAAGGAAAAGGCATACTAAATTTAAAAGAACACAAAATCCCCAGGATTGGCGATCCTACACAGAAGTTCGAAATTTAGCGAGGATTTCAATGCGAGATGCCTACAATACTTATCACAACGAAACTCTTTCTCGAAATTTGACTGAAAACCCAAAGATATTTTGGTCATATGTTAAATATACTAAGGGCAAAACACAAACAATACCCTCACGACGTGATCGTAATGGCGATCCTGCCGATGACAGCGCTACTAAAGCAGAGTTACTAAACATAGCTTTTAGAAACTCATTCACCAAAGAAGACGAAACCAATATTCCAGATTTCGAATTACGAGCAGAAGCCGAAATTAGTAACGTAGAAATAGATATCATCGGAATAGTGCAGCAACTAATTGACTCTAAATAATGAGAAGTGTGAAGTCGTCCACATGAGTACGAAAAGAAATCCGTTAAACTTTGTTTACAAGATAAATCAATCAAAAGTGAAAGCCACAAACTCCACAAAATACCTAGGAATTACTATTACTTCAGACTGAAATTGGAAAGAACACGTAGATAATGTCGTGGGAAACGCGAACCAGAGATGCAACAGAACTACAAAAGAAACTGCATACACTACCCTTGTCCGCCCATTTTTGAGTATTGCTGCCCAGTGTGGGATCCTTATCAGGTGGGTTTGACGGAGGACATCGAAAGAGTCCAAAGAAGGGCAGCTCGTTTCGTATTGTCACGATACAGGGGGAGACAGCGTTACGGAAATGATACAGGATCTGGGATGGGAATCATTACAACAATGGCGTTTATCGCTGCGGCGTGGGCTACTTACGAAACTCCAATCGCCAACATTCTCCTCCGAATGCGAAAATATATTGTTGACTCCCACTTACATAGGTAGACATGATCATCAGAATAAAATACGAGAAATCAGAGGTCGAACGGAGATATTCAGGTGTTCTTTTTTTTCCGCGCGCTATTCGAGAATGGAATGGGAGATAAATAGTATAATGGTGGTTCGATGAACCCTCTGCCAGGCTGAGTATCCCATGTAGATGTAGATGTAGATGTAGAAGCCGAAAAAAAAAGATGGATGAAAAACTGGTATATGGAGCGTCAAAGATTTACTCACGAAACAGCAAACATAACAACATAGCGTGGTAATCTGTCAAATATATTGTCAATACTGCCCAAAGACTGCACAATATTTACAGGCAGCGCAATATATCTCAGAAGTTTTTGATGTTCTCAATATTATAGCACTTTTTCTCAATTGCAACCCTAGACCGTCAATATTATTGCGCAGCCGGATAATATTGTCAATATTGTTGTTGACCTTGTAGGGGCCACTTTAAGCTTAAGGAACTTAACTTGCTGGGTCATCAGTGCTTAAACTTACAAACTACTTGTGAACTAACTTATACTAAAGACAGTACAAACATCCATGCCCGACGGGGGATTCTAACCCCCGAGGGGTAACGGCACCGCGCATAGGAGCATAGCGTCTCAATGCAAACGGTAAGGCCGATATTACACGGTCATATTTCTTTGCCAAAAATTTAGGTCATACATTTACATAATAAAAATTTGATAGTGTAATAGGCAACTTTGACATATCTCTGCTTTCGTCAAAAAATATGATCATATCTAGTGCCTCGCAGTAGATTTGATCAGAGAAAGTCTTTTGTATTTTGTTCCCTACAATGCGAAGTGTAACCGCTAGGAGCGCTAGCATCGCTGTAGCTCTTGGACCGCGCTTATTTGAAAACAAACGTCCTTGTTTGAATGGAAACATGACGTCGAAGTTTATTTGGTGTGTGTCGTCTTCGACAAAATTAATCGAACTTCCTGAAGTAGAGGAAGCACTGTATAATCCCATACACCCTGAATAAGAACAGATTAACCATTCATTGCCAGTGTTGTTCCTTTACAACGTATTAAAAGTTCATTTATACCGTATTTTGTACATCAATCCTTAAAGTTGCATTTTTGTTGATGAACAACTTGCTTATAGTACGACATTTTGTCGCTCAGTACGGCGTGTAGCCACTTCTGAGGCAATAATGTGTCCGTCTTGGAGGCTGTGTAGCGTTGCCGTCTGTACGTGACTGAGAGTGTGAGCCTGAATGTGGTTCATGTTATTTTATTCCAGCAGTGAATTGTCTTGTCTTTGGCGAAGATCATGCCAGCGTTATTGATTGGGCAGTGTTAATTCAACAAAATAACGTCCATGTAATAAAATACCTCTATACAAACGTCTGTGTTGTGCATGAAATATGAGAGAAAAATCAATAATTCAAAAATTTTAAAAAATATTTTGATGTTTATTGCACTGCATTAATAAAGAAAACACTGAATTTTAATTTTTCCGAAGCTGATTTCATAATATGGGACAGGGGTTAAGCAGACTCTAAAGTTACAAGAGAATGGCGGAGGTACTCAGACAAATTCGTCCTGGGTGTATAGCGGAGAATATTAAGAAGATTAATAGCCTCGTCTGTTGCATCAACCACAAAATTAATAGAAATATATGAAGCAGATTTTTATGAACTCTCCACTCTTCTCAATATAGTAATAATAGATGCTGTTCCTGCTCTGTTGTTGACAGGTTCTAGAACTCGATTTTGTCCGGCCATTAAGTTAATCCTTCTCGTGTAGCGAACATTTCGTTGCCAACATGAGCACGTTACGCCGCCGCGCCGTAAGTAAAATTTAACCCCAGTAGCAAGAAATTGCTGTGTCACTGTAAACCTGTCTTCTGCCGATATACTGCAGTCTTCCCACGTGCGTACACTGATTTTTAATGTGTGGAGACACTTTACTGAGCAAATACCGATACGTTGTATCAGCCATTCTTCAGTAATTTGTGTATGACATGGCGCCCTCCGCTTGCAGCTCCCGCAACACAAAATGATTTCCACAGTTTCACCCAAGTAAGCACTCTTTTTTCTTCCAAATGCAGTTTTCGTAGTAGCAATGACAGCGCATGATAATATATGTTTACTGTCGGCCATATTGAAATATGATCAAAAATATGACGACAGTGTAATACCCCCCTTTTAGCGTCACTTCAAAGATTTACAGAAAAAAAAATATTACGAACTTTTTGATATTTTTATGTCAAAGATTTGATCAAAAATTTGACCGTGTAATAACTGCCTAACGTCCTTGGAAAACCGCTCCCTTATGCACAGGATTTTAATGTATTACTTCTTTGTTACTAACTGTATTCGCAACAGATTATACAGACTTACAGCACTTATACAAATGAAAATATTCCTGCAAAATTATAAATTGTACGAAACATAATTCAATAAATTCCTGACATCAGACAGAGTCATTGACTACTTGGAACTGTGAAGCACGCACGCCTGCTGGCGAAAACAGTAGACTTATATGGAGCTACAATAAAAGCAAGAGAATGAATCAGTCTACATCCATAGAGTACCCATTATTTTCGACAGGTCTACCTTTAAATTAAAAAAGATTGCCTGCCGCGGTGGCCGAGGAGACTGAGGCGCTTCAGTCACGGTCTGCACGGCCACTACAGTCGGGGGATAGAATCCCCCCTCGGGCATGGATATTTGTGCCGTCTTTAGTATAAGATAATTCATAAGTAGTTTGTAAGTTTAGGGACTGAAATGACCCCGTAGTTAAGTCCCATAAGCTTAACAAACATTTGAACATTTAAAAAAGATTACAGTTTACAGACCAATTTGCATTTTCGGTTACTGTTAATAAATCACAGGCAATCTGTTAAATACTGCGGAGTGGATGTGACGTTTCCAAGTTTCTCCCCCGAACAACCTAATACCGCTTACGAAAAGTTGCACACACCAAGGAATTTATTCATACTAGCTCCTGGACAAATAACAAGAAGTATTGTTCATATTGAAGTTTTGAATTAAATTAATGTATGAATGTCACATATAATTTCTATATAGGCTGCTATCTTTGTTTGGCTACTGCACTTATAACTTTGTACATTATCGAAGACAGTGTTATTCGTTATACATTCTCACATAAATACATCATTTTTAAGAAAAAAAGAAATCGGCAGAGAGAGAAAGGATAGGACAAGTACTAACTCAAGGATTGAATAAATAAATAAATACCAGAGCACGCCGGGTTTTCATGTAGTCTTTATACATGGTGTTACAAAAAGGTACGACCAAACTTTCAGGAAACATTCCTCACACACAAAGAAAGAAAATATGTTATGTGGACTTGTGTCCGGAAACGCTTAATTTCCATGTTAGAGCTCATTTTAGTATTTCTCTTTAAATGTAAATTGAAATAATTCATGCAGACAATTGTCAAAATACCCAATTGTTTCGTTAGTATGTACTGTACTTCCTCAATTCACCGCCAGTTGGCCCAATTGAAGGAAGGTAATGTTGACTTCCGTGCTTGTGTTGACATGCAACTCATTGCTCTACAGTACTAGCATCAAGCACGTCAGTACGTAGCATCAACTGGTTAGTGTTCATCACGAACGTGGTTTTGCAGTCAGTGCAATGTTTACAAATGCGGAGTTGGCAGATGCCCATTTGATGTATGGATTAGCACGGGGCAATAGCCGTGGCGCGGTACGTTTCTATCGAGACAGATTTCCAGAACGAAGGTGTTCCAACAGGAAGACGTTCGAAGCAATTGATCGGCGTCTTAGGGTGCACAGAACATTCCAGCCTATAACTCGCGACTGGGAAGACCTAGAACGACGAGGACACCTGAAGTGGACGAGGCAATTCTTCGTGCAGTTGACGATAACCCTAATGTCAGCGTCAGAGAAGTTGCTAATTCCATGGCCTCCACGCTCTCCTGACCTCAACCCTCTTGACTTTCATTTATGGGAGGATTTGGAAACTCTTGTCTACGCAACACCGGTACCAAATGTAGAGACTCTTCGTGCTCGTATTGTGGACGGCTGTGATACAATACGCCATTCTCCAGGGCTGCATCAGCGCGTCAGGGATTCCATGCGACGGAGGGTGGATGCATGTATCCTCTCTAACGGAGGACATTTTGAACTTTTCCTGTAACAAAGTATTTGAAGTCACGCTGGAACGTGCAATTGGTGTGTGTTTCCATTCCATGATTAATGTGATTTGAAGAGAAGTAATAAAATGAGCTCTAACATGGAAATTAAGCGTTTTCTGACACGTGTCCACATAACATATTTTCTTTCTTTGCGTGTGAGGAATGTTTCCTGAAAGTTTGGCCGTACCTTTTTGTAACACCCTGTATATAAAATAGTGTTTCAGTCTGTTTGTAGATTTGTGTGTTTGTATTGCATACAAGCCGACAGTTTTGTTCCAATCTTGATTAAATTTTTCACACATGTTTTTCAAACCAAGAGGAAGGTCACCGTGGGTGTAAGGATCACGTAGAACACAGAGTTCAGTAGATATGGCGTCGTAAACAATAAGATGCGCGAAAAACTGCTACAGAAGTTATTGAAAGCATCATACTCTGCCTTTCTGACTGCCATCCGTGATTCGATCCGTATTTGCCTATCTTCAAAATATGATTTATCATGTTCCTACTTTGGATTTATATGTTCAAATATTTGTAAATCTAAGGGACTTTAACTATGTTGGTCATCAGTCCCTAGGCTTACAAACAACTTACATGAACTCAAACTAACTTATGCTAAGGACAACACAAACACCCATGCCTGAGGGATGGACCTAACCCCCGACCGCGAAGGGCCGCGCGCACTGCAGCTGGGCGCCTTAGTGCGCACGGCTACTCTGCCGCGGCCGTACTTTAGAGAATATGTAGATTCTTAGGAATTTCACTAATTTTGTTTCTATATTATGACGAGTCTTTAGTATACAGTCCTTTGAAATGAAATTTAATGTAATAATACAATATTAGTGCCGTTTGCAGTTCTATGACGTCATTAGCAAGTCTTTCCCCTCACGGAGTCCATCAGTGTACTTTTTCCAAGTATCTGCTGTGTCCTCTGGATTCTGCAGTAGAATTCCCATTGCATTCTTTGTTACCACCTATAGTTATACTTCACTGAAGGTTGTTTTCCCTTTTGTGTGTTGTTCGTCAAGCCTTCCGGCATTCTTCTTATAGATTTCTTCACATTTTCTCTGCAACCATTTGGCCATGGCTTCCCTACACTTCGTATTTATTTCATACCATAATAAAAATTTTTGCATCCAGAATTTTCTTGAATATTTTTTGAACTTCCTTGTTCCGCCGATCAGCTGATGCACTTCTTCTGTTAGCCAAGGTATCTTCGGAGCTATCTACCTATATTTGTTATGAATAGCAGTGTTCGTCCGTCTTTGCAACTACAATAAAAATGCGATTTTTCTCACCAGACGCGTTTCGTTTTAATGATAGTAAAACATCTTCAGTGGTCTGTAATAATAGAAATCTACAGTTTGTTTTGTTTTTTAGATCGAAAACAGTTCGTTAACGAAACATGAAAAGTAGGCCTAACGTTTTGTTACTTACGGAAATTTTTTCTTGTTTTCGCTTCACATCATGGGATGCCGGTCTGTTTCATGCAGTACCGCCGCTTCTTCATGCTGTGTCGTTTTCTCCAATGCATGAAGAACCGGCGGTACTGCATGAAACAGACCAGCATTCCATGATGTGAAGCGAAAACAAGACAAAATTTCCGTAAGTAACAAAACATTAGGCCTACTTCGCTATAAAACCGTGCCTAAAACCTCCTTCAGGTATGAATTAGTAACTTTACAAATATTTAAGTCTCTGCGTCCTGTCGTTCGGACGTGATAAGCGTACACCGATCAGACATTCACATCAATATATATATATATATAGATAAATAGCTATCCGATCGCCACAAAACCGTGCCTAAAGCCTTCCCAGGGTAGACATTAGTAACTGTACAAACTTTTAGCTCTTTACGTCTTGTGGTTCAGACGTGATAAACGTACACCGAACAGACATTCACATTTATAGATATAGATTTAGTATGCCTATAGATTAATGATGATGCACAGCATCGAAACATATCGCTATTAATTATTTTTAACACTTAAATGATGGTTGTGACTGATAGCTTAAATTTCAAGCAACCCTGTAATTAATAAGAGGTTTTCAGCCAAGATCGCTTTCTTCTTTTAATTATATGACCGGTTTCGGCGTGCTAGACGCCATCTTCAGACCTAATACATCGAGTTTTTTTTACAATATGAGCTGCATTATATATAGCAAAAAATCTTATCTATCTACAATTGCCTGTCGTAATATTTTACATCACTGCTATAACAACAATTTCTAATATAGCACATTGGTATAAATCCATATTGATGTGTCACACAAATAAAATTTACATGTCAATAATAAAATGACAGAATCCATCCTTCTCATGGTTTACGTTAGAGGCACTTCAGAATCAAGCTCAATACTGACTTAAGTGAAGCTCAATGTTGTCTATTAGGCGGGAAATCATTTACAGAGATGTTACATGTACAATAGATTATCTATTACCTATGGTCTTTGCCTTTGAGGCAAATGTGGTTTTTTTTGCATTTAATAATATATTTGTAGATAGATAAGACTTTTTGCTATATATAATGCAGCTCATATTCTAAAAAGACTCGATGTATTAGGTCTGAAGATGGCGTCTAGCACGCTGAAACCAGCCATATAATTAAAAGAAGAATGCGATCTTGGCTGAAACCCTCTTATTAAACAACCCTCGCCCCAACTATGTGTTCCTTATACAAAACCCTGTAATTACTTTAGCATTTCCTATTACAATAACAATACATTTCATTAAAGTAGCAGATTCTGCACGTAGGGAAAAAACTACCGTTAAATAACTGGAATCCTAAGGTGTGAGCATTAAAATGGTCGAGTTATTGGACACACTCACTCACTGACGCAGACGTAGACGCTCGTATTGAAGAACCAAAAAGCCAGGCTCTGTGGCTGTCACTAATGGACGACGCACTCCGGGACGGCGGAAAGAAAGAAAGAAAGAAGAAAGAGAGAGACAGAAAAAACCCACGCCGATAAATGGCTCGCACTGTTCACCGGAGGGAGAATTCAGTGCCAAGTCGCGTGGAGCAGCTAATACGCCGAGTACACAGGGGGGCCATTATGCGTGTTCTTACGAGGGACGCATTCTAAAACCGCTGACTCTCCCGTACTGCGCCGTACCTGCGCTTTAGACAGGTCGGCTGTGGTGATAGAGCGACCGAAACATACTCAGACTCCCTTCGCCAGAAAAAGTATCAAAGACACTTCCATTTATATAATTACTCAGGAATTCATCGCATGTGTTTGGTAAACTGTTCATAGGTTACTACCAGAGTTTAAAAAATGTCAAATGTGTGTAATTCTATGGGACCAAATTACTTTGGTCATAAGTCCCTACACTAAACTACAGGCCTATTTCATTGACGTCAATTTGCAGCACACTTTTGGAACATAACTTGCATTCAAATATTATGAATTATCTCGAACAGAATGATCTATTGACCGAAGGTCAACACGAAATTAGAAAATAATGTTCATGCGAAACACAACTAGCTCTTTTTTTCACACTAAGTGATGGATGCTATATACAAGGGTTCGCAAATCGATTCCGTATTTCTTTATTTCCAGAATGCTTTTGACACCGTACCTCACAAACGGCTTTTAATCAAATTGCGTGCTTATGGTATATCGCCCCAAATTTGCGATTGCATAGGGGATTT
Organism: Locusta migratoria; assembly: GCA_026315105.1. Taxonomy (NCBI): domain Eukaryota; kingdom Metazoa; phylum Arthropoda; class Insecta; order Orthoptera; family Acrididae; genus Locusta; species Locusta migratoria. The sequence continues at coordinate 105,402,841 of CM048745.1, read as the reverse complement.
CCTGTCAGGGAGGACATAGTTCGTAGTAATCGGTGGTAAGGTATCGACTAAAACAGATGTGATATCGGGCGTTCCACGGGGTGGTGTTATTGGTCCTCTGGTGTTCCTTATTTACGTAAACGATTTAGGGGAAAATCTAAGCAGCTCCCTTAGGCTGTTTGCAGATGACGCCGTCATTTACTGTCTAGTAAAATCATCTGAAGATCAAAACCAACTGCAGAACGATCTGAATAAGATATCAGTATGGTGTAAAAATTGGTAATTGACTCTAAATAATGAGAAGTGTGAAGTCGTCCACATGAGTACGAAAAGAAATCCGTTAAACTTTGTTTACAACATAAATCAATCAAATGTGAAGGCCGTAAACTCCACAAAATACCTAGGAATTACTATTACTTCAGACTTAAATTGGAAAGAACACGTAGATAATGTCGTGGGAAAGACGAACCAGAGACTGCGTTTTATTGGCAGAACCCTTACAAGATGCAACAGAACTACAAAAGAAACTGCATACACTACGCTTGTGTGTCCATTTTTGGAGTATTGCTGCCCAGTGTGGGATCCTTATCAGGTGGGTTTGACGGACAACATCGAAAGAATCCAAAGAAGGGCAGCTCGTTTCGTATTGTCACTATACAGGGGATACAGCGTTACGAAAATGATACAGGATCTGGAATGGGAATCATTACAACAACGGCGCTTGTCGCTGCGGCGTGGGCTACTTACGTAACTCCAATCGCCAACATTCTCCTCCGAATGCGAACATATATTGTTGACTCCCACATACACAGGTAGAAATGACCATCAGAATAAAATACGAGAAATCAGAGCTCGGACGGAGAGATTCGGGTGTTCTTTCTTCCCGCGCGCTATTCGATAATGGAATGGGAGATAAATAGTATAATGGTGGTTCGATGAACCCACTGCCAGGTACTTAAATGTGATTTGCAGAGTATCCCATGTAGATGTAGATGTAGACTTACAAACTACTTAAACTCAGATAAACTAACCTAAGGACAACACAAATATCCATGCCCGCGGGAGGATTCGAACCTCCAACGCGGGAGGCCTCGCGATGTGTAACGTGGCGCTCCAGACCGCTCGGCTACTCCCGCGCGGCACCAGACTTTTACTCGACCGTTTCACTCTCGAATAGCAGGTGAGGGAAAATTAACGCTCACGTCGTTCCGTGTAACTTCCCTTGTTTATTACGACTGTCATTTCATCCTACATACGTAGAAGTTGTCAGAATAATCTGCTACTCAAAGGAGGCAGCGATCTCAAATTCATGATAAAGGACTCACCGCAACGTAAAAGTTTCCAATTGTTTACACCATAGCTCACTGACCATACCCGCGACACTTTTTCCCTTACACGATAATACAAAACGTTTTAAGAGTCTTTGAAATTTTCTGTCAATCCTATCTTTTCGAGCCAGTACCGTGCTGAAATATTCCATAGGAGGAGAGACGATCGTATTCAGGGTTCTGTTAAGTGGATTTATTGGTGGCACACTGACTCGTATTCGGGAGGACGGTGTTTGAAATACACCTCCAGAATTGTGCTTTTCGTGATTTTCCTAAATCACTATAGTCAAATGTCGGGATTGTTCCTTTTAAAGGGTACAACAGATTTCCTTCCCAATCCTTGCCCAAACAAACAGAGCGTGAGCGTCGTCTATAGTGACCACAGTGTCGTCGATACCCTAAAACCTAATCTTCCTTTCTGTCAATTAAACGTTCTTTGTTTTTCTAACCTACAGTATTTTCTTTGTGATGGGACAATTTATAAAAATAAAATAAATCGCAATTTGCGATCATTTAAGGCAGTACTAGGTTTAGACGGGATACCAGAGGACGGCGAATGAAAATTTGTGCCCGGCCGGGATTCGAACCCGGGATCTCCTGCTTACTAGACACACGCGTTGACCACTCCGCCACCGAGGACAGAGTGACCAGCCCGACTGCAGATGACTCTTCCCTGCACGTCTCCCGCCACACCCAAATCTCCATTCGCCACGCTCTCTCTTTCCTATTACCACAGCCTATTTATTTCATTAAATGAACGCTGTAACGTCATCAAAAATATATAAATGTAATTTATAAAGATGTTTACTTCAGCTGCAAATTCACTGAGGTCGCAAAATATACGGGCATAAAAGAAGAAATAAAGAAATGGGATCGAGTTCGTTATAACGTGAGTACACATATAAAATTGGTACACATGACTATTACGGCTAAGTTCCACCCGTGTGAGTCTAATGTTTTCGACAGTGAAGTTAGTCAGTGTATGAGTGAACTAATTTACGATATACGAGGGTTGGAACTTAAACAGTAGCAACTATTTATTCACAAACGATACAAAATCGTTACATGTTTGCACCGGTTACTGTCCTTCAAAGTGGTCACGAGCGTTGTGTAGAACCCGTTGCCAGCGTTGTGGAAGGCGTAGTTTACCGTTAGTAGGGCCTGTTCTGTTGATTGTACGAATGGAGCGGTCTGCTGCCTGTCGAATGTCTGGAACATTTCTTAAGCGAAAGCCACGAAGTGCTTCCTTCATCTTCGGATCAAATGAATGTCACAAGGACTTAAGTACAGTACTTCCCAGCCGCGTCGAACAAACAGAGCAGCCACAACTTAGCTGTATACGCCCGCGCATTGTCCAGTAAAATTACGGGTTTGCAAATGATTGTTAAAGGAAGGGAAGGAAGAAGGATAGGAAAGAAAGTATTGACAGTGGTCGCATTTGGGCATTGATATTAAGTGAAAATGTGAGTCGGACCGGGAATCGAACCTGGGTCTTCCGCTTCGGGCCAGCGGTCGATTTAACCACTTGACCACCCGTGCTCGCCTCCCGTCCGTCTCAAATGCTCACAAGTTGCACGCTATGTTTGTAGCGCCACTCTCGACCATTCCCTCTTACACTCGCCATTACGGATTCTCGTGCGAGGTCGGACGTATGACCGCATCTGCGGTGAAATAACTGAAGCTAACGCCGTCAAATACTTATTGTATTGGTGTGGTGTCTGTTCTTTCGGACGTCCGAAAGAACAGACACCACACCAATACAATAAAATTATGGGTGGGTTGGCGCAGAAAATGCCGCTTCTTTCGCAAAGTTCGTCGCAGGTGATGCTCCAAAAACGAACAGTAATACTGTGCATTGACGATCTGCCGTGGAGGAACGGAATGCGTTAGTACACGAGAATCATTATAACTTACCCCATACTGGGGCTCTGATGCATTTTCGACATTCGCGGCGACCCATAACGACGCCATTCTATGGATTGGCGATTCAGTTTGTCGCGTATGATGTTGCCCGTGTCTCATTCAGTGTTACGATACGGGGTAAGAGAGCCTCTCCTCCGCGCTCATAACGCCCCAAGTGCGTCTGAGTAGTGTCGCGACGCGTCGATTTCTGAATTTCCGTCAATTGCGGAATCCATCGTGATGCAATTTTTCACATTCCCAGGCACATCAATCTTGATCTAACTCCGCTGTTCCTGTTTAGAAAACATAGTGACACCGTTACGTTAGACCGCTCGCTCGCAGACCCTCAACTGTGCGGACGCCGGTGACATGGGACAAGCGGGTCGGAGGTAAGGTAGGTACAGGGCGTCCAGAAAAGGGCTCCCTGATTTCAAAATTAAATATCTCGAAAACAAAGATCGATAGAGGAATGCAGTCAACGGTATGTTTGTTGTGAAAGCTGTAAGAAGTTTATACAGCAATTTGAAATAATAGTTACAAAAACTGCTAACAGATGGCGCTGTATGCTGTACAGCTCATATCACCATACATAAGTGAAATAATCGTATGAAAACACTCTTTGCAAACAATCACATTACAATGTTTTCAAAATGTTCACCATTGGCACTACAGAGGTGGCCGAAACGAAGAATGAAATTCGCCATCACATTCGTAGTGTGTCAACCGAAATGGATTCACATGCCACAGAGATCGCCGATTCAAGCTCGTCCAGCGTGACAGGATGCTTCGGGTAGACCATGTCTTTCACTGTGCCCCACAAAAAAAGTCACAGGGAGTCAAATGCGACGAATATGGAGGCCAATCCATGCCTGCGCCAGTAAATTTGGGGTATTCCAAAGCAATGACCCGATTCCCGAAGTATTCCTCAAGAAAGCGAAACACTTGTTCGGTCCGATGTGGTCGGGCTCCATCTTGCATAAACCATTCAGTACCTCTAACACTTGTTTTGTGGCGACAAATTGTTCCAAAATTGCAACGTAACGTGCACCAGTGACCGTTTCTCGAATGAAAAAAGGGCCAATAATGCATCTGCTGCATACTGCAGCCCACACAGTAACTTTAGGAGAATACAAGGGTTTCGCTTCACACCAATATGGCTTTTCGGAACCCCAAAATCGCCAGTTCTGGTTATTCACGTATCCATTCAGGTGGAAGTGTGCTTCATCTGTAAACCAGATGCAGCCAAAATCAAATCCTTCTCTATCAATCATTGTGAGCATCTGACTAGCAAAGACAACCCTTTGTTGCACAGCTCGTACGGGTATGGCCTGGTGCGTTTGAATTTTGAATGGAAACATGTGAAGGCTCTTTCTCAGTATTTTCTGAGTGCTGGAACGCTTCAAACCAGTCTCAGATGCAATTCTACGAACGGATGACATTGGATTTCGCTGAATAATTCCAGAAACTGTGGCGATATTTTCAGGCGTAACTGCGGTTTGCTTGCGGCCAACGTGCCCCACTAGATCGTCAGTTACGCTGCCTGTTCGTTGAAATTTTGCGAAGAGCGAATTGTTTTCGCACCGGATCCTTTAATTAAATCGTGCTTGAAAACTTCGCCTTGTTGCCGTAGAAATCTCTTCCAACCTGTGGTACTCTAGCACCAGAAAAACGCGTTGTTTAATGGAGTACATGGTTTTAATCTCTTCCTTCGGTACGCTAACCTCCTTTCTCGTTTCAATAGTGGAACTGATCGCTCTGGGCTTCGGATCACTATTTATACTAGGCATTACGTATGGCGATTACAGCGCCATCTGTTAGCAGCTTTTGTAACTATTATTTCAAACTGCTGTATAAACTTCTTACAGCTTTCACAATAAATATACCGTTTACTGCATTCCTCTATCTATCTTTGTTTTCGAGATGTTTAATTTTGAAATCACGGAGTCCTTTTCTGGACACCCTGTATGTGAACAACGTGTGCTGTTAGCGACAATAGTAGATTATATTGCATGGTGTCTCGACAGTGTTCCGTCCGCTTCCATACTCCAGTTGATAGCATGGTAGATTGCCACACAGGGGGCCCCGGTCGCTCTAGAGATTTTCTCCACCTGGGGACTGGGCGTTGTGCTGTCCTCATCATTATTTCGTCATCATTGACACGCAAGTCGCCCATGTGGCATCGCCTAAGGACTTGCGGCAGGCAGGCCCAGTACGATCCTAGCTGGGATCTAACAGACAAAAATGCCACTCGAAATCATCAATCATCAGTAGTTTTGCCACTATTTAAGTCCCAAGCTTCGTATTTTTTCTCCAACGAGTCGCGGACCTCCTTGCCCTGTTGTGTAGAACCTGCAGTGACGCGGAAGCTGCCGGTTGTGCGCTATTGCAGGCAATGGCAAATATTGTTATACTCCGCCACTATAACACTAATAAAATTCCACTGATGTAACAAAATTTATTTCAAACAGTTCAGTCTGGACACAACAAAACAAGTTGAATAAACTGGTTCTTGCATTCTGAAAACAGACACGTAACAGATAGTCTGCTAATAAGTAGTGGCGTTACAGTCTGTGACAAGGTTCATAAACACCAAAAAGGCAAACAGAACTTCCTATAGTGTAGCGAAGAGTCCAATCCGGTAAGTTTTTTTTTTTTTTTTTTTTTTTTTTTATGGGACTTAAATACGGGGTTATCAGTCCCTAAACTTACAAACTACTTATGAACTACTTACGAACTAAGACGGCACAAATATCCATGCCCGAGGGGGGATTCGAACCCCCGACCGTAGTGGCCGTGCTGACCGTGACTGGAGCGCCTCAGTCACCTCGGCCACCGCGGCCGGCAATCCGGTAAGTGGTCAGTATCCGGGGTCTTCTCGAAGAGCCCAAGCACGGTCCGTCGTAATCCTTGATCGGAGGCAGAGTCGTAGACACTTACCAGGCGAGACAAGAAGTGCTGGAAGTGTTTTTTTTTCTTTATTGTATTTTATACCAGTACACTGGCAGGTTGGCAGCAGCACTATAGGCTGCTCTTCAGCCGAGAGTAATTAAAAGACATATATGAGTTGAGAATTAAAATACATAACAGGAGATAAAACAACGGAGATACAATAACATAGATAAGGCGACAGTTTGGAGTACATTACAATAGACAAATGATTAAAAACCACATTTAGATAGTTAAAAATGATTAGCCACAGTGACCTAAAAAAATGTAGGACGACAATAACACAGGACGGCGAGTACACGGAGACACTAATTAAAACACACAGTGCGACGCTTGTCTGCTTGTGGTGGACGCAGTTAAAAAACATACACTTCACTGGAGCACAGCACACAACACTTGACGTAGCACTGTTAAAACTGTCGGTCCAGAACCCCGAGAGTGGGGGGGGGGGGGGGGGGAAGCGCGGGGGAGAGGAAAAAACGGCGGGGAAGGAGGCGGTAGGGAGGAGCCGTAGGGTCGCCAGGGCAGGGAGGTGGTAGCCAAGCGGGGGAGGGGAAGGGGAAGGGGGGAAGAGGGGGGCCCTTTATCTACCAGGGGGGGGGATCAGAGCTGGTAGGACGGGTATATATCGGAACGGAGGACGTCATCAGGGAGAGGGAGGCGGTGGAAATTACCCTGGGAGAGGACATGGAGGGTGTGGAGATGAAGGGAAGGGGGTATAATGCGGTAGAGGCGTGGCAGAGGTCCAGGGTTGGTAAGGATGGGGTGGACCAGGGGGTTGAGGGAGTCTATATTACGGGTGGTATAGAGGATACAGATATGCTGGAGATATTCAAGGAGGTGGGGAAACGGGATCAGGTCATACAGGATCCGCGTGGGGAAAGGGAGCCGGATGCGGTAGGCGAGGCAGAAGGCATGGCGCTCGAGGACTTGAAGGCTTTTATAGTAAGATGTGGGAGCGGAGATCCAGGTGGGATGGAAGCTGCAAAGGACAGGACGCATGAGGGAACGGTAGGTGTAGAGGATGGTGGAGGGGCTGAGACCCACATCCGGCCGGTGAGGAGTTTTATGAGGTTAAGGCGGGAGAGGGCCTTCTGTCGGACAGTGCGGAGGTGGGGGGTCCAGGAAAGGTTACGGTCGAGGGTTAGGCCAAGGTACTTCAGGGTGGGGGTGTGGCGGATAGGGCGGTTGTGGAGGGTAAGGTAGAAAACATGGAGACAGAAGGGGGGGGGGGTGGTACGACCTATGATAATTGCCTGGGATTCGTCGGGATTGACGGAGAGGAGCCACCTGTTACACCATGAGGCGAACTCAGTGAGGTGAGGCTGGAGCAAAAACTGGGAACGGGCAAGGGAGTGGGCGAGGGCTAGGAAGGCGTTGTCGTCAGCATATTGTAGGAGATAGACGGTAGGCTCGGGTTGGGGCATGTCGGCAGAGTAGATGAGATAAAGGAGAGGAGAGAGGACGGAGCCTTGGGGCACTCCGGCGGAGGGGTAGAACAAACGGGAGTCGGAGTTGCAGACAGTGACATAGGAGGGGCGGTGGGTGAGAAAGGAAGCAATGAGGCGGACGTAATTAATAGGAAGGGCGTAGAACTGGAGCTTGAAGAGGCGACCGGAATGCCATACACGGTCGTAGGCCTTTTAGATATCGAGGTAGACAAAAATTGCGGAGCGACGGGAATTGAGTTGGACAGATAGGAGATGAGTTAGGCGAAGGAGCTGGTCGTCGGCAGAGAAGGAGGGTCGGAAGCCACATTGGGAAAGGGGGAGGACTGGAAGTGGCTCGCTTATATTGACAGGTTCGGCCAATCGTTACGTTTGTTGTCAGTAGTGCTCACTTTGGTGGCGAAGGAAGCGCCGTTTAGATCGTCGTATCGATTGTGGTGTGTATACGCTGCCGCTAGCCCAGCAGACAACGCGTTCACTCGCGGCCGTAGTGGATTTCCTGGTGCGGCGTCAGCGATGCTTGCTGCGTGGTGTGGCGCACCGAGTCGGTTGGGCGGCGGCGGATACGACAAATATCAACACAGAAAATTTTATCGCTGAAATTGAGAAGTGGCATGCTACATGGGATATCAAGCACCAAGATTATAGCGACAAGATAGCAAAGAGAAATGCGTGGGACTCTGTGATAGGTAAATTCGAAGAAAATTTCACTAACATATCCACAGCAGAGAAAAATGTTATTGGTAAGTAACTTAATGTTTATTTCCACCAGGTGTCAATAATACATTGAATACTTTACAAATCCTAAAATACTTTACAAATTCAGATACTACATGCAAAGTAATTTCAAGAAAGTATCTCAGCTGCATGTTACTCATGATTTTTTAAAGTGATGCACATTTAAATCTTTCCCGTTTGCCACGGATCTGGCTGGGCGATAATGTCAAAATGTTCAAATGTTTGTAGAGCTTATGGGACTTAACTGCGGGGTCATCAGTCCCTAAACTTACAAAGTACTTATGAACTAACTTATACTAAAGACAGCACAAACATCCATGACCGAGGGCGGATTCGAACCTCCGACGGGGAAAGGGCTCGTGCATCGGAGCATAGTGCCTCAATCCGCTCGGCCACTCCGCCGCGGCCGATAATCTCAGTGAATGAATCAGTCAGGGCGTTGCCTTTTATGTAGAAACATGTGGCGTGACAACTATACTGGACATAAATTTAGCATTTTTTGTTGCTTTTATAGCTACTAATTACCAACGAAAATGGAAAAGTGTACGTGACTCATACAGAAGGAAAAGAGGCAAGCAGAAAACATATGTCACGTCAGGTTCTGCAGTAAAGGAGACAAAACGACGTACAACGAGAAACCACGAAAGGGTGTGAAGAAGACAAGAAAAAATAGAGTTGGTGAAGATGAGGAGCTGCTAAAGATCCTTAAGGCAAAGTATTTGCAGCAATAGAAGGAAGCATATGATTATAATAAACTATTTTTACTATCATTGCATAATCATTTAAAGACACTACTGATGCGTTTAATTACAGCAGGCCGATATAAACGTAACCAGGAATCAATCATGGAAGGACTGGGCGGAAGGGAATTGAATATCATTCGTTATCTGAGCTTATTTTAAACAACATTTACTACGAAACCCAAGTAATAGTTTTACAACTCACAACAAAATATTGAGACATGAATCTTTATCAAAATGTTTTTTGAAATAGACTCGAAACCCAAAAAAGGAAGATGTTACAATTAAGGAATACAATTATTAGCAAGGCTCTAGCACAAGAAGTGGCTATAATAAATTTTGTGTCCCGACTTCGTCGCCGCTTTTGTGTCCCAGCCTCGTCGTAGGTGTCGGTGGCCGAGTGGAATGAGACCGACACGCTGATGCAGGTACGGAGGGGAGCAGCCAGAACTATAAACACTCGAGTAAATTAGAAAGAGATATATTGCACAGAATGTAACAATACTTAGCTTTTACATAGTACTGCAGAATGTTGATACATAGTTGTTAGAGGCCTGCCTAGTGCCTGTACAATAGCAAAGTCTTCACTGGTGCCTATCTGCTTACGAAGGTCCTAACTCGTTGCTATCTCAGTCCGAAGTCGAAGTGCGAAGTGGCCGATGTCCTTCAGTGGTGGCCACGAGCGGCGTTGTACCAGAGGGCGCTCGTGGCTGTCGTCGGAAGAACGCCGCGCCGTGCATGCATGGCGGCGCGCGGCGAAAGTAGGTGGCGCGCACTTTGTACTTGTGCGACACCACACCCCTCCCCCCCAAACCGCCGCGCCGTCGTGGCGTAGGGCTGAGGGCCACGGCGACGGCACTGGGAGGAGGGCCTGGGCGGGGGCGTTACTGGTGGGACGGGCGTCGTAGCGGAGGCCGGGATCGAGACGCCGTCCGCGCCCCGGCATCCGCCTTGCGATCCTCCAGGGAACCCGCCGAAACCTGGGGAAGGGCGCCCGCCCCCGCCCAGAGGGAGCAGGTCATCTTCTTCTGAGGTGCGTGGCCCAAGCTGGGGGGGCCCGCACGGTCCCGGAGTCCCTCTCGGTGACGCTGTCATCTGCGGCGGCGACAGCGGCGGCGACGACTGCGTCGGATGTACGTCGACGTCCATAGGGATCTCGTAGTCCGGGGACGAACGATGTGGTTGTGCTCCCTGGCGGTGAACTGGGTCTGGAATCAAGAAACCGGAGACAGGATCGCGCGGTCTGTGCAGGCGCAATTTGTTTGCGTGGCGCCGCAGCTCCGCCCCTGTGGAAGAACGTACAACAAACATATTGTGCCCAAGCACGCGTTGAATGGTGCCCGGCATCCATTTCTTCTTGTTTCCAGCAAACACCCTGTACAGCACCGGCGTAGAAACCTGAAAACGCGTAGCGCCATACGAACCGACTCGGTGCGTGGGAGGCTGCAGCAGGTGAAGGAGAGTGCGGTGACGGCGGCCGTGTAGCAGCTCGGCAGGAGACGGGCCGTCACGTGGCATGCACCGATACGTAGACAGGAAAATTTGAAGAGCTTGCTGCCTGGAGTGCTGACCTTTCATCTTCTCCATGTGAGACTTGAATGTTCGAACGAAACGTTCTGCTTCACCATTGGACTGAGGGTGAAAAGGTGCGGTGGTGATATGCTGAATGTCATTCACACGACAAAACTGTTGAAATTCCGCACTAACAAACTGAGGTCCATTGTCACTGACGATAGTTTCAGGCAAGCCTTCGATGCAAAACACTGATGTTAAGGCACTGATTGTACTAGAAGCTGTCGTTGAGTTCATGGCAATCACAAAAGGAAACTTGCTGAAAGCGTCTACAACAATTAACCATCGCGTATTCCAGAAAGGTCCGGCAAAGTCAATATGTAAACGTTGCCATGGTCCCTTGGGGCGTGGCCACTCTGAGAAACGCTGTGGAGGAGCCGCCTGATGCTCCGCACAAACAGTACACTGTGACGTCATGTTCTCTATCTGAGCGTCCATACCAACCCAGGTACAATGACGTCTGGCCAGTTGCTTTGTCCTAACAATGCCCCAATGTCCTTGATGCAGGAGGCGTAACACTTCACGTTGCAGGGAACGAGGAACAATCACTCTTGTTTGGTCGTTGTCGGTATGCAACAACAGTACACCCTGACTTAAAGATAATGCATGACGTTGTGCAAAATAACGTCGAACCAGAGGCCGATCAATGTCTTTGGCTCTGGCAGGCCACCCTGAGCGAACAAAACGTGCTACCACACTTAGGTCTGCATCCGCAGCTGTTTCCTGTGCAACCCGACGAGAGTTCAAAGGAAAGTCTGCGACAGCGGCAGCATCTCTGGAGTCTATCTGACAACATGCCATTTCTGAAGAATCAAATGATACATCCTGGCCAACCGGAAGTCGGGAAAGTGTGTCCGCGTTGGCATGTTTAGTGGTAGGTCGGTACAAAATCTCATACTGATAATTTGACAATATCAAGGACCATCTCTGAAGCTTTTGTGCCGTTCGTGGCGGAATTGGCTTTGTGGGTGAGAACAACGACGTGAGAGGCTTGTGGTCCGTCAACAAATAGAATTTTCTGCCATAGAGATAATGATGAAACTTTGTGACGCCGTAAATGATTGCTAAGGCCTCCTTTTCTATCTGACTGTAATTCTGTTGCGTCGGCGTCAGTAGCTTGGATGCAAAGGCAATAGGACGATCGTGAGAACCAATACGATGTGAGATTACTGCGCCGAGACCGTACGATGAGGCGTCAACTGCTAACACTACAGGCTTCTGGGGGTCAAAGGGAATCAGACATGCATCACTGAGTAGTGCAGACTTTAGTTTGTCAAAGGCAACCTGGCAATCTTTGGACCATACAAAAGGAACATTCTTCCTACGTAAGTGATGCAGTGGAGCTGCAATCTGAGAGGCATTGGGAATAAATCTGAAATAATAGTTCAGCTTCCCCATTACTGCTTGCAATTCGTGCACATTCTTAGGAGGAGGCAAGTCTTTGATTGCTCGAAGATGTGACTGTAAGGGATGGATTCCTTGGGCATTAATCACATGGCCTAGGTACTCTATTTCAGTTTGAAAAAACGAACACTTTGCTTTATTGCAACGTAGACCTGCTGCAGTCAAAACTTTGAAAAGACACTCCAGGTTTGCTAAATGTTCTTCAACTGTACGTCCGGATACCACAATATCATCTAAATAGTTCGAGCAACAAGGTACCGAAACTGTCAGCTGTTCCAAAAAACGCTGAAAAATAGCGGGAGCGGAAGAACTGCCAAAGGGTAGGCGTTGAAATTGAAAAAGGCCCATGTGAGTATTAATGACGAAAAACTTTTTGGACTCGTCATCAAGTGGAATCTGTAAGTATGCCTCTGCTAAATCAATCTTAGAAAAGAAACGAGACTGTCCTAATTTGTCCATCAGTTCCTCAGGTCTGGGCAGGGGATAAGTGTCGACAATTGTTTGACTGTTCACTGTTGATTTAAAGTCCGCACAGAGACGAAGTTTTCCTGACGGCTTGGGTATAATTACTATAGGCGAGGCCCACTGACTCGCAGAAACAGGAGAAATCACCCCACTGTCTTGCCAACGTTTAAGTTCTTCGGCAACTGAATCACGCAATGCGATAGGCACTGGTCTAGCTTTACGAAATTTTGGAACTGCAGATTCTTTTAAAGTTACATGTGCCACGAAGTCTTTTGCACAACCTAGTTCCGGCGAAAACAAGTCACTGTATCTGTCACACAATGCATTGATTTTATCCTGAGGCACTATTGACGAAATTTGAAGCACATCTCTTTGAATGGATAAACCAAACAAGTCAAAAGCATCTAGTCCAAAAATGTTCTGCGTAGATTTGGCCTGAAGAACAACAAAAGCAACTGTTTTCGTAACACCTTGAAAAGAGGCAGGCAGGCTACACGTTCCTAGCACGGGAATATTTTGACCTGTGTAAGCTGTTAACACTTGTTGACACAGCGATAATTTTGGCGAACCCAGAAGTTCATAAGTATCTTTATTAATTAAGGTAACAGCGGAACCAGTGTCGAGCTGAAATTGCACAGTCTTATTTTCTATAGAGAGAGTAACAAACAGCTTGTGCTTCTGGCGCACGACCGGTGCGCGAATGTGGGCAACGTCTAATACATATTGTTTTCTGCGCTTGCGCGGATTGCGTGCGGTAGGAAGCGGCGCATACTCGGCACACAGCGGATTAACCACACTGTCACTAGATGACACTACCGCCGGATCGGCGTCCGCGCAATGCGAGGCTACTGCACTAAAATTACTTTGAGTAGCTACACCAATTCTACTGTCACTAGCTACACAGTACTGGGCACTATTACAAGGAGCAGTTGCAGAAGGCACTATTTTCACTACAGGAATGCACTGTTCATAGTCATTTTGCTTGTCCCGAACCCTTTTCCGTTGCACTGTTTTACGCGCTCGTCGGCGCTTGCTACGTGGTGCACTATGCGCAGAACTACTTTCTTGCAATTGAGATCCAAGGAAAGCACTGTTCAATTCCTCAGCGTGTATAACATTGACTGTATGCACTGCTCTCGCACTGTGCGAAGCACCGTTTCTAACGTTACTGTTCGAGTTTTTAATTTGCATACACACAGACTGCACATGTCCCAATTTGCCACATTGATAACAGGTTGCGTTGCGACTAGGGCAATGAGCACGCTTGTGGCGAGACACACACTGGGGGCAAGATTTACGTACATTTTTCTGAAATGAGCGTTGGCGCCCGTTATTCAAATTACTGTTTCTAACACTACGTGGCGACCTTTGCGTCGCACTTTTACACTGGCTACTATTCACTGTCTGTTCAGCACGGCCGGTAGAAAAATAAGAATCACTAGTGCTATACTGAGAACTACGGCTAGGAAAGCGTCCGTTGCGGTGCACTGAATTTACACTGTGGCTTTGCATTTCTACATCTGCTAAGTCAAAAGTATCATGCGCTTCTATAAGCTGCAGTACACTGTCTAATGAGGGGTCAGACTGTTTCAGAATTGCTGCTCTAATTCTGGGGTCCTGAATATTCTGCGTAATCGCATCCCTCAACATCACGTCACTATAAGAAAGTCCACAAGAGCAAGTAAATTTACATTGGCGGGTTAAGCCCTTCAATTCCGTAATCCACTCTTGGTGTGACTGCTGCGGTAATTTTTTAAGTCTGAAAAATCGATACCGTGCAGCGGCTACAAGAACTTTTCTCTCATAATGAGCATTTAGTGCATCTACAATTTGTTCAAAGTCTACATCACGAGGAGATGCGAGAGGGAAAAGTTTTTGCAATAGTACGAAAGTCTGGGGGCCCACAATCGATAAGAAAAGGTTCTTCACTCTCTGACCTGTAATTTGATGAGCCGCGACGAGTTCTTGAAACTGCGCCAGATAATCACTCCATTCTTCCTCACGTTCGTTGTATTGGCGAAACGTAGGAAGTGTTGCGGCGGCAGGTGTGGGCTGCTGAAGCGGCGGCTGTTGTTGTTGGTTAGCTGCCCGCGCTGTCAGCTCGGCCACCGCCTGGAGCAACTGGGTGATTTGCGCCGTCTGTAACTGAATAATTTCCATTAAGTTTGGGTTCGGGGTAGTGGCCATGCTGAACGATTAGGCGCCGCGCATACAAGTAAATTATAACAAAACACAAATGCAATACGAAAGAGGACTCGCTCTGCAACAAAAAAGTCCACAAAACACGTAACAAAATATCTTCCCCCAAAATTCTTATATTAAGGGTGGGTGGGCGGGAGCAATTTCTGCGTGCTCCGACTGCTGCTGTCTGGCTGCTGCAAGCGGGCTGGTCCAAGGTTCTATCACTCCTCGTTGCCACTTTTGTGTCCCGACTTCGTCGCCGCTTTTGTGTCCCAGCCTCGTCGTAGGTGTCGGTGGCCGAGTGGAATGAGACCGACACGCTGATGCAGGTACGGAGGGGAGCAGCCAGAACTATAAACACTCGAGTAAATTAGAAAGAGATATATTGCACAGAATGTAACAATACTTAGCTTTTACATAGTACTGCAGAATGTTGATACATAGTTGTTAGAGGCCTGCCTAGTGCCTGTACAATAGCAAAGTCTTCACTGGTGCCTATCTGCTTACGAAGGTCCTAACTCGTTGCTATCTCAGTCCGAAGTCGAAGTGCGAAGTGGCCGATGTCCTTCAGTGGTGGCCACGAGCGGCGTTGTACCAGAGGGCGCTCGTGGCTGTCGTCGGAAGAACGCCGCGCCGTGCATGCATGGCGGCGCGCGGCGAAAGTAGGTGGCGCGCACTTTGTACTTGTGCGACACCACAATAAATTTATCTCCCTTGCGTATAAAGGACTGTTAAACTATTTAAGCCGCGGTGGAGTGGCCGAGTGGTCTAAAGCGTCTCGCTGCGGAGCACGCGGTTGCTTGCCGTGGAGGTTCGTGTCCTCCCTGGGGCATGGGTGTGTGTGTTGTCCTTACATTAGTTTATCTAGGTTTAAGTAGTTTGTAAGCTACGAACTGATAACCACGCAGTTTGGTCCGATAGATTTACAAACATTGAACATTTTTTAAACTATTTAAGGAAAAGCACTTCAAAATTATATACCCAAGATTAAGCAAGTAACATCAGGGTACCAAACCACATCCAAGAACTTGCACACTTTAAGTAAGATAAGCTTTGGAACAAGTAAACCAAAACTGTATGAAAATCTAAATATGAACAGTGCGCGCTCGTCTTCCGTTGGGTCCGTCGACGCGCTTAGCACATAACGTTCCTCGTGACGTCACCAAGTGTCTCACATCAGCGGGTGCCGCCCAGTTCAACAACAAGCGTCCGTACATATACAGATAATTGACTCTAAACACACAGAGATATACATCAGCTTTTAGGTACAAACACATAAAACTGAGACCCTGAAGCATTTCCCGTACCTCCCAATGAAACAAATTAAGATGAAGCGAAACTCAGAACTTTAAAAACCAAAAGATTTTAAAAAATAACTTAAGCCCTTTCTTTCTACCTTTTGGGATTAGCCAACCACTACTCATCAATAAATTACAAATTATAATTCACAAATTATAAATTACGAAACACCAATATTGTCTCAGTTACGAAAAGACACAAATAACATTCCCTTGGGAAACTGAGCCATAAGACTGTAAATCATTGTACCGAGCGCCTGTTCCTGAAAACACCCATGCAAAACATTTCCAAGAGTTGGCGCCGTAATAACCAGGTCTTATCCTACTTCACCAGGAATGTAAACCTGCAATTACACTGATAACTGCGCACCGGGGAACTTGCCATCATTTAGGCGAAAGTTTCAAAAGTTTCTCACCCGGGGCAATCGGAGAGTATCCGCACTGTGGTGACAGGAGAATCTCAATACAGGTTACTGCCAGTGGCGGCTCATACAAAATTTGACCAGTGTGCTACAATATTACAAAAATAAACAGGAAATACAATATACTAAAATAAAAAGTCAGCCTTTGTAGGATTGCCTTTAATTAAATATCAATTAATATTGTACTGACAGTAAGACCATCAGGGGAATCTATAACTGCATGTATTCACTGCAGGTAGTAAATATAACGTTTAAAAATATTAATTTTATTTACAGAAATTAAAAATTTAGACTCAGAGGTATTTGAATACGAGCCTCACACAGGTAGGTTTGAGAGACAACGCGCAAGACGCCTGAGGCAGCGCGCTATTTGACTCTGTAAGCCGCAATCGTCATATACTATTCTTCCGCAGCCGTCACATATTGCAGTCGGTCTCAGCACACATGAGTCGCCAGGCCTGACGACACGTCTGCGCATGCGCACTAGCGAAGAGACGACTGCGCCGCCTCTCTGCGCACGTACCAGCGCGGCGGAATCCCACTTCAGCACACGGAGCTGGTTTCCAGCTATCGCGGCGAGAACGCTACAAAATGCGTTTTCATCCTTATTACTAGCATTCTAGCACGCATTAGAAGGGAATTGGCATAATTCCATTGTGATACCTGGCTCGTATTCCAAGAGAAAGGATGTAATTTTATAGCGATTTCTCGCTTGCATTCGAAGAGAAATGGCATAATTTTAGTAATATATTTACACTGTGCTGCAGCACATTAGCACATTATCGCCAGCCGCCACTGGTTACTGCCCAGCTTGGCAGCAAGTAAACACCGAACGCGGCCTTGTCTCTGTAGCGACGTCTTGCTTCTAATTGCTCTCGTTCCGTCTTCCGGTCAGATCGTCCCTTTCATTTGCTGCTTCCCACGTACTGTCAGAACAGGCCCCGCGTGCCCGACAGACAAACACGACAGCCACACAGTATACAACGGAGCGAGCCCCACGACCCATGTGAACAGCCAAGCCGCCACTTTAATCCGCCACGACGTCCCTGAACGTTCCTTCGTCAGAGACCAGCCGCCGCACCCTCTCCGTACCACACCCGCACTCCTCCGTTGTCACCCCTAAAGTCCCTCGACCCCGCCAGAGGTCGTCTCTCCCGGTCAAGCGCTCAGCCCAAAGATAACATGTTCAAGAGCCAGACGCGAGGTATCGATCGCGGAATGGCTCAACTACGTAAACACGTAAAGCTGTCTGTAAAAAGTCAAACGGCGAAACCATCTGTCTATGCTCATGTGGCTACCTCTATACGTCCGCAGTTTTACACCCAACAACAATATAGGCTTCCACCACCAGTTCACCATCAACAATCACCTGTTAAGATTAACCACCAACACACAGTGTACGATCGGGAGGTTCACTGCGTTGCTATAGCAGGACAGACTTGGTACACGAAACGAAGAGAACTCAAATCGCCGTTTCGTTCAGAGTCCTGATGGAACGACATCTGTAGACATTGATGCATCAGTTAGCAAGTAATGTTTCGACTACACTATTTTCTTAATCATTATTTGAATATGTATATTAGCGTATCTTGGCTGTTTTCTTTGAACCTAATAAATATTGACAATTAATATATTTCAAATGTTCATTTTTTACTTACCTCAGTGTCAAGGCTAGTCTCTCTTTTGGTGGAATGGCCTGTCTCATAGCGGTGTCTTTTCTTCGAATCATGTTGCTAATTCTAATCAAAAGTTCATGACATGAATTACGAACAGAGGCCGTAATGAGTAACGTAGAGCCGGCCGCGGTGGCCGAGGAGACTGAGGCGCTCCAGTCACGGTCTGCCCGGCCACTACGGTCGGGGGTTCGAATCCCCCGTCGGGCATGGATATTTGTGCCGTCCTAGTTCATAAGTAGTTTGTAAGTTTAGGGACTGATGACCCCGTAGTTAAGTTCCATAGACTATACAAACATTTGAACATTTGAAGTAGATATCATCGGAGTAGTGCAGCAATTAAAGTCGCTTAACAAGAACAAGTCTTCTGGTCCGGATTGTATACCTATTAGATTTCTATCTGATTATGCTAAAGCGACAGCTCCTTACTTAACAGCCATATACAACCGCTCTCTAGAAGGATCTGTACGAAAAGATTGGAAAGTTGCACAGGTCACACCTGTAGGAGTAATTCCACCCTGCCGGCAGGAGGCACCCCTACATGGTTTGGACATCGCCCCGGCCGTGGCCTAAATCGATATCTGATGGAGATGCCAAACTCCAGACACCTCGCACGCCACCTCTGTGCACTCCAATATCTCAATGCATCAGAAAATTTGGTCTAGACACACTGGTATTTCAGCTGCTCAAGTTTTATTTTTAATCTATTCATGATGTTTTCCTTTTACATAACCGAGTTTTGTTTTTGTTTGTATAACGAGACGTGTTTAACTTATCACTTTTAAGTATATTCATCCCCACTCCAGTGGCACTCCTACAGTTCTCAACTTCATTTAACTAACGGCAAAGTTTAAAGGAGGTATCACACTTGAGTGTGGTCAATTCACGCGGTACTGTATGATGTACATTTTTGTAACAAACAGCGAAAATATTTTTCTTTGTACAACTGTCACATTTACTTGAAACATTTCAAGTGTTATTTCTGCACACGCTATTGTAAATAAGTCATATGATTTCCACATTGTTCTGTTGGGCAACGCTCATATGGTAATTGAAAAAGTCGAATGCTATGCAGACCACAATTGCGTAAACACATAAACCAGTAATGCAGCACGTCGGGTAACCTAGTTAAAACAACGCTTTTGTAAAAGTTATGTTTTATCATACCGCGGACGGCAGTGTGCGGTATTCATATGTTCGTAAACGGCGCGTGCGAATTTGAGAATCTTTAGGGGCCCATATCTCAGGTTCTATTCATCTCAGACTAAAGGGGTAAAGTGTTCTGTATACATCTTCGCCTAGTGATCATTTGTGTACATATTAGAAGAATGGGAATACTATAGCTGTCATACAGTAGCGCCACTAATACAGATATTTTCATTCAAGAAATCATAGCTATGGCGATTCCTTACGTAGCGCATTTCAATTCAGATCCACTTCTACAGGCGTTTAAACAGACGCTTAGCATTCGACAACGGATCTGCGTGTGAAACTGGATACACATATTGACTATGGACTATGAGTGGCTTTCACATCACGTAGCAGAGATGAAGCACCGGGGGTCGAGCGGTTCGGACGTGCCTGGAATCTTACGGTCCGTCTGGTAAACAGTCCAACCCGCCCACGTGCAGCCAGCACTACTGACGTCAAGCAAACTCAGCTGCTCTCCTTGCTTCTCTGTTTCTAAGTGTATTTACTTATCCTTCACCGTGTTCAAACATAAATGGACACTAGATAGTCAAGCAGTCCAAGATAGGTAAAAAAAAAAAAAAAAAAAAAAAAAAAAAAAAAAAAAAAAAAAAAAAAACATCGTAGTGATGCTGGTGAACGTTGGAGACGGAAGTTAATCATTAAACAATGGCAAAATGTTGGAGGGAGGTATTAAGTAAGGTGCTATACAAGTCTCCAGTGGATTTTCAGTTTTTCAATTCATGATTCTCCACACTTTTATTGATTTTCTTGTCGTTTCTTCACTCTGATCTGATACTGGCCTACTTTAGGTTACGGTAGTAACACTAAAAGTGGGTCTTTGCGATCGTCTTTTGACGGCTCTACATTTAAATGAAAATAACGGCTTAAGCATTCATCTGACTCGAAAATTGAATAACCAAATTTGTAGAGGAAATAATTCTCTACAACGTAGCTTTCTTATGTTTTTTTCCATATCTCGTATCGTTTCAGAGATATTTGCAAAAATAACGGTGATTTGACGATGTCTAGTTCCCACTTCTTTAGGTCGAACTGTTCAACCGATCGGCACCAAATTTTACAGACATAATTGTTGGCTACCAGAGACCAGAACCTCGCTTTTTAAAATATTTCGCACAAGAAATACTTTAGTAACACAAAAAAGCCGTTTGTAATGTAATTTTAATTGCAAATAAACTGTTCATCTGAGGCGAAAATTGAATAAACGAATTTGTAGGGGAGAAAATTCTCTACAACTGTGTATCGTATCGCTTGAGAGATATTTGCAAAAATAAAGGAGTTTTGACACCTTCCATTGAATTAACGAAAACCAGCCGTTCCCATAATGTCACGTGACACTTCTCGCCCAGAACTCTCTGGCATACGCCATCTTGCGTTGCGTATTTGATAATTTTCTTATTGTAACTAACACGTTTTCATTTCAAAGCATTGGCGCACTGAAGAATTAACAAAAACACGTCGTTCTTCGTACGAATATTAGCATCTGTTAACAACGGCCATCAATAGTATGAGATTCAAGAACACAACTGCTAACAGTTAGCCGTAGCGTGGTGGGCAACGCCTTGGACTGTGATGCTGAAGGTCAGTGGTTTAGAACCCGCCACTACCTAATTTATTTTTCCTAAAAGGGTTTCAGACACTTATTAATTTTTTATTATTTAGATTAGTATTTTGGTCCAAAATGATTGCAAAAACTTATAAAACTACCAATCTAAAGTGGGCCGTAAAACGTCAGTGCGATTTCTTTTTCTTGAAGTTCAGTCAGCCAATCGAGGTCCATGCTAGTGGGCCCAGGTTACCCCTGAGCCAGAATGTGACCCCCAAAAGTGCTGCTTAAAGACATCAGACATTCTCCTGCTTCGATGGGGTGGAGTTCGTCTTGCATAAACAACACTTTGTCGAAATCAGAGTCTCTCTTGATGATGACCTTTCGGTAGTCACTGTGCCATCAAGGAGTATCGCACCAGACTATTTCGTGTCTGGAAATTTCACACCACGCTATCACCCATTGAGGGTGAAGAGACTTACCCCAAATGCGCCAATTTTTTGCTTACTGACGAACCCATCCAAATTAAAGTGGTTTTCGTCACTAAACCAAACTACATTCACATGATCATGGGCATAATAATTTCCACCATTCGCCACGGTCAAACGTGTATTTTGGACGTCCTAACGCAAACCGTTCAGAAGATGTGAAGATTTTATTACATTTAGTCAATAATTGTCACTCTGTATATTCCGACTAACGGTAGTGGTGGCTCAACTTTAAAGACCTTTTTATTGGGTTAGTCGGATAAAAAGTAAGACCATTTCTACATCCTAAATCAGTTATCGTAATGTAAACATCACCACCTCCGTACCTTTGTCGGGCTTCGTCATTGGCATGGCTTCCCTACCGTACACCTGCTCCAACATTCTGAGTGTTTCCGTTGCAGTCTCAAAAAATGCTCAAATGTTTGTGAAGCTTATGGGACTTAACTACGGGGTCATCAGTCCCTACACTTACAAACTACTTATGAACTACCTTATACTAAAGACGGCACAAATATCCATGCCCGAGGGGGGATTCGAACCCCCGACCGTAGTGGCCGTGCAGACCGTTGCAGTCTTCCCCAATTTGTAGCAGAACCTGGTGTTTTCACGTTGCTACATTGCACCGTGGCACTTCCTCTCACACTGACCATGTTTAACTGGTCGCTGTCTGTTTACAATCCCAGACAAATGCAGTGCATGCTGTGTACAAATTCTCCTCAAGTCTCTGAAGATCCATGCGTATTCACGCAAACATGCTTCAAGTTGAAACATCCTGGCAGGTTAAAACTGTGAGCCGGAACCGGGAATCAAATCTGGGATCTTTGCCTTTCGCCGGCAATCGCTCTACCGTCTGAGCTATCCCGGCACGCTTCGCAGTCCTTCCTCACAACTGTACTTCTGCCAGTACCTCGCCGTCTACTTTCCAAACTTTACAGAAGTTCTCCTGCGAACCCTCCAGAACTAGCACTAGGAAGTTTCATATCAGCTTCAAGTCGCCGTTCAGACATGACACTATTCACCAATTTTTTTTGACACACCACTTACGTCTAGCGCAGTGGCTCCCAACAGTTTTAGGACAAGGGACCACTTCGGTTTCCTTTTAACATATTATTTAAACTCAAAATAATGTGTATTAACAGTGAGATTATAATGAAAACTTTTAGTAGAAAATTAAATTCGGTTCGCACCGATGTGATTTTAGACTTTTCACCTCCTTCTCATGTTTGGTAATCCTAGAGCTAATACTGTTGCTCAGAGCTACACGCGTATCTCCACTTATTTTCAGTCGGTTTCTGCACATTACTTTCAAGCAGTAAACTTTTGGCCACCTAAACATGTCATGTCAAACAGCGAAATGTTGAAAGACGGCTGTCTGCCGTCTCCCTAGATTTTTAACTTTGTAATTTATCTAAATCACTAGACGTGCTTTTTTACTAAACGAGAACCCTTTTCGTTCGGAGGCAGGAGGAATAGCATTTCATTTCATGTTTTTAAGTGTTAGTTTCTGTAATACTGTGTTAATCTTGCTGGGATTTTATTATGCTAATAATTTATCATTCTGTCTATGAATGTGGCAATATGAACGGTTTCTCCGAGACGCCACTGTCCCTGTGAGAATGTGTACTTGCTTTATTCTGTATGTGCATGTATGAGTATCTTCTAGCATGGCAGTCTGAGTGTATGTATCAGAATTTTCGTCGTAGGCTGCTGGATGCGCACTTTGCATCTCTGGATTCGTGTCGATAGGTAGTCGTTACAACCTCTGCTTTTGATGCTACCAAAGAGGTTCCTCCATCCTTTGGTTACAAGTTGGGTTGGCAATTCCTGGTAGCGAGCCTCGATAGAACGAGCGAGTCTAAGCTCTTCCCTCCACCTCGCTTTCCTTGGGTTTTTACCGATTTCCGGCCTGGTAGCGGGCGCGCTGGCCATCTGGGCACACTGCGGCTGCGCTTCGACCTGGTAAGACGTTCTATTTTTCTTTCCTCCCTTGAGATGGTAGCGATTCTTTGTCTGATAATCAAGTTAGATTTCAGAACTTAGGTTCCTTTTTCGGAATAAGTTTCTCCGATCATGTACGGAAGTGTATTCAATTTAATTTCGGTGATTTTGCATAGCTAAGTGCGGTGAGTCTGTAATTAATTCGGTTTGATAATGGCTGAGAATCGGTAACCTTTGTGAGATTATATGGCTATTTCTGATACCTCTGAAAATACTTCAAATTCCGTTACTAGGCATGTGTCCAGTTCCTACACAATTTTTGGTGACATCATGGCTCTCATAAGGGAAATGAAAACAGAAATTGTTTCCATAAGAGAAGTTCAGAAGACTTCAGTTCAGGAAATGAAAGCAGAAATAAAAGCGCAGAATATTTCAGTTCAGGAAATGAAAGCAGAAGTTGGTTCCATAAAGGAAACTGTCCAGACAGAACTGATCAAAGTTTCTGCGCAGTGCAGGAAGGGGCAAGGTCATTCACGACAATCGAGATGGGCTGCACACCGAAATTGTGCAGCTCGTACCGGAACGGCATGCGATAGCAATGAGTGCTATCTCAGAGAACACAGCCAAGATTTGAGGGAACGTAGAAGCTATCTCTGCCATCTCCAACCGCGTAGATAACAATATCCACTCTCTTGAGGAGAGATTCAGCGAGAGAATTAAGTTAGTAGACGGCAGGGCACAGACGAGTTCTGAGCGCGTCAGTTCTAAATTCTGGGCCAGGGAACAAGATTCTGTTGCGGGAAGTAGTCAGCAGTTCACGCGAATCCTTTAGCTGATTTTATGGCCAGAGTTATATTTTTAAAGTAAGCTTTTTAACTGGCTCCTTTCGGCTAGAATTATCTTTACAAACAAAACGGTTTGCCTTTCAAAGTGATTGAAATTCAAATGTCCAAATGTCTGTATAGCTGTGAGGCCAGCCTGCAGTGGTCATCAGTCCCTACTTACAAACTGCTTAAACTAACTTATGTTAAGGACAACACACACACACACACACACACACACACACACACACACACAAGCCCGAGGGAGGACTTGACCCTCCGACGGGTAGTAGATGCGCACTCCTCAACAAAGCGCCTTAGAGCGCACGGCCATTCACGCGCGGCGAAAAGTGATTTGAATGTTGTCGTATGATTGTGCCTTTTTACAACAGAATTGCCAAAGATGATTAATTCAGTTGCGTTCTTTCAGTTTCTATCATTTTGCAATGAATAAGCGTTCAACAAACTAGGAGACAAATCAATTGTTTTCAGATGTTACCTATATTATCCAATTTTGTCATCACCCTTGTTATCAAGTTATCGCGGACACACAGTACTTTTGTCTAACCACGTAAGAAGAGTGAATAAAAGTTTGAAGAAAAAATATTCCCCATTTGGAGAAACAGGAACATTTCAAGGAAAACAAAATTCCGGCTTTTCAATAGCAACGTGAAGACAGTTCTGATGTATCGTTGCGAAACTTGGAAAGTGACTAACCACATCAAAGACCAGCTCTAAGTTTTTATTAACCGTTGTCTCCGGCGTATTTTAAACGTAAGATGGCCAAATATAATGACAAATCAAGATCTTTGGAGAGAGACAAATCAGCAACCAATCAACATACAAATCAAGGAAAGAAAATGGAAATGGATTGGGCATACTTTAAGAAAACCTGATGAACTGAAAAGGTGGTGTTGGACTGGAACCCTCAAGGAGTTGGGAAACGCGGTCGTCCCAAACCACACCTGGAAGAGAACGATCCAGAGAGAAGCTGCAGAGGATGGGAAAACCTGGAGTGAAGTGAAGAGACTTGCCAGAAATCGCATCAGGTGGAGAAATTTCGTTTCGGCCCTATGTTCCAGAGGGAACATCAGGAACGTTATACCTTATGCGAACCACAGGTCGGCAATCACTGGTCTATTGCAAAGACCGCGACGACAAAATTCAATGAGATTGGAACTAAAATTGAACTTTGTTCCAATCGTTATTCCCATATACCCTTTGCAACGAAGCAGATAGGGGGGAAATCAAAGAATACCATAGTTACTGACGACGCTTCCGGAAACTAGACATAGATGTCGCAGCTCTTTATTCACACGAACTGATTGGTGCTATCGACAAAGGTTCGCAAATCGATTCCGCGTTTCTTGATTTCCAGGAAGCTTTTGACACCGTACCTCACAAACGGCTTTTAATCAAATTGCGTGGTTATGGTATATCGCCCCAAATTTGCGATTGGATAGGGGATTTCTTGTCAGAGAGAACACAGTTCGTAGTAATCGATGGTAAGGCATCGACTAAAACAGAGGTGATATCGGGCGTTCCACAGGGTAGTGTTATTGGTCCTCTTCTGTTCCTTATGTACATAAACGATTTATGGGAAAATCTAAGTACTTCTCTTAGGTTGTTTGCAGATGACGCCGTCATTTACCGTCTAGTAAAATCATCTGAAGATCAAAACCAACTGCAGAACGATCTGAATAAGATATCACTATGGTGTAAAAATTGGCAATTGACTCTAAATAATGAGAAGTGTGAAGTCGTCCACATGAGTACGAAAAGAAATCCATTAAACTTTGTTTACAAGATAAATCAAAAGTGAAGGCCGTAAACTCCACAAAATACCTAGGAATTGCTACTGCTTCAGACTTAAACTGGAAAGAATATGTAGATGATGTCGTGGGAAAGGCGAAACAGAAAATGCGATTTATTGGCAGAACCCTTACAAGATGCAACAGAACTACTAAAGAGACTGCATACACTACGCTTGTCCGTCCATTTTTGGAGTATTGCAGCCCAGTGTGGGATCTTTATCAGGTGGGTTTGACGGAGGACATCGAAAGAGTCCAAAGAAGGGCAGCTCGTTTCGTATTGTCACGATACAGGGGAGACAGCGTTACGGAAATGATACAGGATCTGGGATGGGAATCATTACAACAACGGCGCTTATCGCTGCGGCGTGGGCTACTTGCGAAACTCCAATCGCCAACATTCTCCTACGAATGCGAAAATATATTGTTGACTCCCACTTACATAGGTAGAAATGACAATCAGAATAAAATACGAGAAATAAGAGCTCGAACAGAGAGATTCAGGTGTTCTTTCTTCCCGCGCGCTATTCTAGAATGGAATGGGAGATAAATAGTATAATGGTGGTTCGATGAACCCTCTGCCAGGCACTTAAATGTGATTTGCAGAGTATCCCATGTAGATGTAGATGTAGATGTAGATACGGACCATTTTCGCTGAGCGTCAGAGCAGGTCTTCAACACCCCTACCCCGCACTCCTTGCCACCCTCATCCCTTTCTTGTCACCCCTGGCTCTAATTATAATTGGAACGGTGAGTTTGCGTTATTAATTTCCAGAGAACTTTAATTAAGGAATGAAATGATACTAATCGATTTATTTCAGTAATCAAACCGTTCGGGAAGAAGCCTTTGGAAGGGAACAAAGTTCCATATAGGTCAGCCCTTGAGCGTAATTTTAATCAAGGCCTCGCGTTCTGTTCTGAAAGCCGGAAATTCCGACAGAGTGCTCGCCTGCATGGGGCAGAATTTATGCGTTGAGGTTATTACTTCCGACGCTCTGAGTAACGCCTTTGTTTACATCCATTTGCACTGGACCTCTCCCCGAGAAAGTACCCTAAATTCTCTCCCTGTCGCACGTTGCACTGTGCTACACATGGAGCACAAAATCATGCAGGAATTCTCTACCTAGTGCCTCGCTGCTCTGCCTTAAATAAAACCGATATACTTTCTTCACTTACCGGGTATAATCCGCAAAGTGTGTCACCTGCACTGAAATAATATTAATTACAATGGAAACTTGAGGTGTAATCATTTTTTAGCTGTCAATACTGGTAATTATATGCGTTGGTCAGCCTTATAGATGGTGTAATAATGAATAGGACAGGATACACACCGCCAGGTCCTAGGATTTTTATCTGTCAGTTTCCACTTCTTTCACCTCTGGCAGTAATGCTCATGTGAAAAATACCGAGTAGCATCGTGGTTCGGAACCCACTTTAAACTGTAGGTCCCCCTATAACTGGCTGGGTAAGTCAGTTCGAAGGTCGGAGGAAGGCAACGGCATACCACCTCCAAACAGGACCATGCCTTGTAAAGCACTGTGGTGTTTAAACCAATCTTCGGATTGTTGACTGCTTTACCCTTACACACATATCAGTATAACATAATCATTGTTGTTTTTGAAACTTCCTGGCAGATTAAAATTGTGCGTCGGAACCGGGACTCTGACCTGTGATATTTGCCTTTCGCGGGCAAGCGCTCTACCGACTTTTTTCATCTGGTAGCCACGGCGCCCGGTTGGAGCACAAAATCATTCCGACCGAGTTATCCCGATACGACTCACTATGCTGCCTCACAACTTTACTTCCGCCAGTACCTCGCCTCCTACTTGCCAAACTCCACAGAAGCTCTCCTGCGAAACATGCAAGACTAGCACTCCCGGAAGAACGGATATGGTGGAGACATGGCTTAGCCACAACCTAAGGGAAGTTTCATATCAGCGCACACTCCGCTGCAGAGTGAAAAGTTTCATTATTGTTTTTATTTACTTATTCCATTTAGCTCTGTGTACCTGTTATGAAGCATGTATGTGGGTCTTGGTATAGAAATCTGTTAAACACAAAAGGAACTGTTAATATGCATACTGCGTAAATCTACATCTACATAAATACTCTGCAAGTCACAAGAAATGCATGGCAGAGAATTCATTGAACCGCTTTTATGATGTTTCTCTACAGTTCCATTCTCCAATAGCTCGCGGGAAGAAGGAACACCTAAACAAATGATGCAGCTCTGCAGCTAGCTGTTGAGCAAATAGGTCACGAGCATCAAAAGCGTCAGATGCTATTGTAATTATAGTTTTTTTTTTTTTTTTTTTTTTTTTTTTTTTTTTTTTTTTTTTTTTTTACCTGAGGTACTTAACTGTGGGTTAATCAGTCCCTAAACATAAAAACTACTTATGAACTACCTTACACTAAAGACAGCATAAACATCCATGCCCGAGTGGGGATTCGAACCCCCGACGGGGAACGGCCTCGCTCCTCAATGCGCTCGGCCGCTTCTCCGCGGCTCAGTGTTATTTGGAATGTTTTCGATCCATGGGGCTACAACAAAGTTTGTTTACAAGTTTTCGGAAAGTTGGTTTGAAAGTTTTTAAACTCATGTCAACTTAGGTCCAGGAGAAAATGTTTTTACGATTAATATCATCTCAAAGCGCAAATCATCAATTATCACACAATAGATCTAATTCTACGTACAAAGGTCTCCTGTATACCTCACAATCCTTTACAGGAAATTTGTTTCCTATCGCAAATATTACCCTTTCATTTCCTTTTATCGCTATTATGAAATCATTATACAAATACGCTAACACGAAAATTGTGGTACAGATTACTAATTTATCAATTAAATACAATGAAAGAATCCCTGAGACGGATTTTCGTCTCAAATATGTCAAAGACATTATTTATAGAGCTGAAGCATTGAATTAAAATTTGTGGTGCGGCCGGGAATTGAACCCGGACCTCCATGCTTACTAGGCAGACGTCTTAACCGTTAGACTACCACACCACTAACGATTAAGGCGCCTCGGAATAGTCTATGTACGATTTCCCTCCACAACACAAACTTTAATTCAGTTTCTTTGTTCCAAAGATAATTGCCACTACTGCCAAGGCTCTCCATGCAGCGGAATAGCACCTCAGCAATGGACATGGTGGAACAATCCTGTTATGGTGATATAAATATCAATTAAATACAATGAAAGAATTCCTGAGACGGATTTTCGTCTCAAATATGTCAAAGACATTATTTATAGTGGCAATTATCTTTGGAACAAAGAAGCTGAATTAAAGTTTGTGTTGTGGAGGGAAATCGTACATAGACTATTCCGAGGCGCGTTAATCGTTAGTGGTGTGGTAGTCTAACGGTTAAGACGTCTGCCTAGTAAGCATGGAGGTCCGGGTTCGATTCCTGGCCGCACCACAAATTTTAATTCAATGCTTCAGCTCTATAAATAATGTCTTTGACATATTTGAGACGAAAATCCGTCTCAGGGATTCTTTCATTGTATTTAATTGATATTTATATCACCATAACAGGATTGTTCCACCATGTCCATTGCTGAGGTGCTATTCCGCTGCATGGAGAGCCTTGGCAGTAGTGGCAATTATCTTTGGAACAAAGATCCTAGTCTAGTATCTTTGGTGAGCAAAATAAACAACACGGATTTCGGATAGCTTTTAAAATAATTAAAAGTATAGGAATAATTAGTATTTAAACAGTGTTTAGTTCTGCTAGAACACGTGTTTTGCTTCGTGTTACGTGTGGTGTTTTCCATTCTGCTGGTGATTAACAGGATTTCGGTTTATTTTTAACCGAAGTTCTCCTGTTACTGGCATCATGTCTACTAATCTACGGAAGAATACACTGGTTTTTTCATTTGACAAGGAAACCCGCAATGTGCAGCCGACGTCGCTGGAAATTCACGATTGGATAACTGAGGTAATCGGTGTTACTGATGAATCTGTCCATACTTTTCAATTAGACAACGATAAATACTGTATATTTGTCAAGTTTTTGAGCCCTGTTTATATTGATAAACTGTTACTGAAGTGGGGTAATGAAGTCGAGTTTACTCATAGAGATAACAGGAAAAGCAAAGTATCTATTTGGAGAGCCGATATAGTTTATACAACCGTTAGAGTGTTGAACCTCCCAATTGAACTTGATAATGAAGTAATCAAGGATGTACTTAGTCAATATGGCACCATCAAGTCTATTACAAATGAACGTTGGTCGAGGCATTATAAATTACAGTGTTTCAATGGCATTCGTTCGGTGGAGATGGAAGTTAAAGCAAATATTCCGTCTCACATCGTTGTGGGTGGTTATAGAGCACAAGTAGTGTACTCAGGACAGGAACCTACGTGTCACATATGTAATGAGTCTGGACATTTCAGACAGGACTGTCCTCGGCGAGTTTTTGTGTTAAAAAGTAATTTAAAACAACGCCAGAGGCTTACTGTTAGTGATGTATTACAGCCTTCTGTTCTGGCGCAATCGGATGAGACTGAAAACGTAGCAAATATAGCAAGCTGTTCTGATGTCCCTCTCGAAGATAAGTCTCAGTTTCCACCATTAGTTAAGAAGCCTATTATTGACTCTGGTCATGATAGTGATGTTCAGTCGAAAAAAAGACCGCATGCAAATACTGACAGCTGTTCAGACGCGGAATTATCCGACACACCTCATTCAGTACGTAAGCAAAAACAGTGCGATGAGGTGATACAGCAAG
This sequence comes from Locusta migratoria, assembly GCA_026315105.1. Lineage (NCBI taxonomy): Eukaryota > Metazoa > Arthropoda > Insecta > Orthoptera > Acrididae > Locusta > Locusta migratoria. The sequence goes on along the minus strand of CM048745.1, from coordinate 105,372,199 downwards.
AGATTCAGCACGAGGTTCAGAAAGAGGTAGTGTCGATGGAAATCGACACTCAAGTCTCGAAAACTATGTTAGAAAGCGAGTCCGCAAGTGGGGTTTTATCAAGTAACGTGCCCGAACCAACTGCAGAAGCAGTGGGTCGTACAGAACAACATTCAATTGTCTATAAAACTGTTCAGCAAAGTTTTCCTGACGTGCCCCCTACTCCTGAAATTTGCCCTCAGGAGATATATATCAGTGGTACTGAATCATTAGTTGATAAACAGGGCATAACAATTGACAATGGCAAAGAGAAGATTTCAAAAACAGAAAATCTCAAAGTAGAATTGCAACCTCACGATGCCACACGTCGTAAAACAAAGCCTCAGTCTAATCTCAATGTTCAACGCACTCATGTGAAATCTAAACCTGGGAAAGACACAACCAAATCAAAGAATGTGAGACATGATATCGTCAGACGTGGATCACAAAATGATTTAGCTGATGAATCTAACGAAACTCAATGCTGTTTTGATACACATGACAAATCTCCAGATCCAGCGAATGCAGCGAATAATGCATAGAACTGTTAGTTTTTCTGTTTTTGTTTTGTTTTTCATTGCATAACTGATAAAGAGACCAGGTTACAAAAGTGAGTACATCATGCCTCAGGCCTATACTATCACCACTATAAATATAAACAGAATTCAATCAGATTTAAAAATAGCAGCACTTAGGGAATTTTTATATGAATCAGGGACCGATATTGCCCTTCTGCAGGAAGTAGTGATTCCCAAACTGACAATTACAGGGTTTGTTGAATATATAAATGTGTCACACGACACGAGTGTTGGGACTGCCATTTTGATACGAGAAGGTATTCCAGTCACAACAGTAGAACGTCTAGAATCAGGAAGAGGAATAAGCTTACAGTTATTTGATTTGACTTTAATCAACATATATGCCCCTTCAGGCAGTGCCCATAGAACAGACCGAACGCAGTTTTTTAGTGAGGAACTTATATATCTGCTACGAAAAAATCCACAGAATCTGATAATGGGTGGTGATTTCAATTGCGTTCTTAATAAGAGGGACCAGCAACCAAATTTTAATTATTCTGCTGAATTAAAACAACTAGTCAAACACATGAATTTACAGGATGTGTGGGAGATCAAACATCCCGCATTTGTACAGTATACATATATTGCTCATAATTCCTGCAGTAGACTTGACAGATTTTACATTTCGAAGAATCTTGAATCATCTTTGTTAACTGTTGAAACTGTTCCTGTATATTTTTCAAATCACTCCAGTGTAAAGGCTTGCTTGAATCTAATGGTACAACCTATTCATCGTTTTAGAAATCAGTGGCATCTAAATGTCTCATTGTTACAAGAAACTGAATTAGAAGAAATGTTAACACATGAATGGATGATATGTCTGCGTGCTATAGGTAGATATTCCACAATATTAGAGTGGTGGAATAGAATGGCGAAGCCAAAGTTGAGAAGAGTCCTTATGCAATACAGCGCACAAAGGACCAAGGATATAAAACAAAGTATAGAATATTACTACAGCCTGTTGAGGAACCTTTATGATCAAGCATCAGAGTCCTCCTTTCGTTTAGTGGATATAAAAAAAGTTAAAGCTAAATTATTAACCATAAAACGCAAACAGATGGAAGGGCTGAAAATAAAATCTAAGGCTAAAACCGCTTCAGAAGATGAAATGACCTCTTTATATCATTTGCTAAAGCACGCCAGAAATAGAAGGAGTACCCTTATTGAAGAAATCCGAACTACAAATGGAATGATCCTTAGATCACAAAAGGACATTATTAATGAGATTCATCACTATTATGAAGAACTCTATGCTGACAACCCTGTAAATGAAGACTCTCTTGTTGACTGCTTGGGAATTATCACGTCACAGCTTACCGAAAATGACAATGAGGAAATTCTTTCAGAAGTCAGTGAAGACGAAGTCCATGACGTTGTGAAAACCTCACCTCCAAGAAAATCTCCTGGACCTGATGGGCTGCCTATCGAGTTTTATGCACGTTATTGGTCACTTATAGGAGAGAAAATAACAGCCATTGCAAACGAGATTCTTCAGGGCCATACAATACCTACAGAATTTAAAGAAGCTAAAATTGTTCTTGTCCCAAAAACTAAAGAAAATAAAATGTTAAATAATTTTCGACCTATTTCTTTGCTTAATACAGATTATAAAATAATCGCCAGACTTCTGAATAGAAGAATTTCTTCGTTTGCAAACAAAATCATAAGTGTGCATCAAAACTGTGTAGTTGGTAGGACTATATTTCAAAACATAGCTGAATATCGAGATATCATTTCAATAACTGATGTGACTAGAATCAAATGTGCATTGATCTTTTTAGATTTCCATAAAGCATTTGACCTTGTCAATCACACATACCTGCTTAAAAATATGCAAAAACTGGGTTTTCATGAGAGGTCTCTCCGCGTGATTAAAAACATTGCAACAGGGATGCATGCAAGAATAGCGGTAAATGGACAAACAACGAAACAAATAGAAATAAAAAGAGGTGTTCCACAGGGATGTCCTCTTTCCATGCTTTTATTAGCTATTTCACTTGATCCCTTGCTTCGCAATGTGCATGCAAATTTGACAGGCATAACAATGGCTGGCCATAAGACAGTAATCAGAGCTTACGCTGATGATGTAGGAGTTGTCGTCCGAAGTTGCAATGAAATAAGTACATTAGAAAACGTGACTAGAACATACTGTCAGGCTTCGGGAGCAAATATAAATGTTAACAAAAGTAAAATTCTGAAACTGAGAGGCTTTGACCATGTAAATGTTGATTGGGCAACCTCAGTCAGCCAACAAAAAACATTAGGAATAGTGCTCATGGCAAATGTGATGAAAATGGCAGCTAGAAACTGGAAGGACGCAGCGAATAAAGTACAAGGGGCCATAATGGATAACTTATCACGTCACATAAATCAAGTTCAGAGAGTAAAATATATAAATTTGTGGATACTATCAAAAGCTTATTATACGGCACAAGTATTTCCGCTCCCAAAAATGATAGCTAAAAAAATTATGTCAAAAGTTACAAACTTTTTGTGGAGAGGAGAAGTATTTAGAGTCACTGCTAAAGTAGCCACTCTAGATCCCAGTCACGGTGGATTAGGCCTTGTAGACATAACTACCAAAGCATCAGCACTCTTCGTTAAACGGACGATGAACATTATACAGCAGCAACCTGGAAGCATTACAAGTAAACTTTTCGATGTTCTTAAACCGTCAAGTCTTCAACCTCCAATCGATGTAAGAAACATCAATGTTTGCTTACAACACGTGAGGACCTTTTATATCGAAATGAGTTATGTCAACCATACACTTTTGTGGTCAAGTCACCTAACAGCAAGGGCTATTATGAATGAAAGAAAGAAATGTGAAAGAAGGAATAAAATAGAAGATAGGTCAAGAAATGTGGACTGGGATGCTGTATGGCGAAATATTAATCTAAAAGGACACTCTTCGGACGTAATAACAGCTTGGTACAAAGTCGTCAATAATATAATTCCCACCAACGAACGACTCTGTGGAATCGGTATAAATCAAACAGATCTATGCCAACGATGTAATCTTGTTGATACAGTTATACACAGATTTACCTGTGGTGGAAACTTAAATAACTGGAAATGGGTGAGAGCGCAAATAGCACTCCTCACAAGAACTTCATCTGAATACGTATCTCCATCCATAATATGTAGACCAGATGCAAGATATTTTCCAGAGAAAAAAAATAACGCAGTATACTGGTTATTGGGAAAGTACGTGAGCTACGTCGTTAACAATCTTGGACCGGACACCACCATTGACTTCAAACTGTACATGCAGGATGAATATAAAAAACTTAGCAAGTATATGGACCAAAAATCCAAATATGGAAACATGCTTATTATCGTATTTGAACGAATGGGGATAGGTTAATATATATACATGGACTAATTGAATATAAGTTTATATCGATACCTACAAGAAAAAAACTGAAAGTGTTTGAGAAGCCTACATGCTAAGGTTAAATTATTTAAAAATTGAACTGTAAAATAGGAGTAAATCAACATGTTTTCTTTTTTTTATGATTGTTTATGTGTGAGTATATCATTATGAGTACCTGTGTAAAGTATTTTACTTGTGCATATGTATTCCAAGGTGTTATAATTGATGTTCTCTGTATACAGTACAATGTACAAGGAATAGAGTAAATAAAAGTTTATTTAAAAAAAAAAAAAAAAAAAAAAAAAAACGGTTAAGGCGTCTGCCTAGTAAGCATGGAGGTCCGGGTTCGATTCCCGGCCGCACCACAAATTTTAATTCAATGCTTCAGCTCTATAAATAATGTCTTTGACATATTTGAGACGAAAATCCGTCTCAGGGATTCTTTCATTGTATTTAATTGATATTTATATCACCATAACAGGATTGTTCCACCATGTCCATTGCTGAGGTGCTATTCCGCTGCATGGAGAGCCTTGGCAGTAGTGGCAATTATCTTTGGAACAAAGAAGCTGAATTAAAGTTTGTGTTGTGGAGGGAAATCGTACATAGACTATTCCGAGGCGCCTTAATCGTTAGTGGTGTGGTAGTCTAACGGTGCCGGGCGCCGTGGCTCAGCGCGCCCGGTCAGAGGGCTGGACGCCCTCTGTAATAAAAAAGCTGAGCCAAGAACACAACGAACGAAAACGAACAAACAGGATCAACGTCCGCAATGCACTGAACAAACCATAGAACAAAAAAAAAAAAAAAAAAAAAAAAAAAAAACGGTTAAGACGTCTGCCTAGTAAGCATGGAGGTCCGGGTTCGATTCCCGGCCGCACCACAAATTTTAATTCAATGCTTCAGCTCTATAAATAGATTACTAATTTATTCGTACAAGAAGGCCAATGAAAGTTACATAATTAGAAAGATTGTTTGTCGTAGATTTCACGAATATAAATATTATGTGTGCATTTAGCCATTAAAAGTGGTAAAAGGAAGTAGAAATTTTCCTATCTACAGCTTGGATCAAGTTCTACAATCTCCAACAATCAGCTCACTGATTGGCTATTCACCTCGACCAAAGACGCTGTAATGCAGCGCATCTGCAGTATTAAAATAACGCATTAAAATAAGTGAATATCTAAACATGGAGTGCTCCCAACTCACTTTCATGTGCCGTTCAAATGCTTCATTTTCGCAGTGATTAATAGTGGTTAAAGGAAATGGATGTTTTCATATGAATGCCGACATAAAGGATGATGCGCCGGGAGAGGCGTGTAGCGGTGCACGGGTGGAACTACGAAGTCGACATGTTGTCAGCTCTGAAATTCTGAAAATCGCAGTATCAAAATAACATTATTTCTTGGGGTTGTATAAATATACGAACACTGAAATTGTAGTTCCATTTCAAATATTAGGCTGATGAAAGTTATATAATTCGAAAATGGCATGAGAAGTATATAGGTCCGTTTTTATTTTTTGTTATTGTCTCAGGCATTTTCCTTAACACATAAAAGATTCCGTTTCATACCTCCCAGTGCCGGTTAAATTTTACCAAATATCCCAGCGGCGTCCTATGATAATGTTGGCAACAGATGCTGAATAGTGAGAATCCTGTGAGTCTTCAATTTAGCCAATCGCTTGACAACGCTGATGTTTTCTCATGGAATCTTCGCTTTACGAGGGCTATTATTTTTACTGAGCGGACGAGGGTACATATAAGAACCTGTCAACCATAAAGCAGGAACAGCGTTATTTGTTTACTTCATGGTCTGTACGATACACTAATCGAGTCATTCTATGTGGTTCGAACAAATGGGCAAAGATTTTCTATCGTGTTGATGTTGCCAACATAATCACGGGAGGCCGGCGACATGATACGTAAAATTTTACCCCCAGTGACCATTGTAAACACAATTGGTCGTTTTTCGACCACAGGCAATACTAGTCTACATAAATATTCTGCAAGACACAATAAACGCATGGCAGAGAATTCATTGAACCGCTTTTATGACGTTTCTCTACAGTTCAAAATCAAATGTTTGTTAAGCTTATGGGACTTAACAACGGGGTCATCAGTCCCTAAACTTACAAACTACTTATGAACTACTTACGAACTAGGACGGCACAAATATCCATGCCCCAGGGGGGATTCGAACCCCCGACCGTAGTGGCCGTGCAGACCGTGACTGCCGCGCCTCATCACCTCGGCCACCGCGGCCAGCTCTCTACAGTTCCATTCTTCTAATAGCTCGCGGGAAAAAGGAACACCCAAACAAATAATGCAGCTCTGCAGCTGGCTGTTGAGCAAATTGGTCACGAGCATCAAAAGCGTCAGATGCTATTGTAATTATAGTTTTTTTTTTTTACTTGTGGGACTTAACTGCGAGGTTATCACACCCTAAACTTACAAACTACTTATGAACTACCTTATACTAAAGACAATATAAACACCCATGCCCGAGAGGGGATTCGAACCCCCGACGGGGAACGGCCTCGCGCCTCAATGCGCTCGGCCGCTCCTCCGCGGCTTAGTGTTATTCGGAATGTCAACTTAGGTCCAGGAGAAAGGTTTTTACGATTAATATCATCCCCTGCCGGCCGCGGTAGCCGAGGGGACTGAGGCGCTCCAGTCACGGTCTTCACGGCCACTACGGTCGGGGATTCGAATCCCCCCTCGGGCATGGATATTTGTGCCGTCCTTGGGATTAGCTAGTTCATAAGTAGTTTGTAAGTTTAGGGACTGATGACCCCGTAGCTAAGTCCCATAAGCTATACAAACATTTGAACATTTTTTGAATATCATCCCAACGTGTGTACAATCATCAATTATCATACAATAGATCTAATTTTACGTACAAAGGTCTCCTGTAAACCTTACAATCCTTTACAGGAAATATATTTCCTATCGCAAATATAACCCTTTCATTTCCTTTTATCGCTTTTGTGAAATATTAATAAATAGAAGATATTGAGCATCATTTTTACTTGCTGTGGAAGTAATGAATAAACTGACATGTAGAAAAGTAAAAAGGAATCTCACACAAGGATTCACCTCACGCCCAATAAACATTTACCATCTTCCTCAAGTGCCAATAGTTTCTGGCCGGTAATGCTGACGTAAGTGACTCCGCGGCAAAAACAGTGATATATTCCAACCTATTGGCCACCTGGAGCTCACACTACTGTCATATTCATTTCTGGCCACGTCCTGCATATACCATAAATTTTCACAACATCGGTGATGAGTAGGCGGGGTCTAGGGCACCTGGATATATAGGGGCATGCGCATCAACTTCTGCTCTAGCAGCAGCTTCCGCCGCCATTTTTCTTCCAAGCGGCGACAGCGTGAGCTTATCAAAGGCGGAGTTCTCTGCTGTTATTGCTTTTAAATATCGGTTGCTTCACTTCCAATACATACAGAGTGTTACAAAAAGGTACGGCCAAACTTTCAGGAAACATTCCTCACACACAAAGACAGAAAATATGTTATGTGGACATGTGTCCGGAAACGCTTAATTTCCATGTTATAGCTCATTTTAGTATTTATCTTTAAACGAAATTTGAAATAATTGGTGCAGACAATTGTCAAAATACCCAATTGTTTCGTTAGTATGTACTATACTTCCTCGATTTACGTCATCAACACAGATTTTCTGTGAACGTTTGGGCAGGAATTGTTGGTGAGGTCTTGATTGGGCCTCATGTTCTTCCACCTATGCTCACTGGAGCACGTTATCATGATTTCATACTGTATACTCTACCTGTGCAGCTAGAACATGTGCCTTTACAAGTATGACACAACATGTGGTTCATGCACGATGGAGCACCTGCATATTTCAGTCGACGTGTTCGTACGCTTCTCAACAACAGATTCGGTGACCGATGGAATGGTAGAGGCGGACCAATTCCATGGCCTCCACGCTCTCCTGATCTTAACCCTCTTCACTTTCATATATGGGGGCATTTGAAAGCTCTTATCTACGCAACCCCGGTACCAAATGTAGAGACTCTTCGTGCTCGTAATGTGGACGGCTGTGATACAATACGCCATTCTCCAGGGCTGCATCAGCGCATCAAGGATTCCATGCGACGGAGGATGGATGCATGTATCCTCACTAACGGAGGACATTTGGAACATTTCCTGTAACAAAGTGTTTGAAGTCACGCTGGTACGTTCTGTTGCTGTATGTTTTCATTCCATGATTAATGTGATTTGAAGAGAAGCAATAAAATGAGCTCTAACTTGGGAATTAAGCGTTTCCGGACACATGTCCACATAACATATTTTTCTTTCTCTGTGTGTGAGGAATGTTTCCTGAAAGTTTGGCCGTACTTTTTGTAACACCCTGTATATCGAGAGGTAAACAATGGTTTGGATTAAAAATTAATCTGGTCGTCTAAATTATTTTAATCTTACTTCCTTCCTTCCTTCCTTCCTTCCTCATGTTCCCAGACATGCAGGGTGGGCTCTTTGTTAAATCCGGATTTGGCGGGATTGCCGGATGCAGTTTCCTGCCGCCACCCCATGCCCCCGGGAGGAAATGTGTACCCCAAATGTCTGCGTATAGTGTGATATTTGTGACAGTGTAAAGTGTTACGAAATGTTAGCGAATTGTGTAACAGGCGGGACTTGTGGTCCAGCCCGGTATTCACCTAGGGAGATATGGAAAACCGCCTAGAAACCACATCCAGGCTGGCCGGCACTCCGACCTCCTTCGTTAATCCGCCGGGCGGATTCGAACCGGGGCCGGTACACCTTCCCGTCTCGGAAAGCGGTGCGGTAGACCACACGCTTAACCCAGCTGGTCTATAATAAAATAATTTAATATAGTTTCAGAAATAGTTAAAATGTATATTTTTTCTAATTTTCCCACCTGGGTGTGTATTAGGAGCAATTTTTTTCGCATTGGACAACTCACTTTTATTGAACGACTTCCATAGTTTCGCGATAACTCTACGTTTCGTATGTGATGTGATAAATTTGATCTGAAAGGCAGGTCTGCGCTTTTTTCTAAATTCATATAAAATGCATTTTCAGTGTACAAGCTATGCCAGTACATTACCATGATAAACTAGGAAGCAATAAAACATTTATGAATAAGAGAGGGATGGATCATTGAAAATGGTGGTATTGCTGTCAAAGCAATCGTTCCCAACCATTGTTTTTTTGTCAAATTGGCGTTCTTGGAAATTAAACTAAAATGTAGTTTTCTAATAAGTAAAAACGAAACAACGTAGTTGTTTAAAAAGGTTTTCAGTTACGTCTTATTGCAAAAAGCACCTAATTGAGTCATTAAAAACTGACTGCCTCGAACGGGCAAATAAGAAGGGTCCTGTTTGGAGTTAAGACACTACAACATAGCTGTGACGTACGCTCACAGACGTTAGTGCATTTTAACATCACATTGATTTCAAACATGGTTTACAAGAAAGAGCCGTTCTGAGCCTTTGTAATTAGTAAAAACAGTCTATGCACCTTTAAAACTAATTAATATTTGTTTTAGTCTATATGTTGATACTGTTTGTTATCGCCAATATATGTATAAATAAAAGTCGGTAGTAGAAGTTGTTGTGTCGGACCCTTCGCTGAAAAACAATTGTTGAAACCTGCCCTACACAATGTGATTAAATTGTGCGTAATTACAATTGCTTTAATCCACTTGGTACAGTTTTGAAGTTCTTATAGGTGTCTATTTCTCACGATGACAGTTTAATATCATCACGGATTTCAGAGTCCACGGAGAAACAGAACAATTTTCTGAACAATTAGAACGATTCGAAGCTGCACAGCCACCATGCTGAAAGATAACTGATTGCCCTACGTTGTCGTCTCGCGTCGACGCGAACAAACAGAAATGGCGGATGGTCGTCTATATCCAGGTTCCCTAGCGGGGTCCCTTGAGAGTGCATTTTACATTTTCGTGGAGACCTGCGCTCTATTTTAGTCGTCTATGAGGCTAATATGATTAAAGTCTAAAGGTTTTGTGATGTGTATCGCATGCGGCCTAAGAATTTAGGCTGGATGTTTCAGTACGTTTCATCATGGCTGGCTCATCCTCTATACTCCTATGCTCAGCCTGTTGTCGTCCGCTATGTTGTTTATACTCCTCCTACTATTTTCGCATTTTAGGCAAACATTTAACCCTGACACGAAACAACATTATTTGCGACACATAGTATTGTCCTCGTACTGTTACCTTTTATTTCTGTTGCTCGTTTCTCTTTGGTGTAATTTACTAAAACACGTCTATTACTATTCTCCTCCGGTCGCATAAAATGCCATTTTCATCATCATAATCACACCAAATCACCTATTGCAGCAAACATGTTAACATTGTGATAAAAGCAACATATAGACATGTGTTCTGAGTATTTTTGCATGAATTCAACGTTGCATAATACGGAATATGGCGGCTCGTTTCGTATATTTTTTGTGTGTGGGATATAAGAGAATCTGATGTTCCATACTGACAAGGAAAGTACTTGGGCTCGAACAAACACATATACACCAAAATCGTATGAGAGATAATGTAAAGGTCCCTTATTGCACTAGTGATACTCTCGTCCGTTAGAGGCCTTTGACTGTGCCTTGTCACATTGCAATTTGACCTGTCGGTTCGCTAGTAGGGACGGTGCAGTGTGCCTCCGATGTTGCATTTTGTGCCGTTATTTGTGTGTTGAAGCGTCAGATGGGGCGGCGATTGGTAATCAATCCTGCTAATGTTTTGCGATTGGTTGACATGAAGTTACGAAGAAGCCTTCTTCGTGAAGATGGTATTAGTGTAGAAGTTGAATTATTCGCATGCTTTCTCGTAACTGTTATGGTACAGAAATATGAGCAAAAGTTAGATATTGTTGTAACACTAACACATAATGATGATAATAGGGATGATAATGACGAAGAACTCATTGCTAGCGGTAGTGCTACGGTAAGTGCGGAAAGAGGCGATGGAAGCAGTGGCAGTGAATACCAACAGTCTTCTGAGAAGAAGGTTTAAGTTTAAACTATCATTAAGGCTTTCGATGACAATACGCTAGAGAACATGTACGACGATTATTACATAAGCTATATTTCAGATATCTGCATTACTTATAGCGTCTACAATTACATCTACAGTGCTATCTAGAGCATGATTGCAAAGTTTTGCATAAAAATGACGTAGAGATATTGTAACCAAACGTTCATACAGATATGTTTGTTCGAGCACAAGTAGTTTCCTTGTGAGTAGTGACATTTTGAATATGTTTTAAAATGACTTAGGTCGAAATCAGCTAATATCGTGATTTAAATACGGGACGGTTACGTTACAGCCTAAAAGGACCTTGTTTTCGTTTATTAAGTATTTAGAGATTGTGAATCCCAAGAAAAACAAAACACAAAAAAATTAGACCACTTAGCTAACACAGCGTTGTAACCAAAGCAACTACACGGACTGTCTTGAAGCACGCCTCCCTCCACACCACATACTTTAATTCTGCCTCATGTTTCCTGTAAAATGCGTATCAAAATGTCAGGGCTCTCCTACATTGGAATAGCACCCCAACAAAGAACGCGAATAGGAAGTATCCCGTCTTGTTCCTCAGGCCGAGGTGATATAAATACCAACAAATAATACAATTGCTTGAGACAACACTGTCTCGTTATACCAAAGGTATTAAACACAAGGAGAGGCATTGAATTAAAATTTATGCTGTGGCCGGGATTCGAACCCGGAACCTGCTACTTACTCTCCTTATGTTTAATACCTTCGGTATAACGAAACAATGTTGTCTCAAGCAATTTTATTATATATATATATATATATATATATATATATATATATATATATATATATATATATACCTCGACCTGAGGAACAAGGCGGGATGGTTCCTATTCGCGTTATTTGCTGGGGTGCTATTCCAATGTAGGAGAGTCCTGGCAATTTGATATGCATTTTACAGGGCACATGAGGCAGAATTAAAGTATGAGGTGTGGAGGGAGACGTGCTTCAAGACTGTCCGTGTAGTTGCTTTGGCTACAAAAAATGTATTAGCTATTGAGATGATCGTTGCCTGCTCTCGGTCATAAGAGTACTTTGGCGCACTGAAATCACACTTAAATTGAGTATGTATCTTGTTACAACTGAATCAGTTTTGTCAGTTACTGTTCACGCCAGTGTACGATAAATTTTGAAAGCTTTTACCTGCCGCTGAAAGGCTGATGTGTAAACACGCCCCTTTCTGTTGCCACACCACACTCTTCGGTTGCTTTTTCCCCCCCTTCTCCCGAGCCAAGTTTTGCCCTTAAGCAATTCAAATACTTCCTGGATGGCGGCCGGAAACGGGTGCGACAGATCCTCTGAAAACAGAGACACGCCAGGAGGCAGCACAAGTTGTCTGGTTGCCGAAAACTGTTCCGTGCGCTCAAACTCGCCATCGCGTGCCTGGTAAACGACCGCAGTCACGAAACGTCAACAAGGCGCCGAAGCCACATTTACGGTGGGAGACACAGAGGAAAGGAAATGCACGAGAGAAGTGTTTGGCAATACACAACTAATAACATCGCACGACTGCACTAAAAAACAGATGTTACTAATAGGCAACATGGCTATTACCGCTCTTTCCATTCTCTGTCCGTTCAACCCTTTGAATATATTCATCTTGAGGTTTGAAAAGCTCTTCAATCTCCGTGTTTGCTTACAAAATAAATTTGTTTTATAGGTAAGGTCCGCCTTGAGGAAACACAAATGTTTTTTGGTTTCTCCCATTTACATGTTTCGCTGGCGTTGCAGCATCATCAGTGGAATATTTAATTCATATTGTCTCTCAAATTAACAATGAAATGATTGTTACTTTTTGTGGATTAAGTGTAAAAACTACATATAATTGTGAGACTAATATAAATCGTTTCTTATTTTTATAGGTATACTAGGCCTACCTTAATACCATGTAATTGTGTTTGTGGCTCTTCAACTCACAAAACATCACTGAGAATTTTTGACAGTTTGTCATCTGCAAACCAAAACGTGTGTAGTTAATGGGGTGAATGGTTAGCTTGTAAATATCGGGATTTTTACGAAAATATAGGACGCCATTTATGTGTTTTGGTTTAATTTTACTGTAGCGACTGCTTCTATAACAAAATGGCTATGTGTTTATAGCAAGTTTTTGTCATTTACTTTGGTGAATCTACGCTGTTTTCGCGTTGTGAACAGGCACTGTGTCACTTTCACTTCACTTCACTCACTGTTTATGTTATGAAAACAAGATGGTGGGCAGTTGAATTCTGGGAGAAGTGTTAAGAACAGCTGACTGTGGTGGGGGTGGGAGTTTTTGAATCATGTTGCTTTCGTTTTAGCGTGTGTGTGTGTTTATGGGTTTCCTGTCAGTTCTTTGAGGGCAGAGAATATGGTTCCGTTGCAGAGGGCTGTGTATTCATTTATTATTTCTTTTCTTTTTATTATGGCTTTCTGTATGTGGTAGTTCTCTTCGATTGTTAATTTTTTGGAAGGCTTTTGCTGTGTTTCAGAATCATTAGATCAGTATTTATGTCAGTTGGTTTGTCGTTCATGTTTATGAGGTGTTCTGCAAATGTGGAATGACTATTGCTTTTTAGTGCTCTTTTGTGTTCTGTGTATCTGGTATTGAAATTTCTGCATGCCTGTCCAATGTAAACTGAGTTACAATCCTGGCATGTCAGCTGGTATATGCCAGAAGTGTTATGTTTGTCTGTGTTGGTGTTGGTTGTCTTTAGTTTTCTTTCTATTGGGTTCTTTGTTCTGTACGCTACAACAAGGCTCGTTTTTTGACAATTTTTCCTATTCTGTGGATTGCTTTGTTGTCATATGTGAGAGTGTGCCATTTATTTGTTCTTTTGTTTTATTTTTGTTCCTGTATGTGGGTATTTGGTGTATGGGAGTTGAGTGGGTTTATGTTTTGTGTGCTTGTGGTGTGTTTCTGGTCTGTTTGTTTTTTGTGGTAGTTGTTCCTTTTAACTTAGTTTTAATTTTGTCGTTTAATTAGTCTTTGATGTTTGTGTCATACCCATTCTCTGTTCCCAAAAAACATTTGTGTTTGCTCAAGGCGGACCTTACATATAAAACCTTTGAATATATTTAACACTGACGGGAAACACCTTAGACCTAAAACGCTCCGAAAATTGTAAATAGTATCTAATTCAATAGGGTCAAGATTCATTGCATTTTCATTAGAAAATGCCAATAAATTTGATTAAGGTGAGACGGTAGGCCCGATACCTACAATGTAAAATTAAGCAAATGCATGCCCCATTTTCTCATAAACTAAAGAACAGATTTGGTTGAAATTTTCACTGAAAATTAAAGGATCGTTGTGCAAGTCATCGAACCGAAATCGTTGTTGTATTGTAATTTATAATATATTTATTAACTTAATTGCCGTGCATTAAAATTTTTTGGGAAGAAGTCTTAAATATTTTTTACAGCTGAATTACTGGTGCAATCAACATGACTGCTGTTCCCCAGCTGTAATGCAGTGTTGTTTACAATCTGTGAAATTTTCACTAAAATTTCTCTGATGTTTTCTGAAAAAACTGTGCAAATGTTTCAGAATTTATAGTTTTGAGAAAATGAGACAAAGTATTACAACATGTTTATTCCAGGAAAACTTACAGATCTGTCCCCAAGAAGTGGTTAGAAGTAGCCTGCACCATAATCAGGGTCCTCGTTATCTTTTCCTTTTGCCTTTTCCTGCTTCTTGACTCTTTAGACATTAGAGAAGCAGCAACTCTGACTTGGCAATAAGCAAGCTGTCAAGTTCTCTTAGAATTGTTACAGTGTTCTGTCCGGGTGATATGCCTAACTGTTCTAAAACTTTTAGTCTGGTAATGTTTCCACTGTTCTACGTTATCAGAGCATCTGACACTTCTATTTGTAAAGTTCTGTAACCAGCAAACACATTTTTAGGGATGCGGGTCCACACAATGTTGTTGAAGGCCTCATTTACGTTTTGAGTTTTTCTATGCAAGCGCTTCCTCAGTAGATCAGGATGGGCAAGGTCTCTGTAGATTGGTTCAAATGTTCAAATGTTTGTATAGCTTATTGGACTTAACTACGGGGTCATCAGTCCCTAAACTTACAAAGTACTTATGAACTAACTAATACTAAGGACGGCACAAATATCGATGCCCGAGGGGGGATTCGAACCCCCGACCGTAGTGGCCATGCAGACCGTGACTGGGGCGCCTCAGTCCTCTCAGCCACCGCGGCCGGCTCTGTAGATTGGTTTGATTTCATAATTGATTCAGGGATAGAGTGCCTGTGCGTGAATGTGTTGAGGTTACCTGCTGCCTGTGCCTTCCTAAACTTCAATCACGTAACAGGGGGTGGCGGACATAGAAAACGTGTTGGTTTTTCGTCAGTGGATATACAGTGGAAGAAAGTGGACCACACTGTTTTCTTCATTGCCTCCAAATCTCCAGAATTCTTCCTAACGGCATTCCCATAACATTCCGGCAACTCATTGATAACCTATACATCATAGACTTGCCATCAGAAAATTTTCTTCCGCCAAGTTTGCTCTTTAGTGTACGAACGCGAGTACCCATTCTCTTTTTAACACAATCCTAGATCTACTACAATACTAGTATTTCCGTATTTCCAAAACTTTCATCTACTTCCGTATATTTGTCAAAGTTTATATTCTTTCTCGATGCAATTGGTGGAGTTTCAGGTACCAGGCATGCTGCTGTTGCACTGACTTTGACCTTCATATCCTACAGTTTTCTTTATTACATTTCCGTGGAATTTACGTTTCTTGAACAAACCTTTTGGTTTAGTCATTATTGAAACACAGATTACTATACACTGCACTAAAACTTTCAAGAAACTTCGTATTTACAAAATATAGCAACCAACGAGACACGTTTTCCTAAGAGAACCTTTGCTTACAAGCGTGCCTGCAGACATTTGACTATCGAAATGCGCTCTAGCCGGTTAAGCAACATATGAACCGTTCATTTCTGTACAAAACACAAAAAAACCAACTCTCTAACCGTAAAAGTGGAGGAGGTATAACCCTTTTTACGAAAAGGGAGCATAAATTATTACAGAGTGACAGATCTAATAAAAGAAAAAAAAGTAAAATATGCAGTTCCAACGGGTGGACAGGAATCAAAAAAATACATATAAATGTCCACAAAAGAACGTAGTATCTAATTATACAGAAAACTGAAAATTGATTTTTTGAAAAAAATTCAGCCTACTTTAAGATTGTCTAATTATAATAATGCAGAATCCGTATATTTCAGTTCTGCACTATCATAACATCTACATCTACATATGTACTCCGCAATTCACCGAAAGGTGCGTGGCGGAGGGTACACTGTACCACTACTGGGCATTTCCTTTCCTATTCCACTCCCAAATAGAACGAGAGAAAAAACAATGCATCCGTACGGGGCCTAATTTCTCTTATCTTGTCCTTGTGATCTTTACGTAAAATGTAAGTAGGCGGCAGGATGATCGCACTACACTCAGCTTCAAATTCCGGCCCACTCAATTTCCTCAACAGAGATTCACGAAAATAACGTCTTTCTTCCAGCGATCCCTAATTGAATTTCCGGAGCATTTCCGTGATAGTCGAACCTACCAGTAACGAACCTAGCTGCTCGCCTCTGAACTGCTTCCACGTCTTCCTTTAAAATGATCTGCTGCGGGTCCCAAACACATGAACAATACTCATGACGTGGTCGTACAAGCGTTTTATACGTGGTCCCCTTTACAGATGAAGTACATCTTCCCAAAATTCTCCCAATAAACCGAAGTCGGCTGTCCTTACTTGTTCGTTCCATTTCATATCGCTCTTCAATGTTGCGCCTAGATATTTGAACGACGCGACTGCATCAAGAAGCTCACTACTAATGCTGTATTCGAAACTTATGGGATTGTTTTTCCTACTCATGTGCATCACCTTACGTTTTTCTACATTGAGAGTTAGCTGCCATTCTTCGCACCAACTAGAAATTTTGTCTAAGTCACCCTATATGCTATTACAGTCAATTAAAGACGACACCTTCCCATACACCACAGCATCATTAGCAAACAGCCGCAAAATACAACTTACTCTGTCCATCAGATCATTTATATAGATAGAAAATAATGGCGGTCCTATTACACTCCCCTGGGTCACGCCTGACGATACACTCGTCTCTGATGAAGACTCCCCATCGAGAACAACGTACTGCGTTCCATTACTTGGGAAATCTTCCAGCCAGTCACAAATCTGTGAACCTATTCCATAAACTCGTATCTCCGTTAGCAGTCTACAGTGCGGCACCGTGTCAAACGCCTTTTTGAAATGGAGAAAAACACAATCGCCTGTTGCCCTTTATCCATGGCACGCAACATGTCACGTCAGAAAAGGGCAAGCTCAATTTCACACGAACGATGTTTCCTAAGCCCTTGCTGATTCATAAAAAGAAGCTTTTCCGTCTCAATGAAATTTACTATATTCGAGATGAAAATATGCTCCAAAATTCTATAAGAAACTGATGTCAACGATAGAGACCTGTAATTATGTGTGTCAGGTGTCTTACCTTTCTTATAAATGGGAGTGAACTGCGGTTTATTTTTCACTCTTAAGGAACTTTGCTCTGGATTAAAATTCGCTATAAATGCGAGCTTAGTAAGGGGCCAATGCCGCAGAACACTCTTTGTAAAACCGAACTGGTATTCCATCCGGACCAGGAGCTGCTTTTCTATACCGGAAATACCTATTGCTATGTCCTCCATTTGGGAGTTAATACGTTGATCAAATTTTGGTATATTTGTGCAGCCCTCCTTCGTGAAAGACTTCTTGAAGGTTAAATCTAGAACCTCAGCTTTCCGTTTGCTTTCTTCTATTACTGCACCGCAATGATCGAGTGACTGGACAGTGGGCTTTGACCCGTTTATCGATTTTACATAGGACCAGAATTTTTTCGGGTTCTCGGGAAGATCTTTTGCTAAGGTATGGCTGTTGTAATTATTGTATGCTTCCCGTATCGATCTTTTCAGACCTTATAGGTCTTTTATTAGTCCTAAAATTTGCAAATCCAGTTTTTCGATGAAGTGGTTGAAACAAAGTGGAAACAAAAATTAGCACACCCTGTTTGAGTTTTGCAATTGACTCAAGATTTATTGTAGACATAGTGGATTTGGTGTACATGAAAGGATTACATTTACAAATCGATAGCTCAGGCGGCACTGATGTAACAGGTGTCTATCCGTGCTGAAACACCAGTACGTCTTGTCGCCTCCACGGGTGGCAAATCAGGCCCTGATGGTGGCGAGCATTCGGGCATACAGATGGCGACGACTGTCTTAGGACACATCATTCCACGCATTCACGACCTGTTCACTTAGTTCTGCAAAAGTTGTACGTTGACGTGTCAGATGTGTCAGTTAATTGTTGAAAACATCCGTATTTGAGGCGCGCGACCATTCAGTATTGCCACTTAATAAATATGTAGCAATGTTTCGGTCGCAAAAGTTTTTGTTGCGTATGACTTGTTTCGATTATGCATAGTCTGATATTAACTGTCGAAAGATTTTATAAACAAAACATAAGTAAATGTAAGATCAAACTAAGGTAGAATAAGAGATAAAAACAATCAAGACCAAATTATCGTACTTACACAAAACACTGGTATAAGACTCAACAAAAGAAGCAAGCAAAGGTAGGTTCTAAATGATAAATGCATACGCTTAGCTAGATGTATCGTTACAAGTGACATGTGCCAAACTGGCTTTGGCATGTAAAACTGCTTGCAAGTGAACAATACCGATATGTGACGATAGCGTGGTTGTAGAAGTACATGTCAAAGAATAGGAACGAAAAGTTACAAAACGATAGTTATTGTAACATAGGTACAGCAAAAGTAAGCATGCGTGTAATATAAGTATGGTGCTGGATTCATAATGAAAAATAAAAATATAAGCATTAGAAATAAGATAGAATTAAAATATAATAAGAAGCTTATGAATATGTTAGCTCAGGTATACAATCCAATGTATTAGAAGCACAGATTTAGAACCCATTGAGCCTTCGAAAGTCAGTCACGAAAAAACTAAGAAGCTCTTCATTGGCCATAATACAATCATTATACAAAGTGTCAGTAAGTTTAAGAACAGCTATGTCAGAATACGTGAAGATATACAATTACAAGGTCAGCAGGATAAATTGCATGCATAACATGTGATACAAAATGTGTTTTGGTTACTGACTTGCCGGCCGCGGTGGCCGAGGGGACTAAGGCGCTCCAGTCACGGTCTGCACGGCCGCTACGGTCGGGGGTTCGAATTCCCCCTCGGGCATGGATATTTGTGCCGTCCTAGTTCGTAAGTAGTTCATAAGTAGTTTGTAAGTTTAGGGACTGATGACCCCGTAGTTAAGTCCCATAGACTATACAAACATTTGAATTTGGTTACTGACTTGCGCGGGCGCACATGACCTCTAAATCTGTGCTTGTAATATGCTGGATTGTATACCTTAGCTAACATATTCATACACTTATATTACATTTTAAACTCCCTTCTATCCTATTTCTTATGCTTTTATTTTAATTTTACATTATGACTCCGGTACCATTCTTATTTTATATGCAAGCTTACTTATGCTGTACCTATGTCTTCCGTATCTATGATTTTGTAACAACATTTCTGTTAGCATTCTTCGACATGTTCGACTACAACCACGCTAGCACCACCTATTGGCATTGTTAACTTATAATCAGCTTTATACGTCAAAGCGAGTTGGGACATGTCACCTGTAACGATACTTCTAGATATACGTAGGCATTTATCATTTAGAACTCACCCTTCCTTGCTGATTTTGTTGAGCCTCATACCACCATTTTGTGCAAGTACGCTAATTTTTTCATCGTTTTTATCTCTTATCGTACCTTAGTTTATAAAATCTTTCCACAGACTGTATCAGACGATGGAGAACCGAAAAGCGTCATACGCAATAAAAAATATTGCCACCAAGACATTGCTACATATTTATTGAGATGTCAGTTGTCGCCCCATCGTATCCCACACAAGCACGATTGGAGACAAGAAATGTTTGTAATTCTAAGGGACCAAACTACTGTGGTCATCGGTCCCTAGACTTACAATCTACTTAAACTAACTTATACTAAAGATAACACACATACACACACCCATGCCCGAGAAATGACTCGAACTTCAGATATAAGCAACCGCGTGATCCGTAACGTGACGTTCCAGACCCTGCGACCATTCCTGCACGACCTTTTGCAGAAAAGTCCGCAGATGGTGCTTGCAAAACACTGACGACAAAAAGACTTCACGGGTATCGGTTTTTAGAATTTCTTTATATTTGTGGTACGTGTAATTCGGTATTTAAATAAGAATCAGCCAAACCCATTCGACGCATCTCTCAAATATTCTCGAGGAAATCGACTTTGAAGTACACGTAAGTACCAAGCATAAAAACAGTTGCAGCATCTGTCCGTGTAGCTCAGGTAAAAATAAAATAAATTAAATTTAAAAAAAAAAAACAAGTGGTAGCGTTCCCGTCTCACAAAATACAGTCTTTTTTTTTTTTTTTTTTAATCCCGCTGTGACAAATATTTTTTTCGTTGTTTTCTAATTCGGTAATTTCCAAGAAAGCTTACACTCGAAGTGTTACGGCCGTAATCGATATATATCGAACGTCGATAACGCGGCTATTCACGCGCGGTATGTGTAAATATCGGTATTTACTAATGTATCAAAACGTATAAATACTTTTCTTGCTGGAAATCTACCAATAATAAAAAAGTTACTTCTCTCGCGAGATGTGTAAATAGGGATATTTGCCAATGTATCATAACCTACAAATTCTTTTTTGTTACTAGAAATCTACCCAAAACAAAGAAGTTACTTCACTTGCAAGATGAGTAAATACCGATATTTACTGTTGTATCATAACGTATAAATGCGATTCATTACTAGAAATCTACCGATAACAAAGGAGTTACTGTAATTACTTTATTAATGAGCGAAGTAGGCCTATTCGTCTTGAAGTGCTCTATCACTTGCATATGCCCTTCGTTAAATAGAAGACACTACTGAAATACGTTCTCCAAACCTAATATGTCGTGTGCCAATACTGACGTAATCGACCTTCGATATATATCGATTTCAGTCGTACAACTACGAGTGTAAGCTTTCTTGGAAATTACCTCTAATTCAGTTATATAAAACATTTTGGGATCTCTAATTCCATTTGTTGTGTCAGTTTTTTTGTTTATGTGTATGTAGACGAGCTGAACATCTTGTCACCTACCACGATGGTTGAGTAGGTTAGCTGCTTGAAAAGCCAGCAGTAGCTATTGAGACGACTCTCCCAAAACAGCGTCGAAGCTCTATCAAAGGCTATCGTCGTAACTAACAGTTAATGAAGCCAATGCTGTGAAAATGTAACTTACGTTTTTTGATTGAAACCATCATTATTAACAACCTTTTAAAAAATATAGAAAATTACGAATAAACAAAAATACGTGCATTTTTTGTAAAAATTACCATTGGATATTGAAATTGTATTAGTATTCCAACACAACGGAAAAAAATTAGCAATATGTCACTGCAGGATTCGAAACACCGACCAGAACGCTACCACCTGAGCTACATCGACAAATGCTACAACTGATTTAATTGCATTTTTTTTTTTTTTTTTTTTTTCAAAAGTCTCGGTCGCAATATGTTTTATTTCACATGACGCTTTTCGAGTACATCATCATCAGATAATTTTTTTTTTAAAAAACGATGGGAATTACAAACATCTTAGTATAGATGCTTGATTAAAACTTAAAACACCATCGTGGACGTCTAGCGACGGTGTTGAACTAGACTCGCCAACTGCTGTGAGTCTAGTTCAACACCGTCACTAGACGTCCACGATGGTGTTTCAAGTTTTAATCAAGCATCTATACTAAGATGTTTGTAATTCCCATCGTTTATTATTATTATTATTATTATTATTATTATTATTATTAATTATCTGATGATGACGTACTCGAAAAGCGTTGTGTGAAATGAAGCATACTGCGACCGAGACTTTTCAAAAAAATAATTTTCATGTATGCCAACGTATGATCGCTTGTCCACATAATGGGAGATTTCATGAACCAAGTGATAAACTGATTTAATTATTGGTACTTGCGTATACATGCAAAACTTCAAAATCAGTTTCTCGAGATATTTTGAGAGTTGCATTAGCTGATTGTTATTTGTGTTCTGAACCTCACGTACCATAAACATAAAAAAGAATTCTAAATTCCGATACACATGTGGTCTCCTTATGAGTTTAATGTGCAATGTTTGGGTAAACATTAAGCAGCCAGAACAACATATCACGTTCCTGTTGCACGAATGGCAAAAGGAAAGAGGTTTACAACGTTCTCGACGAGCGCTGCTCAGCGTTCCTTCAATTAACGCCAAAGCTGAACGGGAGTTGCAGGTCATCGTCCCTGTGCCCCAAGCCCCCCCCCCCCCTCAATCCGCTATTGCAAACAGTATTATACAGGGTGTTACGATAAGGTATGGACAAAATTTCAGGAAACATTTCTCACACACAAAGAAAGAAAATATGTGGACATGTGTCCGGAAACGCTTAAAAAATGTTCAAATGTTTGTAAATCTATCGGACCAGACTGCGTCATCAGTCCGTAGCGTACAAACTACTAAATCTAAGGTAAACTAACCTAAGGACAACACACACACACACACACACACATGCCACAGGGAGGCCACCGCGCGCTCCGTAGCAAGGCGCCTTAGACCGCTCGGCTACTCCACCGCAGCGGAAGCGCTTAATTTCCATGTTAGAGCTCATTTTATGACTTCTCTTCAAATTATATTAATCATGGAATGGAAACACACAGCAACAGAACGTACCAGCGTGACTTCAAACACTTTATATATATACATGTGGCGTCTGTTCGGAAAGAACAGACGTCACATTCTGATCCTGCAGCTGTTATTATTTAATATTCATAGAATATATGACTTCAACTGCTATTGGGCAAAGCTGAAAATGTGTACCCAGCCGGGATTCGAACCCGGGTCTCCTGCTTTCTAGGCAGTTGCGCTGACCCCTACACCACTGGGGACACAGTGATCACCGCACCTGCAAGGACTACCCATGCACGCCTCCCGTCAGATACAAATTCCCAGCTTCGCCCTGCCCATAGGCGAAGCTGGGAATTTGTATCTGACGGGAGGCGTGCATGGGTAGTCCTTGCAGGTGCGGTGATCACTGTGTCCCCAGTGGTGTAGGGGTCAGCGCAACTGCCTAGAAAGCAGGAGACCCGGGTTCGAATCCCGGCTGGGTACACATTTTCAGCTTTGCCCAATAGCAGTTGAAGTCATATATTCTATGAATATTCAAACACTTTGTTCCAGGAAATGTTCAAAATGTCCTCCGTTAGCGAGGATACATGCATCCACCCTCCGTCGCATGGAATCCCTGATGCGCTGATGCAGCCCTGTAAAATGGCGTTTTGTATCACAGTCGTCCACAATACGAGCACAAAAAGTCTCTACATTTGGTACCGGGGTTGCGTAGACAGGAGCTTTCAAATGACCCCATAAATGAAAGTCAAGAGGGTTGAGGTCAGGAGAGCGTGGAGGCCATGGAATTGGTCCGCCTCTACTATTCCAGCGGTCACCGAATCTGTTGTTGAGAAGCGTTCGAACACGTCGACTGAAATGTGCAGGATCTCCATCGTGCATGAACCACATGTTGTAAACATTGCACTGACTGCAAAACCAAGTTCGTGATGAAGACTAACCACTTGATGCTAAGTACTGATGTGCTTGATGCTAGTACTGTAGCAATGAGTCGCATGTCAACACGTGCACTGAAGTCAACATTACCTACCTTCAATTGCACCAACTGGCGGTGAATCGAGGAAGTACAGTACATACTAACGAAACAATTTGGTATTTTGACAATTTTCTGCACGAATTATTTCAATTTACATTTAAAGAGAAATAGTAAAATGTGCTCTAACATGGAAATTAAGCGTTTCCGGGCACATGTCCACATAACATATTTTCTTTCTTTCTGCGTGAGGAATGTTTCCTGAAAGTTTGGCCGAACCTTTTTGTAACACCCTATAGATATTGTGCCAGTTCTTTCGGACATGCTCAATATTTTATAACTTTGCAACTGAATTAAATTTTACGCCTTGAAACGACCGACAAGTTTGAATATTTATGATTCGGAAATTCACAGCTGGTGATGTTAATCAGTGGTACCGGTCCTATCATATATGTTAGAAACACCAGACACCGTAGTACATCAACATACATACTCTGCAATTCACCGTAAGGTGCGTGGCGGAGGGTACACTGTACCACTACTAGGCATTTCCTCTCTTAATCCACTCCCAAATAGAACGAGGAAAAAAAGAATGCCTATATGCCTCTGTACAAGCCCTAATTTCTCTTATCTTGTCTTTGTGATCACCACGCGAAATGTAAGTAGACGGCAGCAAGATCGTACTACACTCAGCTTCAAATTCCGGCCCTCTAAATTTCCTCAACAGAAATTCACGAAAAGAACGTCCTCTTTACTCCAGCGATCCCCAATTGAGTTGCCGGAGCATTTCCATGACACTGGCGCATTGGTCGAACCTACCAGTAACAAACCTAGCTGCTCGCATCTGAACTGCCTCTGTGTTTTCCTTTAAACTGATCTGCTGCGGGTCCCAAACACTTGAGCAATACTCAAGACGTGGTCGTACAAGCGTTTTATACGCGGGTTTCCTTTACAGATGAAGTACATCTTCCCAAAATTCTCCCAATAAACCGAAGTCGGCTGTCCGCCTTACTCACAACTGTCCTTACATGTTCGTTCCATTTCATATTGCTCTGCACTGTTACGCCTAGATATTTGAACGACGCGACAGCATCAAGAAGCTCACTACTAGTGCTGTATTCGAACATTATGTGATTGTCTTTCCTACTCATGCGCATCACCTTACATTTTTCTACATTGAGAGCTAGCCGCAATTCTTCGCACAAACTAGAAATTTTGTCTACGTCATCCTGAATGCTATTACAGTCAGTTAAAGACGACACCATCCCATACACCACAGCATTATCAGCAAACAGCCACAAATTACAAGTTAGTCTGTCCATCAGATCATTTATATCGATAGAAAATAATAGCGGTCCTATCACACTCCCCTGGCTCACGCCTGACGATACACTCGTATCTGATGAACACTCGCCATCAAGAACAACTTCGTTCTATTACTCAGGAAGTCTTCCAGCCAGTCACAAATCTGTTAACCTATTCCATAAGCTCGTGTCTTCGTCAGCAGTCTGCAGTGTGGCACCGCTTCGAACGCCTTTTAGAAGTCGAGAAAAACACAATCCGCTTGTTGCCCTTCATCCATTGCTCGCAACATGTCATGTGAGAAAAGGGCAAGCTGAGTTTCACATGATAGATGTTTCCCGAACCCACGCTGATTCAGAGAAAGAAGCTTTTCCGTTTCAAGGAAATTTACTATATTCGAACTGAGAATATGCTCCAAAATTCTACATGAAATTGTAGAATTCAATTGAAATTCTGGTAACTGAATTAGTGGATTCGTCCGGTGCGTATTGATAAAATCCGGCACTAAATTAGCGTCACAGTTCCCGCAGAAAGGAAATCAGATGATTCAGATTTGCAGTCCTATTTTGCATAGCAGGCGGGGATAGATGCGTCACAGGCAGAGCAGCAAGAGTGGTCCTTAATAGAGATGGCGGGAGGGAGGAGCTGGGCCCTGAATAATTCCCAAAGAAGCGAGCTCGGGACGCCGACAATGGCGGCGGAAGCTCCCCCTTAATTAATTACGGAGATGGGATGATGCAACGCGGCGCGCATGCGCAGTGTCTGCGCGGCAGACGACAGTCGCGCGCCAAGATAAACGACAGGTTTCCCCCGCAGGCTGAAACAAACAGCTGACGTACACAGCAGCATTTCCGCTTAATCAACGAGCGGACTAGCATTTGTAAGGAATGGTGGTCAGATTACCGTACGTTTATCCTGGCTCAGATTTCCCGCCGCTTTGCTTCTATTACAGTTGCGAGTCGGGAACGGTAGCGGTCAATTTTTGGCTTGTTCTGCGCATCTACGACACGTATTGTCGTACAGACACTGAAAGTTCAGTACAGTTCCATGCATTCTGCTGCGAATGATCCAATACAGTGGCGGCTGGTGATTCACATCAAGATACGTAGACTAGAAAGGTATGCCAGTTTAGGATTCTTCACTGTCATTGGTTAGCGCTGTATTACGTTACTCGGCAGCCAGCCGCTGTATTATAAGGCCGCCGTTAACACATTTTTTCCGTCTTTTCTTTTCTCATTCGATAAAAAACATTGCTTCTAAGCGGTGGAACACGCTTGTGATCAATGTATATATATTCTAACATACAAAGTACTGAAAAAGAAAAGCTTCAAACATTAACAACTAGCTAACCCGTCCTGCCCAGCGACTTGGTACGGGTATTAATTTAAATGTCTTTATCTGGGGAACCACTGAATGTATCGTGATGAGTTTTTTTTTTTTATTGTAGAGCTCATAAAGATCTAAAATGAAGTCCATGAGAGCACCTGTCTAACTCTTATAGATTTCCCAGAATCACTATTTATGTAGTCTGAAGCCATCCGGCTCCAGCGCCTTAGGAGAGAAATATAGTACATTTGCTTCACACGTAAAAGTAAGACATATGCTCTCGCGAACGTTTTTTAGACCTTTGTGAGACCTACAATTTAAAAGATACCTTATCACGATACGTTCAGTAGTTCTCAAGTTATAGAAGGTGTGGTGTCGCACAAGTATAAAGTGCGCGCCACCTCCTTTCGCCGCGCGCCGCCATGCACGCACGGCGCGGCGTTCTTACGAGCGCCCTCTGCTGCAACTCCGCTCGTGGCCACGACTGCTGCATCGTTCACTTGGGACTGAGATAGGAACCAGTTAACACTTGGGAATCAGATAGGCACCAGTTAAGACTTGGCTATCGGTTAGGCATTAGGAATCATCAGTAGGCAGGCCTCTATCTAATCTATGTATCAGCATTCTGCAGTTAAGAACTATGTAAAAGTTAAGTATTTCTAAGTCTCTATGAAATATATATCTCGTTCTAATTTACTCTAGTGTTTCTAGTTTCTGCTGTCCCACTGGCTGGTCACCTCCGTACCTGCCCACGCGTGCATCCTTTATTCCTGTGTCGGTCGAGACACAAAAGTCGCGACGAGGATGCGATACAAAAGAAGGTTAAAGGGACAGACAGAGAGAAATGTGCTTCTGTTTTAAATAATATCATGATTTCACCCATTTAGAGTGCGAATTTCGAAATTTTACTAAGCCTATAACCGTGACGCTAGTTCATGCAATAAGTCGACGAAGTTTTATCGCAATCGACTGAATGACATTCTCAGGCATAGCATACGGACAAACAGAAGCCTTCATTTTCATATATTAGATAAAGAAAACTTTCGTCACAACGCAAACGTAGCACCCGTTACATGGAAAAATTGTTCCCTAATACAAGAAAGCTACTTTCTATCCGAACACTTGACAGGTGCCGGCCGCAGTGGCCGAGCGGTCTGCGGCGTGCCAGTCACGGTCTGCACGGCCGCTGCGGTCGGGGGTTCGAATCCCCCTCGGGCATGGATGTTTGTGCCGTCTTTAGTATAAGCTAGTTCATAAGTAGTTTGTAAGTTTAGGGACTGATGACCCCGTAGTTAAGTCTCATAAGCTATACAAACATCTGAACTTGTCAGGTCACGAAACGAGCGAGCGCAAAACACAACTTCCTGCTAGCACGTGTCATAAGGGTACTGCGGCAACTGCTCGTCGCTTGCTACCAGTGCACTTCTTTTAGTGCTGGATATATATATGACCTGGGTCGAAATTAGATAGTGGTGCCTCCATCCTCTCTCTGCCTTCCCTCCTCCCCCAGCTCGGCGCGTCGATGTTTCTGTGACCCCCGCCCCCTTCCGGTCGGCGTCCAAAGACACAATGTCGCGCACCTCTGCGAGTGGCGACGGGGAAAAGCATCCCGATTTGTCCCCCCCCCCCCCACAACCCCCTTATATCTGGCGACACTGACTTCTTTTACTGTATAATGCAAATTTCCTTTCTAAATGATGAAATCAATTTTGGAACGTACTCAGCAACTGATTTTTTTTAACCCTCAGTCCTAAAGCATAAAGTATAGTTTTCCGCAGGTCGCGGTGGCCGAGCGGTCTGCGGCGAGCCACTCACGTTCTGCACGGCCACTACGGTCGGGGGTTAGTAGATCCCCCCTCGGGCATGGATAAGGAGGCCAAGTTTCGAACCCCTAGTATTTCCTTCTTTTTTTTTTTTTTTTTCATTTTACATAATTCTTTGCAATGTTAAACTTTTTATTACGAAATTGAAATTTACTTCATTATTACAGTTTATATATGTATAGTTAATATATTCTTTTAGTTATAATTATTTACTCTTTCAAGTTCTGAAGCAAGCAGGAGTAACATATAGGGAGCGTAAGGTTATTTACAACTTGTACAAAAACCAGACAGCGGTTGTCAGAGTTGATGGGCATGAAAGGGATGCAGTGGTTGGAAAGGTAGTAAGACAGGGTTGTAGTCTTTCTCCATTGTTATTCAATTTATACATTGAGCAAGCTATAAAGGAAAGCAAGGAGAAATTTGGGGAAGGAATTAAAGTTCAGGGCGAAGAATTAAAAACATTGCGTTTTGCCGACGACATAGTAATTCTGTCAGAGACAGCAAAGGACCTGGAAGAGCAACTGAACGGAATGGACTGTGTGCTGAAAGGTGCATATAAGATGAACATTAACAAGAGTATAACTAGGGTAATGGAGTGCAGTCTAACAAAATCAGGTGATGCTGAAGGAATTAGATTGGGTAACGAAGCAATAAAGGAAGTAGATGAGTTTTGTTACTTGGGCAGTAAAAGAACACACAATGGTTGCAGTACAGAGGATATAAAATGCAGAATGGCAATGGGTAGAAAAGCGTTCTTGAAAAAGAGAAATTTGTTAACATCAAATATTGATTTAAGCCTAAGGAAGTCCTTTCTGAAGGCACTTGTGTGGAGTGTTGCCTTGTATGGGAGTGAAACATAGACGATAAACAGTGCGGACAGGAAGAGGATTGAGGCTTTTGAAATGTGGTGCTACAGAAGAATGCTGAAGATTAGGTGGGTGGATCGCGTAACTAATGAGGAAGTACTGAACAGAATTGGGGAGAAAAGAAATTTCTGGCATACCTTGACTAAAAGAAGGGGTAGATTGGTAGGGCACATTCTTAGACATCAAGGAACTGTGAATTTAGTGTTTGATGGAAGTGCGTGGGGTAAAAACCGCAGAGGAAGACCAAGAGATGGATACAGTAACCAGATTCAGACAGATGTATGTTGCCGTTCTTATGTGGAGATGAAGAGGCTTGCTCAGGATAAGGTACTGTGGAGAGCTACATCAAACCAGTCTCCGGACTGAAGACCACAACAACAACAACATAATTACTTAGAACACAGTAATTGATGTATTCAAACAAATTTCATTATTTGGTGAAGTTTCCAAAGGAAAAAAGTATTACCATAAATTCCAGCAATTATCTGCGAAAGGTCCTTTACGTTTCACATTTTATGAAAACATTTTCCGGCAAGAACTTTTTTTGCCCGAAAAGTGCTTCAATGCAGAACATACTTCATTCAAGCTTTTAATAATTTTTCTTTCATGCATACAAACATACCGAATTATTGGGTTGAAAAAGAGCCCTGAAAATTGATGCTGTAAGATTGAACGTGTTTCAGTTGTAACCTCTCTTGATGATAACCCTCGGTTGTAGGAATTCACGAACAACGAAATGCTGAAGCAAATTTCGTAATTATAACGGAAAAATGTAACCTAAAAATATTAGCTAGTAGCCGCGATCGAACCCGGCCGCAAAATTAACAGTATGGTGTAATACAATGCACCCTGCGATCCGCTAGCACTGACAGGACATCCAAGCGTGCCGATATTTTTCGTATACTGTAATCGGAAATCTTTGATGAGAGTTTCTTCTTTTCTTATGGTCCACTCAGGCCAAATATTTGAGGAATTTTAAATGTTCATCGACCCGGTTTTTCTCGCACAGTTTGAGACAAATCTGTGAGACTCATCTCGCGACCTTCCCAGGTAACACTGATAATTATCAGCATTTTCAAACTGGCTGCAGAATAATACTAACTAGTATTGCCTGTGGTCTAAATTCGATCAGCTGTGTTTGCAAATTCATGAAAATGGGAAAAAAATTTAATGTAATTGGAATTTATTGAGCACTGC
Source organism: Locusta migratoria (assembly GCA_026315105.1). Lineage (NCBI taxonomy): Eukaryota > Metazoa > Arthropoda > Insecta > Orthoptera > Acrididae > Locusta > Locusta migratoria. The sequence continues at coordinate 105,341,841 of CM048745.1, read as the reverse complement.
AAATTTACAGGTTTTATATGAATGCTATGAAAACAGGTAAAAGAAAGGGCAAAGAGAAAATATGAGAGAATGAAAGAAACAAATGCTGGAAATAATTGTTTTATTTCACAATTTAGCATTACAAAACTTCAGTAAAAACAACATTTTTTTGTATAAATCCTTTCATAATTCGCTAAAGTGTCCTTGTTCTCTATGTTTACAAATATAACATTTCAAACCATTAAAGGATCGAACTCTATTTGCTGCAATCAGTAGCTGAATGATTGGTAATTGTGTTCTTTGGAACTGGAAAGGTAAAACAGTGACCGAATAAGTTACATGTACACGGGGTATCAAAATCCGCCTATTTTCTGTGATTCCACTTAAAACTCGGCAATCAATAGAATTATTATATAAACATTTAATACTGTGTTTATAAACTGAATTGTTTAATTATATTTAAAAATTATATTTAAAAGTTAAGAATTGAACATTACGAAGAATTTTTAAAAAGTGTGAACTAGTACGCAGATCCCTCGCCTCTTAGTTCGTCAGCTCCTTTCCCGAAGACTGACGAGTAACAGCATGAGGACGCGAGAGCGCGCAGAATCGCGTGATTCCCTTCTGCCAGTTGCCGTCATTTCGAGCTGAGATGCAGCTCAGCTGTAGTTTTAGTAGCGGTAGCAAAAGCCAAAACTAGCGGACGAACTAAAAAGAGCGACCTACTTCGCGGCCCAGCTGCGCGCTAAAAGGAGAGTTACCGGTCGCGAACTAAAATATGCGCGATAGGTCGCGAACTAAAGTATGCGCGATAGATTGCGAACTAAAAGATGCGCGATAGGTTGCGAACTAAAAGATGCGCGATAGGTTGCGAACTAAAGGATGCGCGATAGGTCGCGAACTAAAGGATGCACGATAGGTTGCGAACTAAAGGATGCGCGATAGGTCGCGAACTAAAGAATGCGCGATAGGTCGCGAGCCACGGTGGAGTAGCCGAGCGGCCTAAGGCGCCTCGCTGCGGAGCGTGCGGTTGCTCGCCGTCGGAGGTTCGAGTCCTTCCTGGGGCATGAGTGTGTGTGTTCGTCCTTAGGTTAGTTTACCTTAGTTTAAGTAGTTTGAAAGCTACGGATTGATGACCACGCAGTTTGGTCCGATAGATTTACAAACATTTGAACATTTGATACGTCGCGAACTAAAATATGCGCTATAAGTCGCGAATAAAATTAAAAATCACGTGTTTGCCTTCTGCTGATGAGAGCCATTTCGAGGTTAGCGTCTGCCTGCTGGCTTAAATTGTTCAGTGCTACAAAATTTATGCTTTGAAGTATTCTGCACTCTGCAATATCTGACTAATAAATTCCATAAGGCCAAGATAAAGAGATAACTCTAAACTTAAACGCTAGAAATTATCCACAACCTGTTCTTTTGGTTTGCGTGATATCGTTAGCGGCTCACACAGCAAGCGCATGAAGCAGCTAGGTGGGTGAACGTATCCCTCTACCTGCATATGCAGACCACGCCGCTCAGCCGTCACGCCAGCCGCGGTGGCCGACGGGACTGAAGCGCTCCAGTCACGGTCTGCACGGCCACTACGGTTGGGGGTTCGAATCGCCCCTCGGGCATGGGTATATGTGCTGTCCTTAGTGTTAGCTAGTTCATATGTAGTTTGTAAGTTTGACGACCCTGTAGTTAAGTCCCATAAACTATACAAACTTTTGAAATTTGAAACATTTCAGCCGTCACTGGGAGCGGACGAACTAAAAGGACGCCGCGGTAGAGTAGCCGAGCGGTCTAAAGCGTCTCGCTGCGGAGCGCGCGGTTGGTCGCCGTGGAGATTCGAGTCCTCCCTGGGGCATGGGTGTGTGTGTGTGTGTTGTCCGTAGGTTAGTTTACCTAGGTTTCAGTAGTTTGTAAGCTACGGACTGATGACCACGCAGTTTGGTCCGATAGATTTACAGACATTTGAACATTTTGATTTGAACTAAAAGAACGACTAGTTCGCGGCCGAGCCGCGAACTAAGTGAGCACTCCCGATCGCGAACTATTATGCGCAAGTCTATACTGCACTGCGTTGTCTGCTCTAACCCCAAAATGGCGGCTCTGTAAGGAACATTGGCGCCCAGACCTCTCTTCTATAGGCCTTGCTTTGTCTATGCGAAACCACCGTCATCTGTTTCTGCTCATACCGTTGTCCCATACCTTTTTGCCACCTCAGTGTACTAATACGTTCTTTGTAAGTTTCACTCAAGTATTAAAGTACACATACCCCCTTCATACTAACTTTTTTTAATAATTTTTTTGTCGGTAGCACAATCTGCTTCCCAAGCTCCCGCGTAGAAAACTTTGCTAGAAGCAAAGACAACACAAATGCCCAAAGTCTCTTTTCTTTAAGTCGTTTTAGGGATAAGCTACAAAGCCGCAAATGTCAACTGCCGAGTTAGGCCTCTACAAACGAAATAAAAAAAAATATCCAGTTGGTATTTCATTTTACTGAAACTGTGGAAACATCGGTGTGTTCATTTTTGCATACATGTCTGGACTGTCTCCGCTCGAGAAAAAGTTAGCACAGTTACCGCCGCAGGCGGTTACACTGGATTATCGGGGCTGAGGAAACGAGCCAACTCTTGTTTTTTGCCTTTGCCTGTATTTTTGCCAGTTCCAGAACAAAAGCAGAGGGCGTGAACTCATGAATATGCATCCACCTGCGTCCGGCTGAACTTTCCTCGCGTGCATTTAGTTCCGCTGTGTAGAAAATTCATGCCACCCTTGCATTTTTTTTTTTTCTTTTTTTTATTTGCTTGGTTGCTGCGTTCTTTCACAGTGTATTCGACCTCAAAGAGGTAATCGTTCATCCTCATCGTCATTTGCAAGTTTATTTCTGAGTCTGTTTCGGTCACTGCTTTACAGATAAATTTTGACGCTTAACAGATTCCCTTGTGTGGCAATATCTCTGAGAAAAAGATTGCCTTCTGTTCCTACGGCCCTCGAAACTACTACTTTTTGCACTATCTTCAGTTCTCTTTTCTGCCGTTTTTCACGAGCGTTTCACATGCTGTGACAAAATAATCAACTGCTCCGAAAAAAAAAAGACAGATGTCATTGTAACTACATAGACATTACACACACAAATGACAGTATGAAACCTTTCACTCTGCAGCGGAGTGTGCGCTGATATGAAACTTCCTGGCAGATTAAAATTGTTTGCCAAAACCGGGACTCGAACCTGGGACCTTTGCCTTTCGGTAGAGCGCTTACCCGCGAAAGACAAAGGTCCCAGGTTCGAGTCCCGGTTCTGGCACACAATTTTAATCTGCCAGGAAGTTTCATAAATGACAGTGTTATCAACGACAGCTAGCTCGGCCATCGGAATACATTTAAAATTAGTAAATGTTGAAAGGTCTTGGTCGCAAAGCACACGTATTTCATTAGTTGTTACACGTTTCGAAATTTGCTCTCGAGGCAACAGATAAAAATCTATCGATACTATAATAAAATTGTAAAACCGCCGTTTCTGTCGTTAAGATATTTGAACACACTTATCTTAAAAACCATTCATTGAATTTCTATACGGGGTTTCGCTGGTAACTTGAACATAGCTTGGGGCAACATGTAGCATTCATTTCATCAAAACTGGATCGCGGAGAAAGCAAGGAAAATAATAATAATAATAATAATAATAATAAACTAAAACACGATAATTTCGAATATTTTTTTCTAAAACTTTTGTCTTTATCTGTTTGAACACACTAATCTTTAGAGCTACTAGATGGATATTCATCGTGTTTTCCCAGGTAAAATGAGCATGTCGTGGGGCAACATGGATGTTTAATTTCATCGCAATCGGATCAGGAAAAGAAAAGATACCTGTAACTTAATGTTTAAAAGTGTGTTCTACTCAGAAGTACGGCATAATACACTGTAAAATAATTATATATGAAATATTAATATTCATTATGTCTGACATAATCAATTATTTTGATTTAAATGTCTCTTTAAAAGTCTCTGGTCAGTTTCTGAAAAGATGCTGCAAAATTCCTGAAAAGGAACAATTTTACTTATTTCTTACCACCACAGGCTAGACTTTGTGTTGTCGATGCAGCTCGTAGTTTCTTGCTTCATGGTCTGCAATGATCTGCGAACCTGTAAACTTTTTTATTTAATTTCTTGGATAACAGAAGCTCTTTATGTACTGAATGGAAAATTCACTACCCAATCTGGAATTTCCAGGAGTATCTGTGTCTTTATAATTAGCCTCAAATAAAATCCCGTGTGTAAAATCTGCAAGTTCGTAATTCAAGGTGCGGTAGTTCCCGTAGACTCTCTTTCTACTACACCAAAATTACATGTTGAAGAGATGAAATAATTGTAGACGAAAGCAGAACTTACTTTAAGTTGAAATATATATATATTGAGCGTTCGTAATACATCGATTCACTTTCCATAACATCCCAATAATAATAACACACTCCTATAGAATACGCTAAACTGTATCAGCAAAGAACAACTACTTTTTCTCTTCCTAGCAATTACATGGAAATTCTATATGTTCTGAAAAATACTTTACGGTAAATTTTGATATATATTAAATACAGCGAACATTCTAATTAGCCTTGAAATTAATGTATAACATAATATCTTTTATCGACAATTACATCGTTAACAAATATGACACAAAATACTAACAGGTATCTTACAACACCAAATAAGCAATTGATGGCACTGTTAGCTTTTTGCTCACCATCAATGACAGTAATATCCTAGGAAGTTAATGCCAACCACAGAGCCTCGCGGTCTGAGGCACCATCTCGGATAGTGCGGCCGCTCCCGTAGAAGGTTCGAGTCCAACCTTGGGTATGGGTGTGTGTGTGTGTGTGTGTGTGTGTGTGTGTGTGTGTGTGTGTGTTTGTGTGTGTGTGTGTCGTGTCCTTAGCATAAGAGAAAGTAGTGTGCGAGTCTAGAGACATTAGCAGTTTGTTCCCTTAGTTACATAGAAAACTAAAAAACATCCAGACAATTAAGCGACAAAATCTTATCTTTCAATTACTCAAATGTTTTTAAAGCTTATGGGACTTAACTGCGGGGTCATCAGTTCCTAAGCTTACAAACTATAATAAAGACAACACAAACATCCATGCCTGAGGGAGGATTCGAACCTCCGACGCGGGAGGCCGCGCCATCCGTAACGTGGCGCTCCAGACCACTCGACTACGTTTCAATTTATTTAGCTATGATATACAGACTAACTAATTTCACTTTATGTATTACTAGCTGAAAACCGGACGTTGCCCGGGTATTTATTTATTTATTCCTGCCATTTTTCATTTGTATAAGAGCTGTATGTCTGTAAAATCTCTTACGAATACAGTTAGCAGTAAAGAAGTAATAGTGCGGGAAGGGGCGGCTTTTCATTAACTTTACTGTTTATGTGTTCAGCCTTTTCAATAGTTACAGGAGCAACAGTCTGGATGGTTGACTGAGCTGGCCTTGTAACATCAGCTAATGTGGCTTTGCCACACAGTTACTGCGAACGGCTGAAAGCAAGAGAAAACTACTGCCGTTACTTTTCCCGAGGACATGCAGTTCTACTGTATGAACAGATGATGATGGCATCCTCTCGGGTAAAATATTCCGGAGGTAAAATAGTCCCCCATTCGGATCTCCGAGTGGGAACTACTCAGAAGGATGCGATCATCAGGAAAAACAACACTGGCATTCTATGGATCGGAGCGTGGAATGTTAGATCCCTTAATCGTGTAGAGAAGATAGCAAATTTAAAAAGGGAAATGGATTGGTTGCAGTTAGATATAGTGGGGATAAGTGAAGTTCGGTGGAAAGAGGAACAGGATTTCTGGTCAGGCGAGTACAGGATTATAAATACAAAATCAGTTGGGGGTATTACAGGAGTAGGTCTGATAATGAATAAGAAAATAGTAATGCGTGTAAACTACTATAAGTAACACAGTGATCGCATTATCGTAGTCAAGATAGATACGAAGCCAAAACCGACCACAGTAGTACAGGTTTATATGCCAACTAGCTCTGCTGATGATGAGGAGATCGAAGAAATAAAGGAGGAGCTGAAGGAAAGTATTCAGACAATTAAGGAAAGGAAAGGAAAACTTAATTGGCCGGCCGCGGTGGCCGAGGGGACTGAGGCGCTTCAGTCGCAGTCTGCACGGCCACTACGGTCGGGGGTTCGAATCCCCCTTCGGGCATGGATATTTGTGCCGTCCTTAGTCTTAGTTAGTTCATAAGTAATTTGGAAGTTTAGGGACTGATGACCCCGTAGTTAAGTCCCATAGACTATACAAACATTTGAACATTTTGAAACGTAATTGTTATGGGAGACTGGAATTCAGTAGTAGGACAAAGAAGGGAAGGGAAGATAGTAGGTGAATATGATCTGTGCAAAAGGAATGAAAGGGGAGGTCGCCTGGTAGAATTTAGCACGGAACATGATTTAATCGTAACAAACACGTGGTTTAAGAATCACAAAAGAAAGTTGTATACATGGAAGAGACCAGGAGACAGCGGAAGGTATCAGATAGATTTTATAATGGTAAGACATAGGTTTCGGAACCAGGTTTTAAACTGTAAGACATACCCAGGGGCAGATATAGACTCTGACCATAACTTATTGGTTATGAACTGTAGGCTGAAATTGAAGAAACTACAAAAAGGTAGGAAAATAAGGAGATGGGACCTGGATAAATTGAAGGAACATGAAGTTCTTAAGAATTTCAGAGGGAGCTTTAGGCAACAATTGACAGAAACGGGGGAAAATAAAACAGTAGCATTGAGAGATGAAATAGTGAAGGCAGCAGAGGACAAAATAGGTAGGAAGGCAAGGCCTACAAAAAATCCTTGGATATCACAGGAGATAATAGATTTAATCGATGAAATGAGAAAATATAAAAATGCACTAAATGAAACAAACAAAATGGAGTACAGACGACTAAGAAATGAGATTGACAGGAAGTGCAAAATGGCTAAGCAGGAGTGGCTAGAAGGCAAATGCAAGGATGTAGAAGAATGTATAGCAAGGGGAAAAGTAGATACCGCCTATAGGAAAATGAAAGAGACATTTGGGGACAAGAAAAGCAACTCTACGAATATCAAGAACTCAGATGGGAAACCAGTTCTCAGCAAAGAAGGGAAAGCTGAAAGGTGGAAAGAGTACATAGAGCAGCTCTACAAAGAAAATGAACTTACAGACAATGTGGTAGGAAGGGAAGAGGACGTAGATCAAGTTGAAATAGGAGATGCTATACTGAGAGATGAATTTGACAGAGCCTTGAAAGACCTAGGTCGGAACAAGGCCCCAGGAGTAGATGACATACCCTCAGAGCTACTAAAGTCTCTGGGAGAGCCAGCCATGACAAGACTATTTGAACTGGTTTGTAGAATGTATGAGACAGGCGAAATGCCCTCAGACTTTAAGAAAAATTTAATAATCCCCATTCCAAAGAAATCAGGCGCAGACAGCTGTGAAAATTGCAGAACCATCAGTTTGATAAGTCATGGTTGCAAAATTTTAACACGAATTATCTACAGGAGAATGGAAAAGCTGGTAGACGCTGACCTCGGGGAAGATCAATTTGGATTCAGGAGGAACATAGGAACCCAGGAGGCAATACTCACTTTACGTCTTATCTTAGAAGATAGATTAAGGAAGGGCAAACCTACATACAGCCTACAGAAAAATAAAAGAAACATTTGGAGATAAGAAAAACAGCTCTATGAATATCAAGGACTCTGATGCAAAACCAGTTCTCAGCAAAGAAGGGAAATCTGAAAGGTGGAAAGAGTATATAGAGAGGCTCTATGAAGGAAATGAACTTAGCGGCAATATTGTAGAACGGGGGGGGGGGGGGAGAAGTAGGTGATGATGAAATAGTAGTTACTACACTGAGAGATGAATTTGACAAGTCCCCTGGAGTAGATGATATTCCCTAAGAGCTAATGAAGTCTCTGGGAGAACCAGCCATGACAAAATTGTTTCACCTGGTGTGTAAGATGTATGAGACAGGTGAAGTACCCTCAGACTTTAAGAGAAACGTTATAATCCCCATTCCAAAGAAAGCAGGTGCAGTCATGTGTGAAAACTACAGAACCATCAGTTTAATAAGTCATGGTTGCAAAATACTAACACGAATTATTTACAGAAGGATAGAAAAGCTGGTAGAAGCCGAACTCGGGGAAGATCAGTTTGGGTTCAGGAGAAATGTAGGAACTTGGGACGCAATACTCACTTTTCGGCTTATCTTAGAAGATAGATTAAGAAAACGCTAACGTACAAATCTAGCTTTTGTAGATTTGGAGTAGATCAGGAGCAAAATATAGGGAGCGTAAGGTTATTTACAACTTGTACAAAAACCAGATAGCGGTTGTCAGAGTTGAAGGGCATGAAAGGGATGCAGTGGTTGGAAAGGGAGTAAGACAGGGTTGTAGTCTTTCTCCATTGTTATTCAATTTATACATTGAGCAAGCTATAAAGGAAAGCAAGGAGAAATTTGGGGAAGGAATTAAAGTTGAGGGCGAAGAATTAAAAACATTGCGTTTTGCCGACGACATAGTAATTATGTCAGATACAGCAAAGGACCTGGAAGAGCAATTGAACGGAATGGACGGTGTGCTGAAAGGAGCATATAAGATGAACATTAACAAGAGCAAAACTAGGGTAATGGAGTGCAGTGTAAGAAAATCAGGTGATGCTGAAGGAATTAGATTGGGAAACAAAGCAACAAAGGAGGTAGGTGAGTTTTGTTACTTGGGCAGTAAAATAACAATTGATGGTCGCAGTACAGAGGCTAAAAAATGCAGAATGGCAATGGGTAGAAAAGCGTTTTTGAAAAAGAGAAATTTGTTAACTTCGAATATTGATTTAAGCCTAAGGAAATCCTTTCTGAAGGCATATGTGTGGAGTGTTGCCTTGTATGGGAGTGAGACATGGACGATAAACAGTGCGGACAGGAAGAGGATAGAGGCTTTTGAAATATGGTGCTACAGAAGAATGCTGAAGATTAGGTGGGTGGATCGCGTAACTGATGAGGAGGTACTGAACAGAATTGGGTGAAAAGAAATTTCTGGCATACCTTGACTTAAAGAAGGGATAGATTGGTAGGGCACATTCTTAGACATCAAGGAATTGTGAATTTAGCATTAGAGGGAAGTGTGTGTGGTAAAAATCGCAGAGGAAGACCAAGAGATGGATACAGTAACCAGATTCAGACAGATGTAGGTTGCCGTTCTTATGTGGAGATGAAGAGGCTTGCTCAGGATAGGGTATTGTGGAGAGCTGCATCAAACCAGTCTCCGGACTGAAGACCACCACAACAACTAATCTCATGAACTACGCGTCGTACTGTGATATAATTTAGAAGGTACATTCTGTTATAGGCGTGTACACTGTGTGTAAAATTTACTGCGGCTACAATTAGTAGTGTAGAAACTATAAATGGTAACGTCATACCGAAAGCCATTTTAGTCCATGAACAGCGGAAAGTTACTGTTTACGTGCTCATATCTCATGAACTACGTATCGGAATGTAATACAATTTAGAAGCTACATTCAACTATATATTTGTATAGTGTCTGTAAAATTTTCTGTCGCTACAATTTGTAGTGTTCAAATTATAAATTGTAACGTCATACCGAGAGCCGTAGTTTTACTCCATAACCAGCGGAAAAGTAGTAAGCGAGAAACTTTTTTCCTTTCATCATTTTACTATGGTTGCCAGCGAGAAAGCGTTTAATAAAGGTTTGAAATCATGTTTAAAGTTTGTTGCAAGTCTCTAACTACTGTCATTTTCATACAGTGTATTTCGAAAGTCTCGCCGCATTATATGACATTTTTTGCGATTTCTATTGGTTATGACGTAATATCTTTTGAACCATGTGTCGTATGTGATTTTTAATGGTCAGCATTGTCGCAAAATGCAGCAGTTTCTCGCGCATATCATTGTTTATGACGTCATATCTCGTGGAGTATATATCGTATGTGATTCTTACACTTACGGCGACCATCCTCATGGATTGACGCTCGTTGTTGTTGTTATGGTCTTCAGTCCGTAGACTGGTTTGATGCAGCTCTCCACCCTACTCTATCCTGAGCAAGCCTTTTTATCTCCTCATAAGAACGACAACCAACATCCACTTGAATCTGCTTACTATACGCGTATCTTGGTCTCCCTCTGCGATTTTTACCCCACACACTTCCCTCCAATGCTAAATTTACGATTCCCCGATGTCTAAGAATGTGTCCTACCAAGCGATCCCTTCGTTTAGTCAGGGTATGCCAAAAATTCCTTTTCTCACCAATTCTGTTCAGTACCTCTTCATTAGTTATGCGATCTACCCACCTAATCTTCAGCATTCTTCTGTAGCACCACATTTCAAAAGCCTCTATCCTCTTCCTGTCCGCACTGCTTATCGTCCATGTTTCGCTCCCGTACAAGGCAACACTCCACACAAATGCCTTCAGAAAAGACTTCCTTACCCTTAAATTAATATTCGATGTTAGCAAATTTCTCTTTTTCAAAAATGCTTTTCTTCCCATTGCCATTCTGCATTTTATATCCTCTGTACTGCGACCATCGCATGTTATTTTACTACCCAAGTAACAAAACTCATCTACCACCTTCATTGTTTCGTTAACTAATCTAATTCCTTCAGCATCACCTGATTTTCTAAGACCGCATTCCATTATTTTTGTTTTGCTCTTGTTAATGTTCATTTTATATGCTCTCTTCAACACGCTGTCCATTCCATTCAACTGCTCTTCCAGGTCCTTTGCTGTCTCTGACAGAATTACAATGTCATCAGCAAAACGCAATGTTTTTATTTCTTCCCCCTGAACTTTAATCCCTATTCCAAATTTTTCCTTGCTTTCCTTCACTGCCTGCTCGATGTACAATTTGAATAACATCAGAGAAAGGCTACAACACTGTCTTACTCCCTTCCCAACTGATGCTTCCCTTTCATGCCCTTCGAGTCTAATAACTGCGGTCTGGCTTTTGTACAAGTTGTAAATAACTCTCCTTTCCCTGTATTATACCCCTGCTGACTTCAGAATTTGGAAGAGTGTATTCCAGTCAACATTGTCAAATGCTTTCTCCAAATCTACAAAAGCTAAAAATATAGGTTTGCCCTTCCTTAATCTATCTTCTAAGATAAGACGTAAAGTGAGTATTGTCTCCCGGGTTCCTATGTTCCTCCTGAATCCAAACTGATCTTCCCCGAGGTCAGCGTCTACCAGCTTTTCCATTCTCCTGTAGATAATTCGTGTTAAAATTTTGCAACCATGACTTATCAAACTGATGGTTCTGTAATTTTCACACCTGTCTGCGCCTGATTTCTTTGGAATGGGGATTATTACATTTTTCTTAAAGTCTGAGGGCATTTCGCCTGTCTCATACATCCTACAAACCAGTTCAAATAGTCTTGTCATGGCTGGCTCTCCCAGAGACTTTAGTAAATCTGAGGGTATGTCATCTACTCCTGGGGCCTTGTTCCGACCTAGGTCTTTCAAGGCTCTGTCAAATTCATCTCTCAGTGTAGCATCTCCTATTTCAACTTGATCTACTTCCTCTTCTCTTCCTACAACATCGTCTCTAAGTTCATTTTCTTTGTAGAGCTGCTCTATGTACTCTTTCCACCTTTCAGCTTTCCCTTCTTTGCTGAGAACTGGTTTCCCATCTGAGTTCTTGATATTCGTAGAGTTGCTTTTCTTGTCCCCAAATGTCTCTTTCATTTTCCTGTAGGCGGTATCTACTTTTCCCCTTGCTATACATTCTTCTACAGATTTGCATTTGCCTTCTAGCCACTCCTGCTTAGCCATTTTGCACTTCCTGTCAATCTCATTTTTTAGTCGTCTGTACTCCATTTTGGCTGTTTCATTTACTGCATTTTTATGTTTTCTCCTTTCATCAATTAATTGTAGTATTTCCTGTGATATCCATGGATTTTTTGTTGGTCTTGCCTTTCTACCTATGCCTTCCGTTGCCTTCTGTCAATTGTTGCCTAAATCTCCCTCTGAAATTCTCCAGAACTTCACTTTCCTTCAATTTATCTAAGTCCCATCTCCTTATTTTCCTACCTTTCTGCAGTCTTTTCAGCTTCAGCCTACAGTTCATGACTAACAAGTTATGGTCAGAGTCTATATCTGCACCTGGGTATGTCCTGCAGTTTATAACCTGGTTCCGGTACCTATGTCTTACCATTATAAAATCTATCTGATACCTTCCGGTGTCTCTTGGTCTCTTCCATGTATACAACCTTCTTTTGTGATTCTTAAACCACGTGTTTGTTACGATTAAATCGTGTTCCGTGCAAAATTCTACCAGGTGACCTCCCCTTTCATTCCTTCGGCCCAGTCCATATTCACCTACTATTTTTCCTTCTCTTCCTTTTCCTACTACCGAATTCCAGTCTCCCATCACAATTAAGTTTTCCTCTCCCTTAACTGTCTGAATAATTTCCTCATATATTTCATCGATCTCCTCATCATCGGCAGAGCTAGTTGGCATATAAACCTGTACTACTGTTGTCGGTGTTGGCTTCGTATCTATCTTGACAATGATAATGCGATCACTGTGCTGCTCATAGTAGTTTACCCGCATTCCTATTTTCTTATTCATTATCAGTCCTACTCCTGTGATACCCCCAACTGATTTTGTATTTATAATCCTGTACTCACCTGACCATAAATCCTGTTCATCCTGCCACCGAACTTCACTAATCCCCACTATATCTAACTTCAACCTATCCATTTCCCTTTTTAAATTTTCTAATTTTCCTACCCGATTAAGAGATCTAACATTCCACGCTCCGATCCGTAGAATGCCAGTATTGTCTTTCCTGATGACAATATCCTCCTGAGTAGTCCCCGCCCGGAGATCCGAATGGGAGACTATTTTACCTCCGGAATATTTTACCCGAGAGGATGCCATCATCATATTTCCATACAGTAGAGCTGCATGTCCTCGGGAAAAGTAACGGCTGTAGTTTCCCCTTGCTTTCAGCCGTTCGCAGTAGCTATGTGGCAAAGCCACATTAGCTGATGTTACAAGGCCAGCTCGGTCAATCATCCAGACTGTTGCCCCTATAACTACTGAAAAGGCTGCTGCCCCTCTTCAGGAACCACACGTTTGTCTGGCCTCTCTTGACGCTTACGTGTACAAAATTTCATAAAGACTGGAACAAAACTGTAGATTTGTATGCAACACGTACACACATAAGGACACTCTGCTTTATATATTAGACAAACTTCTTCCATGGATTTATTTTAAATTGCACTTCCTAATGAAGCAGCGTACGTCTTACGTGTGTGTATTTAGTTACTGGGCATCAGTTTTACGACAGTAGCAGGTGGATAGCCATTACGTTTTGCCGATTGAGAGATAGTCTTCCACTGACTCCTAGCCATACCGACTCGCCCTAAAACCGTTCGTTTAACTGGATTTCGGCATTTGTGGCCCACTCAGCTTACTCTATTTGTATACTTTGTGCTGCAGGAATTTTTGTATTGCTTTTGAACTTTATTCTGCATTACAGTTATGAAGCGTAGTCTATTTTGTGATTAAATGTGAACTTTCAATTGTGTAGCTTGCGATTTGCAGCTGATGTGTTTTACATTTTAAGCACTTCACTGTCTTTATTTTAATATATGACCATAAAAGAGGAATGTAGTTTTAAAACAGTAGCAATATATAAATTTCACCTAAAACGTACTTAAACCTCATGTGGGTCCTGAGGACGAAGTGTACATTAAGCGTTAAAATTTTTTGGGTCTAGTCTAGTCTCCGATATCGCTTTGACCAATGACGTCAGTATTACGTCATTCCGTCCCGCGCGTGGTTTCAATACCGGTACTCACTGTTTACGTGTCTGAAGACAGCCTAACTTTCACTTTAAAAAAGTTATCTGTAGCGTAGCCATAAGAAGGTTAGGTATAGGTTAAACAAGGATTTTTATTTATTTATTTTCTTTTAGTACGTGAGGGCGCGTAGCGCCCGAATCTCCCGTTCAGAAACACTCAATCGATTTACAGTTGTATGTTCGACATAAATATATCATTTCAGGCCGTACCACTTCTAGTGCAAGCTTTCTTTAAAATTACCTAATTATTAAATGTAGTTTGAAGACGTGGTATCATTAAGTAGATTTGACCTATTTAGGTGAAATCGAACTACCGATACCGTATTGTGGTATCATTAAGTAGATTTGATCTAATTAGGTGAAATCTAACTACCGATATCGTCTTGTGGTATCTCTCGATTATGTATGACGTCATATATGACGTCATTGGTCAAAGTGGTATCGGAGACTAGAGTTTATCTGAATTTTTAAGTATACTACTTACGGTTTATAAGCTGAGCTCACTATCACATACTCATTCATTTTGGGGCGTCCTTTTGGAAACAAACACAGTTTCTAACAAGGTACATTCCCTCAACCTTGAGCAGGCCTCTCTAATAAAATAATAATAATAATAACTGTGGCCAGAACTCAAATATAGACTTGGTCCAAACACGTTATCATGTCCTCAAGAAACCGAGCAACCCGACAAAAAAAGAAAAAGTTTAACTCACTTGCCTAGTATGCAAGAAACAAGTTCGAGACCTGGTCTGACACACATTTTCATATGTCTATGTTGTTAGATTACACTGTCTACCAGCAACTGAGAGAAGGAAACCTCAGTTATATTTAGTAGGACAAGGAAAATTTTATTTCCTCATTTGGAGAATACTGGAAAACAGTTCAAAAGTACACCCAACAAAGAGACAAAAAGATTTACTGCCTCTGCGACGGTGGCGTTGTGGACACATTCCATAATAAGGAAAGTATAGAAACAGGGTAAGATGAGTGGCAATCTAACAACAGCACAGGCCGCAAATACGGAAATGCAGATACACGAGCGGCCTCAGAGCTGGTTGCTGTGGCTGGCAGTCACTGGACGAGTCTCTCGCAATCGGTGAAACACATCGGCTGCCCACGTGCTACTGCCGTGCCCATCTACGGCAGCAGTTCCCAGAAACAGAAATAATAAAATGACGTAAAATATAAAATTAAAAAATAATAAACTGAGGCCCGGCAACTAAATATTCAGGTAAAAAATACAAACACAGCGACATGGACGTCAGACGTATTTGAAGCCTATGTTATGCCTCTGTATTTTCTAAATCTCATTAAATCCGTTTTTGTATGCGTCGGCGTTAATGCTTTTTCTGTCGCAGTTTTGTATTAAAAAATGAGGAAAAGAGTGAACGATACAAAGGGTTCGCTGGATTTCAGCTATAAGTAATACACGCATTAGCTTCCTTTTGATGTGTTCTGAAATTTTACATGCGAAAAGTAGAGGCTATTCACTAGCTCTCTCTCTCTCTCTCTCTCTCTCTCACTCACTCTCTCTCTCTCTCTCTCTCTCTCCTATCTATATATCTTTTTACTGAGAGAGGTGGCGCTGTTTCACCAAATTAGACTAGCATTCGGAAGGATGGCAGTTCGCCCCCGGACATCCTGATTAAGGTCTTCCATAATTTTTCTAAATCACTCCATGCAAATTACGGGACGGTTCCTTTCACAGGCCATGGCAGATTTCTTTCCCTGACCTTAAGCAAAATATCAACCCGAACTTGTGCTCCGTCTCTAATGACCACGGCGTCGACTAGACGTTATACCTTAATTATACTTGTTCATCTAGTGTTATTATCTGTATATATAAAAATTAATTGCTGTTTATTAGTCCCGCTAAAACTCCAGAACGGCTGGACCTATTTGGCTAATTTTAGTCTTGAAATATTCGTGTAAGTCCAGGGAAGGTTTAGACGGTGATAAAATGTGGAAAAGTTGTCCGGAAAAGAGGAAAATCGGGAAAAACTGAACAGCTTTTTCCAGTGAGCTATCAATACCGTTCGTCCAATTGCAATAAAATTTTGTAAATTTAATGTTAAAAGCCAGAGGAAGATTCCATCAAATAAAAATATGGAAAAGTCACTCGTGAAGCAGGAAAATTTAGGAAAAAATGAAAGCGATTTTTTTTCTGTGAACAAAAATCAATTGCCACATAGTTGTAAGAGCATCACTAGACTACGGCTTGACAGGGTAAGGTTTGTATGAAATAATTGTTTTGGAAAATTACCGGAAAATTGGAAAATTTGAGAAAAACTGACAGTGCGTTTCTGAATGTGTTTTTGATTGAATTCAACACTACAATTGAGTATTCGCACGACGGAGAGGGGTATTTCTTTGTTTGTTTTGTTGATTATGGTTTTGGAAAACTTTCCAGTAAAAAATATAGAGACAGTTAATAAGGAAAGTCGCAAAATTCGAACCAAGTTCCTCTTTAAGTGTGTTTCTGATTGTACTCAACACTATAAATTGAGAACCGTTCATCCGATTGCGATAAAATTTTGATCATTTGACGTTCAAGGAAAGATGAACAATATTATGAATTAAACATTTGGGAAAGTTACCCGGAAAATTTGAAAATTCGAGAGAAACCGAACGAGCTTTATAAATGTTATTTCAATACCATTACTCTGGTTGCGATAAAATTTTGCATATTTGATGTTCAAAGCAAGAGTAACGTTCTTATGAAATAAAAATATGGTAAAGTTCCCCGGAAAATCAGAAAAAATAGAAAGAGATTTGATGCAAAACTTTAAGATATCAGCGTTTATTGTTAAACATTCGTCGAATCTTAACAAATGTTTTGTGCAAGAAGAATAGGTACTTCTGTTGTTCTGCTGTTCTATCTACTTTTTACAAAAGTGAGAATGTATTTTTAAAAGTTAATTATAACTTTTGAAAAACAGTTAAGAAATCAAAGAGTAAATAGAGTAACTATTGTTGGATATTTTGCTTTATATACGTCAAATCAAAAAATATCTTGAATTACACACTTTCTAAAGTATCTTATTCAGATGCCGGTGCTTCTACACAGGTAGGCCTATGTCACGATTATTATTATGCATATTCTAAGTAATGGAAGAGATAGAATACCTTTATGCAGACAGAAAAAGTTATGGTTTCTAACATTAGGATAAAACACGCAACTCAATATTTATTCTGTCCGATTTTCCGAACTTCAGTAACTAACCTAAGAGAGTCAACTGCAGTGCATCAGGAAATCACACATTGAAACGTCGAAAAATTACCGTACTTATGTAAAGAAATGCACTCGAAGACGCAAATATAGCTTGAAATTCGTTGTGATAAGCAATAAACTTCCCTAACTGGTGTAGTTTTTCATTATTTAAAGCATGGCGGTTAACTGGTGTATGTCTGCACAATTTCAAATAAATTCAGCAAAACTAATATTGCTTGTCAATGATACCACGAAATATCACAAGCATGTAATAGGAATTTCTCCTTTTACCGGTACCTCACATGTGTGATTTTTTGCAGCTCTTGCACAGATGTAGTCTTTTTGAGGTTACTGTAACGAGGGAAATCTTCTGGGAGGGAATTGTCTGGGAGTAGCAATAACCGAGGACAGTACACAATCCTCGCCACTTTCTTCTTTCCAGACAGGTGTAGCTCATTCGTATGCATTCGACGTCTTTATTAATAACAAAAGCACCAATTTCGAAGCATAACAATGTCGTTGGGTTCAAATGTTCAAATGTTTGTAGAACTTATGGGACTTAACTACGGGGTCATCAGACCCTAAGCTTACAAACTACTTATGAACAAGCTAAGACTAAGGACGGCACAAATATCCATGCCCGACGAGGGATTCGAACCCCCGGCCGTAGTGGCCGTGAATGTCGTTGGGATCCATTACACCCCAGGGAATTAAAATCTAATATACTTCAGACACAGAATACATTCAAACTGTGGTGTCGCACAAGTACAAAGTGCGCGCCACCTACTTTCGCCGCGCGCCGCCATGCATGCACGGCGCGGCGTTCTTCCGACGACAGCCACGAGCGCCCTCTGGGACAACGCCTCTCGTGGCCACGACTGAAGGACATCGTCACTTCGCACTTCGGACTGAGATAGCAACGAGTTAGGACCTTCGTAAACAGATAGGCACGAGGGAAGACTTTGCTATTTGTACAGGCACTAGGCAGGCCTCTAACAACTATGTATCAACATTCTGCAGTACTATGTAAAAGTTAAGTATTGTTACATTCTGTGCAATATATCTCTTTCTAATTTACTCGAGTGTTTATAGTTTCTGGCTGCTCCCCTCCGTACCTGCACCAGCGTGTCGGTTTCATTCCACTCGGCCTCCGACACCTACGACGAGGCTGGGACACAAAAGCGGCGACGAAGTCGGGACACAAAAGTGGCGACGAGGAGTGATAGAACCTTGGACCAGCCCGCTAGCAGCAGCCAGACAGCAGCAGTCGGAGCACGCAAAAATTGCTCCCGCCCACCCACCCTTATTATAAGATTTTTGGGGAAAGATACTTTGTTACGTGTTTTGTGGACTTTTTTGTTGCAGAGCGTCCTCATTTATCTTGCATTTGTGTTTTGTACTAATTTACTTGTATACGCGGCGCCTAATCGGTCAGCATGGCCACTACCCCGAACCCAAACTTAATGGAAATTATTCAGTTACAGACGGCGCAAATCACCCAGTTGCTCCAGGCGGTGTCCCAGCTCACAGCGCAGGCAGCTAACCAACAACAACAGCCGCCGCTTCAGCAGCCCACACCTGCCGCCGCAACGCTTCCGACGTTTCGTCAGTACAACGAACGTGAGGAAGAATGGAGCGACTATTTCGCACAGTTTCAAGAACTCGTCGCGGCTCATCAAATTACAGGTCAGAAAGTGAAGCATCTTTTATTGTCCGTGGTGGGCCCCAAAACTTTCGTGTTACTGCAAAAACTATTCCCGCACGCATCTCCTCGTGATGTAGACTTTGAACAAATTGTAGATGCACTGAATGCTCATTATGAGAGAAAAGTTCTTGTAGCCGCTGCACGATACCGATTTTTCAGACTTAAAAAATTACCGCAGCAATCACACCAAGAGTGGATTACGGAATTGAAGGGCTTAACCCGCCAATGTAAATTTACTTGCTCTTGTGGACTTTCGTATAGTGACGTGATGTTGAGGGATGCGATTACGCAGAATATTCAGGACCCCAGAATTAGAGCAGCAATTCTGAAACAGTCTGACCCTTCATTAGACAGTGTACTGCAGCTTATTGAAGCGCATGATACTTTTGACTTAGCTGATGTAGAAATGCAAAGACATAGTGTAAATTCAGTGCGCCGCAACGGACGCTTTCCTAGCCGTAGTTCTCAGTATAGTACCAGTGATTCTTATTTTTCTACCGGCCGTGCTGAACAGACAGTGAACAGTAGCCAGTATAAAAGTGCGACGCAAAGGTCGCCCCGTAGTGTTAGACACAGTAATTTGAAGACCGGGCGCCAACGCTCATTTCAGAAAAATGTACGTAAGTCTTGCCCCCAGTGTGTATCTCGTCACAAACGTGCACAGTGCCCAAGTCGAAACGCAACCTGTTATCAATGTGGCAAATTGGGACATGTGCAGTCTGTGTGTATGCAAATTAAAAACTCGAACAGTAACGTTAGAAACGGTGCTTCGCACAGTGCGAGAGCAGTGCATACAGTCAATGTTATACACGCTGAGGAATTGAACAGTGCTTTCCTTGGATCTCAATTGCAAGAAAGTAGTTCTGCGCCTATGGCAAAACTATATAGTGCACCACGTAGCAAGCGCCGACGAGCGCGTAAAACAGTGCAACGGAAAAGGGTTCGGGACAAGCAAAATGACTATGAACAGTGCATTCCTGTAGTGAAAATAGTGCCTTCTGCAACTGCTCCTTGTAATAGTGCCCAGTACTGTGTAGCTAGTGACAGTAGAATTGGTGTAGCTACTCAAAATAATTTTAGTGCAGTAGCCTCGCATTGCGCGGACGCCGATCCGGCGGTAGTGTCATCTAGTGACAGTGTGGTTAATCCGCTGTGTGCCGAGTATGCGCCGCTTCCTACCGCACGCAACCCGCGCAAGCGCAGAAAACAAACCGTAGCAGACGTTGCCCACATTCGCGCACCTGTCGAGCGCCGCAAGCAAAAACTTTTTGTGAATCTTTCCATTGACAATAAGACTGTGCAATTTCAGCTTGATACTGGTTCCGCTGTCACCTTAATTAATAAAGATACTTATGAACTTCTGGGTTCGCCAAAATTGTCGCCGTCACAGCAAGTGTTAACAGCTTATACAGGTGAAAATATTCCCGTGCTAGGAACATGTAGCCTGCCCGCCTCTTTTCAAGGTGTTACGAAAACAGTTGCTTTTGTTGTTCTTCAGGCCAAATCTACGCAGAACATTTTTGGACTAGATGCTTTTGACTTGTTTGGTTTATCAATTCAAAGAGATGTGCTTCAAATTTCGTCAGTAGTGCCTCAGGACAAAATCAGTGCTTTATGTGACAAATATAGTGACTTGTTTTCGCCGGAACTAGGTTGTGCAAAAGACTTCGTGGCACATGTAACTTTAAAAGAATCTGCAGTTCCAAAATTTCGTAAAGCTCGACCAGTGCCTATCGCATTGCGTGATACAGTTGCCGAAGAACTTAAACGTTGGCAAGATAGTGGGGTGATTTCTCCTGTTTCTGCGAGTCAGTGGGCCTCGCCTATAGTAATTATACCCAAGCCGTCAGGAAAACTTCGTCTCTGTGCGGACTTCAAATCAACAGTGAACAGTCAAACAATTGTAGACACTTATCCCCTGCCCAGACCTGACGAACTAATGGACAAATTAGGACAGTCTCGTTTCTTTTCTAAGATTGATTTAGCAGAGGCATACTTACAGATTCCACTTGATGACGAGTCAAAAAAGTTTTTCGTCATTAATACTCACATGGGCCTTTTTCAATTTCAACGCCTACCCTTTGGCAGTTCTTCCGCTCCCGCTATTTTTCAGCGTTTTTTGGAACAGCTGACAGTTTCTGTACCGTGTTGTTCGAACTATTTAGATGATATTGTGGTATCCGGACGTACAGTTGAAGAACATTTAGCAAACCTGGAGTGCCTTTTCAAAGTTTTGACTGCAGCAGGTCTACGTTGCAATAAAGCAAAGTGTTCGTTTTTTCAAACTGAAATAGAGTACCTGGGCCATGTGATTAATGCCCAAGGAATTCATCCCTTACAGTCACATCTTAGAGCAATCAAAGATTTGCCTCCTCCTAAGAATGTACACGAATTGCAAGCAGTAATGGGAAAGCTGAACTATTATTTCAGATTTATTCCCAATGCCTCTCAGATTGCAGCTCCACTGCATCACTTACGTAGGAAGAATGTTCCTTTTGTATGGTCTAAAGATTGTCAGGTTGCCTTTGACAAATTAAAGTCTGCACTACTCAGTGATGCATGTTTGATTCCCTTTGACCCACAGAAGCCTGTAGTGTTAGCAGTTGACGCCTCGTCGTACGGTCTGGGTGTTGTTCTGTCGCATCGTATTGGATGTCACGATCGTCCTATTGCCTTTGCATCCAAGCTACTGACGCCGACGCAACAGAATTACAGTCAGATAGAAAAGGAGGCCTTAGCAATCATTTACGGCGTCACAAAGTTTCATCATTATCTCTATGGCAGAAAATTCTATTTGTTGACAGACCACAAGCCTCTCACGTCGTTGTTCTCACCCACAAAGCCGATTCCGCCACGTACGGCACAAAAGCTTCAGAGATGGTCCTTGATATTGTCTAATTATCAGTATGAGATTTTGTACCGACCTACCACTAAACATGCTAACGCGGACACACTTTCCCGACTTCCGGTTGGCCAGGATGTGTCGTTTGATTCTTCAGAAATGGCATGTTGTCAGATAGACTCCAGAGATGCTTCCGCTGTCGCAGATTTCCCTTTGAACTCTCGTCGGGTCGCACAGGAAACGGCTGCGGATGCAGACTTAAGTGTGGTAGCACGTTTTGTTCGCTTTGGTTGGCCTGCCAGAGCCAAAGACATTGATCGGCCTCTGGTTCGACGTTATTTTGCACAACGTCATGCATTATCTTTAAGTCAGGGTGTACTGTTGTTGCATACCGACAACGACCAAGCAAGAGTGATTGTTCCTCGTTCCCTGCAACGTGAAGTGTTACGCCTCCTGCATCAAGGACATTGGGGCATTGTTAGGACAAAGCAACTGGCCAGACGTCATTGTACCTGGGTTGGTATGGACGCTCAGATAGAGGACATGACGTCACAGTGTACTGTTTGTGCAGAGCATCAGGCGGCTCCACCGCAACGTTTCTCAGACTGGCCACGCCCCAAGGGACCATGGCAACGTTTACATATTGACTTTGCCGGACCTTTCTGGAATACGCGCTGGTTAATTGTTGTAGACGCTTTCAGCAAGTTTCCTTTTGTGATTGCCATGAACTCAACGACAGCTTCTAGTACAATCAGTGCCTTAACGTCAGTGTTTTGCATCGAAGGCTTGCCTGAAACTATCGTCAGTGACAATGGACCTCAGTTTGTTAGTGCGGAATTTCAACAGTTTTGTCGTGTGAATGGCATTCAGCATATCACCACCGCACCTTTTCACCCTCAGTCCAATGGTGAAGCAGAACGTTTCGTTCGAACATTCAAGTCTCACATGGAGAAGATGAAAGGTCAGCACTCCAGGCAGCTAGCTCTTCAAATTTTCCTGTCTACGTATCGGTGCATGCCACGTGACGGCCCGTCTCCTGCCGAGCTGCTACACGGCCGCCGTCACCGCACTCTCCTTCACCTGCTGCAGCCTCCCACGCACCGAGTCGGTTCGTATGGCGCTACGCGTTTTCAGGTTTCCACGCCGGTGCTGTACAGGGTGTTTGCTGGAAACAAGAAGACATGGTTGCCGGGCACCATTCAGCGCGTGCTTGGTCGCAATATGTTTATTGTACGTTCTTCCACAGGGTCGGAGCTGCGGCGCCACGCAAACCAATTGCGCCTGCACAGACCGCGCGATCCTGTCTCCGGTTTCTTGATTCCAGACCCAGTTCTGCGGCAGGGAGCACAACCACATCGTTCGTCCCCGGACTACGAGATCCCTATGGACGTCGACGTACATCCGACGCAGTCGTCGCCGCCGCTGTCGCCGCCGCAGATGACAGCGTCACCGAGAGGGACTCCGGGACCGTGCGGGCCCCCCCAGCTTGGGCCACGCACCTCAGAAGAAGATGACCTGCTCCCTCTGGGCGGGGGCGGGCGCCCTTCCCCAGGTTTCGGCGGGTTCCCTGGAGGATCGCAAGGCGGATGCCGGGGCGCGGACGGCGTCTCGATCCCGGCCTCCGCTACGACGCCCGTCCCACCAGTAACGCCCCCGCCCAGGCCCTCCTCCCAGTGCCGTCGCCGTGGCCCTCAGCCCTACGCCACGACGGCGCGGCGGTTTGGGGGGGAGGGGTGTGGTGTCGCACAAGTACAAAGTGCGCGCCACCTACTTT
This sequence comes from Locusta migratoria, assembly GCA_026315105.1. Taxonomy (NCBI): domain Eukaryota; kingdom Metazoa; phylum Arthropoda; class Insecta; order Orthoptera; family Acrididae; genus Locusta; species Locusta migratoria. The sequence continues at coordinate 105,318,452 of CM048745.1, read as the reverse complement.
CGCCGCGCGCCGCCATGCATGCACGGCGCGGCGTTCTTCCGACGACAGCCACGAGCGCCCTCTGGGACAACGCCTCTCGTGGCCACGACTGAAGGACATCGTCACTTCGCACTTCGGACTGAGATAGCAACGAGTTAGGACCTTCGTAAACAGATAGGCACGAGGGAAGACTTTGCTATTTGTACAGGCACTAGGCAGGCCTCTAACAACTATGTATCAACATTCTGCAGTACTATGTAAAAGTTAAGTATTGTTACATTCTGTGCAATATATCTCTTTCTAATTTACTCGAGTGTTTATAGTTTCTGGCTGCTCCCCTCCGTACCTGCACCAGCGTGTCGGTTTCATTCCACTCGGCCTCCGACACCTACGACGAGGCTGGGACACAAAAGCGGCGACGAAGTCGGGACACAAAACAAACCTAACCTAACTTTCTCCTTTAACCGGACCAAGGGACAAACTATATCAGATGCAATGTGACCACTCCTTCGGTCGATGTTTTCAGTCGAACGCGGTCTATGGCGTCTGACGAGGGTCTGTCGGTGCCACTGTGAACGCAGCCTTAGACTGTCATATTAGTATGTTTTTATGCATTAAACACGTTAAGGACTTATAAGCATGATAATCATTGCTTTGACTCATGTTACGTAGAACTGTCTTGCTTTCTCTTTAGACATGTTGCCACACATGCATGGTCGGCTTTGTGAATTCAGATTTGGCAATTTTATATTTACGGGATGACCGGATGCCCTTTCTGTCGCCACCTCACGCCCCCTGGGAGGAAATGTGTACCCCAAATGTCTGCGAATAGTGTTATTTGTGTGAAGTGAAAAGCATTACGAAGTGGTTGCGATTCGAATAAGTGAGGCGGGGTCCACCTAGGTGGATGGAAAACCACCTAAAAACCACATCCAGGCTTGCCGGCACTCCAAACCCCTTTCGTTTATTCCGCCGGACGGATTCGAACCAGGGCCGGTACGCCCCTCTGTCTCGGAAAGCGGTGCGTTAGACCACACGGCTAATCGAGCGGGTGAATCATGTTACGTAGAACATGGTAATCAATAAAAACATTTTCTGAAACATGCTAAAGTTGAAACGTCAAAGGTAAACTAGCTTTTCTGAGGAGGAATTATTGTTCCATATTTCGCGTTATATTCTTCAAATCAACAAATATCTGGATCCGATCGCTACCAGACTTCAGACATTCTTTCACTTCGTGCCTTCTTTTGTTTATCTGTCCATTTTTTATTTTTTTTTATTTATTATTATTATTATTTTTTTTTATAGCTTATGGGACTTAACTACGGGGACGTCAGTCCCTAAACTTGCAAACTACTTATCAACTAGCTTATCCTAAGGACGGCACAAATATCCATGCGCGAGGGGGGATTCGAACCCCCGACCGCAGTGGCCGTACGGACCGTAACTGGAGCGCCTCAGTCCCCTCGGCCACCGCGGCCGGCTGTTGTGACTTAAAGTCAACTTTTAGGTTTCTGATTTTTTTCCTACGGGTTTTGCGGTCTTGTATGTCTTCTATAGAGATGTTTAATGTTTTCAGGTCTTCTGTGCCTTCTTTGTACCAAGATGTGCCCATTTTCGATGTAGAAATTATGTTGAATATTCTTTTAGTTAGTCTGGTGTCGTTCATTCTGGTTCATTTTTGTGGCTCATATCAAATGTTCAAATGTTTGTAAATCTATCGGACCAAACTGCGTGGTCATCAAAAAAAAAAAAAAAAAATGTTCAAATGTTTGTTAAGCTTATGGGACTTAACTACGGGGTCATCAGTCCCTAAGCTTACATACTACTTATGAACTAGCTAAGACTAAGGACGGCACAAATATCCCTGCCCGAGGGGGGATTCGAACCCCCGACCGTAGTGGTCGTGCAGACCGTGACTGGAGCGCCCCAGTCCCCTCGGCCACCGCGGCCGGCAACGCAAAAACTATACCGGCTATTTCGTTACTTACGTATACAAATAATTATAAACAAACATTACTCCTACGGTGGCTTGCCCACCACTAGAAGCGCTAGTGTCGGTGCAACTGTCAGTTGGTAACAACTTACACAGCAGTGAGTATGTGTTAGACTGTGGTACAGCTTCAGCGGCAGACGCCTTTTTTCGGGCACCTGTCTGACGGCAGCAGGATGGGGTAGAGGTAACGTCGCTGGCTGAATGGGAGACAGTGCAGGAGGCGGCTTGGGACGACGCTACAGAAGGCTGTGGAAAGCGCGGCCGCGCTGCTATTCACGGCGTGCGTCTCTAATCTCGGATCCCCAATCTCGCCAGCGGCCGCGCGTTTCTCTGGGGAATGGAACACTCCGTTCAGGCCTCGATAACACCGACAGAGTTGCGCAGAGCGTCGAAAGCGCAAGTTAGCAGCTGGAGAGTCCGATCCCGAAAAGTATTGCAAGGTGCACGCGGCCAGTTCGGAGAATGCTGTCCTACAACAAACAGATATATCGCCGGTAGGTGGAGTAATTAAAGACCTAATGTGGGAGTCCTCCCCATAATAAATGCAGGCATGGCTGTCTTTTTACTCTAAAGTTATACACTGCTTAAAAGGCTTAAGGCAGTGCTTTCCAAACTGGGTGTCGCGACACCCTGGGATGTCGCGTAGTAGTATCAAGGTTCGTCGCGAGACTAACAAATTTAGACTCTAAACAAACAAAAACTTGTCAGAAAATAACACAAAATATCCTCTTTTCATACTACCCTGAAGACTCGCCTGCAGCTAATCCTCCTCCTCTTCATTCAGCGCACCACAGATCACGTATTACAGGAATGATCGGTGTACATCAATTGCGTGCTCAGCCGCTAGGCGGCAGCTCTGCTTCAGCAGCAATAGACACTCGGGGTCTGTTAAAGCAGCTGCCAGTTGCCAGATTCCAGCAAACTGCGCCTGATACTCGATAACAGCTCTTCCCATGCGCAGTTTGCTGGTACTGGCAGCCGCTTGTACGAACCTTCACTGTAGTCTGCTTTACTTCTCAAAAAGCTGAACCTGAGCGTTTTTTAATGGATTTATCATTTCCACGTCACCCTCGGTAGCGTTTCTTACAATTAAATGTCAATCAATGGATGTAAAAGCTGTCACAGATTGTAAAAGCAGTCACAATTGTCCACTGACTAAAGCTATTTAGTAGCGATGTTTAGTATAGAGTATGGCCGGGTGATTAACGGAGAGTAGTATTTTAAATGCAGTGATCGTTGATGCGAACCCTGGTATGCGTTAATATTTTTCTCTCTCAGTTTCCTGTATGTAACAGATTCTGGAACCAGAAATGATATTCATATTCACAAATATTTATCCATTTTTTCCGAATATGACGGGACTTCCGAGGTCGTGGTGAAGCAAGAACCTAACAATAGAACTTAAATAATAATTCGTCAATTGTCTTAAATACATCATCTTTATTTCTGAAAATAATGTGATAATATTGTGCTGAAAGGGAATAGACACTGTGCTGTCTAAATCAGAAATCCGAGCAGCTTATTTCCAGATGCCGTTTTCAATCGATCCAGCAAAACCGAATATGGCTCTGACATGTAGACACGACAGCGAAAAACAGTTTCCTAAATTCAGTTTTCTTATTTCGGAAGTTTTATGCATCTCCGTAGTTCTTAATGTTTCCTTTTCTTGCGATGAGTGTACGTAATTGCTGCAGTCAGGATCAACATTAAACATGTCAATCCGTACGAGGATTTCAGTTTCGTTTACAAACTACATTTCAGCCACACTTTATTTCCGACCCCCCTCCCCCGCTAGAACTATATATGTATTTATATTAGTGAAAGGGTATCGCGCAAAACTGTAAACTATGAAAGGGTGTCGCCGTGAGGGAAAGTTTGGAAAGCACTAGCTTAGGGGATCAGATATCATACTCGATATACGAGAGTTGGAACCTAAATAGTGACAACTAATTATTCATAACTGATACAAAAGCGTTACATGTTTGCACCTGTTACTGTCCTTCAAAGTAGTCACCAGCGTTGTGTAGAAGCCGTTGCCAGCGATGTGGAAGGCGTAGTACATCGTTAGCAGAGCTTGTTCTGTTGATGGTGCGAATGGAGCAGTCTACCGCCTGTCGAATCTCTGGAACAGTTTGAAGCGAATGCCACGATATGGTTCCTTCATCTTCGGAATCAAGTTGTTTGTAAATCTATCGGACCAAACTGCGTGGTCATCAGTCCGTAGCTTACAAACTACTTAAACCTAGGTAAACTAACCTAAGGACAAACACACACACCCATGCCCCAGGGAGGCCTCGAACCTTCACGGCGAGCAACAGCGCGCTCCGCAGCTAGACGCTTTAGACCGCTCGGCTACTCCACCGCGGCTCGGAATCAAGGACTTAGGTCCGGGGAGTATGGAGGATGGTACAATACTTCCCTCTCCCATCGACCGAACAGAGCAGCCACAGCTTGTGCTCTTTGCTCCCGCACATTGTCTTGCAAAATGAAGGGTGGGTGGAGCAGAAAGTGTTGCCGCTTCTTTTGCAAAGCTGGTCCCATGTGATGCTCGATTTAGGAGAAGCGACAACACTTTCTGAGCTACCCACCCATTATTTTGCACGACAGTGCATGGGCCCATACAGCGCAAGCTGTGGCTGCTCTGTTCGGTTGATGGGACTGGGAATTACTGTACAACCCACCATACTCCCGGGACGTAAGTCCTTGTGACTTTGATTTGATTCCAAAGAGGAAGAAACCACTTCGTGGAATTCGCTTCAGAACTGCGCGAGAGATTCGACAGGCTGTAGACCGCTCCATGCGCACCATCAACAAAACCGGCACTGCTAACGGTGTACTACGCCTTCCATATTGCTGACAACGGGTTCTACACAACGCTGGTGACTACTTTGTAGGACTGTAATAGGTGCAAACGTGTAACGATTTTTAGCGACGGTGGAGCGGCCGAGCGCATTGAGGCGCTATGCTAAGATGCGTGAGATCGTTCCCCGTCGGGGGTTCGAATACCCCCTCGGGTATGGATGTTTGTTTCGTCTTTAGTATAAGGTAGTTCATAAGTAGTTTGTAAGTTTAGGGACTCACGACCCCGCAGTTAAGTCCTTTAAGCTTGACAGACATTTATTAGTTTTTGTAACGCTTTTGTATCGGTTATGAATAAATAGTTGCCACTATTTAGGTATTTTATTCAGATATTGGTTGCAGTTGTAATTTTTGTGGGATACAGTACGATACTTTTCTGTCTTTAATGCTTTCCCTGAGTTTTAAATAGCGTTTACTTAGATCGAGGCACTGTGGGCATACCATAATAGTGAAAAAGTCATTCTTTTTGCCCTCCAATATGGTGTGTGATCACCTCAGGCGCCTAGTACAGTTGCATACCTACGTGAAATGGACAGAATGAGGTTGTTAACCAGCTATTGAGGTGTAATTGGCCAATCCTCCTCGCGTGCAATATCCAGCTCTGCAACCGTTGTGGAAGGTGCTTGTCTCACTGCAGTGCATCTGCCAAGTACATCATAGACACGCTCAAATCCAGAGAACAACTGGCCACCCCATTCTTTCAGTTTCTAACGACAGTCACCCTTTTTGGGAATGACTTAAACTGAGCCCTAATGTCTGCCTAAATCACGGAAAGTTTTATTAGTTCACAGAGTCTATAACAAAGTCATTCCACTGTAGGTGAAGTTGATACAAAAAAAGAACTTATATGCTTGCTGAAGTCCACTGCGTTGTGAGCTGTCTTCGGCAGTCACTAAAAGATTTAATGTTTCAAGATCTTTTCGTAAATCATAAACATGTCAGTTGATATGAAAACGATTTTATTTCCATTTAAATGAAGTTTAAACCAACCACATTGTTGCACAATAAAAATTTAAAAAAAATGCCGCAGCAAGACAACAGAGCTTACAGGTTTGTGACTGCTAGAAGAGCGAACAAAAAATGGTTTCTCTCAAACTTCTTTCTACGTAACCGCGTAATAAGATTGATGACAAAGTTCTTTGATTACCAAATACATAATACAACAATACTTTATATATGCCAAAATACACAAATTAAAATATTACATTTAATCTTTAACTATTTATCTTAATGTATGTACGTGTTTCATGAAATTTGTATTTAATATGGTACAAAAATTGAAAGCATTGTTTTGACTAGGGTTTAAAATAACTCAATTTATTTACATTATTTATGTTTTCGAAATGCACACTTATCTGTTTTGCCAATATTGTGCAGGCGTACTATTATTTAGACATGGAATTTTAATGTATTTCAGTTTGCGGTCTAATTTTTTTATTAATACTGATTTGTGTAGTAGTTTCGTCTATTTCGAAGATAGTTTTTTAGTACCAAAAGTATTATGTAATCATGTTGTGCAATAGTTGTAACATGTAGTATTGTTGTTTTTATAAAAATTAGTATCTATATAGGTTCAGCAATTTCCGAAACTAAGTGTGATGCATTTTTAGTGTTTGTAGCTATTATTTACGAAAGTATTAAAAATTGAAAATTACGTAAATGGACAGCCAAAGTTATGTTTAAATCAACATACTGTTTCTTAAAAGCATTTTACTAACATTGTTAATAGTATGTTAAACTGAACGTGAAAATGTGATATTTTACAAGTCCGGTAGCGAAGTGTTATTTTAGGTATCCGATATTTAGTGTTTGTAATGTTGGCAACGGCTTTCTTGTAAGGGGCGTGCAACATAGCAGAAACGTTACAAGTTCCGTCAGCTTCTAGCATGTTGTCCACCAGTGCAGCTCTGTGGGGACGAGCGTTACCGTCCACCAGAGGGAACCCATCCTGCAGCGCTGTACATAAATCCGTAAGAGTACGAGTAGTGGAGATCTCTTCTGAACAGCAAGTTGCAGTAACATTCATGTCAGGGGAATTTGGTGGCCATCGAAGGTGTTTAAAATCAGAAGAGTGTTCCTGAAGCCACCATGTAGTAATTCTAGACGTGTGGATTGTCGCATTGCCCTTCTAAAATTTCCCTAGTCGGTCGGTCGGTCGGAATGCACAATGGACATGAATGGATGCAGATGATCAGCCAGGAAGCATAAGAATGTGTCACAGGTCATAGTCGTACCTTGACGTATCTGGGGCCCCATATCACTGCAACTGCACGCGCTCCAAGCCAGCCTCTTGGAGCTTGAACAGTCTCCTGTTCAGGGGCGCCAACTCCGTGGGTATTCAAATGTTCAAATGTTTGTTAAGCTTATGGGACTTAACTACGGGGTCATCAGTCCCTAAACTTACAAACTACTTATCAACTACTTACGAACTAGGACGGCACAAATATCCATGCCCGAGGGGGGATTCGAACCCCCGACCGTACTTATACCGAAATATCCACTTCGGCCAATTATATCGCTTTATTGTAGTGACCTAATGCAGCCAAGCTTTCCTTTTCTTGCGCCTCCTTCTTCCTTCTGTCTTTAAAAGACCAGACAACTACCTGTTTACTTTTATCAAGTATTGCTCATTCAAAAATGATTTTCAGGAGGGTTGATTTCTAACATTTGTGAACCGTGATATAGAGCACCCACACTGATTTTCAAAAGTCGGCGCCTCTGCTCCTGCTAATATGTGGGGTTCATTCATTAGGGTGTGTTCGTATCCGAAAGCTACACATCCTTCCGCTCGATACAATATTGGAAAGGAGACCCATCTGACCGAGCAACATGTTTCCAGTCATCAACAGTCCAATGTCGGTGTTGATCCTGATCACCTGCAGCCATTCAAGTCCAGTCTGCATTCCCACGGCCTCGGTCAATTCCAGCAGGGAAATGCGACACCTCTCATGTCTAGAACGGCTACTGGGTGGCTCGAGGGATATTGAGTTTAAACACCTCCGCTGGCCACCAAACTCGCAGACACGAAAATTATTAATCATGTTTGGGATACCTTGCAACGTAATGTTCAGAAGCGAGGTCAACCCCATCGTACCCTTAAATGTTCATGGCAACCCTGCAGGATGCGTGGTGTCAGTTCCAAAAATGTTCAAATGTTTGTAGAGCTTATGGGACTTAACTACGGGGTCATCAGTCCTTAAACTTACGAACTACTTATGAACTAGCTAATACTAAGGACGGCACAAATATCCATGCCCGAGGGGGGATTCGAACCCCCGACCGTAGTGGCCGTGCAGACCGTGACTGGAGCGCCTCAGTCCCCTCGGCCACCGCGGCCGCCGTGTCAGTTCCCTCCAGGGATGCTTGAGGCATTAGTCGAGAGCATGTGGCGTAGTTGTGCGGCACTTTGGCGTGCTCTCGGGGGGTCCTACACGATATTAGGCGGGTCTACCTGTTTCTTTGGCTCTGCAGAGTATATTTGAAGTTCATTGAAAGTTGCTAAGTGTTATTTCCGAATAATTAGCACAATTTGAAAAGTCATAATGATGTAAACCGCTTCAGCTGTAGGGTGTTCTTTATTAACCAACTAGATTCGTGTCATTAGAGCCGCATCATCAGGGTTATCTGTATACGAAGAGTAAATGCCAGAAATAATCACGCTATGCTATTTTACATTTGGGCTATAGATAAGAAAACTGTAGTTGAAAGTACTCACAAGTTATTTCATATTTTTCTCTCTCAGTGGATTAGACGACGCAACTTTTTCCGGTCCTATTGCATAGAATGATAAATAAATCGGATTGCCTGAGTTGAAATAATGTGCAAATGGTGAATAAGAGAAAATTAAGTCCAATACCTGTATGTATTAAGCGTACCGGTATATATTAAGCGTATATACCGGTAGCGGGCTTAATTTTCTCTTATTCACCATTTCCACATTATTTCAACTTTCAACTCAGACAATCCGATTTATTTATCAAAATGTTTGTGTAGCTTATGGGACTTAACTACGGGGTCATCCGTCCCTAAACTTACAAACTACTTATGAACTAGCTAAGACCAAGGACGGCACAAATATCCAAGCCGAGGGGGGGACTCGAGCCCCCTACCTTAGTGGCCGTGCGGCCCGTGACTGGCGCGCCGCAGAGCGCTCGGCCACCGCGGCCGGAATTTATTTATCTTTTATGAAATAGAACCAGTGAAAGTTGGGTCGTCTAGTCCACTGAGAGAGAAAAATATGAAATAACTTGTGAGTACTTTCACCTACAGTTTTCTTATCTATAGCCCAAATGTAAAATAGCATAGCGCGATTGTTACTCTTCTTTGTATACAGATAACCCTGATGATGTGGCTCTAATGCCACGAAACTAGTTGGTTAATAAAATAACACCATACAGCTGAAGCGGTTTACATGATTATGACTCAAGTCTACAGCTGCGGATGGCCACAATACATGATTTGTTACAATTTGAAAAGTTTGAGTGCCGTCAGCATCAAGACAAACACACAGTCTCTGTTGTGACCAGAAGCACTCAGGTTGGAAGCACAAGACAGGTATATTTCTTCACTCGCAAAGTGGAAGTTACGGTACACAACGCGGAAGTCGGAAGGAAAGGCAAAAACTTTCTAAGTCGGACGTGGAGTCCACAAGGAAATGAAATAGTTCTCCGGACTAAAGTTCCGTATAATATCACCAAAGTTAACGTCCTCCCCAAGATCGGAGCCGAAGCAAAGTCCGTACGCTGGCCGAGGCGGAAGTTCCGGCGTGGCCGAGTCCGGTCCCGAGGGAGAGCATACGGCCAGCTCCCGTGAGCGTAACAACAGGCGGTAGCGGGGAGCAGGCGGTTCTCCAAGGAGCATCCAACATAAATACTCTGCAAGTCACACTCAAGTGCATGGCACAGGGTTCGTCCAACTCTTTTATTATATTAAACATAAGGAGAGGCATTGAATTAAAATTTATGCAGTGGCCGGCGTTCGAACCCAGATCACTTTTTTTTTTTTTTTTCTCTGTGGGTAGATCTTGTCCTTGAGGACGTTGCTCTTGATTGTTCGTTTTGGTTCTACGTGTTCTTTGGCTCAGCCTTTTTTTTATTACAGAGGGCGTTCAGCCCTCTGACCGGGCGCGCTGAGCCACGGCGCCCGGCAAACCACTCAGCTAACACCGCTGTAGCCAAAGCAACTACACGGACTGTCGTAAAGCACGTCTCCCTCCACAGCATATACTTTAATCCTGCCTAATGTTCCCTGTGAAATGCGTATCAAATAGCCAGGGCTCTCCTACATTGGAATAGCACCCCAGCAAAGAACGCAAATAGGAACTATCCCGCCTTATTCCTCAGGCTGAGGTGATATAAATATCAACAAATAATACAATTCCTTGACACATCGTTGTCCCATTATACCACACGTATTAAACATAAGGAGAGGCATTGAATTATGCTGTGGCCGGGATTCGAACCCAGGACCTCCTACTTACTAGGTAGGTGATTTAGACCACTCATCTAACACAGCTTTGTAGCCAAAGCAAATACACTGACTGTCTTAAAGCAAACAGTCTCCCTCCACACCATATACTTTAATTCTGCCTCATGTTACCTGTGAAATGCGTATCAAATTGCCAGGGCTCTCCTACATTGGAATAGCACCCCAGCAAAGAACGCGAATACAAACTATCCCCCTTCTTCTATCCCGCGGTCTTTACTGGAGTGCTATTCCAATGTAGGAGAGCCCTGGCAATTTGATACAGGGAACATGAGGCAGAATTAAAGTAGATGGTGTGGAGGGAGACGTGCTTTAAGACACTCCATGTAGTTAGCTGAGTGGTAGCCGGGTGCCGTGGCTCAGCGCGCCCGGTCAGAGGGTTGAATGCTCTCTGTAATAAAAAAGGTGAGCCAAAGAACACATAGAACCAAAACGAACAAACAGTATCAGCGCAAGGACAAGAACTACCCATGGAGCAAAAAAAAAAAAAAGTGGTTAAAGCACCTACCTAGTAAGTAGGAGGTCCCGGGTTCGAATCCCGGCCATCGAATAAATTTTAATTCATGCCTCTCATGTTTAATACATTTGGTACAATGAGACAATATTGTCTCAAGGGATTATATTAATTGTTGCTTTTATTATATTTCTCTACAGTTCCATTCTCTAATAGCTCGCGCCGGCCGCAGTGGCCGAGCGATCTGCGGCGCGCTAGTCACAGACTGCACGGCCGCTAGGGTCGGGGGTTCAAATCCCCCTCGGGCATGGATGTTTGTGTCGTCTTTAGTATAAGGTAGTTCATAAGTAGTTTGTAAGTTTAGGGACTGGTGACCCCGCAGTTAAGTCTCTTAAGCTTAACAAACGGTTGAACAGTTAATAGCTCGCGGGAAAAAGGAACACCAAAATCTTTCTGTTTTCGATCTGATTTCACTTATTTTATTCTCATGATAATGTCTCCCTATGTAGGTGCGTGCTAAAAAAATATATTCGCATTAGGAAGGCAAAACTGCTGAAACAAATTTCACAAATAGATATCTTCGAACGAATATCGCCTTTCTTTTAGGGATTTCTATTATTTCAGTGACACTGTCTCCCCTATATTGCGATAATACAAAACGAGCTGCCCTTCTCTGAACGAGCTCTAAATCATCCATCAGTCCCACTGGTTGGGGATCCCACAATGCGCAACAGTACTCCACAATATGACGCACAAGTGTGGTGTAGACAGATTCTTTAGTAGAAATGATGCATCTTCTAAGTACTCTGCCAATGAAACGTAATCTTTGGTTCGCTGACTCTACTATATTTTCTCGGTGTTAATCCTTAACTTTTCCCGGCGTAATGAGTGTTCAAACAACTTACGGGTATGCTGCCGGGTGACGTCGTAGACAACCGCCGATATTTCGGCAGGAGGACACCCTGCCATTCTCAAGACGCAACTGCACTTAAGGAAGCAAAGTGCAAGTGTATTTAATACCTCGGTTTGCAAAGGGTAAACAAGGAAGATAACACACACAGTACAAGTCACCGCAGAGTCAACACAACCAAACATCAAAAATATCGATAGTGACTGTTAATCAACAGGTGAGGCAGCGTTAATTTTGTCCCTCTGTTTTTTGACGAGAGACAGTGCCGGATTCCAGCAGAATTTAAACAAAAACCACCATCTCTGTTTATAAGGTCGCTTGCTGTTGAAATTAAACTAGCAAGCCACCTTAAAAACTATCGATATTTTTGATGTTTGGTCATCTTTGGTTGTGTTGACTCTGCAGTGACTTGTACTGTGTGTGTTATCTTACTTGTTTACCCTTTGCAAACCGTGGTATTAAATACGCTTGCACATTGCTTCCCTAAGTGCAGTTGTGCCTTGAGAATGGCAGGGTGTCCTCCTGCCGAAATATCGGCGGTTGTCGACGACGTCACCCGGCAGCAGACCCGTAAGTTGTTTGAACTTTCTAGATGTTCTTTCCAGTTTTAGTTGTTCGTGATTGTTATTCCTACGAATTTAGTTGAATTTACAGCCCGTAGCTTTTCATCGATTTATCGTGTAAATTAAGTTTAACTTATTTCTTTTAGTGGTCATATAGACAGAACGTCCTTCTCAAGGAATACGAAAAATACTGAAAATCCCCGAACTTCCACTTCACTATGATGTGCCTGCTCTCCGAATGAGCCGTGTAAAATCTAGCCAACCATCCATCTTATTGGCAGAATCAGTGCAGGCAACTGGATTCAACATTAAAAGAAAGTGGGCAGAAACCTGGAACAATGTTGCCTGTGACCAATATCAGACCATCCAAAGACCTGACGTAAGACCAGCTGGAATGGAATTACCACGTCGTGCCTGGAAAATACTTAATAGGATCCGCACAGGCCATGGCGTCTGTGATAAAAATCTCCACCGTTGGGGAAAGGTTTCATTCTCCCAGTGTGACTGTAAAATCGAGCACCAGACAATCAACCACATTGTTACAAGCTGCTGCAGAAGAGCTTATCACGGAAATCTAGGAGATTTCTTTGAAGTAACAGAGACAGCCCTTGAATGGATAGAAAACCTAGATATTACTTCGTAGATTTAGTTGTTTACCTCTTTTATAGTCTGTAAAATTATGCAGTTAGCGTACTTTTTTGTTGTTGTAAATTTTGTAAAATCAAACTCATGATTGCTAGTTGCACTTCATCTGTATTGCCATACGCTAAATAAATAAATAAATAAGGTTGAATTGCCAATTTTTGCACCATGCTGATATCTAAATCATTTTGCAGTTGCTTTTCATCCTCTAGTCACGTTATTAAACGATATATGACTGCATCATCCGCGAACAGTCAAAGAGAGCTACTCAGATTGTCTCTTAAATAGTTTATACAATAAGGAAGAGTAGGGGCCCTATAACACTTCCCCGGGGAACGCCAGATATCACTTCTCTTCTACTCGATGATTGTCCTTTCTGACAGGAAATCACGAATCCAAACGCATAACTGTGAGCACGCAATTTGACTAGAAGATGTTTGTGAGGTAGAATGTCAAAAGCCTTCTGGATATCTATAAATCGAAATCTACTTGACATCGTTTGTCGATAGCACTTATCACATCGTGTGAGTAAAGTGCTAGCTGTATTTCACGAGAATGATACTTCTGAACCCATGTTGATTATGAGTCAATAGGTCGTTCTCTTCTAGGTAGTCATAATATATGAGGAAACTATATGTTGTAAAATCATGCTTGTAAAATGTAAACTTTCACGGCCGGAATGGTCAAAATTACTAAAAATTTCCGGGCTGTTATGCCGTGGTCTAGTGGATTTATTATTAAATCCCAACGTTTCGTCCCCGACTGCGGAGGACATTCTCAAGGGGGATCGTGGCACTTTTGGATGTCCGATTCACACCCTGGCTCGCTACTGACTGAAGCCAAATTCCGTTTACAAGGGCTCGCGCGCAGTGGTGTGACGTCTGATGTTTTTGGCATGCGCGTGCAATTCGTCGTTGCCGATTGCCTCCGTCCGTTAATGTCGTCCCATGGTGGAAGACTGTTACATTTCTTCTTCAAAACCGTAATCCAGATATCATTTAGTTTCACGCCCTCCTCCATCCTATTTAAATTATTGGGGTGTTTTACAATTTCTATAGCCTCTCTATACAGTCTTTCGTGGTATCCATTTGTGGCTGCTAAAACTTGAGTCTTATCAAATTGAATAAGGTGGTCCCCTGGTTGAAAAACATGTTCATCAACAGCTGATCTGTCAATCTCTCCCCTTCTACAGTTCCCCTTGTGCTCATCCAGTCGTTTTTTGACTGTTCTTTTTGTTGTACCCACGTATACGTCTCTACAGCTACACGAAATCCTATGAATTCCTGCTTTTTTCAGCGGTTTGCGAGCATCCTTTGCCAATTTCAGGTAGTCCTGTATCTTCCGAGTAAGTTTGTAAATAACGGCAACATTCCGTTTCGTCAAAATTTTACCGACGCGGTCGGTGACGTCCTTAATAAAAGGTAGGAAGACTTTAGACGCTGGGTTTTAATAATAAATCCACTAGACCACGGCATAACAGCCCGGAAATTTTTAGTAAAAAATCCTGCTGCAAACCGACGATAATGATATAGACCTTTCAGTTTCGAGGCTCACTCCTGCATTTCTTGAATAATGCAGTGATCTGTGCAACTTCCCAGTCTCTGGGGGAAAGGATCTTGCAGTGAGTAAGCGGTTGTATATGAGAAGTAGCTATGGGGCTATTGAATCAGCATACTCTGAAAGGAACCTAACTGGTATACAATCGGGACCGGGAGACTTACTTTTGTTAAGTACTTTAAGTTGCTTTAATACTCAAAGGGTAAGTACTTCTAAATTAAGCATGGTAGAAGCTGTTCTTGATAGGAATTCTGGAGTATTTTATTCGTCTTCTCTAGTGAAGGAATTTTGGAAAGCTGTGTTAAGGAATTCTGCTTTAGCAGAACTGTCATCAGTAGCATTACCATTGCTATCGCGTAGTGTTTTGCTGCTATTATACTTTACATACGACTAGAATTTCTTAGTATTATCTACAAAATTACTTGAGAGGGTTTTGCTGTGGTAACTATTGGAAACTTCTCGTACTGTAGTTCGAGCTAAATTTCTAGTTCTGTAAAAGATTGCCAGTCTTGTGGATTTTCTGTCCGTTTAAATTTGGTATGCTTTTCTCTTTGTTTTTGCAAGAGTGATGTAACCTGTTTTGTGTACCATGGCGGGTCAGCCCCTTCCATTATTAGTTTCTTTCGTATAAATCTGTCAACGGTTGTCGATAATATTTCTTTGAATGTAAGCCACTCTGATCTACACTCACATTGTTAGTTTCAAAAGATGGAAATTCTCAATCAGGAAAGCGTTAATCGAATTTTTATCTGCTTTTTTGAATACATACACAACTTTTAATTTTGGTGGCTTTGGAAAGATTCAGTCTCGCTACGACAACTCTGTGTTCACTAATCCCTGTGTCTGTTTTATGCTATGTATTAGCTCCGGATAACTTGTTGTTAAGAGGTCATGTACGTACTATTTACTACTCTTAATGCTCGAGATAATTTTCAGAGAATGCGTTCTGTACAATTTCGGACGATGTTTTATGCTTGCCTCCGGTTTTGAACATGTATTTTTGTCAACGTATCGAGGGCAAATTAAAGTTGCCACCAATATTGTATGCTTTGGGTATGTTTTTAAAATTTGAACCAACCGTTCTATGAACATTTCTGCGATTGAATCGTCTGAGACAGGAGGTCGGTAAAATGAACCAGTTATTAATTTAATGCCGCGGTGGAGTAGCCGAGCGGTCTAAGGCGCCTCGCTGCGGAGAGCACGGTTGCTCGCCGTCGGGGGTTCGAGTCCTCCCTTGGACATGAGTGTGTGTGTGTTGTCCTTAGGTTATTTTACCTTAGTTTAAGTAGTTTGTAAGCTACGGACTGATGACCACGCAGTTTGGTCCGATAGATTTACAAACTTTTGAATTTGAATTTATTAATTTATTCCGGTTGTCAGGTACAACCACTACTCAGACCAACTCACAGGAACAATCTACTTCAATATCGCTACAAGATAAACCGCCTGTGACAGCGATAAATATGTTACCACCTATTTTATTCAATATATCTTTTCCGAATACCATTTGCCTCTTTGTAAAATTTTCAGCTGAACTTATCTCCGGCTTTAGCCAGTTTTCGGTACCTATAATGATTTGAGATTCACTACTTTCTATTAGTGCTTGGAGCTCTGGTACTTTCCCCACACAGTTTACAACTGTTAGACCAATAATTTTTAGATCTGTGTTCATCCTATCGTAGACCTGTACCCTTTGAGATGGAAACACTTTCTGTGTGTTCCAGAGACCGTCTAACCTGAAAAACCGCCCACTCTACGACACACAGCCCCCGCTACCCGTGTAGCTGCTTCCTGCGTGTAGTGGACTCGTGACCTATTCAGCGGAACCCAGAACATCACCACCCAATGTGCACAAGTCGAGTAATCTGCAGCCTAAACGGTAGAACCGTCTGAGCCTCTGATTCTGACTCTCTACTTGGCTCTGTACCAGCGGTCCACAGTCGGTCCTGTCAATTATGCTGCAGATGGTGGGCTCTGCCTTCATTTTGGAAGCAAGACTGACAGTCTTTACCACTTCAGATAGCCGCTTAAAACTGGAGAGAATCTCTTCCGATCCAAAGCGACAAACATCACTGGTACCAACGTCAGTCACCATCTGCAGTTCGCTGCACCCCGTACCCTTCATGGCATCCGGAAGGACCCATTCCACTTCTGGAATTACTCCACCCGGTATGCACACGGAGTGCACGTTGGCCTTCTTCCCATTATCCGCGTAATATTGGAGCTCTTAACTACAATCAATCCCACCCACTGTGATAGCCCGGATCTTGCAGGCTGCATGGCGATCTCAGGATGAGCGAAACCTTCCGGCTCAGGAACATTATGCGGAAGAGATAGCTCCGCAAACCTGTTGGCAAGATGAACTGGGAGACCTCACGATACCCATAAAGTCTTTTGTTGCCTGCTACGCACTGGGGCAACCTCCCACGCAACCACGGGTGGGTTGCCTCCCTCACTGCGATCAGTATAGAGCTTAATGCCGCTGGACGATCGGTGGACAAGCCGGGCATCCGTTCGGTTCCCAAGGACGGCCGACAACAAGGCGTCCCTTGACCGCAGGCTCGAGCTGTGCAACCGAGGTTAACACAGCCTGAAGTTGGGATCGAGGGTCACCAGCTCGATCTGTATCAGCACACAGCAATCACAATCTCTATTCATGATTACAGTGCCCCGACAAACTAACAACTGGAAGACGCCATGTAGACTCGAAAGAGGGTAACTAAGGAAAACAAAGACGAATAGAGCTAGTACTAATCCAACGAAAGCAAAACAGACGACTGTCGGGATTCACACGGTGGAATAATACACTAACTAGATACTTCACGCTAATCTGAATGTACACTCCTGGCCCTTAAAATTGCTACACCTGAAGATGTTCAAAAATGTTTGTATAGTCTATGGGACTTAACTACGGGGTCATCAGTCCCTAAACTTACAAACTACTTATGAACTACTTACGAACTAGGACGGCACAAATATCCATGCCCGAGGGGGGATTCGAACCCCCATCCGTAGTGGCCGTGAAGACCGTGACTGGCCACCGCGGCCGGTACACCTGAAGATGACGTGCTACAGACGCGAAATTAAACCAACAGGAATAAGATGCTGTGAAATACAAATGATTAGCTTTTCAGAGCATTCACACAAGATTGGCGCCGGTGGCGACACCTACGACGTGCTGACATGAGGAAAGTTTCCAACCAATTACTCATACAGAAAAACAGTTGACCGGCGTTGCCTAGTGAAGCGTTGTCGCGATGCCTCGTGTAAGGAGGAAAAATGCTTACCATCACGTTTCCGACTTCGATAAAGGTCGGATTGTAGCCTATCAGGCTTGCGATTTATAGTATCGCGACATTTCCGCTCACATTGGTCGCGATCCAATGACTGTTAGCAGAATATGGAATCGTTGGGTTCAGGAGGGCAATGCGGAAAGCCGTGCTGGATCCCAACGGCCTCTTATCACTAGCAGTCGAGATGACAGGCATCTTATCCGCATGGCTGTAACGGATCGTGCAGCCACGTCTCGATCCCTGAGTCAACAGATGGGGACGTTTGCAAGACATCAACCATCTGCACGAACAGTTCGACGACGTTTGCAGCAGCATGGACTATCAGCTCGGAGACCATGGCTGCGGTTACCCTTGACGCTTCATCACAGACAGAAGCGCCTGCAGTGATGTACGCAACGACGAACCTGGGTGCGCCAATGGCAAAACGAGATTTTTTCGGATGAATCCAGGTTCTGCTTAGAGCATCATAATGGTCGCATCCGTGTTTTGCGACATCGCGGTGAACGCACATTGGAAAGCGTGTATTCGTCTTCGCCATATTGGCGTATCACCCGGCGTGATGGTATGGGGTGCCATTGGTTACGCGTCTCGATCACCTCTTGTTCGAATCGACGGTACTCTGAACAATGGCCGTTACATTTCAGATGTGTTACAACCCGTGGCTCTACCCTTTATTCGATCCCTGCGAAACCCTACATTTCAGCAGGATAATGCACGACCGCATGCTGCAGGTCCTGTTCGGGCTTTTCTGGATATGGAAAATGTTGCCCTGGCTAGGACATTCTCCAGATCTCTCCCCAATTGAAAACGTCTGGTCGATGGTGGCCGAGAATCTGGCTCGTTGCAATAGGCCAGTCACTACTCTTGATGAACAGTGATATCGTGTTGAAGCTGCATGGGCATCTGTACCTGTACACGCCATCCAAGCTCTGTTTGACTCAATGCCCAGGCGTATCATGGCCGTTGTTACGGCTAGAGATGGTTGTTCTGGGTACTGATTTCTCAGGATCTATGCACCCAAATTGCGTGAAAATGTAATCACGTATAATATAGTATATACTATAGTATAGTATAATATATTTGTCCAATGCATACTCGTTTATCATTTGCATTTCTTCTTTGTGTAGTAATTTGAATGGCCAGTAGTGTAATAAACACGCGAGTTCACGCTAAATTTAATAAACAGAAACAAGAACCTCACAGAACAGTAAAAATATGTCGCTTCCAGTAAGAAGCTCTTAGAAGTGGTAGTGTGCTTTGCACTACGATCAGAGGAGGACTACGCTGTTGCTTAAACGTGAATTTATTTCTAATATCCACGCGAACACAGATAAATTTACAGACTGAAAGAAAAAAGCACAGAGATAAATCATATTACTGTATATCACTTCTAATCAGAAGCTGGTTACACTTATGAAATGCGAAGGCGCGGTATTACAGGCGAACTGATTCTCCGAGCTGCGGTGGCCCTGTTAATGCTGCTAGGACACGCGAATGACGATGGAAGTATACAGTTCTTTGTTTCTTTAGTTAAGGGTATATTACAAGGAGCGGATATGGCCGCTAGTCGCTGGCGTCTGTTGTCGCTCGGCCTATAGGTGAATGGTGACGCAATGACACGCAGCGACTTCAGACGCTAGCGACTTCGTAAAAACAATTGAAACACGTCGTAGAATATGAGATATTGTTTTGGAGGTTAAGTGATACCAAATAGTCCTGTTTCCCACCAAACAAAATCTGAAGTGGAGTTTTCATCTTCTACCTTTTCCAGTAATGTACCAAACTTTTCTGATGTCATCCTCATTATATTTCTGCAGACAAAAGGATCTTCATACGATACTTATCTCAAAAGATTTGCAGAAGCACCATATTTATCCCTCGTCGCCGGTCGCGGTGGCCGAGGGGACTGAGGCGCTTCAGTCACGGTCTGCACGGCCACTACGGTCGGGGGTTCGAATCCCCCCTCGGGCATGGATATTTGTGCTGTCCTTAGTTTAGTTAGTTCATAAGTAATTTGTAAGTTTAGGGACTGATGACCCCGTAGTTAAGTCCCATAAGCTATACAAACATTTGAACTTTTTTTTTTCGTCGCACTCCACCTTCTTATCCATTCTCTTTTATTTTTTCCTACTTTTCCGTTTTGATTTTGGTAGATTAATTGTTCATTTAATACTGTTGCGAGAAACAAAACGCCAGCACTTATTACTTAATTCGACATTTTGACTCGAATGGTGGCTGCTTTATACGCTCCTGTATATCAAACGGGGCGACATATACTTGAAAGCGACCGAAGACGGCAGCAACCAGCGTCTAAGGTAGCCGATCCTTCAACTTTAGAGGCTCATGTTTCGGAGCAGCGACTTGTTCACTGTCCTTGTTTACATGGAGCGAATTTAGCAGCTGACAAGGTAATGGTCAGACTTGTCATGTCGAAACCTGTGTTGCTATGAGTTAACACTGAAGGAAGTCTGTATGCAGACTGTTGGCTGCTGACATGACCTGGAAGTCTGTAAAAACTTTTATGAAGTATGACGTTATTGTCGCATGATTTCCGCGCTTATAACTGCCTGTTGTGCAACCCTGACCTCTCTCGCTACGTTATACCAACGCCATCTAGAGACGAGGTGGCGTTAGCTACGCACCGCTCTCCTGCCACAGCAGTGAGAGAGCTGATTCGCCCAGTGAAAGCGATCGTACGATAATTAATAAATACGATAATAATAAATCCGTTGACAAATGTAGCTGTTATCTACACCATTCTTTCCAAATATGAAATAGACACAAATACATAAACGGTTTAGAACACGTCAAACTTTTATTTCTTGTAATTACCGTATGACATGACTGACCATTCCCTTGTGAGTCCAAATACGACAGCGACTAGCGACCAAATACGCTCCGTGTAATATACCCTTTAGCGCCCACTTGGAAAAACAGCCCTTAGACTTGCGCTTGATAGTTCGCGATTGGGAGCGCTCACTTTAGTTCGCAGCTCTGCCGCGAACTAGTTCGTTCTTTTAGTTCGTCCGCTCCCAGTGACGGCTGAGCGGTGTGGCTTGCGCATGCAGGTGGAGGGGGAAGTTCCCCCACCTAGCTGCTTCATGCGCTTGCTGCTTGAGCTGCTAACGATATCACGCAAACCAAAAGAAACAGTCTATGGATAATTTCTCGTGTTTCAGTTTAGAGTTATCTCTATATCTTGGTATTATGGAATTTATATATTGCACAGTGCAGAATACTTCAAAACAGAAATTTTGTAGCACTGAACTATGTAATCTAACAGGCAGACGCTCACCTCAAAATGACTCTCATCAGCAGAAGGCAAATACGTGATTTTTAATTCTGCTACGCGCCCTCTCGCTATTGCCCGTCGGTCTTCGGAAAAGAATCCAACCAACTAAGAAGCGAGATATGTTTGTCATAATAGTCGCAACCGATCGCGCATATTTGACTAAAAGATCTCTTTCTTTTGTTATGACAGCTTTTTTATATAATGAATCAGTGTTGCCAAAGCGTGTGGTATTACCGTATTTTTGGGCAATTAAATATCAAGTACTTAAGCAAATAAACCAGTTATTTACACGAATTGGTGATACAATGGTATTCAACTACTTTGCATACAGAGTATTCGTAGTACTTTATTTTTAAAATGTATTTCTTGTGGCAGTGAACTATGAAACTACAGCTGAGCTGCATCTCAGCTCGAAATGACGGTAACTGGCAGAAGGAAATTACGCGATTCTGCGCGCTCTGGCGTCCTCTCGCTGTTCCCCGTCAGTCTTCGGAAAAGGAGCGGACGAACTAAGAGGTGAGGAATCTGCGAACTAGTTCGCGTAGTTCGCCTATGGGATCGCCCTTCCGGACTAGTTCGTTCGTTACCCGCACGCAACTTATGTTTTGCGGGATAGCCGAATCTCGGGTCTGTAGGCGCAGTTGTAATTAGGAAGCACAACCTTTGGACGTACGCAACTTGCGTGTCTTTTTTATTTGTGGGTACGCAAATTGGTACGGGCAGACTGTCATCTTAATGAGTACATTATGCCAGTGTTTTAAATTTTGAAATAAGCTCGACAGTTGAATGATAAATACTCAAAATGAAATTTCCTTTGCCCTTGTAAGGCGTCAGATAGGCCACCGAAAAAGAGATTTTATATTATACTAGCTGTACCCGGCTAAGCGTTGCGAATGCAGATGAAATGAAAATAAATACAAGAGAAAATGCCCATTTCTAAGTCGTGCAACTTCACAATGCTTTGTCTTTTACTACACTATTCCTTTCGCCGCTCTCCTTGCATTTCCTCGCCTCCCTTAGTCAGACCATATCCTCCTCCGCTCTCTAAGTCAATTTTCTCCCAATCCCCCACCCCATCCCACTCCCCTCTTTACACGTCAGTCTAACCCGGGACCTTGTTTAGAATTATTTTTAAAATCTTACATGTACGAGAGTTCGTGATCGAATATTTTGAAAATTTGTAACAACGTTACATTAGAATACTCTTAACATATATCACATAGGAATTTATATAAATTTTACAATAGACAAACGTTGTTACAAAAATCACAAAAATTACATTGTACATTCATATAAAAGATATTAAACAAATCGATACATGAAAATACCCAAGTGTACAACGCTGAATCAATATGTCAAAGCAGTCAGTCACTAACTTTTGGTGATTAACGATTTTGAAGATATAAACATTGTTGCACGGGAATGGTCACGTGCTCTAAGACATCCTGCTACGAACTGGCCGGCCGTTCCCTTCGGAGGATCAAGTGTGTGTGACGTCCTGGTTACAAACATCTGAACATTCTATTTTAACTCTTTCCCTCCCAGTGTTGCCATATGTCAACGTCATCTTTAACTGTTTCTCCAGGCACAACCGTTTGTCTAAATATTGTCAACAACACTGCAGGGCGTTTGGAACTCCTTTTGACTGGGTTGTCGACCACTACTTCCAAGATGCAGAGAGCATAACATTACTATGGATTGACAAAACACGTATTGTTGCTTCATGTTTAAGTTGGAGTACTTACAGAAAGACTTCAAATTACTTCTGTAAAGGTAAAGGAAACAAAGAAATTTCAAAATTTCATTCATACAGTTTTATCAAATGTCTAAATTAGTAGTAAACAGTTTGGAAATGTTGTTAGACGCTATAAAGAAAACATATCCTGCCCACTAATGCCATAAAGAGTCAGGCCATATTTCCCTCCACAAAAAATTATAACAAATATATATTATTTCAATCATTATACATATTAATAAGCAAAGATATATCTTGTTCATAAATTAATAATATTTGTGGCTGAAAGGGTTAAGCAGTTTGTAAGGAACATTCTCATTTCTATAATGTGCTCCATTTGTTATATATATATATATATATATATATATATATATATATATATATATTAAATGCAGTTTCAGTAGATCCATGTAAACGCATGCATGAAGAAAATCTTGACCAAATGCTTTAAAATTTGTACACAACGCAGCATTGAAATAAGTATACATCTAATGTTGTATTATACATCATACATGTATTTATATAAATTTTATTATGGAGAAACGTTCTTAGAAAAATCGCAAAAGTAATGTTAGTTACATATCATATATTTAAAAAATGGGTATATAAAAATCCTCCTGTATTGGAATACAATGTCGTGTCAATATTACAAGTCTGTTGGTCACGAGTAAATTACATCTCTGGTTATCTGTCGAGAAGCTGTCAAACATCAAGAAGAAAATCGTAAAATATTTTTAGAACAAATATTGCTTTAATAAAATTTATGAAGCAATAAATAAATTGACAACAAGAAAACCATTGATGTATGTGGATGTCATGCCCATCTGACATCACCTGAAGATGGCGCTAAAGCCGAAATACGTCCTATAGTGTATTAAACATACTTGTATTTAATGCAGCAATTGGAATTTCATTGCTTAATGTCTTTAAATGAATTAAAATGGTTCGACGTCTACCTGTCGGTTCTACTGAAAGTGGGACATCATCATTACGGCAACCGAGATAGTGGTATGCTGCAGAGGGAGTTAGAGTTGTGTTTGCTCTCCCAAACGAATTACACAACCAATTGGGTTCAGATGCTGTAGTGAGCAGGTAGTTAAGTGCAAGAACTACTTATTCGAAGCTATGGCATTGAGAGCCATAGGTTGCGGGACGAACACAGAGAGAGGTGTTGTTGGAGTTTCACAGAGTGTGATTTCCAGGTCCTGGACGCGATTTCAGACAACAGGAACCGTTAAAAGAAGGCAAGGCCAACGTCTTCCACGGATAACATCAGCAAGAGATGATTGTTATGTCCATTAACATCCCGTCGAGACAGGAGGCTGAATGCAACTTAGCTGCAACGCACCTTCCAGGCAGCAACATAATATACAGTATCAACCCAAACAGTCCGAAATCGCATGGAGCCCTATAGTGTGTGTCCTATTAGAAAACGACACCGTTTAGCCCGCAGAAACTGGACAGAGGAACACCAGGATTGGAGTCGTAATGAATGGCGCCGGGTTCTGTTGACAAAAAAATCAATATTTGAATGAAATAAATCGCAATTTGCGATCACTTATGGCTTCACTGTACTAGGTTTAAATGAAATACCAAAGTGTCACGGATGAAAATTTATGCCCGACCGGGATTCGAACCCGGATCTCCTGCTTCTTAGGCAGACGCATTGACCACTCCACCACCAAGGACATAGTGACCAGCTCGACTGCAGAGGAATCTTCCCTGCACGTCTCCCGCCACACCCAAATCTCCATTCGCCACGCTGCCTTTTTCCTATTACCACAGCCTGTTTGTTCTGTAATGCTCACAGCCACAATACTGTATTCCCGCATCAGGGAGAAAAGACCATGAGGTATTGAGCCACAATTAATTGTCGTCATGTTCTTTTCTACCTGATGCGGGAATACACTATTGTGGCTGCGAGCATTACAGAACAAACACCACCACCGCGCTAATCCATGGTCATTTACTTCTGTAACTGTTTGTACCGACCTAAGTCTACATCTACTTGCATAAACCGCAATCCACCGTAAGGTGCGTGGCGGAGGGTACACTGTACCACAACGAGGAAAAAAGGAATGCCTATATGCCTCCGCACGAGCCCTAATTTCTCTTATCTTGTCTTTGTGTTCGCTACGCGAAATATAAGTAGGCGGCAGCAAGATCGTACTACACTCAGCTTCAAATTCCGGCCCTCTAAATTTCTTCAACAGAAATTCACGAAAAGAACGTCGTCTTTCCTCCAGCGATCCCAAATTGAATTGGTCGAACCTACCAGTAACAAACCTAGCTGCTCGCCTCTTCCTTTAAACTGATCTGCTGCAGGTCCCAAACACTTGAGCAATACTCAAGACGTGGTCGTACAAGAGTTTTATACGCGGTCTCCTTTACAAATGAAGTACATCTTCCCAACATTCTCCCAATAAACCGAAGTTGGCTGTCCGCCTTACAACTGTCCTTACATGTTCGTTCCATTTTATATCGCTCTACAATGTTACGCCTTGATATTTGAACGACGCAACAGCATCAAGAAGCTCACTACTAATGCTGTATTCGAACATTATGGGATTGTTTTTCCTACTCATGCGCATCACCTTACATTTTTCTACATTGAGAGCTAGCTGCCGTTCTTCGCACCAACTAGAATTTTTGTTTAAGTCATCCTGTTTGCTATTACAGTCAATTAAAGACGACACCCTCCCATACACCACAGCAACATCAGCAAACAGCCGCAAATTACAACTTACTCTGTCTATCAGATCATTTATATAGATAGAAAATAATAGCGGTCCTATCACACTCTCCTGGGGCACGCCTGACGATACACTTGTCTCCGATGAACACTCGCCGTCGAGAACAACGTACTGCGTTCTGTTACTTAGGAAGTCTTCCAACCAATCACAAATCTGTGAACCTATTCCATAAGCTCGTATCTTCGTTAGCAGTCTGCAGTGTGGCACCGTGTCGAATGAGGAACAAGAACAAAAATTTCCAAAATAAAAAGAATTATTTTCATTAAAATAAACTGAAAAATGTCTAAAACACTCGTGACTGTTGGAAGACGCGTTCTTGACCATTTTTTATGCTGCTACTACAGCTTCTGGAAGTAAATGCAGTACAGACGGTCTATTGAAAAGTATATCCGTTCCTATTTTCCGTCGTCACTGAGCACATTGCACATTTTTGCTGTGAATGAGCCACAGTTACAGCCGACAGACGTAGAACAATAGATAATTCTTGTTTTACACACACACACACACACACACATACATACACACACAACCATACATACACTAAGATTAATCCACCTAACTAGCGATTTGACCAGCCAAAAATAAAGGCACTCTTTTATATCTCAATACGAACTAGAGGTTCAGTAGCGAAGTTTGATACTTCTACTCCCACAGCTCGTAGATTTTTCCACAGGACGGCGGATCTATGAAGTTCCTCCGTTAACAAGTGTCCATTCATGAGTTTTGCATCTATAGTAAATTCTGAAGCCAGTAGGTCAGAGAGTATACTCAGAAGGATTGTAATTTTGAACTTGATTCAGAGCAAGTCCTGTGGGGCCTCCACATCTCGAAGCTCTCGAGATTTGAACACTATCCCCTTCGTGGACGAGAGGCATGGGGAAGTCCCCTCCCTCCCACCACCACCAAGGTCATTTACTGCTGTAAGTATCCTCCACCATGGGAGTACGTTTGTAAGTATGTAGATATAGAAACGGAAGCGCCTGTCTGCATTTATTCCGTCGCGCTGCTACGCGTAAACGACCTCACTAATATTTTACGACCGGCCTTCGGCGAGGGGACGGATGCATCGGAGGTACCCGACCAAATCGCCAGCAGATTTATGCTTAGGCGAGAGTGGATAGCGGGCCCGTTGTAAACACGGTGTGCCGTCGGTTCGCCATAAATCCGGCCGTGTCATTCCGAACATAAATGATTCATAACGCAGCGACTGGCAAAAACCGCAAAGCGCGGGTCCGCTTTGGTGGTCACGGTCGGTTGTTCCCCCACCCTTCGCTCCTCTCCCGCGAGTCCACGTGCAGGAAAAAAAAAAAAAAAAAAAGAGGCTCGCATGCGATGCGGAGAACAGCAAACAGAGCAGCCAGCGCCAGAGAGCGGCGACGCGCGCGCGCTCTGGTAGCCGGAGGCCTAATTACAAGGCGAGTCACGGCGATTGTGTGGCCACTGGATGCCCGTTCGTAGCACTTGGAACTAATGATCTAGCAGGCGCAGAGGTCAGCGGAATACAGGCAGAGGCCCGGCGGTTGATGTATGTACCGCGGTAGCGGTAGCCACTCAAAAAATTGAAATTACAATGACATAGTGAGATTAAAATCTGGGCAATTGTGGCATTCAAAACTCATTCAATAACAGTACACTCGAAATGACGAAATAAACTGAGGCACTGATTAAAATACGAGGCTCGTCCAGAAAGTAAGTTCCGTTTCAAATTTATTTCCGCTACAGCCCTGCGATTGCATTTCCGCACATGCGCTGCAGACGATGTGTATCAAGGAGAAGAACGTGCGCCATTTGGAGATCGGTGTGTTACATACGCTTTTTGTGCTTGTTTGAAATGTCGGCGTTGATAGAAAATCCCGCTTCCTGTGAAATCAGGTCGGTGATTCGGTTTCTGAATGCGAGGAAAGTGAAACCAAGTGAAATTTATCGGCAAATTTGCGATGTTTACGGACCAAATGCGATGAGTGATTCGATGGTGAGAAGATAAGACAGTTCAATGGCGGGCGTAGTGATGTGCACGATGAAGAACGAAGTGGGCGTCCACCTGATGATCATTTCTACCTATGTAAGTGGGAGTCAACAATATATTTTCGCATTCGGAGGAGAATGTTGGCGATTGTAGTTTCATAAGTAACCCACGCCGCAGCGATAAGCGCCGTTGTTGTAATGATTCCCATCCCAGATCCTGTATCATTTCCGGAACGCTGTCTCCCCTGTATCGTGACAATACGAAACGAGCTGCCCTTCTTTGGACTCTTTCGATGTCCTCCGTCAAACCCACCTGATAAGGATCCCACACTGGGCTGCAATACTCCAAAACTGGAAGGACAAGCGTAGTGTATGCAGTTTCTTTTGTAGTTCTGTTGCATGTTTCAATAAAACACAGTCTCTGGTTCGCCTTTCCCACGATATTATCTATGTGTTCTTTCCAATTTAAGTCTGAAGTAATAGTAATTCCAAGGTATTTTGTGGAGTTTACGGCCTTCACATTTGATTGATTTATCTTGTAAACAAAATTTAACGGATTTCTTTTCGTACTCATGTGGACTTCTCATTATTTAGAGTCAATTGCCAATTTTTACACCATACTGATATCTTGTGCGCCTCGGTTGCACAGTGGTAGAGTGCCAGACTACAAATCCAAAGGTCGCGGGTTCGATCCTCGCCAGGTCCTAGGATTTTTATCTGACACTTTCCACTTCTTTCACCTCTGGCAGTATTGCTCATGTGAAAAATACCGAGTAGCACCGTGGTTCGGAACCCACGTTAAACTGTAGGTCCCCCTATAACTGGCTGGGTAAGTCAGTTCGAAGGTCGGAGGAAGGCAACGGCATACCACCTCCAAACAGGACCATGCTTAGTAAAGCACTGTGGTGTTCAAACCAATCTTCGGATTGTGGACTGCTTTACCTTTTTTACTGATATCTTATTCAGATCGTTCTGCAATTGGTTTTTATCTTCAGATGATTTTACTAGCCGGTAAATGACGGCGTCATCTGCAAACAACCTAAGAGAGCTACTTAGATTTTCCCCTAAATCGTTTATGTAAATAAGGAACAGCAGAGGACCAATAACACTACCCTGTGGAACGCCCGATATCACCTCTGTTTTAGTTAATGCCTTACCATCGATTACTACGAACTGTGTCCTCTCTGACAAGAAATCCCCTATCCAA
Source organism: Locusta migratoria (assembly GCA_026315105.1). Lineage (NCBI taxonomy): Eukaryota > Metazoa > Arthropoda > Insecta > Orthoptera > Acrididae > Locusta > Locusta migratoria. The sequence continues at coordinate 105,289,763 of CM048745.1, read as the reverse complement.
TCGCAAATTTGGGGCGATATACCATAACCACGCAAGTTGATTAAAAGCCGCTTGTGAGGTACGGTGTCAAAAGCCTTCCGGAAATCAAGAAATACGGAATCGATTTGCGACCTTTGTCGATAGCACCCATCACTTCGTGTGAATAAAGAGCTAGTTATGTTTCGCATGAACGATATTTTCTAAGTCCGTGTTGACCTTGGGTCAATAGATCGTTCTGTTCGAGATAATTCATAATATTTGAATACAGGATATGTTCCAAAACCCTGCTGCAAATTGACGTCAATGAAATAGGCCTGTAGTTTAGTGGGTTACGCCTACTGCCTTTCTTGAATATAGGTGTGACCTGGGCAACTTTCCAAACTTTTGGTACAGATCCTTCTATGAGAGAGCGGTTGTATATGACTGTTAAGTAAGGAGCTATCGCTTCAGCATAATCAGATAGAAATCTAATGGGTATACAATCCGGACCAGAAGACTTGTTCTTGTTAAGTGATTTTAGTTGCTGCACTACTCCGATGATATCTACTTCTACGTTACTCATTACTGCATCTGTTCGTAATTCGAAATCTGGAGTATTGGTTTCGTCTTCTTTGGTGAATGAGTTTCTAAAAGCTATGTTTAGTAACTCTGCTTTAGTAGCGCTGTCATCGGCAGGATCGCCATTACTATCACGTAGTGAAGGTATTGTTTGTGATTTGCCCCGCGTATATTTAACATATGACCAAAATCTCTTTGGGTTTTCAGTCAAATTTCGAGAAAGTTTCGTTGTGATAAATATTGTAGGCATCTCGCATTGAAATCCTCGCTAAATTTCGAGCTGCTGAGTACGATCGCCAATCCTGGGGATTTTGTGTTCGTTTAAATTTAGCATGCCTTTTCCTTTGCTTTTGCAACAGTGTCCTGACCTGTTTTGTGTACCAAGGGGGATCGGTTCCTTCTTTTATTAATTTATTTATTGTAAAACTGTCAATTGCTGTCGATACCACTTCTTTCAATCTGAGCCACATCTGGTCTACACCTACGTTTAGTGTTAGAAACGAGTGGAAGCTGTCTTTCAAGAAGCAATGTATTTTGTTTCTATATGCTTTCCTGAACAAATATACTTTGCGTTTATTTTTGGTAACTTTGGAGCTTTCGATATTCAATTTCGCTACGACAGCTCTGTGTTCACTAATACCTGTATCCGTTTTGATGCTCGTTATGAGCTCAGGATTATTTGTTACTAAGAGATCAAGTGTGTTTTCACATCCATTTACAATTCTAGTTGGCTCATGAAGTAATTGCTCGAAGTAATTCTCTGAGAATGCGTTGAGTACCATTCCGGACGATGTTTTATGCCTACCTGCTGATCTGAAAATATAATTTCGCCAACAGATCGAGGGTAAATTAAAATCACCACCTACTATTATCGTGTGAGTCGGGTACGTTTTTGTAATTAGATTCAGGTTTCCTTTGTATCTTTCTGATATTGTATCGTCAGAATTGGGAGGCCGGTAAAAGGAGCCGATTATTAACTTCTTACGATTTTCGGGTATAACCTCTACCCATAATAGCTAGCAGGAACTATCAACTTCAACTTCGCTACATTAAATACTACTTTTGACGGCGATAAACACGCCCCCACCTATTTTGTTTAATCTCTCCTTTCCCGAATACCTTTAGATCTTTTGCAAATACTTCTTCTGAACTTATTTCCGGCTTGAGCCAACTTTCGCTGCCTATAATGATGCGTGTTTCGGTGCTTTCTATTAACGCTTGGAGTTCTGGTACTTTCCCGACACAGCTCCGACAATTTACAACTGTTATACCGATAGTTTCCGAATCTACATTTCTCCTTTGATCCACCTGCACCCTTTGAAATTGCCCATTTTGTTTTTCCCCGAAGCTCTTTATCCTAAAAAAAACCACCCAGTCCACGCCACACAACCCCCACTACCCGTGTAGCCGCTTCCTGCGTATAGTGGACTCCTGACCTATTCAGTGGAACCCGGAAACCCACCACCCGATGGCGCAAGTCAAGGAATCTGCAGCCTACATGGTCGCAGAACCGTCTGAGCCTCTGATTCAGACCCTCCACTCGGCTCTGTACCAGAGGTTCACAGTCGGTCCTGTCAAGTATGCTGCAGATGGTGAGCTCTGCTTTCATCTTGCAAGCAAGACTGGTAGTCTTTACCACTTCAGTTAGCCGCTCGAAACCTGAGAGGAACTCTTCGGATCCGAAACGACATACATCATTGGTACCGACGTGAGCGACCACCTGCAGTGGGGATTAACATTGGGGTCATCGGTCCCTAAACTTACAAACTACTTATGAACTAGCTAATACTGAGGACGGCACAAATATCCATGCCCGAGGGGGGATTCGAACCCCCGACCGTAGTGGCCGTGCAGGACGTGACTGGCGCGCCGCAGACCATTTGGCCACCGCGGCCGGCAGCCAGTGGGTTGCGGGATTCTTTTTGTGGGTGATGTAGAGGAGCCGGATGTGTTTGAGAAACTGTAGGAGGAGGGGGAGAGAGATGAGGTTGTACAGGATCTGCATGGGGCAATGTAGGCGAATGTGGTAGACGAGGTGCAGGGCGTGGTGTTCAAGGATTTGAAGGAATTTGTAATAGGGGGAGTGGAAACCCAGATCAGATGGAATCTACAAAGGACAGGATGCATGATGGATCTGTAGATGTAGAGGATGGTGGAGGGGTTGAGACCCCATGTCCAGCCCAAAAGGCTTGACCAGGTTGAGGTAGGACATAGCTTTCTGTCAGATGGTGTGGAGGTGGGGAGTCCAGGAGAGGGATCTATCGAGGGTGAGACCAAGGTGAGAGTGTGACGGATGGGACGATAATAGAGGATAAGGTAAAAATCATGGAGGTGGAAGGAGGGTGTCGTGCGACCTTTGATGATTGCCTGGGATTTGTCAGGATTGATGGAGAGGAGCCACCAATTACACCATACAACGAACTCGGTGGAGTGAGACTGGAGCAACTGCTGGGAGCAAGCGGGGAAGGGGGCGAGGGCCAGGGAGGCGGTGTCGCCAGCATATTGCAGGATATGGACGGGAATCTGGGGTTGGGCTTATCTGCGGAATAAATAAGGTAGAGGAGGGAGTGCGAAGCCTTGTTGCACCCCGGCACAAGGATAAGACAAACGGGAGTTGGAGATACAGACAGTGACACAGGAGGGGATGTAATGAGGCAGTCATAGTTAACAGGAAGAGCACAGAACTGGAGTTTGAAATGGAGACCAGCTTAGGCTTTAACAGGAGTTAAGCTGGACGGAAAGGAGATGTGTGAGGCGAAGGAGTTGGTCATCGGCAGAGAAGGAAGATCAGAAGCCACATTGGTAGATGGTGAGGAGCTGAGTTTGACGGAGGTGCTGATGGATACGGCGGGAGAGGATGGTTTCCAGGACCTTGCTGAGCACGAAGGTGAGACTGATGGGACTATAGGATGAGGTTTGGAATGGGGCTTTGTGGGGTTTGGAGAACATTAGGATACGGTAATATTTCTGATCAATAGTTTTACTTAATACTGTCTGGCCTGGAACTGTGTGAAAGCACAGTATAACAGAAAACGTTTATTCACCACTCACTTACTTGAAATTGTATGTGTATTGTGAAATGTAACAGAAAACTGTTTTGTACAGCATTCAAGTACTTGAAATTAAATTTTGTAAAGCTATTACAGTATCATTTACAGAGAGAGAAAACAAGGACACGAATGCCGTCTGATGGAGGCTCCACATAGTTATTGGTCGTCCAGCAGATAGCAGTATGCACTTGTGTGGTCTCGGGATGGTAAAAAAAGTAAAGCAGTCAACAATCCGAAGATTGGTTTGAACACCATAGTGCTTTACTAGGCATGGTCCTGTTTGGAGGTGGTATGCCGTTGCCTTCCTCCGACCTTCGAACTGACTTACCCAGCCAGTTATAGGGGGACCTACAGTTTAACGTGGGTTCCGAACAACGGTGCTACTCGGTATTTTTCACATGAGCAATACTGCCAGAGGTGAAAGAAGTGGAAAGTGACAGATAAAAATCCTAGGACCGCGAGGGAATCGAACCCACGAGCTTTGGATTTGTAGTCTGGCACTCTACTACTGTGCAACCGAAGCGCACGGTCTCGGGATATGTATTTTAAACATCAGTTTTATAAACGTAAAGCAATGAATTAAAATGTGTGGTGCGCTGGGAATCGAACCCGGACCTTCATGCTTAGTAGGCAGACGTCCTACGGTTATACCACCGCACTTCTAACGAATAAGGCGCCTTGGAATAGTCTAAGTACGACTTCCCTCCACTTCACAAATTTTAATTATGCTTCTGTGTTCAATAGATAACTGTCACTACTGCGAAGGCTCTCCATGCAGCGGAATAGCACCTCGGCAATGGACATAGTGGAATATTCCTGTTAAGATGATATAAATCTCAATTTAAATATAGATTGAGAAATTAAAATTTGTGACGTGGAGGGACGTCGTACTTAGACTAATCCGAGGCGCTTTATTTGTTAGAGGTGCGGTGGTCTAATGGTAAGACGTCTGCTTAGTAAGCATGGATGTCTGGGTTTGATTCCTGGCTGCACCACAAACTTTAATTCATTGCTTTACGTTTATCTTTAATGTCTTGGGCATATTCGAGACGAAAAACCGTCTCAGGGTTTCTCAATCTATATCAGTTTTCTATGTATGTCTGTGACGAGCTATTTTAAGGGAGAATTTTTAACAGAGCTTTGATAAGTGTAACCTGATTTGTTAGTTATTTGTGACGTTTTAATAAAATATGTGATGGAATATTGATATCAGTGTCCTTTTGCAGCCTTCGAAATTAACGGAAGTCGAAACGCATAAGATATAAACGAACCGCTAAGTATGTCAGGACATTTATATTATTTTCAAGTGCTTCCAAATGGCCACTTAGTCTCACCGGAGTCTGATGCAGACAGCAAAGAATATTGTAATGGGATCTAACATCGTATAAAAAATCAGAACTAAATCACGATTTACGATTTTTGCCTATTATGTACGTTTTGACTGGCCTAAGAAGAAAGCGCACACAGCAATCGGTAAATTAGGATTATTCAGTTTTACATAGACTTGGTGTTAAACCCATTCATGTAATCTTTAGAATTAACAAACTCGTTGTCACGTGAACCACATTAATTTTAAAAAAATCCTGGAAATATTTGTACACTATCGCTCTTGCGAAATAATGGAAGCGAAGTAGGTGGATCGCTTTCTCGGAATTTTATGGGATGTAATACCAGCATAAATTAAGTCCAGCTCGTTATACCAATCGAGTCTTTTCAACGAACAACACTTTGTGTTCGGAGCACTATTCTCTAATAAAATACCAAACAACAAAGTTACAGGGGCAATTGGAAACAATACTCACTGCCCCATGTCCGCCTTTGGTTCGTAGGTAAAACGCTTCAGACAGTTTAACAACTACTCTTAATTTGGATGTGAAAATTTCCTTTTAAATTACCTCTCATCTACTCTAGTGAAAAATGTTTTTAAATGATGTAAGGGATGGAGTTCTCGCGTTATTAACGTCTAATTCAGACAGAGTTTGAGATCCAAAGTTGCGGCACTGATTCCTGAAGCGCATCACAAGTTTTTGCTTCTCGTAATGACCTGCTAACTCCCACCAGACAGTGAAACTAAATGAAAGCGGCAATTAGCTTACATTATATGTCGAATATTTCCGTCAAGCGAAATGTCTGTAGCAGTTAATCTGTCCCAGTTAATCTAAAGAGAAGTATTAAGCAACTACTCAAGAGTGAATCAACATTTTATACTGGAGGCACTACATTTATATTTCAAACGCTTAGAGTTTCCCAGTACAAAAACATAATGATGGACAACAATTTTGGCCGTACGCTTACCACTATATTAATGACTATTTAAAAGCTCTTCTCAGTACTTTCCTCAAATCAGTAGAAGCGTTGCTTGGATTGCATAGCCCTGTGTTTATCGGCGCAGACACTATTACTTGCTAGGAGGTTAGAATAGAGAGAGGTGCCCTTAACGTTACAGAAGTGAGGCCGTTGTCGCCATATTGCGGAGCCAATAATTTTGTGTTAATAAATCACAGTTCACCTATCTGGATGGTCAGTATTTGTTCACAGAAGGCCGGCCGCGGTGGCCGAGCGGTCTGCGGCACGTAAGTCACATTCTGCACGGCCACTACGGTTGGGGGTCCGAATCCCCCCTCTGGCATGGATATTTGTGCCATCCTTAGTATTAGCTAGTTCATAAGTAGTTTGTAACTTTAGGGACTGATGACCCAGCAGTTAAGTCCCATAAGCTTTACAAACATTTGAATTTTTGTCGCAGAAATTATTTCGAAAACAACATCACAGTTCCGACTATCAGTATGACTGCAGTCATTATAAATTTACGCAAACTCTACAAGATAAACTGTGTACCACGTTATCAATGTTTCCTAAACTTATATTGGTTATTAGAAAAAGCCCCTCGCTCTCAAGGAAACACATGAATATAACTTTTCGGCATAACAATATGAATACCCGATCCGTTATTACAAAATTGAAAAAGTTAAATTGTAACAAACACAGTATATCATTATACGATTGCGTTACATTGTGATCAGCAACAAAATACAATTTTTACACGCAAGGGAAGACTCCTAGTTGAAAACGGCGCGCCGTCATCTGAGGTAAGCTTGTAACCGCCCCGGTAAAATATTCTTATAATATTGCACTGAATATATTTGTCAATGATAACTACCGGCGGAGTGGATAAGACGTAAATGTTTGTTATAATGACCGTGAACCTAATTCCGCCGGCAGAACTTTACCATGAGACGACTAATCACTCATATAACACTAATCACGATTTAAGTCACAGCATATATTAGATAATACACACAAACACTTGGTTGCACCGCTCAACAATTTAATAACGGCTACACTGAAATGTTTAATCAGTAGACAGCAATAAATCACTTTGTATAAAGAAAGACGATGCACCTCAAATTAAACAGACACGTCCATGAATGCGTATCGATGACAATAATCTCATGTGGTCCAGTTTGCACTTTCACACAGATTGGCAGTTCATTATTTCGCGGCGCGGTTGCCCGATCTTTCTTGATGTGCGGATGGCGCTACGATAGTCTGTGCTCGTTAAGATAATTAAAATCACAGTTTGTTAATAATCGAGTTCAGCCAGTCAACACTTCTGACAACAATAATGCGATTCCATACTTGTCTACTGTTTCGCGGCGCGGCTGTCCGAAAATCTTGATGTGCGGTCGGCGATACGAATGTTCCAGCCGTGGCACTAATTAACATAAGCTCAACTTCACATATTCTGACGACGACCGTTACCGTCGCGGCGCGGTTGAGACATCACAGCAACAATACGGGAACGACACACGTAACGAAATAATGATATCTTTCACTTGTACTTCCACACGATAGGGTACTGAAATGATCCACTTTACTTCATAGCACACTTGACAAGATTCTTTCACGACGACTTTGCTCACTTCCTCGGACATGTATCGTGTCACTGCCTAGACCCATCTCCAACTTCGCGTGCGAGCTTTTAACAGGGTTGCCAACGAGGTCATGATAAAAACACCGAAGTGACCGTAAAATCCCACCAAAAACCACCGAACTTTCCGAAGTTCCCATGCAAAAAAAAAAAAAAAAAAAACACTGTCTATTCGTTTGTTCTTGACCGAATGATTTGAAATTTGGACGCAACTATGCATTTTAAAGGAGTTTTTATGTACCTGACTAGACGGAAATACAGAAAAATATTGTTTATCCAAAAGCACTTCAGTAAACATGTTATATATAAAAACAAACAATAATTACTTTGAGCCATTGCAATGCTTGTCGGGTACAGACAGCAAATTGTGAAATATTTGAACTTGAAAACAGAAAGTAATCCAGTCTGGAAAGGTCAGTGTCAGTCATACTATTGTCTTTATTTTATGTCAGAAGATCTAGATTTCAGCTATATTCCAAAGTGATCACTGTCACATATTAAGTGTCTGCAATGTTCAGTCATTTTCACAACAAGAAAAATCTGATAAAGTGCTGTAGCAACAAATACATACCATTAATAGAATGTCAGTTTTTCGTCCTCGACAATGAGCAATGAGTCATACCATTGTTAATATCTATGAACTCTTAAGAATTTTACATTTTATCGAATAATGTGACACATTTCCTAGTCATTTATCTGTCCATATTCGTTAATAATTACAAATTAGGATTACATTATTTCTGCAAACTTTTTTTTTAACGATTTCATTAAAATCCACCAACTTTCCCACCTCCCACTGACTCAGATTTTTTCCCACCGTCGACTTTAATAAACCACCAGATTCGGTGGGAAACCACTGAAGTTGGCAACCCTGGCTTTTAATTGCACCAACGCTGGAACATTCTAAGAAACAAGTGACTGGCGGACTGCGCGACAATCGATGCTAGCGTTCGATAACGCAAGCGCTGACTACAGTACGCTTACAAGGTGTTGTTGTTAACTGAATCCATCCCGAACGCGATCCAATTTGGTCCGTAAGTTCACGAAATCTAGTTTTGGCCAAGCTGAAGATTCGGCTGATTTCTGGCCGAAACCGAAAGTGTGGGCTAAACGGATATTTTGGCCGCAACTCTCCGAAAGCGAATATTTGGTCTGTCCTTCATGACCGCACTTAACGATGTCCAAGATTTCAATATTAGCGCGTGAAGAGTTTTTAGACTGCATGTGTTAGGGCGTGCTCAACTTGTCCCTTTCTCCCCTCCTCCTCAATTAATTCGCGTGAACTTCCGAAGGTGTGCTCTCTGTCGTGTCCGAACGGTGCTGGAGCTGTACTGTTCATCTGACCTGCGACCTTTCTTTAAAAGGGAAACAATTCGTGCCTTTTTCCACTTAGGGGAGCGCACCCTTATTGAAGCTGCCACCGCAAACTGTCGTAAACGGTGGAGGCGAGGAGGATGGACTAGAGGGCCGTCGTGTAATCGATACGGAATCTAATAGGGACCCTATCAGGGCTAGTGCCCCTCCCGTTATCGGATCAATGTAATTGCTTTTCGTCTCTGCCATCACGTATCCCTATAAACCCGGCCAGACAGCCGAACGCATTTAACGCTCCGCTCCCGAGATTGGGAGACGATCCTATCCTGGATCGGATCCACCTCCTGCGTTAACGACGTGGCCTGCAGACTGGATATGGTTTTTAGGTGGTTTCCCACATCTAACTACGTGAATACCGGGCTGAAATCCAGTTCCCGCCTTAGAGATTTACTCTAGATTTAGACAGATTCCGTACCGGGAGGAGTGGGGCGTCTTTAGTGGTATGGGGCCGCCATCATTGACAAACCCTGTATAACACTTCCGAACCCCTAGAAAAACGAGACAAGGCAACAAATGAGGAGAGGAAACGCATGTTATACATGACCGTTCTCCATATGTCTTCCATAATAATAATTAAAAAAAAAAAAAAAAAAAAAAAAAAAACACTGACGTGTTTTACAGCCCACTTTAGATTTGTAGTTTTATAAGTTTTTGCAAACATTTTAACCAAAATAATAATCTAAATAATAATAAATTAATTAATAAGAGTGTCTGAAACACTTTTAGGAAAAAAATGTAGGTAGTGACTGGTTTCGAACCACCGACCCTTCGCATTACAGTCCAGCACCTTGCCCACTACGCTACGACAATAATTCAAAACAAGACTTCTTTAATCTCTACTATTGATGGCCGTTGTTAACTGATGTTAATATGGCATTTGTAGACATTAGAATATCATTTGTCGTACGAACAACGGTGTGTTTTTGTTAATTCCTCTGTGTGCCGTTGCTTTGAAATGACAACGTGTAAGTTACAATAAAAAAAAAACATCAAATACGCGAGGAATGTCACGTGACATCTCCGAACGGCTGGTTTTCGTTAATTCAATGGAGGGTGTCAAATCTCCGTTATTTTTACAAATATGTATCAAACGATACGAGATATGAAAAAAACATAAGGGAGCTAAGTTGTAGAGAATTTTCTCCTCTACCAATTAGGTTATTCAATTTTCGTGTCAGATGAACGGTTCGTTTGCAATTACAATTATATTACAAACTGCTTTCTTTGGTTTTACTACCGTATTTTTTGTCCGAAAAATTTGAAAAAATGGAGGTTCTGATCTCTACGGCCTCCAAACATGTCTGTGAAATTTGGTGCTGATTGGTTGAATGGTTCGTCTTAGAAACAGGGAACACGTTACGGACAGACAGACATACATCCCAAAATCGCCGTTATTTTTGAAAATATCTTTGAGACGCTACGAGACATGAAAAAAAAAAAAGAAACATAAGAAAGCAACGTTTTAGAGAATTTTCTCCTCTACAAATTCGGTTATTCAATTATCGTGTCAGATGAATGGTTAAGCCGTTATTTTCATTTAAATTTCGAGCTGTCAAAAGATGATCGCAAAGGCCCACTTTTAGTGTTACTACCGTAACCTAAAGTGGGGCAATAGGAACTCGGATCGTATACGAGAGAATTTATTAAATAATTAATTTAAGCAAGAATCATGTACTCGTAGAAGTTGCTGGCAAACCGCTAGACATTCATGACTGCCAGACAGTAGCACTGATGCCGATTTTGGATGAATGGTGCAGTTGCTCTTTCAACCTTGCACGTAAATTTATGATAGCGTCAGTAAACGACATCCATTCTTTTCCGTCACTACTATTTTGTGACAGATACAGAGACAAGGGCTATTATAGCCCATTACCGTTAGAGTGCCGCACGCGAATGGTGGTGCGTTTCTAGGCGCCGTGTCAGGGACACCGGACCGCTGTCACCGGAGGTTCGAATCCTCCCTCGGACACGTGTGTGTGTGTTGTACTTAGGATAGATTTAAGTTAGCTTTAGTAGTTTGTAAGTCTAGGGACCTCTGACCATGATTATTCCGACCCAATACGTTTACAAACATTAGAGTCTGTGGAGGGCTATGACGAGCAGTTCAACGGAATAACCGAGCGAGGTGACACAGTGGTAACATATTGGACTCGCATTCGGAAGGATGGTGGTTCAAATCCACCTCCGGCCATCCAGGCAAATGCCGGGATGGTTCTTTTTAAAGGGCATGGCCGATTTCCTTCCACATGCTTACCCAAATCTTCCGAGCGTAAGCTCCGTCTCTAATGACCACGCTGTCGATGGGTTATTTAACTCCAAGCTTCCTTCCTTCCTCTAACGGAATGGCTAGCGACTTCGGAAGAGTTTTTCAGATTCATTTTAACCATAGTAGTTTAAATGTTAGGAAGTTCTTTCTGAAAGCATTTGTCTAGAGTATAGCATTGTATGGGAGTGAAACGTGGACGATAAGAAGTTCAGACAAAAATATGATAGAAGCTTTCGAAATGTGGGGCTACAGAAGAATGATGATCACATGGATAGATCGCGTAGCTAATGAGGAGGTTCTCAACAGAATTGGGGAGAAAGGGAGTTACTGGCATATCCTGACTAAGAGAAGGGATAGGTTGGTGGGACACATTCTGAGACATTAAGGAATCGTCAACTTAGCATTAGAAGGACGCGTGTGGGGTAAAAATCTTAGCGGGAGACCGAGGTACAAATACAGTAAGCGGATTCAAAAGGATGTAGGTTGCCGTACGTATTCTCAGATGAAGAGGCTTGCACAGGACAGGGTAGCTTGGAGAACGGTATCAAACCAGTCTGCGGTCTGAAGACAACAACAATTACAACATAACAATGCGAATGTGATGTAGTTGAATTAAATCAGTATATGCCCAAGGAATTTAATTTGGACATGAGGCACTAAAAGTGGCACTTCATTTTTTTTTTCTATTTGTGCAGTAGAGTAATTAACGATGGCCGAAGTAGAGAAAATGTTCAAATGTCTGTAAATCTATCGGACCAAACTGCGTAGACATCAGTCCGTAGCTTACAAATTACTTAAACTAAGGTAAACTAACCTAAGGACAACACACACACACACACACCCATGCCCCAGGGAGAACTCGAACCTCCGGCGGCGAGCAGCCGCGCGCTCCGCAGCGAGGCGCCTTAGACCGCTCGGCTACTCCACCGCGGCGCCGAAGTAGAGAGAGGATATAAATCCTAGCCTGATAATGGAAAGGAAATGTAAGAAATTGTTAACATTCACGTCACATCTTTCCAAAGTAGGACTATTAGCATCAAGGGTGTCAAGAGACTAGCGTATTCGGAATGCAAACAAATGAAAAATCTCATATGTACAGTTGTAAGTTGATACTTTCGTATTCGTAGGATCGACGGTTCCAATCACGTCATTTTGAATTTTTTATTCTCGTTTTGTTCGGATACTACACCATTTAAGTATAAAATAATCAAATATGTGCAGATGTCTTTCGTTTATTCTTAATTTTCTGTTTTATATAAGCTAATATGATTGTTTCAATTAAATAAATATATTTAATTATTTCTTTGGAGAACTACTGAAAACTATTTACGAAGTGAAGAAACAAAGGCAACCGTCGTCAATTTGTGATGAAGTGCATACTTTAAAAAAGGGTAAAATTTCACTTACAGCAGCAGCGACATAGTGTGAGAGTTGGCAACGACCGTTAAGGATTCTTTAAAAATTTGAAAGTCCATTCACATAGAATGCGGGGGACGGGGGTGGTGAATAATCATTTATGCTGACCATAAAATAATTAATGCTCCGACTGTAAGCTTTCGCGGCGTGTACTGTTGATGAAGGTGTCTCCGGCGGCGTTGATGTATGGCTTGAAGATGTGTAGTATGACACTTCCCGAAACGTCGCGATACATCAACGCCGCCTCCCGGCTGGATACCCCAGAGACCTTCATCAATAATTAATGCTGTCCCTGCTCTACGGCTGACAGATACTTGTGTGTACCCGTGTCCGGCCAGTTAATTAATTATCCTCATAAAGCAAACAGGTCGTTGCCAACATTAGCACATTACGCCAACGCGGCCGTAAGTAGAAGGAAACCCAAAACTGTAATGTGTGACATTTCGGGTTGAAACCTTAATTATTAACAATCTTTTATAAAATATTAAAAGTTGAGAATAAAAAAAGTACATTTTTCATCAAAAATAACGAATGAATCTGTGTTAACTACCACATATTTCACGCATTCCAAATTTAAATGGTATTTGTATTTGAACTCAACAAAATAGAAGAAGTAAAAAATGTCAGGATTTGAAGCATCGCCCCTGAAATGTTCTCGATTATCAATCTACAAAGGTACCAACGAGCGACGTCGACAGTCGGATCTATTTTTATTTACTGCTCTTTTACATGAAATTGGATGGCTTTAGAAATTAAAAATTAAATAAAAACTTCAAAGACGATTATAACGAGAATTTTTGAGAGTTGTATCGAAAGGCTTTGGCGAACAGCTATTTGAGTACTGAACTGGATGCACCATTAGTTTACGATGCACCTAATAGAAGTTTACAAACGCAAAAAAGCATAAATAAATAAATAAATAAATTGATTTAAAAAAATCTAGAGTCTATAGCCCCTAGGACCCCATCTTATACCGACCCTACTGTAACACCCTCCACCCCCACCCCCTGGCCCCAACCATACAAATAATGAGAATGAAATAGTATAGTACCTTCTGCATTTTCAGGGTTCAATCAAGAAAGTTGATTATCAGGCATCACTAATATGTAGAGTACTCCACATTAGACTTGCGCATAATAGTTTGCGATCGGGAGTCGCGAACTAGTTCGCTCTTTTAGTTCGTCCGCTCCCAGTGACGGCTGAGCGGTGTGGTCTGCGCATGCAGGTGGAGGGAGAAGTTCCCCCACCTAGCTGCTTCATGCGCTTGCTGCTTGAGCCGCTAACGATATCACGCAAACCAAAAGAAACAGTTTGTGGATAATTTCTCGCTTTTAAGTTTGGAGTTATCTCTATATCTTGGCACTATGGAATGTATTAGTCTGACATTGCAGAGTGCAGAACACATCAAAACAGAAATTTTGTAGCACTGAACTATGTAATCTAGCAGGCAGACGCTCACCTCGAAATGACTCATCAGCAGAAGGCAAACAAACACGTAATTTTTAATTCTGCTACGCGTCCTCTCGCTATTGCCCGTCGGTCTTCGGAAAAGAATCCAACGAACTATGAAGCGAGATACGTTTGGCATAACCGTCCGCTGCTCCTAGTTCGTCCGCTCCTTCTAGTTCGTCCGCTCTTTTTTGCTTTTGCTACCGCTACTAAAAGAGCTCTTTTTTATATGACAGCTTTTTTATATAATGAATCATTGTTGCCATAGTGTGTGCTATTACCCGTATTTTTGGTCAATTTGACATCAAATACTTAGACAAATAAACTAGTTATTTACATGAATGGGTGATACAATGGTATTCAACTACTTAGCATACAGACTACTCGTAGTACTTTATTTTTAAAATAGATTTCTTGTGGCAGTGAACTGTGAAACTACAGCTGAGCTGCATCTCAGCTCGAAATGAAGGTAACTGGCAGAAGAGAATCGCGCGATTCTGCGAGCTCTCGCTGTTCCCCGTCAGTCTTCGGAAAAGGAGCGGACGAACTAAGAGGCGAGGGATCAGCGAACTACTTGGCGTAGTTCGCCTGTGGGAGCGCTCTTCCGAACTTGTTCGTTCGCGAACTACACAAGAGAAGATGAAACAAGTCATTTATTAACTACAGCACTCATCACATGTGACCACAAGCTTGTAGTTATTTTATGTAAATTGTATCTATATAATGTTGTTGTTGTGGTCTTCGCACCTTTCAACACACCGTGCAGCTCTCCACCTTACTCTTCCTGCGCAAACCTCTTCATCTCCTCATAAGAACGGCAACCTACATCCACTGAATCTGCTTACTGTATTCATCTCTTGGTCTGCCTCTGAGATTTTTACCCCACTCACTTCCCTCCAATACTAAATTCACGATTCCTTGCTGTATAAGAATACGTCCTAACCAATCGATCCCTTCTTTTAGTCAAGCTATAGCCTGAAATTCCTTTTCTGCCCAATTCTGTTCAATATCTCCTCGTTAGTTACGCGATTCACCTACCTAATCCAGCATTCTTTTGTAGCACTACATTTCAAAACCCTGTATCCTCTTCCAGTCCGCACTGTTTATCGTCCATGTTTCACTCCTATACAAGGCAACACTCAACACATGCCTTCAGAGATGTCTTCCTTACGCGCAAATTAAAATTCGATGTTAACAAATTTCTCTTTTTCAAACACACTTTTCTTTTATTGCCATTCTGCATTTTATATTCTCTTTACTGCGACCATCATAATTACGTTATTTTACTACCCAAGTAACAAAACTCGTCTACCACCTAATCTAATTCCTTCAGCGTCGCCTGATTTTCTTGTACTGTACTCCATTACCTTTGTTTTGCTCTTGTTAATGTTCATCTTGTAATCAAATGTTTGTAAAGCTTATGGGACTTAAGTACGGGGTCATCAGTCCGTAAACTTATTAACTACTTTTGAACTAAATTATACTAAAAACACAACACAAACACCCATGCCCGAGTGAGGCTTCGAACTCCCGTCGCCGCGGTGGAGTAGCCGAGCGGTCTAAAAGCGTCTCGCTGCGGAGCGCGCGGTTGCTCGCCGTGGAGGTTCGAGTCCTCCCTGGGGCATGGGTGTGTGTGTTGTCCTTAGGTTAGTTTACCTAGGTTTAAGTAGTTTGTAAGCTACGGACTGATGACCACGCAGTTTGTTCCGATAGATTTACAAACATTTGAACATTTGAACATCTACATTTGCACATTTTGAACTCCCGACAGGGAGCGGCCTCGCGCATCACAGCATAGCGCCTCAATGCGCTCGGACGCTCCGCCACAGATGTTCATCTTATATGCACATTTCAGCACACCGTCCATTCCGTTCAACTGCTCTTACAGGTCCTTTGCTGTCTCTGTCAGATTTATATTGTCATCGGCAAAACGCTATTTTTAATTTCTTCACGCAGAACTTTAATTCCTTCTCCAAATTTCTCCTTGCTTTCCTTTGTAGCTTTCTCATCGTACAAATTGAATAACATTGGAGAAAGGCTACAACACTGTTCCACTCCCTTCCTAACCACTACACCCCTTTCATGCCCTTCCACTCTGATTACTGCTGTTTGGGATCTGTACCAGTTGTAAATAACTTTCTGTTCCATATATTTTACGCATTCTTGCTTCAGAATTTGAAAGAGTGTATTCCAATCAGCACTGTCAAAAGCTTTCTCCAAATCTACAAAAGCTAGAAATGTAGGTTTACCTCTCCTATTATCTTCTAAGAATCGAAAGTGATCTTACCCGCGGTCGGCTTCTGCCAACTTTTCCATCCTTCTGTAATGACTTCGTGTTAAAATTTTGCAACCATGACTTATGAAACTGATGCTTCTGTAATTTTAAACATGTCTACGCCTGCTTTCTTTGGAATAGGGATATGTATAAAATATTAGGCAATTAAGACCTTTTGTAAAAAAAATTATATGCAGTTGTAACATTTCTTCTTGTTTATTTGTAGAGGTATCTGAAGATCGCACATAGACTGCCGAAACCAGTTGTTCAATAAAAAAATTGTAATAAAGCTATCTTTGGCGTAATTTCTCTAACATTCAAAAACATCTTCTAATGAGAGTATGAGGAAATCCTAACATGTGTAATATGAGGACGATGGTGTTATGCCTCTTCTGGAAACATCGCAACCAAGTGCGTATCGCGACATCCAGCAATCTTTTTTTTTTTTTTTTCATCTTTAGTCATCATTTTGCGATATGATGCCGCTAAATTTTTATGAAATTAGACCCCTTCGGCCCAAAATCCTGGATTCGTCACTGTCTCGTGGCAAACTATCCAAATAATTCAGTAATTCTTCATCTGAACGAAAATACTAACGCGTCATAATGAGGAGAGCTAAACTGCAGAGCAGAACAACGTATTAAGTACACAAAGTATGACTACTCAGCCACGAAATGAAAAATAAATAAAAATGGAAAGCGAGGGAGACAGAGAGGGGGGGGGGGGGTAACGACATCACAAAAACGAAATATTATACGCCAAGAGTACGAAAAACAAAATTGTTGCGCCGTTAAGGGAAAAAAAAACCCTCGCCGCTCAAAATAACCGGCTGTGGTCCTATAAAGTGAATGTAATGTAAAAAAATTGTTATTAATTCAGTTTTGTAATATTCGTTTTCTGCTACAAAACAGCCGAAACTAGCTTTCGTGAACGTACGGATGAAGTCGGCCGCGGCGGAGTGGCCGCGCGGATTCGGGCGTTGTGCTCCGATGCGCGAGACCGTTCCTCTTCGGGGGTTCGAATCCCCCCCTCGGGCATGGATGTTTGTGTTGTCTTTAGTATAAGCTAGTTCATAAGAATGATCATCTTGTGATGGTGCAGCTGAACATTTAATAAAACAGAATCACGCCCCAACAAACATAGAAAGTGACCTACAAATCCTCAAAACCAGCAACACTTTGTTCCAAAAACTAACAATAGAAGAAAATTATCACATCCAAAAAGCAATAGCCAAAGGCACGAAAGTAATGAATACAGGTCACTATGCAACAAAACACTCTTTGAGAGCATAAAAGAAGTTTACAAATAAATCCCACCACCACATTACAGCTGAACACCCCCCCCCCCCCGCCCCCGCCAATACACACACACACACACACACACACACACACACACACGGTATTTTCGCTCTCTCTCTCTGTTTAACACACACAGACACAACAAAAACATACACAAATATATACCCACAAAACAATGCTAGTATCAAAACCATTCAAAAATCGCGCTCCAAATCACATGACACGCCACAAAAAAAATGCAGCACCATATAGCCACCACAACTAGAAAAATGGCGATGTAAACAGTGCTATTTCACAGCAAAAATCGCACTGAAGACCATAAAACATAAGAACACGCCACAAGCAGCAACACCACAGCTCAAATGGAAGTAAGCCAAAACAGCCACATAGAAATAATTTGAATACAATTTCCAGGCTAGTGTAGGCCTTCAATAAATCAATCGATTTTCGTAAACAAAAAGTCTTGTTCTTTGCAGATGACAGGCTGTCAAAATTTGTCATTCCAAAATTAATGCATATGCAAATCCTACGAATGACACAATGTAAGTACCTTGAATAAATTAGGCGTAAAACATCAAACAAAATTGTCAAACCAAACAACTTGTGCAAATGAATGTATAACCAAAACATGTAACATATTATTATAGAAATTAAACACCAGAAACCCACGGAATATGGCACAACAAGTGCCGAAACTAGTTTGGGTATTAAAACAAAAAAAGTGTCTTGCATAAGGCGGAATCAAATGTGCAAATGTTTGTATAGTCTATGGGACTTAACTACGGGGTCATCAGTCCCTAAACTTACAAACTACTTATGAACTACTTACGAACTAGGACGGCACAAATATCCATGCCCGAGGGGGGGATTCGAACCCCCGACTGTAGTGGCCGTGCAGACCGTGACTGGAGCGCCTTAGTCCCCTCGACCACAGCGGCCGGCAAGGCGGAATCAACCACGAATCTAATTCATAAGTAGTTTGTAAGTTTAGGTACTGATGAGCACGCAGTTAAGTCCCATAAGCTTAACAAACATTTGAACATTTTTTGGATGGAGTTGGGTCGCGTTCTGGATGGATTCAGTTAACAATAACGCTTTACCTCAGTTGACAGCGCGCCGTTTAACTGCTAGCAATCTTTCCTCGCGCGTAAAAACTGTGAATATTTTGTTGCTAATCACAATATAACGCAATCGTATCTTATAGTGATATTCTTATAGTGTGTTTGTAACAATTTAATTAAACCGGTTATCATTTTGTTATTCTGAAAAGTTTTATTCGTGTGTTTCCTTGAAAGGGGGGGGGGGCTTTTTTAATAACTTATGTGCATTTAAGAAACATTGATAATGTGGTACATAGATCTTTCTGTTGAGTTTCCTTAAATTTATATTGACAACAATCATACTGCTTTTTTCTTCTTCTTCTTCTTCTTAGTCGTAACTGTGACATTATTTTCCGAAATGCTTTCTGCGGTACTGATCGAAGTTGATTTACTGACACCTGGATATTGGACTTTATTTTGTGGAGAATACCTAATCGCAACAACTTAGTATATATTCAACTCTTCTGCTTTGCTCTTTCTTTAGAAATTCCAAGCCTTACGGGTACTGCGGGGGAAAACGACATAGCTTCAGGTACGAGGTATTCGTATGCGCTGGCACAAGTTCAACTTAAGAAGTATTGGTTTAATATTCTCAACTGCTGGGTGGAAAGTTTAGGCCAGTAGATCTGTACATCTCCTATGTCATCCTCTACGGATTCCTGGTTAGGCTTACATACATTCAAGAAGGCTTAGTAGAGGCAAGGCATCTTGCAAAATGTGTGGCTAACTAGTGATTTGCGATGTAACGTAAATTTAACGAAATCTTGAAGCAAGTTTCGGTATCAGTCGAAACTAGTAAGAGCAGCCGAATATTCGGTTTCGGTCGCAAATTATGTTTCGGTCGGACTCGAGATATTGTTATTTTACGGAAATTATTGACCACCAAAATACGTTAAGTCGTTAAATATAAGCTCTCTGAATTAAAACGTAAGCGATTTATTAAACGTTACATAATGCTCATCGGTCAGAGTGATCGGTGCAGTGCTTTTAGTGTTTAGTAGGGTTACTAGACGTCGTCTTTTACCCAGACATGTCCTCTTTTTTGGACCCTAAAATGGTCCGGCCGGGTTTTTAAGAAAATGGGGAAATGTCCTCTTCTTTTCGTTGTGCAACTGCGTCAACTTGAAGGTGTGTAAATACAACTCTCACAATCACTAACTCTAGTGAATGTAACCTTTCTTGAAACAATGTGATTTTTGAATTTTCTCGTTTCTGTGCCGCCGCTGCTCTGAGGTCAACCTACTTCGGAACAATTGTAATAAATGGCGTGGCAATTGTCGCGGAATACGAGCTTCGAGGCGGCCAATTAAAAACATGCGTCTGCAACAATGCAAGACAGTGCAATACACATACAGTAGTATAATATGAAACTTCCCCATCCCCTTTCTCCCTCTTTCTCCGGTCGGAGTATTGCGTGACACCCAAAAATAAGACGTTCAGTCTTCGTCCTGGGACTCAGCAGTTCTGTGTGTTATCTGTGAACCACACTTCAGACTTTAAGATCAAAAGCTAGTGCAATGTTCGTTATAAGTTAAAACCTTGTTCAGAATTTCATACAAATAAGGTCAGATGCCACAGTCACCATTGCCGTTTCACCATTCGCCTGTTTAGGACCAAAGAGAGGTAACTACATAAACAGTGTTTTGAAAACATCGATTTAAAGCTTTTGTCCTAAAAACTGAGTAGTTTTTAATAATTAAATGCGAGCTCTTTTACGGTAAATTAAAAGTTTGTTTTATTCGTTGCTTTCCTCACCTAGGCCTTACATATTCCATTCACTCGCTATAATCTTGAGGCTAATCACGTATATAGTCACGTCGGTCTGATCCGAAACGGGAGCATAGCTATATCAAGGAACGCTTAGATAATTTTTACAGTTACTTTATTCGTGACGATTTTACAGTCAATAGTACTATGATTTCCGTAAAATGATGCATCGTAAAAAATTTCAGGTGAAAACAGGGGTGATCGGCAAGATATAAGTATGGAAAAAATGTCCAGCACTTCAGACGATGAACACAAGTGGTGTAGTGATGAAATATTAGGGCTCACTGCTATGTAGTCACGTAATTCGTGCTACGGGTATTAACACTTCATGCTTCTTAATTTGTAAGATGAACAAATTTCGTAAGATACGTAATATGTATTACAAATAAGACTATTAATACAGTAGAGACATCACTAGTACTTGAGTTGTCAATTCGAGAGAGAGAGAGATAGAGAGAGATAGAGAGAGAGAGAGAGAGAGAGAGAGAGAGAAGGAGGGAGTGAACGAAGGTTCTTTGATGAATTTAGAAGTGTCCTCTTTTCTGAAGACGGACATCTGGTAACCCTAGTTTTGAGGTGTGCGCTAATTAAGAAAAATACGTATTTCGTTCAATCCCTGACAACGGCTGCGTTAGAGCAGAAACCAATGCGGGTCGTCGTTGCTAACCATCCGTCGCCTCTGGCGTCACACCGGGAAAAGCGCGGCGAGGCGACAAGAATCCGGCCGGGAGAAAACGTCCATAGTTACCCGTAGGCCCGTCGGCGTGAAAGCGGCGAAAGATTAGTTGATTTGCCGGTCCGCTGCGCGGCGCCACTGTGCTCCTCCCAAGAGGGGCGGCCCATTGTTTGCTTTTGTTTCCTGCGGTGTGTCACGTCACCGCTAGCGGTCAAAAAGGGAAAGAACAAAAGCCAGGGTGCAGCAAGTGGCGCCGGGCGGGGAGGGGGCGGGAGTGGGCCGCGTAAAAGGGCAAAATAAACGCAGCCGGCTGCCCCGAGAGCTCACCACACTGCCGATCGATGCCTGCACAAACACCTGAAACAGCACGGCCCGTAATTGGATTTGGCCGTGCGTGTGCATGCACTGTCCGGGTCACGCACACACGGACGGCACCTCGCACCCACTTCCACGGCAGCAAACACAGCCCCGGCCGACGGACGGCGTAGCCGGACCGTGTCCGGCGTATATTGTGTTTGCCACTGTCCGCCACAGCGAACGTGCCTGCGATAAGCCGTCAGATGGCACAGAGAAGCCCCTCTCGACAGCGTTTTCACTTTTTTTTACCGTGTTGTTTTGGTTGCGTCTGCATCGGTGATGGAGGGGTCCTTTTTTTCCTATCCACGTAATGGCGTGTTTGGTTGACTGCAAGTCGAATGAAAATCCCCGCGAGCTGCTGTCACTGACCAGAGGCGAACTGTTCCGGCTTCGACGTCCATCATGAGGGATATAATGCCGGATTATTTGGAACGTGACAGTGTGTCATCCACCTGACAAATGCTCCGAGCTAACGGTGATGAACTCAAGAGTGGTGGGAAAGGGGGCAGGGAGGACGAGAAACTGGTTATTATTTGAATTCGCGTCGATAACCTGGGATTGAGAACAAGTTCAGCTTTATACAGTCCGATTAAAACTACTTGAAAATTGACAGTTCTTCCTTCAATAACGGTCAACGTCACGCCCGAACAATTCTACGTCAGAACTGATCAATATTTCGCTTTTCATCCCTTAATGATAACCATCAGGGGCGCCGACTCCGTGGGTGCTCCGGGGCTCTTGCACCCCGCAAAAATTTTTGGGGGTGCTGAGCACCCACATAAAATTGAGGTGGAAAATAAAATTGTATAATTTTTTTAAAAAATCGGGAAAAGTCAAAACCTACCTTATGACTCAAGAGGCAATGCAAAACGTGACCATAGCGAGAGACGATATTTCATACGTGAAAGAAATGATCAGTTTTGTGCGCGGGTCCCCGAGCGAGTAGTAATGAGTGTCCGTGTTTTACCCACTGTGCTAGCTTTATTCATCCTGAAGCACGTCGGTCCTTTTGACCTTTCAGGTGTACGTATTTATGAACATTCAATTGTGTTCTTTCAGGAACTTAGCTTGAAGAATCCAATGCCGGTGCTAAAGTTAAGCGTTTTTCATTCATCTTTGTCACTTCCCTTGTTATTAAAATAATAGATTCAGTTGAAATTTGTAATGGCCGGCCGCGGTGGCCGAGGGGACTGAGGCGCGTCAGTCACGGTCTGCACGGCCACTACGGTCAGGAGTTCGAATCCCCCCTAGGGCATGGATATTTGTGCAGTCCTTAGTATTAGGTAGATCATAAGTAGTTGTAAGTTTAGGGACTGATAACCCCGTATTTAAGTCCCATAAGCTCTACAAACATTTGAACATTTTTTTGAAATTTGTAATGCTTTTCTCTCAGGCTTAAAAAAAACTTGTACTATATTAATACTGTCAGAGATGTCATGACGTTATCTCGAAGTGATGAAAGTTTCGATGAAGTATACAGCTCTTGCCTGGAACTGACCAAAAAAATTTGATGTCGGACTTCAAAATCTCAAAATATTTCAAAGATTTCTTTAAACCTTGGTGACGGTGTTTCGCCAAACGCTTTTGTCGGAAATAATAGCCTCGCACAAAATGTATTGGATTTGTGTATAGTGAAAGATTATTTCATTGGTCGTGTAGACGTTTTGGGGTGTTACTTATATCGTAATATCCACTTCGGCCAATTAGATCGCTTCATTGTAGTGTCCTTATGCAGACAAGTTTTCCTTTTCTTCCTCCTCCTTCTTCCTTCTATCTTTAAGAGGCCATACAAAGGCCTATTTACTCTTTATCAATTATTGTTCATTCAAAAATGCATCAACTTGATTTTTAGGAGGGTTGGTTTCGAACATTAGTGAACCGTGATATAGAACACCCACGCTGATTTTCAAAAGTCGGCGCCTCTGATAACCATGCAAAAAGCAAGACATCGACGACAGTGCAAACGAAGTACGTAGTCACACACAACACTAGGCATACGCTACTGGGTCCTTTTGTACAAACCGTGACTTAACGTCTCATTTACAAGTATTATATCACAGATATCAGTTTACATTAGATGAGCTTCGAATGATTTACGTGAAACCGAACTACAATTCAAGCAAAGGTTACAATTCATAATTTTTACTGTGTCTATAATGTCACTTAGACCCTTATGTGAATAAGGTTGCGTTCCGTAGCGGTCAGGAATCAGCTTCCTGTAGTAGGGCCCGGTGGTCAATAAAATTACATCCGAATTAAAATTAGCCTCACTTAAAGAATTTTTATATGAATCCGGAACTGACATCGCGTTACTGCAAGAAGTCTGGACCACCGATCTAAAAGTTTCAGGATTTGTAAAAATTTTAAACGTATGTTCCATAACAAACACAGGAACAGCATTTTTCATACATGAGGGAATACCAGTTAAAACATCGAAAGACTGGAATCAGGAAGGGCAATATCTCTAGAAATTTTCGATGTCACCCTTATTAATGCTTATGCCCCGTCAGGAAACACACACAGATCAGAGAGAGCCACGTTTTTCAAAGAAGAAATTATTTATTTGTTACGGAAGAATCCCAGCAGCCTCGTTTTTGGTGGGGATTTCAATTGTGTCTTAAACCGCAAAGACCAAACCCCTAATTCTAACTACTCAGCTGAACTACAGCATTTAATAAAGGACCTAAAACTCAAAGATGCGTGGGAAGTCCTACATCCAACTGCTGTAGACTTTACATACGTAACAAGCACTTCAAAAAGTAGGATCGATCGGGTCTATGTATCCGTGAATTTCGAACACTCCATAAAAAATGTTCCAATGTTTGTATACCTTATGGGACTTAACTACGGTGTCATCAGTCCCTAAACTTACAAACTACTTATGAACTAACTAAGACTAAGGACGGCATAAATATCCATGCCCGATGGGGATTCGAACTCCCGACCGTAGTGGCCGTAGTGACTGAAGCGCCTCAGTCCCCTCGGCCACCGCGGCCGGCGAACACTCCATATTGAAGGTCGAAAGTATACCAGTATACCTTAGTGACCATCGTTCTGTTCTTGCCTGTGTAAATCTTCCCACCCAACCAACACGTCGTTTTAAAAACCAATGGACGTTAAACATCTCCCGGTTAAGTGAACAAGACATGGAAGAAGAAATCCTAACAGCGTGGGAACTATGTTTACGATCGATAGAACGACATTCAGCAGTGTTAGATTGGTGGACTACATGAGCAAAATCCAAGCTGAGGAAGGTCTGCATGCAGTTCAGTGCACATAGACATAGGGAGTTAAAGCATACCATGGAATATTATTATACAATATTAAGAGAACCTTATGAACGGGCAAGTGAGTCGTCTCCTCGCATTGAAGATATAAGAAAAATAAAAGCAAAATTATTATCCCTAAAAAAGAAGCAAATGGAGGGTTTAACAATAAAATCAAAAGCTAAATCTGTTTCTGAAAATGAAAGCACATCATTGTACCACCTGACAAGACACGCTCGAAACAGGAGGACAAATTTTATCGAGGAAATACAAACGGTTTAAAACTGACAACGCAACAAGAGATCGTCAATGAGGTTTTCAGATACTATGCAGATTCATATTCTGAGAACAAGATCCATGAAGAGACCCTCGATGAATTTACCAAAGTTATTGGGCCGCGTGTGTCAAATGAAGAAAACGACGAGCTTCTCTCACCAGTTAGTAAAGACGACGTGTTTAAAATAATATGCAACTCCCTTTAAAAAAAGTCTCCTGGTCTAGATGGCCTGCCACTAGAATTTTACAAACGATATTTGAATATTATCGGCGACAAGATGACACTCATCGCTAACGAAATTCTTGACGGCAAGACTGTTCCAGCAGAATTCAAGGAATGCAAAATTGTTCTAATACCAAAAACCACGGGAAAGAAAAACTTGAACAACTTCCGTCCTATTTCCTTACTAAACTCCGATTACAAAATCATCTGTAGAATCATCAACAGCAGATTGCTTCCCGTTGCCACGAAAATCATAAGTCCACATCAGTCCTGTATTGCAAACCGAACAATTTTTCAAACAATTTCAAAGTACAGGGACATAATAGCCTTGTCGGCTGTTACAAATATTAAGTGTGCACTTCTATTCCTTGATTTTTACAAAGCCTTTGACTGCCTCAACCATAGATACCTCCTTGAAACAATGAAGAAATTGGGTTTCCTTCCCTGCTACATAAACAAGATTAGAAACATTGCAATGGGTATAAATGCAAAGATAGCAGTCAATGGACAACTCACCAAGCAACTGAAAATTATGCGAGGAGTCCCTCAAGGAAGTCCGCTTTCAATGAACCTATTCATCGCATCTATAGAACCATTTCTACAGCATGTTCACGCCAGTCTTACAGGTATGACATTATCCAGACATAAAACGGTGATAAGAGCATGTGCTGACGATGTGGGCGTAATAATAAGAAACAAAGAAGATTTGACTAAGTTGTCAAGGATTGTTACGAATTACGATCTGGCACTATTATAAATGCCAACAAAAGCAAGTTTTTAGATCTACGGGGCCTTGCTCACTTAAAGATACAATGGGCGAAACAAGTAATAACACACAAAGCTCTAGGCACGATCTTAACAACCTGCCCGATGAAAATTTGTGCAGAAAACTGGAGGGATGCTTTAATGAAAATCCGAGGATCTATCATTGGGAATTCACTTCGCAGCATGAATCAAATTCAAAGGTCAATCTTAATAAACACCTGCATCTTCTCAAAAGCCTATTTCATAGCACAGGTTTTTCCGGCTCCATGTGGACGCTCGCCGTAAGAATCACATACGATATATAGTTCACGAGCTATGACGTTATAAACAATGAGAAGCGCGAAAAACTGCTGCATTTTGCGACAATACTGCTCATTTTCTCCTTAACCATTGGACCGATTTCAACCAAATTTGGTACACACATTCCTTACCGTGAGGTAACAATTTCTGCGCGGTTACGAATCACGTACGGCACATGGTTCAAAAGATATTATGTCATAACATATAGAAATCGCAAATAATTACATTCAATGCGGCGAGACTTTCGAAATACTCTGTATGAGAATGACAGTACTTAGCGACTTGCAACAAACTTTAAACACAATTTCAAACCTTTATTAATTTTTTTCTCGCTGGCAACCATAGTAAAATGATGAAAGGTAAAAAGTTTCTGGCTTACTACTTTTCCACTGTTTATGGAGTAAAACTACGGCTCGCGGTATGACGTTACAATTTGTAATTTGTAGACTACAAATTGTACCCGCAGGAAATTTTAGAGACAGTATTCACACATATAGTTCAATGTATCTTCTAAATTGTATCACAGTACGACTCGTAGTTCATGAGATGTGAGCACATAAACAGTAACGTTCCGTTGTTCATGGACTAAAGCTACGGTATTCGGTATGACGGTACAATTTATATTTTCTACACTACAAATTGTAGCCGCAGGAAATTGTACAGACAGTATACACGCATATAGCTGAGGGTATCTTCTAAAGTGTATCAATGTACGATACGTATTTCGTGAGAGATGAGCACATAAACAGTATAATTCATGGAAAACCACCCCATCACTCACCAAGTTTTAATCTATTTCTTCTTTACTACTAATTGTATTTCCAAGAGATTTTACAGACATACAGCCCTTATACAAATGAATATATACCTGAAAAATGGCAGAAATAAAGAGATAAATACCCGCCGGGTTTTCTGCTAGTATGTAATAAATTAAAAACACCAGTGTGATATGTTATTTAGTGCACCTCATTGTTTAAAACCTATATTTCATAAATTATGAGTCGTAATATGATATAATTTGGAAGGTACATTTAGTAGTATATTTGCATTCTGCTTGTAAAATATGTTGAGAATACAGATTGCACTGTACAAATAATAAACTGTGATGTCGTGACGAATGCCGTAATTTTACTGCATGACTAGCGTAAAATTAGTATGGGGTAAACGTTTCTCCTTTCATCATTTTGTTGTCGTCGTAAGCGAAAAAATTTTTCTTATAGGTTTAATGCTGTGTTTACAGTGTGTTACAATTCGGTAAGTGCGCCCGTCCTCAAATAGTGGATGAATAAAACAGTTCTTCACGCGTCTCGGAAACCCTGTTTTCATCCCCAGCCTTGGACGGTAGTTGGGTCTTACCCCAAAGCTTTTATAATTATAAAGGAAATTACAGTATGAATCTATGTATTCAGCACGAAATTGACGCTTAAAACTCGAACCTTCGGCGAGTGCTGCCTCCCAGTCCGTAGTCTTAGCATGATGTAGCTACTCCTGTGCGGTCGTAACCTAAGACCTTGTGTTTATGTAAATCTTTGAGTAAAATGTTTGGAAGTCAAAGAACTAGAGCGTTTCTTGTCGACGCTAGTCAATTGTTTCTTATTATGGCCTAATAAACCGGAAAACTAGTTTGAGGTGAATAAGAAATTAGTAGAACAAAAGCAGTTTATTTTTACCCGAAATATGGAATTGTTCTACCAAGAAATGACGCCAGAAACCATATATGTATATTGAAAAAAAAAAAATAAAATAAAAAAAAAAATAAAAAAAAAATAAAGTATTTTGACCTCAAAATGAAGGAGCGCTGTTATAGGCATTGGGGTACAATATCCGAGCAACTACGGTAATAGACATTACACATAATAATGATTCTTGACAATTGTTTTTTAATTGCATATAACATCTTTAGCATAATCACTGTCGCATCAGCATTAGACGCTACACAACCAAGAACAAAATTTTTGACACAAAAGCTCCGCTATGGACACCTCTTTACCCTGACTCTCACCCCTCAAAACGGATGCAAACGATACATCGATGTTTTGAAAACATCGATGTTTCGTCCATAAACATCGATGTTTTGAACAGCGATATATCGCCGATGCATCTACGACAGAAGTCCAAAACTATCGACATCGTTCAACAATTGACTGGCAACTCCATTATTACTTTAATAGTTGCTCAGCCAGTGTCAGTTCAAGTGTGGTGTTCCTGTTGTCGTCGCTCGTCGCTGTTTTCATACTTTTGAAATAGTTGGTAAGTGAAATATGAAACAATCTGATGTTTGTCCAGCACGGGCAGCTGGCATTGCTGAAATTTCACCCTCCAACATCAGTGGAATCGAATCTTTGACAGTGTTACCCAGTCAGACTGATATCGTACTGTCAAAACGTCAGTTAAAACATCAAACAAAAGTCGAAGAAAAATCCGAGACAAAAGCCAACAAGCCAAGTATAACATAGATTTTCATTTCAGCAAGGTACATGATTTGATAAACGTAATTTGATGAATATTCATTTAAAAAATACAATATTAAGTAATAACTGAAAGATGCATAATATTTAATTTTCTCCACGTCGACAGCTAAGAAAAATGTAATACGTCAACAAAGCACAAGTTATTTCGCATGTAATGAACAAATCGATGTAAAACTCAAGTAAAATCAGCGCAACAGGTAGCGAAACCTTATTCCCAATTCTTTTTCATTCTAATCTGCCATATCGCTGTGTATTCTTAGCCTAGTGAAAGAACATAAATAAGGCAGATGCTTTCTGACAACACAGCTTCATTTCAGTGTGTTTTTCCTAATATTTCTTAAACGTATGGAAACATTGGTGTATCGTTCCTCAGAGAGATGTTTTTTAACATCGATATTTTTCCGCAGGAACATCGATGTCTGAAGATCGATGTTTGTATCAGCGATGTTGCATCCCTACCCCTCATAACGAATATGCCGTGGCACGATAGTAGTGCAGAATCTGTGGCGACCGCAGTGCTATTACTACAGCTGTGCAGAAAAAGCAGAGCAGAAGCCTCGCTGACTGACGACGCGTTGCTGTGTTTCAGGTGATAACGCCGTTCCGGCGGCTGGTGCTGTGCGCAGAATCCAGGAAGGAGATGGAGGAGTGGATCTCGGCGCTGAAAGCTTCCAGCAGTCGCGAGTACTACGAGGTGAGTGGACATCTCTCCACCATCACACATCCTGGAGAGTGCAAGTGCTTTTTATTTCCTTTTAGCGCACAAGAGACCCGAACGCAAGTGCCTTACCGCTGTAGCCTAAGGCTAGGCGCAAATTGAGACGCGTATAGCACTCGCGCAGTGAAACGGCGCAGCACGCATTTTTGTGACCAACGTGTTCTAATGGGGCCGCGCAAATTGGCACGCAGTACGTCGCTGACGCGACCTGCACTACGTGGCGTTGTGGCTGAGTAGAGTTGGCTACGGTTTCATGGTTTCGAAACCAGGTTTCGATACACACAACAGTTTCAGTGTTTCA
Source organism: Locusta migratoria (assembly GCA_026315105.1). Taxonomy (NCBI): domain Eukaryota; kingdom Metazoa; phylum Arthropoda; class Insecta; order Orthoptera; family Acrididae; genus Locusta; species Locusta migratoria. The sequence goes on along the minus strand of CM048745.1, from coordinate 105,259,947 downwards.
AAACCGGCATCTTTCACTGTTTCGAAACCATGCGGTTTCATTCCGTTCTCTTTCGGATCACATTCGCGGTCGATTGTCGATACACTGAAACCGTTTCTTCCTGTCGGTTTCACGGTACCGTGTCGGTTTCACGGTTTCGTGACGGTTTCACCATTTCATGTCGGTTTTGTCATTAAAACTTCGTTCTAGGAGGGCAATATTTTTCACTATGTGGACAAGGGTACATACAAGAACCTGTCAACCATAGAGTATATATTTACTTCTTGGTCTGTACGGAACATGTTGATAAAGATTTTCTCCCGTGTTGTTGATGTTGCCAAGAAAGTCACACGAGGCCGCCGGTATGGTAGGTAAAAGTTTACCCCGTTTGGAACTCACAAACTGCAATACGGTACGCATACTACAGTGATGGATCATAAATGCTACTTTCTACACATACTAAATAAATTATAGGGAATAAAGGGCACACAAGTAATGCTAAGGAAACCGACATGAAATCGTGAAACCGACACGAAACCGTAAAACCGACAGGAAGAAACGGTTTCAGTGTATCGACAATCGACCACGAATGTGATCCGAAACAGAACGGAATGAAACCGCATGGTTTCGAAATCGTGAAAGATGACGGTTTGAAACACTGAAACTGTTGTGTGTATCGAAACCTGGTTTCGAAACCATGAAACCGTAGCCAACTCTACTGCAGAGCACCAGTGCCGCCCAGAAATACGGCCGCTACACTGTCTTTGAAACCGTGAAAAGATTGTAACTAAAACTGTTAATTTTACTTTAAAATCTAAATTTGCCATAAAGTAGCTAGTAGCTACAGTCTGCCTGCTTTTTGAGGTAATTATATTACTGTGCAAAGGATCGGTACAGTCCATTTCCTTCGTGATTAAAATGCAATTGTCATACAAATTGATCAAAATTACCTAGACCCACCCGCGACCTTCATTTAAGCACTGTTTCCGCACTTTACTTAGAGGCTTGGAATGTCAGAATCTATCTGAATATTATTTGACGAATGGCAATGTGGCCGATCATAGTAGAAGCACTACAATTGCGAGCAGCGGGACTGTTGTACTGTATTATGTGACATAAACAATTAAGATGATATCATAAAGAATGAAGACGTGTAGATGATAACTTTTGAGTACTTTTTACAATACTTTTTTATAGTAAACAAGATCAAAAATAAATGTTGTTGTTGTTATGGTCTTCAGTCCGGAGACTGGTTTGATGCAGCTCTCCACCCTACTCTATCCTGAGCAAGCCTTTTCATCTCCTCATAAGAACGGCAACCAACATCCACTTGAATCTGCTTACTATACGCGTCTCTTGGTCTCCCTCTGCGATTTTTACCCCACACACTAGAAGCACTACATTTGCGAGCAGCGGGACTGTTGTACTGTATTATGTGACATAAACAATTAAGATGATATCATAAAGAATGAAGACGTGTAGATGATAACTTTTGAGTACTTTTTACAATACTTTTTTATAGTAAACAAGATCAAAAATAAATGTTGTTGTTGTTATGGTCTTCAGTCCGGAGACTGGTTTGATGCAGCTCTCCACCCTACTCTATCCTGATCAAGCCTTTACATCTCCTCATAAGAACGGCAACCAACATCCACTTGAATCTGCTTACTATACGCGTCTCTTGGTCTCCCTCTGCGATTTTTACCCCACACACTAGAAGCACTACATTTGCGAGCAGCGGGACTGTTGTACTGTATTATGTGACATAAACAATTAAGATGATATCATAAAGAATGAAGACGTGTAGATGATAACTTTTGAGTACTTTTTACAATACTTTTTAATAGTAAACAAGATCAAAAATAAATGTTGTTGTTGTTATGGTCTTCAGTCCGGAGACTGGTTTGATGCAGCTCTCCACCCTACTCTATCCTGAGCAAGCCTTTTCATCTCCTCATAAGAACGGCAACCAACATCCACTTGAATCTGCTTACTATACGCGTCTCTTGGTCTCCCTCTGCGATTTTTACCCCACACACTTCCCTCCAATTCTAAATTTACGATTCCTCGATGTCTAAGAATGTGTCCTACCAAGCGATCCCTTTTTTTGGTCAGGGTATGCCAAAAATTCCTTTTCTTACCAATTCTGTTCAGTACCTCTTCATTAGTTATGCGATCTACCCACCTAATCTTCAGCATTCTTCTGTAGCACCACATTTCAAAAGCCTCTATCCTCTTCCTGTCCGCACAGCTTATCCTCTATGTTTCACTCCCATACAAGGCAACACTCCACACAAATGCCTTCAGAAAAGACTTCCTTACACTTAAATTAATATTCGATGTTAGCAAATTTCTCTTTTTCAAAAATGCTTATCTTCCCATTGCCATTCTGCATTTTATATCCTCTGTACTGCGACCATTGCATGTTATTTTACTATCCAAGTAACAAAACTCATCTACCACCTTCATTGTTTTGTTACTTAATCTAATTCCTTCAGCATCGCCTGATTTTCTAAGACCGCATTCCATTCCATAATTATCTATTAAATTGAAACCTTTACAGGTAAAAAATACAATAAAATGTATGTTTGCGTTAAAAGCGGGAGCCAGATCATAGAGGATTAATCTGTAAACACGGGCAAAGAAGTACAAAATGTTTAAAAACACTAATAACCATCTAAAACCTACGCAGTATGCACTTCAAGTTCGTCAGGGAGAAGGAAACCAGCGAGCTGCAGAGCGGGCGTCGTGTTATCGGGTCGAGAGCTGATCTCAGAGAGAACTTCACCGTCCACAACGATCTCGCAGCTAGCCAGCACAGACGCCCATGTAATTACACGTTTCACGCTCTGATTTGGGAAGAGCCGTAGCGAAGGGCTTTGACTCAGGCGCCTCTATCAGCAATTCAGCGCCCGCAGTTGCAAGGGTCGCCGGCACGTACCGACTACCATCACAAATACGTTGCTTACAGTGGCCATTTTGTGCAGCAGCTGAATTGTATTTCATTGTAATGTTTTTAAAGTAAACGCCTTTTGCTACTGCGAATGAAGGGTTTTATTTTTATGTTTATACGTCACCCATACGCGTTTTGCCATTTCTCAAGGCATCATCAGTGGGTGTCAGCACTTGCTCCTCCACGTCAGTCTCTTTCTGGCAACCAGGTCGAAAGGTTATACTGTTTTCTGGAACACATTGCAGTTTTCTGGTTCCACTACCACCTGCTGCCACACTGCCATACTTATGACGTCATAAACAATGAGATGTGCGGGAAACTGCTGCATTTAACGACAATACTGCTCATTTTCTCCTAAACCACGGGACCGATTTCAACCAAATTTGGTACACACATTCCTTACCGTGAGGTACAATTGCTGCAGGGATAAGAATCATATGCAACACATAGTTCAAAAGAAATTACGTCATAACCAATAGAAATCGCAAATAATGTCATATAATGTGGCGAGACTTTCGAAATACACTGTATGAGAATGACAGTACTTAGCGAATTGCAACAAACTTTAAACATAATTTCAAACCTTTATTAAACTTTTTCTCGCTGGCAGCCATAGTAAAATGGTGAAAGGAAAAAAGTTTCTCGCTTACTACTTTTCCGCTGTTTATGGAGTTAAACTACGGCCCTCGGTATGACGTTACGATTTATAACTTGAACACTACAAATTGTAGCGACAGGAAATTTCACAGACGGTATACACATATATAGTTGAATGTAGCTTCTAAATTGTATCATATTCCGAGACGTAGTTCATGAGATACGATCACAAAAACAGTAACGTTCCGCTGTTCATGGACTAAAACTACGGCTGTCGGTATGACGTTACAATTTGTAATTTTTACACTAAAAATTGTAGCTGCAGGAAATTTTACAGACAGTATACACGCATATAGTTGAGTGTACCTTCTAAATCGAATCAAAGTACGACACGTAACTAATGAGATATGAGCACATAAACAGTAACTTTCACGGAAAACTGCCCCATCACGCACCAAGTTTTAATCTATTACTTCTTTACTACTAATTGTATTCTCAAGAGATTTTATAGTTATACAGCCCTTATACAAATGAATATATACCGAAGAAATGGCGGGAATAAATATATAAATACCCGGGCGACGCCGGATTTTCAGCTAGTTCAGTAATAAAAGACAGACGTGATTGCAGTAGCGGATATAAATTTTTTTCTGGGGGGGTGGGGGACAAGGCTGAGGAGAGTTACCATGTCCTTAAAGGCTTTGTGAGACTATTTTAAAAATACACACACACATACACACACACACACACACACACACACACACACACACACACAAATCAAAAAGTCAGTATAAATTTGCAAACTTAATAAATCACGGAATAATGTAGATAGATTGACACACATGCTTGGAATGACATGGGGTTTTATTAGAACAAAAAAAAGTTCAAAAAACCGACAGATGGCGCTTCATGTGATCAGAAACGCAATAATTAGCATAACAAATTAAGATAAAGCAAAGATGATGTTCTTTACAGGAAATGCTCAACAATAGCTGTAGTCGAGGAATAATGTTGTGAACAGCACTTTAAAGCATGTTCAGAGCTATGGTGAAGCATTGCGTCGTATGTTGTCTTTCAACATCCATAAAGATGTCGGTCGATCACGATACACTTGCGACTTCAGGTAACCCCAAAGCCAATAATCGCACGGACTGAGGTCTGGGGACCTGGGAAGCCAAGCACGACGAAAGTGGCGGCTGAGCACACGATCATCACCAAACGACGCGCGCAACAGATCTTTCACGCGCCTAGTAATAGGGAGTGGAGCACCATCCCGCCTAAAAATCGTACGTTCCAGCAGGTGTTTATCAGCCAGGCTGGGGATTATGCGATTCTGTAACATATCGGCGTACCTCTCACCCGTCACGGTAGCAGTTTCAATACCAGAATCATGCAGTTCCTCGAAGAAAAAAGACCCGATAACGGTAGTTGTGGTAAATCCAACCCATACCGTGACTTTCTCGTAGTGCAATGGAGTTTCCACGACAGTTCTAGGATTTTCAGTAGCCCAAATTCTGCAGTTGTGGGCGTTGACAGAACCTCGGAGCGTGAAATGAGCTTCGTCGGTCCACAACACGTTACTCAACCAATCGTCATCTGCCGCCATCTTTTGAAACGCCCACACCGCATATGCCCTCCGCTTCATTAATTCGACAGGTAACAGTTCATGATGTCGATGGATTTTGTAAGGATAGCATCGGAGGGTACGCCGAATTGCCAACCAAACAGTAGTGTATGGAATGCCGGTGCGACGTGCGACTGCACGAGCGCTGACTTCCCCGTGCATAGACGAACCCTCTACAGTCTCCATTTCTTCCTGAACTGTCTCAGCATCATTACGCCTTGTGCTCGGTCGGTCACTACCTGATAATACAGCTTCACTAAAAGCGCCTTTTTAGGTAACGTTAACATGCTGCGACTGCTGGTGCATCTGATTCTCTCCTTTTTTTTTATTATTTATTTTATTTTTTAAACCAGAAGGGGCCGAATGGCAACGGCTACCATGCTGTTCTTCAGCCGAGGGCAGACAAACATAGTAACAGAAGATTAAAAAAATAAAAATAAAAATAAAAACATGTGACAAAACCCACACTGATTTTCATCTAACAAATAACTATTGTAATTCGCACCAATTTGAATCTGTTTACTGCCACTCGTTGCTTATCTCCCTCTGCGAGTTTTACCTTTCCACAATTCCCTCCAGTACTAAATTGACGCCGCGGTGGAGTAGCCGAGCGGTTTAAGGCGCCTCGCTGCAGAGCGTGCGCTTGCTCGCCGTCGGAGGTTCGAGTCCTTCCTGGGACATGGATGTGTGTGTTGTCCTTACTTTAGTTTATCTTAGTTTGAGTAGTTTACAGACTGATCACCATGCAGTTTGGTCCGATAGATTTACAAACATTTTAACATTTTTATACACGATTTCCATGCGCACTCTCTGACGATATGCTGTCCAGCGCCATCTGTCGGACATTTTTTTGAACTTTTTTTTTTTTTTTGTTCTAATAAAACTCCATGTCATTTCAAACATGTGTGTCAATTTTTACCTCTTTATCTACATTATTCCGTGATTTATTAAGTTTTCAAATTTATACTGACTTTTTGATCACCCGGTATATAGATTAGAAATAAAGAGTCATTATCACTTATAACTGATATAGGAAACACCCAAAACATACTCCAAAGCCACAGTTGCAGCTTAGAAAAAACTTTTTAGTGTACTTCCATTTAACTATTAGTACTATTAATGCAATATTAATTTCTCTGCTTTTTGGCGTCATTTTCAAGTACCCATGGTTACAAAAACATTACAATGATCAAACCGCATTAAATAGTAAAAAGTTACAAAAATTTACCAAAAAAAAAGTAAAGAAAGAAAAAAAAATAGAGAGAGAGAGAGGAAAGAGAGAGAAAAAAAAGGAAATCAGAGTATTCAGTGTCTGAATGCCCTGTGTTCAGCTGTGGGCACATTTGTTATATTCCGTATTTCATAAAGGATGAAACACTTTACCACAGTTGAACACTGGGCATTCAGATTCTGAATTTAATTCGATTTGTAACTGTTTCTCGGCCTGGCCAGATGGGCATATGCGAATCATTATACAGAGGAAGCCATGCAAAATTGGCATTGGTTTTTCCACATATTTAGAACTAGTACACATTTGAACACTACAGTGGCTGTGGCAGTACCAATACCGACGCATGTCGTGTATGAGTTGAAGACCTACTATATGGCACAGGGACATCAGATAAGAAATCTGAAGATGCTCTAACCGGGCGAAACGTGTCTTTTCAATAAAAGTTTCTGCAACCAAGACATGCTTTTATTCAAGAGTATTTACAACTTTGGAATTATTGACTAAAAGATTGAATAGGACTGACCACATGAAAACTTAAATTGTACAATACGGTCGAAAAATAAGTTTTGTACAATGATGCCCACAGGATTATGATATTAAATGTGCCAAATGAATTAATGGCGACTGTACAAAAACCTAGGGTATATGCTTCACAAAGAAATAAATGAATGAAAATTTTAAAAAGTTCAATGCTTATAATCCCAAGGAACGAAACTGCTAAGGTCTCGTCCCCTAGTCTTACAGACTACTTAAACTAACTCATTCCAGGACAACACGCGCACCCATTCCCGAGGGAGGACTCGAACCCCTGGCGGGACCGGCAGCGTACTTCGCGACGTTGCGCCCCAGATCACACGGCCATTCCCACCCGGCGCACATGGTTTGATTGTCATTTTGATAAATGTAGAGTTTCATAGTCCCGATAATCTTTTTTTTATTTGGTGGTAGATTATTTTAACTTTTCTCTGTTTAATGTTGTTTTGAATCGTTGTAATATGTTTTGTAATCATAGGCTCTTGACAATGATGCCATAAGGCATCGAAACTAGTACTGCATTGGTAGTCAGATGGAAGTATATTAATACGACAAGTGAAGACGATTTTAACAGGCGATGCCAGGAGCAGAAAACATTTGCACTAGTTCCAGGACATTCATTTATTTCGGAGCGCTGTCAACGTTACGCTACCCCTAGACACGGAATAATACTGCACACATTGTACGGTCGGGGGTTCGAATCCCCCCTCGGGCATGGATATTTGTGCCGTCCTAGTTCGTAAGTAGTTCATAAGTAGTTTGTAAGTTTAGGGACTGATGACCCCGTAGTTAAGTCCCATAAGCTTAACAAACATTTGAACATTTTTGTACACATTGTTACGGGTAACGTTTCCAACACTGCGACGCTGCCTTCCGCTCACTGCTCCTCTTCCGGCAGCCATGGTACATGCCCCCCGCCGCTGCCAACAGCCAGCGCACTAGAGTTGTGGCGATTCGTCAGTGAGTCGTTCATTTGAACGAATACAAATAAAGAATCATAAGAATCGAATCGTGATCCGGACGAATCGTCGTTCAAAAGAATCGTCTGTCTCGTGACGATTCTAAGTTCCAACGATTCACGATTCGAAGGCGACTGACGAATCTTGCCCAATCTTGCCGAATGCCGGAGAGAAGAGGGGAGACGAATCGTCGTTCAAAAAAATCACCTGTCTCGTGGCGATTCCAAGATCCAACGATTCATGATTCGAAAGCAAGTGGCGAATCGTGCCGAATAATTACGTAAGCCAGAAAGCGTGTGAACAAAGGAAGCACAGAACTAAGATCGTGAGCTGTTAATTATTAGCCTCTTCACGAATTACATATCATCATCATCGTCATCGTTAGAAACTGATTATGCCTTTCAGCGTTCAGTCTGGAGCATAGTACATCTAATAAAATTCCTCCATGATCCCCTATTCAATGCTAACATTAATGCTTCGTCTGATGTTATGCCTTTTACTTCAAAATCATTCTGCACCGAATCTAAGTACTTTCTTCTTGGTCTACCTCGACTCCTCTTACCCTCCACTGACGAGCTCATGAGTCTCTTAGGTAACCTTGCTTCTCCCATGCGTGTAACATGACCCCACCATTTCAGTCTGTTCGCTCTAACTGCTTCATCTATGATGTTCATTCCCAACTTTTCTTTGATTTCCTCATTATGGACACCCTCCTGCCATTGTTCCCATCTATTGGTACCTGCAATCAGTCTTGCTACTTTCATATCTGTAACGTCTATCTTATGGATAAGGTAACCTGTATCCACCCAACTTTCACTCCCATACAACAAAGTTGGTCGAAAGATAGAGCGGTGCACTGCTAACGCCGGCCGCGGTGGCCCAGGGGACTGAGGCGCTCCAGTCACGGTCTGCATGGCCACTACGGTCGGGGGTTCGAATCCCCCCTTGGGCATGGATATTGGTGCCGTCTTTAGTATAAGCTAGTTCATAAGTAGTTTGTAAGTTTAGGGACTGATGACCCCGCAGTTAAGTCCCATAAGCCTTACAAACATTTGAATTTTGCACTGCTAACTTAGTCTTGGTACTTACTTCCTTCTTGCAGAAGAGAGTAGATCTTAGCTGAGCACTCACTGCATTAGCTTTGCTGCACCTCGATTCATCCCAGGTACTTGAAACTGTCTACCTGTTCTAACTTTTGTTCCTCCTATTTGACACTCAATCTGTTTGGATCTCTTTCCCACAGACATTACTTTCGTTTTGGAGATACTGATCTTCATATCATAATCCTTGCACTTCTGATCGAGCTCTGAAATATTAGTTTGCAAACTTTCAATCGAACCGGCCATTACAACTAAGTCATCCGCATATGCGAGACTACTTATTTTGTTTTCTCCTACTTTAATCCCGTTCTGCCAGTCTACTGTTCTCAACATATGATCCATGAATAGTATGAACAACAGTGGTGACAGGTTACAGCCTTGTCTTACCCCTGAAACTACCCTGAACCATGAGCTTAATTTGCCATCTACTCTAACTGCTGCCTGACAGTCTACGTAAAGTCCTTTAATTGCCTGCAGAAGTTTGCCTCCTATACCATAATCTTGAAGAACTGGCAGTAGCTTCCTCCTAGGAACACGGTCATAAGCCTTTTCCAGATCTATGAAACATAGATACAATTCCCTGTTCCACTCATAGCACTTTTCCATTAGCTGCCGTAAGCTAAATATCTGGTCCTGATTACCTCTAAGAGGCCTAAACCCACACTTATTTTCATCTAACTTGTCCTCAATTAATACTCGCACTATCCTTTCAACAATACCTGAGAAAATTTTGCCTACAACGCTAAATAAAGAGATACCTCGATAGTTGTTGCAATCTTTTCTGTTTCCATGTTTGAAAATTGGCGTGATTACTGCTTTCGTCCAGTCTGACGGAACCTGTCCCGATTCCCACGCCTTTTCAATTATCCTGAGTAACCATTTGAGACCTGATATTCCACTGTATTTGACGAGTTCAGGCTTAATTTCATCCACCCCAGCCGCTTTATTGCACTGTAATCTACTGACCATATTCTCCACTTCCTCAAATGAGATCCTGTTTCCATTGTCGTTCCTATCCCGTTCTACCTGAAAATCTGATACATCATTGAACGTTTCACCTACATTGAGCAATTCTTCAAAATATTCCCTCCATCTGCCCAAGGCATCCACAGAATTGACTAGTAGCTTTCCTGACCTTGTTAATTCCTTCTTCCCTCCCTTTCGAAGACTGCTAATTATGCTCCAAAATGATTTCCCGCGGCTTGGCCCAGAGATTCTAGCTTGTTTCCAAAATCTTTCCATGATTTCTGCTTGGATTCTGTAATTATCCGTTTGGTTTTGTTTCTTTCTTCAACATAACTTTCTCTGTCTGCCTGATTTCTAGTATGGAGCCATTTTTGATATGCCTTCTTTTTCTTTTTACAGTCTGTCTTGACTGTGTCATTCCACCAGGCCGTCTGCTTCTTCCTACCTTTACACACTACTGTTCCAAGACATTCTCTAGCTGCTTCCAGTAGTGTGTCCCTGTACCTTGACCATTCTTCTTCCAGTGACTGTAAATCATTACATTCAACTAACTGGTACCTTTCCGAGATCATTGTAATGTATTTGTGCCTAATTTCCTTGTCTTGAAGCTTCTCCATTCTTATCCTTCTACTTTCTGCTCTTTTGGCCTCACAAAACCAATTTCACTGCAGATTAAATAATGATCAGTATCATCAAAGAACCCCCTGAAAACACATGTGTCCTTGACTGTCTTTCTGAATTCCTGGTCTGTTATTATATTGCCGCGAGAGACGACGAACACCGACTGCCGGCGTGGCGCAGGGGATAGCGCCACGGACTGCGGAGCAGAAGGTCGCCGGTTCTATCCCGCCCACCGGCAAATATTTATTTCTTTGTAATTTACAATTCCAGAAGGTTCTACATCTTTCTTATGTTCACTTGTAAATTCTACTTGTTTCTTATGTTAACTGTTCTTCTAATTTCTGTGTATAAATAGCAGAGCACTCTGCCTGAGAGGCAGTCAGTGCTGCGTGTATGTTGAGTTCGTAATAAACGTGCTTTCAGTATAAGTGCTGTGATTAGTTGCCTTCGAAGTCAAGCCTACTTCCATTGCAACGTGACATTGTTTGTCAATTATAGATCTGGTTCCCCTTCCTTCCCACGTATATCGATGAATGTCCTTATGCTTAAAGAAGGAGTTTGTGATAACTAAGCCCATACTGGAACAGAAATCCAAGAGCTGTTTTCTGTTCCTGTTGGCCTCCGACAGAAACAAAACGCAGCGAAATACACAGCTGCCAATACATACGAATATACGTCTTTTAAGCAGTTTACATATTATGTATTTAAACGAGCAATCCTTACACATTTATATTTCGTGTATCCCGGAAATGGCTGTAACGATTTGGATTATATTTTGTGTTTAGAGAGCTTGAATCTTTTCGAGTTCATCTACGTAGTTGTAGTTTTTGTAAAAACTCAATTTTACAAAAATATTCTTTTTATATAAAAACGCGATTTTAAAAGTTTTTAAAGTCACCTCAAAAATCTTTTTTACGATTTTGGTTTTTACTTTATCAGCTTTCCTGAAAGAAACCGATTTTACAAGAAATAAACATTTTAATAATCGTGAATTTCTTGCATCTCCAAAGAAACAGATATTTACAGACTGATTTTTATTTTTAATGTTTATTTCGTACCAGCTTATATGCCCGTGCTTCGCAACGGTTGTTAAAGAGGAACCTGTGTATATCATGGTTTCTATGGTTTCGGACCTAGGTCAGCAAAAACAGAATCCTTGTTGAATCGCTCTGTCAATAAACTCAAGATGTCAAATTTAAATAGAAGTCATTGTCGAAAACGCTGAATGTTCATAAAGTTTTTCATGCAAAAAGTGAAATTAATGAAGTCCGTACTCCGGAACGATGTAAATTTAATGTTAGTTTGTGTTCAAAAAGTTAAGACTGCGGTGTGAAATTGTCTGTTTGGTGTAAACTTCTGAAAACACGTCTATCGTTGAGATTAAAAATAGTAATAATAATAACAGCGCCATGTTTTGGTTCTATGGGGTGGTACTAAACTGTAAGTGTATGCTGAAGTATTTGTATGTTGCAGTGTTGCATTGTGGACAATGTAGTTATTCTGTATGCAGTGTTCCCTACAATCGAAAACTCTACGAATGCTGAAACTTTGGTAATTAAATCAGCAGAGAAGTCCATGTCTGTATAAATAAGACATCATGGTGGTGTCAATGTGCGTTAAAGTAAGTCTGGGTAATCGTTGAAGGAATGCCGTCAGCTGATCGTCAGTCTAGAATTATCCATTAAATATAGTATTTCCAGTGAATTGTCTCGACGTGGCATCGGCCACTCTTTCACATAATACATGTCTTCACGTCCTGCAGTGATTACTTCGTAAAGCACGAAATTGATATCGACCTTCTGTAATAGAACTATATATTCAGAACACTAAGTACAATTTTCTCTGCAAAAGAAGACGCCTGTATCTATCTTAATGTAGTCCGCACCAAAAGTAAGTAATTTCAATTTTTTCTATTTGGCCTTGGGCAGCTGACGGCCAATTAGACAGCTTAATACATATATTTCACATTCAGTATGTTGCGATAAGATGCATTTACTTAATCAGCAACATTTAATTAACGTATCACAAGTACAAAGATAAGAGACATACTGGTATAAACAAAAGAGTAATTATTTTACCAGAGAGAATAAACATGCATCATCACTGACGCTGTGTAGCACAATAACTTTGTACACGTTGAAAAGGCATTTTGCATTTAATTACAATCACTTTATCACTCCCCCCTCAGTGTCAACGATATTTTCTGTTGAAGCGAACATGACGACCGGATCGCGTGACAACAGGTTTAGCTGAAGCTGCTGGTGAGTCGTCCGTGTTGACTTCTGGTGTCCGTTGAGACTTCAAGGTAGCAGGTGGTGGGGTAGTGGTCGATTCTGCTGTGCTCGTAGAAGGTGTGACAGGTTCTGTGCTAGAATCAGGGTGGGTAGTGCAGAAGGCAGGTTTATGGCGGTCAATGGAGATTGCAGTTGGCGTACCCTTGATATCAACCTTAAACATCTTTTCCTCCTTGCTAAGGACAGGATAAGGTCCATCATACGGTGACTGGAGAGGTTTGCGCACAGCATCGTGCCTGACAAAGACATGGTCACACTTCCACAGATCCGAAAAAATGAAAGAGCGGCGGGTCTTTTGCTCTCTTGACGCGACAGGACGTAGTTCTCGAATCTGCGAACGCAGTTTGCAGACAAAGTCTGAAGCTTCGACCAGATCATCAGACATGTTGTGTAGGAATTCGCCAGGCAGTCGAATTGGTTGTCCATAGACGAGATCTGCTGCTGTGGCTTTGATATCTTCTTTAATGGAAGCGCGGAGGCCCTTCAGAACAATTGGTAGGGTTTCTGTCCAACGTTGTGACTCATGACACCTCAGAGATGCTTTTAGTTGTCGATGTAGGCGTTCTACTAAACCGTTCGCTGCCGGGTGGTAGGCTGTAGTTCGGATGCGTTTCATACCTAATAGGACAGCGAGCGCTTTGAATAGGTATGACTCAAACTGCCTTCCCTGGTCGGTGGTAATACGCAGGGGTACTCCAAAACGAGCAATCCATCCCCGAAAGAACGTAGTTGCCACTGTCTCGGCGGTGATGTCTGCCATTGGAAAAGCCTCTGGCCAGCGTGTGAAACGATCAATGGCAGTTAGGCAGTAAGTGTACCCTTCAGACGGCGCTAGTGGGCCAATGATGTCTAAATGGACATGTTCAAATCGTTGATTCGGTGGCATGAATGTGCCAAGAGGTGCCCTAACATGACGACTAATTTTATTCCTTTGACATGCCATGCATTGGCGCACATACTCTTTAACATCTTTGTCCATGTTTGGCCACACAAAAGATCGTTTAACTAGGTTCAAGGTACCACGGACTCCAGGGTGTGATAAGTTATGCAGCGACGCGATTGCTTGCTGTCGGAAGGAAGCTGTCACAAACGGTCGCACTTTCGATGTAGAAACATCACAATATAGCCATGCATTTGTCGGTGGTACTTGAATTTGACGGAGCTGTAGGCCAGATGTCTGTAAATTATGCAGCTCGGCGTCTGATTGCTGTGTCGCGGCGAGTGCTTCATAGTCAATTGCGCGTGCAATTGCTTCTACACGGGAGAGGGCGTCTGCTGGTATATTCATTTCACCCTCGACGTGGACTATGTTGGTTGTAAATTGTCCTATATAGTCCAGGTGGCGTAGCTGGCGAGGCGATGCTTTGTCAGGTTTCTGACGAAAGGCATACGTCAACGGCTTGTGGTCGGTGACTAATGTGAATTGCTGACCTTCAAGCACGTGACGAAATTTCCGGATGGAAGCATATGCTGCATATAATTCACGGTCATACGTTGACCAACTTTGCTGTGACGGGGATAACTTCTGGCTGAAAAACGCTAAAGGCTGCCAATGTTGATCTACTTTCTGTTGAAGCGCAGCACCAATTGCAGTTGTAGACGCGTCTACCATCAAGGCGAGCTGTGCTTGCGGTACGGGATGTGCTAACAGTGTAGCCTCAGCGAAGGCAGTCTTCACTTTGGTGAAAGCGGTCTCAGCCTCGCTAGTCCATGACAGTTTGTCGTTTGGTTTTGGTGCACCCCGCAAGAGCTCGTTCAATGAAGCAGCCAGGAGTGCATGATTGCGCACGAAACGACGATAGAAATTAATTGTACCAAGAAATCGTCGCAATTCACGAACTGTCACAGGTCGTGGCTTCTACTTTCTCCTGTGGCGGCTGTATTCCATGAGCGTTGATGGTGTAGCCAAGGAACTGAACTTCTGCTGCTCAAATACGCACTTTGACGGATTTATGAGTATCCCGTGTGAACGAAGTCGGGTAAAAACTTGGCGTAGGTGTTCCAAGTGCTCTGACTCAGAGACAGACAACACTAAAACATCATCAATATAAACGTAACAGTAATTCAGGTCACGTGTGATTTCATCCATAAATCGCTGGAACGTTTGTGCAGAGTCCAAATGGCATTCTTGTGAATTCAAAAAGACCAAATGGGGTACAGACAGCAGTCTTAGCAATGTCTTCCGAGGCAACTGGAATTTGGTAAAATGCACGAACTAAGTCCAATGTAGAAAATACACATTTGCCGTGGATGTTGAAAGCAAAGTCCTCAATGTGAGGCACCGGATAGCGATCGGGAATTGTCCTAGTATTTAGCTGCCGGTAATCACCACACAGACGACACCCATTGTTCTTCTTTGGAACAACATGGATGGGTAAAGCCCAGCTACTGCTTTAGGGGCGGCGGATTCCTTGAGCGAGCATAAATGAAAATTCTTGCTTCACCACTTTCAATTTTTCTGGTTTTAAACGACGAGGTCGAGCGTGAACTGGCGGTCCTGGCGTCGTTAATATGTGGTGTAATGTAGTATGTCGTATAGGTGCCATTGTGGGTAGCTGCCGGGTGATCTCCGGAAACTGTTTAAGAAGCTCTTCATATGGAGAGTCACCTGCGATCATTAGTATAGTGGTGGCTTCAACACAGCGTAAATGTCCCTGACTGACTAAGTTAGTTGTAGTGTCGAGGAGCCGGCGATGTCGAAGATCAGGAAGCAGTCCATAAAAAGATAAGAAGTCTGCACCGAGAATAGGATGCGTCACATCTGCTACTGTAAATTGCCAGTCAAACTTGCGTCGAAGGCCTAAGTTTAATGAAAGTGTCACTCGACCATATTTCTGGATCCTAGAACCATTTGCAGCAAAAAGGCAGCAGTCGTCCTTGCTTCGACGAGGTAGCCGAGAACATGGATACACTGACACATCAGCACCTGTGTCCACTAAGAATTGTAACTTCGTATCTTGTTCTGTGACAAATAGTAGACGGCTGCCGTCCGGAGAGCCAGTTGCCGTCATTACTGACTTCCGTGTTCGTTTCCCTTCTCACACAGAGGATTACACTTTCTTGCCTCTGAACCAAACCGCTTGTGATACCAGCAAAGCTTTACAGCTGAAGGTGAGCGACTGCGTCTTCTTGGTGAGCGGTGGCGTCGTGATTGACGGTTGGAACACTGTGTTCGTAGCGCGGCGATTTGTGCAGTAAGTTCAGCGACCTGAGCTTGCAACGCTGTGAGGGTATTGTCTGTCGGTGAACTAACAGCTGCTACACTCGCAGACGGATACATCTCCACAATACGATCTGCGGTTTGTGCAAGAGCATCGAGATCACCGGCGCACACTGTATTTTCTGTGCATCCGGTGAAAGACGCGACAGCCAGATATTGCGTAAAATATCTTCGTTAACAGCATTATTTGCCAATGTCCGCAAGCGGCGCAGCAACTGTGAAGGTGTGCGATCACCTAACTCTTCAGTACGTAGTAGCTTCTCCAGGCGTTTCGTCTCAGACTATGATATCCGGGTGATTAAGGCATTCTTGATTGTTGAATATCGATCGGTACTCGGTGGTGAAGCCAGAATATCTTGTACTTCTGTAGCCAAGTCTTCATTCAACGCTGCGACGACATAGCTGTATTTAGTATCATCAACGGTTACGTGAGCTAACACAAATTGGCTTTCAAGTTGTGCAAACCACAGTACAGGGTTTTGTCGCCAGAATGGTGGTAGTTTGACCGTGACGGTGTTGATTAATGCGCTCGCAGGCGCATCAGCAATCGGTTGCGTATCCGGCATGGCGTAATCACACGGAAGAAGCGCGGCGCGGCTAACGCGGTTGTTTCAAATGTAACGTTCGAAACGGAACTTTACGAAGCGTCGATTAACACCGAATATCACGTCGGGGTCACCAAAAATGTTGCGATAAGATGTATTTACTTAATCAGCAACATTTAATTAACGTATCACAAGTACAAAGATAAGAGACATACTGGTATAAACAAAAGAGTAATTATTTTACCAGAGAGAATAAACATGCATAATCACTGACGCTGTGTAGCACAATAACTTTGTACACGTTGAAAAGGCATTTTGCATTTAATTACAATCACTTTAAGTACATTCTTGTAAGCCGGCCGCGGTGGCCGAGGGGATTGAGGCTATCCAGTCACGGTCTGTACGGCCACTACGGTCGGGGGTTCGAATCCCCCCTCGGGCATGGATATTTGTGCCGTCCTTAGTCTTAGTTAGTTCATAAGTAGTTTGTAAGTTTAGGGACTGATGACCCCGTAGTTAAGTCCCATAAGCTTTACAAACATTTGAAGATTTGAACTGGATAACACCCTAATCTCCTTCTAGTCTTCCTCTGTGTTTCTCCCTCTCTTCCTTTCCCTTCTATTTGTCCATCTCCTTCCCCCACTCCATTTGTCCATCTCATCAACTCTATCTGTCCATTACCTTCACCCGAAAAACCAGAACCACTCTCATCCCGCAACTCGACCTTCGACACTAGCCCCGGAGGCGGAAAGGGGGGAGTACTTGGAAGTACCATAGACTATACAAACATTTGAACATTCTTGTAATGGAGTAACACAATTAACCGTATGATTGTACAATATAATATATTAGTGACTGAAAAATTGTGAAATCAAAATTTCAATTTTTAATCTCAATATTGTACGGAACAATTATGAAAGCAGATGAGTTTATTGCTCGCGTGTGTATATTATCTCTAGTGGCAGGCAGAGAGCAGAAATGTCTCTGGAGTGAGCATTCAAATGCGCAGAACAGTTTTCGTGTCCTGAACATTAAGGTGGAAATGTCACGTAATATTGTGAAAAATATATTAATCGCTGACTTTTTCGTGGTCCTTTTGTGTTCGGTTAAGACAGATGACTATTTGTAAATGGCTCTTTTAGCGACGCTTCCTTATTGCTTCTGTGACACAATTATTAAGATATTATTTCATGTTACGTGGTTGCTCTGCGAAATGGATGGGAGGGGGGGCGGCTTCTTTGCAGCCAATGCAATCGCAGGAGCAAATAAATTTGTGGAAAGAATGCATTTGTCTCAATATCACCTGGTAATTCCAACTTAATGTTGAGATGATGAACAGAACGCAATGCTCATTCCATAGATATTTCTTTCATGCACAATTTAGTGGTTATACCCGTCGAAAGATGCACTTCTTTTCTCTCCATCACATTGCAAAGCATATGGGATACAGTTAGGAATAAAAAAAATGTACCCTACCCGGGTTAAATTTTACTTGCAGTGGCAGCGATTTAGTTTGCTATCGTTGGCAACTAACTATTCGCTTTAGGAGGATGATTAATTTACTGGCCAGGACAGCATAAATTATTTATTTCATCGGGAACGTAAATAATTATTCCCCTCATTCTACGTGACTGATGTTTTAAAAAGCATTCAACGGCTCTTGCCAACATCAGCACACAACGCCGCCGCCATAAGTAAAATTGTACCCCTTCTTGTAGTGTATTACACTATAGTTATGAGAATGAAAAAGAAAAACGAAGCAACTTCATAATTAGTTCTTTTGTGTACTATGTAACTAACGTCGTCTCATGTTGTCCTTTCCCGTACCATGGCGTTTTCGAGGCATTCCTAAAGAGAACGCACTCAAAATGTAATGATGATACTCCGAACTAAAAAGGTTGACTACATAAATTCGATTTTTCTTGCAAAGAATTGTAATGTAAATTACAGTATCGATAGACGCGAAAGAATGTCGTTCTGTTTTTAATTCAAATGTTCCCTGTCAAAAGAAGCAAAGATATGTCGTTAAGCTGTGAATATACAAAGTGCAATGAGCAACTCGCTGTTCAATGTTAGTTTGTATTTGCAGAGATAAGATTGTGGCTCTTAATTCAAAATACTTCTGTCACTGTGGGAATACGCACTACACGATCATGTATTGTTTCTTTGCAGCACTACGAAACCAACAGCACCTTTAGTGGTTCGTTGCTGTTCTATGGCATAATCATCGAAAAGAAATAAAAGATAAAAAAATGAAAAATTCAGCTGCGCCAACTATTAGTTCTTTGGTGCACTGCGTAACTAACAGGGCCTCTGTTTGTTCTTTACTGTACTATCCAGTTTTCTAGGCATTACTAAACAGAATGGACTCAAGATGTAATAATTACGCACCGAAATCAGAATGGATACTACATAATTTCGTGTTGCATCGCAAAGAATTCTTAGTAAATGGAAACATCGATAGACGCGAAGGAAAGTAGTTATTTTTTCAATGAAAATGATACACGCGGAAAGAAGCACTTTTTTCCTTTCCATGTCATTGCAAGACATGCAGGATACAGCTAGTAAAAAAATGATTTTTTTTTTTTTTTTTTTTTGTGTCGTACCTGGGTTAAATTTTACTTGCAGTGGCAGCGGTTTAGTATGTTAACGTTGGTAACTAAATATTCGCTTTAGGGGGATCATTAATTTACTGATCGGAACAACATTATTTATTTATTTCATCATCAACACAAAGAATTATTCCCCTCATTGTATGTGACTGTTTTTTTCAAAAAAGCTTCAACGGCCGTTGCCAACATCAATACACAACACTGCTGCCGTAAGGAAAATCGTAACCCTTGTGTGAGTGTATTACACCTAAGTTACGTGAATAAAAAACGCAACATAGCTATCTATTAATTATTTGGTATACTATGTTACGAACAGCACCTCTATCAGATCTTTGCTATACTACACTGCAATTCAAGCACAGCTTACACCAGAAACTACAAATTACGATATCTCTTCTTGCCCTGTTCCGATTTTAATGAAATGAAGCTTATATGTTGCCCGAAGGTACTTTCAGTTGACCAACGGAACACCACGAAAGTTCGTATAGTATTCTTGGAGATTTGCTGATCTACAAGATACTTATAAGCATAGTATATACATAAAACTTCAAATTACGATATATTTCCATCCTCTGATCCGATTTTGATGAAATGTAGCCTATGTTACTCTCCAAACTATTCCAAATTTACCTATGGAAACCCATGAAAGTTCGTGTAGTACTTTTGGAAATTACCTTAAACAAATAGACATACACGAAGGCTTTTAAACAAATGGTTAAATTATATCTTCATTTTCTCTGATCCGATTTTTATGAAACGTAGTTTATATGTTACCCCGAGTTACGCTCAAGTTACCTGTGAAAACCCCATGCAAATTGGTGAAGTCGTTTACGAGATAAGACGTTTTTAATAGTTGAACAAACAGACATGGCGGTTACTGAAAACACTTAAATTTACAATATCTTTTTTTTTTTCGTTAGCTGATTTTGATAAAATTATGCCTATATGTTGACCCAAACTTTTCCCATGTTTCCTGTGAAAACCGCATGAAGATTCGTTGGGTAGTTTTGACGATTGAAGTTAGTTTCACTCGCATTTTCAGCATTAACTTTACCATATTTCCATGCGGAAGTCGAGACATGTTTTAGCCAAATAAACATGGTGAAAAACAAACTCAGAAACAGATTTAAAATGAATACACTCTCTGCTATTCTGAGTGTAAGCTATGGATTGAGACGCCAACATAAGTGTTGTTTTTCATATGAAATCCCAGAAGAAATACTGAAGCTTGTTGGTAGGAATGCTACGTACACGATGGAGACCAGTGAAATCTGCAGCTCGCTCACATGCTCAGATTGTGGTACGAACTTGTAATATTTGTTACAACTATGACGAAAGTAGTTGACTTTATAGCACACAAAAAAATCCGACGATGTATATCCTGACAACATTCGTGTGATAGTTAACCGGGATAGAAATATCGAGTCTGGACTAAAAATCTAAGACATAAACGCGACAGCGGAAAACGGTTTCCATAACTCGGTTTTCGTTTTTCGCTAGTAAAGATGGCGGTGATGTTGAGGAACGCATCAAATGAGTATAGATGGTAAAGTGGCCTACGCCTATGCTACATTTACACTTTCCCTCTTGTCCAGGTGTAGTTCTTGAAATCGCCCACCTATAGCGCGCATGTCGTCAACAGCAAGTATTGTTAGAAATAATTAAATAATAATGTGTCTTGGAGTATTATATAGTTCCCAAATTAGTGTGTGTTTTTCAGTCAGCGTTAATTCACTACGGGAAATAATCTGTTCTGTTATAATTTTGAACGTAATGTTTTTCGTCATTGATGCACAACAGAAAAGCTGGCTAAACATGTGTATTGTGAAGTCTGCTTTCCAAACGTAGATGGGTGCGTCTTGCTGTTCTCTGACTGTAAGTGTTTTGACATTTTATTCCATAGTTTTAAAATATAAGTGAACAGAAGTTTTTATAACCGCAAACAACTTTATGAGACGCTTTTGAACTGTGTAAATTACGATAAATAGGCTTGTCAACGAAAATACGGTATGTCTCCAACATATATTAGCAACAAGAATTGCCAAAAAATGTTAAGAACGAAAGTGCCCATAGAAAACAATTAGACACTAATAGGCACATAAATTTTAAGATTTAACACCTCTGTGAATGCCAGTTATGAAGCTGTTCAGTGATTCGGGATATTAGGTAAATTAAAAGTTGCTAGAAAGTTATAAACCTAGTTTTTTTCGTGCATTTCAGTATTGGACTAAATTAAATTATGCCCAAAATGCAGTTTCCGAATAGTTTTACATATTTTCATCACGTTAATTCTGAAAAAGCTTGACAATCGGTTGTTCAAAGATATTCATTGTTTCTTCGGCTCGAAAAAAAAAAAATACTGAAGTATTGAGACTGCTTTTCCAATAGTTCGTAAAATTTTATTAGGGCTCAGAGGCGTCGTGGGCTGATGTAGGCAATGACTTTGAATATTTTTTTTAACTCATTCACATAGAATGAGGGAATAATTTTTCATGTTGACAGTGAAATAGATAATTAATGCTGTTCCTGCTCTATGGTTGACCTGTTTTTGTATGTACGCTTGGCCGGTCAGTAAATTAATTTATCTTGTAAAACGAATATTTTGCTGCCAACATTAGCATACACTACGCTGCTGACGCCGCAAGTAAAATGTAACCCAGTAGTTTTGATTCAGTGAAGTTTGCAGTTCATCACCGTGACGAACGATGTGTGATACAGTTCAGGCATTCTAAATTAGTAGTTACACACTGTGCAGTGCCCTGCGAAAGGCAGTCGCTAGATTTCAAAACAGCCGCAATACTCACATTGTTCAGATCTACATGTAGACACAACATGGTTGGTGCTGCATAACGAGGGAATTAATCCATCGTCTTTACATAAGGCACGTGCATATTCATTGGCATACCTAGCATTTTGAGCTTTAGGCAACAATTGACAGAAACGGGGGAAAATAAAACTGTAGAAGAGGAATGGGTAGCATTGAGAGATGAAATAGTGAAGGCAGCAGAGGACAAAGTAGGTAGGAAGGCAAGACCTACAAAAAATCCTTGGATATCACAGGAGACACTAAATTTAATCGATGAAAGGAGAAAATATAAAAATGCAGTAAATGAAACAGGTAAAATGGAGTACAGACGACTAAGAAATGAGATTGACAGGAAGTGCAAAATGGCTAAGCAGGAGTGGCTAGAAGGCAAATGCAAGGGAGTAGAAGAATGTATAAATAGGGGAAAAATAGATACAGCCTACAGGAAAATAAAAGAAACATTTGGAGACAAGAAAAACAGCTCTATGAATATCAAGGACACTGATGGAAAACCAGTTCTCAGCAAAGAAGGGAAAGCCGAAAGGTGGAAAGAGTATATAGAGGGGCTCTACAAAGGAAATGAACTTAGAGACGATGTTGTAGGAAGGGAAGAGGATGTAGATGAAGATGGAATAGGAGATACTGTACTGAGAGAAGAATTTGACAGAGCTCTGAAAGACCTAAGTCGAAACAAGGCCCCTGGAGTAGATGATATTCCGTCAGAGCTACTAAAGGCTCTGGGAGAACCAGTCATGACAAAATTGTTTCAACTGGTGTGTAATATGTATGAGACAGGTGAAGTACCCTCAGACTTTAAGAAAAATGTTATAATACCCATTCCAAAGAAAGCAGGTGCAGACAGGTGTGAAAACTATAGAACCATCAGTTTAATAAGTCATGGTTGCAAAATATTAACACGAATTATTTACAGAAGGATGGAAAAGCTGGTAGAAGCCGACCTCGGGGAAGATCAGTTTGGGTTCAGGAGAAAGGTAGGAACACAGGAGGCAATACTCACTTTACGGCTTATCCTAGAAGATAGATTAAGAAAAGACAAACCAACATTTTTAGCTTTTGTAGATTTGGAGAAATCATTTGACAATGTTGATTGGAATAAACTCTTTAAAGTTCTGAAGCAAGCAGGAGTAAAATATAGGGAGCGTAAGGTTATTTACAACTTGTACAAAGACCGGACAGCGGTTGTCAGAGTTGAAGGGCATGAAAGGGATGCAGTGGTTGGAAAGGGAGTAAGACAGGGTTGTAGCCTTTCTCCAATGTTATTCAATTTGTACATTGAGCAAGCTATAAAGGAAAGCAAGGAGAAATTTGGAGAAGGAATTAAAGTACAGGGTGAAGAATTAAAAACACTGCGTTTTGCCGACGACATAGTAATTCTGTCAGAGACAGCAAAGGACCTGGAAGAGCAATTGAACGGAATGGACAGTGTGCTGAAAGGTGCATATAAGATGAACATTAACAAGAGCAAAACTAGGGTGATGGAGTGCAGTGTAAGAAAATCAGGTGATGCTGAAGGAATTAGATTGGGTAACGAAGCAATAAAGGAGGTAGACGAGTTTTGTTACTTGGGTAGTAAAATAACAAATGATGGTCGCAGTACAGAGGATATAAAATGCAGAATGGCAATGGGTAGAAAAGCGTTTTTGAAAAAGAGAAATTTGTTAACATCGAATATTGATTTAAGCCTAAGGAAGTCCTTTCTGAAGGCATTTGTATGGAGTGTTGCCTTGTATGGAAGTGAGACATGGACGATAAACAGTGCGGACAGGAAGAGGATAGAGGCTTTTGAAATATGGTGCTACAGAAGAATGCTGAAGATTAGGTGGGTGGATCGCGTAACTAATGAGGAGGTACTGAACAGAATTGGGGAGAAAATGAATTTCTGGCATACCTTGACTAAAAGAAGGGATAGATTGGTAGGACACATTCTTAGATATCAAGGAATTGTGAATTTAGCGTTGGAGGGAAGTGTGTGGAGTAAAAACCGCAGAGGAAGACCGAGAGATGGATACAGTAAGCAGATTCAGACAGATGTAGGTTGCCGTTCTTATGTGGAGATGAAGAGGCTTGCACAGGATAGGGTATTGTGGAGAGCTGCATCAAACCAGTCTCCGGACTGAAGACCACAACAACAACAACCTAGCATTTGACTAGGGGTTGGATAAAAGCAAGAAACTTCGATAATTAACAGAAAGTAAAAAATATTTATTTACGTAGTTTATAAACCGATCACAATAATCTGTAAGGTTTCTGACAGAATCTGGAAAAGATTTCCGTTTCACATTTATTCTGTGCTTCTAGAACCCTATTTCTTTCCTCACTCGAGGCCGACAAAACAGTTTTCCGTCATTATCAAATATAAGTCTGGGTAACGATCTGAACGATAGGCGATAAACGTTGTGCAGAGCTGCAAAAGTGAAACAGCTGGGTGTAACAGTTGTGTTTATTTAACCAGTGGTGGATTCAGGGGGGGGGGGGGGGGGGGCAGTGAAAGAATTCTAATCGCCAGCTAAACTTTGGCTCAGTAGAAATACTCTAGTACCGGCCACACCTTTTCACCCCACGCTCAATCCAACAAAAGTCTCACAAAACGAAACTTTCACTCTGCAGCGGAGTGTGCGCTGATATGAAACTTCCTGGCAGATTAAAATTGTGTGCCGGAACCGGGACTCGAACCTGGGACCTTTGCCTTTCGCGGGCAAGCGCACTACCGACTGTGCTATCCCGACACGACTCACGATGTCGCCAATTTTAATGTGCCAGAAAGTTTCATATCAGCGCACACTCCGCTGCAGAGTGAAAGTTTCATTCTGGAAACATCCCTTAGGCTGTGGCCAAGCCATGTCTCCACCATATCCTTTCTTCCAGGAGTGCTAGTCTTGCATGGTTCGCAGGAGAGCTTCTGTGAAGTTTGGAAAGTAGGAGGCGAGGTACTGGCGGAAGTAAAGTTGTGAGGCGGCATCGTGAGTCGTGTCGGGATAGCACAGTCGGTAGTACGCTTGCATGCGAAAGGCAAAGGTCACAGGTTCGAGTCCAGGTTCCGGCACACAATTTTAATCTGCCAGGAAGTTTCTTGAAAGTCTCAGTTTTGAAGACTCAGAGCAGTGATAACACGCTAGCTAAGCATTTAAAAAAAAAAAAAAAAAAAAAAAAAAAAAAAAGGCGAACAACCCTTCGCCGCCGCCCCCCCCCCCCCCCCCCCCGATCCGCTTACGTATTCAACTAGCGTAACAAGCTGCCTTCCTTTCATTTCGCTCTGTGACACATATGTTGGTTCCCGTATATTGTAGGTCTATCACAATTTGGAGAATTACTTAAATTTTAACGACTACAGGAATGTATTGACCTTTCTCAAAATATATTTATACGACATGTGAAGCATTATGGTGTAATGAATAAGCAGTTGAATTTGTCGATGGTAAAACATTGATCTAGAGGAAATCTTTTTTAGATCCCTTCCAAAGCTCGCTAGCAGTCTGTGTCACACGAGTGTCGTGCGGCATTCTAAAATCAATCTCAAGATCGTTGGCGATTGTCTCCGCCTCGGCATTTAATATTTCGCTTTGATCATCTGCACTTTTCATGATGTTTCCTCAAAGTGTCAGTTATTCTTCTGGTAAGTTTTGCGCAATTCAGAATTCCCACTCAATGGACTGCAGAATATTTTTGTATAAGGGAAATGCTAACAATAAATACGGAATTCGTAGCGGTGCAATGCAACTGAAAAACAGACTTTTCTGGATGCGCTGTTACCGTCTTTTGATAGCGTCAAAAGCACCATGAACACCTGGACATAATTGCCTTTAACTTTTATATTTCTGGGACCATTTTTTTTACAGAGCACTGGAATATTTAGTACGCATTTCGGACAAAGGATCAACTTTTGAAAGAAATTATTTAGTCGTTCTTATATCATACCATTGTTTTACGCTGTTTTGAGGAACCAGATCTATGTATGTTAACTACATCACGATGGTGGGCAATGAAAAATCAGGTGACTCCATTTTCTTACACCCAAAGAGACCCAAAAAAGGGTACTTTAAAATAATATAAAGTGGAAAGAAATTAAGTTGTTAATGCTATCACCAGCAAACGGGTTTTACAAGGTTTTCATTGCCTACCATCGAGTCTGTCAGAGGCTGTAGGTTTCCCACACAAAATATTCAATTCCACAAAACCAAGAAACTCTTCACGAATCTCCTGCATTTCCTTATCAGAAAACTTAATACCAATGGAAAGTTGCTCTTTTCCTGGTATGTCACAGATCTCGTCTGCCAAGATTCTAGAGCCTATATAGGCAAATGCGTTCTTTACGTCGGCAATGACATCTCCGCATAAATCAATAATTTCCTTCTGAATTTTTAGTGAAGAGTATTTGGAATTTTTTACACAGTTTTTAGTTTTTTCTTTCATAAATTTGTCTGCAGATACAATTGAAGTTTTATAAGTTTTGAAGTTGTTCTTCGCCCTTAGATGTAGGTAGTGACTACAGCAGAACTTTTCAGATAAATTACTGATCCTACGACTTCCTTGTTGGCTTTTATTTCTTTTTGATGGACACATATCAGCCGTACAGTGACTGGCATATTTTGAACAATAAAATTTCGTAGCTGTAGCTGATAATTTGTGACTTTGAGGTGCTGCGATCTTTTTTTTAATCACATGCAATCTTTATAGCGAGTGAAAGACCTCATCATAAACGAACCTTGCATGTTTGTTCAAATGTTCAAATGTTTGTAGAACTTATGGGACTTAACTACGGGGTCATCAGTCTCTAAGCTTACAAACTACTTATGAACTAGCTAAGACTAAGGACGGCACAAATATCCATGCCCGAGGGAGGATTCGAACCCCCGACCGTAGTGGCCGTGCAGACCGTGACTGGAGCGCCTAAGTCCCCTCGGCCACCGCGGCCGGCTGCATGTTTGTTAATGTTGCTGGAAACAACATACAATAAATGCACAATGTGCCCTTTAATTTATGGGAACACGCCAGTCAACGAGCATATTCTGCCAACAAGATGCACTTAAATTTTCTTTTTAACTGTACAGCATCCTCAGAAGATTCATAATGTTATTCTCCTCTCCCATCTCTTGTGCCACTAATATTTTTATCTGACCGATTCCTCTTTCTTACTGTGCTTCGTTATAAGACATTACGTAGATACAATCAATTAAAACCTAGACCAGGCTAAATTATGCTTTTTGGAATTTCCGGTTGGATTTTGACACTTTACCTCACAAGCGTCTTGTAATCAAAATGCATGCTTGTGGAATATCGCCACAGTTGTGCGATTGGATTCGTGAGTTCCTGTCAGAAAGGACACAGTAGGTTGTAATTGACGCCGGCCGCGGTGGCCGAGGTGACTGAGGCGCTCCAGTCACGGTCAGCACGGCCACGGGGTTCGAATCCCCCCTCGGGCATGGGTATTTGTGCCGTCCTAGTTCGTAAGTAGTTCATAAGTAGTTTGTAAGTTTAGGGACTGATGACCCCGTATTAAGTCCCATAAGCTTTACAAACATTTGAACATTTTTTTTTTTGTAATTGACGGAAAGTCATCGAGTAAAACGGAAGTGATATCTGGTGTTTCCCAGGACAGTGTCATAGGGCCCCTACTGTTCCCTATCTTTATAAACGACTTAGGAGACAATTTGAGCAGCCCTTTTAAACGATTCGCGGATGATGCTATAGTTCATCGGTTAGTAAAGTCACCAGAAGATCAAAAGCCACTGCAAAACGATTTAGATATCTATAAAACTGGCAATTGACCCTTAATAATGATAACTGCGCACCTGTCGAATTACGTAAGCAAGGTAGGCCTGACCCGGCGCGATCGCTAGCTGACTGGCCCGATGCTACGAGGCAGTGGGCTGTGTCTCAGCGGGCCCTCAGCTATGCTGCTGCGAGAGGCAAGCGAAACCATTTGATCGCGTCATTGAAAATTGATTTAGGATGTCGAGGGGATTATGTCACACTCAACTGTTTGATATAATACTGCAAAAGTATACCGGTATCACAAATTTTCTGGTGGGGACGGGCCCCTGTGGCCCTTTAGAACAAGCCGCCTCTGATGATTTATAAAGGGAGTCAAATATATCAAACATTCCTTTCTCACCAAGGGCGACGAATTACACACTTTAAATGTGTATGTCGTTAATGTGTTATGCAAAATTTTACCCCGGACAAATTTTACTGTATGTAAATGTCACTTCTAAGTGCTTTTCCTCAACATACTTTGTCTTAAAATGCGTGTTTTGAAAGATCTTTTATGCGACGTTTTGTTTCCCCTCCAAATTTTCGTAGTAAGATTAAATACCGTACGTAATACGTCAAATACGGTACAGTACCTTGAACTGAAGGTTACGCAACGCGATGTTCCTTTGTTACGGTAACTGAGGGTTGTGTCTCAGCGGGCCCTCAGCTATGCTGCTGCGAGAGGCAAGCGAAACCATTTGATCGCGTCATTGAAAATTGATTTAGGATGTCGAGGGGATTATGTCACACTCAACTGTTTGATATAATACTGCAAAAGTATACCGGTATCACAAATTTTCTGGTGGGGACGGGCCCCTGTGGCCCTTTAGAACAAGCCGCCTCTGATGATTTATAAAGGGAGTCAAATATATCAAACATTCCTTTCTCACCAAGGGCGACGAGCTACACACTTTAAATGTGTATGTCGTTAATGTGTTATGCAAAATTTTATCCCGGACAAATTTTACTGCATGTAACTGTCACTTCTAAGTGCTTTTCCTCAACATACTTTGTCTTAAAATGCGTGTTTTGAAAGATCTTTTATGCGACGTTTTGTTTCCCCTCCAAATTTTCGTAGTAAGATTAAATACCGTACATAATACGTCAAATACGGTACAGTACCTTGAACTGAAGGTAACGCAACGCGATGTTCCTTTGTTACGGTAACTGAGTACGGGCCGCCTGATGTAGTCAGCCAACCACAGCACACTGTAATAGCATTAATCAGCCAATAGTGGTTATTCAACACTACCATACACTTTCCCGCCGCGGCAACATCCAAATACGAATGATTATCTTTCCTGGAGGCAACATATGGGCACTCCCACAGCAGGGAGGGGCGAGGATGAAACTTTGATTTTAACTTTGGCGTTGGAGCGTTGTAGCATAACTGTTAAGAGTACGCACCACTTCGCGCACCGCAGTTCATTTTGATTTTGACAACGCAGTCAGTACACAGAAGCACAACTACTATAAGTACGAACTTCAGCATGACAAGAGCTGATGAACTTCGGTTCGAATCCAAACACCTCCAAGCCTCCTAGGATGTCTAGAGCTGTTACATATAGCTCAAAACACAACAATAAAGTCCACTAGTAAAGTAACTGCAGTCTGTAGCAATATTATGGATTTCTATTTTCCTGTTTTAAAGTAGAATAAAATTGAAAACATCATCAGTTTTTCTATACTCTCCATTAATTTAGCAGTCTCTATGGTGGCACTGGCATTTCTTCTTTTTTCTACATATTGTCCACTACATAAGGACACTTAATAGATGTTTCAATGGTGTTAAATTTTCTGTCTTCCCAAAATGTCTTTATGAGTTGACTATAGTTTTTCTTCCATTCTTTTTATCATTTCGTGGCAGTTTTTCCATGTTTATGTATTATTGAATGGATTAAGTAGCTCATTAAGTATATCACCTGCCCCAAACATTGATAAAGGAGGAAGGTTGAGATTGAGAGGAGCCATAAAAAGTAAGAAAATGACAATCAAGCTATAAATGTGAGCATGCTAATTAAATCACCTGTTCCATTTACATTTGATTTGCAATAGTGCCAATATGAAGAAAATGATAGCTGTATTCTAGATAGCTATGGTTTCTTCTAACAATAATAATTACTAATGAGACATTAACTTTTTACGTTTTTCTCTAGAGTGGAGAAAACCATGACTTCCTGTCTGGGCAACACCGTTGGTATGCAACATCCCATGCTCGTCCCACATACTGTAATGTTTGTCGAGAAGCCTTGTCAGGTGAGTACTGAGGGAAGCTAGTGTGTATGTGTGTGTGTGTGTGTGTGTGTGTGTGTGTGTGTGTGTGTGAATAGGTAAATATTAAATAACTGAATTTATCTCACTTTATAACACATGGTAAGTGTGTGGAAAAGAGGTGTTTTGTGACATAAGCTTTTCACTTGCTTTATTTGCTGCATTTTTATGGTTTCTTCTTTCAAATTTAGATTTAATATATCATGTGTCACCCAAGATTTCCAATAGTCTTTGTCATTTCACCTGTATTGACCTCTTGTTACCTCCACTAATTCAGCCCTCATTTGCCTTCTACTGTATTCAGTCAGATGTTGTGTAATACTACCTGTTAAACACTTAATAATTGTAGGTTCTTTCAACTTGTTTAGGCCCCTACCTTTTTCTTTTTAACTTGCAGTTCATAAGGAACAAAATACTGTTAGATTCAGATTCTTTATTGTTGTTGACTATATACAATAGAATAGACATTTATAGTAAATTAATTTGGCATAAAAATGGCAGTTTATGTTCAAACTAGGCTTACATATTTATGTATGGTACATTTGTTATAAAACAGTATAATTAATGTTCTATAGTAATATGGACAGTTTACAACTCACCGCAAAAACGTGGTGACGAGCTGCGGCTGACACATACAAAAGACACACACAACAACATGTTCAGCTATTAGCAATGGTCTTTTTCAGAAAATAGAACATTCACACAATCACACAGGTACACAACACAGTCATACAACCATCATCTCCGGCTGCCGCACATCGATGTGCAGAAGCCGGAGGTGACAGTTGTATGACTGTGTTGTGTGCCTGTGTAATTTTCTGAAGAAGGCCATGGCCGATATCTGAAAGTGTTGTATGTGTGTGTCTTGTATGTGCCTGTCGCAGCTCGTCACCACGTCTTTGCGGTGAGTTGTAAACTGTTTTCTTTACTATATTATTAATTCCAACCTGGACTTTCCATTATTATAATTAATATTCACAATACATGCACAAATGAAATATTTTGGGGAAGTGTAGTATTATCTTCTATGTTAATATAATCACCATCTATATAAAAGAACTCCTTTTATATTGCAGCATGGGTTCTTTGACAGCCAGTCATATAATTTCAGTTAAAATTTCTTTAATGGTAGAGATTAAGAAGCAAGGGGAAAACTGTTAAAAATTCTGAGGACATTCAGTTTATGGAAGTTTCCCTTTAATGCCAACCTGTATTTTGGAATATGAATGTTTGCCTTATTTCTAGTATTGTTTGTGTCAATTGTTTCTCTGATATACTTTCATTAATGTTGTTCTTGACAAAGAGAGCAAACTCATATACTCACAACTGTTAGGATCTTAAGCTCCAGCCGAGCAGTCTGCGGCATGCCAGTCACAGTCTGCATGGCCGCTGTGGTTGAGGGTTCGAATTCCCACTCGGGCATGGATGTTTTTTGCCATCTTTAGCATAAGCTAGTTCATAAGTAGTTTGTAAGTTTAGGGACTGATGACCCCATAGTTAAGTCCCATAAGCTCTAAAAACATTTTAAAATTTTTGATCTTAAGTTCCATAAAGTAGTGTCATTGGCATAATTGATTATAGAGTGTGGTATAAAATAAAGATTTTTGACTTACCTAAAGTACAGGCTGGTCGATAGGAACACTAAACACACACAGAAACACACAACCATTCGAGCTTTCGCCACCAGTGGTGGCTTCTTCGGGAAAAAGAGGGAGGAAGGAGAGGAGAAAGGGAAGGATACGGGTTTTAAGGAAGTGGAAAAGGAGCCATTCCAATCCCAGGAGTGGAAGGACTTACCTTAGGGGACAAAAAGGAAGGTAAACAAATACACACACACTCACACATATCCACATCCAAACACACTTAGGCAGAAATGTCTGCCTAAGTGTGTTTGGATGTGGATATGTGTGAGTGTGTGTGTATTTGTTTACCTTCCTTTTTGTCCCCTAAGGTAAGTCCTTCCACTCCTGGGATTGGAATGGCTCCTTTTCCCCTTCCTTAAAACCCGTATCCTTCCCTTTTTCCTCTCCTTCCTCCCTCTTTTTCCCGAAGAAGCCACCACTGGTGGCGAAAGCTCGAATGGTTGTGTGTTTCTGTGTGTGTTTAGTGTTCCTATCGACCAGCCTGTACTTTAGGTAAGTCAAAAATCTTTATTTTATACCATTTTCGTACCTGGAAGGTCTCCTTCTATAATATTTGATTATAGAGTGTGATACACAATAAGACAGATCATTGATAGCTACAATTTATTATAAGACTCCAAGGACCAAACCTTGTGGAACATCTGTACCAACTTTGACTAAGTGGGGTTGTCTATTTCCAATTGAGACAAATGGTCTTCTGTTGTTCAGATAGGAAAATACTACAGATCATGTAGCTTTGCAAACCCCATAATATTCCAATTTTGTTAGTAATATTTTAAATGGGATGCAGTCAAACACTTTACTTAGGTCACATAACACGAGTGACACTGTCTCCTTGTTTTCGAAAGCTGGTAAAGTCTGATCCACATTTTCTAAGACTGCTAACATAGTATTTCTAACCGGTCAAAATACATATTGATTGTCACAAATGAGATTATGCTTTTCAAAGTAGTTTTAAAACAGTCAGCCACTAGGTGCAGGGTTGTAGATTTATTTATTGCCGGTTTCAGGCAATTATTGTCCTTCTTCAGGTATACTTCTTTTCAAAATAGTTGTTTAATTGAATGTACATAAGCGATTGAAATATTTTTGAGATATTGCTACAACAGAAATTGAGCGGTAGTTCTGGAGAAGTTGTCTATCACCTTTTTTTTTTTTTTTTTTTTTTTTTTTCCTTAATACAGGGATCGGTTTTGAAATTTTTAGTGAATCCAGAAAGACTCCATGCTGTACACATTCTAAAAAAATACCACTCAGTGCCATTGTTCATTTAACAACATAATTAGACAACCAATAGTCCATGCTTTCAGAATCGAATAATTTAGATGCTGTTTTGCAAACCTTATGGGATGTGATTTTATCCCAGTGAAATAAGGACTATCCAGGCAGCTGGGGACCAAGCAGATCCTTTGCTGAGGATTCTGTAGCCTTCATTTTATCTCTGAGTTCTTAGACTGAACTGATGAAATAGTAATTCATTTCTGCTGTGTTGTATAGAGTTTGTGACACCTGACTGTGTGTCATTGTCAGGTATTAGCTTGTTGCCTCTTGAAGTTCTCATAGATCGACACTCTCAGTCATGACTGGCTGAACTTTCATGGGGCAAAACTAGTCTTCTACAAATAATCTAGGCAACACCTAGCATTGCAGGTCATTGACACTTTAATGAATTATTAGTGCCCAGTTGTCCCCATTTCTGGCCAGTGCACAAGTTTCAATAATAACAGTTACCATAACCCCGTACACACATCCACACAACAATAATACTAATTTACACAGTTTGTGTATGGAATACAAAAGTCCGAGGTGTACATCTAGTGTGCCACGAATATGAGGTATTATTTCTTGTCCTGTCTTCTTACATTCATTGACCGAAAGTCACATATGAAGGGCATGGGTCCCCCTCTGTAGGCACTATCAAGAATTTCTTTTGCACTGCTACCTATACCTTGAATCCCACTTGTTTCTTTCTTTCACTCTGATTTATGTTTCAGTAGCTGACGAACACAGATGTTGTGACAATGTGTTACAACAATTATTTTAGTGTATAATGTTGAAGCTTTAAATTTATATACACAGGTGTTGCTGTTGTCATCTCTTAGTATGTGAACCAGGCTACTTATCAATCTATCCTCATAAACCTATATTAAATTGTTACAGACAATAGAATCATTACACAGCACAGTGTTCGTTGCAGTCGTGTGGAGCTTGACACAAATAGTTTCCTGTCATCGTTCATAAGTTTACGTCTGTGAATAGGTGCCAATGATCTGTTTGAATTGTGATGTCCAGACCATTTTGTAGCTTGATGATTAAGTGGTATCCTACAGAGATATCACAAAGAGAGAGGAGAGAAGAAAAAAAAAAAAAAAAAAAAAATAATGGGAAAGTACTATTCAGGTGAACTGAAGATATAGGATGTGTGTGAGAGAGTGAATAAGGAACAGGAAAGGTGATAGACTCCCACCATCTAGTGTGTCATACTTGAAAGCAGGCTGTAGCTGGTAGCTTTTGGCTAAAATTTAGCACTGGGCGTTCACGTGGTGAGACAACTTGTTAGAATTGTCCCCATGTCTTTGGTTGATGAAGGACTCTGACAACTATAACATTTACTACAGTCTCTTCTAAAATGTGTGTTTTTATCATGCAGAGCCTCTTCTATGTAATGAGTAGCAATCAATCCTAGTTAAATTCTTGTTCCTTCTTAACTCAATTCAGAAAGAAGAACAAGTCAGCAAAAAATGTAAATGTCAATTTTAGCATTTATTTAATTTGAAATGCTTCCATTGTCTGCTGATAACATACATGAAAAGAAATGGTATTTTAGTAAACAGTTACAGATCCTTAAAATAAATGTTACAAGAGAGTCGATAGGACAAGATTTTACTTTCATTCTACTGTTCTCTCTCTCTTGCCGTTAATAGCAAGGTAGACTATTGTCTACAGGTAATGGAAAGTACTAGTAAAACTGATATTTGAGAGTTGAATAAAATAAAATGAAATATCAGTTATACATGCAAGAAAGTTTCCTTTTTACCTGATAATTAGTAAATGTTTTTTACAAACTGTTAACCTTTCTCTGAGCTACTTTTATATGCCAGAAATATAGATGGTGTCCACATTAATTATTACTTTTTTATTGAAATTGTTGCAGTCCACATAAGTTTGAATAGTTTAACCTCACCTTTGGATAGGTGTCAGTCAGTGCAAATGGAGTGAACTTAAATCTTTGTCAGATATATATATATATATATATATATATATATATATATATATATATATATATATATATATATATATATATATATTCTACAGTATGTCTGCCTAAGTGTACTTGTGTCTGTGTAAATGTGTGGGTATGTCTGTGCATTTATTTACCCTCCATTTTTCCCCCAAGGTAAGTCTTTCCTGTCCCGGGATTGGAATGGCTCCTTACCCCCTTCCTTAAAACCCTCATCATTTCCTTTTCCCTCTCCTTCCCTTCTGCCTGATGAAGCAGCTAGGCTGCGAAAGCTAGCATTTTTGTGTGTGTGTGTGTGTGTCTGTGTGTTTATTTGTTGCTATTACTGCCTGTGCCCCTTCGCCTGGTAAGTGTACTTCATCTATTTTAGAGGAAAAATTCCTAACAGGAAAAATATACGTAAAAAGTAGATGAAGTACACTTACCAGGCGAAGGGGCAAAGGCAGTAATAGCAACAAATAAACACACAGACACACACACACACACACAAAATGCTAGCTTTCACAGCCTAGCTGCTTCATCAGGCAGAAGGGAGGAGAGGGAAAAGGAAATGATGAGGGTTTTAAGGAAGGGGGTAAGGGGCCATTCCAATCCCGGGACAGGAAAGACTTACCTTGGGGGAAAAAATGGAGGGTAAATAAATGCACACACACCCACACATTTACACAGACACAAGTACACTTAGGCAGACATACTGTAGAACTGTAGAAAGCAAAGAAGTTAGAAGTTAGACAGAGATGCCACATGAGGCAGAGACTCACAAATTTGTTCATTTGTATTAATTACATGTCCAGAGTCAATGTCCAATATTTCTCTGTCTTTATTCTTTCCTGGTGAGGTAATGAGAATATAGCAGTCATTGAAAGTATGATCAACATTTTTAAATATTGCAAATTTTTTGTGTATACTTCACCATCTTAACATCTTTACCTTGGTTCTCTGGGCAGAGTCTCTGCCTCATGTGGCATCTCTGTCTAACTTCTAACTTCTTTGCTTTCTACAGTTCTACAGTATGTCTGCCTAAGTGTAGTTGTGTCTGTGTAAATGTGTGGGTGTGTGTGCATTTATTTACCCTCCATTCTTTCCCCCAAGGTAAGTCTTTCCTGTCCCGGGATTGGAATGGCCCCTTACCCCCTTCCTTAAAACCCTCATCATTTCCTTTTCCCTCTCCTCCCTTCTGCCTGATGAAGCAGCTAGGCTGCGAAAGCTAGCATTTTTGTGTGTGTGTGTGTCTGTGTGTTTATTTGTTGCTATTACTGCCTGTGCCCCTTCGCCTGGTAAGTGTACTTCATCTACTTTTTACGTATATATATATATATATATATATATATATATATATATATATATATATATATAAATTATAGAGGGAACTTTCCCGGTGGGATTAACAAAAATAAAAATAGAAAAGAGATGACTTACCAAAAGGACCGGCTCGTCGAGAGAAACAAATAAAAAACAAATAAAATCACACACAAACACACATACAAACACACACACACGTGTGTTTGTGTGTGATTTTATTTGTTTTTTATTTGTTTCTCTCGACGAGCCGGTCCTTTTGGTAAGTCATCTCTTTTCTATTTTTATATATATATATATATATATATATATATATATATATATATATATATATATATATATATATATATATATATATATATTATAGAGGAAAAATTCCTAACAGGAAAAATATACGTAAAAAATAGATGAAGTACACTTACCAGGCGAAGGGGCACAGGCAGTAATAGCAACAAATAAACACACAGACACACACATACACAAAAATGCTAGCTTTCGCAGCCTAGCTGCTTCATCAGGCAGAAGGAAAGGAGAGGGAAAAGGAAATGATGAGGGTTTTAAGGAAGGGGGTAAGGAGCCATTCCAATCCCGGGACAGGAAAGACTTACCTTGGGGGAAAAAATGGAAGGTAAATAAATGCACATACACCCACACATTTACACAGACACAAGTACACTTAGGCAGACATACTGTAGAACTGTAGAAAGCAAAGAAGTTAGAAGTTAGACAGAGATGCCACTTGAGGCAGAGGCTCTGTCCAGAGAACCAAGGCAAAGATGTTAAGATGGTGGGTGGGAATTCGAATTTAGCGGAGGTTGAGACCAGGTGGGCAACGGGAAGAGAGAATATGCTGAAGGGCTAGTTCCCATCTCCGGAGTTCTGAAGGATTGGTGTCAGTGGGAAGTATCCAGATAACCCGGACGGTGTAGCACTGTGCCAAGATGTGCTGGCCATGTCTCCTACATCTACACCTGCAGTTCAGAATATCCTCCTTCAGGCCAACCACAAATTAGAAGAGCATGCCACCCAGCACCTCAAAAAACTATCCAATCTCCTGGTCACCCACCTCCGGAAAGGCAATACTCTCTCCCTCAACAACCTCTCCAGTAAACCTCAACCTCCTCTGATTGTACACAAACCCAGTCTCTCCCATCTACTCAATCTCCCACTCCCAACTCCTCTCCCTCCCAAACCTCAAAATTCCAATCCACACAATCCGGAACCACAACATCCCAATTCAGTGGTCAACCTCTCCTCTAAACCTCTCTCCCAATCTGAAACCTCAGTCCTATCCAAAGGGCTGACCTTTAGCCCTACTCCCAAATTCAACCAAACAGCCCTTGTGAAAGATTTACTATCCTATACTCGCAGTCTTTGCTGGAGATATCACTTTGCCACGAAGAAAAATAATCCTCTTCCTAATGATCCAGCTCCCCAAGACATCATTCAAATCGAACCCTGCCTAAAACAGTTCCGTCCTCCGTCACAGCGAGACCCACCTGCTCTTCCTCAAAATCACCCTCTTCAAACCTTCCAGGAATTCCTTACTTCCAACCTTGCCTCCCAGTCCTTCCTGAGAAACCTTAATCCTACTCCCAACATTACCGCAGCTGAATCCTGACCTATCCGTGATCTGAAGAGTGACCATTCCATCGTCATTCTCCCTGCCGACAAGGGCTCCACGACAGTGGTACTTGATCGGCGGGAGTATGTGGCAGAGGGAGTGCGTCAGCTTTCAGATAATACCACATATAAAGTTTTTCAAGGCGATCCCATTCCTGATGTCCAGGCAGAGCTTCAAGGAATCCTCAAAACCTTAGGCCCCCTACAAAACCTTTCACCTGACTCCATTAACCTCATGACTCCACCGACACCCCGCACCCCCACCTTCTACCTACTTCCCAAGATTCACAAACCCAATCATCCCGGCCGCCCCATTGTGGCCGGTTACCAAGCCCCAACAGAACGAATCTCTGCCTACATAGACCAACACCTTCAACCCATCATGTGCAGTCTCCCATCCTTCATCAAAGACACCAACCACTTCCTTGATCGCCTGAAATCCTTACCCAGCCTGTTACCTCCTGAAACCATCCTTGTAACCATCGATGCCACTTCCTTATACACTAATATCCCACATGCCCAGGGCCTCGCTGCGATGGAATATTTCCTTTCACGCCGACCACCCACTTCCTTACCTAAAACCTCTTTCCTTAATACCCTAGCCAGCTTCATCCTAACCCACAACTTCTTCACTTTTGAGGGCCGGACATACCAACAACTAAAGGGAACAGCCATGGGGACCAGGATGGCCCCCTCGTATGCGAACTTATTTATGGGACGCTTAGAGGAAGCCTTCCTGGACACCCAAGCCTGTCAACCCAAAGTTTGGTATAGATTCATTGACGACATCTTCATGATCTGGACTCACAGTGAAGAAGAACTCCAGAATTTCCTCTCCAACCTCAACTCCTTTGGTCCCATCAAATTCACCTGGTCCTATTCCAAATCCCATGCCACTTTCCTCGATGTCGACCTCCATCTATCCAACGGCCAACTACACACATCCGTCCACATCAAACCTACCAATAAACAACAGTACCTGCATTATGACAGCTGCCATCCTTTCCACATCAAACGTTCCCTTCCCTACAGCTTAGGCCTTCGTGGCAAAATAATCTGCTCCAGTCCTGAATCCCTGAACCAATACACCAATAACCTGATAACAGCCTTCACATCCCGCAGCTATCCTCCTGGTCTGGTACAGAAGCAAATTGCCAGAGCCACTTCCTCATCTCCCCAATTTAAGAACCTTCCACAAAACCCCAGAAGTGCCCCTCTTGTCACCGGATACTTTCCGGGACTGGAGCGGACTCTGAATGTGGCTCTCCAGCAAAGATACGACTTCCTAAAATCCTGCCCCGAAATGAGATCCATCCTTCATGACATCCTTCCTACTCCACCGAGAGTGTCTTTCCGCCGCCCACCTAACCTCCGTAACCTCCTAGTCCACCCTATGAAATCCCCAAACCACCTTCCCTACCTTCTGGCTCCTACCCTTGTAACCGCCCCCATTGTAAAACCTGCCCTATGCACCCTTCCACCACCACTTACTCCAGTCCCGTAACCCGGAAGGTGTACATGATCAAAGGCAGAGCCACTTGCGATAGTACCCACGTGATCTACCAACTGACATGCCTGCACTGTGAAGCGTTCTATGTGGGAATGACCAGCAACAAACTGTCCATTCGCATGAATGGACACAGGCAGACAGTGTTTGTTGGTAACGAGGATCACCCTGTGGCTAAACATGCCTTTGTGCATGGCCAGCACATCTTGGCACAGTGCTACACCGTCCGGGTTATCTGGATACTTCCCACTGACACCAATCCTTCAGAACTCCGGAGATGGGAACTAGCCCTTCAGCATATTCTCTCTTCCCGTTGCCCACCTGGTCTCAAACTCCGCTAAATTCGAATTCCCACCCACCATCTTAACATCTTTGCCTTGGTTCTCTGGACAGAGCCTCTGCCTCAAGTGGCATCTCTGTCTAACTTCTAACTTCTTTGCTTTCTACAGTTCTACAGTATGTCTGCCTAAGTGTACTTGTGTCTGTGTAAATGTGTGGGTGTATGTGCATTTATTTACCTTCCATTTTTTCCCCCAAGGTAAGTCTTTCCTGTCCCGGGATTGGAATGGCTCCTTACCCCCTTCCTTAAAACCCTCATCATTTCCTTTTCCCTCTCCTTTCCTTCTGCCTGATGAAGCAGCTAGGCTGTGAAAGCTAGCATTTTTGTGTGTGTGTGTGTGTGTGTGTGTCTGTGTGTTTATTTGTTGCTATTACTGCCTGTGCCCCTTCGCCTGGTAAGTGTACTTCATCTATTTGTTACGTATATATATATATATATATTATAGAGGGAAACTTTCCCGGTGGGATAAATAAAAATAAAAATAGAAAAGAGATGACTTACCAAAAGGACCGGCTCGTCGAGAGAAACAAATAAAATCACACACAAACACACATACAAGCTTTCGCCACCACTGGCAGCTTCTTCAGGAAAAAGAGGAAAAAAGGGGAGGAAAAGGGAAGGATATGGGTTTTAAGGAAGTGGAAAAGGAGTCATTCCAATCCCAGGAGTGGAAGGACTTACCTTAGGGGAAAAAAAGGAAGGTAAACAAATACACACACACTCAGACATATCAAAACGCAAGCACACCTTATATATATATATATATATCATTTGATAATGGCATTGGTAGAGAAATACTTCCTGGCATTATTCTAGCAAAAATGAGCAATATTGATAAAATGCATTGATCATTTTCTTAAAAAGAAGGTAACTAACAATCCTAAACAGTATGTCATCATTATCATCATCCTTGTGTTCATTAGTGATCCTTGTTAATTTCTGAACTATTATTTGGAAAAGCTATCAATTAGACAAACCATGTCCAATATTTCTCTGTCTTTATTCTTTCCTGGTGAGGTAATGAGAATATAGCAGTCATTGAAAGTATGATCAACATTTTTAAATATTGCAAATTTTTTGTGTATACTTCAGTTTCACAAATTTGTTCATTTGTATTAATTACATGTCCAGAGTCAATGTTATGTTTGTTTAATTGATGTAATTTAATTGCTTTAAGGTATAAAAGTTCATAGTTACCGGTACTCTACTGATCCTCAGTGAAAAGGAAAATGCAGGAGACTGAAAAGGCAGTTTTTAATTGGTGATGAAAGTTCACAACAGATGAAAGATAATTTCCAAAAAATTTTTCCCTCTGACAGTGATTCAGAAAATCATAAATATTGAATATGAAAAAAAATTAACATATACCAATCTATGAGTAGTAGTGTTAATTACAAGAAATCATTATAAAAATAGAGACTAGCTATCAGTAACAAACAGTTGTATATTTGTTGATTATTAAAGGAAAATATCATTGCCCCTTCTTTCTTTTGATTATTGTACATAACAAAATATTTTTGAGTTTCAGAGGTTGCTAATGCGATCAGTAATATATACAAAATGTGCCTGAGTACTTGAAAAGTTAATTGCTACATTGACAGTTGCATTTCTTGTTATCATGCATTAGAACATCAGCTATCAGAAACATTTACAGTATGTATGCTTTATATGCAGTACAGTATGTTTTATTCTGTTTTCAGGTGTCATGTCCCACGGCCTCAGCTGTGAGGTGTGTAAATTCAAAGTTCATAAAAGATGTGCAGTTAAAGCCATCAGTAACTGCAAGTGGACCACTCTCTCCAGTGTTGGGAAGGACATTATTGAAGATATGGATGGAGTATGTTATAGCAGTTATCTCTTACATTTCTTAATGTTATCATGTAGAGTGTTTAATGCTGTATGATATTAGTGTTTCACTTCTTCTGATAGAACAGAAGTCTTTCCTGATGCTGCTGTGAAATGCTTCATCCTGTACATCAGCTCTGAACCTTTTCTTCAACCTTACAGAATCTGACAATGCCACACCAATGGATGGAAGGAAATCTGCCCGTTTCAGCAAAATGTGCAGTTTGTGAACGAACATGTGGCTCAGTATTAAGGTATGTCACTGCATGTAATGAATACAGATTTTTATCAAGACAGTTTAGTGTTGAAATACCACCAGAGATAAATTAATGTTATATGAGAAGTATACAATCAATAAATTTGAAAAAAGTGAAGCTGTGGTCGAAAGCTTTGAATTAAAGTTTATTTACGGAGGAGATAGCTTAGCTCTTAATTTATAAAGTCAAGTATTGCTTATATTCCAAAAGTAAGGTCCAGTTAAAACAAAACATCCAAAATCAAACTTGTTTCCAACACAATTATTTTATTGATGTCTCTTCTGCCTTTCTCTATTTTTCTATGTAATCTCCATACTTTTTTTTGGACATTTGTCATATTGTTCAACAATTCCGAAGTCGTAGAACTCAGCCACCTGCGAAGATAACCAGTCTTTAACAGCTTCGTGCACTTCATCATTTGTGTTGAAGCGCTTGCTGCCAAGGAACTCCTGTAGGTAGTGAATTGTCGATTGTCACGAATTTTGTTGTCAACCACATGAACCATCTTGTCTGAAATCATGGATGGTCGGCCAGAGTGTGGTGCATCATGCACATTTTCTCATCCTTCACTAAAGGCTTGAACCCACTTATGCACTTTAATGTCACTCATTATGTTAAGTCCGTACACTTCAGTAATTTGCCGATGGATTTCTGTCGCTGAAATGTTTCTTGCAGACAAAAACTGTATCGCAGCCCTTACTTCACAATCGGTAGGCTGATTGATTGTCTTAAGACATTGTGAACTGACACTATCAACAACACAAAGCATTGGTAACAAGGATACTGGTGGCATTTAACGTGCAAGGTATGCCAGGAATCGACACACGTGCGTGTTTTGTCCTTGGCGCTGCTTTCGAATATTTATGGTGAATCGGACCTTACATTTGGAATAACCCTCATATATACTGCTGTACTTAAATATGTTGTGTTAAGGCAGTATGTCACATATAGGGTATATATATCTTGTGTTTGTAGATAGATTTGACACATTTCCTCCCAGTGGTCTAACAATTAAAAAAATCCCTTCTCTGGATACCACTCCTTCCACAGTGACCTGCACCATTATTGATTAGACCAGTACTTGTCCCTTACAAACTTAATGCTACAAAAACACCACTTCATGCACATAAATCCCTAAACCACCTAAATTCATTATGCAAGATACTCTGAAATCAGATCCCTTGCTCTCCTTCATGCAAAGGAGCACTCCAGACACCATCGCCATAAGCTATTCAGCCTGCCTATATCATACTGCTGCCTTGGAGCACCGTACTGCCAATAGGGTCATTTCATGGAAAATCACAGATAGTTTGGTGAATGATAAGGTGACTATTTCAGAATTCACTCATATTTGGTTCAAGGGTATCTACTTGTCTTAGTAGGAAAAACTGTCAAATATCACTGTCCTATCTCTAACCATTTGTGAGGAAATTATGTTTGAAAGCTTAATGGCATGTATGCAATCAACAGTCTGGCACCAATATCCCCATCTTCCGAGGGCTACTGCTTAGTCATTAGTTGACTTATGGATCTCAATTTCTATGCATCACATATATAGAGCACTCAGTTGGTATATGATGTAAAAAGTGAGAAACATCATTTAGATTATTAATGAAAAATTTTGAAAAATACACTTTTTCATGCTGCAGTTTAAATTCACAATATAAAAAAAATATAACTCTACCTATGAAAATAGTACAGCCCTCAATTTTGGTACTGTAGCTCTTCAGTCCTAGTATTAGTCATAAAAATTAATGGAAAGTGTATTGCATTGCATTTAATAGTTATTACTTTCAGTTGAAATTGACACTGTCAAGAAAATTGGTCCAATTTGATGAACTTTACAGACTTGGATGGGTATGTAGACAGTTGAATCTGAACTTGATTTTTTGCTGTAATGTTTACATATTTGTTAGCAATCTTAGGCGCAAAGAGGAATATCCTAACTCATTTACTTTATAGATAAACAATAACATGAAAATGACAAATATGCACATCATTTAATTTTCAGCATTACTAGGTATGAAAAAATTAAAACCATGGGTATTCCTTGAAACTGTTCTCAAACTATATATGGTTGACTGAAGGACGAACTGTATACAAGTGATAGGTGAAACAGTTATCAAGCATTTACTTAATAAATATGTTATATTTAATGTTTATCAGCTTGGATGCATAAATGCAACAATGTATAGGGTATCCTTAATGTATATCTGTAAATTAAAATACAAGAGCATGAAATAAAATTGTTAATTAAAGTAATAATGAAATTCATTAAGAAATATACTT
This sequence comes from Locusta migratoria, assembly GCA_026315105.1. Classification (NCBI taxonomy): domain Eukaryota; kingdom Metazoa; phylum Arthropoda; class Insecta; order Orthoptera; family Acrididae; genus Locusta; species Locusta migratoria. The sequence continues at coordinate 105,215,819 of CM048745.1, read as the reverse complement.
ATATGTAACCTATACCAACATATAATATGCAAATACTTTCCAAAGAACACTCACACAAGCAAATTTGAAGAGACAAAAAGAAACTCTTAAATCTTTGATATAACCTTGTTTGGTATTTTCTAATATACTGATCTCAAAACACAAAAAGATTACCAAAAGGCGAGAGTTAAGATCTTTTCATAACAATTAGCATGTCGCTTATATAACTGGGCACTGTGGCTTTGTAATGATGGGAAAATGACCTTGATTTAACACTGGAAAAGGGGACCCAAACTATGTCTTTCCTACTGGGCCATTCTAATAATTGTGACTCAGCAGGAGACATACAGATAATTTCAATATCTCTAAATTTATGGGATACCTGGTAAATGTGGCCTATGTACCACTTTTCATTATTTATGTAAGTCACATACTGCCCCACCTGCATTTCTTCAACTGAAGAATTTTCAGGAATTTCCATAGCAACATTGGTCTCATTTGCATCTCTTGAAAGCCTCTTAATTAGAATGGTCTTAGCAGCAATGAATAGAACTGCATGGTGTGACTGTGTTCCTGGAATAGTCTTCACTGCACTGTATCTGCGTTCGAAACATTTTTCGTATGATTTGATGTCCTGTGAAGGCACAAAGAACATATTAATGCCCTGAATTTGGTTTTGACCAGGTAAACAGGTTTCCTGGTGTCAAGATGTAATTGGATGGAGATGAAGCCTGCAAGGTGGCTCTTCTAGCTAGGCATTTTACAGTCCCAAATATGATGAAAAGTGGTATATAGGTCACATTTCCCAGGTATCCCATTAATTTAGAGATGTTGAAATTATCTGTATATCTCCTGCTGAGTCACAATTATTAGAATGTCCCAGTAGGAAAGACATAGTTTGGGGCCCCTTCTCCAGTTTTATATGGTAGGTCAATGTCCCATCATTACAAAGCCAATCTTGTCTCTCACCTTTAGGTAACCTTTTTGTGTTTTGAGAACAGTATATTAGAAAATACAAGGGTTATATCAAAGATATAAGAGTTTCTTTTTGTATCTTCAAATTTGCTTGTGTGTGTGTCCTTTGGAAAGTATTTGTGTATTATATGTTGGTATAGGTTACATATATGTATATTTCTTAATGAATTTCATTATTGATTTAATTATCTATTTCATTTCATGTCTTGTTATTTTAATTTACAGTTATACAGTAAGGATTCCTTATATATTGTTGTTGCATTTATGCACCCACCCTGATAAAAGTTAAAAGTAACATATTTATTAAGTAAATGCTTGATAACTGTTTTCACCTATCACTTGTATGCAGTTATGTCCTTCAGGTCAACCATATATAGTTTTGAGAACACTGTTTCAAAGAATACCCATGGTTTTAATTTTTTAATGCCCAGAAGTGCAGAAAATTTATGATGTAATTTTTATGTTATGCCGTCCGCAGTGGCCGAGGAGACTGAGGCGCTCCAGTCACGGTCTGCACGGTCACTACGGTCGGGGGTTTGGATCCCCCCTCGGGCATGGATATTTGTGCCGTCCTAGTTTGTAAGTAGTTCATAAGTAGTTTGTAAGTTTAGGGACTGATGACCCCGCAGTTAAGTCCCATAGACTATACAAACATTTGAACATTACAAACATTTTATGTTATTGTTTATCTATGAAGTAAGTGAGTTAGGATATTCTTCTTTGCACTTAAGATGGCTAAAAAACATTTAAACATTTCAGCAAAAAATCAAGTTCAGATTCAACTGTCTACGTACCCATCCAGGTCTTTAAAGGGCAGTGATATTTAGTAGTTTTTCTATTAAAATACGTAGGACCCATATACCAAATATAATCAAATTCTAAAATATTCACCTTATCACCTCCTGTTAGTTTCCATGGAATGACCCAATATTCCTTCTCGATAACCTCTCATAGCATGTAGACCATCTACAGCTGACCCTCTGAACTTGACACATTCCTCCAAACTCCTCACCAACAATTCACAATGTAATTACGTAGGCTTCCGCGGCCAGAGTCAGATGACATAAAAGTTTTCTGGGTATGGTACCACGTCATGATGTAAGGCTATTACTTAAATAACCAACGTTTCGGCCAACGTTACAGTGGCCTTCATCTGGGTTACCCAGATGGCCGAAACGTTGGTTATTTAAGTAATAGCCTTACATCATGACGCGGTACCATACCCAGAAAACCTTTATGTCAATTCACAATGTCATAATTCAAAGCAATCTTGGAACATTGTGGTTAACTTGTCCAGAAAAACCTCAGTGCCACAGAATTCTCAGACCTATCTAAAAGTCTTACCTTCAGCCCTGCATCCCGATTCAACTATGCTGGACTTGTCCTTTTCCTGATTCCAATGATGGAAAAACTAATTGGCCACCAATCCCTCTGACCAAAACTGTCCTAATCCCAACATTGTGCTTGGTCTCTCCCACTTCTTACCACCATCGAACCAAGATCCCCTGCACTACCACATAATGTCCCCATCATCACTCTCCAGGAATATCTCACCTGCAACTTGGCCTCGTCATCTCCCCCTAAGTACTTTCCTAAAAGGGCAAACCTTTCAGAAGAAGAAAGGGAAGTCATCCACAACCACAAAACAAATCCCAACATAATCTTCTTCCCTGCAGGTAAAGGTTCTGTCACTGTCGTTATGAATCACAGAGACTACATGGCAAAAAGTCTCCATCAACTTTGATTCATCCACCTAGAAACTGTGCCTGAATGACCCCATCCCCATAGTCCAAAAATATCACCAATCCCTTGTAAAATGTTAAGGTTCCTCCTAGATGCATCTCTAATCCATCTCCCTCTTCATCCCAACAGCACTCCACACACTCACTTTTTACATGCTCCCCAAAATCTACAAACCTAATATTTCTAGATGCTCAATTGTGGCTGGTTACTGAGCTCCCACTGAAAGAATTACTGCCCTCATTTCTCAACACCTCAAACCAATTATTCAAAATCTATTGTCCCACATCAAAGGTACTAACCACTTACTTCAAAGACTCTCTGCCACCCCCACCCATTTACCTCCTACATCCTTACTCGTCACTGTTGATATGACTTTCCTATACACCAATAGCCCATATGCCCATGGTATTACCGCTCATGAACACTACCTCTACAAGTATCCTTCAGATTCCAAGTCCAATACCTCATTCCTCATAACCCTTACCAATTACTATCTAACAAAACAACTACCTGTTCTTTTCCATCTGTATCATTCTATTTATGAGCCATCTAGAGGATCAGTTGCCAAGTAAATTGATAGTAAATTAAAAAGTAACAGATTTTTTCCACCACCAAGAACCACAGACATTGCCGAGGTGGGGTGGCTTGCATGCCACAATGATACAAATAGCTGTACGGTAGGCGTATCTGTGAAGAGGCCAGACAAATGTGTGGTTCCTGAAGAGGGCAGCAGCCTTTTCAGTAGTTACAGGGGCAACAGTCTGGATGATTGACTGAGCTGGCCTTGTAACATCAGCTAATTTGGATTTGCCACACAGCTACTGCGAACGGCTGAAAGCAAGGGGAAACTACAGCCGTTACTTTTCCCGAGGACACTCAGTTCTACTGTATGAATATATGATGGCATCCTCTTGAGTAAAATATTCCAGAGGTAAAATAGTCCCCCATACTAATCTCCGGGTGGAGACTACTCAGAAGGATGTAATCATCAGGAAAGATAACACTGGCATTTTACGTATTGGAGCGTGGAATGTTAGAGCCCTTAATTGGGTTAGAAAATTTAAAAGCTAAAGTTAGATATAGTAGAGATTAGTGAAGTTCATTGGAAAGAGGAACAGGATTTCTGGTCAGGTGAGTACAGGATTATAAATACAAAATCAGTTGGGGGTATTACAGGAGTAGGTCTGATAATGAATAACAAAATAGGAGCACAGGTAAACTACTATGAGCAGCTAGTTAAGATAGATAAAAAGCCAACACCAACCACAATAATACAATTTTATATGCCCACTAGCTCTGCCGATGATGAGGAGGTTGAAGAAATGTATGAGGAGGTAAAGGAAATTATTCAGACAATTAAGGGAGAGGAAAACTTAGTTGTGATGGGAGCTGGAATACGGTAGCTGGAAAAGGAAAGGAAGGAAAAGTAGTAGGTGATTATGAACTGGGCAAAAGGAATGAAAGAGGAGTTCGCCTGGTAGAATTTTGCTTGGAACATAATTGAATCATAACAAACACTTGGTTTAATAATCATGAATGAAGGTTGTATACGTGGAAGGTACCAGGAGACACCAGAAGGTACCATATAGATTTTATAATGGTAAGACATAGATTCTGGAACTGGGTTTTAAACTGCAAGACATACCCAGGGGCAGATATAGACTCTGACCATAACTTATTGGTAATGAACTGTAGGCTAAAACTGCAAAAACGTAGGAAAATAAGGAAATGGGAATTGGATAAATTGAAGGAACCTGAGGTTCTTGAGAATTTCAGAGGGAGCTTCAGGCAACAATTAACAGAAACAGGGGGGGGGGATATAACATTAGAAGTAGAATGGGTAGCATTGAGAAATGAAATAGTGAAGGCAGCAGAAGACAAAATAGGTGGAAAGGCAAGACCTACAAAAAAATCCTTGGATATCACAGGAAATATTAAATTTAAATACGAAAAATAGACGAAGGTTACTCACCAGGCGAAGGAGCACAGGTGTAACAGCATCACAAATAAATAAATGAACACACACACACACACACACACACACACAAACGAAAGCTTTCGCAACCCAGTTGCTTCTTCAGGCAGAAGGGAAGGAGAGGGAAAAGGAAATGACAAGGGTTTTAAGGAAGGGGGTAAGGAGCCATTCCAATCCCGGGAGAGGAAAGACTTACCTTGGGGGAAAAAGTGGTGGGTAAACAAATGCACACACACCCACACATTCACACAGACACAAGTACACCTAGGCAGACATACTGTAGAAAGCAAAGAAGTTAAGAAGTTAGACAGAGATACCACTTGAGGCAGAGGCTCTGTCCAGAGAACCGATACAAAGATGTTAAGATGGTGGGTGGGAATTCGAATTTAGCAGAGGCTGAGACCAGGTGGGCAATGGGAAGAGAGAATATGCTGAAGGGCTAGTTCCCATCTTTGGAGTTCTGAAGGATTGGTGTCAGTGGGAAGTATCCAGATAACCCGGACGGTGTAGCACTGTGCCAAGATGTGCTGGCTGTGCACCAAGACGTTTTTAGCCACAGGGTGATCCTCGTTACCAACAAACACTGTCTGCCTGTGTCCATTCATGCGAATGGACAGTTTGTTGCTGGTCATTCCCACATAGAATGTTTCACAGTGCAGGCATGTCAGTTGGTAGATCACGTGGGTACACACAGTGAAGAAGAACTCCAGAATTTCCTCTTCAACCTCAACTCCTTTGGTCCCATCAAATTCACCTGGTCCTATTCCAAATCCCATGCCACATTCCTCGATGTCGACCTCCATCTGTCCAACGGCCAACTCCACACATCCGTCCACATCAAACCTACCAATAAACAACAGTACCTGCATTATGACAGCTGCCATCCATTCCATATCAAACGTTCCCTTCCTTACAGCTTAGGTCTTCGTGGCAAACGGGTCTGCTCCAGTCCTGAAGCTCTGAACCAGTACACCAATAACCTAAAAACAGCTTTCACATCCCGCAGCTATCCTCCTAATCTGGTAGAGAAACAAATTGCCAGAGCCACTTCCTCATCCCCCCAATTCAGAACCTTCAACAGAAGAATCCCAGAAGTGCCCCTCTTGTCACCGGATACTTTCCGGGACTGGAGCGGACTCTGAATGTGGCTCTCCAGCAAGGATACGACTTCCTTAAATCCTGCCCCGAAATGAGATCCGTCCTTCATGACATCCTTCCTACTCCATCGAGAGTGTCTTTCCACCGCCCACCTAACCTCCGTAACCTCCTAGTCCACCCCTATGAAATCCCCAAACCACCTTCCCTACCTTCTGGTTCCTACCCTTGTAACCACCCCCGTTGTAAAACCTGCCCTATGCACCCTTCCACCACCACTTACTCCAGTCCCGTAACCCGGAAGGTGTACACGATCAAAGGCAGAGCCACTTGCGATAGTACCCACGTGATCTACCAACTGACATGCCTGCACTGTGAAGCGTTCTATGTGGGAATGACCAGCAACAAACTGTCCATTCGCATGAATGGACACAGGCAGACAGTGTTTGTTGGTAACGAGGATCACCCTGCGGCTAAACACACCTTGGTGCACGGCCAGCACATCTTGGCACAGTGCTACACCGTCCGGGTTATCTGGATACTTTCCACTGACACCAATCCTTCAGAACTCCGGAGATGGGAACTAGCCCTTCAGCATATTCTCTCTTCCTGTTGCCCACCTGGTCTCAACCTCCACTAAATTCAAATTCCCACCCACCATCTTAACATCTTTGCATCGGTTCTCTGGACAGAGCCTCTGCCTCAAGTGGTATCTCTGTCTAACTTCTTAACTTCTTTGCTATCTACAGTATGTCTGCCTAGGTGTACTTGTGTCTCTGTTAATGTGTGGGTGTGTGTGCATTTGTTTACCCTCCATTTTTTCCCCCAAGGTAAGTCTTTCCTCTCCCGGGATTGGAATGGCTCCTTACCCCCTTCCTTAAAACCCTCATCATTTCCTTTTCCCTCTCCTTCCCTTCTGCCTGAAGAAGCAACTGGGTTGCGAAAGCTTGCGTTTGTGTGTGTGTGTGTGTGTTCATTTATTTATTTGTGATGCTGTTACACCTGTGCTCCTTCGCCTGGTGAGTAATCTTTGTCTATTTTTTGTATTTGATTTTTCCTGCTAGGAATTTTTCGTCTTAATATTCGTATCATATATTTGAAATATTAAATTTAATTGATGAAAGGAAAAAAATATAAAAATGCAGTAAATAAAAAGGCAAAATTAAGTACAGACGACTAAGAAATCAGATTAACAGGAAGTGTAAAATAGCTAAGCAGGAGTGGCTAGAAGGTAAATGCAAGGCTGTAGAAGAATGCATAATTAGGCTAAAAATAGATACCACCTACAGGAAAATAAAAGAAACATTTGGAGACAAGAAAAGCAACTGTATGAATATAAAGAACTCAGATGGAAAACAAGTTCTCAGCAAAGAAGGGAAAGCTGAAAGGTGGAAAGAATATATAGAAGGGCTCTACAAAGGAAATGAATTTAGAGACAATATTTTTGGAAGGGAAGAGGATGTAGCTGAAAATGAAATAGGAGATACTATACTGAGAGAAGAATTTGACAGAGCACTGAAAGACCTAAGTCGAAACAAGGCCCTGGAGTGTATGACATTCCCTCAGAATTACTGAAGTCTCTGGGAGAACCAGCCATGACAAAACTATTTCACCTGGTGTGTAAGATGTATGAGACAGGGGAATTACCCTCAGTTTTTGAGAAAAATGTAATAATCCCCATTCCAAAGAAAGCAGGTGCAGATAGGTCTGAAAATTATAGAACCATTAATTTAATTAGTCATGGTTACAAAATCTTATCACGAATTATTTACAGAAGGATGGAAAAGCTGGTAGATGCCGACCATGGGGAAGACCAGTTTGGATTGAGGAGAAATGTAGGAACATGGGAGGCAATCCTCACTTTACAGCATATCTTAGAAGATAGATTAAGGAAAGGCAAACCTACATTTCTAGCTTTTGTAGATTTGGAGAAAGCTTTTGTCAATGTTGATTGGAATACACTCTTTCAAATTCTGTAATCAGCAGGGGTAAAATATAGGGAACGGAAGTTTATTTACAACTTGTACAAAAACCAGACAGCAGTTATTAGATTTGAAGGACATGAAAGGGAAGCATTGGTTGGGAGCAGAGTAAGACAGGTGTCTCTCCTTTCTCCAATGTTATTCAATTTGTACATTGGGCAAGCTGTGAAGGAAAGCAAGGAAAAACTTGAAGAAGGGATTAAACTTAAAGTAGATTAAATCAAAACATTGTGTTTTGCTGATAATATTGTAATTCTGTCAGAGACAGCAAAGGGCCCAGAGGAGCAATTGAACGGAATGGACAGTGTTGCTGAAAGGAGCATATAAGATGAACATTAACAATAGCAAAACTAGGGTAATGGAATGCAGTCTTAGAAAATCAGGCGATACTGAAGGAATTAAATTAGATAATGAATCAATAAAGGTGGTAAATGAGTTTTGTTACTTGGGCAGTAACATAACATATGATGGTCAAAGTACAGAGGATATAAAATGCAGAGTGGCAATGGGAAGAAAAGCGTTTTTGAAAAAGAGAAATTTGTTAACATCGAATATTAATTTACGCATAAGAAAGTCCTTTCTGAAGGCATTTGTGTGGAGTGTTGCCTTGTGTGGGAGTGAAACATGGACGATAAACAGTGCGGACAGGAAGAGGATAGAGGCTTTTGAAATGTTGTGTTACAGAAGAATGCTGAAGATTAGGTAGGTGGATCGCATAACTAATGAGGAGGTACTGAACAGAACTGGGGAGAAAAAGCATTTGTGGCGTACCTTGACTAAAAGAAGGGATCGATTGGTAGGACAAATTCTTAGACATCAATGAATTGTGAATTTAGCTTTGGAGGGAAGTGTGTGGGGTAAAAATGGCAGAGGGAGGCCAAGAGATGAATATAGTAAGCAAATTCAAATGGATGTAGGTTGCCGTTCTTATGAGCAGATGAAGACACTTGCCCAGGATAGAGTAGGGTGAAGAGCTGCATCAAACCAGTCTCTGGACTGAAGACCGCAACAGCAACAACGACAGATTTTTTGTGTGAATCAGATAAGTACTATTTGGCCACGATAACTTGACGATTTTGTTGGTGCTGCCACAAGCGGAGAAAATCGACACCAGTTGAAAGTTATTCTTTTATTTACATGCGCTGCCAACATTACAATGACCCTTCATGCGAAGAATTAATGTACACATTGAAACTTCCTGGCAGATTAAAATTGTGTGCCGGAACCGGGACTCGAACCTGGGACCTTTGCCTTTCGCGGGCAAGCGCACTACCGACTGTGCTATCCCGACACGACTCACGATCCCGCCCCACAACTTTACTTCCGCCAGTACCTCGCCTCCTACTTTCCCAACTTCACAGAAGCTCTCCTGCGAACCATGCAAGACTAGCACTCCTGGAAGAAAGGATATGGTGGAGACATGCCTTAGCCACAGCCTAAAGGATGTTTCCAGAATGAAACTTTCACTCTGCAGCGGAGTGTCGGGGTAGCACAGTCGGTAGTGCGCTTGCCCACGAAAGGCAAAGGTCCCAGGTTCGAGTCCTGGTTCCGGCACACAATTTTAATCTGCCAGGAAGTTTCATATCAGCGCACACTCCGCTGCAGAGTGAAAGTTTCAGTCTGGCTAATGTACACATTGTTAGGGTAACGGTTTGCAGCACTGCAGCAAGCAGCCGATGCTGCCTTCCGTTCGTGCAAGACAAGCTCCCAGCAACCACCGCGCGAATCGTCAAGTTATTGTGGCCAAATAGTAGTGAGCACAGATGAAATAAATAAATTACAAAAATGTAGGATTGTGAGAAAACATAGTGGTTTGGATAGTGGGTGAAGAGAGGCTAACAGGCTAGGGTAGAAATGAAGAGGGTGGACAAGGATGATTGAAATGATATGATATGAAAAGCATAAGAAACACTCAGAAAACAACAGAAAAAAATGTTTTGTAGATGAGGTCAGATGGTAGTAAGATGCAATCATTATTGAAAATAACACACACTGTGAAGTTCCAAGCTACTGTTGTTGAAATAAAATTCAAATCATCCATATACTAAAGAAGACATTGTATGTGTAGTTACTATGCTGTTGGTAATTTATTGTGTGTTGCCAGTAGAAAATTTTTGTATGCATTTACACTTACTTCGTGACTTATGCTGGTGTAGAAAGTCCAATTGGCATTGGCCACTGGTGGTTTAGATAACTTGGGGTTCACTTGTTTGATTGCCGGATCTTGATATTGGTGCCGACTACTGCTCGGCACATTGATGTATCGTCCCCACCCCACAACCCCTGCTCGGTGCCCAAAGAGAAAATTTGGCGCTCCTCTGTGGTGGTGGCAGGGTTTAAGCATCCTAGTTTGTCCACCCCTCTTTCGTTAAAAGATCTGCAGAATGTCTTACCTCAGCTTGTTTGCGCTTGCTTCAACTCAAGCTGAGGTGTCAGCCTACCAAAATTCTTTATTTCACACTTTTGTCCAAGCTCAAAGCTGAGTAATTTGTTTCTAAAATATACTGAGAGTATGCACATGAACACTTAAACACAGTAAGTAACTGATTATACTGTTAAGTGACTGCAACAAAATGAATCTGTTACGATAAAGAGACAAGCTACCTTCAGGTCACATGGCACTGTAAGCAGCATCCCCTCCTAACCTTACACCTGCGCAAAGGCTGCTCTCCCCCACATCTTTTCAAACAGTTAAATATTTGTTACAATGAAGAGTATAAATGTCATTTACCCTCAGAATCATGACACATTTGCTAAAACGTCCAAAGATATGTGGCAAGTAACAATAGAAAACTCATTGCCATATCTCTTAAAAAGAAATTGGGTTTAAAAAAAATTGCTTTCTCGAATGCAATACCTTCAACAGTGCGATGCCGCTAACCATATGGCTATTCTTACTAGGTGAGGAGTAGAGTCTTCATTATTATCCATTATCAGATCTGACAAAGGCTTTTATAGTTGATGCATCTTTAATTTACAATTATAAGGTATTTTACCATACATGATATGTTTTTGATGAATCTTCAATGTGCTAAAAACAAATATGAAGGGCAGATGTTGCCTTCAAGGAGGATTTGTGGATGCACAAAACAAGGTGCGCAGTAGCTTCATTGCCTTGCTTCAGGGCCATTCATGCATAACCGTCAGAGTTTGAGTAGGCAGGAGCTGGTGTGTCTACCAGCTCCAGCGCTAATGTTAAAAGTGGCATTTCCTCTCACTTCTCCTTTCCATGGGAGCACCCATATGCTGCCTTCAGGGGGTTCAGAAGAGAATTTGAACCTTAGCCACTCATGCACATTGTAACACTGCAGCCACTGCCGTCTATATTAAGCAGCTGCACTAAGTGCTGTCTCTGCGACATAAAATGGTTTTCATGTGATAAAAATACTTTGAATGTGCATATAAAATGATATGATAGAAGAATGAAACAACGAATGATAGTTGAGAAACATTTTTATTTTATTTATTTACTTTTTTTTCATGCTGAATTGTTTTCCGGGGGTTCACTGAACCATTGAACACATAGGACGGGCTGCCATCTGGTAAATAATGTCGATTGTTCCTTTGATGCAATCAATCACATCAGTTGTTGATTTTGAATAAGAAATAATTTAATGAAAATAAAAATAGAAAAGAGATGACTTACCAAAAGGACCGGCTCGTCGATAGAAACAAATAAAATAAATAAAATCACACACAAACACACATACAAGCTTTCGCAGCCTAGCTGCTTCGTCAGGCAGAAGGGAAGGAGAGGGAAAAGGAAATGATGAGGGTTTTAAGGGAGTGGATAAGGAGTCATTCCAATCCCGGGACAGGAAAGACTTACCTTGGGGAGAAAAAAGGAGGGTAAACAAATACACACACACCCACACATTTACACAGACGCAAGTACACTTAGGCAGACATACTGTAGAACTGTAGAAAGCAGTTAATGAGCAGTTTAATGAGTTATAGAAGATGTTTTGTGGTGTTTTGTTATTTTTTTCAGTTTTGTGTACTGTAATCTCAATCTGTAACTTGCTAGCTGCTCCTCCGATGAATTCTAACCTCTTGAGATTGCGATGCCTCTTTTTATTAAGAGAAGAAATTCCAGATGCAGAAAGCTTGTTAAATTTATCAATTGGTTTTTTTCCTGTCTGCTACAATACTGGAACTTTATGCTTTAAGTATGGTGGAATTTGTTCTCTCTCTTCTATATCACATCTTTTTAATAGTGGCAAAAAAAAATTGCACTTATGTCACTGTTAATTTCGTTGTGCTTCATAGTTGATAGTGAATATTCAGTATGCCTTTATTGGCTCCACTTTTTTGTGGCACTTTTTTCAGACTGCAAGACTGGCGATGCTTATGGTGTCACACGACTGTCCACACCGCCTGCAGACCCCTGCTACCAGTACACTGCCTCCTGGGACCTAGTCGCCTCAGTGTTGTACCACCAACTGCCTTACATAATGCTGGTTAGTACAGCTTTTAGTTAAATTTTCATGCACTAAAATTCTCAAGGATGTTTCACTAAAACTATGCCATAACGTATCTTCCATTCTTCAATTAACTGTGTGCTGCTTTAAACTTTCTATGCTAGATAGCATGCTGGAAATGTCTCACCTACATTCCAAACTTGACAAATGCTCTCATGCATATACATAGTTTTTGGACCTTTCAAACACTAAAACACCAAATTTGAAAATAATAAATTTTAAAAGTAATGGAAGATTATTAATCAACTGCAGCTGTATTTTATGAAGTCACTGTAAGCCTGCGCAAAAAATTTTTAGTTGCATCTTCCGGTGTATGTATAATAACACAAAGAATTTATTGCAGTGAGTCATGAATTACACAGTTTAACTAATTTACTTGTAGATATGTTAATGTACTCAACATATTAATTGAAAATTAATTGAAAGGTTGAATATGAAATTGGCTTCGTTGTGAGCCAGTAACAAGAAGCTAATTTATACATAATAATTTTGCTAACTTATTTCAGTCACAAATCCATCACATTTAACATCTGTATTTTACTATTAGAAATAACTATGATATAAGTGGCTTCCATGCATTGTCAAGATGAAATCCGTCGTCACGATTTAGCAGGTGGTCTGCCAGTTGTATATGTACAGCTTCCTTTACAACAGAGTCCCAGAAAGTGGAAGCTGTGGTTAAAATCTTTACTCCTTTGTAATTCATGGAATGGCCAGTAGAAGTACAATGTTCGGCTAGTGCAGACTTGTTGGACTGAAGAAGGCGTGTATACCGTTGGTGCTCAATGCATCGTTCCTGCACAGTGCGCATGGTTTGACCTATATAACGTTTTCCACACTCACAAGGGATTTCATAAACTCCCGCTTTTCGCAATAACAAATCATCTTTGACAGATCCCAGAAGAGCTGAGGTCTTAGGTGGTGGGCGAAAGATCAAGTCCACTTTATGTTTCTTCATGATTCTGGCTATTTTTGAAGACACATTACCCACGTATGGGAGAAAGGCTGTAGATTTCACATCCCGTTCCTCTTCATCTTTCTCCTGTGATTTATCTGGTGTTTTTATTTGTAAGGCTTTATTAATCTAATGATGCGAATAGCCATTTTTCTTGTAAACTGCCTCCAGGTGCAGGAGTTCATCCTGTAGGCTGTCAGCATCAGACACTACCTGAGCCCTGTGAAGTAAGGTTTTCAGTACACTCATAGTTTGCGAAGGATGGTGGCAGCTGGACGCCTGCAAATAAAGATCTGTATGGGTGGGCTTGTGATATACGCAATGACCTAGGAATCCATCCTCTGCGCCGAACCAGAACATCCAGGAACGGTAAACAGCCATTCTTCTCCCGCTCCATAGTGAACTTGATGTTTTCATGAATGGAGTTAAGATGGTCTAAAAATTCTGTCAGTTTATCCTCTCCGTGGGGCCACACTATGAAAGTGTCGTCCACATATCTCCAGAAGACCGTCGGTCTTAATGTTGCTGAATTGAGGGCTTTTTCTTCAAAATCCTCCATAAACAAATTAGCCACTAGGGGAGAAAGAGGACACCCCATAGCGACACCGTCAATCTGTTCAAAGTATTGTTCATGAAATAAAAAGTAAGTGGAGGTTAGTGCATGCTTAAATAAAGCTGTTATATCATCCTCAAACATGTTGCTAAGGAGAGACAAAGAGTCAGCCAAGGGTACTTTGGTGAACAACGAGACAACGTCAAAACTAACTAATAAATCAGTGCTGTTGAGTTTCAGGTATTTTAACCTAGTGATGAAATCCGACGGGTTACGGATATGATGTTCACATTTCCCCACATGTGGTCTCAACAATGAGGCTAGATATTTTGCCAGTGAATATGTTGGTGCACCTATGTTACTAACGATTGGTCGAAAAGTCAACACTTTCAATATATGCTCCAAGTTTGGTTTGAGATTTTCAATTTCTTCTGAAATGGACGATTGCAAAACTTTGTGTACCTTTGGAAGGCTATATAATCTGGGGGGGCACCGAACTGCGGCCCTTCAATTTGTTTGCAACATCTTTAGGTAGAGAACTAGTGTTCAGAAGTGATGCAGTCTTCCTCTCAACACGAGATGTGGGGTCCTTGTCAATCCTACGATATGTTGATTCATCCAGTAGGTTGTGCATCTTCTCAATGTAGACGTCTCTTGGAAGTAAAACTGTGGCATTCCCCTTGTCTGCAGGAAGAACCAAGGTCTGTGAATCATTCCGGAGATTACGTAATGCAGTTCTTTCAGTTGGAGATAAATTACTTTTCTGTGGATGGGATCTTGTGAGTGTACGGCACGCTTTGCGTCTTATTTCTTCAGCAGAGTCACTAGGTAACTTTCTAACAGCTTCTTCAATACCTGAGATAATGGATGTTAACGGCAAGGTCTTTGGCGTAGGAGCAAAGTTCAGACCCTTTCCTGAAACTGGCATCGTCGCATTGTCCAAATCCTTATTTGTAAAATTAAAAACAGAGGTTTTAAAACTTACATCTTGCTGCAACTGAGTGGTCAAACGGTCGAACTTTGCAACTTGTCTTGAAGTGGAAACTTGATGAGTCCAGTCCGATTTTGCCCATGTTATGCCATCAGTCCATTCCCAAGTAAAAGGTGGGAGGCTGGCTGCTATCTTAAGATGTAAGTGATACAGCTCTTCTAAAATCAAATCCAACTTCCTGCGAGTATATCTAATTCGTTCCCTTATAAGTGCCAAACTCGCAATACGAGTAATCTTATTAACTGCAGCAGTCTTGATAAAATATACCACTTTCGCAAATTTAGGTATAATATCATGGCTACGGCATCTTTGTAAAAAGCTCAAAGAACTCAATAATCTTGCTCTTAAAGTTCGTACCTTATCCAACCTCCGGATACTTGAAACCATCTCCTCCCCGAAGAGGCTTGCGATGTGATTCTTGAATTTTTCCCGTCGGACATAATATTCCATCATCTTTCGGGAGTGCACGCGGGACAGCGACAATTCTTCTTCCGATATTTCGGCTGCAAACCTTACAGCCATCTTCAAGGCGAGTCCAAGACTGAGTTCTCAGCGTCTGTGCGTGCCTATTTATACGGTAAATCACGTGATCCAAGCTACTGAGGATTAAACTGCGCATGCTTGAAGATATCACATTCGTAACTGCTGCACTAGTCATAGATAAATATATACTTCAGAGATAATCTGTGAGCAGTGAGTACAAACTTAAACAGAGCTGTTACGTAAGTTTTAAAACCTCTGTTTTTAATTTTACAAATAAGGATTTGGACAATGCGACGATGTCAGTTTTAGGAAAGGGTCTGAACTTTGCTCGTATGCCAAAGCCCTTGCCGTTAACATCTTTTATCTCAGGTGTTGAAGAAGCTGTTAGAAAGTTACCTAGTGACTCTGCTGAAGAAATAAGACGCGAAGCGTGCCGTACACTCACAAGATCCCGTCCACAGAAAAGTAATTTATCTCCAACTGAAAGAACTGCATTATGTAATCTCCGGAATGATTCACAGACCTTGGTTCTTCCTGCAGACAAGGGGAATGCCACAGTTTTACTTCCAAGAGACGTCTACGTTGAGAAGATGCACAACCTACTGGATGAATCAACATATCGTAGGATTGACAAGGACCCCACATCTCGTGTTGAGAGGAAGACTGCATCACTTCTGAACGCTAGTTCTCTACCTAAAGATGTTGCAAACAAATTGAAGGGCCGCAGTTCGGTGCCCCCCAGATTATATGGCCTTCCAAAGGTACACAAAGTTTTGCAATCGTCCATTTCAGAAGAAATTGAAAATCTCAAACCAAACTTGGAGCATATATTGAAAGTGTTGACTTTTCGACCAATCGTTAGTAACATAGGTGCACCAACGTATTCACTGGCAAAATATCTAGCCTCATTGTTGAGACCACATGTGGGGAAATGTGAACATCATATCCGTAACTCGTCGGATTTCATCACTAGGTTAAAAAACCTGAAACTCAACAGCACTGATTTATTAGTTAGTTTTGATGTTGTCTCGTTGTTCACCAAAGTACCCTTGGCTGACTCTTTGTCTCTCCTTAGCAATATGTTTGAGGATGATATAACAGCTTTATTTAAGCATGCACTAACCTCCACTTACTTTTTATTTCATGAACAATGCTTTGAACAGATTGACGGTGTCGCTATGGGGAGTCCTCTTTCTCCCCTAGTGGCTAATTTGTTTATGGAGGATTTTGAAGAAAAAGGATAAACTGACAGAATTTTTAGACCACCTTAACTCCATTCATGAAAACATCAAGTTCACTATGGAGCGGGAGAAGAATGGCTGTTTACCTTTCCTGGATGTTCTGGTTCGACGCAAAGAGGATGGATTCCTAGGTCATTGCGTATATCGCAAGCCCACCCATACAGATCTTTATTTGCAGGCGTCCAGCTGCCACCATCCTTCGCAAACTATGAGTGTACTGAAAACCTTACTTCACAGGGCTCAGGTAGTGTCTGATGCTGACAGCCTACAGGATGAACTCCTGCACCTGGAGGTGGTTTTCAAGAAAAATGGCTATTCGCATCATCAGATTAAAAAAGCCTTACAAATAAAAACACCAGATAAATCACAGGAGAAAGATGAAGAGGAACGGGATGTGAAATCTACAGCCTTTCTCCCATACGTGGGTAATGTGTCTTCAAAAATAGCCAGAATCATGAAGAAACATAAAGTGGACTTGATCTTTCGCCCACCACCTAAGACCTCAGCTCTTCTGGGATCTGTCAAAGATGATTTGTTATTGCGAAAAGCGGGAGTTTATGAAATCCCTTGTGAGTGTGGAAAACGTTATATAGGTCAAACCACGCACACTGTGCAGGAACGATGCGTTGAGCACCAATGGTATACACGCCTTCTTCAGTCCAACAAGTCTGCAGTAGCCGAACATTTTATTTCTACTGGCCATTCCATGAATTACAAAGGAGTAAAGATTTTAACCACAGCTTCCACTTTCTGGGACTCTGTTGTAAAGGAAGCTGTACATATACAACTGGCGGACCACCTGCTAAATCGTGACGACGGATTTCATCTTGACAATGCATGGAAGCCACTTATATCACGCCTTCGTTCTGAAAGAATGTCTGCGTCTTCTAATCCGATTGATGTTACCACTTTTAATGATTAATTATTCATTTGTAAGCACTGTGGATATGTAACAGCTCTGTTTATGTTTGCACTCACTGCTCACAGATGATCTTTGAAGTATATATTTATCTATGACTAGCGCAGCAGTTACGAATGTGATATCTTCGAGCATGTGCAGTATAATCCTCAGTAGCGTATCACGTGATTTACTGTATAAATAGGCACGCACAGACGCTGAGAACTCAGTCTTGGACTCACCTTGAAGATGGCTGTAAGGTTTGCAGCTGAAATATTGGAAGAAGAATTGTCGCTGTCCCGGGTGCACTCCCGAAAGATGATGGAAAACTATGTATTATTTTAGTTGTAGTTGCTCTTGGTTTAAAATGTCTGCTGTACATTGAATTGATATAGAGTACTGTGGCAGATTCGCAAAGACAAATATTCCTCTCACGTGCTGGCCAAGTCCATTCATTTGATCTGGAGGCGTGACCAAAACAGTCCTCTACCATCTGTCGCCCAGTGCCCACCAAGAGCTAATGGTGCTACACACACACACACACACACACACACACACACACACACACAAACACAATTATGTCATCACAGTCCAAAGCATATGGCATTGCACTCAATATTAATACTTCTGACTCAATTTAAGAAAACAGTTTGATGAAAAAAATATAAATTTTTGCACATTGTATAGGCTAATATTTCAGCTCAGTGAAAAACTAAATTTCATCTCACTGTTACTCATAATTACTCCATTGGATAAAATTAAGAAAAGCTGTGTACAATATTCTATTAAGGTAAAATTACATTGCATAAATTTTGTGTAAGGCTGATGGGTCATTCATTGCTGGGAATGAAATGCAGCTAAGATATCAAAATTTTATTTAAAACTGAGAACAGGATGATATTTGATTTCACTCTCTAGACTACTAGTTCCCAACCTGTAGTCCACAGACCACAAGTGGTCCACAATAGCTAAACTATGGTCCATGAAAGACATGTACGAAAATAATATGTAGTAAACAACACCCAGAACCTATCAGATGTGAATGTTTGCAGATCATGTAATTAATCTCACAGACATGGAAGTGACTAATGAAGAACTAAAGATGCTGGGAAAAGGCTTCATATATGCCCCACCACAAAAAGTCTGTTAAAAAACAGCTAGAAACAATGAAAATAGATCTAGAATCTACATTAGGTGATGACATCTCCACCAAATATGTTGTGGCACATGATTTGGAAACATCTAATCCCATGTTCAGTGTCCCATCAACGAAAGAAAGACTAGTTTTGAATAATTTCAAGACGAAAATGTGTGACAATAATGTGATAGCTTCTAGGTCAGACAAAAGCAACACCCTTGTCTTAATCAACAAAAGTGTATATATAAACAAAGTTTAAGATTTCCTTGATTCCAACAACCTCCAACAGATGCTGAAAGATCCCATGCAGATTTGTAATGTTAAAGTGAGAAATGTTATTAAACAGTGCCAAAGTATATTTTTTGAATGTGACACCTATTTTCTCACCAACATGAATCCAATAGCTCCCAGACTCTATGGCCTTCCTAAACTCTACAAAGAAAATTTTCCTATATGCCCTGTAGTATCCTCCTTTTCAGCCCCATGTTACAAATTAGCCAAAAAACTAAATGACCTTATCAAAACCAAAACCAACCGTAAACCAAACCATGGTATTCTGAACTCAATTGATCTAGTGAACAAGTTTAAAGACTTCCCTATTCCCCCTAGTGCCAAGCTAATTTCTTTTGATGCCAGCAGCTTATTCACTAATATACCAATTGGTGAGTCCCTAAACATCTTCAAAGACTTGCTGAATAAATCAGGAGTAAATCCACTTGTCACAGATGACATAAGGTTAGCCACACATACTTGCTTGTCACAAAATTATTTTCATTTCAATATGGCAAGGTATACAAACAGTTAGATGGTCTAGCTATGGGTTCCCCCCTTAGTCAAATACTTGCAGAAATATTCCTGGACAATTTTGAGAATCAGTTCATAGAAAGCAACCCACTCTCTTCCAAGGTAGGATACTGGTTCAGATATGTTGATGATGTGTTGTATTTGTGGACAGGTACTACCAGACAGCTTCAAACATTCCTTATGCAGCTAAATTCAGCTCACAAAAGTATTAACTTCACAATGGAGTTTGGTGGTAACAGTATAAATTATTTAGACCTAACAATAGAAATCAGCAATCATTGCCACACCTTCAAGATTTACAGGAAACGTTCCACCACAGACACTGTAATATCTGCCCAGTCACAACACCCGGTTACTCACAAACATGCAGCATTTTATTCCATGATCCATCACTTATTATCTATCCCCATGAGTAAAGAAAGCTTCCAAATTGAATTAAATACCATCAGACAAATAGCATCAAATAATGGCTACCCCACTACCTTGGTAGATTCTATGCTGCACAAAAAACAGAAACAACATGTCTCTTCCCTTCTTTACCCTGTTATTAACACCCCAACATCTAAAGACCATAGTAAATGGTGCACAATACCATATTTAGGAAAGGTTTCTGTGAATGTGGCCAAGAAACTCAAATCCAGAAATTTCAAAACATCATTTTATACAGACAATACCATTGGTAACTTTCTACTCAATGGTAAAGACAACCCTCCAGCCTTGGAAAAGAGTGAAGTATACAAGATTACTTGTAACTGTGGGAAATTCTACATTGGACAGTCAGGCAGAGCAATTTGTACTAGACTAAAGGAACACCACAGAAGCTGGAAACTTAGGCAAGGAAATTCTGCATTTGCAGACCACCTGCTAAAAGAAGGCCACAGTTATAATGTAACAAAAAGGAAGGAAAATGAACTTCTTTGAAATAATGGAAATTAACAAACATATGTACACTTCCCCAAGCCTGGTACTGAATGATCAGACACAATTTCCATACTCACCACTTCTGTCTGCAGAACCTAATCATAACCCTGTGCATACAATGTAAACTACCATCTCCTACCCACATGCCTCATACCTCTACTACTGTTTCATAGCCATTTTATAAAAAACCTTGTGTAATCAGAACTGTTTGGCTGCTTACCAGATATAAATTGTAATGCCTTATTTTACTAGTTTCAAAATTCTTGTGTAATCACAACTGTTTGGCTGTTTATGTGATATAAACTTTAATGTCTTATTCTACTAGTAACCATAGTTTAATGTAAACAATTGAAATTTTTTTAAAAACATATTTACAGATGTTTCATTCAACTTTGTCACTTGCTTCCATGTTCCAGACATTGGTCCTGTTTAAGATAATATTTTGGTTAAGTTTAATTTAACCAGTTAAAATTTGAATATACCTTCACAACGCTTCCATGTTTCTAGACATTAGACCTATTTAAGATAGATAAATTTTGATCACTATTTTTCAGCCAATTTCTATTGTTTCACTTTATATTTCTTAGAATAATGTCATAATCTATTATATTGTCACATATTTTATCAGTGTCAGGAATTTACACCACAACTTGAATTGTAATATTTCCCGCACGTTAGTTGCAAACCAAAACACTAGCATTCTTTGAAAGTTATATATCTAGCAAGTTAAGATATTTGTAACTTAAACTTATAATGTTTACCTGATGATGGCGTAACAGCCGAAAACCGGTTTGTAAACCAATAAATTTGCAGAATATCTCACAGTTATCTTGTGTATTTCATTCATAAAATTTCAAATGTTTATTCACTTTAAATTATTAATTCCTTATTATTTGCTCAATCATACTGTGTGTCCATGATAATTACACAACTTTACTGTTGATGACATTGGCGGATAAAATTGGTACCATTTGAATGTATTAATTTCTCTCCCAGTATTGTGAAAGTATATTGAATTCGAAAATTATTGAAACAGTAAGAATGCATTTGCATCCATCCTGAGGGCAGTTTTGTTTGAAAAAAGGCCAAATCATTCAGTAACATTCTGGAAATCACCTTTTGCCATCTTATTATTTCCTCCATGTCTCATTTCAGTGAACAAATTTTCCTGAACAAATTCGGGAATTGATTGAAAGTAAGTGATGATACACATGTAGCTTCGAGCAACTATATTAGCCCCAGGATTACTGAACTTGTTAAGTTAAAAGCTGTAAAATCACATTGCTGAAAACCAGTTTCAGTATTCTACTAAAAGTTGCTATTATAATAGTACTGTCAAAACATTATTATTGAGTTTGAATTTGTGAAAAGTGTTAATTAAAGTTCATCTTTAGATTGCAATTATAAAGTTCATGTTTACATTGCATGGTTTATTTTATTTTTACATCTTGTGGCCTCAGCTCACAACAAACAAGTGGTCTCTGCTCTAAAAAATATTGGGAGCCACTGCTCTAGATATATTGCATTACATCCACAAAATGGTCCATGTGATTTACATAGTTGTGTCCATGCAGACTTGGCACCTATTAATGACATTTGGTTTTAAGAAAATTACTAGGAAAAAATTTGAAATTTCCACAATGTACAGTGTGACATTTTCATTTTTTAAGAAACTGATCCTCCCCTGTTATTTGGTCAGACGCATCATTTTATTCTCAAGATATTATCGTACAACAGTAGTACAAGTTTATATACTAGCTCTGCGCTGATGAGGAGATTGGATAAATGTGTGAGGAGATAAAATAAATTATTCAGACAGTTAAGAAAGAGGAAAACTAGATTGTAATGGGAGACTTGAACTTGGTTAGATGAGATGGAAAAGAAGGAAATGTAGTGTGTGAATGACTGGGGAAAAGGAATGAAAGAGATTTCCTGGTAGAATTTTGTGCAGAGCATAATTTAATCATCACAAATATTTGGTATAATCATCATGAAAGAATGGTGTATACTTGGAAAATGTCAGGAAAACAGGAAGGTACCAGAGTGACTTTATAATGGTGAGCCATAGGTTTAGAAACCAGGTTTTAAACTATAAGACACGCAGATATAGACTCTGACTGTAACTTATTGGTTATGAACTGTAGATTCAAATTTAAGAGACTGCAAAATGGTAGAAAATTGAGGAGATGGAAACTGGACAGATTGAGTGTTTCAGAAGGAGCACTAGGCCAGGATTGTCTGAAGTGGAGGAAAGTAATACAGTGGAAGAAGAATGGGTAGCTCTGAGAGATCGAGTGGTGAAGGCCGTAGAGGAGAAGGCCTAATAGAATTCCTGGATATTCAACTTAAAGGATGAAAGAACAAAATATAAAAATTCCGCAAGTGGAGCAGGCAAAAGGGAATACAGACATCTGAAAAATGAGGTTATCAGGAGGTGCTGATTGTCTACGCAGGAGTGTCTAGAGGACAAATGGAAGACCATAGAAAAATGTATATTTAGGGGAAAGATAGATACCACCTACAGGAAAATAAGAGAGAGTTTTGGAGATAAGAAAAGCAGCTGTGTGAATATCAAGAACTTGATGGAAAACCAGTACTAAGCAAAGAAGGGAAAGCTGAAAGGCAGAATGAATATATAGAGACCCTAAACAAATGAAATAAACTTGAAGGCAGTATTCTAGAAATGGAAAACGAAATAGAGGAATATGAGATAGGAGATACAATACTTCTAGAAGAATTTGACATAACACTGAAAGATTTGAGTTAAAACAAGGTCCTTGTAGTAGATGATATTCCGTCTGAACTGCTGATATCGTTAGGAGAGACAGCCATGAAGAAACTGTTCCACCTGGTATGCAAGATGTTCGAGACAGAGGAAGTATCTTCCAGAGTCAAGAATAATATAGTAACTCCAGTTACTAAGAAATAAAATACAGATAAGTGTGAAAATTACAGAACTATCAATTTAATAAGTCATGATTGTGAAATACACTAATTATTTATAGACAAATGGAAAAACTAGTGGAATCTGCCTTTGGGGAAGATCAGATTGGATTTAGGAGAAGTGTAGGAACATGCAATGTAATACATTACAACTTATCTTAGGAGATAGGTTAAGGAAAGAGAAACATACATTTTTAGCTTTTGTAGATTTGGAGAAAGCTTTTGACAATGTCGACTGGAATACACTCTTCCAAATTCTGAAGGTATCAGGGGTAAAAAATATAGGGAGTGAAGAGTTATATTCAAACTATACAAAAACCAGACAGCGGTTATTAGAGTCGAAGGGCAAGATACGGATGCAGAGGTTGGGAAGGGAGTAAGACAGTGTTGTAGCCTTTCCCCAATGTTGTTCAATCTGTACATTGAGCAGGCAGTGAAGGAATTGAAGGAGAAATTTGGAGAGGGCATTAAAGTGCAGGTAGAAGAAATAAAAACATTGCAGTTTGCCGTCGACATAGTAATTCTGTCAGAGACCGCAAAAGATCTGGAAGAGCAATTGAAAGGGATGGACAGTGTCTTGAAAGGAAGATATAAGATGAACATTAACAAGAGTAAAACAAAGGTAGTGGAATGCAATGTCAGAAAATCAGGTGATGTTGAAGAAATTAGATTAGGTAATGAGACAATAAAAGTAGTAGATGAATTTTGGTATTTGGGTAGCAAGATAACATCTGATGGCCAAAGTAAAGAAGATATAAAATGCAGAATGGCTATGGGAAGAAAAGTGTTTTTAAAGAAGCAAAACTTATTAACATCCAATATTAGGAAGTCCTTTCTGAAAGCATTTGTCTGGAGTTTAGCATTGTATGGGAGTGAAATGTGGATGATAAAGAGTTCAGACAAAGATGATAGAAGCTTTTGAAATGTGGTGCTACAGAAAAATGATGAAGATGGGTAGATCACATAACTAATGAGGAGATCCCTTTTCAACAGACTTGTAGAGAAATGGAGTTTTGGGCATATCCTAAGAGAAAGGATAGATTGGTGGGACACATTCTGAGACATCAAGGAATTGTCAACTTAGCATTAGAAGGCAGTGTGTGGGGTAAAAATTATATAAATATATAAATAGAGTATGAATGAAAAGATGTACGTTGCTGTTCATATTCTCAAATGAAAAGGTTTGCACAGGACAGGGTAGCATGGAGAGCTGCATAAAACTAGTCTGCGGACCAAATATCACAACAACAACAACAACAACAGCTATTTTATGAAGTGTGATATATTTACTGCTAGTGGCCATAGAGAATTAATACTCAATGTATCTTACGGAATAATGTTTTGGGGAGAAACAAAATCTCACTTGACTGACATCTTTAAATTACAGAAAAGGGCCATTAGAATCATGACACACAGCCCTCCTCAAACACACTGCAGACCTCTATTCTCCCAGTTAGGATTACTTACTGTACCCTTTCTATACATATATAAAAGTGTAATGTATATCAGAACACACCTAGCCAGTTTTCATCTATATTCAGATTTCCACAACTACAATACGCACATCAGTAAGAATCTGCATGTAGGAAGAGTAAGAAAAATAAAAACACAAAAACATGTGAGCCATGATGGAGTAAAACTTTACAATGCCTTGCCAGTTTACATAAAGGAAAAAGAAGATGAAAAAACAAAATTAATCTAGAATTAAAAAAAACTACCTATTAGATAAATGTTTCTATGAAATAGAAGAATATTTTCAATTACTAAACTTTTAACAAATCTCTGTATTTCTAGTAATTCCTATTGTATGAAGCAGCCACACTGTAAAATTTATGTACCTTGTTTGTATAGTGAACAGTACATATATCAAAGACTAATATCTCACGAATGCAGTAGCTAAGTGTCATTTTTTTTAATGTAACATAAACTGTCAATTATATATAAAAATAGATGAAGATTACTCACCAGGTGAAGGAGCACAGGTGTGTTAGTAGCACAAATAAATAGAACACACAAACGCAAGCTTTCACAACCCAGTTGCTTCTTCAGGCAGAAGGGAAGGAGAGGGAAAAGGAAATGATGAGGGTTTTAAGGAAGGGGGTAAGGATCCATTCCAATCCCGGGAGAGGAAAGACTTACCGGGACTGGAATGGCTCCTTACCCCCTTCCTTAAAACCCGCATCATTTCCTTTCCCCTCTCCTTCCCCTCTGCCTGAAGAAGCAACTGGGTTGCGAAAGCTTGCGTTTGTGTGTGTGTGTGTGTGTGTGTGTGTGTGTGTGTGTTCTATTTATTTGTGCTACTATCACACCTCTGCTCCTTCGCCTGGTGAGTAAACTTCATCTATTTTTTATATATAATTTTTCCTGCTAGGAATTTTTCGTCTATAATATTCATAAACTGTTAATTTGTATTTATATTATATAATTTGTAAAAATGTACAGTACCAATGCTGAACAGAAACATGACGATTCCATTATCATGTATATGATGCAAGGGATGATAATAAACTAAACTAAACTACTACTAGGTTTGTTTTCATATCAGTATTGTGCCACAGCATTCAATGACTTATTGAGCACAAGATTCATGAACATAATGAATCTGTGATCAGAATTCAGCTTTTAATGCAAGAAGTCACCTCTTCCCCTAATTAATGCAATTACAGTAGTGTCATATTAGCTTTATCTATTGAGATATACAGTATCTGTTTCATTTCAGTCATTTCAATGTGATTTTCTGATAAACACAGCACATTTGATCAAGTATTCTTATTTATGAGGCTTGTAATGTTTTATAAAATCTGCAACTTTGTCTAATTTGCAGTATTTTATCTTATTAGCACCGTCTTTCATTTTAAGTAAAGTTTTTACAGCCCTGTTTCACTTAGGAAGTTAACCCAAGGAAAAACATTGACAAATAGAAATATAAAATTGAAGCTGTTTTGATCAGACTAGATTCTTCAGGTAGATAGGTCTGTAAGCAAGATTTCACTAGATTCATTCAGATTTAAATAATATTTGAAGTCAAAATTTCGTTGTGATGTGGAATGTCTTATCTGTTTTGGTTCTTTATATGACTCTCTTTTTAATTTTATGAAATTCAAGAATCTTTTTCATCTAATAGAACCATGGAAAACCTTTAACACAATACAGAAAATGTATCTTTTACACTCTCTTCTTAAGCTGATAGTTTTGGTTCTCAACCAACATGTATTCTTCTTTTTCATCTACTAGAACCACGGAAAACCTTTAACTCAATACAGAAAAATGTCTCTTTTACTCTCTCTTCTAAAGCTGATAGTTTTGGTTCTCAACCAACATGTGTTCTGCAGCAGAACTGATTCTAGATATTGTCGTAAAGTGTGTGTAATTTACTGTATTTTGTACTAGCAAGAGAATGCACTGCACTGAATGATGCAAATGACAAGCTACTGTTGTGAACATCTGTTTCACCGTGTGCAAATCCCATTAGTGACCACTTGCTAAGCAGTTGAGTTTGAAATAAATTAACACCTAATGTTAGTGATGAATTAAGCCATCTGCAGAGGGTCTTACACCATTCAGAAGCTTAGTGAACTTACTGATTCAGAAAGACACACTTAACTAGTTCTGCAATGGGTGATAAAAAATGTGGTAAGCCATTATTTGGTGAGAAAGTAACAATATTTTTCAGATTATACCATTGTGTTCAAATTTGTGTGGATTTATGTAATTGTATTTTTAGTCTGTGCTGTAATAATAATAATAATAATAATAATAATAATAATAATACCCCATGTAAACTATAATTCACATTTTAAAGAACACACTAGAGTCCTTGCTACCTTTTAGTGCATTTATATATGTTTAAAAACACTGTTAACAATTGATATGTGACAAGTTGATTATAGACATAGTACATTTTTGAAGATATCTTCATAGAAGCTAGATTTTTAAAGAGAAGTTTCTACATATTTTCATCTTGTTTAGTGTAGCCTAATTTCTGTTTTCTCCAAACTTTGATTTTGTCACAGTCTCATTTCCATTAATCATGATTATGGTTGGATAGTGTTATGCTTTATGATGAAAAGAAGAAGTAGCATAGATTTGAAACAGATACAAATTGAAATCTTTGCAGGCCAGACACAAGCTGAAGAATTTCATAAGTGAAAGTGTTAATATAATTTAAAACTGAAGAATTGTGGTTCTGTTATAGACAGCTTTGATGCAATAAGTGTAAATATGACATTTGTGTGATAAATTTATTGGCTATTGATATTTCTTCACTGTTATTTCTTTTTTGTGACAAAAGAGCAGAGGATATCACACACTGGCAGTACTTTCCTTGCTAAATTGATTCAAAAGTGGGAAAAAAAGAAGAAAAAACTATTTAATTGCGTGAAGCAAGAAGTGCAGCACACTTTGTAGTGCACATGATAGCGGGCAGGTGCTAGGGAGCAAATATCTTGTACATGGTTCTTGCTGTATATGCTGACTCTTTATTGTTTATAGCATTAATTTGCTTTGCTTTGTTTTGCTTTATAAGTAACAACACAGTGCATGCAATCATGAAGTTATGTACAGTAAAACCTCGTTTTTACGTTCTCGGTTTTTACATTCTCGGTTTTTACGTTTTCCCACCATTTACACCATTTTTTGTTGGTCCTGTCAAATTTCCTATGTTTACAATGTTAATTCGCCCTCGTTTTTGCTTTAACATATTGACACTTTTCCCGCGTTTTACGCTTTTGGAAAGAATGTTCGTGAAGAAAAATAATGTAATGTACATAGCATGTTCGTGACGAAAAATAACGTAATGTACATAAATAGAAGCTAGCATGGCATTCCCAATAAAGTGCAGCACTTAAAAATTATTCGCAGTCTAGTTTTTTGACACTTTGCATTTATTCAAACATATATTTCGCGTTTCGTAGTTGACTTACGATGCCCTGATTTCTGGCGATGTAGTTCCTCTTTCTACCAGATTCTTTGCCAGAGCGCCTGGCGTGTACTCAGACAAACAGAACAGTTTGTTGACATAACATGAGAATAACGCTGATTTGTGTCGATGTAGTTACTCTTTCCGCTAGCTTCTTTGCCATTGCGACTGGCGTGTACTCAAACGGTCAAAACCAGTTGCTTTGTTGAAATGAGAATAAAGAGTTGCATTGTTTCTGATTAATAAAGAACTTTATCTGTCAAAGTTGGGTATCATAATACCCACAACCTCAAAAAAGCGATAATAGTGAGAGATGCCGATCCTATGCAAATGACACAAAAATACTTATGCATATATTTGTACTTGAGAACGCGAATAAATTCCCCAATATCGTGGTGCGAAACATCTAAAAATACAAAAAGAACAGAACTTTATCAGTTTTACTACCTAAATAATTAATGCTGGTAAAAAGCAGTAATTTTGAAGATGTGTTACATAGCCTGGCAGTGGCATCCAAACGATATCTATCGAAGCCCAGCAGCGGCAGCCTTGATTATAATGAATGAAATTACGTCAAAAATTTCTGTTTCCCATAAAATTACCAGTTCTGCCTGGCGCTTAAAATAGCGGCGTCCTCGATTATAATGAATGAAGTTACGTCAAAAATTTCTACTTTCCATAAAATTACCAGTTTTGCCTGGCGCTTAAAATAATAAAAATTTGGATAAACTTTATTGTATAATAAACTTCCTGGCAAGTATTTAGATGCCTATTATGTACACATATCACAAATAAACTACAAAAATGCAAGGCTGATACAGTAAGCATATTTTATCATTGAAAACATTATTTCGTGCATTTTACATTTTCCTGCATTTTAGACCATTTTACTAAAGTCCCTTGAAAAGTGTAAAAACGAGGTTCTACTGTATTTCGTATGGATTATTTTGTGTATTTTTTGTGAGTTTTTATTTAATCATAAGTTTTTTCTTGTCAGTGTACATAATAGGTACTGTATATTTCATGGATCCATATAATTATTGATGAAATTACATTTAAGAGAAAAAAAATATGTGTATCAGTTTATTATTTGTGATTTATGTTGTTCATATATCATTATCAGTAATGATGACAAGTTACCATACTATGTATCATTGTTTTATTGCAGCGGGGAGTGATGAAGTTTGGGAAGCTGTGAGACCCCAAGGCTGCTCACCACTACTCGTATTTGTCAATTCTAAATCAGGGGATAATCAAGGGGTAAAATTCTTGCGCCGCTTCAAACAATTGCTGAATCCTGCGCAGGTGTTTGATCTCATTCATGGAGGCCCTCGCCTTGGGTAAGCACTGAAAAATGCTGTTAGGGTTACTCGTAGCTATTAAGTGATGTAGTTCTTGACAGCTGAAGACAAAATGAGTACTAAAAGATATGTAGCTTGTTTCTAGTTTTCTGTTTTCATTTTATGCGGGCATGCTCAAAAATTAATACCCCCAAAAGTTAAATTTGAAAATTCTTAAATTTTATGAAATGAAATAAATTTCATTGCCATTCTTCTTATCTGCACATGTATATTTCTCAAATTCTCATATTTCAAATTTTTCTCATATTTTTTTGATCACATCACTATAGAATTTTGACTTGGTTAATGAATCCACAATCTCTCCTATACTTTCACTACTTCATCAGTTTGAAAAATTGCTCAAAGGTGTTCTTTAAGTCCTGAAAACAGATGAAAATTAAATGGGGCTAAGTTTGAAGGGGGTGATAAATGACAGTGAACCCAAGTTATTGGAATGTTGCAGCTGTCACACATTAATTATGTCAGTATAAACATCACCATACTCAATTTTTCATTTTTCCACATATTTCAGTTGGATGCACATTTTCTATGATGAGAAACTCAATTACTGGAAGCCAATTCCATATACCAACATAGTAATGTTACTCAGTAAAATTCAGAGCCAAAGTGACAGAGGATTATGACTTGCGTCAGTGTAGCAGAAAAATCGACTGAGTAATATAGTTGGTTTCTAATACCTTAAATAATCTTGGGAAGGGAGTAAAATATTAGGAGGAATTGTGCCATGTTACTCGGTAAAATTCAGAGTCAGAGTGGCAGAGGATTATGACTTGCATGTGTAGTAGAAAAGTTGACTAAGTAATATAGGTGATACCATAAATATTACTGGAAAAAGAGAAAAATATTTGGAGTAATCACTTTGCAGCATCCTCTTGATGTTTAACACATTCCCTGCAGAGGTATATTTAATTTCTCTCCCATACTGCATATTGGCCCACTGGTGACCTGACAAAAACTGCACTGAAGTGGAGATCAGGTAACTGGTGATCCAAATTCCGTGAGTCTAATTACAGGGGGTGGACAATGTAATATGAAGACCATACATTATACTACATCTTGTTGAAAGGTAGCACCACTGTTTTGTCTTGTGATAGTCAACACAAATTGTCAGTAAAATGCATGATCTCTCAGGCTTCCAAACAGTCCACCTTGATGGTGTGCAGTTAGTCGGAGCATCTGTGATGAAAATAGCTGCATATTTTAACATTTAAATAGCGACAGTATCCTTTGTAATGACAGCATACATACACCAAACAAGGTAAACATCATTAGTGAAGAGAATAGTGGGCAAAACCTGAACTTAACTGAAGGTTACTGATGACCATGAAGTACAATTGTGGATAGACAGCATAAAACTACAAATGAAAAAGCGACTGCAAAACTCAACAATCACTTGATTAATACTGTATTGATGAAGACAGTACAATATAAGCTAAACATTCATAGAAGGGCTACAGTTGCTAAACCCTTAAAATAATGGACGCCAATGAAGATCTGCAAAGCAAGTGAACCCATGATCATAAATTATGGACACTTGTTGACTGGAAGTGGAATCATCATTTACCATATTTGCCGGCATTTGAAACACACTGGCATAAAAGATACTTTTTGAGACTATTTCTTAGAGAAGAAAGACAATCACACTTAATAATATTACTGTGATATGCATTGGTTGACAGAAGCATTGTAAAAACTTATGACAGTGCCATCTAGGAGGCACTGCTAGAGATTGCTCCTATCAACCAGTGTGCCAAGTTGAGTAGGGGGTTTAAAATCACATATTTTGAGAATTATTTTGAATCCCAAATATTTATGTAAGTAATTTGTGACATTTTATAAACAGTGAGAATGATGGAAGCTTTGAGTGTGTGTATTGCTCGGTGCACTGTATGGGGCACAGCATGTTGTAACCTAAAAGGACAACTATAGCGCGAGACATAGACGATGTGCAAATGTCAAAAAAATACTTATGTACATTTTTGAACTTGAGAATGTGAATAAATCCTCGAATATCATCATGTGAGACATGGAAAAATAAGCAACTAGAGCAGTGTTTCATTATTCAAATAATAAATTAGACCATTACAGGATTGCTGAAAACATTGATTATGATGAATCAAGTTACGTTGAAAGTTTCTACTTTCCATGATGTTACCAGTTTCAGTTATGCTTGGCACTAAAAATAGTACCAAATTCAGATAACTTTTATTACATAATAGAGCTCCTGACAAATATGTTGATGCATGTTGTCTACATACATCAAATATAAACTACATATAATAATGGAAAGTCCAGGTTGGAATAAATAATTATTATTAAATATAAACTACAAACATATAGTGGAGACCTTAAAACAAATTGTTTTGCATAAAGTGTGATTTCATGCACTTTTTGTAAAATCCCTTGTTAAGTGTAAAAGTGGGATTCTGTTATGAATAATAATAATAATAATTTCATGTGGCCCAGTGCAAGTCTTTTAACTGATTGACACTTCGGCGAATTGTGTGTCCTTAACCTTCACCAGTTATCCAGCTGAGAAAAGGGGTTCACTGTTTAACATGGAACTCGAACCGTGTGTCTTGTCTGGTGACTCCTCACATCATTGAGAGGTGAAGGCTAGGTTAAAACAATTTCTGAAAATTCCACACTCCAACCGGAATTCAATCCCACTACCTCTCTGATATCAGTCAAGCACTTTACCTATAGACCACTGGGTCTGACTTGTGCAATACAAAACTGTTAATAGCAGCACAAGTGAATCCATCAAATTCCATGCACCTGAAATGCTTAAAATTAGCTAGGAATCTAATAATGATTTGCTTCAAGCCGAAAAATAGGAATTTTGAAGAAATGTAACTTGTATGTAACTGCTTTACCTGCCAACTGGCATATAAGATGCATCCAGTTTTTGAACCTATTTATTAATCTTCTGTAGTTCGCGAATGAACTAGTTCGGAAGAGCGCATCCAGTTTTTGAACCTATTTATTAATCTTGTGTAGTTCGCGAATGAACTAGTTCGGAAGAGTGCTCCCACAGGTGAACTACGCGAACTAGTTCGCAAATCCCTTGCCTCTTAGTTCGTCCACTCCTTTTCCGAAGACTGACGGGGAACAGCGAGAGGACATGAGAGCGTGCGGAATAGCGTGATTCCCTTCTGCCAGTTACCTTCATTTCGAGCTGAGATGCAGCTCAGCTGTAGTTTCATTGTTCACTGCCACAATAAATCTATTTTAAAAATAAAGTATTATGAGTACTCTGTATACAAAGTAGTTGAATACCATTGTATCACCCATTCGTGTAAATAACTGGTTTATTTGCCTAAGTAAATATTGCCCAAAAATACGGATAATAGCACACGCTTTGGCAACACTGATTCATTATATGAAAAAGCTGTCATAAAAAAAAGAGCTCTTTTAGCACGGTAGCAAAAGCAAATAAGAGCGGACGAACTAGGAGCAGCGGATGAACTCGCAACAGCGGATGAACTAGGAGCAGCAGATGAACTAGGAGAAGTGGACGAAACTAGGAGCAGCGAATGAACTAGGAGCAGCGAATGAACTAGGAGCAGCGGACGAACTAGGAGCAGTGGATGATTATGCCAAACATATCTCGCTTCATAGTTCATTGCATTCTTTTCCGAAGTCCGACGGGCAATAGGAAGAGGGCGCATAGCAGAATTAAAAATCACATGTTTGCCTTCTGCTGATTTGTCATTTTGAGGTGAGCGTCTGCCTGCTAGATTACGTAGTTCAGTGCTACAAAATTTCTGTTTTGATGTGTTCTGTACTCTGCAATAACTGACTAATAAATTCCATAATGCCAAGATATAGAGATAACTCTAAACTTACACGCGAGAAATTATCCACAAACTGTTTTGGTTTGGTGTGCGTGATATCATTAGCGGCTCAAGTAGCTAGTGCATGAAACAGCTAGATGGGGGAACTACCCCCTCCAACTGCACATGCAGACCATGCCGCTCAGCCGTCACTGGGAGTGGACGAACTAAAAGAGCGAACTAGTTCGTGGCAGAGCTGCGAACTAAAGTGAGCACTTCCGATCGCGAACTGTTATGCGCAAGTCTACTATTTATGTAGGGGAAAAAAGTGCATATTATATGCTGGCAAATACGGTATATTGCTTCCTACAAACAATTGGATTTATGTATCATAAACCCAAAAGAAGCTACAATGTATTATGCCTGCTTCCTACAGTCATCCAGGGCAAGGTTCTGTCATGATTTGGGCATCTGTATTATGGTATTGAACTATTTCTATCATTACTCTCTCTGGTCAGATAATTGTGAATGAATATCTCACTATTCTTGACAACAAACTGCTTACTATGACTAACATATTGCTAACAGTAATGCATCCACACACAGAGACAATAAAGGTTCATGTGTGCTTTGTATAACATCAGAAAGTTATCAAACATCTCTCCTGGACAGTAAAATCCTCATGACTCAATGTAATTGAACTGCTACTGCTATGTAGAGTTTTAGAGGGGAGAGTGAGGGTGAAATTTACAGCTTCAACAAATGAATATCTTACTATTCTTGACAACAAACTGCTTACTATGACTAACATATTGCTAACAGTAATTCATCTACACACAGAGACAATAAAGGTTCATGTGTGCCTTGTGTAACATCAGAAAGTTATCAAACATCTTTCCTGGACAGCAAAATCCTCAGGACTCAACGTAATTGAACTGCTATGTGGAGTTTTAGAGGGGAGAGTGAGAGTGAAATTTACAGCTTCAACAGCTTGTTGAAGTAATTTGCAGTTGTTTAGGAACAAGAATGGATAACATCATGCTTGAGATTCTAAAGACACTTTACGAATCTGTACCTCAAAGTGTTGCAGTTGTTTCCAAAGCCAATGGTGGTCCAACTCATTAATAACTAAATATTGTGTTTATGTTAATAGTGGAGGGTAGGTAACAACTCACCGTAAAGAGG
Source organism: Locusta migratoria (assembly GCA_026315105.1). Classification (NCBI taxonomy): domain Eukaryota; kingdom Metazoa; phylum Arthropoda; class Insecta; order Orthoptera; family Acrididae; genus Locusta; species Locusta migratoria. The sequence continues at coordinate 105,181,422 of CM048745.1, read as the reverse complement.
CTTACTGAGGTGCTGACAGACACGAAAATAGTTAATCACATTCGCACAACTTAAATTTTCGGCCATGGCCTTCGTCAGAAGAAAAAACACATACATTGACGCAATCACTCAGACAACTGTACATACACAACTATCATGTCCGGCCACTCCAGCGACACAACCTAGACTGTGAGTGAAGTGGGGAGTGGAGGGGGAGAATGCTGGGTAAAGGTGGGGATGGAAAGTACTGCATTGCATGATGGATTTTAAAGGCTCTGGTAGGCGGGAATTTGAATTGTGGCAATGAATACATTGAATTGAATTCATTGGTGCAATTCAAATTCCCGCCTACCAAAGCCTTTAAAAACCATCATGCAATACGGAACTTTCCATTCCCACCTTTACCCAGCATCCTTTCCCCTCCACTTCCCACCTCACTCACAGTCTAGGTTGTGTCGCTGGAGTGGCCGGACATGATAGTTGTTGTGTATAGTTGTCTGAGTTATTGTGTGAATGTATGTGTTTCTTTTTCTGATGAAGGCATGACCAAAAATTTGAGTTGTGTGAATGTGATTATCTATTTTCATGTCTGTCAGCAGTTTAGCGAGCCTCTTTACAGTGAGTTGTTACCTATCCTCCATTATTGCTATTCCTATCAGATTTTTCATTGTGTTATGTGTTCATATTATGTTGTCCTCCCCTGTGTACCTTTATATGTTGTCATCTCATTATGAAAGTGCTTACTGGGCTGTCTAGAATCATACTGCTGTATTTTGTAAACACACATCTTACAGGAAACCTTACCTAAAAACTTGCATAAACTTTGTACTGGCAAACAACTGGAATCTTAAAAAGGTATTCTTAGTTTTGTTCTCATTTGTTCCACTTTTTCTTATTTTTAATGTACATTTTACACAGCCATTTTATTTACAAAAAACACACAAACAAATTATACCAACAATACATACAAAAATACTTGTGACACTCATTTAAACACTTCAATCCTGGATGTGGTTTTCATTGAAACAATTGATGCACATTTTAGGCTATCATGGGAAGTCATTGCAGAAGGCTGTAACATTTTCACTTTGTAGTCTGCTGTTTTTTTTTTTTTTTTTTTTTTTTTTTTTTTGTTTTTTTTTTTTTTTGCCTTCCTGAATGAAAATCTTTTGTAGCATAGTGTGCAGTGTGCCAAAATTTTCTTGCTGGCCCCTCAGCTGCCCAAAGTATGGACTTACTTTGTTGATGGAGAGGTAGCATAGGCAACATTTACACATAAAAGCAAGGCAATGGACTTATAGTAAATGGTTTCCATTTCTCACCGTGTAGTACAGTGTATTTTTTGTGGAGTTCTGTCATGCATGCATGTGTATTAGCAGTGATGCAACACAGCTGTGAATCAGCTTCACTTGCCAGCCACTGTGGCTCATGACATCTACAGTGAATTATTATTTTGAGATGTCATCGAGATTATTTTAAATGTCTTGTTTGTGTTCCCTTTTTATTCTCAGTTTAGAAACTCTTCTAGTTTCAGATAGATGATATATCTTTCAAATAACATGATCAAGGATAATTGATTGTGAGTTTTTTATTGTTAGTCTTTTGTAAATTTATCTCTTTGAGGGAAGCAATAAATATTCTGTTTGTGTATACCCTGTAACTCGTTTATCACACCTATTGGCTAGATCAGTCAAAAACTAATTGCTATAAAATGACCACAGTTGTGAGCATCACATTATTGTAGCCTGTTAAACAAGAAGAAGTGTGACTTGGAAGAGTCAGCAGAGGTGACATATCTATCCATGTCACAACTTGCAGCATGCCTGCCCATGTTTTGGACACACAATTCAGCACTGTGGTTTGAACGGGTAGGAGCCAGTTTCCAGTATGCAGAAATTATGGTGGACTCTTTATTTTGTGTTAGTTGAGAGTCAGCTGGAACACTGTTACACAGCAGAAGTAGAAGATAAAATGAAAAATCTAAAGTCAGAATCATTTTGGTGAGTTTCAACATCTCAAGAAGAGTGCACATAACAATTGTTAACTTGCCAGCCACAGTGGATACACCAATTCCCATTAGATCACCAAAGTTAACTACTGTCAGGCTTGGCTATCACTTGCATAGGTAACCATCTTGGTCTCCTGAGTGCTGTTGGCAAACGGGGTTCACTCAACCCATGTGAGGCCAATTGAGGAGCTACTTAATTGAGAAGTAGCGGCTCTGGTCTGGGAAATTGACACAATGGCTGGGAGTGCAGGGCGCTGACCACATCCTCCTCTACACCTTTTGGTGGAGGGTGACACAGTGGCCGGTAGGTACCCGTAGGGTCCGTGAGGCCTGTGTGGGACGAGTTGAGTTTTAGTACTCATCCTTTAAATACAAATTTCTATCTGATAGTTATTTTTAGAGCTTGAAAAATTATTTTACCAGTGTGTATTTTACCTCCTCAATACTGTGCTGGCATAAAAGATATTATGTGCATACATTAACACTAGATATTAGCTTCAGCCACTACATGAAAAAATGGCACATGTAGTACAAAGGAGGAAAGAATGTATTAGATACGTAGTGCAACTATTGTTGATAGGCATCACAAAATTATATTATTCCAAATAAAAAACTACGTACTCAGTAATTGAGAAATGGGGATTTAATGTTTGTCCATTGATTGCTCCCATCATTATTTTAAATCTAAGGAATTGCATGGCGATCAGTTTATGTCATTCAAGACTAAAGAAAAAAAACAGGAGAAAAATGAAATGTTCTGTTATTAGGTTAGCAAAACAGAAACACAGGTAAGATCTGAATGTGGTAATAAAAAATATTTTCAGAATAATAATTAGCTGTTGCAGTTGCTCATTGGCAGTTGCACATTTTTTAGGCATTTAAAATTATATATACACAAAAACAGCCTCAATTTGTTGCATAACTACATTGCTGTATGTAACTAAACACTAAGCAAGTTGCAAAGGTATTTCCTATTTCTGTGTTCAGAATTTTTGTACAAAGAGTTTTATGCATTTTGAATTTGGAAAATAATTAGATATCCATCTGTTATGTTGGATAATGGTACATTGGTGCTAAATATGATGGTGAAAATTTCTAGATATATTATAGCCAGTGGAAAGATTATTTGTTTGACCTGTCCTGCCACACACACACACACACACACACACACACACACACACACACACTGTACCACATAAACTTCAAATACATATCTAAACTGTTCTTAAATGCATATTAAAGTGTTTAGGTGTTCTGCACATGGGGGATTTAATCAATATTTAATTCTTAATGCCAGACAACTTGTGCAATTTTGCAATTCTAATAATGATTGTATTGTGATGTAATTCATCTTATAAATATTATTTCAGTTACCTGCTGCAATTTTCATGAATATTTGTATTCTTCATGTGCTTTATCTTTTACCAAATGATGGCTTGCATGTAATGATTTGTTGTGCTTTTGTGTGCATTGGTGCTGCTGGTTTAGTGTCAGCATTTTTATGTTTTAATATGTGGCTTAACTTCAGAAAATACTTGTCAAGAAGGTTAATATAGTTAAAAACATTTAAATAGTTATTCAAAGCCATCCTTTACTTCTTTTGGTAATGGTATTGCAATGTATAGTGACTTCAGTTGTGTTAGTACCTTCTATGACATATGTAACTGAACGGTAGAGTAACCTTTTCTTCATTCAGTATTTCTAATGTTATTTTTTTCTGCATTAAGATTTAATAATTTTTTAAAATCAGTCTTTAAATTATTCCTGTCCCATAACACATATACACAATTATAATGAAACTTGTAACTTAAACAGTGTCAACCTTGTATAGAAAGGAAAACAGTACTTTGGTGTTCATTTCAGACTGCGCCTCTTTCGCCATTTTGAACCATTCAGAATCCTGGTGTGCAGTGGTGATGGTTCAGTGGGCTGGGTGCTGTCAGAGATTGACCGTCTTGATATGCATGTGAGCACTTTACTTACAACTCATGTGTTAATACGATGCCTCTAAGGGAAACAAGTTATGCATGGCTGCAGTGTACAATTCATCACATACTGTCTAAATTTTCATTTCTAATACTGTGTGTACACGCTTTTTATTGAAATCTAATATAGTTATAACTACTTGCAGCTAATCAGCTTATTAACATGAATTTTAGTGTTATGTAACTGTCTCTCAAAAACTGTAATTTACCTAGAAATTGCATTTTTATTGTACTACTTGATGAACAACAATGTTAGTAAAACTTCAATTTTGCTGTATAATGCAGCAATGGTATCCAGGAAAGAATGTTCTATTTTCTAAAATACGTTATTGAACCATATGGTGTAATAGTAGACACCAAAGGTAAGGTAATATATCACTACAAAGTTTGAGTATGGATTTGAATCAGCATGTCTCCAGTATCAACAGCAAAGACTTATGCAATCTACTCTAGCTGCTTCATGAAATCTCAAGGCAATCTTAGGACAAAGCAGTGACGGACGAGGAGGGGGGGGGGGGGCAGATTTTTTTTTTTTTTTTTTTTTTTTTTTTTTTTTTTTTTTTTTTTTTTTTTTTTTTTTTTTTTTGAGCGCACTTTGCCTCTCGTTCTTCTGGGGCCTCCAAGTGTCGAAAGTTATTCTTCTTAGACTGGCCCATGCCTCTCGTCCTCTGGGGGCCTCCAAATCTCAAAAGTTACTGTTTTGTAGTAATATATTGCCAAGTGGAGTGTGTGTGTGTGGGGGGGGGGGGGGGGCACTCATTTTGTTTTGCCACCGCCCCGGGCCTCCAACAGCCTTAGTCTGCCACTGGGACAAAGACAAGGTATTTGACAAACTCCAATGAAAAGAAGTTGCATAGTATCCTTCCTAGAGACCTCTGCGGCCATATCACCATCACAATCTGGTCAATTCTGGGGAAAATGTGTAGTTGGATGCACTCTGCCATAGTTACTGAAGTATTCTGAGCTAAATTCTGTTGGGAAATTCACTAGCTGGTTCATTTCAAGAATTACTCCATAAATTACATGATATTTTCAAAAAATGAATTCCTCTTAACAAATTAATGTAAAAATCTGGATTGACTAAAGAACATGACTGACCTCTATGAAAGCTAAAACATGAGACAGCAACTGCTCTAGTTCATTACAGGATCTGGCATATAACAAATGACTATAAAAATAATCTGTTATTTGTTTCTTGTGAGGTTAATTACTTTGAATTGTTAATTTAAAATATGTCCTTTCTTCAATTAAAAAAAATCACTATCCTTCATTTTATACACAAATTTAGTCTTTAAAGAGCCATGAGGTAACAGTATAGCTTCCACTAAAGACCATATGAAATTTTTTTGTTATGTTACATGAATGACTGCATTAGTAGTAGTTCTTAATCTTTAAATCTAAAATGATTATGAAGAACATCCTAGATCAGTTTGGAGTTAGGAGAAATGTAGAAACACGGGAGGTAGTACTCACATTACGACTTATCTTAGAAGATAGACTAAGAAAGGGCAAACCTATGTTTTTGGCATTTGTAGATTTGAAGAAAGCTTTTGACATTGTCGACTGGAATACACTTTTCCAAATTCTGAAGGTAGAAGGGGTAAAATATAGGAAGCGAAGAGCTATATTCAACCTATACAAAAACCAGACAGCGCTTATTAGAGTCGAAGGGCAAGAAAGGGACGCAGAGTTTGGGAAGGGAGTAAGACAGGCTTGTAGACTTTCACCAATGTTGTTCAATCTGTACATTGAACAAGTAGTGAAGGAATGGAAGGAGAAATTTGGGAGAAGAAGTAAAAAGTGACATAGCAATTTTATCAGAGACTGCAAAGGATCTGGAAGAACAACTGAATGGAATGGACAGTGTCTTGAGAGGAAGATATAAGATGAACCTTAACAAGAGTAAAACGAGGGTAATGGAATGTAATGTCAGATGCTGAAGGAATTAGATTAGATAATGAGACAATAAAAGTAGTAGATGAATTTTGTTATTTGGGTAGCAAGATAACTTCTGATGGCTGAAGCAAAGAAGATATAAAATGCAGAATGGCTACGGGAAGAAAAGTGTTTCTAAAGAAGTGAAACTTGTTAACATCCAATATTAATTTAAATGTTAGGAAGTCCTTTCTGAAAGCATTTGTCTGGGATGTATGGCAGTGACACGTGGACGATAAGGAGTTCAGACAGAAAGATGATAGAAGCTTTTGAAATGTGGTGCTACAGACGAATGATGAAAATTAGATGGGTAGATCACGTGTCTAATGAGGAGGTGCTTAACCGAATCGGGGAGAAAAGGAGTTTCTGGCATATCCTGACTAAGAGAAGGGATAGATTGGTAGACCACATTCTGAGACATCAAGGAATTGAAGGAAGTGTGTGGGGTAAAAATTGTAGAGGGAGACCGAGGGACAAATACAGTAAGCAGATTCAAAATGATGTACGTTGCCGAACGTATTCTCAGATGAAGAGACTTGCACCGGACAGGGTTGCGTGGAGAGCTGCATCAAACCAGTCTGCAGACTAAAGACCACAATAACAACAGATCAGCATTATATTTCTTTCTCTTTATCATAATGAGAGAAATGTGGTATTGCCAGAACTTGAAAATAATCTGTTTAGTCTTTGGACTTTATTCCTTTTCCTCCCTTGGAAAGTGTATGTCTTACAGATTTAGAAGCATACATATATGTTGCAGTCAATTAATGTAACATTTTTGTGTGGAGAAATGAGGGGAACCAGAAGGCGTTCCGCAGAAGAAAACTGGAGAGAGCTTGAATAGTGACCTTAGTAGTGGCTGTGGAGTACTGAGCCTCACATGGAAAACATAAAAATATGTCAATGACAGTAAGCCACAACTCACTTTGACACAGACTTGCAAAATCGACATGAATGCATATTACTAGGGCTGGGTTGCTGGAGAAAATAATGACCTGGTAGCCAACTGTTCACCTGTTGATTAGCACATTGGGAGCAGCAGCAAATAATTGTTATAGCAGCACTCAATCAATTCTGGTCCTGTAAACATATCTGAGAGCCAAGGCCTGAGTGTGGGAAGCATGTCTGTGCCCTCACGTACTGCTATAAAACCTCCTGCCACAAGCAACTGAATTGACCATGTGGGGAGCTGTGATGTTCTTGGAGGTGATGAGGATGCCATCTTAGACTGAGAGGCAATGCAGCAATATAAAGTACCATATATACTCGAGTAATCCAAGCACCCACAACTTGATGGGGGGGGGGGAGGGGGGAGACAAAACCTTGCCACACTGGTAGAGAGTGAGAGGCACACAGGGTTGACATGTCTGGAGTGTGCGAATCTTGTACCAACATCATAAAATTCTCGTATTTTACCTACTAAATATTCTCAAACAAATTGAAAAATATTTCATTCATAACGTATTACTGTGAAAACATACTCTCAGTAACACACACTGAAAATGAATGCTTATAGAATCTGAACAGTTAATAAATAAATGGAGCTGAGACTGGTATTAAATGGTCATTTATATTTGTCAAACTCAATATGTTATGTATTTACATTAAAGATATTTGATATTGTAATAGGGAACTTTGACATACAGGTATCTTTCATGGAAGAAATATCATCAAATGTAGCGCCTCGCCATATATTTGATTATAAAAGTTGCTTGTCTACTGTTCGCTGCAATGCAAAATGTAATCGCTCTGAGCACTAGCATTGCTACTGTTAATCGACGTGTGCGTGCGTGTGTTTGAACATAGCTGCAACGCCGCACTGTAATTAACGTTTAATTCCAGTAGAAAGAAATTGCTGTAACCCTGGACTGCCAATACCAGTGTGGACAATATGGTGGTACTGAACTGAATAATACCCAACTTAAGTAGATAACGTACTTTATTACTCAGAAAGATGGTATCCCAAGCAAATGCAACTAGTCATTCTTACATCAACAATGCAACTGTTCGTCTGCACCAACCATGCTGCCAGAGAAACTCATGGAAAGAAACGCTGCACCACCACGCCGGTTTGTGATGTGATGAGACCCTTTACAGCGGAATTACTGATATGTTGTGTCAATGTCATTGTCAAGTAAATTATATGTGGTTTTGATAGTGGCTAAGGCAGCACACAATAAAAAGTTGTTGTTATCCGCTATCTTGAAATATGATGACCATAGTACCCCTTTTTAACACGACGATGAAGATTTATGTCTAAAAAATATTAGGAATATTTGATAATATTTCTTTGTCAAAGATTTGATCAAAAATATTATTGTGTAATACCGGCCTAAAGGGATCTGTCTTTTAAAGCGCAGTTATACCCACCTAGTGTGTTTTGATGTTGCAGATGCAGTAATACGAACCTAAATTCGAGTAATCCGCACACCCCAGTATTTCGTTCATAAATTCAGAAAGAAATATGTGTGGATTACTCAAGTATATATGGTAGTTATGCAGAGAATCTAAAGTGTGGTCTAGATAGTGAGAATACCTTCTCTGTTGGACAAAGCAGACCACCTGCAGGGACACGTGGTCAGTGCTGTTGCATTGGCAACTTGGATACTGGTGATCAGAAAACTGCCAATTCTTTGAAGGAAGCATCATCCAAATGGAAACACATGAGTTCCTAACAATTGAACTTGGAGTCTGGTCTGACTGGTAACCAGAAAATGTCATCTATGCTGGTGTGGCATCATGTAGGAAAAAGTAAATATCATAGCTGGACTTGGAGAGGAACTAGGCCCACTGCTGCCACCTGTAGGCTGCCTTATTGGGATTCGAGTAGACTGAGGCAAAGATGAGAATTTGGATTGAGTAGGGAGGCAGGCTAGGGTATAGCCAAGCATTTGGGTGAAGACACCGTATCAGAGTGGTGCAGTGTTTTGCGCAGCTGCCTAGTGAGTAAGAAACCTGGGTCCAGTCTTCATTTGAATTTTCATACAATGTTTCAGTCTGCATTTAGAGAGCATAAATGTTTGATACATGTAAAAGTATCTGAATCATCTAACTTAACTTGAATCACTTACCAGCTTCTTACAAATGGACAGTCTTCCATATTTCAATTGAAGCATTTCCAAGCTTGGTGAAACATGTTGCCCCCACAGTTTCCACCACTTTCCAAATATGAGAAGCAATCCCCATCTATATCTTCTGAAGAGGACCACAAGCTCACTCAGGCGATTCTAATTTGAATCAAGTTGTCAGATATGACATACAGATTATTGTCACCAAGCACTTAATATCATTTCAGGAAAAGAATACTTGTAGACTTATTTGATACATTACTACACCCAGTACACATCCAGGTTTTGTAAAGTTCTCATTTCCTCTCAATGAAGAGTCCACCTTTACACTCTGAATGGGAAATATTCTCTCATACTTAACATATACAATTCTGCTTTTTGTTGCTTCCCTAAATGTATTTTACAAATAACATTTCTTTACAGAAGTCCTTTTAACAATATCTAACAAAAAAGCGCTGAATTTTATTTATTGTATTAACTATTGGCTACTTGAGTTTTGACACAAGTATTATAGCATGTACTAATTTTAACAAGAAGACAATAATTTTGACTCGCAATACTTATTATCTATTGTTTTGTCCAAATCAAATTCATTAAATATGTTTGCAACAGCGTAGTTTTACATAAACGATTTGGGAGAAAATCTAAGTAGCTCTCTTAGGTTGTTTGCAGATGACGCCGTCATTTACCGTGTAGTAAAATCATCTAAAGATCAAAACCAACTGCAGAACGATCTGAATAAGATATCAATATGGTGTAAAAATTGGCAATTGACTCTAAATAATGCGAAGTGTGAAGTCATTCACATGAGTACGAAAAGAAACCCGTTAAAACTTTGTTTATAAGATAAATCAATCAAACATAAAGGCCGTAAAAATCCACAAAATATCTAGGAATTACTATTTTTTGGAGTATTGCTGCCCAGTGTGGGATCCTTATCAGGTGGTTTGACTGAGAACATTGAAAGAGTTCAAAGAAGGGCAGCTCATTTTGTATTGTCATGATACAGAGGAGACATCGTCACAGAAATGATACAGGACCTGGGATGGGATTCATTACAACAACGGCACTTATCGCTGTGGGGTGGTCTACTTATGAAACTCCAATCACCAATATTCTCCTCCGAATGCGAAAATATATTGTTGACTCCCACCTACATAGGTAGAAATGATCATCAAAATAAAATATGAGAAATCAGAGCTCGAACGGAGAGATTCAGATGTTCTTTTTTCCCCACGCGCTTTTCGAGAATGGAATGGGAGATGAGTAGTACAAAGGTGGTTCGATGAACCCTCTGCCAGTCACTTAAATGTAATTTGCATAGTATTCCATGTAGATGTAGATTTACCTTTAAGCCAGAGATATGCTTCCAGATAAGGCTGTACACAGTTTGCAGTGTTGGGCTTTATACTTGTTTCGTTTTCACTATGAGATTCATTACTGACCCGCATGCGAATGCTGATGCCTTATCATGGCTGCCTATGAGTTCTGACCCGATTTTCAACTGCGATGACTTACTCTGTTTCCACCTGGATGAGGACAAACGTTGTACAGTTGATGATTTTCCAATTATGGGGGACCATGTTGTTTCTGCCACAGCTGATGACATGGTTCTTCGTAAGGTGATTAGGTTCATTTAATGGGGGTAGCCTGACGAACCCTCAGGCAAGGCATCTGACCCTCTTCATAACTATTATGCTTGCATCTACGACTGTCTGTTTTGACGGGGTGTCCTCTTCTCTAGAGACGGAGTGAATTTGAGGGTAGTGGTTCCTGCTTCTCTGTGTCAACGTGTTCTTGAGATGTTACACCAAGGACATGAGGGTGTTTCCTGCACTAAAAATCTGGCTTGCAGACATGTTTACTGGCCATGAATTGATGCAGATGTTTCACGCATGGTCACCTTGTGTACCAAAAGTGTTCAACACTCAGCAGCTTCCCAAGCTGACCTTTCCCCGTGATGTGCCCCCTGGTACATCCATGGGAACGGGTCCATTACGATTTTGCTGGCCATTTTCTTGGTACCTACTGTTTTCTCGTCACTGATGCTTATTCCAAATTTTGTTTTGTAATTTGCTGTGCATCTCCTTCCACTGTGGCAACCACATATGCATTGGCAAAGATTTTCCCTCTGAAGGTCTACCCTCTACACTTATCACTGATAATGGTCCTCAGTTTTCCTCACAGGCTTTTGCAGATTTCTATTCTAGCCTCAATGCCCATCATGTCACAGTGCCACCCTTCCATCCACGGTTCTTGTTTGCACATTCAAGTGTCAGATGAAGAAGTTCCTCACTGAGTTTTCTATGGACAATGCATTACTTCACTTTCTAAGTTCTTATTGATTTATGCCCATGGGTGATCACAGCCCAGCCGAGCTCTTACATTGTCTTTGGCCATGCACATTGTTACATCTTCACTCCTGACAGTCTCAGGCTGTTTCTCAACCTCCTGACAATTTCCGGGTAGGTACTCCTGTCTGGGTATGGGGTTATGGTCCTCACCCCAACTGGATAAAAGGAGCCATCAAAAACTTTAGGGGCCGTTGTTTGTGTGTTTGTTCACCATTTTGAACAGATACATCCACGGGTGGTGGAACTGCCGTTGTCTCCACCCAGGACTGTTCATACTGCTTCAGATGTCAATAGACACAATCTCTGGGTCCCACCTGTACTGCTCACAACACACAACACTGAGCAGCCAACCTACTCCTGCAGATGATGTGCTTCTGTCACATAAGCTGACTGTGTGGGAAAGTGTACCAGTATCACAGTCACATGCACCAGAGGCATCACAGCTGTCATCCGACATTTAATCCTGGGGACATGAGCCTCCAGCAGAGAACACGCCGATTTCTCCTCCACCTGCCGCTGATACATTCGCCCATATGTTTGAGTGGCACCACGACTTGTCCGCAACACATCAAGAGCCGATGGATCTCTCTGCACTGTACAACACACCCTCAGCGTGAAGTGAATTTCCCAAAGGGGAAAAGTGTTGTGACAGTGCATCGTAAATTCAAATCTACTGCCGTGTGTAATGCATGCAAAGTATTATAGAGGCGCTAAGGCAATTAGATGGCGTCGCCTAAGTGAACTGGGGCTTGCCTGTGACTCAGTGGAGCACACCAGTCTGTAGTGAACCATGATTCAATACACTTGATGTAAAGATTTTGTTTTCTTCTGTTAATAAAGTCATAGCACTTGCGACAGGTCTGATGGTATATGCAAAAATGATTTGCAAATGACAAAACAGGAATTAAAAATGTGCTTAAATAAACTGACACACACAAATGTCTTCATGCTGAACATCTCACATGATAAGAATTACTATCCTGGTCCTGGGTAAACTGACATAACTGTCAACAATGAAGAAATATTGATGATATGCAAGCATTTCAAAAATTTAAATATCTTTGACATGAGCAATATTGCACACAGATTCCACACAGACTACAAGTTAACAGACTAAGGAAGAAATTGCTTGTTAAAAACATAACCAATAACATCAAAAATGGACATCAAACACCAAAAGTCGAAACCATTTAACAGTGTCACTCCTAAAATAATCCAGCAATTCATACAATGCCTACACTTGTCATCAACTTCTACCAATAGGCAGGACAAAAGTAGCATATTAAATTCAATAAATAAGTGTATGGCGACAAAACTAAACCATCTACCATCTAGCTCTAAGATAGAAGCAACCAATGATTCTGATCAAACTGAGGAAATCTGTAGAAATCACAGAGTGCAAGAAGTCAACAAGACTTTTCCTTGAAACAGAAAAGCTTCTTTCTATGAATCAGCACAGGTTTAGCAAACATCGTTCATGTGAAACTCAGCTTGCCCTTTTCTCACATGACATCTTGTGAGCCATGGATGAAGGGCAACAGGCGGATTGTGTTTTTCTCGACTTCAAGAAGGCGTTTGACGCAGTACCACACTGCAGACTGCTAACGAAGATATGAGCTTATGGAATAGGTTCACAGATTTGTGACTGGCTGGAAGACTTTCTAAGTAATAGAACACACTATGTTGTTCTCAGCGGCGAGTGTTCATCAGAGACGAGTGTATCGTCAGGCTTGCGCCAGGGGAGTGTGATAGGACCGCTATTATTTTCTATCTATATAAATGATCTGCAAAGACGTGGCAATGAGCTGCGACAGGCACATACAAAAGACGCACACATACAACACATTCAGCTATCGGCCATGGCCTTCTTCAGAAAATAGAACACTCACACAATCACACAGGCACACAACACAGTCATACAACCATCACCTCTGCCTGTGTGATTGCGTGAGTGTTCTATTTTCTGAAGAAGGCCATGGCCGATAGCTGACTGTGTTGTATGTGTGTGTCTTTTGTATGTGCCTGTTGCAGCTCGTCGCCATGTCTTTGCGGTGAGTTGTAAACTGTCCTCACTATATTATTAATTCCAACCTGGACTCTCCATTATTATATATAAATGATCTGAGGACAGAGTAACTTGTAATTTGTGCCTGTTTGCTGATGATGCTGTGGTGTATGGGAGGGTGTCATCTTCAACTGACCGTTATAGCATACAGGATGACTTAGACAAAATTTCTAGTTGGTGTGAAGAATGGCAGCTAGGTCTCATTGTAGAAAAATGTAAGATGATGCGCATGAGTAGGAAAAACAATCCCATAATGTTCGAATACAGCATTAGTAGTAAGCTTCTTGATGCTGTCGCGTCGGTCAAATATCTAGGCGTAACATTGCAGAGCAATATGAAACGGAACAAACATGTAAGGACAGTTGTGAGTAAGACGGACAGCCAACTACGGTTTATTGGAGAATTTTGGCAAGATGTACTTCATCTGTAAAAGAGACCACATATAAAATGCTTGTATGACCAAGTCTTGAGTATTGCTCAATTGTTTGGCACCCGCAGCAGATCAGTTTAAAGGAAGACATAGAAGCAGTTCAGAGGGGAGCAGCTAGGTTTGTTACTGGTAGGTTTGACCAATGTGCGAGTGTCACGGAAATGCTCCGGCAACTCAATTGGGGATCGCTGGAGGAAAGGTGATGTTCTTTTCGTGAATCTGTGTTGAGGAAATTTAGAGGGCCGGAATTTGAAGCTGAGTGTAGTACGATCTTGCTGCTGCCTACTTATATTTCGCGTAGTGATCACAAAGTCAAGATAAGAGAAATTAGGGCTCGTATGGAGGCATATAGGCATTCTTTTTTTCCTCATCCTATTTGGGAGTGGAATAGGAAAGGAAATGCCTAGTAGTGGTACAGTGTACCCTCCGCCACGCGCCTTACGGTGAATTGCGGAGTATACATATGTAGATGTAGAAGACAAAAGAAAACTCCAAGCACTTACAAAGATGTTGTTATAGCTATAGAATGTATCCAAACAATGCTGAGGTTATAGTTGTAATAAAAATGCCCTTAGAAGATTTGGATATCAATTTAAACCCAGTAGACAGATAAGTAGAGGTAAGAATTCTCTCTCCATATTCCACCAGAATGTCCAGTCAGTTACAAACAAGATTTTTGACTTTGAGATCTTAAAGGATACTGAACTGCAGTCTGTCAGTGTTCTTTGTCTCTCAGAACACTGGTTAAAGCCAGATCAGATTGATTTAGTCCCCTTGCCGGGCTACATAATAACAAAATACTTTTGTAGAAGTAAGCCAAAAAATGTAGGTATTGCTATATTAATCAGGGGTTGGAATACAAAACTGTTGAGTTCTAAATAACTCAACGCACAAAAGATTTTGAGGTAGAAATCATTGTAATCAGTGGCACAAAAACAGTTGTCATCTGTATCTACTTGTCACTGGATGGGAACTTTGAGTCATTTCTCAATGTTCTATAATTATTATTCAATAGGATACATGTGGGCATGAAAACAATTCTGTTTGGGGATTTCAACATCAATTTTCATGTAACAAGCAGGAGGAAAGATTTATTGCTCAAAATAACAGATACCCTTGTTTTACACCTAGAAATAAAATCCCCAACAAGAATCACGAAAGCTACAATTACAAATTCAGATCAAATATGTATAAACACATTCTGTTTTGCAAAAGTCCTGAAGACAAGTTTTAGTGTTCATGATGCCCAAGTGTTAACATCCTCTGGCTATTCACTGCCCAACCAAAACCGTAAAAGAACTGCCACTGCAAGAAGATTCAACATACAAAGCATAGAAACATTTAATCACTTACTGTCAAGAGAAAAGTGGGAAGGAGTTACCCAGCTACATGATACCAACAAAAAGTCTGAAAAGCAATTTGGTACTTTCAACCATTGTTTTAAAACAGAATTTCTCTCAATACCAGGGTATTATGGAACACAACTAGAAAAGTAAACACATGGATAACAAGATGCATAAAAGTCTCAAGTAAAACAAAAACAAACTTGATAAATTACAGTAAAACCCACACCATATCCCCCCTCTTTAGTATTCACAATACAAAATACATTTATACATGTAAGAAAGTTGCATGTGAGACAAAAATATTATCAGTCAGAAAATAAAAGCAAAGCTATCTGGAAAGTACTAAAGCAAGAAGGAAACAGTAAAAAATAAATATCACCCTGAACTATGGCATAAAGAAAAAATTACGCAGCTGCAACAGATTACAAATTTCTTCAGAGAGTACTATGCAGACAGTACAATAAATAAATAAATAAATAAATAGATTGTGAATAATCAAAGAAGTAGCCCAATCAACTATCAAAACAGTGTAAATTCTTCCCTCCACTCAATCCATCTGTATAAAACAACTACAAAAGAAATCATACATGCAGTAAAATCCTTCAATAAAATATTTTTTGGAATAGATAATCCAGACTTTTATTATAAAAGAATTCATTAATAATATTTATTCAACCCCTGCAGATATAATAAACTAACCTTTCTTATCAGGAACCTTTCATATGTGACTTAAAATTGCCAATGTGATCTCTATCCTTAAAAAGGTAAAAAATCAAATATAGAAAATTATAGACCAGTTTATTATTATTCACCATAGAGATGTCCCAATGAGCTGCAGAAAGGCATACACAACAGATCAGTTTACTACAAACTTTTCAGCCATTACAGTCTTTGTCAGATGGAGAAACTCACACTCTCACACACAAACTCACACAAACATACCCACCTTCTCTGGCCACTAGGCAGACTGCAGGGTCTAGGGCATCTGACATTAAAGCAACCATAGTGTGGGTGAGAAAGCAGCATGGAGAGGGAAGTAGGAAGGGAGGGGATGGATGCACGGTTGGGGTGGGGGAATACACCAGTTCTGCCTGATGGATTGGGAGGAAGGGAGGGGTGTGACTAGGATGTGACAGAACGAAAGACATACATGATGGTAGAGTGTGGACAGGGAAGGGGAGGGGAGGGTGGTAGGGGCAGCAACCAGTGAAGGTTTAGGCCTGAGAGATTGTGGGAATGTAGGATATAGTTTAGGGAAAGTGCCCACCTGCACAATTCAGAAATGCTGGTGTTTGTGCGGAGGATCCATTTGCCACTGGCTGTGGAGCAATCATTGAAGTGAGCCACATCATGCAAGTCTGCATGCTATGTAACAGTATGGTCCAGCTGTCTCCTGGCCACAGTTTGCAGATGGCCATTCATGCTGACAAACAGCTTGTTACTGATCAAGCCGACATAGAAAGCTGCACAGTGGTTGCAGCTCAGTTTGAAGATCGCATTACTGCTGTTCCAGGTTGCCCTGCCTTTTATGGGATAGGAAATGCATGTGGCAGGACTGGAGTAGGTGGTGGTGGTGGTGGTGGTGGGATGTCGGATAGGACAGGTTTTGCGTCTACATCTATTCCAGCGGTATGAGTTACAGGGCAACAGGTTGGGAGCAGGGATTGAGTAGGGCCATTCCAGGGCTTCTCCCCAGAGTCTATCTCTGTCCTCACCCCTCAACCCAACCCTCCCCACCTTCTACATGCTTCCTAAAGGACACAAATCCAACCACCCTGCATGTTCCATTGTAGCCACATATAGTGCTCTCACTGAGAGGATGTCTGGTCTCCTGGTCCAACACATTCTTCTTATTATCCTCAACCTCTCCTCCTATATAAATGGCACCAACTCTTTACAGTTCCTGCTCCTTTGCCAGCTGTCACCATGCTTGTCGCAGTAGATGCCACTTCCCTCTGCACAAACATACTCAATGCTCATGGCCTTGCCACTTCTGAGCACTACCTTTCACAACGACCTTCTTCCCCTTCAAAATCAAATGTTCATATATTTGTAAACATATTGATCCAAACTTATGGTTATCAGTCCCAAGACTTACAAAGTACTTCAACTAACTTACAGTAATGCAATACACACACACACACCCTTGCCTGATGGTAGACTCAAACCTCCAGTAGGAAGGGCTGCCTAGTCCACAGCATGACACCTTAGACTGTTGTGTGCAGGTCTTTCCTCATCAACATGATCAGTTACATCCTCACCCACAATTACTTCTCCTTTGAAGGCATCACCTACAAATAAATTTGAGGTAGTTATGGGCACCTGTGTGAAACCTTCTTATGCTAACCTGTTCATGGGCCATCTAGAGGAATCCTTCCTGACTTTCTAGAATCGCTAACCACTCACCGTTTCATTGATGACATCCTCATAAATGTGAGGACACATTATCCACATTCCTCCAAAACCTCAACACCTTCTCCCCATTCACTTCACTTCGCCCTACTCAACCATATGAACCACCTAATTCAATGTTGACCTCCACCTCAATCATGGCCTCATCAGTACCTCTGTCCACATCAATCCTACCAACAACAGCTGCCATCAATTCCACACCAAAATGTCCCTTACATACAGCCTAGCCACCCATGGTCATCACATCTAAGTGACAAGCAGTCCTTCTACATATATGCGAAAGGCCTCTGTAATCAGATAGAAAGTGATGATAACTCGTGAACTAAATGGCAGCTTTAGAATGTGTTTATCAGGAAAAATAAAAAGTTGAGTATGTCAAGGATCCATACTAAGGTGTATCTTTTTTTCCTTCTAATACATAAACAATATAGATATAAATAATGAATCACTTTTTATATCTTCTTTGCAGGCAGCACCAGAATACTTCTTACAGGGAAAATCCCTGGTGAACTACAAACAAATATAAATGTTACAGACAGTTAAGTGACTAGTTTGAAGCAACTAAAATATAATAAATATATCTAAAATGACGTTCCTCAATACATGCTTAAAGGGGGAAGCCCCCAGCTCCTATGTGACTATAAATGCCATTGAAATTAGACCTTTTATGGAAAAAAAATTAGGCATTTGGCTTCAAAATGATTGTTAATGGCAGACACATATGCAACACTGAAGAAAGTTTACGACAGCCTATGTTTATTTGCACACAAAATACATTTCCATACTGTTTGAATTGCATATTTTGCCCAATTCCACAGTAGTCTGTGCACAAGAAGTTGATTCCTGCAGGCCCCTCTGTTACGAGTATTTGATCCTCCAATTACCCTGAATTTTTATGCTAGATTCATATAAATACGCTAGGAAAAATTTGAAAGATGTAAACAAATACCTGGCAAAATATATATAAAAAGTAGATGTGGTTTACTTACCAGGTGAAAGAGCATAGGTATGCAGACAGAAACACAAATAAAAACGCACACTCACACAAACACACAAATGCTGAGCTTTTGCAACCCTGGGTTGCTTCTTCAGAAAAAGAGCAGGGAAGGAGAAGGAAAAGGAAAGGACGTGGGTTTTAAGGGAGCAGGTGAGGAGTCATTCCAATCCTGGGAGAGGAAAGACTTACCTTGGGGGGGGGGGGGATAGGTCAACAAACACACACACACATCCATACACACGCACACTCACACCAAGCCAGAATTTTTTCCTGTATAATATTCGCAAACAAATACCTGAATATACATGAACATGTCACCAGACAAGGGGAAATCTCCATGTCCAGTCAGTAAGGACATCAGCCTTTAAAATTGCCACTACAAATCATGCTACATGGATGTACAAAAAGTCTTCCATAGAAAATAAAAAGCAGTTCTTCATTTTAACTACCAATTTCCTTAGACCATTCTTGTTAGATCACTGCTTCTATTCAGTGGGAGAATTTCTATATCATGTGTGGTACTTGAAACAAGAGTGTGAAAAAACAGTTACTGTTCTTAAAGCAAAATGTAATAGATTTTAGTCTGTTGTGGTATTAAAATATATTTTGCAGTTGTAACCTTTGTGTGTGTGTGTGTGTGTGTGTGTGTGTGCGTGTACACATGCTTAAATAGCGTCCCATAATCTGTAAATGTGTACTTCATTTATTTTATTTGAATTTAGTCTGTTGTGGTATTAAAATATATTTTGAAGTTGTAACCTTTGTGTATGTGTGTGTGTGTGTGTGTGAGTGTGTGTACACATGGTCAAATAGCATCCCATAATCTGTAAATGTGTACTTCATTTATTTTGTATGCATGTTAATATTATATGTTACATTTCTAACTGTGTCCATTTCAATTCTGTTGATTATCAACACTTGCCTATCACTGTCAAATTCTAACATTTGCTTATTGTTGATAAAGTAATGAATTTTACATCTAATAATTAATACTGGTAATATTTTCACTAAAAATTACTAGGCCTAACTACATCATATTATCTTGGAAAGTGTAATGAAAATTTCATTGAATTAAACTATTCTGTGAAAATTTAATGACAGAAGAGTTTATATCAAGAACATAACATACCGGTATTTGTGAAGACTATAATTTGATATTATTTGTATGTCTTACAGAAACAATGCCAGGTAGGAGTGCTGCCCCTGGGCACTGGCAATGATCTTGCTCGAGTACTAGGATGGGGAAGCTCTTGTGATGATGATAGCAACCTGCCACAACTTTTGGAGCGATATGAGAAGGCTAGCACAAAAATGCTTGACAGGTTAGAAACGCTTTAGCAGTGCTAAATCTACATACACTGTTTCATTGCAAGTGTAAAAATTGGTTGTAACTACATGAAACATTACAATATTCACTGAAAATATAGGGAAAAACTAGTGTACAAACAAAATGGAAGTATACACTCTGTGAGTGAAAGACTTTCACAGACCTGCTGCTATTAATTTCAAAGGTAATAGTCATGTAACTAATAATAAAGGACAGTCTTTTTATATTATTCCAGTGTTAAATTCAATTCATTTATTTGTATGTAGCAAACATTAATTTGCATAAGACGTTGTCAATTGAACATACATACATTAACACATTATCATACATTGGTTAAAAAAAAAAAAAAAAAAAAAAAAAAAAAAAAAAAAAAAAAAAAAAAAAGAGAGAGAGAGAGAGAGAGAATGCATCTTTAACAGTACAACAATTTGCAATGATAAAGACACAAGTAAACTTTTACAATACATTTGATTATATATATAATAAGGACAGTCTACAACTCACACAAAAACGTAACAATGAGCTGGAACAAGCATGTAAAAATGTCTCACACATACAACAGAGAGAGAGAATCAATGTGTCGTAAAAGTGTGTGTTGTTGTTGTTGTTGTGGTCTTCAGTCCGGAGACTGGTTTGATGCAGCTCTCCACAATACCCTATCCTGAGCAAGCCTCTTCATCTCCACATAAGAGCGACAACCTACATATGTCTGAATCTGCTTACTGTATCCATCTCTTGGTCTTCCCCTGGGATTTTTTCCCCATACACTTCCCTCCAATGCTAAATTCATAATTCCTTGATGTCTAAGAATGTGTCCTACCAATCGATCCCTTCTTTTAGTCAAGGTATGCCAGAAATTCCTTTTCTCCCCAATTCTGTTCAGTACCTCCTCATTAGTTACGCGATCCACCCACCTAATCTTCAGCATTCTTCTGTAGCACCATATTTCAAAAGCCTCAATCCTCTTCCTGCCCGCACTGTTTATCGTCCATGTCTCACACCCATACAAGGCAACACTCCATACAAATGCCTTCAGAAAGGACTTCCTTAGGTTTAAATCAATATTCAGTGTTAACAAATTTCTCTTTTTCAAGAACGCTTTTCTACCCATTGCCATTCTGCATTTTATATCCTCTGTACTGTTATTTTACTGCCCAAGTAACAAAACTCATCTACCTCCTTTATTGCTTCGTTTCCCAATCTAATTCCTTCAGCATCACCTGATTTTCTTACACTGCACTCCATTACCCTAGTTTTGCTCTTGTTAATGTTCATCTTATATGCACCTTTCAGCACACTATCCATTCCGTTCAATTGCTCTTCCAGGTCCTTTGCTGTATCTGACAGAATTACTATGTCGTCGGCAAAACGTAATGTTTTTAATTCTTCCCCCTGAACTTTAATTCCTTCACCAAATTTCTCCTTACTTTCCTTTATAGCTTGCTCAATGTACAAATTGAACAACATTGGAGAAAGACTACAACCCTGTCTCACTCCCTTTCCAACTACTGCATCCCTTTCATGCCCTTCAACTCTGACAACCGCTGTCTGGTTTTTGTACAAGTTGTAAATAACCTTACACTCCCTATATTTTACTCCTGCTTGCTTCAGAACTTGAAAGAGTTTATTCCAATCAACATTGTCAAAAGCCTTCTCCAAATCTACAAAAGCTAGAAATGTAGGTTTGCCTTTTCTTAATCTACCTTCTAGGATAAGCCTTAAAGTGAGTATTGTCTCCCGAGTTCCTACATTTCTCCTGAACCCAAACTGATCTTCCCCGAGTTCGGCTTCTACCAGCTTTTCCATCCTTCTGTATATAATTCGCGTTAATATTTTGCATCCATGACTTATTAAACTGATGGTTCTGTAGTTTTCACACCTGTCTGCACCTGCTTTCTTAGGGATGGGGATTATGACATTTTTCTTAAAGTCTGAGGGTATTTCACCTATCTCATACATCTTACACACCAGGCGAAACAATTTGGTCAATGCTGGTTCTCCCAGAGACTTCAGTAGCTCTGAGGGAATATCATCTACTCCAGGGGCCTTGTTTCGACTTAGGTCTTTCAGGGTGCTGTCAAATTCTTCTCTCAGTACAGTATCTCCTATTTCATCTTCATCTACAGCCTCTTCCCATCCTAGAATATTGTCTCGAAGTTCATTTCCTTTGTAGAGCCCCTCTATATAATCTTTCCACCTTTCAGCTTTCCTTTCTTTGCTGAGAACTGGTTTTCCATCAGTGTCCTTGATATTCATAGAGCTGTTTTTCTTATCTCCAAATGTTTCTTTTATTTTCCTGTAGGCTGTATCTATTTTTCCCCTATTTATACATTCTTCTACATCTTTGCATTTGCCTTCTAGCCACTCCTGCTTAGCCATTTTGCACTTCCTGTCAATCTCATTTCTTAGTCGTCTGTACTCCATTTTTCCTGTTTCATTTACTGCATTTTTATATTTTCTCCTTTCATCGATTCAATTTAGTATCTCCTGTGATATCCAAGGATTTTTTGTAGGTCTTTCCTTCCTACCTATTTTGTCCTCTGCTACCTTCACTATTTCATCTCTCAATTTTACCCATTCCTCCTCTACTGTTTTATTTTCCCCTGTTTCTGTCAATTGTTGCCTAAAGCTCCCTCTGAAATTCTTAAGAACCTCAGGTTCCTTCAATTTATCCAGGTCCCATCTCCTTATTTTCCTACCTTTTTGTAGTTTCTTTAGTTTCAGCCTACAGTTCATATAACCAACAAGTTATGGTCAGAGTCTATATCTGCCCCTGGGTATGTCTTACACTGTAGAACCTGGTTCCGAAATCTATGTCTTACCATTATAAAATCTCTCTGGTATCTTCCGGTGTCTCCTGGTCTCTTCCACGTATACAACCTTCTTTTGTGATTCTTGAACCAGGTGTTTGTTATAACTAAATTATGTTCTGTGCAAAATTCTACCAGGCGGCTTCCTCTTTCATTCCTTTTGCCCAGACCATATTCACCTACTATCCTCCCTTCCCTTCCTTGTCCTACTACCGAATTCCAGTCTCCCATAACAATTAAGTTTTCCTCTCCCTTAGTTGTCTGAATAATTTCCTTTAGCTCCTCATATATTTCTTCGATTTCCTCATCATCGGCAGAGCTAGTTGGCATATAAACCTGTACTACTGTTGTCGGTGTTGGCTTCGTATCTATCTTGACAATGATAATGCGATCACTGTGCTGGTCATAGTAGTTTACCCGCATTCCTATTTTCTTATTCATTATCAATCCTACTCCTGTGATACCCCCAATTGATTTTGTATTTATAATCCTGTACTCACCTGACCAGAAATCCTGTTCATCCTGCCACCGAACTTCACTAATCCCCACTATATCTAACTTCAACCTATCCATTTCCCTTTTTAAATTCTCTAATTTTCCTACTCGATTAAGGGATCTAACATTCCACGCTCCGACCCGTAGAAACCCGTAGAATGCCAGTATTGTCTTTCCTGATGATCACATCCTCCTGAGTAGTCCCCGCCCGGAGATCCGAATGGGGGACTATTTTACCTCCGGAATATTTTACCCGAGAGGATGCCATCATCATATGTTCATACAGTAGAGCTGCATGTCCTCGGGAAAGGTAACGGCTGTAGTTTCCCCTTGCTTTCAGCCGTTCGCAGTAGTTGTGTGGCAAAGCCACATTAGCTGATGTTACAAGGCCAGCTCAGTCAATCATCCAGACTGTTGCCCCTGTAACTACTGAAAATGCTGCTGCCCCTCTTCAGGAACCACATGTTTGTCTGGCCTCTCCACAGATACCCCTCCACTGTGGTTGCACCTACAGTACGGCTATCTGTATCGTTGAGGCACGCAAGCCACCCCACCTCGGCAATGTCTGTGGTTCATGGGAGTGGTGTATATATGTATTAACTTTATAATTAAAGATCATGCATTTTGTTGCACAGAAACTTATCTTTGCTATAGAAATCTCCAGAGAAACCTTTTTCTGGAGCTCTGAAAGCAGATTAAATTTCTTCTTTCTTCACATGACAAATAATTGGATCCATTGTGTGGTCTCAGAGCTATATTGTTGATACAAAAAAGTATATAATTTCCCATGACACCAACATTCACATAAGGTGGCATTTTTATTTATTTCATACATGATAAATTGTCGTTATGATTTGAGTAGGCAAGTGTATCAAATTTTCTGATTTTTCTTAGTGGACAAGATAATTGTCACAATCACACAGAAATGCTCCCAATTCAAAGTGTTGCTGCAGTCTGAACAGCATACTAATCTACAAAATGTTGATAAAACTTGTTTTAATTTCACTGTTGATTGAAACAAATCATTTGAATCCAACTGAGGCTATCAACCGCATATCAATTATGGAAAATATATACCTATAAAATGTAGAAATAACTAAAATTATTTCTTTCTGCAGGTGGAGCATAATGACATTTGAAAGAAGTATAACCATTGCACGAAAACTGTCCCAGACTGATCCAGCATTCTCTATGGCTGCCTATGAGGATTCAGTAGTAAATCATCTGACAAAAATTCTACAGTCAGATGAACATTCAGAAGTTATCTCATCTGCAAAGTGAGTCAGAATATATATCAAACTTTGTGATATGTTCCTTTCAGCACCAGAAGAGAATTACATTAGAACTCTAATTTATTGCTAGAACTTGAAGCAGTTCCAAATGTTGTATGTGCAATGATCAATGAATCTTAATACTCTGATAAGAAGTTTATAATGACTAACAGAATGTAACTATAGTTAAATATTAAATATGATGGAATAAATAAATATTTGGGAAAGTTTTAATGAACATCAACCACATATGAACATTAAATCGAGGACTAAAAACATCCCTTGTTTGAATTATTAGATAAACATAGTAATTGAGTAGTTGAATAGAGGAACAGTGATTTTTCTTCATAATACCTGTTTCTCTCCTACCATACATAAATTGACCTAAATTTTCCTTACTGGGAAGTATACATAGATTAGCATATGTCAAAACTTACTACTAGTGCAATATATATATTGGATTAGATAGAAGAAGAACAGAATGTATAATTGTCCAACATTACATTAAAAACTATTTGAAAGTGTATTTCTTTTAACAATAAGAATTTGTGTAATTACAATTATTGACCAAAAGCACTTACTGACTATTACAAAATTCCAAAATTCAAGAGAGAGAGAGAGAGAGAGAGAGAGAGAGAGAGAGAGAGAGAGAGAGAGAGAGAGAGAGAGAGAGAGAGATGCAAGAGACATGAATTGCCTCAAATTTCATCGTGGGCATTGCAATCTATGCCAACAGTACCATCTATTAACAGTGTGGACCTGTGGCATGAATTCTTGATGAACTAATCCTTCAAAGTCAAACCATCAGTATGGCTTTGACATTTGACCTGATCTGACCAGTATTCTTTGGCCTTGGAGAAACTTTCCTGGCCTATTGTGAAGATCGAACCTTGGTCTCAATATCACAAAACACAATTTTTGGCTTCTCAGATGGATCAAGGGCTGATCATACTATAATATATAATAATATAATTTCGTGTGGCTCATTGGCCTGGTGCAAGTCTTTCAATTGGTCGCCACTTCGGCGACTTGCGTCAAAGTTATGGATGTCGACTTGTGCCTGAAGAAACCAAGCGACCCTCAAGCGATCCCCCTCCCCCTCCATCCCCCCAACCTCCATTACCATATCCCCACCATGGTTAAATGACAAAGGGAAAGATAGGAGGAATCCCACTGTTAATATCTACATCTACATCAATACTCCGCAAGCCACCTGATGGTGTGTGGTGGAGGGTACCTTGAGTACCACTATCAGTTCTCCCTCCTATTCTAGTCTCGTATTGTTCACGTGAAAAAAGATTGTCGATATGCCTCTGTGTGGGCTCTAATCTCTCTGATTTCATCCTCATGATCTCTTTGTGAGATATACATAGGAGGGAGCAATACACTGCTAGACTTCTCGGTAAAGGTATGTTCTTGAAACTTCGACAAAAGCCCATACCGAGCTACAGAGCGTCTCTCTTGCAGAGTCTTCCACTGGAGTCTATCTATCATCTTCATAACACTTTCACGGTTAGTAAATGATCCTGTAACGAAGCACGCTGCTCTCTGTTGGCTCTTCTCTACCTCCTCTATCAACCCCACCTGGCACAGTTCCCACACTGGCGAGCAGTATTCAAGCAGTTGGCAAACAACTTGTAACACACTTCCTTTGTTTTTGGACTGCATTTCCTTAGGTTTCTTCCAATGAATCTCAGTCTGGCATCTGCCTTACTGATGCCTAATTCCTACTCCCAGATAATTTATGGAATTAACTGCTATAGTGTAGTTAAATGATAAAGGATCTTTCTTTCTATGTATTCATAGCACATTGCACTTGTCTACATTGAGATACAATTGCCATTCCCTGCACCATGTGTCAACTCATTGCAGATCCTCCTGCATTTCAATACAATTTTCCATTGTTACAACTTCTTTATATACTACAACATCATCTGAAAAAAGCCTTAGTGAACTTCTGATGTTAACCAAAAGGTCATTTAGATATATTGTGAATAGCAACAGTCCCACGACACACCCCTGTGGCATACCTGACATCACTCTTACTTCGGAGGACTTCTCTGCATTGAAAGTGACGTGCTGCATTCTGTTAACTAGGAGATCCTCATTCCAAACACACAATTTGTCTGATAGACCACATGCTCTTACTTTGTTCATTAAACAACTGTGGGTAACTGTATCAAACACCTTGCGGAGTCAAGAAATGCGGCATCTACCTGAGAACCCATGTTTATAGCCCTCTGAGTCTAGTGGATGAATAGCGTGAGCTGGGTTTCACATGATCGCCTTTTTTGAAACCCATGCTGATTCCTACAGAGCAGATTTCTAGTCTCCAGAAAAGTCATTATACTCTAACATAATATTTGTTCGAAAATTCTACAACTGACCAATGTTAGAGATATAGATCTAAAGTTCTGCACATCTGTTCGACATCCCTTCTTGAAATTGGGGATGACCTGCACCATTTTCCAATCTTTTGGAACGCTACGCTCTTCTAGAGACCTATGGTACACCACTGCAAGAAAGAGAGGGGGGGGGGGGGCAAGTTCCTTCACATACTCTGTGTAAAATCGAACTGGTATCCCATCAGGTCCTGTGGCCTTCCCTCTATTGAGTGATTTTAGTTGTTTATCTATCCCTTTGTCATTTATTTCAATATCTGCCATTTTGTCATCTGTGCGACAATCTAGAGAAGGAACTACAGTGCCGTCTTCTCTGTGAAACAGCTTTGGAAAAAGACATTTCATATTTCAGCCTTTAGAGTGTCATTCTCTGTTTCAGTACCATTTTCATCACAGAGTGTCTGGACATTTTGTTTTGATCCACCTTCTGCTTTGACATATGACCAAAATATCTTAGAATTTTCGGCCAAGTCAGTACATAGAACTATACTTTTGAATTCATTGAATGCATCTCCCATAGCCGTCCTCATGCTATATTTCTCTTTGTGCAAGTTTTGTTTTTCTACAAGGCTTTGGCTATGTTTATGTTTGGAGTGAAGTTCCCTTTGCTTCCATAGCAGTTTTCTAACTCGGTTGTTGTACCACGGTGCCTCCTTTCCATCTCTTACGATCTTGCTTGGCACATACTCATGTAATACATATTGTATGATGGCTTTGAAGCTTGTCCACTGTTCCTTAACACTATCATTACTAGAGATAAAACTTCTGTGTTGAGCTGTTAAATTCTCTGAAATCTTCCTCCATACTCCATTGAAACCTGAAGGATTCATGACTCACGGTAGATCACTTTTTATATGCCTCCATGATACTAACATCAAACTGTCATACATCTCTGAGTTGTGTCACTATCTTCTCCATAAAAATGATTCCCTAACTGTTGAAAGAGCTAAAGTATTAGTGGTTTTTGTTTGTTAGTACCACCTACTTATTCTCGTCTCTCTCACTCAGTCAGTCTACAAGAAATTGCAGTACCTATGCATTTGTGACACTGATTGACTGTCTGCTCACTTCACCTACCTCCACATTACATACTCAGTGAAGAGCCTCTCTATGATCTTCTTATTCAGGTCCCCACCATTTTACCCTTTGTGGTGAATTCAGTGCACACAATATGTTTTGGGGCTCTGCAATTACTAGCCTACTTGCCCCATGGGTAGATCAATTGAGAAGCTTCTCTTGTACTCCTGTGTACAATTTATAAATACAGGCCAGAGCACACACTTCTGCTTAGCACCAGGGATGATCTGTGCTGTGTCATTCTCTTGCTTTGCTCTCTTGCCTTTGCTCAGTGTGAAGTGGTCAATGACCTGCAAGGAAGTGATCACTTCTGAAACTGGATTCCTTAGCCAGATGAAATTGAGCTTGTAAAGTAACCACCATGATGGGTGCTCAGTAGAGCAGACTCGACACATTGCAGCAAACTCACTGAACTTGAACAATATGACAGAGTCTAGTGATCCATTGTGCCATTGAATGATCTATTCTATGGTCTCCAGGACAACTGAAAAGGCATCCCATCCCTTTGTGGAGTGATGAATGCCACTTTGCAATAAAGATGAAGCAGGTGGCTCTGCATACATGAGCTGCAGAGAGACACACAGTGTTGTGGATGGCAAGGGTAATAGCTGCTGAATAATTCATGAGTGCAAGAGAAGAGTGTGGCAACAGTTCCTGAACTCCATCAACTTAGACTATCAGGAGGATTTCTGGGAGAGGAGGACGATGCCCATGGGTTGCTGTAATGTGGAATGGCATTCTCTAAACCAGCCCAAAAGATATTTTACAGATTATGGCAGCCTATTTTGCAACAGTTATTGATATCACTTGTCAGGATCCAGCTTTCTAGCACCATGAAGTGACTGCAAGGAGAGTAAAGTTCAAGCTCAGACCCACCACTGATGAAGAGTAAAACTGCCTTTTCCATTGGGAAAAGGATTCTGTATTATCTGTGGATCATGACAAGTCACTTGGTCATTGTATAATCCATTATAGCATGTTACAACACCTCAGAGGGTGAAACAAAATAAAACAAAAAATCTCCTTACCCTTTTTAATGTTGTGTGGGTGTCAGGTCACTATCACAACTCATGATAAGAGGCAATTTTGATCTCTCTTTTAAATCCTGGGAAAGGCCACACTTACCCAAGTATTGCCCTCAATGTAGATGGACTCACAATACAGTGGCAGGTCGCGCATGTCTAGACAACAGCAGCTTTGCTGGTTTCAAGTGGCAGTTGAACTTCTTTGCACTTGAAGAAACCTTATAGCTCACAAATGTGCTCTGTAACATTGTTTCATTGAATGGCATTTCTTAGGCTGAACACATGTTTCTGTATCAGCACCGAGTGATATGGCTGGACTAATAATTAATATTCAATAATAATGAGAATACATTGAAACACACTGTAATTATGATTGCCAAAAAGATAAGAAAATAACATCTACACAAATTTTCAGCCACAGCATTCATCGGATAATAGAACACACACACATTCACATAAGTACCACTCATGCACAGATGACTGGCTGACTGACATCACCTGGTGCTTCATCCCAGCTTAATCTCCAGCTGACCCATGAGAAAGGACAGGCAGCAAAAGACAGCACTCATAGAGTATGTGTTGTGCCTGTGTGATTCTGTGAATGAGTGTGTGCTCTCTTTTCAGATGAAGTCTGTGGCTGAAAATTTAAGCTGTTTGATTGAATGTGATTGTCTTTTATGTACTCCTGTTTGTGGCTTAGTGATATTTTCTACAGAGAATTGTAATCTATATTCATTATTATTGATATTCCATTGTTGACCTAATATTCAGGATAATAGTGGTTTGAATCCCCATCTGTTCATAGAGCTTTAGGCTAACCAAAGAAGCCATGTAAATGTTGTCATATTAGCATCCCAATTTTTTGCTGTTCTAACTGAACAGTGGTTGCATTTTCAGTTTATATTCCTGTTATAGTGGCTGCTTTAGAACATAATTATGTCTTTCTTTGATCATTTTAATAATCCACAGTTTTATTTTTATGCTGTATTATTTTATTTTCAGGATCTTGTGTGAAACTGTGAAGGATTTTACTATGCGAGCAGCTGAAATAAGTTTAGGTCAAGGTGATGACCAATTTGGTGGAAAATGCAAAGTTCTCAATGAGAAGCTTGATTTGCTGTTGGCTACTCTACATGATGAAGAGAAGATTGCAAAGCCTGAGGTATATTCATGATGTGATGATTATCATTATGAGTACACAATGCAGTGATTAAGTAAGAGTTTGAAACAAGCATAAACTGTTGAGGAAATGGAAGGAGAGACTTAATGTGATAATCCAAGCAATTCAACTCAAAATCATGAGCTGAAACAATTGAACATTGAAGAATATGTTCAGCATACACTTTGTAAAAGTAAAATGAAGCAGTCATAAATTTTAAATACTGGTCTTAATGCCATAGTGCTCCAGTAGCCTTTGTATAGCTGAAAATGGTGTGCTTTTGCTAACTTCTAGACTATAAAGTGGTTAATTTAGCTGTATGGAAATGTAATGAGGTCTGTGAAACATAATTATACAAGTGTCGTCCACAAAGTAAGTTCTGTTTCCGTTTCTATCTGTGGCAATGCTACGATCACAGTTCTGAACATGCGTAACAGTTACTCTGACTAAAGGGGAAGACATACACCATTTTCAGATCACATCTGCTGACATGTGCTTTGTAGTCCTCCTTTGTAATGTTAGCCGTAAATGAAAATGCTGCCGCATGTGAAATCAGATCTGTGATTCATTTTAAATACAAAGAAAGCTAAACAAAAGGAAATTCATCAGTAGATGTGTGAGGTTTACAGACAAAATGCTATGAGTGATTCAATTGTTAGAAGATGGGTGAGCCTGTCAGTGAAGGACGTTATGAAGTGCAAAATGAAGAATGTAGTGGATGCCTGTCTATGGATACTGATGAACTGGTTCACTTTAGAGAAGATTAAACACAACCGTAAGTTTACACTTAGTGCACCTAAAATCTTTGGTGGTCAACTCTTCAATGATGATGCCGAGCTGAAAGAACATGTTCCCACATGGTTGAATAAAAGGAATACAAAAATTTTTGCCATGCTATGACAAGTGCCTACATAATTTTGGAAGCTACAAAGAAAAGTAATTTAACGGTTGTCCAATATTGAACAATAAATATTTTTCTGTATCCATGTACATTTGTTTTGTATAATCAAATGGAACTTACTTTGTGGACCTACCTAATAAATAACAATATAAAAGGGATAACTTATAACTCACCACAAAGACATACAATGAGCTGCAACAGGCACATAAAAAATACACACACATACAACACTTGAGCTGTCGATCACTGGCCTTCTTCAGAATAGAGAGCATTCACAGAAAGACATAGGCACACTTCACAGTCACACAACCATCCTCTCCGGCTGCTGCACTCCGAATCATGCTCTGTGGTGAGAGGATGGGTGGAGAGGGTAGTGGAGCCGGGACAGGAAGGTACACACGCACACACACACACACACACACACACACACACACACACACACACACACAGAATGAGAGAGAAGTAGGATAGAGGGGATAGACCCTACTGGGTGTGGAGAAAAGGGGGGTTATCTTAGTTTAAAATCTGGATAATTTCAGGAGTGAAGAATGTACTATAAGGATAGCTCCCATCTCTGTAGTTTAGAAAAGCTGATGGTGGGTAGGAGGATCCAGATGGCTCAGGTTGTAAAGCAGCAGTTGAAATCAAGCACATGCTCTGCCGCATGTTGTGCCACAGGATGGTCTACCTTGTTTTTGACCACATTGTGGCAGTGGCCATTCATCCTAATCTGAAGGTTTACTGAGAATATTTTCATGATCTGGACTCAGGGTCAGGACACCTTATGCTTCTTCCAGCGTGTGTATGTGTTTTTGCCCACTTTAGGTTATGGTAGTAACACTAAAAGTGGGCCTTTGCAATCGCCTTTTGACAGCTCGAAATTTAAATGAAAATAACACCTTAACCATTCATCTGACACGGAAACTGAATACATGATTTTTTTTTTTTTTTTTTTTTTTTTTTTTTTTCGTGTCTCCCAAAGTTTCACAGATATTTGCAAAAATTATGGCAATTTTGGGATGTCTGTCTGTCCGTAACGTGTTCCCACTTCTTAAGTCAAACTGTTCAACTGATCAACACAAAATTCTACAGACATAATTGTAGGCTGACTGAGACCAGAACATCCCTTTTTCAAATTTTTCAGACAAAAAATACATTAGTAACACTAATAAAAGCCGTTTGTAATGTAATTTTAATTGCCAACAAAACTGTTCAACTTATACGAAAATTGAATGACTGAATTTGTAGAGGAGAAAATTCTCTACAAATTTGCTCTCTTATGTGTGGTTTTTATTTATTTATTTTTTATCTCGTATCGTTTGAGAAATATTTGACAAAAATAATGGTGATTTGGCACCATCCATTGATTTTACGAAAACCAGCCGTTTGGAGGTGTCACATGACATTCCACACCCAGAACTCTCTCTGGCATATGCTATCTTGTGTTGCATATCTGAGTTTTCTTATTATAACTTAAACATTGTCATTTCAAGGCAATGGTGCATTGAAGAATTAACAAAAACACATCATTCTTCGTACGATAAATGATAATTTAGTATCTAAAAATGCCATGTTAGCATCAGTTAACAACTGCCATCAATACTACGAGATTAAAGGATGCATCTTGTAACTGTTTGCTGTAGTGTAGTGGGCAGCGCCTTGGATTGTAATGCACACGGTCAGTGATTCGGAACACGCCACTACCAAACATTTTTTCCTAAAAGGGTATCGAGTACTCTTATTAAGTAAATAGAACCATGTTCTCAATATTGGAAGTGTTTACATTGCAAAAAATTACCTTGTTTATTTTTTTCTAAGCAATTATTCACTATTTATGGAATATATTGAAAGTCATTAATTAGAATCAATGCATCTACTAAAATCTCTGTCTTTTACGTGGTTGCTGTGGACGCATTTAACGTATATACAAAGTTAGTACTATCATTACGTCATTGTAACAGTATCTCCCCAGTTTATGTTCATGTTTAAAATTCGTTGTTCAAACGAATGTTTGTTAAGCTTATGGGATGAGATTCAAACCCCCAACGGGGAATGGCCTCACGCATCGGAGCATAGGATCGCAGTGTGCTCGGCCACTCCGCAGCGGCGCAATTCATTGGCATGTATTTCATGGCATGTTCTCAAAACAGAACAAATGCACTTTTCAGAGCAAATGCTGTTACCTTTGAACAACTCGGAATATTCCAGAATATTTGTGTTCACTTAGCAAGAGTGTGCGAAAACCTTTTAGGAAGCAAGAGGGGAAAAATTGTCAGTGGTTATATATATGTTGATTGTTTGTTTGTGTGTGTTTTTGTGTCTACCAATGATCCTGTGTGTTGGGTAAGTTAATCAATCTTTGTTTTATATAAAATAGAAATTGAATAACTTACCCAAAGCACAGGCTCATAGATAGACACAAAAAAACACAAACACAAGATACAAGCTTTCGCAACTGATGGCTGCTTCTTCAGGAAAAGAGGAGAAAGGAGGGGAAAATAGGGAAGGATGTGGATTTAAGGGAGTGGATAAGGAGTCATTCCAATCCCAGGAGAGAAAAGACTTACCTTGGGGGAAAAAAAGGAAGGTAAACAAATACACACCCACCCACACTTATATACACGCAAACACACCTAGGCAGACATATTGTAGAAAGCCAACACCAATGTTTCAGAATTCCAGAGATGGGAACTTGCCCTTCAGCATATTCTCTCCTCCCGTTGCCCACCTGGTCTCAAGCTCCACTAAAAAAAAAATTCCCGCCCACCATTCTTTAAAATATTTGCCTTGGTACTCTGGACAGAGCCTCTACCTCAACTGTTATCTCTGTCCAACTTCTTTGCTTTCTAAAAATGTCTACCTTGGTGTGTTTGTGTGTGAATGTGTGTGTTTTTGTGAGCACTTGTTTATCTTTCCTTCCCCCCCCCCCCCCAAGGTAAGTCCTTCCACTCCAAGGATTGGAACGACTCTTCATCCACTCTCTTTAAACTCGCATCTTTCCTTTTTTCCCCTCCTTCCTTCCTTTTTTCCTGAAGAAGCAGCCATCGGTTGTGAAAGTTGTATCTTGTTTTTGTGTGTGTTTTTATTTGTGTTTTTTTAAAAATTTTATTTTATTTTATTTTTTTACATATTTATCCCACCAGGAAAGTTTCCTTCTATCCGATCGTGACCTACTCTGCGTGACGTGGTATGTATGTGCACAGGTCTTCTCTTCAAACGATGTTGGTTGAACCCTCTTTCCTTTCTCTCTTGTCATTGGTTCTTCAGTTTGATCGGTACTTTGTGGACCTTGGTTTGTTTTGTTCTCTTTTGATTGCTTCATCGATCACTGTTTTCTTGTTACAGAGGGTGTCGAGCTACCATGCCGGCAACCTTCTGACCATGCACACTTAGCCACCGTGCCCTAGCAAGTTTTGATCACCATCTAACATGTTCATACATCACAACTAATTTCTTGCCCATTACCCTATGGCGAACAGCTGCGAGAGTAATCTGTAATTCTCGTACCATCGATGGCAGGTTTTAACTAACTTACTAACATTAGATTACAATTCATTGTCCTAAGAACAAGGTGTAATTTTCAGTGCACCATTGCTTTGAAATGACAATGCTTGAGTTATAAGAAGAAAATCATCAAGTAGAGAAACAAAATGGTGTATGCAAAAGAGATTTTCGGGTGTGGGATGTCACTTAACTGATTTACAAACACCAAATGTAGTATGCTGTGTTCCATCCAGGCTATAGTTGCTCGTCTGTACGCCAAATGCACGCTATGTTAATTCCAGGCTATATAGTCATTCGTAACCAGTACAGGCAAAGAAAATAAACTTTGAACAAACTACCAAGGCAAGACAGGTGATAAAATTTTAACGGAAAAATATAATGAAAATGTGGACGAGATATTAAATTTATAGTTTAAAGAAGTAAAAGTTTGAAAAAGAGTATGTTTGTCAAAGCTAAAATCAAATATCGTATAAATTTGGCTGTATGTTAAAATATGGTAAGAAAGAATATTATGTGTTGGCTGCAGAGATATTATCACAATATTGGAGTCGTAATTGTATCACTATAATTTTTTATTATTTAATTATTATTTTTGTCCAAAATGTTTGCAAAAAACTATAAAACTACAAATCTAATGTGGGTCGTAAAAGACATCAGTTCATTTTTTTAAATTATTTATTTATTTTAGCTCCCCTCACCTCCCTCCCCACTCCATTCCTAAGCTGCATCTCATTCCACTTATCTAGTATACATGACCAGTAAGGCCATGCTGTATCCATCATCCCCACCACTGTGATGCAACCTTTGTGTCTCTCCCCTCCCCTCCCCCTCTTCTCACTGCAGAGTGTGATTCAGAGTGTGGCAGCCAGAGATGACGGCTGTGTGACTGTGAAGTGTGCTTGTTGTGTGATAAAGTGAATGCTCTCTATTCTGAAAAAGGTTAAATGCTGATAGCTTAAGTGATATATGTGTGTGTATTTTTTATGCGTCTGTCACAGCTTGTTGTCCATCTTTGTGATGAATTGTAAGCTATCCTTATTATAATGTTGAATTCCAACCTGGGCTTTAGAGTATTAGGTTATTATAAATATACTACATTGGAGTACAATATGCACATTAAAAATGAAAAGGTATGATTAACTACTACCCACAAAGAAAACGTGTTTTAGTAATATCAACAAATGGAGATGCAGTTGCTTTAATAGAAAATGTCACTTTTTCATATATCCTAAATTATTTTTGTGTGGTATAAAGTTCTTGTTTATGTAGTCTTTGAAGTGTCTATGAAGACACTGAGTGACACACTATAGATCTACGCAGATAACGTGATAAATATTTGTATATATGTACAACTGATTAAGGTTTTTAATTGCATTGTTAATCATCCATATGTACTGTATGTGCATCCCAACAAAGGGCCACTGAACAGAGAGGGGAAGGGAGGGATGTATCAAATTTGTGCCATCGTATCTGGACTGGTTCTACAGGCTAAATCTATATCCCCAATCCACAGACAAAGGTGATAGAGAGGATACTTCTGATAACACTTTCTTCCAACCTTTTTGTTGTATTTGCAAATGATATGTTGAAAGAACTGTTGACATTAAACATCAATATTAGATGTAATTTCTCTTCTTTTATTGTTGTGGGCATTTAGCGATATCTATGTGGCAGGAAATAAAGTGATACCTGACTGTTCTCAGAACTATCAATCTTTGAATCTCAGTAATAAACCTCTCCACAATGTACATACAACTACCAGAATTTGTCAGCATCCTCATAATGCTTTCATTCTAGTAAATGATCTAACAGTGGAACATACCACTCGACTCTATTTCTTCTATTAATCCAGCCTGATTATTCATACTGAAGAACTGGTTAAACAAGTTTCATGTTATCATCTTCTTTTATGCTTTAAGCTAAATGTAGGGTACTTATTTTCTCTTCAAAAGAGAGAGATTTTCTGGCCAGCACAAAAAGGGAAGGTTCTTCATGATACTGTCTGTATCTCTGACTTCCACAATCCTGAAACATCACCTGTCATCACCTCATGGCCTAGGTCATGAATATCCTACCCATTCTGGTTCCTTTTTCTTCCTTCCTCTCCTATCTGATGAAAGAACCCTGTTCCAAAAGCTGCTCCTATTTTTCCATCTTTTTGTGTGATTATTGGTGGTACAGATCTAAGGTAAAATCTGGAAGCCAATCTATCTCTTTTAAAGTGTTTTATATGGTCATTCCACTTTATGTTGTTTCAAAGTTTTACTCCTAGGTACTGTACAGTAATTTTATTGAGGTTCAACTTACATTTATTTAAGTTCAAGGGCAATTGTCAGGCCCTGTGTCACTCATTAGTCATCTAGTATTGCCACCTTCTCATAGACAACTGTAACATCTGTGGCCAATCTCATGGTACTTTCAACATTATCCATTAGGCCAGAGGTCTCCAGATTATTAGATGATAAGGGCCACATACCGAGATTCAAATCTCAGCGGGGTCCAGATGACATATTTTGGGATTACCAAAAATTGTGATACCATCATATTACTTTTA
The DNA here is from genome assembly GCA_026315105.1 of Locusta migratoria. Lineage (NCBI taxonomy): Eukaryota > Metazoa > Arthropoda > Insecta > Orthoptera > Acrididae > Locusta > Locusta migratoria. The sequence goes on along the minus strand of CM048745.1, from coordinate 105,144,318 downwards.
CAAGTGACATAATCAAGAAGGTGGGCACCATTATATCATACTATACAATATGACCACTACAATATCTCTTATTACCCCATCAAAGAAACATAAATAACATGTGAATTATTTAACTCCACTAAATACTACTACGCATCATCCACAAACATGATCTATGGAATAGCAACTTTCAGTTGACCACACCTTTTTATGGAGAAATTAAACTAAAATGAAATTTATTGTTGTTTAATACAGGCACCCTGTTCAGTCAAAATGCCACGTAATCTTTATCACTTCTTTACTACACTTATGCAAAAGGGTTCTGGGAAATTCAGGTTTCCTTGGAGTGCACATCTAAATCTGAGAACTGATTTTTCAGAACATGAAGATATTTCATTGCAAAAGAGAGTGGAAAAGCTCATCCATATTCTGCCTTCATTTATTAGCAGTTAGTGAACTGAGAGAAAATTTCTGCCTGTTTTTGTCTGAAAGCCTGAACATCCATAAAACATCACAGATAATGTTGGTCTGCACTGAAAGTTCTTTATTGAGTTCCTTCAGATGGAGAGCAACATCTGCCAATAACTCTTGTTTCCACAGCTATTCTTGTCTGACAGAACACCCAAAAGATCATTTTTCTCATTCAGAAATATTTCAATCTATGTTTGAAACAAAATACAATTGACAAAATTTTACTTCAAGTTAACTATCTTACATCTGTGTAGTTTTTAGAGATTGTGTTACGTGATTGTAAACTTATTGGACCAAACTGGTATGGCCATCAGTACCTAGACTTAAATACTACTTGCATTAACTTACAAGGACAACACAGTCACCCATGCCCAGAGGAGGACTTCAACCTCCTGCAGGAGGTGATGTTTACGTCCATGATTCCAAATAAAACTGACAACATAAATTTAATGTTCCTTCTCACAGGATATATCTGTATCTACAGACTTTGCACAAAGTGCTCTCTGATGAAGAATACAGGGTAGTATCAACAGTTGGGCCACACCACTGCTTTCACATACTGTATTTATTCTTTCCAGCAAAACCTGCATATTTCCCAGTCATATTTCTGCCTCCATCAGTTGTGACACATTTTATCTGAAAAAGAGGAAGGTTGTATTTTGTTTTTGTAATTTTTAGCTTAATTTATATGTATCTCATTAAATATGTTGTAGTAACTTGCAAGTAAATCAGATCTGCTGTTCTTCAGTGACTTCAAAGTTTGTGCTGAACCCTCAAAAAACTGAACTTGAGCAGTATCACCGATGTCTCATCCAAGGCTACCAATTACGAAGCAAAGTTAGATGCCATTTCTTGCGACACAGTTTTGTTAAATCATAAGCAATTGCTACATGTCAACCACTATGCATTGCTCACTTTTGTAAGAGAACAATTCTAGATCAGTAATTGAATGCAACTCTTCATGTAATCACTCTCAGTGAATGTCTTCTCTCATTTGGAGATTTTATGGGCACCTCTTTAATTTGCATTAGTGATGGCTTCACTTTCCTGCACATATTTTCTGAAGATGTATTGTTTAAAACACAGTCAATGTTTTAATGTTACAAGTTTATGTTAAAGTAGGCTTATATTGTCATTGAATTCATTAAACTGTGCACCGTGACTTTTTCATAATGATGATAATTATAATATTCCTTGACCACAGCACTAACTGCATTACACATGTTGTTTTGTTGGCTTTGTCTATAACAACATATTTCACACCCCTTATTTTACTCACACTATTGATTGTATTCTTTTTCCACGTCAAGTACTCTAAACAAAAGACATATGCATATAAAGAAATAAAGAAATCTTGAAATAATAAGAAAGCAAACCAGATGAACGCATTATAGCACAGTCTAGTCTCTAGGGTCTCTCTTTTTTATGAACAAGCAGAGGAGAATTTCAAATGCTTTTAACACTGAAATTCTCCTGCAGCCTCTCTCAGAGTTAAACAAATGGAAAACATCTTTCACATCAGTACAAGTCAGATTAAATCCTTTCAGGGGCCACATCTGGTCTGCGGGCCATATTTTGGAGACCCCAACACTAGGACATTGACATAGGTAAACAATGAAGTTTTTATCACATTACATTGTAGTATTCTTAAAATTCCTTCTAAATCTGCCAGTTATGCTTTTTAAGACTGACATGTTGAGTTCTGTCTGCAAGGAAGTTCTTGATTATTATCTATTTAATGTATGGCTTACGAAATTATATTTTACAGTACATACACCTGCATTGATAAAAGTTACTATAAAATGATATGAATTGGTGTATGCAGATACATATCTATATTGTATGTATGTGTTGCTTTGAAATGGAAGCAGGCTTGACTTCGAAGGCAGGGTTGTCAACTGAACACAGCACTTACACTGAAAGCAGGTTTATTGTGAACTGAAATGTACACTCAGTACTGACTGCCTCTCGAGCAGAGTGCTCTGCTATTTATACACTGACAGAATGTACCAGAAATTAGAAGAATAGTTAACATAAGAAACATGTAGAAATTACAAGTGAACATAAGAAACACATAGAACATTTGCCGGTGTAGGACTGAACCAGCGACCTTCAGTACTGCAATCGATGACACTATCCACGCCGGCAGTCGGTTAACTTGGTCTTGCGGCATTGCTCCCTCTCCTGAAAAAAAACAGCGACCTTCTATTAGGTTCCCTTCGGAGCCAGCTGCAATGTCCTGGACCTTGATCTTGTCATGGGGCCTCTGAATGGCAGTTCCATAGTTGTTTCCTCCAGTGTGTTGTCTGTACTAAAAGCAGAGCAAGTGTCTTCGTTGATGACGTTGAGCTCACCGTCCTGGATTGGTTCAGCTGTCCCAATACACATTCTTTTGGGGATAAGTTGTGACTGCTCGTGACAATTAGTGATCCAAATCTCTCCTCGACCAGCGGTAATGCTTATGGTAGCAGTTGGTATGTAAATTTCTTTTGTGAGCCTAATAAACTTTCTACTATCAACAAGCACTTCAAAGTTTAACCAGTCATCTGTGTTTGTGACTGGAACTCTTCTCATTGTCAACGGCGGGATCATCACATTGTCAACAGCAAATAACTTCCCAGAAAATTCTATATTATGTGTACCCATCGGAACAAATTCCTCAATTTGCAACTCAGATTTTCCACCATCAATGATAGCTTGGGATGCCTGAAGGAAGTCCCATCCCAGGATGACATTATGACTACATTCTGTTAAAATGACATATTCAAACAGCTGTGTCCTGTTGTTGATGGTTATTCTTGTGATACAAGTTCCTGCTGGCTGGATGTACATTCCATTTGCGACCTTCAACACAGTTGCCTCCGCCTCACTTAGTTTTTCTGAACAGGGCAGCTGGGGGAGCGGCTGGTACCTCTGTACAGCAACAGTGAACAGCAGCGGCGTGTTGGGCAGTGACCTTGTCCAGGGTATGGCAATGGGCTTCTTCCTATAGGTCGACTGAACTCATCAGTAGGTGACTGCTTGGGATTGAACTGCTCTGTTGGCTGACGTTTTGCAGCAAAATAATCGTCGAATGCTCGCCTTCTTTCTCTGCAGTAGCATACGACATGTCCAGGGCGCTCACAGTGGAAACACACTGGAGTGTTGTCTTTTGTCCTCCAGATGTTTGTTCTTCTGCGGGGCATCATAGTTGCTGAGGGAGTTGGTTGTGACAGCTGGTTCATAGGCTGCCATTTGGCAGCTGTGGTGTAAGTCACGTCGAGTGCGATTGGCAGGTCAGACAGGAGCTAAAGGCTGAAATACTTCTTCCTCAGCGTCGTCGGCTCCCTTTTGACTTACAGGGCTTATATCCATGGCCATAATCTGATGCTCGCTCGGTCTAATAGTCCCAGCTGCCATAAACTGTTGTAATTCGTCTCTCACAATATGTCGTATGAGGGAAGTAAAGTCATGCTGGTCCTCCATAATGGCCGTAGGGACTACATTGGGGAGTCTGTCATACTTCTTTTGTCCAACCCTCCTATGTTGCATTTATTCAATCTGCTGACACCACTTGATGAACTCCTCCGTCGTATCAACGTCTCTTATCAGAAGAGCTTGGTACATATCTTCTGCAATACCCTTCATCAGGTGTGTGATTTTGTCAGCCTCAGTCATATCCGGATTATCTATGTTACATAGAGTCGAAACATTCTGCATGTACAACTGTGTCGGCTCACCATGTTGCTGGGCCCGGTTCTTCAGTTCTGTCGAGCGGATTTGTCGCTGGCGGTCTCCAAACGTCTTCTTAAGTTCTGTCTGGAACGTTTCCCAGTCATTCAGCTTTCAAACCATTGCTGGGCTGTTATGTCCAGATAGAAATAAACATTTTCAAAGCACATTGTACGGATTCCACCTGTTATACTTGGCAACTCGGTCGAACCATTTTAGCAATTTATTGCGATCCTGTCCAGTGTCTCCAGAGAACACCAACAGGTGTCTGATGTGCAGCTGGCTTACCATTGGTTTCGTATCCATGTTTCTTCTGATGATATGGACTTTCGGAAGGATATACTCGGTATATCCCTTGTATTCTGGTTGTAGTCTGTGTAAGTGACTGCTTTTACATTGCCTAATTGAAGCAACGGTGATACAGCTGTTGCACAGACTACCCGTTGCCTCCACCAAGCAGGTTTATTGCGAACTGAAACACACACACAGCACTGACTGCTTCTCTGGCAGAGTGCTCTGCTATTTATACACTCACAGAATGTACCAGAAATTAGAAGAATAGTTAACATAAGAAACATGTAGAAATTACAAGTGAACATGTATGTCTGTATGTCTGCCTAAGTGTACTTGCATCTGTGTAAATGTGTGGGTGTGTTTGTATTTGTTCACCCTCTTCCCCCCCCCCCCCCCCCCCCCAAGGTAAGTCTTTCCTGTCCCGGGATTGGAAGGACTCCTTACCCACTCCCTTAAAACCCTCATCATTTCCTTTTCCCTCTCCTTCCCTTCTGCCTGACGAAGCAGCTAGGCTGCGAAAGCTAGCGTTTGTGTGTGTGTGTGTCTGTGTGTTTGTTACTATAACTGCCTTTGCTCCTTTGCCTGGTAAGTAGACTTCATCTATATATATTATATAAATAGAAAAGATATGACTTACCAAAAGGACCGGCTCGTCGTTAGAAACAAATAAAATCACGCACAAACACAAATACAAGCTTTCGCCACCACTGACATTTACAAATGTCTGTCTAGGTGTGTTTGCGTTTCGATATGTCTGAGTGTGTGTGTATTTGTTTACCTTCCTTTTTGTTCCCTAGGGTAAGTCCTCCCACTCCTGGGATTGGAATGACTCCTTTTCCACTTCCTTAAAACCCATATCCTTCCCTTTTTCCTCCCCCTTTTTTCCTCTTTTTCCTGAAGAAGCTGCCAGTGGTGGCGAAAAAGCCGGTCCTTTTGGTAAGTCATCTCTTTTCTATATATATATATATATATATATATATATATATATATATATATATATATATATAATATTATAGAAGGAGACCTTCCAGGTAGGAAAATGGTATAAAATAAAGATTTTTGACTTACCTAAAGTACAGGCTGGTCGATAGGAACACTAAACACACACAAAAACACACAACCATTCGAGCTTTCGCCACCAGTGGTGGCTTCTTCGGGAAAAAGAGGGAGGAAGGAGAGGAGAAAGGGAAGGATACGGGTTTTAAGGAAGTGGAAAAGGAGCCATTCCAATCCCAGGAGTGGAAGGACTTACCTTAGGGGACAAAAAGGAAGGTAAACAAATACACACACACTCACACATATCCACATCCAAACACACTTAGGCAGACATTTGTAGAACTTTTTTTTTTATATGAACGGAAATGTGGAAAAACGGAAATCGGAAGTAATAGTAATTATAAGCTGACGAAAGAATAATTCGGTTAAAACGTATAGAAAGTTTAGAAAAATGATCGCGAATGTCGGAAGAATGAATGGAAATGTGGAAAAACGAGAATCGGAAATAATCGCGAAGTTTCTAGAAAAAGCCAAAAATGGTTATTATAGGTTATTGTAAAATGGAGTTGTGAAATAGTATTACCACAGTAAATGTGGATAACGGGTAGATATTATACAGGAGATGCAGTGATGAAAGCGGTAAATAACAAAAAATAAAAAATAATAAATAAAATAATAATGATGAATAGCGTACACGAAAAGTCGTTAGTCGTATTATTAGTGAAGGTTCAGAAGTCAATACTGATTGTTGTATGTGGCTAATTTGGCCAGGAGAAAAATGAACTTTAATGAGAGCGAATGAGAGCGAAATGAACTAAAATGAGAGCGAATATAGGGTGAGAATATAATGTAAAATTAAAAACAGAAGGAGAAAGTAAGAGGACAGAAAAGATTTCGAAAGGCAACAGAGCAATAATGAACGTAAGTAATTGTTAGGTTCAAAAGGATGAAACTAATATTATAGAAGGAGACCTTCCAGGTAGGAAAATGGTATAAAATAAAGATTTTTGACTTACCTAAAGTACAGGCTGGTCGATAGGAACACTAAACACACACAAAAACACACAACCATTCGAGCTTTCGCCACCAGTGGTGGCTTCTTCGGGAAAAAGAGGGAGGAAGGAGAGGAGAAAGGGAAGGATACGGGTTTTAAGGAAGTGGAAAAGGAGCCATTCCAATCCCAGGAGTGGAAGGACTTACCTTAGGGGAGTGTGTGTGTATTTGTTTACCTTCCTTTTTGTCCCCTAAGGTAAGTCCTTCCACTCCTGGGATTGGAATGGCTCCTTTTCCACTTCCTTAAAACCCGTATCCTTCCCTTTCTCCTCTCCTTCCTCCCTCTTTTTCCCGAAGAAGCCACCACTGGTGGCGAAAGCTCGAATGGTTGTGTGTTTTTGTGTGTGTTTAGTGTTCCTATCGACCAGCCTGTACTTTAGGTAAGTCAAAAATCTTTATTTTATACTATATATATATATATATATATATATACACTCACACATATCCACATCCAAACACACTTAGGCAGACATTTGTAGAAACCCAGATTAAAACCAAAGAAGTTGGACAGAGATGCCACTTCAGGCAGAGGCTCTGTCCACAGAACCGAGGCAAAGATGTTAAAGATGGCGGGCGGGAATTAGAATTTAGCGGAGGTTGAGACCAGGCGGGCAACGGGAAGAGAGAATGTGTTGAAGGGCAAGTTCCCATCTCCGGAGTTCTGAAAGATTGGTGTTGGTGGGAAGTATCCAGATAACCCGGACGGTGTAACACTGTGCCAAGATGTGCTGGTCGTGCCAAGATGTGCTGGTCGTGCACCAAGGCATGTTTAGCCACAGGGTGATCCTCATTACCAACAAACACTGTCTGCCTGTGACCGTTCATGCGAATGGACAGTTTGCTGCTGGTCATTCCCACATAGAACGCTTCACAGTGCAGGCATGTCAGTTGGTAAATCACGTGGGTGCTATCGCAAGTGGCTCTGCCCTTGATCGTGTACACCCTCCGGGTTACGGGACTGGAGTAAGTGGTGGTGGAAGGGTGCATAGGGCAGGTTTTACAACGGGGGCAGTTAAACCTACCCTATAAAACCTAAAACTTGTAAAACCTGCCCTATGCACCCTTCCACCACCACTTACTCCAGTCCCGTAACCCGGAGGGTGTACACGATCAAGGGCAGAGCCACTTGCGATAGCACCCATGTGATTTACCAACTGACATGCCTGCACTGTGAAGCGTTCTATGTGGGAATGACCAGCAACAAACTGTCCATTCGCATGAACGGTCACAGGCAGACAGTGTTTGTTGGTAATGAGGATCACCCTGTGGCTAAACATGCCTTGGTGCACGGCCAGCACATCTTGGCACAGTGTTACACCGTCCGGGTTATCTGGATACTTCCCACCAACACCAATCTTTCAGAACTCCGGAGATGGGAACTTGCCCTTCAACACATTCTCTCTTCCCGTTGCCCGCCTGGTCTCAACCTCCGCTAAATTCTAATTCCCGCCCGCCATCTTTAACATCTTTGCCTCGGTTCTGTGGACAGAGCCTCTGCCTGAAGTGGCATCTCTGTCCAACTTCTTTGGTTTTAATCTGGGTTTCTACAAATGTCTGCCTAAGTGTGTTTGGATGTGGATATGTGTGAGTGTGTGTGTATTTGTTTACCTTCCTTTTTGTTCCCTAAGGTAAGTCCTTCCACTCCTGGGATTGGAATGGCTCCTTCTCCACTTCCTTAAAACCTGTATCCTTCCCTTTCTCCTCTCCTTCCTCCCTCTTTTTCCCGAAGAAGCCACCACTGGTGGCGAAAGCTCGAATGGTTGTGTGTTTTTGTGTGTGTTTGGTGTTCCTATCGACGAGCCTGTACTTTAGGTAAGTCAAAAATCTTTATTTTATACCATTTTCCCACCTGGAAGGTCTCCTTCTATATATATATATATATATATATATATATATATATATATATATATATATATATATATATATATAGAAAAGAGATGACTTACCAAAAGGACCGGCTCGTCGAGAGAAACAAATAAAATCACACACAAACACACATACAAGCTTTCGCCACCACTGGCAGCTTCTTCAGGAAAAAGAGGAAAAAAGGGGAGGAAAAGGGAAGGATATGGGTTTTAAGGAAGTGGAAAAGGAGTCATTCCAATCCCAGGAGTGGAAGGACTTACCTTAGGGGAAAAAAAGGAAGGTAAACAAATACACACACACTCAGACATATCGAAACGCAAACACACCTAGACAGACATTGACAAACGTCTTTAGAAGAGCAGCAGATGTTGGCAGATTGGTTTTTAATAATGTTTTTCATTAGTTCTGTGATCTTTGAGCTCCAACTGTTTCATTTAGGTAAGACATTAATATATCATGGAACACGGGTGTCATATGCTGCTGTGAGGTCAATAAATGCCACTGAGGTTTCATTCTTCTTTTGGAAACTTGTTTCTATAAATGATGTTAGAGTGAGAACTTTGACACAGACGCTTCATTTGGTATAAAATCCTACATGGTTAGGGGGTTTATGGCATCAGTAAGTCTTCCAGTATCTGCTAACAAATGCTTAGTAGTGCAGTTGGATGGTGTCTTCCTGTCTTAATAACAATAGTTATTGCAGTTTTAAATTGCTGAGGCATTTCTTCCACCATCAAGTACATCACTGTAAAATTTTAGTGACTGCTGTCATGCTTTCATTTTCAGTTGTTAAAGAACTTGGTAAAATAGCATCCATTTTAGCAGTTTTCCTGACATATTTTGTTCTTTGTAATGACAGTGTAGAACTGTATCAAATCACTTTCAGAAAGTACATAGCAGTTATGTAGATACTCTGGATCTCTGTGTCTAACAGGGTGGGCTGAATTTCTTAATGTATGTGTACCTGGAGAACATGTATATTGTTATATAGGAGTATTTTGTTCTCCCAAATTGTCAACTTATGTGAGCATAAAATTCTGATAAACAAATTACATGGATGATGCTGGGTGTGAAGGTTCAGTGTTGTGTGTGTGTGTGTGTGTGTGTGTGTGTGTGTGTGTACGTATTTGTCCTCTTTGCTTGTTGCAGGATCAGAAGTTGGTAAGGTGACCACTTTCCTATTGTACTGAGTATGTTAATTCTCATATTTCAACTGTGCATTTCAATTTTGGTTATAGACAATGAGATATAATGACGTTTCCAAATGAAGTTTTACATTGTTTCATTGTTTTTGATTACTTTTCAGCCAACTGTAACTGGACTATTGCCTGAAGGGGAAGAAAAGGGTATTGTGGAACAACCTGAGAAAGAGACTCCTCAACCAAAGAGGGTAAACATTGTATTGCACATACTGACTAGCATTAACTATGAACTTTGAAACTACCGCATATTTCTGCAGATAAGACAATCATAAAAAAAAAGCCCCAAAATCCGAGGTTGTCTTATGCGACTGAAAAAAAAAAGATTAAAATTTAGTCTGAAATTGGTAATTTTGCAGATATGCTGTAAGGCGCAGCTTCGATCTCTAAACGATATATATATTGAAGCGGTTAAGTATCGAAACGATACGTATCGAACAGGTGAAAATTTTGATTTTTATGAATATGTCGTGATTTTAAAGGATGTAGTTAGGCAGGAACCTAAGAGTACAGCTTTCTGGGTAATTTACAAGAAAGTTTACAATTGAAGTAGCTCGGCCTGAAATGATATATCGAACATACAGCTGTAAATCGATTTAGTGTTTCTGAAACGAAGATTCAGATGCTACGCACCCTCATGTGCGAAAAGAAAAAATCTTCTTATTCAACCTATACGTAATCTTCTTAAGGCTACGCTACAGATAACTTTTTTTAAAAGATTTACGAAAACAAAGTTTTGCGCATTTTTTAAAAATATACACTTTTCAAGCTTTATTAATTTACTGAGTGGACAATGGTACATATTACAACCTATATGCCATAAAGCAGGAATAGAATTAATTATTTACAATGCAGCTTGATTTTACAATGTCGGTTGTCAAAAATAATTTCTCGATATAGGTATCCAGAGTCGCATTGAAATGATTAGAGTATATTTATGTACGGAGCTATGAATGGGTTAAAATATTTCGGAAATATGCGCAACAATTGCGGCTTTCTTCGAAATCCTTTGTCTACTACTCTCGGGAAATTTCGTGCATTTTCACCCACATAATATGTGCATCGGCGCAATTAAATGTGGTATCGCCAGCCACGGTGACGAGGGGACTGAGGCTCACCAGTCATAGTCTGCACTGCCACTACAGTCGGGGGTTCAAATCCCCCTCAGGCATGGATATTTGTGCCGTCCTTAGTGTTAGCTAGTTCATAAGTAGTTTGTAAGTTTAGGGACTGATAACCCCGTAGTTAAGTCCCATAAGCTATACAAACATTTGAACATTTTTGGAATTTGGTATCAGCGATAGAAATTACTTTCTTCTTTTAACTTCGTGGTGTAATTAAAAAAAAAGAAGAAAAAAATAAAAAATAAAATAAAAATAAAAAAAATGCTTCTTTGTGATCAGATACAACATAGCACTACAAGCATGAAAGTTCAAAAGCAGATCACAAACACTGCAACAAAGGGTGAAATCCAGGTGCACCCATCAAGAAAACTATTTATGGCGGCGTCTAACAGCACTTTTCTGAACTTCCTGTAGCTTTGCTTCTGAATCTAAGTACCAGGCATACGGCATGCCTTTGGGTAAATATGGTAACTTGGGGGTCGTCTTATACACCAGATATGTGCTTAAAACTATAAAATTTCAATGAAAATTTGTACCTCATCTTATCTGAAGGTCGTCTTATCTGCAGAAATATACGGTAGTTAGAATGGAAAAATTATTTTGTTTTTCATATTTCACACCCATATGTTGACTTAAGTAGTATGTAAATCATTTTTGATCTTCTATATTTCTCATTTTTCTAGTTATGTTTATTGTTATAATAGCTCACTGCTTTTCTATGTGGTGTTTATTAACGAAATTATTTAACAACAATGAAACTAAAAGATGACAAAAATGCTGGAACATGTTAAGGAGTATAAAAAACTATTTTAATTAACCATAACTTACCTTAGTTCTGTACCACTGACAATCACACAAAAATACAAATGAAAAAAGTTGACACAAGCTTTTGGAAATATTTTCCTTCATCAAGTACAAGAGCAGGGAAGAGGAAGGAAACAGAAGGGAAGAGGAAGGAAACAGAAGGGAAAGGTTATTCGTAGCTTAGGCCATGAGCGGACAATGGGTGATTTGTGGAAGTTAGAGATACTGTATGTCAAGTTCTGAGCCAAGTCAACACACACACACACACACGCGTGCGCGGGGGCGCGCGCGCGCGCGCAAACATGGCAATGTATGAGAGAAAAACAGGGAAGTGGGTGAGAAATGAGTAGTGAATAAGTGAGTAGAGAATGGAGGAGGGGGAGAGGGGAGAGGTTAGCTTAGATTTGGACCCAGAGGGGTGTAGAGTGCATGGAATATGCGATAATTTTTGACTTCAGGACTTTGTTAGGGATAGTTAGGAGGTGAACATACTAAAAGTCCCCGCCCCTGGGGGGTGAGCTAAAGCGGGGGTGGGGGTGGAAAGGTACAACTTTTTGGTTTTTCACATATATCTCGAAAGCGGTCCGCTTTAGGAAGAAAATGTTCCAAATAAAAATGAAAGATAATTGAATTTGCTATAAAATTGTTTCTATACATATTAGTTGAATTCCCAACGGTTTTCGAGTTATAAGTTACTGAAAATCGACAATTTCGGAAAAAAATCATTTTTACCTCACTAACTTTGTCAAACATTTACTTCTAGTGACTTACTCGATCGTTTCTCAGAAAATTTGTCAGAAAGAAAGTTGTAGAACATTAAATTTCCTTCAATTTGATATGCGCATTTATTACTTTATCGTCAGCCAATCAGAAGTTACATCATTTGTAAGTTTCGAGTTCCTTCTAGAAATGAGTGTTTTTAGAGGCTGTGACATTTATGTCTTATGAAACGTGCTAGCATCGTAAATAACAACACTTTAACAATGACAAGAAGATAATTTCAATTGAAAGAGAACATCTTTTTACAATTATAACTTGTATTACAATGTTGTGAATCATACAATGCAAGTATTGACAAGCACTGATAGTGATTCACAATGAAAAATAAGTGCATTGAATGCAACATTTTCATTTTTCTGAGGATTGGTCGAGTGTCATTCACCTTAGTCAGTAGCGGAGACGTCGTCCAACAAGATTGGTAGTCTCGATGTCACGGTTTTCATCTTCATCCTTAATTAATATTCAGACTCCGTTGTTGCAGTCGCCCTTGCAGTTCGGGCATGTAACAGAGCACTGTAACAACGATTTTCTGGAACCACACCTCCACTGTCACAATCTTACGTGTATCGACAATAATTATCTTCAAGAATTCGTCAGGAGCAGCATCTAAATCTGAGAGTTTTGGAACTAGTTGGTCATTCCTTCTTTCCCAACCCCAATTCGGCGCTCCACATTTCGGTTCCTCTCTTAACCAAAGTCGTACTTGGTGCTACATTCGGAATGGATGCTGCTTAACATCTCCTTCAGTTGGAGGGAGAGTTCAGAGATTAGGCTTCATGTGCCCAGCTGCTTTTATAAATGATTTGTAGCAGAACTCTGTGAGAGATGTCTTGGTGGCTGGAGCTCCATACCATGAGAGAGTACTCATGATTCCCGCTGTCTGAATGGAGTCGGGAAAAGAAGAATTATTGGAAAAATATCTCAGCAGCATCTTGTATGATTTTGGACTTCTAATGCATTTTGACAAACCCCACTTTACTCTTGCAATACGCTGTGGATGTTGTGTCACAGCCTGTAAATACATGTAGGAATAACAAATGGACGTTGTCCATTTTCAATTCCCGCTCCTCTTGTTGCTTGTGTCCCTCCCACTCTGGAACTACAATACCTTGTTTTTTGGCAACAAACCACAGAATGTCATTTGGTGCAGGATGTGGCGCCTCCTCTGGTATATCAATGTGTGCCACGGTCACATTTCGTAGACCTCCTTTCATCGCAATGTATGCTTCTAGTGGAATAGTTCCGAGTTTTCCAGTTACAGCTGATGTACAACGATCTCTCAAATTCCAACTGACATTCATCATGATACACAGCCTCGTCCGCAACTAAATCATTTGAGGTGGAAAAATGCCTCATTGCTTCCTCTCCCCACTAATCATGTCTATCTCGAGAAGCGTCCATACTCGTCACTTATATGTCAGTTCTGTTGCGTCCTTTTGTGAGAAAATAGCTAAAAATATCTTAATTGGGTTTCTTTTGCTCACCATCAACACTTTCTGCACAAAAGAAACATTTTGTTTTGTTTGGATCTCAAAGTTCAAGGCTGAACTACTTGAGAGGACGATGAGAGTGCCTCTCCTTTAAATGAGCGTTGATGGATCAGAAGGATGCCCACACCTTCTAAAGATGAGCCATTGCTATGTCCCCTTTCTCTAATTGCTTTGATCAGTGATAGTATTCCTTTTTTGTCACTGTGAAAACACCAACATCTGGTCCATCTATTGTTTCATCACATCAAAACTCCGAGTAGCCATTACGCTGACTACATAGTCAACATTTTCATAAGTAAATGAAAAATATCACGAAAAGCCGACATACAAAGTTTTCTATGCTTGGAGAACTATTGAAGTGAACTGAAGTAAGAAGTGAGTGAGAACACTCCATTCCACCTCCCTGTTCAGTCTCTTGGAAGGAGCCAGTGGCACTGGCAGGCCTTCGATGTTCCTCGTGGGGCTTCCCCATCGTTAACCCTCTGCCGGGCGTTAGGTACCGGCGACCTTGAAGGCGTGTCCACTGCAGGTGACAATAAATGAGCATCAACCATTCCTCCTCATAAAAATGAAAATGTTGCTTTGAAATGATTCATTTTGAATCACTATCAGTGCTTGTAAATTCTTTGTATGATTCATAATATTATAATAACAGCTATAATTCTAAAAAGGTGTTCTCTTACAATTCCAGTTACCTTGTTATTGTTAAAGCGTTATTTACCATGCTAGCGCGTTTCATAAGACATAAATGTCACAGCCTCTAAAAACACTCATTTCTAGAAGGACCTCGAAACTGAGCGCACATCTTACAAATGATGTAACTTCTGATTGGCTGACGATAAAGTAATAAATGCGCATATCAAATTGAAGGAAATTTAATGCTCTACAACTTTTTTTCTGACAAATTTTATGAGAAACGATCTAGTAAGTCACTAGAAGTAAATGTTTGACAAAATTAGTGAGGTAAAAATGATTTTTTCTGAAACTGTCGATTTTCAGTAACGTATAACCTGAAAACCGTTGGGAATTCGACTAATATGTATAGAAACAATTTTATAGCAAATTCAATATCTTTCATTTTTATTTGAAACATTTTCTTCCTAAAGCGGATCGCTTTCGAGATATAAGCGAAAAACCAAAAAGTTGTACCTTTCCATCCCCACCCCCGCTTTAGCTCACCCCCCAGGGGCGGGGACTTTTAGTATGTTCACCTCCTAACTATCCCTAACAAAGTCCTGAAGTCAAAAATTATCGCATATTCCATGCACTCTACACCCCTCTTTTGAGCACTCATTAACTGGACTAATAGCACCCTTCAAATTCACTGGATCTTCTCCCAAACTGTAAAAATCATTTACAAAATATGTTACATAGTCTGGATATTTCTTTCGTTTGGGTACACGAGCTGACTTTCTGACTTGTTTATCACCTCCTACAGTATCAGTTTCTTCCGTGTCTACCACTGATTGAGTGTTCAGACTGTAGTCTGCATTTTGATCAGTGTCTGCACTGTCAGTCTTCTCACTACTTACTTCCACTATTTCCTTTGCTTCAACCTCTGCAGTATTCTGGTTACTTGGCTAGAACATACAGTTATCTTCACTTTCAGCCTGTGTTCTTGTTTTGTCTGTCCAGAACTCATTCTCGAGAAATACAACACTTCTGCCTTTCACAATTTTTTTGGGATTCTGTGGGTCAATTAATCTGTAACCTTTAGTCAGTTCATTATAACACACAAAAATAAGTTACTTTGCCTTTGCATCCCATTTTGTTCCAAGTTTATGTGGAACATGGGTAAGGACTCGACAACCAAACACTTTCAAATGGTTCAAAGAAGATACTTTTTGCTTCCATAGTTCCTGTGGAGTCTTACCATTAAGTATTCTGAGAGGAATGTGATTCTTGATATAAACAACTTTATTGCATGCCTCTGCCCAATATTGTTTAGGTAGACCTGAGTCAAATAACATGCACTGTGCCATCTCATGAATTGATATATTAGTCCTCTCCACCACATCATTCTGTTCTGGACTGGAGGATACACTAAACTGATGTTCAATTCCATTCACTCTGAGAAATGATTCAAACTTAGAGTTCACAAATTCACTACCATGGTCTGATCTTACAGCCTTAATTTTTGCTCCAACCCTATTTTCTGCCCAAGTTTTAAAATCACACAAGAATTCAAATTTGCTCTCGATAAAATAACAGAATGTCCTCCTGCTATAATCATCCACTAGTAAATACATGTACTTAGTCATTCCATGTGACATTTCCTCCATTGGAACATATAAATCCATATGAAGTAAGCTAAGCATCTTAGATACCCATTGTCCCCCAGCTTTAGGAAATGGAAATTTAGACATCTCACCTAGCACACAGGAACTACACTTGTCCATTGATTCAGAGTCACAACACTCCAAGTTTATGCCTCTCTTCTGTAAACATAACTTAAGTCCAATGTCAACTCTAACATGACCAAGTCTATGGTGCCACAAGTCTTTAATATTACTAACTTTACTAACAGTAGGAGCACATTCATCTGACAATACAGGTACAACATTTTTCAGTTTATAAAGGCCATTGGACTCTGATCCGCTGTGGTGGAGTGGCCAAGCGCATTGAGGAGCTATGCTGCGATGCACGAGGCCGTTCCCTGTCGGGGGTCCAAATCCCCCCTCGGGCATGGATGTTTGTGTCGTCTTTAGTAGAAGGTAGTTCATAAGTAGTTTGTAAGTTTAGGGACATGACCCCGCGGTTATGTCCCATAAGCTTCACAAACATTTCAATATTTGATTTGGACTCTGATCCGTAACAAAATAGCTTACCTTTTTTGAACAACTTACATCCATCATTGTCAAAAACATCATTTATACCCTTCTTAACCAAAGCAGACACTGACAACAAATTAGCAGCTCATCCAGGGACAAGGGTAACATTCCTGATTGAAGTTATGTCTGGTGAATTGACAATAACATTTGAACTCTCTTCACTTACTAATTCAACATTATCAGCACACTTTATAACTTTTTGTCCACACTTTTCTGGTATAAAATCTCGAAGCCATTACTTTCATGCAGTCATATGTGATGATGTTCCAGAATCAATAATCCACTCATTCTGATTGAAATCATATACACCAAATGCACAAAACAATGATTTATCTGTCCCCTTTAAGTTCTTTTTAGTAGATTGTTGTATTTGGGGGCACTCTGACTTGAAATGACCATACTTCCAGCAATTGAAACACTTTATTCTTGTTTATCCTTGGAAAAACCCTGCTGTGACTTCTCACAATGTTTTGTGATTAAAGCACTATCATCATCACATGTATCTAACCTAAGGTATTCTTCCATGTAACAACTTTTCTTTAATGTTGTATGAAGTGAAATTTTCATCCATATTATTAGATTCTATACCTATCCAGTAAGGTAGACAAACTTTTGGTAAACCTGTCAGCATAATGAGTGCAATTAGTCCATCATTAACTGGTTTGCCCATGCTCTGCAATTTGTTAGCTACATCCAGAATGAGTTACATAGTTCTGAACAATTCCATCTAATTTTTGTAATGTTGTGTCCAACATATCATCCCAGTGATTCAGCCACCTTGTTTTTGTTTTACCAGCAAGTAGGTTTTCCAGAGTATCCCAAGCTTCTTTTGCTTTTGTGTTATACAGAGATCTATCCACATGCAAAGGATAAATGTCCAGGCATCTGTATCCTTCACTGCATTTGTAGCAGTACTTGCACCTATGGCATGGTACCATAATTTCTCAAACATTAGGATTAGTTTCATTCCAAACTTTCATGTATTAAAATCATCCTTGCCTGTTAGTTTGTCTAACACCAGAGTAGTAGTTTTCATGAAACCTACATTTGAAGTCATTTTCGAAACACACTTTCACAGGAACAAAATAACTTAAACAATTTCTTCCAAAATGAAAGTTCAAACCCCAATTATAATCACGAAACACAAACCATAGCAAGTATTTCATATAATGTGATCCTGTTATCCAAATACAAATTTCTGTCTTGTCAGTTTTTCTAAATGTGTTTATGTTTTAACTTTTGTCCTGGGTTCCGTACTGGGCCCATAACCTGTTAGTTTGTCTAAAATCAGTTCACTAAACAAGATTATAATGGTGTAAAACTTGTATTCAATTAACAGTACATAACCATTTACACATAAAGCTGACGAAGACCAAAGAACTATAACATCTAAGAGAAAGCTACAAGTCGTAGATGTGCATTTGATGGAATGAATTGGGCACCAGATTGCTAATATCACAACAACCTCCAAAAATCACCCATCATCTCCTCATGGCCTAGGTTGTGAAAAACCTTTCCTTTCTGTTCCCTTCCAAGCTTTCCAAAAGCTTGTGTCAATGTTTTTGTTTCTTTTCATGTTTTTGTTTGACTGTTGGCAGTACAGAGCTAAGGTAAGTACTGTCAATCTGTCTCTTTTCAAGATTATTTCAGAATCTCAGTGGAGAATTTCCATCAGTAATTGATTAATTAACCTTAAAGCAATCATAATATAGTAACTTGCAAAGATTTTTTAAATATAAATATATATGTTGTATAACTCCATCAAAGACCATAACCTTTAATGCAAAAGTAATAAAATGAAAATAGATCAACTCAGTGCAAAGTAAGAGATTGAAGCACAGACAGGCATGTAAAAAACACAATCACACACACACACACACACACACACACAAAACTTACAGCTTTCAGCCATAGACTTTGCAAGTATAGAACTCTCATTCCTAAAGTCACAGGCACGACTCGCTGACACACAACTCTCTTCTTCGGCACTAATTACTCTTTTTTAATGCTTTCATCAACAAAAATATGTGTGATATTCTATATTACTTTTCCCCCACTAAACTCAAGTTCAGTCTGTAATCATTTATGCAAAGTTAAAATGTTACGTCTTTAAATTTCCTCTTTTTCTTGCTTGTGGTATGTTTATCTTTTTATCATTATGGCAATTGTCAAGGATTTTCCACTTCTTCATTCATACATATGCCTTGTACAATTTAAAGTTCAGGGAGGTACACAATTCTAAATTGTGTCACATCAGCTAATTATAGGACCTTTGATAGGCCACAGACTGAAGATGGTGCTCAGTTATACATTATATAGGGGGTTTCCAAGTATTTAATTCCAATCTGAACTATCCATTTATTATTATTATTATTATTATTATTATTGAAATAGTAACACAAATATCATTTTAACAAATTGATATTCATAGTTCTACAACACATTGTTGCATATGCTTTTCGGTTTGTTTCCTAATTACTTTCTGAACAGTTCCTCTGGTAAGACATTTGCCTATTTCTTTATCAGAATGTGTGTACTTGAACTGTTCTTAATTGTTGTGCTGTCAGTTGACCACTGATTTTTTAAAATAATGAAAATATGGAAATCCTAAGTTTGGCCCAGTTGTGAGAAAGATAATCACCTACATAGAATTTGCCTGTCTAACATGCTAGCACCTTTATATAATAGTTTAAATAAATTAATAAAAGTTGTAAATGTGGAGTGTTGAAAATTTGAAATGCATGCACTATCTATTCATATTACACAGTAGAAAAATAAATGATTATGTGTATGCTAATTTTTTTCTTCTTGGTTATGTTGTAGTTACAGTTTGCTCAGAAAGAGGCATTAATGTCAAGGGCAAACAGCCTTAAGAAAGCAGTGAGACAATTAGTCGAACATACAGAACAAGCTGTGGATGAACAAAATAGTCAACAGCAACAGCGCAAGCGGTCGCATGATCTTCGGCCAATGGACTCACTCAAGGTTGTCAGTTTTATTATTTTACGTTTTAAATATGTCCTGCATTTTGGAGAAGTATTAAATGCTCATTTATGTACATTTTAAATTATAAATTGGAATTTCTAGTCACATATGAAATAAGGTTGCAAGAGCAACTAATGGTAAAGGAAGATACTTCCTTAACTTAACTTATACAGTTTTAGTTTAAACAGTACTGGCCAAAGAAATTCAGTTTACTAATCGTTTCAATAATTGTAGTATTAGATACCATCCAAGATACCTATTTTCTCATGTAGCATCAGAAAATCTGGGAAAACTAATTGCCTGAAGCTGCTTCTAACTGTGAGTCTCAAACTCAGGTTATGCTCACTAACAAAATCAAACAATAATTTAAAAAATAGCATAAATATAATAGAAATGCTGATATTAAACATTAGCAATGAAATATGTGCTATTAGAAACACTCTATACATGTTATAATACTATTGTGCTACCGTGGCCATCTTTGTAGGAGCTATGTTGACATTCATGATCATAAACTGCTGTAAAACTAATGGATCAACAAGGAGAAAAATTGCACTTGTTATGTAAGTACCTACTCTTTAATAAAGGTCAAACTATTTTTCAAACTTGATAGTCCTGCTGAAAGTTTTAGAATGCATAACTATACTACAAAATGTGTGATGCTAAATAAGGGAAAGGCCACTCAGCTAAAGCAGATTGATGTGTGAGGCACATAAACACACACTAGGAGACTGCATTTAGCAATCAGTTAAGTCCCATAAGATTAACAAACATTTGAACATATAACAAACTTTCAAGCATTTCACTCTTCCTCTGACAAAAGCACATCTGGCATTTCTGAACAAATTTACATACACAACTTTGCAATGTCCCAGATGTACACTTATGTGCCACAGCAAGACTCGATTACTGAGGTCAGTTGCATGAGCTGATGGAGGTGGCAAGGGTATAGTGAATTATGTAGGAGATAGCAGAAATTCCTTTGGACAGAAAACTCTTAAGTTTGTGCAACAAGACAAAAACATATTGAGGGTAGTGCAAAAAGCAAGGGGTGGGGAAATGGAAGGAGGAAGGGAAAAAAGGAAAAGAAAGAAGAGAATGGGGGAAATGGGAAATTGGTGAGACCTGGATAATTTTGGGAGCAGAGAATGTACTGTAACAACAACTCCCAACTGTGCTATTCATTTCAGAAAATGCCTGAAGAATCTTAGTTTTACAAAAGAAAATAATTAGTAAAATGTGTGTTGACTAACAAAGGGAGTCCTGTTGATCTCTAATTAAAAATAAATAAATAAAAATACTATCTATTCCCTCCCTCTACAATTACGAGGTGTTGATTATCTTATACAAAAGCCAACATACACTTGACACTTTCCATTTCCACAACAACCGCAATAGTAACCACACGTATCATTTGAAATTTCCGACATACTGCCTAAAACTCCGTGACCAAATGCCAGAATATATGGGTTACAACATTACAATAAAATTGAAGGGGGGGGGGACAATATAATAAGGATAGTGTACAACTCATTGCAAAGACGTACGACAAGCTGCAACAGGTGCATAAAAAAGACACGCACATACAACACAAGATATCAGGCAATGACCTTTAGAATAAAAAGTATTAACAGTCACACAACCATCATCTCCAGCTGCCCACTCCAAATCACACTCTGCAAGAGGGGTTAGGAAGAGTTGAGAGGGGAAGGGGACACAGGATGCGGGAAGGTTGTGTCACGGTGGTGAGAATGCATATAGCATAGCCTTATTTGTATTGGCACATGTATGCACGACATGTTCATGTGACTTTAGGACATGTATTGCAACTTGTATGAGGTGACAAGTAACAACCTTATACATGTATGGCCATGTGTTTACACCTGTTAATTTGTATCAGTTCATGATGAATTCCCATGACAATGTCAAAAATTTTACATTTTTATGTGCCATTGTGCTTGCTCTTTTGGATATTGAAAGGAAAAAAATAGCAGAAGATGTGTAGATGGTGGCAACAAGATTCCTTTGCGAACATGCTACACACAAAGCTCACATAATGCTTGTTCAAGAATTAACTCTATAACTTGGTGTTTATTTAAAAATTATGTTAGGATGAGGATAGAAGATATCTGTAGTTGGATTTCCCTCATGTCTAGAACAAACACAATGTTTTGTAAAGCAATTACAACAGAGGGTCAGTTGGCACTGACATCAATTTTTGGTCATTGGGGATCCCTTTTACATGTTCATGTATTTGCATAGAATATCAAAAAGCTCCATTTGCATTATTATTCTTCAGGTGCAAGTTTTATCCCAAGAAGTGAAGGTAGAATGGATTTTATTATATTTGTGATAAGAATGTATTATAATACACTATTTAATTCCGTATCTTATTCTTATTAATTGTTAGGGCGCTCGTAGATCTACTCTGCACTATAAATTTCTGAAATGCTCTTAAAATATGATACTTTTTAGTGCTTTGAAACGATTGACATGCTTGTGAGGCCACTTTGTACACAAATAAGATATCCAACAACATTAATGCAGAGATGAGTTGCATTGTACTTTCTTTTGACCCTGAACTCATTTTTATTTACTGAACAAAAAATCAGCTCTGACTACACAACATAATGCAGTACAACAAAGCAATAGACACCAAGAGTGAGACTGGTAATGCATCTTTTGCTGCTTATTAAAATAATAGGCAGATGATGAGAAATACTGGTACTGTGCACATGCAAGTTCTGCAACATGTCACGTACATGCCGAAAAAGTGATATACAAAATGTATGGACAACATGTATTTGTGGGAAGGTCCTCATACAAGGAACTTTTGTTTGAGGTGATGTATTGCAACATGTCAAATTGACATGTCACTCATACAAGTTGCGACACACGTATCCCAGTGTAAATGTACCTTTAGATGGATGGAATGGGATACAGCTTAGGAATGGAGTGGGGAGGTGGGGGAGGGGAGGAGAAATGGGTGAAGTGTAGGATAGTGATTATCGTAGGTTGAGGCCTGGGTAATTTCAGGATTGGAGAATGTACTGTAAGGATAACTCCCATCTCTGTAGTTCAGAAAAGCTGGTGGTGGGTGGGAGGATTCAGATGGCCCAGGTAATGAAGCAGCCATTGAAATCAAAGACATGCTCTGCTACATGTTGTGTCACAGGGTGGTCTACCTTGATTTTGACTACAGTTTGGTGTGGCCATTCATCCTAATGGACAGAGGTTAGTTGTCATGGCAATATATAAAGCTCTGCAGTGATTACAGGACAGTTGATAAATTACATGTTTCTATAGGTGGTGTGGCCTAAGATAAGCCTGTGACAGGCCTGGAATAGGAAGTGACTGAAGTTTAGTCTGAAATTAGTAATTTCGTAGATGTGCTGCATAGCCCGGCTTTGACCTCCAAACGATACATATCGAAGCGATCAAGTATCGAAACAATATGTATCAAAAAGACGAATTTTATGCTTTTTATGAATATGTCATGATTTTAAAGGATGTTGTTAGGCAGGAACCTAAGAGGACAGCTTTCTGGGTCATTTACAAGAAAGCAGCTCGGCCTGAAATGATGTATATCGAACGTACTAGGTTAGGTATAGGACAAACAAGAGGGGTTTTTTTTTTTTTTTTTTTTTTTCTCTCTCTCTCTCTCGTGAGGGGCCCATAGCAAGCAAATCTCTAGTTCAGAAACATTTGCTTATTCCATACATATTGTTTCGAAGACGTATTGATTCGATACATATCATTTGGAGATCGAAGACTAGCTATAGCCGCACTGTGCAGCACATCTGCAATATAACCCTGATGAAATTTACATAATGGAGGAGAGATTTAAAAAAAAAAAAAAAAAAAAAAAAAAAAAAAAAGATTTGCACAATTAAAAAAAAAAAAAAAAAAAAAGAAAAATATTCGCTCCTCAAGCTTTATTAATTTACTGAGTGGACAAGGGCACATATGATAATCTATATGCCATAAAGCAGGAATAGAACTAATTATTTACATTGCAGCTTGATTTTACAATCTCGCTTGTCAAAAATAATTTCCCAGTATATCTAGAGTTGCACCGAAACGATGACAGTATGTTTACGTACGGAACATTGAAAGGGTTAGAATATTATGGAGCTATACGCAACAATTGTGGCTTCCTTTGAGATCCTTTATCTTCTATTCTCAGGCAATTTCGTGTGTTTTCACCTGCATAATATGTTCATTAGTGCTACTTAATGTCATCTCGGCAAAAAAAAAAAAAATAAAAAATAAAAAAAAAAAATTACTTTTTAAAAATAACTTTGCGGTGTAAAGAAAACATGCTTCTTCACGATTGGATACAACGTAGCACTACATGCACGAAAGTTCAAAAGCAGACCCCAAACATTGCAACAAGGGGTAAATCCAGGTGTACCGATCACGAAAACTACTTATGGCAGCTTCTAATGGCATTTTTCGGAATTTCCTGAAGCTTTGTTTCCATATCTACGCCACAGGCGTATTTTTAGATCCCTAAAACTGGAAAAAAATTGTTGCATGCATTCAGGTAAATACAGTGACTTGTGATTCGTTTTATAGGCTACATATATGCTTAAACTATAAAATTTTGGTGAAAATTTGTATCTCGTCTTATCTGAAGGTCATCTTATCTGCGGAAATATACGGTAATAACAATTAACATTAATGCAATAAACAGATAACACATCATTCTTTACTCAGAAAATAATGCCAGTGACAAACAAATATCTTGTTATTTAACAATCTCTGTAAGATTATTTTTTCATTGATCCATGTACATCTGTTTGCTACATGCTAGCTTGACTACTGTATGTCTATTTTTCTGAACCATAAAATAGAAAACTGTACTTTCCAGTTACCTCCATACATTAGTAAAAGTGTAGATGTACCCAGTGTATAGGTAGAATTATGCTCCATAGCAGTCACATTTGCTTTCCATAGTCTTCTACCACCCTCGCAACAAATCTATGTAATCCAGCTAGAATAAATAGTCAAAAATGATTAAATTCTTTGATTGAGTCTCACCGAGGGTTTTTTGTATATCATTTAATAAATTAAAAATTTTGTATAACTACAAAAAAGTAAGCAAAAATAATATTTGTGTTAACACTAGTACAGTATTCATTAGTTGTCTGTATTAATAAAATCCATCATTCTACAGGTACTGTCTTCAATTGAATCAGCATCCAGCACTGAACCAAGCCCATGCCCATCTCCACTACTTGCAGAACGCCTCACAGCTATTTCACCTTTACCAGACTTGAGAAGAGATTCAGCATACGATGAAATGCTTACACTGCCTGCCCCTGATGAGTTTGCCGATGCGGAAGCAAGGAGACGCAGCCTCGAACCCCCAGCAGACACATCTCGTATTCCATCCAGCAGTCCCAGCCCTGTTGAGATATTCCTTACAGTGCCTTCTGATGATGACAACAGCAGTAGGAGGTCTTCAGTGAGTGATAAAGACGTTAAGGACATAGGAAATCTTATTGTCAAAGATGCCAGTAGACCTTATAGTTCAGAATCAGGTGAATCGGGAGAAACTGTTGTAAGTTCAGATGCTTCTCCCAAAAGTGATTTTGAAGTGAAAAGTTCTTTTACTGAAGCTGCAGTTCAAGTTCATGTTCCAGCAGGAGCTGATGTGATAGAAAGTAAGCCACAAGAAAATCAGGATTATCTCCTCAGTCCAGAAGAAAGGGAGATGAGGGAACGTGATGTGGCCAGAAGAATATCCGTTGTGTGCCTTGAAGATTTAGGTCACATAGATTCACCAGAGACTACAGAAATGGAACCCAATAGTGAACAAATTGCAGATGATACTTTGGAGGACGATACTTTGGTAATAAAGCACGATGATCTTGATCTTGTGGTAAGGCATCACTTAACAGATACCTTAATGGAAGGAGAAGATTTATCTGAGATAAGTTTACGAAGTGAGCTAGTAGCAGCAGGTTTCGATGTATATAGTGGTGGAATAGTATCTTCTCCTGAGGATGAAACAGAGCCATTAGCAAAAGATGAGATTCCTTTGGATGAAGAAAGCACACACACTGCCAAAATTGTAAGGGGCTGCAGTTTGGCCCATTTTTCTGAAGGCAACGATATTTCTAGACGATCTTTTTATAAACAGATAAAACCTGTACGTAAAACTGCGACAGACAAATCAACTATTCAACAAAGTGCGGCCTTAGCAGAACACGAAAGTGAAAACTTAGATGTTGTTAAGATTCAAATTCAGGGCTCTAACAATAATCTTAGTGGAGAACTAGCAGCACCTACTAGTGAGGTAGAACATAGACCAAGTCTCACACCTTCTGAAGTTGATGAGGAGCTGCTTCAGTATCATATAATGGGTCAAAAGGCAGCTGGCTTAATAAGCCCAGATGAAGCTCCTGGTGACCGACCAAGTGTAAGCCCAAATATTTTCCCCCCAGTGATTAGTGTAATTGTTGATCCACCATCTCCTGCACATTCTGACGACAGAGAGGCCACAGTATACCGGAGATTCAGTGATGACAGCACCGGAAAATGTAAGTATTATACAATGATGACAGTTATTTTGTAGTATCACACTAACCTGGTTGTAGATGTTCAAAAATACGTTTCTCCCCTCTGCATCCTTATTTGGTGTCAATGACTGCTGTACAATAGTAAACATGTGGCTGGAAAAATGACACAGCTCTAAACCATGAGTGCATTTAGTATTATTTTATTCGTTTCTCCTGTTTACTAAACATTTTTCAGATCCTTCTCATTGTAGGGTTTATTAAACCTTAATATTTTTATTCTTTCCTTTCAGTGAAGAACTGTCTGCAACTCTTTGTGTAATGATTGTATTACTACATCTAGAATGTAGTTCATTATCTTTCTTTATTATCTCTTGTGTCTTTTCCTTTACGTGTCCATACCTTTCCATTTACATGTTCATAAGACTTAAGACTTACTTATTCTATCTGCCGGCAAATGGCTACTCCCTCTGTCATCTCAATGATTTCTTCATTTATTAGTCAGTCCATTCTTGATACTTCTTCTCTGCTTTTGTGAAATTTCATTTTCCATTTTTGAATTTCACTTAATTTTATTTGATTTATTGAGTCCTTTGATCGTATATTGTACCGTGTGCACATGATATTGGTCTTAACACTGGTAATTACAGAGAACCATAATAAAGCTTGCAGCTAGTACGACCATGGTTCAGAATTCACATTAAACTGTAGGTCCCCCAATAATTGGCTGGGTAAGTCAGTTCAAAGGTCAGAGGAGGACAATAGCATACTACTTCCAAATAGGACAATGACTAGTAAAACTGTGGCACTATAGTGTCAAACCAAACTTTGGATTGTTGACTTTGATTTAGTTATTGATCCATCTTTAAGCATTTTACAAGCGATAGATGTTGTGATTTTATGTATTGTATATGACCTACACCTAGTGTACTAAGTCTAATATTTGACCTTGTTACTGGCATATACATCTCATTAAGTATAAATGCAATATTCTGAATGAAAATACATATTGACTGAAACATTTCAACAAATAATATTACTTAGCTGGACTTTGTTCCATTCACGTACATATGAATCAAGCTCAGTATTTTGTATGCAAAACTCTTTACCTTGTCTTTTTATGACATTTTTGTAGGTCACAAAAAGCTAAAATTATTATTGTTAAGATATTGACTATGGTACTGTAGGATTCACTGATGGATCTTTCAAATGCATTACCCTTTGTATACTTTTTATATTGGGCTGTTTCAGGAGCATTGATTAGAATAGGCATGTAGTAATATATTACATATTTTTCCTTACAGCTTCTGTGGGATATTTTCATTGTGCATACAATTTCTGATACCTAGAAATAATGATCCTTGCCTCCCTCTTTCATTTTCAAAATTTTTCTTAATAACCTTTACAAACAGTTTTTCAGCAAAAATATAATTACTGAGCGCTGGTGAAAAAGGGGATGGATTACTTTCAAAATTCTCCAGGGCCAAAAAAGTGACTTTGGTGGCAGATGAAGGGTCGCAAGCAGAACATAAACGGCCCATTAAAGATTACCAGAGATATGTTAAAGATTACCAGCAGTGCAAAATTGATGGTAAAACGGTAAAACGGCTGATAAACAACAAAAAACACACTGTAGACTAGTGTTACTGAAAAGTGTTGCTGGAATTATAGTCGAAATAATATTAAACATTTTAAAACAAATCAACAATGTTGGGCTATTTAAAAAATATATCAGTAAGAGAGACATATATTTAATAAATGAGGAAATAAATGGATATTGTCATAAATGGCACAAGAGTAGGCTATATATGGGAGGGTAATTAAGATTATATGGAATAATGTTTAATGTTTGTTAAGCTTATGGGACTAAACTACGGGCTCATCAGTCCCTAAACTTACAAACTACTTATCAACTAGCTTATCCTAAGGACGGCACAAATATCCATGCCCGAGGGGAGATTCGAACCCCCGACCATAATGGCCATGCAGACCGTGACTGGAGCGCCTCAGTCCCCTCGGCCACCGTGGCTGGCTTATACGGAATGAAATGCAATGTGAGGAAGTGTGAATCATGATCCAGCTCAGGAAGAGGACTGCACTAGGACTCACATTGAAGAAAATTGACAGTATCAAATATCTTTAAAGTACAATGAATGCAAATGGAAGAAACAACAAATGTTTTTGTCTGAATGTTCATCTAAATTTTCTTAAATTTAAATATTCTTTCCATTCCGCCCCTCCTTACACACCAGGAGCCAACCCCTCCCCCCCTTTTTTACAACCAATTAATCATCATGTATCCCACCCTACATCATTGTACCTACAATCTTTCTGCAAACATGCATTCATTGTAGCGAAACTGCAGTCCCACATTCTTTTCTTCCAATGCTGTTTAATATTTGGAACAACCCCAAAAGAACTCACTTTAGAAGTTCCCATACCTGTGTGTAATCATTCTTTCCACCACTCTCTCCAATTCCAAACTCAGCAGTCTGTAACTCTCACTCACCTTGTCCTTGAACGGTATATTGTTTTTTGTACTCACCACTACCAACAGCTCCCCTCTCTCTTTAAAATACTTTTCCTCTCAGCACCTGGCTCAATCAACACACTCAGTTCCATCATACAACAAGCCAAATGTAAACTTGAACTGTATGCCACACAGCACCTTAGAAAACTATCCACTCTACTACTCTGTCATCTCAGAAGTGGTGTCCCTCTTCCCATCATTCACAAATACCCAACACAATGCCACCCTCAACAACCCTCCTCATAGGCAAGTAACCGATCCTGTCTTCTCTATTGAATCTTACAATGCCAGCACATACCCCACCCAGAATTATCATAACCGTCACCATATGCAAACACCACTTAACACCAATTCCATTTCAGTCGCTAACCTTTCATCCAAATCCCTCTCTATGCCAGAGGTATATGTCCTGTCGAAAGACTTAACCTTCAGTCCCATACCTAAATTCAACACCACTTCCCTGGTCAAGGATCTCCTCTCATTCACCCGTAACCTGAAATAATACCACTTCACTACCCAGTCACAAACCCCAGGCAACAGAGCCACTGTTGAACCCTGTCAATTCTGACCACCCTCTCAAAGGAATCCTCAAACTCTTCCCCAAAACCATTCTTACTGGCATTCCAAGAATTCCTCATGTCCAGCATTGCCTCCAAATCCTTTCTGAACAACCTATCAATTACTCCTAACATCAGTCCAGCTGAATCAAATGCCATCTGACAGCTGAAAGTGGATTGATCCATTGTAATTCTCCCAGCAGACAATGGCTCCACAACAGTGGTATTCGATTGAGGGGTGTGTGTGGCCGAGAGAAGTGTCAACTCTTGAACACCCCTACCTACAAACTCCATTTCCTCAATCAAGGCTGAACTACACAAAATCCTAAAAAACCTAGGTCCCTCACAAAGTCTCACCACTGCCTCCATAGAACTTCTCTCTCCACCTGAACCACACACCCTGACGTATCTACTTCCTAAAATCCACAAAGATAACCATCCTATATGTCCCATCATAGCAGACTTCAAAGCCCCAATGGAATGTATCTCAGCTTTGGCAGGTCCAACACCTCCAACCTATAACCTGCGGCTCCCATCCTACATCAGAGACATGAACCACTTTCTGGAACACCTCAAATCCATCCCTATGCCATGCCCACCTGAAAGCCTCCTTGTCACCATAGATGCCACATCCCTGTACACCAACATCCCTCACACCCATGGTCTATCAACCATAGAACACCACCTTTCCCAGTGCTCACCTGAAAGCCTCTCAAAAACTTCATTTCTTGTCACACTTGCTAATTTTGTTCTCATCTATAATTACTTCACCTTTGAGGGCCAGACCTACAAACAAATCAGGGGGACAGCTATGGGAATCAGGATGGCCCCTTTCTATGCCAATCTCTTCATGGGCCACATGGAAGAGGCATTCTTTAAGATGCAGCTGATGCAGCCCCTTGCTTAGTATGAATTCATAGATGAGATCTTTGTGTTTCTGGACTCATGCTGAAGAAACCCTTCTGTACTTCCTTTAAGACCTTAACTCCTTCTCTAACCTTAAATTCACCTGGCCATTTTCTAGAACTTACGGCACCTTCCTTGATGTTGACTTTCACCTTGTTGAGACTCACATCCACACCTGATTCCATATTAAACCCACCAACAAACAACACTACCTCCACTTTGATAGCTGCCATCCCTTCCATATTAAATTATCCCTTTCCTACAACCTAGGCACCTGCGGGAAATGTATCTGTTCCAGTGATGAATCTGTCATCATCTACTGCAAGCTATCCAATGCTTTCCTCTCTTGCAAGCAGACCTCTCGAGCAGTCCATCCCCCCCCCCCCCTTTCCCTCTTCCAGCAACAATGTTCCTGGAAGCATCTCCTTAGTCACCCAGTACTATCCCAGCCCAGAATGCGTCAACTAATTGCTCCATCAGGGCTATGACTTTATCAAGTCGTGCCCTGCAATAAGATCAGTGCTCAGTATCCTTCCCACACCATCCAGAGTAGCCTTCCCCCGTCAACCCAACATCCTCGTTAAACCTTTCAACATCCCAAAATCACTCTCCCTACCTAATGAAATCTAAGTTCCCATCTCCGTAGCTCTGAGTCACTGGTGTCTGGTGGTCGTATCCAAATGGCACATGTGGTGTTACAATGTGCCCAGGTCCATGGAATCATGCTGCGGGGCATGCTTTGCCACAGGATATTTGGTGCCCCCAGGCAAACTGTAGATCTGTGAATGTTAATGCGTTCAGCCAATTTGTTTGTGTTCGTAACATCATGAAATGCTGCACAGTGGACACATATTAGTTGGTAAATGACATGTGTTATTTTGCATGTGGCCCTGCTTGAATAGGGTAGGTTTTCCCTGTGGTGTTGCTGGAGCTTTTTGTCCCATGCATCCTGCCACAGCTACATACTCCAGCCGCACCATAGGAGAAACCTACCCTATTCAAGCAGGGCTACATGCAAAATAACATGTGTCATTTACCAACTAACATGTGTCCACTGCACAATCTTTTATGTTTTTATGATCACCAACAAATTTGCTGGGAGTACCAAATATCCTGTGGCAAAGCATGCCCCACAGCATGTTTCCCGGGACCTGGGCACATGTTACACCACACATGCCATTTTGATACTACCGCTAGACACTAGTGCCTCAGAGCTACGGAGATGGGAACTTACCTTCCAACATATCCTCTCCTTGCCTAAATCTACGCTAACCTCTTCCCCTCCTCCATCCTCAACTCACATATTCATTACTCATTTCTTACCCACCTTCCCCACTTTTCTCTCATATGTGTATATATATTTGATTGTGTGTCTATATCTTTCTGTGTTAATTAAAAACCTTTTACCTGACCCCAATTTCCCACTCAGCATTATTCGATTCACTTATCATACTGCTTTACTTCTACAATCCTGAAACAGCACCCATCATCACCTTATGGCCTAGGGTGTGAATATCCTTCTCCTTCTGTACCCTGTACGCTCTCCTTTCCTACCTGATGAAGGAACCCAGTTCCTATCTTTTCGTCCTTTTTTTGTGACTATTGGTAAGGTAAGTACTGGCCAGCCAATCTATCTCTTTTGAAGAATACTTTATCATCTCTATGGAGAAATTCCATGTAATCCTTCTTTTCCCATACATCACATCGTCTGATGGAAGGCAGGAAGAGAAGGGGAGAGAGGAGTGTGTGGCAGAATGAAATATGTGCATGAGACTAGAGTATGGGCAGGGAAGGGGAGGGGAGAGTGATGGGGGCAAGAACTAGTGAAGGTTTAGGCTTAAAGGATTTCTGGGAGCATAGGATATATTGTAGGGAGTGTTCCCACTTGAGGAATTCAGTTAAGCTGGTGTTTGTGTGGAGGATTCATATGGCACAGACTGTATAACAGTCATTTAAGTAAGCCAAATCATGCAAGGCAGCAAATACTGCAACAGGATGGTCCAGCTGTCTTATTTGATGGCCATTTAGGTGAACAGACAGCTTGTTACTGGTCATGCCCACATAGAAAGCTGTGCAGTCGTTGCAGCTCAGTTTGACGATCACATGACTGCTTTCACAGGTTGCTCTGCCTTTTATGATATAGCGAATGCATGTGTCAGGACTGGAGTAGGTGGTGGCAGGATGTTGGATAGGAAAGGTTTTGCATCTAGGTCTATTGCACGGATATGAACCATGGGGCAAGGGTTAGGTGCAGGAATGGAGTAGGGATGGACAAGGATATTACATAGGTTTGCTGGGCAGTGGAATACCACTATGGGAGGGGTGGGGAGGATATTAGATAGGATATTTCTCATTTCATGGCAGAATGAAAGGTATTCAAAACAATGGCAGAGAATGTGTTTTAACTGCTCCAGTCCTGGATGCTACTGGGTCACATGATGGATGCTCCTTTATGGCTGGACTGTAGGTGTGTGGTAGGTGGTGGGTGACTGGACAGTGAGGGCACATGTTCTAAGAAGGTATTCCACTACTCACAAAACTTAAGTAATATCCTTGTCCATCAAGGAGAGGAGAAAGGGAAGGATATGGGTTTTAAGGAAGTGGAAAAGGAGTCATTCCAATCCCAGGTGTGGAAAGACTTACCTTAGGGTAAAACAAGGAAGGTAAACAAATACACACACACTCACACATATCCAAACGCAAACACACCTAGACAGACATTTGTAAAAAGCAAAGAAGTTGGACAGAGATACCACTTGAGGCAGAGGCTCGGTCCACAGAACCGAGGCAAAGATGCTAAAGATGGTGGGCAGGAATTTGAATTTAGCGAAGGTTGAGACCAGGTGGGCAACAGAAGGAGAGAATAAGCTGAAGGGCAAGTTCCCATCTCCAGAGTTCTGAAAGGTTGGTGTCGGTGGGAAGTATCCAGATAACCCGGACGGTGTAACACTGCGCCAAGATGTGCTGGCCGTGCACCAAGGCATGTTTAGCCACCACCTTGATGCATCCTTCCTGTCCCCCTTCCCTCCCCTACATCTACACTGCAGAGCATGATTCGGAGTGTGGCAGCTGGAGATGACTGTTGTGTGACTGTGTTGTGTGCCTTTGGAATTGCATGAATGTTCTACTTTCTGAAGAAGGCCATGGCCGATAGCTGAAGTGTTGTATGTGTGTCTTTTTTATATGCCTGTTGCAGCTCATCGTCACGTCTTTGCGGTTAGTTGTAAATTGTCCTTATTACTATATTTTCAACTCCAACTTGGAGTTCCCATTATTATTGATCATACTCGTCTTTGTCTCTTGTCAATTTCAAGGGGTTTATCTGCTTTACTCCAGGATGATTTGAAGGTGCATATAAGTTTGATGCTTCAGTTAAAAATTCTTATGTTTACTTTGACTGTGAAATTTTAATGTATCTGTTCACAGAGTAAATACATCAAACGACATGACTTCATACACAAATTTCCCTTACATTCCAGAACTCAACTGCTTGAGAGCTCTTTTAAAACACAGCTCAACTGCAATGGACGAACTTTATTTTACCTAATCTCTTAACTTGACTGCTCGACAATGCAGTATGGTGATACATATTTAATATGCTAAACAAACATAAACTAACCTACACAGATCTTCTTTACAAACTAATATAAATGGTCACAAGTTTTCATTCTTGCAACTGGTTTTCATTCATCTACTATGAGATCATTAGATTATTCACACAATTAACATTTTATAATTTCTTGATTATAATGAAATATCCTGATTAGTGAACACACAAAACATGCTGATGCTTTTAAAGCCACGAATATACAAATAAATAACCATGATTGTTAATGGACCTTATATCCTATTTACATTTATGTTAAAATCTAATAATGGGAAGTTCAAGTTGGAATTAACAATATACTAATAGGACAGTTTACAACTCACCGCAAAGACCTGATGATGAGCCGCAACAGGAACATAAAAAAAGTCACACACATACAACACTTTCAGCTATCAGCCATGGCCTTCTTCGGAAATAGGAAACACACACGCAATCACACAGTCGCACAACACAATTACACAATCATCATCTCTGGCTGCTGCACTTTGAATGGCCAACATCTAAAAGTGTTGTATGTGTTTGCCTTTTTTATGTTCCTGTCAAGGCATGTCGTCACGTCTTTGCAGTGAGTTGTAAACTGTCCTAAAAGTATCTTATTACATTTATGTTAGCATCTATCAGTGTGATCATTTATAGTTGAGAGTATTCCAATTTACTCTAGTTAATATAGGAAACAATTATAGTTATTATAGTTTATTGCCTGTTAATTATGGAGTAACTGTAAAGAACTGGCAAGTTAGTATCATATATTCCAGTTCCATAACAAGCAAGCCCTAGAAGGGGTAGTCCCGTTGTAACTTTCCTTTGTTTAATACTCTGTAGTAGTACAACATTTTGAATAATGTGGTCTTTCTTACAAAATATAAGTAGCAATACTGATGTCGGACAGAGAAATTGTAAGTGTATTAATGCAACACTGTCATATGCAATCACTTTTCAGGGTACAATAAAGATAATTATATAAAATAGGAAATGAACTAACACTGGTATGGTTTCTTCTGCTTGGTATTTTATATCATTTTTCTCTTCCAGTATCAGCAGCCTCGGCGTTTGGAGGCACTCATTGCTCACCAGCAGCAACTCGCAGAATTTCTAGTGGTTCTCTGTTTATGAAGTCAGATGCATTTACTAAGGAACCTGAGGATGCTCCAAAAAGTAACAGGCGCCTTCCCATCATCAATCCCCTTGTTCGTCTCCCCATGTGGCCAAGTAAGTATCGGGCGTAAGATTTATCATCATCTTCATTTAAAAAAATATGTCTTTGTGCATAATGTTGTTCTCTGTTATTCCAAATGCAATAAGGGCGTGGTGTGAAGTTCATGTCAGGTGTTTCTTTCTTTCTTTTTTTCTGTTTATATATATATATATATATATATATATATATATATATATATATATATATATATATATATATAAATAAATGAATACACACACACACACAATCGCAAGCTTTCGCAACCCAGTTGCGTCTTCA
This sequence comes from Locusta migratoria, assembly GCA_026315105.1. Lineage (NCBI taxonomy): Eukaryota > Metazoa > Arthropoda > Insecta > Orthoptera > Acrididae > Locusta > Locusta migratoria. The sequence continues at coordinate 105,109,137 of CM048745.1, read as the reverse complement.
GGCAGTAGGGAAGGAGAGGGAAAAGGAAATGATGAGGGTTTTAAGGAAGGGGGTAAGGAGCCATTAAAATCCCGGGAGAGGAAAGACTTACCTTGGGGGAAAAAATGGAGGGTAAACAAATGCACACATGCCCACACATTCACACAGACACAAGTACACCTAGGCAGACATACTGTAGAAAGCAAAGTATGTCTGCCTAGGTGTACTTGTGTCTGTGTGAATGTGTGGGCATGTGTGCATTTGTTTACCCTCCATTTTTTCCCCCAAGGTAAGTCTTTCCTCTCCCGGGATTGGAATGGCTCCTTACCCCCTTCCTTAAAACCCTCATCATTTCCTTTTCCCTCTCCTTCCCTACTGCCTGAAGACGCAACTGGGTTGCGAAAGCTTGCGATTGTGTGTGTGTGTGTATTCATTTATTTATTTGTGATGCTGTCACACCTGTGCTCCTTCGCCTGGTGAGTAATCTTCGTCTATTTTTTATATTTTATTTTTCCTGCTAGGAATTTTTCGTCTTAATATATATATATATATATATATATATATATATATATATATATATATATATATATATATAAAATATAAAAAATAGACGAAGATTACTCACCAGGCGAAGGAGCACAGGTGTGACAGCATCACAAATAAATAAATGAATACACACACACACACAATCGCAAGCTTTCGCAACCCAGTTGCGTCTTCAGGCAGTAGGGAAGGAGAGGGAAAAGGAAATGATGAGGGTTTTAAGGAAGGGGGTAAGGAGCCATTCCAATCCCGGGAGAGGAAAGACTTACCTTGGGGGAAAAAAAAGGAGGGTAAACAAATGCACACATGCCCACACATTCACACAGACACAAGTACACCTAGGCAGACATACTGTAGAAAGCATACTGTAGAATGCTTTCTGCTGTTAACTTCTTTGCTTTCTACAGTATGTCTGCCTAGGTGTACTTGTGTCTGTGTGAATGTGTGGGCATGTGTGCATTTGTTTACCTTTTTTTCCCCCAAGGTAAGTCTTTCCTCTCCCGGGATTGGAATGGCTCCTTACCCCCTTCCTTAAAACCCTCATCATTTCCTTTTCCCTCTCCTTCCCTACTGCCTGAAGACGCAACTGGGTTGCGAAAGCTTGCGATTGTGTGTGTGTGTGTATTCATTTATTTATTTGTGATGCTGTCACACCTGTGCTCCTTCGCCTGGTGAGTAATCTTCGTCTATTTTTTATATTTTATTTTTCCTGCTAGGAATTTTTCGTCTTAATAATCGTTTCATATATATATATATATATATATATATATATATATATACGTAAAAAATAGATGAAGTACACTTACCAGGCGAAGGGGCACAGGCAGTAATAGCAACAAATAAACACACAGACACACACACACACACACACACACAAAAATGCTAGCTTTCGCAGCCTAGCTGCTTCATCAGGCAGAAGGGAGGAGAGGGAAAAGGAAATGATGAGGGTTTTAAGGAAGGGGGTAAGGAGCCATTCCAATCCCGGGACAGGAAAGACTTACCTTGGGGGAAAAATGGAGGGTAAATAAATGCACACACACCCACACATTTACACAGACACAAGTACACTTAGGCAGACATACTGTAGAACTGTAGAAAGCAAAGAAGTTAGAAGTTAGACAGAGATGCCACATGAGGCAGAGACTCTGTCCAGAGAACCAAGGTAAAGATGTTAAGATGGTGGGTGGGAATTAGAATTTAGCGGAGGTTGAGACCAGGTGGGCAACGGGAAGAGAGAATATGCTGAAGGGCTAGTTCCCATCTCCGGAGTTCTGAAGGATTGGTGTCAGTGGGAAGTATCCAGATAACCCGGACGGTGTAGCACTGTGCCAAGATGTGCTGGCCATGCACCAAGGCATGTTTAGCCACAGGGTGATCCTCGTTACCAACAAACACTGTCTGCCTGTAACGAGGTAACGAGGATCACCCTGTGGTTAAACATGCCTTGGTGCATGGCCAGCACATGGGAACTCCATTTTACAATAACCTACCATTTTCGGCTTTTCCTAGAAACTTCGCGATTATTTCCGATTCTCGTTTTTCCACATTTCCGTTCATTCTTCGGACATTCGCGATCATTTTTCTAAACTTTCTATACGTTTTAACCCTATTATTCCTTCGTCAGCTTATTATTACTATTATTTCCGATTTCCGTTTTTCCACATTTCCGTTCATTCTTCCGACATTCCCGTTCATTTTTCAATAACTTTCTATCCGTTTTAATCCAATTATTCCTTCGTCAGATTATTATTATTATTATTACTTCCGATTCCCGTTTTTTCACATTTCCGTTCATTTTTCCGACATTCCCGTTCATTTTTCAATAACGTTTTAACCCTATTATTCCTTTGCCATATATATATATATATATATATATATGTAAAAAATAGATGAACACTTACCAGGCGAAGGGGCACAGGCACTGCCTGTGCCCCTTCGCCTGGTAAGTGTTCATCTATTTTTTACGTATATTTTTTTCCTGTTAGAAATTTTCCTCTATAATATATATATATATATATATATATATATATATATATATATATATATATATATATAAAAGAGATGACTTACCAAAAGGACCGGCTCGTCTATAGAAACAAATAAAATCACACACAAACACACATACAAGCTTTCGCCACCACTGGCAGCTTCTTCAGGAAAAAGAGGAAAAAAGGGGAGGAAAAGGGAAGGATATGGGTTTTAAGGAAGTGGAAAAGGAGTCATTCCAATCCCAGGAGTGGAAGGACTTACCTTAGGGGAAAAAAAGGAAGGTAAACAAATACACACACACTCAGACATATCGAAACGCAAACACACCTAGACAGACATTTGTGAAAAGCAAAGAAGTTAGACAGAGATACCAATTGAGGCAGAGGCTCTGTCCACAGAACCAAGGCAAAGATGCTAAAGATAGTGGGCGGGAATTTGAGTTAGCGGAGATTGAGACCAGGTGGGCAACGGGAGGAGAGAATAAGCTGAAGGGCAAGTTCCCATCTCCGGAGTTCTGAAAGGTTGGTGTCGGTGGGAAGTATCCAGATAACCCGGACGGTGTAACACTGCGCCAAGATGTGCTGGCCGTGCACCAAGGCATGTTTAGCCACAGGGTGATCCTCATTACCAACAAACACTGTCTGCCTGTGACCGTTCATGCGAATGGACAGTTTGTTGCTGGTCATTCCCACATAGAACGCTTCACAGTGCAGGCATGTTAGTTGGTAAATCACGTGGGTGCTATCGCAAGTGGCTCTGCCCTTGATCGTGTACACCTTCCGGGTTACTGGACTGGAGTAAGTGGTGGTGGAAGGGTGCATGTTGCAGGTTTTACAACGGGGGCGGTTGCATGGGTAGGAGCCAGAGGGTATTGCCCTTGGCATATATATATTATAGAGGAAAAATTCCTAACAGGAAAAAAATATACGTAAAAAATAGATGAAGAACACTTACCAGGCGAAGGGGCACAGGCAGTAATAGCAACAAATAAACACACAGACACACACACACTCAAAAATGCTAGCTTTCGCAGCCTAGCTGCTTCATCAGGCAGAAGGGAAGGAGAGGGAAAAGGAAATGATGAGGGATTTAAGGAAGGGGGTAAGGAGCCATTCCAATCCCGGGACAGGAAAGACTTACCTTGGGGGAAAAAATGGAAGGTAAATAAATGCACATACACCCACACATTTACACAGACACAAGTACACTTAGGCAGACATACTGTAGAACTGTAGAACCCTTCTACAGTTCTACAGTATGTCTGCCTAAGTGTACTTGTGTCTGTGTAAATGTGTGGGTGTATGTGCATTTATTTACCTTCCATTTTTTCCCCCAAGGTAAGTCTTTCCTGTCCCGGGATTGGAATGGCTCCTTACCCCCTTCCTTAAATCCCTCATCATTTCCTTTTCCCTCTCCTTCCCTTCTGCCTGATGAAGCAGCTAGGCTGCGAAAGCTAGCATTTTTGAGTGTGTGTGTGTCTGTGTGTTTATTTGTTGCTATTACTGCCTGTGCCCCTTCGCCTGGTAAGTGTTCTTCATCTATTTTTTACGTATATATATATATATATATATATATATATATATATATATATACGATTAATGATGAAAATTCTCCTCAGAGATAATAAATATTGTTGAAATGAGATAGAATGGCTGGCCAGTACTTACCATTGTGCTGTACTGCCGATAGTAACACAAAATGAAAAAACATAAAAAAAGGGACAAAGGGACAAGCTTTCGGAACAGAGTTCCTTCGTCAGGTGGGAGAGAAGGGAAGAATAAAGGATGGGAATAGAAGGGAAAGGTGGTTCACGACCTAGGTCATGAAGGTGGTGTTTCGGAAGTGTGGGCATCAGAGATACTGCATGTATGTACTGAGCCAAGCCAGAGAGGATAAATATAACTAAACAGGAAAGATCAAGTAGTTATATTTATCCTCTCTGGCTTGGCTCAGTACATACATGCAGTATCTCTGACGCCCACACTTCCGAAACACCACCTTCATGACCTAGGTCGTGAACCACCTTTCCCTTCTATTCCCATCCTTTATTCTTCCCTTCTCTCCCACCTGACGAAGGAACTCTGTTCCGAAAGCTTGTCCCTTTGTCCCTTTTTTTCTGTTTTTTCATTTTGTGTTACTATCGGCGGTACAGCACAATGGTAAGTACTGGCCAGCCATTCTATCTCATTTCAACAATATTTATATATATATATATATATATTATAAGAGGAAAAATATGTATGAAAAATATATGAAGATTACTTACCAGGCGCAGGAGCACAGGTAGTGATAGTAACATAAATAAAACACGCACGTGCATGTGCACACATACACACACACACACACACACACACACACACACACACACACACACACATGCACACACAAATTCTAGCAGACTGTCTAGGTGTGTTTGCATGTGGATATGTGTGAAAGTGTGTGTATTTGTTTACCTTCTTTTTTTCCCCCTAAGGTAAGTGCTTCCATTCCTGGGATTGGAATGACTCCTTTTCCACTTCCTTAAAACCCAAATCCTTTCCTTTCTCCTCTCCTTCCTTCCTCTTTTCTTGAAGAAGTGACCACTGGTTGCAAAAGCTTGTATGAGTGTGATTTTTTTGTGCCTGTTGATGAACCTGTCCCTTGGGTAAGTCATCCGTTTTCTATTTTTTATATAAATTTATGACACCAGGAAAGTTTCCTTCTATGTGAGTGTGTGTGTGCATGTGTATGTGTGTGTGTGTGTGTGTGTGTGTGTGTGTGTGTGTGTTTATTTATTTGTGTTTCAACGAACTGGTGCCTTCACACCTGGTATAAACAGAAAAAGAGAAAGAAAGAAACACCTGACATGAACTTCACACCAATAATGATCCACTCCCCTCACCAGTTATTGACTCCATGTTTTGAAATGATTGATTGATTAATGTATGCCAGTTTCTTATGCAGCTTAATGAGCTGTGATTTTATTAAATATACTTGAAATACAAATTTGCAAATATGACATTCAATTAAAACAGAAATATTATTTAAAAAAATACATGTTCAACTACTCAGCATTGTGTTCCTCAAAAACCATTTTCTTTATAATGAAGAGATATTTATATTTAGCATTAGATACACATACATTTCTTTATTTGACTTTATATACACCATTTTATTTTTTTGCAGATGTTAGTGGTGCTGGTGTTGTGAGTAAAGTACTTTTGGCAAATGCTGATGCCCTTTGTGCTGCTGTTTCACCTTTGATGGATCCTGATGAAACACTTTTGTAAGTACAATGTTCAGTACACAATGTCTAGTGTTATACTGTACTTTAAAGTTTAGCTTTTCATAAAGTAGAGACACATCTCACTGGTTATTATAGTCTACATCAAAACTGGCTTTGTGAAAATTCTGAAACCATGAATTGATGTACATTGTGTCTGAGAAGTCCTCATATCCATAGTAGGTCTCTATTCTATGTTAATCTGGTCTTCAGTCTGCAGTCTGGTTTGATGCAGCTCTCCACTCTACCCTGTCCTGTGCAAGTGTCTTCATCTGAGAATACATTTGGCAACCTACATCCTATTGAATCTGCTTACTGTATTCCTCCCTTGGTCTCCCTCTACGATTTTTACCCCCACACACTTCCTTCTAATGTTAAGCTGACAATTTCTTGATGTCTCAGAATGTGTCCAACCAATCTATCCCTTCTCTTAGTCAGGATATGCCAGAAGCTACTTTTCTTCCCATTTCGGTTAAGCACCTCCTACCCATCTAATTTTCATCATTCGTCTGTAGCACCACATTTCAAAAGCTTCTATCACCTTTTTATCTGAACTCCTTATCATCCACGTTTCACTCCCATACAATGCTACACTCCAGACAAAAGCTTTCAGAAAGGCCCTCCTAACATTTAAATTAATATTGGATGTTAACAAGTTTCACTTCTTTAGAAATGCTTTTCTTCCCATAGCCATTCTGCATTTTATACCTCCTTTACTTCGGCCATCAGACTATATTCTGTATTGGACGAAATACATATAAAAACTGTGTATCTAGTGGGTTGGTATGTACCCCTTCATGTACTGCTTCAAGAAATTCAAAGGACATTTCATAAATAATGAACATTCTCTTTTATGTAACTAATGGAGGATATGTAACAACTCAACTTAAAGAGGTTCGCTGAGCTGCTGACAGGCACGAAAAAATAGCCAGTAACATTCACACAACTTAAATTTTCGGCCATGGCCTTCATGAGAAAAAGTAACACATACATTCAATCACTCACACAACTACACACACACACACACACACACACACACACACACACACCACAACACTATGTCCAGCCACTCCAGCACCACAAGCATCTGACAGTCTAGATTGTTGTGGTGTTGGAGTGTTCAGACATGGTGGTTGTGTGTATGTATAGTATAGTTGTGTGAGTGATAGTGTGAATGTATGTGTTTCTTTTTCTGATGAAGGCCATGGCTGAAAAATTAACTTGTGTGAATGTTATTGGCTATTTTTTGTGTCTGTAAGCAGCTCAGTGAGCCTCTTTACAGTGAGTTGTTATTTATCCTCCATTATTGACATTCCAATTGGATTTTCCATTGTTAAAAACTTTTATTTTTATTTTTTTTATCAATATCTTTTTAACAGTCCTTTATTACAGTCTCACTACTTCTCTATCACTGAACCCCAACATCTCGGTATCCATATTATTCCATCCAGGACACCACTTCTTTTCCTCTGTTGAATGACTTGGGTAACAGTGGCAGAAAGCTTGTACAGAGAAAGATTTGAGGAGCATTGTTGTAATGACTGAGTGACCCATCCTTGAGCAACTAAGGTCAGGTTTTTTTACACAGGTTTGGCATGAAATTATAATAATACACTGCTGAGATACTTGCTCTACATGCGACTCTGTCATGATTAGTGAAAGGATTTGACGATGCAAATTAAGGTAAAAAAAAGGTTCTAAAAACTAATGTAAAAAGGTGTAAGAAAAGGTGCTGAGGTAACTATTTTATTTGAAGGGTCTCTTCCACTGGATTACACACTACATTTCAATGTTTTCAACATTATGTCACTGGTGCTTTGAGCTCAATAGGTCCTTATATGTGGAGAAAGTCCATTCAGCATCCAAGTACTGAAATGAGTGGATCATTTCTTGTCAATGTCCATAAAGTAAGTCCAGTCAAAGTTGCAAATGTTTCCTCGTCCGGATTGTTCTTCAAACTGAATCCACATTTGCTTTAGCAAATCTGTGAAGGATCTCCCTAACACTCATCTTCTTCGACTGTTCCTTCTTCTGCAGAGCTCTTTCCTCAAAACTCTGAACCACATCAGACAAATACTAGTACTTGTAAAATCATCCAAATGAGGTCTTTGTTGTTAACTTGATGGTTGCTGTATCTATTGAATCTAATGCGCATATGAAGTTTTTGATTTTATCACAATTTTCACATATTTTCTTATCCAAGTATCGCACCTTCTGGTGAGAGGAAAGTGTGGAGGCCTATAATTTCATGATACATTTGATGACTGGAAGCTTTTACCAATATCATCCACAGAGCATCAATAAAATAATTTACCCTGCAGTAATTCTCTATGATACTTTCACAAACAGTGTGTAGACCATGTGCAAATACAGGTCACATGATTGTGGTTGGGATACATCCCCTTCAGTTGTTGGAAAATTGGATACATGTAATGGCCAAAAATGCTACATGATCATCATCAGTCTCCTCAAGCCTGACATTTCAGTACTGTATGCCGTCTGGCCACAGGTTCATACATTGGTCATTGATGTGCAGAAATTTGTCTTTTTGCGTTGGTACATTTAAAAAAAAATAGGTTTTACCATTACACCAGATAATTGAAGAAACAACACATTCAAAATATATCTTTGCAGCTCATCACTATTTTAATCCAAACTGATTCCCACCTTGTGTTTGCTGAGCTACTCTTAAAACATTCTCATAAATTATCTGTATGTAACTTTTTCTCAAAGCACTCTCATGACCTTTGTAAGAAATGATTTGAATGCCACTTTGCATACCCTTTGAATTGTAATTCCTGGCTGGATTAATGTTATTGCCAAATCTGCATTAAACTAATTCACTGACTGCTACTTTTTAGATCCTGAAGAGTTATATGTATCAGAGTAGTATACTTAGGTTTGGAGTTGCAAAATTCAATGTTTTTTAAATGTTTGTTGTTCCAGATGTGCTGATATATTCTGTTCCTTTGATGCTTCTCATTGATTGTGATTTTTTGTGGGTAAGTGTGTGTGTGTGTGTGTGTGAGAGAGAGAGAGAGAGAGAGAGAGAGAGAGAGTGTGTGTGTAAAAAGCACTTCACAGAAATATACCATCAGTTTTAGTATTGAATTCTTCTGAAAATGCATACAAATTCTCTTTCTTTACCTTTGGCATGATTTTGGTGTGAAAAATACAATCTGATAAAAACTAACATGACCAACAGACAGCAAATAAAAACCATTAAATCAATGTCCATACTAACCAAACTTAGCATCCAACTAGTGCAGCTTCATTGTTAAAATTTATTTGATTTCACAGCTGCAAGTTGACAATTGTTTAGGGACTATGAATAATTACTGTTGCTTTCCATAAATTAAATTTTAGTTGTTATTCACTATTGTTGACTTCTGAGAAAACAGTGCCATTGAATACTATGCAAGATGAGAGGGGAAAAAATCTATATTTTATTAAGTAAAACTGCAGATAAAAAATCACGAAGTTGCTAAAGGATGAAATAGAAGGCAAAAAGTGCAAAATGTAATAATCTGTGAGAAAGGTTATATAATCTGTGCTTATTTCATGTCCCAAATGCATATATTGGCTTGTCCATATGAAAGTCTCCACATTTTCTAGAGGAAAAAAAATCATCATTAGCTTGAGCATTGATTGAATGCATCAATTAACTTATTTATTGTTGTTATTATTTTATTTCATTTTTTCCATTGCTTGAGCAAGGTTGCAATGTCCAGGCATTTCTGCTTTTCTTCAGCAGTCAAACAGTGAGGGACCCACCTTGAAGAAATTTTTCTCTCCTTAAAATCATTTGTCAGAATATGGGATACTGATGTGAATTCCTGTGTCTCCAGATAGTTCCTCGCAAGCTGCACTGTGATCCTATTTAAGAGCATCTGCCACAAGTGTCATACTTTTTTCATCTGTTGACATTTGATTTTTTTGGTATTGGATTATCGTTAACAGTCATACGGCTACCACAAATATGATTAACTCAGTGTCAAACTACACTGTAAATTCACCACATACTTAATTTAACATGCAGTAGATTTCTATTGGGATTTTTTGTGTGTAAAGTTTCAGTCTTGATGTATGACCTCAGGTCTTCAACAGTCACAGTACCAGAGACACCTGCAGGTTCTGTTTCCACTCCTACCAATTTTGTGTTAGAGTACACAGCAAAAATACAAAAACACATGCTTATTTGTCAAGTGGTCGTAATTGTCATTGTTGTTGCATTAAACAATCCACCATGACACCACACATTGCATTATTTATTAAATATTATTTGTGTTTGTGTCTCCACATCCTTGACATTTTGCCTAGCATATCAGCATAAAAGCCTTCCTCCATAAAAGCCTTTCTCAACACTTTACTCGGAGAGACAAGGTACAAAAAATATGTTCCTGTCCAAGATTAAATGGGCTGTTATGGAATTTTTAATGATGGGCATTGACTCTTTGTTTTTGTTCAGTGTTGTATTTATGGATAACATTTATTGTATTAACAGGCTTGAATTTTATAATCATATAATCAGTTATCCAATGATAAATATTATATTCCTATAGCAAAGGAAAATGTTTTTTTAGCATATTGCAAATTTTGTTTTGCAGGGAAGGTTACTATGAGAGGTGTGTTATGAACAACTACTTTGGCATTGGAATTGATGCCAAAATATCATTGGATTTCCATCAGAAAAGAGAAGAACATCCTGAGAAATGTCGATCACGAGCTAAGAACTACATGTGGTATGGTGTATTGGGTAGCAAAGAATGGTTGCAGGTAATAATAATAACACTAATAGTAAAATCAAAATAAAACATTTGAGTTTTAATTTCATTTCAATATTGTCTGTCCCTCATATATCTGAGATATATTTTATGGAAGTAATTTGTTATGAACTTTTTTTTAATCACATTATTATCAGAGCTTTATAAAAGAACTGATCATTTTCTCTCTTCATTCACAGAAAACATATAAAAATTTGGAACAGCGTGTACAGCTTGAATGTGATGGCCAAAGAATTCCCTTACCGTCACTACAGGGTATAGTTGTTCTCAACATTCCAAGGTACATCATTTTAATTACATATATGCACCTATGATTGTCATTAAAATTTGAAGTTTAATTGATCACATTTTAATCTGTAGTTATCCATTTTGTTCTCAAAAACATAAGAAGCAAACAATACCTGATGCAAACATTTTACTGTACACAGAATTTTCATACAGTATATGCTTGACATTTTCAAGTTTGTGGGGAAATCTGTAGTGTTAAGAATACAAAAGTACACTTTGCTCAAACTGATGTGTAACATACGTCATATATGGACTGATTTCTTGTTGTTGGTTTGGTATTCAGTCCGGAGACGGTTTGATGCAGCTCTCCACCCTACTCTATCCTGAGCCACCCTTTTCATCTCCTCATAAGAACAGCAACCCACATCAATTTGAATCTGCTTACTATATGTCTCTCTTGATCTCCCTCTGCGATTTTACCCCCACACACTTCCCTCCAATGCTAAATTTACAATTCCTGGTGCATGTTATATCTTCCTCTCCTTTCTTCCATTTTCTTTTCTTTTATCCTTTGACATGTTAAATCCTCACCTTGAAGTAGTTTAAAACACATGTTTCTGTGTTATTTTAATGACTCTTAATGTAATGTCTGCAATTGGAAAAAGGGGCTGATGACCATTGCAGTATAGTTCCTTTCAAAATCAAACCAAGCCAAACCATATAGCAAAGAAAAGAGATGGGATACAAATGCAAGACTTGACCTGCAAATCCAGCATTGTTTATTGTGTCATGATTTGAGCTTTCTTGCTCTCAGAAAAACATTTTAAAAACTTAATTTTTATAACATTTATCAAACTCTTTCTGCCTAAAAGTGTTCATCCTTTTTTTTTTTTTTTTTTTTTTTTTTTTTTTTTTTTTTTTTTTTTTTTTTTTTTTTTTTTTTTTTTTGAGAAAGATATTTCCAGTGTTTTATTAGGTATATCATTTGCAGTCTTGTAGGGACTGTGAGTGCTCACAGACATGCTCAGTAGAAGTCATACTGCAATGGGCTGTCAAGTGGAGAGCAGTGTGGTTAAATAACACTGTCTGTAATACATTAGCTTTTGAGAGTCCTAAGGCTTTATGAGATGTGTGGGCTTTCCTAAACTATGGAAGTCCACTGTCAGTCTAGGCCAGAGCACTGGGAATACTCTCCTCTGCTGTCTTTGTTGTGCTCTCTTATCTTTTATCCCCATATTTCATGTCTCTTTGTCATTAAGTGCCATTGTAAAGTCCTTTACTCTTTCCCAGAAAGAGCTCACTGCTGACACACTCCTATCCCATGCACTTGTTGTCTATCTCTCTCTGTCCTTCCCTCCCTTTCTCTTCTCCTCTTTTCTCCCACCCCTCTCGCCTTCCTACTTCCTTTTGACTCATGCCCCTCAACTCAGTTCACCTGCAAAGTAAACAAACAGGATTAGGGTATGTGTGTTCTGCAGCTCTGTATGAAGATCATGTCTGAAAGTTTAGTAATGTTTTTGATCTACCTTATGAACTTATAGACCATTACTTTGAGAGATCACATCATGGTGAATTTAGATAATTCACCTATGATGATGTATTTGTTACACAATGCTGGTTATTTTCTTTTTTTTCTTACATTTACACAAAGTAATATATGGCTAAAATATAACTATGTGTAAGTACCTTTATGAATTTTACTTATATACATGAGAGAAACATTGGATAAGTTTTAATTTAGCCTGCAATTAACAATCTATCTTACATAGTTATCTGTGTCACTAGTTATAGCAAAGTAAAGTTAGTACTGCAGTCCACATAAACTGGCTGCAAGAGATTGAGGAATTCACTGCATTTCAGTATTCAAAAAATTTAATATAAATATAAATAACTACTTTGTGAGGGCAGTGTTATTTTCTCATAATGTGGTTTGATGGTTCACATCATCATCTTCAAGTGGAGAACACTACATTCCTGGTGCTAGTGTACTGTACTGATGAAGCTTCTTTCTGATTGTATTACTTTTGTCAGTACCTCTTATAAAGTTATGTCTCTCAACTTTAACAATTACTATTCTGAAGGGAAAACATAATCACCAACAAAAGATGAAATGGTCTACTTTTAAAAGGTATTTGGATCATTCCATGTCGAATCAACACAGAAAGTACAGTTTTCAACATGACCCTCTCAGATTTTCATCAAATTTTGTGTGTTCATTGCACATGACAAAAAAAGAAAAATACCACATTGTAGAATTTTTGCATAAGTAAGACCAGAGTAATAACAATTGAAGTAGTAACGACCACTCAAAGTAATAAAAATATGCAGAAAATTTGAGAGAAAAAAAGGGAAGAGAAAAAAATAAAAACTAATAATTGTTTCAAAACTAAATCTTTTCAACAATGTATGTTGGAATGTTGGAATGGTATGAATCATAAATTCTAGTAACATTATAACATTTAAGGGTGCTGAATCAATCATAACATTTTTATTTTATAATTATATGAATATTATAGACGAAAAATTCCTAGCAGGAAAAATATATATAAAAAAATAGATGATTACTCACCAGGCAAAGGAGCACAGGTATGATAGTAGCACAGGTATGATAGTAGCACAAATAAATAAAACACACACACAAATGCTAGCTTTTGCAGCCTAGCTGCTTCTTCAGGCAGAAGGGAGGGAGAGGGAAAAGGAAATAATGAGGGTTTTAAGGGAGTGGGTAAGGACCATTCCAATCCCGGGACAGGAAAGACTTACCTTGGGGGAAAAAAAGGAGGGTAAACAAATACACCCACACCCACACATATACACAAATGCAAACACACCTAGGCAGACATACTGCAGAAATGAATGTATGTAGGTAGCAGCAGTGTGTACTGTGTACTAAATGTGGAGCTGAAAAGGGGATCGTCAGCAGCAGATTCCTTGTCACATTCATATGTAGTGTGAGTGACTTCTAGAGTATTGAAAATAACTATTTGGATTATTGTGAAAAATAAATATGCAATCAATTATATGTTTCAATGCTATTAATATAACTGAATTATGCTTACAAGCTACGGGGAGAGTAATGACATATGGCTGGCTTTGAAATTTAGAATAAATGTGCAAGGGTTACATAGACACCTTCTGTTGAGAAATAAAGAGTAACAGCAAGTCTTCTCTTCACAGGAGTTGTTATTTCTGAAATTTGTGACTTTCTGTGAGACACCTGGCCCTGTAATATTCATTATAATTTCAAAATCGGTGACTTTTTGGTGAAATTACGAAAACGAGAACGTCTTCAAAATTCAACCTTTGTGTCATTTAAATTCAAATGTTTGTAAACCTATTGGACCAAAGTGCTATGGTTATCAGTCCCTAGACTTACAAACTAATTAAACTAACTTACACCAAGGACAACACATACACACACACACACACACACACACACACACACACACACACACACACACACACATAACTAGGGGGAACGACCGACCAGTCAGTAACATGATGCCTTAGACCACGTGTCTATTTCTCTGCAGCAGTGTTTCATTCCTGTCACATCTTCCTTAGTATGCCCTAGCTAAACCCGGCCACACTTTGCTGTGGCTCACCCTTAAGATAAATTACTTTTTTTGTTTTCTCCACAAACATACATATCAGTTTACTGACTCTGAACCATCAACCATCTTACTATAAAGCTATTGTTTTCTACATTCTTGCCATCTATTTCCCATCCACTATGTCTGTTTGCTGCTTCCCCACTATCTACCTCTTCATTCTCCCTTTATCTAATCCCCGGCCTCTGTCCATCACTCCCTTTCATTCCATCCATCTTCAATCTCCTCCCCCAGCTATCTCTATGCACGTCTTGTGTGTCGCTCGTTGTACCATAGCACCTGATCAGTACGCAAGGCAGAAGTTGGTACCACCAAAATTTTCGACACTCACTTATTTGGCAGCTGGAGAATGATAGATATGAAAACATCTGATTCCTGTTTCCTCTCTTAATGGCTATGTATTATAAAGTTACCACTTATACCTAATGATTATATTGTCACTAAAAATGTCAGGTAGAGTGAATAACATTTAAAAATACTTATCTTAAGTCTGCCTGGGTCTAGTGTTGATGTGGGAGAACAGGTACATAGCTTGAAATGAAAGTTAGAAAAACTCCTTTTCTGAATTTATTCTCACAGATGTAAATCAATATTTACAACAACAACATGTTTGACAAACTTTTCCAGCAATCGATTACATAATTGAACTTTCCTGAATGTTCACAGCACTTCAACATACAGAATCTTATCCAACACAGATTTTGCGCCAACACATTACAGAAAACTTGAAGTAACTGAGGTGAACTGCACTGCCGTGGCACTGGAGTGCGCTACTATATATGTTATTTTTAACAATACCATGATACAGGGTTATTGTTACAACAATTACAGATTTTGATTTACAATTACAAAAGTTAGTGTTAATTAAAACATACAATGTAATTTAACAGTGAATACAAAGAACATTATATTTATACAGTGTTATAGTTCTTCTTCTTTACTTCTTTGGTAAATTTAGTACTACTCTATTTACAAGCAATCAAATGCTTTAAGACGTGGTTACCTAATTAAATACTGAATGAATAATTTACTAACGTTTACACAGTTTCTGCACAAGTACCGGCTAGTTTTTATGAAAATATTTTTTATCTTTGTCATTCGAAAAGATACAAACACAAAATCGAACAATTAGTATCTTACACAAGATTTTATTTTTAGTTACAGCCAGCCTAATTACAATGTAAGTAATGTTGTTTTACACAGTCTTTTTAATATAATAGTCACATCTGTTAGTGAATTTCAATTGATACCATTTTTATTTATTTACTAGATGACCCGGTGAACTTGGTTCACTTACCTCTTAAAATAAACTGTTTTAATTTAAATCCAGTAGCTTTATAAAGGCATCATCAGATAGTCTAAGTATCGGCTCGATAGTGGGTGGAAAGAGTGGGCAAACCACACACGCGTGTCCAGGATAATGTTCATATCTCATTCGTGGAAGTTCAGGGAAGGTCTAAACAGTGATAAAATGTGGAAAAACTTTATCATAATCAGTTGAATGGTACTGATATTTTATAGAAAAATCTCCTTCTATTTTTTCTGAATGTTACAATTTTCGGGGATAGTTTTTCAAATTTTTATTTCATAAGACTGTTACTCTTGCTTTGAACATCAAATATGCAAACTTTATCGCAATGAGACAAATGATATTGATATCCCATTGAAAAAAAACTCTTTCAATTTCTCGTAAATTTTAAAATTTTCTGAGTAACTTTCCCAAATGTTTAGTTCATAAGAACGTTCATCTTCATTGAATGTCAAATAATCAAAATTTTATCACAATCGGATGAATGGTTCTGAACTTATAGAAGTTGAGTACATTTAGAAACACATTGAAAAAGAAACTTGGTTCAAATTTTTTGACTTTCCTTTGTAAGTGTCCCTATTTTATTTATTTATTCTTGTTTTTTTCTTTTTACTGAAAACTTTCCCACGACCATAATGAACAAAACAAAACAAAAAAATTACCCCTCTCCATCATGCAAATAGTCAGTTATAGTGCTGAATTCAATCAAAGACACATAGAAAAATGCACTTTCAGTTTTTCTCAAATTTTCCAATTTTCCAGAAGATTTTCCAAAAAATTTATTTCATACAAACCTTGTCCTGTCACGTCGTACTCAAGTGATGCTCTTACAACCATGTGGCAATTGATTTCTATTCATAGAAAAAAATCGCTTTCGGTTTTTCCTAAATTTTACTACTTTCCGGGTGACTTTTCCAAATTTTTATTTGTTGTGAATCTTCCTCTTCCTTTCAATATGAAATGTACAACATTTTAACGCAATCAGACGAACGGTAGTGATAGCTCACTGGAAAAAGCTGTTTCAGTTTTTCCCGATTTTCCTCTTTTTCTGGTCAACTTTTCCATACTTTATCACCATTTAAACCTTCCCTGGACTTAGACGAATACTTCAAGACTAAAATGAGCCAAATCGGTTGAGTTGTTCTTGACTTTTAGCAAGACTAACAAACAACAATTCATTTATATAGATTTACTAAGAATGTTTCTCAAATGTTCAGTCCAATGTTTTTCTTAAGAACGCCACAATTAATCTTTTTTATCATCAATATTGTAAGTAATGTCTGTAAGTACGCTTTATATATGACGCACAACCGGTTTTCTCCTTTTACGTTATCCTTTAATCACAATTGAAGTTAAATCGAATTGTCCGATACCGCCGTCGGTATTCAAGAGTCTCGGTAACCTGTGCTGCACTTTACCCTGCTGAGGGGGTCCACACTGGCTGATCCATTACAGTATACACATGATTTTCGTCTTGCACGCATCTATGGCAAAGTGCCTTTTCAAATGTTCAAATGTTTGTAATCCTGTGGGACCAATCTACGTTGGTAATCAGTCCCTAGTCTTACAAAATACTTAAACTATCTTAAACTAACCTAACGACAACACACATATCCATGTCCAAGGGAGGATTCGAACCTCGTACGCGGAAGGCTGTGCAATCCGAAGCGCCTTTTAAATTGTGTAAGTTTTATTGGCCTCTTTGTAAAATTATAATCCAAAATCGATATGTTATTTTCCATGTTGACGTATTTGTATAATTTCGGTAAAATTTCACTTGCAACAGCGGCTGATGTTGCCAAAATTTCTTGACTGATCTTTGAAAACTCAGTTACATACATTGAGGCTAATAATGATCTGCGTTTACCATGAAATATTACATTAGCACAGAATGCCGCAGCTATCGTAAATAAAATAACAACTTCATTTCCAATTAATTCTGTGATGGTAAATGCCTATTTTTGTTGGCATGGATTTAGAAGTGCACATTCGATATATATCATTAGAAGCCCGGCTACTTCAATTGCAAACATTATTATAAAGCATTTGGTTCCCGAGACTTACTGAGGAATGATGTTTCCTATAATGCAGTGTTAATTCGAAGTAGATCCTTATCAGAATGAATATTTTGAATGGCTCATTTCCTTACCATAAAATAACCATTAAACACAGTTCTGCTCTGTCGTTAATATGTTCCTGTACGAACCACTGTCAATAAATCAGTTATTCTTCTAAACTGAAGATTTCCTTGCCAACATTACGATGCTCCAGTGCTCACACCATAAGTAAAATTTGACTGAGCAAACATAAACAGAGACTGATAAGAACATGCTTTTGTGCTTACAATTTAGCAGAATCTGTGCTTGCGCTTTGGTTGAAGGGTTGTTCCATTGCCAAAATTCACCGCAATATGTGCCGCCGCCTTCGGATAAGTTTAATCCTTGCCTCAAGACTGTAAGGATGGCAAAATTATGTTTATGTTATTCATTATCACCAATTATTATTTGCACTAGGGGGGGGGTGGGCTATTATTTGGCACTAAGGGAGTCCATATGTTCATCATGCAGTAGTTTGTTGAGCAGCAGGATTGTTCTCCCAGTTGTCCGGCTTTGTAAGCGGCTTTGTAAGTGACTCCGCTGTGCTCCTCTTGATAATACTCGTTATATAACAGGAAACACTGCATAGATCACCTTCGAGAGAGATCACAATAGCTGGCAAGGTGTAATATCTATAAATAAAAGACAATGTTCCAATTGACTGACTGATTGTCTCATCATCGCCCAGCCAAAACCACTGATGATAAAAACTTCAAATTTGCAGAGGAAGCTAGGTTTTGCAGCCTGAACTACAAAAATTGGTATTTGGAGTCTTGGTTACAATTGAAAAAGTATGTGTACATCTCTCCTCCTCTCTTTGTCATTGCCTACCCTTCCTATATCCCATCTTAGAAATCTAATCAGGCTTGATTCCTTGTTGGAATTGGTGCTCCACGGCTGTATTTGATTTGTGGTAATTCTTTCAGCAGTCAGTCGTAAAAAATGTATATATTTTATTTGTTTGCAAATCTACATTTCGACCACTGTGTGGTCATTATCAATGCTAAAATAAATACAAAAGAGCCAGTTAGAATGACATACAAGTCACATTATAAGTCAATTGTACAAATTTCAGTTAAAGTCAATGATAAAAAGACATACCCTAAAACCAATTAAAATACTTAAAACATCTTGACCTCCATGTTGGACGTTGCATTTATATTGACGCAGCTGTTACAATTCTTACACAGTTGACATCAGCATGAGTCATTTGTGACTAAATAACAAATTTATATTTGTGGTAGAAAAAGTTACATTTTATTCTAATTTAAGTAGGCATTTTAACTTTAAACATATAGCAACTGTTTTAAAATATTATTTATAAAACTGATGACCTGTTTATAATTTTGTTCACAGTCAAAACCATAAAATCAAATGATGTCAATTTTAAAAGTAGCTGTAGTAGTAAGTACAGTCGTCAGATGGTGCGAGCCAACGTCTATCCCAAACTGGCTTAGAGCGTTTATATTATAAAACATGATTGTCTCTTAGGGTTTTCATTAAAACATGTAACAGATATTGTAGTCTTGTGCTAAAAGTACTGCACATTCATATTGTATACATAAAAATACTTGATGGGCACAATATTTGTCACTGTACGAAAGGTACTCGCATGTAAGAGGTGGGAAGTTTAGATGTAAATATCGGCCGTCCAGTGCAAAGTAAACACAAGCCACCACTTATAACAACACACATGCAGTTGCTCCATACATGTGAAAAAGGTAAACACATGGACCTGTGGGAAGTATTCGAAATCTATTGCCATCAGAGTTCTACTAAAGTGACACTGCTCAATGAGCAAACGATATCGAAAAGTTCCCATTTCTGGGAGCTGTTCAAAAATCAGTTGAGTCCAGCTACTTGAAGCTGAAACCAACACATGAACTGGACGGCTGATATTTACATCTAAACTTCCCACCTGTTACATGCGAGTACCTTTCATACAGTGACAAATATTGTGCCCATCAAGTATTTTTATGTATACAATATGAATGTACAGTACTTTTAGCACTAGACTACAACATCTGTTACATGTTTTAATGAAAACCCTAAGTGTTTTATAATATAAACGCTCTAAGCCAGTTTTTGGATAGACGTCCCTTTCTCCTCCCCTTTTTTCCTCTTATCCTGAAGAAGCCACCAACAGTTGCGAAAGCTTGTATGTGTGTTTGTGTGTGATTTTATTTGTGTCTGTCGACGAGCCTGTCCTTTGGGTAAGTCATCCGTTTTCTATATATACGTCATGAGTTATATATTAAACAAATAGGTGTCTAAAAACCTTCCTGCATTACAGTGCAACAATGTGACAAATTTGGAGCTCAATCGGTGAAGAACTTTTTGAGGTTTTCAAACACGCACAAACCAACACAACATTTTTATATATAGAGATTTTGTCCTCCTCTGACAACTACATCTTCATCTGCTTATTTCGTCGAGTAGCCTACTATTAATGTAGCACCTCATATCACTAATTCTTTCTTTTTACCTGTCATAGCGTATTTCTCGATGTAAATACATAGTTTGAAATGTTTGCTCATTGCTGCCATTTCAGCATAACAGACCATTGTGAATATATGCTAAACAAGAAATGGAAGTTCTCGTGAAAACACAAACAATTATCAACATGAAATGGAACTTTCATGTGATGGAACATTTGGAAAACAAGTATTGTTGAAAATGTACAAACAGTGCAATTGAGGTAGAAGACCCAGTGGACAATTTATTTAATAATACAGTTATATATTACTATTAATTATTTATGTACTAATGTATTTAATTATTAATTGTCATTAAATCTTGTATCCTTTCTACATGTGTAGGGTTCATTATAGATTTACAAATGAATTACAATTTTTAAAGGTAACTTGTAACAGAAACTTACTTTCGATGTATAGTAACTATAACTATAACTGTAACTAAGTTACCTTTCAGGGATGTAACTTCAACTGTAACTTAATTATTTTAAAAAGGTAACTTTCCCAACCCTGGTGTAATGTGAACAAGGTTATGTATTTTTTTCATCAGTTATTAAGGCAATATGTTTTGAGATATTCAAGGTCATAAGTCAAGGTCGCTAAACTCAACTGTGAATATGGCAAAACTGCATATCGTTTAAAATGTTGTTTCAACATCTTTCCAAAAGTGCTTGGTTCACTGTTCTGTCTCTATTAGAACAGAATCTACAGCTGTTTTGTCAGCAATGTTTCTCACATTTTCTACATATTTTTATAATTTTGAGTGGCCATTACTCTTGTCTTTCTTACACTAAAATTTTGTAATTTTGTATCTTTCTTTTTTTGTCATATACAATGAACACACAAAATTTTACAAGAATCTGATAGGCTCACGTTGGCATCTGTGTTGATTTGACATGGAATAACTCATTTGTGTTGTAATTCAACGTTATGAATGTAACAACACAATTCTCCACATAGAGATGATGTGTGAAATATTCAAACATGTAGCTGCAAGCTAAACAATTTACTGACACATTAAAATGTTTGTATTCAAGAAGTCATTGTATGTTTATAAACATTTTAGGGAATGAAATTCCACTTATGTTATTAGTGATATATTGTGCTGATGTTGGCAAAGACCACTGATTGCACTTTGAAAACACAGACACCTAGAATGAAGGGAATAATCTATTGTGTTGACCATCAAATAAATTGTTAATGTTGTTTCTGCTCCAGGTTGACAGGTTCTTCTATTCACTCTTAATTATCCTTTTAAAGTAAACATTGATTGAAGATATTTTTATATTATTAGTTTCTGAAAGTATTTTTTTTCCAGTATGACATCAATAACATTACTGTTACTTACTGGTAGTAATATTTAATACTCTCTTCTCAGTTTCATGGGAGGGACCAATTTTTGGGGTGGGACCAAGGAGGATGACATCTTCCTGGCACCAAGCTTTGATGACCGTATTCTGGAAGTTGTAGCTGTATTTGGTTCAGTTCAGATGGCAGCCTCACGTCTCATCAATTTGCAGCACCATCGCATCGCCCAGTGTCATTCAGTACAGATTAACATACTAGGTCAGTTATTTTTTAAGAATTTCCTTGCTTGTTAAAGATAAATGCAGTTGAGTTTGTTTTACCTCGTAATTAACAGCCACTTGTAATGCAATTGGAAAACCACTTACCAATCTCAGCTATGATGATAAACCACAATAAAAATATATTTACAATGACAGTTATAATTTCAGTGAACATTTTGTCTGCTAAACTAGCCCAAATTGTCCCATATGTCATGTTCTCTTTAAATGAGATCTTTATTATTTTTAGGTGATGAAGGTGTACCTGTTCAGGTGGATGGAGAAGCATGGATTCAACCTCCTGGAATGATTCGGATCATTCATAAAAACCGAATGCAAATGCTGTACCGCAACAGGGTAATGTTTTTCATATTTTGTGGCTCTAATTTGTTAACTGAATTGTTAATCCAGTCTGTGAAAATAACTAATTAGAAACAATATGAAAGCAAAGGGAAGCAGAGGGAAACACAGTAAGAAGGTGGCACACTAATAGTACTGTTTGGATATTAAGTTAATGAAACATGTAGTGTAGTGTACAGTAGAATGAGATGAGAACATGAAGATGCCAGAAAAGGTGTACTGAAGAACCAGGTTCTTGTTGTTCATGGGAATAACAAGGGGTAGTCAAAATACTGCAATCAAATACCTATATCTATATCTATAAATGTGAATGTCTGTTCGGTATAAGTTTATCATGTCTGAACCACAAGACATAAACAGCTAAACATTTGTACAGTTACTAATGTCTACCCGGGGAAGGCTTTAGTCACGGTTTTATATTAATGTGAATGTCTGTTCAGTGTTCACTTATCACATCCGAACGACAAGACACAAAGACTTAAATATTTGTACAGTTACTAATTTAAACCTGAGGAAGGTTTTAGGCAAGGTTTTATAGCAGTCTGATAGATATTTAGTAATTTGAAGAATATAACGCAAGATGCAGAACAATAATTACTCTTTGAAAATGGTTTTATTTGATGCATTGATGCTTGAGGGTTTATAATGATAAAAGGGTGGAGTATATTGGGATGGAAAGTTATCAGTGTGTATAAAATTCTACGTATGTATGTGTTAATATTTCGCTCTGCAGCGAAAGCTACAGAATGCAAATGAATGGTCTGTGTGTAATTGTTGTCCGAAGTCTCCGCTTGTACACCATAGCAGTTCCATGCCGATAGATATAAGGGAGTGGAAGATATGGTGGTTGAAAGTTATCAAATCATAAAAAAATTGTGGCTGTAGGCCAGCGATGAAGTTTGCGACTCTATAGCAAGGAGGTTACATACAGCAAAACTTGATGCCACAGACCATATCTCTGGTCTATGCATACTACAATGTCTTCAGCTCTTTCTCTGTAAGGATAAGCATATGAATAAGGAAATATAAGAATAAATAAATAAAGCAGTCAAAAAGAAATTTCTTTTAATACATCTCTTTAAAAAAAATCGATTTGATGTTTTGCGCATTACATCAAGTGATCAATTTGTGATATTATTACAATCATTATTGTTGAATTTCATGATGGGATTCTTCGAAACGAGTGCATTTTTACGTTTGATTTTATCTACACTACTTACTTTCTTGATAAATGGTAAGTGCATAGACTTCTGCAATCTGATAGGAATATTTTTCAGTTCCGCTTTATCAGTTCCATTGCACAGTTGAGGAGGCCTCAAATTTCTCAGCATCATGATCTGTGATCCTACTTTCAAAAGCAATCTTTGAGATGGCATTCCTGATGGTTCTAGTGAATTCAGGAACTCTACAGGGTAGTTCACAGCTTGATCTTTATCAACAACTGTGTCAATTGATTTGTAGGTTGTAATAATTCCCGGTAACGAAATTAATGAAACCAGATGTAAACAGTTATGAGATTCTAAACTCAGGTTGGAATGAATACTGCAGAGACAGGCTGCACAGTGAAGGGGGAGGCGTGTTTATAGCAATAAAAAGTGCACTAGTATCGAAGGAAATAGACGGAGATCCGAAGTGTGAAATAATATGGTGAAGGTCACGGTTAAAGCAGACCCAAACACTTGGCAGGGACGGGTGGCAGGGACAAAGAGTCCAGTGAAATTGTTTTGAGTGCATTATCTGAAAATTACCTTGAGCAGTTAAACACAGAACCAACTCGTGGCGACAACATATTAGACTTACTGGTGACTAACAGACCCGAACTATTCGAAACAGTTAACGCAGAACAAGGAATCTGTGATCATAAAGTGGTTATAGCATCGATAATTTCAACCATAAATAGAAATATTAAAAAATGAAGGAAGATTTTTCTGTTCGGAAAAAGTGACAAAAAGTGGATTTCAGAGTACTTGACGGCTCAACACAGAAGTTTTATCGCAAGTACAGAGTGTGTTGACAAACAGTGGTCAAAGTTCAAAGCCATCGTACAATATGCAATAGATGAGTATGTACTAAGCAAGATCGTAAGAGATGGAAAGTAGCTACTATGGTACAACAACCGAATTAGAAAACTGCTACGGAAGCAAAGGGAACTTCACTGCAAACATAAACATAGCCAAAGCCTTGTAGACAAACAAAAATTAAATGAAGAAAAATATAGTGTGAGGAGGGCTATGCGAGAGGCATTTAATGAGTACTGACTTGGCTGAAAATCCTAAGAAGTTTTAGTTTTACGTCAAAGTGGTAGGTGAATTAAAACAAAATCTCCAGACACTCCTGTGATGAAAATGGCATTGAAACAGAGGTTGACACTCTAAAGGCTGAATTACTAAATGACTTTTTCCAAGGCTGTTTCAAAGAGGAAGATTGCACAGTAGTTCCTTCTCTAGATTTCCGCACAGATCACAAAATGGAAGATATCAAAATAATTGACAGAGGGATAGAAAAACAATTAAAATCGCTCAAAAGAGCAAAGGCCGCATGACCAGATGGGATACCAGTTCCTTTTTACACAGAGTACGCGAAGGAACTGGCCCCCCTTCTCGCAGTGGTGTATCGTAGGTCTCTAGAAGAGCGTAGCGTTTCGAAAGATTGGAAAATGGTGCAGGTCATCCCTGTTTTTAAGAAGGGATGTCTAACAGATGTGCAGAACTATAGTCCTATATCTCTAACGTCGGTCAGGTGTAGAATTTTGGAACATGTATTATGTTAGAGTATGAAGAACTTTTCTGGAGACTAGAAATCTGCTCTTTAGGAATCAGCATGGGTTTAGAAAAAAGCGACCGTGTGAAATCCAGCTTGCGCTATTCATCCACAAGACTCAGAGGGCCATAGACACAGGTTCTCAGGTAGATGCTGTGTTTCTTGACTTCCGCAAGGTTTGATACAGTACCCCACAGACGTTTAATGAACAAAGTAAGAGCATATGATCTATCAGACAAATCGTGTGATTGGATTGAGGAGTTCCTAGATAACAGAAGACTGTATGTCATTCTCAATGGAGAGAAGTCTTCTGAAGAGTGATGTCAGGTGTGCCACATGGGAGTGTCATGGGTCCGTTGCTGTTCACAGAGGATAACATCGGTATCTCACTGAGGGTTTTTGCAGATGACGCTGTAGAGTATAGAGAGGTTGTAACAATTTTCCATTGTATTGAAATGCAGGAGGATCTGTATCGAATTGACACATGGTGCAGGAAATGGCAGTTGAATCTCAATGTAGACTAGTGTAATGTGCTGTGAATACATAGAAAGAAAGATCCATAAATTACCTGGGCGTAGGCATTAGGAGTGATTTAAAATGGAATGACTATATAAAATCAGTCGTTGGTAAAGCAGATGCCAGACTTAGATTCATTGGAAGAATCCTAAGGAAATGCAGTCTGAAAACAAAGGAAGTAGGTTACAGTACACTTGTTCGCCCACAGCTTGAATACTGCTCACCGGTGTGGGATCCGTACCAAGTGGGGTTGATAGAGGAAGTAGAAAAGAGCCAATGGAGAGCAGTGCGCTTCATTAGAGGATCATTTAGTAATCGTGAAAGCGTTACGGAGATGATCAATAAACTCCAGTGGAAGACTCTGCAGGAGAGATGCTCTGTTGCTCGGTATGGGCTTTTGTCGAAGTTTTGAGAACATACCTTTACCGAGGAGTCTAGCAGTATATTGCTCCCTCCTATGTATATCTCAAGTAGAGATCATGAAGATAAAATCAGAGAGATTAGGGCCCACACAGAGGCATTCCGACAATCTTTCTTTCCGCGGACAATATGGGACTGGAATAGGAGGGAGAACCAATAGTGGTACTCAAGGTACCCTCCGCCACATACCTATCGGGTGGCTTGCGGAGTATGAATGTAGATGTGGATCTGGAATGTTGATTAAAAATGTTTGTTTCTAAAGAAGGTATTGTATTTCATTTCATCTTTCAAAACCAGTCTCATAGCACACTACTGAAAGATAGCTTATCTATCGTAATCAACCAACATGGGAGCGGAGCCGCGGTATTAAGCTAGTTATTTGATATTTTTAGTTGCTTATCCGTACTTCCTTTGTTCAGGTCACTCAGATCTATCAATTTCTATCAACAAAGGCCTGAAGTCATACCCATTGGCTTGCCACTTTGTAACAGAAGGAGTAAAATTGCTTCTGAACATTGGATGTATACAACTTCTCCTCAGATTGTCACCATACAGTCTGCCAATGGTCGACCATCATAGTGCAAAATTCTGATTAATTTCTGAACACAAAGTGATGCAATTGAGCAGCAGTTCATGTTTCCCAGTGATGGCACCACATCAACGCACAGCCTAACACACTAGCCAGTAGATGACAATTTTTTAGTGCAGATGATAATTTTTTACTACAGATGTTAATTTTTTAGTCCAGATGGTAGTAATGTATTTTTAACAAAAATCGTCTTGGTTGCAACCAAGACTGTTTTTATTGAAGAAATATATAATTTCACTGGTTGCTGTATACCATGAATTGGAAATCATTTTAGATGATAAGAAACCCTGGTCATTGAGGCAGGTTGATGTAGAATGTTGCAGGGAGTCATTTATTTTTTCTCGGTTGTCATGTGCAGCTGTGAAGCTATTTTTCTTGGTGCACATGTGGCAATCTACCCATGTGGTGGAAAGACATACCGGTAGTTGTTTGGAACATCTACTTCTACAAGGGCCCTCTGCAATTCACACTTTAGTTCCTGGCTGAGTGTTCATCAAATCACTTTGTAGGTGAGAATCAACAATATATTTTCACATGTGGAGAAGAAATTGGTCTTTAAAATTTTGTGAATAGATTTCTCCAGGACTAAAAATTTCATTATTGTAATGATTCCATCCCAGTTTTTGTATCACTTCTGTGACTCTGTCTCCTTTGTGTCATGAAACAAAAATGACATTCTCCTTCTTTGTACTCTTTCATTGATCTCTATCAGCCCTGCCTGAAAATGATCCCCGGTGGACAAGTATAGTATAGATAGTTTCCTAATAATTTTGTTGCACTCAAAAGTGTTCTGCCAATAAATTGTTCTTTGGTTTGCATATCCCACAACAGTTAAGTCAGTTGTAATTGATGGGTATTTTGTTTGAATTTATAGCCTTCAGGTGTGATTTATTTGTCTTGTAAATGAAGTTTAGACTCCTTTTAGTACTATTGTGGATACCTCATACTTTTCATTATGTATGTCAGTTGCCCATTTTTGACCATACTGATATCAAATCTAAATTGTTCTGGAGTTGGTTTTGTTCTTCTGATGACTTTACTAAACAATAAGTAACAGCATCATCTGCAATTAACCTTAGAGGGCTGCTGAGATGTTCCCCTAAATCATTTAAATAGTTAAGAAGAGGACTTACAATGCTACCCAGGGAAATACCAGGTATCTCTGTTGTTTTCAAGTATGTCTGCCCTCTGATTTACATGTAAATCAACATTGGGCCACTGTCACTTCCAAATGCCCCAAAAATGTAAATATTGCACATTTTGACCAGCTGGTCAGAATGGTGATGCGTAATAAGGTCTCCTTCAAATTGCAGGTTCTGATAACACTTTCTCCCAAGAATATGAAGTATCTCTGATTATTCAATATGTGAAGTCCAGATTGGACTTTCTTACTTGACCTTCCAGGTTGGAATTAACAATATAGTAATAAGGACAGTTTACAACTCACTGCAAAGACGCAATGATTACCTGTGACAGTCACATAAAAAAGACACACACAACACTTCAGCTATCTGTCATGGCCTTTAGGAAATAGAACATTCACGCATCACACAGGCAAACAACACAGTCACACAACCATCAGCTCCAGCTGCCATAATATGAAGTGTGGCAGCCGGAGCTGACAGTTGTATGACTGTGTTGTGTGCCTGTCCTATTTCTGACAAAGGACATGGCTAATAGCTGAAGTGTTGTGTTTGTGTGTGTGTGTGTGTGTGTGTGTGTGTGTCTTTTTTATATGCCCGTCGTAGCTCGTTGTCATGTCATTGCGGTGTGTTATAAGCTGTCCTTATTACTATATTATTATTCAACATGCAATACGGTTCGCATACCTTATTTACCCTATCAGACCGGAAGCTGATCTAAACACAACTAATGCATTGTGATCACTGTTATAGGTCTACCGTCGGAATTGAAACTCTATTTACATTCCTGTTGATTTTTGTGTACATTTACAGTCTCATTGACATCTGACCATGTTTTCTGGTTGTTTCTGTTTTTGTGTTAGGTAGTTTATATATGTGTGGTACAAACTGCAGATCAGTCATCAATGTCATCAAAATTGAATATGTAGATGAATTATAGGACGCAACAACACAAAACACCTGAACACTTTGTTAACCCTGCAGAGAAGAAAGTATCAGAGTTTGTTTCAGTGCCAAATCCAGAGAATTATTTTGCAACATTTTCAAAAATAATGTGTGCATAGTATACTGCTGGCCATCCTAAATGAAACACCAAGAAGAACCGGAAATATCACAGTCAAATTTATTTGAGAGACAACATGATTTTTTAAATGTGATACAGTTGAAAATAAAACTGAAGGTGAAGTGAGGATAATGATGAAATCAGTATTGATTATTGCCCCCATTGCTGATTATAACAACTACTATACTCTTTGACATTGAGTCAAAGAGGGTCTAGTTGTGTTGTTGGGATTTAGCAGACCATGCTGGTTCTACATATTGCCAAAGTCCATCTGCTGTAATGGCAGGTTGTGTAAATTTGTCCAGTTATAACGTAGACATTTTCGATAGGCAAGAGATCAGAGAACAGTGAGGCCAAGGTGGCAGTGCAATCTAATTGGTGACAAAAAACTCTTAAAACAATGAGTAATGTGTGGTGGCACATTATCCCATTGCATTGTGGGCATTGGCATGCTTTCAAGGTATGGGTGCAGAAGTGGATTTCAGTACCATCTCAAACCATATACTGTGTACAGATTCAGGATGGTGATGCATAAGGCAACAATTCAACAGACACTCACTCCAATGTCTCTGGACTCTAATCCTAATAATTTGTCATGGTGATGCATGCAGAAGCAGAATTGGAATGACATTGTCTTTACTGACATATTCTTTGTGGACTCCATCTTATGTATTAACCAGATTGTACCTATTGTTATAATGTATAAAAATGTTCATTACTTACACATACTGCAGATCCTTGTTTCCTGTTCTTTCAATAGGCTCTGGAAACATCATTACGCACATGGGAAGAAAAACAACGACAGATGACACATTCCCAGTCTGCTCACTCACAGACACAGCCTGTCCACGGCCCTTCGCAAGTTACAGGGCCGTCTATCCCTAGTCGCCTATCACCCTTCAGTCCTCAGGAAAACCAGTTGCTGCTAAGTTTTATTGAATCGACTACAACTGTTGTCAAGTAAGTAATATGATGGTGTGTGTAATATTATAAAACAATGTAATAAGCTTATTATTATTATTATTATTATTATTAAAAGTCTGGTCTAATCCACAGAAGAGCTGCATTAAAATTTGCAATTTCTTACTTCAGATTCTGTTCTTCCCTCTTAAGTATCCCTTGTCTTGACAGTAGACTATTCTATCCATATTTTTTAACCATGGAATGTCCAGGTTTGAATGTCTGTGATATAAGGATAGGTAGTAACTCATTGCAAAGATGGCCACTGAGCCACAGACAGACATATAGATAAGACAATCACAGTCACACAACTTAAATTTTTAGGCCACAGCCTTAATCAGAGAATGTGTTTACATACATTCAGAACATCACCTGGGAATAACTGATGCAAACATGACTGTCATCTCTGACCACTATGGAAATACTCACATCTTACAGTGACAAAGAAGGAAGGGAGGAGAAGGAGAAGGCGGGGAGGAGAAGGGGAAGGCGGCAGGGGAAGGTGAAGATAGAACTTTCCGTGCTGCCTGAAGAGCATAAAGACGCTAATAGGTGGAAATGTGAGATGCAGCTTGGAATGCAATAAAGGAAGAGTGTGTGTGTGTTACTGTTCAGCTTGGAGTGTAGGGACAATATTTACCTTAGACTGAGGCCAGGATGGTTACAGGAGCATAGAATGTGTGATAAGAACAACTCCCATATGCACAGTTCAGTAGAGATGTGCTGCAATTGCCTGAGATGGTAGCCATTTGTGCATTTATGGCAGAGTAACTGTGTGTGTATGTATGTCTCCTCTTTTATGATGAAGACTATAGTTGAAAATTCAAGTTAACTGATCATGACTGACTTTTCTATGTGCCTGTCTGTGCTGCAGCAATCATTTTACAGTATGTTGCTACCTTTCCTCATATTATTGGCTATCCATATTTTTCTAATCTATACTCATCTACCGTAGTCCCATTATTACTTCAAGTGTCGGTAGTTATCTATGTATTGTGCTTTGTATTAACAGAGAAAAAGAATACCTCAGTAATTAGTACAAAAGTTGGACTTAAGAAAGTAAATTTTGTGTAAATTTAATATTTGTTTGAGAGAGATTCTGGTTATACCAGATTATAGTCAACTGATAGATGTCTGTGTAGAGCTACTTTTATTAGATAATGATAATAACTGCATAGTGTAGGAAGAGGAGCTGTTACGTTTTTCAAAGTAATGTTTTCTCCTAAAATATTGGTATCTAGTAATCTAGAAATAGTACTATAATTATCAGTTTGAGAAAATTTGCACTAGTCTTAATTTGTTGCTACTATATGATATAGCCATATCAACTCAGAAGTCACACACTACTGTCATGGGCTACAAAGTGTGATGTTTAAAGCATTTCTGTACAAGTGCTTCAGGAAGTTACCACCATACACACTGTACAGTGATTGTCAAGCCAGTATACACTGTGTTGCCTTGCAGTGTAAACAGGCTTAAAAATTGAGCCTTGGACATGCTTTCTCTCAACTATGATCCATTTTTGCATGTGTCATTACCTAGTGGTCTCTGTATACTCAAATTCTCAGTGTGTGTCTGTCCAATAAATTAGAGTCTTAACATGGGTCACCAATAAATGTTTGATAGTTGTATTGCAGCTGTCCATTGTTTTGTGTCACTTCAGCTATGTTTCCTCTCTTACATTTGTAGGCAGTCAATCCCCTTCATAAAAGAGGCAGCTATCAAAGCCTTCCTAGAACAGCAGCGGTTTCTCACAGCTTCTGTCTTGGCTATGACTCAGATTATGTACTAGCAGGTTGCTCCACCATAAAAATTTGCCCCCACCATTTGCACCCTATGAGACTTATCTAAAAATTTTAAGGCCTATGAGAAAAGGATCAGAGAAAAGTTTTGTCATTTTGTGTTGAGAATGGAATTATTTGCAAGACTTTGTTTCTATCATGGACCCCAGTAGGACCTGACAATTTCTGTTATTCTGACATATCACTCATCCTTACTTCACAGCCTAGGTTGTGAGTAATCTTTTCCTTCTGTCCCCTTTCTCTTCCCACCTCTCTCCTGCCTGAAGAAGAAAACAAGTTCCAAAAGCTTATGTCCATGTTCATTTTTTATTTAATTTATGTCCTTTTTGTGTGACTATCAGTAGTACTGAGCTAAGGTAAGTACTGGTCAGACACTCTACCTCTTTGGATAATATTTCAACAAATTTCCATGTCAACTTGTGGACATCACTTTTCTTACAAGATATGTGGATGTTATTATCCAATCATTATTGGCGATATATGCTTGTGATTTCAGCTTGCAATGTAGTTTACTATTGTTGTAAGAAGCCCTACCAGTCTTGCTTAGTGTAGCAGACAGCAAAGAAACAGTGTAGTGAGAGTTGTGTGTTTTCATGCATTATTTTGTATTGATGTCAAAGTGCTTCCACACCCACCGCTAGGGGCGCCAAGTCCTGTGTCGCTTTCGGGCTTACACTTTGAATGTATTTTTGTTGTTTATATAGTTATGGAGCCTTATGGTTTGTGCAAGTGGAAGCCAGCTTTCTCTGTGCAGAGATTACAAAGATACAACTAAATTTGCAATCATAGTGAGTCAATTAGATCAGAAATAGGCGGCAGAGATTGAAGATGTGATCACCACTCCTCCCTCAACAGATGTGTATGAGAAGCTTAAAACGGAACTCATATGTGCATCTTGGCTTCACAGGAAGAATGCATTAGGCACGTTCTAACCCAGGAGGATATCAGGGACAGAAGACCATCTCAATACTTATGGCATTTGGGCAGTAAAGAAGATACATACAGGTACAGTGCCTGATAGTCTTCTCTGCGCTCTATGGAGTAATTGCTTACCGCCTCAAGTGAAAGCCATTATAGCTTCACAAACCGACATGCCTTTAGATGCTGTAGCAGGATTATTGGTTAAAATATTTGATGCTATAATACCATCACCATTAAGTTCAGTGGTGGCAACTGTGAGTTCAGTGACGTCATCATGCGGCAGCTTGATGACGCATATGGTAGCACAAACCGATTATGACATACTAGCTGCCAAAGTGGATTTGTTGACCAAGAAAATGGAGTAATTACTCACTCGGCATGACTGCAGTGGTGACATAAGACATTACCGTAAGCGATCGAGGAGCTCCTCGTCTACTGGTCATCGATGTCAGGTGCTGATACGCCCACTGTCTGCTGGTATTGATTTGGGGACTGAGCGAACAAGTACACAATGTCCTGGTCACACCCAAATGCCAGCAGCAATCGGGTGTAGGCACATTGTCAAATTGCTGGGCATCATCTCAGCACCTATTCATCATTGACCAAAGGTCTGGAAAAAAATACTTCCTCAATACTAGCTCTAAGTTGTGTGTGTTCCCAGTTTGAAGCTGCCCAGCAAATGGAGACTCACTCCCTTCTATTTGACTGCCGCCAATAATTCAGCTATTTCAATGTATGGAACTCTGCGAATCAGCCTGGATCTTGGACTACGGCATGATTTTACTTGGAATTTCATGGTCGTGGATGTGACAGAACCTATAATAGGCACAGATTTTTTGGTTCATTACAAACTGCTCCCCTATGTGGCAAATATGCAGTTTGTAGATGGCAACACTGGGTTAACGGCATCAGGTTTCCATCAAGATGCAACAGTGCACAAGGCTAAACTCGTGCAAAACATCAGCACCAAATACGCCGATTTAATTCAAACATTTCCAGCACTTATGAGACTGCCAAGAGCACAACACGTGAAAATCCAAAATTGTCAGAAGTTCTCAATATTAATTAGTCTTTCAAAGATTTTAATGCTACATGCAACCAAATTAATTCATCGTGTGACTGCCGTAGTGCCAATTGATAATCGCTGAGCCTATGTCAGTTCAACGGAAGAATGATGTTGCAGCAGTAAATGCACACTCTTTGCACTAAGCAAGTAAACTATGTTCACAACAACAGAAGTTTAATCAACACCAATAGCTGCCTGGGGCTATTTCCTCTTGTCCACATAGTTTCATGCAGAATTCTATGGACACATGTCAAAAATGCTGCGCCAAGTTTCATCATTTCAACAAAAAGGGACATATCTTGTATGTGCCATTCTTAGGCACTAGCCATGCAAAAAGAATATTAACTCTGTGATTTGTTTGCAAAATTGCCAGAACAAACTTTTTATTGAAGTGTATGTGATGGGAGAAAGTATTAATATTACAAGTACGGACTGACACATCAATAAGTTCCCAGACCTACATGATCTTTGCCCCCAGCGTTGATTCCTGTCACAGGAAGACTGGTAACGTAAAACAAGAGTATTCTGATTCTTAGTAATTCAGCACTCCACTTCCAGTCTGTATAAATTGGTAGTTTAACCCTTAACATTTATGATGGTAGATGATGCCGTTATAGAAAACCCATTTGGGTTGAATGCATTCACGTCATTTGGCTTTTCCACTTCAAAAACTGTGCATCTTGTTTCGCAGTAGGTTCCCTACCCACTGATTCATTGTGTGATGAATTTTCTCAACTTTTTTTACAAGCGTTAGCTTATGCCAATAATTTTGTACCTCATATTACACGAAAGAACCTGTTCCAGTCATCCTGTGGAACCAAATAAAGGCTGAATTGAATAGCCGCACATCAGACAACATAATTAAACCTTATGCATTCAGTGAATGGTCAGTTCCTTTATTTATAGTAACACCCATTTGGGGTGATCTTAATTTAAAGTGCTCAATTTATCATTAAGACATATCCACTACCTTGACTGGAGGAGTTGTTAGCAAAAATTTCTTATATTTAATTCTTCACAAAACACAGATGCAGCAGATGTAGATGCTCATGCTTTGTGTACTATAAACATCTCTCCGATTTATATCTTCATGCAGTTTTTTAAAATAATCAACTTTTGGCTTATTGACTACCCTGTTGAACTCAGATTTTATAGATTTTTATATCCTTGATGAGTATTAACATTTAACAAAAGGAACTACATGTCATGGCCTGGAAGGCTATTTATTTTTGGTTTTATAACATAATTGTTGTCATTTATGATAGTAGATGATGCCATTATAGAAAACCTGTTTGGATTGAATGATCCGATGGACAGAGTAAGTTGTAATTTGCGACTATTTGCTGATGATGCTGTGGTGTATGGGAGGATGTCGTCTTTAACTGACTGTAATAGCATACAGGATGACTTAAACAAAATTTCTAGTTGGTGCAAAGAATGGCAGCTAGCTCTCAATGTTGCAAAATGTAAGGTGATGCGTGTGAGTAGGAAAAACAATCCTATAATGTTTGAATACAGCATTAGTAGTGAGCTTCTTGATGCTGTCGCGTCGTTCAAATATCTAGGCATAACATTGCAGAGCGATATGAAATGGAACGAACATGTAAGGCCAGTTGTGAGTAAGGCGGACAGCCAACTTCATTTTATTGGGAGAATTTTGGGAAGATGTACTTCACCTGTAAAGGAGACCACGTATAAAATGCTTGTACGACCACGTCTTGAGTATTGCTCAAGTGTTTGGGACCCGTAGCAGATCAGTTTAATGGAAGACATTGAGGCAGTTCAGAGGTGAGCAGCTAGGTTTGTTACTAGTAGGTTTGACCAATGCGCGAGTGTTACGGAAATGCTCTGGCAACTCAATTGGGGATCACTGGAAGAAAGACGACGTTCTTTTTATGAATTTCTGTTGAGTAAATTTAGAGGGACGGAATTTGAAGCTGAGTGTAGTACGATCTTGCTGCCGCTTACTTAATTTCGCGTAAAAATCACAAAGACAAGATAAGAGAAATTAGGGCTCATACGGAGGCATATAGGTATTCTTTTTTTCCTCATTCTATTTGGGAATGGAATAGAAAAGGAAATGCCTAGTAGTGGTACAGTGTACCCTCCGCCACGCACCTTACGGTGAAATGTGGAGTATGTATGTAGATGTAGATGTAGATCAGACATTTCTATAAAATATTATTATCAATGGCTGTCTAATTCTTTCTATTTTGTTGTCAAATAGGCCAATAGAACTCTAAATTATATATCAACAAATCAAAGTTACCATTTTGTACTCTGTCGACACTTACTGTTGTGACTTGGAACACTTTATTAAATCTCACACGTGGTACAGGAACAAAAGTCAGCTAAACTTTTCCGGTTGGAGACCAAACATCCACTGCCCGCTGCCACATCTCAGCCAGCTTGTGTCCGCCGGTTGCCCAGGTGGCGCTGTTAGCACTGCTCGGTTTAGCAGTGCGGCTGTTTGGCATACTGGCGGTAGGCGGTGGATTCAAATGCGATGCGGCCATAACACATCTTCCCCCCTTTGTGAAACAAAAATAATGTTGTTTGCCTACAGTACATTAATACATATGAAAAAGCAAAAAAACTTCAGCAAGATACAATAGATAATTACAAGTAATGATATGAACACATTGGAAATATTGTTGACAGTACCCATGAGCTATGTAGGTCTGCGGGATATTTGTAAGAAAAAGAAAGACACAAAACTTCTGTAGCCCGCATGGGCAGTGGTTAACAAAAATCAGAATGGAGCACTTGGGGAAAAAAAAGAAAAGAAAAAAAAAACATTCATCTTTCCTCGACGCAAATTTGTGAACGCTGGAAGGAAAGAAAGAAAGAAGAAAAAAACTTTGCCTCAATCACTGCACTGTGTTAGACTTGATGTACTGCACTGATGTCCATGGTGTTATCTGCTGCTGGTGCGAAGGTTCTAGGAAGGACCCGGGAGTAAGGTTGGAAATGACTGGCACGTTGTGGATGTCGAGAGCCCAGTATTGGTGACATGTCTTTGGAGAAGGTTTGTAGCTGCGTGGTGCGTAGAGGGGTAAACACCGGTGATGGTGGTGTGGCGTCCCCACCCTGTGATGCGGCAGCTGGGGTGTGAGGTGATGCTGCATCTTGGAGCACGGCTTGATGTGTGGGTGAGGGCTGGGTCACCAGGTGCAGCGTGAAGTCTACCTCCATATCCATAGTGGCGGATTGGTCGGCTGGAGGCATGTCGTGCACAGGCAGAACCCGTCTCCTCATCTGATCGATGTGTCGGGCAAGATCTCCATTGGCTGTGCGAATGGTGTAGAGGCAGCGCCCGTGTGCTTCTATGACGCGGCCCCGGTTCCATTTATGTTGCTTGCTGTAGCCCCGCCTGCAGACGGGATCGCTGGAGGAAAAGTTTCCGGCGGCAGCCGGAGAGGGACGGTTTGTGGGAGGTCTGATAAGGTGAAGTAGTGTGCGCGGCTGTCTGCCGTGCATTAACTCAGCGGGGCTGTGAGTGCCCAATGGTGTAAAGCAATAAGAGGTCAGAAAGTCAATAAGTGCCTCGTTGGTGGAGGCAGAGGTGAGGAGCTTTTTATCTGATTTTTAAAAGTTCTAACAAGTCGTTCGACTTCCCCATTGGACTGGGGATGGAATGGGGGAGAGGTTATGTGTTTGATGCCCCTTTAGTTACAAAAGGTTGACAATTCAGAGGATGTAAATTGGGGCCCATTGTCAGAACGATGGTGGTAGGTAGTCCTTTGAAGGCAAATATTTTCGTTAGTGCAGCTGTGGTAGCTGCTGTAGAGGGTGCGGTGACACGAACGACAAATGGAAAATTGGAGTAGGCGTCTATGACGAGGAGCCAATAGGAGCCAAGACAACGCCCGGCAAAGTCGATTTGGATGCTTTCCACGGGCGTGCAGGGCTAGGCCACGACAAAGTGGAGCTCTTGGGTGCTTGCACCTGGGAGGCGCATGCCTCACACGCAGCAACCATGTGGGCGATGTCGGCGTCGATGCCCGGCCAATAGATGTGTCTGCGCGCCAATGTTTTGGTGCGGGTGACACTCCAGTGGCCCTGATGCATGAGTTGCAGGACTTCACGGTGAAGGCTGGATGGGACGACCACCCTTGGCGATGCGTCGTCAGTTGATAGAAGAACAATGCCGTTTCATGCAGTAAGGCACAAGCATAAAAGGAATTAGTTACTAAGAGGGTCGGAAGTTTTTTTTAGAAGGTTGATCAGGCCAGCTGTGGACAATATGCCAAAGGACCTGATGAAGTATGGGGTCTGTATCTGTTGCTGCTGTGATACATTCGCCCATAATAGGAAAACCATCCACTACTCGTTGTTCCATTTTGTCCATATGAAAACACAGAATTTCACTGTGGTCAAATGTTGGATCAGGGCCCTTGGAAAGGCGTGACAAAACGTGGGCATTTGCATGCTCAATCGTGGGTCTAAAGTGAATGCCCTTCAACAGGGTCCAATGTTGAAGTCTGTGGGCAGCCTTGTCGGGAAGGGATGCCGTGGGGTTGAAGAGAGACCTAAAGGTTTATGATCGGTGATAAGATGGAATTTTGACCCATATAGAAAAACGCAGAATTTTTGAACAGCATAAATGATGGCGAGGGCCTCTTTTTCTATTTGCGAGTATTTCTGTTGTGAGGCATTTAGGGTCTTTGAGGCATAGGCGATTGGGCGTTCGGTCCCGTCCTGATATCGGTGTGCGAGTACCGCCCCTATGCCGTGTTGTGAGGCATCGGTAGCATGTACAAGCATTTGACCTGGTGTATAGGTAGCCAGACATGGGGCGATATGCAAGAGGGTTTTGAGGCGATTAAATTCTGAAATTCTTCTGACCAATGAAAGGGAACGTTTTTACAGAGAAGATTGTGAAGGGGATGTGCAATGTCTGCGACAGGTGGCAACAACCTGTGGTAATAGGCAATGGCGCCCAGAAAGGCATGCAACTTTTTGACGTTCATGGGGCGAGGAAGAGCTTTAATCGCCTCAATATCGTCTTTGAGCGGCCGGATGCCCTCCAGGGACAGCTGAAACCCTAGGTAGACTACAGAGGGTTGGAAAAATTTGGACTTTTGAAAATTGCATTTGATGCCGTTTTCCTGGAGAATCGAGAATAGGGTGCATATGTTACTGATGTGTTCGGCCATGGTGGCGCCCGTGACTACGATGTCATCTTGATAGTTGACACAGCCAGGTACCATGGCGAGCAACTGTTCAAGAAAGCGCTGGAAGATAGCAGTGGGGCTTGCCATGCCGAACTGTAAGCCCTGGTTTTGATACAAACCGAAAGGGGGGTTCAGAACAAGAAATGTGGGTGACGCTCCGTCTAGGGGAAGATGGTGATAAGCTTCAGACTGATCAATTTTGGAAGGAATTGTCCGCCTGCTAACTTGGCAAACATTTCTTCATGTCGAGGCATGCGGTATGTGTTAATGAGGCTTTGCGCGTTTAACGAAACTTTGAAGTTGCCACACAGGCAAAGAGAACCATTAGGTTTCTGCACGACAACAAGAGGCGCGGCCCATTCGCTGGCAGGCGGTGAGTCTATCAATTTCCCGTTTAACAGAATCGCGGAGTGCGACCGGAATGGGACATGCGCGGAAAAATTTCGATCAGTCCGTGGGTTTGAGAGTACTGTGAGCTTTGAAGTTTTTCGCCCTTCCTTACCCCAGCGAGAAGAGATCCGAAAATTCGGCAGATAAGGAATCTAATTGTGAGTAGGGAATTTCGTCAGACACTACATGAACAGCGTCATCAACAGAGGAACCAAAGGTCCTAAAGGCGGCGTAACCAAATAAATTGTCACTACCTGACTGATCAACCACGAAAACAGTGATGTTTCGAATGACCGACTTGTAGGAGACATCCACATCCAGCTGTCCCATCCGGTGTCGACTTGCATGTGAACATTGATGCTTAGCATTTTTACATCTATGTACAATTTGTTTGAGGAAGAGAGTGTCGAGTTAACACAGAAGACAGTATCGTCTGCTACCTCGTCATCTTGTATGGATTGGACAGTGTTGGACATACATACTTGCGCAATGTGACCCTTCTTATTGCATTTATGACACAAGGCCCAACGCTGTGGGCAATCTTCTCTTGCATGCTGCCTGAAGCAGCGGGGACAAGAGGGTAGAGCCTGTCCATTTTTGAGACTAGTTTTCTGCTTATACTTCTTGTGGGCATGCTGCAGTTGGATAGCAGAAACTTCCTCTTCCGCAGCATGCGGTAAGTTGTCAACAAGAGGCCTATCAGACTACACATCACATACGTCACCCCATGAATCTATCTGTGCCCCTGCGGCTCTTGTGACTTCAAAGGTTTGAGCAATATTAAGAACATCATCTAATGAAGGATTGGCAAGTTGGAGAGCTCGTTGTCTGACTTCTTTGTTGGGGGCTGAGTGGAGGATTGCATCTCGAACCATGTGGTGGGTGTAGGATTCCCGATGAACCTCAGTTATGAATTGGCACTTACGGCTAAGCCCCTGTAATTCTGTGGCCCATGCCTTATAGGTCTGTCCTGGTTTCCTTTTACTCTCGTAGAATGCCACACGGGAGGCTATGACATGCATCTGTTTGCTATAATAAGCCGTCAGCAAGAAACACATCTCGTCAAATGTGAGGGATGAGGGTTCTTTCAACGGCGCTAATTGACTGAGAATTTGATACAATTTGGAAGAAATCCAAGATAGGAATAGAGACTTATGAAGTTGATTGTCAACGCTGAAAGCCAAGAAGTGCTGACGCAGACGCTTCTCGTAGTCTGTCCAATCTTCAGCGGTGTCTTCGTAGGGTGCAAACATTGGAATATTCAGGGCCAGCAGTCGGCTGTTGTTGTTGTTGTCAGTGGCAGCGAGAAGTTACTGTAAGGCAGCTGCAATGACTCTCAGGGGTTCTGCAAGTTGCTTGTGCTGTTCGTTGAGTAGCTTCTGTTGCTTCAACAAATTTGCGTGTATTTGTTCTAACACCGTCATGTTGTCACTAAGGGCGTGAGCGGAACTTCGTAAAAATCCCTGACTCGTTGGCACTAAAATTGTTGTGGCTTGGAACACTTTATTAAATTCCACACGCAAGAACATGAATGAAAGTCAGCTAAACCTTTCCTGTTGGAGACCAAACATCCACTGCTTGCTGCCGCATCTCAGCCCGCTTGTGTCCGCCGGTCGCCCAGGTGGCGCTGTTAGCACTGTTCGGTTTAGCAGTGCAGTTGTTTGGCGTACTGGCGGTAGGCGGCGGATTCAAATGCGACGTGGCCATAACACTTACTATTATAAATGTTTTATTATGAAATTCTACATTTGGAATGTCAGTAATGAAGGATATATAACAACTGACCTTGCAAGAGGCTCGCTGAGGTGCTGACAGGCAAGAAAACTAGACAATCACATTCACTCAATTTAAAATTTCAGCTGTGGCCTGCATTAAAAAAAAATAAACGCATACTTTCACATAATCACTTATAATGATCGAGAGGGTTTAGAGCCCCACAAAAACCATACGCCTTATCCAGAAATGCACTTTATTGTTGAGTACAGATCCAGACTGAGAATCATGGGTGACAGAGCTCAGAGAAGCTGGCTCCAAAAATATTGGCCCAAAGATACACATTAATATAGATCGATATGGTCATGTCGCCACACACTCATACAACATTCCACACACAACCACCATTGTCTGGCCACTCCAGTGCTCAATCTATCA
This sequence comes from Locusta migratoria, assembly GCA_026315105.1. NCBI lineage: Eukaryota > Metazoa > Arthropoda > Insecta > Orthoptera > Acrididae > Locusta > Locusta migratoria. Next base: position 105,067,980 of record CM048745.1, on the reverse strand, counting down.
TTAAAATATTTACCTTGACTGGAGAAGTTGTTAGCAAAAAATTCTCACATTCAATTTTTCATAACCCTCAAATGCAATGAATGCTGATGCTCATGGTGGAGCTGTAGTGGCTGGACATGGTGGTTGTGTGTGAATAGTTGTCCGGGTGTTGTGGTACTGTATGTGTTTCCTTTTCTGATGAAGGCCAGGGTCAAAAAATTAAATTATGTGAATGTGATTGCCTATTTTTCATGCCTGTCAGTAGCTCAGTCAGCCTGTTTATGGTTAGTTGTTATTTATCCCTCATTATCGACATTCTAGTCAGATTTTCCATTGTTGAAATTCTATTTTTGTTGCACACCCTTCCATATACTGCTCTAGGTAAAATTTATGAATGTCTATGTTATTAAATGTAATAATGGAAAGTCCAGGTTGGAATTAACAATATAGTAATAAGAACAGAAATGACGAACTGTGACAGACACATAAAACAGACACACACATACAACACTTTCGCTATCAGCCATGGTCTTCTTCAGAAATAGAACATTTTTAATGCTATATTGGGTATGTTATTAAATTTATAGCAATTTCTAATGAATGTGCCAATTCATCCATTCTCCATTTCCTCTCTATAAAAGTGGGAAGTTAACCTAATTCCTGCAATACTTAACAAATCTATACTAGTGGTCATATGATGTTCAGAGAAGCAAATAATGTCAACGAGGTTGGATGATACTAATTCATCATCACAGATAAGTAGTTTATTAATTTTACTTCTAAGTCCTCTAATATTATTATGCAGTAAAGATAGTTGACATTTTACAGTGACTCTTACAGAACTAGGTGGAAATAAAATTTCTGGCAGTTGGTGAGAATTTTTAACCAACAGCTGTGTTTGCTGATCTGTGTTGGAATTATGGTGTTTAGTTGGATTATGAAACTGAAGATTTGTTTCAATACTGCCCTCTCTTACAACTTCTTTCTGCTCTGCCTATCCTAAAAAAGGTAACCCGTAAGCACTGGAATTTTACCGCCCATGTCAGTACCTCCCTCATTAAGTTACTTGCTATTAGCCAAGCCTGTTGAGTTGTAGGCCATGCCTATTATAAACCCACCTACCGAGAGAATCAAAAGGAACCACATTAAATATGACCCCGCTCCTCATCCAAGCAGCCGTTCCAACTCCAAATTAACTCTCATGACAGAAGAGTTCAAATGAGGTTAGTTGTGGCACCCCAGAACAGACACAAACTCAACACTGCTGTGCCTTGATGCTTATGCAATTTTTGGCAGTTCACATTCTATATTGTATCCCAGATCTCTATCAATACTATTCCCTGTAACACCCACAATAACTATGGTGTTTTCCTTGGTGAAGTCTTTACATAGTGAACCTAAATGCTGTTGTCACCTGACCCAGAGCAGCAATGTGGTTTTAAAAAACTTGTGACCTGATATGCTGTTCCTAAATCATCCTGCAGGAGTTGCCCCCACACCTATCATATATGAACTACCAGCGCATAGTTATTTTTCAAAATAGATAGATTGGCTGGCCAGAACTTACCATTGTTCTGTACCACCAATAGTCACACACACACACACACACACACACACACACACACACACACACACACACACACACAAACGAAAATGGAGACAAAAAATTGGACTAGTTTTCAGAACTGTGTTCCTTCATCAGGTAAGAGAGGAAGGATTGGGGGGGGGGGGGGACAGAAGGGGAAGGTTATTCATGACCTAGGGCATGAAGTGATGAGGAATGATGTGTGGAAGTCAAAGATACTGTATGTTAAGTACTAAGCCATGCAAAGAGCTTAAATTTCATAAAGTGGCAATAGGTCCGCCATGTGCGAGACAAATTGAACTCGCATCTACCATGTTGTTTGTGGTATTGAATAACAGGTGGCATGCCACACCCACTAGAGAACTTTACCTATTATACTGTTCCACATTTTAAATATCAGCGAATTGAGCAGCTTGTGTCTTTTCTCAAAATGCAGTAATGAAATCTCACAAACCTGTGAGTGATACAGCTCCAGTTCAAAGTACAACAGTTATTTGAGGTTTGCAAATACAACAAAAGAGCCACTTTGAAAATATTTGTGTTTATTATAACGTAAGTAAATGTGCAGGAAAAAACATTATTATGAACAAACATGATCATGGATTTGCATTTGTTGTTGATGTGTTGTAAAAACTGCTTCCATAAAGTCTAGTACACATTTATCTGGCGTTCATTAAATGTATAGAGTCGACTTACTTATAAAATTGCTGTCAAAGGATTTGGTTGGAAAGTTTGTTAGGCGAAATTTGAGTACAAACTTTCGTTGTTGCCATGTTGCAATAAGTATATATTTATTGCAAAGACCACAGACATTTAACAAGTGAAAAACTTCTGAACGTTACAATTGCTTCTACACTTTGCATTGATTACACGTCAACCATGCTCAATGTAGTATTGTCAACAACAAATCAAAATATTTTTAAAGAAGATGTAGACACTCAAAAGAGTTTATTTAACTTTATTATTCAACAGATGAGGTGCTCATTCATAAACTACAGTAGCAACAGAAGAAGAAACATCTCAAAAACACACAGACACTAGGTAGAAGACTAAGCATTTTTTTATGCTGTGTACTTCAAGAGAATTGCAGGACAAGTCATCTGAAGCATTGCTCTTGGGGCAGTTAAATGTCATTAGTCAGAAATTTTGTTTTTCTGCATAGACATATTGAGATCAAACAAGGCAAAAAATTTGGCTTTCTTGCACAAAATATTTGCCTTTTTATCACTTCGATGTGTTCTATTAAATGCTGAACACACTTTTGGTATATTTCAGCAGTTCAAATTGTACAGAACATGTACACTAAATACAGCATTCAATGTTCAACAACAAATGATAGACAGACTCCTCTCAAGTGCACTGACCACCATTAATATGGCAGCCGAGTTTACAAAGGTTGCCTCAAAGATTGCTGTAAATTGTGTGTTAGCCACTCTCTGATACTTAAGCTCCTAGGACCCAAGCCAATAGCAAACCAAAGAGGATGGATAACCAAAGAGGACAGCTCAAGAGGTAAAGAGAAGTGAACAGAATAATGCTGAGTGAGAGATAATGGAGGAGGTTAGGTAAAAGGTTTTCAAATTCTATGTTGTGTGAAATGTGTTGTAAAGTGTGTAGAACACATTCATTGTATTTAATGCAATTATGATGCCATTTACCTTCATCAGACAAATGTGGAACACCACAGGAATATTTCAAAGTAAAAGGGACACACTAGATAACCAAAGTTAAACACTGTTGAGCTTGAATGAAACTTTCATTCTGCAGTGGAGTGTGCGCTGATTTGAAACTTCCTGGCAGATTAAAATTGTGTGCCGGAACCGGGACTCGAACCTGGGGCCTTGCCTTTCGCGGGCATGCGCACTACCGACTGTGCTATCCCGACACGACTCCCGATGCTGCCTCACAACTTTACTTCTGCCAGTACCTCGCTTCCTACTTTCATTCTGGAAACATCCCCTAGGCTGTGGCTAAGCAATGTCTCCACCATATCCTGTCTTCTAGGAGTGATAGTCTTGCATGGTTCGCAGGAGAGCTTCTGTGAAAAAGTAGGAAGTGAGGTACTGGCGGAAGTAAAGTTGTGAGGCAGCATTGTGAGTCATGTCGGGATAGCACAGTTGGTAGTGCGCTTGCCCGCGAAAGGCAAAGGCCCCTGGTTTGAGTCCCGGTTCCGGCACACAATTTTAATCTGCCAGGAAGTTTCACTGTTGAGCTTGGTTAGCACTTTGATAGGTAACCGTCTGGGTCTGCCAAGCACTGTTGGTTAGCGGGGTGCACACACCCCTTGTGAGGACAAATTGAGGATCTACTTGATTGAGAAGTGGTGGCTCTGGTCAAGTAAACTGACACAACAGCCATGGCTTCAGGGCACTGACCAAGTTCCCCATCCATACCGCATCCAGTGACACCTTCTGGTGAAAGATGACACAGCATTCCTATTGGCCAGGGTTTGTGTACAACCTAAAGTAAATGTATATTGGCTCGCCTACTAAGGTGTGGTTGTAACACTGTTGCTTTTAACCCTTGAGAGGTAAGCCTGTAAATCAGTGAACTAACAAGGTACCTTTAATGAATAATTCAACACTTGTGCTTATACATTAGTTTATTATTTTTATCCAGTCACATTTACACTACAAATCACAATTTTATAACAAACTTCGCCACTCGCATAGCTATCGGAGCCGAAACCCACGGAAGAAAATTTGCATACGTGAGTACTTAGAGTTCGTAACACCAGACACGGCATACAAAACGAATGTGAGCGGCAATGATGCCACTGTTAGGAGGTACCTCACCTTCTCTGCATGCGGCAAGAAAAGACCCCGCACCTTCCCTTCCTTGCTCCCAGCCCCATGTAGTCACATGATTAACCACTTTAGTCAACTTTATATATATAAATATTTTTTTAACATCGAAATTATGAAGCTTGGTACTATCTCATATTGTGTGTATAAACAGAAAAGAAGAAAAAATTATCATATCACAATAAAACTGTTTATAGTAATTATTTGTTCTGTCATAATAAAACACAAATGAGATTTATCACTTCACAATAAACTATTTATGTTAACCATTAAATCCTGTCATAATAAAACACAAGTGAGATTTATCAATTCACAATAAACTAAACTATTAATTCTGTCATGTTATAGCGGTCAGTCGGTCCCTGCTAGGCCTTTCAGGTCCTATATGGGATGGAGAGGAAAAGGTATGCACTACCCCAGAAATAAAAGTTCTCTCTTTAATGAGTATAGATGGTTATGTTAAGGAAAGTTAAAGTGGAACAGGTTGCTCTGACACTTTGGATGAAAGAGACTCCAATCTGTAGTGAGGTGAGGATAGGCAGATGGGTGTTTCTCATGTCCAGGTATGAGTGTCCTATGCTGTCTTCCATAACATATCACTCTCTTCTCCCTGACAGAGGAACTATTAGTTGTGAAAGATAGGTGGTTTGTTCCTTTTATATATACAATTGTTCTGTGTTATTGAATGCCTTGTAAATGGTTCTACTACTAACCATAAATATATCTTGGATGCCTGTTTCAGGAGAAAGTAGTATAAAATTTCCTGTAACATACTTCAGTTAATGTGGATCATCATGTACTATGTTGTAAATAAAAGTTTTTCTTGTGTTAATAAAAATATCTGTTGCAGGTATGTAAAATTGGTAGCAATTAGTCATCCCATGATAGAACCAGAACTGTACCAACTAGCTGTACAAGCATCTACCCATCTTGAGAAAGTGCATCCTGGTGGTAAAATTGTTGAAGGAGTAAGTATGTTTATGACTTCTTCTTTTCTAATACATATGAAGTTACTTTTAAATGAAGATATATTTTTCTTTTGCCATATCTGTTACCTTCTCCCATAGCATTTGTGAAAAAAAAATTGTTAAGATTATTTGAGTATATCATCATACTTACCCACCCATCAAGACTGGGTGAACTTCATTAGTCTTACCATGTCAGTTTTAAACTGCTAATATCCACATAGTGAAATTATTAATAATATATATATATTGTTTACCTTCCTTTTTGTCCCCTAAGGTAAGTCCTTCCACTCCTGGGATTGGAATGGCTCCTTTTCCACTTCCTTAAAACCCGTATCCTTCCCTTTCTCCTCTCCTTCCTCCCTCTTTTTCCCGAAGAAGCCACCAGTGATGGCGAAAGCTCGAATGGTTGTGTGTTTTTGTGTGTTTCGTGTTTCTATCGACAAGCCTGTACTTTAGGTAAGTCAAAAATCTTTATTTTATACCATTTTCCCACCTAGAAGGTCTCCTTCTATAATATTAGTTTCATCCTTATATATATATATATAAATAGAAAACAGATGACTTACCAAAAGGACCGGCTCGTCGATAGAAACAAATAAAATAAATAAAATCACACACAAACACACATACAAGCTTTCGCAGCCTAGCTGCTTCGTCAGGCAGAAGGGAAGGAGAGGGAAAAGGAAATGATGAGGGTTTCAAGGGAGTGGATAAGGAGTCATTCCAATCCCGGGACAGGAAAGACTTACCTTGGGGGGGAAAAAAGAGGGTAAACAAAAACACACACACCCACACATTTACACAGACGCAAGTACACTTAGGCAGACACACTGTAGAACTGTAGAAAGCAAAGAAGTTAGAAGTTAGACCCAGCTTAGGTCTTCGTGGCAAACGAGTCTGCTCCAGTCCTGAAGCTCTGAACCAGTACTCCAACAACCTATTAACAGCTTTCACATCCCGCGGCTATCCTCCTAATATGGTAGAGAAACAAATTGCCAGAGCTACTACCTCATCCCTCCAAATTCAGAACCTTCAACAGAAGAATCCCAGAAGTGCCCCTCTTGTCACCGGATACTTTCCGGGACTGGAGCGGACTCTAAATGTGGCTCTCCAGCAAGGATATGACTTCCTTAAATCGTGCCCCAAAATGAGATCCGTACTTCATGACATCCTTCCTACTCCACCGAGAGTGTCTTTCCGCCGCCCACCTAACCTCCGTAACCTCCTAGTCCACCCCTATGAAATCCCCAAACCATCTTCCCTACCTTCTGGCTCCTACCCTTGTAACCGCCCCCGTTGTAAAACCTGCCCTATGCACCCTTCCACCACCACTTACTCCAGTCCCGTAACCCGGAAGGTGTACACGATCAAAGGCAGAGCCACTTGCGATAGTACCCACGTGATCTACCAATTGACATGCCTGCACTGTGAAGCGTTCTATGTGGGAATGACCAGCAACAAACTGTCCATTTGCATGAATGGACACAGGCAGACAGTGTTTGTTGGTAACGAGGATCACTCTGTGGCTAAACACGCATTGGTGCACGGCCAGCACATCTTGGCACAGTGCTACACCGTCCGGGTTATCTGGATACTTCCCACTGACACCAATCCTTCAGAACTCCGGAGATGGGAACTAGCCCTTCAGCATATTCTCTCTTCCCGTTGCCCACCTGGTCTCAACCTCCGCTAAATTTGAATTCCCACCCACCTTCTTAACATCTTTGCATCGGTTCTCTGGACAGAGCCTCTGCCTCAAGTGGTATCTCTGTCTAACTTCTTAACTTAAATAACTTAACTTCTTTGCTTTCTACAGTATGTCTGCCTAGGTGTACTTGTGTCTGTGTGAATGTTTGGGCATGTGTGCATTTGTTTACCCTCCATTTTTTCCCCCAAGGTAAGTCTTTCCTCTCCCAGGATTGGAATGGCTCCTTACCCCCTTCCTTAAAACCCTCATCATTTCCTTTTCCCTCTCCTTCCCTACTGCCTGAAGACGCAACTGGGTTGCGAAAGCTTGCGATTGTGTGTGTGTGTGTGTGTGTATTCATTTATTTATTTGTGATGCTGTCACACCTGTGCTCCTTCGCCTGGTGAGTAATCTTCGTCTCTCTCTCTCTCTCTCTCTCTCTCTCTCTCTCTCTATATATATATATATATATATATATATATATATATATATATATATATATGAAATGGAAATTCTAGATTTCAAAACCTCTGGTTGCTTATTTATTGCCAAAGTTTGGATTTCCTTTAATGGGTAGGAGGTTATTTTTCCATATAATATCAACAAGAAACAAGTTCCTTTGAATGTACATGTGTTGCTTCAGTTCAGTACAAAGGTAGATGTCAAACTTACATGTCCCTGTTCCTACTAATGTACATCTATATTCCCTAAATTTATGAGCTGCAATAATTTGTGTGAATGTAGTGACTTTTTTTAGCAATTATATCAAGAACATTATCTCTAATTCAAACCGAGAGTTCAAAATATAACAAAACACATCTACTTACTTTTATCACATAAAGATAACATACTATTCATAAGAGTCCTTCTCTAACTTCAGAGTTTACTGAACACGTATTAAGCAGTTTAGTCTTCATTGATCCCTTTGTTTGTCAATGCTGTAAACTGTCTGTTAATTCCAAAATACTATCATAAATACAGCAATAATTCAGACAGAAATGAAAAAGTTAATTTTACATTTAAGTATTGTTTTGTTTGTGTAATATATGAAAGCCTATTTTTCCTCTAACCATTTATTTGTGACACAACTACTAAAACTAATATTATTTTTGTTTTGTTACAGCCAAATTTACGACCTCAAGTCACAGAACTTGTTTCAAGTGCACGTCAGTTGTATGAAGAAGCTTGCAATCTGTTACGTGATAAAGCTCAAACATTGGTAAATTAAGAGTCAGATTATTTTCTTTGTTTCATCATTAAATTTTTATCACTGTATCATATTAGCAATTGAAACAAATATTTTTCAATGGAAAATCAAATTGGAGTGTCAATTATTATTTATTGGTTTAGGGTATGGGTGATACACACAATACATATATACAGAAAGGGAACAATGAACTGTGGAAGATAATATAAGTTCTATAACTCTGTGTCCTTGAATCTAATGCACAACTTCTGGGGTTGCTAGCAGGATACGTTTTCTCTTCCTCCATACATTCAAAGCATACAGTCTCTGACAATGTCGTGTATCGTCTGGCATGGTGCTCCACAGTCACAATTCCATTAGACAGTTTGTTCCATTTATAAATGCATCGTTACACCTGTCTGACTCATTCTAATTCTATTCATTGCTCTCCAGGTCTTGTGTGGTAGTTGAGATCCAGTTGGTAGTTTAGTCCCTGAGAAGATGTTATGCATGTGCACATCTGTGCCGCTTGCCACCGACACTTCCATTCTTCAATAGGTTTAATATCTCTAGTAACCATATCAGCAGCATCACACAAAGTTGGTGATGTCAGCTTAGTAGTCTGTTAATATTTAAGATTGGTAGGCCCATATGTACAGGTAGATTAGGTTTCTTTGAGATTCTTTGGAACTCCCTCGTAAGAGCCACAGATCTGTCCAAATCAGGTGGCATTATACCTGTTAGCAGTGGAAGCCAGTAAACTTGAGTAAATCTGATTGTGCCAAATATTATGTGCATGGTAGCATTCAGTTAGGTATCAACTAGCTTTGTGTCGTGCCCGTTCATCCATACAGGCACACAATACTCAGCACTTGAGTATCAAATGTTCAAATGTCTGTAAATCTATCGGACCAAACTGCGTGGTAATCAGTCCGTAGCTTATAAACTACTTAAACCTAGGTAAACTAACCTAAGGACAAACACACACACCCATGCCCCAGGGAGGACTCGAACCTCCACGGCGAGCAACCGCGCGCTCCGCAGCGAGACGCTTTAGACTGCTCAGCTACTCCACCGCGGCGCACTTGAGTATACCAAACTCAATGGTGAGGAGCACAAGGTAGTTGCTGAAGGTCCCCTGGTAGTTCTACATACTTTATGCGGTATGTTGTTACAAGTTTTCTTTTTGTGAGCTATGTTTAAAAGGTTTTGCTTGAACATCAGTGTTCAGTCCAGAATGACAACTAAATATTTTGGGTACCAATTGTGGTGAAGAACACTGCCTCTGAAAATTACATTCAGTTTAACATTTGCTAAATGATTGTTCAAGTTGAAGCAACACAGCTCTGCTTTGTTCACTCTGGGTTGAAATCTACAGATTCTGAAATAAGTCTCCAATAAAGACAAGTCTTTGGTAAGTATCTCTTCTGTCTTCTCCAGTTCTTTGTGTTGTATGGCTTTGGCCAGATCGTTGCCATAGCAGAATTTTCTAGACAAAGTGTCAGGAAGATCATATTTATATAAGTCTGTAAGCTAAACGTGCCTCCTAAGTAGTGCTAAACAAAAAACAACAGCTATACAAGCAGCCAGACCATCCATATGAAATCCTGGCAACCACGCACAAGGGATCAAGTGAATAACAGGAAGGTCAATAATAGAAGATAGATAACAACTCACTGTAAAGATGTTTGTTGAGCTTCTGACATGTACAAAAAAAAATACAATCTCATTAACACAACTTACAGTTTTTGTCATGGCCTTCATAAAAAAAAGAACCATATATTCCCTTTTCTGACAAAGGCTATGGTCGAAAATTTAAGTTGTGTGATTGAAAAATGTTTGTTAAGCTTAATGGACTTAACTACTGGGTCATCAGTGCCTAAACTTAGAAACTAATTATGAACTACATTATACTAAAGATGACACAAACATTCATGTCTGAGGGAGGATTCGAAACCTCTGACGAGGAACGGCCTTGCACGTCGGAGCACAGCACCCCAATCCGCTCGGCCGCTCCGCCGTGGTTGTGTGACTGAGATAGTCTTTTTTTCAGCCTGTCAGTGGTTTAGCGAACAACTTTACTGTGAGTTATTATCTGTCCTCCATTAAGGATATATTACGCGGAGTGTATTTGGTCGCTAGTCTCTGGCGTCTGTTGTCGCTCGGCGTATAGGCGAATGGCGAATGATGCTGACGCAATGGCACTCAGCGACTTCAGATGATAGTGTCTTCATAAAAACAGATTTCTTAATTGGGTAGGGAAGTTGGAAAATTTGAAAATGGAAAGGGATAGGCTGAAGTTAGATGTAGTGGGGATAAGTGAAGTTTCTGTGGAAAGAGGAATAGGATTTCTGGGCAAGCGAGTACAGGATTATAAATACATCAGTTGGGGGTATTATAGGAGTAGGTCTGTTAATGAATAGGAAAATAGGAATGCGGGTAAACTACAATGAGCATCACAGTGATCACATTATCATAGTCTAGATAGATATGAAGCCAACACCAACCACAATACTACAGGTTTATATGCCAACTAGCTCTGCTGCTGATGAGGAAAACTTAATTGTGATGGGAGTCTGGAATTCGATAGTAGGAAAAGGAAAGGAAGGGAGGATAGTAGATGAATATGGACTGGGCAAAAGAAATAAAAGAGAAAGCCGCCTGGTAGAATTTTGCATGGAACATATAACAAACACCTGGTTTAAAAATCATGAAACAAGGTTGTATATGTGGAAGAGACCAGGAGACACTGGAAGGTACCAGATAGATTTTATAATGGTAAGACATAGATTCCAGAACCAGTTTTTAAACTGTAAGACATACTCAGGGGCAGATATAGAGTCTGACCATAACTTATTGGCCATGAACTGTAGTCTGAAGCTGAAAAAACTGCAGAAGGGTAGGAAAATAAGGAGATGGGACCTGCATAAATTGAGGGAACCTGAAGTTCTTAAGAATTTCAGAGAGAGATTTAGGCAACAATTGACAGAAAGGGAGGGGGGGGGGCATAAAATAGCAGAAGAGGAACAGGTAGCATTAAGAGATGAAATAGTGAAGGCACTAGAGGACAAAATAGGTAAAAAGGCAAGACCTACAAAAAATCCTTGCATATCAAAGGAAATACTAAATTTAATTGGTGAAAGGAGAAAGTATAAGAATGCAGTAAATGAAATAGACAAAATGGAGTACAAACGACTAAGAAATGAAATTGACATGAAGTGCAAAATAGTTAAGCAGCAGTGGCTAGAAGACAAATGCAAGTCAGTAGAAGAATGTATAAATAGGGTAAAAATACATACTGCCTACAGGAAAATTAGAGTCATTTGGAGACAAGAAAAGCAGGTGTATGAATATAAAGAACTTAGATGGAAAACCAGTTCACAGCAAAGAAGGGAAAGGTGGAAAGAGTATATAGGGGGCTCTACAAAGGAAATGAACTTACAGACAAAATTATAATAAGAGAAGATGAAGTAGACGAAGATGAAATAGAAGATACTATACTGACAGAAGAATTTGACAGAGCCGTGAAAGACCTAAGTCGAAACAAGGCCCCTGGAGTAGTGACATTTTATCAGAAGTACTAAAGTCTCTGAGGGAAACCAGCCATGACAAAACTATTCACCTGGTGCATATGATGTATGAGACAGGCAACAGACCCTCAGACTTTAAGAAAAATGTAATAATCCCCATTCCAAAGAAAGCAGGTGCAGACCGGTGTGAAAATTACAGAACTATCAGTTTAATATGTCATGGTTGCAAAATTTTAAAACAAATTATTTGCAGAAGGATGGTAAAGCTGGTAGAACCTGACCTCAGGGGAAGATCAGTTTGGATTCAGGAGAAATGTAGGAACAAGGGAGGCAATACTCACTTTACGGCTTGTCTTAGATGATAGATTAAGGAAAGGGAAACCTACATTTCTAGCTTTTGTAGATTTGGATAAAGCATTTGACAATGTTGAATACACTCTTTCATATTCTGAAATCAACAGAAGTAAAATATAGGAAACGGAATGTTATTTACAACTTGTACAAAAACCAGAGAGCGGTTATCAGAGGAAGGTATGAAGTGGATGCAGAGTTTGGGAAGGGAGTAAGACAGGGTTGTAGCTTACTCCAATGCTAGTCAGTTTTTACATCGAGCAAGCTATAAGGAAAAGCAAGGATAAATTTGGAGAAGAAATTAAAGTTCAGGGTGAAGAAATAAAAACATTCCATTTTGCCAATGTCATTGTAATTCTGACAGTGACAGCAGAAGACCCGGAAGAGCAGCTGATCGGAATGGACAGTGTGTTGAAAGGTGCATATAAAATAAACATTAACAAGAACAAAACAAGGGTAATGGTGTGCAGTCTAAGAAAGTCAGGTGATACTGAAGGAATTAGATTAGGTAACAAAACAATAAAGGTGGTAGATGAGTTTTTTTACTTGGGCAGTAAAATAACAAATGATGGTCGCAGTACAGAGGATATAAAATGCAGAATGGCAATGGGAAGGAAAGCATTTTTGAAAAAGAGAAATTTGTTAACATTGAATATTAATTTAAGTGTAAGGAAGTCCTTTCTGAAGACATTTGTGTGGAGTGTTGCCATGTATTGGAGTGAAATGTAGAGGAAAAATAGTTCAGACAGGAAGGTGGTAGGGGCTTTTGAAATGTGGTGTTACAGAAGAATGCTGAAGATTAGGTAGGTGGATCGTGTAAATAATGAAGAGGTACTGAACAGAATTGGGGAGAAAAGGAATTTCTGGCATACCTTGATTAAAAGAAGGGATTGATTAGTAGGACACATTCTTAGACATCAAGGAGTGGTAATGGAGGGAAGTGTGTGGGGTAAAAATCGCATAGGGAGACCAAGAGGTGAATACAGTAAGCAGATTCAAATGGATGTAGGTTGCAGATCTTATGAGGAGATGAGGAGGCTTGCTCTGGATAGAGTAGAGTGGAGTGGAGAGCTGCATCAAACCAGTCTCCAGACTGAAGACCACAACAACAACATCACTTCCAGTAGGCATAAAGTACCAAAATTTTCTGATGTCATCCTAACTATATATCTGTAGGCAGAAGGATCTTCACACAATGTTACTCTCAAAAGATTTGCAGAAGCACCATATGTATCCCTCTTAGCAATCCACTTTCTTATCCATTTTCTTTTATTTTTCCTACTTTCCATTTTGCTTTTGGTAGATTAATTGTTCTTTTAAGTTTTAAGATTGTTGTGAGAAACACAACACCAACATTTATTACTTCCTTCGACACTTTGACTCAACTTTTAGCTACTTTATGTGCTCCTGTGTATGACACGGGGCGACCAACACTTGAAAGCGACCGAAAACACCAGCGACTAGCCTCTAAAGTAGCCTACCCTTCAACTTTAGATTCTAGCATGTTGGAGCAGCAACTTTGTCTGCTCTCCTTGTTTACACAGAGCAAATTCAGCAGCTATGTCCAAATATGCCAGCGATTAACGACCAAATACGCTCTGTGTAATATAACCTTTATTGAAAATAAATGCAATAGCCAAGACTGCACTTAATTTACTTGCAATATATGTTTATATGGATAGTTAATTATTTCATGCAATATGTAATGCATGTTATTTTGTTCAAAAACTAAGTCTTTTGATTTCATGTATATTCAGAATGCAATAATTGTAATTATTGTGTTGAATGTTTGCGCAGATATCAGAAATGTTGATTAATGGAGTCATGTAAAGGAGTCAAACACATGTTTCAGGTTGACGGTACATTCATTTTCACTAAAGTGAAGCTTTCTTACAGGTGAACAGTGAACTGCTGTGCACCTTCCTGGAAGTGTTATGGGGAGCTTTGAAACAATCACATCTCTTTTGTGTTTGAAGTACTAACCAAGTGCTTATTACATGGTCCCTAAAAATTATATTAACTTTTTTTGTTTCAGTAGTGGTGGACAATTTACAACAGGTTAGAATCTGAATATCGAAAATACAAAACTTTCCATGGTGTTTTGTTTTAGACAATCTATTTCAGACCAAACTGGAATATCTTTGGATCTCAAAAAGGTATTAACTCTATATTTCAACAGTTGAAATCACAGTTATACCAGTACTTTATGTACTGTAAATAATTGTTTGCAACAACTTAAAAATTGTCACTGTCATTGCAACTGTTGAAATGTACACTACTACCTTGTAGAGACTCAAAAATGACCTAATTTTGGACAAAATCAATTGTATGGAATAAAATATCAGGTAGAAATGTGAAATTTCAATATTTAATTTTAACCTATGACAAAAATTGTTTACAGTGTAAAAACTCACATGATAATTTACGACAATCTAACAATGGAAATCCTAGATTGGAATGTAAGTAATATGAGGATAGGTTACAACTCACTATAAAGAAAATTGCTGAGTTTCCTACATCAATGAGACTGCAAACTCAATTCTTCATTCCACACACACCTGACCAACTATATCCTAACAAACAACTATTTTCCCTTTGAAAGAAAGTATACAATCAAAATTTTGGCACCGCCATGACCTCCTATTTGTTTCTAACAGGACCGGCTCGTCGATAGAAACAAATAAAATCACACACAAACACACATACAAGCTTTCGCCACCACTGGCAGCTTCTTCAGGAAAAAGAGGGAAAAAAGGAAGGATATGGGTTTTAAGGAAGTGGAAAAGGAGTCATTCCAATCCCAGGAGTGGAAGGACTTACCTTAGGGGAAAAAAAGGAAGGTAAACAAATACACACACACACTCAGACATATCGAAACGCAAACACACCTAGACAGACATTTGTAAAAAGCTTTTTACAAAGGCTTTTTACAAATGTCTGTCTAGGTGTGTTTGCGTTTCGATATGTCTGAGTGTGTGTGTGTATTTGTTTACCTTCCTTTTTTTCCCCTAAGGTAAGTCCTTCCACTCCTGGGATTGGAATGACTCCTTTTCCACTTCCTTAAAACCCATATCCTTCCTTTTTTTCCCTCTTTTTCCTGAAGAAGCTGCCAGTGGTGGCGAAAGCTTTTATGTGTGTTTGAGTGTGATTTTTATTTTTGTGTCTATCGACGAGCCGGTCCTTTTGGGTAAATAATCCGTTTTCTATTTTTTATAGATAGACGAAGATTACTCACCAGGCGAAGGAGCACAGGTGTGACAGCATCACAAATAAATAAATGAACACACACACACACACACACACACACAAACGCAAGCTTTCGCAACCCAGTTGCTTCTTCAGGCAGAAGGGAAGGAGAGGGAAAAGGAAATGATGAGGGTTTTAAGGAAGGGGGTAAGGAGCCATTCCAATCCCGGGAGAGGAAAGACTTACCTTGGGGGGAAAATGGAGGGTAAACAAATGCACGCACACCCACACATTCACACAGACACAAGTACACCTAGGCAGACATACTTGTGTACTTGTGTCTGAGTGAATGTGTGGGTGTGCATGCATTTGTTTACCTTCCATTTTTTCCCCCAAGGTAAGTTTTTCCTCTCCCGGGATTGGAATGGCTCCTTTAGCCCTTCCTTAAAACCCTCATCATTTCCTTTTCCCTCTCCTTCCCTTCTGCCTGAAGAAGCAACTGGGTTGCGAAAGCTTGCGTTTGCGTGTGTGTGTGTATTCATTTATTTATTTGTGATGCTGTCACACCTGTGCTCCTTCGCCTGGTGAGTAATCTTCGTCTATTTTTTATATTTAATCTTTCCTGCTAAGGAATGGTTTGTCTTAATATATATATATATATATTTTTTTATTATTTAATTTTTTTATTTTTATTTTTTTTTTTTTTTAAATTTCCCCAGAAGATAATTCCATAACTCATAATGGAGTGAAAATAGCCATAGTATGTAGACTTAACAGTGGCCAGGTCTCCAAAGGAAAATATTATTCGATTGCATAAGAAGCTGAGCTCAGTTTCTTACGGGTCTGTTGGATATAGTATGTCCAAATTCATTTTACTTACAGGGCAGGCTTGCACACAATGGTAAATCATTTATAAATATAAAAAACAACAATGGTCCTTCAGAATTTTTCTACTTCATTATTTGTTCTGATAGTAGCATAAATTTTCCTTTTAGTTCTACATGACTGTTTAATACCTTTTGTGATCCAAGGCTTGCTCACAGAATTGGAAGTATTATTTCTGACCCATGTATTTGGAAAACATTCTTCAAAAATGGCAGTAAATTCATTTATAAAACAGTTAAATTTGTCATTTGCATTATCAGTGCTGAAAATAAAGGACAAGTCCAAAAATAAAAAAATAAACTCTTCACAATTCACATCTGTCTCCCAACTGCGTGCTATCCTTTCCCACTTCTCTGCAAAACTCATCCTTCCTCCTTTCGCTGCCCAACTCCCCCCCCCCCCCCCCTCCCCCTGTCCGCCTCCCCTTTATTTCATTCCAAGATTAATCTCACATTCACACTGCCCCTGACACTGTCTCTTAAGGCTCTGACAGGCAGCTTGGAACAATCTAACCTTGCAACCCCCCTCACCACCACCACCACGATCAACTATAATGAAGTTCGGCCATAGCAACCAGAGACAAAGGTCATGTGGTCATGATTTGTGCCTGAATGATTGCCTGAATTTTTTAGTGTATTTTCTTTTTCTGATGAAGGCTGTGACCAAATATTTATGTTTTGTGAGTGTGATTGTCTTTTATATGTAGGCTTACCTGTCTGTACCTCAGTAATTTCATATGTAATAGTGGTGATAAATTCTAAATTGTTTGATCAAGTCAAACTCCAGAATTCTGTCTTCTGGAAAACAATTGAGAGACAGTGCTGAAATACTACACTGAAGTTTTATTTTAATCAGATATTAAATTTAGTAAAATGCTTAAGAAGCAATTAGTATTTCAGTAACTAATATCATGTAACAAAACAGAAAAAGAAGACTCCCAATTATATTAATATCTTAAGATGAAAACATGTTCATTTATCACCTCTAGCAGTTGTCAAAAAAAAAAAAAAAAAAAAAAAAAATCAAAAAGTGGGGAGGGGATAAGTCTAGTAATGAAATTGGGTAAATACTATAAGAAGCATAAATGTGAATCATAGCTTATATGAACAGAAAACTATGAATCACCGCAGTAATAAAAGTAAATATGCCTATCAGCTTCACAGATGATTAAACTAAAAATTGTATGATTATATAAAAGAAATGATTCATTATATCATGGGAGACAAAAATTTAATTTTCGATGGGTACTGATATAACATTATTGCTAATTAGTGTAGCAGAGCATAGCAGGAAAAGGAAGAGTAAGCAAAACAGCTGTACATGAACAGGGGGAAATGAATAAAAGGAAACACCACCTGGTACACTTTTCACTTTCAACATCATGAAATAAGGTTGTATGTGTGGCAGAGACCTGACGATTCCAGATGGTGTCAGATACATTATATAAACTTAGAATGAAATTTTGAACTGTAAAATATTTTCAGATGTAGGTGTAGCCTATGGCTATTTTGTAGCCACCAGTAGTGGTGTTGCCCAGGCACTGGTTTTAACTGACTCTGTTATGTCAAGTTTGTGCAGGGAAGGGAGTTCTTGCTGAACACCACTCTGCATGGAGATAGAAATAGGTGTCCAACAGAAATTGGGGTTGGAAATTTTTGGCACATTCCAGACCAGGTTTGAGTAGCTGGACAAAGGCAGCACATAGTAGCACATAGATTGTTGAGTTTTTGGAAGAGGACCGTGTATTATATGTACTTGATCTCATCAACATTAGAGAAAGCAAACAATTAACTTTGTGACCTTTTTGCAGGGAGTATCGTTTGTGAATTGACCTCTGAGTGAGTGTGTGTGTGTGTGTGTGTGTGTGTGTGTGTGTGTGTGAGGGGGGGGGGTGTCTGAACTCTCTCCATACTTAACCCAATATACAGGACAATGGGGCCAAACAATGATGGAACCCAGATAAGCATATGGTCGCAAGTTAATCAAAGAAACACTAGCTACAGTGTCCACCTTGAATTGTACTTCCTTGCTTGTGATCATAAGGATGATAAGCAACTTAGTAGCCAAATGATTGACCAAGGGAACAAGCACACCACTTTAATTTCATAAACTGTGCCTTGACATATATGAGGAGCTGGAACTGTCTGTCCCAACAGTTTATGACAGACAGCTCAGAGATGTCCATCTTTCCCACAACATGTGCTGTGTGCCTAACAATCTGGACAGTTTGCACAAAGGTGCCCTTAAAAGCAGTTCAGGCATTACAAGAGACCCTGCTGTTTGTGCTGAGGGAGGCTGGCTACCTTTTCAGAGGCCATTGACACTCATGAACTGATGACACTGCTGTCAGGAGAAAGGCTTACGAGGACTCGGACCCCAAGTCACCAATTGGATTATTGCTATTTGTGGATTGGCCCTGATGAATTCATATGCTGCCTGCATGATCTACAAGGAGGTGCAGTTTTTTAAGTGTCATCCAAAGAGGTGTTGTCCAGTTTGAGATCTGCAGAGTGTACATCTGTACTGGAAGGCAATTGGATCACTACATCTAGAATCAATGAATCTGTATAAAAGATTTTACAAGCCAGGTTTGCACAAGTGAAATCACAGTGTTGACTCAACCCCTGTAAATGTTTTTCATGAATGGTATAACTGTTCAGGTTGCTAATCATATTGTTGAAACTCAATATGCCATGTCAAATAATAATTAAATGGCAATGGTCACATCTCCTTCAATATGAGCACAACAGAATTTAAAAATGGGACCCAGGTTTTTTGTAAATAAAATGTCGCTGGGGTATTCCAAGAAAGGTGGGGTGACTTTCAGAGAACAGCATCAGCAATGTGAAATGTGGTGAGTGCTGTTTCAGCTCATGCAAATATGTTTCCCAATTTTCTTGAGCATTGTAAAATGGAAGAAATGTGGGTGGACAGTTTCCCATCTGAAATCGGATTTCAGCCTGTATGGATTCCCCCCCCCCCCCCCGCCGAACATGCAGATGCTTGTTTAATATGTGAATTTACTGACTGAGCAAGTCTGTCAGCTATTGCAACTGCTGCTGGATGAGCAACTGTTGCTGTTTTTGTTCCATGAGTTACACATTTCCTGCATCCCTTTTAGTCCAGTCAATTGGTGTTCTAAACATCCTATTTCATAAAACAATTCTGAAAGTTTTTTTTCCTCAACGGTTCTTTTTTTTGGGGGGGGGGGGGCACTGAATTCAAATTTCAAGTTTTCTGCATTGTAGGAGGTCAGCTACACAATGAAAAATGCAGAAAACATCAAAATTTCCACACTTTTTCAGTTTCTTGCTTATGACTTTAAAACTACGCAATTTCTCGAAAATGACCATTCTGCACAAAATTAAAGTAGACAGTATTGGCACTAGAGCTTGCTGAAAAAGAACTATTTTTTCGGCCCTTCTGTGAAAACGTCAAAAATGCCCACTTGCACACCCTGCAACTAGAGAAATATACGTGTTATCAACAACAACCCTATACCATGTGAAATACGTTAAATTTCTTAGAAGAGACGTCTGTAATATTCCATTTTCTCTTAAAGTGCAATAATGAAAATTACAAGCAACTACCTATCTCTCACCGACACTTTATTTTCGATATGCTGCACTAAAAGGTAGTTGTTTTGAATGAATTAATGAGAAAGTATGTTTGATGAGAACATTAACTAATTATATTTAGAACATATTAGGTACATGCCACTGAACAGAAAGCTGAATATCAAATCAACATGTGTTATGAAATGAGGGAGTGTCGAGCCCAGGATTGGGTTGTCAAATGTTATAACAAAACCTCTACAGCATGTGAAAGTATATTAAATTTGCCCTGTTAAAACGTGACAGCATATTAATCCCTTACTGATGAATGACCGTCAACCGAGTTGAAGTGGCCGAACTGTATCCCTGCCCCCTAATTCCATTCCTTTGTTGCTCAAATCCCCACTAAAATTGTCTCCTTCCAGGCACATTCAAGTATTTTGTTACCCATCCGATCTTATCTTGCAGTAGTTTAGTCAGGTCAGAATGACCAGTGCATCATGATCAAAACTTTAAAAACTACATCTGAATGTGTAATTTGTGCCAAATTGTTAGAAGGTGAGACACAGAGGAGAATTGTGTGAGATAAAGGTTTGAACTCTTTTATTCAAGGCAGTAAAAAGAGACAGGATGATAAATTCATAATATATAAGAGGAACACTGAAATTGAGGTTGATGACAAATTCAGGAAGAATTATGTGACAGAAAATACTATTGTTGCTTATATGAATAGGGCTCAAGAAAATTCTGAATCAAAATTGCTGCATTCAATTATCCCTATCTTTGCGTTTAAAACTCATTGTTTTTTGTGTGAAGAGGTGGTGTCTCTGGACTACGCCCAGATATAAATAATAAAGCCTCCCTCAAAACACAATTTGGTATAGCCTGTGAGGAAATTAGCCGTTAGAGAAAATGTGCTCACACTCGCGAGAAACTTAAATGTGTGCGCTGTACAATACAATGTGTAGACCCCACCGACTCTTCATGCAGTTGGCAGATTTGCTAGTGGTGACACGGAAGATGCTATGCAAACAATTTACTTTCACCATGGAAGAAGTGATGGTGCAGACTAAATGTGATTCCCACCCTTATCCGAGCACTGTCAGAAGACACCTGCTTCAGAAGTAAGGCAATGACATTTTGCTTCTAAAGAAGCAAACATTATGTTTTAAATTTCAAAGACACTGGACACAAAATCATTGATGAATCATTATAATGAGATATTCAGAAGTGACCAGAAAAATAAGAAAAGGGAGCCATATTTGAGGCAGCTGCTGCCATAATTGTAGAAGACATAAGATTGAAAGTATACAATTTGACTGAATATCCTGCTTCAGAAACTTTTATAGATGAAACTCATGATCTCATTCCTAAGACTCTTCGAGTTTTTATGGGTGCTGAGGTGCTGAGCAAAAAGCAAAGGGATCTGGATAAGTGGAAGGAAAAGTCAGCAGCCATTGCACAGTGCGTGATTAGTGCTGTGCGCTTTACGTCATTCCTCTAACCTCAATATCTTGGAAAGGGCAAGCTGCTGCTTATGACAGACACACCCAATGAACCACAGAAAGGCACACATAGAAGAAAAACAAAAAATAAGGTTTCAGCTGCTAAGCCTTTGTCTGCCAGAGAACAAACACCACTCTCTCTCTCACTCTCTCTCTCTCTCTCTCTCTCTCTCTCTCCCCCCCCCCTCTCTCTCTCACAACCCAAATGCTGTCCACGGCTGTTGCTGCAACACAGTACAGCCAAGGTGAAAGCAACCAGCGGTGGGGGTGAGGAAGCAGCATGGAGAGGGAAGCAGGAAGGGAGGGAAGGGATGTCAGTGGAAATGGAGCAATACACCAGTGCTGTCTGACAGATAGGAAGGGACTGGAGTTTGTGGAGGAAATGGAAATGTACGTAAGCTGGAGTGTGGGTAGAGATAGGAAGGGGAGGAGAGTGGGGTGGCAGAAACTAGCGAAGGTTTACACCTGGGGGATTGAAGGACCATAGGATATATTGTAGGGAGAGCTCCCATTTGCGGATTTCAGACAAGTTGGTGTTTGTGGAGAGGATCCATATGGCACAGCCTGTGTAGCAGTCATTGAAGTGACCCGCATCATGCAGTGCAGCCTGCTCTGCAACAGGATGGTCCAGCTGTCTCCTTGCCACATTATGATGATGACCATTCATCCGGACAGACAGCTTATTGCTGGTCATGCCCATGTAGAAAGCTGCAGAGTATGTGCAGCTCAGTTTGTATACAACATGACTGCTATCACAGGTTGTCCTGCCTTTTATGGGATAGGAAATGCCAGTGACAGGACTGGAGTAGGTGGTGGTATGGTGGATAGGACAGGTTTTACATCTAGGTCTATTGCAGGGATATGAGCCATGGGGTAATGGGTTGGGAGCAGGGATGGAGTAGGGTTGGACAAGGATACAAGTATTACGTAGGTTCAATGGATGTCAGTATACCACTGTAGATGATTGTGGAAGATTTTGAGTATGGTATTTCTCATTTCAGGGCAGGATTAAAGGTAATTGAAACCCTGGTGGAGAGGCTGGTTTCACAGCTCCAGTCCTGGGTGGTATTGGGTGACAAGAGGGATTCTCCATTTTGGCCAGATGGTGGGTGTGGGGGAAGTGGCGAATGACTGGATAGAAAGGGCCCGTGATATCTGTTTCTGGACAAGGTTTGGTGGGTAATTGTGGTCAGTGAAGGCCTCAGTGAGGTGTTTCGAATATTTAGAGAGGGATTGCTCGTCACTACAGATGCAACAACCACGGGTGGCTAGGCTGTATGGAAGGGACTATTTGGTGTGTAATGGGTGGCAGCTGTCGAAATGGAGGTATTGCTGATGGTTGGTAGGTGTGATGTGGATGGAGGTTCTGACTGATAAGGCCACCTTTGAGGTGGAGGTCAGTATCGAGGAAGGTGGTTTGTTGTGTTGAGTAGGACCAGGTGAAGTGAATGGATGAGAAGGTGTTGAGCTTTTGAAGGAGTGTGGATAGTGTGCCCTCATCTTCAGTCTAGCTTATGAAGAT
The DNA here is from genome assembly GCA_026315105.1 of Locusta migratoria. Taxonomy (NCBI): domain Eukaryota; kingdom Metazoa; phylum Arthropoda; class Insecta; order Orthoptera; family Acrididae; genus Locusta; species Locusta migratoria. The sequence goes on along the minus strand of CM048745.1, from coordinate 105,045,238 downwards.
ATCATCAATAAATCTGAACCAGATGAAGGATGTGGGAGTCTGGGTAGTCAGGAAAGATTCATCAGGATGGCCCATGAACACATTGGCATAGCAAGATGCGATACAGGTGCCATGAATTTGTTTGTAGGTGATGCCATCAAACGAGAAGTAATTGTGAGTGAGAGTGTAGTTGGTCAAGGTAATGAGGAAGGAAGTTGCAGGTTTGGAGTCAATAGGGCATTGTGAAAGTAGTGTTCAACAGTGGCAAGGTTATGAGCATTGTGAATGTTGGTGTTGAGGGAGGTAGCATCTGTTTGTTTCCAGCAGCTTTTTCTTGATGCCCTCTGCTATTCAGTTATTCTGTGAGTCAATTTCAGATTGCCTTTCATCTTGGTTCAGTAAACTGGCGATCAGGACAAATAGCCCTGTAAAATGGTAGTTTTTCCTTAACAAAATTCCAAAAGTTTTTTTTTCCTTTCCCTCAATGGTTTTGTATGGTTTTGGGGTTGCTGAATTCGAATTTCAAGTTTGCTGTCTTTTATGAGGTTGGCTTCACAATGAAAAATGCAAAAACATCAAAATTTTTGCCCTTTTTCAGTTTCTTACTTATATCTTGAAAACTATGTGTCTCTTGAAGATGTCCATTCTACACCAAATTAATGATTTCAAATTGACGATACAAATATTATAGAGGAAAAAAATTCCTAGCAGGAAAAATATATATAAAGAGTAGATGTTGTTTACTTACCAGGCGAGAGAGCACAGGTACGCAGACAGAAAAACAAATAAACACACACACACAAACACACAAATCCTGAGAAAAAGAGCAGGGAAGGAGAAGGAACAGGAAAGGATGCCGGTTTAAAGGAGCAGGTGAGGAGTCATTCCAATCCCGGGAGAGGAAAGACTTTTAATGGAGATGTACTTTAGATATAACGTATCCAAAGTCTGGTATCCTAGCTTGACATATTTGAAAGCCCACCAGGAGGTTTGGAGCTCGATGAGAGCAACTAAATGGCACTGTTCAATTTCACAAGTGCTGCTATGGTGCTATGCACAGAGTCATGCATTCCACACCAGGCAATGAGCTCTGGTGACCTTCCTCTATGGGTTGTGGAGCTACAGCATGTTCTTTAGTCAAGTCTTGACTGTGCTCTTTTTAATATATGATACTCACATCATTAGTTGTAACCAATGCCTCAACTGTCGATTTGGTTCACTCTCTTGGACTTGTAATTCTACTGTGTTCGTCTTCATGTTCTCTTGAAGCACACTTTCTCATTAATTCATTAAAAACAACCACCTTTTAGCCCAATACATCAACAATCAAGTGCATTTCGTTATAAGGCACTAAGGGCATTGCTCATAATTTTTGTTTTGGTGCTTCCCCGTATATGAGAAAATAAAATATGGCACACATCCTCCATAGAAAATTTTATGTACTTTCATTAGATGTAGGTTTGTTTTTGATAACATGTATATTTCTCTAGTTGTAGGGCATGTGAGTGCACATTTTTTTTATTTTTTCGCAAGCTCTAGTGCCGATACTGCTCGCCAGAAATTCAAATCTGAGTAGTGCATTTTATAGAAAATTTTGTCTACTTTAATTTGGTGTAGTATATATAAAAATTCATCAATGGAGTAGAAGGATTTGCCTACTAGTAAGTGTTTCAGGCACCTCTTAAACTGATCTTTATTTGTAGCTAAATTTTTATGGTTCCTGACAAATTATTGAAAATTTGTGTTCCTGATTAGTGGACCCCTTTTTGAACTAAAGTAAGTGGTTTTAAATCCTTGTGTAGATTGTTTTTGTTAACATATTGTGTGTATGAACTGATTTGTTTGTTAGAAAAAGGAATATATTATTTACGAGAAATTTCATTTCGTAATAAATATACTGAGAGACAGTAGTTAGTAGACCCAGTTCTTTGAAGAGGCTTCTACAAGATGTCTGTGAATTTACTCCACAAATAATATGTACCATAAAACAGATTATTACCATTCATTTTGGCTGTTTTTACTTATATTTCCCAGACCATTAAAAATTTATTTACATAATTTTATACTTAAAATATGTGACTCTTTTTTCATCCATTTTGTAATAATAGAAAATTGAAACAAGCTAATATATTGCAAGTATTAAATAGTAATCACCGATTGGTGTTACCTCATAGTGTGGGTTTGCTTTGCCTTATTATCACTGTTACACTTTTCCAAATGTTACCACATTCAAACTTTAATGTTTTAAAAAAAAGTAAAAACATTACTATAATTAAAAAAAGGCTTACTCGTATAAATGTAGAAATAAGAAAAATCAGTGTTTCCCTAAGATTATCGAAATATTTCATTACAATTTCCCTTGAAACAGCTGCCCCAACTCTTTTTGTGTTCTCTCCAGTTTTCACCATCAGTTCAGAGTTTCTTCTCAGAAATGCATGAACCCACTCTAATAAGATGTTGTCTTTAAATATCTTTTCCAATTTCCCTCCGTGGTTAAGGTAGCCCTGTACAATGTTATGTACATCCATGTCTCTCAGTGTAAAAACCCACTTGCCTCATACCAATGAACCCTCAACAAGTAATTTCTTGTCTTCCTTGTTTAATACTGTTGGTGCATACATCTTGTGTTTATATTTATTCCACAGCTAATCATTAAGGATTGTGTATGGTACAGCAAATGGTACTAACATTCTCCTGACACATCGCCTTTACTGCATTTTCCATGAAAATGTGATTATATTTGCATCTTCTGTCAAACCCAAGCTTCTTGACATATGTTCTCACCACTATCGGTATTACTCTATAACAAGACAACTTTCTTTATAAAGCCCCATAAATACACAATAGTTATAATTAGAAATTTATGTAAACATCAATATGATACACAAGTAAGACACAGTTAACAATATTAACTTACTCTGTTTGTACAGCCTGTGTAGTTCTTGAACTGAAGTTTTTACTGTTCACTTGCTTTACACACAATAGACAGTTTTGCAGAATACTTACTGGCTGATTGTAAGCAACAACTGAGTAAATTCTTGTTGTTCAGCCAATTAATCAGCAATGTAATCTTCAGTAATACATTGCATGCCGACTCAATCATTGTCACAGATCTGCAGAAAAGTTCAAATTTTTTCATACATGTCAAATAGTTGCTATTGCCGTACTATATCGGTATTACACCTTTTTATGGTATAACAGGCTTTTGGACTCTGAAAGCTGTGGCTTGATTTGAAGAGTTACCTCAAAATATTATACTGTATGACATTATGCAATGAAAGTAAGAACAGTACACAAGCTTTTCTATTTTTATGTTGCCTACATCTGATAACACTCAAATTGCAAGTACATATTTGTTAAGTTATTTCTGCATTGTGGTCCTTCCAAATAAATTTATTATCAAGTTGTAATCCCAGGAATTTAATACTGTCAATCTGTAATATCTGCTCTTCTTCAAAATTTATGCATATGCTAGATGGAAACTTCTCACATGTTCTGAGCTGCATGTAGTGAGTCTTTTCAAAGTTTAATGTTAATGAGTTGGCTTTAAAACATTTATTAATGTCCATTTAGAAGACCTTTCTAGAACTATGGTTGACTTGCAATTTATTGCAATACTTCTGCTTCTGGTAGTGTAACTGATGAGAGGTCATTAATGTACATAACAAATAGCAATGGATAGATTATTATGGGACAAAACATAATTTCTTCCCAGTCTGATGACTGATGGCTTAATTCACTAGGCCCTTGCACTGACACCCTCTGTTACTTGTTAACAAGGTATAGCTTGAACCATTTTGCAGATTTACCTGAGACATCACAGTATAATAATTTATTTTAAATGATGTTGTGGAGCTCCCAATCAAATGCCTTTGACAAATCTCAGAAAATACCTGCTGCTTGTAATTTATTATCTAATGAATTAAGTACATTCTCACTGTAGGTATAAATAGCCTTCTCAATTTTGGAATCTTTCAGAAATCCAATTTGTGTTCTGGATGATATGTTATTTGTGGTCAGGTGGTTGAGAAACTGCCTGTACAATTACCTTTTCTATAATTTTCGAGAAATTTGATGGTTTCTCTTTATCCCCTTTCTTGAATAGAGGTTTAATATCTGCATATTTTAGCCAATCAGGAAATGTTTCAGTTATTATAAACTGGTTACACAAATAACTTACAATTGTGCTTAACTCACAAGAACCCATCTTAATTAACTTTGTTGATATTTCATCATAACCACAGGAATGTTTTGTTTTTACAGATTTTATTATGGAAGTTATTTCTTGTGGTGAAGTGAGTGATATATCCATGTACCTGAAGTTATTTGTAAATGATAGTTTTTAGATATTCAAGGGCATTATTTACTGACCCTGACAATAGACAACAGAGGTTGTGTGCAGTACAAAAACTATTTTTCAAGTTAACTAATGAGGTTTTTTTTTCCCAGATGACTCAATACAAAAGACAAAAACTTTGTTTTCTCACATACTTTTAATCGTTTTGAAAGCTCACTTGTTTACACTCTCTAGCAGAATGAAAGATTCATTGTTAGAGTAGCATTTCTTTTTATCAATGTTGTATAATATATAATATAAAAATATAAATGAATCTGTTTAAGAGCCAATAATTCATTTTTACCAAATGATGTATTTGGTAAAACAATAATTTTGTGAAATAATTGACATTACTTATGTGAAATAAATGTTTTAGAGAATCCGAGAGGATCTTGAAGGAAAGTTGAGTGCTGCCCTGGGAAGCCTTGAGATGGAGCTGAGGCGCTGTGTTACATATGATAGTGCTGGTCTTGTACATTTTCAACCACTTGTTGATGACCAGGTGAGTCATTCTCCAATTTTTTTTTTATAAAATAGTCCATGTTCCGAAGTAATGTCAATTTCCATAATGTGTGAAGCTATTTCGCTTTGATAATGTGTTATTATCTTACCTCATTCATTCAAATAAGATACATCAATGGGATTGAATTAATTATAAAGTGTCAGAATGTTTTTACCTTAAAGCAGACAGGATATTTGTGCTTCATGAAGATACTTCAGATTTGTATCTAAGTTCCTGTAGTATTATTTTCATCTGGGTTAAATTGCAATCAAATATTCTGATGAGAACTTCCTAATTACAGTGTGAAAATACACACACACACACACACACACACACACACACACACACACACACATGGAATACATCACACAAACACTTGGACATCTGACAGCAAAGTTTCCTTCAGATGCAGAAAGAGTGGATAGGATTAAAAGAAGTGAGACTAATTGGTGGAGTTAACTGGAGAAAAGTCAGCCATAGTCCTGCTGAAAATGAGATGAGAAGGACTAAAATTCCTGGTACATATTGAATTTGAAATTTGTTAGAGAATACTACACAAATAAGAAATAAAATATGGTTTGTCTAGCAAGATAATACTCTCAGTTGAGTACAAAGTGTAATATCTGTTGCTTGCTAGGGTGATAATACTGTAACTGCCAGCTTTGGGTTAATTGTGACCCTGTGAACGAATTATGATGATGATCGTGACATTTTTGGCTGTTAGACCCCAGCTGGGGCCAGGTTTGGCCTCTCTGGTGCAATACTTTTTAGATGACTACTTTGGTGACTTGGATGATTCTACTTTAGTGACTTGCATGTCACTGATGATGAAATGATGATGAGGACAACACAACACCCAATCCCCGAAGGAGAAAATCCTCAACCTGACTGGGATTCGATGGCACTTCACCACACTGTGGAGCAACAGTAGATATTTTGCTGTTTCTGAGGTTGTAAATATTACAAAATGTTATCACTGGGCTATATTATTAACATGTATTCCAACATTAGATGGACTCTGGCCTGTCAGAATCACCTGAGGAAAAATTATCAAGCCACATTTCATGTAAAGAACTGCAGAAACTCCACAATGTATAGGAAGTAGTAGGGTGGTAGTAGTACTAGTAGTAGCAGTAGTAGTGCATGTGGTAGTGAATCAAAATGAGCTGATTGGAAAATTACCTCCAGTTTTGGTAGTAATGTGGACTCGGTTACAAGGCCCAGTTTATTGCAGAACCAGATAGCGGGTGTACCTGTGAAGTGGGAAAGAGCTGTTCACAAGTCCAAGAAGCGAGTGAAAATTTTGACTTATTTTATTGCAATGCATGGTGCTACAGCTGTTCTATGAATATTTTCCCCGATGGCCTGCAGTGAGGGTTGCTGTCGTCACCCTTTCCTCAGCTGCTTTGGTACACTCAGTGCTGTCTTCAGAATTAAGAGGCACAGCCAGTGCAACCTACTTCCCACTTCATGGTCATTTGCATCATCAACCAGAGGCATGAATGGGAGAAGGAAATCTTGAAATGAATGCCAACATTAAAGTTCAGGAAATTACCCCTGTGAGTGGCAGTGTGCAGTGAACAAGCTTCCTTAGGAACACAGTAGAATAAGTAACTGGTCCCACTGAACCCAGACTGTGGTAATCACTGAGGAACTGCTAAGTTTAAGTAAATAGTTTCCCCATAAACTTTCTGGAGGTATTGACTCTAGGACGCTGTGATTAAGCTGGCCTTAAATAGACACTATAATACTCTGCATCAATGTTGTGTACTCTTGAAGCATGTACCAAAACAAGAGGGAAAGGCCTTAGTGATTGGACAATATTCAGCATGTAAAAATTGGGCCATGTCATACACAATGCAATGGGGAAGTTTAAGTTTTGTATATTGATTTAAGAGCCATATGAATAAGCTGTACTCCTCTCTCACAATTGTTTTCACAGAAGTGGAAACTTTTGAAGGCAAAGAAATGCCTGTGACAGGATTACTGTATTCCTGCTGAAATAAGACAATAAATTTCAGTGTTTAGGATGACCAGACCAGATTAAGATTTATCTATAACTACCAAATTAAGCACCATATACTTAATGATTTTCATTATTTAATTATTCTGCAATTGCAGATTCTGGGGTTCTGTAAATAGTGTTGAACTTAAGATATTGATGTAAATGAAGGCCTCCTGGCCATCGTCATTCTCAAAGAAATTCTCCTGGACATTGGTCCACATCATCAATATGTTAAATTTCACCGATGGTTCGGCCACTGTTGCAACCGGCCTTCTTCTGGGTGTAATGTTTACTGCTGAATGAGGAGATAAACAAATAAATAATATTTGTAAATCTATTGAACCAAACTGTGTGGTCATCAGTCCGTAGCTTACAAACTACTTAAACTAAGGTAAACTAACCTAAGAACAACACTCACACCCAAGCCCCAGGGTGGACTAGAACCTCCGACTGCGAGCAACTGCGCGCTCCACAGCAAAGCACCTTAGACCGCTCGGCTACTCCACCACGGCCGAATGAGGAGAAGCTGAGACCTTAAATAATGGTGGTAGTGACTGTTTCCAAATTTTGATTGGAGGTTTCAGTTATGAGAGAAGGGAGTGAGGCTTTCTTTATTGGTGTTTGCTTTATTTCTTGCTATTGGTGGGAAAGGGAGTCCTGGATTGGTTTTTGCACTATTGTTTGCCATTGGTTGAAACTAGTGAATGAGGGGCTGGTGGTAGCTGTGATGTAGCAATGTGCCTAGCACCGGCTATGGTACATTATTTGTTCTATGTGTTAGCAGCTACCTAACAACATTGCTACTGCAGTCAGACAAGCTTCCAAAAGTCTGTACCCATCTTCTATGCTCGTATTTCTAGGTCACATAACCTCTGTGATTTTCCTCTTCAAAGTGAGGTGTTGTTTAGCAAGTATGGTGACTTCCTGGAAATCTATTTGTTTGCCCTACTCTTCCTGGTGTTCTGCCATTGCTGACTTCGTATGCTGTCCCAGCCGAATGTACCTCTTGTGCTCAGCTATTCTTGTGTTAATCACTCATCCAGTTTTTCCAATGTGCACTTGGCCCCACTCACAACCTATTTGATAGACTCTAGCAGTCTAAAATGTATCGATTGGATCCTTCACTTAGCTGCAGACATCTGTTGTTTTTGTTGTTGCTGCAAAATATAAGTTTAATGTCCATTCAACAAACAGTTTTGCCAGGTGACTCCTTGTATGAATGGCAATAGGATGATATTTTGTTCTTCCTTCTGCTGTTCCCTTTTATTTCCATGATTAGTTGCATAGCTTCCTCAACCATCCTTTTCCTGTAACTGTTTGCTTTGAAGATGGATCTGTGGTTTTGTAACTGCCTTCAGGTACCTTTCATCACTAATCCGATTGTCCCTCTTAGTTAGCATGTGAATCACAGACTTCTTTTGCGTACGATGATGGTGGGAGGTTGCATGAAGGTACCTGCCTATATTGGTAGCTTTTCTGCATACCCTATGGCGCAGTTTTGCCTTCTGGTATCTGATAAACTTGTACATTGAGAAAAGAGAGCACCCTATTATCAATAGTGAATTGAATCTTTGTGTGCTGCTGATTGTCGTGTTGGTGGAAGTTATGCAGATCCTCTTCTTTGTGCGGCCAGATGACAAATGTGTGGTCTATGTATCACAGCCAGCAGTCTGGATATAGTGGTGCAGACTGGAGTGCCCCCAGGAAAATATCAGCTGCAATGGACAAAGGAGGTGAACCCATTGCAACTTCATTTGTCTGTTCATAAAATTTCTCATCCCACTTGATATAGGTGACCATTAAACATTAGTGCACCAGATCACAAATGTCAGGTGGCATGTGTACCTCATGGATGTTCATGGTATCCAACACTGCTACATTTGTAAATAAGGATTTCTCATCAAAGATAACCCTCAAATCTGTAGCTGAGATTTGATTTTCTTCAAAAACTGTCACAAAATAGGTTGAGTCGTTGATGTAAGAGTCCATGTGGCTTGTGAGTTGTCAGAGCTTCTGTCTAACTCTTTTTGCAAGTCTGTAAGTCAGTGAGTTTATACAGCTGACAATAAGCCTTAAAGGGAAATACTCCTGGTGGATCTTTGGAACGCCATATATCCTTGGTGCCTGTGGAACTTGCAAGTTGAGTCTTCTGGTCATTTCAAAGTTCATTCTGAATTGCTTAAGCAGTACTTGCATCTGTTTTATTATTTTGGCCATCAGATCGCCTTCTAGCTTCTTGTAGATGAGTCCACTTAATAGATCTTCTATCCGTTCATTGTAATCTTCAGTATTCATCACAATTGTGGCATTCTCTTTATCTGAATGAACCACTACTAAGAGGGGATTGTTCATTTACTCTATGATGGCATTACTTTCCTCAGTGCTTTTATTCTGCTTTGGTGGCTTTGCATGCAGTAAGACTTGGGTCATTTGTTGTTGGATCTTCTCTGCTTCTGCTCATGGGAGGTGACATAGCAATGCCTCGACAGAGTCTATAATGTCTTCTTTTTGGACTCCTTGAGGTGTGACTGCAAAATTCATTCCTTTGGACATGATTTGTGTGATCGTGTCACTTAAGGTGGAAGGTTAACCTACCTACTTTCTCCCAGTCCACTGCAGCCTGTTTACTTCACAGGCCAAGGAGCCTTGTATGTAAATATTGTTTGCATTGTACAGCTTGATGTGGTATGCCAGCTGCAGTAATTTTGGCATGGTATTGTGGTCCCTGCATCTCTTCAACAAAGCAAGATCATTCAGCAGTTTTTCTCTTCTTAGTTGTAACAACTCGAACTATCTGGTGTTTGGGAAATGGATGATTGAGGAACTAATCATGGAAATAAAAGGGAAGAGCAAAAGGAACAACAAAACATGTCCCAATTGCCATTAGTATAAGCAGTCACTGAATGAGTGGGCAAAATTCTTCATTGAGTGAGCATCAAACTTAAATTTCGCAGCAACAATAAAACGAGATGTCCTTGGCTCAGTGAAGGATCTAATCAATAGGTTGCACACAGCCAGAGCCTATCAAATTGGCTGTGAGTGTGGCTAAGTTTTACATTGGAGAAACTGGATGAGTGATTAGCTGAGCATGAGAAGTGCATTTGCCTTGGACAGCATATGAAGTTGGCAGTGGCAGAACACCAAGAAAAGTGTGGCAAGCAGATAGGTTTCCAGGAAGTTATCATACTGGTGAAACAACCCATCACTTTCAAGTGGAAAATCATAGAGGCTATAGAAATAACTAAGTGACCCAGAAATGTGAACAGAAAAGACAGGTACAGACTTTTGATGTCTTGGCTGTTTGCAGTAGCAATGCTGCGCAATGACACCTCACACAATGCAGTCCATATTGGCCTGCCCAGAGACAACATTGTCTGTAGAACAAATAGCCCACCTGAATTACTGCCATGAGTTCCCAGCAGTAAATGACGCCCAGAAGAAGGCTACTTGCATCAAAGGCTAAAACTTTGGTGGAATTTGACATATTTGACAGACAATACAGTTCATGCCCAGAATAATTTTAAGATATTCAGTCTTGTTATAATTTGTTTATATATACATGTTTCTTCTTTGCTTTTTAACTACCTTTCTATGGGGTATATGACTGTGTCTTGCAATTGTAAAAATTAGTCTAATTCAGACCAGACACGTTTCGCTTTATCCTACAGCATCTTCAGTCTTCAAGTTTACTATGTTTTCCCCTTCATACATTTTTCATTGCACTCACACTGTTACATTGATTGAAAATAGAGTGACAGCATAAATGACAGTGTGAGTACAATGAAAAATGTGTGAAGAGGGCAACATAGAAAAATTGACCACTGAAGATGCCGTAAAATAAAGCAAAATGCTCTGAATTAGACTAATGTTTACAGTTTCAAAAAATGACCATTTACCCTATACAAACTGTATTCATATGTTATCTGCTATTAGTGAATAACAAACCTATCTCAAATTATCTTTACTAATTGAAGAATTATTATTTTGAATATTAGTCAGTAATAACTGTGTACATAAAAGCAAACTATTTTTTCATTACAGACAGCAGGTGAACGCAAGAGTCGATCACGTGGTTTGTTTCGTCTCAAGTTCCGTCGGGGTAGCAGTCGAGCAGTACGAGAAGTTTCAGCATGGGGTGTTGTCGAAGTTGCAGCATGGCTGGAAGCTCTGGGTCTCGCCGAGTACGCTGAAAGTTTCACACGGAATGACATTCGAGGTCGAGAACTTCTTGCTCTTGGACGCAGAGATTTACGTGAACTTGGAGTAGTTAAAGTTGGACATGTCAAACGAATACTTGCTGCCATTAGGGACCTGAGTTCGTGATCCAAGAGCGTGTAGGTGGTAACACCTACACGATCTCTCAATTGAACCATAAGAGACATATGGACAAAGGACCTTCTGTGCTCAAACAAAAATACAGTGAATATTACATTGTGTCTTTCTCTGGATGATTCTAAGTTCAAGAGTACGGAAGCTGTCTCATTTACGCTTACTCTTTGTGTGTGTGTGTGTGTGTGTGTGTGTGTGTGTGTTTGTTTGTTTGTGCGTGTGCCCGCAGGCACCATGTTGTGTACATGCCTTCTCTCCAAACTATGTGCAAATATTTGATGTACAGATGCTCGCATACTTGTTATGGCATTTGTGCCTTTTCTATCAATCAGATGCAGGGATATTCTGTTGAAAGCAAGTAGTCTCAGTATCCTTCTGGGTGTGAAATATCTGTCACTATGGCACTGTACATTTTCAAGGAAATTTTAGCTATCTTCTTTTGGACTTCAACCACTGCTTTCTTGGAGAAATGTTTACATAACAAGTAAGACAACATAAATATTGCTGAGAGTGAGTGAGTAATTTTTTGCAGGGGAGGGGAGAGGAAAAATATTGAAACATTGTATCTTACAAAATTGGTTGAAACTCTACTAATGAAGTAGGAAAGATCTTTATTGATTGAATCTGAAAAGTTATTTTAAAATGAAATAAGGAAGGTTTTACCTCTGTGCCTAATACATCAATCATTTTCTTTCTACTTTTTATGAGATGTTTTACAACTTCCTTGAAATTTGCTTAACTACATTTTGCTAAACGTATTAATACAGTGCTCTTCAATTGCAATGAAGTCAGTGTTGAATACAGGTACTCAAAAGTTTGTAATTTTGCAGTTTTATGGATAATACTCACCAGATTTTTAATGTGATATATTAATTGAAACTTTCAAATAAATTTGATATTAGTTTAGTGATAATATCTGTTGAAATCAAGATTATATGTCTATCGTGACATAACAGACAAACCATCTTCAATTTTTAAGTATGAAGTCTTGAACAATTACTGAAAATTGGCAAAAGAGTGCATTATTTGTAGGTTCCTAAGGAAGAATCAATTAGTTTGAATTAAGTTAAAAAGAAATTATATACTCAGTGTTATGTATTCTCTACTCATTACTCACAACCTTATGTCTCCTTTAGTTACATTTTATATAAGATACTGGTACTGCATTACTTAATCTGTTTTCTAAATCTTAGGGGAATGACTGAAGTAGTACTCCAGTATCTACAATCTACCAAAATTAATTTACTTTATGTTATTAATATATTTCCTTTCTGGTGCTGTTCCATAAATCCTGAATTCAACATTGTACTTTGTAACATTCCCTATGTAGTGGCTGCTGCCCTCTGAGTCCTAGTGTCTTCCATGCCTTACCAGAGAGAGTGAGTGAGTGAGATAGATAGAGAGAGAGAGAGAGAGAGAGAGAGAGAGAGAGAGAGAGAGAGAGAGAGAGAGAGAGAGAGAGAGCCATGAAGCTCGGAGTATAGAACCCATGTGATTTTTGATGTACAAATATTTGTTCCCTTATAGTGTTTTGAGTTTTAATTTGTAAATATAGTTACTAAGTCTTCTTCAATAAGACTCTGGTAAAGACCATTTCCTAAAGAGAGGTTGTGCATTTACTGAAATGGTAATTGTGTTCTCACTTTTTATTTTTAGAAACACTGTTAAAGGTTAGTAAAAATGGATCAATATTATTGAATGATTTAAATAATGTGTGTGATATTAGGCATAGGTTTTAGGTGCTTCATATTCTCAATATGCAGTACCCTCAACTTCAAAAAAATCCTGTTTCTCGTATAACAGGGCAGTTGAGTGTGATGCCCTGTTATGTATCTACGTACGGGTAATGTAAATGCGAATGATTTTGATTTTGTCTGGCTTATGTTAATTTGCTAATAAATAATGTTCTGTCTGTTTCCTATAGGAGGACACCTCCACAACCATTTTCATAAAGACATATGTTGGATTTCTTCCTTTGACTGTAAAATGTTTTGTTTCTGTACTTTTAGATTGGTGTGTTAAAATGTTGCCTGATAGTTTCTTATTAGATTAGTATTATAATAGTATTCCTTTTAGATGAATTTTTAAACAAACAATAGTGAGAAAAATCAAGTGTAAACAGTTTGTGAATACTTTGTCATATGAACAAGGGTGTTCCACCTTGTGCAAAAGGATGTAGTAATATATTTAGAAAATGTATATGTAGTACATATTCCTTCTGAGCAATACTAAACTTCATTAGAAGTTTCAATAATCATTTGGGAAGCTTGTTATTATTCTTGTCTGTTGAGCATTGCAGTAGTACAGAGTTCAGAAAAATTATTTTCTACTCCAGAATTTCATTACTACTGCTGTTAAATAAGGAGATGATGTGTTATTGTTATTGACCACAGTTGTGGTCTCTCTAAATCCGCTATTGCGGTTACATAATCAGTAATGGCCATAAAGTCAACACATTTTCTGAATTTTTGATGCAATTTTATGCTTCATTTTGTATTCACTTTTTAATCCCATTTACAAATGTTGTTTCCACACAATGTAAAACATATATTGGGGTATGTTGTTACCTTGTTAACTACAGGAAAATTGCAGTTTGTTTGTGTCACACAACAAAAGATTGAATTGTATGTGAAAGCATTTCAGTGTTACAAATTAAAGACATAATTTTTGTTATTTTGAATGTTTCATTCACAAAGCATGTTGCTTATTTTCTTCATTGACTCCGGCTTGTTATTTGCTCATTTTAAGCCTATCAGGTAATGTTGTAGTATACAGTTTACTCTCCAGCATGCATACTGAAATGTTAAAAGTAGAGCAAACATGTATTGATGATTTGCTTTTTCATTTCATTGACTTGGCATAAAATACTGTACTGTAATTTTAATATGTGCATTTAAATAGCCTTTAATTTCATACTTTTAATATATGGGCATCTTATACACACACGATTGAAGAGTTTCTCACAAATATATATAATCATTAATATTTTTACAGCTGTTTTGTAGACTTTGTGAAAGATCACAGTGCTGACACCACCTTCACGGGCCAACAAAGAGATTTACATATGAGCCACGAGAGATATAATTTTAAGTTCTTGGTCTCACATATTTTTGTGTACGTGGCTGCTAAAATGTAAATAAATTGATAAGATTTTAAGAGTAACTATAAATAAGTATAAAATTTACTCCAATCCCTCACATAAATTTTGTTTGCTTAGAATTTCACATGAAATAAATTAAAAACATCCCTTAAACCATGTATATATATATATTAGCCTAGTCAACAGTTACTGAACAGCTGGATGTGTGGTTCAAAAATATTATACAATAATAACATTTCTTAAATTTTGCACAATATGTGCAATCACTTCAAGTAACTTCTGCCAATGACAATACAGTGTTTTATGGGGAACCAGTTTCTTTTCATTGGCATTACAGAACTATGCTATGGCAGTGTCACCACAGGTGCCTGCAATTCGTTTTTTGTGAACTTTTCAAATGCATACAACCATAATCAGTTCAGAAAATATGTTGATGACCTTTCACACTTAACAAATGTTAAATCCTAATCCACCCTCCTTTCTTTTTGACATGACATTTTCTGATTGGTGGTTTCCCTACCTCTAATGAACAAGTTGCATAAGTTATTCAGTAATGGTGCACAAGTCACTACAGTTTTTCCCTTACAAAAATCTCATAATTTCATGATAATCATGTACTTATATATTTGCAGAAACAGAGCCTAAAAGTTCCAACATTCAATTCACTACATCTTGTGACTCAATGGAAAAGTAATACAAATCCTTCTTCTAAATACACAAGAAAAAAAATATAACTCATGCAATGTTGAATTTCACCACCATCTTAAATTGTTTCCAAATTATCGTGATATTTAACACTTCTTTATTTCATTCTGTTTTCACATGTTTCTTTAATGTTTTTGTGTAGCGATAATATCAGGTGTAGATGATTTCAATTGTTGAAATGCATACACTGTTGTAAGGTGCTATTTGAACTGCACCAAAGTACTGATTTTTCGTCATTGACATTTAAGTAAATAAACACCATTCAAGACTTTTGAAGTAACACCACTTCATTGGAATGATCATGAAGTTCTTAGAAATAAAAATACAATGTATTTCATTTGTCAATAGTAGAGGATAGATAACAACTCACCATAAAGATGATTGCTTAGCCACAGACAGGCATGTAAATTGGACAATCACCTCCACACAACTTAAATTTTCAGCCATGGCCTTCATCAGAGAGAGAAACACATTCCCACAATCACTTGGATGTAACTCAAGCATGCTGGTAGGAAATTTCAGACAGAAGCTGCTAGGCAGAGTTGCAGGAGTGGAGTGAAGATGTTCCTGTCAGTGGATAGGAATAGCATGACTACTTTGGAGAGTAGGAGTACAGCACAGAAGTCACCTGCTGCATTGTCTACTGGGGGAGACTGTGAAACTAGCAAAAATTGTTATTTCAGGAGATGTCACAGTACTATTTCCTCTGTCTGCTGTAATGCATATTAGAGGTACATTATCTCTCTACATGTTTAAAGTTCCTGCTATTCAAATGAATCATCATTGGCATCAGTGTCAGTTCCAGCCACAATATTTGTCACATTAACTACATTGTGTTTCACACAAATATTTATGCTGGTGTACAATGCTTCTCCAAGAACAAATGAAGAAATAACAAAATATATATTTACAAACCACCTATGCAAGACAAGCTAACTGAATTATTGTCTTAAGAAACCTTGATCTGCTTTCCACTTAAAGATCTCATGACTCGTGACTATTCTTGTGAAATCTATAAAATTATAAAGGCCATCCTCATGACCTAGGTCGTCATTTCCATCCTTTTTCTCTTCCCTTCTCTCCCACCTGAAGAAGGAACTGTGTTCTGAAAACTTGTCCTTTTTCGTTTGTTTTCTTTTTTCTTCATTTGTGTCATTATTGACAGTAAAGCACGTAGGTAAGTGCTGGTCAACCAATCTATCGCTTTTGAAAAATTATAAAGGCAGAGTGACTGGCCAGTACTTACTTCCAAGAGATACTCCACATCCATGAGGATTTCTTCAATATGGATCCATAAAACAAACAACTAATCTAATCTAAATTTCAGTACTTCTCACAGACACAAATTAAAAGTAAAGACACATATCTTAGTTTTTAAAACTATGAAACACTTCTGGATGAAGGAAGGAGGAGTATGCTGGAAAAGATAAGAAAGGAGTGGCATGTCATTCAGACCACAAAATGAGGCCACCAAACAACATCTGTTCACCTTAATAATGTAGGTGAAATGATACTGTCTTCAGTGTAAGGTATGCATGCAGAGAGTGAGAGATTCTTCTTTGACTAGAATGCCAAATTTGAGGATGTTTAGATGGTAGTGAATACATAATATTTTGACAAATCACCCATGTCCAGAAATGTCATCCAGTGACACACTGAGTACTTCTTTATCTTTACCACTGGGTAAAGCAAGCTCTTTGCTTTTCATATTTTTGCAGGACCGAAACATAAACAAGGTCTAGTAATCATCCATATCCTAAGAGCTATGGGTAGTTAACCAATAGATGTGACATGTCCCAGTATCAAAGATGAAGACGTGCTTGTAGTTCTTGAACTACACATTTTCGAGCTCATATTTGTCAGATATTTTGTTGTTACTTACCATGTTCCAAAATTTTGGAAGGAAATAGCATGCAGTTGAAGAGATTTGTTTAACAATGTCAAATATAAAGATCTGGTAATGGCATCCCTGTATGACATTACTACTCAAGCTCATTGTCAAAATATTATGTAATCACTCCTGTCTACAAACCCTCAAAGTCGGTAATGAGAATTTCCAAACACCCTGTTTAAGTTAACTGTTGTTCATATTTGACATGCACTTGTGACTGTCGACCATTCGGCTTCTGTATAGAAGATATGTCAAAAATTAGAACTGAAATAACAACAATATGGAAAAGATAGATTGATACTTACTACATGGAGGAGGTGTTAAGTTTCAGAATTTTTGGACCTAAAGAAGAAACCTTCTGAAGTAAAACATGCACATACATTCATTCACACAAGCACACTTCACTCATAATGGAGCCATAGCTTCTCCGCAACTCACTGCTTTTCTGTGTGGTGAGTAGATATCTATACTTTTAATATTGCAGTTGTAGTTATAACTTTTATCCGGCTCAAATTACAAGTGTGTCTTTCATGAATGCTTCCACTAAGTAATAGTGTATCTGTATGAGTGGTTCTTATAGTTTCCTTTTCAGTGGCCCTAACTTCAGCTTTGTCAAAATATTCCCTTTCAATTTCTGATAAATCTTCATTATGAAAATTGAGAAGTTTAATCATAGAGTTCAAATTGGAGAATGGAAAGCATACAGCTTTGTTTGTGATGTCACATATTGGAGAAAATGATTTTCATCATACTGTCATGAACAGTACGGCTGCGTTACGACTTGGAACATGGCAGCCGAACATGACAGTTGTGCATCTTTGAAGTGTGCCTGTGTGATTACATGAATGACAGTATTTGTCTTTCTTTGATAAAGGTTGTCTCCAAAAGCTAAGTTGCATGTTTATGAGTGTCTTCTTTTTTTAAATGCCCATTGCAGCTCAATAAACGTCTTCGTGGCAAGTTGCAAACTATCCTCCTTATATTGTTGAATCTCAACCTGGACAGTCACATGTACTCTTTTCATGTGTTGCATGTTTTTGTAGTCCTTCTGTTGCATACTTTCTCCAAGATATTTAAATTTACTTACTTTATTGCAGCTATTTGTGGCTTCACATATTTTGATGCTTTTTTAATATTTATTATGAATTTTGTCATTTCTGCTGAAATTCGAGAGTTCTTTAAGTTTGGGTTTTTTGTGTCGAATACTTATTTGAGTAACTGTTACTAACACATATACTGTAAGTGTTGCAAAATTGTAGCAAAGCTAGAGATTTTTATTATATTTCATTTTATTTTCTTCCCTGAACTATTGATCCAGTTTTATGATTTTTTTAAACTCAAATTCCATTTCATTACTTATTTTTCTGATACACAGGTAAAAAGTAATGGTGGTAAGCTGTCTCTTTGTCTATAATCAGTTGCTACTTCAAATGATGTAGATATTCCTCACACAAATTTAAGTATTGATTTCATGATTTATTTCATAAATTATATTTGTGAATTTAGCTTAATATCAATTTGTCTAATGACGTATCTGTTTCTTATCTACAATTAAATGTTTTCATGAATTAAATAAATGATACTGTTATAGGTTTTCTGGTTAATTATTGATTTTAAGTAAAAATCCGTTACATACAGTATTTTTCCTTTTGAAAACCACCAGGATACTCCCACAGTTGCTTATGTAAATTTTCTACAACTTTCTTCAGAATCTTTTTAATTTGTTTTATGCCATTGGCAGAAGTGAAACTCGTCTGCAACTGTAATTGTTCTCTCATTTTTTATGTAGTGAGTGAAGTGAAATTATTTTGTTAATCTTCTGGAATCTTTTATGTTTTTCAAATGTTCCCAGAAAGTAAGTGTAGATCACTTATAATGTTTGGTTTTTGCCAATTCAGTAATTCAGCTGTGATGGGATCTTTGCTACTTACTTTGTAGTTTTTTAGTATTTTTGTGGCTTCATGAATCTTTTGCTCTGTTGGTGGAAAATCTTCCTCAAGGTCTAGTATTTGGGAGCATTCTAAATTAATTTTGGAACTCTTCTTATCTTGTATATACTTACTTAGTTTACACAAGCAGACCCAATGGACCACGCACTACTTTGAGAGATTGCCTCCACTCCAGCATACCTTCAGCTCCTTTTTGCCATTCTTCCAGCAGTCCCACTCTCTGAAGGTCTTTTTATATACAGTCACCCCATCAAGTTCTAGGTCTTCCTATAGGCCTTTTGTAAGTTGGCATCATGTTGAGTTCAGTTTTAGCCCATCGGTTGTTCCGCATTCTTGACACATGCCCTGCCCACTGAAGTCGTTGTGTCTTCATTATAGCCACAATGTTTGGCACTTTGTAATACAACTCCGTACTGTAACATATCTTCCATTTTTCACTCTCATTATCGTAAACTGGTCCAAAAATCTTCTGAAGGACTTTCCTTTCAAATGTTATCAGTCTGTTCAGATCTTGCTTGGTTGTACTCCAGGTGGCACAGCAATTTAGTACTAATTGCTGTAGGAATTTTTTTGTACCTGTTTATTTTGAGATGTCTTTAGAAACTTCTACTTTTGAGGAGAGCTTTAAGGCTGTGGTAACAGTGATTATGTGTGTGTAGTCTTGCCTGTATTTCCATTTTGCTGGGTGGTTCATCTCTAAATATTGTACCCAGATATTTGAACTCTACGACTTGATGATAAGAACCTTCAGTTGTCTGTAATGGTGGAAGTGGTTCTTGAGTTCCATTTTGTCTACGGTGTAGCATCATGTATTCCGTCTTGTCGTGATTGATTTGAAATCCACTTTTCCTCCTGTTGTT
The DNA here is from genome assembly GCA_026315105.1 of Locusta migratoria. Lineage (NCBI taxonomy): Eukaryota > Metazoa > Arthropoda > Insecta > Orthoptera > Acrididae > Locusta > Locusta migratoria. The sequence goes on along the minus strand of CM048745.1, from coordinate 105,025,582 downwards.
TCTAGAATGTCCGCCATTTTTCCTAATTCTTCTTGTGACCCAGGTAGTAGCACTGTATCATATGCATCCCCAGTCTGGACTCTTCTAAGTTCATTAGATGACACCTCTCGCATTACCTTCTGTAATGTTAGACCAAAAGCACAGGTGATAGTCCATCTCCCTGCCATAGCTGAGTCTTTATTTTAAATGCTTCAGTCACCTTATTTCCAATATTTACATTTGCTGTGGTATCGACGACGCAGGCCTTTGTGAGGCTTACTAATTTCTTGGCAAAACCAAACTCTTCCAGACACCTCAGCATACTTTCCCGATAAATGTAATCATATGCTTTCCTGGAGTTGACAAACAGCTTGTGTAGTCCTTGACCAAACTCCCACCTTTTTTCTATGATCTGGTGTGGGACAAATATTTGATTGGTAGTAGATCTCCCATGACTAAATCCTCCTTGATATTCTCCAATGATAGTGTCTGCCAATGGTTGGATTTGAACCAGAAGACAATTGGAGAAGATCTTATAACATATATTGAGCAGAGTGATACCACGGCAGTTTTCACATGCCATTTGGTAATTCTTATTGTGGATGGGGCAGATTAGTGCATTACCCCAGTTTTCTGGAATGTTTTCAGTGTTCCAAATGGTCTCTATTAATTTGTGGGTCCTTGCAACAAGGTATTCCCCCCCTTCCTGAATCACTTCAGCATGAATGCCTTCTTTTCCTAGGCTTCTGTGCTTTTAAGCTGTTTTATCTGCTTCCTGATCCCTTCTACAGTTGGTGGTACGTATTTAGAGTCTGCTGTCTGTGGTAGGGGGAAGTTAAAGAGTGTTGTTGGATCTTCACAATTTAAAAAGTCACTGAAATATTCTCCCCATCTCTTTGCAGTTTGATGTTCATTTGTCAGCATCTGTCTTTGGTCTTTTTTGTGAATTTCTCAGTGTGTTTATAGATTTTCCTCAGATAACTGACCTTTCTGTACATTTTCTTCATCCTCTTTCCCTAGAAGTCTTCTTCTGCTTGTGTAGTAACCCCACTCATGAACTTCATCTTATCTCTCTGCAATACTGTTGTGTTTCTCTTCAGACTCAAACTCTGTCTTACTGCTATGATCAGTTGTTGACTGTAACCAATTGTCACGGGCTTCTCTTCTCCTTTTGAACACCTCTTCACAGACTTAACTGAACCATTTCTTCTTCCTCACCTCTTTTCCCAATGGCTGATTCTGTAGCCTTTGTAACCATGTTTCTAATTTCTTCCCATTGCTGATTTACATCTGGGTCTTCTGGCAGTACTGAAAAACAATTCATTGCCTCAAATTGAAGTTCATTTTTAGTTTCTTCTTGTGCTACTTTTTCTGTTTCTAAATGAGCTACTTCCTGTAGTTTACTTCTCTGATTTGATTTCAGGGTGAATCTAAGTTGACTTTTATCCACGAAATGGTCAGAAACACACTTGGCCCCACAGAAATTTCTCACATCTGTAATCTAATTCCTGTCTTCTCTGTTAATTTTGTATATACAAAATAAAAATTTGTATTCCCACTGATTTCCAGTTATCTCGTCATAAATTTTTCCAACCACCTCATCATTAACAGTTAGCTTTTAAACTACTGTGATCGATATTACCTTTGTGTCTATCTTGTCTATGATAATGGTTTAACTAGGCCTATTCTGTTTGTAGTAGCTTACCTGCATCCCTATTTTTCATTATTAGACCTACTGCAGCATTACCCCCAACTGAATTTTTATCTGTAACCCTGTTCTCACCTGACTAATAATCCTGTACCTGAACAGAACTATTTCTCAGTATTGCTATCTTCAACGTATCCATTCCCCTTTAAAAAAATATTCTAACTTACTTCACCAATTAAGGGACAGAACATTCCACACTCTTATCCTAGAATACCTGTTACATTTTCCCTGACAATAACATCCTTTTGAGCATTCCCTACCCAACAGAACATCATCAAGTACGCATAGAGTAGAAGGGACATCTTCAGTAAAAGTAACAACTGTAGTTTCCCCTTTCAGCTGTTCACAGCAACCTTATGGTAAAATCACTTAAGTTGATGTTACAATGTCAGATCAGTCAATCAACCTGCATTTACGGCAACTCCACAGATACCCCTCTATTGTGGTTGCATCAACGGAACAGTTAGCTGTCTGTGTTGTTGACATACTCAAGCCACCTCACCTCAGTGATGTCTGTGATTCATGGGTGTGGTTAAGAAGAATTATTTATTAATTCTTTCATACTTCACATCACATCACTTTCAAAATAGTATACATCAAACTTAATGGTTTGTAAAAATATATGTGTCAGGGCAAAAACTATATGATAAATTGCAAAAATAAGGATTCTCTAATAAAACAAATGCCATTAGAGAGTGTGATAAATAAATCTGCTCTTGGAAGATATATAGAAAGAATATAGGATCACATTATATTATTCAGTATCAAGCAAACAGCAAGGAAGAATTTTTAAACTAAATAAAAAACCATCACTAAATGACACCTCCCTTGTGCAAATGAGCTACACAAGACATAAATTAATGGATCATCTATAGATCAATTACTCAATACTATATTTCTTTGCAGAGATTGTATAGAAATTAAAAATACAGTTCAGTTTTGTTTTAATGATAATAATGAGCACAATTATGGATAGGTGTGTTTCAAAACTCCTTTTCCTTTTCATTATCATTTACATTCAACTTCTCCAGTTGTGTGAGTGAACAATCAGATAATATTGCAACACCCTATACAGCTGATAGACATCCATATTGTTCCACCTATTTAAGGTAAGTGTTAGAAAATACATCTTTCTTTATGAAATTGGAAATAAAGAAAATATATACCTACATCCCCTACTATATACACATCCTTTTCTCTTCTCAGAGGTGCTCTGAAAGGTACTCAAATCCATCAAATTGTGGCTTCTATATAACATGCCGTGGGAGGAAATGTACAGAGCCATGGGTAGTAGGTTATTTTATATCAGATGAATGAAAATAGTACAGTACTAACAAAGAAAACAATATAAAGAATTTCCACTTACAGATTTTGTAACAGGTAAATATGCTATAATGTTTGTTTTTCAGTGATAAGCAACAGGAAATGTTTAGTGATGTGGAAAAATGACCAAGTGTTATTCTTATTCAGAGTTTTTTTACTAAAATGAAAATGGGGTAATTTTTATAACTTTCAGTAAGGTCACACTTTGAAAGTTGTGATTGTTTGGTATCACCAGTTATTAAAATGATTGCTGTTTTAATATAGGCTATTGTTATAAGATGAATATGATCTGTACTTCTCAATAAACAATGTTAATTGCTCGTCATCTGAATACGTATATTGAATTTTTGTCTATAATATCACAAATTTAGGCAAATTGTTTTCTCCCTGGTTATTTATGTACTGAATGGGTTTATAAAGAAAATTTACTGCCAGCTCTTTATAGCATGTAAGAATATGTGCTTTTAAAGAGTGATTTAATTTCTATGCTACAGCTTACATTAGAATGATGGATAACACTACTCACCTTAGCGGTGAATTAAGATTTGATTATTGAAAAACATACAAAAATGTGTGATTTTTTTGTCTTCTCTAACTTGGATGCAACACTCACTAAAATTCCCAGCACTGCCATTGGGGTTGCTGCCAAAGTTAGAGAAAACAAAAACACACATCTTCTAGCAACTGAAATGGAAGGATTATTCTAAAAAAAACTGGAGTTATTGACACACCAAAAATACATGTTGCACTTTAAATCATAAATTTTTGCCATTTGGAGGAGGTTCTACCATAACCAGCTCACAATATCTTCTAAAAGAGTTTACTTTTTCCCTGTGTTATGAATTTCAGTAAATTCATTCATAATGATACCGTATGTAGTGAGAGTATTTAAGTTAGAAATACTGCAGTTTTATTTCCTTTGGTTTATTCACTTTTTCTTTCTCAATGTACATTGTCTACTATTAACATAAATGTAAATTAGAGTCTGCTTTTACCACACAAATCTAGAAACACTAATTGACTCCCCCTCCACCTTCCCCTACCCACACAAACTACCTCAACATCCACAAATGCTCTGAAAGTTTCACCAGCATCATAACTTCACAATATTGTACAAATACTACAGTTTTATTTAATACTGATTGTAAATAAAAGAAAAAATTAAAACACACACAGTTAGTATTACTTCGTGAAGGTAACCATGCATCATCATGATGGACATTTCTATTTCTACTATTTGGAAACCTTAATATCATTGTCTGAGAATTTGTTGATTTGACTTCTTGTCACACCTGTCTCACACTTTGACAGTTGTTTTTTTGTACCATGAGAACTGTGTTAAGTTCTGATTTAAATTTACAGTTCTCTCAATAGATTTAATGACATTAATGTGCAAAGAAACTTTTTATAAATTTTTCACAATTTCAGGTTCCTTGGTCTATTTTCTTCTGTAACTATAATTCTGATATCTATTTCATAGATCTATGAGACAGAATCTTAACACAGTCTGCAACACCAGCAACTGCTATTTTCTTTGAAACTTACAAACATTCAGCTGTTTTAATTCGTTCAATGCATGCAGCAACAATTTACTCTTTTCTACTATTCTTGCCATTTCACCCTAACATCCAGAGTGCTCAGGTATTTATTGTATATATTCTAGTCTCTGTCTTTGCCCACAATTTTTGCTTTTTACAGTTCCTTGGAGTATCATAGAAGTGTTCTAACAGATTCTTCATCTAGTTTGTATTTTACGTATTCTTTTTCTTACAAATTGTATCAACTTTTCTTTTTTTCTTTTCAGTCCACTTACATTTCTGTATCCTTCTTTAATACCACATTTGAAATGATTAGTACTCTTCTATTCCAAATATATGTCAGATTGAAATCTGAAAGTGAGGATGAGAAAAGTAAAAGATAAATAAATCATGGACTGGAAGGAATGGTACCCAGCAAATAGTAGGTTCTATATAACCTCACAATTTACTTACTTGTTCAAGAGACATTTGCTGGTCAATTAATATGCACAAGCCAGAAATAATTTTAATCAGTGTTACACATCTGAAATGAGAGTTACAAAATAAAAATAAAACTTTTTTTCCCTTTTACTTTCTTCAGTTTTTCACTTATGACACATCACATAAAGTTTCCAAATCATCAAATAGTCAAAGATCAGTAATTTCTACAAGCATTTCACAAAAGTGAGTCATACTCAAGTTCCCATACATGTTACTCAAAGAAGGCCATTCTAAAAGGAAAGTGTCGTGCATCAGATTCTGTGTAAAAAGAGCCCAAAGTTTAAAATTGACTCACACCTTTGCAAAGATACAAATGAAAATGTCAAAGTACTGAAAGTGCTAAATTCCTGCTAAGACATTTTTCTACAAGCCAAATTACTATTGAACCCCAAATCATCCACATTAATTCAAATTTAGAGCTATTTAATTAGTTACCTACCGACTTAGGTGGGTAATTAATTATCGTAACACTCGAAGATGATAATGAACTGGTTTAAAAATGAAAGAAGAACCTTATCAAATGAAAGAAAAATGTTTCATAAACATTGTTTAAGCATTTGATTTTCTATATGTACATTCATATACAATTTTTTCAGAGTTTTTATGTATCTTGGAGTAGATAGTCTTGGGAAGGAATAGTTAGCCAAGTATTCATCTTTTTCTGGCATGGGTTTTAAATAGATTTCTTCCTCCATCATTAGCTCTGGTGGAAAATATTTTTTGATAAAGCTTTCTGGAACAGTTACAGATGAATTTCATTCAAAGGTTTGGAGATTTCACCCATGTGCACATACACACAATGAACTAAACTCTTTTATCAGGAGGGGGTTTTAAGAAGAAAGAAGTCGGAGGTAACTTGTTGGAGGCATGCATTATTTTGAGATTTATTCTGTAAATTTGGTTTTTGTTAAGAAAGATATTGTTGATGAGTTTTTCTTGCCCACTACTATCAGCTACATATTCAGTCAATAGAACCAAAAGATCAGTATCTTCCCTGATAATGAAGATGAATGTGACAACAGTGAACAGATACTGAACATCAGTGGACTATTTGACGTGATGCACTGCACCATACATTTTTTCTGTTAACATTGAAATGATGTATGTCTTATTAAGTTTGTGTAGTAAGAAACATTGTTTTGGTATAGATGCTGACAGTGTGTTGTCAAATATAACAGAAGTGGATGACACTGTGTGGGTTCTTTACTTTTCCGCAAATTAGTAAACACTGTCATCATTGGCAATCGATTGTAGTTAATTGACTGTTTAAGTATGTCGTTCCACAGAAATTTTTATGTTTTTATTTTATTTTATTTTATTTTTTATTTATTTATTTATTTATTTTTTTTTTTTTTTTTTTTTTTTTTTTTTTTTTTTTTGTGTTTTGATAATTTGTTAGACTTACAAGTGAAGAAGTGAAAAAGGGGGAGGGGGGGATCCAAAACTTTTGTGGTTTATGGTCCCTTAAAGTTAAGCATAAGTCAAACCCATTGTAAACTAGTCTAACTCTTTATTTGTGATGTCTAACATTCATTAATATTATTTCCATTGTGTGCATATTTGTTGGCCAGTGTGGCCTTCTTTCGGGCTAATTTTTCTGGGCACATTCATAATACAGAATTTAGCTACAGTGTGTCCTCTAACTACTGAACCTGCCATTTTATGTCATGTACTTGGTGGATTTTATAGGCTTGTGTGCATGCTTTTAGTATCACAGCAGCTTATTTAAATCTATTAGAAAGTATATTGATACACAGGCCACAAAGGTAACTTTGAGTATGCATGATCTTAGAAGTATTCTGTTCTTTAATCATCTGAGGAAATTTTGTTTTTTATGATATGACAATTATAATGTTACAAATTGTAAGCATACTCCCTTACCTATGAGCTATAAGTCATTCATTCAGAAAATTTGTTGACTATATGTAGTGTTAATTGTGAGTGCAGGCTATTATTATGATAACAATCAGCACCATGTTTTCTTTCTAAAAAGATCATGTTGAATGAATATATTTTGGACAAACATCTACCTCTATTTATATACACATATATTGTAATTAAATATGATGATATGTTCACATTGTGACAACTTAGTTGCACAGTGTTTATTCTTTGTCTTATTGCAGGTGGAAAATTATGTTTCTTGTATGTTATGCATAATGAAATATTAAAAAAGAGCTCTCTATCTTTTTATATGCTCCTCTTTCTTTCACTACAATAGGGAAATGATTAAAGTTCATTGCATGCATCAGTAAACTATGTATTTTCTAATACTGAAAATTTTAATTATATAAGTACATGTAACAATGGCTGTTAGTAATCAAACAGTAATATAAGGACTTTAATCCATTAGAAACATAATATAGAGAACCTATAAAATAGCTGAGAACAATGTGACCATATTTGCATACATTTACATACTTTTATTTTCATACTAAAGTAAAGATACTGTTATGTGTGATACCCAATACAACTAATATTATGTCAGTTAAAAGTAGCAAACATAATTATAAACTGAATATACAATGATTGACAGACCGATTTGGAAACAATCAATTTTGTAATTTTTCTAATATTTATATGCACTGAGTGAATTCAATCACATCATAATAACAGTTACATAATGTAATGATACTTAATAGTAATTTAAATAACATTTATATGCATTGATAAAACAAACCAGAACACAGTTTCTGATAAAAGTAGCAGTTACTTCTTTTTAAAGATGTCAGAAACAAAGTAGAAAGGAAGCTTAAAAGCCTTTTGATACTGTGTGCAAAAATATATGAAAAATCAAAATGGATTTCATAGTGTTTTTCTTGATACTTCCTTTCATGAGTAATGTCAAAATAATAATGTTCTTTTCTGTGAGAACGCTGTCTTTAGGTCAACAAGGAAATGAAATTAAATAATTAGCAATACAAATCACCAATTATGTATATCAACTGAAACTTGAAACAGTAAACAGATTGACATTTTCTTTCATTAATAATACTGATTATCATGTTGATCTCTCATACCTGAACAGCCAAATTAAAGTTTTCTGTGGGCCCTGAATTTACTTAAGGACGGTTTCCCATCTATTGTTATATTCAAGGTACTTCTCCATGCTTAAGGATTTCAACATCAGTTGGATATTTTAAGATAGTTCAGCCTTTAGATTGTGTTTCAAAATGTTCAGTTTCCTTCTACAATGCTGACTCAGAGGGGCAGTGTGATTATCTGCCCCATCACTTTGGCTCGATTTAATACAAAGGAACATAGCACATCTTAAAGAAAGAGAGAGAGAAAGGGGGGGGGGGACTGAAAGGATCACAACACATTTTGAAGATTTTTTTTATTGATATTAAATTTATGGAAACTGATTTTCAAGTTTAATACACCTATCAGTTTTCCTGTAAACCAACTTATTGTTACTCATGTATCAAGTTAACTAACTCCATTCAACATTTACTTTCTTTCAAACACCTTTCACTGTAGCATTTCAGTTAGATGAGGTCTCTGACTTTGTGTAAGTCCCTTGAGTCATTCTGGTATGTTTGTGTCAACTGCTTTGCTGTTTCACTTCTCAGCGTGCATAATATGTAATACACATATCATTTGATCTTTAACAAAACAGTTTTAAGAATCTGTAGATAGCCATTTTTAAAATTACAAGTTTATTTATTAATGTAATCAATATAAGAATACACAGCATACTAATTAAATAGCAGTTTTACTTAAGAAAGCTCCTTTGCTGTTCTCACAGATGACTATTGTGTGGCTGTGTGTTTTATAAACAATTTATATGACTGCATTTTAGCTCAACTATGTTTTCAAGAGAATAGTGAATTGGTTGAAGTTTCACATTAAGTGTGAAAATAAATTTTACTTGTGTTAGAAAGATTCTAATGTGGCCTTCTCTGTTGTCAATATTTGTGAAGCTGTGTAATGGTTCATACTGACATTATGAAGTATATGACACACATTTAAGATAATTTACTGTCAGTAGAAGTGGAAAATTCAAAACAATCAAGAAAATATGACAGGTGATACACAAAAGTGAAAATGAGTTTGACTACTGGCAGTAGAGAGACAGAAGGAGTAAGAAATAAAACTGGATTGTAACAATATTCATCACCCTGCATAATAATCATGAACAACAGGGAATCCATAAATTAAAGAAGACAACTAAATATGGAAGAAAATACTGGATGTAAAAGGAACAATTTGTTTAAACATGATTTCCTATTGCTTACAAGAATGTAGTCAATAGTAGGCTAATCTTTAATTTTCAACATTAAAATGTTTTTGGAAAGTGACCAGAAGAATATTTTGGTACATTTTTTAATGTTTCTACACTCAAACAAGCACTTTTTTTGGTATTTGGACAAATATACTAATTTTATTTGTACAGGCTACTCCTTCATACTGGTCCTAATGACAATTTACACAATATAATAAGGATCAGTCATTAATACAGTTTATGCAAGTAGTTTTCATGACTCATTGCCCACAGCATTGACAAAGTATGAGTGCATTGTGTGGTTGAATTCTGAATGTCCACCAGTTGTACCCTGCATTAGCACCTGACAAAAAATGAACATTTTTAACAATTACCTAAAGAAACTTTTTTCTATCGCCCCTACAGAGTTCATTTTTCTTATTGTTGCTTGTATTTCTTTAACATATACAGACAAAAAGCTGTTTTTTTTTTTTTAGGGAAAGGGAGAGGGTGCGGGAGTGGGAACGTGTATAGTTGTCTTAAGAGTTTCCAATCCTGGTCAAGGGTTTAAAATTTCATTTACTTTTCTTTATTTAAAGTATAATTTGTGCTTATAATTTTATTTCAGAATATTTATACTGAAATATTTGCAAAACATAAATGACAAAATATTGATGCACATTATTTAGATGTGTGGTGCAGTGAAACATGCATATTTTGAAATAAGTCTTCTATTACTGGAGACATAAAAGTTTCTTGTCCTGTTTTTCTTTTGGTGTGTACTCACATTCATAAACTATTCTAATCTTCCAGAAATCACATGATTTTGCTCTCAGAAAACATGGTTGTCTGTTGCTTTGGGGAATAACTTTTATGAACTATACAATTTAAATCACTGCTTAAAAAAACACCATTACACTTGTTTCCAGACAAATGAGAACAGAGAAGGGAAAAATTAAAAATAAAAAACTTACAAGGTTAATGTGTTTTATATTTCTGCATGTTATCAGTTTAGATGAACCTGTTATTACAACAGGTGCCATAGCTGTTCAAGAGCACAAATAAAACTATAACACAAAATGACCATTTCCACAATGGAATGCTTTAATGTAATTTTAGAGTATGTTCAACTTTATTTAAATATTGTTCAATGGACCAATTGTGTAATCCTTTCATTCTAAGTAATGCACATCATGATTTAGAATAATGGTAACAATTGTAGTAGTCAGCAAAGTAAAGAAGTTATTTGTACAGTTTTGTAGCTATTTCTGAATTATTTCACATTTGTTTCTTTTTCCATTCTGAAACTGATATTAACTGTTTCAGGTAACCCGCTAAGTTCCTAGTAACACAATTATTTAACAACACCATGATTAGAGAAACAATCAGGCCAATGGTAGTGTACGACATGTGAAACAGAGTTTGAAAATAGAATACTACACTTAGAACAATGGTTTAATTGATAACAATTTAGTAACAGTATTTCTGATTCAGAACCACATTATAGTTTTCTAAATGATAATATTAGATTCTTTATTGGACAAAGGTGCAAAGTTCACCTATCATTTCCATTCACTTTGCTATATCTATTACCTTACGTAATCAACTAACATGAATAGTTTCTTCATTACACTTAGTTATAACAGTTTTAATAATCTCATAGTGTGGTATAAAAATAAAAACTCATTTGTGTAGGAACTGTATTGTTCCAAATTTTGCATTTGAAATCTCATAGTCTTTAGAACATTTATGTTTCCTTGTGTTGTGGTGTGAATAATGACAGTAAGTTCTTAATGGTGTTACAACAGCAAGATTATACGAGGAGAGATGTATAGGTGGATAATTTCGAATGACTGCACTTTCCTTCTCTGAAAGATCCATTTAGGTGAAAGACAACATCAATAGGAATAATTAACTGCAGCAAACTGAAATGCAACAAATAATATAATTCTGATAGGTCCTACTCTATAAAGTAGTAAGCTATAGTCAGTATTTCCTTTACTAAAATAATTTTGGGTATTGGTCCATGTCATTATAAAACATTTAACAAAAAAATGCTGACATTTAATTTTCTTAGTGTTTTTAATTAGGTGCCCCAAGATACAAAATTATATTATACAAAATACCACTGGCTATCGAATCCTACAAACTTATATGCAGTCTGAGCACTCATAAGCTAATCAACAAATAGCATTTTATTTATTCTGGACTAAGAAGTAACTTTCTACGTGTTTTTATGCATGTAAGGATGTACTTACATGGCAAGAAGTAAGTAACATGCCAAGAAGTAAGTAATAGGCTAGATAAAATCATATTTTCACTTCTTGAGAGGGCACCAAGAAAAATAAGTTATCAAATGGCAAAGAAAGTTTGCATAAATATTTGTAAGGACTTGCAAAAGACAAGTAATTAACAAAAAATTGAAAGAAACACATTTTAGTTTCTAGATGAAAAGGTAACATTTGTTGAGTGCATACCATGTTTATGCTACATGTCACAAACATCACTCAATGTGCTGACCATTGTACTATGGGTTCTACTTCACAACTGTTCACAGCACATTAAGAATTGTGGACCATGGAATGTTTAGCTGTCATGACACCAATTGTGCACTATTTGGAAAATGCACATTGCATACACCATCTCAACAACAGGAACAAGAACTGATTGAACAGTTTGTGGTACAACTGACCAACAGTCCTCCTCCAGGAGCAATTTCCAAATTGTCTGTTAATTCAAACTTCAGAATCATGTTTTTCCACCCCACTCCAGGAGGAGGAACTGTCTGTATTCTTCTAACATGACAATACCCACAAAGAGCAGCAGTGTGATTGCTGTTATTAAAACAGCTGGAAGAGTAAAGACATACTCATATCGACCAGACCCCCATTGACAAAATGCAACATTAATGCAATCTGAATCTTAGGTTTCAATCCTATGTCACAATACTGGGACTGGTGCCAAATAGCATTAACACCAATAATAACTGAAACCCTACATCACACAGTCTGAACATTATTTCTATAAAGTTGGGTAACCTTGTAGTAAATAGTCTTCTGTCTACTCTGCCATAAGTACTCAAAGTGAAAATATTGTTCAAAAGTGATAGAGTGGCTGGATAGTATTTACCTTAGTTTTGTACTGCCAATAGTTAAACAAACAGACACACAATAAATATGCAAATGGCAATGAAATTAAATGTTTCCACTAGCCTTCCAAAATGAGTAGCTCCTTCATCAGGTAGGAGAGGAAGGAATAGAAAGGGACAGAAGGAAAAGATTAGTCACAACTCAGGCCTTGAGATGGGGATAATGTTGAGTGAGGGGGAGGGGAGTGCTGATAAAAAATTAAAATAAAGGGAAGATTAGAAACACACACAAGGGACGGTGAGAAATTATTAATGAGTAAGTGAGCTGAGGATGGGGAAGGAGAAGTTAACATAGATTTAGCCCAGGAGAATGGTGCGAGGAGATGATGTGTTGGAGGGCAAGTTCCCATCTCCGTAATTCCGAGGGATTGGTGCTACGAGGGGGTATCTATATGGTACACAAGGTGTAACATGTGCCAAGGTCCATGGAACCATGTTGGAAAGCATGTTCTGCCACAGGACATTGATTGTCTCCAAGCAGACAGTCTTTCTATGAACATTCATGAGTTCAACCAATTTGTTGGTGGTTATACCAACATAAAAGGCTGTGCAGCAAACACATGTCAGTTGGTAGGTGATAAGTGTTCTTTTAAATACGGCCCTGCCTTGAATGGTGTAGGTTTTTCCTGTTGTGGGGCTGGAGTAGGTGGTTATGGGAGGGCACATGGGATTGTTTTTTTAATAGGTTCAGTTACAGGGGTAGAAACCATTAGGTTGTAAAATTTGTTGTAAAGTTTGACAAGGATGTTGCAGGGGCTGGGAAGACAGCAAAAGACTATTCTACGTGGTGTGAGGAGGATACTTTGGAGGGATGATCTCATTTCAGGGCTTGGCTTGAAAAAGACAAAGCAATTTGTTAAGGCTTTCCAGGCCAGAATGTGTCACCCAGGGGATACTTCTGAGTGATCTGGGGTTAGGAATATTGTTACTGGAAAGGGAGAAATGGATTGCTCGTGACATCTGCTTGTGGACAAGATCTGTAGGATAGTTGCAGGAGAGAAAAGCGTTGTACAAGTTGTTGGTGTAGGTGGAGAGGGATTCATCATTGTAGCATATATGTTTGCCTTGGATCCTAGGCTATAGGGAAGGGATCATTTGTATGGAATAGATGGCAGCTATCAAAGTAGAGGTACTGTTGCTTGTTTGTGCCTTTAATATGGACTGAATTGTGAATATGGGACTCGACAACGTGAAGGTGGCTTGGGTTCTAGAGAAGGGCCAGGTGAATTTCAAGTTAGAGAAGGAGATGAAGTCTTCAAGGAAGTTCAGAAGAGTTTCACCACCACAAGTCCAGAGCACAAAGAAGTCATTTATGAATCTATACTAAGCTAGGGAGTACAACTCCTACAACTTAAGGAATGCCTCCTCCATGCGGCCAATGAAAAGGTTGACATAAGATGGGGCTGTCCTGGTTCCTGTAACTGTTCCCCTGATTTATTTGTAGGTCTGGTCCTCAAAGGTGAAGTAACTGAGGGTGATGATGAAATCGGCTAGGGGTATTTGGGAGGCTTTTGGGTGGATGTTGGGGTAGGAAGAGTTTGGTGCAGAAAAACCATGGGTGTTGGGAATGTTGGTATAGAGGGATGTGGCATCTGTGGTGACAATGAAGCTTTCAACTGGGACGGGCATCGGTGTGGATTTGAGGCATTCCAAAAGTGGTCTGTGTCCCCAAAATTAATAATAAAAAATATACAAATAAAATTTTTTAAAATGTCTTGATCATCCCACCTAAGCCCAAACAGAACACATCTCAGGTTCAACCAATAACCCCTGAATACTTCCACCTAGCACCAACCCCTCAGAGCCATGGAAGGGGAACTTGTTCTCCAACACATCCTCTCCTCCCGCCATCCTCCTGGTCTAAACTTATATTAACCTTTGTTGCTTTGCCATCCTCAACTCACTTACTCATTAGTCATTTCTCACCCCCTTGTGTGTGTGTGAGAGAGAGAGAGAGAGAGAGAGAGAGAGAGAGAGAGAGAGAGAGAGAGCGCATTCACACACATTTTTAATCTTCCCTTAATTTTAATTTTATATCAACACCATCTCCCCACTCAGCTTCATTTGGTTGATCTACCCTCTTTGGTTTGCAATGGCATGGCTCAGTACTTATCATGCAACATCTCTGATGTCCTTATTCACCCATCACTATCCATGGTCTTGGTTGTGAGTAACCGTTTCCTTCTGTCCCTTTTCTCTTCCCTCCTCTACTACCTGACAATTTCTAAAAGCTAGTGGAAACATTTAATTTTGTCACCCTTTGTGTTATACTATCAGTGGTACCAGACTAATGTAAAAACCGGCCAGCCACTATATTTCTATTGAACAATATTTTCACATCTCAGTGGATAATTTTCATAAGATAAGTACTAAAAGTTTAATTGTAGCAACCATATATATACATAAAAGAAGCAAACAATAAAAGCATTGTGTAAATTATGTAGAGATTTTTTTACTTTTCTTCATGCCTAAAACACTGTAATCACACAAATCATAGCAATTAGAGTGAACTTAAAAATATTTTTACTACTTTCAGATGAACCCTTATGCAGTTTTAATCACATAGCAACATTCTTAATAGATACAGCGAATTTTTACTGTATATTTACTCTTAAGTGTAGAAGCCATACAGAGTAACCACTCTTCACTTACCATCAAATGTGAGTAAGAAATATTATAAGAAATTTATTGACAAATCAGATCACTAGATAATTACATAAACTATTAGTATTCTCAGTAGTTTTCAACAAATAGTTCATCGAGATTTCTTTAGTCCACAAATTTTATTGTGCTTCCTTCCACATATTATAAGATTCTCCTCTTTCTATTAGTATAGGATATGAGTATGCCCTAACAGGTCTGGTTCCCTTCAGATAAGAGGAACTAATGTAACATAATAATCTAATACAAAACTTTTGGTTTTGACTGTATAGAAAAAAGTTTCTTAGTACAAAAATAACTGTTTTATGAAACCAATTGTTAAACTATTATTGAAAATCTAGTTTCAGTCCATGGCTTAGAAATACCTAACAAGGAAAACTCTCCATTGCACCACCCTCAGATTTAGTGGAAATGTGACACAGCAGAAAGCCTGCCAAAAACTGAATGAGATCAAACAAGAAAAGAGGAAGAAGTTGCACAGTGGGGGGAAAGAAAAAGTAAACTGGAAACTGTTAATGATGCAAGTGGAAGATATGCAACATTTATCAGAGGGCCAGATACAAGGCATTGTGGTTTAGTGATAATGGTAACAGACTGCAATGTGTGAGGTCTGTTAAAATCTCCTTCAGGCTATGTATGTTTACTTTTATTCGTCCAGTCATTCCCATGTGTGTTAGCTTTATTGTAACCTTGGAAATTGTTATACTACACATATGAGTCTTACCTTTCACAAAAAGGAAATTAATAATAATTTCATGTGGCTCACTGGCCTGGTCCAAGTTTTTCAATTGGACGCCACATCGGCAACTTGTGTGTCCGTAGCCTACCCCAGTTATCCAACCAGGAAAAGGGGACCTACAGCTTAACGTGGAATCCGAACCACGTGTTGTTTCTGGTGACACTTCACATCGCTGAGAGGTGAAAAATAAAGTGGCCCGAACTAGGTATGTTATCAAGTTCTCACACATAATCGATTTGGCTCTCAGAAATTCCAAGACATGTTCAATTTACTTGGATATATGCTAGATTTGATTATGTAGATGTGTAAAACTTCAAAAATGTATGTTTTGACAAAGCTCCAGGGAGAACAGTGTGATTATGAAACTACTGCTTTCATCTGTTACAGTGTATGTTTTCATCATTTCTTTGAGAGTGATCATGGTCACACTCAAATGTATACCTAAATTGGGCAAGGAGGTATATCCCGTTCACTCCCAGGTGTACAAGCTAGGTGCATAGCAGTTGCCTTGTCATCAATTGTTTGTGTCTGCCATTCATGAGCTACTTCCTTTCAGCATCTAATAGAGCAGTTGTGTGGCATGGATGTTACTCCACATCCAGACTCAAAATTTAATACAGCAAACAGACCCAACAATGACTGGACAGTTCGTAATTTCGTGAAAAACAAACAATGAAAATGAGGATCTCAAGGGAGATTTTAACATGGACCTCCTGTATCACAGTACAATACCACGACCACAGACCATCACGGCTTTGATATTAGTGCTGCCTCAATGTTACACATCATGTGCTTGGATGTTCATTGGTTTTATTTTTGTTCTTTTTCTACAGTTCCCTGCAGCTTCTTGTTTCCATGCTCAATTTGTGTTTAATTTTGACAGGCTACCAACTTAGCACTAAATCTGAAGGGGTTGCAATGAGGAGTTTCCCTTGCAAGATGGAGCTTAAATAGCTAATTTATTTACAAGGGATTCCCACTAGAAAACTGATTATGCCCCTACTAAACTTGAAAATGACCTTATTTGCATCAGAAGAATTAATGAAAGCAGTATCTGTGGTGATTTTTATGCAAGTTCGACAAAGACTCTGAAGGTAACCAAAGACTGAAAGCCTTGTGTGGAATGTATAATTTGCATGCCACTATTAAATTACAGAATATTCATATAAATATCTACAAGCATAATCAAAGCATAAAAATGCAACATGAAAGAGTTAAGCAAATTGGTCACAAATTTATTTTCATTCTGATATCAATGAAAAATGGAAAATTTTGACCATTGATGAATGAATGTGTGATGCTGCAGTCCTATTTCACCAAACAACTCGAAACAATAGTAGATGGCATAAAGTCTTTGTTAATTTCATTATGTGTACTCATTTTGACAGTATCTCTGGTTTACAGAGAGGCTCGTGTGCAGATGAGAGAGGACATGTAATTGAACTCAAACAAGCTTATCAAGTAATAGGTAATTCATGGGACATTTGAACAGAAGTGATGCAAGTATTTAATGATACTGGTAGGAATTGGATGAACCTTGGCCAAACACTGTGTCAAGAAGTAGTGATCAACCTGGAGAACAACAGAATATTAGGACTGAGCCACCATCAGGGAGGCACTCAAAGCTCCAAATTCATCTTCAATGATCTGTCATGAAAGAGGATCTTCAATGACCACAATGGCCATTCTGCCAGCAAAATTGTACACCTTATTTTGTTGCCCTTCATGGTAACTCACCCGAGCTTACTTATTCAAGATAATACCTGCCCACAAAAAGTAAGAGTTTTCACTGCTGATCTTCGTGCTTAACAAAACCTATCTTGACCAACAAGGTCGCCTTATCTCTTCATGATTGAGAATGTTTGTAACATTATGGCAGGAATGTCATGATTACTGCATCAGTTGGATAGAATTTGGCATGGCATTGCTTGGGAATGTGTCCAACAACTCTATCCACCAAAGTCAATCCAAATTCGTAATTGCTTGAAAATTGTGATAATTTGTGTGTCAAACAAACATCATATCAACTGATTTCTGTCCCGTTTGAATAATTCCTTCATGGTGTGTCCATTTTATTTTATTATTAGTACTGTTATTATTATTATTAGATACAGTTGCCCCACAAAGGGTTAGAATTTACAAGATTTCAGTTCCAAAATAAGGAGGATACATGAATTTTTGAGAGATTTAAGAATAAGAATAATAATAATAATAATCCTGTCAAGAGTTTTTCTTTTTTTACGTAAATATATTTTAAAGCATAATTAGGTGAAATAACAAGACAGTAATAGAGGATATATAACAAGTCACCAGGAAGACAATAACTGAACTGCAGACATGCATGTAAAATAGACAAACACATTCACACAACTTAAATTTTTGGCCATGGCCTTCATCAGAAAAGAAACACATACATTCCCACAATCACTCAAGCACTCACCAATCCTGGCCACTACAAAACAGGAGCTGATTGTTTATTTTACATGCCTGTCCACGGCTCAGTCATAGTCTATATGGTGAGTTGTTATCTATCTTCTATTATTGATATTCAAAACTGGAGTTTGACAACAATATAAAAGGTCAGTTTATAACTCACTGCAAAGACATAACAATGAATTGCGAGGGACACGTAAAAAAGACACACACATACATCACTTAGCTATCTGCTATGGGCCTTCTTCAGAATAAAGAATATTAATGCAATCACAGAGGCACATATCTACATCCACATAGATACTCTGCAGATCACATTTAAGTGCCCGGCAGTGGGTTCATTAACCATTTTCATAACCTTTCTTTGCCGTTCCATTTTCTAATAGCGTGCAGGAAGAAAGAACACCTAAATCATTCCTTTCTCAATCTGATTTCTCTTATTTTATTAGGATGGTCATGTCTCCTATGTAGGTGGGTGCTAGCAAAATATTTTCACATTCAGAAGTAAAAGTCTGTGATTGAAATTTCGCAAATAGATGTTGCCCACAACGGATAACATTGTTCTTTTAATGTTTTCCACCCCAAATCGTGCAACGTTTCCATGATCCTCTCCCCCCTGTAATGTGATAAAACAAAAGATGCTGCCCTTCTCTGAACCTTCTCAATGTCTTCTGTCAGTCCCACCTGGTGAGGATCCCATACTGGGCAACAGTACTCCAGGAGAGGACAGAGAAGTGTGATGTAGGCAGTCTCTTTAGTGGAACTGTTGCATCTTCAAAGCATTCTGCCAATGAAATGTAACCTTTGGTTCACCTTCCCCACAATATTTTCTATGTGTTCTCTCCAGACTAAGTTGCACGTCATTGTGAATCCTAGGTATTTGGTAGAATTTACGACCTTAAGGTTTGACTGATTTATGGTGTAACTGAAATTCAGTGGATATCTTTTAGTGGTCATGTGTATCACTTCACACTTTTCATCATTTAGTGTTAATTGCCAATTTTCGCACCATATAGAAATTTTGTCTAAATCGCTTTGCAATTGTTGCAATTGTTCTGATTCTCTGTTGGCTTCACTAACCGAAAACATCAGCATCATACACAAACAGTCTAAGAGAGCTATCCAGATTGTCTCCCAAATCATCTATAAACACAAGGAAGAGTAGGGGACCTATAACACTTCCCTGGGGAACGCCAGATATCACTTCTGTTTTACTTGATGACTTACCGTCAATTAATAAGAACTGTGTCCTTTCTGATATAAAATCACGAATCCAATCGCACATTTGTAGCGATATTCCATAAGCATGCAATTTTATTAGAAGCTGCTTGTGAGGTACAATATCAAAAGGGTATAACAACAACAACAAAAATCACAGCCACACTACTGTCACATCTGGCAGCAATAATTCGAATCTGCATTTGGAGTGCGGCAGCCAGAGATGATGGTGGTGTGACTGTGAAGTGTGTCTGTGTGATTGCATTAATGTTCTTTATTCTGAAGAACATCTTACGCCAATTAGCTCTGCCAATGATGAGGAGAGCGAAGAAATGCATGAGGAGATAAAAGATATTATTCAGACAGTTTAGGCAGAGGAAAACTTTATTGTGATGGGGGACATGAACTTGGTAGTAAGAAATGGAAGAGAGGGAACTGTAGTAGTTGAATACGAACTGGGGAAAAGGAGGAGATTGTCTGGTAGAATTTGGTGTAGAGCACAATTTAATCATCACAAACAGTTGTTTTGATCATCATGAAAGAAGGTTGTATACACTGAAGAGACCAGGAGTCACTGGAGGGTACCAGATTCACTTTATAACAGTAAGGCAAAGGTTTAGAAGCCAGGTTTCAAACTGTAAGACATGTCCATGGGCAGATATGGACGCTGACCATAACTTATTGGTTATGAATTGTGGATTAAAACCTAATATACTGCAAAAAGGTAGACAATTACAGAGATGGAGCCTGGACAAACTGAAGTAACCCGAGGTGGCTGAGAGTCTCAGAGGGTGCATTAGGAAAGGAATGGCTGAAAGAGGGTTAAGTAGGAGTAGAAGAAGGACAGATAGCTCTGAGAGATAGAGTGGTGAAGGCTGCTGAGGATCATATAGGCAGAAGAGCAAGTCCTAATAGAAATCCTTGCTAACACATGATACTGAAATTAACTGATGAAAGGAGAAGATACAAAAATTAGGTTGACAGTAGGTCCAGACTGGCTAAGCATGAGTGGTTAGAGGACAATTGCAAGACCATAGAAGAATGTATAACTAGGAAAAAGATGGATACCTCCTACAGGAAAATAAAAAGAGACTTTGGAGTCAAGAAAATCAGCTGCATGATTATCAAAAACTCAAGTAAGTATTTGCCGTTCCTCTAGCTTCCTTCCAGGATGTCCATTGTTGTTATACATATTCTAGATTTTTTATTTTGGAAGTGAACAAAATATTACTGAATATCAAGTGATTATATTAAATAATACTATCCCTTTCAAATAAAGTACTCACAACATTTTATTTTCATTGTAGCATTATATTTTTTTGTTATAGTTGATTTCATTGTGATATAACCTTGCAGAAAGCAGTGAATCAAAGACAACTTCAAGCAAATCAATGCCTCAGTGTACATACTGGTATGAGATATAGTGTCTTGATTTTCAAGATGGTTGGTTGGGAACATCTGTTTTGAGGTAAGTCTTAATTGTGTACTATTTATTGACCAAAAAGTTTTTATTACTTTAATAACTTCAGAGAAGTTGAGAAACTGACTGAAGCAAGTTCGCATCAGACGATAGACCAATACAGGGAGTTTATAGACAAAGTAATACACCATGTAATAAGAAGAGTGGACACATATCAGTATTGACCTACTGTTGATGATTTGCAATCCTCTCGCTGCTGATAGCAAAAGAATTGCAAGAAGAGAACAAGAACAAAATGTTTAAAATGTAATATTTACTTTTCCTTGTGCAAGAAGAGTAAGTAACTGCTTATGTGAATGAAGTAATGATGCAAATGTATGTAAAATGGTCCTCGTACATATTTTGGTGAAAATAAGAAAGTAAATATATCTTTCATTACAAAACCAATTTACTTTAAAATTTCCATTTCTAGTTTACCAATAAGCAGGGATATGAAAGGGTTAGACATGTTTGAAGCATGTATAAAATTTTATCTACTTTATGCAAGTCTGAGGTATTCATCCAGTGAGAAGTATGGGTTTAAAATGATATTCTTTTTTGCCTCACATTAAATTTTATAGTACGGAGAGATGTAAGTAAAGTCACCAATGTATTGGCAAGACACAGTCTGTATACTTCCTTTGATCAGTGTGATTATATGGTTTATGATATAAAACTGGTATTTGTTACTAGTATTGTGTTTGTCCTAATTTACTTTGTGTGGGGAGCTGATGACCCTGCTGTTTAGACCTCTTAAAAACCCCAAACAAGAAAAATCACTTTTTGTTTATGTATTCCTGACAGCATGGGCAATATAAAAATATACATATTTATAAGAATTATCATTCCATAATTAGTGAATAAATTGTAATTCAGTACAAATTATTCCTGCTTTGTTACAGGAGTGTGTTTATTGCAAAATATGTTTAGCTTATTTGCTTCAGCGAGTAAAATGGATATCCCATTGAAGTGTGTAGTGATTACTGGAGGCAGGCACTTTACTGTTACATAACTTTATTGACCATACAACATTCAAACCATGACTGTTTAAACATGGCGGTAGCCGAACAAGCCAGCGAGAAAAGCAAAGATTGTCACAAAGATGTCACACTCCACTAGAACTGGTGGCTAGCGCCACCACACAGCCCCCCCCCCCCCTTCCCTGCAGTACGGAGTACTTCTAAGAGCCTTGGAGGGGGAGGGGGGTGGTCGGATTCACAGGCACTGGGGGAAACATGCCGACGGCATTACACAAATGGTGAGCTCAAGTGTTCCCTCTGGTAAAGTTGGAGGGGTAGTAGCAGACAAGCAGTGGGGCTACGAATAATGAAATTCTGTAGACGAGGTGGTAGCGTGACCTGTCGTGAGAGATGCCGACTCGAGCGGGAGCCACAAGCTGGAATAATAATAAGTATAGTGCTCGACAGGAGCAAGAAGGCTTGAACCTTGGATGAGACAGAATCAGGGGCCAGCTGAAAGCATTTAATGAGCTTGCATTTGGTGGATGATGTACACATAATGAAAAGACTGTAGTCACGCACCATGACGGAGAAGTCAGTAGTGAGAGGTGGGGGTATAGGAACCGAGAATTGAAAGCAGGGATCGGAGGGAGGGAGGGGACGAGAGAATCCTCTGAAGGGAGAGAATGGTGAGGAGGAAGGGGAACAGGGGTCAATGGTCGAGGGTGATGCATGACTCGATGGCGAAGGGGAAGGAGGAGACACGCAGGAGGGAGTGGAAGGAGAGACCTCAAACAAGGAGAAGGAAGAGGGGGTAGCCTCGACCTCAGGAGAGGAAGCCAGATTGAGATGCGCGGGCTTAAGACAATTGATGGAGACTTTGGTGGGTTTGCTATTAAGGATGATGCTGTAGGTATTTGCCGCCCGAAGGAGGACAGGATAAGGGCCAGAGTAAGGGATCTGCAAGGGAGGACGGACGGTGTCATCACGCAAGAACACGAACTTGCACGTCTGCAGGTCTGAAGGTAACCCTATGAAAGGGGGGGGGGGGGTGGAGTGGCTGGCTGGAGGGGGCTAGGAGGCTGCAGCACAGATGTGTCAGACTCAATTAACTA
This sequence comes from Locusta migratoria, assembly GCA_026315105.1. NCBI lineage: Eukaryota > Metazoa > Arthropoda > Insecta > Orthoptera > Acrididae > Locusta > Locusta migratoria. Next base: position 105,002,618 of record CM048745.1, on the reverse strand, counting down.
GGGAGGGGAGATCCTTGAGCGAGGGAGGTGGAGACGGGGCAACAAGCTCACCAGGTAAAGTGAGCTATTGCCTGTATACGAATTCTGCAACAGTGCCACGGAGGTCCTCCTTGTACGTTGAGCGCAGAGCAAAAAGGACCAGAGGAAGGGCGTCGAGCCAAAGAGGCCTGTGGCACAGAAGGGCCGCCTTGAGGGTGCGATGCCACTGCTCTAACAGCCTGTTTCTTTGAAAATGATAGGCAGTGGTGTGGATCTGTTGAATGCCGCAAAGATGACAGATGTTGGTGAAGAGGGCACTCTTGAATTGGCGTCCCTGGTCAGACGTGATGACTGAGGGGCAGCCAAAGTGAGTGATCCAGGAAGAAATGAAATCCCGAGCGACGGACTCGGCAGTGATATTAAGCAGAAGTGTGGCTTCCATCCATCTCGTGGTGTGGTCGATCATTGACAGGATGTATCGATAACTGGAGGGAGAGGACGGGAGAGGACCAACAAGGTCCAAATGGACCTGCTGGAATCTGCCAAACAGAGAAGGGACTGAGCCAAGAAGAGGGTAAGTGTGAGATGAGACCTTGTTGCGCTGGCACGTGACACAAGAGCGGGCCCATGTCTGGCAATCCCATCTCGTGTCGCACCAAACGAAACATTCATACACCAGGCAAGTTGAGGCCTTGACACCCAGGTGAGCAAGCTCATTTAATTTCTGGAAAATGGGACGTGGAAGGGAGCAAGGTATGAAGGGGCGGAGTTTGCCCGTCGAGTCATCGCACCATACATTGCCGGTGACACCTGGAAAGGTGGTGTGGATGGGATGCAGGGAAGAAGAAGGGTCACAGATGAGGGCAAGGAGGTCATCGTCAGTGGATTGTAGGGCAGAAAGGTTGGAGAGATTGGTGACAGTGGACACGGCATTGATTTGTGAAAGGAAGTCCGCCACCACATTATCCGCACCCGTAATGTACCGCATGTCCGTCGTGAATTGCGAAATGTAGTCCAGGTAGCGGAAGCACCGAGGGGGCTGGTCTGCCGGAGGATTTTTGATGGCAGCCACCAGCGGTTTATGATCAGTAAGAACGTAAAAGGCATGACCCTCAACTTCCACGCGGAAATGTTTAATAGCCTCGTAGATGGCAAGATGTTCTCTGTCAAAGGACGAGTACTTGAGTTAAGCATTGTTTAGTTTTTTGGAAAAGAACTGTAGGGGGGAAATGATGCTGGCGTGAGATTGGCTAAGAACCGCACTGATGGCGGAGTCCCTAGCATCAGTTATGAGGAAGATTTCCATGTCAGGATGCGGATGAGCAACTGTGTTTGCTCGATCAAGTAGATCTTTGAGTTTATTGAATGATTCTGTCATTTCATTTGGCCAGGGTACTGCACGATCACCTGACATGTGTTTGCCTGCCAACACATCTGTAAGGGGGTCCTGAATCTCAGCCACATTAGGCAGGTGCTGTCTGTAGTAGTTAATGGTGCCGAGGAACCGACGAAGCTCTTTGTAAGTGTGAGGGCGCGTGATGTTTTGCAGTGAGTTGACCTTGTCAGTGGGGGGGCAACGGCCTCTGACAGGACCGTATACCCGAGGAACTGTATCGAGGGAAATGAAGTTGGCGTTTGTCCTCATTCAACTTGATTCCTGCCTCGGATAAACTGTCAAGAATAATCTGCAAGTGTCTTTTGTTTTCCTCGACTTAGTATGTCGTCTAGGTATACGATGCAAAATTTTAAGTCCTGTAAAACCTCACTAATGAACCGTTGCCAGGTCTGAGTGGCATTCTTAACCCTTATGTGGTTGCGTGGCTTTTCATAACATCAATAGTTATGCTGTGCTTTGTCTCGAATATCATCAAATCTCAAACAATGCAACAAGAAATGAAAGCGCCTTAAACTCATTGTTGCATGAAATATTGAAATTCCAAAACCATTTGTGTCCCATAAGTCTGCCAGATTTTGGTGTCCTACCCTGTAATGTCCAACCAGTATCAACAGACCCAGAAGAAAAATTGATTTCATGCTCATATGTTGCTTTGGCATTTGTGTTGCTCGTGAAATTTGTTGCAATGTGTTGTATGTAAATATTTTTGCACAATGTAATCATTCTAATTATTATGACATTTACAAATATTGAAAAACAATCCACAGCAGATTTAGCAGATTTTGCAATAGCTTTCACACCAGGAAGATGAATAACAAGGCCTACACTTCTAGTTATTACGTTGCGACTAGGACAATTTTTCATCCATTATGTAACCTTATCCTTTCCAATAAAAAAAATATCATTTTTGCTTTCATTATCTGCTGCTCTTACTTAGGGTTCGACTTCCAGGTTGTCTTCATCCTCTGTTTCCGTGTCGCTGTCATGAGAGAGAACTTCACAGCTGTCTGCTTTTTCTTCCTCTTCTCCTCCTCCCAACGTTTTGTCTAAGAACTCTTTCATACACTTCCACACTATTTCTTGTTCTATTTCATAATGATCCACAGTTGTTTTAGCTGCACGGAGCAACAAAATTTGAACAGCTGCTACAGAACGCAACTGTACGCTTTCTCGCAGCACTGCAACATAAAGAGTCGCGCAGGGTGCCGACAACACCCCAAGGCATATTGTTGCACATTTTGTTGGAACTTGCGCTTCCATTGTAGACTCTATTGCTACTCAACACAGTCATATTATTTCCTAGAAAGGTACCAAAGAACAAGACGTTATACTCCTATCCATTATGTAATAATCCATCGATAAGGATGACTGGGGTGTTCTGAACACCCCGCACAACCGTTTAAGGCTTAAGCCCAAAAGGCATGAAACAATACTGGAAAAGGCCGAGCGAAGTAGTGATGGCTGTTTTTTTTTAATGTACTCAGGGGCCATGGGAATTTGATGGTAAACACGCTTACAATCACCAACCGAGAAAATTTTCGATCCGGCAAGTAGTTTGGAAAAGTCGGTGATGTTCGCAATCGGGAAGCGGTCCATGATAGTCTTAGCATTATGCTTGCGATAGTCACAGTACATGCACCATGTGCCGTCATGTTTCTTAACTAAGTGAATGGGTGAGGCCCAACTGCCTCAAGATCGCTCGATCACAGCAGTCGAAAGCAGTTCAGACAATTGCGCATCGAGCGCCGCATAATTTTCGGGACAGTGGAGATGCGGTTTGGAAAAAACAGGGATATTGCCAATGAGGTGAAGCCTGTGAACTGTGCCATTTGTAACGATAGCAACTTGCAAGGCAGGCAAGGCGGAATACGTAGTGTGCGCAACGGCAGGTTGCGCAGTGTGACAGCTGACGGATGTGGGCGTGACATTGGCACGTAGCACAGGCGGAGAGGTCGGCAGCAGCGAGGAGGCAGTGCGTGCGTAGACAGCTAACTCGAAGTAGTTGCTGCGGGTGCCGTGCGAGACGATGGCAGTGCTGGCGGAGTGGCAGCAGATGACACAGTAGCCGTAGGTGACGAGTTGGTCACTGGAGGCGAGCAAGTGGGCGCGCATGGCGCCAAGGCAGTGGTGGTGGCAGCGGCTGGAGTTGATGAAGCTGCCACAGAACAGATGAGCTGCGACTGCAAGGGTTTGGTGCACGCATCGGACACAGATGGCATGCAGGCGAGTGTACGTGGCACCGAAGGGGCCGCAGCATCAAGCATCGGAGGAACAGGAGTCATAGTGCAGAGGTGGGGAGGCGATGCGCGTGCAGCTGAGCGAGTGGCAGGCAAGGCATCGCGGGCTGGAGGGAGGCAGCATTGCCAACGTCACAGCGAGAGCCGTTGAGTTGGTTGGTGAAATTACGCTCTGCCGGGCGGTGCACACGACAAAGTTAGATTGAGGATTTCTGTGGAGCAGAAGAAGGAGTGCTGACGGGCACACACTGAGACAATTTGCTATTGTTTGTAGAGGCAGGGACGGTGAACACAGTGAGTTGGTTTAGGAAAGTTACTCGCGGAGCACTTGAATGAGGGTATAATCGATTGATTTGTGTACAGTTTGAGGACGCAACAGATTGCGGAGCATGCGAACGAGGCGAGAGTTTGCAATTGTCTTTGCAGACCTCCGCGTACGAGCAGAGAGGAGCAGATGTGATACTCGGAGAAGGTAAGAGTTCCGATGAAGGAATGAAGTCACTAGCAACATGAGGCAAAGCAGCACTGTGACTAACCTAAGATTTGTGCGCGGTGGAGCTGGACAGCTGCCCGAGGACTTGTTTTGCAGAGTTGAGCGCAGATAGATTGTCAGCCCACAATCAAGACAGGTCGTCGCATTCACGTCATAGCTGTTCCACTTGTGCATGTTCCAAATTGACCTTAACGATGGCACTTTGAAGTCTGGCCACAGTGTCTGAGCACTCACAAATAACACTAACGTGTTCACATTGTAACTGCTCGACTTGAGCTTGTTCCACAGATAACTTTTCAATAGTTCTGTCTAGTTTAGAAACAGTATCTAAACACTCACAAAAAACATTAAAGTTGGCACAGCTCGACGGAGCACACTCGATAAAAGGATGAGTAGGAGATTGAAGCACTACACACTGCAGTGTCTGAACACTCATGGATAACACTAAGGTGTTCACATTGTAACTGCTCAACTTGAGCTCATTCCACAAGTAATTTGTCAATAGTTCTGTCTAGTTCGGAAACAGTATCTAAACACTCACAAATAACACTAAAGTTGGCACAGCTCAACGGTGCACACTCAATAAAAGATGAGAAGGAGATTGAAACACTGCACATCGAATGATGTCCGACGATAGTCCATGAAACAAGAGAAACTCGATGCCGAGAATAGGCTCAGGAACACTGGCCACTAGAAAATTCCACTCAAACACATGTGAAGGGGAAACCTGTACTTTGAGAGTTGTAGTGCCTGAGTAGAGAAGGTGTGAGGCATTGGCACCTTGAAGAAGCATGTTGGTTAGTCACACAGGATTCGGGGATAGACCAGGAGGCAGAAATGAGACGTCAGCACTGGTGTCGACGATGAAGTTAAGCCAGAGTTCAGCTCAGTGACATAGAGACGGGCGCCAACTGTAGTGACATCACATATAGAGTGGAAAGTAGGGAGGTGCCTACAATCCGCATGGCAGGGAGTGGCGCCTAGACTAGCCTGCTTACTTCGTTTGGGTAGGAGGAGAAAGGGGTGTGCTCTCTTCTCCGGAGTGGTTTCAGCGTTGTAGAGATGATGCGGCGCGGTATGCCAGGCGGATCCGTGATCTCCTTTGGGTAGCGGGAATGGCCTTTGTGAAGGTAGGTGGGCATGGCGCGAGGCTCGGTGCAGCTGCCTGCATGAGGCGAGTCTCACAAAGATGTGCTTCATGAACTCGGTCCTCAATGCGTATGCGCTCACTAGGGGACTCGAGAACATTGTACATCAATGCAGTCTGCACAGTGATAGCTTACTGGTCGAGATGGCCATGAGAGAGGGGTCAGGCACGACCTGCTCACTAACCAAGAGCTGAAGGCATCACCAAGTTCCTCCTCCTCAATTATATGTCGAACTGTCTCTTCCACAGACCGGGTGACACGCTCCTGGATTGTCTTTTTGGCATTGTCGTAGCAGTCCCAACTGGGGGGATAAGTAACCAGGTCACAAATTAGATCCACATGGTCATGCAGTGAGGTTATTAAACACAGGTAGCGTGCGGAATCATCCAAATTGTAATGTTTGAATATGCGCTCGATGAGAGCGAACCAGTTGGTTGGGGAGTTGAATGAGAACTGAGGCATCTTTGGCAGGCGGCCAGATGGTGGAGATGGAGGTGAGCCAGGAGGTGGCTGAGTGACTGCAGTGTTTGCATCGTTGAACAGTGAAGGCTCGGAGGCATCACTTGACGCAGCAAAGGCCACAGGTGGCGCTGGGGCATGGGTCGCAAGTCCGGCAAAGTGCGGATGTGGAAGGGTACCACTTCACAATGCGGAAGGCACGTTCGGAGGTATGGAACAAGGTAGCACATAATGAGGAGCACCCACATTCGTGGGGTTCACACAGTCAACAAAACTGAGAGCATTGTATGTCAGATCGGTGCCTTGCATGTTCACTGAATGCACGGAGTGAGGCAGCTGAACTGGCACAGCAGTAGGGGGGGTGAGCTGCTGGAGATGAACTCAGACGAGAGAAGTAGGCACAATGTTTGGCACAAACATGGTTACTGTGTTGACTAAGTTCAAAATGTTCACTTTGCGGTACAGCACTCAATGAGGCAAAAGTACGGAGGCCACCCGGGTGTTGGAGGCTGCGGAGCCAGTGGAGTGATACACTGGTGTGCCCGGCGTGGCGGCGAGTGGTTGCACATTTGACTTTCGCACAAGATTCGCATTGGAGCTTGCATTGTTCAAAACATGAAAATGTTGAGAGCACTCAAACAATGGAGGAGCATACACAGGAACACTCGAAAACATTTGTGGCATAACAAAGCCAGAGTCAAAGCGCGGGACCGTTGGCGTACCGAGCGCGAGCGAATCACACACCAAAAACCGCGAAACTGCACTGTTCGAATGTGTAGAAACAACTTTTCGTATGGGGTCACCACTTTAGTGATTACTGGAGGCAGGGAAGCCAAATAACCCGCACTTTACTGTTACCCAACTTTATTCACTGCATTCATGTGCATTTCAATATGTGTGTGGATTGTGAAGTTAAAATCCATTATTGTTATTTTCTTGATGTTGAAAGTGAAATGACTTTCACTGAAGTAATAAAGTATTTTATATGTTATACAGTAATTGAAACTCTGGGTTACAATTTAACAATATAAAATGGACAGTTTACAACTCGCTGGAAAGACGTAACAATGAACTGCGACAGGCACATAAAAAAGACAGACACATACAACACTTACACTTTTGGCCATGGTCTTCTTCAGAATAGAAAGAATTCACACAATCTCAAAGGCATGCTTAACAGTCATACAACCATCATCTCCGGCTGTCAATTTTGAAATTATTTTAACCCTTTCATTGCCAGTGGGAAGTTTTGTGCCGCACAAAAAAAATTATTTTCCTGATTATACAGGAATATGAAAGTCCCATATCTGTGAGTTGCTGCCATCTAGCATTGAATGTACAACTTTTTAAGCCAACAAGTTTTTTGCTTAATACTAAATGAGCAAGTTATCACTTAATTGTCTTAATTATGTATTATGTTATATTGAAATTGAAGGAATCAGAAGTGGTCAAGAGTTTCAGAGGGAGTATTAGGCAAGGACTGACTGAAACAGAGGTAAAGTAATACACTAGAAAAAGAAGAATGGGTATATTTGTCAAAAAAAGTATAAGTGCAAGCCCTAATATAAATCATTGGATAACATAGGAGATACTGAACTTCATTAATGAAAGGAGAAAATATAAAAATGCAACAAGTGATGCAGGGAAATACAGGTGGCTAAAATTGATATTGACAGGAAGTACAGAATGGCTAAGAAGGAGTAGCTGGAGGACAAATGCAATTCTGAAGAATAAGTACTAAGCAAAGAAGGGAAAGCTGAAAGGCGGGAGAAATATATAGAGAGCCTATATAAGGAAAATGAAAGAGTAAATTGAAGAGAAACTAGCTGAAGATGAGATGGGAAATAGAATATTGTGAGAAGAATTTGACAGAGCACTGAAAATTTAAGTCAAAACAATGCACTTGCAGTAAATGGTATTCCCTCTGAACTGCTATCATTGGGAGAGCGTCATGAAGAAACTGTTCCACCTAGAAGGAATAGAATGATCTTGTAAAAGGAGATATTTTGAGGAAGATTAATTTTTTTTTGAAGAAGAAGACAAGTAAAGTGGAGCTTACAATGAGCAAGTAGAAGAAAAGGTAAGTGATGCAAAAAATTTAAACACAGAGGAAAAAGAGGAATTTTACAGTTTTTTATAACAATAGTGTGACAAATTTCATGAGAGACAAAGAAGAGTAAAAATTTATTAATGTAATTTGAAATTAAGATTCCATGATCCATTTTTCATTAAGCCCTGTAGTGTGTCTATATAAAAAGATAAATAGTTGAGAGAGAGAGTTTAATTTCAATAAATTACTGATAATCGTCCATAACTTGTTTAATTTAATATGTATATTAAAACTGAAAAGTTCATTAAAAAGAACAGTGGAAAGTCTTTCAGAAAAGCACTGTACTCAAAAGACTCCATTGACAATTAATGTGCAATGGGTAAAAACCTATAATTCTACATCTACATCTACATGGGATACTCTGGAAATGACATTTAAGTGCCTGGCAGAGGTTCATCGAACCACCTTTATACTACTTATCTCCCATTCTATTCTCGAATAGCATGCGGGAATAAAGAACACCTGAATCTCTCCATTCAAGCTCTGATTTCTTGTATTTTATTCTGATGATCTTTTCTACCCATGTAAGTGACAGTCAACAATATATTTCTGCATTCGGAGGAGAATGTTGGCGATTAGAGTTTTGTAAGTAGCCCACGCGCGCTGCCCTTCTTTGGACTCTTTCGATGTCCTCCATCTTTAGTAGTTCTGTTGCATCTTTTAAGAGTTCTGCCAATAAATCGCATTTTCTGGTTCACCTTTCCCACGACATTATCTACACGTTTTTTTTCCAGTTTAAGTCTGAAGTAATAGTAATTCCTAGGTATTTAGTGGAGTTTACGGCCTTCACTTTTGATTGATTTATCTTGTAAACGAAGTTAACAGATTTCTTTTCATATTCCTGTGGACGTCTTCACACTTCTTGTCATTCAGAGTCACGAGAAACCACCCACAGTTGGCTGCACTCTGTCCCATTTATGGCACCCGGAAGGACCCGTTCCACATCTGGAATGACTTCGCCCAGTATGCACATGGAGTGCACATTGGCATTCTTCCCCTCCTTACTGGCCAAATCCCTAAGGGGCCCCATTATCCGCGTAACGTTGGAACTCCCTACTACAGGCAATCCCACACTTTGAGATTGCCCAGATCTTGCTGACTGAGTGGTGACCACAGAACTTATGACACCACCCAGCTCAGGAATACTGTCCATCTCCAACAGCACCTCAAACCTACTTATAAGATGGAACGGGAAGGGCTCACCATTGGTCTTCCGGAATGTTTTACGCTGTCCGCCACGTGCCGGGGACACCTCCCAATCCACCACGAATGGGGCAGTGACCTCAATGCATGCAGTGACTGGACTAGCCAAACCCGCTGGCCTATTGGTGGGAACATCAGATGCACAGGGCGACTGTTGCACCCCCGCAACTGACCGACGGCAGAAGCGCCCATCCACTGCAGCCTCAAGCTTCGCAATACAGCAAACACTGCCTGAAGCTGGGAACGAACAGTCAACAACTCAGCCTGCTTCCGCAGACAGCAATCACAGTCCCTAGCCATACTAAGCCCAAAAAACAATTGAAGTGTATGACTAAAAACCGTAAATACCTTGAAAACAATAATAAATGAGTGGGACGGTACACTAGACTGTTTATTAACATGAATCTGAATCTAAATAAAGTCATGAGTGCACAAAAATTTAAGAACAGAAAAACTCAGAGAAAAATCAAAATAAATGGCTTCTACTGAGGAGCCAGTTTAACTGGAGAAAGCTGAAAGAGCTGCACAGAAGTGGCACTCAACTTGCTAGTTGTGTAAAGTATTTATTCTTTCTGCATGAAGGTGGCACACCAAGTAAAATGGAATTTTCTTAATAATGGCCTTCTTCAGAAATAGGAACAATAGCAAAGGCCCACAACATAGTCACACAAGCGTCATCACTAGCTGCCGCACTTCAAATCATGCTCTGTGGTGTGTATAGGAAGGGGGAGGGGGGTTAGGAAGGTTGCGTCATTGTGGTGGAGATGGATACAGCACAGCCTTCCAGACTATGTACTTATTAGGTGGGAGGAACAAGATGCAGCTTAGGGATGGAGTGAGAAGGTGGGTGAGTGGAGGAAAATAAAATAAAATAGAATAAAACAAATGCACATGTGCCCTGCACACACACACACACACACACACACACACACACACACACACACACACACACACACACACAAACAAACACAAACACACAGCACTCAAAACAGGAGAGGTTTAGGATAGAGAGGTGGGAACTGCTGGGTGCCGGAAAAAAGGGAAGTTATCATAAGTTGAGTCTCGGATAATTTTAGGATCACAGAATGTACTGTAGGGATAACTCCCATCTGTGCAGTTCAGAAAATCTGGTGGTGGGTGGGAGGATCCAGATGGCCCGGGTTGCGATGCAGCCATTGACATCAATCATATGCTCTGCTGCGAGCTGTTGTGCCACAGGGTGGTCCACCTTGTTTTTGGCCACAGTTTGGCAGTGGCCTTTCATTCTAATGGACAGCTGGTTAGTGGCCATACCTACATACAAAGCTGCACAGTGATTGCAACACAGCTTCGAAATTCCAGCCCTGTCATATCAGAGGCCAGGCCACCTGTGAGAGCAGCCATGTAATATGCCAGCTGTGCTGCAATTTCTGTGCAGCTTTCTATATTGGTATAACCACTAACCAGCTGTCCATTAGAATGAATGGGCACCACCAAACTGTGGCTGCTGTTGTTGTTGGTTTTTGAGGGGACTAAACAGCTAGGTCATCTGTCCCCTGTTCCTAGCTAAGAGTCCAGTGTCAAGAGCATAAAAAATAAAAGAAAGCTCTGAAAATAACTCACAAAAGGGACAGGCTGACAATGGACAAGTTGCTGATAACACAAAATGAAGACACACAATAGATAAAACAAAGTCAGGAACTCAACTAAAACTGGACATCTGAATACCATGGCTGGCTGATCACAAAGATAAAACAGGATGAGCCAGCCAAACTTCACACACTAAAAACCACTAGGGATCTTACATAAGGGTCTGAAAAAGTCTTTAAAAGTACTGGATTGGTGGTGGCCTAAGATATCAGGCTACAGCACCCACCACTAGATAGAGTCATAAAAACAAGCTGCATGAATAAAACTTAAAACTGCATTAGCCATAGAGGCGTCATCACCTAAAACTAAGGGTAGCGCATCTGGGATATTAAAAGGATTGCCGCAACGTGGCTAAAAGTGGACAATCCATCAAGAGATGGGCCACTGTCAACACTACTTCACATCGAGACATGGGTGGGGCCTCAGGACGAAGGAGATAGCCGTGGGTTAACCACGTTGGCAGAGGAGAACTGATTGTCGGTGGATCGGCTGCAGTGAAGATTTCCACAGAGCTGTGGGCAGCTTCACTGCTTGATGCTTATTTGGTGCATTCGCCGTAGCCCACTCAGTGCTCCAAGCCTCACGCACCTTCTGGCGCAACACCAATTTAAAATCTGGTTCCGTGACGCCAATATTGAGAGGTGGTGCCATAGTTGCATGCTTGGCCAACTGATCAACATGTTCATTCCCTGGTATGCCAATGCGGCCTGGGGTCCACACAAAGACCACAGAACGGCCTGATCGGCATAGAGAATGAACAGTTTCGTGGTTCGACCGCACTAATAGGTGGCAAGAGAAACACTGCTCGATCGCTTGTAAGCCACTCAGGGAGTCAGTAAAGATGACAAATGATTCCCTGGGGCAGGCTTTGAGATGTTGCAGATCTCTGAGAATGGCAACCAGCTCAACAGAGAAAATGCTACTCTCACTTGTCAGAGAATGCTGTTGCACAGGGTCATTATGAAGATATGCATACCCAGCATGGCCATCTACTATGGAAACATCTGTGTAAATGACTTCTGTGGCATGGAATGAATTGAGGAGTTGCAGAAACTGACAACAGAGATGTATTGGGGAAACAGTCCTTCGATGCATGGGACAGATCCAGACGGAGCTGCAAACAATGAATGGACCAAGGAAAGGTTTGAAAGGAATAGTGGAAAGTAGTAGGAAGTGGATAGGATGCGAGGGATGAAAGAAGGGAACAAACACAGACTGAGAGTGGGTAACTTGACCTGGGCTGTCATGGAGGGATAGGGATTGCAGTGTCTGGAAAAAGGAGCTGGCGGTTTGGGTGGAAGGGCAACGCTGAACATGGGCAACATAGGTAGCTAGCAGGTGTTGCCTACAGAAGGAACTGCAGTGGGAGGACCCCAGCTTCGATAAGGAGGTTTGTGACAGGGCTTGTGCGAAAAGCCCCGGTTGTCAAATGGACATAGTCTAGGTGCGATTCAATGAGGGCTTTATAAAGTTGCAGGAGCGTCGGGTGTGAGGCTCCCCAATCAGTGTGGCCGAGACAGCGCAGGATGTTGAGGTGTCTCCAGCACTTTTGTTTTAGTTGGTGAAGCTGTGGCACCAGGTGAGACGGTTGTAGGACAACATGCCTAAAAATCTGTGTGTCTCTGCGACATGTAGCAGGTCTCCAGCTAAATAAAGTTCGGGTTCCGGATGTACTGCCCGACGTCGGCAGAAATGCATTACCCGGATTTTCGATGCAGAGAACTGAATACCATGGGGAAACGCCCATGACTGCACCCTTTGAATGGCCAGTTGCAACTACCGTTCACCAACATCGATGCTGGTGGAACTAAAATACATGCAGAAGTCATCGGCATACAAGGATGTGGATACCGATGACCCCACAGTCGCCACAAGACTGTTACTGGCGACTAAAAATAAAGGGACACTAAGAACAGAACCCTGTGGGACACCGTTCTCTTGAGAATGAGATGAGCTGAAACAAGAATCAACATGAACACGAAAAGAATGCAACGGTAGGAATTTCTTAATGAATATAGGAAGTGGACCCTGTAAGCCCCAGTCATAAAGCGTAGACAGAATATGACGACACCGGGTGGTGTTGTATGCTTTCCGCAGGTCAAAGAAAATAGCAACCAGGTGTTCGTGGGGAGTAAATGCTATATGGATGGCTGACTCCAGTGACATGAGATTATTGATAGCGGAGTGGCCTTGACAGAACCCACCTTGTTGTGGCACCAAGAGTCCCTGGTCCTCGAGGATCCATATGCGCCTCCAGCTAACCAACCGTTCGAGGAGCTTGCAAGGAACATTGGTGAGGCTGATCGAGTGGTAAATACCAGCCACCTGCGGATCTGGCCCAGGATTAATCACCAGGATGATAATGCTATCCCGCCAGGAGGATGGGAAAACACCCTCAAGCCATATACAAATAAACAGGGCGAGAAGTTGGCGCTTGAAGTCGGCTGATAGGTGTCAGAGTAACTGACTGTCAATGCGATCGTGTCGAGGGGAAGTATCTGTGCATGCAGCAAGGGCACTTTCAAACTCCCACTCAGTAAATGGGATGTTGTGTTCGAAAGGAAATGACGGCTCTCTGTACGCTCTTTAAGGGTGCGAAAGTCTGCACCATAAGCAGCAGTCTCTGAGATGCATGCAAAATGATCCGCCAGGTGCTCAGCGACGGCGGCAGGGTCAGTACAGACTGTACCCTAATGCTGAGGCATGGAATTTCCACTGGTGGGCAGTGCCCGAAGAGGTGTCAGACTTGCGACCACACCTTCGAAGGAGAAGCACGGGAACCAATGGAGGCAACGTACTTCTCCCAGGAGGCTCTCTTACTTTGTTGGATCAATCGCTGGGCCCGGGGCCCAGAGACGCTTGAAGGCAACAAGATGTTCCACAGAAGAGTAGTGCTCGCTGACATTCCCGGATGGCTTCAGCTATCTCTGGTGTCCACCAGGGCACCGACGTACGATGGAGTGAACTGGGTATGGTGGGGACAGTGTTTTCGAGTGCAGAGACGATGGCATCTGTGACCTGCTGAACAGCGGCATCAACATCAGCTGGAGGGGGAGAGGAGATCACAGCAGCTGAGGAATAAGCTGGCCAGTCATCCCTATGGAGGGACCAGTGAGGCGGACGCTGTGGCAGCAACAGGAAGATAGGAAAATGGTTGCTGCCACACAGGTCATCATGGACCCTCCAGGTGAGATGTGGAAGAATGCCAGGGCTGCAGACAGACAGGTCTATGGCAGAATAGGTACTGTGTGCTGTGCTAAAGTGGGTAGGAGCACCGGTGTTGAGAAGGCAAATATCCTGCTCTGACAGGAGAGAGTCAACATTCCTATCCCGGGCTGAGGTCTGTGTGCTACCCCACAGAGTGTGGTGGGCGTTGAAATCCCCCAAAGGAAGAAAGGGTGGGGGAAGTTGGGCGACCTTGGTCTACAGGAGACACAGCATCACTGGTGGAAGGTAGACAGAGCAGATAGTAAGATCTTGTAATACCCGGAAGGCTAACAGCGACTATCTCTAGAGGTGTTTGAAGAGGCACAGCAGCAGTGGGGACAGAGGCAAGGATGTAGACACAGACACCGCCAGAAACTCTATCATAGAAGGTATGGTTTTTTAAATAGCCCCAATAGCCTCGGAGGGCAGGGGTCCTCTTGACAGGGAACCAGGTTTCCTGCATGGCTAGACGGATCACAGGGAAGTGGCAGAGTAATTGCTGCAGCTCAGCCAGATAGTGGAATAAACCGCTGCAATTCCACTGCAAAATCCCTTAGGAGCGTGCTGAATAGCCATCATTTGAGGGGTGAAATGGTTATTCCGCAGGGGCACCTGCTGCCAACTCCGCAGAATCTGCAGGATCGAGAACCATGGGTTCTGACGATCCTAAGAAGGCGAGATCCTCGTGGGACGCAAGGATCTCCACCTCATCTTCAGAGGCTGAAGATATGATTGAGTGTTCCTATCGAGCCACTGAAGTGTCCTTAGACTTGTCCTTCTTTTTCTTCTTCTTTGTTCCCTCTTGCTGGCCCTTTGGTGTTAAGGGCTGGGAGGGCTTCCTGGAAGCAACATCGGGGACCATCAAAGAGCCGGAAGTCCTTTGATCAGCAGTTTTTGGATCCTGCAGCCAATGGCTGGGATCCCCTGGTGCACTCTGAGAATACCCGGAAGGGAGCGTCCTGAGGGACCCCTTCTGAGCGAGAAAGGCTGGGAAAGACTGTTTCTTCTCCAGCTGGGGAGTGGGGACTGGTGTTCCCGACGGTGGGGGGAGGGAGAGGTGAAATTGCTCCCACAGTTGTTGAGGGAGCGACTGATTGAGATAGGCCCCCACCCGTCGTGGAAGATTGACGGCCCATAAGGCCCAAGGGAGGAGATAACGCTGGTGTTTTCACAGGTCGCAAGGAAACTGGTGCAGCTGTGACTGTGGCAAAAGACGTTTCCATACTGACATGGTGGAGGCTCGTCCAGGTGAGGTGCCCATTCACATTCCCTGCAGGTTGGGTTGGAAGTACATTGGGACGACATGTGCCTGAACTTCCAGCACCAGAAACACCGCATAGGAGGAGGGACATAGGGCTTCACATCACACTGGTATATCGTTATCTTGACTTTCTCAGGCAGTGTATTGCCTTCAAAGGCCAAGATAAAAGCACCACTGACAACCCTATTATCTTTAGGTCTGCTGTACACCTGCCAGACAAAATGGGCCCCTCATTGTTGCAGGTTCGCTTGCAGCTCTTCATCGGTCTGGGACAACAGATCTCAGTGATAGATGAGACCCTGGACCATATTTAAGGATTTGTGAGGTGTGATACTCACCGGTATATCAACCAGCCTCTCACAGGCGGGTAAAGCCTGCGACTGGGCTGGGGATATCCATCTATATCAGAATGGCCGCACTCCTCATCTTTGAAAATGGCGCCACTTCACCAAACTTGTCTTCGAGGTTGTCTACGAAGAACTAAGGCTTGGTGGATGTGAAGGACTCTCCATCAGTACGCTCACAGACTAGATATTGTGGCGAATATGGCTCTGATTGATTTAAGCCCTTGCGTTCCTCCCACGAGGTGGCAAGGGAAGAGAACATCTTGGGATTCATATGTTGTCACGTCGAACTCAGATTTGCCACACTTAGAGATGGCGTTTTTGTGACCACCCACACTATTACTTGTTCGTTTCATCCTAGTCCCAAGACCAGCTATGGAACTATATCTTCACCCAGGCAGAGCCGCACTTGCCTGGGTAAGCTTTATACAACTGAGGTGCGGCAGGTTCCTCAGAGGTTAATCGCTAGTGACTGTTCAACCTCAACAGCCATGCATCTCCTCGGCACGTAGCACAACTTGAGATTGAGGGATTTTTTATAGAGGTTTGTACCATCCTCAGGACCCTGGGTTCGCCAAGACCGTACTCAGAAAATTAATACTGAACCCCTGAGGGGCAAACTGTGGCCAAAACCAAGGTGGGCAACCCTGTGGCACAGCATGCAGCAGAACGTATGCTTGATTTCAGTGGCTGCTTCACAACCCGAGCCATCTGGATCCTTCCACCCACATATGGGAGTCATCCCTACAGTACATTCTCTGAGTCTGAAATCATCCAAGTCTCAACTTATGATAACTTCCCTCTTTTCCATGCCCAACAGTTCCCAACCTCTCCTATTTTGAGTGCTGTGTGTGTGTGTGTGTGTGCGTGTGTGTGGGAGGGTGGGTGCGCGTGCGCGTGCAGGGCGCACATGCATTTGTTTTATTTTATATTCCTCCATGCACCCACCTTCCCACTCCATTCTTAAGCTGCATTTCGTTTCTTTCATTTAATACATACATACTCTGGAAGGCTGTGCTGTATCTATCCCCATCACCATGATGCAACCTTCTTATCCCCTCTCCCCTCGCCTATTTCCACACCACAGACGATGATACGAAGTGCGGCAGCCGGAAATGACAGTTGTGTGACTGTGTTGTGTGCCTGTGTGATTGCTTGAATGTTCCTATTTCTGAAGAAGGTCATAGCTGAAAGTGTTGTATGTGTGTGTCCCATTTTAATGTGCCTGTTGTGGCTCATTGTCACGCCTTTGTGGTGAGTTGTAAACTGTCCTATTACTTACAAATATGTTCAAATCTTTGTAATCCTATGAAGCCAAACTATGTTGGTCATCAGTCACTAGTCTTATAAACTACTTATACTAAGTTAAACTAACCTAAGGACAATATACACATCCATGCCCGAATGAGGATTCGAACCTCTGATGAGGGAGGTACCACATACAAAGTTTGTCAAAGCAATCCCATCCTGATGTCAAGGCTGAGCTTTCAAAGAATCCTCGGAGCTTTAGGCCCCCTACAAAACCTTTTACCTGACTCCATTAACCTAATGACCTCACCGACACCCTGCATCGCCATCTTTTACCTATTCCCAAGGTACACAAACCCAAACATACCGGCCATCCCATTGTGGCCGGTTACCAAGCCTCTACAAAACAAAGCTCTGCCTACATAGACCAACACCTTCAACCCATTATGTGCAGTCTCCCATCCATCATCAAAGACACCAATAACACTTTCTCAATCACATGAAATACTTACCCAGCCTGTCCTTGTAACCATTGATGCCACTTCCCTATACACAAATATCCTGCATGCCCAGGGTCTCACTGCGATGGAGTATTTCCTTTCACACCAACCACCTGCAACCCTACCTAAAACCTCTTTACTTATTACCCTAGCCAGCTTCATCCCAACCCACCACAACTTCTTCACTTTTGATGGCCAGACATACCAACAACTAAAGTAAACGGCCAAGGGAACCAGAATGGTCCCCTTGTATGCCAACTTATTTATAGGATGCTTAGAGAGGCCTTCTTTGATACCCAAGCCTGTCAGTTCATAGTTTGGTATATATTTATTGATGATATCTCCATGATCTGAACTCACAGTGAAGAAGAACTCCAGAATTTCCTCTGAAAACCTCAGCTATTTTGGTTTCATCAGATTCACATGGTCCTATTCCAAATCCCATGCCACTTTCCTCAGTTTTGACCTCCATCTATCCCATGGCCAGTTTCACACGTCCGTCCACATTAAATCCACCAACAAACAACAGTACCTCCATTATGACAGCTGCCATCCATTCCATATCAAACGGTCCCTTCCCTACAGCTTAGGCCTTCGTGGCAAACGAATCTGCTCCAGTCCTGAATCCCCCAGTACACCAATAACCTGATGACAGTTTCCATATCCTGCAACTACCCTCCTGATCTGGTACAGAAGCAAATAGCCACTTCCTCTTCCCCCAAACTCAGAACCTCCCACAGAGGGACCCTAAAAGTGCCCCTCTTGTCCCCGGATACTTTCTGGGACTGGAGCGGACTCTAAATATGGCTCTCCAGCAAGGATATGATTTCCTTAAATCCTGTCTCAAAATTAGATCCATCCTTCTGACATCCTTCCCACTCCACCAAGAGTGTCTTTCCACCACCCACCTAACCTTCATAACCTCCTAGTTCATCCCTATGAAATCCCCAAACCACCTACCACCTTCCCTACCCTCCGGCTCCTAGCCATGTAACCGTCCCCAGTGTAAAACCTGCCCTTGCATCCTCCCACCACCACTTATTCCAGTCCTGTAACCTAGAAGGTGTACACAATTAAGAGCAGAGCCACTTACCACAGCACCCACATGATTTACCAGCTGACATGCCTGCCAGTGAAGCCTTCTATGTTGGAATGACCAGCAACAAACTGTCCATTTGCATGAATGGACACAGGTAGACAGTGTTTGTTGGTAATGAGGATCACTCTGTGGCTAAGCATGCCTTGGTGCATGGCCAGCACATCTTGACACAGTGTTACACCATCTGGGTTATATGGATACTTCCCACTGACACCAACCTTTCAGAACTCCATAGATGGGAACTTGCCCTTCAACATATTCTCTGTTCCCATTGCCCACCAGGTCTCAATCTTCATTAGTTTGAAATTCCCACCCAACATTCTATAACATCTTTGCCTCCAGTCTCTAGACAGAGCCTCTTCCTCGACTGGCATCTCTGTCCAACTTCTTTGCGTTTTGTATATGTCTGCCTTGGTGTGTGTGTGTGTGTGTGTGTGTGTGTGTGTGTGTGTGTGTGTGTGTGTTTGTTTACCTACCCTTTTCACCCCCATGGTAAGTCTTTCCTCTCCCAGGATTGGAATGACTACTTACCCACTCCCTCTAAACCCACATCCTTTCCTTTTCCTTCTCCTTCCCAGCTCTTTTTCTGAAGAAGCAACCTAAAGTAGCGAAGGCTCAGTTTGTGTGTGTGTGTGTTTTTATTTATATGTGTATCAATGAACTGGTGCCTTTTCGCCTGGTAAGTCAACTTTCTTTACTTTATATATATAACACACACACACACACACACACACACACACACACACACAAAGAGAGAGAGAGAGAGAGAGAGAGAGAGAGAGAGAGAGAGAGAGAGAGAGAGAGAGAGAGCAAAGTCTATCCTGCTTCCCTCTCATTGCCAACTCTGCACGCCTACGACTAATTGCTGTGCTCGGTACCACAGATCAGCCACAGTAGCCGGAGTTGGTGGTTGTGTCTGTATGAGTGTGTGTATGTTTGTGATTCTGATCAATGAAGGCCTAAATGGCTGAAAGATGCAATGTTCTAAACTGTGGCAAAAAACAGATAGACCATCCTGTGGCACAGCATGCAGCTGAGCACAGCACTCTGGATTTCAATGCCTGCTTCATAACCCGAGCCATCTGGATCCTCTACTCCACCACTAGCTCTTCTGAACTGCAGAGATGGAAGCTGTCCCTTCAACACATTCTGTGATCTCGCAACCATCCTGGCCTCAACCTAACATAACTTCCCATCCCTGCACCCTACGCCTAACATCTGCCACGCCCCCTCTTCTTTCCCCACCCATTATCCTGTATCCATGTCTTCCTTACAACTGTGTATTACCACTTACAATAGCCCCTTAATTTATTACTTATTTTTTCTTATTTTTTTCCTTTTTTATTTTTCTTTATTATTCTTTTCATTTCAAATTCCTGCCACACTCCTCTACACCTCCCCTCAATCCTTTCCTGTCCCTTCCCTTCACTGTATTCATTGCCATAATTCAAATTCATGCCTTTAAAATCCATCATGTAATTCAGAACTTTCTGTCCCCACCTTTGCCCAGTACCCTTTCCTCTCCATTCCCCACCTTACTCTCAGTCTAGCTTGTGTTGCTGGAGTGGCCGGACCCAGTTGTGTGTGTATAGTTGTCTGAGTGATTGCATGAATGTGTGTGTTTCTTTCTTATGACAAAGGCCATGGCTGAAAATTTAAGTTGTGTGAATGTGATTATCTATTTTTGTGTCTGTCAGGAGCTCAGCGAACCTCTTTATGGTGAGCCGTTACCTATCCTCAATTATTGATATTCCCATCAAATTGTTCATTGTAATAATAATGTTATTTTCTGTTATTTGTGCCTTTCTGCTGCTCATTAGACAACTCTGTGGTGTCCTGCTCAAAAATATTTTTGAATCCTTCCTTGAATTTCCATTTTTTTTATTAGACCTCATATGTAAATACACTACATCCTCACAACCTCTGAAGGCAAATCTTAGCAGAAGGGAGAAGAAACCCTCCAAACAGTGTAGGAGCTAACACACACTCCTACTTAACTCCACTGTTAACAGGGAATGCTTCTAATATTTTGCTCTTGAAGCAGACTGTTGCTTGCTTTTTGTCATGGAAGGAGACAGTTATTGATAATAGTTTAAGTGGGCATCTAACTTCTTGCAGCAACTAGAAGAGGCCATTTCTGCTCACTAAATCAAATGTTTTAATGAGGTCTATAAAAACAAAATACAATGGTCTCTGCTGCTCATAGCACTTCACTTGCAACTGTTATCACATTCGCTGTGGTTGACACTTATAAGTGTTTCCGTGATCAAGATGCCAGAGCTGCTGATGCTCATAAGTGGCGCACTAGCTGAGTACTCAGTTTAGTTAGTTTGGCTGTGCACTCGAGTTAGTACAGGCCACGAAAATACATCACATAACATTTTCCTGTCTGCAGTTCTGTGTTTTCGTCTTTAGTGGTTTGCTATAAAAACATTGCCTTTATACCTTGCAAATTTGTTATATGGGGTAAGGTTTCCATAGCTCCACATTACAGATGAGACGTGTTTCTCTTTCTCAGTTTGATGAACCTTTTGGGGTTTTCAGAATAATTCTTTCTCAATTAAGCAGATTTATCGCTTGTTTGAATTTAATTTTCTTTCCTGTTTCCAATAAAATCAATAAATCAGAGGCGTTGTTAGAATTGTTTGCAATAAATGCATATGACACTTATAAGTCAGAGAGCTTATAGCATTTATCACACAATCGGCATGCAGCTTAGCACCACCTCTTTTGTAGACGTTATATTAGCTTTCAATATTACAGGTTTCGCAGGGGTCCAATTTCAGCTCTCTGTGCATGTGCACTTACAGGCATCCGCCTAGAGAGTTAGCGGTCTGCACAGGTGACTGCAGCGAACATGTTAAATAGAGAATATCATATCCACACTTGATCAGTCAGTTTTGAAGCAGCATCGTAAATCTGGGTAGATCCTAGATGCTAGGATTTGCAATCACATTAGGATGATGTAGCAGTGAAATGCTTCAGTAATTGTTCAGTCCCCCCTTTCTATTTATGTAGAGTGACATTCTTTGAATTCCACATACATAATGGGCCAAATACTTCTCCCCAAATGGTTGTAAGAACTGAATGTAGATGATTAAAAAGTACAGACTTGTTATACATAATAATCTTTGCAGGGGTCCCATCTTCACTTTAAGTCTTACATTGGCAAGGGTATCTATTGTGTTACTGACTTCTTCCATACTGGCACTGGCACTGGTTTGATGGTGTGAGGAGCTTTCTGCTAACATCACTTTCAGATGCATACAATTCTAGATAGTGTTCAACCCAGTACTCCATTTCCTTGCCTTCATCAATCATAACTTCTCCTGTCTTGGGTCTTCAGAGGAGCTGATTTTTTGACCGTTGGAACAACTGCTTTCTTTATTTCTTTGTACAATGTCTTAGTATCCCCAGAATTGGTAGCTTTCTGGGTGCTTACACATAAATTCAGTCAGTAATTATTTGCACATCTCCTTGATGTTTTCTGTGCCCTGTACTTTGCTTCTTGCAAGTCATCCCAAGTTTTTCCATTTGGGATTTCTTTTGTAAACAATCAAGGCCTTCCATGTAGCCTCAATGATTGGTTCCATCACCTCCAAATTCTTGCTGGTCCAGTCTTTGTTTCTATTTTCTTTTATTCCATAGGCCAATTCTTGCAATTTGTAGATGACACCAGAGAATTGTATCTATTTGCTACCAGTATTCCTTTCTGGTTGTGCATTTAATGAGAAGGCACTTTGAAAACTACTGGCAAATTCCTCTTTTCATTGCAGGTTATGAACATGATATGTGTTGATCCGGGGTTGACTTCTCTGTTTGGTGTGGTGATATTTCTTAGGGGTGAGCCTCAATGTGCTCACTGCCAGAGGATGGTTTGTGTTGCAGTTGGTGCTATGACAACTTCTAGTCAGTAGGACATTTTTGAGATCTGTATACCTAGCTATGACAAAATCAATTTGATGCCAATAATGAGAGTGGGGAATGTCTTCATGACACCTTGTGTTGATCCTTAATTTGAAAATATGTGTTTTTAATGCACAGTCCATAAAATCAGCATATTTCAAGCACTCTGGCCATTTCCATTACTTTTTCCCACTCCATGATGACCCGGAAAGTCGACCACATGTCATTATATGATCCAACTGAAGCATTACAATCAGTCTTTATTTTAATCTCATGTTGTAACCCAATCATGTGTGATATACTATGTATATGACAAAATGGCACTCAACCACTTCCAGCAGAATTCAAATCATAATTGTCTGTTCATAGCCATAAAGCTAAACTCTAAGAGACAAACTAGGACAGAAAATTTTAGATACAGTGCTAAAAGCAAACTCATTTCTCACTACCATTGTTTACCTGGAAATTGTTGTGGTCACGGAAAACAACTCTCTCACTGCTACACAGAACACTGGCGTGCACTGGCAGTACGAGTACCCGCGAAGTGAGCTCGTACCTCGTAAACAACACACTGCGCGCAGAGCACAACACCGCGCTGTTTGGGTCATTGACCCGCCCGTGGCGTGCTCTGGTGTTTGCCGCATTTTCCCGCGGTGCACTCTCGCGGTCGACTTCCGACGTATGTTATCGGCTGTGTGTGTGCCTTACAGCATTCCTTTCCCCTTGGGGAGGCTCGGATGCGAGCAATGTCCATGACGTCGTCATCTGTTGCGGGCAGGCACCGTTGCGTAGGGTTGGAAGTACTTGGAGCGCGGGCAGCGTCGGCACCCCTCCCCCGACAACCCATATGGCAGGACCGGTGATGGTGGCTCGGTCTCCATCTCCACCTCCGTCCTCGGACCTGGTGATGGTGGACCCGAAGGGAGCAATGCATCAGGAGGAGATGAATCCAGCATGGGTGTTGGCTGTACCCGCAAAGGTGTAGGTCCCTGAGAGGAGGGACCTGGGTCAGTCCCTGGCGGAGGCAGACAACTTGCAGGTAACGGCAGGAACCTCTCTTCGGCCTGTGGGCTGGTTAGTGGAGCAGACTAGTGCGAGAGCATCGGCTGAGGGATGGGGGGCTCCCGCTCTTCCACACGCAGGCGCAGCTGGTCGTGGTGACGTGCAGTGATGCCGTCTTCTGTGCGTATGTTGCAGAGACGGCGGCCGCGGCATCTGGTGATGATGGCAGGAATCCATTTCGGTCGACGTCCAAACCCACGTGCCCAGACAGCCATCCCTGGTCGGAAGCGAGAAGATGGAGACACAGATGAATGTCCCGGGCTTGGATGCAGAAGATGAAGCAGAGTCCGGGGCTGCCGGCCATGGAGAAGTTCCGCAGGACTCTTGTCGCCAAACGGGGTGAACCGAAAGGATGAGAGAAATTGATCGAGGGCAACATCAGAAGGGTACCGAGCCACATATTTTTTTAAATGGGTCTTAAAGGTGCGAACAAATCTTTCAGCCTCCCCATTTGACTGCGGATGGAAGGGTGGGGCCAGGACATGGCGGATACCTCGGGTGTTGCAGAAGGAGGCAAACTCGCGGGAAACAAACTGAGGACCGTTGTCGGACACCACTGTAGTGGGAAGGCCTTCAATCGAGAAAATGCGTGACAAGGCGGCAACCGTGGCCGTGGCTGAGGTGGAAAGGCAACGGACCACGTAAGGGAACTTAGAGAAGGCATCATTAACCAGCAACCAATAGGCATTAAGGAAGGGGCCCGCAAAATCAATGTGTAGGCGATCCCAGGCCTGCGAAGGTCGAGGCCATGGGGCGAATGTTGCCCGAGGGGAGGCGTGATGTTGCGCACATAGTGAGCACGAGGTAACCATACGAGACACGTCGCTGGCCAGGCCCGGCCAAAACACATGGCGGCGGGCCAATGCCTTAGTACGAGATACCCCCCAATGATCGGCGTGTAGAAGCTTGAGGACCTCTGAGCGGAGGGCCGATGGAATGACGACCCGAGGAGAGGAATCCTCAGAATCAAGGAGAAGCACGCCATCTACAACAGAAAAACGGTGTCGAAATGCCTAGTAGTTTCTGAGGGGGTCCGATGCCCGTTTCGGCGGAGTCTCTGGCCAGCCCTGCTGGACCAGACGGATCACCTTACGGAGGACCGGGTCTGCGGCACTAGCCCGAGCCACCTTGGCACCCGTGATGGGAAAACCATTCACTGCTTGCTGAGCAGCTAAGTCGACATGAAAGCACAGCAATTCTTCCTGGTCAAAGTCTGGGTCTGGTCCAGCCGGAAGCCGGGAGAGCACATCCGCATTGGCATGTTTGGATGTAGGGCGGAAGTGTATCGCATAGTTATATCGAGATAGGAACAGCGCCCAACGCTGAAGACGGTGAGCGGCCTTGTTCGGTAGTGACGCCGAAGGGTGAAAGAGAGAAACCAGTGGCTTGTGATCAGTTACGAGATGAAATTTTACGCCATACAGAAAGACATGAAACTTCTTCAGAGCGTAGACAATAGCAAGGGCCTCCTTCTCAATTTGCGAATATCTGGTTTGGGCCGGAGTGAGCGTTTTAGAGGCGAAAGCGATCGGTCGCTCAGATCCGTCTGGATATTTATGAGCGAGCACTGCCCCAATCCCATGTTGAGAGGCGTCCGTTGCCAAGACAAGAGGGAGGCCGGGTTGATAGGTGATGAGGCAGGGAGCCGATTGCAGCAGCTCCTTTAATGTGCAAAATGCTGTTTCACAGGCCGATGACCAATGGAAGGAAGTCCCTTTGCGCAGCAGGTCATGCAGGGGTTTCGCAATAGATGAAGCCCCCGGCAAGAATTTATGATAATAAGCGACCTTTCCTAAAAACACTTGCAGGTCCTTGACTGAAGTCGGCCGAGGGAGAGCCAATACGGGAGAGACATTCTGACGGAGGGGCTTGCTGCCCTCACTAGAAACCTCAAACCCCAAAAACGTGATAGAAGGCTGAAAAAAGAGGCATTTCTCCAGGTTGCACGTCAACCCCACCTCCTGTAGTACCGTGAACAGCGCCCGTAAGTTGCGTAAGTGTTCATCGGCTGAGGAGCCGGACATTACTATATCATCGAGATAATTGACACAACCGGGCACAGACAGTGTGAGTTGTTCAAGGAAACGCTGAAAAATTGCTGGAGCACTGGCCACCCCGAAGGGCAACCTCAAGTATTGGTACAAACCAAAGGGCGTGTTCAGGACCAAGAGACGTTGAGAGTCAGCGTCGAGAGGAACTTGCAAATACGCCTCAGAGAGATCTATCTTTGAAAAATATTGTCCACCCGCCAATTTCGCAAGAAGCTCGTCTGGGCGCGGCAATGGATAAGTGTCGATGATAGATTGGGCGTTCACGGAACGTTTGAAATTGCCACAAAGGCGCAACCGCCCCGACGGTTTTTTTACAATGACCATGGGAGTCGCCCATTCACTAGACGGAATGCGTTTTACCACCCCTGCTTCCTCCAGGCGGTCCAGCTCCGCTTTGACGTGGTCACAGAGTGCAATCGGAACCGGCCGAGCGCGGAAAAAGCGGGGCCTGGCGGAGGGCTTCAAGGTGATGTGGGCTTGGAAATTATTAGCACAGCCCAACCCCGCCGAAAACAGCGCCGAAAATTCGGTGCGTAAAGAGTCTAGTTGCGGGAAGGGCACCTGGTCAGAGACAATGTTGACGTCGTCGGAAATAGTGAACCCAAACCCCTGAAAGGCGTCAAGACCAAACAAGTTGTCCGTGTGAGCATTGTTTACAACAAGGAAAGTGAGCCTACGAGTGACAGATTTGTATGTAACAGGCGCTGAGAACTGTCCCAGGATCGGAATATTTTGTTTATTGTAACTGACCAATTTCCGTGACACCGGTAAGAGAGAGGGAGAACCCAGATCCAAATAAGTCTTTGAGTTCAATAAGGTGATGGCCACACCTGTGTCCACTTGCATCGCAACTGTTTGTGGAAAACAGTGACGTCAATAAAGAGCTTGTTGGGTGCAACCGAAATCGCTGAGACGCAATTTACGTCCCTCTCTGCGTCGGAATCTTGGATTTTGGAGGCACAAACCGAAGCAATGTGACCTTTCTTGTGGCACTGATGACACGTGGACCACCGCTTGGGGCAGTCAGGTCTATCATGATCGACAAAACAGGAGGGACACGAAGGAAGCATTTTCCGGTCGCGTGACTGCACGCCGCCTGGCCCGAGTTTCCGCTGCCGTGCAACGGGCCGATCGCTCCGGCGTCGAGGCTGCGAGCGGACTGCCGCGACCACGTCATCCCTTTGCGACCCTGCCTGTAACGGGGAAGAAGAGGGTTGGATTTCCGCCACCTCACACCAAGCCTCAATTTGGTTGCCCGCCGCCCGCGAAACCTCGAAAGACTGCGCAATGTTAAGAACATCTGAAAGTGGAGGATTTTCGCACAGGAGAGCGCGTTCGCGAACCTCGCGATCGGGAGCGAGCCGAATAATAGCGTCCCGGACCATATGATCGGCATACGATTCTGTATGCACATCCGTAACAAAATGACAACGACAGCTTAAACCGTGGAGGTCCGCGGCCCACGCCGATAAGACTGTTGTGGCTGCTTCCTGCAGCGGTAAAACTCAACACGGGCCGCTATCACATGAGTCTGTTTGCGGTAATATTGTGAAAAAAGGCCGCACATTTGATCAAAAGACAGCGACGCAGGATCCTGCAAGGGGGCGAGTTGGCAAAGCAGCTGATACAGACGAGGCGACAGCCACGACAGGAATAACGCACGACATAAGGTGCCATCAGACCAGCCAAAAGCTTGAAAATGTTGTCTTAACCGTTTTTCATAAGTGTCCCACTCTTCGACGGACTCGTCGTACGCCGGAAAAGGTGGCGCATAAGACAGAGGGGGCGCGGGGGGCGAAACAACCTGTGGGGTGGACGGGGGTTGGGACCCACTAGACAAGGCTGTAGCAAGAGATTGTAATACCTGGTTCTGAGCATGAATCGCCGATGCAAAAACCTCTTGTTGTTCAATGAGGCGACGCAGAATCTCATCGGAAGAACCAGTAGACATTGTGTAAGACGAACAACCACTTCAGACAGAAAACGCGCGGAGGAAAACAAAAAAATACCGCACTCGTCGCCAATGTTGTGGTCACGGAAAACAACTCTCTCACTGCTACACAGAACACTGGCGTGCACTGGCAGTACGAGTACCCGCGAAGTGAGCTCGTACCTCGTAAACAACACACTGCGCGCAGAGCACAACACCGCGCTGTTTGGGTCATTGACCCACCCATGGCGTGCTCTGGTGTTTGCCGCATTTTCCCACGGCGCACTCTCGCGGCCGACTTCCGACGTATGTTATCGGCTGTGTGTGTGCCTTACAGCAGAAATATCATTGCAATGACTGGTGATTCCATAAGGTTCCAAGTTACGAACCAATCAGCAGTCCTGCCTGGTGCTTGTTACAGGTTATTAATAACACAAGTATATTTCAATCAGAAAAAATCATAGGATGAAATATAAGACCAAATAAAAAAGTCAGTATTATTATAAAAAAGACATAACAAGGTATTAGAACTTAAAAATTCAATTAACAATCGAATTACTTTTAATTTAGAAATTAAAATAATCACACGACAGGATTCAAACCCACAATCTCCCATGTACGAAGCTAATACTTTACCTCTGAACTATACAACCATATTGTTATGAAGAGTTAGTGTGTACCACAGTAACAACAGTATATTGTAGCCTACAGAGAATTTTATTTCACATAAATCACTCAAAGCTCATCGAATGTAAGCTGATATTTGTGATATAATATAATACTTGTATATGCGATGTTAAATCGCAATTTGTATGTAAGGATCCCATTTTGTGTGCTTATTGTTGTGTATGAGTACACATTTTATTAGCACCATTGACTTTTTCCTTTTTATTGAATACTTATCATTAAATAATGAAATGTGAAATAAAAAGTGCAGAGCTATGAATCGGGAACAAAAGAAATCAAGAAAGAGAGCTAGACAAGGAAATGGAAGAGAGTTAGCCATTTGTTGTGGTAATTTGGCAATGGTTTTGGCATGACATGGAGCACTCTGATTAGAGGAATGCAGCTCCAGTGAGTGAACTGTCAACTAGCAAGCAATTTTAATCTTACTATAACAATATCTACAGTATACACACAGCTTTTCTTGTAAACATATAGGTACATATAATTTGAACATTTAACAGAGAAAAATCCATTAATAATTTGCAACTTAGGTTAGTTATCTGACATTGGATTAGTTACCAGTATGTCAACTCACAGTTTCCCTTGGTATTCCCTGCTCAGGACATATAGTATGACATACAGTTTTAAAAGTTTCAGTCAAATTACACTTACTATGACATTCTTTAATATAATTACATGTGACTTCCAACACGTTTTTACTGATTAACTCCCCACATTAATTACTGTCTTTAACCCTAGAACTCATCTCACTAACATTAATAGGTATAGGTAAATTATCATGTACATTCACATTCCCTTCTAAATGATTGTCTTCCTGTAGTACTAACCCAGCTTTCCTCTCCAAATAAATAAATCTGTCCAATTTACTGAACAAAACTTCCTCCAATTCCTCTTACTTAACATCTTCATTATCCTCAACAACATCTCTCTTCATACTACCCTTAAAGACATCTTCACCCAAAACTTCATCTTTCTGTACATGTTTCTCTGTGTCTACTTTATCAACCTCAGGTCAGTTTTCTGTGCTAAAGGCACCTCCTCAAACAATCTACTCAAACACAAATCTTCATCCTGGACATTTACATCAGTGTTTTCAGTCACATTATTAGATTTATCCACATTATTTAATATTTCAGTCAGCACCCCATCTTCTACTACAAAATCCTGATCTTTAGATTTTCAAACACACTTTTCAGAATTTCTGGTCACTTCTTCCCAGAATTCTTTTGTAAACTCAATTATATTTACTCTCTGTGTGTCACTGTGTAGCCTACTGTGGTTATATCTCCTATTATTCCCCCTACCTCTTCTGTTGAAATTGGCCTGGTTCCTCTCCTTGTGTCCATTCGCCTCATACCGACAGGCTTCCCATGAGGCGCCTCTTATTTTCCCGGCATGCTTTTGTTTGTATGCTGGTTTTGGCTTTCAGTCTGTCTACTCTGATTACCACATTGTTCAATATGGTTATTTTGTTGTTGATAAGAATTACTCCTCTACCTGAATCATTATTATGCCTATAATATCCAGTATTATGTTGTCTGTTTTCCTCTGTATTTTCTCCTTATGAACCATTGTGAAATTGGTCAGCATTGTCTCTCCCCCTACTGCTGCCATCATAGTGATCACTGTTACCATTGTTATTACCCTATCTTCTACTTTCCTGAGAATTTTGATCTCTTGGTCTATCACCCCCTCTTTCATTTCTGTCCTGAGCCATGTCTAATATCTCAACATAATTCAAGAAATTATCTAATGGTATCATCTGGGCTGTAAACAAGACTCCAGTACTAGTTATTTGGTAATCTCTTTTTAAGAGCATCAATTTTGATCAGGTCTTCTAAAGGTTTATGAATATGAACCAATTTTTGCAACTGATCCTCACAGAATTCTCTCATACTTTTGTTCCCCTCTCTATAGTGAGGTCCATTCAAAAACTCTGTAATAATTCTGGCTTACTTTGCTTCTGACTAGAATCTTTTCATAAAACTACTTTCAAATTCTACAAATGTAGTCTCGGCATGAACATTAAGGTTTGCCCAAGACAGAGCTTCACCGTCAAGAAATCTTCTGACAAACTTTACCTTGAGGGCATCTGTCATCCCCCTACTAAAATGATCTTTACATTAAGATTAATCTACTGGGTGTATCTAGAGTTGGCAACAATATGTTCAACATCTAACACTCTGTTACTGACTACTGTAATATTTTTGTTATTTGTTTCAATATTCTGCTTAACATGGGAAAGATTTTGTTCAATAACTTTGTGACTCTCTCTCTCTCATGTTTTGTGAAGTTAACTAAGCTTTCTTCAACTTTTTTAACTTTATTATCAATAATATTGACCCATTCCTGAACTTTGGCTCGTGATTTGTTAACTACATTTTTGAATATGTGATAATCTGATTCCAAGACACCTACATCTGCCACTAAAGTTTCTGTTTTGGTTTTTAATTCCTCAAGTTCGACTTTATATGATTGCAAATCGGAACTAAGCCTGTCTGTTGGGACTTGTATTACATCCAGTATAGAATTCTGTGAATTTAATTTCTTCTCTAAATTAGCATTCTGTGAATCTAATTTTTACATAAGCTGGCTAAGCAAAAGGGTTAGGTTATTGGTCGATTCGGATTCAGGAAAACCAAGAAACGGTGAACACGGTTGTGATACATCATTGTGACCTAATACCGAATTTGTATCACCATCCAGTTTTCTGCATTTTCAGACACTTGATTTTGTTGACCTAATGCATCACTATTTTCTCCATTATCACTCATTTTGGAGACCTAGCAAACATTTTCACTTGACGAAAATATAACACTTTTCCTATTGTGCTTTTCTATACTTGCCTAGTGCGACACACTCTCACTGAAAAAAATAATATTGGAGTAGACATTACCTTTATTGTAGTTGTCTGTTTCTTCTCCAGCGAAAATGTTTTACAGCTTTTTTCTTTCTGTTTCTGGATGGACTACTTCGTCGAGTTGTATCACCTTCAGCAACGGCTCACCATCCTTGCTTCCAAATAACAACATTGCGAGTTACGGTATTGATAAATGGCATTGACAAACAGCATTTTGTCCAGGTTTATGAGTACAACGTTTCTAGTTTCAATAATGTGATGTAAGACTCCAGGCACGATTACACCATCCAAGCTCTTCTTCACCACTTTGTAGCGTACCTGCTACTAACTGATAACTTCCATAAGTTGAAGATAAATATATGTCACTTTCATGTAGCAAGGTTACAGTTACAAAATTATAAGGTTCAGCACATTACCAGACTGTCATAGGTTGGATGTATCTTGTAGAATCTGCTATGCTTGTAAAGTTCTTCAAATGCCTGAAATTCTGATTAA
The DNA here is from genome assembly GCA_026315105.1 of Locusta migratoria. Classification (NCBI taxonomy): domain Eukaryota; kingdom Metazoa; phylum Arthropoda; class Insecta; order Orthoptera; family Acrididae; genus Locusta; species Locusta migratoria. Next base: position 104,971,314 of record CM048745.1, on the reverse strand, counting down.
AGGTTGTGTGCTGGGTGATATCTTACAGACCTACATCACTTGATGTGAACTCAAAACACAAGTCGCACTTTTCATAACACTGTATTCAACAAAATTTTACATTGTTGGTATTAAACCACAAACTCATAGTGACTGCCCAATGTCAGCCTTAACAATGACGCACCGAGTCTCTCTGCTTGGGGCGCCTCATACACTATTTCGACGTCTAGACAACAATATAAACTATTGTTAGAAACAGGAAGTTGTACATTTATTAAGAACAACAGATTTGTTAAAATATATTTTTCATGTTGGTAAGTAAAGCATAAAATGTTTGTTCTTTTAAATAAATCATTTTCGGAATAATTGCTGTGTTTAAGCAATATAAGGTATTATATGTATGCAAACAGTAGAATTCATTAAGAAGGTAATAACATGAGAATTATGTAATCAATACAATTCCTAACATGTACTTAGCTATGTTTCAGCAAGCTTTACTTTTGACAGATTTTCCAGTTCTTTAGATACTGTAGTCTTCAAGGAATGCTTAAATGCTGAACATGTGGTCATGTCAGTTACAGATTAAGTCTTTTAAATTTATCTAATAAATTATTGCCAGAATTACAGTAATTCAACAAGTCCATGTACTGAGTTTGATGTATAACTAATATCATTTAATATGCTTTGTATTACAGCCTATTATTGCTGCATGTGCTTACTTTATATTTCAGAATAAAGCTTTAATATGCAATTTTTTTGCTTCCTACCAATAAATGAACATTAACCAAGCAGCTATTAGTTTTTGTTGAGAGTTTACAACCTGGTAATATTTTAAAACCAAAGTTATCTGATATCTGTAGTTCAGCCTAGGGCTAATACATAGGGATTTTCTTATAAGAGTTACATACCGTGTCAGACTGTTGTCTACATGCAAATGTACAGTCTTTAGGTGTTTCGCTAAGTGGTCTGTTACATCTCAACACACACACACACACACACACACACACACACACACACACACACACCTCTCTATATTTCATTCCATTTACCGCATTCACACCTATCACAGGTTTTACAGTCAGTCAAGCAACATGGAACATTCCATCCCCACCCTCGCCCAGTATCCTTCCCCCTCCACTCCACTCTTCACTTACTGTCGAGAGGCTCCTTGCACTGAAAGGGACAGAGATGGTGGTTATGTGTGCTTGAGATATGTCACAATGATTGTGTAAATGTATGTATTTCTTTTACTGTTTATTTTACATGCCTGTCTGTGGCCCAGTGATTGTCTTTATTGTTGACATTCAAACCTGGATTCTCTATTTTTAATTATGCTTTACACATGTTTGTACCTTAAATTTGTTAAAATATTCATACATGCAAGGAAAAAGTATGTATAAGTGCTAACACTAAGCTATGTCCAATGATGCTATAAAAATGTACTTTTTTTTATGTAATTCTCGTCTTTACTTATCACAACAGAACAAAAGTACAGGTTTGTTAACAGAGTGAAACTGGTTGTGAAGTAAAAAAAATGAATTAATAAGCTGTTTGCAGTAATATATCATACCAGTACCCAAAGTACTTGAAAATTGATGAGAATAGCTCACTAAAGTTAAAAAGTATATTAGAATTGGTAGACAAATATCAGAAAAAGAAATATGACTTACATTGTTACTGTTTTTCAATGCAAATTTTATTTATGAGTGTTTTAATTACAGAGAATAACTAAGCCTTAAAATAAAAGACAGTGTTTTGGGCATTGTAAGAGGTTGCTGAGTAAGTAATTTAGGCTGATTACTTATTTAGGTAAAATAATAATAATTACAATAATTCTGTAAAGAGTAAAAGAAATACTTTAAAATGACTTGTCTGCATATAAAACTAATGTTAAACAAATGACATATCAGCAACGGTAAGGGAGGACTTTAGTAATACTTCATACTTGTGATATATAAAAACTACTTGAACATACTTGAACCCAGGAAACTGATTCTTTTTAGTCTGATGTTAATAAAATGCCTGCTGTGAATGAATTGTTTGTATGCCATTAATACATTTTTCTGTTTCAAGAAAGCAATTAATTTTGTAATCTGCTGTTTTAGCATGTCTTCTGTTTCATATAAAATGATGATAGCCATTAAGTTGGAAACTAAAATATTGGCATGAAATAGGAAACTACTTAATATTACGCTTTAAATTAGATACACTAATTGAAAATTGATTGATTCTGCAGTCTGAAAATGAATATTTATTTTGTATTTGTTCACTGTCAATGCATTAGATGCTATTCTGTACCATTACATAATGTTAGATTTTCTACTTCATAAAGTTCTAACATTTATTTCACTCTACTTATGAAAATATTTCCATACTTCGAAATGTGGCAGCCTGAGGTGATGGTTGTATGACTGTGTTGTGTGCCTGTGTGATTGCATGAGTGTTCTATTTTCTGCAGAAGGCCATGGCCGATAGCTGAAAGTGTTGTTTGTGTGTGTCTTTTGTATGTGCCTGTCGCAGCTTGTCACCATGTCTTTGCGGTGAGTAGTTAACTGTCCTTATTATATTATTAATTCCAACCTGGACTTTCCATTATTTTATTCGGCTTTATGCTATATGTACTGTAAATTAGATGATTTCATGTAAGACCTTGCTGCTTCTTAAATTCCATTAATTGGCAGGAACCTTCATTTGATTACAATTGCTGTTTCAAATTATCATTAATGGGAAAATCTTGAAAAATGTCTCTCTGCATAATATTGAATATTGTAACATAATGAAAGTGTAACTGAAAGCTATATGAACACATATTTTACAAAACAAAGCTTTATTAATGATCAACTGCAAAAAAAACAGCATAACTTAAATAGCAAATCTCTTTTCTTTAGGTTGTTATGATTAGGTGGTTACATAATAAGATGACAAGTACAATATCAGCAGGCTGCAAAATAGTAAGATTTGTTTTGCTAAAATTTTGTATATTTACAATAAATTGAGTCTCATTGAGAAGTGAATGTAATTATGTAACAAATTAGTGAAGAAATTGTAATAATGTTCATTTTAAATATCTGTTAAATGGATCGATATTTTTGATTTATATTGGAAGAAATTTCAGTAATTATGTTTGCATTTTAAAAACAATATTTGAGAAATGGATTGATATTTTGATCTGTGTTTGAATAACTAACACACATTTTGCAATAATTATGCCTGCATTTTAAGATCTATGTGATCAATATTTTGAATTGTGTTTTGCTTGGTCACGTGATTTGTGGAGCTGTGGGCTTTTTCACGGAAGTCGTGGTCTTTTGGCTGGCGGAGGTCACCAAGGATCGGTGCTCGATTTTAGGCGGCAGGGTGCTGCTCCGAACTGTTTTATTTACGCGTGGAATGATGTTATTTCACATGTGAAATAAGTACATTTAGTGAGAACGGTGCTACTAATCATGTGACCAAACTTATAGACATTGTTTTGATTATATACAAAACTATTAGTGCTGGAACATAGAACACTAATAAAAGTGAACATTGTGTAACAGTATTTGTAGTGTTCTGTATTACATTTCACTGATTCTCTTAGGCCAATGAAACAATGGGCATAAAAGAGCATGTTTTAGAATGATCCTGCTTATTGTAAAGATAGGAGGCAATTTAAACTGAGCTATGTCAGTGCATGTTGAAGTGCCTGCTACCATGATGGGAAGGCAAGCCAGACCTTATGTGCCATGCAGCGTGCACATGCTTTCTACACAGAGTTCCACATCTCAGTAGGCTGATACTAGGTTAGAGCCCAAGTCCCAACCCAGTTATACAATATGAAAACATTTCGAAAATGTTCACACACTTATTTATACTATACACAGACCGACAGAAACACCACAAACCTGTGACAATGCAGGATTAAGGTCAATATGAAGAAGAAGAAATCAATTAAGTCTTTGATATTTGGAAGATGTTATCAGAGCACTGCTTGTAATAAACTTTTACAAAAAGTTTCACATTATATTTTCAGTTAACCCAAACATATGTGTTTCTGTCACAATACATCCATGCCTGAAATACCCGACATGTATACCAGGCTTGGAAAGACCTAGAAGAACCTGTTATCAATGGAACAGAATATGATGTGGACACAGAAGAACTACATCCTTCAGGTACAAATGGGGACTCTCAGATCCCCCATTGTGTGACTATGAAGCTTCAAAGCAGACCATTCATTGCACTGTAGAGGTATATCCCAAGAGATATCATCAATGATTCTCCAACAACAATGAAATGTATAGATTCGCTCGATTTCACTATAAGGTGAAGACCAGAGCTCTCCCATATAGGGTTGTGTCTGAATGGTTCGGCCGAATTCATTATTCAATGAATCAAGCATACTGGGTTTGGATTTGATGCATAATGGCCGAATACTACCGAGTCCTGAATCCTTCAGTTACTAATGTTGTACTTCACTTTGCATAACAGTGTACTTTCGTTTGTGTTATTCACTTCATTTTCCATAGATGCGACGTCATAAAACAAAACGATCTCACTTTTAATTTATTCAAGTGACACTACTACGAAACTTACGCAGTTGTGTGGCTATTGTAGAAACAATATGGCATATTTACCTGAATCTAAGCCACAATTTTTCCAGTTTTTGGGGTCCAAAAAACCTCCTGTGGTTTAAAACGAGTACAAAGCAAATGAAGTTCTGAAAAATGCTGCTAGCAGCTACAACAAGAAACTTTTCCTGTCTAATATAACCAGTGCTACACAGGCTTGCTTTGCATGCACAAATGTAAATACTGGCGCTAAAACTTTTGTGCTTGTAAACATAAAAAAATAAATAAAAAAGGATGATGAGTCTAATTTCCTTTTTATTTTCGACTATTGAATTTTAATACACAATCCAACAAAGGAAATAGAAGTTTAGTATTGCTCAACTTCAAATGTAGCAGCCTTTCAAATATTACCAGCAACAAAAATAAATTTCTGTAGGTAAATACCAACAATACATAAGGCTTTAGAATTCTTGTACAAGTTGCCTCATTCTGATTTCATGTATTGTTTCATTGAATTTTGTTAAGTGCTGAGGAATGTGAACTGTAATGAAACACTAGGATTTTAAGAAGAAAGTTATTTATTATGTGGAAACAAAGTTCTAATCCAGGTGGGATGATGTCAGTTCAGCAACCACATGAGGTCTCTTTCAATAAATCATTTAAGGCAAAGCTTTCAAAAAGTGACAGACAACTGACACAAACAGGTCATGTACAACGCACAAGTGTGCCAATGGTATGATGATACATGGAAGTGGGTTCCAAATCAGATTGCGTAACAGACATTTAAAAATGTTCAATATCGAATGCACTAGATTGTACGAGGGATGATACTCTGTAGTACAAAGGAACTGAATAACAAGGAATCAAGTCATAGGGATTCAGAATTACCGTAAAGGTATCTTATTGCTATTATAAACATTTCATAAAATTTGTATTATAAGTCCAATAAAATTGTTTTATATTTCTGCATTTAGTTTCATAGTTTTTTCCATTCATATATAGTAAGTGTTTAGTGTTGCTACAATAGCCGTACATTTGAAGTCTTATCTAAAAGCTACTACGTAAAGCTAACTGCAAGCCTGTGTTACGTCAGTATGCCTGACGCTACAACCACTGCCTTCATGCTACAATGTACGTGTTCTTCTATTAGGGGCAAGGGATTGTTCCTATTAATCATGATTCATAAATTCCACAATCTCTTCGCAATAAGAATAATACAAATGTAAACATTACGGCATGTAATCTTCCTTGTTAGCTGTTACCACATTTAAATTCTGTTCACCTAACAAACCGGAAAGACTAAGGCGAACGAGGGAGAATATACATATTATGTTAATTTTTACATTTGTATTATTGTTATGCTGAATGGGAATAGTTAGAAATGAAGGATGGCGACTGACTTTTAAATCTGCTGCGAATATAAATTCTGTGCAGACAAGTTGCGTGATCTTAAATGTTTGGAAGAATAAATAAATCTACAAAATACCCTTGCTTAAACCTCCAGAATGCGCAACCTGCGTGTTATGTATTTTTCAGAGTTCTGAAATGTCTTCGTGGCAATAATAAGTACATACAAGTTGAATAAATGTGGATTTCTGTGTCTAAATGTCCTGTCTGTCACTCATGGAATGCCTGATATGTCTACTATAAAATTATTTAACATTTACACATCCTATTTTTTAAGAATCTATTTTCCCAATTATATTAATCTTTTCAGGTTTTAGTTTTACTCTTCCCCTTTGAAAAAAGAAAAACATACGTAATCCTTTCCTTGCAAGGACTTCAGTATGCAATTATTTTTTATTTCATCAGAATGAAATAGTTTGTAACACAGTGAAGGAAGTTTCTTATTATCTTTGAGATCATTTAAACAACATATGTCTCAAAATGTTTCATACAATTTTCTTTTAAAGGGGAGAGAGAGGGGGGGGGGAGATTAAAAATCCTTAAGATTTAACATAAAAATGTAAATGAAATTTTAATTTCTGAAATTTTACTGTCATGTTGTCATTTGGGGTCCATCCCAGAAGGCTTTATCTTCATCACTGACTGTGATAGAGTAGTAATTCTTTCTAAATACACGGTACTTCAGTTGACATATTGCCGCGAGAGACCACTAACACCAACTTCCGGCGTGGCGCAGGGGTTAGCGTCTTGGACTGCGGAGCAGAAGGTCGCCGGTTCAATCCTGCCCACCGGCAAAAATTTATTTCTTTGTAATTTACAATTCCAGAAGGTTCTACATCTTTCATATGTTCACTTGTAAATGCTACTTGTTTCTTATGTTAACTATTCTTCTAATTTCTGGTAAATTCTGTCTGTGTATAAATAGCAGAGCACTCTGCCTGAGAGGCAGTCAGTGCTGCGTGTATGTTGCGTTCGTAATAAACTTGCTTTCAGTATAAGTGCTGTGTTTAGTTGCCTTCGAAGTCAAGCCTGCTTCCATTGCAACGCGACAATATTATTTGGGTTCAAGATTCAGAAGATTTGATTCGGGTTGGAATTCAGCACATGTTTTATTTAAGATTTCGATTCAGTAAAATACCGGTTCAACCCATTCCTACTTCCATATTCCTTTTGTACTTTATTAAATATAAATTGTTGCTTAATGTTACATAAAAATCAATTATTTCGATTCTAAATGTCTTCCTGCAATGTATTCCATTAGAAATCAGCAGATATTAAAGAAAATAGAACTTACATGCAACTTAATATCTGTAAGGCACAGAGGATACACAAATTACACTTCATTCATACTTGGCAAAACTGTATTCATAAATATGTAACATACAAAGGTATAAAATTAAACAGCATAGTATCATGTATATTACAAGCAGGAAACACACTTTTCTTTCACTACAGTTCTTCCTTATTTTTGGAGTTTTTATTGTCTTCTTGGCTTGTCTTAGTTGATAGTATATCACAGTGGCAGTCTTCATGTGGTTTGTCTGGAACTGGCTGTGGAACATGTTCCATACCATCTAGTACTTTCACTTCGCTAATCACATGGTGAGACCAATTCTGTAAATGTATTGTAGTTAATAAATGGCCAAGTATTGTGATACAGAATGATACAATTGATAATGAAATAACTGTACTAGAGTGACATCTAACTCATAATTCTTGGACATTTGTACACAAACATATTGATTTTGAGATTGAAATTTAAGAGACAGTCTGTCAAATCATATATCATTTCTCAATACCATAGTGTATCAATTCACTCTAGACTTCTGTTTTCTAAATGATAAGAAGCACAAGGAAGCACTGTTTCTTAAATGAACCGAACAGGATTAAGGGAGAATACGGAATAGGCTGCAGGAATTGGAAAGGAGAAAGACTAATTGAGGTTTGCAATAAATTTCAGATAACAACAGTGAATAATCTGTGCAAGAATCATAAGTGGAGTAGGTATACTTGGAAAAGCTACAAGTAGACAGATCGGTTGAAGAGGAATGGTCATTTCTAAAAAGAGCAATCAGTCAAACATAGGTACAATGTTGCTCAGTCAAACATAGGTACAATGAAAGCAATTACAAAGAAACCTTGGGTAACAAAAGAAGTACTTCAATTAATTGATGAAAGAAGGAATTACAAGAATGTTCAGGATAAAACAAGAATTCAGTAATATAACCATTAGTAATTAAATAAATAGGAAGTGTAGGACAGCCAAGGGAATATGACTAAGGGGAGAAAAATATTTAGAAATCCAAATAGAAAAATTAAACAATGGAAAGTCAAAGTTCAGAAAAAGGATACTTTACTCACCATAAAGACAAGACACTAAGCAACAATCAGGAATAATAAAATGTTTAAATGTGGTTTTGGCCAAGTGTTTAATCACAAAAGAGGAAGAAAAAATGATTGGGGAAGTGCAAGGTTAGAACACTGTACTCACATGCAGGAGTATGGTGGTGGAAATCCACCTACAGTCATCTAGATTTAGGTTTCACGTGACTTTTCTAAATCACTCTAGGCAAATACCAGGGTGGTTCATTTGAAAGGGGATTGCCAATTTTCTTCTCCATCCTTAATAAAAAGAATCTGAGCTTGAACTAATTTAATGACCATACTGTTGAGATGAAGTTAAACTCTAATTTTCATTCTTCCCTTTTTTCATCAGAAAAGGAAGGAAGGAAAACACACACACACACACACTTTTACTTTCTTTTCTGATGAAGACTTTGACCCAATGCTTATTTGAACATTCCTTCTGTCATGCCGGTATCCTGCTCGATATGTCATCTTTTCTGGTCTGGTGATTAGGGGGGAAAAATCATCAGAAGGAGTGACTCAGTTTATACAAAAGTTAAAACACTCTTCAGAAAAGTTGATGGTTCACAGCATTAAAAGAGCAATGAGATGTCTGCTATCAGATGCAAAGGACAGAGTAGACAGGTGGATATGTTAAACTGAAGGCCTCTTTGAGGAAGGACTTGTCTGATGACATTATAAAATAAGAAATGGGAGTTGATATGGAACAAAAAGGGGTTTCAGTATTAGATTTGTAATCAAAACAATGTTTTCAACACTTAAAATCAAATAAGACAGGCAGGAAGGATAACATTCCATCAGAATTTAAAAAAGCAATGGGGAAAATGTGAGCAAATGACAACTGAAGTCTGACAATGTACCAGTGGACTTTTGGAAAAAATACCATCCATATAATTCCGAAGATTGTAAATGAAAATACATGAAACTGTTCAATAACCTAAAAAGCCCAAGCATCCAAGTAACTGACAATAATAATTTACTAAACACTGGAAAAAACTGAACTGTTAATAACAATGAATTTGACTTTAGGAAAAGTAAAGGATTATTTTTTGAAACATTATGGAAAACAGCGATTCTTGGTGAATAATTAAAATTAATTTAAAATCAGTCTAGATCACATATATTGATATTGGTGTCCAGTATTGACCTTTTATGAGGCTGTCTTCAGATTACACTAGAGCAGGCAACTCTGACCATAACTAATTGGTCATGAATTGTAGGCTGAAACTGAAAAATCTGCAGAAAGGCAGGAAAATAAGGAGATGGGACTGGATAAATTGAAGGGACCTGGTGTTCTTGAGAATTTCAGAGGGAACTTTAGGCAACAATTGACATAAATGGGGGGAAATAAAACAGTAGAAGAGGAATGGGTAGCTATGAGAGATGAAATAGTGAACACAGCAGAGGTAGTAAATTTAAATGATGAAAGGAGGAAATAGAAAAATGCAGTAAATGAAACAGTCAAATTGGAGTAAAGATAACTGAGAAATGAGATTGACAGGAAGTGCCAAATGGATAAACAGGAGTGGCTAGAAGCCAAACACAGGTCTGTAGAAGAATATGTAACAAGGCAAAAAGTAGATACCACCTACAGGAAAATAAGAGAGACATTTGGGGAAGAGAAAAACAACTACACGAGAATCAAGAACTCAGATGGAAAACCAGTTCTCAGCACAGAAGGGAAAGCTGAAAGATGGAAAGAGTACATAGAGGAGCTCTACAAAGGAAATGAACTTAGATACAATGTTGGAGGAAGGGAAGAGGAAGTAGATGAAGATGAAATAGAAGATACTATACTGAGAGATGAATTTGACAGAGCCCTGAAAGACCTAGGTTGGAACAAGGCCCGGGAGTAGATGACATTCCCTCAAAGTGACTGAAGTCTCTGGGAGAGCCAGCCATGACAAAACTATTTCACCTGGTGTGTAAGATGTATGAGACAGCTGAAATAACCGCAGACTTTAAGAAAAATGTAATAATCCCCATTCCAAAGAAATCAGGTGCAGACAGGTGTGAAAATAAAGAACTTTCAGTTTAATAAGACATGGTTGCAAAATTTTAACATGAATTATTTACATAAGGATGAAATGACTGATTGATGCTGACCTTAGGGAAGATCAGTTTGGATACAGGAGAAACGTAGAACAAGAGAGGCAATACTTTACAACTTGTCTTAGAAGATAGTTTAAGGAAAGGCAAATCTACATTTATAGCTTTTGTACATTTGGTGTAAGCTTTTGACAATGTTGATTGGAATACACTCTTTCAAACTCTGAAGTCATCAGTGGTAAAATACAGGGAAAGGAGGGTTATTTACAACTTGAACAAAAGCCAGACTGCAGTTATTGATTATTAATTGGAATACACTCTTTCAAATTCTGAAGTCATCAGTGGTAAAATACAGGGAAAGGAGGGTTATTTACAACTTGTACAAAAGCCAGACTGCAGTTATTAGAGTTGAAGGGCATGAAAGGGAAGTAATGTGAAGCTTATGGGACTTAACTGTGGGGTCATAAGTCAAAAGGAAAGCATTGGTTGGGAAGGGGGTAAGCCTTTCTCCAATGTTATTCAATTTGTACATCAAGCAAGCTGTGAAGGAAAGCAAGAAATATGGATTAAAGTTCAGGGTGAAGAAATAAAAACAATGTGTTTTGCTGACGACATTGTAATTCTGTCAGAGAGAGCCAAGGACTTGGAAGAGCAGTTGAATGGCATGGACAGTGTGTTGAAGAGAGTGTATAAAATTAACATTAACAAAGGCAAAACAAAGGTAATGGAACGCAGTCATAGAAAATTAGGCAATGCTGAAGGAATTAGATTAGGTAATGAAACAATAAAGGTGGTAGGTGAGATGTGTCACTTGAGCAGTAAAATAATATGTTATGGTCACAGTACAGAGGATATAAAACACAGAATGGCAATGGGAAGAAAAGCGTTTTTGAAAAAGAGAAATTTGCTAACATGGAATATTAATTTAAGTCTAAGAAAGTCTTTTCTGGAGGCATTTGTGATGCCTTGTACAGAAGTGAAAGTCGGACGATAAATAGTTCAGACAGGAAGAGGATAGAGGCTTTTGAAATGTGGTGCTAAAGAAGAATGCTAAAGGTTAGGTGGATAAATTGCATAACTAATGAAGAGGTACTGAACAGAACTGGGGAGAAAATTTTTTGATATACCTTGAGAAAAACAAGGGATCACTTGGTAGGACACATTCTTAGATATTAAGGAATCATAAATATATCATTGGCGGGAAGTATGTGGGGAAAAAATTACAGAGGGAGACCAAGAGAAACATATAGTAAGCAGATTCAAATGGATGTGGCTTGCTGTTCTTATGAGGAGATAAAGAGGCTTTCTCAGGATAGAGTAGGGTGGAGAGCCACATCAAAACAGTCTCCAGACTGAAGACCATAACAACAACAGACATTGTTCCAAGCGGTGGGCCACTTGTCATCAATGCCATAAGAAAGGTCACATTGCTTCCATTTGTGCCTACAAAACCCAAAATTTCAATAATGACATGGACATCAATTGCATCTCAGCGATTTCTGTTGCACACAATAAGCTATTTATTGACGTCACGGTTTCCGACAAAAGTCTGCGTATGCAGGTGCGACCATCACCTTATTAAAATCTTGGACATATTTGGATATGGGTTCTCCCTCTCTCTTACCAGTGTCTTGGAAATTGGTCAGTTATGATAAGCAAAATATTCTGAATCTGCGACAGTTTTCGGCCTCTGTTACATACAAATACGTCACTTGTAGGCTCACTTTTGTTGTTGTAAACAATGCCCACACAAACAACTTGTTTGGTCTTGATACTTTTGGGTTTCCGGTTTCACTATTTCTGACTCAACATTGTCTCTGATCAAGTGCCTTCTCCGCAACTTGAACCTTTATGCGCCAAATTTTCTGCACTGTTTTTGGCGAGTTTGGGCTGTGCTCATAATTTCCAAGCCCACATTACCATGAAGCCGTCCCCCAGGCCCCGTTTTTTCTGCACTCGGCTGGTTCCAATTGCACTCCATGACAAAATCAAAGAGGATTTGGAAAGCCTGGAAGAAGCTGGGGTGGTAAAACGAATTCCATGGTCATTGTAAAGAAACCGTCAGGGCAGTTGCACCTTTGTGACGATTTCAAACGGTCTGTGAACACTCAATCTGTCAACGACACTTATCCATTACTGTGCCCTGAGGAGCTTCTTGCAATATTGGTGGGTGGACAGTATTTCTCGAAGATAGACTTCCCCCAAAGCATAGTTGCAAGTGCTGACTCTCAATGTCTCTTGGTCCTTAACAGACCTTTGGATTGTACCATTATTTGAGGTTGCTATTCGGGGTGTCCAGCGAGCCAACAATCTTTCAGCGCTTCCTCAAACAACTCACACTGTCAGTGCCTGGTGTCTTAATTATCTTGACGATATAGTAGTGTCTGGTCTCTCAGCTGACGAACATTTACACAACTTACATGCACTGTTCACAGTGTTGCAGGTGGCAGGATTGACACACTATCTGAAGAAATGCCCTTTTTTTTTTTTTTTTTTTTTTCAACCTTCTATCACTTTTCTGGGGTTTGAGGTTTCTAGTGAGGGTAGCAACACCCTCCATCAAAATGTGTCCCCAGTGGTGTCCCTCCCTTGGCTGATTTAAGTCAAGGACCTTCAAGTGCTTTTAGGAAAGGTCTCTTATTATCATAAATTCATGCTGGAGGATTTGTCTATTGCAAAATCCCTGCATGACCTGCTGTGCAAAAGGACTTGGTTCCATTAATCATTGGCTTGTGAAAAAGCATTTTGCACATTAAAGGAATTGCTACAATTGGTACCCTGCCTCATAACCTATCAACCTGGCCTCACCCTCATCTTAGCAAAAGACACCTCCCAACATGGGATCGAGACAGTGCTCACTCAAATATCCAGACAGATCTGAGTGCCTGATTGCTTCGCCTCAAAGACACTGACTCTGGCCCAAACCAGATTTTTCCAAATTGAGGAGGCGGCTCTTGCTATTGTCTGCGTCCTGAAAAAGTTTCATGTCTTTCTGTCTTTAAATTTCATCTCATCACTGATCATAAACCATTAGTTTCCCTCTTTCATCCTTCAGCATCACTACTCAACAAAGCCTCTCACCGCCTTCAGCGTTGGGCGCTATTATGCGATACATTTCTGCCCTAAATCCAAACATGCAAACGTGGATGTGCTCTCCCACCTTCCAGCTAGTCCAGACCCAGACTTCGATCAGGAAGAGTTGCTGTGTTTCCATGTTGACACTGCCGATCAACAAACAGTGGACAGTTTTCCAATCACAGGTGTCAAGGTGGCTAAGGCTAGTGCCGCAGACCCAGTCCTCTGCATAGTGGTCCATTTTTTACAACACGGCTGGCCTGAGACCCTCCTGACATGGGCATCTGACCCCCTCTGGAACTACTATGAATTTCAACCCTGTTTATCTGTTGTGGATGGCGTGCTTCTCCTCGATACTGAGGAGCTCATCAGGTCATTGTCCCATCAACCTTCTGCACAGAGGTCTTGAAGCTGCTCCACTCCGATCACTGGGAGGTATCTCGTCATGTTTCTGGCCGGCAATGTGTCTCGTACACAACATCAAGCCTCCCCGCAAGCTATGTTTGCTCTGTGGCCTCAACTGTCGCAAGCCTGGGTCACCTGCACAATGATTTTGTCATCCCCTTTCCTAACACCTACTGGTTACTGGTTATTGATGCCTTCTCTAGGATTCCGTAAGTTGTCTGTTGCCTGATTAAAATTGTGAGCCAGAACTAGGATTCGAATCCTGGTTCTCAAACCCAATTTTAATCTGCCAGGAAGTTTCATATCAGCACACACTCCATTGCAGAGTGAAAGTTTCATTCTGGAAAATGGCTTAAGCTGTGGCTAAGCCTTGTCTCCACCATGTCCTTTCTTCCAGGAGTGCTAGTCCTGCAAGTTTCATAGGAGAGCTTCTGTGAAGTGTGGAAACTAGGAGGCGAGGTACTGGCGGTAGTAAAGTTTTTGAGGGGACCATGAAGCATGCTGTGATAGCTCAGTCGTTAGAGCAATTGCCCATGAAAGGCAAAGGACCCAGGTTCGAATCCCAGTTCCAGCACACACTTTTAATCTGCCTGAATATGTTGTCTTTTATACATTGAGATTGAGAACATTCACAGAAAACTACTCAATGGTACTTGTTAAGAAAGTTGTTTACCATTTCTGTTGGTGCTATCTGTGTGATGGATTGATTGCATTATCAGTGTCACCCATGGCAACATTAATTCTGCTTGTTGTACACTACAAAGGAAGGTCATTTACGTGTTTGAGTTGCAAAAGAGAACTTAATACTGACTAATGGTATTTTTCCAGTATCACCAATTTTGCAGAATAATTATTATGACTGCTGCTCCTAAGCTCCTCAGTTTTTCTGAGGGAATGGTAAATTGTATGAGTAATGGATGACAAGGTTTAAAATGATTCTTGATGTTTGGGGTATTTTTAACTAGCTGTTGATATCAAGCAAGAATGTTACAATAGAACATATAACTCAATTATGAACCCTAAGAGAGGGATGTACGGTGTATAAGATCATCATTTATACTTCAGGTAATGTTTTTGAGTACTGCTAAATTCATCCTTAATTCACTCTTGTTATTAATCACAAATACAACTAAGGAATTATCTTGTGTCAGAATTGTTAGGTCCCTGAAGAAGATTGTACAAGATCAATAAAATTCTTCTGGGTATGAAACCGCGTCGTCATTTTATAAATTCCACCAACGTTTCGGCCGCTGTTGCAGGCGGCCTTCATCAGGGTCTGTGTCTGATGAAGGCCGGCCGCCTGCAACAGCGGCCGAAACGTCGGTGGAATTTATAAAATGACGACGCGGTTTCATACCCAGAAGAATTTTATTGATAGTGACAACAACCGCGGAAGCCTACGTTTGCATTGTACAAGATGTTTGATTGACAATATTACAAAATATTCTTATTGCATACTTCTGTAAGAAGAATACTGTTCCCCAGCATATATGCCATAGAACAGAATAAGTGAAAGTATGGTATCAATTCTGAAGGAAAAAGAAGAACAAATAAATAAATAAATTACTCAAAAATATGACATCGATTATACATAAATTCGGTGTCATAATCACAGTTCAGTGAATAATGTGAAATAATCCAAAATTACAGTACACAGTTACAAGCAGCAAAAAGTACTTTAAGCTAAACTCATGTTCATAAAAGCGAAGGCGAAAGTAAACATGGACAAAGGCTCTCGGAAATTAATTCCTTCGCTGGATAGGCCTAGATTGTGAGTAACCCTTCCCTCCTTTCTCCTACCTGATGAAGGAGTAATTTCCAAATCTTGTGTGCATGTTTATTGTCATCTTCACTCCCCTTACCCCCCTCCCCCTTTTTACTATCGGCAGTAACAAGCTGAGGTACATACTGGCCAGGTAATCTCTCTTTGAATAATATTTTCACATCTCAGCTGTGAATTTCTGTCAGATTAATTGAAGATTGGTCCATTCTGCAGAATTAATTAGCCTTTGAACCATGCTGACCTGCAGCTTCAAGGGCATCATCATAATCATGGCACAAAATCACCTACTGTCAAAATGTGCCTGTAAATACAGGGTGTCTCACGAAATATGCCCACCAGGCTTCTGTGGTTCGCACGGTATGGCTCCCGGCTGCTGCCACTGCATCCGCCGGCCACGGCAGCATCCGATTATCGGACTCTATTGTGCCGCGGGCGCATACAGTCAGTTAAAGTCTAAAAAACATTGCCATGTGAGTAATCTGAGCTTACCTTTATTTACAGTAGCTCTTCAAAATGATGTCCCTGTATGGATAGAGCAGACTGACATCTCTTGAACACATTTGTGAACACTCAACAAATTTCAGCTGCCGAAATATGGGAAATGACTAGTCAAATCCTGTCTTCCAATTCTTCAAGTGTATGGGGATTGCTTGCATACACTTTGTCTTTTAACATTCCCCAAAGATGAAAGTCACAGGGATTTAGATCTGGAGAACGAGGAGGCCATTCAACTATCCTATCATCAAAAACACCTCGTATTGCTGCCATAGAAGCATTGGCAATGTGTGGTCTTGCATTGTCCTGCATGAAATAACCATACAGCTTTTTAATGGGTGAAAGTTCTTGAAAAAAAAATGGAAGAAGGATATTGTTCACATACCTGTCAGAATTTATTGTTTCATGAAAAAAGATTCAACTAGTCATTTCCCAGATTTCGGCAACCGAAATTCGTCGAGTGTTCGAAAACGTGTTCAATAGATATCAGGCCACTCTTTCCATAGAGGGACATCATTTTGAACATCTACTGTAAATAAAGGTAAGCTTAGGTTACTCAGATGGCAATGTTTTTTAGACATTAACTCAGTGTATGGGCCTGCGGCGCAATAGAGTCCGAGAATCGGGCACTGCCGTGGATGGCGGATGCGGTAGCGGCAGCCAGGAGCCATACCGCGCAATCCACGAACACCTGGCAGGCATCTTTCGTGGGACAGCATGTATTATTGTCACTATAAATGAAATGCAATGCATCAGTGTGACTCGAGCAAACATGCAGGATGTAAACCATACTGTAAAATCAGTGGGTTTGAAAGAGGGCACATTACTGGCATGAGAGACTATGATGCATCCAGTCAGGAAATTGCTGGTTGTGTGGAACAAAATGTCTGATTAGTGCAATGAGTGTGTACATTAGCTACAAAATAAGCTTGCAACAATAGAAATTGATACAACACTTTCATTATATCCAACAGTTAATTTTTTGTTTACTTTGTGAGAGACTCATCTAGACAAAATCTTGTCTCACAAACACAAATGAAAATATTCCAGTAAGTAGGCCTACTGATGTATTTTGTTTTATAGCTAGTGCCAGATATAAAAGTAACTGAACTTGCAAAAGAAGTGAACCATGAAAATATGCAGCATATGATTTTTTGGGGTAAAAAAAATTCAAAATTTCGTTAAGTGCAATAACTTTATCATTTGCTAGTACATAATGGAGAATGTACATAATAATTTTAGTGTTTGCATTACAGTCAGGTTTGGTCACAATAAGTTGAGGGTTTTTATGTTTCAGTTGCAGAGAAAATTCAGCACTGGTTACAGGTAAGATGATATTCATTTGTCTCCAAGCGCTATCAAATTTTCTTTGTATCTCCCGAGTTTCCATATAACCACTGTGGTAAGTAGTAAGCACAGCTTTCCTCCCACCACTACTCGCCCGGCAATTTAAATGGCACAGCAAGGCACACTTCCTGCCACTCTCGACAATTACTGCATGAACACTGCCTTCAGTGGCATGAATCGTCAATTTATCATGACTAAAAGTGACAATCCATATACGTAACACTAGCAATGAAATTCACTAACAAAAATAACAAACACTTTCCAGTGGGCTTATTCACGAAAATGCAATTGAAAAAGTAAATAGTCGTGACTGGTAGAAGAAACATTTTAAAAGTCAAAACTACCGTATTAATTTTGAAGAGTTCCGGTATCAATCAAGGGCACAAATTATATGTTCAGAACATGCGTTTTTTGTGCACATAACTTAAACTGCGAACTTTCATTCGTTGCAAATAATATGATATTCTCTTTGCACACAAACATCACATATTCTATGGATAACATTTAGTGCACCGAAACTAAGGACTGTTTTATTATTATTATTTGTAACATTCACGATACTATCAAGTCACAACAGTAAATATCTTACCTGGCAAATATTTCTCATGCAGTGTCCTTACATATGGTAGTTCTACATTAGATATTTCGGTAATCCACGACTGTATGGCTTGATTTTCCAGCTTTTCAAGTGGAATGTTGGCTTCAACAGTTCTTTTTACAAAATGGTCTTTGCTGATTTTCTTCTTTTAGCACTGTTTAATGTTTCAACAACTGATGACACTGTTTAGAAGCACCCGCATTTTCTCGCACATGAACAGAGTGCTTCTCTGATTTAATGTGTTTTTCCATATTTTCTTTCTTTTCACAATCAATTCGACAGTTGCAAAATTTGCAAAACACTGTTTTGTCATCGTTTGCATACACTCCCTCACTAGCATACTGTTGAGCCCTTTCATATGCATTCACAGCTGTACGACCATATTTGGCAGCGCTACAAAATACTGACAAAAACGAAAGCAATAGGAACAGAACCGATACCAAACTGAATGCTGGCGCAAATTCTTTTCTTTGTTAGGTGTCAGGCCCCAAGTGACATGAATGCGCCCTACGTTACCATATATGGCATTTATCTTGCACAGAAATCCCTCCAATGTGACAGTCGACGCGGCATCCCAGCTTGTAGGCGTTTGTGCTCGGGTGCACTCCACGCACCCCTCTAGTCCATTTTTCTCTCACTCCAAATCATGCGATACTGTACAACTGAAACTGATTTCTTTTTAATGAGTTTCGTAGACATAAAATAGTGGCAGTAGAAGGCATCACAAAATTTGTGACAAAATATCATTTACTACGTAATTTCATATATATAGATTCAAATTGATGAAACGAAAATTATAGAGGGAAACTTTCCCGGTGGGATAAACAAAAATAAAAATAGAAAAGAGATGACTTACCAAAAGGACCGGCTCGTCGAGAGAAACAAATAAAATCAAGTGTGATTTTATTTGTTTCTCTCGACGAGCCGGTCCTTTTGGTAAGTCATCTCTTTTCTACACAACCATAAAATTAAGGGTGATCGAATTCTAGGGCACTGGACAGTCTGACCTATGTGAATGTCATCCTGTGGTTTATATCCATTTCCACATTTTGTTATAGAAAGAAGCAACAAAACCATTCTTGTTGCAAAGGCAGCAAAATGACCATTCTTGTTGTAACAGCAGCACAATGCTCAACACTTGTGATAGTCAGATCGATAATAAATAATATAGTGAGGACAGTTTACTACTCACCGCAAAGACGTGGCGACGAGCTGCGACAGGCACATACAAAAGACACACACATACAACACATTCAGCTATCGGCCATGGCCTTCTTCAGAAATAGAGCACTCACGCAATCACACAGGCACACAACACAGTCATACAACCATCACCTCCGACTGCCACACTTCGAAGTGTGGCAGTCGGAGGTGATGGTTGTATGACTGTGTTGTGTGCCTGTGTGATTGCGTGAGTGCTCTATTTCTGAAGAAGGCCATGGCCGATAGCTGAATGTGTTGTATGTGTGTGTCTTTTGTATGTGCCTGTCGCAGCTCGTCGCCACGTCTTTGCGGTGAGTAGTAAACTGTCCTCACTATATTATTTATTCCAACCTGGACTTTCCATTATTATATCAGATCGATAATGATGCATAAAACAATTTGGACATTAGCTGCTGCTGTTGCTGCTGCTGAAAGTGAGGTAAGCTGACTTAACATTGGGGCCCTGAGCATATTGCGGCAACTGTCTCATCCTCCGATGTATTATTTACAAGCAGATGGGAAGGGAAGGGTTGAATAGTGGAAACATCACAACATTCCTAAAAACTGATTTCCTGCTATACTTGAAATTTTGACAGACTGCACAATTTAGAAGTCATTGGAGAGGAATGGGTTTTCATACTGAAGACCACATTCTTGCATCTTTTGATCTGGGACCCAGTAAATAATAGCATTCCTTACCATTTGATCTGCATACTCCTTGTGAATGTCTATGACAAAATGTCAAAGGAAACTCAGTCCCTAGAGCTCAGCAATCCCTCAGGCATGATAAAACTAATACACCTGCTTACATCAGTGATACAATTCAACTCTGGCAGAAATAACATGAGTAAATTTATATTAATGTTTAAAAAGATCAAAATTAGTGTCAATGGGGGGGGGGGGGGAAGCACTTGGTTGTTGTTGACATAAGTCCCATTTTCAGCTGATATGCCATAAGCAGAAAAAAGTGGACAAATACATGTGACAGTGTTGCAGACTAAGGGGTGGCTTACTCTAAGATCACTGATTGTAGAATTTGAGTGGTGTTGCAAAGTAGTAAAGAAAACATGTTTCTGTTGTTGCAAAGTCAGAACAAAAACCACTTACTGCTCTACCAGCCTATGAAGTACCTTGTTGTACCATCTGTCATTGAATTAGGAAACTGAGAAGCAACTGTGGGAAACAATCACATACTCATAACCATTGAAGTAACTTTCTTTCATGAATTCAAATTTTTTAATGAGTACACGATACAGATTGGCAACAATACAGCAACTGCACGAGTGGTTCGACCGCCCAGCTTAAAACATCAATTTTCACATCAGGTGGCATCCTGGTGACATCGTCCTGCTTTCCTCGCATGCCCTCTTCCAGCGATCAGCCCTTCGTGTTTCTCATACAGACTCTGGGGGGTTCACCTTGAATTGTCAATTATGTCAATCACCGAGTATTCCATACCTCCCCCACCCTCAGGGGTGGGCGGGGGAAAGTGGGGGGCGGGGGGGATACAGTGACGGTCGTCCGAGGAGGCAAAAAATCCCAATTCATAACCTTGGGTGTCTGCCGGTCTAGCGAAATGTGCCGGAAAGGGGGTGGCGACTGGTGGTGTTGCTGGGTCGGCCACTCGATGTCCAGAGAGAATGGGGGCAGCTCCCCCTGTGACAGGGGATCGCAGTGGGGATGGAGTCATCGACCCCAGCCGGGCTAGACCAACCCTCTCCGCCCTAGCAGGAGGAACAGGGCCGGGCAGAGCAACTGGTCCTGGTGTCGTGTGCAGCTGCCTGAGGGTGAGCTCAGGTCCAGGAGGTACTATCCATGGCAGCGAGTGACATGCACTAGAAACCAACGTGGCGCCCCTTGAAGGTAACCATGTGCTCAGACCGCATCACCCAGCCTGAAGTGGCCGGAACCCGGGTGTTGCACTGGGCTCAATTCCCAGATCAGAGTGGTCCGATAGGTAGTAAAAACTCGTAACAGACCATCATCAAGCAATGTTGAGGTTGTATATTTGTTCATATGCACGTTAAATGTTCGAATGAGCTACTCCACCTCCCCATCTGATTGCGGATGGAACGGCGGAGCTGCACGTGCTGAATGCCCTGGTGCACACAACAGGACCGAAAATGTCTGCACAGAACTGAGGACTGTTATCAGTCACAACTGTGAGTGTGAGACCTTTAATAGAGAATATTTTAGGTAACACCCCAATGGTGTCCTTGGCCGAAGTGGAACTGACCCGAACAATGTACGGAAAGTTAGAGAGGGCGTCAAAGGCCAAGAGCCAATAGGAACCCAGGAACTGCCTCACAAAATCAATATATATCCAGTCCCACAGTTGCAAAGATAGGACAGGCCAGGGAATGCTGGGGGTTGGCCTGCTGGAGTGCCTTAGTGTGACGAATTCCCTTGTGAACATTGTGTAACAAAATTAATATTCACAGTCGGAGAGTTGATGGAATTATTACCCCGGATTACCAGTTTCCGTGACCAAGAGTACCCTGACCGCTACTGAGAGCCGATGATAGAGGAAAAAAGAGTTACATAATGGGTCCGATGCTCAGCCCAGTGGGCATTGCAGCCACCCTTGTTCCACACCACTACTCTGAGAATGGGGTCCTTGTCCATGGCTGCCACTAGGAATTCACTAGTGATGGGAAACCTGTATAATATTCTTTCTTCTTTATCCACCCCAAGTGGGAGCTGCCGTAATGTGTCCATGTTAGTGTGTTGCAAAGTGAGGTGGTATACTACGCAGTACTGAAAATGAGACAGGTGCAAAGTCCATCAATGGTGACGGAGGGTGGACTTGTCTGGTACCTTGAGTGCCTCTTTCTCTATCTGGGAATAATGTTCCCCGAGGGGATTGAGGCGCTCCAGTCAAGGTCCGCACGGCCACTACGGTCGGGGGTTCGAATCCCCCCTCGGGCATGGATATTTGTGCCGTCCATAGTTGTAAGTAGTTCATAAGTAGTTTGTAGGTTTAGGGACTGATGACCCCGTAGTTAAGTCCCATAGACTCTACAAACATTTGAACATTTGAATAATGTTCCTGAGCCAGGGTGAGGGTTTAAGACGTGAATGCCAGGGGCCTTTTGGTGCCATCTGCATACCTGTGTGATAAGCCCACTCCAACCCTGTACTGTGAGGCATCTGCTGCAATTACTAATGACACATCCAGAGTATACGTGACCTGACATGTTTGAGACAGCAATAATTGTATAAGGTGCTCAAAAGTGGTCTGACAGGTGGGAGATCATTCAACTGCGGCATCTTTACACAACAGATCACAAAGGAATTTAGCAAAGGAGGATCCATGCAGAAAAAACCAGTGATAATATGCAAATTTTCCGAGGAAGGCTTGTAGTTCCCTTACGTTCTGTGGGACAGGCATGGAGGCTACCGGTTCCAAGTATTTGTTTACGGATATAACGCCTTGCGGTAACACTTCCAGCCCAAGGTATACCATATTCGACTGGAAAAACTGAGATTTCGCCAAGTTACATTTGAGACTGAAGTCAAATAAAATGTGAAAAACCTAACGGAGGTTGGTGATATCAACTGTGGGGGTGTTCCTGTGGCAACAATATCATCTAAGTAATTTACACAAGCATCTACTGGTTGCAAAAGCTGCTCTAAATACATCTGCAATATTGCAGGTGCACTGGAAACCCCAAATGGCAGTCACAGATATTTATAGAGTCCAAGAGGGGTGTTCAACACCAAGAAACATTGTGCTTCTTGGCTCAAAGGTAACTGAAAATATGCCAACTTGGAGAAGCACCTCTGCCCTCCCCCCCCCCCCCCCCCCCCAGGCTTAAAAATCAGATCTTCCAGACAAGGCTCGGGGTATGTATCCAACTGACAATGTGCATAACCTGTTTGTTTGAAATTTCCATATAGCCATAACTGTGCCCTTCGCTTCCACACGACCACCGAGGGAGAATCCCACTCACTAGAGCAGACGGGAACAGAACCCCTTCACTGACTAATCTCTTAAGTTTTGTTTGACCGTGGAACACATACTGACCGGAAGAGACCGAGCTCTTTTAAATATTGGTATGGTCCTCGGTTTGAGGGGGAGGTTTGCCTCAAAATCATGCACCTGACCCAGTCCGGGAGAAAATAAGGCAGCAAATTCGTTGCAAAGAGTGGAGAGAGCATCGAAGCGGACCATTCCGGGCACAAAGTGTATAGAGTCATCCACCGTAAACCCAAAGCTTGAGATGCATCTAACCCGAACAAATTTTCTGTGTCCGTGGATTCGACAATGATGATGGTAACTACCAGGAAACTGATTAGTATTTGGCAGCAGCCTGAAGTTGCTTCTGAATGAGAATCTGTTGATTGCCATACCCTTGCAACTTACGTGTTACTGGCGCGAGCTGCGGTAAACCTAATTCATTGTACGAGGCAGTACTTAGTAGCCGCAACACCGATATCAACTTGAAAGGACATGTCGTGGCGCAGAATTTTAAGCTGAATCAAAATTTTGGAGGACTCAGGGGGAATGTCCATAACCCTGTGGACTGTCGCGGGGGGTTCCTTAACATCAGATGTATCCTGACTATATATGGTTTTGACCGACTATCGTGATATGACCCCATTTTTGACACTTTTGGCAAACTACCACCTCTGAGGGAATCCAGCACCTTCATGTTTAATAAAACAACCGGGGCAAGACGGCCAATTGCAAGGTTAGCTGGTACTAACCTGCCGTGCCACATTAGTAAACATGGTGCGCGGTGTTGTCCTGCTTTGCGGAGCAATGCAGCTACTGGGGAAAACCTCTACTGGTGAAATCAAGCCCACTTATCTAACTGATAATTTGCAGCGGAAGACATTTCATATGCCATGGCTATTCTGAAGACTTCAATAAGGGTAGGATCTTCCATCTGAAACAGTTGTCTATGGACTTGAGCATCTGGTGCAAAGCAAATTACCACATCCCTAACCATTGATTCTGCATACGAATCATTGTGTGGTTTGGAAATAAAGCGGCAGCACCTGGCCAGACCTTGAAGTTTCTTAACACATTCCGTGTATGACTGTCATGGTTGTTTTCGACTCCTATGAAAGGCGACCCTAGACACTACTACATGGCTTTTTGCTTACCTGGGTCCTGCACCAAAATAGCCAAGAAGTGTTAATGCAGATGTTGCTCGTAAGATTCCCATTTGTCAGTAGTCATCTCAAACAGTGGAAAAGGAGGCACCCAACAGTGCACCAGTGGTTGCCACCAGGACTGAATGCGATACCGGGGATGCCAGGGAGGACATGGCCGCAACTAATGGTTCTTGCTCTTCCTCGAGCAACGAGAGAAGACCCTGAAGGTGGAGCTCGAAGCAGCTCATCCACTGCAAAGCTACAGCAAGCGTGGATGCGAAAACCTCATCGCCACTTTTATAACTTCAAATTCTTTAATGAGCACACAATACAGATTGGCATCAATACAGCAACTGTATGAGCGGCTCTGCGCCTGCCTTAGAACATCGTTTTTCTCATCATGTGGCATCCTGGTGTTGTTGGCCCACTATCTTCATACGCCCTCTTACTGCGATCTGCCAGTTATGTTTCTCATGCGGCCTCTGGGGGTTCACCACAAACTGTCAGGTGTAAATTACGTTGATCACCAAGTATTCCACTTTCTGAAAATAGTATGGGGAACACTAACAGTGGTACATGAGACACTAGTCATAGCAACAGTTCACAGAATAATGCAATTAACAGTCAACACACAAGTGAAAAAGTTCTTGGCTGTGCATATCCTTAAGCAGAGCCCACACAGCAAGTTCTATCGCAGTTATGGGCATTAATAGTTGTTACTTGCTGTAGTTCCTGAGTAGGTGTGGCTTCAAATGCTTGTGCTTGTACAACACTGATCATTTATTCATAACATAGTAATGAACATGTCCTGTGAATATGAACTTCCCATCTCTAATCTTTCAAGGAGTTTTGTCTTTTTTTCTCAATGTGAATGGACATTCAGAATTAATCATCAAATGAGTACTGGAAGTAGACCCATTAGATTTGCTTAGGCAAGCCTTCACCAGCAGAAATCTGTTTTGCCAGCTCAGCAGTTGAGGGTATCACAAATATCACTATGCCAATGGAAAAAGAAAAATAAATAAATAAAGGAAGCAACAGTAACTTTCATATCAATGATGGTATTTCAAAGTATCTGGTACTGATTTATTGTGTAGACTTGGATGTAGCTGCCTTTATGAACAGCTCAGATTGGCTTGTTATCAGTAAGAGCAATAGATGATATTGTAGTTTCAGTTTTGTTATGACTACACAAGAAAAATTGCCCTGTTGACTTTTTCTATGAGCTGTCAAATGTAATGGCTGTCAAACTGTGCACAGCAGCAAATGACACAAACACTATGCATGCAAGGAAGATCATAATTCTATTATCTATTATCACAAGGATGAAAATGTCTGCTTTACCTGATGTTCTAGTGACCACACATAAACAACTCACCTGCGCTCTCTCTCTCTCTCTCTCTCTCTCTCTCTCTCTCTCTCTCTCTCTCTCTTTCAAGATTTAAAATTCCTTTCAGGTAGAAAAATAAACTGTACTCTGTAGTTGTACTAGAGGAATACTACAGTTCAATCAATCAACATTTTGGGTCAGAATATAGATGAGTTTCTATGCAACATTCAAACACAAGATAGTCATCCACTGTTACACATTAATGTGTTCAAAGAAATATATCTGTCTTTTTAACATGGTTATTATTAAAATATCTATATCTACTTACACTTTCAAGGTAAGAGAAAAAATTATAATTAAATATTTATTGAAAATACCTCGAGTAATGTAGCATGATAACAAAATATATCTTGTGGCATTAAATTGGATCTTGCAAACTGTTGACCTCTTTCTGCTATAGCCTTTGCAGCAGCATCATGTTTCTTTGCCCACATTATTTGCTCTACTAAATTGCTGAGGTCAGCATCAACAGGTATATAATGTCTCCAAGGCTCTAGTTCATTGTAAAAGTGTTCATAATATTTTGAATCTTGTTTAAAAACAAGGGAGTCACCCGCCAGCAAGTAGGGAAGTCTGTATGCTGCTACAGTCCCATCAATATTTATTTGATATTTATACTGAAACAAAGCAAAATATATCACATTAAATTAAAGAAAGAGGGAACTGAATATTTCAAATACTGAAACATTTTAGAAATTTTTCAAAAGTAATTAATGTTTCACTTGTGTAATGACACCCAAATTATACATAGACAAAAACTGGTAGTAACTGTATCTTGTTAACAGAGCACTTTATATTCATTAGTCCATAGCTAGAAAAACGAAAAATACCAATTCAGAAGAGAGCTGCAGCATGCCAAACAAGTTTGGATTCAAAATATCTTTATTCAAACATATTCATTAAAAAAAATTTTGCCTCTTGAAACACCAAACAATTCAGCTATGTCAGTTACAAAACACCCACAATATGAACATCAACAATACACCACATTCAAATACACTTTGCTCTAACATTATGCTCTCTCATCAACACTCAACGCTGTTCTCTACATGAATGACAACATATTGAGAATGTTGCAGATGTGTTATTTGTGGTCTAATGTAACAAGAGTAATCAGTAAGTTTGGCTAAAATCATTTTACGTTCAAGTAAGCATTTCTTTCAGTTTCCCATAGTTTTATTCAACCACTGTATGTCATATCATATGGTTAGTAACATTTTTAAAAAGTCAGAATACTTTATACTCTCTCATTAGGTCAGCACTGGACCATTGCTCATCAGTGTCGGATCCGTACCAGGTAGTGTTGATAGAAAACAGAAGATCCAACAGAGAGCAGCATGTTTAGTCACAGGCTCATTTAGTAAACAGGAAAGCTTCACAGAGATGATTAAAAATCTCCACTGACAGACATTGCAGGAGAGGAGTTCTGCAGTACAGGCTTCTATCAAAATTTCAAGAACACATGTTTCATAAAGAGTCAACCAATAATATTGCTTCCTCCTATGTACATCTTGCAAAGTGATCACAAGGATAAAATTAGAGACGCAGTGGAGTAGCCGAGCAATCTAAGGCGCCTCGCAGCAGAGCTCGCAGTTGCTTGCCGTCGGAGGTTCGAGTCCTTCCTGGGGCATGGGTGTGTGTGTTGTCCTTAGGTTAGTTTACCTTAGTTTAAGTAGTTTGTAAGCTACGGACTCATGACCACACAGTTTAGTCTGATAGATTTACAAACATTTGAACATTTGAATTTGATAAAGTTAGAGAGATTGGGGGTCACACAGAGGCATACCAGCAATCATTTTCCCTGTAAACCATATGCGCTGGAATAAGAGGAAGTGATAATGGTACATAAAGTACCCTCCACCATGCACTGTGAGGTGGCTTGAGGAATATGGATGTAAATCACTGACGACACTAAAATTTATAGATCCAGATCAGGAATGTCAAACCTAGTGTGCCTCATGTGCATTTAATAACAATGGAAAGTCTTTTTTACAATGTATGCAGATTACACATCATCCATTGTGTTGATTAAAAGAGAGAGAGAGAGAGAGAGAGAGAGAGAGAGAGAGAGAGAGAGAAGAACAAGGACAAATTTTGAAAAGGATGACCCACAACTAAATTTAGAAAAAACAAACCTCATACCTTTTAATGTAAGTGACTTAAATGAGAGCATTGTAGCTCAGAGTAATGATATATTAGGTAAAATATGCAAACAGTGTAAATTTTTTAGGCACATATGTTGTAATTTGCAACACATTTAATAGAGCAAGCACAGTTATGATACAAGTTAGGTCCACATGGTTAACTACAAGTAAGCACACAATAGTCTACACAGTTTGGTAGCCAACACACAAGTGGCCCACGAGTCCACCTGCATGGGCCTAATCGCTGAAGAACTGTGCTGGCACTGTGGCGGCGCTGCAATGGTTCAGGCTGCCGTCTGGCAGCTGGTCGCCACACATTCTGTGGTGCATTCTACTAGTGATTGCAGGTGTCGTGAAGTTATGAGAGTATACATAGATAGCAAGCTTTTATGTATCAATCAAATTAACAATGTGTGTTCACGGTTATCATCTATGTTATATGTTCGGAAAAGGTTAGCTCCACATGTTAATCTGCAAATGTATCCTTATGTATTATATGACGTAGTATTATGAGGTGGAGAGCCAAAATTAATGTAGACAAGGTATTTAAATTGTAGAAAAGATCAGTGAGAATTATAAGCAAAGTTAATGCAAGAACAAAATGCAAAGATTTGTTGGTAGACTTCAAAATTGTGATTGTTTATGCAATGTACATATATGAAAAAATTATACTAGCTGTAGAAGATAAAAAATATACAAGTTACAATTTAGAAATACATTAACATAACACTAGGCAGGCTCAAGATTTCCATGTGATAAACAAGAGACTAAAAACACGGCAAACAGTACATGCGTAAAAGGTGCAAAATATTTTAATGCACATCCACAAGGATTAAAATTGTGCACTGGTGAAATATCAGAAAACCTCAAAACATGGCTCATTCAGCAATCCCGTTACTACTTACCTCCGTAAATAAAATATTACATAATATATAACAAAACAATTTTAGATTCTGTACTATTGTATATAATGTTTATGTGTTGTATCTATATTTGTATTCAATAATTATACTAAGTTTTAACCTACATCAAAGAACTTGAAGAATGATGTATGTTTTTCTTTTGGACCATATTCTTTCTCCTCTTCTTTGAAGAAAAAAAAATTTGTAAGTGACGCATTAAATAAATTAGGATTTTTTCGTGCAATTTCTATCAGTTTGAGTCTTTCTCGTCGAGAATCTCTTCCTCTCCAAAAAGCTTTTTCAGTTTTTTCTTCCCATTTCTTACCAATATTTCCTTGTACGGACAGCATATCTAACATCACTCTGCAATAAAAAAAAAAAAAATGAAAGAAAATTATTTAGTACTCATTGACTGGCTTATGAACATGTAACATTTGAAACTTTAAAGCATCGATGATGTCAATCAGTTGATTACACATACAGTTTGTCCTATGAGTCATCAGGCACATTATCTCTGGTGTTTCAGCAGAAATTTAAGATTGTGATTTGCAGTGTGTTGCTGGAGTCATACCAAACCAATACTGCTCATCGTGTCTTTCAGACAATGCTCTGAATCAACAAAAAGTGTTAGTTTATTATGGAGAGAAACATTCCTAGCAGGAAAGATAGATACAAGAAATACAGATGGTTTAACTTACCACGCAAAAAAGCACAGGTTCGTTGATACACACACAAATAAAAACACACACAATGCTAAGCTTTCGCAACCATTGGTTACTTCATAAAAAAAAGAAGAAGTGGGGGGGGGGGAGGATGTGGGTTATAAGGGAGTGGGTGAGGAGTCATTCCAATTTCAGGAGTGGAAGAACTTGCCTTAGGGGAAAAAGAACAGTTAAACAAACAAACAAACACACATATATAAACACACCAAGGCAGACATATGTTAAAGGCAAAGAAGTTGAACAGAGATGGCAGTCAAGGCAGAGGCTCTATCCAGAGATCAGAGGCAAAGATCACCTGGCCCACATTTCACAGCCTCCACATTTCTATCCAGCTACATGGCTGACTCACCCTCTCCCTCTGAGCTACAAGTCAACCACACCCAACCCATCTTCCTGCCTCCCACCCATCAGTTGAAACAAACAAGTCTTCAGTTCTCTTTCTGTGTACACATATCGACTGGTCAGCACCTCTGCTTTTTGATGAGTGATCTTTTTATGCCGAACTATGATAATTTTTTTCAACCTTAACTTCCCAACAAAGTTCTCTTGATGTTGATTACATAGGTTTAACAATTTTTTTTCATCATGATAATAATAATCATCTTGAAATGAATAAAATAATGAAACTGACAGAAAAATTTAAGATTGTAATGTCACTACCACATCACTATTAGTGTATCAGTTTGAGCCATTACCTCACTTTTGTGTCTCTAACAAAGTAAAATATCCTGCACTGCACTTGAGCTTCAAGATACCACACAACGAAAAGAAGAGGCATTGTCATTGACAAGTGCATACAAATAAATAAAATAAAAAATAAAACAAAATAAAATATATAAATCTATATTAAAAATAGAAAATGGATGACTTACCCAAAGCACATGCCCAACAACAGACACAAATAAAATCACACGCATACAAGCTTTCGCCTCCACTGGTAGCTTCTTCAGGAAAAGAAGAATGGAGGAGGGGAGAAAGGGAAGGATACGGGTTTTAAGAAGAGGAAAAGGAGTCATTCTAATCCCAGAAGTGGAAGGACTTACCTTAAGGGGATAAAAGGACACACACACACACACATGCACATGCACACACACACACACACACACACACACACACACACACACACACACACACACACACACTCATGCACACACACATATATACACACACTAACACAACAAGGTAGACATTTGTAGAAAGCAAAGAGATTGGACAGAGATAACAGTTGAGGCAGAGGCTCTGTCCACAGAACTGAGGCAAAGATGTTAAGATGGTGGGTGGGAATTTGAATTTAGCGGAGGTTGAGCCCAGTTGGGCAACGAGAAGAGAGAATATGCTGAAGGGCAAGTTCCCATCTCCAGAGTTCTGAAAGGTTGGTGTCGATCGGAGGTATCCAGATAACCCGGACGGTGTAACACTGTGCCAAGATGTGCTGGCTGTGCACCAAGGCAAGTTTAGCCACAGGGTGATCTTCATTACCAACAAACACTGTCTGCCTGTGACCATTCACGCGAATGGACTGTTTTTTACTGGTCATTCCCACATAGAATGCTTCACAGTGCAGGCATGTTAATTGGTAAATCACGTGGGTGCTATCGCAAGTGGCTCTGCCCTTGATCGCGTACACCTTCTGGGTTACTGGACTGGAGTAAGTGGTGGTGGAAGGGTGCATAGGGCAGGTTTTACAATGGGGGCGGTTACAAGGGTAGGAGCCAGAAGGTAGGGAAGGTGGTTTGGGGATTTCATAGGGATGGACTAGGAGGTTACGAAGGTTAGGTGGGCGGCGGAAAGACACTCTCGGAGGAGTGGGGAGGATGTCATCAAGGATGGATCTCATTTCGGGGCAGGATTTAAGGAAGTCGTATCCCTGCTGGAGAGCCACATTCAGAGTCCGCTCCAATCCCGGAAAGTATCCGGTGACAAGAGGGGCACTTCTGGGGATCTTTGGTGGAAGGTTCTGGATTTGGGGGGATGAGGAAGTGGCTCTGGAAATTTGCTTCTGAACCAGATCAGGAGGATAGCTGCGGAATGTGAAAGCTGTTATTAGGTTATTGGTGTACTGGTTCAGGGATTCGGTACTGGAGCAGACTCGTTTGCCACGAAGACCTAAGCTGTAGGGAAGGGAACGTTTGATGTGGAATGGATGGCAGCTGTCATAATGGAGGTACTGTTGTTTGTTGGTCTGAGGTGGACGGATGTCTGAAGTTGGCCATTGGACAGATGGAGGTCGACATCGAGAAAAGTGGCATGGGATTTGGAATAGGACCAAGTGAATTTGATGGGACCAAAGCAGTTGAAGTTCGAGAGGAAATTCTGGAGTTGTTCTTCACTGTGAGTCCAGATCATTAAGATGTCATCAATGAATCTGTTCCAAGCTTTGGGTTGACAGGCTTGGGTATTCAGAAAGGCTTCCTCTAAGCGCCTCTAAGCATTCCATAAATAAGTTTGTGTACGAGGGGGGCCATCCTGGTTCCCATGTCTGTTCCCTTTAGTTGTTGGTATATGTGGCCCTCAAAGGTGAAGAAGTTGTGGGTTAGGATGAAGCTGGCTAGGGTAATAAGGAAAGAGGTTTTAGGTAGGGTTGCAGGTGTTGGCGTGAAATAAAGTACTCTATCACAGCAAGGCCCTGGGCGTGTGGGATGTTTGTGTATAAGGAAGTAGCATCAATAGTTACAAGGATGATATCCGGAGGTAACAGGTTAGGTAAGGATTTCAGGCGGTGGAGAAAGTGATTGGTGTCTTTGATGAAGGATGGGAGACTGCACATGATGGGTTGAAGGTGTTGGTCAATGTGGGCACAGATTCGTTCTGTGGGGGTTTGGTATCCGGCCACAATGGACTGGCCTGGATGATTAGGTTTATGAATCTTAGGAAGTAGGTAGAAGGTAGGGGGTATGGGGTGTCAGTGGGATCATGAGTTTGATGGACTCAGGTGAAAGGTTTTGTAGATTCCTTGAAGCTTTGTCTGAACATAAATAAATAAATAAATAAATAAATAAATAATAATAATAATAAAGATGAAGATGTCATCAATGAAATAAATGAAAAATGAAATAAATAAAAGTGAGAGAAGACTCGAAAGCTTTTGGAAATTCAGATCAGTCCAGGAAGCAAACATGGCTAGGTAGCAGAAATGGATATTGTGATCTTTCAGGATAAATGTGAAATCTGGCTTGTATCCCGTGTGTATCTTGTCGGTCGGAGTCGAGTCATGGATTTCTAC
Source organism: Locusta migratoria (assembly GCA_026315105.1). Lineage (NCBI taxonomy): Eukaryota > Metazoa > Arthropoda > Insecta > Orthoptera > Acrididae > Locusta > Locusta migratoria. The sequence continues at coordinate 104,938,572 of CM048745.1, read as the reverse complement.
AATGGCTCTAAGGATGTCAGCATCAAAATCCTGGCCATTAGGATAGTTGAACAACACCTAGAACAGAATGTAATGGGCAATGGAGGACCCTAACATTGTGTGTTAGCAAACACTCCATGATAGAAAAATAGGCGTTCAGTGTGATGAAACATGAATATGAAATATAGGACTAATATTTTTGACACTATCCTCAACATGGTTACTTATATTGAAATTTTTGATAAATTTTGTGCCCAACTCACGGAATATGATAAACAATACTGCTTCATCCACAAAAATGAAGCAACATACCACACATATAATGTATCACTGGAACGAGTCTTCTTTGAGTATCAAATTATCAGCAAACATTTGTGCCCACCTCATTTGCAGATCTAACATGTGATTTTCCAGTGGGAATACTTGTGGGGCAAGGTCTATGAAAACCCACACACAATACAGGAAAGACAACATCACCTGTGAAGTTGCTGCCATCAATATCCAAACTTTTGGCTGGGTGTATGTGAATATGCTCAGCCATGTATTGATGTAGGAGGAGGTCACTTCCAACCTCTTCAATTAATGTATATTTGACTGGTTTTTTTTTATTGTAAACAAATGTTAAGTCCATTTCAGCTATTTCTTTCTGTAAATTCACCTTTATATTAACAAGGGTTACTTTTATCTGCACCACCCTGTATCTTTGTATTAACAAATGAATTTTATAATTAAATAATCTATAAATATTTTTTATAGTTGTGTGTGTGTGTGTGTGTGTGTGTGTGTGTGTGTGTGTGTGTGTGTGTGTGAATGTACCTCAGCTCCTCCTAAACCACTGGATCAATTTAAGTCAAAATTGGTACATAGAGTCCTTACTATCAGACAGCAATTACTGTGGGGGTAATAACTAACTACAAGATGTACTTCAGGAGATATGACATCATAAATAAATAAAAACTACATCATGTGAAAATGTGCAATATCCCTAAAATTAATGAACCAATTTCAACTAAATTTGTCACAAATATTCTCTATCTTCAATAAATAATTCCTATGAGGATAAAAACTACCTAAATGTTAAAATGTTTGTAATTTTTATGGAACCAAACTACATTGGTCATCAGTCCCTAGACTTACAAACTACTTTAAGTTAAACTAACCTAATAACAACACACAAATCCAAGCCCGAGGGAGGATTCGAACCACCGACACGGGAGATTGCATAATCCTTAACGTGGCGCTCCAGACTACTTGGCTACTCCTGCGCGGCTAAAAACCAGCTACAATACGTAGTTCAAGAAATAATATATCGTAAACAATGAGAACCACAAAAAACTGCCCTAGCAAGTGACACATGAATAACGAGACTTCATTCATCCACAATTTGAGAATGAGAGCCCTTAGTGACTTGACACAAACGTATGACATAATTTCAAAACCTTTATAAAACTTTTCCTTACTGACATCCCCAGCAAAATGTTGAAGGGTAAGAAGATTATTGGTTACTAGTTTTCCAACATTCATGTAGAAATATTAAACCATTCTGCATGATGTTACAATTTATTACTTTTATACTACTAATTGTAATCAAATACAGGCAGTACATACACATACCACTGAATAAACCTTCGAAATTATATCACAGTAAAACACATAGATAATCAGGTATGATAAAAAACAATTTGGTCTATGAAAAAGTACCTCATCATGCATTAGTTTTTGATTTATTATGTCTTTGCTACAAACTCTATCTGTATCATATTTTGCACACAGTAAGCACATATAACACTTAATACACCTTTGAAACTAGTTCATAGTATGTTACTTAGTTCAGAAGATATTATGCAAAAATAAATAAAAAACTGTGGACTGCATGACAATCTGCCCCATCTCACATGAGCTTGTAATTTTTTAAATCTTTACTACCAACTCCAATTTCAACCTATTTTGTTGACAGTTTTCTAATATTTTACTCTACACTCTTGAAAAATGATATTATTGTAGGAAATATACTGTTATATGATGTCTTAAGAATTCAGCTGCATGAAAACAAAACTGAAATGGATAGAGAGTAGGATATAGAAGTCAATAGACAGAGAAGGAAGGAGGAGATGGATTACATAAGAAAGGAATAAATACACACCCATACTATACTAGTTAATGAAAAAAAAATCTACTTTGCTTCAGAATGGCTGTTGTTCCCTACCCTATTATTCACTGAGGCAATACTCACTAAAGCTAACCAACCCTTCAATTCATCGCTGTGTCATCTGGTTCATTGTGTAACTACATTGTGTATTTTCAGCGCAAAGTTCCTAGTGATAGGATTGGCATATAGGCATTCATTCTTTCCTCGTTCAATTTGGGAGTGGAATAGGAAAGGAAATGCCTAGTAGTGGTACAGTGTACCCTCCGCCACGCACCTTACGGTGAATTGCGGAGTATGTATGTAGATGTAGATGTACCTCTGCATGAGAACAGATACCACTGTCTTCTGCAGTACCTTCTGTTGTAATGCACAACATAACACATCAATCTGAACATGATAAGTCTCAACTCCAACTGCCAACACAGCTGCACCTGCCTCGGTTCGGCTCGTTGCTCTCCGCCAGGTGTCATGGTGGCAGCCGTGTCGAGCGTTGAGCAAGACTTCTGGCGGACACATTGAGTACTGTCAGTGGAATTTTAACTAGTCCACATAGTGGTTGATCATGCTTTTTTAGCATCCCTCCCCCTTTGGGAAGTAGATGCTCCACCCACGAGAAAGTATATTAGTTGTCGATGTCCATTCCTCCCATAGAGAAAGAAGCAGGCTTGACCACACTTGGTGGTGAGTGGCTTCTAGCTGCTACAGAAGAGTAAGGAATAAAGTGATGAGGCTTAGGAGGTAGTCAGTCTGTCATACAGACCCAAGGGGATGATTCCCTTGGTATCTGCAGTGGCGAAGACCTCATTGATGGAGTTTTTGAGGTGACCACAGGAGTTATTATTACACAGAAAGAAGGTAGTATAGCCTCTCCGTGGCAGATTTCCCACCAGGATGAGGAAGAGATGACAAAATGGAGCCCTGGCACAGCCTACCATGTGGCCCATCTGTGATTCATGGACGCAATATATCACGGTAGCACACCGACACACCATCAAGGTCTGAACTTGAGAAACGTGTCAACCTTGCAAACTGTTCATCACATCGGGAACCCATTTAGGGCAGCACCCAAACTCTCAGGCCCAGACCATAACTCTAGAGCTATACTGAGAAGGTCGCCGATAAGGAACATGAGGAGATGGAGACAAGGAAGGCCAAAGAAGTTGAAGGATGGTGCGAGGTTGATGCCCATGTAACAGTTCTGTGGGGCTTTCATCCCGGATGGTAGTGAACTGATAGGAACTCAAACAAGTGTGTCAAGGCTGCTATAGTGGACAACCCTTCAACATGTTTCTTCATTTGAAGCTTGAACATCTGAACCATCCTCTCCATGCCACCATTAGATTGAGGATGAAATTGAGGACCCCAATATGGAAAATGCCTTTCCAAGTATAAAAGACCCAAAAGGATTGGGAGGCAAACTGAGGTCCATTGTCTAACATAACTGCAAAGGAAAGTCCTTCAATAGCAAACACATGGGACAGAGCCTGAATAGTGCCACCCAGAATGGGATGCACAATGTGCCACATAAGGAAATTTTGACAAGGAGTCAACAACGATCTGCCAGTATGAGGATAAAAAGGGGCCCACAAAAACAACACGAATGCATTTCAAAGGGTGCTGGGAGGTCAGCCACAGTGAGAGAGTGGAGCGTCGTTCCGCCTAATGTTAAGTGCACAGCGGCCGTGCCGCAACCATGTGAACAAAGCCACTATCAATGACAGGGTAGACACGTGGTGACATGCCAAATTTTTCATGTGAAAGGCACCGCAATGCCCGAGATGAAACAACCGAAGGACCTGCTGGCGAAGAGTGTCGGGCTTGGCCACTCTGGGAGCCGAGCCTCTGTAGCCAAGGGGAAAACACCATGAAAGACAGTGAGGCAGTAGCACAAAGCAAAGTAATTACTCAAGGGATCCAAAGCCTTGCCTGGAAGGCTGCTCTGGCAATCAATTCTGAACTAAAGAGGCCACCTTACTGAGCACCAGATCCCTAGCAACAGTGGCAGCAAATCAGGAATCTTCTGTAGGAAACCCATCCATGGTGTCCTGAGCCCCTACATCCAAATGGAAACACAGCAACTCACTACTATCAAAGGAGGGTTCTGAGCCCAGCGGAAGCCGAGGAAGAGTATTGGCATTGGCATGTTGATTGGTAGGTCTAAAGTGGATTGTATAGATACCGTGAAAGAAACAGTGCCAAGTACTGGAGCCTGTGGACAGCTTTGTCAGGCAAAGATGCTGACAGATTGAATAAGGCATCCAACGGCTTGAGGTAACACTAAGATCTGTATAGAAACCCATGAAATTTCTGAACGGCATATAAAATGGCAAGTGCCTCCTTCTCGATTTGGGAGTATCATTGTTGAGTAGCACTGAGGGTCTTGGAAGCAGATGCAATTGGATGCTCGGAGCCATCTTAAATTTGTGACAGAGTATGGCACTTAATCATGTCTGTGAAGCATGTGTAACCAACACCAAGTGCTGGTCCAGATAATAGGTGACCAAGCCAGGAGCAGATTTCAGTTGAGTTTTCACCCATTGGAAGGGCTTTTCACAGACTGGCATTTATTGAAAACTAGTGTTTTTACAAACTAAGGCACGCAGAGAATTAGCCACTGTGGCTGCATCAAGAAACAGGATGAAGTAGGCGATCATGCCTAAAAATAAAAATTTGTAAATCCTTAATGTCGGTAGGCCTTAGTGTAGCCATGATTGCACCAACATGATGTTGCAAGGGACGGATGCCATCTTTAAAAAGCTTGAAGCCAAGCCAGATGACTGAAGGATGGAAGAAGCTTGACTTATACAGGTTGTATTTGAGGCCAACTGTCTGAAGGACCACAGACTGTGTGCAAAGATTTGCTATGTGCTTTTCCCTAGTGGTAACCAAAAGGATAATGTCATCTTGATATTTAACACACCCATGAATTAATACTGTCAACTGTTCCAAAACGTTGATAGAATCTGGGAGCACTGGTCACTCCAAATGCAAGATGCTGATATTAGTACAACCTGAAGGGTGTGTAGCACACCAGAAATTGTTTGGAGACCTCATCCAGGGGAACTTGTAAGTAAGCCTCTGATAAGTCGAGTTTGCAAAATAAAACTGGCCCTCAGCAACTTTTGTAAAGAGCTCGTCTGGCCATGGCAACAGTTATGTGTCAATGATAATTTGGGTGTTAACAGTGTTCTTGAAATTGCCACAAAGACGTAAATGGTCATTAGGCTATTCGGTAATCACTAAGGGCTGTGCCCACTCACTGGAGGAAATAGGCTGCAGGGCACCCAGGGAAGTCAACCTGTCCAATCCCTGTTTAACTTGGTCAAACAGCAGCGGGTACAGCACATGCATGAAAAAATACAAGGGTAAGCCATAGTCTTGAGGGTAATATGTGCCATAAAATTAGTAGCATAACCTAAGTGTTCCAAAAAGAGGGATGAGAATTCAGAGGATAATGTCTCAATTTGCTCGTAAAGAACATGTTCAGAAATGAGGTGGATGGAGTCAGTCATAGAAAACCCAAAAGCAGAAAAGGCGTCCATGCCAAATATGGCATCTACCACCAAAAATATGAAGGGACAAACTTTGTTTTTATATGTCATTGACACTGTGAAACTTCCTAGAACTGGAATGCTTTGCTTGTTATAAATCACCAAGTGTTGATCAAGAGATTGCAGGGGACCCCCAGATATACATAAGCTTGAGTACTGAAGAGTGTTAAGGCAGTGCCGGTATCCACCTGCAAGTGGAGCATACGTCACATTACTTTAACTTCTAAAAACAATTTAGTTGTGCTAGAAGCTGTTGGGAAAACACAATTATGTCTCTTGCAAAGTCTGAGTCGTCAGAAGAACAGCGCACAGCCTCAATATGACCTTTCTTCTAGCATTTATTGCACATAGCACAGCGTTTGGGTCACACCCCTCTGTCATGTTAGATGAAACGTAAGGGGCACAATGGAAGTATTGAGCAAGGCTGTAGCATTTTCCGCTGTGGCTGCTGTTGTGACGCAGCCGGCCAGAGTCCTACACGACTCTGGGGAGTAGTGTTTACTTCTTCAATACCCTCTCCACCCTGTGAATCAACAAAAGACACGAAGAAATAGGAACTACTGCCAACCTATCACACGAAGTCTGAATGTGATCGTCAGCTGCTCGCAAAATCTCTAAAGGCTGAGCAATGTTCAATTACTCAGCCAATGATGGATTTTCACACTGAAGAGCACACTGATGAACCTACCTGTCAGAGACCAACCAAATGACAGCAACACGAATCATAGAATCAGCATAAGAATGCTTGTGAGCATTGGTAACTAACAGACATTTCCGACTTCGACCTTGAAGGTCCGCAACCAAAGCATGATAAGTTTGGTAGGGTTTTTTCTGACAACAATAAAATTCAGCATTCATAGTGACAACGTGTGTATTTGTGATAGTAATAGATAATAACTGACACAGCTCAACAAATAAAAGGGACACTGGGCCCCGCAGAGCAGCCAATTGGCTGAGTAATTGATAGACACAATGATAAAGCCAGGACAAAAACAAAGCCTTACATATGTTAGCTTCCGTGACCTCGAACGTGAGAAGAAAATTTTGCCGGAGCCACTTCTGATAAGCGTCCCAGTCTTCAGTCGTGTCATCATACTGTGGAAAGTGTCGTGATAGCAGACGTAAAAGGTCTCTGCTGCTCAATAAGATCCTGAATGACAGTCTTGGTATCCATAAGCTTGTATGAATAACTGAACGAGTGCAAGACGTGCGGAAACATTGAAACCTGTAGCCAATTACTGCTGTAACACACAACACATCAAGCTCACTGTGATAAATTTCAACTCCGACTGCCGATGCAGCTGCACCTGCCTTGGCTCTGCTTGCTGCTCACCATCAGGTGTCTCAGCAGTAGCCTTGTTGAGCATTGAGCCAGACCTTTGGCAGACAGATTGAGTATTGTCAGTGGGATTTGAACCAGTCTGCATTGTGGGCGATCGTGCTTTGTAGCACCATCCAAAACTACTAAATACTGCTACCTGCATAATCATCAAAAAATGTAAAGTACTATAAACAAAGGAAAAGTAAATACAATGATACATAAAAGGCATGTTACACATCCTCTTTGGGGTATTTCTTTTCAAAACGGTTTAACCGATGAATATGCATTTGTTTTTGCAAAGACACCTTAACAAATTATTTCCAGTTGTAATTCAGGCTCTTATGAATTGCAGGTTAACTTGCATAGAGAAAGAGGGAAATTATTGAAAAATATTTTAAAGTCATGTGCTCTACATTCACAATAATTAACATTTAAAAGAAATATGATTACTTAGTGTTATTCACTTAATTCATCTCCTCATTACAAGAAGAATAAAATCTACCACATTTCTGAACCTGATATAAAGCGTGTAGATAATATCTTCAATGGCTTATAACTTTTATGTATCAGTCATACTGCATTACATTTTTCTTCATCACTCAAGTTTGTTTTTACAAACAAAAAGCCGGAGGATATTCAATAGTGATAAACTCTGTTGAATGAGGAACTGATGTACATTAAAATTCATAAAAAGAAATTTCAGATAAATGTAAAATTCTTAACATATTCAAGACTGGCATAAGTGACCCTGAATGGGGCAACTCATGTTTTTTACCACGTTTTTCGAAAATTACAGCTTTCTATATATGAATACAACAATTGAGTTGACTGTCTCATTTTAAACAATGAAACCTTTCATCTATATATTAAAAAAAAAAAAAAATTATTTTTATTAAAAAAAAAGAATTTTTTTAGTAAATCCTGTTTTTATTCCCAGGAAAAAGAAAACAAAACATGTACATATGATTCTCACAGATAATCACATTGCTCTCATAGGCCAGTCGTCGTACACAAAAAAATGGCCTTAGGTCCAAAAAAATTGCAGGAAGCTGAATTTTTGGTATGTTGTTAGGACATATTAGAGTAGTATTAAACCAAGTTTGCAGCTTCGAAATCCTTTTGCGTAACTTTTAAGAGCCAAAAAACCTCGAAATTTTCGGACTTTTTTCTGGTTTTGGCTTATAACTCATGAAGGGTGGTTTTTTGATGAAAAGTCACTCACACCTCTATTAATGTAGATAAAATATCCTAAAATTTAAGCCCAACTGCAGCTCTGTAAGTCCAATAGTTCCCGAGATATTGGACTTCAAAAATTGACTTATTTCTCCAAAAAGTTCAAATTTTCGATTTTAGTCATCTTTCGGCTAGAATATTGGCTCTAATGATCATCCCACGGGAAATGTCATACAAAACAAAGTTATAGAGCAGTTATTTAACTTTAATCTAAGTATTGAACGAAGTCCATAGGCCCAATAGACTTCTAGTTATCGTTAAAAAACGAAAACTTGGAAAAATTGGAGTAGTCAATAAATTGACCCAGACGAATTGCAGTCCTCTTCTCCTGTGTATCTTAAAGAAAAAGGAAGAATTACTCATTGACGATGATTATTAACGCATCGTATATAAAAAGAATTTTTTCAACACTGTTTTCCGCAAATATTGAACAGAGAAGTTCCTTGAGTCACTTCCTGCCATTATGGCACCGACGGCCCCCATGAATAACATGAGGTGGTGAAAACCTCTAAGTCTCACCCCTATGTTGACAAGCTGAGGATGCTGGTGGCTCTCCACAATGTCTCGGGCTTTCAAGTACAGTGGTTGATCGTAGGTCACAAAACATGTTTCCTCACTGTAAATGCTTGTTCTTTAACTGGCTTCTAAAAGTGATGTTAGAACAGTGCCGCAGTCGGTTGGGGGAACATGGATAAAAGGGAGATATACAATCTTTCAACGTTCGTAAGGAAGATCTTCTGTCACTTGATCCATGAATCCATTCCATCCTGGGATGCCTGGCATGTTAGTTGCTTTTCCAAACAACCACAGCAGGTCTGCGGATTTTGGCAAAATGACTTCAGCGATTTTCACTTCGTTGATTGAAATGGCTGACAAGCCAAATTTCTTTCTAATAGAAGAATGTTTAATGTGTGTGGCAGTGTGTGTGAACCTGATAGACTCGGCACATGTTGTTGTTATGGTCTTCAGTCCGGAGACTGGTTTGATGCAGCTCTCCACCCTACTCTATCCTGAGCAAGCCTTTTCATCTCCTCATAAGAACGGCAACCCACATCCACTTGAATCTGCTTACTATACGCGTCTCTTGGTCTCCCTCTGCGATTTTTACCCCACACACTTCCCTCCAATGCTAAATTTACGATTCCTCGATGTCTAACAATGGGTCCTACCAAGCGATCCCTCCTTTTAGCCAGGGTATGCCAAAAATTCCTTTTCTCACCAATTCTGTTCAGTACTTCTTCATTGGTTATGCGATCTACCCACCTAATCTTCAGCATTCTTCTGTAGCACCACATTTCAAAAGCCTCTATTCTCTTCCTGTCCGCACTGCTTATCGTCCATGTTTCACTCCCGTACAAGGCAACACTCCACACAAATGCCTTCAGAAAAGACTTCCTTACACTTAAATTAATGTTCGATGTTAGCAAATTTCTCTTTTTCAAAAATGCTTTTCTTCCCATTGCCATTCTGCATTTTATATCCTCTGTACTGCGACCATCACATGTTATTTTACTACCCAAGTAACAAAACTCATCTACCACCTTCATTGTTTCGTTACCTAATCTAATTCCTTCAGCATCGCCCGATTTTCTAAGACGGCATTCCATTATTTTTGTTTTGCTCTTGTTAATGTTCATTTTATACGCTCTCTTCAACACACTGTCCATTCCATTCAACTGCTCTTCCAGGTCCTTTGCTGTCTCTGACAGAATTACAATGTCATCAGCAAAACGCAATGTTTTTATTTCTTCCCCCTGAACTTTAATCCCTATTCCAAATTTTTCCTTGCTTTCCTTCACCGCCTGCTCGATGTACAAATTGAATAACATCGGAGAAAGGCTACAACCCTGTCTTACTCCCTTCCCAACTGATGCTTCCCTTTCATGCCCTTCGAGTCTAATAACTGCGGTCTGGCTTTTGTACAAGTTATAAATAACTCTCCTTTCCCTATATTTTACCCCTGCTGACTTCAGAATTTGAAACAGTGTATTCCAGTCAACATTGTCAAATGCTTTCTCCAAATCTGCAAAAGCTAAAAATGTAGGTTTGCCTTTCCTTAATCTATCTTCTAAGATAAGACGTAAAGTGAGTATTGCCGCCCTGGTTCCTACGTTCCTCCTGAATCCAAACTGATCTTCCCCAAGGTCAGCTTCTACCAGCTTTTCCATTCTCCTGTAGATAATTCGTGTTAAAATTTTGCAACCATGACTTATCAAACTAATGGTTCTGTAATTTTCACACCTGTCTGCGCCCGATTTCTTTGGAATGGGGATTATTACATTTTTCTTGAAGTCTGAGGGTATTTCGCCTGTCTCATAAATCCTAAGCACCAGTTCAAATAGTCTTGTCGTGGCTGGCTCTCCCAGAGACTTTAGTAGCTCTGAGGGTATGTCATCTACTCCTGGGGCCTTGTTCCGACCTAGGTCTTTCAAGGCTCTGTCAAATTCATCTCTCAGTATAGCATCTCCTATTTCATCTTGATCTACGTCCTCTTCCCTTCCTACCACATTGTCTGTAAGTTCATTTCCTTTGTAGAGCTGCTCTATGTACTCTTTCCACTTTTCAGCTTTCTCTTCTTTGCTGAGAACCGGCTTCCCATCTGAGTTCTTGATATTCGTAGAGTTGCTTTTCTTGTCCCCAAATGTCTCTTTTATTTTCCTGTAGGCGGTATCTACTTTTCCCCTTCTTATACATTCTTCTACAGATTTGCATTTGGCTTCTAGCCACTCCTGCTTAGCCATTTTGCACTTCCTGTCAATCTCATTTTTTAATCGTCTGTACTCCATTTTGCCTGTTTCATTTACTGCATTTTTATATTTTCTCCTTTCATCAATTAAATCTAGTATTTCCTGTGATATCCAAGAATTTTTTGTAGGTCTTGCCTTTCTACCTATTTTGTCCTCTGCTGCCTTCACTATTTCATCTCTCAGTGCTACACAGTCCTCTTCTACTGTTTTATTTCCCCCTGTTTCTGTCAATTGTTGCCTAAATCTCCCTCTGAAATTCTCCAGAACTTCACTTTCCTTCAATTTATCTAAGTCCCATCTCTGTATTTTCCTACGTTTCTGCAATTTTTTCAGTTTCAGCCTACAGTTCATGACTAACAAGTTATGGTCAGAGTCTATATCTGCCCCTGGGTACGTCTTGCAGTTTATAACCTGGTTCCGGAATCTATGTCTTACCATTATAAAATCTATCTGATACCTTCCGGTGTCTCCTGGTCTCTTCCATGTATACAACCTTCTTTTGTGATTCTTAAACCAGGTGTTTGTTACGATTAAATCATGTTCCGTGCAAAATTCTACCAGGCGACTTCCTCTTTCATTCCTCCTGCCCAGTCCATATTCACCTACTGTTTTTTTTCTCTTCCTTTTCCTACAACCGAATTCCAGTCTCCCATCAAAATTAAGTTTTCCTCTCCCTTAACTGTCTGAATAATTTCCTTTAGCTCCTCATATATTTCTTCGATCTCCTCATCATCAGCAGTGCTAGTTGGCATATAAACCTGTACTACTGTTGTCGGTGTTGGCTTCGTATCTATCTTGACAATGATAATGCGATCACTGTGCTGCTCATAGTAGTTTACCCGCATTCCAATTTTCTTATTTATTATCAGTCCTACTCCTGTGATACCCCCAACTGATTTTGTATTTATAATCCTGTACTCACCTGACCAGAAATCCTGTTCATCCTGCCACCGAACTTCACTAATCCCCACTATATCTAACCTCAACCTATCCATTTCCCGTTTTAAATTTTCTAATTTTCCTACCCGATTAAGGGATCTAACATTCCACGCTCCGATCCGTAGAATGCCAGTATTGTCTTTCCTGATGACAACATCCTCCTGAGTAGTCCCCGCCCGGAGATCCGACTGGGGGACTATTTTACCTCCGGAATATTTTACCCGAGAGGATGCCATCATCATATGTTCATACAGTAGAGCTGCATGTCCTCGGGAAAAGTAACGGCTGTAGTTTCCCCTTGCTTTCAGCCGTTCGCAGTAGCTGTGTGGCAAAGCCACATGAGCTAATGTTACAAGGCCAGCTCAGTCAATCATCCAGACTGTTGCCCCTGTAACTACTGAAAAGGCTGCTGCCCCTCTTCAGGAACCACATGTTTGTCTGGCCTCTCCACAGATACCCCTCCGCTGTGGTTGCACCTACGGTACGGCTATCTGTATCGTTGAGGCACGCAAGCCACCCCACCTCGGCAATGTCTGTGGCGAACGGATGTGTGAGGGGTCATGATCATTGTACCACCCATTTCATGGAACGTATTTTCTCCATCAATTGTGTTAACGTTCACATCAGCATTGTCGAAGACAAAATGCATAAAAGCTCCTTTGTCGACTGGTTGGGCCACTTCTCCACGGAGGATAGCGGAACTTTCAAAATGCATAGCCTCCGTATAAGGTAAAGCAGTCTACAATCCAAAGATTGGTTTGAACACAACAGTGCTTTACTAGGCATGGTTCTGTTTGGAGGTGCCTCCTCCGTCCTTCGAACTGACTTACCCAGCCAGTTATAGGGGGACCTACAGTTTAACGTGGGTTCCGAACCACGGTGCTACTCGGTATTTTTCACATGAGCAATAGTGCCAGAGGTGAAAGAAGTGGAAAGTGACAGATAAAAATCCTAGGACCTAGCGGGGATCGAACCCGCGACCTTTGGATTTGTAGTCTGGCACTCTACCACTGTGCTACGGAGCCGCACCAGCCTCCGCCTCCGTATATGTACAAGAAATTCCCATACAGTAGCAAAGTTCAACAAGGTGCTTTGATTCAAATTTTCTATACAAATAGGTTCCAAAGCTTATTTGAATTGAAGACAGCAAAGATTTGGGTCTCGTTGCAACCATGATTGCATGAGCAAATCCTATGCACTTCTTTCTCCACTGTTCAAGAGAAGGAAGCCTCTGCGTCTTTCAAAAAAGCATCTGACGGGGGATATTGAATAGTGTCAAATGTTTGGGAACGAATGTCTTGCAGGATAATCTCTGCTGCAGCTTTGGCAACTCTAAGCCGCTCTTCAGCAGGATCGCTAAGTCTTTGATTGTACCACTTTTCATAAAGGATGTTTTGTCCAATGCCTGTGAACATCAAGACTGGGCTGTCATACGGACCAACCTGCGCAAAAATAAATTTTCCGCCATATTGCTTTTTTAGATGAGCTTTAACACTTGCAACTGCTGGTTTGTAATCACAAGTGAAGGTCTCTGCAAACAAGTCACTTATGGAAAATTGGTTTTCCTGTCTTGTTTCTGCAGGGTATGGATATATACGCCCCATACCTTCGATGAGGAAGGGATGTTCAGGACGGCCTTGTTTACTTCCTGCACCAGTAGATCGCGACAAGGAGTGCAGTTTTACTTAGTAATGTTTGGGGTACTTACCCTCAGTAGCAACAAGTTCACTTATACATGAAAGACGCCGAAAAATGTGTTGCCCCCATTCACTAGCTTGTCTAGCTTTTTCCACAATCGATTATTTCACTTCCAGTGTTTCCCTTTGATGGAGTTCATCCTGTAGATATTTGGACAATTTTATCTGCTTCTCGAAATATTCCTTGGAGAATTTTTCACCACAAAGGAAACAATAATATCCAATGATGTGACGCCTTGAATCCGACGCACTTTTCAGCCTTTCCCCACACAAAGACAATGGTTGAGCAAATCAAACACCTTCTCGCTGGACAAATGCTTACACATTACTTTCCACAGTGTACCTCTTCCTGCATGCGTCATGTACGGTCACTTCATTTAAACTGCACAAAAAAACCTCATGTTCCTTTCAAGCCCACGTTTCTGACTCATTCCGCGTTTTTTCACTGTCACTGTTCCCTCTGCAAGCACTTACTGACGACCCCGAAACAAACATGCGACGGGGGTAGCTCCGACATATTGTAAAACAGAAAGTACTTAAAACGCCACCAAGATCAAGATTTAGACGATTTTTGTTTGAAACGTTCTTCACGGATCCGAATACGGCTGTTTCTAAGGGCAGACTGGGTGTAGTGGGGAAGGCCACGGAGGCAAGAAGTTTGGAAGGGAGGACAGAACACCCGCTAAGTCACGACTCTGAGTAAGGGGACAGGAGGGGGATTGATACCTTCACACAACAAAAGGCCTCACTACGAACGAAAGACCCAATCCCTTAATGGCCGACCAATACCCAAGAACGGAGAGGCTTTCGATTTTTTTTTTTTTTTTTTTTTTTTTTTTTTTTTACTGCAATACCTACTTCCACAAATATATTTGTATGCACTAACACATAATTACACATTTATATACAATCTGTTAATAATAATCGTCAATGAGTAATTCTGTAAGATACACAGGAGAAGAGGACTGCAATTCGTCTGGGTCAATTTATTGACTACTCCAATTTTTCCAAGTTTTCGTTTTTTAACGATAACTAGAAGTCTATTAGGCCTATGGACTTTAATTCAGTACTTAGATTAAAAGTTAAATAACTGCTCTATAACTTTGTTTTGTATGACATTTCCCGTGGGATGATCATTAGAGCCAATATTCTAGCCGAAAGATGACTAAAACCAAAAATTGGAACTTTTTGGAGAAATAAGTTAATTTTTGAAGTCCAATATCTCGGGAACTATTGGACTTACAGAGCTGCGGTTGGGCTTAAATTTTAGGATATTTTATCTACATTAATAGAGGTGTGAGTGACTTTTCATCAAAAAACCACCCTTCACAAGTTATAAGCCAAAACCAGAAAAAAGTCCGAAAATTTCGAGGTGTTACGCAAGTTACGCAAAAGGATTTCGAAGCTGCAAACATAAAGCCCTTTTGTTGCGTACAAATAGTTAAAACTCCACTCAGTATGTGGCAGCACAATGCAGAGAACCTTCCTTGTTTAATTTACGTGGTTACCAACAGATGGCAGGTTATGCAGTGGCAGGTACTAATTTTTTAGCATTGCATGAGTCAGACTTGGGTGTCGTCTGCCTGACTACCTCTGAACGAGCCTGGCTTGGGTGCCATCCGCAGTGGGTTAATATACATCATTTAATCATGAAAATAATTTCCATAATACATCACATGTAAGAATGTCACGTCACAAGTGAGTTTATTAATCTATAAAGCACAGAATTAGAAAATCACTATAAATTAAAATTTCAGAAAAAAATCATGTCTTATACAAAGCTGACAAAAATTCCTATCTTATAACACACACACAAAATAAAACATACCTGCCCATGCATTCCAGTGTTGCCTCAGTAATATCATAGGTAGGTAAAACAATATCCATTGTGTCTTCAGAACCACACCATGAAAATACTGGCACTTTAAGACCCTTGTCAATTCCGACAAGTGGCCAATCTCCTAAGTTCATGAAAAATTCCAGATCTGGAAGAACCACTTTCCGTGCCAAAGATAATAATATGGCATCCATGAACATCTTGAAGCCAACATATTTGCCATAACATTTTCTGTATATCTAAAACAAAAATAAAACATGAACAGTATGTAGTCCACTTAATCTTTTTGTAACTTGCAGTGAAATGGAAGAAGAAGCAATACCTCGTTATCTTTAATGACATAATTACAGATGCTTATGCTGCCTGGACTGTCATACTTTCCAAGAATACTTCTTCTGACTTCTTCGAAATTCACACTAGGAAAAGGCTTAAGATCTTTTGTAATCTGCTTATATTCTTTTTTACAGCCAAAATTTTTTAACCACACAGAAATAGACTGAGCTGGGCAATAACAGTCCTCAGCATAGATTGGCCCTGGATAAACAAAAAAAAAAAACAAGCTTATGTTCTTATTTTCTCCCTTTTTATGAAAAATTTGACAGAAATAATACATACATTTCTTCTCATATGCTAAAATTTACCTCTCACTTGCAATTATACAATTAATTTTAAGTTTAAAGGCCACTGTTTTCAACAGAAATGGACACATTTCTCACCAGTGTTATCTTTATATATAAAATAGTGTGAGTGCTTATGTGTTCGTTTGTGTTTACATATTGCATACAAATCTACAGTTTTGTTCTAATCTTAATGAAAGTTTGCACACATGACCTCCAAACCAACAGGATGATCACTATAAGTGTAAGAATCACATACAACACATAGTCCACAACATATGATGTCATTAACAATGAGATAGGTTAAAAACTGCTGCATCACATGACAGTGTTGCACATTTCCTCCTAAACAACTAGATTGATTCAACCAAATTTAGTACACATATCCCTCACCATAACAACTGCCATTAGGGTAAGAAACATATACCACACATGCTGCAAGAGATATAATGTCATAAACAATAGGAGTCTTAAAAAACTGCTACATCAGGTAACGAAGCTTCATTCATACAGTGTATGAGAACAAGAGTACTGTATTTACTGGCTTAAAAGACTACTTTTTTCCTACAAAAATTGGTTCAAAAACTGTATTCGTCTTATACACTGGTTGCCAGTGGTACTTACAAGTTCCATTTTCTTTCAAGGGATTTCAAAATGGTGTAAAATGCGGAAATAATGCTTTAAGTGGGAAAATTTGCTTTAACATTCTCTCTTACATTTTTGTAGTTTATATCTGATATATGTACATAATGTGCACCAAAACATCCATCAGCAGCTTTATTATGCAGTAAAGGTTATCTGAATTTTGTACTATTTTTAGTGCCAAGCGTAACTGAAAGTGGTAACTTCATAGGAAGTAGAAAGTTTCAAGGTAATTTCATTCATCATAATCGATGTTTTCGGCAAATCTGTAAGGCATCATTCGTAATTTGAATAATTGGAACAGCATGCCAGCCTCCACCTCAAAAAACTATCCAAACTCCTGGTCACCCACCTCCAGAAAGGCAATACTCTCTCCCTCAACAACCTCTCCAATAAACCACAAGCTCCTCTGATTGCACAGAAACCCAGTCTCTCCCATCTGCTCAATCTCCCACTTCCAGCTCCACTCCCCCCCAAACCTCACAATCCTAATCCACACAATCCTGAACCACAAAATCCCAATTCAGTAGTCAACCTCTCCTCTAAACCTCTCTCCCAATCTGAAACCTCCGTGCTATCCAAAGGCCTCACCTTTAGTCCCACTCCCAAATTCAACCAAACAGCCCTTGTCAAAGACCTACTATCCTATACTTGTAGCCTTGGCTGGAGATATCACTTTGCCACGATGAAAAATAATCCCACTCCTGATGATCCAGTTCCCCAAGACATCACTCAAATTGAACCCTGCCTGGAACAGTTCCGTCCTCCATCACAGCGAGACCCACCCGCTCTCCCTCAAAATCCCCCCTTCAAACCTTCCAGGAATTCCTTACTTCCAACCTTGCCTCTCAGTCCTTCCTGAAAAACCTTAATCCTACTCCCAACATTACCGCAGCTGAATCCCGAGCTATCCGTGATCTGAAGGCTGACCATTCCATCGTCATTCTCCCTGCCGACAAGGGATCCACGACCGTGGTACTTGATCGGCGGGAGTATGTGGCTGAGGGACTGCGCCAGCTTTCAGACAATACTACCTACAAAGTCTGTCAAGAAGACCCCATTCCTGATGTCCAGGCAGAGATTCAGGGAATTCTCAGATCCTTAGGCCCCCTACAAAACCTTTCACCCGAGTCCATCAAACTCATGACCCCACTGACACCCCGCACCCCTACCTTCTATCTACTTCCTAAGATTCACAAACCTAATCATCCAGGCCGGCCAATTGTGGCCGGTTACCAAGCCCCCACAGAACGAATCTCTGCCTACATAGACCAACACCTTCAACCCATCATGTGCAGTCTCCCATCCTTCATCAAAGACACCAACCACTTCCTCGATCGCCTGAAATCCTTACCCAGCCTGTTACCTCCTGAAACCATCCTTGTAACCATTGATGCCACCTCCTTATACACAAATATCCCACATGCCCAGGGCCTCGCTGCGATGGAGTATTTCCTTTCACGCCGACCACCCACTTTCCTACCTAAAACCTCTTTCCTTAATACCCTAGCCAGCTTTATCCTAACCCACAACTTCTTCACCTTTGAGGGCCGGACATACCAACAACTAAAGGGAACAGCCATGGGAACCAGGATGGCCCCCTCGTGTGCAAACTTATTTATGGGACGCTTAGAGGAAGCCTTCCTGGAAACCCAAGCCTGTCAACCCAAAGTTTGGTACAGATTCATTGACGACATCTTCATGATCTGGACCAACAGTGAAGAAGAACTCCAGAATTTCCTCTCCAACCTCAACTCCTTTGGTCTCATCAAATTCACCTGGTCCTACTCCAAATCCCATGCCACTTTCCTTGATGTCGACCTCCATCTGTCCAACGGCCAACTTCACACATCCGTCCACATCAAACCTACCAACAAACAACAGTACCTCCATTATGACAGCTGCCATCCATTCCATATCAAATGTTCCCTTCCCTACAGCTTAGGTCTTCGTGGCAAAAGAGTCTGGTCCAGTCCCGAATCCCTGAACCAGTACACCAATAACCTAATAACAGCTTTCACATCCCGCAGCTATCCTCCTGATCTGGTTCAGAAGCAAATTACCTGAGCCACCTCCTCATTCCTCCAAATCGAGAACCTTCCACCGAAGAATCCCAGAAGTGCCCCTTTTGTCACCGGATACTTTCCGGGACTGGAGCGGACTCTGAATGTGGCTCTCCAGCAGGGATACGAAGTCCTTAAATCCTGCCCCGAAATGAGATCCATCCTTCATGACATCCTCCCCACTCCTCCGAGAGTGTCTTTCCGCCGCCCACCTAACCTTCGTAACCTCCTAGTCCATCCCTATGAAACCCCCAAACCACCTTCCCTACCCTCTGGCTCCTACCCATGCAACCGCCCCCGTTGTAAAACCTGCCCTATGCACCCTTCCACCACCATTTACTCCAGTCCAGTAACCCGGAAGGTGTACACGATCAAGGGCAGAGCCACTTGTGATAGCACACATGTGATTTACCAACTAACATGCCTGCACTGTGAAGCGTTCTATGTGGGAATGACCAGCAACAAACTGTCCATTCGCATGAACGGTCACAGGCAGACAGTGTTTGTTGGTAATGAGGATCACCCTGTGGCTAAACATGCCTTGGTGCACGGCCAGCACATCTTGGCACAGTGTTACACCGTCCGGGTTATCTGGATACTTCCCACCAACACCAACCTTTCAGAACTCCGGAGATGGGAACTTGCCCTTCAGCTTATTCTCTCCTCCCGTTGCCCACCTGGTCTCAATCTCCGCTAACTCAAATTCCCGCCCACTATCTTTAGCATCTTTGCCTTGGTTCTGTGGACAGAGCCTCTGCCTCAATTGGTATCTCTGTCCAACTTCTTTGCTTTTCACAAATGTCTGTCTAGGTGTGCTTGTGTTTCGATGTGTCTGAGTGTGTGTGTATTTGTTTACCTTCCTTTTTTTCCCCTAAGGTAAGTCCTTTCACTCCTGGGATTGGAATGACTCCTTTTCCACTTCCTTAAAACCCATATCCTTCCCTTTTCCTCCCCTTTTTTCCTCTTTTTCCTGAAGAAGCTGCCAGTGGTGGCGAAAGCTTGTATGTGTGTTTGTGTGTGATTTTATTATATATATATAGAGGAAAAATTCCTAACAGGAAAAAAATATACGTAAAAAATAGATGAAGAACACTTACCAGGCGAAGGGGCACAGGCAGTAATAGTAACAAATAAACACACAGACACACACACACACTCAAAAATGCTAGCTTTCGCAGCCTAGCTGCTTCATCAGGCAGAAGGGAAGGAGAGGGAAAAGGAAATGATGAGGGATTTAAGGAAGGGAGTAAGGAGCCATTCCAATCCCGGGACAGGAAAGACTTACCTTGGGGGAAAAAATGGAAGGTAAATAAATGCACATACACCCACACATTTACACAGACACAAGTACACTTAGGCAGACATACTGTGTCTGCCTAAGTGTACTTGTGTCTGTGTAAATGTGTGGGTGTATGTGCATTTATTTACCTTCCATTTTTTCCCCCAAGGTAAGTCTTTCCTGTCCCGGGATTGGAATGGCTCCTTACTCCCTTCCTTAAATCCCTCATCATTTCCTTTTCCCTCTCCTTCCCTTCTGCCTGATGAAGCAGCTAGGCTGCGAAAGCTAGCATTTTTGAGTGTGTGTGTGTGTCTGTGTGTTTATTTGTTACTATTACTGCCTGTGCCCCTTCGCCTGGTAAGTGTTCTTCATCTATTTTTTACGTGTATATATATATATATATATATATATATATATATATATATATATATATATATATATATATATATATTAAGACAAAAAATTCCTAGCAGGAAAAATAAAATATAAAAAATAGACGAAGATTACTCACCAGGCGAAGGAGCACAGGTGTGACAGCATCACAAATAAATAAATGAATACACACACACACACACACACAATCGCAAGCTTTCGCAACCCAGTTGCGTCTTCAGGCAGTAGGGAAGGAAGACGCCTGCCTGAAGACGCAACTGGGTTGCGAAAGCTTGCGATTGTGTGTGTGTGTGTGTGTGTGTGTGTGTGTGTGTGTGTGTGTGTGTGTATTCATCTATTTTTTACGTATATATATAGAAAACAGATGACTTACCAAAAGAACCGGCTCGTCGATAGAAACAAATAAAATAAATAAAATCACACACAAACACACATACAAGCTTTCGCAGCCTAGCTGCTTCGTCAGGCAGAAGGGAAGGAGAGGGAAAAGGAAATGATGAGGGTTTCAAGGGAGTGGATAAGGAGTCATTCCAATCCCGGGACAGGAAAGACTTACCTTGGGGGGAAAAAAAGAGGGTAAACAAAAACACACACACCCACACATTTACACAGACGCAAGTACACTTAGGCAGACACACTGTAGAACTGTAGAAAGCAAAGAAGTTAGAAGTTAGACCCAGCTTAGGTCTTCGTGGCAAACGAGTCTGCTCCAGTCCTGAAGCTCTGAACCAGTACGCCAACAACCTATTAACAGCTTTCACATCCCGCGGCTATCCTCCTAATATGGTGAGAGAAACAAATTGCCAGAGCTACTACCTCATCCCTCCAAATTCAGAACCTTCAACAGAAGAATCCCAGAAGTGCCCCTCTTGTCACCGGATACTTTCCGGGACTGGAGCGGACTCTAAATGTGGCTCTCCAGCAAGGATATGACTTCCTTAAATCGTGCCCCAAAATGAGATCCGTACTTCATGACATCCTTCCTACTCCACCGAGAGTGTCTTTCCGCCGCCCACCTAACCTCCGTAACCTCCTAGTCCACCCCTATGAAATCCCCAAACCACCTTCCCTACCTTCTGGCTCCTACCCTTGTAACCGCCCCCGTTGTAAAACCTGCCCTATGCACCCTTCCACCACCACTTACTCCAGTCCAGTAACCCGGAAGGTGTACACGATCAAGGGCAGAGCCACTTGCGATAGCACACATGTGATTTACCAACTAACATGCCTGCACTGTGAAGCGTTCTATGTGGGAATGACCAGCAACAAACTGTCCATTCGCATGAACGGTCACAGGCAGACAGTGTTTGTTGGTAATGAGGATCACCCTGTGGCTAAACATGCCTTGGTGCACGGCCAGCACATCTTGGCGCAGTGTTACACCGTCCGGGTTATCTGGATACTTCCCACCGACACCAACCTTTCAGAACTCCGGAGATGGGAACTTGCCCTTCAGCTTATTCTCTCCTCCCGTTGCCCACCTGGTCTCAATCTCCGCTAACTCAAATTCCCGCCCACTATCTTTAGCATCTTTGCCTTGGTTCTGTGGACAGAGCCTCTGCCTCAATTGGTATCTCTGTCCAACTTCTTTGCTTTTCACAAATGTCTGTCTAGGTGTGTTAGCGTTTCGATATGTCTGAGTGTGTGTGTATTTGTTTACCTTCCTTTTTTCCCCTAAGGTAAGTCCTTCCACTCCTGGGATTGGAATGACTCCTTTTCCACTTCCTTAAAACCCATATCCTTCCCTTTTCCTCCCCTATTTTCCTCTTTTTCCTGAAGAAGCTGCCAGTGGTGGCGAAAGCTTGTATGTGTGTTTGTGTGTGATTTTATTTGTTTCTCTCGACGAGCCGGTCCCTTTGGTAAGTCATCTCTTTTCTATTTTTATTTTTACATGCCAGTGAGTCTTATATGCCAGCAAATATGGTACTTAGTGACTTGCAACAAACTTTAAATATAATTTCAAACTTTTATTATATTTTTTTTCTCGCTGACAACCACATCAAAATGATGAAAGGAGAAAAGTTTCCCTCTTACTACATTTCTGCTGTTAATGGAGTAAAACTACTGAATTCCGTATAATGTTCAATTTACAATTTCTGCACTACATTACATGCATACTCATTTAAAACAACGTAAACTTAAATGATCCAATGAAAATAAAATAAAAGCAAAGTGCTGAAGAAATCTTTCATTATGTGAGCAGTCTGGCATTGATAGTGGTAGAGCAACTTTCTGATAGTGACCGGGGCTACAGATATCTCTATATATATATATATATATATATATATATATATATATATATATATATATAGAAAAATGAACTTTAATGAGAGCGAATGAGAGCGAAATGAACTTAAATGAGAGCGAATATAGGGTGAGAATATAATGTAAAATTAAAAACAGAAGGAGAAAGTAAGAGGACAGAAAAGATTTCGAAAGGCAACAGAGCAATAATGAACGTAAGTAATTGTTAGGTTCAAAAGGATGAAACTAATATTATAGAAGGAGACCTTCCAGGTACGAAAATGGTATAAAATAAAGATTTTTGACTTACCTAAAGTACAGGCTGGTCGATAGGAACACTAAACACACACAAAAACACACAACCATTCGAGCTTTCGCCACCAGTGGTGGCTTCTTCGGGAAAAAGAGGGAGGAAGGAGAGGAGAAAGGGAAGGATACGGGTTTTAAGGAAGTGGAAAAGGAGCCATTCCAATCCCGGGAGTGGAAGGACTTACCTTAGGGGACAAAAAGGAAGGTAAACAAATACACACACACTCACACATATCCACATCCAAACACACTTAGGCAGACATTTGTAGAAACCAAAGAAGTTGGACAGAGATGCCACTTCAGGCAGAGGCTCTGTCCACAGAACCGAGGCAAAGATGTTAAAGATGGCGGGCGGGAATTAGAATTTAGCGGAGGTTGAGACCAGGCGGGCAACGGGAAGAGAGAATGTGTTGAAGGGCAAGTTCCCATCTCCGGAGTTCTGAAAGATTGGTGTTGGTGGGAAGTACCGGATACTTTCCGGGACTGGAGCGGACTCTGAATGTGGCTCTCCAGCAAGGATACGACTTCCTTACATCCTGCCCCGAAATGAGATCCATCCTTCATGACATCCTTCCCACTCCACCAAGAGTGTCTTTCCGCCGCCCACCTAACCTCCGTAACCTCCTAGTCCATCCATATGAAATCCCCAAACCACCTTCCCTACCCTCTGGCTCCTACCCTTGTAACCGCCCCCGTTGTAAAACCTGCCCTATGCACCCTTCCACCACCACTTACTCCAGTCCCGTAACCCGGAGGGTGTACACGATCAAGGGCAGAGCCACTTGCGATAGCACCCACGTGATTTACCAACTGACATGCCTGCACTGTGAAGAGTTCTATGTGGGAATGACCAGCAACAAACTGTCCATTCGCATGAACGGTCACAGGCAGACAGTGTTTGTTGGTAATGAGGATCACCCTGTGGCTAAACATGCCTTGGTGCACGGCCAGCACATCTTGGCACAGTGTTACACCGTCCGGGTTATCTGGATACTTCCCACCAACACCAATCTTTCAGAACTCCGGAGATGGGAACTTGCCCTTCAACACATTCTCTCTTCCCGTTGCCCGCCTGGTCTCAACCTCCGCTAAATTCTAATTCCCGCCCGCCATCTTTAACATCTTTGCCTCGGTTCTGTGGACAGAGCCTCTGCCTGAAGTGGCATCTCTGTCCAACTTCTTTGGTTTCTACAAATGTCTGCCTAAGTGTGTTTGGATGTGGATATGTGTGAGTGTGTGTGTATTTGTTTACCTTCCTTTTTGTCCCCTAAGGTAAGTCCTTCCACTCCTGGGATTGGAATGGCTCCTTTTCCACTTCCTTAAAACCCGTATCCTTCCCTTTCTCCTCTCCTTCCTCCCTCTTTTTCCCGAAGAAGCCGCCGCCGCCGCCGCCACCCCCCACACACACACACACACACACACACACACACACACACACACACACACACACACGCGCGCGCGCGCGCTGGTATGTGTGGTTCTGTGTGTCTGTGTGTACTTAGTCAGCTATAGGTGAAACAGCACACACCTAAAGTTAGACACAACCTATTCTACAATGGGCTGATTAAAAATTTCAAGGTACCACATTCAATGAAAAATCGAGAAAAATAGTGCAATCATCAATATAGGGAACTAGTGCCCCGATATTGCTTTTCTAATATTTCAGTTGTATAATTTGAACTGTTTCACTTGTTTACATGCTAGAGTATACTGCTAATCATGTACTCAATTACATATTCTTGCAACATAAGATCACCAGTTGTATACCTGTTCCTACACAACAGGAGGGGAGGGGAGGGGAGGGGAGGAGAGGAGAGGAGAGGAGAGGAGAGGGGAGGAGAGGGGAGGAGAGGGGAGGAGAGGGGAGGGGAGGGGATGGGAGGGGAAGGGAGGGGAGGGGAGGGGAGGGGAGAGGGGATAGGAAGGTTACGTCACGGTGGTGGGGATGGGTTAGATGGGAATAATGAGATGCAGCTTAGGAATGGAGTGGGGAGGCAGCTGAGCGGAGTAAAATAAACAAAAAAATGTACATTAAAAATAAATATATAAATAAAATAAAATGTGTGCACACTGCAGGTACACAAGACCGCGTACACACACACACACACACACATACACACACACTTGCGCACACACATGTACGCAAACAATGATGAAGATGTAAAAAAACATTTTACTATATGGTAGACAACATAGGTGGCAAGGTGGCAACATTCTATGGCAAAGAATGTATTCTTTGACAAAGTATGCTGAAAAGCAGTGTAAGCATCTTACATTTTTATGAAGAAAATTGCATTATCTGTACTAGATTTCTTTTTTGCTACCAAAGAGAACTTACTTTACGAACTATGCTTGTATTTGTGCTGCATAATGGAGCGTGCAAGTACTAGATATGCGGAAATCTGAGATGGAGCTTTAGAATGTACTGAAGGGAGGACAGAAAAAGAAAGGAGCAGAGAAGAGAAAGAAAAAGGTGGCAGACTCTTGAAAGAGGGAAACAAATTGAGAGTAGGCATTAGATGGAGGGAGGACAGGAGAATTGTTGGGTGGGGTGTGCAGGAACACTGGGTTATCTTACATTTGCTACAGCCACAATTCCATCTATCTAGAACCCATATTCTCATAAGCTTCCTCAGGCAGTGCAGATATTCCTATCTTCAACCTTTCTCTACATCCTTCTCCTTACCCTCTTATCATCACCCCTACCCAACCTAAATCCCTGTTGAAGTGTCACTCAAGCCACAGCAGCCAGAGTCATGTGTCATGTGTCCTAATATCCTATTTTTTCACATAACATATAGAACTTATTTTAATGATAAAATTGAGTAATTTTGTAATCTGGACTGAAGGTGAGGACACACTATTAACATTCCTTCAAAACTCAACACCTTCTCCTCCATTCACTTCACTTGGTCCTACTCAACCCAACATGCCACCTTCCTCGAAGTTGACCTGTTCCTCAAAGATGGCCTTATCAGTACCTCCATCCACATCAAACCCACCATCCATTAACAGTATCTCCATTTTGACAGCTGCCACACCAAAAAGTCCCTTCCGTACAGCCTAGCCATCTGTGGTTGTTGCATTTGCAGTGACAAGCAGTCCCTCTCCAAATATGCCAAACGCCTCATTGAGGCCTTCACTGACCTCAATTACCCTCCAAACCTTGTCCAGATGTCCAAATGTTTGTATAGCTTATGGGACTATGGGGGTCATCAGTCCCTAAACTTACAAACTACTTACGAACTAGCTAATACTAAGGACTGCACAAATATCCATGCCCGAGGGGGGATTCGAACCCCCGACCATAGTGGCCATGCAGACCGTGACTGGAGCACCTCAGTCCCCTCGGCCACAGCGGCCGGCCCTAGTCCAGAAACAGATCTCACAGGCCCTGTCTGTCCAGTCATCCTCCAGCTCCCCCACACCCACCATTCAGCCACAAAGGAGAACCCCTCTTGTAACCCAGTATCACCCAGGATTGGAGCAGTTAAACCAAGTTCTCCCCCTGGGTTTCGACTATCTTTCATCCTGCTCTGAAATGAGAAATATCCTACCAAATATTCTCCCCCCCCCCCCTCAAAAAGTGGTATTCTCCTGCCCACCAAACCTACATAATATCCTTGTCCATCCCTGCCCCCAATCCCTCACCCCATGGCTCATACCCCCGCAATAGATCCAGATGCAAAATCTTTCCTATCCACCATCCCACCACCACCTATTCCAGACCTTTCACTGGAATCCCCTATCCCATAAAAGGCAGGGCAACCTGTGAAACCAGTCATGTTATCTACAAATTAAGCTTCAACCACTGTGCAGCTATCTATGTGGGCATGACTAGGACCCAGTTAGCTATCCGAATGAATGGCCATCGTCATACTGTGACAAGGAGACAGCTAGACCATCCTGTTGCAGAGCATGCAGCACTGCATAGTGTGACTCTTTTCAATGACTGCTACACAGCCTGTGCCATATGGATCTTCCCCACAAACACTAGCTGCTTTCCGGAACTGCACAGATGGGAACTCACCCTAAAACATATCCTACACTCCCGCAACCCCCCAGGCCTAAACCTTCACTAATTCCTGCCTCTATCACCCTCCCCTTCCTCTCCATGCCACTCTCTATCCTTACATTCGTCTCCCATCCTGACACACATTTCACTCCCTTCCCTTCCTTCCGCACTGTCTGTCAGAGAGCACTGGTGTATCCCCCCACCCATGCTGCACATTCCCCCTTCCCCCCTGCTTCCCTCTCTTTGCCATCTCCTCACCCCCACCACTGGTTGCTTCCACCTAGGATGCTGGGCAGCGCAGATCGGCCACAGCGGCTGGAGATGGCAGTCGTGTCTGTGTGGGTATGTGTGTATGTATCTGTCTAACTGACCAAGGCCTAAAAGGCCGAAAGCTGTAATGTTGTCTATTATTTGTACCTATCTGCGGCTCATTGGACATCTCTGTGGTGAGTAAGCAACTTATCCTTTTCATAAATATTTTGAATCCTTCCTGGAATTTCCATTGTTTAATTTCATCATCACTTAGAAAGCCCATTAAAACTGGAGGACTCCATTGAAAAAGCTTAAGAAGTTAGTTTTTGCTGTATTACAGGAAGGCAAGCGCATACTAGCTCTAACAAGACCATGGATATGTATCTGATGAAGAACTGTGTTATTCAACACAACAATCAGATGAAGGATAGCATTATTTATTTTATAGTATAATAAATGTAACACAAAAAATCGCATTGTCATGTTTTATGGCCCACTTTAGATTTGCCTGTAGTTTTATGATTTTTTGCAAACATTTCAGACAAAAATAACAAAAAAATTATGGACAATACGATTACAACTCTGATATTGCGATATCCAACACGTAATATTCTTTCTGACCATTTTTAACAAACAGCCAAATTTATTTGATAGTTAAGTTTAGCTTTGAACTTTTATGACATTGTAATTCTGTCAAAGACAGCAAAGGACCTGAAAGATCAGTTGAATGGAATGGACAGTGTGTTGAAAGGTGCATATAAGATGAACATTAACAAGAGCAAAACAAGGGTAATGGAGTGCAGTCTAAGAAAATCAGGAGATGCTGAAGAAATTAGATTAGGTAACGAAACAATAAATGTGGTAGATGAGTTTTGTTCCTTGGGCAGTAAAATAACACACAATGGTTGCAGTACAGAGGATATAAAAAGCAGAATGGCCAGGGGATGAAAAGTGTTTTTTTAAAAAAAAAGAGAAATTTCTTAACATCGAATATTAATTTAAGTGTAAGGAAGTCCTTTCTGAAGGCATTTGTGTGAAGTGTTGCCTTGTATGGGAGTGAAACATGGACGATAAACAGTTCAAACAGGAAGAGGATAGAGGCTTTTGAAATGTGATGTTATAGAAGAATGCTGAAGATTATGTGAGTGGATCGCGTAACTAATGAGGTGGTACTGAACAAAATTGGGAAGAAAATTTATGGTATTCCTTGACTAAAAGAAGTGATCAATTGGTAAGACACATTCTTAGACATGAAGGAATCATGAATTTAGCATTGGAGGGAAGTGTGTGGGGTAAAAATCGCAGAGGGAGACCAAGAGATGAATACAGTAGGGCACCGTGGATGTAGGGCACCGTTCTTAAGAGGAAATGAAAAGGCTTGCTCAGGATAGAGTAGGGTGGAGAGCTTGTAGTGTCTCAGACACTACATACTCACCATGGATGGACAAGATGTCCAAATGAATTATTTTTTATATGTTGTAGGAGGTTTTTTGTGGACTATTACTGTCCTAAGTTATCTTTTACAGGATAATTGTTGAAAATAAACCTCCCCTTTGTCATAAGAGGTTCCAAAGAGACATTTTATTTCTTTAATAAAACTTTGGTGAACCTCAGGATAATTAAATCATCACAGAATTGTCATTCAGTTGTTATAGTTGTTGATTAGTTCTGACTGAGCTAACACATTAAAAAGTTGTAAGACATCTTGATGTACTGCTGTGTAAACCAGATGCTGGACTCAAATATTCTGTAGTTATGGGTCAAATAAAACCCTAATGTGTTTATAAGAAATGCACTGTGAAGAGTTCTCATTTCAGTAGTTGCAATTTATCTTCTGGTGTAACTACTTCTCAACATAACATCATTATTTGTGACGAAGTGTGATGGACTTGACTACTATTGGAAGAGTGAATAATAGAGGCACTGGTTAATCAGGACCTCAACTAAAAATTTAACCGGACTAAACAAGAAGAGATTTTTTATACATATGTGGTGTTGCAAGATTGAAGAGGGACTACACGGTCAAATTATACAATAATACCCCCCAAAAAAACAAGAAACATCACAAGCTGCATCAAACCAGTTTCTGGACTGAAAACCACAACAACAACAACTACTACTACTACTACTACTACCACCACCACCACCTCTTTACAAAATTATTTTAATATCTCTCTCATTTTGATTATCTTTTTCCGTTAAAATATCACCTGTCTTGCTTTGGTAATTTTTTCCAAGTTTATTTTCTTTATCTGTACTGGTTATGAATGACTATAGCCTGGCAGGAACATAGCATACATTTGGCATTCAGAAATCAGTCATGTGACATCCCTCACCAGAAACCTTGCCCATAACTCTCTTTTGCTTTCTGTATTTTATGATTTTCTTATTAAAACTCAAGCGTTGTCATTTCAAAGTAACGGCACACTGAAAATACTCTACAGTATGTCTGCCTAGGTGTGTTTGCGTCTGTGTAAATGTATGGATGTGTGTGTATTTGTTCACCTTCCTTTCCTTCCCCCAAGGTAAGTCTTTCCTCTCCCGGAATTGGAATGGCTCCTTACCCCGTTCCTTAAAAGCCTCATCATTTCCTTTTCCCTCTCCTTCCCTTCTGCCTGAAGAAGCAACTGGGTTGCGAAAGCTTGCGTTTGTGTGTGTGTATGTATTCATTTATTTATTTGTGATGCTATCACACTTGTGCTCCTTCGCCTGGTGAGTAATCTTCTTCTATTTTATATATATAATTTTTCCTGCTAGGAATTTTTCGTCTTAATATTCGTATTGCACAGTGTATAGATGCATTATTCAGCTTCATGATGAACTGAATATTGGAGGTCATAATTCTTGTAATATTTATGGATTTAGTACAGTGCTACAAGAAATCCAGAAATTAAGCATGAATTTGCATATGGGGCACATTACATCATATGTTGTCGCAGATGAAATTTAGCTAAAATATTGAATTATTCTTTGAAGTTGGAAGGATGTTGCTATCTATCACCAATTTTGAGATAATAGGTTGTACGTAAAGAACTTACTCTGTCCCGTGCATCGGTAAAGAAAACTGAATGAAATTTTCGTAACATCCCTTGTTGTTGTTGTTGTTGTTGTTGTTACGGTCATCAGTCCGGAGACTGGTTTGATGCAGCTCTCCACCCTACTCTATCCTGAGCAAGACTTTTCATCTCCTCGTAAGAACGGCAACCCACATCCATTTGAATCTGCTTACTATATGCGTCTCTTGGTCTCCCTCTGCGATTTTTACCCCACACACTTCCCTCCAATGCTAAATTTACGATTCCTGGATGTCTAAAAATGTGTCCTACCAAGTGATCCCTTCTTTTAGTCAAGCTTATGTTTCATAAATGATTGGAGGTATCAAAGCAAGATTTTATCAACTGATAGTGAGCAAAGAAGAGATTATTTTGTCATACGATTTATTTATGAAACTTGCTTATGAAGTACATTATTCGAGCAACTACAGATTTTATTCAATGAAGTAGTGTAATTGAGTTGCTGATAGCTGGTAACTTCAAATGCATTACAACATTTGAGAGATGAATATTCATGAAATCTGTTGTATTGATAAAAGAAGCAGATATTTGAAATTCCAGTGGAATTCAGTACCCCAGTATGTTTTTTAAATGAATTATATAGAAGAAACTGATGAGGTAATTTTATGTGTATACTTTCAAATGTCTGGGAAATAAGGAAAACCGTTTCGACTACATATGATAGCATATTGCAGTTCCTGTCAGAACACAGAGTGGTGCTTTTTGACCACCAACATTGTTTTGCTTGTCAAAGAAATTCAGTTTAGACCATGGTGGCTAGTAGTTGACAGGATTTCAGTAAGTTAAACGCTTCCGTATTTGTAAGACTGAGATACAGAAATAGATATTTTCACCTTTTTTAAAAACACAATTTTCATCATTAAAATATACTAGGTTTCTGAATTCCACAGAAGATTCAATATAACTATACATTTATATTCCCTACCAGACCATTCTTCTTCAATTTCTTCTTCTTCTTCTTTTTCAGACAAACATATTATTCACATCTTGTCCTTGACAAGATAAGTTCCCTTGTTCCAATGTTAAATTCAACTTCTTTTGCCAAAACATAACAGAGTTAACAAATACTATTGTCACTAACATTTTTATGCAGATCAAATAGCAACAGACTATTGAGTTGTTGTTTTCAGATTTGTAAGAGGAATACACAGCAGGGTCATCAGTCCTCCCCCCCCCCTCCGAATATTGAAACTAATTAATAATACTAAGGGCAAGATAATTTGTACTTCATGAAAATGTATATTCTAAAATTAAATGAGTAACTTATTTACTTACATAGTAGAAAAACAGCAATTTCCATTTCACCAGCTATTGATGGCGCTTAAAAAGCCCACTACTTCATTCAATGAAATATGTAGTTTCTTAAATATCATGCTTCATATGGAAGTTTTGTAAATTAATCATATGACAAAATAATCTTCTCTTTGTGTGCTATCATTTGATAAAATCTTGCTTGGATACCTCCAATCATTTATGAGACATAAGGGATTTTATGAAAAATTTGTTCATTTTTCTTCACAGACACGCAGGATCGGCAGTGAGTGCTTCACGTACAACCCATTACATTGAGATTGGTAATAGATAACAACATCCTTCTAACTTCAATGAATAATTCAATATCTTAGCGACATTTCAACCAAAGCAACATATGACCTAACATACACCAAATGCAAATTCATAGCAACCTCTATTTTTCAGTGCAAAATATTCGGATTCCTTGCAGTAGTGTACTCAATCAATAAATATCTCAAGAACTATAATCACTAACAAAATAGTAGAATAGTAGAAGACCATGATGGAGCTGAAAAATGCAGCTATAAGCTGTGCGAGAA
Source organism: Locusta migratoria (assembly GCA_026315105.1). Lineage (NCBI taxonomy): Eukaryota > Metazoa > Arthropoda > Insecta > Orthoptera > Acrididae > Locusta > Locusta migratoria. Next base: position 104,906,399 of record CM048745.1, on the reverse strand, counting down.
TCACATCATTTTACCAAATAATTTCTTTACAATTTTTTGATAGATAATGCAGCTCAGCAATGTCACGCGCCTTGGTGTTCACCCTGCCAAGCCTGCCTGCATGCTTCCATGCTGAATCTTAGACCATTCGAGATGGACAGTGTTTTTAAGGTGGATTTCTACTGTGCAGTCAACTGACTTGTGGCAATCATACTTTGTGTGAAAGGGCATTCAGTGTATGAGGAACAATTTATGATATTATTTGTTTGATACTATGTATTGTTTTCACATAATGAACAGTTGCTCACTTCCACTTTATTGTGCATTTGTTACTGCTTCAGGGCATAGAGTTTATAACTGCTGTTTTGAATCATTAAGAGGCACTGGTTACATTACTTGCTGTGTCAACTGCTTAATTTTCACAGAAAAACAAAGTAGAAGAGGATTGTATAGTTTTACTGACAGAATTAAAGGAGTTTTACAAATCCTAAACTTACAACAATAAAGTGAGAAATTAGTTTGCGTATTGCATAAAAGTAATATTTCGGTCAACAGTGAAGGTCAGATGTGCTATACAATAATATGGAGAAACATGAGCTCCCCCTCTACAGAAAAACTTCTTTAAAAAGTTACTACAAAGTATGATCAACTATGAAGAAGACTAGTTCAAATCCTGCCAACAATACACAATGTGTCCACCAGAGGTCTTGCTCAACGCTCAATAAGGCACCTGGCGGAAAGCAGCAAGCAGAGCTAAGACAAGGGCAGCTATATAGGCGGTTGAAATTGAGACTTATCACGGTGACCTTGACGTGTTGTCTTGTGTTGTGCATTACAGCAGTAATTGGCAACGAGTTTCAATGTTTCCTTGTGTCTTATGCTTGTTCCTGTTTGTCATACCGGCTTCATTCAGGGTCTTCTACAACAACAAGGACCTTTTACATTTGCTATCAAAACACTTTCCCCATGTTGTCTGCTAAGATATCTCCACTGTCGACGTTTTGCCCCTGTTTCCTCAGTGTGATGACTCGTCAGAAGACTGGGATGCTTATGAGAAGTGCCTTTGGAAAAATTTTCTCTTCTTTGGGGTCATGAATGCTAATGTATGTAGGGCTTTGTTTTTCTCCTGGCTGTCTCCTCGTGTCTATCAATTGCTCGGCCAATTGGACACTCTGCGGGACCCAAGGTCCATTTCTTTTAACAAGGTGTGTCAGTTGTTATCTACTTACTATCACAAACACACACATGTTGTCATGGCATGTGTTGAATTTTGTCACAGTCAGAAAAAGCACCATCAAACTTATCGCATTTGGCTCATAGAACTACAAGGTCTAAGTCAGATGTCTGTTCATTACCGATGCTCACAAGGATTCTAATGCTAATTCTATAGTTCATGATGCTCTCATTCAGTTGGCTCCTGACAAGGAGATCTGTCAGCATGCTCTTCAATGTGAAAACCCATCTTTGGCTGGGGTCTTAAACAATGCTCAGTCTTTCCGAGATTTTGTGAGCAGCTGATGATCAAATTGAGGCTTTGTGTGATGTGACGGCAGTTATTCCTGTTTCTTCGGTCCTTCTTTTGTTGATTCACCGGACTTGGAGGACACAGCACCAGTAAACACTCCCCCCATCCCCCAGTGTCACATAGGACAGCGACCTACTGTGTCACAACTGTTATGACGGGCAACACTATGGGCACGCACAATTCTTCTAACGTGCCCCTTATGTTTCATCTAACATGATCAAGCGATAGGTCCTAAAAGCCATGCCACATGCAATAAATGCAGAATGAAATATGATATTGCAGCTGTGTGCTGTTCTTCCATTGACTCAGATTCTGCCACGGACATTAATTTTTTCCCTACAGCTTTTAGCACAACTAAATTGTTATTAGAAGATAAAGTATTGGGACAAATTCTTCACTTACAGGTGGAAACCAGTGCTGCAGTGACACTCTAAAATTTCTCCAATGTATACAGATCTGGGATCCCCTGTACTCTCTTCAAATGATTGACACTTGATCAATTATAACAAGTAAAGCATTCTGGTTCTAGGAAAGTTCACGGTGTCGGCAATGTTTAAAACTGTGGATCAGTCTCTGACATTTCTGATGGTAGACGACCCTCATACTGTCAATTTATGCAGCATGGATATTTGTTGTGGTTTGGATTTTCTATAACTGACTCCATCCACCTCGTTTCTGAACATGTTCCTTACCATCAAATTGAGACATTATCCTCTGAATTCTCTTCCCTCTTTTCAGAAGAATTAGGTTGTGCTACCAATTTCATGGCACATATTACCCTCAAGCCTACGGCTCACCCCCATTTTTGTGCAGGTGCTGTAGCCAGTGCTTTGCAAGACCAAGTTAAACAGGAATTGGACAAGTTGACTTCTCTGGGTGTCCTGCAGCCTATTCCTTCCAGTGAGTGGGCATTGCTCTCAGTGATCGTCAAAAATTCTAATGTTCAGTTACATCTTAGCAGCGACTTCGAGAACTCGGTTAACGCCCAAAGCATCATCGACACATACCGATTGCCATGTTCCTTGCAAAATTTACAGGGAGGGGGGGGGGGGGCAGTTTTTTTCCAGACTTAACTTGTCAGAAACATGCTTACAAGTTCCCCTGGATGAGAACTACAAACAATTTCTGATTCGTAATATGCCCTTCGGGTTGTACCAATATTAGCAATTGTCATTTGGAGTGGTCAGTGCAATCGCTATCTTCCAATGTTTTTTGGAACAATGGACAGTATCTGTTCCAGGGTGTATTAATTATCAAGATGACACTGATGTTACAGGCACCACAAGAAGAACAGTTATCAAATATTCACTTACTATTTACAGTTGGCCTCAAATGCAACCTGTATAAGTCAAGCTAGTTCTAGCCTCAGTCATCTATCTTGGCTTCGAGGTTTCTAAAGGAAGCATCCATCCCTTGCAACATCAGTTTGCTGTAATCATAACTATGCCTAGGCCTACTGATGTTAAGGAGTTACAGGTTTTTTTAGGCATGATTGCCTACTACCATAAATTTCTCCCTGATCCTGCCAAAGTGGCTCATCCTCTGCATGTCTTACTTCGTAAAAACACTCAGTTTCCACGGACGCCAGCCTGTGAAAAGTGAACTCAAATCTACTCCTTGCTTAGTCACCTATTATTCAAACCAGGACTTGGTGTTGGTTACACATGCTTCACAGGCATGATTAAGTGCCATACTCTGTCAAAAATTTGAGATGGCTCTGAGCATCCAATTGAATCTGCTTCCAAGACCCTCAGTGCTACTCAACAACGATACTTCCAAATTGAGGAGGAGGCACTTGCCATTTTATATGCTGTTCAGAAATTTCATGGGTTTCTATAGAGATCTAAGTGTCTCTCCAAGCCATTCGATGCCTTATTCAAACCCATCAGCATCTTTGCCTGACAAAGCTGTCCACAGGCTCCAGCACTCGGCACTGTTTCTTTCACGGTATCTATACAATCCACTTTCAATGCCAATGCCAATATTCTTTCTTGGCTTCTGCTGGGCTCAGAACCCTCCTTTGATAGTATTGAGTTGCTGTGTTTCCATTTGGATGTAGATGCTCAGTACACCATAGACATATTTCCCACAGATGCTTTCAGAACACACTGTGATGTCGCTAGGGTCCTGATGCTCAGTCAGGTGGTCTCCTTCATTCAGAACAGGTGGCCAGAGTGGCCTCTGAGCAAGGCTTCAGATCCCTTGCACAATTACTTTGCTCTGCACTATCGGCTCACTGTCTTTCAGGGTGTTTTGTTCTTGGCTATAGATGGCTTGACTGTTTGGCGGCAGGTCCTTTGGTTGCTTCATTGTGGGCATTTTGGTGCCTGACACACCTTAAAGTGGACTGGATATGCATTGATAGCTGTTTACATGGTTGTGGCGTGTGCACTGTGCGATCAACAACAGGTGGCTCCATGCTTACCTCTGCATGCTCTAGCTGCCCTCCCAACACCCTTATGAGCACATTCACATTGATTTTGATGGCCCCTTTTACTCTTCATACTGGCTGATCGTTGTTGATGCCTTCTCAAAATTTCCTTAAGTGGGTCATGCATCCACAACCTTGGCGACCACTATTCAGGCTCTGTCCCATTTGTTTGCCTTTCAAGGACTTCCCTCTACAGTCATGTTAAACAATGGCCCTCAGTTTGCCTCCCAATCCTTTCGGGACTTTTGTACTCGGCAAGGCATTTGATATATCCTGGCTCCTCCATTTCATCCTCAATGTAATGGTGACAAGGAGAGGATGGTTAGCACATTCAAGGTTCAAATGAGGAAACATATTGAAGGTTCAGCCACTATAGAGGCCTTGACACGCTTTTTTGAGTTCCTATCAGTTCACTATCATCGGGGATAAAAGCCCCACAGAACTATTACATGGGCATCAACCTCGCACATTTCTTCAGTTAGTTCTTGTCTCCATCTCCTCATGTTCCTGATTGGCGTGCTTCTCAGTATGCCACCAGAGCTATGGTCTTCACCTCATGATCTGATGAACAGACTAACTTGTAATTTGTGGCTGTTTGCTAATGATGCTGTGGTGTATGGGAGGGTGTCGTCTTTAACTGACTGTAATAGCATACAGAATGACTTAGACAAAATTTCTAGTTGGTGCGAAGAATGGCAGCTAGCCCTCAATGTAGAAAAATGTAAGGTGATGTGCATGAGTAGGAAAAAAAATCACATAATATTCGAATACAGCATTTGTAGTGAGCTTCTTGATGCAGTCGCGACTTTCAAATATCTAGGCTTAACATTGCAGAGCGATATGAAATGGAACGAACATGTAAGGACAGTTGTGAGTAAGGCGGACAGCCGAATTCGGTATATTGGGAGAATTTTGGGAAGATGTACTTCATCTGTAAAGGAGACCGCAAATAAAATGCTTGTAAGACCACGTCTTGAGTATTGTTCAAGTATTTGGGTCCCACAGCATATAAGGAAGACATAGAAGCAGTTCAGAAGGAAGCAGCTAGGTTTGTTACTGGTAGGTTCGACTAATGCGCGAGTGTCACGGAAATACTCTGGCAACTCAACTGGGGATTGCTGGATGAAAGACAACGTTCTTTTTGTGAATTCCTGTTGAAGAAATTTACAGGGCCAGAATTTGAAGCTGAGTGTAGTACGATCTTGCTGCCACCTATTTACATTTCACATAGTGATCACAATGACAAGATAAGAGAAATTAGGGCTCGTAAGGGAATGGAATAAGAAATGAAATAAGTAATGGTACAGTGTACCCTCCGCCACACACTTTACAGTGGATTGCAAAGTATGTATGTAGGTGTAAACGTAGATGTATGCGTAGTGGAACGCCAGCATATGCGCATGCGCAGTAGGCCAACGACCAGAGAAGCTGTGAACCTACCGCTGCCCACCTTGTTAGCTGCGTGTGCACATGCACCACAGACGTGATCTTCAACAGCACAGTTAAACTTATCATTATGGAGAATTTGGGGCATTCCAAATATACATTACAGTTTACAGAATCAGTACAACATGAGTATTTTATTTATTTATTTATGTATATCATAGTTTCACAGCATTGACTTGTCGACTGAAATATGATCAACATTTACATCACCTACATTACTCTCTATCCACATTATGACAAAAGTCAGGGTGTGAACAGAACTACTGTTGCAACAATCAATTTGTCTAAGAAGCCTAAAGCAAAAATTGTGCAGTCCGGTAGACCTGTCCAGAATTGCTTTATCATAAGGAGAAAAGTCAAGAATGTTCGACATTTCCACGCATCTCAGTACAGCAGGACAGAATGGATCACAGATAGTACCAAACTTAACAAATCATTTTGCTGGCTATGTTTATTGTTTGCAAAAGAAAAAAAAAACTATGGTCAGACACTAGATATAATAATGTGAATAAATTACATAACACCATACAGAAACAAGAGTAATCTCAGCCAAACATTTTGTCATGGTTGTAGCTGAAAACGTTCGGTACTACAAGTATAGACATTCAGCTTGATACACAATTACATACTGATATTGCACGTAATGATACTGTCAGAAAAAAAAGTAGTTCTAAAGAGATTAACTGATACTTTATGTGACATAGATGTTCACAAGCTTCTCTTTTGCAGACACAAATAGGGAGAAGATTCTCTGAATGACAGTATTTACTTGGGTCTTATTGAGGTACTAATCAAGTATGATGCACCATTCAGTAATCACCTTAAGATGTCCACAATATTGCGTAGAAATTCAAACAGAATTCAAAATGACATAATACTTGCTGTCAGTGAGGTACTCCTTAAACAGGTGAAACAAGAAATGACACAATGAACATTTGTTGCTTTGTTATTAGATGAAACAATAGATATAATGAATTCTTCTCAAGAATAACTACTCTAAGGTGTGTCAATTCTGAAATTGGAAAAGTTCATGAAAGATCATCTGATTTACTGAGGTGAGTGCAGATAGAACAACCAATAGGTTGCTTCAGCAAGATTGTTGATGAATTTGATCTAAATCATAAGTTGGTTGCACAGACATTTGATGGTGCAGCTGTGATGGCAGGCCATTTGCATAGACTGAGAGCCAAAGTACAAGAACTATATCCAAAGGCTACATTTGTTCATTGTTTTAACCACAGCTTAAATCTCATTCTGTCCCAAACCTTTTCTTGCATAAAAGAACACAGAGTATTATTTCATGTTGACAGATTTGTGGCTGGTTTTTTACAAATCTTCAAACAGATCACAGGTACTAAATGAATTTACAGTTAAAAGAATACCAAGACATGCTCCAACACAATGGAATTTTTCATCCCGTTTCATTCACACTGTAAAAGATCACAGAGTTTCATTTCTTGAATTGAAAGCTCAAATTGGGATAATGAAACAGTAATTGCAGTTCAAGTATTTTTGAAATTTCTGTCTAGTCCTGATATAACATTTTGTTACTGACATTCAGCAGAATTTTTTGCTTCATAGATTTACTTTTCAATATCCTTCAGTCAAAACATCTAGACATTCCATATTGTTTACAAAAGATTCAGGATAGGAAAAGCGAAATATTAGACCTTAGAAACCAGACAGATTTGATCTAGAGTAAGACTCAGGGAGAACATGCTGATACTGAAGCTGAACCTCCTGAGCGGAACAAATCTTCATAAGCCTGCATTTGAAAAATTGAAAAAACCCAGAAGGATGTGTTCAATTTCATTTGATTGAAAAATGAACTAATTGTGCTGTACACATTTGAAGACTTTGTTAATGAACACCCATATCAACTTGTGACTCCACTGAAGTACAGACAACTAGATACTGCCCTGCCTGAAGTGTATAAGCTGGGTTTACTTATAGTCACTCTGTCAAACACAACTGCTTCAGTAGAAAGACCTTTCTCCAAAATTAAGAGGAATTTAATTGTGCCAAAGGTGTACACAGAGTCAACAGTGTCTTTCGGATTTGGCACTTCTGTCCATAGAAGCTGAAGTTCTTCTCAATCTGAGAATCGCTTCTATGATGATGTAATCACCAGACAACAAAGAACAATGGAGTTCAGATACAAATAATAATCATTTAACATGTATCATTTGTATAATGTGGTGTAATACTTCAGGTTTGTTAAGAATATATTTCTTTAAATGCGATGTTAACTGCAAGTAATAGAACCTTTGTTGCTATTCCTTCAGTACATTGTAAAATATCTCAAAATATTTTTATTTTATTTTTTATTATTTTATTTATTTTTGTCTTTGTCATAAAGGTGTGGTGACAAATAGCCATCCCCCTCCCCCTCCCCAAATGAAGTATCATATTATCCCAGATGAAATTGTTTCAGAACTCATCAGATACATTAAAGGTGCAATAATTTTTTTAATTATGTAAGTTGCAATATATTCCAAACAAATTTCAACAAAGGAGTAAAAAACTAACCTACACCAAATTTTACCAGTTTGTTGGGGAAGGAAGGACCCCAACCACCCTTTTGTTGAGATACACAGCATACCTCTCTAACCCCCACCCTTTTGACCAACTTCAAGAACCGATCCTGTCAGCATACCCAGCATTATATATCACTGCACACTGCTGCACCATATCAATAGTTATAAAATATTTATGCCATTAGTAATAAAACATATTTTTGTGCAGTTTTAAGTGCTAGTTTTAACAGAAAGACATGATTATATATGTTGCTGTAGTATGAACCAAATATCTTAACACAAAACTATTTTATTAATATGGTATTTGCAAAATATTTTGGAAAGGATAGGTTGCTACTCGCCACATAGATGCCCGATGAGCCGCAGAACGGCACACATAATAGAATAAACAAAAAACTGCAGTGCGCGCACACACACACACACACACACACACACACACACACACACACAAAACCGCTGTCTCCAGCTGACAGCTGGACAGCAACACAGCTGAGGCAAGAGCAACCAGTGGTAAGGCGAGGAAGCAGCATGGAGACGGAAGCAGAAAGAGAGGGAACAGATGCCAATGGGGATGGAGCAATATGTCAGTGCTGTCTGACAGATAGGAAGGAGTGGTGGGAGTGGTGGGGGCAGGAACTAGCAAAGGTTTAGTTCTGGGGGATTGCAGGAGCGTTAGATGTATTGTAGGAAGAGTTCCCATCTGCACAGTTCAGACAAATTGGTGTTTGTGGGGAGGATTCATATGGCACAGGCTGTGTAGCAGTCATTGAAGTGAGACACATCATGCAGTGCTGCATGCTCTGCAACAGGATGGTCCAGCTGTCTCCTTGCCACAGTTTGACAATGGCCATTCATCCACACAGACAGATTGTTGTTGGTCATGCCCACAGTGTTTGCAGGTCAGTTTGTATACAACATGACTGCTACCACAGTTGCCCTTTCTTTTATGGGGTAGGAAATGCCTGTGATTGGACTGGAGTAGGTGGTGGTGGGATGGTGATTAGGACAGGTTTTGCACCTAGGTCTATTGCATGGGGTAAGGGGTTGCGAGCAGGGAAGGAGTGGAGATGAACAAGGATATTACGTAGGTTTGATGGATGGTGGAATACCTCTGTAAGGGGGGGGGGGGGAGGATTTTGGGCAGGGTATTTCTCATTCAAGGGCAGAATGAAGGTAATCGAAACCCTGATGGAGAGTGTGATTTAACTGCTCTAGTCCTGGGTGATGAGAGGGATGTAGGTGATGCCTTCAGAGGAGAAGTAATTGTGCATGAGGACGTCGTTAGTCAAGGTAACAAGGAAGAAGATTGTAGGTTTAGAATCAGTAGGGCGTTGTGAAAAGTAGTGTTCAATAGCGGCAAGGCCATGAGCATTGGGAACGTTGGTGTAGAGGGATGTGGCATCAACCTTGACAAGCATGGTTCCAGGTGGTAAAGGAACAGGAACAATTTTCTTTCTTTTTTTGTTTATTCTGTGTGCCTTTCTGCGGCTCATCGGGCATCTCTGTGGTGAGTAGCAACCTACCCTTTCCAAAATATTGTTGAATCCTTTAAGGTATTTCCATTGTATATACAAAATGTTTCACAAAATGTGGATTCATTTTAACTTCTAATATGTGTCCCTTCCTTTGATTTTGTCATTAGAGACACAGCACAAGTTCAGATTATATTCAGGATGGAGAAAGAAACTCGCCATGCCCTTTGGAAGGAGCCATCTGTGAAACTTAGAAAACTCACAGAGAACCTTAATCTCTAAGGACAGATGCAGGCTCAAACCACCCTCCTCCTCAATGCAAGTACAGTGAGGTAACCATTGCACTATACTTGAGAAAGGGCACACAAGTATTTTATACATTGTCTCCAATTTTAATGAGTTTTATTTTATTAAAAGTCTCAAAATCAAATTGAAGTTAGTCATTTGCCTTTCCTAGTATTGTACTCATATTCCAATTCATATTGCTTTGCAATGTAACACCTACATAGTTTCCTTCAATAGCAAAGAAAAAATTATACTTTCCCAATGCCATCAGCAAACAGTTGCAGACCCTGTCCATCAGATCATTTATGTAAATAGAAAACAAGAGCAGTCCTTCCTGGAGGCAATCTTTAGATTAGATTAGATTAGATTAATACTTGTTCCATAGATCATATATATGACATTTCGTAATGATGTGGAACGTGTCAGTCTAGTAAATGTTGTCTATACTTGACAATCAATATTTTAAGGATTTTTTTTATGTTTTATCTAAAAATTCATCTACACTGTAGAAGGAGTTGCCATTCAGAAATTCCTTTAATTTCTTTTTAAATACTAGTTGGCTATCTGTCAGACTTTTGATGCTACTTGGTAAGTGACCAAAGACTTTTGTGGCAACATAATTCACCCCTTTTTGAGCCAAAGTTAGATTTAACCTTGAATTGTGAATATCATCCTTTCTCCTAGTGTTGTAGCTATGCACATTGCTATTACTTTTGAATTGGGTCGGATTGTTAATAACAAATTTCATGAGTGAATATATATATTGTGAAGCTACAGTGCATATCCCTAGATCCCTAAATAAATGTCTTCAGGATGCTCTTGGGTGGGCTCCAGCAATTATTCTGATTACACGCTTTTGTGCAATGAATACTTTTTTACTCAATGTTGAATTGCCCCAGAATATGATCCCATATGGAAGCAGTGAATGAAAATAGGCGTAGTAAGCTAATTTACTGAGATTTATGTCACCAAATTTTGCAATGACTCTGATAGCATAAGTAGCTGAACTCAGACGTTTCAGGAGATCTTCAATATGTTTCTTCCAATTCAGTCCCTCGTCAATGCAAACACCTAAAAATTTTGAATATTCTACCTTAGCTACAGATTTATGTTCAAAGTCTAAATCTATTAATGGTGTCATGCCATTTACTGTATGAAACTGTATATACTGGGTTTTATCAAAGTTTAATGAGAGTCCATTTGTAGAGAACCACTTAATGACTTTCTGGAAGATATCATTTACGATTTCATCAGTTAATTTCTGTTTATCAGGTGTGATAGCTATACTTGTATCATCAGCAAAAAGTACTAGCTTAGCATCTTCGTGTATGTAGAATGGCAAGTCATTAATATACATTAAGAACAACAGTCTTGTATATGACGATCACTAGGCACTGGGTTCTATTACTTGAGAAGTCCTTGAGTCACTCACGTGTCTGGATACCTACTCTGTATGCTTGGACGTTCATTAACAGTGAAGTTAGGCATTGTGTCAAATGATTTCCAGAAATCTAAGAATACGGATTCTGCCTTTTACTCTTCATCCACATATCAGAAGAAATTGTGCAAGAAAATGGTAAATTCAGTTTCATGTGAGTACTACTTTCTAAATCCATGCTGTTTTATAGGCATAAGCCTTGTTTCAAGAAAATTTATTATATTCAACCTTGGAATAATTCTGCAGCATGACAATGTTAAAGATATGGGACTGTAATTTTGCAGGTCCACTCATTTACACTTCTTATATACAAGTTTGAATGCACTTTTTTCCAGTCAGCAGGAATGTCTATTTCTCTGTAATGTTCACCTTAATTACAACTACTAATGTTGCTAATGCAATAGCAGGTGGGGTTTGTAAGTACATGAAACAGTTCTAATAAATAAGTGAACTAATTAAGAACACAGCGGCTTACAAAAATGTAGTTAAGTCAATAGCAATTCAATGTCATTAATGGCCCTATCAAGCGCGCACACACACACACAAACATGAACAGAACTTACCTATTAAGTATGAAAACAATTATAGTTTGTACAAAATCAACAGGAATGATGAAAACAAGACAATGGAATTTTAGTTTTTGGTTCCAGTAATTCCCTTGGTAGGAGCTAAAGTCAGCAAACGAAAAAGAAGAATTACTAATAAGCTATTACAAAAGACAAAATAGTTAGCACAGCAGTGGGTCAACTGGGATAAACTGTACTACATGATAGCTTTTTATGCAACATGACCATTGATTCTTCCCTTATGCTATTCCTCTTTAGGCACTTATTCCTGCACAAAAACAGTACTTTAAATTCAGAATGGGTGTGCTTTAAAGTAAACTTAATGGTGTCATTTCTGAGCATTTCATGACATTATGAACCTTACTACTATTCTTGCCTTTATAAAACAATAGAAATATTTGACACTATCATTACATTATTTATGAAGTAAATGAAAGAGTTATTTGTCTCCAATATCAGAGCACAATAAAACAGGCAAGAAAGACTAATTATTGCAGTGATGTATAAATTTCCAAGGCAGTGTAAAAGAAATAAACAATTTCATCTAAATACCTTTGAATGAGTATGGAGATGATGCAACATGTCTGCCTTTGTATTTCACATTTATTTTAAAATTTAAGCAAGTTTGGTACAGTTTGTATCTCACAATGTAGCTCCCATCTTTTCTGTCAAGTATATTAACCCATACCCGGCAATATTTGGATTGTGAATCTCCGATTATATCAACTGAGAAAACATCTCCTTGAGAAGATTGAAACCTAATAAAATAGAAGAATACTGTTAATTACAATAGTAATGATACACTTAAGCTAAAATTATAGCAACAGAACAAAACAACAGCAGTGCTAGAAACATCAATTCCACTCTGTGTAACAGTAATAAGAGACATAAACTAACTTAAAAAAACCTTAAAAATGCTGTATGAATATGCCATGACAATACATAAACACTGACAGTTTTCACAAACATGTGCTTACAGCTTATGGTAGGTGTATTATAACTACATTAATCACAGATGACAAATAACTTCCTTCCTGCAATCAAAAGTTCATCCTCTTATTACTTTCTTATTGCAATATTATTCAGAGTTAAATATTCAACACTATAACTAGGATATACAGCTCACCATAAAGAGGTACATTGAGCTGTGATGGACACACAAAGAAGACACTTTCGGTCATTTGCCTTTGTCAAAAGACACCATTCACACAATCATATAGGCACACTTCACAGACACACAACTGTCACCTCCAGCCACTGCATTCTGAATCACACTATGTGGTGAGGGGAGGGGAGACAGGAAGTTTGCAAGATGGTGGTGGTGATGGATACAGTATGGCATTATGTAGCATGTTCGTACTAAATGGATCAAAAGAGATGCAATTTAGGAATGGATTGGGAAGTGGGGGAGGGGAAGGGAGCAAAACACACACACACACACACACACACACACACAGAGAGAGAGAGAGAGAGAGAGAGAGAGAGAGAGAGAGAGAGAGAGAGAGCTGGAACTGATGGATAAGAGGGAAAAAAAGATGTTATTGTAGGATGAGGCCCGGATAAGAGAATGTACTGTAAGGATAACTTCCATTTGTGTGGTTCAGAAAAGCTGGTCTTGGGGGACCTGGGTTGTGAGGCATATGCTCAAACTGCATGTTGTGCCACAGAATGGTCTACTTTGTTTTTTATCACAGTTTGGTGGTTGCCATTCATCCTAATGGACAGCTGTTTAGTGGTCATGTCAATATAAAAACTGTGAAGTGATTGCAGCACAGTTAGTAAATTACATGGCTGCCTTCACAGATGACCTGGCCTTTGATTGGGTAGGACTGGAATAGGAAGTGCTTGGTTGTTGGACTGGGCAGGTCTTGTAGTGGGGCCTCCCACAAAGACTGGAGGATCCAGATGGCCCAGCTGTACAGCAGCTATTGAAATTGAACAAGTTATGCTTCAACTGCATGCTATGCCATACAGCTGTTCACCCTGCTTTTGGCCACAGTTTTATTGTCGTCATCCATCCTAATGGACAGCTTGTGTGTAGTCACACCAATGTAAAAGGCTGTTCAATGATTGCAGCAAATTGATAAATCGTATAACTCTTCTCAAAGGGTGAATCAAATGTTGAAATCACAGAGTAGAAACAGCCATTTGATTTGCCAATTCTACTGCAAGCACTGCACAGTTTTTACAATGGTAGGACTATCCACCAGCTGTTCATCAAAATGAATGGCGCCTGCCAAGAGTAAGGTGGACCTGTATCAAAATATGCACTATATGCTTAATTTCAATGGGAGATTACAATGCAAACCATATGGATACTCCCCACTAGTGATACAAAGAAGGCATCAACACTGTGCTTTGACACCAGTGCCTGAGACGGCACAATGCCACGATTTGAAATGAACCAGTGTCAGTGACACTGCTATCAAATTACATCTGTAAAAAAATTTGCAAGAATAAAAACATCTGTGACATGAACATTGAAATTAAAGGGCCAATCCTAATTTTTGAGATCTAGAACACTCTTAAATTGAGCTTGCTTTTCCACAAGTACAGTGAACAGTGTGGCAGACATGGACAGTGGTACTGTTGCCAAGCAAAGTGTCATTATTTGTGGTCACATGATTTCCTCTTCCGGAACGGCCATTGTTTTGTGCCAGCAGCACAGCACAGCACTTACAGTTAACAAGCCAGTACTTTCAGGTCCATGCTGGTGTAACAGTGCCAATGCTAGAGCCAGTGACAGTTCGCAAGTGAGTAGCCAACTAGCACAGTGGCCGCCTCACATGTCAAATGCACTGCTCATTCTCACTGGCCAGAGTGGTGTGGCCAGTTGTGTGGCACGTGATCTGCAGAGAATTCAAACCTCTAACATGGCTTCCTGAGCATTGTAGCAACATCTGTCCCTGCCGAACTTATGTTTTCAAAAGCTAGTCAAATTCTGACCAACTGACAAAACTGTCTGACAGTGAGAAAAAAAGAAGAAAAACACATTCTTGAATAGGAATGGAAAACTTATTTGAGAGTTATTTTTCATGTAAATAGTAAAATAGATTACTTCATAGATTTTTTTTTTCATTTTTCATCATTAATAAAGCTTAAACGTTTTTATATGAATGGAAAGTCAGCTGCTTTGGCATGGTGACTCGTTTGGCACCAACACTGAGCACACCAGTACCAGCAGAGGCACTGCAATTGTCATCAGTATTTTCCACCAATACCTCCAACTCTTCTGAACTCTGCAGATGGTAGTTGGCCTTACAACATATTCTAGTCTCGCAACCATCCTGGCCAACTGTCCCTACATGCCACGCCACATTGTTCTCCTCCACCACACCCTCTTCCCATCCTTCACCTTCTTCCGATTTATGTCTCTCTCCTAACTGTGTGCCACCTCTTCACTCCCCTTCCCCTCCCCCCCCCCCACCCTCCTGCCCCCCTCATTTTACTGCATTACCAAGTACAAAGGCACAGCCAATATCATGGTCAGTCTTGGAACCATCAGTGTAGAAAAAGAAATTTTCCCAAAGCTGTGTGCGAAGAGCAAGAAATTGATTGTGATACACTGAACCTGGGGTAGTGTCTTTGGGAAGTGACTGGAGTGCAAGGATAACACAGACTTTGAGACGGAGCCAAGGAGGACCCATGCCCATAGAGAATGTAAAGAGAGTATATAGTCAAGCCACTGAATGAGCAACCTAAAGTGAACGCCAGGAAGTAGTGGGGAAGATGAACTAGCTGCATACTGACGGTTCAGGGAATCATCGAAAAAGACAGCATAAGACGGATGACCGCACATAGATGACAACTGGCAAGCATAATGATTTAGGAGGATTTCCTGTTCATAGGACAACAGCTTCAGCATAGAGACTCTCAACAGGACTGGTATAAAATGTCCCTGTGGCTAGACAAATCCCTTAATAGTGGATCATGTGGAGATGACGTAAAATGGACAAACGTACAGATAAATAGACAATACACCCATAGTCCAATTCTGAATAGACAAGGGAGCAGTACAAGCAGATACGGTTGGTTCAGTCCACTATCCAAGAAGTACCACACAGTTCCCATAGAACACTAAGAGAGCGTGTACAGCAAGCTTGCAAATAAGAGACATGGAAGGACCAACAGAATTTCCTATCAAAATCTAGCCCCAGGAATTTAGTTGTATCAATGACCAGAAGGGTGATTGGGCCAAGATGAAGGAATGGTGGAAGAAATTCATTATACCACGAGAAGAAACGGAAGCCATTACTAGTGCTCCATGAGAAGAGACTATTGAGACTGTGGTAAAGATGCCGTTCAAGTAGACAAGTTCTTTGAGAGCTGCAATAAATTGCAAAGTCATCAACAAAGAGAAAAGTGAAGTACCTGGCACAAGACAGTCCACAATAGGGTTAATTGCAATGACAAAAAGAATGAGCCATAAGGTACACCATTTCCTTGAGAGAAAGTGTTTGACAGGACCGAACGCACACACAATTTAATAAAACGATCTTGTAAAAATGCCAGAATAAAAATGGAGAGGTGACCCACAATCATGTAATGTTAGGAGGATACTTGTTCTTCAACAGGTATTGTATGCCTTTTCCAAATCAAAAAACACAGCCACTGTTCAGCGCTTCCGCAAAACATTATTCCTAATATGGGTTGAAAGGATGGCAAAGTGGTCAACTACAGAGTGGTGGCTTCTAAAATCACATTGGGCATTAGTAAGGAGATTCCGAGATTCCAGTCACCATACCAACCAACCGTTAATCATTTATTCCATTACTTTGCAGATTCCACTGGTGAGGGAAATTGTGCGGTAGCTGGTAGGAAGATGTTTGTCTTTCCCAGACTTAGGTATGGGACTAGATGTGTTGAAAGAGCTGGTAAATGAAAGTCAACAAGCCTATTTACACCCTCTAAAGACACTACAGCACTGTGCATGCAGCCTTGTACTGGATACAGTACTCCAACATGGGATGGCACTTCAAGATGCGGAGGGCATATATCCTATCTCTGAGTGCAGCACGGCACAGTCCACTACAGGATGGAGGTATAACATGGCAGCGAAGAGTTGCGAGGAATAGAACATCGTGTGGCAGTGAGGATTGTAGCAGTAAGAACCTGCTTATTAATACTGGAGAATTGTTGTTCATGGAAACTCGCCAATGAAGAATAAAGATGCCAGTCAGCTTTGGAAAGCTACCATCTGTGCGGATGCACTGGTGAATTAGGCATTAGCAGACTAATGACACGTGGGAAGCGGTCACTCGAGTATGTATCAGAGAATAGACCCCTCAAAACATCAGGGAAGCTGAGGAGTACAGATTGCAAGATCACTGTGGGATAGTGTATGTGTGGAATCCAAAGGAAATGTTGGTTTGCCAATATTGAGGCACGATTAAGGTGGTTTAAGATATCCAGTAGGAGTGCACCTTTCTGACAGGGGCATGGAGAGCCCTAAAGAGGATGGTGGGCATTGAAGTCACCAACCAGCAGAAACAGAGGGAGGAGCTTATCAATGAGGTGCAAAAGGTCTGGCCTTGTGACTTCGGATGACGAGGGTGTATAGATGTTGCACAGGGAAAAGTTAAAACCAGAGAAAGAGAGAGGCTGACAGCAACAGTTTGTAGCAATGTGTGTAGGGCAATAGTGCGACTACATATATCATTTTGTATAGGCAGCATGACGCCCCCATGAGCCAAAATCCCTGCTATGGGAGGAAGGTCAAAACGGACAGAACGAAAGTGTGGAACATTAAAACGATCGTGAGAATTTAATTTTGTTTCTTGGAGGCAGAAAACTGTTAGCAAATAGGTTCACATGAGAAGCTGCTTTTCAGTCCTATTGGACCAGGTGCCATGAATGTTCATTGGAGAATTGCAATCACTGAGATGGATCAAAAGGGGAGCAGTCATCCAAGTGACTGCTGAATACCTCTTTACATACGCTCAGAGATGCAAGAGTCAATGTCTGGAGGATCTTGGTCCATTAGTTCCACTGCAATGTCAGAAGCAGCCTTGTGGCAGCTCCTGACTGGCCATTAGTGGAAAGCCAAAGTGACATGGGGGGGGGGGGGGGGGGCATCTGGGAATGTCATTGTCGAGGACGAACACCAAAGAGGAGAAGGGGAGGATCTTTTCCATTTATTTGACTTCCTCAAACCCTGACATGTTGCACATGAAGACCCAGATGGTTGTGAGCAAAAAGTTGGCCCAGAGTAACCTTTTTTTTAATTTCCAGCACTCCATTTGTAGGGCCAGCGATTTTGGTGATGCAAGTGGAGGTGTGGTAGGGCAGTGTACGCACTTCGTGGTTGAAGATGATGCCAGTGGGGCCAAGTGTAAACACGACTGCAGTGCTGAACTGTAGGTCCACAAGTATGTATGGCTATTTCTCTCATTTGTCAAGTTGTAGCAACAATGGATTTATAAGAATCAGAAGGTGGTATACTGGGTTTGCGACTAGCGTACATTTTGCGGGCTATATGTGTCAGTAATTTTTCCTTCACTCTGATTACCTGGATAGCTCATTCATTGAGATATACAGGACAATCGCTGGACGAGGCTGCATGATTTCATGTATACTGGATGCAGCGAGGAGATGGGGGTGGACAAGCACCCTCATGGGCATCCCTGCCACAGGTGGCACATTTGGCAGCTTTTCTGCATTACTAGTACGTACAGTTACAATGTAGGTATTTGTAGCATCATGTTGGATTGGGACATATGGTCACACAGTAATAACCTCATAGCCAACCTTGATCTTGGGTGGAAGGATGACATGATCAAAGGTCATAAAAATGGTACTAAGTCTTTATCGACCTTTTTCATGACTCAGTGGCCTGCTGTAACACCCTGATCAGACAAATAACCTTTTATTTCCTCCTCACTTAGTCCATCCAGCAAGTTGCAGGAAACAACCCCAAAATAAGAATTGATGGTACGATGAGCCTCAACCGGTGTAGGATGGCTCTGCAACAGAGTGGCTTTAAGCAAAAGTAGTACCTGAAATGCACTGTCTGTCTCCAGCAGAAGAGTGCTATTCCAGAGACAAGAGCACGACTTTACTGGGCCTGCAATGGCATCAACTCCTTTTTCGACTACGAACTGATTCACAGAGGAAAATTTTTTTTCTTCCTAAGTCTGGGACACAAGAAGATGAAGTGCTGTTGGTAGAACAGTCGAGTTGGTGTTTTCTTTCGAGATCTTGATGTCCTTGCATTTACGCTTAGAAGAGGAACCCAGTGTGACAGAATACCCCATGATTGTCAGCATTTATGATGGTCACGTATTCATTATAAACTTCAGTTTCCTGAAGCAAGTGCAAGAATTGTCCCCAAGGGTGGGGCAACGGATAGTGTGAGGGTGGTCATGCAATGTGGAAGGGAAGTAACACTGCAAGGGCTGGGGCCCTGTGTTAGCCATAAACATACTCATAAAACAAAGGTGAGCCCCGAGGGGGGGAAGTCCCTGCAGAGGTGTAGTAGGCCAAGGCTTCTGGACAATGAAAAGCAGTGTCAGCCACCAGCTGCAGTGCACAGAGTGATTATGCCCTCTTCTTAGAGACATCCAAGTTCTTCCTGCAGTGGATGCTGCAGTAACACTGTGACCTGAGGGGTGTGATAGCAGCGAGGCTAGGCGGTAGGCTTCAGCAGGAGGGAGGCAGTGACATCCTTAGCACAGCCCATCCCTGGCGAGAAGCAAGAGGGCAACCACTGCCAGATAGGGCACCCGCTGAGAGATCAGATTGACATGGTCATCAATGGAAAAATGAAATACTCAAAAGGCATTGAGACCAAAGAGGTCTACAGTTCACCCTTAAAAATGTTACGCTTCATTGCACTGATCTGTAGCAAACAGCACACATAATCTGCCCCAAAAATTCAGGAATTGCTTTTCTCCAGATCACCAGAAAAGTGGATTGCCTGGTGAACTTTTGTGTGTGTTTGGTTGTCAGTCTTTCAGGCCAGCAGAACAGATACCATGGAGTTGTTGGTGGTGAAATTTTCTGTATGTCTCCAATCTGTTCTCATCCTAGCTAACTGTGAAGGGTTGTATGTTGTCAGTAGGTTTCACCACAGAAATATCTCCCACTACATTGTTTCCAATAACAGATGGCAGTTGATGTCAATAATTTGGAAATTTTTATGTACATAGAGGTACTCAACATCAGACAACCATCCCATTTCACATAGCTTCCAACTCAAGAGACAGAACACTTCATGCAATTGTTTAAGATCCTAGTGATGAAGGTGGTGACTGACTCTTCCCTCAAAACATTATCAAACTCCATGGTGACATACAGGTCAGTCAATAGCTGCTGTCCAGTAGAGTGATTGCATAAAAGCCAGCTGTGAAGTCTCTCGATTTGTTGCGCCTCAGTGGCCCCAGAGACCATTGAGTTTCCCCCTGGAATAACTGTACAATTTTTCAGCAGTTATCAGGAATGGCTACTGAGTGTCATGGTGGGCCACAAGGGATGGCAACTGTTTGTGGTGGATGTTAGACAGGAGCCACTGACTTATCATGAAAATCAGTTGCACTTGTACCCTACAGGATCATTCAAAGACTCTTGAGCCAGCTGAGTAGCATGGTTGCTTGCTGTCTAATGCCAGGGATGTTCTCACATAGGCAGGAGCACTTTTCCAATTGCCGCACTGTTCACACCAAAAATTCTGTCCTCCCTTTGCATTCAGCCACCAACATGACATCAGCACATACCAAAGCAGAATATATGTAATTTGACCTGCTTTCTGCATACCCCACTTTCCCTCCTACTGTCCCTGTGGATGGGGCTTTGTGCCCACTGTAGGCAATTGATCAGTCGTTGCCTCAGACTATGTGGTTCTGACGCTCCCAATGAACTGAGCTAACAGTACATTTGATCTACTTCTAGGATCTCCACCAGTATCTTTCATTCTACCCAGATATCACAGCCCAACGCTGGTCATTTATGTAGCCTTTTCAGGGGGAGGGGGGGGGGGAGATTGGGGATTTATGATCCTAGTGTCTGCACCTGAGGACAGACTAAGGGGCTTACATGATTAGAGCAGTAATATAATGTCAAAATCTGCCAAGAGGGATGCATGGAATGTGTGCTACACATAAAAGCAATGTGTTATGGACACAACCACTGAGTGGAAATAAGGTGGACAGACATGTTTTGAGCTACAGTGGACTTTACCTTAATAACCAGTTCATTGTATCACGGCTGTGAGTGCAGTTGCTGCATGTCTGTCTAACCGAACTTGTCTCTGCACTACCTTCTCAAGATTGACTCACACAGTGAGGTCCTTGTAGCCTCTTTGGGTTCATTCTCAATTGTTGTCAAGCCACCATCACCCTGTGTACCAATTTGCCAAATATGTTTGAGTACCATCATTGGTTCTCTCCTGTACAGATTCTAAAGCTATGAGCTATGGACAGGAAAATTTGCAATGCGTGGATTGCTAATGTCATAACAAGCAGACATGTAGGCTACCAAAAAAAAAAAAAAATTATATATATATATATATAATAGCAAGGGTGAACTGAGTGCTTAATGAAATGGAACATGATTAATTGATGGCCATAATTTGCACTTACTTTTTTTCTTTTCTTAAAAGTTAAATGCGAAGAAAAAGGCAAAAATGAGACAGCAGTAAGGGTTACAAATGGCAGGTAGGCTTTCTGTCAAGAGAGACACATCCCAACACTGAATCATGTAAAATTTTTAAGACAGAAAAGCTATGTATTGAGCAAAATATGTACGGTTGTGAGGTATGGAAAAGAAATGAAATTAGAAACCTTTGAAATTATGTATGATCTCTTGAATGAATGCAAGCATTCACCCTACATGACAAGCTGTCCTCAAGTTCCTTCAACCACTGCTGGTCTAATTTCTCTCTTCTTCAGTAAAGTTTTACCTACCATCCTGGTAGCCTCACATTATTATGTAAGGCAACATCAACAACAGGGTAGAAAATTTTTGCCAAGATTTTCATGTTCTTAGAAATCTACATAGAATGAATTGCTTGGTGTTTCTTACATACCATGAATTAAATAAATACTGCTGTTACTGCTCTATAGTTGACATATTCTTGTATGTAACCTTGTCCATTCAGTAAAAGTAATTGCCCTCATGAAACAGATTTCTTGACAAAATATTTGTGTTGTTACACGACTGGCTAATGCCAGCGTTAGATGATTGCCAACATCATCACACGGAGCTGCCAGGATGGTAGGCCTAAGAAAAATTTTACCCATTCTTCAAAGGCAGTCCTGCTTAACACCCATACATTTTGTGGTTGGATTCTATTTACTCAGACAGTATTTTCAGTTAATCTCAAGCAGGTTCAATCAAATTTATATCAAGGGTACACACTGGCCAAACCACCATGCAATACTGGCATAATTAATGAAATCGTAGACACCATTTGCACAATGGACTCGTGAGTTGTCATCCATAAACATGAATCCTTACCTGAAATGCTGATGAAATAGTTCAATATTGGGTAGATGTATGTTAGCCGTATATTATGGAGCCTTGAGCTAACCCTTTATTCGCAATAATCGCACACAAAACCCTACATGATATTTGCTCAGAACATTACTGTTTTACCACGTAGCTGTACCACTGTTTGATTGACAATATACCTCTGACATTACCAGGTTCGCTCTACACACACCGTCAACTCTTACCAGAAATATGTGGCAGTCAACCATGAAGAGAACTGGGTCATTTATACGGCATGATTCCACCCATCAACTTTGACCCACAATGTCATTACTGCCCAATAGTTTTGAGGTGCGTGCATGTTTGTAGAAGGCATGAGTAATTATGTGGTGGCTGAGTTAAAGACAAAAGTTTGTTTACAAGCAGAAGGTAGATTATAGATTAATATTTGTGTTTAAAATGTGATCTGTAACTTCACACTGATGGTAAGGTATAGGTTAACAGAGAGGTCCCCCCCCCTTCCCCCACCCTCCCAAGTGAGTGCTGAAGGCCTGAATGTTTGGGCTGAGACCTGTGATCAGTGGTTTATTCTGTTGTTGTAATCTGTAATTTATGAGGGGGTAATCACAGTTTATTTATAACTTTACAATACACAAGTATTAAGATGATATCCCATACTCGAGTTTTCTGACATGTTGATGACGTCATGGGTCAAAGCAGATGGTTGGAATCGCACCATAAAATATTGCCAGAGAACTTTGTACCCATTTCCTTATTGGTGATTTGAGGCCCATCTGCATGATGCAACATGGTGTCTGGATTTAAGGGCCACACCTCTATATAACTGTCTAAAGAGTTGTTGTGGAGTCAGTCTGAGCCTATTTTGTACAGACTAGTTGACACTTGACTCCTGGTGACCGTCACAAAGACACTGTATGCCATGGTGGTAGAAAGATTGTGGTTCCTTCCTATGAGAAACAGTCATCTGCTGAAGTTCCCGAAGTGCAACTAGAATGGGGTACTTCATACTCTATCTGTCGTTTGAAAGCAAGATAAGCTCCTTACCATACCACTCTAAGGATTATTAGCATGGTAAATGGTGTTGATCCACATCCTTGTTGACAAAGCAATAATCTGTGTGGTGGCAAACTGTAGATATTCTTTATGCTGCAATCATCAAATATGTTTCTACAATGTGTATTGAATGAAGGTACAAATGTTACTGCCTCCCCAACATTCAACAAAACAGATAAGCTTTCGATGAATGGTGCTATAGGCAAGTTCCTTTGCATTTTTATGAAAGTTCAGAGCACAAAGTTTTTTTCACATCATGCCACAGTAGTTCCAGGAGAAGCGTATTTATGGCATTTGTTTATCAGGGTATCCAGAAAGTTAAAAAATTAATTTCACTTATTCCTCTTTTAATTATTTTATTTTCACTTCCTACATTCATCCACTCTTCTTTGTATTGGTTGCAGAACTGGTTGATGTTTATAAAATTAATGAGAAATAACATATCTGCTCATCTTCAACGCTGAAATGGGATGTGTAGTAAGTTAGTAGGTCTGAGTGTTGTGAATTGTTTTCCGTTTTATGATGTGTGACTACAGTAGCACATGGGCTAAATTATTTTATATTCTCGTTGTGTGTGTTCCTATATATCCGTGTTTGTGAGAAGTTGGTATTCTGCTCTTTGTAAACAAGTATCACCATACCGATTTTCGCTTTCCATTATATGTTCAGCATCTTGTGGAGCTTTGACTAAGAACCTTTAAAGCAAGAAGTTTAGACCTATTTATCTAGACTGTACATTGCAGATAGACTGTACATTGCAGACAGCGGGGCTTTTGTAATCAAAAACTGTCAATATGACGCGTAAACCAGTCACGGTTATTGCCTATAGCATAAGTTCTTATACTTCATTTCGATCTTAGTAATCATGAAGTATAATAATTATGTCCTAGAACAAAAAAAAGTTGTTTTCTTTTTTGGTACGCCGAAATGAGCCGTAAATTAAAATGTGCCTTAATTCACACGTACCTCGTTTTATTCGTATCCACGGCATGTATGAAGAAATAACGAGCTGGCATAACAATGAGGTCGGGTGATAAACCCGGTCCCCAAACAACAGTTGAGGCTGGGTCTATTTCACCGCAGTTTGTACACGTAAAAATTAAATAAACGACTACAAATAACGCAGTGTAATGTGATTGGGACATGTTCCTTTTTTACTAGCAACGGCGGTGAAGTGTATAGTCAACGTATAACTGCCGATGTAAACCCCAAATGAAAACGCGTCATCGAATGCATTTTTATACACAAAACAGCCCCCCGCGGCCCGCACCAACCAAAACACTTGTTAGCGGGCGCAAAGTAAACATTTTTTATTGCCAACGTCTGAATACATTAAAAACATGTGGACTTCCACCTGAATTATCAGGCTTCATCGGCTTATATACTTTCATACCGATTACTACTGTATTGAGTGACATGTGGAAAATGAATATAACTATTATACACCACTGTTGTTTTAAATAAGAGCAGAGTAATGAAGTAAATGTTGCATAGAGTTTGTGAGACTGCACCTTAAACAGTTGACAATCTCAAACACTTATGTGGCGTCTGCTAATGTTATGGTAACTACCTATGTGGCGTCTGCTAATGTTTTCATATCTAACCTAAGTACCTATAACTGTAATTTACTTGCGTATTTGCTATTGCTAACAGAGTAGATAATGTTGAGATGAAATAAGTGACTAGTCCGCGCAGAAGAAAGGAAACTTACATTTACTTTGCGGAAGAATGGAAGGAGATAACACACATGTTTGACAGCATGGATGAAGTCATATGGTCGAGGTAAGGATAAAATAGAGTAGAATTAATAAGGTGTTTGTCATCAGTAGTTCAAGTATACAACGTCGGTTATTACCTAACAATTTGTATTAAACATCACATTTGAGTTTTAAATACATTTATCATTCAAGGTAGATAAATCTTTTATAAAACGTTAGTAAACGTAAAGACCATGAAGCGTACCACAAAGTTATGGAAACCGATCCGCATTTAATCTAAGGTTATTAACCATCATAACTAAACTTAGTTTTGAGTGTGGTAGGCCCTAATGTTTACAATTCTTTCCCCCCCTCTCTCTCCCCTCCCCCTCCATCACCCTCCTATTCCAGAATAATATTATTTTATGTGACAGTTTTGTTGATAGTTGGCAAGTCCAACAAATGTGAAATAAATATATTGTTGTTATATAATTGATGAGCAGCATATTCCAAATCCATGTGTAATGTTGGCAATAGTTGTTTCATGTTTTATACCTACATATAAAAATGGCTTCTATTTTTCTGCTATCTTCATGAAACCAACATTCACTCTGTATACAATAATTCAACTTTTTTTTTAATTAATGTCCCAGTTCAACTGAAATTATGGTACCACCTGTTGCTTTGACTAGTGACATAACTAGCTTGTATTTTTTGGAGTAAGATGTGGCGCATTCCAGTGTGGGACATTTATATTGCTGTGAGACCCCACACTTACTGACTGCCAGCATGGCCCAAGGCATAGTGTCACCGATTGCAGTTCTGAAGGTCGCCGGTTCAATCCCACCCACTGGCAAAAATTTATTTCTTTGTAATTAACATTCCCAGATTGTTCTACATGTGTCTTATGTTCACTTGTAATTTCTACTTGTTTCTTATGTTAACTATTCTTCTAATTTCTGGTACATTCTGTCTGTGTATAAATAGCAGAGCACTCTGCCCAAGAGGCAGTCAGTGCTATGTGTACGTTTCAGTTCGCAATAAACCTGCTTTCAGTATAAGTGCTGTGTTCAGTCGACAACCCTACCTTCGAAGTCAAGCCTGCTTCCATTTCAGCGTGGCATTGTTTGGTGGAGGCACCAGGTACCCTGTGCAACAGCTGCATCACCTTGGCTCCGATTACGCAACGTAAAAGCTGTCGCTTACACGGACTAGAACCGGAATACATCCTTACGAAACTTCGTATCATCATAAGAATCAAGGACACGAAACCAGCCCTAAGCCAGCTGCAAATCGGACACTCGTCGATGTTCTCTGGAGACGCTGGACAGGACCCCAACAAATGGCTAAAAGGGTTCCACTAAGTTGCCAAGTATAACAGGTGGGATCATACAATGTGCTTGGCCAATGTTTATTTCTATCTGGATGGAACAGCCCAGAAATGGTTTGAAAACAACGAAGAGAAGCTGAATGACTGGGAAACGTTCCAGACGGAACTTAAGAAGACGTTTGGGAGACCGCCAGCGACAAATCCAATCAGCGGAAGAACAACTGAAGAACCGGGCCCAATGACATGGTGAGCCGACACAGTTATACCTACAGAATGTTTTGGCACTGTGTAATATAGTCAATCTGAATATGACTGAGGCCGACAAAATTAATCACTTGATGAAGGGTACTACAGAAGAGATGTACCAAGCTCTTCTGATAAAAGACGTCACTACGACGGAAGAGTTCATCAAGTGGTGCCACCATATTGAAGAGATGCAACAAATTAGGGTTGGCCGAAAGAAGTATAACAGACTCCCCAATGTAGTCCCTATGGCCATTGTGGAGGACCAGCATGACTTCGCTTCTCTCATACGACAAATTGTGAGAATAGAATTACAACAGTTTATGGCAGCCGGGACTATTAGACTGAGCGAGCATCAGATTATGGGCATGGATGTAAGCCCTATAAGTCATGAGGGAGCCGAAACTTCTGAGGAAGAGGTATTTCAGACATTATCTCCTGTCTGCCCCGCCAATCATGCCCGACATGAAGAATGGCATTGCCCTGCTATGACTTACAATGCAGCCGCCAAACAGCAACCTATGAACCGGCCGGCGTGGCCACAACCAACTCCTCCGGCAACTATGATGCCCCGCAGAAGAACAGACATCTGGAGGACAGAATACAACACACCACTGTGTTTCCACTGTGGGCGCCCTGGACATGTTGTACTCTACTACATAGAGAGAAGGCAAGTATTTGACGATTATTTTACTGCAAGACATCAGCCATCAGAGCAGTTCTATCCCAGGCAGTCACCTCCTGATGAGTTCAGTCGACCTATGGGAAGAAGCCCATCACCATACCCTGGACGAGGTCACTCCTCAATGCGCCGCTGCCGTTCACTGTCGCCGTACAAAGGTACAGCCGCTCCCCTACTCACCACGCCCAGGAAAACTAAGTGAGGCTACCATCTACTTCACCGCAGATGAAAATACTGCATGGGCAACAGTCGCTAAGATGTTGGGAAATCTCATCGACGTCATAATCAACGGCCAACCTGCCCGGGCACTGGTTCATTTAGGAGCATCTTTCTCTGTATTGTCGGATGATTACTGCCGCACACTAAAGAAGACAATGTTCTGTGATACAAGGGGAATTGTGCTGAAGGTCACAAATGGAAAGTACAGCCAGCCAGCAGGAACTTGTGTTGCAAGAATAATCAGCAACGAGAGGACCCAGCCGTTTGAATTTATCGTTTTAACAGAATGTAGTCATAAAGACATCCAGAGATGGGACTTCCTTCAGGCATCCCAAGCTATCATTGACTGTGGAAGTTCTGAGTTGCAAATTAAGGAAGTCATTCCGACGGGTTCAGGTACTACAGAATTTTCTGGGAAGTTATTTGCCATTGACAATTTGACGATACCGCAATTAACAATGACAAGAGTTGCAGTCACAAACACAGATGACCGGTTAAACTGAGAAATGCTTTTTGATTGTAAAAAGTTTATCAGGCTCAATTAGAGCAGTCACAACTTATCTCCAAAGGATTGTGTATTGGGACAACTGAACCAATCCAGGATGATGAGCTCAAAGTCATCAATGAAGACCCATGTTCTGCTGTTAGTACAGACAACACGCTGGAGGAAACAAACATGGAACTGCTAATAGGGCCCGGACTGACCAAGGAACAACACCAGCAGGTGTTAGCTACACTATGCCAATTTTTGGGTGCATTCACATCTCAACATGGGAAAAGTGAGACAAAATAGTCCACAATAAGGCACCGTATCAATACTGGAAATCATCCACCAATTAGCCAGCATTCGTATAGTGTCACCAGCTGAAAGATGGATAATTCGGGAGGAAGTGGAGAAGACGTAGCATGATGACATTATTCAACCTTCAGAGAGTCCTTGATCATCTCTGGTGGTACTCGTAAAGAAGAAGGATGGCACTTGGTGATTCTGTGTCAACTATTGGCGGCTGACAAAATCACAAAGATAGATGTCTACCCATTGCTGCGCATTGATGACACCTCAGAGTACTTGAAAGGAGCTGCATACTTCTCAACTATGGACATACAGACAGGTTACTGGCAAATCAAGTTTGACAAAGCTGACAGGAAGAATCCAGCTTTTATTACACCTGACGGCCTCTATGAATTCAAAGTAATGCCATTTGGATTATGTAATGCTCCAGCAATATTAGAACACATGATGGACAACTTGCTTCGACACCTTAAGTGGACGACGTGTGTCTGCTATTTAGATGACATTGACATTTTCTCGAAAACATTTGAAGAACATCTGAGTCGCCTGTCAACTGTGTTGAAGTGTGTTCAGACTGCAAGACTCCACCTCAATCCAAAGAAATGCCTCTTCATTGCCAAAGAGATGCATTTCTGCATCCTGGGGCACCTAGTCAGTGGAGATGGTGTCCATCCTGAGCCATAAAAAGTAAGGGCAGTCACAGAATTTCCAACTACTCAGCCCATTCGTGATGTGAGAAGTTTTCTCGGGCTGTGCTCATACTACCGACGTTTCATAAAAAGATTCTGAACAAGGCATGTCCAATGCAAGAACTTCTGCTGGGAGATGCCTAGTTTTACTGGGACGAGACGAAAGAAAGAGCAATAAGGGCACTTAAGGAGGCTCTAGCTTCCACACCAGTCCTAGCCTTGTACAATGAGAATGTGAAAACTGAACTTCACACAGACGCTAGTGGTTATGGGATTGGTGCAGTGCTTTTACAAGTTCACAGTGGTATTCAAGAACAAGCACAAACACAAGGATGCCAACTGCACTTTGTAGAATCCATTAGTGGAACACAAAAGCATGAATGAAATTTCAGCCCTCGCTGAATTAGGTGATGTTACAGCTGAACAGAGGGAAGATCCAGCACTATTAAAAACCATAGAGGCATTGGAGAAAGGAGAACCAACCAATGAAGAGTTCCAACTTTAAACGGGACATTGTATAAGAGCAACTACGATCCACTGGTCCACAAATGGCTACTGGTTGTTCCAGCTCATCTCCAGCCAGCTATTCTCAAGCATTTCCACAATGCTCCAATATCTGGTCATCTGGGATTCATGAAGACCCTATACAGAATCAGACGCAGGTATTAATGGAAAGATCTCTACCAATCTGTCAAGCACTATGTGAGTCACTGTAAAGAGTGCCAATGACGGAAGAGTGTGCCGCAATTACCTCCAGGGCATCTTGTACTGATTCCACCTCCAACACCCCCATTCCACCGAGATTGGATCGATCTCTTAGGGAGGTTCCCGAAGTCAATAACCGGTAACCGATGGATAATAGTCTATACTGACTACCTCACACGCTACGCTGTCACGAAACCTGTGCCAACTGCAGAAGCTTCAGAGATCACCAAATTCCTTGTATAAGACATTATTTTGAAGCATGGAACACCATATGTAATGATATCTGATCGTGGAAAAGTATTCGAGTCAAAACTAGTATCAGAGGTAATGTTATGTTGTGTCAGTATCCACAGAATGACAACTGCATACTATCCTTAGACAAATGGTCTTTCAGAAGTTTTAACAAGATGTTAGCAGATATGCTGTCGATGTATGTCGATGTTGAGCAGAAGGATTAAGATAGAATACTGCCAGTCATGACATTTGCTTATAATACCGCAAGGCAAGACACCACAGACTTCACGCTGTTTTTCCTGCTCCATCGCTGTGAAGCTGAGATGACAATGGATACGCTGTTCCCGTTCCAACCAGACTACACTCAGGATGACTATGTGAAACAGCTCACCACTAGGGTCGAAGAAGCAAGACAGCTGGCTCGCATACGGACACTGGACACCCAGAAGGACTGTCAGTGGTATAATGACAAGTACTGATCTGTTGCGTACAGCCCAGGAGATCTGATATGGAATTTTTCCCCTATACAGAAAGTAGGACTATCAGAAAAGTTATTAAAGTGAGAGTTTGGTCTGTATCATGTGTTACGCCATCTGTCAGACATCACATATGAAGTTGAGGATTATGAGCCATCATCAAAATGACAAAAATGAAGAGACATTGTTCACGTCCTCCACATGAAGCCTTCCTACAATCCTGAAGAGCAGGTAGATGAAAATGGCTTCTTGTTCAAGGACTCTAAGGACGGTAGTGATACTGGTGAAGCCACGTCAGGAACGTACGTCGACGATAATTGTGCAGATGGGAAAGATCTCCAGAACTGCCATACAGAGGACCCAT
This sequence comes from Locusta migratoria, assembly GCA_026315105.1. Taxonomy (NCBI): domain Eukaryota; kingdom Metazoa; phylum Arthropoda; class Insecta; order Orthoptera; family Acrididae; genus Locusta; species Locusta migratoria. The sequence continues at coordinate 104,875,789 of CM048745.1, read as the reverse complement.
GACAAGATCAAGATCCAGGATGTTGCAGCTGGCTCCAAAGAGTACCTAATCTAGCAAACGTAACGAAATGACGACCACGGCGGACAGAGCCCTCACACCGACGTCATCTCAGACGCCGTCGCAATCAGTTCCACTGCGCGGCCACGGCGTGGGGCATGGACTGCGGAGGGGTCGCTCCGCGGGCCAAGGGTATTTAAATCACCCGCTACCGGGCTAGAAGCCAGTTCCCTTCGAGCAGCCATAGCGTGCGGATCTCCGTGCTGGCGTGTTTCCAGGAGCTCAGTGCGTCAGTTCACCTGATGATGGCGACATCTATTATCGCCGAAATATTGTGCCCGTTGGACACTATAGACCGGCAGTACACCCATGGTTTTTTTTATTATCAAATACGCCAAAAGAAACTGAAGAATCACATCATACACCTTTATGGGGAGGAGATGTATCACAGCATGAAGACATTTGAAAAGTTGTGCCACCGTAGATGTTGTTTGCTAAGTACTCTTGCTTTTCTAAAGAGATGTCGTTCCAAGAATGTTGTTCCAAATTTTGCTAAGGTTACGCATCACATCGATTCTGCAGCAGCCAAGAGAATCAAGAAACGGGCCAGCCTCACATTGCTTTGTGAGAGAGCGCATTTCACCCGCCGTAGCCTTGAGTTCACCTCACTGGAACTATTCAAACTGCATTTGCAACTGGCTAGTCACTTCATGTCTTTTTCTTGGGATTGGATTGATGGTGTTGCTTCGGTTGCAGCCGATTCCGCCCATAAGAAGGCAACGGGACGTCAAACAGCTAAGTTCTCACGCCTCCTTGACATACCATCTCTGCAGGTTCCGTGCAAGACTGTCATCAATTTGAGTGGCATGGAGTTGAGTGATGATGCGGTTTCAGTTCTGGAGAAAGGACTCAACTTTGCTCCTACCCCCAAGTTCACACCAGTCGCAGAAATTATTAGTGCAGTTGAACAGGTTGCAGCTCGATTTCCGCCTGAATCAGCTGAGGAAATACGTCGTGAAACTTGTCGTGTGCTGACGAAATCCAAGCCCATGAAGTCGAACATCACTAGTAAAGAGAGGGCAGCCATTCGTGACCTGAGGGAGCACCCTGAAATTGTTGTCTTACTGGCTGACAAAAGCAATGCTACGGTTGTTGTCTCCCATAAGGACTACACTGAAAAGATGCAGAGCCTGCTAAATGACAATTCCTATTGGAAGATCAGCATTGAACCTACAAAGAAGGTGGAAAACAAGACGAGGACGCTTCTCAAGGATGCGGATTTACCGGAGGGTGTCGCCAAGAAACTACTACCTCAAGGTCCGGTACCGCCAAGACTTTATGGACTCCCTAAGGTTCACAAAGATGGGGTGCCGTTACATCCCATTGTCAGTAACATCAGGGCACCTACATATTTGTTGGCCAAATACTTGACAGGAATATTAAGTCCTTATGTGGATAAATGCACTCATCGCATCCATAATTTCGTGGATTTTGTTAAACGACTCAACAGCTTCAGGCTGGATATGTCAGATATCATTGTGAGTTTTGACGTTGTTTCGTTGTTTACGAGGGTGCCCCTTCGAGAGTCACTAGATTTGATTGGTCAGAAGTTTGACGAGATACCTCCACATATTTTGTTTTCAATGGCGAATACTACAAACAAACGGAGGTAGTCGCTATGGGTAGCCCACTCTTCCCAGTGGTCGCAAATTTGTACATGGAGAATTTCGAGGAGGAAGCCCTGGCAATCGTCTGAATGGAAACCTACTTGCTTTTTCCGTTACGTGGACGACACTTTCGTCATCTGGCAACATGGTATGGATAAACTTCTTGACTTCCTTACACATCTGAACTCCATACACCCCAACATCAAATTCACTATGGAGACTGAAACGGAGGGTAAATTGCCGTTCCTTGACATCTTGGTCAAGAGAAGAGCTGATGGCACCCTGGGTCATAGTGTATATCGGAAGACAACGCACACTGATCTTTATTTACATGCAGACAGTTGTCACCACCCTTCACAGAGAAATGGGGTACTTAAAACTCTAGTACATAGGGCACGCACTAACTCTGACGCAGAGAGTCTACCCCAGGAATTGGAACACCTGAAAACTGTATTTCGAAAAAATGGGTACTCAGAGTGGCAGATTCAGTGGGCTCTCCGCCCAACCACTACATCACAACCTGTGGAAATGGATGAAAACACGAGGGAGGGTGTAGGCACTGCATTCCTTCCATATACCGGCGCACTCTCGGGAAAGGTCGCTCGCATTTTGAAAAAACACCAGGTTGGAACTGTTTTTTGTCCGCCGAATAAAATTCATGCACTGGAGGGGAGCGCCAAAGATGATCTTGGTTTGAGGAAGGCCGGCGTGTACCAGATTCCGTGTCAGTGTGGAAAGTCATATATTGGACAGACGATGTGTACCATCGAGGGTCGATGTGTTGAACACCAGAGGCACACACAATTGATGTATCCGAGCAAGTCGGTGGTTGCTGAACATTGTTTGTCGGAGAGTCATGCGATGGAGTATGAACGCACTAGGATTCTGGTACAGACGTCGAGATACTGGGACTGCCTCGTTAGAGAAGCCATTGAAATTCGCACAAGTAATGACCTCATAAACCGTGACTGTGGCAATAATCTTAGCAAAGCTTGGGAACCAGCGATTGGGTTAATTAAGAGTAAATGTAGCAAACGTAACGAAGTGACGACCATGGCGGACAGAGCCCTCACACCGATGTCATCTCAGACGCCGTCGCAATCGGTTCCACAGCGCGGCCGCAGCGCCGGGCGCGGACCGCGGAGGGGTCGCTCCGCGGGTCGAGGGTATTTAAATCGCCCACTACCGGGCTAGAACCCAGTTCCCTTCGAGCAGCCGTAGCGTGCGGATCTTCATGTCGGCGCGTTTCCAGGAGCTCAGTCCGTCAGTTCACCTGATGGCGACATGTATGATCGCCGAAATATTGTGCCCGTTGGACACTATAGACCGGCAGTACACCCGTGGATATTTTGATTGTAATTTTCTTCTTTACAATACAGACTGATCCATTTATGTTCATACATCCAACTGTTGTGCCCTGTGATTTAATTAAAAAAATACGAATTGCTTGGCTTGAAACATTGATTGTTTGGCGTGGAAATTGCTGCATGGTAAAAATTTAACATTTCATTGTATTGTAGACCAGCCGCAACTGCCGGAGACGGCAGTTGGGTTTTTGTGTGTGTGTATGTATTGTTGAATCCTTTAAGGTATTTCCATTGTTTTGTCATATTAAATAGTTATTTTTTAACTGGATTTTCTTGCCTTTAGCAAAACCTTGTATTTCTTCTTTTTTCTACTAAGACATGTTTCACTGCTATTGCAGCATCTTCAGTGGGCTTTTTATTCATTTGTTGAAGAATTTCAGTTTTGTTTTCTTTAAAGTCTGCTGTTTTGATGGTGTCTTCATTATTTTATAGTGAAGGAGCTACCATTATTTAACTGCCCCTACCACTACTCATGAACAGTTAAAATAATGCTATTTAAATAAATACGGTAAATGAAAACCCCATCAAACTTGAAAATGACAAACTAAATACAAGGAGCCACTCCAACCCCCCTGCCCCCCCCCCCCCCCACCGAACTTTTAGATATAAAACAAGAAGCAAATAAAAGCCCATTAAAGATGCTGAAACTTCAGTGATACAAGCCTGGTAATAGAAAAAAGAAATACCGTGGTTTGCTGAAGGCAGCCCAATCCAATTCAAAAAGAACTTTTTAGTTAAAAACAGATTACAGGAGCTTAAGAACACTGATGTCTGAGTTCATGCAAATAAACAAGCAATTGACTTTTATTGCTTTCTGGTTTGTACCAGCATGCCCCATAGCGACTGCTGCCAACATCGCCACAACACATGTAGTACTGTATGCAACTGACTGTGATCTTGACTTTAATGATAGTTCTACAACATGGACTAACTGAATGAGGCAGTGCAGTAGTGTAGTCATTGATCTCACATTCGGTATTACGGAGTTCTTTTGTCCATCTGGACTTACTGATTTAGGCTTTCTATAGTTTTCCTAAATCATTTCAGGCAAAGGCTGGGATGTTGCATCAAGGCTGACCAGTGGTCCTAGCTTATAAAGCATGCTCCTATATTCTCTGTGTGTGCATAGTTTTTGAGCTATTTAAAGTGACAGATTGCATTTTTTTTAATCATATTGAATTAACAGTCACGAGTTCTGAAATATCCTTAATGGATAATCTAAATATAAACCAAATAATATTGTAAGAAGATCCCTGGATGAATAAATAAAATGAAATGAAATGAAAATAATATACTGCATCCTCCCTTCCAAGAAGGCCTCACTGAGTCACAGATTTTACTTTATACCTCATATACAATCAAAATTTTTATAATAAGTGGGGTGCCAAGTCATATGTTTTTCAGAAGTCAAAATATGTATCTGCTTTAATATTGTGATCTTTGTCATTCCAAAATGGCACATTTTAAAAGTGACTGAGCAAGGTGTCACAGTGGAAACAGTAGACTTCCACTCAGGAGAATGGCAGATCAATCCCACCTCTGGCCATCCTTCCAAAGAGCACAGCCAATATCCTTCCCTACCCATAAAAACAATCTAAACTTGTGCTCTAATTACCACATTGTCAAAGGCATGTTAAGCCCAAATCTTCTTTCCTTTGTACACACCTGTCTGTGTGTCCATCTCATCAGAAGACAATGGTCTGTTTCATTGCTCACCCGTGAGTGAGGGAGTGCACACTTTCTCATAGAGCACCACTTCTCAGCCGTGAGCTGTTGTTGCATGGGGTACATGGTTGCGGTGAGTGAATATGCAAGTGAAGCAGCCGGCTGGGCTGTGACATCATGTGAAACTGCAGCCTCACTCCAATTCTTGCTACAGGCACAATTGTTTCTGAAATAGTTATAACCAAGACTGTCATATTCTCCCTGAAATTACTGGACACATGACAACAGGTCAATCCGTTCTGAATATCAAATGAAAACATTTTGGTATAGGCTTGATTTTACTTTATGTCTAATTTAATAAAGTGTGTTTGTTGTGTTGGTCTTCGGTCCAGAGACTGTTTTGATGCAGCTCTCCACCGTACTCTATCCTGAGCAAGCCTCTTCATCTCCTCATAAGAACAGCAACCTACATCCATTTGAATTTGCTTACTATATTCATCTCTTGGTCTCCCTTTGCGATTTTTACCCCACACACTTCCCTTCAACACTAAATTCACAATTCCTTGATGTCTAAGAATGTCCTACCAATTGATCCCTTCTTTTAGTCAATGTATGCCAGAAATTCCTTTCTCCCCAATTCTGTTCAGTACCTCCTCATTAGCTATGCGATCCACCCACCCAATCTTCAGCATTCTTCTGTAGCACCACAATTCAAAAGCCTCTATCCTCTTCCTGTCCACACTGTTTATTGTCCAAGTTTCACTCCCATACAAGGCAACACTCCACACAAATGCCTTCAAAAAGGACTTCCTTACGCTTAAATTAATATTCAATGTTAACAAATTTCTCTTTTTCAAAAACACTTTTCTACCCATTGCCATTCCACATTTTATATCCTCTGTACTGCGACCATGATTTGTTATTTTACTGCCCAAGGAACAAAACTCATTTACCACCTTTATTAATTCGTTATCTAATTTAATGCCTTCAGCATCACCTGTTTTTCTAAGACTGCATTCCATTACCCTTGTTTTTCACTTGTTAATATTCATATTGTTTCCTCCTTTCAACACACTGTCCATTCTATTCAATAGCTCCTCCAGGTCCTTTGCTGTCTCTGACAGAATTACAATGTCTTCAGCAAAATGCAAGGTTTTTTATTTCTTCATCCTGAACTTGCTTTCCTTTATAGCTTGCTCAATGTAAAAATTGATTAAAATTGGGGAAAGGCTACAACCCTGTCTTACACTCTTCCCAACTTCTGCATCCCTTTCATGCCTTTCAACTCTTCATAAGTGATGTGTGGTTTTTGTACAAGTTGTAAATAACCTTCCATTCCCTATATTTTACTCCTGCTGATTTCAGAATTTCAAAGGGTGTATTCCAATCAGCATTGTCAAAAGCTTTCTCCAAATCTACAAAAGCTAGATATGTAGGTTTGCCTTCCCTTAATCTATCTTCTAAGATAAGCCGTAATTTGAGGATTGCCTCCCTTGTTCTACATTTCTCCTGAATCCAAACTGGTCTTCCATAAGGTCTGCTTCTACCAGCTTCTCCATCCTTCTGTGTATGCACCTGCTTTCTTTGGAATGGAGATTGTTACATTTTTCTTAAAGTCTGAGGGTATTTCCCCGTCTCATACATCTTACGCACTAGGTGAAATAGTTTTGTAATGGCTGACTCTCCCAGAGACTTCAGTAGTTCTGAGGGAATGTCGTCCACTCCAGGGGCCTTGTTTCGACTTACGTCTTTCAGTGCTCTGTCAAATTCTTCTCTTAGTATAGTATCTCCTATTTCATCTTCATCTAAATCCTCTGCCCTTCCTACAAAATTGTCTCTAAGTTCATTTCCTTTGTAGATCCCCTCCATATACTCTTTCCGCCTTTCAGCTTTCCCTTCCTTGCTGAGAACTGGTTTTCCATCTGAGTTCTTTATATTCATACAAGCTGCTTTTCTCGTCTCCCAATGTTTCCTTTATTTTCCTGTATGTGGTATCTATTTTTCCCCTATTTATACATTCTTCTACAGACTTGCATTTGCCTTCTAGCCACTCCTGCTTAGCTATTTTACATTTCCTGTTGCCTAAAGCTCCCTCTGAAGATCTTAAGAACTTCAGGTTCCTTCAATTTATCGAGGTCCCATCTCTATGTTTTCATACCTTTTTGTAGTTTCTTCAGTTTTAGCCTACAGTTCATAACCAACAAGTTATGGTCAGAGTGTATATCTGCCCCTGGGTATGTCTTACGATTTAAAACCTGGTTCCAAAATCTATGTCTTACCATTATAAAATCTATCTGGTACCTTCTGGTGTTTCCTGGCCTCTTCCACGTATACAACCTTCTTTCTTGATTCTTAAACCAGGTGTTAGTTATAACTAAATTATGTTCCATGCAAAATTCAAGCAGGCGGCTTCTTCTTTCATTCCTGTTGCCCAGTCCATATTCACCTACTATTTTTCCTTCCCTTCCCTTTCCTACTACCAAATCCCAGTCTTCCATCACAATTAAGTTTTCCTCTCCCTTAATTGTGTGAATAATTTCCTTTACCTCCTCATACATTTCTCCGATCTCCTCATCATCGGCAGAGATAGTGGGCATATAAACTTGTACTACTGTGGGCGGTGTTGGCTTCGTATCTATCTTGACTATGATAATGCGATCACTGTGCTGTTCGTTATTATAGTTTACCCGCATTTCTATTTTCTTATTCATTATCAGACCTACACCTGTAATACCCCCAACGGATTTTGTATTTTTAATCCTGTACTCACCTGACCAGAAATCCTGTTCCTCCTTCCACTGAACTTCACTAATCTCCACTATATCTAACTTCAACCTATTCATTTCTCTTTTTAAATTTTTTAACTTCCCTGCTCAATTAAGGGGTCTAACATTCCATGCTCCAATGAATAGAATACCAGTGTTGTCTTCCCTGATGATCGCTTCCTCCTAAGTAGTCCCCACCTGGAGGCCCGAATGGGGGACTATTTTACTTCCGGAATATTTTACCCGAGAGGATGCCATCATATTTTCATACAGTAGAGCTGCATGTCCTCAGGAAAAGTAACGGCTGTAGTTTCCTCTTGCTTTCAGCTGTTCGCAGTAGCTGTGTGGCAAAACCACATTAGCTGATGTTACAAGGCCAGCTCAGTCAATCATCCAGACTGTTGCCCCTGTAACTACTGAAAAGGCTGCTGTCCCTCTTCAGGAACCACACGTTTGTCTGGCCTCTCCACAGACACCTCCCCCTCCCCCCCCCCCCCCGCCCCCACGTTGTTGCAACTACGGTACAGCTATTTGTATCATTGAGGCACACTAGCCACCCGAACTCAGTAATGTCTGTGATGGGGGTGGAAAGTGTGTTTATGGTTGCATTATTTTACATGTTTAAATGTTTCATGGAACCAATGTATGGAGTATTTCTTAGGAGGTGTAAAATGAATATTCCCATTATTTTTAATGAAGAAGTCATTAATTTTACAAGTTGTTGTTAGAATATTTAAAAAAGACAGATTGAGACTGGTCATTTAATCAGCTGAATGGCATCCCAGTTTCCACCATATTAATCATCAATATGACAAAATTAGCACCCATGTCAAGAATTCGATGGGACATTATTTGCTTTGAGAGACAATTAGCCTACAATAAGTGTTAATTCTTTTAGAACTACACATTCTGCTACCGCCACTAAACGAGTGCATATCATTACTTATGCCGCCGAATACTGGCAGGCATGACATCAGCTTCCCCTACCACCACAGCTCCTAGCTGGGGCAGTGAGCATTCGTGTGCTCTCCTGCTCGCAGAGCAGCCTGTTGAAACAGCCTGGAGTAGGGGGACATTCTGCAGCTTCATGAAGTGATGGATGTGGTAACTCACTGGGTTGCCACATAGATGTCAGGAACTGATCAGTGTCCCTGACACTGGACATAGTTATATAATCCCACAGCCAATACTCCAATATGTGTTCACCAGAGCTAGTCCCAATGGCCAAACAATCAAGCAATCCAGCATCCCATGCGTCACAGCAGCTGCCCTTTGAAACATAATCTATCTAGGCAATCACTGACCAGTGACTGCTCTCATTCCACTCTCACTGTTCAAATTATATACTTCAGTATCAAATGCTACCTGCTACATGGCTTCACCAAGTCTTGACTATTGCATGTGCTGTGAACTATCAAATATATGCTTACAAAAAGGTATTGTCCAGTGTTTTCTATTGTGAGTTACAACAATGTGTAATAATTAGCCTGAGATGGTTGCTTACAATAGCATTACATGGACTCAGTGATCAACTTGCATCTTGGATGCTGGGACTGATAACCATAGTAGTTTAGTCCCTTCCAAAACCAACCACAACTACCAGCACCACTTGGATGCTTTTCTTTTTGATTCTTGACCCAGCTTGGATTTGATTCTATAATTAATTGGATTTTTGTTGATAGAGACAATGATCTAGTTATTTACAAACTAAAGATAATGTCTAACAATATAATAATGACAGTTTACAACTCATCATAAAAATGATAGGCGCATAAGAAAGGCGCACACATACGGTCATTAGCCTTCCTCAAAATAGAGAGCATTAACACAGGCACACTTCACAGTCACACAGCCAACATCTCTGGCTGCCACACTCCAAATCACACTCTGCAGTCAGGGAATAGGAGAAGAGGGGGGGGGGGGGAGGAAGGTTGTGTGATGGTGGTGGTGGGGATGGAAACAGCACAGCCTTACAGAGGATGTATGTACTAGATGGGTGGAATGAAATACAGCGTTGGAATGGAACATATGAAATGGGAGAGTTGTCAGATTAGAGGAATTGATAACTGTTGGGTGTGAAGAAAACTGAGGTTATCATAGTTTGAGGCCTGGATAATTTCTGGTTCATAGAATGTACTTAAGAATAACTCCCATCTGCGTAGTTCAGAAAAGCTGGTCGTGGGTGGGAGGATCCAGGTTGGGAAATCAAGCACTTCTGCATGTTGCGCCACAAGGTGGTTCACTTTGTTTTTGACCACCATTTGGCAGTGGCCATTCATCCTAATGGATAGCTGGTTAGTGGCCATGCCAGTATAGAAAGCTATGCAGTGATCGCAGAACTGTTGGTAAATTACATGGCTGCTTTCACAATTGGCCTGGCCTCTGATTGTGTAGGATAAGCCTGTGACATGACAGGAATAGGAAGTGCTGGGTGGGTGGATTGGACAGATGTTGCAGTGGAGCTTTCACAGGGTATGATCCCTCTGGCATGGGGCTGGGGTTTGGGTTTGGGTTTGGGATGACATAGGGATGGACTAGGATGTTGTGTAGGTTGGGAGGGTGACGGAACACCACTTTAGGAGGGGTGGAAAGGATCTTGGGCAGGATGTCTCTCATTTCTGGGCATGGGGACAGAAAATTGAAACCTTGGCAAATTATGCAGTTTAATTGTTTGTGTCCAGGATGGTACTGAGTGGCAATGGAAGTGCTCTTTTGTGTTTGGTTGCTGTTGGTAGAGGGAAGATTTGGGTTGTGCGGGGTCTTTGCATGGGAGATCTGTTGATGGATTACATCTGTGTGGTAGTTCCAATCTGTGAAGGCCTTTGGGACTTTGGAGCTCTCGTCACTGCAGGTATGCTGTCTACATTTGGCTTGGTTGTAAGGGACATAAATTTGGTTTTACGATTTGAATGACAAATAAGAGTGCTTGTAATTTGGAAACCAAGTCTTTATTCTCATTCCAACAACCCATTTCATCATCAAAAGCATGTTTTCAATAGAAACTTTGGATAAAATAATAAATGTTAATAAAGTAAAACATATAACTCAAAATTAATTGATTTTTCCATTGGTGCTTGACAGAACATGATATAACTCAAATGCACAAAACAATTAAAATGTAGCATTTTAAGAAGTACTCTTTTGAAAAAAAAATATTGCTGCGGGTCTTCCGACGGCATGCATGGTGCACTGATAAGCATCGTAGACTGCTGTGCTTGCTGTCCCCAGTTCAAATCCCGCCATGGGAGAAAAAAATTTATTTGCTTATATATTTACTATTTTGAGAATGTTCTACATGTTTTTATGTTTGATGTACTTGCAAATTCTAGAAAATTCTGAAGATGGTGACTGAGCTCACCAAAACTGGTTAAGGGGCGAAAATAAATTTTTAGCGATCTTGGCTGAATGAAGTGTTTTATAGAGTTAATTATTGATGATAATTGCCTTGACATACAAAGGTGGAGTAGGGGAGAGCAGAAGAATACAATATGCGAGGAAGGGGTGTGGCATTGTGTGAGGTATATCTTTTGATAGATGACTCAGTGGCTGTAGAAAAGAAAAGGAAGTTGGAAATGAGGAGAGGGACATGGATGATGAGAAGAAAATTAGAGAAGTGTAAATGGTGGAGAGAGGAAGGGGGAGAGTGGAGAAGGAAATAGAAAGAGAAAGTGTATGTACATATTGCCGTGAGTCTTCTGACAGCATGCGTGGTCTAGTGGTTAGCATCGCAGCTCGCTGTGCTTGCGGTCACTAGTTCAAATCCCACTACGGGCAGAAGAAAATTTATTTCTTTGTATTTTCTATTTCTAGAATGTTCTACATATTTCTTATGTTTGATGTACTTGTACCAGAAAATTCTTTATATGTATAAATAATGGAGCACTCCAAGCAGGAGTCAATCTGTACTGAGTGTACACTTGTGTTCACAATAAACATGTTCTAAGTGTAAAGTGTTATGCTCTATTACTGACCAGTATTCACATTCTGCACCACCTGCAGTTTGCAACGTGACACCTTCTGGTGAAGGCATTGGGTATTCTGCAATACATCTGCATCATCGTGGCCAGGTTAAGCAGCGTAAGAGCCATTGCTTAAATGGACAAGAACCTGAACATAAAGGGTATACTGACTACCTCCATCCAAAGGTCTGTGTCATCAAAAGAACCATGCATGCTAAAACAGCGGTAAGCCAGCTGCACATCAGACATCCATCGATGTTCTCAGGTAATGCTGGACAGGACCCAAATAAATGGCTGGAAGGATTCGACCAAGTTGCCAAGTATAATAGGTGGGAGTACATTATGTGCTTGGCAAACATACTGGGTGATCAAAAAGTCAGTACAAATTTGAAAACTTAATAAATCACAGAATAATGTAGATAGAGAGGTAAAACACACATGCTTGGAATGACATGGGGTTGGTGCTTCATCTGATCAGAAAAGAAATAATTAGCATAACAAATTAAGACAAAGCAAAGATTATTTTCTTTACAGGAAATGCTCAATATGTTCACCATCATTCCTCAACAATAGCTGTAGTCGAGGAATAATGTTGTGAACAGCACTTAAAGCATGTTCGGAGTTATGGTGAGGCACTGGCATCGGATGTTGTCTTTCAGTGTCCCTGGAGATGTCGGTCGATCACGATACACTTGCGACTTCAGGTAACTCCAAAGCCAATAATTGCATGGACTGAGGTCTGGGGAACTGGAAGGCCAAGCATGATGATGCATCTCTCAATACTATTTTTTTTTTTTTTTTTTTTTGTTCTAATAAAACCCCATGTCATTCCAAGCTTGTGTGTCAATTTTTACCTCTCTATCTACAGTATTCCACCATTTAATAATTTTTCAAATTTATACTGACTTTTTGGTAATTCATTATATTTCTACCTGGACGCGACGGCCCAGCAGTGGTACAAAAATAATGAGGACAAGCTCGATAGCTGGGAAAAATTCCAGATAGAACTTAAGAAGTCGTTTGGAGACCACCAGCGGCAAGTGCGTTTATCAGAGGAACAATTAATGAACAGGGCCCAGCGACATGGTGAGTCAACACAGTTGTATATACAGAGTGTTTTGGCCCTATGTCATTTAGTTAGCCCGGATATGATGGAGGCCGATGAAGTTTCACACCTGATGAGAAGGGTATTGCAGGAGATGTGTATCAAACTCTTCTGTTAAAAGACGTTTCTATGACACAAGTCTCTATCCAGTGGTGCCAGAAAATTGAAGAGATGCAACAGGGGGGGGGGGGGGGTTGGATGAAAGAAGTACGATATACTCCCTAATGTTGACACTATGGCCATTGTGCAAGACCAGCATGACTTTGCTTCTCTCATATGTCAAATTATGAGGGAAGAATTACAACAGTTTATGGCAGCCGGAACTGTTGGACCAAGCGAGCACCAAATTATGGCCATGGATGTGAATCCTGTGTGCCATGAGGGAGCCTACACTGCTGAGGAGGAGGCATTTGAAACATTAGTGCCTGTCAGCCCAGCCAGTTGCACCTGACATGACGAATGGCCTTGCCTCACTATGACTTACGCCGCAGCCGCCAAATGGCAGCTTAGGAACCAACCAATGCAACCACAACCAAATCCTCCGGCAACTGTGAAGCCTTGCAGGAGGACAGATATCTGGAGGACAATAGACAACATGCTGTTGTGTTTTCTCTGTGGCCTTCCTGGACATGTCGTAAGGTACTGTAAGGAAAGAAGACGAGTATTTGGCAATTATTATGTCGCAAGTCGTCAACCATCGGAGCAGTCCTTTCAATGACGGTCAACTGCAAATGACTTCTGTTGATCTATGGAACGAAGTCTGTCACCGTATCCTGGTCGTGGTCACTCTCCAACATGCAGTCACTGTTCACCATCACGTTATAGAGATACCAGCCGCTCACCTAGTTGCTGCCGTGGTTAGGAAAACTAGACAAGGTGACCATCTATGGAGGTGAGGCCGCCGCAGATGAAAATCCTCCATGGACAGCAGCCGCTAAGATGTCAGGAAATCTCTCTGATGCCATTTCCAATGGCCAGCCTGTCTGGCCACTACCACCACAAAGATAATGTTCTGTGACACAAGAGCAACTGTGCTGAAGGTTACAAATGGAAAATACGTCCAGCTAGCAGGATGATGTGTCGCAATAGTAACTATCAACAACAGGACACAGCCTTTTGAATTTGTGGTTTTAACAAAATGTAGCCATAATGTCATCCTCAGATGGTACTTCCTTCAGGCGTCCCAGGCTGTCATTGACTGTGGAAGATCTGAGCTACAAATTGAGAAAGCCATTCCGACGAGTACAGGTAACATGGACATCCCTGGGAGGTTATTTGTTGTCGAGAATGTTGAAATCCCACCATTAACAATGAGAACAGCTGCAGTCAGCAGCCGAGATGACCAGTGGAATGGTGAAGTGCTTGTTGATCGCAAAAAGCTAATCGGTATAACAAAGGAAATCTACATACCAGCAGCTATCATAAGCATTACAGGTGGTTGAGGAGAATTTGGATCACTAATTTTCGTGAGCAACCACCAACTCATTCATAAAGGAATGTGTATTGATACAGCCAAACCAGTCAAGGACGGTAATCTCAATGTCATCGACGAAGTCTCATGATCTGCTGTTACTGCCGACAAGGCACTAGAGGAAACTTCCATGGCTCTGCATGTAGGGCCCAGTCTGATGCAGGAACAACATCAGCAGGTGTTAACCATACTACACCAATTTTCAGGTGTATTTCTGGCCAGACAGGAGAAGAGCCAGTTGAAATAGCCCACGATAAAACACCAAATCAATACTGGGGATCATCCTCCAATTAGCCATCCTTCGTACAGAGTGTCGCCAGCTGAAAGACGGATAATTCAGGAAGAAGTGGAGAAGATGTTGCACGATGATATTATTCAACCATCAGAGAGTCCCTGGTCATTCCCAGTGGTCCTCGTGAAGAAGTAGTATGGCATGTGGTGTTTCTGTGTCGACTATCGGCAGCTGAACAAAATCACAAAGAAAGATGTCTACCCATTGCTGCGTATTGATGACACATTAAGAGTGTTTGAAAGGGGCTACATACTTCACAACCATGGATATGCAGACAGGTTGCTAGCAAATCAAGGTTGATGAAGCGGACAGGGAGAAGACTGTTTTTATTGCACCTGACGACCTCTAATGAATTCAAGGTCAATCCGTTTGGACTGTGTAATGCTCGGCCACATTCGAACGCATGATGGACATCTTGCTTCGACATCTTAAATGTACGACATGTCTTTGTTATCTAGATGACAGTGTCTTTTTCTCAAGGACATTTCAAGAACATTTAAGCTGCCTGTCAATTGTGTTGAAGTGTGTTCAGACAGCAAGACTCTGCCTCAACCCAAAGAAGTGCCTCTTCAGTGCCAAAGAAATAAAAATCCTAGGGTACCTAGTGAACGGAGATGGTGTGTGTCCTGATCCAGATAAAGTAAGGACAGTCACAGCATTTCCAACTCCTCAGCACATTCGTGATGTGAGAAGTTTCCCCGGGCTGTGCTCATACTATCGTCATTTCATAGAAGGAGTTTGTAAAAAGGCATGTCCATTGCACCAGTTCTAGCCTTATATGACGAGAACGTGGAAACTGAACTTCACACAGACGCTAGTGGTTATGGTATTGGAGCAGTGTTTGTACAAGTTCAGGAAGGTGCTGTAAAGGTGGTAGCCTATGCATCAACAGTTCTCTCGAAGTTCGAGATAAACTACAACCGAGAAGGAGTGTCTCGTCATTATCTGGGCTATCAACAAGCTCCGACCCTATCTATTTGGTAAATCATTCACCATTGTGACAGACCACCATTCTTTATGCTGGCTGACCAATTTGAAGGATCCATCAGGTCTACTAGCAAGATGGGCACAGCAGTATGATGTTACAGTGGCATTCAAAAACGGGTGCAAACACAAGGACGCTGATTGCCTTTCAAAGAATCCATTAGCCAAACACAACAGCCTGGACAAAATTTCAACCCTCATTGCGTTATGTGCCATTACAGCTAAACAGATGGAAGATCCAACATTATTACAAATCATAGAGGCCTTGGAGAAAGGAGAACCGACCAAAGGAGAGTTTCAACTTGTAAATGGGACATTGTATAAGAGCAATTAGGATCCACTGGGCCCTAAATGGCTACTGATTTTTCCAACTCTTCTCTGGCCAGGAATTCTCAAATATTCCCATGATTCTCCAATATCCAATCATCTGGGGTTCGTGAAGATCCTAGACAGAATCAGACACAGGTATTACTGGCAAGGTCACTACTGATCTGTCAAGCACTATGTGAGTCACCATAAGGTGTGCCAGCAACGGAAGCATGTGTCGCGATTACCTTCTGGTCATCTGGTTCCAATTTTACCTGCAGCAGTTCCATTCCACTGGATTGGAATCGACCTTTGAGGTAGGTTCCTGAAGTTGACAGCCAGTAACTGATGGATAATAGTGTGTACTGACTACTTCACCCGCTACACTGTCACGAAACCTGTGCCGACTGCAGGAGCACCTAGTAGAAGACAAATGGTCTTACAGAATGTTTTAACAAGATGTTATCAGATATGCTGTTGATGTACATCGATGTTGAACAGAAGGATTGGAATACAATACTGCCCGTTGCGACATTCGCTTATAAAACAGAAAGGTAAGACACCATAGGCTTGATGCTGTTTTTCCTGCTCCATGGTTGTAAGGCTGAGATTACAATGGATACACTGTTTCCATTCCAACTGGACAATACTCAGGATGACTATGTGAAATAGCTCATCACCAGGGTTGAAGAAGCAAGACAACTGGCTCGCAGACGGACACTGGACGCACAGCAGTAGGACCGCCAGTGGTATATCTACAAGCACTGACCTGTTGTTTACAGCTCAGGAGATCTGGTATGGATTTTTACCCCTGTACAGACCCCTCAGGGGCTCAGCATTAATTTGCTGGGTACGGGCTTGGCGAACCCGGGGTCCTGAGCCGTGGGCTGTGTCGCGCCAACAGTCCGCTACACCGTAAGCTCTGTGCGTGCTTTAACGACCATCGTTCGGTGCGACGGTGGAACGTTGTACGTTTCAGAGCCCGGGGATCTTGGCTTAATTGCCCGGGTTGCGAGGACGGTACAAACCTCTATAAAAAAACCCTCAATCTCAAGGTGTGCTACGTGCCGAGGAGATGCATGGCTGTTGAGGTTGAACAGCTGCTAGCGAGCAACCTCTGAGGAACCTGCCGCACCTCAGTTGTACAAGGCTTACCCAGGCAAGCGGGGCTCTGCCTGGGTGGACCTTTATTTCCCTAGCTGCTCATGGGAACACGATGAAAAGGACCCAAAGCAACGCTGGTGGGCGTTTAACCACCGTCTCTAAGAGAGGAAAAGTAGACTTCAATGCTGAGACTTATGACCCCCAGTCGTTCCCTTCCTTGGCCACACCATGGGAGGAACGCAGATCTCGTAGCCGAGGACAACAATATGCTCCAAGGTATTTGGTATGTACTAGGACTGATGGTGAATCTTTCATGAACATGAAACCTCACGAACTTGGAAGATAAGTTTGGAGAAGTAGACGGCATGTCGAAGATGCGATCGGGATCGGTTTTAATAACGACGTCATCCCCAGCACAGTCACGGGCTTTGCTCGCCTGTGACAAGCTGGGTGATGTTCCCGTTACTATCACCCCACACAAAAGCCTGAACATGGTACAGGGTTTGATTTTTCATAGGGATCTCCTTTTGCAGTCAGATGACGAACTCCGCAAGAACTTGGAACGGCGAGGTGTCCACTTTATAAGGCGAGTCCATAGGAGTCCGAAGGACAATAGGGTCGCCACTGGTGCATTCATCTTGGCCTTTGAGGGCGACTCATTGCCTGAGAAGGTCAAGGTGATGATTTACCAGTGTGACGTAAAGCCCTACGTTCCTCCCCCTATGCGTTGTTTTAAATGCTGGAGGTTCGGGCACATGTCCTCCAGGTGTACCGCCAGCTCCACCTGTCGGGACTGTGGTCGTCCATCACACCCAGACATACCTTGTACACCACCTCCCGTCTGTGTTAACTGTGGACAGCAGCACCCACCTTGCTCGCCTACCTGCTCTGTACTGCACAAAGAAAGGAAGATCATGCAATACAAAACCATGGATCGGCTGTCTTATTCCGAGGCCAAGAGGAAATATGAGAAACTCTACCCGGTCAGCATCAAAACATCATATGCAGCAGCCACGAAACCATTTCCGCAGACTAGTGTACTGCCAGTTCGGTCTATCACAGTGGGCCCTCAAACCCAACCGTCACCATCTGCCCCCTTGGTGGTAGGGGGCACATCTCACACTGTTGCTTCCAAAGCCCCTGCCTTGGAAGCAAAAGTCCCCCAACCAACGGGGACATCGGTCCCCACACGTGAGCCAGAGCAACAAGAGCCTGCTCTGGCTCCTCTCGCGAGGAAGGGATCGCTTGAATCCCTTTCTCCCTCGGTCTCTCCCACTGGCTCAGTGGATGCCAATGAGTGGCACCAAGTGCCATCCAAAGCTGGTCGTAGGGCCTCAAGGACAACCTCCGTCCCTGAGACTGAGTTTGCCAAGCCCTCCCAGCGTGAGAGGCCGAAGGACCAGCGAGAGAAACAGAAAAAATCTAAAACAAAAGAACCTCAGGTGGCTACCATGCCACCACAAAAATCGTCTGCTTCCGAGGACGTGGTGGAAATCCTCGCGTCCCCTGAAGACTTGGAAATTGCCAAGACTCTGGAAGCTATGGACGCCGAGGCTCTGCCTGCTGCATCAGTGGCTGCAGAGAAACCTGTGGGCCCTACTCTACCACCTACATAAATATGCCCAGTACGTCGGAAGATAGTGTGGTGCTGCAGTGGAACTGTGGCGGTTTCTTCCGCCACTTGGCCGAGTTACAGCAGTTGCTCTGTCACTACCCTTCCCTCTGTGTTGCTCTACAGGAAACTTGGTTTCCTGCTGAACGGACTCCTGCCCTTCGTGGATATAGGGGTTATTATAAAAATCGTGCAACACACAACAGGGTATCCGGAGGAGTCTGTCTCTACGTTCTTGCCACTGTCCCCAGTTCACCAGTGCCACTTACCACAGTGCTCGAGGCAGTGGCCGTGAGAATTCAGGCACGACAGGACATTACCATCTGCTCACTCTCCCTCCCTCCGGATGAGGCAGTGTCTCCTGCAGACCTTGCGAACTTGGTCGCACAACTTCCCCCACCATTCAACCTATTGGGGGATTTCAATGCCCACAACCCCTTGTGGGGTGGCTCTCAGGTCTCAGTAGGGACATTGAAGTTCTACTAGCACAGCTGGACTGGTGCCTTCTTAATACCAGTGCCCCCACACATTTCAGTGTGGCGCATGGCACATACTCGGCTATAGACCTTTCTCTCTGCAGCCCAAGTCTTCATTCGGGGTACTATATGCATGGATCCAGCTGCTATCTCCGAACACATGGCGGACCATTATGCCAGCAGCTCTGCGACGTCTGCGTATATTGCGGGCTTCCGCACTCGCAAAGAACAGTTCGAGCGGAGGCAGTTGTCTTTCTACACACGTCGGCGAGAACCATACAATGCCCCATTCACTGACTGGGAGTTCCAGAGTGCCCTCACTGCTTGCCCTGATACCACACCAGGGCCAGATCGAGTCCACAAACAGTTCCTGCGCCACCTGTCACAGGAGTTTAAAGACCAACTTCTCGCCCTGTTCAATCGCCTTTGGGTTGACGGTGTTTTCCCATCTCAATGGTGGGACAGCATCGTCATCCCAGTGATAAAACCTGGCGCTGATCCACAGGTGGCAGACAGTTACCGCCCGATTAGCCTCACCAACGTTCCTTGCAAGCTCCTGGAACGTATGGTGAGTCGGCGGCTTATGTGGGTTCTTGAAGACTGTAAACTCCTCGCCCCACAACAAGGGGGATTCCGCCAAGGTCGTTCTGCATTAGACAATTTGGTTCCGCAGAGTCGGCCATCCGCACTGCTTCCGCCAGGCGTGAGCACCTGATTGCAGTCTTTTTCGATCTCCGAAAGGCTTATGACACTACCTGGCACTACCATATTTTTGCTACGCTGCATGACTGGGGCTTGAGAGGACCGCTTCCGCTGTTCATCCAGAACTTTCTCTCACTTTGCACTTTTCGGGTAAGGGTAGGTACCCACCTCAGTACTTCACGCACCCAGGAGAATGGAGTCCCACAGGGCTCCGTTCTCAGTGTTCCGCTGTTTCTGATTGCAATTAACGGACTTGGTACAGCAGTGGGGTCATCGATGTCCTCCTCCCTGTATGCCGATGACTTTTGTCTGTATTACAGCTCAGTTAGTATTGGTGTCGCTGAAAGGAGACTACAGGGAGCCATTCAAAGGGTTCATTCCTGGGCTTCAGCCCATGGATTCCGATTCTCTGCTCGCAAAACCCGGGTTATGCACTTTTGCCGCCGGCGAGCAGTGCACCCAGACCCGGAACTGTACTTGGGTGATGAGCTCCTTCATGTTGAAGATACGCATCGCTTCTTGGGCATGGTGTTCGATGCTCGGCTCACGTGGGTCCCCCACTTACAACAGCTTAGACAAAAGTGCTGGCGGCATTTAAACATACTGCGCTGCCTCAGCCACACTGCTTGGGGAGCCGCCCGTCGAACCCTCTTACAACTTTATACGGCTCTCATCCAGACCCGCTTGGATTATGGGAGCCAGGTGTACGACTCGGCAGCCCCTTCTGCACTCCAGGTACTAGACCCCATCCACAATGATGGTGTTCGCTTGGCAACAGGAGCTTTTC
Source organism: Locusta migratoria (assembly GCA_026315105.1). Lineage (NCBI taxonomy): Eukaryota > Metazoa > Arthropoda > Insecta > Orthoptera > Acrididae > Locusta > Locusta migratoria. The sequence continues at coordinate 104,855,530 of CM048745.1, read as the reverse complement.
GAACGAGCCCGGTGATGAGCCTCCTTGTTGAGGCCGGGGTTCCCCCACTGCGGTTCCGTCGGCAACAGTTGTTGGCCTCGTATGTTGCTCGTGTGTGCACTTCCAACCATCATCCGAATCGCAGGCTTCTCTTCCCAACCGCTGCACTCCCATCCCCTCACAGACGGCCTCGGTCGGGTTTCCCGATTGCAGTCCGTGTCCATTCCCTTCTCTCCTCCCTTGACTCCCTTCCCTTCCCTCCTACTTTCCACTACTCCTCCTGTGCACCTCCTTGGTGTATTCCTCGTCCACAGCTACGGTTGGACTTGTCCCAGGACTCGAAAGCTTCCACTTCACCATCGATCCTTCGTCGCCAGTTCCTGGAACTCCTGGATTCTTTCCATGGTGCAGAAGTCATCTATACTGATGGTTCCCTCATAGATGGCCATGCTGGGTACGCCTATCTCCATGGTGACCTTTTTGAACAGCGGTCTTTGCCAAGTGGGAGTAGTGTATTTACTGCAGAGCTGGTCGCTATCTCTAGAGCTCTGGAACATCTCCGAGCCTGCCCTGGGGAGTCGTTTGTCATCTGTAGCGACTCCCTGAGCGCTTTGCGAGCGCTCGACCAGTGCTTCAGCAAACTCTCTCTGGTGCAGAGTATCCAAGACACTGTTGCAGCTCTCCATAGGTCAGGTCGCTCAGTGGTCTTTGTATGGACCTCAGGGCACGTCGGCATACCTGGTAATGAGCGTGTGGACCAGTTGGCCAAGCAGGCCACCTCCTCACGCCGTCTTGACATTGGGCTCGTGGAAACGGACCTTAGGTTGATGCTGCACCGGAAGGTGCGAGATGCTTGGGGCTTGGAATGGTCTGCACTGAGTGTGCCAAACAAGCTTCGAACAATCAAACCATCCACAGCCACATGGAAAACCTCACTGAGGCCCCGTCGTCGAGACTCCATCGTGCTGTGTCGCCTCCGTATCGGGCACACTTGGTTGACACATGGCTATTTACTTCGCCGTGAGCCACCGCCCGTGTGTCGCTGTGGTGGCGCCTTGACGGTGGTTCATCTCCTGGTGGACTGTACTGTTTTGGCCCCATTGCGGCGGTCTTTTAATCTCCCAACTACCCTATCCTTAGTGCTAGGGGACGATGCCTCCATGGCTGAGTCAGTGCTCCATTTTATCCGTACAGCCGGTTTTTACAATTCTATTAAATTAGGGTGATTTCTCCTTACTTTTAACCGTATTTTAATGTTTTATATCTTCTGACTAACAGACATTCGTGTTGCTGTGACATTCGTGACTGGCCCGTCCATTTTTGTCTCAGTGACCAGCCAGCCACGGATTCTCATTTCAAATATTAGCATGATTGACTAACTTGTTTTATTGTTTTATTTTTGTATCTGTGCTGTTGGTTTCTCTATGTGTGTTGTTTGTAAAATTTCATCGGTGACATGTACTCCTCTTGAGTATTCATATGGTTGTTTCCAATTAAATGGACATTCTTTGTTGGGAACAGGGGACTGATGACCCAGTAGTTTGGTCCCCTTTAAATAACAACAACAACAACAACCCTGTACAGAAAAGTTGGGCTATCGGAAAAGTTACTGAAGTGATACTTTGGTCCGTATCGTGTCTTACATCACCTGTCAGACGTCACATACAAAGGAAAGGATTATTTGCCGTCCTCGAAATGAGACAAAGAGACATTGTGCACGTTCTCTGTATGAATCCTTATAATGATCCCAGAGAACAGATAGACAGAAAGAGACTCTTGTTCAAGGACTCTGAAGTCTGTTATGGAAATGATGAAGCCACTACAGGAGGATCTCATGCTGGTCATCGTTATCACAAGCATGGTGTGAAGGCACAAGGGAAGGATTCTCCAGAACTGTGAGGACCCATGACAAGATTCAGGACACTGCAGCTGATTGCAAAGGGAACCTAACAGCAGGTTGCTGTTCTTTCAGGAAGGGGAGAAATGCTGTAAGTCTTCTGACAGCATGTGTGGTCTAGTGGTTAGCTCGTAGCTTGCTGTTCTTGCGGTCCCTAGTACAAATCCTACCACGAGCAGAAAATAATTTATTTCTTTGTATTTACTATTTCTGGAATGTTCTACATGTTTCTTATGTTTGGTGTACTTGTTTGTGTTTTTTTTTTTTTTTGTGGTCTTCAGTCCAGAGACTGGTTTGATGCAGCTCTCCACAATACCCTATCCTGAGCAAGCCTCTTAATCTCCACATAAGAACGGCAACCTACATCTGTCTGAATCTGCTTACTGTATCCATCTCTTGGTCTTCCTCTGTGATTTTTACCCCCACACACTTCCCTCCAACGCTAAATTCACAATTCCTTGATGTCTAAGAATGTGTCCTACCAATCTATTCCTTCTTTTAGTCAAGGTATGCCAGAAATTTCTTTTCTCCCCAATTCTGTTCAGTACCTCCTCATTAGTCACGCGATCCACCCACCTAATCTTCAGCATTCTTCTGTAGCACCATAATTCAAAAGCCTCAATCCTCTTCCTCTCCACACTGTTATCATCCATGTCTCACTCCCACACAAGGCAACACTCCATACAAATGCCTTCAGAAAGGACTTCCTTAGGCTTAAATCAATATTCGATGTTAACAAATTTCTCTTTTTCAAGAACGCTTTTCTACCCATTGCCATTCTGCATTTTATATCCTCTGTACTGCGACCATCATTTGTTATTTTACTGCCCAAGTAACAAAACTCATCTACCTCCTTTATTGCTTTGTTTCCCAATCTAATTCCTTCAGCATCACCTGATTTTCTTACACTGCACTCCATTACCCTAGATTTGCTCTTGTTAATGTTCATCTTATATGCACCTTTCAGCACACTGTCCATTCCGTTCAATTGCTCTTCCAGCTCCTTTGCTGTATCTGACAGAATTACTATGTCGTCGGCAAAACGCAATGTTTTTAATTCTTCACCCGGAACTTTAATTCCTTCTCCAAATTTCTCCTTGCTTTCCTTTATAGCTTGTTCAATGTACAAATTGAATAACAATGGAGAAAGACTACAATCCTGTCTTACTCCCTTTCCAACCACTGCATCCCTTTCATGCCCTTCAATTCTGACAACCGCTGTCTGGTTTTTGTACAAGTTGTAAATAACCTTACGCTCCCTATATTTTACTCCTGCTTGCTTTAGAACTTGAAAGAGTTTATTCCAATCAACATTGTCAAAAGCCTTCTCCAAATATACAAAAGCCAGAAATGTAGGTTTGCCTTTTCTTAATCTATCTTCTAGGATAAGCCGTAAAGTGAGTATTGCCTCCCGTGTTCCTACATTTCTCCTGAACCCAAACTGATATTCCCCAAGGTCGGCTTCTACCAGCTTTTCCATCCTTCTGTATATAATTAGTGTTAATATTTTGCAACCATGACTTATTAAACTGATGGTTCTGTAGTTTTCACACCTGTCTGCACCTGCTTTCTTTGGAATGGGGATTATAACATTTTTCTTAAAGTCTGAGGGTACTTCGCCTGTCTCATACATCTTACTCACCAGGTGAAACAGGTTTGTCATGGCTGGTTCTCCCAGAGACTTCAGTGGCTCTGAGGGAATATCATCTACTCCAGGGGCCTTGTTTCGACTTAGGTCTTTCAGGGCTCTGCCAAATTCTTCTCTCAGTACAGTACCTCCTCTTTCAGCTTCATCTACATCCTCTTCCCTTCCTACAATATTGTCTCAAAGTTCATTTCCTTTGTAGAGCCCCTCTATATACTCTTTCCACCTTTCAGCTTTCCCTTCTTTGCTGAGAACTGGTTTTCCATCAGTGTCCTTGATATTCATAGAGCTGTTTTTCTTATCTCCAAATGTTTCTTTTATTTTCCGGTAGGCTGTATCTATTTTTCCCCAATTTATACGTTCTTCTACATCCTTGCATTTGCCTTCTAGCCACTCCTGCTTAGCCATTTTGCACTTCCTGTCAATCTCATTTCTTAGTTGTCTGTACTCCATTTTGCCTGTTTCATTTACTGCATTTTTATATTTTCTCCTTTCATCAATTAAATTTAGTATCTCCTGCGATATCCAAGGATTTTTTGTAGGTCTTGCCTTCCTACCTATTTTGTCCTCTGCTACCTTCACTATTTCATCTCTCAATTTTACCCATTCCTCCTCTACTGTTTTATTTTCCCCTGTTTCTGTCAATTGTTGCCTAAAGCTCCATCTGAAATTCCTAAGAACCTCAGGTTCCTTCAATTTATCCAGGTCCCATCTCCTTATTTTCCTACCTTTTTGTAGTTTCTTCAGTTTCAGTCTACAGGTCAGAACCAACAAGTTATGGTCTGTCTATATCTGCCCCTGGGTATGTCTTACACTGTAAAACCTGGTTCCGAAATCTATGTCTTACCATTATAAAATCTATCTGGTATCTCCTGGTCTCTTCCACGTATACAACCTTCTGTTGTGATTCTTAAAAGCAGGTGTTTGTTATAAATAAATTATGTTCTGTGCAAAATTCTACCAGGCGGCTTCCTCTTTCATTCCTTTTGCCCAGACCATATTCACCTACTATCTTCCCTACCCTTCCTTGTCCTATTACCGAATTCCAGTCTCCCATAACAATTAAGTTTTCCTCTCCCTTAATTGTCTGATTAATTTCATTTAGCTCCACATATATTCCTTCGATTTCCTCATCATCGGCAGAGCTAGTTGGCATATAAACCTGTTCTACTGATGTCGGTTTGGCTTAGTATCTATCTTGACAATGATAATGCGATCACTGTGCTGGTCATAGTAGTTTACCCACATTCCTATTTTCTTATTCATTATCAATCCTACTCCTGTGATACCCCCAACTGATTTTGTATTTATAATCCTGTATTCACCTGACCAGAAATCCCGTTCATCTTGCCACCGAACTTCACTAATCCCCACTATATCTAACTTCAACCTATCCATTTCCCTTTTTAAATTTTCTAATTTTCCTACTCGATTAAGGGCTCTAACATTCCACGCTCCGACCCCTAGCATGCCAGTATTGTCTTTCCTGATGATCACATCCTCCCGAGTAGTCCCCTCCCATCAATCCGAATGGAGGACTATTTTATCTCTGGAATATTTTACCTGAGAGGATGCCATCGTCATATGTTCATACAGTAGAGCTGCATGTCCTCGGGGAAAAATAACGGCTGTAGTTTCCCCTTGCTTTCAGCCGTTCACAGTAACTGTGTGGCAAAGCCACATTAGCTGATGTTACAAGACCAGCTCAGTCAATCATCCAGACTGTTGCCCCTGTAACTACTGAAAAGGCTGCTGCCCTCTTCAGGAACCACACGTTTGTCTGGCCTCTCCACAGATACCCATCCACTGTGGTTGCACCTACGGTATGGCTATCTGTATCGTTCTGTATCGTTGAGGCACGCAAGCCACCCCACCTCGGCAATGTCTGTGGTTCATGGGAGTGGGGTGTAATTGTAAGTACCAGAAAATTCTTTCTATGTATAAATAGTGGAGCACTCCAAGCAGGAGTCAATCTGTACTGAGTGTACACTTGTGTTCACAATAAACGTGTTCTAAGTGTAAAGTGTTATGCTCTATTTCCGACCAGTCTTCACATTCTGCACCACCTGCAGTTTGGAATGTGACAATATGAAGCAGAGGTGAGAATGGGGAGTGAGAGAAAGCAGAGTACAATCTGAATGGGGAAGAAGTGTTGTGGATACCACATAGGAGGGAAAAATATAGTGATGCAATGGAAAACGTGTTAACAAGGGTTTAGGAGGATTTGGAGAATGGATGATATTTTGGAGATATAATTCCCCTCTGTGAGTCTGAGAGAACCTAGTGTTGGAAAATTGAGGGAGTGGGGTGGAGAGTAATGGGAGGAGACAGTACATGACGTGGACAGAAGTGGTGAAGATGGAGGAGAAAAGATGAGGTGAGGTAGTGGGAAATAAGTTGGTGGAGATTTACGTGTCAGCAAATGCGAGTGTCCTGGATATGATAGATACCTAATTCCCATGGAGAAACTAGTGCTGAAGGGAAGATCCAAAATGTGCACAGTTGTCGGACATGATATATTATACACAATAGCTTAAGGATAGCGTCATGCATTGTAATACATAGTATAGGTTTTATAAATAGTTCATGTTTCTTAGGGCCTAGCGGGCCATTCAGATTGCGCGCACCTTTATTGTGTTCCGTGGCTGGTGCAGGCCCAGCCGAGATAGTTCCTGGCCTAGCCACAGGAGAGCATAGTCATCTAAACAGCTGACATGAGGTGCGCGCCATCTGCTGGTCGCGCGCTGTCAAACGGCCGGGAGTGACTGCCGGGCCATTCGACGAGTGAATGCGGAACGAGCAATATTGTGTTTACGACAAACAGTGTTTTCTTCAGTGGCGACGAGGTTTATGGTAGTGTGGTCTTCCTGCCACAGTCATGGCAGAACACCTTAGTGCATTGCTGACGAATCTTCAGTTGTTACCGGAAGTTTTGGCTCAACAGAATGCTTCCCTCATGGCGTCTATTGACACCTTGACTAGGGCTGTGACACGACAGGTAGGGTTGCAGTCTTGTGAGCCCGTTCCTCTGTTTCCTCCCTTTGACGACAATGCCAAGGATTTGTCCGACTACGAACAGCATTTACGCCAACACTTCATAGCCTTCCAGGTGTGTGATGAAGGTAAGCGAAAAACTTATTTCCTTTCGTAGCTCTCGCCTCGTTTTTTTTCGTTTGCTGGGGGACTTGGTGCCGCTTCAGACGTAGGCATCCCTGTCCTTTTCGGATATCTGTACTCTGTTTGCGGCATATTTTCACTGCCACTCTCACGTGGTGTCGGCCCGCGTATCTTTTTACCATTCGCGGAAACAGCCGGGTCAGTCATACCGCGTGTGGGCCACGGAACTGCAGGGGCTGGCCCATCATTATCTGTTTCAGTCTGAACCGCACAGTGATTCATATTCGGACACTATGGTCCGCGGTGTTTTGATTTGTTTTGCTCCCAACCTAGACGTTCACAAGCAGGCTCTTCAATCGGATGATTCCTCATTAGCGGAGGTTTTGCGTATTGCGTGCTCGTTTGAAGTTCCCGGGGCTGTGGGGAGTTAACGTTCCGCTCAGGCGGAGGTATCCTCAGTTGCCTATTCGGCCCAGTTATCCGCGGCGCCGGGTTCTTCAGTGGCTGTTGTTGCGTCGCCCTCCCCCGACCCTCCCTTACGACGCTGCGGCATATATGGGGGGGGGGGGGGGGGAGGGAAGGAGGTACGTGTTGCACTCTTTAGAGAGCGAGCCGATTTCATGTCTTTCGTACGGGGCGTCCCATTCTCGGGAATCGTGCCCACACAGACGGGCCACGTGTAATCGTTGTTGAAAATTCGGACACATCGCCCGGGTGTGCTGCTGCTCTGCTCGGGACCACTGCTGAACCTGTCCTCCAGGTCGTCCTTAAACGGGTGAGGCAAGGCTGGTCGGAACATCCTCCGGGTCAGGCATCAGACCCTCTCCGCAATTATTATGCCATTCGTCACTGCCTTAGCACTACGAGGGCATTTTACCTCTGTCTACAGAAGACGGCTCCCATCAAGTGGTGGTTCCAGTGTCATTGCGCCGCCAGATTCTCGATCTTCTACATCGGGACCACTGGGGCATCTCTCGCACAAAGAAGCTTGCCCGCCGACATGTATATTGGCCAGGCATAGATGGGGACATAACTCGCCTCATTGCAGGATGCTCTTCTTGTGCATCCCAACAAGCAGCTCCTCGCTCATCTCTCTCTCCATGGCCCATTCTGGGGCCCTTCTTAGATAGCTAATGGCTTTGCGTCATTGACGCATACTCCAACTTCCCGTTTGTTATTCGCCTGGCCTCCACGTCCGCGGAAGTTACCACACATTTCCTGTTAAAGATATTTTCTATTGAGGGTCTATCGGCCGCATTGGTGACAGATAATGGGCCACAGTTTACTTCACAACACTTTCACGATTTTTGTTCTACCCATGGGATCCACCATGTCCTGGCCCCACCTTTCCACCCACAGTCAAATGGGGCAGCGGAGAGGTATGTCCGCACTTTCAAGACGCAAATGCGCAAGTATGTGGTGCATCTTTCAGTGGAGGAAGCCCTCCTCCGATTCCTGTCATCCTATCGGTCCACCCCGGCAGGTCAGCAGAGCCCCTCTGAGATCCTTCACAGCCGCCCTCATAGGACGCTGTTGTCCCTCTTGCATCCAGGCCCTTCCGCACCCCGTCCTCGTCCTCTGTCACGATTTGCCCCTGGCTCGGCAGTCTGGGCTCGAGGCTACGGCCGCCATCCTCGTTGGGTCCCAGCCGTGGTCATTCGGGGGCTTGGCTATCGTCTCTGTGAGGTCTGTTCTCCTACTGGGATCCTCACCTGCCACCATGATCAGCTCCATGTCCGCCATCCTCCTCCCACACCTACGGTCCCTTCCTCCTCTTCCGGGTCTAGCCCCCCTCTATCGAGAGCGCCATCAGGGGACAGTTCTCTGCCAATTTCATTTTCGCGGACATTGGCTGGGGGGCAAGGGGATTTCCCGCCACTGTCAGGGTCCGGGGCCCACTTCCGTGCCGCAGCGCCAGCGGCCAGAGGGGGAAGAGTCCCAGCAGCCAGACTTCGGCACCGCCATTCCGGAGTCCGGCTCCTCGGCCCAAGGGGGGAGGAATGTTATGGCCTAGTGGGCCATTCAGATCGCGCGCGCCTGTATTGTGTTCTGTGGCTGGCGCGGGCTGATAACAGTTTATAATTTAACAATGTTGCATCTTAGTTGTTTAACTGCTCTCTGGTTAAACCTTCAAACTTAAACTGAAACATTTCTTCTGTGTCAGCAGATAGTTTTTCCACACAAATACTAAGCTGTCAGGCACCATGGACCTTTAATGTCTCATCTCCGCCAATCAAGTCACCAACATCTTGTGACAAATTTAGGATAATTGTTTTTTTTTAATTCTTAATTAATAAAATTTCAAGTCAATCACTTTCAAGATTGTCTCCCTAACTCAAATGTTCAAATGTTTGTATAGTCTATGGGACTTAACTACGGGGTCATCAGTCCCTAAACTTACAAACTACTTATGAACTACTTACGAACTAGGACGGCACAAATAACCATGCCTGAGGGGGGATTTAAACCCCCGACCGTAGTGGCCGTGCAGACCGTGACTGGAGCGCCTCAGTCCCCTCGGCCACCGCAGCCGGCGTGTCTCCCTAACGGTCATGCCCTTTTCTCTTATTTCATGAAAGTAAATGATAAATCTCTTAATTTTCATATTACATCACTTTCCTTCACGTTTCCTTTCTTTTAATGTTCTGTGCAAATTAAATTTATACACCCAGACTCAATTTCCATCTGCTTCTCCTTCTGGTCTTCAATCATAGTTCTGCCAATTCCCCAAGTCCTTAGCCACTGCACTAACACTTTTTCCTGACCCAGTCTCTCTAATGTGCCCAAATTTTGACTCATAAGTAATTTAACTTGTTTATAATTTAATGCCTTACAAAATGTGTATTGTAGGCCAACAATGATCAGTTTGAATTTTATGAATCCATCCTGAGATGGTCACAGATGCTTTCTTTCTGTTTGTTATTGGTTTTCTGCCTTGTTCTGCGCTTCTGTGTGATGAAATGATCCTTTTGCTATAGATTCTTAAAATCATGAATTTTTGGACATGCACTTTGTGAGTGTCTTTTAGTTTCCTGAAAATCACCATTCTATGATTGATGCTCCTAGTATAGCCCAGATTCACATGAATAAAATAAGCAATGTTTTTATGTTAACATAGATGTAACAGTGCTGGAGGAATGGGAGTATGATGAAAGAAAAGGGGGGGTTTCTCCTCCCTCCCTCCCTCCTCTCTCTCTCTCTCTCTCTCTCTCTCTCTCTCTCTCTCTCTCTCTCTCTCTCTCTCTCTCTCTCTCTGAATTTTTGGGCCTCTATTGTATAGCTGGTATATAACATAGCTGCTTTTGTGAGTGGTCCTGCCTTTTACTTTGTAAAAGAGAAGTGACTCTGTATTGTAGGAGTAGGTGATTGGTGGATGTGTAAAAAGTTATTGCCCGTGAGATGACCAGAAGAGAATAACCCATGGGCTGCAGAATTTGCAGGAAGATTGGAATACAAATGGACAAGGATATTCTGTAGGTGACCATCCAGTAGCCAAACATGCTGTGAACCATAGCAGAAATGACTTACTACACAAGCCATTTGTAACTTTCCTTACAACTGTAGTTTATCTGAACTAAACATGTAGAAAGTAGGTCTGCACCATATCCTGTGAACTCATAATCCCCCATTCCTAATCCTTGGTTAATTTGTTTTCCATTGCTTCACCTTACTTTTTCCCTTCTCACTTCTATCCACATCACTTCTTCCCTGCCCACATCATGAAGTCTTCTCCTCTCACTCTCCTCCCATCTCACCTCATACAGTCTCTCATAAATTTTTGTGTTATTTTATCTAATCAGTAGATATAATCTGACATTTGTGGGTCAGTCAATAAAATAAACTATGTCAACTTGCCAATATGCACTTCCATATGCCTTCCATACAGTAAGATGTAACACAGATCATTTGGTCTGACCATTATTGTGCTTTACTTTTAGCATATTAACACTTCCTTGATCAGACATTTGAACATGGACGTTTGTCCTTGCTTTTTTCTATGTAAAATTTATATGCTTTCTCTTTATTTCCAGAAATGAAAAACGTAGATGGCTTCTTACATTATTTTTGGGGACCTCAGCTCTTTATGCAAGCAGGACCTCTGTGCCTCTTGCTATACCAGAAATTACCAAGGAATGTGGCTGGAGCAAAAAAGACTCAGGAATGATATTATCAAGCTTTTTCTGGGGATACACTTTGACTCAGGTGTTTGGTGGTTACTTGAGTGATAGAATTGGAGGACAAAAAGTAATATTAATTGCTGGAATTGGATGGTGCTTTGTTACGTTTTTCATGCCCCAAATGATATGGTTGGTTGCAGACACCAGTATTTCTGTAAATTTTATTGTATTCATACGAGTTTTGCATGGAGCATTTCAAGGTGATTTTTATGCATATCAAGCAGTATCTAAAAATATAAAAATAATCCAAAGATTAACAGTAGTTATATGTATTCTATAATAAAGTTTTTAAGTATATGTATTGTAAAAATTGAACTTTTTTTTTAGGTGTCCATTTTCCCAGCATGAGCAGTTTAACAGCACAGAAAATTACAGAGACGGAGAGAGCTTCATTTTTTAGTATCCTAACATCAGGGTCTGCTGTTGGTACTTTGTTCACTGGGGTTGTGGGATCAAATGTGTTAGAGTATTATGGATGGCCATTTGTGTTCTACTGCATTGGTAAGTAATTTCAAGAGTTCCTTTACATCAGCTCCATCTAGAAATACCCCATGTTAGGGTGTGTTCTAAATCAGATTTTCAGACTAATTTTAAAATTTTGATGCTTGATGCTCCAACTTTTGGTTACCAAAACTTACTAGTTTACTATTCTCACAGTCAAATGCCTTTATGGTCTCTTGACAATAACTACATTTTTAATAAGTTTAACTGAGTAAGGTGGCACATTGGTTAGCACACTGAACTCACTTTCAGGAGGACAATGTTTCATACCCTCTTCCAGCCTTGGAATTTTAGGGTTTGACAAAATTACTACATGAAAATGTTGAGGAGCTTCCTTTCAAAGGGCACAGCTGAGTTCCTTTCCCATCATGAATGAAAACAATCTGAGCATGCTACTTATCTAATAACCACATTGTCAGCAAGAGATTAAACACTACTCTTCCTTATTTGCCTGTTTATTGTACAAAATCTATTCTAATTAGTTTGAAGGAGTCCACAGTGCCAGTGCAAAAGTTTCAGTTCACAAACGCGTCAGAACATTCAGTACTGGCTACTCAAAAATGAACACCCTGAAGGAAGCCCCCAAATCAGGTGAAATTTGCAGCATGCATTTATGGCAATGAGACACATGTCAAAGACACTGGTTATGTCACCTGCAAGCTCTATATGAAAAGGGAATAGATGACCATGTGGACATATTTGAACTGTTCTTTAGTGCAAGGGTTTGTGTGTGTGTGTGTGTGTGAGAGAGAGAGAGAGAGAGAGAGAGAGAGAGAGAGAGAGAGAGAGAGAGAGAGTGTGTGTGTGTGTGTGTGTGTAAGCAGCTTCAGTATGCTCGGAAGACCACATGCATCTTTTGAACATGTTTTGCATTGTTGTCAAACATGTTATTTATTTGGCGGAAATAAAATAAAATAAATTCATTGAACTGTAGCAAGAATCGAACCGAAAACCATTCACCATAGATGGTGCTCATTAAGTAAAGAAAAAAGAAAACAATGGACTCTCTCTAGATATTGTAGGATCAAATAATAATACCAATACTAATAATAGTAGCAGTAGTAGTAGTACTGCTCAAAGTGGTGGTGTAGAATAGTGATTAAGGGCCATTTGGGATATCAATCCACGACATCCCACTAACTATGCAGTTGTGCTGGCCACTGTGCTACTAGGGACAAAGTGATCACCACACCTCCCATCAGATGAAAGTTCTCAAATTATCCTCCCACTGCTACCTACTAACTTAGAGCCTCTGCCTTGGTGTCATTGAGAACTCAATGACACTACATTTTTCCTTTCCACACTTTCATACTGTTAAGGTCAACATTGTGTGCTGTTTTCAGTAAAGTGCTTCTTCTCTTTCACTAATAATTTCAAAACTACCACAATCTTCATGTATGCAAGAAACACAAGATGTGAGCAACCCAGCAGTCGGGCCACCAGAAGTGGCAGAGACATTGACAAGAGAAACAACTCCTCAGCTGCTGCCTGGCTAACCAGTGGAGGGAGTTGACTCATGTACAGTGAGACTCCCTCAGTGGCGAATTTAGTAGTAAAGGCATTGCCAACTCCTTGACTCATGTTTAGTGTGTTGCAACTACTAGAATCAGTATACAATTGAGCTGCACCATTATCCCAGATCATGTTTCTTATGTGATCTGCGGCATTATAAAGGAAAATCACATATGTAATATCCTTTGTACTTAAGAATAATATAATAATTTTTTCATTTTAGTCAGACATTGGTGCATAAGTCACACACTCTCAGGGGAGGACACTATTTATAATCATCTTTATGTTGAAAGGACATTTTGATATTAACAGATGGAAATAAAATCTAGTAATCTTCAATCTGTCTAATTAACTTAGTTGTAAAACATTCCATTGTGTATAAAATTTACACTATTTTAACACAGTTGTCATTTGCTATCTTGTAGGTTCTCTTGTCTTATTATGGATACTTCTGTTAAATTTCTATGCCATATCTCTAAACAGAAGTAAAAATAACATTTATATTCCTTCAAAACCACACTCACCTCTACATATCAAAGAAAGCCTACCAGTACCATGGATGAGACTTTTCAAAAATCTTTCTTTCTGGTAAGTGAAGTTGATAATGTATTGAATACACTTAAATGCTTTGAACATCTATAAATTAATTATAAATGGAAATTATGTTATAGGTCATGCGTACTTGGACATACATGCCAGAACAATTGTTTTTTTCTTTTATTATCATGGTTGCCAACATACTTTCATGACGTGTACCCTGATGCTAAGGTAACTAAATTTACATAATTATTTGTTATACTAATCAGCTGTGTTATTTAAAAGTAAATGTGTTTCCTTTGTTTTTGTAATTTTTTGTAAATATGTACTGAGCTATTTAATTGTTTATTCTTGTAGCCTTCCAGTAAAGAAGAAGTATTAACTATATGCAGAAGCATCATTAACACTCTCAACTGAGATTTTGGTCAGGATGGTTTCTACGGTGAGGCAAACTGAGAGCAAGAGTTTCTAAAAAAGAAATTTATGGAGACTGTGTTGTAGAATTTGCATAGAAGTCTGAGGTGGAGGAAATGTTGTAGCAACAATTAGTATCCTTGGTTGAAAAACTTGGAGATAATATAGGTTAGAAAGCTTCTCTTGTTGACAATACAGAATACAGAAAGTAGATTAGGTGCAGTGCTCTATTGTAGAGGCATCTTACAGCTAGTTTAATGTCTAGTTCATCCCTGTAAATTGGCTAGGTGAAATTAAAAAGATGACAGGTTAAAGTTGGTGTTGAAAATTCAATTATGCTTGCTTGAGGCCAATGTCTAATCATCCTCCAGATACCATCAGTGACCTCTAATGAACCTTATCATATGAAAAATGAAATTTCATTTGTTTTACTCATTCAAATAAACAGATACCAACAGTGACACCAAACCCAAATTTAACCATGTACCACTTGTCAAAGATCTACTCCGCTTCTCCCAATCCCTACAATGGAAACACTACTTTGCCACCAATCACTCCAACCCATAAGCAATTTAATCCAAACATTGAACTCTGCCTCTCCCAGTTCATACCACTATCCACTGTAATGCTCTATGACACCCTCCTAACCACCCCTGGTCACATTCCAGGAGTCCTTCACCTCCAACTTTGTCTAGCCATCCTTTTCCATGTCACTTCCTAAGAACACAAACCTTATGGCAAAAGAAAAAACAACCATATACATCCTTACTATACTTAATTATCAACCTTGTAGACAAAGGTTCTACTATTGTTGTGATGGATCATGGGGAACACCTGGTAGAAGTCTTTACCAATTATCTGGCTGTTCCACCAACAATGGGTGAAGCAGTACAGTGGTAACACACTGAACTCGCATTCAGAAGGACAGCGGTTCAAATCCACTTCCAGCCATGAAGATGTATGTTTCCCATGATTTTCTTAAATCACTCCAGGCAAATTCCAGGATGGCTCCTTTGAGAGGGCACAGCTGATTTTGAACCCTGTCATTACCCAAACAATCTGAATGTGAGCTCCATCTGTAATGATCACACTGTCAACAGAAGTTTTAATCCTAATCTTCCTATCTTCTTCCATCTACAAGTTGTCCAAGAATTGTCCCATTTAAAAAGTCCAACATGACCTCAAATCTCTATCTTAATCCTGTGGACCTTCCAAGAACCTCACCCCTGAATCCATCTTCCTCCTTACACCAACAACACTTCACACATCCACCTTCCACATGCTACCTGGAATCTACAAACCAATAATTGTGATCTTACTGAATGAAATTTGGTCTCATTGACCAACACTTTCAACAAACTACCAAAAATTTAACTCCCCACATCCTTCACTGACCTCTTCCGCCACCAACTCTCCACCATCTTTGATTTGTGACACAGTCATGGGCACCTGTATCGTATCTGACTCTGCCAATCTGTTATAGGTCCTTTAGAGGAAACCTTCTTAGCCTCCCAAAACTCCACACCTCAGGCTGTTTCAGATTGATTGATGATATTTTTATGATTTGAACTCTGTGACAGCACACCCCATTCTTGTTCCTTCAGAACATTAACTCCTCTCCCTCTCATTTCATTTTGCACTCCTAAACCAAGTAAACCACCTTCCTGAACATTAACATTCACCTTACTGATGGCTCCATCCACATTCGGTCAAAATTACATTCACAAACCACCAACAGTACCTGCATTCTGATAGCTGCCATCCTTTTCATACCAAAATCTCACATCCATACAGCCTAGCTGTCAGTGGATGGCATATTTACAGTGATTCCCTTAATAGTATACTGAAGGTCTCACAAAGACCTAATCAACTAACAGATTTCCCAATCCTCCATCTACCCCCAATAACCAGCCACAAATGAGCAATCCTCCTTATCACCCAATACCACCCAAGACTAGAATGACTGAACAACATGATTCATCAGGACTATGATTGTCTATCATCATACCCCAAAATGAGAGAAAAAGTAACAAAGATCTTGTTTGTATGGTGTGTTTGTGAATCACTCTCCCATATTTGCGTTGCTGCAACTTTGGTATAACTTTTGTGCTATAAATTCTGTGCTCCCCGCCCCTCCCCAAATCTTTCTGAAGACTGCACATTCATTAAGCTTTACTCTCCTCTTTAGTGCTGTGTTATTGGGAACTGAATAGTCATTGTATAAATTATTTAGTTTTTAAACTAGTAGTAACAAGTTGCAGTATAATTCATTTTATTACTGCTTTCAGGCATTTGGTGTCCTCCTGAAGATTATACCAATGTCCCTTTATTTTCAGGGACATTATCTGAAGAAGAGCACTAAGTGCTTGACATTGGTGATAATAGAGTTTCATTTGCAACTGGTTGCTTATTTAAAAAACATTTGTAAAACAGATACTGCAATGGACAAAATACTTACAAATCATTTATTTAAAATTATGAGGCTTGTGGCAGTTCAGTAACTTCTAAGACACACATAAAATTACATACAAAGTCCTAGCTTTTGGAATGAATACTTTCTTATACCTCAACAGTTTAACAAAATTCAGTAACTGAATATTACTATTTGAAGTATGGCACATAGTAGTATTCATTGTGAAACTACGTGAGTAATAGTTGGGTATTGCAAACTGGCCTCTGATTTTGCAGGTGCAGGTAACTATTGTCTTTGAAAAAATGCCTTTGTATTGGTGTGAATATTAAGCTACCATATGGAGATAAACAGCAGTTATTGGATATAACTAAGAAAGCAGCAACTTCTTCCAAAGAAGCATATTTCATGTGAGCTTACTAGATTAAGTTTAACTGGCATAACTACAAAAGGAAGTAAACTGTATAGTAATAGTTAAATATATACAGAACAAATTTCTAAATTTTTATTCTCATTTTTAATATATACCTTGAAATTGACTCATCTCTGAAGGTTCACCTTCCTTGTGGGAATATAATGAATGAATGAAATGAGTAGTAATGGTCCCTTACTTTCACAAAATTTGATAATCTGCATTCATAGAATTTTAAAGTGAGTCATTATAATTCACAATTCTGCCAAAAGAATCAGAAATGACACATTATTTGCAATTTAAGGAGAAACACTATTTAAAAAATGCTTGTTGATAACTCCATTGTAGTGGTACTTCCTCCTGAATTTCATGAAAGATATTGTTTCCTAAAGAGAATTTATGATATTGAACATGAAGGGTGAATGAGAAGAAGACAGTGTAACCAATGTTAAAAATATCTCAGAGTTAGCATACAGTGAGCTAGAACTGCTGTTGTTGCCAGAATATACAAGTGCTTGGTCTCATTATTATTCCATCCATTACACTAGAGATGCAATAGTGAAGTAACTCATTTTGTACTGCAGATAAAAAGCAATATTAGACTACTAACCATTAGTGTCCATAACTTTTGCATCAGTGGCCACAGACAATAGAAGTAGGAACAAAAATGTGTTTGTAAATGTAATTGTTCTTGGAAAACCCCATTACTCCAAAGTCAATTGCCTTTCTTAGGGTATTGCAAGATGCAAAAATAATTGTTTATCCAAGTCTATCATTAAATCTCAACAGATGAGTAAGGAAATTATTTAGTAATACCTCTCAAACTATTAATTTAATCATTGGTAGACATCAAGACAAACTGAACTCTATACAGTCAGCTAGCTGTGATTCAACATATTCCTTAAGGATAAGTACATAATGTTACCAATACAGTGCAGCACACAGCTATAGCACCAGTTTCCGAATATGTGGAAAGTGGACAAAATTTGTCGTTCACAGATTTATGAAACCTTTTAGTAGTCCATTGTTGGTTATGGGTACCCTAGGTACAGAATTATTCTTCAAAAGAGATAGATTTGGCTGGCCAGTATTTACTTTAGTGCTGTACTGCCAATAGCCACACAAAGAAGAAAAAGGAAGAAAAATAGCACTAGCTTTCGGAAAGGGTTCCTTCATCAGGTAAGAGAGAAGGAAAGAAAAAAGGAGTAGGGCACAGAAGGGGAATATACATAATTACTTACTCTCATACCTAAAGGAATTGTATGCAGCCCTCCATGATAGAATTCAGTAAGTAACAGGGGCATTTAGTGCTAGCCCACTGTCACTCCTGTGCTGAGGCTGGTGAGCTATTATTATATAACATCATCTGGCAACTCCTCATGGTGCAACAATCATACAGGTATACTCAGGAAACTAGGCACCTACATGTCGTATCATTGTCCTGCCATTAATGGACTAATTTTTCAGTAAATGTCCATAAGGAATCATAACTGTTTGATGTGGCACAGAGGTAAAACATTGTACTTGCATTTGGGGGGAGGGGTGGGGGGTGATGGTTCAAATCCACCTCTGGCCATCCAGATTTAGGTTTTCCATGATTTCCCTAAATAAATCAAGGCAAATGACAAGATGCTTCATTTGAAAGGGCACTGCTAATTTCCTTCCCTATCATCACCCAAAAATTGTAGCATGAACACCATATCTAATTACCATATTGTTAACAGAACATTAAATCCTAAGCTTCCATCCATTCACCCTTCATTCCTTCCATGAGGAACAAGCCTCCATGGCATAAATAAAATATCTATCATTCACAAATAATTTCAAATATGAGTGTTAAATATTAATATTTTACAGTAAAATGTGGAGTAAACCACAACTTGAGTGTCTTAAGGGGCACAGAGTTCTTCAAACTTGATGTGTTCTAGAAAAGAATAGTCTCCATTCCTCCTTTTGCAACACCCACCTTGTTTACATGCCTCAGCCTCCCCTGTGTCTTGCAACTCTCCCCATCACCATTACCATACACATTGACAGCTCTTTCTGTTCATTTCCTCTTAGAGAAGTGAAAATAGTACCCAGAGGCTAGCAACAGTAGAGATGAGAACCACATGCTCTGTGACAATGTAATGGATGTCTTCAAAGTGGACAGTGCTTCTGTGTCCATCCACGCATTCAGCCAGCTTTGTGGTAATTATTCTTATATGGAAATTCATACAGTTGACACATTTGTTGATAAGCAATGTGGGTAGGTTCAAATGTTGCCCTACTTTTGATGTAGGATTAATGAGTTAAGAGGCTAGAATAAGAAGTAGTGGGTAGGTGCCTGGTGGAGGTTTGAGTGTATTGCCTGCTTTTATTACCTTCTCCAAACCATATCTCTTTCCTCTTTGAAGAAGGTTCTAACAATTTGTAGAGTTAAGGTGTGTTTGCTACTTTTACTTGTGTTTATCAGTAGAACTTGAAATTTCATTTCATAAAGGTAAGTAATGATTGAGTTTGGGAACAGTGCAGTTGCTAGTAAATGTATGTTAATTTTGTTGTTGAAAATTTTTCCATTTCCTTTTGAAGTACTCTTAATGTCAAGATGTATTACATATGTATAGTCTGAATAGTAGCATTATACCAATAGCTTTGTATTAATATGCATGCAAAATATGATCCCACAACAAAATTTCACAGACTGTTTCTATGTTTGATACTCTCTTACAGGGTTGGGTTGTCAATATGGTACCATGGTTGTTCTGTATACCTTGTACATTTTTTGGAAGCTGGCTGTCTGAGAAACTTATAGGCAGTGGATATGGTATTACAGCTACAAGAAAAATCAATGAAGTACTGTGTTTGGGTTCACAGGCTATTGGATTGGTATTGATACGTAAGCTTCCTTGAAGTACACAACAAAAATTTGAGAAATGATAATACAATTACTGTGGAAATTCCTGGATGGAGTAATATGTAATATAAGAGAAAGACAACCTCTATACTAAAGTGGATTAATTTATACAGCACAACAACACGTAACAGAAAAAAGCATTCACACTAGCTTTCAATTACACATTTTGTAGCCATTAATAGTATATATACAACCACACAGACAGACCAACACATTGGATTAATTTTTGAGGGGGATGGGACGGAGGGAGGCAATTGGAGAGCTGAGTTTGCCTATTGTCCCATTTTAAATTGTATACAAATACAGATTTTGAGTAAAATGTTTCAAATGAGGATAGTTTGGAAAGTAAGTTCCATTTCAATTTTTCTCTGCAGAATCACTTCAACCACAGTTCTGCTCATGCACAATATCATCCCTGATTCAAGCAGAGCAAAATGACACCAATATCAGCTCACTCTGTATTGTGTGTTGTTCATAGTGATTTTGTATAATGGTGTGAATCAAGATCTGTGATTCATTTTCTGAATGCTAAGAACATTACAAGTGACATTCATTGATAAATCTTTGTGGTTTGTGGAGAAAATGTAATGAGTGCTTCAGTGGTAAGATAGCACCAACAATTTAAGGAAGGGTATGATCAACTGCATGATGAATGAAGTGGACACCCATCTGTGGTGTCTGATGAATTGGGGTATTTCTGGCCATCCTCTATTTTGGTTCCAATCTCACTCCTATCAAGTTTTGTCTTTTTTGGCATCTGAAGTCATTCCTTGGTGGTAACCATTTCAGCAACAATTAAGAGGTAAAAATACATGTTACCACATGATTGTCAACACATATGGCAAATCCTGTGGCAAAGGAATATGTAATATTATACCACTCTATGAGAAGTGTCTGCAGAATTATGGAGGCTATGTTGGAGAGCAACCTTAGTGGTAGAGATTTCTGTGTAATAAATTGCTTTCTTTATCTGTCCTAGATCCTTTTTTTATAACCTAACAAAACTTACTTTCTGAACTACCTTCATAGATCAGGCAGGCAGACAAGAACTGACTTTCCTGAAATAAGCCATAAATATGTTAATTGCTCAAATTTCTGCAAAATTACTATACAAATATTTCTTCAATTTACAGCAATATTACTTAATTATCAATCTTCCATAGTAAGCAGCAGAAAAGCAAAGAGCTTGAAAAAATTGTGGAAAGGGCTAACCAGGGTGTGCCTTCCCCTTGTAAGATTATCCAGGGAGTGTGCAGACTCTTCTTAGTCACCAAAAATACTCATTAGTTTTATATCATCTTACTATGAAAACAATGTGGTTTCAGCATGTGTATTGTCACTATGGGTGTCCTGCCCCTGCTCCCCTCATCAAAGAGAGAAATTGTATCCAAGTATTCACATCAAATCACACAAAAACGTGAAGACACTTGCTCAAAGTCACTAAACTAGGGATTTAACAATATAGTGGTAGGATGGTTTACAACTCACCGCAAAGACGTGACAACAAGCCGCAACAGGCACATTAAAAAGGCACACTCATACAACACATCAGGCTATCGGCCATGGCCTTCTTCAGAAATAGAAACATTCACACAGCCACACAACACAGTCATGCATTTGTCATCTCCGGCTGCTGCACTTCGAATCACGCTCTGTGGTGTGAAAAGAGGGGAGGGAGGATAGACTATCACATCCCACATCCTCTCTCTACCACCAGTAATCATCCACAAAAGAGCGCTCCCCTTGTCACCCAGTACTACCCTGGACTCTAACAACTAAATTCCATCCTTCCCCAAGGTTTTAATTTTCTGTCTTCATGCCCAGCAATGAGACACATCCTGCCCAAGATCTTTCGCACCCCTCCTAAAGTAGTGGTCCATCACCCTCCCAACCTCCATATCATCCTATATCATCCATATGTCATCCCAAACCTAGCCCCCTCCCAGTGGGATCGTATCCCTGTTGAAGACCCCATTGCAAGACCTGTCCAATCCACCCATCCAGCCCGATCCCGACCACTTGGAAGACCTCCTCACACCCCTCTCAGCGAGAGGAGGTCATCCTGGCCCAGTTTCGGATCAGTCACTGCCGTTTCAGCCACCGTCACTTGCTATCCGTCGACCCTGCACTGCTGTGCTCCTGCGGTGAACTGCTGACAGTGCGACATGTTTTACTGTCTTGTGTTAATTTTCATCATCTCCGTGTAGCCCTTCACTTTCCGTCTACTCTGGAGGAAATTTTAGCTGATGACACACGAGCAGCTGCTAGAGTTTTGCGTTTTATCAACTTGGCCAACTTATCAAAGGATATTTAACCCTTTTAATTGTCTTTTATCTTTCGTTTTTAACCTTTTCTTGATGTTCTAACTGGCAGTTACCAATTTTTTTTTTCTTTTTCTTTCTTTCTTTTTTCATTTTTTTTTTTTTTTTAAATTGAGATCTAGCGAATCTCTGTTCTTGTCTGGGCGCTAATGACCTGAGCAGTTGTGCGCCCTAAAACCACAAAAAAAAAAAAAAAAACCCACCCATCCAGCACTTCCTATTCCAGTACTGTCACAGGCTTATCCTCCCTATCAAAGGCTGGACCACCTGTGAGAGCCACCATGTAATTTAGCAGCTGTGCTTAAATCACTGTGCAGCTTTTTATATTGGCATGATAACTAACCAATCTTCTATTAGAATGAATGGCGACCACCAAACTGGCCAAATATGAGATGGACCACTGCCGAACTGTGGTCAAAAACAAGGTGGACCACCCTGTGGCACAACATGCAGTGGAGCATATGCTTGATTTTAATGACTGCTTCACAACCCGGGCCATCAGGATCCGTGTGTGTGTGTGTGTGTGTGTGTGTGTGTGTGTGTGCATGCATGGCACACGCGCATGTGTGTGCGTGCATTCATTTTATTTTATTTTATTTTCTTCCACTCACCCACCTCCACATTCCATCCCTAAGCTGCATCTTGTTCCCCCATCTAATACATACTTACTCTGGTAGGCTATGCTGTATCCACCAACACCATCATGATGCAACCTTCCTAACCCGCCCCCCTCCCCTCCCCACTTTCCACACTGCAGAGCGTGATTCGAAGTGCTGCAGCTGGAGATGACGGTTGTGTGACTGTGTTGTGTGCCTGTGTGATATCTGAAGAAGGCCATGGCCATAGCTGAAAGTGCTGTATGTGTGAGCCTTTTTAATGTGCCTGTCGCGGCTCGTCATCACATCTTTGTGGTGAGTTGTAAACTGTCCTATATTGTCAATTCCAACTTGGACTTTCCATTATTAAATTAGGTACTTTTCATTCATCAACTGATAAGCTAGCCACTGTAGGTAAATTTTTAGTTTGTTCGGTCTAATGGGTGTGTGTTACCAATGCATATGCTTGTTTGGTAAGCCACCACATTCAGTATTTTGTATCCTTCATTCATTTGCATTTTAAATACTCTCCTGGTCATTAAAATTGTTACACCATGAAGATGACATGCTAAAGACGCAAAACTTAAATGACAGAAAGAAGATGCTGCCATATGCAAATGATTAGCTTTTCAGAGCATTAACACAAGGTTGGCACTGGTGGGGACACGTACAACTTGCTGAGATGAGGAAAGTTTCCAATCAATTTCTCATACACAAACAGCAGTTGACCAGCATTGTCTGGTGAAATGTTGTTGTGATGCCTCGTGTAAGGAGGAGAAATGCGTACCATAACGTTTCCGACTTTGATAAAGGTCGGATTGTAGCCTATCGTGATTGGGGTTTATCATATCGCGACATTGCTGCTCGCGTTTGTCGCAATCCAATGACTTAGCAGAATATGTAATCGGTGGGTTCAGGAGGGCAATATGCAATGGCTTGCTGGATCCCAACGACCTTGTATCACTAGCAGTCGAGATGACAGGCATTTTATCCACATGGCTGTAACGGATCGTGCAGGCAAGTCTCAATCCCTAAGTCAACAGATGGGCACGTTTGTAAGACAACAGCCATCTGCATGAACAGTTCGATGACATTTGCAGCAGCATGGACTATCAGCTCGGAGGCCGTGGCTGCATTTACCCTTGATGCTGCATCACAGACATGAGTGCCTGCGATGGTGTACGCAATGATAAACCTGGGTGCACGAATGGCATAACATCTTTTTTTTTTTCTGGATGAATCCAGGTTCTGTTTACAGCATCATGATGGTTGCAAACATGTTTGGTGACATTGCAGTGAACGCACATTGGAAACGTGTATTCATCATCGCCATATTGGTGTATTGCCTGGCACGATGGTACGGGGTACCATTGGTTACACGTCTCGGACTCCTCTTATTCGCATCGATGGCACGTTGAACAGTGGCTGTTACAATTCAGATGTGTTACAACCCGTGGCTCTACCCTTCATTCGATCCCTGCAAAACCCTACATTTCAGCAGGATAATGCAATGCTGCATGTTGCAGGTCCTGTATGGGTCTTTCTGGATACAGAAAATGTTCGACTGCTGCCCTGGCCAGCACATTCTCCAGATCTCTCACCAATTGAAAATATCTGGTCAGTGGTGGCTGAGCAACTGGCTTGTCACAATACACCAGTCACTACTCTTGAACTGTGGTATTGGGTTGAAGCTGCATGGGCATCTGTACCTGTACATGCCGTGCAAGCTCTGTTTGACTCAATGCTCAGGTGTACCAAGGCCGTTATTACCGCTAGGGGTGGTTGTTCTGGGTACTGATATCTTAGGATCTATGCATCCAAATTGCATGAAAATGTAATCACATTTCAGTTCTAGTATATTTGTCCAATGAATATCTGTGTATCATCTGCATTTCTTCTTGGTGTAGCAATTTTAATGGCCAGTAGTGTAGAAACAGGATCACTGCCAAGGTCACAACTTGACTGATTATTGAAAGCAGCTGCCTAACCTAATGTAGGTGGGGAGGAAGTAGTGACAAAAAGGAAAATCTTTTGACAGAAGACTTTTTAGCAGAAATTGTATCCCATCAGCCAACATCTCTTTTGCTGTACCTTCAGTGCTCTTTTCTTGTTTTGTGGCTGCAGAGTCTTCTGACAAAAGATCTTAAGAGCTTCCTCTTTCCTGTTACCTACACCTTGCATACTCCCATCTGCTCCCCACCCCCATCTCAGGCAATCACTTTCAACAATCAGTCTTTCCATGGCCATGTGAGTGTACATTTGAGTATGTGTGTGTGTGTGTGTGTGTGTGTGTGTGTGTGTGTGTGTGAAAAGTGTATACCACTGCTAGAAAAAAGAGCGTGTGCTTCAGAGCTAGTAGGAATGCTGTGTGTTGCTCTGGTCCACACACTGATCTGATTTACAAGTAGATGTATGGTTGCCTCGCCATTATTTGACATAAGTTGTAATTAATATATTCTCCTCTTAATATGTACAATCAATTTGCTTTTGAATAAAATATCAAATAATATCAATAATGGAGGATAGAGAACAACTCACAGTAAAGAGGCTTGCTAAGCTACTGACAGGCATGAAAAATAGACTATCACATTCACACAACTTTTGACCAAAAATTTAAGTTTTGTGAATGTGATTGTCTATTTTTCATGCCTGTCAGCAGCTCAGTGAGACTCTTTACAGTGAGTTGTCGTCTATCCTCCATTATTGAAATTCCAGTCAGATTTTCCACTATTAAAATATCAAATTATATTTCAGATTGGCACAGCTTAATTGTTAACTTTGTTTATTCGTTCAAAACTACAGCTCTAGCAGTAAACTACAAATGGGCACTTGCTTGGATGTCTCTTGCAATAGGTGCAACTGGTTTCCATAACAATGCAATACTGGTAAATCCTCAAGATCTTGCACCAAAACATTCTGGTAGTGTTTTTGGATTGATGAACACTGTTGGAGCAATACCAGGTAAGGAACTGTGGTGATGACTCATGTAGTATTAACTTTGAAAGTAAATATTTTGGATCAATTCTTTGGGGTAGCCAACAAATCTAACAGGTGTAATTCCAAAGTGGACAAACAAAGATAACCAAGATACAGCTATATGTAAATGGCAATTTCATTAAAAACTCTCAATAATGCAGGTTTCTGCATGGTATAAGACACTAAGGCACAATAATGATAAATGTGAAGGCAATAAATGGATTAGAAGCAAATGGAACTAACAGAAACAAATGGCTTGGTAGAAATATTATAATGGGCCAGTAAAGATAATTATCAAAATGGACATTGTGTCGTGAATAACACACTTTATAAAGTAACTAGACTTTATAAGTATAAGATTATAATGATATGGAGACATATATGATTATTTTATTTGTTAAAAATTCTCTATGCCCTGTAAAATTTAAATTTAGCTTTTTACATCACCTGTTAACAGTGATTTTCCTTGCTCCCATGCTACCAACCAAATAAACAACAGTCAACACATGATAATGTCAATATCGACAAAATTATGTTTTATGGACTGTATATTTTTAAAATTAAGATCCAGCAACCTTTGTCAGTATGAAACATCTAGGTAGAAAGAAAAATTTAATTCATTCTTGACTGACATGTTCGGTGTACATCACTCAGGAACCACTTTCGCATGTAATATGGCAATATCATTAACATAGTTTAAATAGTTGTACAAATCTCCAGACCTGTACTCCCAGTATTTCTTTCTTGTGAGCCGTAACCCCCCTCCCCTCCCCTATTTACACACCAAAGAGCGTGATTCGAAGTGCAGCAGCCAGAGATGACGGTTGGGTGACTGTGTTGCGTGCCTGTGTGATTGCTTGAATGTTCTATTTTCTGAAGAAGTCTATGGCCAATAGCTGAAAGTGTGTCTTTTCTATGTGCCTGTTGCAGTTGGTCGCCACATCTTTGCGGTGAGTTGTAAACTGTCCTTATTACTATATTGTTAATTCCAACCTGGACTTTCCATTATAAATAGTGTTTTGTGTATTTTGAAGTTTTCATTGTTATCACAAGCTTACTAAACATGTATTTTGCTTCCTTTAAGAAACAGCTCTTAATATCTGTTTTTCAGAGTTTAAATAAAGGCCACAGAAGTCATTATTGGAGAAAAGACACTAGGTTTCATCATCTTTGTAATGCTATTCTGCCAAAATGACAGTTAACATCCTGAAAAAAGTAACAGCTTATATTGACACGTTTTGTTTGTAACCTTCCAATGATGTTCGAATATCAATGATATTATGAAAAGGATAGATTATACTCTCCACAGAGATGACAAAATGAGCTGCAAGAGGCACAATGAAAAAGCAATCACACACTTACCTTTCAGACAAAGCCTTTCTCAGGAAAAGAAAACACCCACACATTCAACCAATTGTATGGGCACAACTCAAGCACATATAACTAAAAGATGCAACATTAGAAGGTGGAGGGGGCAGAATAGGAGATGATCAAAGGGCAAAAGAGTGGCAGATTGGAACGTTCCCAGTGATCTGCAGCCTCTTTTGACAGCCACCGACCATGTTTAATCCCTGAAAACTCCCCGAATTTCACACCTTATTTTGCAAGGTTATACTGAAATATAAATTTGTAGTCCTTAGTGAACAAGAGGTCCTGGTACTCAGTACCCCTTATAATGTCAAATCTTGCAGCTTCTGTTTAATCGTATTATTATTGGTGAAATAACTTGTCAGTTTTTGTACTATTGAATAAAAACTTTCTTTGCAGATTCAGTAACTTCAACAGTAACCACAAACATAATACATTTGACAAAAGTATGACATAATACATGTCTGAACCATTCCGAACTTATATTAACAATGTCAATAATTTTGTTTATTCTTCTTTTCATGGAATATTAATTTCTTGCTTATTCAAGGTGCAGCAAAGAAAAGTTGTTCCACTCACTGTCTTCTCACATATTATCTCTGAGTCTTCTGATGTCCAGGAACCTGAACAGACATAAGGTTCTGGAGCCAGAATATACATAAAGGAATATAAATAAGAGGAAAAATAAATAAAGCGATCATTGATTTTTCTTGAGCCATCACAGAGAAACATGTAGTGTACTATGTTACGCCACAAAATGTGTTAGCACAGAGTGGCACACAATCAGGGTGAAGTGTTAACCTGGGTGCAGGTAATAAGATAGACAGGGTGGAAACTTACCATAGATTGAGGCTGTTGGAACTGGAGAAAGTGTTGCAAAGATAACTCCCATCTGAACAGTTCAAGAGGAGATGATTAAATGGCACAGTGTTTTCTACATACATTGTCTCTTTTCTTCAGGTTGACCGGGAAATTTTACATTCAGAGTATGCAAATGGACGAATAATTGTGTAAATTCTACACTTTCTTCAAAATTTCAGTTAGCACAATTGTATTCCTGGGTGATTTTAAGAGCACAGATGATGTTGAAATAATTGTTGTGTTATATTTTTAACATTGTTACAACATGTTACACGTACATTTTGTTATGACTTTTCTGTGGACTCTGAATCAAAATAGATATGTGCTGAAGTTGTACATTTCAATGAAATTGTTTGGATATTCTGTAAGACAATACGGCACTAAGGAACATAAACTGGAAAATATCATGGGAAAAGTTAAATTCAGTTTGATACTATAATGAGCATGGTTCACAACGTACCATGACAGGTTCTTTAAAAAGACAAACATACAACACTTTACCTCTCGGTCATTATCCTTCGTCAGAAAAGACAGCATTTGCACACTCACACAAACATCATCTCTAGCTGCCATACTCTAAATCCCCATCTGCAGTTAGAGAATAGGAGAAGAGGGGAGGGGAGGGAAGGAGGGGAGAGGAAGGTTGCATGTCGGTGGTCGGGATGGATACAGCATGGCCTTACAGAGAATATAGTTACTAAATGGTTGGAACAAGGAGATGCAACTTAGTAATTGGATTAGATTAGTACTTGTTCCATAGATCACGAATGATGTGGGACATGCCAGGTTAATGAAAGGTGTCTTTATAAATTATTACTTTGTACTAAATATTACATGACACAATATTTTTTTTTTATTTTACGAGTATTATAGACGAAAAATTCCTAGCAAGAAAAATATATATATAAAAAATAGATGAAGATTGTTCAAACAACTTAGGGGTATGCTGCCGGGTGACGTCGTCGACAACCGCGGATATTTCGGCAGGAGAACACCCTGCCATTCTCAAGGCACAACTGCACTTAAGGAAGCAATGTGCAAGTGTATTTAATACCTCGGTTTGCAAAGTGTAAACAAGGAAGATAACACACACAGTACAAGTCACAGCAGAGTCAACACAACCATAGGTGACCAAACATCAAAAATATCGATAGTGACTTAATCAACAGGTGAGGCAGCATTAATTTTATCCCTCTGTTTTTTGACGAGAGACAGTGCCGGATTCCAAGCAGAATTTAAACAAAAACCACCATCTCTGTTTATAAGGTCGCCTGCTATTTTAATTTCAACAGCTTCCTTAATAACACTATCCCAATAGGTGGAGGTGCATGCCAGGATCTCCGTGTTGTTGTATTCCATAGGATGACCGGTGTCAAGACAGTGTTCTGCAACAGCGATTTGTTGGGCTGTTGTAAGCGCGTGTAACGTTTATGTTCAATACACCGGTCTTCCACAGTCCTGATTGTCTGACCAATATATGACATGCCACAACTGCAAGGAATACGATATACACCTGCCTTACGCAAACCAAGATCATCCTTTACAGACCCCAACAGGGCCTTTATCTTAGAAGGTGGTCGAAAAAACACATTTCACATCATATTTCCGTAAAATACGACCAATCTTGTTGGAAATACTTCCTGCGTAAGGCAAAAAGGCCATAGATTTAGGTGCCACATTATTACTAACCGAGGTATTAAATATGCTTGCACATTGCTTCCTTAAGTGCAGTTGTGCCTTGAGAATGGCAGGGTGTTCTCCTGCCGAAATATCGGTGGTTGTCGACGACGTCACCCGGCAGCATACCCGTAAGTTGTTTGAACACTCATTACGCCGGGAAAAGTTAAAGTCTCACATTGTTTACCTCTACGGGGAGGAAATGTATCGGTGTTTACGAAAGTTGGATAAACTTCGTAGCGGTAGAGTAAGGTTGCAATGTGCTTTGTCGTTCTTGTTGAAGTGTCGCAATCATAATATTGTCCCTACGTTTGCTAAGATTGTGCACCATATTAATTCTCCTGCCGCCAATCGTATAAAGTAAGGTGCTGGCTTAGCTCTTGTTCATGAAAGGATCCACTTTACTCGTCGTCAATTAGATTTTGTTTCGAAGGAGTTATTTCGGCTTCATTTGATGATTGCTGCTAATGTGTCTCAATTTTCTTGGTATTGGTTGGACGGTGCGTCTTCGACACAGTCTGATTGGGAATTTCAATCTGTAACGGCACGGCATTCAGCAAAATTTGAACGTTTCCTTGGCTCAGAGTCTGATTCCAATTTAGTTTCGCAACGATATGTGATCAATCTCACGGAGAAAACTTATGACGACGCAGCTTTATCTGTGTTGGGGAAGGGTTTGAATTTCGCACCAACGCCTAAGCATTTGCCGGTCGTTGATTTCATAAGTTCTATTGAACAGGCTGTTTCCAAACTACCTTCCAATTCTGCAGAAGAGGCTAGGAGGGAATCTTGTCATGTGTTGACTGGGGCCTGGCCACCCAAGTGTAATATAACAGCAGCTGAGGCGTCTGCTTTATGGTTTCTCAGAATGGATCCTGATATTGTTATCTTGCCTGCAGACAAGGGAAACGCCACAGTTTTGATGAATAAAGATGATTACATTCAAAAGATGCAATGTCTACTTTCTGATTCGACATATCGTAGGATCGGTGCTGACCCCACAAAGAGTGTTGAGAGAAAGACTAATAACCTCCTGAAGAAAAGTCCTTTCTCACCGGAGACCATCAAAAGTCTTAATTCTTACTGTGCTGTTCCACCTAGATTGTATGGTCTTCCTAAGGTTCACAAACAGAACATTCCTCTGAGGCCTATAGTGTCTAACATTGGTGCTCCGACATATCGTGTAGCTAAACATCTTGCTAGTTTGTTGAGTCCAATGGTGGGCAGGTGTGAACACCACATTAAGAACTCGGCGGATTTCTTATGTCGATTGCAGGGATTGTGTTTGAATGACTCTGATATTTTAGTGAGTTTCGATGTTGTGTCTCTCTTCACTCGCGTTCCTCTGTCAGATTCGTTGCAGCTAATTGAGGTTAAGTTTGGTGTCGAGTTAACAAACCTTTTTCGACATGTGCTGACTTCCACTTACTTTTTATTCAATGGTCAGTACTATGAACAAACTGATGGAGTTGCAATGGGAAGCCCGTTGTCACCTATTGTGGCCAATTTGTTTATGGAGGATTTTGAGGAACGTGCTTTAGCATCAGCGACTCTGAAACCTGCGTGTTTTCTCAGATATGTAGATGACACTTTTATTGTTTGACCTCATGGTAGTGAGAATTTAAATGGTTTTTTGGAACACCTAAATTCAATCCACCCGAATATTCAGTTCACAATGGAGGTGGAACAGAATGGCTGCCTTCCTTTCCTTGATGTGTTGGTCAGAAGGAAGGTTGATGGTACATTGGGACATTCTGTTTATAGGAAGCCTACTCACACAGATTTGTATCTGCGAGCTGATAGTTGTCACCATCCAGCTCAGCGTGAAGGAGTATTCGTACTTTGGTTCACAGGGCACATGTCATTTCAGACCCTGAAAGTTTGTCAGCTGAGTTGTCCCATCTCGAGGTGACCTTTCGTCAGAATGATTATAGTGAGAGACAGATAAAACGTGCATTGCGCTATCAGCCTTCTGTGCAACGGGTGAGTGACGATAGTAATGAAGTGTCACCTAAATCTATGGCCTTTTTGCCTTACGCAGGAAGTATTTCCAACAAGATTGGTCATATTTTACAGAAATATGATGTGAAATGTGTTTTTTGACCACCTTCTAAGATAAAGGCCCTGTTGGGGTCTGTAAAGGATGATCTCGGTTTGCGTAAGGCAGGTGTATATCGTATTCCTTGCAGTTGTGGCATGTCATATATTGGTCAGACAATCAGGACTGTCGAAGACCGGTGTATTGAACATAAATGTTACACGTGCTTACAACAGCCCAACAAATCCGCTGTTGCAGAACACTGTCTTGACACCGGTCATCCTATGGAATACAACAACACGGAGATCCTGGCATGCACCTCCACCTATTGGGATAGTGTTATTAAGGAAGCTGTTGAAATTAAAATAGCAAGCGACCTTATAAACAGAGATAGCGGTTTTTGTTTAAATTCTGCTTGGAATCTGGCACTGTCTCTTGTCAAAAAACAGAGGGATAAAATTAATGCTGCCTCACCTGTGGATTAAGTCACTATCGATATTTTTTATGTTTGGTCACCTTTGGTTGTGTTGACTCTGCTGTGACTTGTACTGTGTGTGTTATCTTCCTTGTTTACACTTTGCAAACCGAGGTATTAAATATGCTTGCACATTGCTTCCTTAAGTGCAGTTGTGCCTTGAGAATGGCATGGTGTTCTCCTGCCGAAATATCGGCGGTTGTCGACGACGTCACCCGGCAGCATACCTGTAAGTTGTTTGAACACTCATTATGCCGGTAAAAGTTAAAGTCTCACATTAGATGAAGATTACTCACCATGCAAAGGAGCACAGGTGTGATATAGCACAAATAAATAACACACACACACACACAAGCTTTCACAACCTAGTTGCTTCTTCAGGCAGAAGGGAAGGAGAGGGAAAAGGAAATGATGAGGGTTTTAAGGGAGGGGTAAGGAGCCATTCCAATCCCGGGAGAGGAAAGTCTTACCTTGGGGGAAGAAAAGGAAGGTAAACAAATACCCACACACCCACACATTTACACAGATGCAAACACACCTAAGCAGACATACTGTAGACATACTGGGTTGCGAAAGCTTGCATTTGTGTTTGTGTGTGTGTGTGTGTGTGTGTGTGTGTGTGTGTGTGTGTGTGTGTGTTTGTGTGTTTTTTTTTATTTATTTGTGCTACTATCACACCTGTGCTCCTTCACCTGGTGAGTAATCTTCATCTATTTATATATATATATATTATTTTATTTTATTTATTTATTTATTTTTCAGATTTACTAATTTATATCTCAAAATTCATCTATAGTGTGGAAGGAGTTGCCATTCAGAAATTCTTTTAATTTATTTTTAAGTGGTAGTTGGCTATCTGTCAGATTTTTTATGCTGTTTGGTAGGTGATCAAAGACTTTTGTGGCAGCATATTCGCCCCTTTCTGTGCTAAAGCTAGATTTAACCTTGAATAGTGAAGATCATTCTTTCTCCGAGTGTTGGAGTTATGTACACTGCTATTGCTTTTGAATTCGGTGGGATTGGTAATAACAAATTTCATGTTGTTGTTGTGGTCTTCAGTCCAGAGACTGGTTTGATGCAGCTCTCCACCCTACTCTATCCTGAGCAAGCCTTTTCATCTCCTCATAAGAACGACAACCCACATCCACTAGAATCTGCTTACTATACGCGTCTCTTGGTCTCCCTCTATGATTTTTACCCCACACACACTTCCCTCCAACGCTAAATTCACAATTCCTTGATGTCTAAGAATGTGTCCTACCAATCTATCCCTTCTTTTAGTCAAGGTATGCCAGAAATTTCTTTTCTCCCCAATTCGGTTCAGTACCTCCTCATTAGTTACGCGATCCACCCACCTAATCTTCAGCATTCTTCTGTAGCACCAAATTTCAAAAGCCTCTATCCTCTTTCTGTCCACACTGCTTATCGTCCATGTTTCACTCCCATACAAGGCAACACTCCATACAAATGCCTTCAGAAAGGACTTCCTTAGGCTTAAATCAATATTAGATGTTAACAAATTTCTCTTTTTCAAAAATGCCTTTCTACCCATTGCCATTCTGCATTTTATATCATCTGTACTACGACCATCATTTGTTATTTTACTGCCCAAGTAACAAAACTCATCTACCTCCTTTATTGTTTCGTTACGTAATCTAATTCCTTCAGCATCACCTGATTTTCTTACACTGCACTCAATTACCCTAGTTTTACTCTTGTTAATGTTCATCTTATATGCACCTTTCAGCACACTGTCCATTCCGTTCAATTGCTCTTCCTGGTCCTTTGCTGTATCTGACAGAATTACTATGTCGTCGGCAAAACGCAATGTTTTTAATTCTTCACCCTGAACTTTAATTCCTTCTCCAAATTTCTCCTTGCTTTCCTTTATAGCTTGCTCAATGTACAAATTGAACAGCATTGGGGAAAGGCTACAACCCTGTCTTACTCCCTTTCCAACCACTGCATCCCTTTCATGCCCTTCAACTCTGACAACCGCTGTCTGGTTTTTGTACAAGTTGTAAATAACCTTACGCTCCCTATATTTTACTTCTGCTTGCTTCAGAACTTTAAAGAGTTTATTCCAATCAACATTGTCAAAAGCCTTCTCCAAATCTACAAAAGCTAGAAATGTTGGTTTGCCTTTTCTTAATCTATCTTCTAGGATAAGCCGTAAAGTGAGTATTGCCTCCCGTGTTCCTACATCTCTCCTGAACCCAAACTGATCTTCCCCGAGGTCGGCTTCTACCACCTTTTCCATCCTTCTGTATATAATTCATGTTAATATTTTGCAACCATGACTTATTAAACTGATGGTTCTGTAGTTTTCACACCTGTCTGCACCCGCTTTCTTTGGAATGGGGATTATAACATTTCTCTTAAAGTCTGAGGGTACTTCACCTGTCTCATACATCTTACACACAATGTGAAACAATTTTGTCATGGCTGGTTCTCCCAGAGACTTCAGTACCTCTGACGGGATATCATCTACTCCAGGGGCCTTGTATCGTCTTAGATCTTTCAGTGCTCTGTCAAATTCATCTCTCAGTATAGTATCTCCTATTTCATCATCATCTACATCCTCTTCCCTTCCTACAATAGTGTCTCGAAGTTCATTTCCTTTGTAGAGCCCCTCTATATACTTTTTCCACCTTTCAGCTTTCCCTTCTTTGCTGAGAACTGGTTTTCCATCAGTGTCCTTGATATTCATAGAGCTGTTTTTCTTATCGCCAAATGTTTCTTTTATTTTCCGGTAGGCTGTATCTATTTTTCCCCTATTTATACATTCTTCTACATCCTTGCATTTGCCTTCTATCCATTCCTGCTTAGCCATTTTGCACTTCCTGTCAGTCTCATTTCTTAGTCGTCTGTACTCCATTTTGCCTGTTTCATTTACTGCATTTTTATACTTTCTCCTTTCATCGATTAAATTTAGTATCCCCTGTGATATCCAAGGATTCCTTGTAGGTCTTGCCTTCCTACCTATTTTGTCCTCTGCTGCCTTCACTATTTCATCTCTCAATTTTACCCATTCCTCCTCAACTGTTTTATTTTCCCCTGTTTCTGTCAATTGTTGCCTGAAGCTTCCTCTGAAATTCTTAAGAACTTCAGGTTCCTTCAATTTATCAAGGTCCCATCTCCTTATTTTCCTACCTTTTTGTAGTTTCTTCAGTTTCAGCCTACAGTTCATAAGCAACAAGTTATGGTCAGAGTCTATGTCTGCCCCTGGGTATGTCCTACACTTCAAAACCTGGTTCCGAAATCTATGTCTTACCATTATAAAATCTATCTGGTATCTCCCGGTGTCTCCTGGTCTCTTCCACGTATACAACCTTCTGTTGTGATTCTTAAACCAGGTGTTTGTTATAACTAAATTATGTTCCGTGCAAAATTCTACCAGGCGGCTTCCTCTTTCATTCCTTTTGCCCAGACCATATTCACCTACTATCTTCTCTTCCCTTCCTTGTCCTACTACCGAATTACAGTCTCCCATAACAATTAAGTTTTCCTCTCGCTTAATTGTCTGAATAATTTCCTTTAGCTCCTCATATATTTCTTCGATCTCCTCATCATCGGCAGAGCTAGTTGGCATATAAACCTGTACTACTGTTGTCGGTGTTGGCTTCGTATCTATCTTGACAATGATAATGCGATCGCTGTGCTGGTCATTGTAGTTTACCCGCATTCCTATTTTCTTATTCATTATCAATCCTACTCCTGTGATACCCCCAATTGATTTTGTATTTATAATCCTGTACTCACCTGACCAGAAATCCTGTTCATCCTGCCACCGAACTTCACTAATCCCCATATATCTAACTTCAACCTATCCATTTCCCTTTTTAAATTTTCTAATTTTCCTACTCGATTAAGGGATCTAACATTCCACGCTCCGACCCGTAGAATGCCAGTATTGTCTTTCCTGATGATCACATCCTCCTGAGTAGTCCCTGCCCGGAGATCCGAATGGGGGACTATTTTACCTCCGGAATATTTTACCCGAGAGGATGCCATCATCATATGTTCATACAGTAGAGCTGCATGTCCTCGGGAAAAATAACGGCTGTAGTTTCCCCTTGCTTTCAGCCGTTCACAGTAGCTGTGTGGCAAAGCCACATTAGCTGATGTTACAAGGCCAGCTCAGTCAATCATTCAGACTGTTGCCCCTGTAACTACTGATAAGGCTGCTGCCCCTCTTCAGGAACCACATGTTTGTCTGGCCTCTCCACAGATACCCCTCCGCTGTGGTTGCACCTACGGTACGGCTATCTGTATCGTTGAGGCACGCAAGCCACCCCACCTCGGCAATGTCTGTGGTTCATGGGAGTGGAACAAATTTCATAAGTGAATATATATGCTGTGAGTCTACTGTGAAGATCTCTAGCTCTTTAAATAAGTGTCTGCAGGATGATCTTGGATGGACTCCAGCAATTATTCTGATTACACACTTTTGTGCATTGAATACTATTTTACTCAATGATGAATTACCCCAGAAAATGCCATATGAAAGCAGAGAATGAAAATAGGCATAGTAAGCTAATTTACTGAGATGTATATCACCAAAATTTTCAATTACCCTAATAGCATAAGTAGCTGAACTCAAACGTTTCAGCAGATCTTCAATGTGTTTTTTCCATTTCAACCCATCATCAATCCATGCACCTAAATTTTTTGAATATAGTACCTTTGCTACAGATTTCTCATCAAAGTCTATATTTATTAATGGTGTCATTCCATTTACTGTACGGAACTGTATGTACTGTGTTTTATCAAAATTTAATGATAGTCCATTTGCGAGAACCACTTAATGATTTTCTGAAAAATGTCGTTTACAATTTCTTCAGTTAGTTCTTGTCTGTCAGGTGTGATAGCTACACTTGTATCCTCAACAAAAAGAACCAGCCCTGCATCTTCATGGATATAGAATGGCAAGTCATTAATATATATTAAGAACAGCAAAGGGCTGAAGACCGAACCTTGTGGCACCCCATTTTTGATTGTTCCTCAGTTTGAAGAATCAGCTGTTTTTTGCATATTATGTGAATTACTTATGTCAACTTTCTGCACTCTTCCTGTTAGGTATGATTTAAAGCATTTGTACACCGTCCCATTCATACCACAAGACTTTAGTTTATCTAAAAGAATTCCATGATTTACACAATCAAAAGCCTTGGAGAGATCACAAAAAATTCCAACATGTGATGTCCAGTTACTCAGAGCATTTAATATTTCATTGGTGAAAGTGTATATAGCATTTTCTGTTGTAAAGCCTTTCTGAAAACCAAACTGACATTTTGTTAGAACTTTATTTTTACCTATGTGTGAAACTACTCTAGAATACATTACTTTTTCAAGAATTTTGGATAAGGCTGTCAGAAGTGAGCTTGGGCGGTAGTTGTTGACATCAGACGTATCCCGTTTTTTGTGTAGTGGTTTAACAATAGAGTATTTCAGTCTATCAGGAAAAACACCCTGCTTCAGAGAACTATTACATATGTGGCTAAGAATCCTACTTATTCCTTTAGAAGAAGCTTTTATTACCCTGCTGGAAATACCATCAACTCCATGTGAGCTTTTACTCTTGAGAGAGCTGATTATTTTCTTAATTTCAGAAGGAGAGGTGGGTAGAATTTTTGTTGTATTAAATGCTGTAAGGCGCACACACACAGCCGATAACATATGTTGGGAGTCGGCCGCGAGAGTGCGCCACGGGGAAAATGCGGCAAACGCAAGAGCACGCCACGGGCGAGTCAATGACATAAACAGTGCGGAGTTGTGCTCTGCGCGCAGTGTGTTGTTTACCAGGTACGAGCTCACTTTGCGGGTATTCATACAGCCAGTGCATGCCAGTGTTCTGTGTAGTAGTGAGAGTGTTGTTGTCCGTGAATACAACATTTGGTGACGAGTGCGGTATTTTTTTTTTCTCCACACGTTTTCCGTCTGAAGTGGTTGTTCGTCTTGCACAATGTCTACTGGTTCTTCCGATGAGATTCTGCGTCACCTCGTTGAACAACAAGAGGTTTTTGCAACAGCGATTCCGCTCAAAACCAGGTATTACAGTCTCTTGCTACAGCCTTGTCTAGTGGGTCCCAACCCCCATCCACCCCACAGGTTGTTTGCCCCCCCCCCCCCCCGTGCCCCCTCTGTCTTATCCGCCACCCTTTCCGGTGTACGACGAGTCCGTCGAAGAGTGGGACACTTATGAAAAACGGTTAAGACAACATTTTCAGGCTTTTGACTGGTCTGATGGCACCTTATGTCGTGCGTTATTCCTGTCGTGGGTGTCGCCTCGTCTGTATCAGCTCCTTTGCCACCTCGCCCCTTTGCAGGATGCTTCGTTGCTGTCTTTTGATCAAATGTGCAACCTTTTTTCACAATATTACCACAAACGGACTCATGTGATAGCGGCCTGCATTGAGTTTTACCGCTGCAGGAAGCAGCCATAACAGCCTTAACGGGTGCGGGCCGCGGGCCTCTATGAGTTAAACCATCATTGTCATTTTGTTACAGATGTGCATAAAGAATCATATGCCAATCATATGGTCTGTGACGCTATTATTCGGCTCGCCCCCAATCGCGAGGTTCGTGAGCGCATTCTCCTGTGCGAAAATCCTTCTCTTTCAGAGGTTCTTAACATTGCGCAGTCTTTCGAGGTTTCGCGGGCGGCGGGCAACCAAATTGAGGCTTGATGTGAGGTGGCGGAAATCCAACCGACTTCAGCCCCGTTACAAGCAGGGTTGCAAAGGGATGACGTGGTCGCGGCAGTCCATGTGCAGCCTCGGCGCCGGGGCGATCGGCCCATTGCACGGCAGTGGAAACTCGGGCCAGGCGGCGTGCAGTGACGTAACCAGAAAATGCTTCCTTCGTGTCCCTCCTGTTTTGTCGATCATGATAGACCTGACTGCCCCAAGCGGTGGTCCACGTGTTATCAGTGCCACAAGAAAGGTCACATTGCTTCTGTTTGTGCCTCCAAAATCCAAGATTCCGACGCCGACATGGACGTAAATTGCGTCTCGGCAATTTCGGTTGCACCCAACAAGCTCTTTATTGACGTCACAGTTTTCCACAAACAGTTGCGTATGCAAGTGGACACAGGCACAGCCATCACCTTATTGAACTCGAAAACTTATTTGGATCTGGGTTCTCCCACTCTCTTACCGGTGTCAAGGAAATTCAGTTACAATAAACAAAATATTCCGATCCTGGGACAGTTCTCAGCCCCTGTTACATACAAATCTGTCACTCGTAGGCTCACTTTTCTTGTTGTAAACAATGCTCACACTGACAACTTGTTTGGTATTGACTCCTTTCAGAGGTTTGGGTTCACTATTTCCGACGAAGTCAACATTGTCTCTGACCAGGTGCCTTTTCTGCAACTAGACTCTTTATGCGCCAAATTTTCAGCGCTGTTTTCGGCGGGGTTGGGCTGTGCTAATAATTTCCAAGCCCACATCACCTTGAAGCCCTCTGCCAGGCCCCGTTTTTCCATGCTCGGCCGGTTCCGATTGCACTCTGCGATCACGTCAAAGCGGAACTGGACCGCCTGGAGGAAGCTGGGGTGGTAAAACGCATTCCGTCTAGTGAATGGGCGACTCCCATGGCCATTGTAAAAAAAAAACGTCGGGGCGGTTGCACCTTTGTGGCGATTTCAAACGTTCTGTGAACGCCCAATCTATCATTGACACTTATCCATTGCCGCGCCCTGACGAGCTTCTTGCAAAATTGGCGGGTGGACAGAACTTCTCCAAGATAGATCTCTCTGATGCATATTTGCAAGTTCCTCTCGATGCTGACTCTCAATGTCTCTTGGTCCTGAACACGCCCTTTGGTTTGTACCAATACTTGAGGTTGCCCTTCGCGGTGGCCAGCGCTCCAGCAATTTTTCAGCGTTCCTCAAACAGCTCACACTGTCGGTGCCCGATTGTGTCAATTATCTCAACGATATAGTAGTGTCCGGGCCCTCAGCCAATGAACATTTACGCAACTTACGTGCGCTGTTCACAGTACTACAGGAGACGGGGTTGACGTGAAACCTGGAGAAATGCCACTTTTTTCAGCCTTCTATCACTTTTTCGGGGTTTGAGGTTTCTAGTGAGGGCAGCAAGCCCCTCCGTCGGAATGTGTCCCCTGTGTTGGCCCTTCCTCGGCCAACATCAGTCAAGGACCAGCAAGTGTTTTTAGGAAAGGTCACTTATTATCATAAATTCTTGTCGGGGGCTTCATCTATTGCAAAACCCCTGCATGACCTGCTACGCAAAGGGACTTCCTTCCATTGGTCATCGGCCTGTGAAAAAGCATTTTGCACATTAAAGGAGCTGCTACAATCGGCCCCCTGCCTCGTCACCTATCAACCCGGCCTCCCCCTTGTGTTAACAATGGACGCTTCTCAACATGGGATTGGGGCAGTGCTCGCTCATAAATATCAAGACGGATCTGAGTGACCTATCGCTTTCACCCCTAAGACGCTCACTCCGGCCCAAACCAGATATTCGCAAATTGAGAAGGAGGCCCTTGCTATTGCCTATGCTCTGAAGAAGTTTCATGTCTTTCTGTATGGCGTAAAATTTCATCTCGTAACTGATCACAAACCGCTGGTTTCTCTCTTTCACCCTTCGGTATCACTACCCGCCAAGGCCGCTCACCGTCTTCAGTGTTGGGTGCCTTTCCTATCTCGATATAACTATGTGATACACTTCCGCCCTACATCCAAACATGCAAATGCGGATGTGCTCTCCCGGCTTCGGGCTGGACCAGACCCAGACTTTAATCAAGAAGAATTGCTGTGCTTTCACGTCAACTTGGCCGCTCAGCAAGCAGTGGACAGTTTTCCAATCACAGGTGCCAAGATGGCTCTGGCTAGTGTCACAGACCCGGTCCACTGCAAGGTGATCCATTTGATCCAGCAGGGCTGGCCTGAGACTCTACCAAAATGGGCATCAGACTCCCTCAGAAACTACTATGCATTTCGACACCATTTTTCTGTTGTAGATGGTGTGCTTCTCCTTGATTCTGAGGATTCCTCTCCTCGCGTCGTCATTCCATCGGCCCTCCTCTCAGAGGTCCTCAAGCTGCTACACGCCGATCATTGGGGGGTATCTCGTACTAAGGCATTGGCCCGCCGCCATGCGTTTTGGCCGGGTCTGGCCAGCGACGTGTCTCATATGGTTACCTCATGCACACTCTGTGCACAACATCAAGCCTCCCCTCGGGCAACATTCGCCCCACTGCCTCAATATTCACAGAGCTGGGATCGCCTGCACATTGATTTCCTGGGCCCCTTCCTTAATGCCTATTGGTTGCTGGTTATTGATGCCTTCTCTAAGTTCCCGTATATGGTCCGTTGCCTTTCAACCTCAGCCACTGCCACGGTTGCAGCCTTGTCAAACATTTTCTCAATTGAAGGCCTCCCCACTACGGTGGTGTCAGACAATGGTCCTCAGTTTGTATCACGCGAGTTTGCCTCCTTCTGCAACACCTGGGGTATCTGCCGTGTCCTTGCCCCACCCTTCCATCCGCAGTCAAATGGGAAGGCTGAAAGGTTTGTTCGCATCTTTATGACCCAGTTGAAAAAATATGTGGCTCGGTACCCTTCGGATGTTGCCCTCGATCAATTTCTCTCATCTTTTTGGTTCACCCCGTTTGGTGACAAGGACATTCACCCATGTTTCCATCTTTTCGCTTCTGACGTGGGATGGCTGTCTGGACACGTGGGTTCGGACGTCGACCGAAATGGATTCCTGCCATTATCACCAGATGCCGCGGCCTCCCTCTCTGAGACATACGCACAGAAGACTGCAGCACTGCATGTCACCACGACCAGCTGCGCCTGCGTGTGGAAGATCAGGAGCTCCCCATCACTCAGCCGATGCTCCCGCACCAGTCTGCTCCAGTAACCAGCCCACAGGCCAAAGAGAGGTTCCTGCCATTGCCTGCAAGTTGTCTGCCTCAGCCAGGGACTGACCCAGGTCCCTCCCCTCAGGGACCTATACCTTTGCGGGTACAGCCAACACCCAAGCTGGATTCATCTCCTCCTGATGCATTACTCCCTTCGGGTCCACCATCACCATAACCAGGTCCGGGGACCGAGGTGGAGATGGAGACCGAGCCACCATCACCGGTCCTGCCATATGGGTTGTCGGGGGAAGGGCGCCGACGCTGCCCGCGCCCCAAGTACTTCCGACCCTACCCAACGGTGCCCGCCCGCAACCTCAGTCAGAGCCTAACAGATGATGATGTCATGGACATTGCTCACATCCGAGCCTCCCCAAGGGGAAAGGAATGCTGTAAGGCACACACACAGTCTATAACATATGTCGGGAGTTGGCCGCGAGAGTGCGCCATGGGAAATTGCAGTAAACGCCAGAGCACGCCACGGGCGAGTCAATGACATAAACAGTGCAGAGTTGTGCTCTGCGTGCAGTGAGTTGTTTACCAGGAACGAGCTCACTTCGCGGGTATTCGTACAGCCAGTGCACGCCAGTGTTCTGTGTAGTAGTGAGAGTGTTGTTGTCCGTGAATACAACATTAAATTGTGTGGGTATGGCCTGTTCTATTAACTGCCTAGCATCTTCTAATGAACATTTAGATCCTATTTTCTCCACAACATTTAAAAAATAATTATTAAAAATGTTTTCAACTTCTGGCTTGTTAGTTATAAACTTTTCATTCAGTTTGATGGTAATGCTGTCTCCCTGTGCTCTTTGTTGCCCTTTCTCTCTGGTAATAATATTCCAAATTGTTTTAATTTTGTTATCAGAGGTACTAATCTCAGACATGATGCACATGCTTCTGGACTTTTTAATAACTTTTCTTAATGCAGTACATTAGTTTTTATAATATTTGACTGTTTCTGGGTCATTACTCTTTCTTGCTGTTAGATACAGTTCCCTTTTTCAGTTACAAGATATTCTTATTCCTTTACACACACACACACACACACACACACACACACACACACACACACACAAAATAATGGGAGAGGTGAAGGATAGAGGGGGTGCTGGTGGTGGATGGGAGGATCCAGGTTATGCAGCAGCCATTGATATCAAGCATATGCTTTGTTGTATGTTGTGCAGTGATTGCATCACAATTGATAAATTACATGGCAGCTTTTATGGGTGGCCTGGCCTCTGATTAGGTAGGATAAGCCTTTATGGGTGGGTTGGGTAGGTCTTGCAGTGGGGTCTTCCACAGGGATGCCTGTGGCACGAGCTGAGGTTCAGGATGGCACAGGGATGGACTAGGATTTTATGGAGGTTGGAAGGGTGATTGATCACCACCTAAGGAGGGGCAGGGAGGATCTTGGAAAGCCTGTCTAGTTGCTCAATTCTAGGGTAGTACTGGATATTGTGGCTGATTTCTGGTGGTAGAGGATAGAATTCAGGTTTGTGGGGATATGGCACAGATCTGTTTGAGGACTAGGTGTATGAGATTGTATTGTAGATACACTGTGGGCTGTAAGAGAGGGATTTTGATGTGGAAGGGATGGCAACTGTCAAAGTGTAGGTACTGGTGGTGGCTTGTAGGTTTAATATGAACAGAAGTGTGGATGGAGCGATCTGTGAGGTGGAGGTTAACTTTCAGGAATGGGTTGATGAAGACCAGTGAAGCAGATGGGGAAGGAATTTAGGTTTGAAGGAAGGAAGATAAGGTGTCCTAGCTCTAAGTCCAGATCATAAAAATATCATCAATAAACCTGAACTAGGCCAGAGTTTGGGGTTTTAGGTTGCTAGGAAGGCTGTCTCCAGACGGTCCATAAACAGGTTGGCATAAGGGGGTTCCATGGTGGTACCCATTGCTATGCCAGAGAAAATAAATGTTTGTTAAGCTTATGGGACTTAACTGCAGGGTCATAAGTCCCTAAACTTACAAACTACTTATGAACTATCTTATACTAAAGACAAAACAAACATACAAGCCCAAGGGGAATTCAAACCCCCGATGGGGAATGGCCTAGCACATCAGAGCATCGTGCCTCAATGCACTTGGCCACTCCATCACGCCGTTGTGCCAGAGATTTGATTGTAAACTTTCCTGTCATTGGAAAAGTATTGATTGTTAGTATAAAGTAATAGATTGTTATGAAGAAGGAGCTATCAGGATTGAATTCAGAGGAACATTGACAGAGATAGTGTTTGAGAGCAGCAAGGCCATGGGCATGTCGGATGTTGATGTATAGTGAGGTGGCATTTCATTGTGACAAATAAAGATCCAGGAGGTAAAGGGGTTGGTGAAGAGTTGGTGAAGGAGAGGATATATTTTGGACAAGTGGTTGAAGTTATTGGTCAATGAGGGCTGAAATGCTTTTGGTAGGAGCACAGTAACCAGCCACAATTGGGCATCCAGGATTATTTGGTATGTGGATTTTGGGGAGCATGTAGAAAGTGGGTGTGTGGGGTGAGGAGGGAGACGGATTCTGGAGAGAGCTTCTGGGAGGGTCTGTACAATTTCAACAGCGATTGGAGTTCTTGTTGGGCTTTTGGAATGGGGTTATTCAGCCACATATTGTAGGTGGAAGAGTCAGAGAATTGGTGGAGTGCTTCTGCCAGCTAGTCATTGTGATTCATAACGACAGTGAAGGAACCTGCAGGGAGGATGACTGTCGGAATTTGCTCTAAAATTGTGAATAGCTGTCCATTCTTATGCCAAAATGGTTGATTTCTTAGTAAGGGACTTTGGGAAAGATGATGATGCCAAGTTGGATGTGAGAAATTCTTGCATGGTGACCAGTGGGTGGTTAGGTGGGAGTGCAGGTGGATCTCAGCTGGATTGTTGTATGAATTGGGAAAGGCAGGGTTCAATGTTGGGAT
The DNA here is from genome assembly GCA_026315105.1 of Locusta migratoria. Lineage (NCBI taxonomy): Eukaryota > Metazoa > Arthropoda > Insecta > Orthoptera > Acrididae > Locusta > Locusta migratoria. The sequence continues at coordinate 104,810,911 of CM048745.1, read as the reverse complement.
TAGGTTGGCTTTGGACAGAGGGATTGGTGGCAAAGTAGTGTTTCCATTACAGGGATTGGGAAAATGAGAGTAGGTCTTTCACAAGTCCAACATTATTGAATTGGGGTGTAGGGCTAAAGGTGAGAGTTTTGGACTGAATGGAAACTTTTGTGGGATTGAAGTTTTTGGTGAACAGGTTAACCACAGTGTTCTGGGGTTGTTTGGCTCTGGATGTTGTGGAGTATTGTTAGGGAGTTTGGAGGATATGTCTGAATGCCATTGTGGCCAGCCTAATCTCTTCATGGTGTATCACATCCAATATCTTTAAATAATTAGAAGCTCTTGCACACACATGCACTCATAATAACAGCTCTATAAAACTGAAGCAGAATAGTCCAGTTACCTCCCAATGAAGTGTAGCTAAGGCATTGAAGAAATACACAGTGCTTTGAGTCATCTTTTCATGTCCTTCAGCAATGGAAACTATGTTAGTCTGAAGCTGAATGCGAACCCAAAAACCTCACTGTGTTAGTAGTATCCCTCATCCTCAGTTCAGGTAAGTTAAAAACCGAATGGGAATGGTTAAAAGGTAGACATCCGTTACCACTTGATCAATTTCTGCATTCGTTACTTTTTTGCTTGCTTTACATGAGGAACTATGGGGTAACTTTGAACTTCTTGATCTGAGTAATGAAATCAATTAATCAACTAAATCACAGCAAATGAGTAAACACTCAGTCTTGCATGGTAATCATGAATATTTCACCTGCACACACATAGTGTAGCAGTTCCATTCACCATATATGTGTGAAGCCTGCAGACTTCCTTAGCTTATGTTTTTATGTATATTTAAAATTCATTTTATAGTTAATCCATCACTGCATCACTTATAAGATATACCTATTGCTCTTACCATTAACAGCTGCTGATAGGCACAAAAAGAACCAATCACATTCACGAAACTTAAATTTTCAACCATGACCTTCATCAGAAAAAGAAACACATACATTCACACAATCACTCAAACAACTACACACACACAAATCCATCATGACTGTGAGTGAGGTGGGGAATGGAGGGGTAAGGATGCGGTGTAAGGGTGGGGATGAAAAGTTCCACATTGCATGATGAATTGTAAAAGCTCTGATAGGGGGAGTGGGGGAGATTTGAATTGCAGCATTGAATACAGTGAAAGAAAGGTTTGGGAAAGGATAAAAGGGAGGTGTAGAATAGTGTGGGGAGGCTGTGGGAGGGGGAATTGAAATGATAAAAATAATGAAGAAAAATTTTAAAAATAATAAATTAAAAATTAAAATGGAACTAATTATGGGATATTGTAAGGGGTGATAAGGAATAATGAATGGGAGGGATACACAATAATGATTAGGGTGTGAGTGGAGGGATAATGTTAGGCATAGGTGAGGGAAGGTAAGTTATCTTAGGTTGAGCCCAGGATGGTTGCGGGACCACAGAATGTGAAGGGACAATGTACAGCACTTAATCTTTATCCCATGGGTGATACGAAAATAGTAAAACCCACCATACTGCTGTACAAATAAGATGGGTTGGAGGTGTTGTCAGGATGGAAGGTGAAGCAGTAAAGGCTTGTCGACGCCCTAGGAAAGGATGGCTGATTTGCAAATAAAAGATAGGATTCACGTTAATATTTGGAATATTCTCAATTATGGGTTACATACTGGGACTCACCCTGGGGTCAGATGCAATGAATGAGTGGCAGTCTAAGTTGCAGATTAGGAAATGGAAAAGGAAACAGTCATGGTTCACATTGTTGGTGGCTGATACGAAACAGCCACTAGGTGGGAGCGGATGGCATGCTGCCGTTCACCCCGCACAGATGCTGAGCCTCTGGAGTGCGTCTATTCTGTATGAGAACTCAAACTGAAGAGAGCAAAGGAACTGATTCTCGCACCTCTGTGTCCTCCAGCAGTAGCACACATGATCAAACATGGGTGGCTGCTATTGGCTCCACGGTAGCATGGAAACATCAGTAGTTTCAGCACAGAAACCAGAAGGGTGGCGTGATTTTAGAATCAGCAGTCAATACTGGTTCTGGCTGGCTCTGTCCTGCTAGGTGGACAGCCTTGGTCATGTTGTCAAGGCGTATGTTGCAGTGGAAGAACAATTGCAAAACTTAGGAAAAGTTTTGAAATAAAATTTTTTAATTATTTCCCTAAACTATTTTAGACTGGCTGGTCACCCTGTAAAACAGCTCCACTCCAGAGTAGTATTGGGTGACAAGAAGGACATTCCTTTGTGACTGGTCACAGGGGTTCATGGACAGACATTATCTCCTCACCTAGTATGCAAACAGATTCCTCGTGTCATATCCCCACACATCACCAATCCTTCCTCCAACCCCAGTTACCAGTCACAAAGCAGTGTCCTTCTTGTCAATACCAACCTGGACAGGAACAATTAAATCACATCCTTCATCAGGGCTTTGATTATGTGTGACCGTGTCCTCAAATGAGAGACATCCTACCCCAGATCCTTCCAGAGCCTCCTGAAGTGGTGTTCTGTTGCCCACCAAACATCCACAACATCCTAGTCCCTCTGTATGCCACTCCCAATCCCAACCCCTTGCCATAAGGATCCTCCCCTAATTAGGTGCTTATTTTTTTCCTCATTATTTTATCATTTCAGTTCCTCCACTCCATCACCACACACCTCTACACCTCCCTTTTATCCTCTCCTGCCCCCTTCCCTTCACTGTGTTCAATGCCACAGCTCACACTCCCACCTATCAGAACCTCAAGAACTTTCCATTCCCTCCCTTACCCAGCATCCTTCTCCCTTCGACTCCCCACCTCACTCACAGTCAAGATGCTTGTGGCACTGGAGCAGCCGGACATGATGGTTGTATGTGTGTGTGTGTGTGTGTGTGTGTGTGTGTGTGTGTGTGTAGTTGCCTGAATCATTGCGTGAATGTGTTTAGCAGCCGGACATTATGGTTGTGTGTGTGTGTGTGTGTGTGTGTGTGTGTGTGTGTGTGTGTGTATGTGTGTAGTTGCCTGAATCATTGTGTGAATGTGTTTTTTGTGCCTGTCAGCATCTCGGCGAGCCTCTTTATGGTGAGTTGTTATGTATTCTCCTTTATTAACCTTCCCCCCTCAGGGGCTCAGCATTAATTTGCTGAGTACGGGCTTGGCGTACCTGGGGTCCTGAGTCATGGGCTGATTCGCACCATCAGTCCGCTACACCGTAAGCTCTGTGCGTGCTTCATTGACCATCATTCGGTACAATGGTGGAACGTTGTACATTTCAGAGCCCAGGTATCTTGGCTTAATCGCCCGGGTTGCGAGGATGGTACAAACCTCTATAAAAAAACTCCATCTCAAGGTGTGCTATGTGCTGAGAAGATGCATGGCTGTTGAGGTTGAACAGTCACTAGCGAGCAACCTCTGAGGAACCTGCCGCACCTCAGTTGTATAAGGCTTATCCAGGCAAGTGGGACTCTGCCTGGGTGGGACCTTTAGTTCCCTAGCTGCTCGTGGGACAAGAATGAAATGAGCCAATAATAGCATTGCTGGACACAAAACCAGGGTCTCTAAGCGTGGCAAAACAGAATTTGACGCAACGGCATACGATCCTAAGACGTTCCCTTCACTTGGCACCCCATGGGAGGATCATAAAGGCCTTTGCCAATCAGAACCATACTCGCCACAATATCTGGTGTGTGCCCATTCTGATGGAGAGTCTTTCATGTCAACTAAGCCACAGTTCTTTGTCAAGCATCTAGAAGACAAGTTTTGCAAAGTGGAGTCGTTCTCAAAGATGAAAAGTGGGGCTGTACTGATACAGATGGCGTCCTCGGCCCAATCGTGGGCATTACTTGTCTGCGATAAGCTGGGTGACATTCCGATGACTATCAATCACGCCCCACAAGTCTTTAAGCAGCATCCATGGTCTAATCTATCATAGAGATCTTTTGTCCCAGACCAATAAAGAGTTGCAAGCGAACCTGCAGCGTCGAGGGGTTCACTTCGTCTGGTGAGTGTACAGGGGACCTAAAGATAACAGGGTTGCCACCGGTGCTTTTATCTTGGCCTTGGAAGGTGATGCACTGCCTGAGAAGGTCAAGATAATGATATATCAGTGTGATGTAAAGCCATATGTCCCTCCCCCTATACGGTGTTTCCTTTGCTGGAAGTTTGGGCACATGTTGTCCCGATGTACTTCCAGCCCAAAATGCAGGGAATGTGGGCAGCCATCACATCCAGACACCCCTTGTACCCCACCTTCCATTTGCATAAATTGCAGGCAACATCATCCACCATGCTCGCCGAATTGTACTGTTCTTCATTGGGAAAGGAAGACACTGGAAATAAAGTCCCTGGACTGGCTCACTTTCTCTGAGGCATGCAAAAAGTATGAGCAGCTCCAACCTATAAAGATGACAACATCTTTTACTGCAGTCACAGCAGCACCAGTTACATTGAGATTGATGGTACCAGTGTTCTCTCCATCCATGGGCTCTACAGGCCAACAACCTTCTACTGCCCCCTCGATGGGAGGGGGGCCATCTTCACCCATTGCTACCCCAACACCTATGGGAGCAATATCCACCCCATCATCAGGGACTCCAGTCCCCACTTGCCAGCCAGGAAAGCAACAGTCTTCTCCAATGCCTCTCTCCTGGAAGGGATCCATTGTGGCACCCCCTCCCAAGGCTTCCACGAGTGGATTGGAGGATCCCAGTCAGAGGCTGCAGGATTCAACTGCCCCCAGTTGACGGGTTTCCCGATCGACATCAGGCCCAGAAACCACTTGTGGGAAGTCCTCCCAGCCCTTAAGACCTAAAGGGCAGCGAGAGGCAAGGAATAAAAGTCAAAGAAGAAAGTCTCCTCAGTGACTTCAAAGTCACAGATCCTTATGTCATCTACCTCAGAAGATGAGGTGCAGATCTTCACGTCTTTCAAGGATCTGGCCCTCACTAAGACGCCTGAGCCAATGCTCCTAGATGATGTAGATGTGCAATGCCTAGCAGACCGCAAATCTTTGGACTGACGATCTTAAGTCCTATATCATGGCCTTCCAGTAAAGAGTGAATCAAATTCTCCAATGGAATGGCAGAGGGTTTATCAACCATCTAGCTGAGCCGCAGCAATTGTTGTGCCGATTCCCTGTGCTGTATATGGCTCTGCAGGAAACGGTTTCCTGCTCAGCGGACTCCAGCCCTTCGTGGCTATCAGGGCTACTTCAGCAACTGTGCCGACTGTGACAGAGCCTCTGGTGGTATCTGTATATAAATCCTTGCCACTGTCCCCAGTATTGCTGTGCCTCTCCACACACCTAATGAGGCCATTGCTGTTCACTTTCAGGCCATGCAAGAATTCACTGTTTGTTCCATATACCTACCTCCAGACATGAATGTTTCACCCACTGATCTTGCTGCCCTGGTCACACAGCTCCCCCCACCATTTCTTCTTTCGGGGGACTTTAATGTCTGTCACCCTTTATGGGATGGAACAGAGACAACTCGATGTGGTAGGGATGTTGAAACTCTTCTTGCACAAAAAAAATCTGCCTTCTACATCCTGGTGCCCCTACACTCTTCAGTGTTGCTCATGGCACATTTTCAGCCATAGATCTATTGCTCTGTAGCCCGATCCTTCTTCCACACCTCACTTGAAGGGCCCACGCAGACCTCTGCGGGAGCGACCATTTTCCTATCTTTTTGTCACTCCCACAGTCTCAACAGGCGGAACATGTGCCATGATGGTCCCTCCATGGGGCTGATTGGCAGCGTTACATCTCTGCTGTTGTTATTCCTGTGGATGTGACAGTCCAGAAAGTCACTGCTACCATAGTTTCCTCTGCTGAGGCCACTGTTCCAATCACCACAGGCTCCCCTCAGCACAAATCTGTGCCTTGGTGGTCACAAGAGATCGCTGAAGCCATTCAGGATCAGCCTAGGGCACTCCAGCGCTACCGGCAACATCCCACCATAGATCATCCGATTGCTTTCAAACGGCTCCGGGCCAGAGCTTGACAGCTTAAGTAAGCAAGATTGTTGGGAGAGGTCCATCGCCTCTATTGGATCTCATGCGTCACCTTCTCAGGTGTGGACTCAGGTTTGATGTCTTGTCGGGTACCGCCCACCAGCAGGAATCCCTGTCTTCGCTTACTGGGTACTGTCTGCTCAAACCCGATTGCTGTCGCTGAGCACATGGCACAGTTTTATGTAGGCATCAGTTCGACTGAAGCTTACAGTGCAGCCTTTCGCAGCCTAAAAGAATGAGTTGAGCGGAAGCCAATGTCATTTCACACACATCACCAGGAGCCGTATAATGCACCCTTTTGTGAGTGGAACTTTCAATGTGCCCTTGCTGCATGCCCCAATACTTGTCCAGGACCAGATCGTATCCATCCCCACCTCACTCACAGTCAAGATGCTTGTGGCACTGGAGCAGCCGGACATGATGGTTGTATGTGTGTGTGTGTGTGTGTGTGTGTGTGTGTCTGTGTGTGTGTGTGTAGTTGCCTGAATCATTGCGTGAATGTGTTTAGCAGCCGGACATGATGGTTGTGTGTGTGTGTGTGTGTGTGTGTGTGTGTGTGTGTGTGTGTGTGTGTGTGTAGTTGCCTGAATCATTGTGTGAATGTGTTTTTTGTGCCTGTCAGCATCTCGGCGAGCCTCTTTATGGTGAGTTGTTATGTATTCTCCTTTATTAACCTTCCCCCCTCAGGGGCTCAGCATTAATTTGCTGAGTACGGGCTTGGCGTACCTGGGGTCCTGAGTCATGGGCTGATTCGCACCATCAGTCCGCTACACCGTAAGCTCTGTGCGTGCTTCATTGACCATCATTCGGTACAATGGTGGAACGTTGTACATTTCAGAGCCCAGGTATCTTGGCTTAATCGCCCGGGTTGCGAGGATGGTACAAACCTCTATAAAAAAACTCCATCTCAAGGTGTGCTATGTGCTGAGAAGATGCATGGCTGTTGAGGTTGAACAGTCACTAGCGAGCAACCTCTGAGGAACCTGCCGCACCTCAGTTGTATAAGGCTTATCCAGGCAAGTGGGACTCTGCCTGGGTGGGACCTTTAGTTCCCTAGCTGCTCGTGGGACAAGAATGAAATGAGCCAATAATAGCATTGCTGGACACAAAACCAGGGTCTCTAAGCGTGGCAAAACAGAATTTGACGCAACGGCATACGATCCTAAGACGTTCCCTTCACTTGGCACCCCATGGGAGGATCATAAAGGCCTTTGCCAATCAGAACCATACTCGCCACAATATCTGGTGTGTGCCCATTCTGATGGAGAGTCTTTCATGTCAACTAAGCCACAGTTCTTTGTCAAGCATCTAGAAGACAAGTTTTGCAAAGTGGAGTCGTTCTCAAAGATGAAAAGTGGGGCTGTACTGATACAGATGGCGTCCTCGGCCCAATCGTGGGCATTACTTGTCTGCGATAAGCTGGGTGACATTCCGATGACTATCAATCACGCCCCACAAGTCTTTAAGCAGCATCCATGGTCTAATCTATCATAGAGTTCTTTTGTCCCAGACCAATAAAGAGTTGCAAGCGAACCTGCAGCGTCGAGGGGTTCATTTCGTCTGGTGAGTGTACAGGGGACCTAAAGATAACAGGGTTGCCACCGGTGCTTTTATCTTGGCCTTGGAAGGTGATGCACTGCCTGAGAAGGTCAAGATAATGATATATCAGTGTGATGTAAAGCCATATGTCCCTCCCCCTATACGGTGTTTCCTTTGCTGGAAGTTTGGGCACATGTTGTCCCGATGTACTTCCAGCCCAAAATGCAGGGAATGTGGGCAGCCATCACATCCAGACACCCCTTGTACCCCACCTTCCATTTGCATAAATTGCAGGCAACATCATCCACCATGCTCGCCGAATTGTACTGTTCTTCATTGGGAAAGGAAGACACTGGAAATAAAGTCCCTGGACTGGCTCACTTTCTCTGAGGCATGCAAAAAGTATGAGCAGCTCCAACCTATAAAGATGACAACATCTTTTACTGCAGTCACAGCAGCACCAGTTACATTGAGATTGATGGTACCAGTGTTCTCTCCATCCATGGGCTCTACAGGCCAACAACCTTCTACTGCCCCCTCGATGGGAGGGGGGCCATCTTCACCCATTGCTACCCCAACACCTATGGGAGCAATATCCACCCCATCATCAGGGACTCCAGTCCCCACTTGCCAGCCAGGAAAGCAACAGTCTTCTCCAATGCCTCTCTCCTGGAAGGGATCCATTGTGGCACCCCCTCCCAAGGCTTCCACGAGTGGATTGGAGGATCCCAGTCAGAGGCTGCAGGATTCAACTGCCCCCAGTTGACGGGTTTCCCGATCGACATCAGGCCCAGAAACCACTTGTGGGAAGTCCTCCCAGCCCTTAAGACCTAAAGGGCAGCGAGAGGCAAGGAATAAAAGTCAAAGAAGAAAGTCTCCTCAGTGACTTCAAAGTCACAGATCCTTATGTCATCTACCTCAGAAGATGAGGTGCAGATCTTCACGTCTTTCAAGGATCTGGCCCTCACTAAGACGCCTGAGCCAATGCTCCTAGATGATGTAGATGTGCAATGCCTAGCAGACCGCAAATCTTTGGACTGACGATCTTAAGTCCTATATCATGGCCTTCCAGTAAAGAGTGAATCAAATTCTCCAATGGAATGGCAGAGGGTTTATCAACCATCTAGCTGAGCCGCAGCAATTGTTGTGCCGATTCCCTGTGCTGTATATGGCTCTGCAGGAAACGGTTTCCTGCTCAGCGGACTCCAGCCCTTCGTGGCTATCAGGGCTACTTCAGCAACTGTGCCGACTGTGACAGAGCCTCTGGTGGTATCTGTATATAAATCCTTGCCACTGTCCCCAGTATTGCTGTGCCTCTCCACACACCTAATGAGGCCATTGCTGTTCACTTTCAGGCCATGCAAGAATTCACTGTTTGTTCCATATACCTACCTCCAGACATGAATGTTTCACCCACTGATCTTGCTGCCCTGGTCACACAGCTCCCCCCACCATTTCTTCTTTCGGGGGACTTTAATGTCTGTCACCCTTTATGGGATGGAACAGAGACAACTCGATGTGGTAGGGATGTTGAAACTCTTCTTGCACAAAAAAAATCTGCCTTCTAAATCCTGGTGCCCCTACACTCTTCAGTGTTGCTCATGGCACATTTTCAGCCATAGATCTATTGCTCTGTAGCCCGATCCTTCTTCCACACCTCACTTGAAGGGCCCACGCAGACCTCTGTGGGAGCGACCATTTTCCTATCTTTTTGTCACTCCCACAGTCTCAACAGGCGGAACATGTGCCATGATGGTCCCTCCATGGGGCTGATTGGCAGCGTTACATCTCTGCTGTTGTTATTCCTGTGGATGTGACAGTCCAGAAAGTCACTGCTACCATAGTTTCCTCTGCTGAGGCCACTGTTCCAATCACCACAGGCTCCCCTCAGCACAAATCTGTGCCTTGGTGGTCACAAGAGATCGCTGAAGCCATTCAGGATCAGCCTAGGGCACTCCAGCGCTACCGGCAACATCCCACCATAGATCATCCGATTGCTTTCAAACGGCTCCGGGCCAGAGCTTGACAGCTTAAGTAAGCAAGATTGTTGGGAGAGGTCCATCGCCTCTATTGGATCTCATGCGTCACCTTCTCAGGTGTGGACTCAGGTTTGATGTCTTGTCGGGTACCGCCCACCAGCAGGAATCCCTGTCTTCGCTTACTGGGTACTGTCTGCTCAAACCCGATTGCTGTCGCTGAGCACATGGCACAGTTTTATGTAGGCATCAGTTCGACTGAAGCTTACAGTGCAGCCTTTCGCAGCCTAAAAGAATGAGTTGAGCGGAAGCCAATGTCATTTCACACACATCACCAGGAGCCGTATAATGCACCCTTTTGTGAGTGGAACTTTCAATGTGCCCTTGCTGCATGCCCCAATACTTGTCCAGGACCAGATCGTATCCATCCCCACCTCACTCACAGTCAAGATGCTTGTGGCACTGGAGCAGCCGGACATGATGGTTGTATGTGTGTGTGTGTGTGTGTGTGTGTGTGTCTGTGTGTGTGTGTGTAGTTGCCTGAATCATTGCGTGAATGTGTTTAGCAGCCGGACATGATGGTTGTGTGTGTGTGTGTGTGTGTGTGTGTGTGTGTGTGTGTGTAGTTGCCTGAATCATTGTGTGAATGTGTTTTTTGTGCCTGTCAGCATCTCGGCGAGCCTCTTTATGGTGAGTTGTTATGTATTCTCCTTTATTAACCTTCCCCCCTCAGGGGCTCAGCATTAATTTGCTGAGTACGGGCTTGGCGTACCTGGGGTCCTGAGTCATGGGCTGATTCGCACCATCAGTCCGCTACACCGTAAGCTCTGTGCGTGCTTCATTGACCATCATTCGGTACAATGGTGGAACGTTGTACATTTCAGAGCCCAGGTATCTTGGCTTAATCGCCCGGGTTGCGAGGATGGTACAAACCTCTATAAAAAAACTCCATCTCAAGGTGTGCTATGTGCTGAGAAGATGCATGGCTGTTGAGGTTGAACAGTCACTAGCGAGCAACCTCTGAGGAACCTGCCGCACCTCAGTTGTATAAGGCTTATCCAGGCAAGTGGGACTCTGCCTGGGTGGGACCTTTAGTTCCCTAGCTGCTCGTGGGACAAGAATGAAATGAGCCAATAATAGCATTGCTGGACACAAAACCAGGGTCTCTAAGCGTGGCAAAACAGAATTTGACGCAACGGCATACGATCCTAAGACGTTCCCTTCACTTGGCACCCCATGGGAGGATCATAAAGGCCTTTGCCAATCAGAACCATACTCGCCACAATATCTGGTGTGTGCCCATTCTGATGGAGAGTCTTTCATGTCAACTAAGCCACAGTTCTTTGTCAAGCATCTAGAAGACAAGTTTTGCAAAGTGGAGTCGTTCTCAAAGATGAAAAGTGGGGCTGTACTGATACAGATGGCGTCCTCGGCCCAATCGTGGGCATTACTTGTCTGCGATAAGCTGGGTGACATTCCGATGACTATCAATCACGCCCCACAAGTCTTTAAGCAGCATCCATGGTCTAATCTATCATAGAGTTCTTTTGTCCCAGACCAATAAAGAGTTGCAAGCGAACCTGCAGCGTCGAGGGGTTCATTTCGTCTGGTGAGTGTACAGGGGACCTAAAGATAACAGGGTTGCCACCGGTGCTTTTATCTTGGCCTTGGAAGGTGATGCACTGCCTGAGAAGGTCAAGATAATGATATATCAGTGTGATGTAAAGCCATATGTCCCTCCCCCTATACGGTGTTTCCTTTGCTGGAAGTTTGGGCACATGTTGTCCCGATGTACTTCCAGCCCAAAATGCAGGGAATGTGGGCAGCCATCACATCCAGACACCCCTTGTACCCCACCTTCCATTTGCATAAATTGCAGGCAACATCATCCACCATGCTCGCCGAATTGTACTGTTCTTCATTGGGAAAGGAAGACACTGGAAATAAAGTCCCTGGACTGGCTCACTTTCTCTGAGGCATGCAAAAAGTATGAGCAGCTCCAACCTATAAAGATGACAACATCTTTTACTGCAGTCACAGCAGCACCAGTTACATTGAGATTGATGGTACCAGTGTTCTCTCCATCCATGGGCTCTACAGGCCAACAACCTTCTACTGCCCCCTCGATGGGAGGGGGGCCATCTTCACCCATTGCTACCCCAACACCTATGGGAGCAATATCCACCCCATCATCAGGGACTCCAGTCCCCACTTGCCAGCCAGGAAAGCAACAGTCTTCTCCAATGCCTCTCTCCTGGAAGGGATCCATTGTGGCACCCCCTCCCAAGGCTTCCACGAGTGGATTGGAGGATCCCAGTCAGAGGCTGCAGGATTCAACTGCCCCCAGTTGACGGGTTTCCCGATCGACATCAGGCCCAGAAACCACTTGTGGGAAGTCCTCCCAGCCCTTAAGACCTAAAGGGCAGCGAGAGGCAAGGAATAAAAGTCAAAGAAGAAAGTCTCCTCAGTGACTTCAAAGTCACAGATCCTTATGTCATCTACCTCAGAAGATGAGGTGCAGATCTTCACGTCTTTCAAGGATCTGGCCCTCACTAAGACGCCTGAGCCAATGCTCCTAGATGATGTAGATGTGCAATGCCTAGCAGACCGCAAATCTTTGGACTGACGATCTTAAGTCCTATATCATGGCCTTCCAGTAAAGAGTGAATCAAATTCTCCAATGGAATGGCAGAGGGTTTATCAACCATCTAGCTGAGCCGCAGCAATTGTTGTGCCGATTCCCTGTGCTGTATATGGCTCTGCAGGAAACGGTTTCCTGCTCAGCGGACTCCAGCCCTTCGTGGCTATCAGGGCTACTTCAGCAACTGTGCCGACTGTGACAGAGCCTCTGGTGGTATCTGTATATAAATCCTTGCCACTGTCCCCAGTATTGCTGTGCCTCTCCACACACCTAATGAGGCCATTGCTGTTCACTTTCAGGCCATGCAAGAATTCACTGTTTGTTCCATATACCTACCTCCAGACATGAATGTTTCACCCACTGATCTTGCTGCCCTGGTCACACAGCTCCCCCCACCATTTCTTCTTTCGGGGGACTTTAATGTCTGTCACCCTTTATGGGATGGAACAGAGACAACTCGATGTGGTAGGGATGTTGAAACTCTTCTTGCACAAAAAAAATCTGCCTTCTACATCCTGGTGCCCCTACACTCTTCAGTGTTGCTCATGGCACATTTTCAGCCATAGATCTATTGCTCTGTAGCCCGATCCTTCTTCCACACCTCACTTGAAGGGCCCACGCAGACCTCTGCGGGAGCGACCATTTTCCTATCTTTTTGTCACTCCCACAGTCTCAACAGGCGGAACATGTGCCATGATGGTCCCTCCATGGGGCTGATTGGCAGCGTTACATCTCTGCTGTTGTTATTCCTGTGGATGTGACAGTCCAGAAAGTCACTGCTACCATAGTTTCCTCTGCTGAGGCCACTGTTCCAATCACCACAGGCTCCCCTCAGCACAAATCTGTGCCTTGGTGGTCACAAGAGATCGCTGAAGCCATTCAGGATCAGCCTAGGGCACTCCAGCGCTACCGGCAACATCCCACCATAGATCATCCGATTGCTTTCAAACGGCTCCGGGCCAGAGCTTGACAGCTTAAGTAAGCAAGATTGTTGGGAGAGGTCCATCGCCTCTATTGGATCTCATGCGTCACCTTCTCAGGTGTGGACTCAGGTTTGATGTCTTGTCGGGTACCGCCCACCAGCAGGAATCCCTGTCTTCGCTTACTGGGTACTGTCTGCTCAAACCCGATTGCTGTCGCTGAGCACATGGCACAGTTTTATGTAGGCATCAGTTCGACTGAAGCTTACAGTGCAGCCTTTCGCAGCCTAAAAGAATGAGTTGAGCGGAAGCCAATGTCATTTCACACACATCACCAGGAGCCGTATAATGCACCCTTTTGTGAGTGGAACTTTCAATGTGCCCTTGCTGCATGCCCCAATACTTGTCCAGGACCAGATCGAATCCATAGCCAGTTCCTTCGACATCTTCCTGTGGATGCTCAGAACCAACTGCTCACCTTGTTTAACCGTCTCTGGGCAGAAGGTGTTTTTCCCTCACAATGGCAGGAAAGCACCATCATCCCAGTGATAAAACCTAGTGCTGACCCACAGGTGGCTGATAGTTACTGTCCGATCAGCCTCACGAACATTCTACGCAAACATATGGTGAGTCGGCGGTTTATGTGGATCCTCTCGAAGACCAGGGACTCTTGGTTGCACAACAAGGGGGTTTCCATCAGGGCCGCTCCACAATTGACAATCTTGTGTCATTGGAGTCGGCTATACGTACAGCATTTACCCGAAATGTACACCTTGTTGCTGTATATTTCGATCTCTGGAAAGCATACGACACAACCTGGCGCCACCACATACTAGCTACATTGTACGACTGGGGCTTGTGGGGCCCACTTCCGGTCTTTATCAGTAATTTTCTCTCCCACCACTCTTTTAGGATTAGGGTGGGTGCCACTCTTAGTTCACCACACATTCAAGAGAACGGTGTTCCACACCGTCCTCAGTGTGCCTCTATTTTTAGTCACCATAAACAGGCTTGCCACAGCTGTGGGATCATCTGTCTGTTCCAGGTTGTTTGCTGATGACTTTTGTCTTTATTTTAGTTCTGCTAGTATTAGCGTTGCTGAGCAGCGGCTACAGGGAGCCATCCAAAAAGTGGAATCATGGGCCTCTATCTATGGTTTTCAGTTTTCAGTGCAGAAAATCTATGTGATGCACTTCCGTCGCCGCTGGGTAGTTGGCATGGATCCCGATCTATATCTGGGTGGTAAATTGCTCCTTGTCGAAGAGACACATTGGTTTCTCGGGATTGTCTTTGACAACAGGCTTACTAGGGGGCCACATCTGTGTCAGCTGCGACAAAAATGCTGGCGACATCTCAATATTCTCCACTGCTTCAGCCATACTGCTTGGGGCACTGCTCGCTCCACCCTCCTGCAACTGTACAAGTCCTTGATACAATAAAGGCTTGACTACGGGAGCCTGGTATATGACTCGGCAGCACTGTCCTCCTTGAGGATCCTTGATCCCATCCACCATAGTGGTATCCAGCTGGTGACTGGGGCTTTCCGCACCAGCCCTGTGACAAGTCTTCTTGCCGAAGCAGGCATCCCTCCTTTACACTTTCGCTGGCAGCAGTTTCTCACTAGCTATGTTGCTCGAGTCCATGCCATGCCACACCACCTGAATTGCAGGCTTTTGTTTCCAACTGTTACCCATCCTTCTCCACCACGTCGACCTAGATCAGGTCTTCCGATTGCGATCCAGGTACGTACACTCCTTTCCTCACTTCAGTCCCTACCTCTCCCTGACATTTTTTCTTGCCCATCCTGTATCCCTCCTTGGTCCATCCCCCATTTGAAGCTCCACCTGCAATTATCCTATGACCCAAAGGCGTTAGTTTCACCACTGACACTCCGTTGCAAGTTTCTGGCACTCCTTGATACTCACCGTAATGCATAAGTCCTCTATACTGATGGCTCCCTGGTAGATGGCAGAGCTGGTTACGTCTTTATTCATGGTGATCACACATAACAACAGTCACTGCCACCTGGCTGTAGTATTTTTACAGCTGAACTGGTCGCCATATCTCGCGCTCTTGACCACCTGAAAACACGGCCCTGGAAGTCGTATGTCATGTGCAGCGACTCCCTTAGTGGCCTGCAAGCCCTTGACACGTATTTCTCTTCCCATCCATTGGTGCAATCCATACACAATGCCATCACTTCACTTGGCAAGTCTGGCTCTTTGGTGGACTTTATTTGGACTCCCAGCCACATTGGCATCCCGGGAAACGAGTGTGTCAATCAGCTGGCTAAGCTGGCCACCACCGCTCCTCCCCTGGACATTGGTATCCCAGAATGGGATACCTGATTGGATTTGCGCCACAAGGTTTTTGAGGCTTGGGACACACAATGGGCGACACTGAGCGCTCCAACAAGCTCTGTGCGATCAAGTCCTCTACGGCTGCCTGGAAGTCCTCTTTCAGGCCTTCCCATAGGGAATCTGTTGTTCTGTGTCGCTTATGTATTGGCCATATGCGGTTGACGCAGGGCTACCTTTTACGTCAAGAGAACCCACCAAATTTCCGTTGTGAAAATTTGTTGACAGTGGTCTACATCCTGTCAGACTGTCCGCTTTTAGCCTCGTTGCGGCAGTCTTTTAACCTACCTACTACGCCTGCCTTGATTTTAGCTGACAGTGCCTCAATGGCTGACTGTGTTTTATGTTTTATACTCGCAGCTGGATTTTATCGTTCTATTTAGTGGTGGGCTCATTGCCTGGTGTCTCAGGTCCCCACCCCTCACATTTTAATCTGATGTCTCTATTACTTCTACCGTGTTTTTTTACCTCCTGGTTTTAAGTCTGTGCAAAGTGACTGGCTCATCTTGTATTTGTTTGTGATCAGCCAGCCACTGTTCCCTGCTCTATTTTAGCTTAGTTCAACACTTGGTCTCTCTTATTCCTGTCTTCTTCAGTGGTGTTGAGAGGGTCAGGTTGATTGGTACTGTGTGCCCCTTATGCATCTCTTCTGGGTGTTGTGCTCTAACCACCCTTTGGTTACCCTCTAAGAGTTTCTCACCTCCAACTTGCCCTCACCATCCTTTCCCAAGTCCCTTCCCAAGAACTCAAACCTTTCAGCAGAAGAAAGAAGAGCCAACCAAAACCTTAAAACTAATCCTGACATAATCATCCTCCCTGCAGATAACGGTTCCACCACTGTAGTTATGGATCACAGTGACTACCTGGCAGAAGAGCTCCGCCAATTCTCTGACTCCTCCACCTACAAGTTGTGCTGGAATGACCCCATGCCTAAAGTCCAACAAGATCTCCAATCCCTGCTAAAATCCTAAGGCCCCTCCCAGAAACTCTCCCCTGAATCCATCTCCCTCCTCACCCCAGCAGCACCCCGCACATCCACCTTTTACATGCTCCTCAATTTCCACAAACCTAATAATCCTGGACGCCCTATTGTGGCTGGTTACTGTCCTCCTACTAAACAAATTTCAGCCCTAGTTGACCAACACCTCCCACCATTTGTCCAAAATCTATCTTCCCACATCAAGGATACCAACCACTTCCTTCACCGACTCTCCACCACTCCCACCCCTTTGCCTCCTGGATCCTTACTTGTCACAGTGGATGCCACCTCCCTACACACCAACATCCCACATGCCCATGACCTTGCCGCTCTGGAACACTACTTCTCACAATGTCCCACTGAACTCAAGCCTGATACCTCATTCCTCATAACCCTCACCAATTTCATCCTAACAACTACTTTTCCTTTGAGGGGGAAGTTTACCATCAAATCCAAGGCACAGCCATGGGCACCCACATGGCACCCTCCTATGCCAACATGTTTATGGACCATCTGGAGGAATCCTTCCTAGCATCCCACAACCCCAAACCTCTGGCCTGGTTCAGGTTCATTGACGATATTTTCATGATCCGGAGTCAGGGCCAGGACACCCTTATCCTCCTTTATTCAGAACCTCAATTCCTTCTCCCCCATCTACTTCAACTGGTCTTCCTCAACCCACCATGCCCCATTCCTGGATGTCAACCTCCACCTCACTGAAGGCTCCATCCACACTTACATCCATATTAAACCTACCAACCACCAACAGTACCTACACTTTGACAGTTGCCATCCCTTCCACATCAAAAAATCCCTCCCTTACAGCCTGGCCACCCATGGATGGCATATCTGCAGTGACAAGAACTCCCTTTCTGAATATGCTGAGGGTCTCACAAAGGCCTTCACAGACAGAAACTACTCCACAGACCTACTCCACAACCAGATTTCCCATACCATATCCTCACACATCCCAAATCCTCCTAACACCAGTAACCACCCACAAAAGAGTGCACCCCTTGTCACCCAATACTATCCTGGACTCGAACAACTAAATTGCATCCTTCACCAAGCTTTTTAATTTCTATTGTCGTGACCAGAAATGAGAGACATTCTGCCAAAGATCCTTCCCACCCCTCATAAAGGGTGTTCTGTTGCCCTCCCAACCTCCACAACATCCTACTTCATCCTTATGCCACATCAAAACCCAGATCACTGCCACAGGGTTCATATCCTTGTGGAAGACCCCACTGCAAGACCTGTCTCATCCACCCACCCAACACTTTCTATTCCAGTCCTGTCACAGGCTTATCGTACCCTATCAAAGGCCAGGACACCTGTGAAAGCAGCCAGGTAATTTACCAACCGTGCTGCAATCACTGTGGAGCTTTCTATATTGGCATGACCACCAACCAGCTATCCATTAGGATGAATGGCCACCACAAAATTGTGACCAAAAACAAGGTGGACCACTCTGTGGCACAGCATGCATCGGAGCACATGATTGATTTCAATGGCTGCTTCACAACCTGGGCCATCTGGATCTTCCCATCCACCACCAGCTTTTCTAAACTGCACAGATGGGAGTTATCCCTACAATACATTCTCCGATTCCGAAATCATCCAGGCCTCAACGCACAATAAATTCCCTTTTTTTTCCCCATACCTTATAGTTCCTATCCCAGACCTCACCTATTTTGAGTGGTGCGTGAATGTGCGATCGTGTGTGTGTGTGTGTGTGTGTGTGTGTGTGTGTGTGTGTGTGTGTGTGTGTGTGTGTGTGTGTGTGCATGCGTGCGTGCGTGATTGGGTGTGCGCAAGTACGTGTGCAATTATGTGCGTGCATTCATTTTATTTTATTTTCTTCCACTCACCTGCCTCCCCACTCCATCCCTAAGCTGCATCTTGTTCACCCCATCTAACCCATCCCCACCATCGTGACGTAACCTTCCTATCCCCTCTTTCCTCCCATCCTCGATTTACTCGCCGCAGAGCATGATTCGAAGTGCGGCAGCCAGAGGTGATGGTTGTATGACTGTGTTGTGTGCCTGTAATTGCGTGAGTGTTGTATATTCTGAAGAACGCCATGGCAGATAACTGAAAGTGTTGTATGTGTGTGTCTTTTGTATGTGCCTGTCGCAGCTTGTTGCCATGTCTTTGTGGTGAGTTGTAAACTGTCCTTACTATATTATTAATTCCAACCTGGACTTTCCATTATTATATTTTACCTTTATGTTACTTGGATGTCTTGTCTTCAGTAGGAACAGGGGACTGAGAACCATGATGTAGTTTAGTCCCCACAAAACCCAAAACAACAACAACAACAACAACAACAATATTAACCTTCCAAATAGATATTTCATTGTTGAAACATATTGCCCTTAAATTTCTCTCAGTATTACATTACCACAGCATCACATATGCATGTATCCCACATAATATACATTCATACCACATTTATGCTTTTCAAATGCCTCATGTAATCTCAAAAATAAATCCTATCCACAAGTTAGAGAACATGCAGTTAAATAGTCATAGTTGAAGAGATGTAGATAACAGTGTTTTTCAAGGCTGGATTCAGATTTTTGTGTGCTATTGGGACTTTACAATGTTAGCTTCAACACTGCTCACTGTTTTTCTCAGGTTTATTTTACTTGGCTCTGGCAGTCAGTCCCAGCTAAATGTGTTCAAAACCATCTTTTAAGCTAGGCCTGTGCTGAAAGAGAGTTTGACTTCACCATCTCAAACTACATACCGTATATCAGGTCCATTGAATTTTTTTGTTTTACCTTGCATTCCCATGGAAACTCATCTTGATATTAAATTTTCACATAAATACAACTTTATATTGACTGATACAGCTCAGACAGCCTTTTTTGCACATCCTGAAAACAAATGTGTCAGTTTTTTTTTTTTTATTATTTCATTATATTTTTGTCTCCACCTCTGCTACTGCTGTGCCAGCACCTACAAGGAATACTCAACTGCAACAACATGTCACTAGCAAGCATAAATGCCTCCTCATCGACCTGACAAAGTCTAAAGTCCACACCATCTCTCAATTCTGTAGACAGATACACTACACTGGTGTGCCGATCTGCGAAACCCACTTAATCTATTTACCACACAACATTAATAGATGTGCATATCCTCCAAATATTAAAGAGCTTAGCAGTATTTCATGGCTTTTCTGCTGAAATGTCGAACACCACTACAAGGTGAAGGATGGAATGCAAATGTGTATAGGCACAATCAAACATTAAAAAATGATGTTCCTTAAAAAATTCTACACAATTGTAACGCTAACCACGAGAAGTTAATTAAAAAATTAAATGAATAAATAGGATATCTTACATTTAAATTTGAAGAATTTATGTTTGTCACAGAATAAGGGAATTTATGTACTTGGTTTCAAAGCAGGAATAGTTCTTGCAGAAAAAAATACATAAATAAATTAAAAATATAATTGAATATTTAGCTCTTGAATTTTGTAAAACATCATAATCATAATAAAAAGATATGAATGAAAACAACATGGATGAAATGTTTATAGACAAATGTAGAAGTATGATCATTTATTTCAAATCTACTTACATTTTTAACAATACAGTAATAGGACAGAATGAAACTTTTCACTCTGCAGCAGAGTGTGCGCTGATATGAAACTTCCTGACAGATTAAAATTGTGTGACGGAACCGGGACCTTTGCCTTTCGCGGGCAAGCGCTCTGCCGACTGAGCTATCCCGAGACGGCTCATGGCTGTGGCTAAGCCATGTCTCCACCATATCCTTTCTTCCAGGAGTGCTAGTCTTGCATGTTTCGTAGGAGAGCTTCTGTGAAGTTTGGAAAGACTGGTGGAAGTAAAGTTGTGAGGTGGCATTATGAGTCGTGTCGGTATAGCTCAGTTGGTAGAGGCTTGCCCGCAAAAGGCAAAGGTCCCAGGTTCGAGTCCCGGTTCCAACACACAATTTTAATCTGCCAGGAAGTTTCAGTAATAGGACAGTTTAAAACTCACTGCAAAGACGTGATGATGAGCTGTGACAGGCATATAAAAAAGGCACACATGTACAACATTTTCAGCTATCAGCAATGGCCTTCTTCAGAAATAGGAATGTTCACGCAATCACACAGTCACACAACCATCATCTCCAGCTGCTGCACTTCAAATGACACTCTGTGGTGTGGAAAGCAACAAACTGTCCATTCGCATGAATGGTCACAGGCAGACAGTGTTTATTGGTAATGAGGATCATCCTGTGGCTAAACACGCCTTGGGACACGACCAGCACATCTTGGCACAGTGTTACACCGTCCGGGTTATCTGGATACTTCCCACCGACACCAATCCTTCAGAACTCCGGAGATGAGAACTAACCCTTCAGCATATTCTCTCTTCCCCGTTGCCCACCTGGTCTCAACCTCCGCTAAATTTGAATTCCCACCCACCATCTTAACATCTTTGCCTTGGTTCTCTGGACAGAGCCTCTGCCTCAAGTGGCATCTCTGTCTAACTTCTTTGCTTTCTACAGTTCTACAGTATGTCTGCCTAAGTGTACTTGCGTCTGTGTAAATGTGTGGGTGTGTGTGTATTTGTTTACCCTCCTTTTTTCCCCCAAGGTAAGTCTTTCCTGTTCCGGGATTGGAATGACTCTTTATCCGCTCCCTTAAAACCCTCATCATTTCCTTTTCCCTCTCCTTCCCTTCTGCCTGACGAAGCAGCTAGGCTGTGAAAGCTTGCGTTTGTGTGTGTGTGTGTGTGTGTGTGTGTGTGTGTGTGTGTGTCTGTGTCTGTGTCTGTGTGTTTATTTGTTGCTATCACTGCCTGTGCCCCTTCACCTGGTAAGTGTACTTCATCTATTTTTTACGTATATTTTTCCTGTTAGGAATTTTTCCTCTATAAAATACATATTAATACTTTTACATGGTACAACTCACCTGTAGTGTGCAGTAAGACCATATAACATCATTGCTCAAAGTTATTTTTCACACATGCAAATTGACAAAGAACGGGTACTTACAGGTAGAAAGCAACATTCAAGACCCTTGACACACCTCTGTATGTTGTGAGAAAAATGTGATTGTTTTTAAAACATGTACTTCGGTTTTCATCATGTGTACCCTTTTATCTGGACTCTTAAGAACATCCAGTGTCTGTAAAATAACCATTTGTTTTGCATGTGCTTACACTTTCATAACTAAGTATATCCCTTACATGAGTGCCATTATTGGATGATTTCTATCTTTAAAATAAAACATAGTAATAAATATTATTGTCATAACAACAGAAATTACTCAAAGGAGATTAGAAACAAAGATTAGAGATGATACTATATTACCTGCAGCTGATTGGTGTTTGGTTAATAGAGACAGGTGTAGGAATTTAGATGTTATTAGTCTCCAAGCTACTTTTTTTTTAATTATTATTGTTTGCGTGGTTCTTATGTAATAGAGTAGCAAGTTGAAAGCTAGAAACATGTTGGGCTGTCACATATTTCTAACCATAGCTGATAATCGGCTACAGGCGAATGGATGCCATTCCTTACTTCTGTGATAGATTTGTAGTATATTGTTGTTAATGGAATTGCAGCAGTTATAATAGTATAAATAATTTTTGTTTCTGTTTAGGTTTCTTAGGTGTATACTTAGCTGGCTACGTGCTGGAGACAACAAAGAGTTGGGAAGCAGTGTTCCAGACAACTGCAGCAATAAATTTATTTGGCTGTGTTATGTATGTAATATTTGGAAGTGGAGATTCTAT
Source organism: Locusta migratoria (assembly GCA_026315105.1). Classification (NCBI taxonomy): domain Eukaryota; kingdom Metazoa; phylum Arthropoda; class Insecta; order Orthoptera; family Acrididae; genus Locusta; species Locusta migratoria. The sequence continues at coordinate 104,788,741 of CM048745.1, read as the reverse complement.
TGTGTGATGCTGCCAAAAACTATTAATGGAAAAAGTATTCAATATTGTAATACCGATATCAAACAGGAAAAATTGTGAAATTGTGTGTTCTGTCTTGATGGTGATCAATCAAATTTTATGTTAGTTGAACAGATTTCATTGACTTCTCCACTTCAGAAACTGGATGAGTAGCATGCAGGTTGTTAATGAAAAGTTCATGGGACAATCATCATATTCACTAAGACTTGAAAGGGTTACATAATTGTCAGTCAGACACGGTGGTCATATGATTGGCTTCAACTACAGTACTTACACTACTGGTAGAAAAATGTGAAATAGATATACTGTCTAGACAGTGTTGAAAACAGAATAAAAATGATGGGGAACGTCAGGAGTGTCACTCAGTATTTGTCAAGATCAGCGAGTACTGAATGAAACAGCAATTGAACCGCCGTATTGCTCTCCTGTACAACTCGCAAGGGAATTCTTCATACAACATAAGAAGCCTTTAAGATGGACTACCATTTTTTTTAATACTTTATTCCACCAGGCAGCTGGAAGTGAACACCCTTACATACTGCACTACAGGGGTGTGCACAGCCCTGGCTGGCTGCTCATGGCATGAAGGCTAAACATGTTTCAAAACAACCGTAATTTGTCGAGTAAGTAGTTTCTTGGACACAATTCTCCAAAAGACTGATTCTCTTGTATTTGCTCAGAGTTCTTATTACTGAAGGGAAAGGAAGTGGCCAAGGTTTTATTTAAGTAACCATTGTGGCATTTGTGTAGTATGATTTGAGTGATTGCAGAAAACAATGTCTGGATGCCTGACCTGACAATAGAGCAGTGTTCTCTGGAATGCATGTTAGCCTCTACATCACCTTGCTCAGTCCTAATGGAAATAATGCTCAAGTAATATTCACTGAATTTTCTTCATACCTAGCCATTAGTAGAATTTTTACTTGTGCTGGTTTGTAAAACTGATATTGAGATACTGGCTTGTACAATTTTCATGCATAAAAAAGACACACATACAAACAGACAGAGAGCAAGAGAGACATTGAAAAGTCTATATATTACGACAGTCTAACATATACAGTCACGACCCTCCCGCAGATTTTTGTTATACACTACAACTGCAGTGCTCCAAGTGGCTGGCAAGCTACGTTTCTGAATGCGATATTGGATGAGTGTGAATAATATCATTTATATTGATTTTTACAGACTTTTCACTCTAGGGAAAGTATGTAATGCCATAAAAATAGGTAGTAATTTAAAATTGGCTCCACCTTTGTCTTTATTAGCTTTACTGAGATCCCTGATGAGGTATGAAACAGGACAGTTTATTTACAATTATCTTGCGATATACAGTCTTTTGCTGAATAATATCATTTTCTATTAAAAATAGGAAATGGCTAAGAAACACCGGAAGACCTGCCTTTGGCAAGAAGTTGTCACTTTTCTGCTCAGGAACGTTATGGTTTATTCACTACAATTCCAGTAAAATCAATGAGAGTGGAATGTAGGAAACGCATATAGAATGCAATAACTGCAGTATTTAACGTACCAAAGCAGCCACCACAGCTGTAGCTCATGGAAAAACGTCACAGACATGGCAAAAACATAAATAAATAAAAATAAAAAAATAAAAAAAGGACGGAAAAAGCAATCAAACTGTTTTCAACAAAGAAGAACCCAATTCCACAATTGTTGCTACAACTGAACCACAAACGGCAAGAATCTTCAAGACATTGTCTTCTTAAGCTAAAGTTATGACACTCAAACGAATATGCGCATATCAGAAAGACGAGTGAAGCCTAAAAATGTTCAAATCATTAGACTACACACCAAATTGATACGTGTAAAAAAAACTCTTATCATAGTAAGAACACACCATAATAGAAATTTATGTTTCTCTTATGTTTATATCCTACTTACTTTCTGCGGAATAAGCTGCAAAACAACACTTATTCGTAAGTATTCGTTAATGACAAAGTTGTTCATTACACGTCTGAATCAGTTACATTTGGCTGTTTTTACATTAATGTCCATGTTATGTAGATCTCTTAATATTTTACTAATGCTTGTAATGCAAAAACTATACCAAATATTTCGTTAATTACACACACAAATAATTATAAACAAACATCACTCCTACGGCGGCTTACCCACCACTAGGATGCTAGTGTTGTTGCAACTGGCAGTTGGTAACAACTTTCAGAGCAGTGAGTGTCACGACTGTATACGTTAGACTGTGATATGTCTATTCAGTGTTCAGTTACTGAGTGTGTGTGTCTCTCTCTCTCTCTCTCTCTCTCTCTCTCTCTCTCTCTCTGTGTGTGTGTGTGTGTGTGTGTGTGTGTGTGTGTGTGTGTGTGTGTGTGTGTATTTACTGATTCAAGTGGCCACACAGCAAAAAAGGTTAAAAGGTTGAGAACTGCTGGTCTAGACTGCTGTCATTTCATTAACAATTCAGTATTACTTCTGGACAATGTCGTAATAACTCTGCTTTGGTGTTGTGTCATAGCTTTTGTGAGAACAGTACAGCATATTCCTCTCTGATGAAAGTCTGTTTCCTAAACAATGATACCAATATTGTAACACAGTACCTATCAATTTCTATTGCTCAAACATAAAAAAATCACTTTCTGAATAACGATCCTCAGTCTCACTATATATTTCTTTTCTGCACACTATAATTTTTATTGTTAGAGATATGGTGATCTTTGGGGGGGGGGTGTTCCATGCCTGGATTTATTTTATATTTTCGAAGGAGTAACTTCTATAGCATCTTTTATTGTATTAAAATTATGATTGGTTCCTATATGATAGTATTTTCTGTATTAAATACAGGAAGGTGTACATTTCAATAACGGCATGACATGCCAAAAGAAAGCATGGATGCTGCGATAATTCCTTAACAGAGCTTAAATGTCTGTGATAAAATTTAACATTCCAAATGGATTATACATTGCAAAAATGTCTCTTAAAACTTTTTGTATTTTATGTGAATCATTTGTTCATCTCGAGAATGAACTAAAATTGTCTACAACTATTTTCAAGTAGACAAATATTAACTTTATCTGGATCATCTTCCTAGTGAATGATGTTGGGTAGTTTTGTAAATCATGTTAAGAATGTAAGCCATTCTTATTGTTCACTTATAATGTGTTGTTATAATGTAAGAAATTTAAAGTATTTAAGGCTTTGTCAGAAAACAAATCTTTTCTATTTAACTGTTGAAATGTTATTCAGTAAACAAGATTTGACTGCTGTACGTCTTAAAGCTCTAGAACAAATATGTGTGATGTAGCAGTAGCAGCAGCTAAAGATGTCTATCACTGAGGAGCCTCTTCATCAAATGCATTAGTGGAAGAATGTGTAGTGTCTGTATGGGACATCTCCAAGCACCAGTATAGTGAGTTCTATTGTTTTCTGTTGCCAAGTTGCTTCAAATTAAAAGACTAGTATCAGACCACTGAGCCACACAAAATATCGTTGTTATTCCCATTTTGTTAGGGTCCACTTTTATGCCTTTGGTTTCTGTTTTCTTATTATTTTACTTGATACAGATAATAATGAGTACTTCAAGATGGATCTCTGCCACACTTTGCCCCTATTAATCTACCTCCAATGCCATCATTACCACTCTTTCTTTCTGTCAATGTTCTCCACAGTTCAATCTCTTCTTGCTTTCCTAGTCTTGACATGCATTTTGCCAGACCAAAATGAGACTGTAATTTACCACTGGAACAGATGTCTTAGTGGCTTGCTGGGTTGTAGCAAAATATAGTTGTAGTTTCTTATTATTTTCACAAAGATCTAATTAATTTGGAATAAATGTTATGTTCATTTTAATCTGATAACTAATCACATCACTAAATAATTTTTTTGCTGAGGAAATTATCATTCAAGAATTAATTTTATTTTACAGCTTTGTGTGTGAGTTTCATCTCTGTTGAAATACCAAAACAATAACAACAACATTAATTACTAAATAATCAATGTTAAATTTTAATATGTTCATAGCATATCTTTCCTAATGTATCTCAACATACTAAGGATAGCTTTCAAAATAGATATAGTGGGAGGGATCATAGCTCAACTAATCAGTAATAATAATCTGCCAATTAACAATGACATCAGAGCATTCATTTATATGGATTTACTTTCTAATAGGTAGAAAATAAGCTGGTGTATCCTGGCAAAGCCATCCATTTGCTATAAAAACAACCACCTCACACCAAATTCTGGGAAAACAAATGTTTGCATTTCTGCAGATAACACTGGCAATCACTTACCTGTCTGCTAAACTGGATAATATTTTCACATTTAAAAACCAAGGTTTACACCTAGATCATTGTCATCCAGAAACTAACAAATATCACTTGTGAATCAACTCACCATCATTCAAACTTTAGCTCTTATATTGTGCTTCTCATCTCTGCAATTCAATACACCAGTTCGAAGAAGAAACATGGCCATGGCTTCATGTAGGACGTAATGAGACAAGATGAATCATCCCTCTCAGGGTTATAGTATTCATAGGCATCAGAAGAACAATAGAAGCAGAATAATGGAAAAGGTAAAAGTAAGAGACAAGACACCTAATTTCCATCCTTGAACATCGAGAACATGAAAGCATTTACAACAGGGATGCCATCTTCAGTGTCGCCTGACGTCCACTTTATTAAACTCTAAAATAGCAGAACATCTGAAAGACTCAAGAATACCAATGATTTCCCTAACATTGGTTACCGCATGTCACTTGGAACTTTGTGACCATTCAACTGGTTGAGTGAGGATTATGTGGTACAAGACAAACATGTGGAAAGTAGAGCTGTACTGAATAAGAAATTTGTGATTATTGTGAATTGCAAGGTCTCGTATTCTTGTTCTGTAGCAATTCACCATGAGAAGATTTGTTTTCTAAAAATGACAAGGCCATTATGGTGTCTAAATATTGGATATGAATACAGTTATCTAACTATAGCTGTACTTTGTTGTATATTGTGTTGTCCATCTGTATATCAGACTGACAAAATTAAAATAAGTTTATCAAATGTTGTAAATTTTAACTGAATTTCTGTAATAAAAACTGACAACTTTATGGAATTCCAGTGTACCCATTTGAATGAAACCTGCAAATTTTATTACAAAAATATAAAAAAAGCACCTCATGGTTTAGGTTGCGAGTAAAGCAATCCACCTTCCCTCCTGTTAACTTTCTCCTCCTTACTCTCTCCTGCATGAAGGAAGGATCTATTATGGAAACTATCTTTGTGAATTTTCATCCTATTTTTATATTACTATTTGTATTACTGAGCTGACATAAGTACTGATAATGCCTTCCCACTGACCCAGAGTAGGTTATGAGTGACAGTAGATTAACATTCAGTTTGTAATCTTTTCGAAACCAAAATCTGTCAATTAACATGTTGTATTATGATTATCATCATCATAACTCCAATCTGTGCTTCATCACCCATTTCAAGATATTAATGATACAGGTTTGCAACATTATGGGATTATAATGAGTGTGATCTGAAGGTTTTCAATGTTTTTCAGTAGAAAGAATTCACTATTTTTTATTCCAGAATGGCACATTCTAACTGAATAAACTGCAGAGGTGTTTTTCCCCCCAACATCAAAAAGAAATAAATACCGTGATAACATAATGTGTCCTTGCCCAATATGACTTCCCCCATAGGAATTCTAAGTTCAGGCCTTCAACAATAAAGCCTTTGTGTAGAAAATTTCTTTATTTTTATCTGTATAATTTATACAGAGTCAAGTGCTTCAGAAGCTACCATTTCCAACAGGAAGTTGCCAGCATTTGTGGGCAGAGCAGATTGTGGACATATGCCCAATACAGGGTTTTTTTTTTTTTTTTTTTTTTTTTTTTTTTCTTTCTTTCTTTCTTTCTTTTTGTATTATCACACAAGGGATGATCTAATAACAGAAATATAATAATGGCATCATCTTGTTTCTTGGGTAGGTTATTAGTTTTTGTCAGTAACTAAGTCACATCAATATAATTTCCTTTAACATTGTACTTTTTGTACAGTATTATGACTTTATTTCATAAGGCCACTGATCCTGTACTTTCATCATCCTGTCACAGCAGGTTTTGGCCTTGAATGATCTGGTTTGCAGAAATGATGCTACCACAGCTTTCTCCATATAGCTAATAAATACTGTTTACTATGTCTTTACTTACTACCTTCTGTACGTAAGAAAAACTGTAGCTTTCATCTATGATTTTTGTTTGATTTTTAAACAGTTTGTTTCCTCCCACAAGGAGTTGTGGTCTTTAAAATTGCCATATGTTATTTTGGCATTTGTTACTTTATGGATAGTCGCCTCCAAAGATTGGTGATTGGGGATGGTAAATAATGAAATGGGACCAATAAAATAGACAACCAAGGAGTGGCAAGCCTTGCACAGATGGGGAGAGAAGTAATGCTCACCAGTGAAGAAAAGAACAGAATCCATTGACACAAAGTCATTTCCTTTCGCAGCTCTATTCAGCAATATGTAAAGAATATGTAATACTACTTTTGGACAAAATTTTTAACCAATTTTATGTTTCATATTTTAACAATATCATGACTATTGGCTTGGCTAAAGACCTATGCACTATCCTAGCTGAGAACAGAAACTTACTAAGATGTCAGCCATTCACATTTGAGACAGTTTAAAAATTACTCAGCTCCAAATAATTCTCATTTCATTAAGTAGAATCTTAAGCCAGGAGCTGCACAGTTTTTTGTTTTAACTGTAATTGGAGACACTCCCATGAAAATTTCCTGACATCTTTTATTTTTAAACAAAGATAAGACAATACTCTAATTTGTGGTTTAGTGTGTCAAAAAAATCACCCATTGTGGAAATAGCGAACTGAATATTTTCAATGTCTTAATATTTTCCAGATGACTGGTTGTTTTAATAACTGATAAATTAATTTGGTCAAGGACAATTCACATAATTATGTCATAGTGTGAATAAAATTGATACTGTGATACTGTGTGTTCCTGGGGAACAGGAATTTTGTTTACTTGCTACAGATATAGTAACCTGTAAATATGAGTCTTCATATTTGTTATAATATTCAGTTGGTGTTTGGAGGAACATAAACATTTAAAATTTTGCATATGTTATATTTATGTTATGTTCCATAATATCTTTATTTATTAGTTCATTATGAACTGGCTTCTGGCCTTTTTAAAGGTTATCACCACATATCTAAATGTGTTCACTGAAAGTTGTAAAGAGAGACAAATGTTGATGACATTGAGCAAAAATTAATGTATTCTCAAGATGTGATTGCAACCAAAGCAGACAAGGGCAGTAGTTTAGTTTCACTTAATAAGTGTAGTTATATTGATAAAATGCTACAGAATTCCCTCAGTTACCTAACAATACCACAATGAATATGGTATGGAAGTGAAGAGCCTCATTAAAAACAGTCACTCCATATTTACCAATAGTTACTTTGTATTCCTCAAAAACATGAATCAAATAGCATTCTCATTGTATATATTAACTAAACTCCAAAATAAGAGATTCCAATAAGACCTCTAGTGTCTTATGTTTCAGTACCTTGCAGAAAGTTAGCTAAAGAGTTAGATTCACTTATTCAAACAAAATAAAATTTCAACCAAATTATGAAATACCTAACTCCCTAGCATAAGATCTACCAATTTCACCTAGTATTAGTGATGCGAGTAGCCTATTCTCCGATATTCCAGTTGGGAATGGAAGTTTTAATACAACGGTTATACAGAATAAGATCAAATCTATTTAAAATAGAAGATATAAAACTGGCAACAAACATGCTTAACCTGCTCACAGTAATTTTAAAACAATCGGCATTTTACCAATTTTAAATAGTCAAATAATTGTGTTTTCTTATAAACGCAACTAGAAATACTTATTAAGACATATTGAGTACATTACAAACTGTTCTTCGACTGTCAAAAAAATGCTATACACGCGATTGATCGCGTAACTTTTAAAGGTGCAACTTCTCGTGGGTTAAAGTGAAATTATTTTCAGTTCCAACAGGCTCTATATACTCGGTCAGATGGTTTGGTTGTGGGGTACAACGTTCCCGTTACTTCACAAATTACCTTATTGTTGATTTTCAGTTCTGAAACCACAACTCATTAACTGTTTTTCTACTACTTCTTCCTTTTTTGAGAAGCTTGACATGTGTTGTTGTTGTTGTGGTCTTCAGTCCGGAGACTGGTTTGATGCAGCTCTCCACAATACCCTATCCTGAGCAAGCCTCTTCATATCCACATAAGAACGGCAACCTACATCTGTCTGAATCTGCTTACTGTATCCATCTCTTGGTCTTCCTCTGCGATTTTTACCCCACACACTTCCCTCCAACGCTAAATTCACAATACCTTGATGTCTCAGAATGTGTCCTACCAATCTATCCCTTCTTTTAGTCAAGGTATGCCAGAAATTTCTTTTCTCCCCAATTCTGTTCAGTACCTCCTCATTAGTTACGCGATCCACCCACCTAATCTTCAGCATTCTTCTGTAGCACCATATTTCAAAAGCCTCAATCCTCTTCCTGTCCGCACTGTTTATCGTCCATGTCTCACTCCCATACAAGGCAACACTCCATACAAATGCCTTCAGAAAGGACTTCCTTAGGCTTAAATCAATATTCGAGGTTAACAAATTTCTCTTTTTCAAGAACGCTTTTCTACCCATTGCCATTCTGCATTTTATATCCTCTGTACTGCGACCATCATTTGTTATTTTACTGCCCAAGTAACAAAACTCATCTACCTCCTTTATTGCTTCGTTTCCCAATCTAATTCCTTCAGCATCACCTGATTTTCTTACACTGCACTCCATTACCCTAGTTTTGCTCTTGTTAATGTTCATCTTATATGCAACTTTCAGCACACTATCCATTCCGTTCAATTGCTCTTCCAGGTCGTTTGCTGTATCTGACAGAATTACTATGTCATCGGCAAAACGCAATGTTTTTATTTCTTCCCCCTGAACTTTAATCCCTATTCCAAATTTTTCCTTGCTTTCCTTCACCGCCTGCTCGATGTACAAATTGAATAACATCGGAGAGAGGCTACAACCCTGTCTTACTCCCTTTCCAACTGATGCTTCCCTTTCATGCCCTTCGAGTCTAATAACTGCGGTCTGGCTTTTGTACAAGTTGTAAATAACTCTCCTTTCCCTGTATTTTACCCCTGCTGACTTCAGAATTTGGAAGAGTGTATTCCAGTCAACATTGTCAAACGCTTTCTCCAAATCTACAAAGGCTAAAAATGTAGGTTTGCCTTTTCTTAGTCTATCTTCTAGGATAAGCCGTAAAGTGAGTATTGCCTCCCGTGTTCCCACATTTCTCCTGAACCCAAACTGATCTTCCCCGATGTCGGCTTCTACAAGCTTTTCCATCCTTCTGTATATAATTAGTGTTAATATTTTGCAACCATGACTTATTAAACTGATGGTTCTGTAGTTTTCACACCTGTCTGCACCTGCTTTCTTTGGAATGGGGATTATAACATTTTTCTTAAAGTCGGAGGGTACTTCACCTGTCTCATACATCTTACACACCAGGTGAAACAGGTTTGTCATGGCTGGTTCTCCCAGAGACTTCAGTAGCTCTGAGGGAATATCATCTACTCCAGGGGCCTTGTTTCGACTTAGGTCTTTCAGGGCTCTGTCAAATTCTTCTCTCAGTACAGTATCTCCTATTTCACCTTCATCTACATCCTCTTCCCTTCCTACAATATTGTCTCGAAGTTCATTTCCTTTGTAGAGTCCCTCTATATACTCTTTCCACCTTTCAGCTTTCCCTTCTTTGCTGAGAACTGGTTTTCCATCAGTGTCCTTGATATTCATAGAGCTGTTTTTCTTATCTCCAAATGTTTCTTTTATTTTCCGGTAGGCTGTATCTATTTTTCCCCAATTTATACGTTCTTCTACATCCTTGCATTTGCCTTCTAGCCACTCCTGCTTAGCCATTTTGCACTTCCTGTCAATCTTATTTCTTAGTCGCCTGTACTCCATTTTGCCTGTTTCATTTACTGCATTTTTATACTTTCTCCTTTCATCGATTAAATTTAGTATCTCCTGTGATATCCAAGGATTTTTTGTAGGTCTTTCCTTCCTACCTATTTTGTCCTCTGCTACCTTCACTATTTCATCTCTCAATGCTACCCATTCCTCCTCTACTGTTTTATTTTCCCCTGTTTCTGTCAATTGTTGCCCAAAGCTCCCTCTGAAATTCTTAAGAACCCCAGGTTCCTTCAATTTATCCAGGTCCCATCTCCTTATTTTCTTACCTTTTTGTAGTTTCTTCAGTTTCAGCCTACAGTTCATAACCAACAAGTTATGGTCAGAGTCTATATCTGCCCCTGGGTACGTCTTACACTGTAGAACCTGATTCCGAAATCTATGTCTTACCATTATAAAATCTATCTGATATCTTCCGGTGTCTCCTGGTCTCTTCCACATATACAACCTTCTTTTGTGATGCTTGAAGCAGGTGTTTGTTATAACTAAATTATGTTCTGTGCAAAATTCTACCAGGCGGCTTCCTCTTTCATTCCTTTTGCCCAGACCATATTCACCTACTATCTTCCCTTCCCTTCCTTGTCCTACTACTGAATTCCAGTCTCCCATAACAATTAAGTTTTCCTCTCCCTTAATTGTCTGAATAATTTCCTTTAGTTCCTCATATATTTCTTCGATTTCCTCATCATCGGCAGAGCTAGTTGGCATATAAACCTGTACTACTGTTGTCGGTGTTGGCTTCGTATCTATCTTGACAATGATAATGCGATCACTGTGCTGGTCATAGTAGTTTACCCGCATTCCTATTTTCTTATTCATTATCAATCCTACTCCTGTGATACCCCCAACTGATTTTGTATTTATAATCCTGTACTCACCTGACCAGAAATCCTGTTCATCCTGCCACCGAACTTCACTAATCCCCACTATATCTAACTGCAACCTATCCATTTCCCTTTTTAAATTTTCTAATTTTCCTACTCGATTAAGGGATCTAACATTCCACGCTCCGACTCGTAGAATGCCAGTATTGTCTTTTCTGATGATCACATCCTCCTGAGTAGTCCCCGCCCGGAGATCCGAATGGGGGACTATTTTACCTCCGGATTATTTTACCCGAGAGGATGCCATCATCATATGTTCATACAGTAGAGCTGCATGTCCTCGGGAGAAATAACGGCTGTAGTTTCCCCTTGCTTTCAGCCATTCACAGTAGCTGTGTGGCAAAGCCACATTAGCTGATGTTACAAGGCCAGCTCAGTCAATCATCCAGACTGTTGCCCCTGTAACTACTGAAAAGGCTGCTGCCCCTCTTCAGGAACCACACGTTTGTCTGGCCTCTCCACAGATACCCCTCCGCTGTGGTTGCACCTACGGTACGGCTATCTGTATCGTTGAGGCACGCAAGCCACCCCACCTCGGCAATGTCTGTGGTTCATGGGAGTGGCGCTTGACATGTATGAAACTAGAACTCATGGACTTTGTTTTCTCAAAAAACGCTTTTTTGCACCTTTAAAGACAATATCATACAGTAGAGTCCTGAAAACTCGGCTCTTGGTAACACAGCAGTCCGGATAACTCGGCCACATCCCAGTATACCCCTGGAATTATTCCGTGATCACATAATTAAGGATGCAAGTGAAATTGTTGTGTATAGCAATTACAGGCTATGCTATGTATGGGCCAAGACATCATCTTATTTTGTGCCACCTAAACTCTATTTAAGAATCACTTGAGTTTCATTAATGCAGCAGGTAGATGCATTTTCATACTAAAAACAGTCTTGATCAAAAAACTACGGGAGGCATTTAAATTCAGCTTAGGCGTGATGGACAAATAATGTACTTCAGTACAGCAGACAACAATGACACTCATGTGATGTGGCCGCACGCTCTGCCACCCAGTCTGCCTACAGCCTTTGTCTTTTCTTAACTGCGTTTTGTGAAGTCCATGTGAGTGTAAGTAACGAATATCATTCATAAGATATTGGTGTTGCAGTATTCCATCATTTGTATTGTATTCTAAAGTAACAATAGAAAGTATTTTATAATAAAACAAACTCATCGATTCTTTTTTAACACCATTCCCAGCAACCTGGCATTTTCACAAACTCGGCCAGCCTTCTGTCCACATTAGACCAAGTTTTCGGGACTCTACTGTATTGAGGTTTTTCAGCCACAATAATGCATCTTTTTACAATAACAACATCCTGCAGCCAGCACATCATTAATTCAATCTCTTGGCTGTAGGTATTCCAAACTCCTTGCTGCCTCCCACTACTTTGCATGTCACAATGTTTGCAAACTCATTAACATCTTGCAATCAGTGTGTAATACCCTGGAAAAGATTTTAAAAATATACAAACCAATACAAATTATTTTTATAAAGCCTCTATCTAATACTTGCACCTTTTAATTATGATGTAAAATAATAAAAGTACATATCTACAGATATCTAACGCTTCTCCATTCATAACCATGTACCCTTACAGAGGTCACCTCCGAGCGCTGAAATGTTCATTGATAACTTCTAATAAACATTTTTGGTGAAAGAGCCCTTCAGTTGTAAAAATTCAATAATTGACTAGGTGTGTAGATGATGTGTTTATGGACAGGAAACGTCAGACATTTATCTAAATTAACAACACAGTAACATCAAGTTTCCAATATCTGAAATAAATGTTTTTGCTTATTATTAATATCAGTAAGCAAAAACATTCATTTACGTTATACATTAAAGCCACTACTACAGATGCAGTAATTCTCGCCAATTCCCAGCAGTGTTCCACATCATGGTGGAACCCCTGCTATCTATACCACAAACAAAATCAATTTTGAAAACAAACCAAAAACAATTAAAGAAATAGAACACACAATGGTTATAGTCCATCCAAAATTGACAACATGCACGTCAGAAAAAAGAGGCAAAGGATAACAGCACTCCTGTAGCCTCCTCAAAGCACTAAGCCACCCTCACAAAAAAAGGCCCCCCCCCCCATGCTATATGTACATAAGACTTCACTGCTATTTGCCAAAAAACTGATATCCACAAAGTGTACTCCAGAATTTTATACCAGAAATACTTTTTTCCACAATTTGTTCAACAATAAAGACAGAATTCCACTTTTAGAACAAAGACAAGTTTATAAAATAACCTGCAACCTATGTTGCAAATTATATGTAGGTCAATCAGGTAGGGCTGTACGATAACTACTAGACTGACAGAACATGAAAGGAACTGGGACTGGAAAAGAAGATTCCACCTTTCCTGACCATTCTCTGAATGAATGTCATTTTTATGACATTAAATGTAATGTACTCCATAGGGGAACTAAGGGCAGAAAATTAACATTGTTAGAAATTCTGTCTATTAACAAATCACTGAATCCTAACTTAGTCCTTAATGACCAAATTAAAATTCATTATTTACTCTTACTAAAGTAATAGCAGCTTCTTAATATTTGTCTCACCATATATTCATAATTTTGTCAAAACTGTTCCACATCAACATTCCATAGACTCGTACCTTCCTTCAATTATTTTCCCTATACCTCATAACCCTCTCTTATGTACTCTTCAACATATACTCCATTCTATTCATACAACACACTGCTCACCAATACAAAAAAAGGTTGTCTCATAAATTCTTATCCCTTTAATTTGTATACCTAAAGTAATGTAATTTATTCAAATGCTGTCATAATCATATCCCCATTCTAGTGAATTTGTCAAACCTTCACAAGTTCAAATCCTGTATAAAGAGAAAAGCACCTGTTGCATTAAATTCAATCATTAATTGGAGTGACTGTAATCGTGTGTAACCCTTTAACAGCTTGTGACACAGATATCTATCACATACTGGCATGCTCTCTTTGGTAACAACATGTATATGCAGCAGTAGTAAACAGTGCCATTCCATGAATGTAAGATGTATATGTTCCGATGTTGTATTACAATGTTCATGCACAAGCTGAGCTACAGTGCCTTGTGTGTTTTCTAGTTGGACTAATAGCTCCCCAATACAGCTCACAGATTGCAGGATATATTACCCACTCCGTAAGAAGATGTATTGTTTGCAGCAAGAAAAGCAGAGACTCACAATATTGTTGCAAACAATGTGATTCAGATGAGTGTTGTTCCATGTTTAGAGGAAAATCACAACAAAAAATTTTTGAATTATATTGCAACCTTTTTATTTATTGTGAGCTTTTGTTTCTCTCATTAATTACATGAATATGATACAGCTTTTAACAATTTTCCTCATACTCTGTTTACATAGTCCTACTTGGAACAGGTAGATGGAATTTTGTAGTTCTGTCGTCACTTGCGGCAGCTGGAAACATATACAGTGTACTGTTGAATGGTGCAGCAGTAAGAATGTCACAGATTTTTTCTTTGTAGACCACCTATAATTTATCCTCTTTAAAAATGCATTCTCACATAGCTTTTGTTACTTCTGTATATTGATTTCAGAACAGCAAATATCAAGTGCAAAACAAATTTAATGATAACATAGATTGAAAATCCCCCTTGCCCAATTTCTCATGACACAATGGTCCTATCAATGACAACAGTGACATGAAAGTACCCTTGTATATCCCACATACCAGACTGTTCCAAGTTGGCCTCATGGGGCACTGTTCCTCTAGCCTGGCGAGCAGGCACTAGGAGGTTCGCTGCCTGTAATGGTCAATTTCACCGTGCATGGGCACTACTGCGTTACATACTTGTCTTTTAGTTACATCCTAGTGCTTAGGTTATGCATTATGTTTTGTAGTGGACATAGTGACACTGATTACTAGAATCAGCCTATTGCCATTTTTTCCAAGTTGGGAACACCAGTGTTTGTTTATTGAGAACAATGAATTCCCTCAGTGCCTTGTATGTCATAAAACTCATTCTCACACTGAAGAGCAAAGTTCAATAACTGGTAAGTCGGATACAAAATGTGGACATATAAAAATAAACTGCTGCCAGTTAGTCTTGCTAAAACTCAGAAAGGCTGGACTGATTTGTCCAGCTGCTGGGAGGTGGTGTAATGATACTACATGGACATATGACAATTTGTGTCAGCCCAAGATTTCAACCTAGGAACTCATGCTTACTAGGCAGTTGCGCTAAGCCCCTACGCCACCCCAGGCAGATAGACTGAACATCCTTGTATGGACTTCCCAAGCACTTACCCTCCTCCCCCAACCCCAAATCTCCAAAGTCCTACTTCAACCATTGTACTCCATGGCTCACAACTGTCCCTGTATACCCACCAGGACCCCAGCCCTCCGGTGCATCTACACTGAAATATGCATTAAACCTTGACTAGGTGACCACCATATCACCTTACTCAGTAAGTTGCTGCCTACTTCCAGAACAAACTTTCACTTAGCACAAGAGTGTCTGAAATAATGAAATTGTCTGACAATTATTTGTGTAATTCATTCAATAGAGAGAGTGGCTGGCCAGTTCTTACGCAAATGGAGACTGTGTGACTATCAGTGGTACCGAGCTAAGTACTGGCAAGCCACTCCGTCTCTTTTGAATAATATTTTTACATCAGATTAATCTTATGTAATTAAGTCAGCTGCTTCATTATGAATTTCCATGAAGGTGTTGTTGCAGGCAAAAGGTAGAGTATAAAGCAGATACTTAACATATAAAACACATTATTTCACAAAACGAAGATTTTAACATTCAACAACTTCACACTCATTTATTTTTTTAAATATTTTACAATAAACAAACATTGTCACAGCCTGATCAAGTACATTTATTTCACAGCAATGACTTTGACATGTATGGACCATCAAGCTCGTATCCAATTTTCCTGTAGTAATTCCTGGTACCAACACCTGAAAAAGCAAAATAGAATGAAGACATTTTATGAATTCAGATGTCACAAGTAATTGGCACTGGAAAGAAAAACAAACAACCAGCTACATCAGTCCCAAACTATTATTTTGAGATAAAAATCCACCACTTTCATTACCTGCAGTACAAACACCACTGAAAGTGATGAATGTTGTAATTTTGAACTACAGAAAAGTGTGGGGACAGAAGTGACAATTCTAAACTGCAGGCCTCATCAAATCAAACACACTATCATTATGATGTCCCTGAATGTATGTGATCAGCAAACTGTTTATGTTGACCTCAGGCTCTGAAATTTTGAACTTCTACCAAGAGTATCAACTAGTCTTGCAAAGCTATTTGTATGCTAGATCATTACTGAACTATGGGTAAGCTACTGCAATATTCGAAACACATTGGAAGTAGAGGACTAAGAGAACTCATGACTTATATCTTAAGGAAGTAAAGTGAATTGCAGCTCCATCCTCCCTAGAGTTTTCTTGGGAGTACTCAGTTCAGGAACAGCTGGCGGTGCACTCATATTGCCGGCAGGGTAGCAATATGAGAGATGGATGTGTGAAGGCAGTGATTACAGTCCTGGAAAAGTCAAATAAACTGGTACACCTGCCTAACATGTAGGGCCCCCGTGAGCACACGGAAGAGGCACGGGTTCGACTAATGTATGAAGTAGTGCTGGAGGGGACTGACACCAGGCATTCTTCATGGCTGTCCATAAATCTGTAACAATACATTGCAAGGCATCCAAGATATGCTCAATCATGTACATATCTGGGGAGTTTAGTCACCAATGGAGCCACTTTGTAGCAATTATAAATGTGTGGGGCGTCACATTGTCCTGCTGGAATGCACAATGGACTTTAATGTATGCAGGTGATCATCTAGGATGCCTAAATGTGTGTCACCTGCCAAAGTCATACCTAGATGTATCAGGAGTCCAGTATCACTCCAACTGCACACGCCATACCATTACAGAACCTCCACCAGCTTGAAGCGTCCCCTGTTGAAGCGCAGAGTACATGGATTAATTAGGTTGTCTCCATACCCACACTTGTCCATCTGGTTGATACAATTGGAAGGAAGACTCATGTTTCCAGTCATCAATGGTGTTGACGAGTCCAGGCGAGGTGTACAGCTTGGTGTCGTGTAGTTGGGGTATAAATGTGGGCATATGACTCCAGAAGTCCATATTATTGATGTTTTGTTCAATGGTTCAAGTGTTGGCAATTGTTGAGGGCCCACGATTGAAATTTGCAGAAGGGTTTCACTTCTGTCACACTGAATGATTCATTTCAGTCATCATTGGTCCATTCTAGCAGGATCTTTTTCCAGCCCCAGTGATATTGGAGATTTGACATTTTACCCGATTCCTGATATTCACAGTGCACTCGCTAAATGGTTCTAAAGATAAACCCCTCTTCATTGCTACCTCGGAACTGCTGTGTCCCATCTCTCGTGCACCAACTACACAACCATGTTCAAATTCACTTAAATCAATATAAAGTGCCAGTTTAGTAACAGTAACCGATCTAACTCCTGCCCCAGACACCTGTTGTCTTTTATAGGCCTTGCTCACCGCAGCCCTGTCCTCTGAGTGTTTAAATATCTCTGTGTAACAGTTTCTTTGTCTTTTCAATATAATAGAAGTTCTCCAACAATTATCTCACTCTTCGACAGACTAGTTGTCCTAAGACAATCCAATCACGAAAGTCCTATGTGATCTACACTTTCTGCTGAAATCATACAGCACTTCCCATGACCTCTCTTCCACACACACTCCTACATACTCCCAAATATCCACAAGTCAAATAATCTGGGAGTTCCAATTGTGGCTTGTTATTGTGCTCCCATTGAAAGAATATTGGCCATCATTGACCAATACCTCCAACCAATTGTCCAAAATCTATTCTTCCAAAGCAAATATACCAACCACTTCCTTCATTGACTTTCCACCAACTCCACCCATTTATCTTCTGGATCCTTACTCATCACTCTTTATGATGCTTCTCTATACATCACTATCCCTCATCCCATAGTCTTGTCGCTCTTGAACACTACCTCTCCAGACATCCTTCATACCCCAAGGCCAATACCTCATTCATCAAAACTATTTACGAATTACATCCTAAAAACAAGTACTATTCCTTTAAAAGAATAGTATACAATCAAGTCTGCAGTACAGCCATGGGCACCCGTATGGCACCCTCCTGTCATTCTATTTATGGGTCATCTAGAGGATGGTTTCCCAGCCTCCTGAAACCCCCAACCACTGGTCTGATTGAGATACATTGGTCATATGGTCATGATTTGGACTATGGGCCAGCTCACTTTACCCTCATTCCTTCACAACCTCAACAGCTCTTCTCCCATCCACTTTACTTGGTTGTACACAATGTAGCATGCCACCTACATGGGCAGTAACCTTCACTTTACTGATGGCTCCATCCACATATCCGTCCACAATAAACATAATAACTATCAACAATATCTGTACAGCTGCCATAAATTCCACATCAAAAAATACCTCCCATATAGCCTTGACACCTATGAAGAGTATTTGCAGTGATGAGAACTCCCTTACTCAAAATTCTCAATGCCTGAAAAAGACCTTCACAGACAAGCATTACTTCCAGAACTCGTCAGCAAACATATTTTCCACAGCATATCCCCCCCTTCCCACACACACACACACACACACACACACACACACACACACACACACACACACACTCACTCACACTCTCTCTCTCTCTCTCTCTCTCTCTCTCTCTCTCTCTCTCTCTCTCTCTCTCTCTCCACGAATCCTCCCTCCACCCCCAATAAACCAGCCATACAAAAGTACCCCACCCAGGTCACCAAAACCACCCTAGACTAGAAGAACTGTACTTTGTAAGGGCTTTGATTATTCTATTATTGTGCCCTGCAATGAGAGACATCTGACCCAAAGTCCTTCCAACCCCTCGTCCAGCTAACCTCCACAACATCCAAATTCATCTCTATGCTACTCCCAATCTCAACCCCTTACCTAAGGGCTCATATCTCTATGGAATCCCCAAAGCAGGGCATGCCCTATCTACTCATCCCGCACTTCTTATGCAAGTCCCATAACTGGATTATTCACCCCATCAGAGGCCAGGTCACCTGTGAAAGCAGCCATGCGATTTACCTACTCTGCTGAACTCAGTGAACACATTTTTACATTGGTATGACTACCAACCAGCTGTTCATCAGAATGAATGGCCTCAACCAAAATATCTCCAAGAGAAAGGTGAATAATCTCCCAATTCCAATGTTCTTCTGAACTGTGGAGATGCAAGTTATCCTTACAACACATACCATAGTCTTGCAAGCATCTTGGTTGCAACCTATGGTAACCAATTATCCCTAGATCCCACACAAGTTCCACACCCTCACCCATTCCATCCTACATCTCTCATAAATGGCTCTCTCCTATCTGTGTACTGTCTCTTCCTCCTCCCCCTTTGTCCCCACACATTCCCAGCTATCAATACCCAGTGTAATATTTAATATTCATAGAATATATGACTTCAACTGCTATTGGGCAAAGCTGAAAATGTGTACCCAGCCGGGATTCGAACCCGGGTCTCCTGCTTTCTAGGCAGTTGCGCTGACCCCTACACCACTGGGGACACAGTGATCACCGCACCTGCAAGGACTACCCATGCACGCCTCCCGTCAGATACAAATTCCCAGCTTTGCCCTGCCCATAGTACTCAAACTCGTAGTTTAACTAATTCCCGTAAGAGTAAGGGCTTCAAACTTGCCCACCCCTCCCCACTAACGATAGGATCATTGCCCGTCACCGGCATATTATATATATACATGTGGCGTCTGTTCGGAAAGAACAGACGTCACATTCTGATCCAGCAGCTGTTATTATTTAATATTCATAGAATATATGACTTCAACTGCTATTGGGCAAAGCTGAAAATGTGTACCCAGCCGGGATTCGAACCCGGGTCTCCTGCTTTCTAGGCAGTTGCGCTGACCCCTACACCACTGGGGACACAGTGATCACCGCACCTGCAAGGACTACCCATGCACGCCTCCCGTCAGATACAAATTCCCAGCTTTGCCCTGCCCATAGTACTCAAACTCGTAGTTTAACTAATTCCCGTAAGAGTAAGGGCTTCAAACTTGCCCACCCCTCCCCACTAACGATAGGATCATTGCCCGTCACCGGCATATTATATATATACATGTGGCGTCTGTTCGGAAAGAACAGACGTCACATTCTGATCCAGCAGCTGTTATTATTTAATATTCATAGAATATATGACTTCAACTGCTATTGGGCAAAGCTGAAATTGTGTACCCAGCCGGGATTCGAACCCGGGTCTCCTCCTTTCTAGGCAGTTGCGAATCCCGGCTGGGTACACATTTTCAGCTTTGCCCAATAGCAGTTGAAGTCATATATTCTATGAATATTAAATAATAACAGCTGCTGGATCAGAATGTGACGTCTGTTCTTTCCGAACAGACGCCACATGTATATAAATACCCAGTGTTTTTAGCTGAAATCTAAAAATAAATAGCAACTTAAGGGACCAACTTGTTAAAAAAGGGATCTAAGGAACTTTTAAGGGACCAACAGGGATATGAAATATGACACAGTACATTTCTTTTTAATGAGCATCCCTACCCAATAACCATTTTTTAAAATTTATTTAATAAAAAAGTCTTGATTGTACTTCATTTCTTTACTGCTAATGTGTTTTGCCCTTTTGAGGCATCTTCAGAATAATATATACATAAATCTTAGCCTTAGGGCTTGAATATTTTGACTTCGTAGTTTGGTTTATGCACATCAGCAGACACAACAGACCTATTGTTTTGGAGATGACTAAAAAGGATGACAAGTTAGCAGTACATAAATAAAGTGCAATTAAGGCTTTTTTTAATTTGCAAATTGGTATCACAGTTGCAAGAATTCAGCCAGTATCAAGTGGGAGAATATATGTTGTTGTTGTTTTTGTTGTTGTCTTCAGTCCGGAGACTGGTTTGATGCATCTCTCCACAATACCCTATCCTGAGCAAGCCTCTTCAACTCCACATAAGAACGGCAACCTACATCTGTCTGAATCTGCTTACTGTATCCATCTCTTGGTCTTCCTCTGCGGTTTTTACAACACACATTTCCCTCCAACACTAAATTCACAATTCCTTGATGTCTAAGAATGTGTCCTGCCAGAAATTCCTTTTCTTTCCAACTCTGTTCAGTACCTCCTCACTAGATACGCGATCCACCCACCTAATCTTCAGCATTCTTCTGTAGCACCACATTTTAAAAGCCTCTATCCTCTTCCTGTCCGCACTGTTTATTATCCATGTTTCACTCCCATACAAGGCAACACTCCACACAAATGCCTTCAGAAAGGACTTCCTTAGGCTTAAATCAATATTCAATGTTAACAAATTTCTCTTTTTCAAGAACGCTTTTCTACCCATTGCTATTCTGCATTTTATATCCTCTGTATTGTGACCATCATTTGTTATTTTACTGCCCAAGTAACAAAACTCATCTACCTCCTTTATTGTTTTGTTACCTAATCTAATTCCTTCACCATCACCTAATTTTCTTTGACTGCACTCCATTACCCTAGTTTTGCTCTTGTTAATGTTCATGCATCTTCCAGCACACTCTCCATTCAGTTCAACTGCTCTTCCAGGTTCTTTGCGGTCTCTGACAGAATTACTATGTTGTCGGCAAAACACAATGTTTTTAATTCTTCACCCTGAACTTTAATTCCTTCTCCAAATTTTTCCTTGCTTTCCTTAAAAGCTTGCTCAATTTACAAATTGAATAACATTGGAGAAAGGCTACAACCCTGTCTTACTTCCTTCCCAACCACTGCATGTTTTTCATGTCCTTCAACTCTGACAACCACTGTCTGGTTTTTGTACAAGTTGTAAATAACCTTACACTCCCTATTTTTTACCCCTGCTTGCTCCAGAACTTAAAAGAGTTTATTCCAATCAACATTGTCAAAAGCCTTCTCCAAATCTACAAAAGCTAGATATAGGGGTTTCCCTTTTCTTAATCTATCTTCTAGGATAAGCCATAAAAAGAGTATTGCCTCCCGTGTCACTACATCTCTCCTCAACCCAAACTGATCTACCCCGATGTTGGCTTCTACCAGCTTTTCCGTCCTTTTGTAAATAATTTGTGTTAATATTTTGCAACCATGATATATTAAACTGTCTCATACATAGTACACCTGGTGAAACAGTTTTGTCATGGCTGGTTCTCCCAGAGACTTCAGTAGCTCTGACAGAATGTCATCTACTCCAGGGCTTTGCTAGGTATTTCAATGCTCTGTCAAATGCATCTCTCAGTATAGTATTTCCTATCACTGTGTGAGGATCACAAGAACGTAACTCCATTTCAGCTGCTTCACACAAGAGGCAAAAAAAGGTATTTTAAGATGAAAATTTCTTGTTTCATTGATGTAATATAAATTTAATTGGAAAATAAGTTTATATTACACCATTGAAACAAATTTACACCTTAAAATACTTTTTTTCGTCTCTTCTGTGAAGTAGCTGAAATGGAGTTACGTTCTTCTGATCCTCACAGAGCGCTATTTCTTCCTCATCTACTTGTTCTCCCCTTTCTACAATATTGCCCCTAAGTTCATTTCCTTCATAGAGCCCCTCCATATACTCTTTCCACCTTTCAGCTTTCCCTTCTTTGCTGAGAACTGGTTTTCTATCTGTGTTCTTGATATTCATAGAGCTGTTTTTCTGATCTCCAAATATCTCTTATTTTCCTGTAGGCTGTATTTATTTTTCCTCTATTTATACATTCTTGTACATCCTTGCATTTGCCTTCTAGCCACTCCTGCTTAGCCATTTTGCACTTCCTGTCAATCTCATTTCTTAGTCGTCTGTACTCCATTTTGCCTGTTTCATTTACTGCATTTTTATATTTTTTCCTTTCATCGATTAAATTTAGTATGTCCTGTGATATCCAAGGATTTTTTATAGGTCTTGCCTTCCTACCTATTTTGTCCTCTGCTCCCTTCACTATTTCATCTATCAATGCTACCCATTCCTCCTCTACTGTTTTATTTTCCCACCGTTCCTGTCAATTGTTGCCTAAAGCTCCCACTGAAACTCTAAGAACTTCAGGCTTCTTCAGTTTATCCAGGTCCCATCTCCTTATTCTCCTACCTTTTTGTAGTTTCTTCAGTTTCAGCCTACAATTCTTGACCAATTAGTTATGGTAAAGTTTATATCTGCCCCTGGGTATGTCTTATCATTATAAAATCTATCTGGTATCTCCCAGTGTCTCCTGGTCTCTTCCATGTATACAACCTTCTTTCGTGATTCTTAAACTAGGTGTTTGTTATGGTTAAATTATGTTCCATGCAAAATTCTACCAGGTGGTTTCCTCTTTCATTCCTTTGCCCAGTCCATATTCACCTACTATCTTCCCTTTCCTTTCTTTTCCTACTACTGAATTCCCGACTCCCATCACAATTAAGTTTGCCTCTCCCTTAATTGTCTGAATAATTTCCTTTAGCTCCTCATATATTTCTTCGATCTCCTCATCATCGGCAGGGCTAGTTGGCATATGAACCTGTACTACTGTGGTCGGTGTTGGCTTCATATCTATCTTGACTACGATAATGCGATCACTGTGTTGCTCATAGTAGTTTATCCGCATTCTCGATTCAAAAAAGAACACGCAAATGGTGACAGGCAAAAGTTAGTAGAGATTCGTGCGTCTATAAAAAGATCGATGCGTGAAGCATACAATAATTATCACAGCCATACCTTAGCAAAAGATCTTTCCGAGAACCCGAAAAAATTCTGGTCCTATGTAAAATCGATAAGCGGGTCAAAGCCCACTGTCCAGTCACTAGTTGATCATTCCGGGGCAGTAATAGAAGAAAGCAAACGGAAAGCTGAAGTTCTAAATTTAACCTTTAAGAAATCTTTCACGCAGGAGGACCGCACAAATATACCATCATTTGATCAACGTACTAATTCCGAAATGGGGGACATAGCAATAGGTATTTCCGGTGTAGAGAAGCAGCTGAGAGAGCTAAATACGAAAAAGTCTGCTGGTCCGGATGGAATACCAGTTCGGTTTTACAAAGACTATTCTGCGACATTGGCCCCCTACTTAGCTTGCATTTACAGCGAATCTTTAACTCAGCGCAAAGTTCCTAGTGATTGGAAAAAAGCGCAGGTGACTCCCGTGTATAAGAAAGGAAAGAGAACTGACCCATACAATTACAGGCCAATATCGTTGACATCGGTTTCATGTAGAATTTTGGAGCATATTCTCAGTTCGAATATAGTAAATTTCCTTGAAACGGAAAAGCTTCTTTCCATGAATCAGCACGGGTTTAGGAAACATCGTTCATGTGAAACTCAGCTTGCCCTTTTCTCACATGACATCTTGCGAGCCATGGACGAAGGGCAACAGGCGGATTGTGTTTTTCTCGACTTCAAAAAGGCGTTCGACACGGTGCCACACTGCAGACTCCTAACGAAAATGCGAGCTTATGGAATAGGTTCTCAGATTTGTGACTGGCTGGAAGACTTCCTAAGTAATAGAACGCAGTACGTTGTTCTCGACGGCGAGTGTTCATCAGAGACGAGTGTATCGTCAGGCGTGCCCCAGGGGAGTGTGATAGGACCGCTATTATTTTCTATCTATATAAATGATCTGATGGACAGAGTAAGTTGTAATTTGCGGCTGTTTGCTGATGATGCTGTGGTGTATGGGAGGGTGTCGTCTGTAACTGACTGTAATAGCATACAGGTTGACTTAGACAAAATCTCTAGTTGGTGCGAAGAATGGCAGCTAGCTCTCAATGTAGAAAAATGTAAGGTGATGCGCATGAGTAGAAAAAACAATCCTATAATTTTCGAATACAGCATCAGTAGTGAGCTTCTTGATGCGGTCGCGTCGTTCAAATATCTAGGCGTAACATTGCAGAGCGATATGAAATGGAACGAGCATGTAAGGACAGTTGTGAGTAAGGCAGACAGCCGACTTCGGTTTATTGGGAGAATTTTGGGAAGATGTACTTCACCTGTAAAAGAGACCGCGTATAAAACGCTCGTTCGACCACGTCTTGAGTATTGCTCAAGTATTTGGGACCCGCAGCAGATCGGTTTGAAAGAAGACATAGAGGCGGTTCAGAGGCGAGCAGCTAGATTTGTTACCGGTAGGTTCGACCAATGCGCGAGTGTCACGGAAATGCTCCGGCAACTCAATTGGGGATCGCTGGAAGAAAGACGACGCTCTTTTCGTGAATTTCTGTTAAGTAAATTTAGAGGGCCGGAATTTGAAGCTGAGTGTAGTACGATCTTGCTGCCGCCTACTTACATTTCGCGTAAAGATCACAAAGACAAGATAAGAGAAATTAGGGCTCGTACGGAGGCATATAGGCATTCTTTTTTTCCTCGTTCAATTTGGGAGTGGAATAGGAAAGGAAATGCCTAGTAGTGGTATAGTGTACCCTCCGCCACGCACCTTACGGTGAATTGCGGAGTATGTATGTAGATGTAGATGTAGATTCATATTTTCTTATTCATTATCAGACTTACTCCTGTAATACCCCCAACTGATTTACAATCCTGTACTCACCTGACCAGAAATCCTGTTCCTCTTTCCTCCAATCTTCACTAATCACCACTATATCTATCTTCAACCTATCCATTTCTCTTTTTAAAATTTCTCGCTTCCCTAACCGATTAAGGGATCTACCATTCCACACTCCAATCCGTAGAATGCCAGTGTTGTCTTCCCTGATGATCACATCCTCCTGAGTAGTCCCTGCCCAGAGATCCAAATGGGGGGACTATTTTACCTCCGGAATATTTTACCAGAGAGGATGCCATCATATGTTCATACAGTAGAGCTGCATGTCCGCGGGGAAAGTAACAGCTGTAGTTTCCCCTTGCTTTCAGCCGTTCGCAGTAACTGTGTGGCAAAGCCACATTAGCTGTTGTTATGAGGCCAGCTCAGTCAATCATCCAGACTGTTGCCCCTCTTCAGGAACTACATGTTTGTCTGGCCTCTCCACAGATACAACTCCGCTGTGCACATATGGGACGGCTATCTGTATTGTTGAGGCACACAAGCCACCCCACCTCGGGAATGTCTGTGGTTCATGGGAGTGGGAGAATATATACACAACAAAAATATTAAGCCACTTGCAATTAGGTAGTACAAGAAAATAAGATTTTCTAATAATCACTTTCATGGGGTATAACTTCCTTTCATTTACAATTATATTGTTTTACATACCATAATATTGGAATTATAAATCAAACTTTAACACTCTTAGCATAAACACTTATTTAAATATCTAATTTTGGCAATTACAAAGACACAATTTACTTTTTCTTAAAGTAGGATGATAATCGACTTGTTTTTCGTTTAATGTCTTCTGAAATTGTAGTCATTTGATCTGATTTATGGTTTCTCTGCTTCTAATTCTTTTAACTCCAGCTAGCATACCTTGGGCTAGAGTGACTTCTCCATAATCATTACATTTAATTCCTTCTTCAAGGCACTTGGTGGTTTATTTGTGCAGTTGATCAACATCCTTTTTTATTTTTATTTTTTTTCTGCAATAAAGTTTTTGACAACTCATTCAGATCAACAGCAGTTTTAAGCTTCAACTTTTCTGTTCTTTTTTCCAATGCTCATCTTCCTTCAGTTTCCTTCCACGTCTTTTCTTGTTTAATTTTTTTTTAAGTAGCTTTTGTAGCTTTGATGTGCATTTCTAGGTAAAAGTAGAAGTTTGTCTGTAATACCATGTCTCAGTTCAAATGCACAATTTGCATGCTGATGGACACTGGGGTCACAGCCACCTTACTCAACTAACAACATGCATAGACCTGTAGACTATTGGTTAAGTTTATAGTGGTTTATCAACCTATGACAGCTAACCTATTTGGTATGGATGATTTCCAGGCATTTGGCACTTCAGTTTCCAATGAGATTGATTTGGTTTCAGATTACTGAAATACCCAGGTTTAGATGCTCTTTGCTCAGAATTTGTTACATTGTTCTCGCCAGGATTAGGCTGTGCTTCCACTTTTCTAGATCACGATACCATGAAGCCTTCCGCTCACCCGCCAATTTTTCCATTTGCGTGCCATCCCTGGGGCACTCACAGTATTCAGCGTTAGTCTGTGTTTATGTCGCGGTTTCAGTACAAAATTCACTTCCACCTTACTGCTTAGTATGCAAAGGCTGACACATCGCCTTGCTTGCCAGTCAGTTCTGATGCTGCCTTCAACCAGAATGAACTTCTCTGCTTTCATGTATACATTGATTGGAGACCAGCTTGGCATCAGAATGCATCTAAAAATCACACCAGAGCTGTGATGATTAATTTGGTGTATGTATGCATTATTAACCTGAGGCAACAACATAAACGTACAACCTCTGCCAAAGTTCAGTGAATAGTCCTGTAACATTAATGTAGATGAACTATGAACTACAGTTAATGATAGAAATTATTTTTCAAAAAGAGATAGATTGGCTGGCCAGTACTTACCTTTGTGCCATACCACCGATAGTTACACAAATGAAGAAAAAGAAGAAAAAAAGAAAAGTCTTTTTGTCCCCTTTTTTCTTCTTTTTCTTCATTTGTGTAACTATCGGCTGTACAGCACAAAGGTAAGTACTGGCCAGCCAATCTATCTCTTTTGAAAAATAATTTATGAACTACAGTTACCTTGTTGTCCTTCAAAATAGTTATCTCCCATAACTATGCACCACTGAGCTCTGTGATACATGTCCTGGAAACTTTACACAGAGTCTTCCTTTGGGATGGTATTCAAAAGCCTCGTCATGTTTCGTTGGATATCAATAATATCATTAGATTTTTCTTTTAAGTGAGTTTGAGACAAGGGAATAGGAAAAATCTAAAGTATTGAAATCCGGCGAGTATGGTGTATATTCAAGTTGCATAACAACACTCTTCCACACACAGCCAATATCGTCAAATGCTTCCTGACAAAAAGTGGTCCAACTTGCAGATCCACCATACTCGCTGGATGTCAATCCGCCAGCCTTCTTCCAATTCCTTCAACTCGAACTCACTTTGAAAGGAAAGAAATTTGACTATATTGCTGACATCCAACCAAACTCTTTTAGAGTCTTTGCCGCATCGTACTAAACAATACAAAAGAATCATGACTGGTAGCAGAAGTGTTATTTATATTTATTGATCTCACCAACATAGGCTTTTAAACCCATTTTCAAATGGATAAAATCACTTCTTGCAAAGGTTCCAAGACATGTATCACAGAGCTCTGTGGTGCATAGTTATAGAAAGTGACTATTTCAAAAGACGGCATCACAATTCTCTACAGCACATAATTTTCTTTCTGAATTTGATTCTACAATTTCAATTTAAGAGCATACCTGATATTACTGCTATTTTAACAGATCCATGCTCCTCCTTAGCAATCCTTTCAGCTTCCTCCATAAGTAACATTCCAAATCCTTGGTGTTGAAACTTTGTAGGGTCACGTGCATTCACTGGTACTACACTACCGTAAACATGAAGTTCACGAACTATTGAGACTCCACCCTTAAGTTCAGGTCTGTAATTTAAAATGCATGCATTAAGTCACAATCATGGACTGTTTAAAAAATAACTAGCTTAGTGTTAAGTAGTGGTTTTGTATGTTGTACATGAGGATGGGTTCAAATTGATAGAGGATACATAGCATTCTCATCTAGCATGTTCCCCCCCCCCCTTCTCTCTCTCTCTCTCTCTCTCTCTCTCTCTCTCTCTCTCTCTCTCTCTCTCTCTCTCCAATTACTTGGAAATTCTACCATTCAAAAGTAGGTAATATGGAGAGGGTGGAGGGGGGAAGGGGGAGAGAGAGAGAGAGAGAGAGAGAGAGAGAGAGAGAGAGAGAGAGAGAGAGAGAGAGAGAGTCAGATGCGGGGGGAGGGGGGGGCAGCGAGAAGGAGGGGGGAGGGGAGGAGAAGGTGCAAGATTGGGGTTAGTAGTTCATTCTCAGACTTGATCTAGTCATAAAAATAACACCAAAAACATAAAATGTACAAAAATGCAAGTCTCGCGGCGAATTCCTTCCACCATAAAAAGTGGTGAGATCTCATGGGCAACCAAGTTGGTTATTTTAATTAGTGTTCATGGAACCAACTATTCAACAACTCATCATATTTTTTTTATCTAATTAGTTATCTACCAACATTTGTAGTGACTATATCAAAATTATACAACTTCATTCCTATAATAAATATGACTTGGCAATCGCGCCATAATATGACATCAGAATAAACATGGTGATCTGGCAATTGGACATCCTCATAATGACATAACAATAATTTATATTCCATTATACAACCAAACGTAACCACATAACAATGAAATACACTCAAATGTGCGTAAAGTTTTTAAAATATTAGTTTATGTTGCTATGGGAAACCAAGTAGATTATTTTAGTTAATGTTCATAGAACCATTTTTTTGTTATCTAATTAGGAATCTACCAACATTTATAGTGACTATATTAGTATTATACATCTTTAATTCTATAAAACATATAATGACTTTGCTATCACACCATAATAGAATGACATCAGAATACATATAATGTTCAGGCAATTACATCTCTATATTCATAAGACGCATTTTTGTCTATCTGTTCTCTTATAACTCAAGATCTAGACAACCAAATAACGAGAAATTTGGTACATGTACACAAAATTACATGGGGAAGTTTCTTAAACAGGTTTCGTTCAATTATATATATTTTTTTTTTTTTTTTTGGTAAACCAACCGGAAAATTTAAGAAAAAGTTAAACTGCATTTTCAATGTGTCCGTGTAAATCTGTATCTTCGTACTGATACTGATGAAATTTTGCACAATTGACCTTCAAAACAAGAGGAAGGGCACTATCTACATAAAATTTCGTTCAGTGCATGGTGGAGGGTACTAGTTTTGCTCCGATCTTGATGAAAGCCAAAAATGATGTTTATCACATTGCTTTAACATAAATGTATGTGCCCTTTTATTACATGCAAATAAACAGTTTTGTACGCTTCAACAGAAAACCTTATTTTAAACCCGGGCAAAGCCGGGTACTTGCAGCTAGTATCTATATATAATTTATTTTCCACTATGTAATCAAACGTAATTACATAGGAATGAAATGTCTCACAATTGCATAAAGAATTTCAAATATTAGTTTACATTGCCATGCGCTTGCCAAGTCATTATTTGTATTATAGAAATAAAGATGTAGTCACTATAGAAGTTGGTAGGTAACTAATTAGATAAAAAAATATGACGAGCTGTTGAATAGTTGGTTCCATGATCAGTAACTAAAAAACTTGCATTTTTGTACAGTTTATGTTTTTGGTGGTATATCACTTCTTTTTGTAGGTAGTCCTTTCCAGTAAAATTTTTTGTGCATAAGTCACATATTTTCTTAAAACCAATTCCCTCTCTCTTTGATTTGGTGTGGTTTCGTTTGGTTTAATGTAACAGTATTCGGGAAGTTGATTATATTGTTATTGTTCAATCCTTTTATCATGTACAGTACTGCAACCTGTGGTGGACAACTATAGAAATATCAAAAAGTTTGTGTTGTATTTCGCATCAGTTTGTGAACTTCATAATATACAAAAGTTTCCAATAAGGTACATTTTCCAGTATAAGTGAAAGTAGTAGTAATTATTTTGCCTCGTATTTATTGAATGATCAGTTTATTTCATAAAACAGTAATTCAAAATTAGTTATTTTAGTGCATAAAAAGAAGCCTTGCTTTATAGTGCACATGATTGTACATCATGAAAATGATTACATATAATTGCATTAATAATTCTCCTAAAATCAGTACAATTAAAAATTATGAGAGTTAAAGAATAAAATTAATTTCTTTCTTGAGAAAAAAAAAAATCAAGGCTGAGAGTGTTAATAATAACTATAAAATGAGAGGAATTTCTATAACTTTCATCATTGTGGGTTCCAGCTGGAAGTGCTTTTGGACATGATGATGATAATCTCGTGTGAAATTTTTGGATGTTAGACCCATCTGGGATTGTGTTCGGCCTGCATGGTGGAAGTCTTTTGGTAGTGCCACTCAGGCAACTTGTGCATCGATGATGATAAGGATGACAAATTGACCGTGAGCACCCTATATGGCAATCTACTATGCTGCCCACTGGACTGCGGAGGCGGGCACTTTCGGAAAACAAGCGCATTTTGGTGTAATTATTTAGTGAACTTGCAATATAATGCACGATCCACATCATTACGAAATGTGGTATATATGATCTATGGAACAAGTATTAATCTAATCTAGTTCTGTATTTCATTCCCCACATTTTTCTGAGATAAACTTAATTTCATGAAGGTCGATTTATTTTTGGAGATAATCTTCCTCCTCTTCTTCTCTGGTATTCATTTGTTGTACATCAGCAACAAATTTCTTAAAGACGACTCCCTATCCTTCTCTTAAATTTTTTTCAGAGGCTTTAATGCAACGGTTTTCAGCGCGCAGAAACACCGATATTACTCTAATATTCTTCTTTGATAAAGACTCTTTAGTATGCTGCCACTCACACCAACACCAATATTGCACTAATCTCCTCCACACATTCATCCAATGTTCTTTGATAAAGAATCTTTAACTTGGCACTGAGGATGATCCACAGACATGCAACTCATGGACCATCATAAGCTGAGTTTCACCAGCAAGTTATTGCAGCAACTTACGTTCTTGTAGAAACTTGACGAACTACTTGCAAGTGTAAATACGTCACAAAGTGGACTTGCGGCTGTTGCAATATATTGCACAAGTGACTTGCTGCAAGTATTCGACTTTTAGTGTGAACAGTGTGCAAGAAGCTTCTGCAAGTTACTTGCAGCTTTTAGGATTCATTTCCTTTGTGTTCTTTGTAATAAAAGAGCTACAGTATAAATGAGCCACCTACTGGTCATTTTACTTGCTCTCACTAAAAGTACAAGTGAACGGTGTCTGCAAGTTACTTGTCAAAGTACTTGCAGAAGTTTCCTGCTTACTTTTTGCAAGTGTAAAGACAACTGCAAGTGAATCGCAATAACTTGCAGCAATAACTTCGGTAAGCGACTAGCTACTGTAAACCCAGCTAGAGACTTATAGTTAACATTTGTCTGTGGCACATTGATGGTATGAAAACATCAGAATATCGATATTCCCCTACTGAAGATTCAACTGGATGATGTAAAAAAAATTGTATAGCATAAGATGTCAAGCCACAAACAAGATAGGTGAATATCAATATATATGTTCCGTTATGTGTATTATATCTTTGTCTAGCACACGATAGAATTTTACTTACAGCAGCGGTGGCATTGTGTGCTGAGGTTGACAGTGACAATGAATGAGACACTTCATAAACCAGTTGCGTTGAATGAGAGGCATTATCTTTCGTGTCAACCATGAAGTAAATAATAAATTTTGTTCCTGCTCTGCAGCTGACAGTTTCTTCTATGTACCCTCATAAAGCGAACATTTCGTGGCCAATATTATTTGCACACTATGCCAACGTCGTTAAGTAAAATTTAGCCTTTACATCAAAACTCAAAATGTGGCGTAATTATATCAATTGATCCCTATTTCTTATGACTTTTATATCCATACACAAAAAATTGTAGATAGCTGTTTAAAGTGACAGGGAGATCAATAATACTGTATTTGGTAGTGTCAGTTTATTAATGGGTGTCATTTGTTCTGCTAAGGATTGTTTGTTTTAGCAACCAAAACATTATTCTCGGGCGTCAAAGTTTTCATTTTCATCGATATCTTTGAATTTATGTTAACACTGATGTTCCCATCGATGCTTTTCTAATATCGATCATCCCTAGGACAGTTTTTGACGTTCACTTTTTATTAGAGATGGAGAATTTAAATCGTCAAACATCTATTTCATTTTACCACTCTTATTGGCTATGTACATTCATGATTATTGTACTGTGCACATCCACAGCAAACAATTTTTCGAATTATGTAAGTTTTATTAGTCTCCTGACAAAATTATCATAAAAAATTGGTACTTCAATTTTCAAGTTTGCTACAATGGGGTCCCCACATCTCTGCCGTGTTGTGGTTTGAAACCAGCGTCTAACATGTTTGCTGCCGGTCTAACGTTTTTGCCCCGTGTCATGAGACAAAATTTTCGACATTCTCATTTATAGCTGAAATCAAGCTAGAATGTAGGTGTAATTAGTAGCACTGTGTCCATTTGCAGCAATTTATGATATATCTTATAATTTATTCTTCATTCTCTAATCAGGAGCCACATGTCATTTCAGACGACTCTACACTTAGTAGAAAGGTTAACGGCTAAGTTAAAATGAAAAGTAAAAATAAATAAATAAATAAATAAATAAATAAATAAAGTCACGGCACCTGGAATTGAACCCACAACCTCCTTGTTGAGAATCTAGTACGTTACCACAAGACCACTAACAATGCAATACTATTTCGTCAAGCGAAAATATGTTTCCAGAAAGGAATTTATATTTACAGATATTTGAATTTTCTCTTCCATTACAAGCTAATCACTATATAAATACAAAATTTGATGTCTGTGTGTCTGCAATAAGTACCTTAGAATTTTGATGATTGGTGAGTCAGTGAGTGACAGAATTAGTGATTTTCGACTGCTAATATTTTGTAAGCTATAAGGTGTGGAATAATATAATTTGAAAATATAGCTAGTTACAGTAGATACTCTTGGTAACCGAAAATTCATGCTTCTATCTTCATCCATAACTGAGATACAGGGGGTCGAAAGTGCTATCTACTGCTTCGAGAAAAGGATGTTACAGCTGTGTGCTCGGCTTGGCGGGTACTGCCATGCCCCCAGATTGCTTGTTGTTGTTGTGGTCTTCAGTCCGGAGACTGGTTTGATGCAGCTTTCCACAATACCCTATCCTTAGCAAGCCTCTTCATCTCCACATAAGAACGACAACCTACATCTGTCTGAATCTGCTTACTGTATCCATCTCTTGGTCTTCCCCTGCGATTTTTTCTCAACACACTTCCCTCCAACGCTAAATTAACAATTCCTTGATGTCTAAGAATGTGTCCTACCAATCTATCCCTTCTTTTAGTCAAGGTATGCCAGAAATTCCTTTTCTCCCCAATTCGGTTCAGTACCTCCTCATTAGTTACGCGATCCACCCACCTAATCTTCAGCATTCTTCTGTAGCACCATATTTCAAAAGCCTCAATCCTCTTCCTGTCCGCACTGTTTATCGTCCATGTCTCACTCCCATACAAGGCAACACTCCATACAAATGCCCTCAGAAAGGACTTCCTTAGGCCTAAATCAATATTCGATGTTAACAAATTTCTCTTTTTCAAAAACGCTTTTCTACCCATTGCCATTCTGCATTTTATATCCTCTGTACTGCGCCCATCATTTGTTATTTTACTGCCCAAGTAACAAAACTCATCTACCTCCTTTATTGCTTCGATTCCCAACCTAATTCCTTCAGCATCACCTGATTTTCTTACACTGCACTCCATTACCCTAGTTTTGCTCTTGTTAATGTTCATCTTATATGCACCTTTCAGCACACTGTCCATTCCATTCAATTGCTCTTCCAGGTCCTTTGCTGTATCTGACAGAATTACTATGTCATCGGCAAAACACAATGTTTTTAATTCTTCCCCCTGAACTTTTATTCCTTCACCAAATTTCTCCTTGCTTTCCTTTATAGCTTGTTCAATGTACAAATTGAATAACATTGGAGAAAGGCTACAACCCTGTCTCACTCCCTTCCCAACCACTGCATCCCTTTCATGCCCTTCAACTCTGACAACCGCTGTCTGGTTTTTGTGCAAGTTGTAAATAACCGTACGCTCCCTATAATTTACTCCTGCTTTTTTCAGAACTTTAAAGAGTTTATTCCAATCAACATTGTCAAAAGCCTTCTCCAAATCTACAAAAGCTAGAAATGTAGATTTGCCTTTTCTTAATCTATCTTCTAGGATAAGCCGTAAAGTGAGTATTGCCTCCCGTGTTCCTACATTTCTCCTGAACCCAAACTGATCTTCCCCGAGTTCGGCTTCTACCAGCTTTTCCATCCTTCTGTATATAATTCGCGTTAATATTTTGCAGCCATGACTTATTAAACTGATGGTTCTGTAGTTTTTACACCTGTCTGCACCTGCTTTCTTAGGGATGGGGATTATAACATTTTTCTTAAAGTCTGAGGGTACTTCACCTGTCTCATACATCTTACACACCAGGTGAAACAGGTTTGTCATGGCTGGTTCTCCCAGAGACTTCAGTAGCTCTGAGGGAATATCACCTATTCCAGGGGCCTTGTTTCGACTTAGGTCTTTCAGGGCTCTGTCAAATTCTTCTCTCAGTACAGTATCTCCTATTTCATCTTCATCTACATCCTCTTCCCTTCCTACAATATTGTCTCGAAGTTCATTTCCTTTGTAGAGCCCCTCTATATATTCTTTCCACCTTTCAGCTTTCCCTTCTTTGCTGAGAACTGGTTTTCCATCAGTGTCCTTGATATTCATAGAGCTGTTTTTCTTATCTCCAAATGTTTCTTTTATTTTCCTGTAGGCTGTATCTATTTTTGCCCTATTTATACATTCTTCTACATCCTTGCATTTGCCTTCTAGCCACTCCTGCTTAGCCATTTTGCACTTCCTGACAATCTCATTTCTTAGTCGTCTGTACTCCATTTTGCCTGTTTCATTTACTGCATTTTTATATTTTCTCCTTTCATCGATTAAATTTAGTATCTCCTGTGATATCCAAGGATTTTTTGTAGGTCTTTCCTTCCTACCTATTTTGTCCTCTGCTACCTTCACTATTTCATCTCTCAATTTTACCCATTTCTCGTCTACTGTTTTATTTCCCCCATTTCTGTCAATTGTTGCCTAAAGCTCCCTCTGAAATATTTAAGAACCTCAGGTTCCTTCAAATTATCCAGGTCCCATCTCCTTATTTTCCTACCTTTTTGTAGTTTCTTTAGTTTCAGCCTACAGTTCATAACCAACAAGTTATGGTCAGAGTCTATATCTGCCCCTGGGTACGTCTTACACTGTAGAACCTGATTCCGAAATCTATGTCTTACCATTATAAAATCTATCTGATATCTTCCGGTGTCTCCTGGTCTCTTCCACATATACAACCTTCTTTTGTGATGCTTGAAGCAGGTGTTTGTTATAACTAAATTATGTTCTGTGCAAAATTCTACCAGGCGGCTTCCTCTTTCATTCCTTTTGCCCAGACCATATTCACCTACTATCTTCCCTTCACTTCCTTGTCCTACTACCGAATTCCATCTCCCATAACAATTAAATTTTCCTCTCCCTTAATTGTCTGAATCATTTCCTTTAGCTCCTCATATATTTCTTCGATTTCCTCATCATCGGCAGAGCTAGTTGGCATATAAACCTGTACTACTGTTGTCGGTGTTGGCTTCGTATCTATCTTGACAATAATAATGCGATCACTGTGCTGGTCATAGTAGTTTACCCGCATTCCTATTTTCTTATTCATTATCAATCCTACTCCTGTGATACCCCCAACTGATTTTGTATTTATAATCCTGTACTCACCTGACCAGAAATCCTGTTCATCCTGCCACCGAACTTCACTAATCCCCACTATATCTAACTTCAACCTATCCATTTCCCTTTTTAAATTTTCTAATTTTCCTACTCGATTAAGGGATCTAACATTCCACGCTCCGACCCGTAGAATGCCAGTATTGTCTTTCCTGATGATCACATCCTCCTGAGTAGTCCCCGCCCGGAGATCCGAATGGGGGACTATTTTACCTCCGGAATATTTTACCCGAGAGGATGCCATCATCATATGTTCATACAGTAGAGCTGCATGTCCTCGGGAAAGGTAACGGCTGTAGTTTCCCCTTGCTTTCAGCCGTTCACAGTAGCTGTGTGGCAAAGCCACATTAGCTGATGTTACAAGGCCAGCTCAGTCAATCATCCAGACTGTTGCCCCTGTAACTACTGAAGAGGCTGCTGCCCCTCTTCAGGAACCACACGTTTGTCTGGCCTCTCCACAGATACCCCTCCGCTGTGGTTGCACCTACGGTACGGCTATCTGTATCGTTGAGGCACGCAAGCCACCCCACCTCGGCAATGTCTGTGGTTCATGGGAGTGGCCAGATTGCTTATAACACTGCAATCACTATCCTAGCTATTTAATGGGATGAAAGGAAGCAAGAACAAAAGAAGTTACCACAGGAAGACAATTGGTGCCTCCTACAATGGGGAGAGGCAAGAAAATAACAATCACACACATTCACCATGAGATACTTGGATGTGGACACCAAGGCTTCCACCAGCCTACATTTACATTGGTCAAATCCATCCTTTTTTGTAACTGTTGTCAATATCCTACTTTTCTGTGTATAATGTTTAATCAGTATTAATATCCGATGTGTATAGTATGTTTCAAGAGTATGATAATATTTTGTCACAAAAAAAAAAAAAAAAAATGCTACTTCAGCATAACGGGGCTGAACTGTTAACACAAATTGTAACATTGCTGAAGATGTCAAGAATTCCCAATGTGAGACTTAAATATTCTGCATTAAAGCACTTTTGTTTTGTCGACTGTACATATTGGACAAGGAAATGAGTAAGGAAGTGGCCATGGCCTTTCCAAACACATTCCTTAATTAAAGAAACCAAAGAAAATGAATCTCTGAATTGCCAGACCGAGTTTGACCTTGAAAATTCAATTTCACAGCCTGCAACACTGCAATATTTTGCCCAGAACTCTTGCCAAAATACGACTATGGTCTTTTGTATATTTGGGTCCAACCATAAAATGAATTTCTTACTAAAAACTAATTGTTCCTACATTGTTTACTTATAATCACATTAATCACTCTAAGTGATTAAAGATGGTCTACACAGGAAATAGTATTCTCCGACAAATTAGAATATATCTGAGTATTACGAGACAATCCTCATTGTGCTTGTAAGGGAATACTGAAACTGTTCAAAATGTTAATAAATGCTAGACTGGAAAATATCATCATCATTAGGCAGACAGAATAGTCATAGATGACGAAATGAAGAGATTAGCAAAGAAATTACTCATTTGGACACAGAGGCAAGACACATCGTCCTCATTCCTCCATATTTTCAATACGTTCTCTCCGATCTGCTTCACCTGTCTTCCTAGACCCAACATGCCATCTTCCTGAACTTTGATCACCACCTCTCTAATGGCACCATCCATACCTCAAACAATGCTACTAGTCACAACTTGCATTTTGATAGCTGACACACTTTCAAATCTGAAAAATCACTTCCATATATCATGACCACCAGTGGAAGTTGTATCCACAATGACAAGAATTCACTTGCCCAAGTATACTGAAAGTTTAACTATGACCTACACAGACACAGACTCCCTCCCCCCTCCTCCAACCGAGGCAGCTAACAGACTTTCATGCCATATTCTCACACACTGATGACCTTCCCACAAAATAAACCACAACCAGTAACATGGCACAAAGAAATGCTCACCTTGTCACCAAATATTGTAGTGTGACCATGTTCTTATCTCCTTGAGACCCACTACATAATTTCTTTAGAATTATTTAAATTTAGTTCCCACGCAATAGTTCAATTATCAGAGGACCAGCTATGCTGTTCCTCCATACTTTGGTGTACTCTTCTTGATGGTGTAGTCCCACATCATCTCCTTTGCTAAAGTTGGTACATAAAAAGGGAGAAAACTGCTTCTTTATCTGTAAGCATTAACTACTAAATAACTGTAGCCCACATGTTCAGTTGAATGGAAAACAGTGGGATTTATTTCCCCCAAACACAGTGAGACTCTTCATACATCCATGTCTTAGTATGAACTTCTACATCAAGAACAACAGTAATGACA
Organism: Locusta migratoria; assembly: GCA_026315105.1. Classification (NCBI taxonomy): domain Eukaryota; kingdom Metazoa; phylum Arthropoda; class Insecta; order Orthoptera; family Acrididae; genus Locusta; species Locusta migratoria. The sequence continues at coordinate 104,749,906 of CM048745.1, read as the reverse complement.
AAAACCAATCAACTTAATATAGAACTTATAATATTAAGATTCCATGGTGATTTCTGTTCCATATATAATGTCCATGCAGCTTCTATGATTCAAATACAATTGCTGCCACTTGCTATTGACAGGCTGCCCAATGTCTAAACAGAAATGATATCTGGGTCAGTATTTGACTTGTCACTTGCTAATTATCTTTTTGGTCCTCTGGCATCGATACAGGCAGATATGTAGTGTAAATGGTTACACTACAATATGTCACCTGAAACTGGATCTCTGAATCACTTCTTTTGCCAGAACTTGATCTACCATTATGCATGAAAATGAGGGAAATTCTATCAACATCCTTCTACCTTTCCTACAGTAATAACCCATCACTCACATGACCTACAAACCATCCTAGACCACCCCTATGTGACCCCCGTTCCCAGCCCTTTGCCACAGGAGTCGTATCCGTGTGAAAGATCCAGGCAAAAGACCAATCCACAAACTTAGTCCCTATCAGAAAGCAGCAACTGCCATATACCAGCTCTGCTGTAAACACTAAAAAGCATTTTATATGGACTTGACCACCAACAAAAATGAATGGCCACTGCCAAACTGTGGCCAAGAACAGTGCTGACCATCAAGTGTCATATCTCACTCAAGCTGAATGGTTGTATTACAACCCATATCATATGGATCCTTCCCTTGAACATCAATTTTATGAACTGTGCAGATGGAAACTATCCTTGCAACACATTCTTAGCTCCCATAACCCACCTGACCTCAATCTCCACTATCCCACATAATATACTGAAAGTTATCATTCCCTCTATCCAGCCCCCTCCCCGTCTTCCCAATCCACATTCCCACGCCACCATCATACACAACATCTCACATGTCACATGCCTAACCTGTGTGCCTTCCACCCACATCTCTTGCATACTTAGTCAGTAAACCTACTGACTCCCTCTGAGCCACAAACTGACAGACCCCAACCACTCCTCCTGCTTCTCTTTCCTTGACATTAATTTCTTCTCCCCAACAGTTCTATCTGCACCTTTGTCCACATTTAATCCACCAACAGTATCTATATTTTGAAACTACCATCCATTCCACACTAAAAAAAAAAGAATCCCTCCAAAACAGCCTGGCAAGCTATTGGGCTATAATAGAGAGATTAGGTCACAAACATCTTTTCAAAGAGGCACTAGTGGTACAAACAAAAATAATATTTTGAAAATTAAACATTCAGGTAAATAAAGTGCAACTCCATAGCATGTATGAAGCCTTATGCAATGGAATTTAAGAGGTCATTAAACTTTTGAACACCAGTTCTAAATAAATACTAAATTGCAATCTAGACTGCTGCAATTATTATAATATACCAGTTCATCAGTGTTTAGCAATATACCAGTTCATCAGGGTTAAGCAGATATGAATAAAAAAGCAAGCTAAAACAAGTAAAAATTTATATACCTAAATGTTTCCCCTGAACACTTTCGCAAGCGAAGAAGACCAACAAGAATATCTTGCTCAGGATCTTCATAAGACAAAAATGTTTCCCATCCACCATTTGCAACATAATCTCTTCTAATCAGCTCTACCTGAAAGAAAGACCAGGAAACAAACATGACTAGCTGCAGAAAACCACAAGAGCAAGTAACAATATCCAAATTAAAATACTTACCTCATAGGGTCGGACTTTGTGGTGAATCTCTTGTATCCCAACTTCTCTAGTTCTAACATCTCGACAACTAGTACCCAGGTCCTTCATTCTTGCTAAAGCCAATTCTCGCAAATTACCGTGCTCAACTCCAGAGCTACAATTAAATAAATGCACAATTGGTCATAAGTAAATATGTACATTTTTTTTTTTTTTTGCTATTTCTCATAGAAAAAGATACTACAGAAACAGACATTCACAGAATCATCCGAGATTGCAATCAATATGAGGAATTTCAATGTCATTTCCTTGGGAGATCACGCAATACAATCAACAACAAGAATGAAACTGCTTACGTCTGCTCAAAAATGTTCAAATGTTTGTAAAGCTCAAGGTTCTTAACTGTGGGGTCATCAGTCCCTAAACTTACAAACTATTTATGAATTACCTTATACTAAAGATGACACAAACATCCATGCCCGAGGGGGGATTCGAACCCCCGACGGCGGATGGCCAGGCAAACAACAACAGGGCGCTCCAGCACGCATGGCTAATCCGCTGCGGCCTCACCTCTGCAGATCCAGTGGTTGCCACTACTGCTACACAGTACTAGAAGAGGAATAGCTTATACAGAAATTCTGTACTTGAACCTATCATAGGCAAAGAAGAGTCGGCAGTTTTATATGCTGCTGCCTGCAGTACTAATGGTAGTTCTAGTCCAGAAGACAGGATTACAATAAGCTCTTCCAAATCAGTGAAAAAACACAGGAGTCTGATTGCTTCAATCTAGCTGCCTCTTTACCTTCAAGAGTGAGAAGTGAGGACAGAAACATTCAACCAAGACAAGTTTTAAGACAATCAGAAATATATTGTGGCTGAAGACTTAAGAAGTCATCCTTGTTTTGTCAATGTCATTGTTCAAAATGGTGGAAGAGCAGAAAGAGGTTGAGAAGACACTCTTGCACAGGCGTGGAAAACTGTCTTTAAAAGGTAGAAGAATGGGCAATAATCAACGGCATATGGATGCAGAAGGCCTTGATATCCAATGCATTAAAGACACATAATGTGTACCTGCAGGAGATGATAGGAGTAAGATTAATCTAATATATAAGAATTAATGTTTAACACTATAATGACACTTTACAACTCACCACATAGACCTAACGATGAGCTGAGACAGGCATATAAAAAAGACAACACTTAGCTATCAGCCATGGCTTTCTTCAGAATAAAGAACATTCATGCAATCACACAGTCACACAACCGTCATCTCTGGCTGCCACACTCTGATGATCAAGTGGATTCATCTTTGTGGTGAGTTGTAAATTGTCCTCATTATATTGTTGAATTCCAACCTGGAGTTTCCATTATTAGAAAATGAATGTTTATGTGTAGTATTTTATGAGCTGCTGTAGCATTAATCTGATTTGGATGAAGCTTTGTTGACATATTGTTTACACTTTCGCAAATGTTATAGGTATGTTTATACCACATTTAACACTACACTAACATGCACGTAAACCTGCTGTGTTATGAATTATATTTAAATTTATTACTTATTTACTATGGTACTAAATGTATTCCTAACATATTTTGCAGAGTATCCATTTATGCCAATGAATGTACCTAGAAAATCTTCATTTCGTAACTTATAGTTAGGGACCTGAAAAATTCACAAGTTGCGATAAATGCGATTTAGATGCGAATTCCAGCTCAAAATGTGAAAACGCAAAATTACGTAATAAACGCTATTTTGTCGCGAATTTTGTGATGCCTTCTATTGCCACAATTTTCTGCCTATAAAACTCATTAAAAAGCAATCAGTTTTCATTTGTATAGTATATCATGATTTGGAGTGAGAGAAAAAATGACGGGAGGGGGCGGAGAATGCATCCGTGCATATATAACTGAGCCTACAAGCTGGGATGCCGCGTCAACTGTTGTGTAGGAGCAGAGCTCTGTGCAAGATAAATGCCACATATGGCAACATAGGATACATTTGTGTCATGTGGGGCCTGAAACCTAACAAAGAAAAGAATTCGTGCCAGCGTTCAGTTTGGCATCGGTTCTGTTTCTATTGCTTTCGCTTTTGTTATTGTTGTGCAGCGCTGCCGAATGTGGGTCGCAAGGCTTTGAATGCGTATTAAAGGGCTCCACAGTATGCTAGTGAGGGCTTGTATGCAACTGATGCCAAAACAGTGTTTTGCAATAGGGTGAGTAAAGAAAGACAATATTAAAAAATACATTAAATCAGAGAAGCACTCTGTTCACGTGCGAGAAAATGTTGATGCATCTAAACATAGTCATCAATTGTCGAAACATTAAACAGCGCTGAAAGAAGAAAATTAGAAAAAGACAATTTTGCAAAAAGAACTATTGAAGTGTTTGCAAAAGCCAACATTCCAATTGAAAAGCTCGAAAATCAAGCCATACTTTAGTGGATTAACGAAATATCTAACAAAGATCTACCATGTTAAGGACATTGCCAAGTAAGTTATTTGCTTTTGTGACTTGACAGCATCGTGAATGTCACAAATAATAATAGTAAAACAGTCCTTAGTTCCGGTGCACTAAATCTTATCCATAAAATATGTGATGTTTGTGTGCAATGAGAATGTCACATTATTTGCAACAAATGGAAGTTCGCAGTTCAAGCAATGTGCGCAAGAAATGCGTATTCCAAACATATAATTCGTGCCCTTGTTTGGTGCTCTTCAAAATTAGTACGGTAGTTTTGACTTTTAAAATGTTTCTGCTACCAGTCGCGACTTTCTTAACCTATTTATTTTTCTAATTACCCTTCAGTCGAATGCATTTTCATGAATAAACCCACTGCAAAATGTTTTTGTTACTGTATTTCATTACTAGTGTTACGTATATGAATTTCTGCTTTTAGTCACAATAAATTGACGATTCATGCAGTGGCTGACGAGAGCGGCAAGGGGCATGCCTTGCTGTGCCGTTTAATTTGCCAAGCAATTAGCGGTGGGAGGAAAACTGCGCTTATTACTTCCCACAGTGGTAATATGGAAACTCGGGAGGTACAAAGAAAAATTGGTAGAGCTCGGGGACAAATGAATATTATCTTACTAGTAACCAGTGCCGAATTTTCCCCACAACTAAAACAGAAAAATCCTCAATTTATTGCAGTTAACGTAATTTTGAACTTCCTTTTAAGCAAAAAATCAGAAGTTCCATGAATTCATAGTCACTTTTTTTGGGAGTAGAATTACTTTTATATCTGGCACTATCTATAAAACAAGATACATCAGTACGCCTACTTAACTGGAAAATTTTCGCGTGTTTGCATTATAGTTACTATAATATTGCAACAGCTCTCACACAGCAGACCACATTTAAGGTTACACATTACAGTCAAAAATACGGTTTGTGAGACAAGGTTTTGTCTTATATGAGTCTCTCACAAAGTAAAAAAAGAATTGACTGTTGGATATAATGAAAGTATTGTATCAATTTCTATCATTGCAACTAATGAATAAAATTAATTTTAAAATCAGATCTACACCAATTTCACTCCACAAAATAACTTTAAGAGTAAGAGAAACTATTATGACAATCTGGTGATCATTAGGTCTTTTGTGTTGGTACATGACTTTATTTCTTTATTCCTAGAAATTGCTTCTGGCCGCAAACAATCACTAAAGCTATATCTAGCAAAAAAATAAATATTCTTTGTGCTGAAGTAAGGGACATAATGAGACAGTGTGTGTTTGTTATTATTTTCCAACTGTCTGATGAAGATATTCCCTGCTGCTGTGAAATTTCTAGACTGTTGCAGAATAATATTAGAAACACTAAATGAGCACGAAGTGCCATATGATGCTGTTCGTGTATTTGTTGGTGACAGTGCTCTGTACATGACACAGTCATGATACTTTAAAAGTCATTATTGTTGACCATCTGATTTGTGTGCAATGTTGGGAACACAAACTCAGTTTAATTGGCAAATGCTTCACAACAGTTATGTGTGGATTGAATGAACTGACGCCCATGGTAAAATCAGCATTACTAACTACAAGGAAATGAAAATACAAATATATCCAGTTTCTCAAGGCAAAGAATGATTCCAAGGAAGGTAAACAGTTTCGATTACCAGTAGTTGCTCGGTGGAACAGCTGGTTTGGATCAGTGTTCTATTTAGAGAATTATTTCATTTGCATTGTAGAGTTCTTTAAGTTGCCAGAAATGAGAGATGCAAATAACTGTGGTGTAAATTTTATAAAAAAAATTGACAGACAGATGTAAAAAAAAAAAAAAAAAAAAAAAAAAAAAAAAAAAAAAAAAAAAAAAAAAGAATACACACACACACACACACACACACACACAGTGTTTGTGAAGGATCATGGCAGGAAGCTTGTGGAGCTCTTAACTTTGCTTGAGAGTCAGAAGGAACAACACAGGCATTGCATACTCTAAATACTTTAGAGCAGGTTGAATTCAGAGATGTGTTTAACAATGCAGCTAATTCTGCCAAGAGAAAACTGGCTTTACTGAGAAGCAAAGACCCAAATCATAAGGGATTTGAGTCTATAGCTCAGACGTTTTTTCAAGGAATGTCATTTTAGACAATCCTGATAAAGAGTTGTAATGGAGATGTGTCTTCAAGTTTATTAAGACAAGCAGTGTCTTAAGGCTACGCCCATTTAAAAAGAATTTTAAACAGCGGCTTAAAGAAAGTGATAGCGTCGATATCAAGGATATTTTGAAAAAGATCATGAAATGTTTGCAAAACATTGTTTGGCTTTGTTGTGGACGCCATCTAGCAATGTTGACAGCGAGGGTATTTTATCTCACTACAACACTGTAGTGACAGATAGCAGATGCAATCTCAAAAACACAGCAATGCTGAAACATGTACAATCCTTTCTTTTGAAAATTAAAGAAAAAATCTTAAAATATGTTGTAAAATATCAGTTTTCTTTCCTTCCTTAAATAGAGTGATTAAATAACAATAGTTAAATGCTTTATTATCACATAAAAGGTGTGACATACTGTACATTTGTAAGAGGAAGTAACCAGATACTTATTAAATATGCTATATACATATAATGATGTCTGTAAAATAGATGCTAATTTTGGAAAAATAGATGATAATTTTGCTAAAAAAATAGATGGTAATTTTGCCAAAAATACATGCTAAAGTTTCCGGTCCCTGCTTATAGTTTATGAGATATAACTTGATAAACATAGACACACACGGGGAAATTGCCACATTGTTTTTGTTCGCATTTTTTGCATTGCTGTACTGTTTACCTAAGTGTAATTAAACTTTGCACATTTTATCTTCAAAACAAGGGGGGATGGATCACCCTCTAGCGAGCTTGTGGCTGAGCAAGTCATGCTCAATTTCAGTGGCTTTACAATCTGTGCAAACTGGGATCATCCTTACTACACATTCAAAGTCCCACCAGCAACCTGGCCTCAAGCTATTGTCCCCACCTAATATTTCCCCTTACATCTCCTGCCAACTTATGTCTGCCCCCCCCCCCCCTCCCGTCACATCACCCCTCTACTGTATGGCACTTAATCTTATTCCCCCTTCTGCATCTCCCCTCCCTTCGTGCTCCTCCTCTCTCTCCTCCTTTACTGCAATTCAAGCTGAATCTCACATACAAGTGCCTCTACACTCTTCCAAGCAGTGTGAAATGTTCTATCCCCACCACTGGCTTGCATCCTCCCCCTTCACTCCCTTTTCCTCCTCGTTCACTGTTAATAATAAGTTGGGCTGTAGTTGCCAGAGATGGCAGTCATGTATGCACGGTTTGTGCCTGAGTGATTGTGTGAATGTATGTACACCCTTTTTTTTCTGATAAAGGCCGTGGCCAAAAACTTAAGTTGTGTGAACGTGATTATCTTTTTTCTACATGCCTATCAGTGGTTCAGCAGTCATCTTTATAATGAGTTTCCGACATTCCAACCTGGACTTTCCATTGTTAAACACAACCATTTAGTTAGAAATAGTGGGGCTTTAGTTGCTAGAAGCTAGGTTTAAAAGCAATCATATTCAACATATTTCGATGTTTTACATTATTCCCAAATGGATTTAAATCAAAGAATGGGTTCTTCTGCATAAACACTGCCATTTATCTTTCTTGCATTTGACAAACAATGGAGAACTCCATATTTTGAGAAATAACAACTGACAGAAACCTCATTTTCTTTAGCATTTGTCCCACCTAAGTGGATTCGCTGTCTCTATTTTGTTCAATCATGGGGCATGTCTGGGTGTAGGTTTACAGCTTTCATGTCATTGTGCAGGGTATCGGCACATTGCTGCCTTGGTTGTCCCTTGGGTCTCTTTCCAAAGACATCCATTGAGTAAGTTGCCTTTGCTATTGACTGCACACAGTGCATGTCCAAACCACTGCAGATGACTTTTCCACATTTTCTCTTGCATGGGTGCAATTCCAAAATGTTTCCTGATGGTGTCATTTGAAATGTGAACCAGTCATGTGACACCGCCTGTCCATCTAAGCGTCTTCATCTTCATGACCTCCAGTCGTTGTTCTGTGCCTTTTGTAGCTGGCCACCAGTTGATACCATAGAGAGCAACATGGCGGATGACAGTCCGGTAGATCTTTGACTTCAGGTGGTCCTTGATCTGACAATCAAAGGTCACTCCTGTTGTCATTCACCACTTAACTAGGCTGCCTGTGTCCTTGCATTGACTTCATCTGTGAGTTGGGCATCACTACTGATTATAGAATCGAGATCATTAAAATTGGATACTCACAGTAGATCTTCTCCAAGAACATTAATGGTTCCAGCTTCTTCTTGTTGAGCTGCAGGCCATATTGTGCAAGTCGGTTGTTCCACTCTTGTGTTTGGCACTGGAGAGCAGACCTGTTCTCTGCAGCCAGCATGACATCACAGCATAGAGAAGTGTCCATGGTAGTGAAATGTGCAAGTTTAAGGTAACAGTGTCCATCACAAGAATGAACAACAGTGGTGATAAAGCCGAACCTTCGTGGACCCTACCATGATGTCGAAGCCATTGGATGCTCCTGCAGCTGCTTGAACATAGCTTTTTTGGTTCAACATACAGCAGCTGTACCCAATTTACAAGATACTCTGGGACATCGTGTTCTCGAAGAGCTAACCAGATTAGGTCATGTGGCTTTTTTGAGGTCTAAAAAAATGAGACGCAGTGGCATGTACTTTTCACGGTGTTTCTTCACCAACAGCCGGGCAGTGGATTGCGTCGCTTGTGCCACAACTTTTCACAAATCACTTGGTTCCTTGTGATCAGCACTATCTCACAGATCCTCTGAGGATGTGTTCAAATATTTTCATTGCATGGTTCAGCAATCTAATTGGTTGATAATTGGAGCACTCAGCAGCACTTCCTTTCCTTTTGAAGATTGGTACTGTGATGCTTCACTGCCAGTTTGCTGGTGTTCTACCTTCCCCGATAATCTGGTTGAAAAGATCTGATAGCCAGCCTACTGCATTCCATTGTTGAGAGCACCAGAATGATGCTGGGAGGTCACTGGGGCCAGTGGCTTTCTCACTCTTCATTTCCTTCAGTTCATCCTTGACTTCAGAAATGCTAATTTCATTAACTGGTCCTCCAACAGCTGATATGGATGGTATTGGTGTAAGGGGAAATTCTTCTGTCGTTACTGTCTCAATGTATCTCTGCCAGCACTCCTTTGCTATGTTTCAGTCAACCAGCAGCTTGCCCTTTCCATTGTTAATGGCATAAAAATGTTTGATGTCCTCAGATTTTCGGAACTTTGAATTGACTAGTTAATAGATGTCATGCTCTGATTCACACGTGGCAAATTTCATGTAAAGCTCTGAATACTTGTCTGCTTTTGTGACTGCAACAGCCTGTTTTGTCTGTATATATACTTGTTTGTGGGCATTCCAACGGGATGGTGTTTTATTTTCAAGAAACTAATGGTACAATTTTTTCTTCTTGCATATGGCATTTTTAAAATTGTCATTCCAAAACTACATATCTTTGTTGATCCTTCGCTGTCCTGGTTTTTATTGTTCTGAGGGTAGAGCATGCTGCTTCATGAGCGGTGATCTTTAGTTTACTCCAGCTGTATTGGGTATTCTGCTAGAAACGGACCATTGAGGATCAAATGGTGGCACTTAAAGCAGGAAAAGGTTGAAGTAACAACTGACAGAATGTTAAATTCTAATAAAATAATGCCCAGTACTTCTGAGATAACAGAATTGCACTTCATGCTGAAGTAACACTATTGAATAGAATACACAAAAAACTGTCTCACCACAATAGAGTAAAGGTCTTGTTGGCCAAAAGAATGGACACCACACATAATTGTTTATAAACATGGACAGTATTTAACATTTCCAGTGCAGATGCACAACTGACTTCGAAAGATCTTGTGTCAATACATATCTAAGCTGCAAGCCAGTGGGCTAATGGAAGGGAGATACTACTACATTCAGCAGAGTGTGGCAGCTGGAAATTTGGACCAGATAGGAAGTGTGATTGGATAAGACAAGAAGTGTGTCCAGATGGCTGAAATGGTAAGGCACTGCTCACATAGAGGGGGAAATCCCTTTTTGACACCCAGTCCAGCACAAATTTCCACTGTCATTGTTGATGTATTTCAGCGCCGTGTAGTAGATAAGATTGTAAATTTCTATTTCTTTCTTAAACACATAGCTGCTTAGTTGATCAACAGTGTTTGTTCTTCATCTGAAGAACACACACCACAGATATAACTGAAAATCATAACTGACTGCTGTGGCGGATTAGCTGTGTGCTGCGGTGCGCATGGTCGTTCGAGTCCTCCCTCGGACAAGGGTGTTTGTGTTGGCCTTAGGTTAGTTTACCTTAGTTTAAGTAGGCCTAGTTTGTAAGCTATGGACTAATAACCCAGCATTTGAGTCTGATAGATTTACAAACATATGAACATAACTGACTTTATAAAATCATAGAACATTAGATGAATTTCCTTCGACAATATAATAAATTGAATCAAAAGGAAAATTAATTTTTATATAAAAACAGCATAACTCAATAGGAAGAAAAGTTCTTAAGGACTGCCAATCAACTCACCACCATTCACCACTACTGGTCAGTTGTATGCCACACAGTCTATGACACATATCACCTTCCACATTGGACACAGGTGGGTGGTTGTTAAGCTATTCTTTGATCCTCACTATTGCCATCAGATCACCACCACTGTGACTCAGCTAGATAGGTGAACATTGCCCTTGATACTGTGACTACCGGGTTTGGGCCCGCAGTGGTCACTGCCACACCATCTCCTGACTGTCACCACACCACCGTCATCGTAAACAGTGGAGCCGCATCAATCCTGCTAGACAATGTGTCACCTTCAGACGTGAACTACGGGATGGGCTACTGACCAGTGATTTGACCAACATAGCCAGCTGAGGTGGAAGACTAGTCTGTACTAAACAGGTCGGGCAGACAAAGTTACATGAGAGTGCTGATGCCAGCTCAGCAACCTGCCGCCACTAACCTGCCCCCGTGTCCTCCTTGCCAGATGTCTGCCTTTCTCCACAATGGGTCACAACATGGTTGCACCCAGAACATTATGTCTAGAATAAATCCTTACTTGGAAGACCAACCTAACATTATATTGAAGTAGACTATTTTATGGTCCCAAGAGGAACAGTTTGTTTCTCCACTACCAGCGAATAATGCAGTCATTTGTTACAATGGTGTCAGACAGACCAATCCAGATGGTCAAGTAAGCCAATCAAAGACAACACCAGAAAAGGCTGAAGCAGTGTCATTCCAAAGAGAGAAGAGATTTGTCAGTGAGGAGTATGGAAGGCAACAATCATAGTAAGTTTAACAGGAACTTTTATGTTCCATTGTGGGTTTCCTTTCATCCTGCAATTTTTCCTTCCTTATTTGTCATTTGTGATGTCCCAAATTCATGGCTGATCATTGTTTTTAATTATAAAGATTCCAATTACACTGCTCTAGGTCCCTTGAGATAACTCTCATGACAGCAATAGAACCGTTACAATCATACAAGCAGAAAGTGGTGAACCGGAAATTCTATCAAGTTTATAAAATATAGCACAAGTTAAGAGGGTTCTGTTGATATGGCACAGGTAGGCTAGGATAGCACCAGTGGCTAGAGGAATTATTGTTTATGTTTATACAGCACAAGTGAGCTGAGGCTAGCACCTGTCCAAGTAACAGAGCTTACAATGTGCTCATGGAGCAAGGCCACATGAGCTAAGACTCAAGAAGTGAGAGGGAAGATTTTGAAAGGAGAATAAAAGACAAAATAGCATTCATAAATTTTTGTCAATAATGGAGGATAGATAACAACTCACCGTAAATTTAAGTTGTGTGAATGTCATTATCTACTTTCGTGTCATCAGCAGCTCAGCGAGCCTCCTTACGGTGAGTTGTTATCTATCCTCCATTGACCATTACTGACATTCCTATCAGATTTTCCATAGTTAAAATTCATAGATTTTTGGGTTACAAGTCATGTAGTGCAACCACAACAAATTTACTATGACTATTTTAAATTAGTAATGTGCAAATTAAGGTACAATTTCATTAAGGTAGCTCTGTGGACAGTAAGAAGGTAGCTCTGTGGAGAGTAAGTCAAAATTAGTGTTCAGGTTGATTAGCAACAGGGCAGAGCACAAGCTATTGTAGTTAGCATAGGTCAGTTGTATTCAATGCAAGTTAGGTTTATGATTTAGATCACCAAGTAAAAAGTTAGAAAGTAGTATAAGCTTGTAACTAGATTCAATTTTGTGAACCATCTCATTAAGCAAATATTGCAGAGTAGAGAGATGTATAAAGAAAATGAGGTATAGATTAATGAAATAAGTGGAGATTTTTTTCCAATGTTGTTAGGAGGATGGGGCATAGACGTTCAGTGTAAGTTGAAAACAGGAAAACAATTTCCTGCTTCCTGTCATCCCCACACCATGGTGCAAAATAATTGTTATCAAGACTGAGAGGAACAGTGCAAAAGAAGAAGAAGAAGAAGAAGAAGAAGGCTGAACTAAAGTGACATTCACAAGAGACTGATATTGTTTTGGGAGAAGTCTGAAATAGTGGATAGTGTTGAAGTGTTACTTGAATTCAGAGACGAATTTCTTCTATAAGAGGGGCAGAGTGCAATAGGAGAAGGCTTGGAGACAGTAATTAAAAGAGTTTAAGAATAAATAAGAGTAAAAACAACATGCATAAATGAGTGAAAATAGAAAATAATTTAAATGTGTAACAAACAGTCTGAAGCTGTATGTTATGTAATGATGGAAAGTCCAGGTTGGAATTAATAATATAGTAATAAGGACAGTTTACAATTCACCACAAAGACATGGCGACGAGCTGCGACAGGCACATACAAAAGGTTACACCAGTCTGGAATAACCAGGATAGTGTCACAAGACAACTTCTGACCATCCCATTCAGTCTCCTGCTGTATCAAGAACACTGAATCTGCATTACAGATGTGAAAGACTCGCCCATACTACACAATTCTCAGTGACCGAGTTATGAGGCTATTGACGAGGGTCAGTCACCCGTTGGTGCTCTCGTGACACCGTGACCACCTCACTAACCCACCTGACGTTTCTCCATACTAGGAGCCACTGTCATTCCCGGAATATTACGTCCGGAAGAGATGCTCATTTGTACAGCCAACATGACATCTTATTGTTACAAACTGAGATAAACACAACTGTATGCTCCTGACCTCTCCACTGCAACCCCACAATCCCATAATTCATGCTAAATTTTACACCACTGATACCACTTGGCCTTTGGATTGGATCATTTGCAGCACTACATATTATCTCCTGTAATCTAACACTTTCTTATCACAATGCTTTGCAATATTACAAAAGAAGTGTTTACTGACAGTTTCCAACAGCTTTATAACCAATGTCTGAAATGTATTGCAGCAAATGGTGACTTCTTTGAAAGCCAGTAAAGGCATTTTGTTTGTCACTCTTGTTTCCTGAGACCATTCACCAATCTTTACAATCTAAACAAATGAAGTCTAGTAAGTGAATCAATATAAACATGGCAACAAATGAACAGCTTGGTTGTGGTGCCGGAACAATGTGTGTGTGTGTGTGTGTGTGTGTGTGTGTGTGTGTGTGTGGTGGGTGGGTGGGTGGGTGGGTGGGTGGGCACGCACGCATACACACACACTTGTGTTTTTACTATTTTTATTACAAGTTACCTTAGCATGTTAAGTGATTTTTATTGAATGAGTGCAAAGAAACAAATAAAAAGAAAACTAACCTTACTAATGGCATTGGGATGTCCCTCTGGACCCTGTACACTCTTGTCCATGGGGGTACAAGAGCCAGAATTCGTGCAACAAGGTCAACAAGTGTGCTCGGTGGGTAACTTTTGTACCTCCCTGTTTTCCAAAGTTCATAAAGTCCTGTGCCACGAATCACCAACGTTGGATAGAGCTTCAAACCATCAGCTCGAAATGCTGGATTTTCAAAGAATTCCTGTGGGAATAAATATAACTGCACTGTTGTAAGACTAGCATAGAGCTATTTAAATGCATTTTAACTGCATTAATTCTTTTACCAAAATTACATGGGAGAAACTCCACTTGTGATATACAACAGGCATGGAGTATGAGTAACTAATGTGTGTGTGAGCTAAAATTTTACATAAGAAAGAGTCATATTATTTATTGTTTTTTAAAAGAAAATACATACGGCTGTTCTAGGCAGCAGTGAAAGTGGCAGTGGTGAGAGTGGTGGTAAGCTTGTTCTCCCACTACTTTGTTCATCATATAGTGTGGGAATTTTATAACTGACCTGAGGTGCTGACCTCAAAATATTATTTCAGGTAGGTTGGACAAGAGTTACTATATTTGCAACAAGTTTTTCTCCCTGTTATGAATGCTCCTTACCAGCCAGGTGCATTTACACACAATATCAACCTCACCGTTATCTACTTAAGAAAGGATAAAGGATGTTTGGACATTGGGAAGCTAGCAGGGGAAGGTGGCAACTACTTTTTAATACTTGGGGAGGGGGAGGGAGGCAGCACAAAGTACCTTGCACCTCTGACTTTGGTGCTGATTCCATAAGGCAATAGGTTGTACATATTTGAGTGGGAGATTTCTGAAATAAATGCAAATCACCAGAAACGAAAATCACCACTACTCTATTATTTATCTCGATGACACATGGCTCAATCAAAATGCCAGTTAGCACACCTAGTAGGATAGGAAAGGCAATGGAAGGCTGAAAGTACTGACTAGAAATGGAAACAGACTTAATGTCTGACATACAGGACCATCTGAATATAGCTAATGTTTATATCTTGTCCTGTGATAATAAGGAACAAATAAGGAACAAATGAAGATATGGATTACAGATCTAT
The DNA here is from genome assembly GCA_026315105.1 of Locusta migratoria. NCBI lineage: Eukaryota > Metazoa > Arthropoda > Insecta > Orthoptera > Acrididae > Locusta > Locusta migratoria. The sequence goes on along the minus strand of CM048745.1, from coordinate 104,734,895 downwards.
TAAAGAAAGATAGATTAGGGTTTTATGTCCCATCAACAATGTGGTTATTAGAGATGGAGCACAAGCTTCGGCTGTTTTCAGTTAAGGAGTGGGAGAGAAGATGGGCATGCCCTTTGAAAGGAACCATCCTAGCATTTGCCTGGAACACCTTAATTTGAATTGCCAGAGATGGATTGGAACCACCATCCTCCTGAAAGCAAGTCCAGTGTGTTACCACTATGTCAACTCACTTGGTTTTACATTTATTGTATGGTTTATAAGGGGGTTGTGTGATTGAAAGAGACAGAGCTAGTTAACATTCAAGAAAAAAGAAAAGTAATTCTAATTCAAGTACTACGAAGGAAGAAATGGTACAGGGGTGGAGGGGGCGGGAAGAGGACGGTATTCCTATTTCTGACTGTAATAGTATAAAGGTGGTTCGATGAACCCTCTGCCAGGCACTTAAATGTGATTTGCAGAGTATCCCCTGTAGATGTAGAATACAAAAGCAAAGATGTTGGAGCATGACAGATGCCATAATCACCTTTATGACAAATATGAATTTCATAGCTTAACAGCAGAAATGGGCTATCACTATTAGTTTGGGAGCTACAACCCTTCAAAGTTTAGGGAGCAGAGGGTACGACAGCGTAGCTGACTGGCTTGTGGTCATGAGACAGTGGTCCGTGTCCCAGGGGTAGCCACTCGACCAGTCAGCTACGCTATCGCAGCCTCCGCCCCCCGGAACTTTGAAGGGTTGTAGCTTCCAAACTAACAGTGATAGGAATGTAGTTTAAATTCATTTGGACGCAGCTGATTTAAACGAATGCAATACATGATAGAAAAAACTATTGTTCCATTTAAAAATTATATCTTTGTGGTGTAACTCTTTGGAAAATTATACAATAAACTATGTTCATAGCTCCGCAGAAAGTGTAATATTTCTTGTGTTGACCTACCGCATTAAAATTTTCCGTCACCTATTATTTTATAAGTTACAGAGGCAAACACACTATGTGAAACACCCTGTATATGACTTTTTGCCTCTTTCTCCTGTTACCCACGCCACCCAAAATTCACCTTCCAAACTACAATCCTAGAAATGTTTGCCCACATGACAAAATGCAGCTAAACACATGTGACTCAATGATGTAATGACGTGAATCACCTTTAAAATTTCTATATAATTTAATTATAAACTAATTAGTCACAAACCATTATGAAAGAACTAACACTTTGGCGACTGAACCCCAGCATCAGTCGGGCTGTAGAACTGCTTGAAGCGACCGCGCTCGAGTATAAGTTGGGGGGCTGTTGCACGCCACTCGCAGCCCATTAGCCTTCTAGAAGCAGGCCCGCTACTGTGGTAGGGCTGCGTGGAACACCTGCCTATCTCCCACTTAACTGTTGCCCCTTTGTGTTCTGGTTTTAAAAGTACATCATAAGAAACAGCAAGACAGCATGGCAGCTTCCATGCCATGATGCACTACTGTGCACAACTGTCCAAACAATTACGGGCCAATATCGTTGACATCAGTTTCATGTAGAATTTTAGAGCATATTCTCAGTAAATATAGTAAATTTCCTTGAAACGGAAAAGCTTCTTTCCATGAATCAGCATGGATTTAGGAAACATCGTTTATGTGAAACTCAGCTTGCCCTTTTCTCACATGACATCTTGCGAGCCATGGATGAAGGGCAACAGGCGGATTGTGTTTTTCTCGACTTCAAAAAGGCGTTCGACACGGTGCCACACTGCAGACTGCTAACGAAGATACGAGCTTATGGAATAGGTTCACAGATTTATGACTGCCTGGACGACTTCCTAAGTACTAGAACACAGTATGTTGTTCTCGACAGTGAGTGTTCATCAGAGACGAGTGTATCGTCAGGCGTGCCCCAAGGGAGTGTGACAGGACCACTATTATTTTCTATCTATATAAATGATCTGATGGACAGAGTAAGTTGTAATTTGCGGCTGTTTGCTGATGATGCTGTGGTGTATGGGAGGGTGTCGTCTGTAACTGACTGTAACAGCATACAGGATGACTTAGACAAAATTTCTAGTTAGTGCGAAGAATGGCAGCTAGCTCTCAATGTAGAAAAATGTAAGGTGATGCGCATGAGTAGAAAAAACAATCCTCTAATGTTCGAATACAGCATTAGTAGTGAGCTTCTTGATGCTGTCGCATCGTTCAAATATCTAGGCGTAACATTGCAGAGCGATATGAAATGGAATGAGCGTTTAAGGACAGTTGTGAGTAAGGCAGACAGCCGACTTCGGTTTATTGGGAGAATTTTGGGAAGATGTACTTTACCTGTAAAGGAGACCACATATAAAATGCTTGTACGACCATGTCTTGAGTATTGCTCAAGTGTTTGGGACCCGCAGCAGATCATTTTAAAGGAAGACACAGAGGCGATTCAGAGGCGAGCAGCTGGATTTGTTACCGGTAGGTTCGACCAATGCGTGAGTGTCACGGAAATGCTCCTGCAACTCAATAGGGGATTGCTGGAAGAAAGACAATGTTCTTTTCGTGAATTTCTGTTAAGTAAATTTAAAGGGCCGGAATTTGAAGCTGAGTATAGTACGATCTTGCTGCCGCCTACTTACATTTCGCCTAAAGATCACAAAGACAAGATAAGAGAAATTAGGGCTTGTACAGATGCATATAGGCATTCTTTTTTTCCTTGTTCCATTTGGGAGTGGAATAGGAAAGGAAATGCCTAATAGTGGTACAGTGTACCCTCCGCCACGCACCTTACGGTGAATTGCGGAGTATTTATGTAGATATAGATGTGCATTAATGTGGCTGTGAGTTTCAAATGTTCTCTTTACTGTTTTCCATTTCTTGTTTATTGTCCTCTATATATGTCATGTTTTCTGAGTGAGAAAGAATTTTTAGAAGCCTTAGAAGAAGAAATGAACGATTCTGGTTCGAAGTGGGATATGTCTGAATGTGAAGAGAATGAAGAGCCTTCCGATATAGGTAACGAACTTTCTAGTGCAGTTTTTCTTCAGTATTATTATTATGACATATTGCTCGAGTTGCTTCAGTTAGCATAACATATATTTCTGTTCATCTCATCTTGCAGGGGAATCTGATAAGCCTGCACGGTGTAGCTGGTGTTTTCTCCGCAACACAGGTGTCGGCTGCAACACAGCTGTCTGTACCTCCAACAAAGAGACAATGAATTTTGTGGAAAAATCCACTGATGCCCAATTAAACTGGAAATTTGATGACAATCAGCCTACCGTGCAATAATTTGTAGAGGAAAATGGAGTAATGGTAGCTGTTCATGAGAATTCCATTCCATTCATCTCGGCATGTTTTTGATCTTTTTCCCAGATTCTAAAATGAAACACACAAAATCCTAAACAAACAGAAACACAAAGCCTGTTTATGACAAACTCAAAGCAGCTTCCATGGTAAAGCCTCATGGTTTGTGTAATTTGTGGGTGGGCGTAAAGCTGCGTAAAATTTATTTATTTATTTATTTATTTACTTTTTTGCATATTTATACATGAGACTTGTGAAAAACTAAAACTGGCAGATTAGTATCCACAAACAATTTTATTTCAACCCCTTTCCCTGGTTCTGTTATGGCCAGAAACAGATTCAACTCAATATTATCAAGACTGTATTTGAATGACAATGCAAAGTCAAACTTAGCATGACCCAATACATAAAATCACGTCAATCCTAGATCATTTCTTATTAGAAACACAAAAATCATTTTACCCATCAGAAAACCTCACTTTTGATGAAGGCATGTGTAGTTTTCAAGGAAGAGTGGTATTTCGGGTTTCCATAAAAAAGTAAACCTAATAAGTGTGGAATCAAGATGTTTATTGTATGTGATTCCGAAACAGGCTATAATCTTAGACTGGAGGTAAATACTGGGAAATGAAGACAACTACATAATAGCATTATTTGAAAGATTGCTAGCAGATTACCTGGGAAAAGGTCACACTGTTTACAAGAAGAGATTTTATAGTTAATCAGCCGTATTCGATTTTCTTTGGCAACGTAAAACGAAAGCAGTAGGTACATGCATGAGTAACTGGAAATAACAAACAAAAAACTGAAAAGGAATGAACGTAAATGAGGAGGAAACGTGCTTTTTTTTTTTTTTTTTTTTTTTTTTCAAAGTGGAAAGATACAAGAAAGAGATGTACAATGTCTGTCCACTGTGCACAAAATGAAAAAGGATGTTTTCAAAGAAAAATCAAAACCATATACCATTCTTGACTATAATATTTACAAAAGAAAGGGTCAATAGGGGTGATCATATGATATCTTACTATGTATTTAGGAAGAAACAGATGAAGTGGGAAATAAATTGCTCTTCCACATGCATATAATGGCGGCAACAAATGCATTTGTCTTATACAGGGAAACCAGGAATCCTGTTCAAAGAAAGTGCTATCATTTTCCCACTTTTCTAAAACAAATTGGTGAAGGACTGATTCACACAGGTACAAATTTGGCCCTAGTGAAACTCACAGAAACAGACTTCTAGGATGACACTTTGCAGAAAAAATTCCAGTCACAGAGAAGAAGCAGCTTCCAACTAGCGTGTAAAGTTTATCTAAGGAAACAAAAAAAATCTCGTGGTAAAGTAGGTAGGAAGGAAACCAGATGGTGCTATCCAGACTGCAATGTACGACTCTGCATGCCAGAATGCTTCAAAATCTCCCACACTGAAGCTAATTACCTGTGAATTTACACAAAAATAATAATAAATGCATATTTATTATTATTATTATTATTATTATTATTCTCATGAAACCAAAATCAAACATCTTATGTTTGTTATTATTAATTTTGTCATCAACCAATATAACTAAAATAAATGTTTAAAATAAATGTTAAAGGCTGTTCTGTCATAACATGTTTTCTGTTTCAAGATATCTTAAATAGAAAGCTTCCAGTGATACTTCAAAAAATGCTAAAAATGGCTGGTTCACTGAACCCAGAAAGTGTCTAAGCTGCAGGTCCTCAAAGTATTAAGCTTCTATACTGATCAACCAGAACATTACAATCACCTACCTAAGAGCCACTTTGTCCACTTCAGCACAGATTGCAGCGGTGATGCTTCTTGGCACAAAAGCAATGAGGTCTTGGTAGGTTGCTGGAGCTGTTGGCGCTGCAACAGGGAGGCCAGCAATGACATTACAACCAATCACAACCCAGATGCGTTCAATCAGTTTCAGATCTGACAAGGTTTGGGGGAGGGGTTGGTGGTAGCACATCAATAGGAACTTGGCATTACGTCCATCGAACCACTCCATCTCACACACCTGTAACATGGCACGTTCTCTTGCTGAAAAAGGCCCTACCAGAAACATGATCGTCATGCAGGGTTTTATGTAGTCCACAACCAGTAAACAATACTTCTTGGCCATCATAGTGACCTGCACGAACTCCTTGGGCCCACATGCCCACAGTTATGTTCCCAAGAGGATAATTGAGCCACCTTTTGCTGGTCTCCAACCCACAGTACAGATGTCAAGGAGATGCTCCCCTGAAAGAAGATGGATTTGCCCCTCCCATTGGCGTAATGAAAAAGATATCGGTATTCGTCCTACTAAGCAACACTATGTCACTGTGCCAACATCCAATGTTGACAATCACACGTCAATAATTGCTGATGTCTTGGTGTTAACATTGACACTTGCATGGGCTAGTGCTAGGAGAGTTTAGGCACTGCGTGTTCAGCAACGCTTGTACTCTGCCTAGATGTCTGATATTAGTAAGCATAGGCTTGCACAGTCATTGTGAGAGACTGCATTGTGAATCTTTAAGAAAGAGACCAACATTTTGGCTACTTGCAACAGTGACCGAAATGTTGGTCAGTTTCTTAAAGTCGACAATGCGATCTCTCACCCAGAAGAATTTTATTGACCATGGCAATGATTGTGCAAAGCCTATGCTTACTAACATCAGACAGCAATCAATTTTATTGATTCTCTGATGTTAGTTCTGCCATAGTTAGCCACCTGTCCAGGCTGAAAAACCCAACACCTGTAATGAGGGACGGCCACACAATAACTTGATGTTTGGATGTGGTTCCACTTTGGTTTCGCTACTTACTGAAGACATTCATCATACTATGATGAGCTGAGCAGTTTCTGAAGTGCTAGTGCCAAGTCTATGGGCTGCCACAAGTGGACCTCCGTTAAAAACTCAGATCATGCGTCTTTCCCATTCTACACACAGACAGCATGCTCACTGGTAATACGTGCACCATGCCTGTGTCTACCTAGGAATCATTTTCATTGGGTGACACTGCTACAGTGCTGGACAGATTTATATCCATAGTAGGCAGGTGGTCATAATGTTCTGGTTGATCAGTGTATAGCTCAATTATGATACTTACTATAAATTGTTCAACGTCTCTTTCAAAATCAACATTTGGGAGATCTGGCATCATATGGACAACCACCTTAAATCCAGCATCTTTTGCCAAATGGAAACTCTCACAGACTGCTTTCACTGTGTGTCCCCTATTTGTATCTCTTGCAACATCTTCATACACAGATTGAACTCCAATCTCAAGACGAGTGCATCCATATCTCAACATATCTGACAAATGCTTTTTGAGGCAATAGTCTGGCCTAGTTTCAATTGTAATTCCAATGCATTTGGTCTTACTTTTCTCTGAATATCTGAAACATACATTCAGCACAACAGTATGTAGAATAACTAATACATGCTGCTCAAATGTAATAATTATTCACAGATAATATAGTCATATAAACCATGGCATATTTCTAATAAAATGGCACTTGAGAATACTCACTTCACAGCTTCATCCACATTGTTGCTTGTGTGTCCAGATAAAGCATCATGCAAATTTCTAATAAAATAATCTCTATAATCCTCTGGTAAGCTCATAAAGGTTCCACCCATCACTATAAATTCAACTTTATCTACACTGTGGCCAAGCTGCTTCAACTGAAACATGCAAAACACAAAAATAATGATAACTGTCTTTTGAAAACTGCAAATGAGAGAAGACTGCAAGTAGCTACATTGGTAGCATATTAAAGCCAGCAATAACACTAAATATTCTGACATGACAAATGTAATAGTTTTTTAACAAAGCATACATAAAGACTGCATTTTCCTAAGAAGCATTTCATCAAATTATTAGATATGGAAGCGAATGACATCTCTGGTGAAAGTCCTCTGGCCCTGTTGAGGTACAGTGTCACATGTTGCTGGGAATAAGAGTGACTATATGAGTGACAACAAGCTGTAGCTAGTGAATTGCTTTACTTAACTATTTATAACAATTCTAATGATATGGAGTTCTTCTTCTCTTCGGTACTTTCGTGCCTTGCCCACCTCTGCATCATTTTTTATTTAAAAAAATTGTGAGTTCATATAATGTCTTTTCTTTTCCTTTGCTTCTACTCTATCTTTACTTTCTTTGCAGTTCTGATTCCTACCTTTCAAAACGATTAAAAAGTAAGTAAAACAAAGCACTAATCAAACCAAAGATTGGTTTACTCCTTTGCACTGACTTATGCAGCCAGTTAAAAAGGGGCCATCCTCTTATTTCTTTTTTCAACACCATTACTATGCACTACACACTAGAGAGAGAGAGAGAGAGAGAGAGAGAGAGAGAGAGAGAGAGAGAGAGAGAGAGAGAGAGAGAGAGTGCTCCAGAAGTGTGGAAGAACTTAACACATCGTCCTTCTTTATTTTACAAACATTTTGTTTCAGTTGAATTGTAATACAAATTTATAGGCAGTAATGATTGATTATAGATAAGCACAACCCTCTTCACATCTATGGAAAACCAGGCCTATCTCAACTCCCTACAGGAGGAACACATGCTGTAGCTCAAACAAAAAGTAATTTTTACTTGTGAAGTCAAGATACTTATGAAGAACACGTGTTTTTCTTTGTTTATTACACACTGTGTAATTACACGAATTTTTACTTATGAAAGTGCATTAACTGAAGGTCAAATATTTTTAATGCCAGTTACCTGTTCAACTCTATGTCTTGTTTGCAAATAAGGGTTATATCGTGCTCTTATTGCTCGCATTGATGTTGGTTCATATCCGGTATAAGATTGTGTTGAATACTCAAAATCAGAGTCTGGACCTCCAGGACAGTACACACATATGTTGCCAGTCATATTGATGTGTGGACAGCGATGCGGTTTGCACATCACAGCAACCACTGCAATCTGCAACAAATTTTAAGACAGAAATGTTAATACTGCACACATTTTCTTCAAGAAATGATGAAAAACACACCACCACCACCACCACCACCACCACCACCAACCTGCATTTCTGTTCATGTCATCTATGTCATCTATGTCATCTTATTCTCAAGAATATAATCATGTGTGTATATCATCTGCAGGATGTTTCAAAAATTTTGAGTAAAACCGAAAGATCAAACAATGGAAATACAAATACCTTAAAGGATCCACACACAATGTGTGTGTGTGTGTGTGTGTGTGTGTGTGTGTGTGTGTGTGTGTGTGTTCTCTGCAGCAGATGAAGGCTTAGTAGCCAAAAGCTTCATTTTTCGTTTATTCTGTTATGTGTGCCTTTCTGCGGCTCATCGGGCATCTCTGTGGTGAGTAGCAACCTATCCTTTCCAAAATACCATCATCACTTTTTTTTAGACAACTTTTCTTTATTTTTATTTTTCATGCTTAAATTTCTGAGATTTATATAAGATCAGAAAACAAAAAGTTATCTCTGTTTTCTACATAACACATTAGTGTGTCTATAGAAGCATTTGCTTGGATGTGTGACACTTATTGCAATTCCGTCGATACACTTCCTCACCATCAGTCAAACTTTGTATAATGTTTTTATCAGTTTTATGACTGAAACCATGATCATCTTTGTCCATTTATAACTATTGAATTACGTCATTTTTATCAGAATCTTCACAGTCACTAAGGTTTCTAAACAATGAAATCATTGCAGAGGTGGTATCTTGTTATTCCAAATTATCTCCCTCACTAAATTCCAAAAGTGCCTCATTTCCACCTAGAAATGATTTGCACGGTTTTGTAAGTGTACAAGATGTAATTTTAAACCACAATCTGTTTATTAAATGAAGAGCATGCAAAAGTGAAAATTCCTTCCAAAATGTTTTGATGTCCACATTCTCTCCTTACAAGGTGGACTATAATTTTTCTTTAGTGCAGTGATAATACCTTGATCCATGGGTTGAAGAACTGAAGTAACATTCTGTGGTAGGAGCTTGAGAAATATGCCACCTTTCCTGTGTTCAAATTCATGTGGGTGGGATGGGGTATTATTAGAGGCACTTGTTTTTCGCGAAGTGCGAAATCACGAAATTTTTGCGATATTTTACAATTTTTGCAGCAAATCAAAAATCATTGAAATTAATGAAAAATCAGAAAATAATCCACAAAATATTGTGAAGTCTTATCAGTCATTTGAATGTACTGCTGGAATTTCGAGATATAAATCAAAGTTGATTGTACACCAACCCGATATATATCGTTTCGAGTCCTGCCAACCTGATTTCCTGTGCAGTGAAGAAGTCTGTTTCCGGCGCTTTATTTGATCTAGTGATTGGTAGTGTACTGCATGGTCGTAATAGTTTCTGATCACTGGTTCCTTCAGTGATTTGTTTTGGTACAATAGATTATTAAGATGGTCGTAACAGGTTTTGATCGTGAAAGAGAATTCACATCACATGAATTTTACGTTTTTCATAAAACAAGGAAGATACTTCTGTGCAAATACAGCTATGTGTGTATTGAATGGCAAAGAAAGAACAATTGCACAAAACATATAAATAGCAGTTCGTCCCATAATAAGAACAAGGAGTAAGTGCTGTCGACAGGTGTCAAGAGACAAGTTACACTTACGGACATCAATGCAGCAGCAAAATGAGGGAAAGTGGACAAGGAAGAATTAGTGTTATCAATAACACGAGGCAAACATCCCCTTGGAAGAAGTTGATCATCCAAAACTCAGAGAGTGGATGAACAAACCACGCAAATGCCAAGTTACATAAACTGCTGCTGTACGCTGTCATAAGTTAGTTTTGTGGATGGTATACATTCTGGATTTCACCCTTTGTTGCAGTGTTTGCAGAATGCTTTCGAACTTAAGTGCTTTAACCTTGTATCCAATTGTGAAGAAATATACACCTCGAAGTTTAAGAGAAAAGTAATTTCTTTCACGGAGACGACATTTAATCGCATCAATGCGCGTATTACATGGGTGAAAACAGACAAAATTACCCGAGAACAGAAGATAAAGGATTTTAAAGGAAGCCGCAATGGGATTGTTGCGTGTAGCTCTGTATGTAAATATAATCATTTCACTGCTCAAGATGTACATACATGATTTTCTCTCCAAAGATTAAAAAGGAAACGTATTTTTCACAACAATACTAGATTCTGTGTTTTATTTTTTTCAATAATGAGGGACTGCTGCAGTCTTGTACACACACACACACACACACACACACACACACACACACACACACACCCCATGTGATAAGTTCTCATTTGCAGTATTCCCTGCACAATGTAGGCGACGCCAAGAGTGAATGTGCAGTAAAAGGGTTAATAGATATACTTATTTCAGATGGCTGTCGTTGTTTGCGATGTAATAATAATTTGAGTGTACAAATCGCAAAGGAAAGGCCGTGCTATCCATTTCGATTATCCATATTTTTTGTTTTTAAGTGCAGCTTGAAATTGGATTACCTAGTTGTTGTTGTTTGTTTTTTTTTTTTTTTTTTTTTTTTTTTTCGTAATGGAATCAATATGAGTTGAACAAAGTGCCAGTTAGATTGTGGGGCTTCTGAGAAGCAATTATCTTGGTGGTGTTAGAAACATGACTTTGAGTTTTCATAAAGCATCCACGCTTATGTAAATTACTTACGCTAGTAAAACTTGTATAAGTAACAGGATAAGTGTTTCGCCAACTATTTTTAATTATGTGTCTCCATCAATGTCCAATTTCCATGTTTTCTGAATAAAATAAAAGGTCTTACACCGCAATGAGGCTTATAATTGATTTTTGCTTTAGTTTTTATTCGTTAAAAAGTGAAAATAAAATTAGTGAAATTATTGATGAAATGAAATAAAATAAAAGCAATGAAAAATATACCGAAATAGGTGTTAAAAAATAACGAAATTGAGCAAAAATTTTCACCACAAACAGATGCCTCTAGTTATTATCAATCAAAAGTACTGCTTTAATCGGTAAGCAGTGCTCACTTAAGAAGGCAGTCACTTCTTCAACAAAATGGTTGTGAAACCAGTCTTTAAACACACAAGTGTCCATCCACACAGCACATTGGTGATAACAATGTAATGAGACTTTTTTGTTTAAAGCAACAAGATGTTTGATACTTTCCTATTTCTAACAGCCTCAGTTTATGGTCACCGCTAGCATTTGCACATGACATAATTGTTATTCTCTGTTTAGAGGTCTTGTGCCCTGGAATTTCCTTCTCCTGCTGCATAACTAATGTTCTCGATGGTAAACATTTCCAACATAAGCCTGCCTCGTCGGCATTGTAAATCTGATGCAGGTCAAGATCTTCTTCAATGAAATACTGAACTTCATGAACTTCTCAGTGGAATCAGTGTCTGCACTAAGGCGTTCCCCATGATTCACTATATCTCTGATCCCATATTATTTTCTTGAAATGCACGAGCCAATCAGACGAAACTTTGACATCCCCTTCTAAGCTGAGAGAAGAGTGAAAGAACTTTGCTTGTTCCACACACATTGGTTCAGACATGGGAAGTCCTTCAAGCATGTTTTTGATTAAACCAACATAACATAGTTTCATCTAAGTTTTTATAGTCTGATGTTTTCACTGATTTTCATGAAAATAAATTATCACACTTGACAGAAAATCTTAAAATTTTTCCTTTTACTTTTTATATCTCTCACTGCAGTTTCACCTACTACAAATTCAGTGGCTAATTTCTTCGCCGGCTCGCCTCTCTCTGGTTGTTCTACCTGTATAATTTTTAGATTTTCACCAACAATCAATCTCTCATATTTTATATTACAACCACTCATGTTGCATTTTCCACTGGCACAATCAGAGTAGAAAATTCAGTACATTAGTGTAAGATTTCTCACAACTGATTCACACAAACAATTTCAACTAACAAATACAGTACAGTGTGAAGTAATTTCCTCCACTGGTGCCAACACATAAATCTAAGTAGCTTGGTCAATATCATAAGTCACTGAAACTTATTCCACCAGGATAAGACTCAAGATTTTGTACTGGAAGGGAAAAAAAGACCAGTGGCATGCTGAGAAAGTGTATTTGGAGAAAAAAAAATTTAAAAAAAAATTAATGTAGGTACACATTCTGAGACATCAAGGAATCATCAACTTAGCATTAGAAGGAAGAGTGTGGGGGTAAAAATCGTAGAGGGAGACTGAGATACGAATACTGTAAGCAGATTCAAAAGGATGTAGGTTGCCGAACGTACTCTCAGATGAAGGTACTTGCACAGGACAGGGTAGCGTGGAGAGCTGCATCAAACCAGTCTGCGGACTGAAGACCACAACAACATTAAATAATTTTATACAAGGTAACATTTCCAAAAACAAGGTATCATTGGACAAAAAATATTTTTTTTTATTACCAGCACTTAAAATTATGGGTTATTTATAAAATAAATAAAAAAATTGAATTAAAATATTTAAAATTTCAGGTAGCGTTCAATAAGTAATCAGCGACAATGCATGAGGAATTCTTTGATAAGCATAGTGTTGTAAGCCATGGCTGCACAATGTCACTTGATGCCAGTGTTGCCTTGTAAAAACAGGAAACTGAAGTCATGTGACTGTTGACTGCCGCGAATTAGCCGCAACGAAAATTACCCGCTTATCAATTATCGGAAGTACACTGTATATCGTATTATGGACGTACATTGCATAACAGTAACAACAATGTAGTTCACAGTAATTGTTCAAAGTGTAAACAACCAGTCTCAGTGCATATATGGCACTGGGGTGTGAAGTTCTGCCACACATTCTAAAAAGATCACTGGTGTCTGCTGTACCAAAAAACAGGCGGCTTGACCCTATAAAGCATCTCGCCATCCATTTTTATGGGTGTTTTATTATGACAAAAAATTGATATAACCCTAGAAGAACGAGTTTTGAGATGTGAGATTTGGCGATCATACTAGTCATGGAACAGCACTTCCACTTCCAATCCAGGGGTGATGGAATGTGTGGTTAAGGTTAAGAAAAGAGCATATGTTTAATTACAAGTTTTTTGTTCAGAATCACCAGTAGCGTCACCCTTCAAAGCATGTACCTTTTGTCCTGAGTCACTAGTATATAATGCTACAGAGTATAATATGACCACAGTGATTTTGACAAAAATAAATTTCAAAATGTTAACAAGGGAATACATGTTTATTTACGTAGTATACAGTATGTCCATAAAGTCATGGGGGGGGGGTTAATTGGTCAAAAAAAAGTAATAAAATAAGCTGAAAATATGAAACCTTCATCAAATGAAAGAACAACTCTCCCAGTTTGCATGCTTGTTCAGCGCAGTTTGGTGTAGCTTCCATTTCTCACTGTACACATATCTAAATTATATTCTAATTCATTCCAAATACAATAAAGGATGTCAGGCGTATTGCAGTGAATAGCATCTGTGATTCTCTCCATTAAATGGTTAACATCACTGATAAGAACACTGTACAAACACTGCTTCACATAACCCCACAAGAGAAAGTCTAGGGATATCAATCCAAGGATTATAGTGGCCAGGCCTAAAATCTACCTCATCCTATGCATCACTGGGAAAATGTATCCAGAAACTCCTGAACATTTCTATCAGGGCAGAGGAGTGCCATCCCGTTGGAAGATCACACCTTTACCTTCATTTTGAAATTATGCCACTGCATACAATTGCAACATGTCTAGGTAGTTGTTTGATGTCACAGTTTGCTCCACAAAGAAATACAGGCCTATAATTCTATCATACATGAGGATACAACACACATCTCCCTTAGGGGAGTTACGTCACTTCTCAGTGTAGGCAATAGGATTTTCAGTAGCCCATATTCTGATGTTATAGTGATGAACATGAACACACACTATCCTCTTTAGGAACTGTTTAACACTGTTAACCTCAAGAAGCATCTGTGAAGCAAATTCAAACTGTTCCCATGAGTGGATAGTGTATAACAACTGTAGACTGTAACCTGCAAGACAAAGACTTGTTTAAAAACTCTTAGATTGTAGTATTCCTTTTGAACACATGAATGCACTGATTTCTTAGGGCCCTTAGGTGTCCCTTATCTCTTCTACTGTTTTGTCACTAATTGAAGGCATAACAGTATGTTTTTGGAGAAATAAATTGCCAGTTTCCCTCAACTGCTGATCCCACCGTCTAATGTTATTTCTATAAAGTGGTACTTCATTGTACACATGATTATTTTCATGTTACAGAAGCTACAGAACACACTGAACTTTCCTCTGCACTGTCTACATTTTGACTGAAATGGCCTTACCAGTGTAGCAACACAATACATTTTACTATAATGTTGCATCATTTCTTCTACATGAACAACAACAAAAATTACATAACATATATTCAGAGAATTTTTCTTCCATTTGGTGAAGGTTTCACATTTATATCTTATTGCGAAGGCTTTCTGTAACTAGTGAAAACTACACCATTACTTTACAGATATTCTGTGCATGGATGTGACAAAAATTTTAATGATCATTACATTGTGGTTTATTTATTTATTCATTTATTTTTACAAACTGACTTTAAAATAATATCGTCTGAATTAGAATACTCACTCCACTTGCAGTCCTAATTGGTTTTGCTTTCAACTTTGGCAACAGAGTCTTCTTGTGATCAATAGGTACAGCGGCAATTATATCTACTAACCGTGGCGATGATTCTAAACCATATTTTGATGCTATTCGTGTTTTCAGTTTATTCAGATCTACATCTTTACCATTTTCTTGTGCCTTTATAAGTTCTTGAATCACCTCACCAATTGTAATCACCATGCGTTCTTCTCTGCTCAAACTGTACACTGAAATAGAAGGTTTGGTTAGTGATATCCCAAATGGTAAAAAATGTAAACAGTTCCCCAACTAACACATTACAATTTATTCTCACTGTATCACAAAGATCAGATATTGTAACACAATCTGCTCTGCAATATATCAATACTATAACATGAATTCAAATAACCCTTACATTTGACTATCATAGAAATAATCATCAACAATCAAAATAGTCATCACCTGGTGTAAAAAAATAATGACTTCCAGGAATGTAAAAGTGCTCAGCTTATATGCATGAAACACTTAAGAGAATACTTTTCTATGCCTAGCAGTTTTTTTGACCTACACTTGACCTCACTGACTTCAAATCACAGTCCAAATATTCTAATTCTCTGTATCAAAATACTACTTGCGTCAGTGTTTATGTGCTGCATACTTTAGTCTAGCTTTCACGAGTACTTCCCTCAATAGGGAGCTGCAGCTAAGCCATGTTTCGGTAATATACTATCTTTCACAAGAACTAGTCTTGTAATTTATGCAGTAGTATTTCTGAGAAATTTTGAAGGTAGGAGGTGAGGTACTGGGAGGAGTACAGCTGTAAGGACAGATCATGATTTACATACTAGGGTAACTCATTCGGTAGACCACTTGCCCTCAAATGAGAGAGGTTTCGAGTTTGAGTCTTTGTGCAGCACACTTTAAATCTTCCAAGAAGTGTCATACTTCATTTACTGTGTTTAAACATACTAGCATTAAACATCAATTAAGAGCTTCAGAAGTTGTTAACCATGGCATCCCACATCAAGACCATTGTGCTACAAGAGTGGTGCACTGTCAGAAGAGAGTACATATTCCAAGTTTCTTATGTGTATTCTTCTGCTCCACCAAATTTAACAGCTGTATCTTGATGTGTAACTGAGATAGTGCACTAATTGTAAATGTACTCTAAATTTATAGTATGGTAGACACTACAATTCACATGAGGGAAAAAGTCAAACTTTCATATACATTAAATGTCTCTGTTCTCTGCCATAACTGTGATGTGACATTGGTATGTATTTTCTTCATGTATGACTACAGTCTGTGCTTAGTTAACTTAATCTAAAGCTGATATAGAAGTTATACGACAAATTTTCACTCTCTCATAAAAAACCTTTCACCACGAAAATGACCTGCGGTCTAAGAACCCATTGACAACAATGAATATCGCTGAGGTAGAAGAATCTGCTAATTGGATTACTTATAACAAAAATTGTCATTCATAATATCACAATTACTCACAAATAACTGCTGCAACTTCTTATCGTTGATATGAAATTTACACTTGTAGACACCCAATATACTTCTTCTGTGTGTGTGTGTGTGTGTGTGTGTGTGTGTGTGTGTGTCATTTGACCACCAGATGTAGAACAACCATCTCACAGAGGAAGGGGTAAATAAACAAAATGGAGTGCAGAACAGTTTAAGAAGAAGCAGATCCACAAAGACCCGCTACATTACAGCCTGTCCTCTGTAGATACAGACACATGGGGGGCTAAATATGAAGTAATAATTGCACCAGAATGTTTTATTCTAAGTCAACACATAAAGGAATTTACAACACTAAATGGCAGTTCTAGTACTTTCTGGATATATTGAGAAATAATGTTCCAGAAGCTTCTGTTAAGAGTATATATACAGTGGAAACTACAGTCAGTCCATTCTGTGCTCTTGTACATGTGTGCCAAGTGCTAAATAAATCATTGTTGGGTTTAAAGCAGTGATTACATCCTATGAAACTTCTACATGTCATTATTCTGGTGCAGACGCTGGGTATAGCTAACTTGGGATAATATGCATCCTCATCTGCAAAGCGGCTCCTATCAGGCCACAACAGAGCTGTTGTTGACATGGCAAGAAACCAGAGTTTGAGCCATACTATACTGAGTGGAAGACATCACAGACTGCAGAAGAAGAAATGACTAACAATATGCCAACTGTTTGCCAAAATGTGATACATCCTTCCGTGTCCTCTGGCGATAAAGGTCAAGACCCAAACAAGTGGTTAAAGGGATACAAGTGTATCTCTAAATTCAACAACTGTAATGATACAGAACACCTAGCTGATGTCTACTTCCACTGTGATGGAACTGCCAAGCAATAGTCTGAAAATAACAAGCACAAGTTAGCCATTATTCCAAATGGAACAGCAGAAATACTTTGAAGGTGTATAATGGCAGAAATATGAAACTGATGTAAAACTGGAACGCAAAGTGAGGCATCAAGGTGACTCAAGCATATAACCAAGATGTCTTGGGCTGTGTAAAACAGTTGAACCTAAAATGGAGGGAGCAGAGAAGGTTCCACATCTTACGAAAGTTGTTGCTGAGGACATGTACAACTTTAAAACTTCAAAAAGAAGGCTGCCTCAGAGGAAGAAACTGAGCTACAATATGTCATTTGTGAAATATCAATAATGGATGATAGATAACAACTCACTGTAAAGACATTCACTGACGCCCAAACCTTCAGATGTCAGACAGTCAGATCGGTACCAAATGATGTAGGCGATAAGAGTATCAACCAAAACTTTGACATAATTAGTGCTATGTGCTGCCGTCCAGGAGAACGGGCATAAACTACAATAAGTAACACCTGACCTATGGAATAGAGGAAAAGCATAACTGCAAAAGAATATCATGTAAAGTGCCTATGGGCAAGTTGGTACAGAGTTAGTTTGTTATACTGTGGGTCCTGGGTTCAAGACCTCCTCATTGTATTTATCTTTACTGCAATGCATTGGCAATTACACTTTTTTAAACAACTACAGCCCTCAGTCGCAAGTTACAATTGAATGTAACCCAGGTTTCAGTGTCACAAAGGACACCTTCTTCATACAACAGGAGGTAAACAGGTTAAAAATTACATGTCAACTCAAAGAAATTAAAAATACAATAACATATCTGCCATAGGCACATAGTCACCATAAAATAGGAACAGCAGCAAACAGTCGCTATAAGGCGGCATCCAGTCACTTTGATGGTTGCTTCTCAACACATACATTTACACATCACTCAGACAGCTATAACACACGACCACTGCCTCTGGACTCTCCAGGGCAACAAGTATCTTGACAATGAGTAAGGAAGGGAGTGGAGGGGAAAGGATGTTGGGTAAAGGTGGCGATGGAGAGTTCCATATTGCATGATGGATTGTAAAGGCTCTGATAGGTGGGAATGTAAGATGCATCATTGAATGCAGTGAAGGGTAGGGGTGAGGGAGGATAAAATGGAGGTGTAGAGGTGTATGGAGTGGGATGGAGGTTTTGAAACGATAATAACAAGAAAAAAAGTTAAAAAGTAATTAACTAAGGAGATACTGTAAGGGGCAACAAAAATTTGAAAGGAAAACATGAATTGGAGGGATGCAGGATAATGGTAAAAGGAGGGGGGGGGGGGGTAGACATGGCAAGTTATCAGAAGAGCTGGTGGTGGAGGGGAGGATCCACATGGTTCCGGTAGTAAAGCTGCCAATGAAATAAAGAGCACCGTTTTCAGCAGCATGCTGTGCCACAGGGTGGTCCATCTTGCTTTTTGCCACAGTTTGATGGTGGCCATTCATCCTTATGTTGTTGTTGTTGATGATGATGATGATGATGATGATGTTTTAAAGGGGACTAAATGGCTGAGTTATCTGTTCCCTTTTTCTAGCTAAGAGGTCAATTGTGTGATTTATGATTGAAAACTAAGCACTCCACAGCCAGTACACAAGAAGTACAGGAAGACAGTGTGTGCTGAAATGACATCATAAAAGGAAAAGGGAAACTACAAAAGTAGTGGACCAAATAGTAAACTGTGCTAAAATATCACAACTGGCTGATCACTAATATAAAAATGAATGACTCGGCTGACTGTACACACTAAAACTGCCGTTGGAAATAGGACTGACAAGACAAAAGTAACAACAGATTAAAACTGTTTGAATGGTGGGGACCTGAAAGATCAGGCTTAGGTACCCACCATTAAATCATATTATAAAAATCAGTAGCGCGAATAAAACCTAAAACAAGGTCAACTATACAGGTGTCATCAGCTAAAATCAAAGGAAGTGCAGAAGGCAGGTTAAATGACTGCCACAATGCAGCTAAAAGTCCAACAAGATGTGGACCACAGTCAACAGAGTGCCACAATGGCAGTCTGGTGGATCCTCTCAACATAAGAGGCAGCCATGCGCGAGCTATGTTTGGCCTATACGCAGGCAACACAGGATGACTAAGTCCCTTTGAGAAAGCCTGAGAGAAGTTTTCCAAGCTGCTGTTGAAGGTTTGATCAAACGGAGCTTATTGGGCGTGCTCAATGTTGACCATTCTGAATTCCAGGCAAAAAAGATGTAGATGGTGTAGATCCAATCGGTTATCTCTTTCTGGGGTACCAATATCCAGACACTGGGAGGCAGTGGCCTGCTTTGTCAGCTGATCAGCTCATTCATTCCCTGTGATGCCAATGTGGCCGGGGGCCCAGATGAAAGCCACAGAACAGCCAGACTTGCCAAGACTGAAGACAAGAGTCTTAGATGGATCGCACCAAATGGTGTTTGGGGAAACACTGGTCAAGAGCTTACAAGTCATTCAGGGAGTCACTGCAGATGACATATGACTTCCTGGGTCATGTACAGAGGTGGAGCACAAATTATGGCGATCAGTTCTGCGGTAAAGACGGTACAGCCAGGAAGCAGGGAGCATTGTTCAATGTGGTCACCATGAACATAGGTGTAACCCACTCTGCCTTCCACCTGGGAGCCATCAGTGTATATGACTTCTGCATCACAAAATGTTCCAACAATGTCCAGATGACGAAGTGTATATGGTGAAACCAATGACTTTGGGTCGTAGGACAATCGCAGATGGAGCTAAAGGCGAGGGATGGACCAAGGAGGGATATGAGACTGGCAGGAGAATACGGGAGGGACAGGTAGGAACTCAAGTAAGGAAAGGAGAGTACGTAACCGGACCATGATTGGAAGACATGATCAGGTTGACATTGTGGAGAGGAAAGGATGGTATTTGGAAACAAAAGCCTGCGATTTGGATAGTGAGGTGTAGTGTGAACGTGGGTGACATATGACGCCAACAGCTGCTGCCAGCAAAACTTCAGGGGGGGGATGCCAGCTTCAGGGATGAGGCTTGGCACAGAGCTGGTGTGGAAAGACCCCATTGCTAGACAAACTCCACCATGAAGAATGGGATCCAAAATCCGCAAAGCTGAACATGACGCAGAGTCATACACCTGGCTCCCATAATCCAGGCTTGATTGGATTAGGGCTTTAAAGAGGTGCATGAGAGTTTGACAGCCAGCTCCCCAGGCAGTGTGGCTGAGACAACGCAGTGAATTTAGATGCCACCAGCACTTTTGCTTCAACTGAGAAAGATGTGGCCCCCAAGTCAGTTGGTTGTCAAACAACATGCCGAGAAACCGATATGTTTCTTCGACGCGAAGACGTTCGTCAGCTAGGTAGAGTTCTACAACGACAAAAGTGCATCACCCGGATTTTGGATGCTGAGAACACGAAACCATGTGCTAAAGCCCATGACAGTGCCTTTCAAATGGCTCCCTGGAGATGCCTATCAGCAACACCAAATGCTAGCAGAACTGTAATATAAACATAAGTCATCCGCAAACAAAGAGGAACAGACCAATGACCCTACAACCGCAGCAAGACCGTTTATAACAACTAAAAATAGAGGTACACTGAGAACGGAGCACTGTGAGACACCGTTCTCTTGAATGTGACGAGAGCTGAAAGAGGCACCGAACCTAACCCGAAAAATGGGGAGTGAGAGGAAGTTCTTTATGAACGTCAGTAGGGGACTACATAAGCCTCACTCATATAGCATAGCCAGTATATGGATGCACCAGGTGGTATCGTACGCCTTGCAAGGATCGAAGACGACCACAACCAAGTGTTCATGCCAGTGGGTAGCCGACTGACACTAGATTATCTATTGCAGAGCGGCCATGTCAGAAGCCCCCTTGTTGGGGAGTGAGAAGTCCCTGGTCCTCAAGAATCCACATAAGCTGCCGACTCACCATACGTTCAAATATCTTGCATAGAACATTGGTGAGGCTTATTGGGCAGTAGCTCTCAGTCAGTAGCAAGTCTGACCCCTCATTAGACAGTGTACTGCAACTTATAGATGCGCATGATACTTTTGACTTAGCAGATGTAGAAATGCAAAGCCACAGTGTTAATTCAGTGCGCCGCAACGGTCGCTTTCCTAGCCGTAGTTCTCAGTGTAGCACTAGTGATTCTTACAATAGTACAGGCCGTGCTGAACAGACAGTGAACAGTAGCCAGTGTAAAAGTGCGACACAAAGGTCACCCCGTCGTGTTACAAACAGTGATTTGAATAACGGGCGCCAACGCTCATTTCAGAAAAATTTACGTAAATCTTGCCCCCAGTGTGTGTCTCGCGACAAGCGTGCTCATTGCCCTAGTCGCAACGCAACCTGTTATCAATGTGGCAAATCGGGACATGTGCAGTCTGTGTGTATGCAGATTAAAAACTCAAAGAACGGTGCCTTTTGGAACATTGCTTCGCAAAGTGCGAGAACAGTGCATGCAGTAAATGTAATAGACGCTGTGGAATTGAACAGTGCTTTGGTTGGTTCTCAAATGCAAGACAATTTTTCTGCACCTATTGCAAAACTATGTATTGAGCCACGCCGCAAGCGCCGCCGAGCGCGTAATTCAGTGCAATGGAAAAGGGTTCGGGACAAGCAAAATGACTATGAACAGTGCAGTCCTGTAGTTAGTACATCTGGAGTAGCTTCGCATGCTTGCGCGGTCGCCGACCCGGTGGTAGTGCCATCTAGTGACAGTGTTGTTAATCCGCTGCGCGCCGAGTCTGCGCCGCTTACTCCACTACGCGGCCCGCGCAAGCGCCGTAAACAAACCGTAGCAGACGTTGCCCACATTCGCGCACCTGTCGAGCGCCGCAAGCAAAAACTGTTTGTGACTCTCTTCATAGAAAATAAGACGGTGCAATTTCAGCTTGATACTGGTTCCGCTGTCACATTAATAAATAAAGATACTTATGAACTTCTGGGTTCGCCAAAATTGCCGCCGTCACAGCAAGTGTTAACAGCTTATACAGGTCAAAATATTCCCGTGCTAGGAACGTGTAGCCTGCCCGCCTCTTTTCAAGGTGTAACAAAAACAGTTGCTTTTGTAGTTCTTCAGGCCAAATCGACACAGAACATTTTTGGACTAGATGCTTTTGACTTGTTTGGTTTATCAATTCAAAGAGATGTGCTTCAAATTTCGTCAATAGTGCCTCAGGATAAAATCAATGCATTGTGTGACAAATATAGTGACTTGTTTTCGCCGGAACTAGGTTGTGCAAAAGACTTCGTGGCACATGTAACTTTAAAAGAATATGCAGTTCCAAAATCCCGTAAAGCTAGACCAGTGCCTATCGCCTTGCGTGATACAGTTGCCGAAGAACTTAAACGTTGGCAAGATAGTGGGGTGATTTCTCCTGTTTCTGCGAGTCAGTGGGCCTCGCCTATAGTAATTATACCCAAGCCGTCAGGAAAACTTCGTCTATGTGCGGACTTCAAATCAACTGTCAACAGTCAAACTATTGTAGACACTTACCCCCTGCCCAGACCTGACGAACTAATGGACAAATTAGGACAGTCTCGCTTCTTTTCTAAGATTGATCTAGCAGAGGCATACTTACAAATTCCACTTGATGACGAGTCAAAAAAATTTTTCGTCATTAATACTCACATGAGCCTTTTTCAATTTCAACGCCTACCCTTTGGCAGTTCTTCCGCTCCCGCTATTTTTCAGCGCTTTTTGGAACAGCTGACAGTTTCTGTACCGTGTTGTTCGAACTATTTAGATGATATTGTGGTATCCGGACGTACAGTTGAAGAACATTTAGCAAACCTGGAGTGCCTTTTCAAAGTTTTGACTGCAGCAGGTCTACGTTGCAATAAAGCAAAGTGTTCGTTTTTTCAAACTGAAATAGAGTACCTAGGCCATGTGATTAATGCCCAAGGAATTCATCCCTTACAGTCACATCTTAGAGCAATCAAAGACTTGCCTCCTCCTAAGAATGTGCACGAATTGCAAGCAGTAATGGGAAAGCTTAACTACTATTTCAGGTTTATTCCCAATGCCTCTCAGATTGCAGCTCCACTGCATCACTTACGTAGGAAGAATGTTCCTTTTGTATGGTCTAAAGATTGTCAGGTTGCTTTTGACAAATTAAAGTCTGCACTACTCAGTGATGCATGTTTGATTCCCTTTGACCCACAGAAGCCTGTAGTGTTAGCAGTTGACGCCTCGTCGTACGGTCTGGGCGCAGTAATCTCACATCGCATTGGATCTCACAATCGTCCTATTGCCTTTGCATCCAAGCTACTGACGCCAACGCAACAGAATTACAGTCAGATAGAAAAGAAGGCCTTAGCAATCATTTACGGCGTCACAAAGTTTCATCATTATCTGTATGGCAGAAAATTCTATTTGTTGACAGACCACAAGCCTCTCACGTCGTTGTTCTCACCCACAAAGCCAATTCCGCCACGAACGGCACAAAAGCTTCAGAGATGGTCCTTGATATTGTCAAATTATCAGTATGAGATTTTGTACCGACCTACCACTAAACATGCCAATGCGGACACACTTTCCCGACTTCCGGTCGGCCAGGATGTATCATTTGATTCTTCAGAAATGGCATGTTGTCAGATAGACTCCAGAGATGCTTCCGCTGTCGCAGACTTTCCTTTGAACTCTCGTCGGGTTGCACAGGAAACAGCTGCGGATGCAGACTTAAGTGTGGTAGCACGTTTTGTTCGCTTTGGTTGGCCTGCCAGAGCCAAAGACATTGATCGGCCTCTGGTTCGACGTTATTTTGCACAACGTCATGCATTATCTTTAAGTCAGGGTGTACTGTTGTTGCATACCGACAACGACCAAGCAAGAGTGATTGTTCCTCGTTCCCTGCAACGAGACGTGATACGCCTCCTGCATCAAGGACATTGGGGCATTGTTAGGACAAAGCAACTGGCCAGACGTCATTGTACCTGGGTTGGTATGGACGCTCAGATAGAGAGCATGACATCACAGTGTACAGTTTGTGCGGAGCATCAGGCGGCTCCTCCACAGCGTTTCTCAGACTGGCCACGCCCCAAGGGACCACGGCAACGTTTACACACTGACTTTGCCGGACCTTTCTGGAATACGCGCTGGTTAATCGTTGTAGACGCTTTCAGCAAGTTTCGTTTTGTGATTGCCATGAACTCCACGACGGCGTCTAGTACAATCAGTGCCTTAACATCAGCGTTTTGCATCGAAGGTTTGCCTGAAACAATTGTCAGTGACAATGGACCTCAGTTTGTTAGTGCGGAATTTCAACAGTTTTGTCGTGTGAATGGCATTCAGCATATCACCACCGCACCTTTTCACCCTCAGTCCAATGGTGAAGCAGAACGTTTCTTTCGAACATTCAAGTCTCACATGGACAAGATGAAAGGTCAGCACTCCAGGCAGCAAGCTCTTCAAATTTTCCTGTCTACGTATCGGTGCATGCCACGTGACGGCCCGTCTCCTGCCGAGCTGCTACACGGCCGCCGTCACCGCACTCTCCTTCACCTGCTGCAGCCTCCCACGCACCGAGTCAGTTCGTATGGCGCTACGCGTTTTCAGGTTTCTACGCCGGTGCTGTACAGGGTGTTTGCTGGAAACAAGAAGAAACTATGGATGCCGGGCATCATTCAGCGCGTGCTCGGTCGCAATATGTATGTTGTACGTTCTTCCACAGGGTCGGAGCTGCGGCGCCACGCAAACCAATTGCGCCTGCACAGGCCACGCGATCCTGTCTCTGGTTTCTTGATTCCAGACCCAGTTCACTGCCAGGGAGCACAGTCACATCGTTCGTCCCCGGACTACGAGATCCCTATGGACGTCGACGTACCTCCGACGCAGTCGTCGCCACCGCTGCCGCCGCCGCAGATGACAGCGTCACCGAGAGGGACTCCGGGACTGTGCGGGCCCCCCCAGCTTGGGCCACGCACCTCAGAAGATGACCTGCTCCCTCTGGGCGGGGGCGGGAGCCCTTCCGCTGGTTTTCGCGGGTTTTCTGGCGGATCGCAAGGTGTATACCGGGGCGCGGACGGCGTCTCGATCCCAGCCTCAGCTACGACGCCCGTCCCACCAGTAACGCCCCCGCCCAGGCCCTCCTCCCAGTGCCGTCGCCGTGGCCCTCAGCCCTACGCCACGACGGCGCGGCGGTTTGGGGGGGAGGGATGTGGTGTCGCACAAGTACAAAGTGTGCGCCACCTACTTTCGCCGCGCGCCGCCATGCACGCACGGCGCGGCGTTCTTACGACGACAGCCACGAGCGCCCTCTGCTGCAGCTCCGCTCGTGGCCACCACTGAACGACATCGTTCACTTGGGACTGAGATAGCAACCAGTTAGGACCTTCGGAATCAGATAGGTACCAGCGAAGACTTTGCTATCGTACAGGCACTAGGCAGGACTCTAGCTCAACTATGTATCAACATTCTGCAGTACTATGTAAAAGTTAAGTATTGTATAAATTCTGTGCAATATATATCTCGTTCTAATTTACTCTAGTGTTTCCAGTTTCTGGCTGCTCCCCTCCGTTCCTGCACCAGCGTGTTATCTTTATTCCTGTGTCGGTCTCATTCCACTCGGCCACCGACACCTACGACGGAAACGAGACAGAAAAGCGGCGACGAGGCTGGGACACAAAACTTGGATTAGATGACATTCCATCAAAGCTATTGAAGTCTCTCGAAGAGACAAAACTATTTCTCCTGGTGTGAGACAGGGAAATTACCCTCAGACTTTGAAAAAAATGTAATAATCCCAATTCCAAAGAAAACAATATTTGATTAATGATGGAAATTCTCCACAGAGAAGATAAATTGTTTTTGAAAAGAGATAGATTGGCTGGCCAATACTTACCTTTGTGCTGTGCTGCTGATAGTCTCACAAAGAAAGAAAAAAAGTATGAAAATGAAACAAGCTTTCAGAACAAGGTTCCTTCTTCAGGTAGGAGAGAAGGGAAGAAAAAAGCAATGGGAATGGAAGGGGAAGGTAATTCACAACCAATGGCGTTTGAGGACTGTGTAAGTCAGAGATATTGTATATTTGTACTAAGCCATGCCACCAGAGAAGAAAGATCAAGCAGTAAAGAGAAAAAAAAGATGAGTGATCTGAATAATGCTGAGGCGTGGAGGAGGGGGTTGTCTAAAGTGTATTTGATTAACCGGGAAAGATGGAAAGGTCGTGAATTACCGTCCCTTTCCGTTCCCATTCCTTTCAACATCCCTTCTCTCCTACCCGAAGAAGGAACCCTGTTCTGTAAGCTTGTTTTATTTTCGTTCTTTCTTTCTTCCTTTCTGTGTTTGACTATCTGCGGTACAGCACAAAGGTAAGTACTAGCCAGCCAATCTATCTATTTTGAAAAATAATTTTCTAAAGAAAACAGGCAGAGACAGGTGTGAAAATTAAAGAATCATCAGTTTAATAAGTAATAGTTGCAAATTTTTAACACAAATTATTTAAGGAAGAGCGGAAAATCTGGTGGAATGAGATCAGTTTAGGAAAGGCAAAACTTTATTTCTAGCTTTTGTAGATTTGGAGAAAGCAATTGTCAATGTTTGGAACACACACTTTCAAATTCTGATTTTAACAGGCATAAAATATACAGAATGGAAGGTTATTTACAACTTGTACAAAAACCAGAGAGCAGTTATTAGAGTCCAAGAGCATGAGAGGGAAGCATAGGTTGGAAATGGAGTATGACAGGGTTGTAGCCTTTCTTCAAGTTATTCAATTTGTACATTTAGCAAGCTGTGAAGAAAAACAAGGAGAAATTAGAAGAAGGCATTAAAGTTAAGTGTTTGGTCTCTACATTCAACTGAGTTGCTGGAGAGTGCTGCCCACTCATGATCTGTCTGTTACCTGTGGGACATTGAGCAGCAACCCAGCCCTCCCAGGGCGCTTAACGGTTCCTTCGCCAATGCAAGGGTGTGGGTGTTGTTGGCCATTGTGAATGGTGCCGGTCAGTCAGTGGCCATAGTGCTGTGCGTGGTCCGCCCACCTTGTATGCGACATTATAATGTAATGTGTTAAGTTGTGAATAATAAGTGATTAACAGCACAAGTCGTCAGTCACTAAAGTCTGAATGGACCCAAACTAATTCCTACAGTCTGACAATTTTACATTTCATTTTCATTGCAGACGCTAACATTCAGGGTGAAGAAATAAAAACATTGCATTTTGTTGACGACATTGTAATTCTGTCAGAGACAGCAAAGAGCCTGGAAGAGAAATTGAATGGAATGGACAGTGTCTTGAAAGGAGGGTACAAGATGTACATTAACAAGAACAAAATAAGGGTACCAGTAATGGAATGTAGTGTTAGGCAATGCTGAAAGAATCTGAAGAATAGCATTTTTGTAAAAGACAAATTTGCTAACAACGAATTTTAATTCATGTGTAAGGAAGTCTTTTCTAAAGGCATTTTTGTAGTGTGATACCGGTATGTGGTTATAAATAGTTCAGACAAGATGAGGATAGAGGGTTTGAAATGTGATGCTACAGAAGAATGGGTCGATCGTGTAAGTAATGAGGAGGTACTTTACAGAACCTTGCCTAAAAGAAGGGATCAATTGGTATTACACATTCTTAGGCTTTAAGAAATTGTGGATTTAACATTGGAGGGAAATGTGTGGAGTAAAAATAACAGAGGAGACCAAGACATGAATACTGTAACCAGATTCAAATGGATGTGGATTGCCATTCTTATGAGGAGATGAAGAGGCTTGCTCAGGACAGGATGGTGTGAAGAACTGTGTCAAACCAGTCTCCAGACTTACGACTACAACAACAATAGCAGTAATTTTAAACATGGAATCATGGCTAATGTAAACAATTTTCACACTGGCTACAGTGCTAAATTTAAGACCTTTTGGGTATAATTTTATGACACGATTCTACCTGTCTACTTTGACCCATGACGTCGTCAACAAGACGCAAAACCCATATCTCAGTAGTAGCCAACTGCAAATAATCAATGTTTCAATTGATTAGTGTTTTTAAATAAATCATGGGGCTTGTTAAAATTATGCTGGTAGTTTGGAAGAAGCGTTTCATATCGCAGTTGCAGCTTACCATCGCAACATTTCGAACATGCAAGTATTGCAGTACCATTGGTGCTTGTTCATTCGCAACAATTTAAGGTGAAGTCTGTAGATTCCCGCTAAACACATCCTTTAAAATTATGACATATTTGTAAAAATATTACTTTTGTTAATTAGAATACATATCTACAGTCTAGCTGGTCAAAAGTACTTTGCTTACTACACAACATGCCAACGCCATGGGTCAAAGCTAACAGGTGGAATCATGTCCTAGACAAGACCTGACTTTTCAATAGACACAATGCCATGGAACTATATTAAGAAGCAGCCTCCACCCAAATGTATTGTAACCGATTTGCAAAATGTTGATAATCATAACTGCAGTTATTGTGAAATTGAGGTTGAGATATGCAGATCTGATATTTGTCACATTTCACAGGATTGAGGGTAGAGAAGTACCAACAAACGAAATTGATTATCATACACAAAAGTTACAGAGAGCACTATAAATAACAATTATAAGCCGGAAAATCAGAATAACACATGAATATTTCATTAAACATACAGATATTTTTGCTAGTTAAATAAGTGAATAGGCTTTAGATTGGTCTGAAAATAGGTGGAAAATTAGTTTAAAAAATTTCTATACTGTAGTTAAAATAGCCAAAATATGTAAAAATTCTGACTGTAGAGAAGATACAGGTAATGAAGAGAATTAATTAAGCTGCAGTTGCAGGATGTTCAGACCTACAGCCTAAAGAAAAATCAAAAGAGAAGGAAATGGGAAAAAAAATAAACTTATTAACAGTCATAAAAGGAAAGTTGGTGAAGGAATATAAGAAACATATGAGTCAGTAAAAGAGCAGGGATTTATCTGGCAGCAAATTGAGAGTGTACAATCAGAGAAAAGAGGAGTCAGATACAGTAGAGTGATATACATTCAAAGAAGAACTTGACCCTGAGTTCAAAGACTGTGTTCTAGTCAAATTCCAAAGGAATAAATTACTATTATTTTATGTGAGGCAGGTGGCAGTACTGGGTGAAATGCTTTGGTCAACTTTGTACAAAGAGGTGGATCACACTCCTCTTCCCCACTATTTTCAACAGCTAGTTGATTCTCTGAGATTTAAAAAACGCCATTGTGCCACGACCAGATTGAAGAAGACATCATAACTCCAAAACAAAACTTCCTGGCACAACAGAAATTTGTAATATGTAATTAAGACCTACGTGTCTGTATACTTCAGTGATAAAAATAATTTTGTGATTCATTAAAATGTGTTGATATATATATATATATATATATATATATATATATATATATATCAACACATTTTAATGAATCACAAAATTTTTTATTTGTTCATTGCAGCCTATTACATCGCCCATATTTCCCACTCCTCCTTCATCCATATACTATGCCTCCCTCACAACATCCCTATAACAACCCCATCCATTTTTATGTACATTCCCTCCGAAAACATGCTTTCTCCCTAGCCAAATTACGCTCCCACATTCTTTTTATGCAGGCTTGTCTGACATTTGGAATCACTCCCAAGGGCCTCACACTAAAAGTTCCCATCTCTGGCTGTAACCCATCCTTTCATCCCGCCCTATACCAATTCCAAACTGAACAATCAATAGCCCTCACCCGACTAATCCTTAACCTACACATCAACTCCGCTAATGAACACACCTGTCAACTCCTATCGCTAATCAAAATCCTCAACCTTTCCTCTCCCACATCCACACCTACTGTCCAGAACATCCTCCTTCAGGCCAACTGCAAATTAGAACAATATGCCACCCACCACCTCAAAAAACTATCCAATCTCCTGGTCACCCACCTCCGGAAAGGCAATACTCTCTCCCTCAACAACCTCTCCAATAAACCTCAACCTCCCCTTATTGCACACAAACCCAGTCTCTCCCATCTACTCAATCTCCCACTCCCAACTCCTCTCCCCCCTAAACCTCAAAACTCCAATCTACACAATCCGGAACCACAACATCCTAATTCAGTAATCAACCTCTCCTCCAAACCTCTCTCCCAATCTGAAACCTCTGTCCTATCCAAAGGCCTCACCTTTAGTCCTACTCCCAAATTCAACCACACAGCTCTCGTCAAAGATCTACTTTCCTATACTCGTAGTCTTTGCTGGAGATACCACTTTGCCGCGAAGAAGAATAATCCTACTCCCTATGACCCAGCTCCCCAAGACATCATTCCAATTGAACCCTGCCTAGAACAGTTCCGTCCTCCATCACAGCGAGACCCACCTGCTCTTCCTCAAAACCACCCTCTTCAAACCTTCCAGGAATTCCTTACTTCCCACCTTGCCTCCCAGTCGTTCCTGAGAAACCTTAATCCTACTCCCAACATTACCGCAGCTGAATCCCGAGCTATCCGTGATCTGAAGGCTGACCATTCCATCATCATTCTCCCAGCCGACAAGGGATCCACGACCGTGGTACTTGATCGGCGGGAGTATGTAGCTGAGGGACTGCGTCGGCTCTCGGACAGTACCACATATAAAGTCTTTCATGGCAATCCCATCCCCAATGTCCAGGCAGAGCTTCAAGGAATCCTCAAAACCTTAGGCCCCCTACAAAACCTTTCACCTAACTCCATTAACCTCATGACCCCGCCGACACCCCGCACTCCCACCTTCTACCTACTTC
Organism: Locusta migratoria; assembly: GCA_026315105.1. Lineage (NCBI taxonomy): Eukaryota > Metazoa > Arthropoda > Insecta > Orthoptera > Acrididae > Locusta > Locusta migratoria. The sequence goes on along the minus strand of CM048745.1, from coordinate 104,704,018 downwards.
CCAAGATTCACAAACCCAATCATCCCGGCCGCCCCATTGTGGCCGGTTACCAAGCCCCTACAGAACGAATCTCTGCCTACATAGACCAACACCTTCAACCCATCATGTGCAGTCTCCCATCCTTCATCAAAGACACCAACCACTTCCTCGATCGCCTGAAATCCTTACCCAGCCTGTTACCACCAGAAACCATCCTTGTAACCATTGATGCCACTTCCCTATACACAAATATCCCACATACCCAGGGCCTTGCTGCGATGGAGTATTTCCTTTCACGCCGACCACCCACTTCCCTACCTAAAACCTCTTTCCTTAATACCCTAGCCAGCTTCATCCTAACCCACAACTTCTTCACTTTTGAGGGCCAGACATACCAACAACTAAAGGGAACAGCCATGGGAACCAGGATGGCCCCCTCGTATGCAAACTTATTCATGGGACGCTTAGAGGAAGCCTTCCTGGATACCCAAGCCTGTCAACCCAAAGTGTGGTACAGATTCATTGATGATATCTTCATGATCTGGACACACAGTGAAGAAGAACTCCAGAATTTCCTCTTCAACCTCAACTCCTTTGGTCCCATCAAATTCACCTGGTCCTATTCCAAATCCCATGCCACATTCCTCGATGTCGACCTCCATCTGTCCAACGGCCAACTCCACACATCCGTCCACATCAAACCTACCAATAAACAACAGTACCTGCATTATGATAGCTGTCATCCATTCCATATCAAACGTTCCCTTCCTTACAGCTTAGGTCTTCGTGGCAAACGAGTCTGCTCCAGTCCTGAAGCTCTGAACCAGTACTCCAACAACCTATTAACAGCTTTCACATCCCGCGGCTATCCTCCTAATCTGGTAGAGAAACAAATTGCCAGAGCTACTACCTCATCCCCCCAAATTCAGAACCTTCAACAGAAGAATCCCAGAAGTGCCCCTCTTGTCACCGGATACTTTCCGGGACTGGAGCGGACTCTAAATGTGGCTCTCCAGCAAGGATACGACTTCCTTAAATCCTGCCCCGAAATGAGATCCGTCCTTCATGACATCCTTCCTACTCCACCGAGAGTGTCTTTCCGCCGCCCACCTAACCTCCGTAACCTCCTAGTCCACCCCTATGAAATCCCCAAACCACCTTCCCTACCTTCTGGCTCCTACCCTTGTAACCGCCCCCGTTGTAAAACCTGCCCTATGCACCCTTCCACCACCACTTACTCCAGTCCCGTAACCCGGAAGGTGTACACGATCAAAGGCAGAGCCACTTGCGATAGTACCCATGTGATCTACCAACTGACATGCCTGCACTGTGAAGCGTTCTATGTGGGAATGACCAGCAACAAACTGTCCATTCGCATGAATGGACACAGGCAGACAGTGTTTGTTGGTAACGAGGATCACCCTGTGGCTAAACACGCATTGGTGCACGGCCAGCACATCTTGGCACAGTGCTACACCGTCCGGGTTATCTGGATACTTCCCACTGACACCAATCCTTCAGAACTCCGGAGATGGGAACTAGCCCTTCAGCATATCCTCTCTTCCCGTTGCCCACCTGGTCTCAACCTCCGCTAAATTTGAATTCCCACCCACCTTCTTAACATCTTTGCATCAGTTCTCTGGACAGAGCCTCAGCCTCAAGTGGTATTTCTGTCTAACTTCTTAACTTATATAACTTAACTTCTTTGCTTTCTACAGTATGTCTGCCTAGGTGTACTTGTGTCTGTGTGAATGTGTGGGCATGTGTGCATTTGTTTACCCTCCTTTTTTTCCCCCAAGGTAAGTCTTTCCTCTCCCGGGATTGGAATGGCTCCTTACCCCCCTCCTTAAAACCCTCATCATTTCCTTTTCCCTCTCCTTCCCTACTGCCTGAAGACGCAACTGGGTTGCGAAAGCTTGCGATTGTGTGTGTGTGTGTGTATTCATTTATTTATATATATATATATATATATATATATATATATATATATATATATATATATAACAATCTCTCATTTTTCTGTACCATACATGTCACCCCACATCGACGCCATCACATTTTATCTACATTCAGTCTGCAAGCATGCTTTTTCCCTAGCCAAATTGAGTTCACACATTTTGTTTACTCAGGCTTGTTTAACATTTGGCATCACCCCCAAGGGCCTCACACTAAAAGTTCCCATCTCTGGCTGTAACCCATCCTTTCATCCTGCCTTATACCAATTCCAAACAGAACATCAATTCCGCCAATGAACACACCTGTCAACTCCTATCCCTGATCAAAATCCTCAACCTTTCCACTCCCACATCCACACCTACAGTTCAGAACATCCTTTTACAGGCCAACCGCAAATTGCAACAGCATGCCACCCTCCACCTCAAAAAACTATCCAAACTCCTAGTCACCCACCTTCGGAAAGGCAATATACTCTCCTACAACAACCTCTCCAATAAACCTCAAGCTCCTATTATTGCACAGAACCCCAGTCTCTTTCATCTATTCAATCTCCCACTTCCAGCTCCACTGCCCCCCAAACCTCTAAATCCTAATCCACACAATTCTGAACCACAATATCCCAATTCAGTAGTCAACTTCTCCTCTAAACCTCTCTCCCAATCTGAAACCTCCGTCCTATCCAAAGGCCTCACCTTTAGTCCCACTCCCAAATTCAACCAAACAGCCCTTGTCAAAGATTTACTATCCTATACTCGTAGTCTTTGCTGGAGATATCACTTTGCCACAAAGAAAAAGAATCCTACTCATGATCCAGTTCCCCGAGAAATCATTCAAATTGAACCCTGCCCGGAACAGTTCTGTCACAGCGAGACCCACCAGCTCTTCCACAAAATCACCTCTTCAAACCTTCCAGGAATTCCTTACTTCCAACCTTGCCTCTAAGTCCTTCCTGTAAAACCTTAATCCTACTCCCAACATTACCGTAGTCGAATCCCGAGCTATCCGTGATCTGAAGGCTGACTATTCCATCATCATTCTCCCAGCCGACAAGGGATCCACGACCGTGGTACTTGATCGGCGGGAGTATGTGGCTGAGGGACTGCATCAGCTTTCAGACAACACTACCTACAAAGTTTGTCAAGACAACCCCATTCCTGATGTTCAGGCAGAGCTTCAGGGAATCCTCAGATCCTTAGGCCCCCTAAAAAACCTTTCATCTGAGTCCACCAAACTCATGACACCCTGCACCCCTACCTTCTACCTACTTCCTAAGATTCACAAACCTAATCATCCAAGCTGGCCGATTGCGGCCAGATATCAAGCCCCCACAGAATAAATTTATGCCTACATAGACCAACACCTTCAACCCATTATGTGCAGTCTCCCATCCTTCATCAAAGACACCAATCACTTTCTGCACCGCCTGAAATCCTTACCTAACCTTTTACCTCTGGAAACCATCCTTGTAACTATTGATGCTACTTCCTTATACACAAACATCCCGCACGCCCCGGGCCTTGTTGTGATGGAGTACTTTCTTTCACGCCAACCACCTGCAACCCTACCTAAAACCTCTTTCCTTATTACCGTAGCCAGCTTCATCCTAACCCACAACTTCTTCACCTTTGAGGGCCAGACATACCAACAACAGAGAACAGCCATGGGAACCAGGATGGCCCCCTCGTATGCAAACTTATTCATGGGATGCTTAGAGGAGGCCTTCCTGGATACCCAAGGCTGTCAACCCAAAGTTTGCAACGGATTCATTGATGACATCTTCAAGATCTGGACTCACAGTGAAGAAGAACTCCAGAATTTCCTCTCTAACCTCAACTCCTTTGGTCCCATCAAATTCACCTGGTCCTATTCCAAATCCCATGCCACTTCCCTCGATGTCGACCTCCATCTGTCCAATGGCCAACTTCACACATACGTTCACATCAAATGAACCAACAAACAATAGTACCTCCATTATGACAGCTGCCATCCATTCAACATTAAACATTCCCTTCCCTACAGCTAAAGTCATAGTGACAAACCAGTCTGCACCAGTCCTGAATCACTGAACCAGTACACCAATAACCTAATAACAGCTTTCACATCCCACAGCTATCCTCCTGATCTGGTTCAGAAGCAAATTACAAGAGCCACTTCTTCATCCCCCCAAATCCAGAACCTTCCACCGAAGAACCCCAGAAGTGCCCCTCTTCTACATCTACATACATACTCCGCAATTCACCGTAAGGTGCGTGGCGGAGGGTACACTGTACCACTACTAGGCATTTCCTTTCCTATTCCACTCCCAAATTGAACGAGGAAAAAAAGAATGCCTATATGCCTCCGTACGAGCCCTAATTTCCCTTATCTTGTCTTTGTGATGTTTACGCGAAATGTAAGTAGGCGGCAACAAGATCGTACTACTCTCAGCTTCAAATTCCGGCCCTCTAAATTTACTTAACAGAAATTTTTGAAAAGAACGTCGTCTTTCTTCCAGTGATCCCCAATTGAGTTGCCGGAGCATTTCCGTGACACTCGCGCATTGGTCGAACCTACGGGTAACAAATCTAGCTGCTCGCCTCTGAACCGCCTCTATGTCTTCCTTCAAACCGATCTGCTGTGGGTCCCAAATACTTGAGCAATACTCAAGACGTGGTCGTACAAGCGTTTTATACGCGGTCTCCTTTACAGGTGAAGTACATCTTCCCAAAATTCTCCCAATAAACCGAAGTCGGCTGTCTGCCTTACTCACAACTGTCCTTACATGGTCGTTCCATTTCATATCGCTCTGCAATGTTACGCCTAGATATTTGAACGATGCAACAGCATCAAGAAGCAAACTACTAATGCTGTATTCGAACATTATAGGATTGGTTTTTCTACTCGTGCGCATCACCTTACATTTTTTCTACATTGAGAGCTAGCTGCCATTCTTCGCACCAACTAGAAATTTTGTCTAAGTCATCCTGTATGCTATTACAGTCAGTTACAGACGACACCCTCCCATACACCACAGCATCATCAGCAAACAGCCGCAAATTACAACTTACTCTGTCCATCAGATCATTTATATAGATAGAAAATAATAGCGGTCCTATCACACTCCCCTGGGGCACGCCTGACGATACACTCGTCTCTGATGAACACTCGCCGTCGAGAACAACGTACTGCCTCCTATTACTTAGGAAGTCTTCCAGCCAGTCACAAATATGTGAACCTATTCCATAAGCTCGTATCTTCGTTAGCAGTCTGCAGTGTGGCACCACGTCGAACGCCTTTTTGAAGTCGAGAAAAACACAATCTGCCTGTTGCCCTTCGTCCATGGCTCGCAAGATGTCATGTGAGAAAAGAGCAAGCTGAGTTTCACATGAACGATGTTTCCTAAACCCGTGCTGATTCATGGAAAAAAAGCTTTTCCGTTTCAAGGAAATTTACTATATTCGAACTGAGAATATGCTCCAAAATTCTACATGAAACCGATGTCAACGATATTGGCCTGTAATTGTACGGGTCAGTTCTCTTTCCTTTCTTATACACGGGGGCCAATGCCAAAGAATAGTCTTTGTAAAACCGAACTGGTATTCCATCCGGACAAGCAGACTTTTTCGTATTTAGCTCTCTCAGCTGCTTCTCTACACCGGAAATACCTAGTGCTATGTCCCCCATTTCGGAATTAGTATGTTGATCAAATGATGGTATATTTGTGCGGTCCTCCTGCGTGAAAGATTTCTTAAAGGTTAAATTTAGAACTTCAGCTTTCCGTTTGCTTTCTTCTATTACTGCCCCGGAATGATCAACTAGTGACTGGACAGTGGGCTTTGACCCGCTTATCGATTTTACATAGGACCAGAATTTTTTCGGGTTCTCGGAAAGATCTTTTGCTAAGGTATGGCTGTGATAATTATTGTATGCTTCACGCATCGATCGTTTTATAGACGCACGAATCTCTACTAACTTTTGCCTGTCATCATTTGCGTGTTCTTTTTTGAATCTAGAGTGCAACAGCCTTTGCTTTCTCAGCAGCTTTCTAACATTATTATTATACCGCGGTGGATCTTTTCCATCCTTAATTGTCTTTACTGGCACATATTTCTCTAATCCTTTATTAACAATGCACTTAAATTTAGTCCACAATTCCTCTACATCCATAGTCCCAGAATTAAATGATGCCCATTCATTTTCTAAGTGCGATCGTAACATTTGCTTGTTGGCTCTTCCCAACAAAAACACGCTCCTAGCCTTCTTGACTGGTTTATGAACTTTGGTCACCAACGATGCTATGACGATATCACGATCACTAATTCCTGTCTCTACACAGACATCGTTAATAAGGTCAGGCCTGTTTGTGGCTATAAGGTCTAGAATATTTCCATTGCGCGTGGGTTGCCGGTTTAACTGCTCAAGACAGTTTTCGGAGAATGTGTCCAAAAGTAGCTCACAAGACTGCTTGTCTGTACCGCCTGAAATGTAACCAGCGAGGTCCCAATCTACACTCTTAAGGTTGAAGTCACCTCCGACTAATATTACAGGTGTAGACACCTGTATGCAAGATTACCACATTTCCTCCCCATATATAGGCCCCTGTATTCCTTTTCCTAAATAAATCACTTCATTGTCTATTATGACTTACATTTTTTATCCTGACATTCAACACCTATCCTGGTGCGCCCACAATCCTAACTTGACCATTCTGTACCACTGCTTTGGATTGATGACTACTTCACCTTTTTAATAAATGCTGATCTGTCTACTTCTAATAGAACATAAATTCAAACACTTCCACATGGCCGCAGCAGAGCGGGCGAGCGCACTGAGGCACTATGCTACAAATCCCCTCTCGGGAGGATGTTTGTGCCGTCTTTACCTGGTGTAGACTTTCCTTGAATGATTCTAAAACTGCTACAGCAGCACTGGGGGGCCGCTAAAAACACCCAACTATTAACTTTACTTCTTTTAGACCTGTTATACGTGCCCAAATAACTTCACAGTTACTTTCAACCTCGATCTCAGTAGAAACAATATCTTTGTCCACAGCGATGAACACTCCTCCTCCAGTTGTATCAGATCTATCTTTCCGATATACATTCCATGCTTCGCTAAATATTTCTGAACTTGCCACATCATCATTTAGCCAGCTTTCGGTGCCTAAAACTATCTGAGCGCAATAACTTGCATGCAGCGCTGCAAATTCGGGAACTTTGTTTCTAACACTCTGTAGGTCCACGGCTAATATTTTTATGTTTGAATTTTTGTTCCGAACGTGGTCTGAGTTCGCTGTTTGAATGCTGCCAGGCGAGATGGTGGGAGGGAATTTGAATTTAGCGGAGGTTGTCGCCAGGTGGGCAACGGGAGGATAGAATAAGCTGAAGGGCAAGTTCCCATCTCCGGAATTCTGAAATGTTGGTGTCGGTGGGAAGTATCCAGGTAACCCGGGCTATGTAACACTGTGCCAAGATGTGCTGGCCGTGCACCAAGGCATGTTTAGCCACAGGTGATCTTCATTGCCAACAAACATTGTCTGCCTGTGACCTTTCATGCGAATGGACTGTTTGTTGCTGGGCATTCCCACATAGATTGCTTCACAGTGCAGGCATGTCAGTCGGTAAAAGACGTGGGTGCTATCGCAAGTGGCTCTGCCCTTGATTGTGTACCCCTTCCGGGTTACTGGACTGGAGTAAGTGGTGGTGGAAGGGTGCATAGGACAGGTTTTACAATGGGGGCGGTTGCATGGGTATGAGCCAGAGGGTAGGGAAGGTGGTTTGGGGATTTCATAGGGATGGACTAGGAGGTTATGAAGGTTAGGTGAGTGGCGGAAATACACTTTCAGTGGAGTGGGAAGGAAGAATCTCATTTCGGGGCAGAATTTAAGGAAGTCGTATCCTTGCTGGAGAGCCACATCCAGAGTCCGCTCCAGTCCCAGAAAGTATCCAGCTTTGCTCTCTGTCCCTGCTACCGAGGCACCTTCAGGTGTACCGGACGTCGTCGAGCCGCCTTCTCCGCAAGGGGAGTGGCGGGTTGTACGGCGTTCGCGCCGCTCGAGGCGGAAGGCCAATATGGAGGCTGGACGTCCGTCCGCGCCCGTTCGTCCTGTGAGTGAAAGTGTGGCCACTCCTTCAGCAGGGTCCGAGCAGGTGCACGGGGGGGAGGGGATTATTAGTTATTGGGAGCTCCAATGTTAGGCGCGTGATGGAGCGCCTTAGGCAGATAGCGTCCAGATCTGGAAGGAATTCCAACGTGCACTCGGTGTGTCTGCCGGGGGGGGGGGGGGGGGGGGGGGGGCCTCATCCGAGATGTGGAGGCGGCCTTGCCGGCGGCTATCGAGGGTGCGGGGTGCAGTTGACTGCAGGTCGTGGCTCACGTCGACACCAACGACGCTTGTCGCTTGGGTTCTGAGGACATCCTCAGGTCCTACGAGTGGCTGGCGGAATTGGTGAAGGCTGCTGCCTTCGCACGCGGGGTGCAAGCAGAGCTATCGATTTGCAGCATTGTTCCCAGGGTTGATCGGGGTCCTTTGGTTTGGAGCCGAGTGGAGGGTCTGTGACAGTCATGGCTGCAGATTTCTGGATCTGCGTTATCGGGTGGGGAATTGTAGGGTGCCCTTAGATAGATTAGTGGTGCACTACACTAAGGAAGCGGCTACTTGGGTAGCAGAGTACTTGTTGAGTGCACATCTTTGCCTCGGTTCTGGACAGAGCCTCTGCCTCAAGTGGTATCTCTGTCCAACTTCTTTGCTTTCTACAAATGTCTGTCTAGGTGTGGATATGTGTGAGTGTGTGTGTATTTGTTTACCTTGCTTTTCGTCCCCTAAGGTAAGTCTTTCCACTTCTTGGATTGGAATGACTCTTTTTCCACTTCCTTAGAACCCGTATCCTTCCCTTTCTCCTCTCCTTCCTTCCTCTTTTCCTGAAGAAGCGACCAACAGTTGTGAAAGATTGTATGTGTGTTTGTGTGTGATTTTATTTGTGTGTGTCGACGAGCCTGTCCTTAGGGTAAGTCATCCGTTTTCGATTTTTTATATAAATTTATCCCACCAGGAAAGTTGAAAGTTTCCTCCTACAAAAAGTAACACACCCTGTGGTTAACTATGGTAATAAACAGCACAGTTACGTTAGAGGACTTCAACATTACACATAAGGAAGGTATAAATGAGAAATGAATAGCAGTAATTTGATGATAGTTATAGCAGTATATTTGATGATAGTTCAGTAGCAGAGTGCCAGTCTGTAGGCAATACTTCTGCCTGAACAGCACTTTCATCCATGATGCCATGGGTGGGGAAATACTAAATAGAAAAAAAGTGTGTAAAAAATAAAACTTCAGGTTATGCACAAACAAACTTCCAAATGTTCAAATGCTTGTAAATCTGTTGGACCAAACTGCGTGGTCATCAGTCTGTACCGGTAGCTTACAAACTACTTAAACCTAGGTAAACTAACCTAAGGACAACACACACACACACACACACACACACACACACACACACACACACACACACACACACACACACACATGCCTCAGGGAGGACTCAAACCTCCACTGCGAGCAACCGCACGCTACGCAGAGACACGCTTCAGACCGCTCGGCTACTCCACTGCAGCAAAAAAACTTCCATTCACCACATTGCAAACCAAGCAGTTGGCATTACAGATGATCAAACTTCATGTAATTAGTATTTTTAATTAAATCATGGTGCTTGGTAGGTGGATGGGTGAACATAAATTGATGAGTTTGTGCTGAAAAATAATGAACTTTCGAAACATAGGTATCCCTTGCTTCAGTTCACACAAACTATGAATCCAAAAGTTGTGGGTTTGATCAGTGTTCAGTCCTAAAATTGTTATAGGCCTATGTCACTTTCCATTTGTTTCAGCTCTGGAAATGTAGTTGATGCAAAAATTCTGAGTTGCACCATGGTGCGGAATCCAAGTTAAACTGTAGGTCCCCCTATAACTGGCTGGGTAAGTCAGTTAACAGGTTGGAGAAAGGCAAATGTGTACCAAACATGTAGCCAGGGCACAGGTCGGATCAGTGTTGAAGGTATGCAAGATTACCACATTTCCTCCCCATATATAGGCCCCTGTATTCCTTTTCCTAAATAAATCACTTCATTGTCTATCATGACTTACATTTTTTATCCTGACATTCAACACCTATCCTGGTGCGCCCACAATCCTAACTTGACCAGTCTGTACCACTGCTTTGGATTGATGACTACTTCACCTTTTTAATAAATGCTGATCTGTCTACTTCTAATAAGAACATAAATTCAAACACTTCCACATGGCCGCAGCAGAGCGGGCGAGCGCACTGAGGCACTATGCTACAAATCCCCCCTCGGGAGGATGTTTGTGCCGTCTTTAGTATAAACTAGTTCATTAGTTTGTAAGTTTGGGGACTGATGACCCCAAAGTTAAGTCCCATAAGCTCTACAAACATTTGAACTTCCACATGAGGTTACATTACATAGAAATTCTGTACACAATATGAACATCTTATCATCACTATACTACTTGACAGTATTTGTCCATTCAACAACTCATATATTACCTACTAAATAAACAGAACATCACTAGTTTCAAAGTATTGCTTCTTCCTGCTATTTACTGATTGCTTCATGTTTAAATGTATATTGTTAGCCCTCAAACAAATTAGAGGTAATAATGATTTGTTTACAACTACTACCCATTCTCGTTATGCATGAATATTGCTACTTGCTAGGAAAACAATAGAAATTTTAATTATTATACTTCAATAATCAAATAATTTTTCGAGAACCGCCATTTGGAATTATTTATTTGGTGAGTGGGAAACAAAGTAACTTTTTCATAATCATCATACTTGTAGCAGGGTGTTAACACCTCTACCCTAATTAGGCTGATAAAACCAATGTTGTACACTGCGGCCAGTGAAATACACGAACACACTATAATGAAAAATGGGTACTGTAGGCTAACAAGTACTACAAGATGACAAGGAACAGAATATTTGGAAGGCAGCATAGACCAGAAGAAGGAAGCAATAGGTTGTAAATTCGTGTACCGTTTATATAAGTTACTATTTGACGACACTCGAGTTATAAATCAGTAAAAGTCAATAAAGACAGAAAATTTAGTAACTGCGTCACATTTGCGGCAAAAAAATTTATCTTATCACAAATTAAGATTTTTTGTAGGCTATTTGTTATTACTGCATCTGAAGTGACAACAGTTATGTATGCTTAATTACTGATTCGTCATAAATATGGTTTCCTACAAGTAAGAGAGATATAAACATATATTCTCATGACGTCGTTTCGTTCATAATAAATTGTTTTAAGCAGATTTCCATACCTTTCTTATTTCTCCCCATTTTCCTTTTTCGTATGAAACACACACGCAGTTATATTTTCCAACTATCTATAACACTATACAGCGTCGTACACTACTCTTGTTGTCAACAAGTAATAATGTTTTGACTTGAGTATCATGCCCGCAGATGTTACACTTGGTTCATGCTCCGCAGTTGGCTACATTGTGTTTCAGAACTCGGCCCGAAAAGTGCCGCCGGAAGTAACCAGAGAATGAATTTAAGTCGATAGCGGATCTATCGAACCTCGCAGTCGATTAATGTCACTGAACGCCATGTTTGTATTAGTTTATGTTGTGGCGTTATGAGATGGATTCATTGAAGTGTACAATTGGGCGTTAACTGTAGTTATAAGTCAATGTGGTAAAACTAAAGTGTCTGTTGCTCGTGTTTTTAGTATGGCGCGTATGTTGGCAACTGTAAATAAATCGTTTCTGGACCAGAGATAAGGGCGCTACGCGCCCTCACATACTAGAAAATAACTTCTTGTTATACCTAAATTAACTTTCACTTAAAATGACCACTGTTTAGTACAGATCACAAAATAAATAAAACATATATCTGCTCTATGGTTCACTGCTGTGGTGTTGCCAACATTTGCAGAGCTTGGGCAACAGACTGCAGTTTAGCCGTCAATGTCAATATTGACGCATGTGTTTGTAATACATTGTGGACTTTCTTAATATATTCAGCAATTTGTGCAGAAATCATTGACGAGGTGTGTTTGCCACAGCCGATAATAAAGTCATTTCCACAGTAATAGAAATTTTAACTCTTTGTGAGGCTAGCTGAGCACTACATAATACTATGTGTGGCCGCAAAGTTATAATTGCATCTTACTATCGACTCACCTGGAAACTTCAGACTTTCCAAAGTTCATTAGTTCGTACCTTCCCCAACCATATTGTCACAGTTGGAGATGATTTTCAATATACAACTTTAAGTTGGGTAAACTACAGATTTGCAAGTGATTGGAGTGACGGGACTTATTGCAAAACATTAGGCCTATTAACTTCAGGTACCCCGAACATATTGATTGGAATCAATAATAAAAAGTCGGAAGACGTTTGGTGCTTTCCTCAACATCAGTTTCTTCTATGCAAACATCTTCATTTCAAAAGTACTCTGGCAGCCCACTTCCACTGTAAGCTATTTACTGTATTCCTTCCTCACTGCCCCCCCCCCCTCTCTTTACTCCCCCGCCACACTTCTCATCAAATACAGAACTGGGAAATATGTGATGACACAGTATGTGCCCTTCTAACATACATTTTAACAGAGGTGAGGATAAATTTCTTCTGTAAGTGATTTCAATAGCTGCTCATTAATTATGTGAACTACCCATCCATTCTTCAGTATTTTTCAGTAACACGTTTCTAAAGCTTCTACACTCACGTTTGAAATGTTAATCATCCATGTTTCACTTACATACAAGACTGCACTCCGATAAATTGCTCAGGAAAAGGCTTCCTAATGTCAACAAATAGCCCAGACCTCTTTAGTGACTACAAAAGTACAACGAGAAATTAGAGCAAGTAGTTTGATTTATATGTTCAGCAAATTAGATAAAGAGGAAGTGGTGTTATTAGAGCAGAGTATATTGATGTGTTATGGCACATGTTTGTAGAAATATTGGACCATGTGCCTGATGGGCGTATTCCTAGAAGAACAGTTAATGGAGTGAGGGTCCCTCCATTGTGTATAGCCACTGTAATGAAACTTCTGAGGAAGCAAATACTACTACATAACAGATGTAAAACAAAATCTGACAGTACAGCTACTGGTGGTGATATGCTAAATGAAACGTACTTGTCTATCAAGAGAATAGTGGGTGAAGCCTTCAGTGTCTGCCATAGCAGAATATTTATGTAAAGATCTCTCTCAAAACATAAAGAAGCTTTATCATATGTAACTGTTGTTAGTGGGACTGAAGTTAGCACCCAGCCACTCATGGCCGAGTGAGATACTGAAATTGAAGATTGCAAAGCAGATCTACTGAACTCAGTTATAGGCCTAATATGTTACTTTCAAATGAAAATCAATGCAAGACGAGTGAGGCAGATAAGTTCATGGGCCTGAAGCAATACCTATCAGATTGTTTACTACATTTGTGGTGAGTTAGTTCAGGACTATTTTAATTCTTTAACTCATTATCTTGGGACAAGCTAACTCACACTCCCAAATTTTTTGTGGCATTGCAACAGTATCCCGATTAAAATTAGTGTTCCTTCTGCTGCTGTTAGTAGGCATTACCTAAGCGTCTTGTGTTGTATTTGTATGCTTTTTGTTGCAGTACTGTGTCCTATAGTATAATTTTGGTGTTGCTGCACTTTGTATACTTCCTATATTGAAACCAATTATTTCCTGATTTGTAATAAATAAAGTTTCAGTGAGTATTTACATACAGTTTTTGGTAAACCTGAGCTTATATTGTGGAACTACCTTTTATCCTTTCCCACCTTAAATAACTCCATAGATTTTAAAGGAATAAAAATTATTAGCAAAAGAAATATGCATTTCAGAAAGCACACACTTACGTTGAAAAATTTGAAGCTTTTAGCTTTTGTGTAAGAAATTGGTACATTAGGAGCTATTTTTCCTGTACTCATAAAAAGAAACTAAGAATAGCTTTAACACAAAAATCTGTAAAAATTAAATGTTATAGTTAATCCTAAGAAGTTTGCAATTTTTCAAACAAATAGCCTACTTTGGTTAAATTGTAGTTTGCATGAACTGAGCTGCTGCTTGTCATATTGATGTTTGTAGGTGGTGATAATGAATGATAGGTGAAGGCAACCACAGTGAGAAATGGCTTTACATTTTATGCTTTGAACACAAATCAATATTCTGAATGTCCATGTTTTTATGAGTAACATTGAAAATTCATGATATTACTGAAGAACAATTACACATTACACTTTTGTCACAGAATAAATTAAAGAAAAGTACACTGAGGACTCATTACTACATGGATGTAAGAGTTTATTTTAAATTACACAGTTTTGGCTGAAAAGTCTCTTAACTAACAACAAATAAAACTTGTAATTAAATAAATGTCCATTTACATTACATTAAAGGAACTGTTTCACCCATTTAGTGGCTGGTCCTTGATGTACTTTCCTGAAGCATTGTCTTGTAGCAATTTGTATTCCCATAGAATTTCTATTGACATCTACAGTGATGACTTCCAAACGTGTAGCATTAGGGTGTTGAAACACAGATAATTAGTGTGCCAGATTTATATTTTCTGTAAGTAATGGAAATTTATGCTAATTTCATTGCCAATAGTAGAAGGTCCTTTTTGATGTGGTGCATTGTAATTGAATATAAATGATTATATAAGTGACCAATAAGTCACTGATCTGCAACTACAACCCACCACACCTGAAAGACCTCTAAGGCTCTTCCTCTTTGCAAATTAGGTGACACTGAACTTGTAGAAAATTCAGGTAACTTTCAAATATGTCACAAAGGTAATGAAAGTTATTGAAAAAGAGGCTTATGAATATTGAAGACTTTTTGGTAAACAACGATCTGTCTTCGTAGATATAAAATGTACATTTGTTGTGATATTTCCAGAAGCAGTTCTAGAAACGACTTCCTAGACCTAATTAAAACCTTTGACACTGGAGCTTTGTTTCTCAACTTGTGGTTCACAAATCACAACACTTTGGAGGTTAACACTAGCAGGAGGAAGTAGTTTTACCATAAAACAACCATCCCAAGCATATATCTGAATACCAGAGATTACACAATTCAAAAATGTTGGCTTAATAAATATGAAATATTTTGAATATTAAAATTACATAATTCTATATTTAGTATTAGGTCCGAAATCTGAATTGAACAGAACCTATACTGCTTTTAGTAATTACACTGTGCCAACAGTGAATAAAAGCAGGGCCTGAAAACTACTTTCAGGAACCAGTTGATTACTAATTGAAGATGCTGTAAGTAATTTCGAGAAGGAGATGCGGTGAGAATCAAACGATGGAAAGTCCAGGAAGGATTCAACAATATTTTGAAAGGGTTAGATTGCTGTGCATCACACAGATGTCTCAATTGGCCAAAAAAGGGTTCTCACTTGTAGCTTCTTTAAACATGGAGCCAAAATTACAATCATACTTACAGGAGTGCTGTCTTCAGGTCTTGTGGCAAAACTGTCTAAAGAAGGCTGCACTAGCCTATTTGCAATTCTTGTTAATTCTTTAATATTCACATTACATAACTGTTTCACAGTATCATAATGTAACTTAACTGTTACTTTGCTGTACGTTATGTATGGGGCCTTGGAAGGTGGGTATAGCCAACTTTTCATTTGTTATTCAGTCATAATTCTGAAAGTGAATACAGATATGAACTAAATTAAATGTTCTTATTTACAAGAATATTTAAGCCAATGGTTGAACATGTCATTTTAATTGTAGAAGGGCATACATTTTCATTGCACTGTTTTTAATGATTGTAACGACCTACGAGTAATTCAGTGTTTTTTTTTTTTTTTTTTTTTTTTTTTTTTTTTTTTTTTTTTTTTTTATCTGTGTTGATTTTGAAAGGATTCCTTCAGTTCATTTGAATAAATTAATTTCATTTTCCACCTCATTAGCTTCTTACATACAACTTTTAGCTGGGTATGATTTCATCCTATATACAGGCTTTTAAGAGGGGATATACTGGAACACTAAGGTGTTTCTACTTATATGCATTACATTATAAAGAGTTTATTTGGCTCTCCACATTGTCATGTTGAAATACATTGCTGAACAACAGTTTTTCTCGTATAATTATTTGCTAAAGACACAGAAATTAACTTTCGTACGGTAAAACTTTACGATGCTTCTCGCCGGGCTCCAGTGATTATGTTTGCAACAGATGAACAATGAAGTGTGGAATGCATTAATATTTTTCACAAGCTACAGAGTAAGTGTTATTGCAGCTTGTTTCACTCGCAGCAAAATTAATACTATACCTGATCTATGGTTGACAGGTTCTAGTACGTACCCTTTTCCATTCAGTAAAAAAATCATTTTAATTTAATAAGACAAAACATTTATTGGTCATCTGAGTTGCCATCATTAACCATTGTAGCCAACATAACCAATGGAGCCAGGTGAGAAACTTCATACAATTGAAACCATTTGTTCTGTTTGAAATACAACTTTGCATGTGAGGTAAATACAACAAAGTAACATTTCTTCTATTTGATGTACTATGAATTGACATTCCCCATTTACAAATATCAAATTATTGATTTTAAAAGCTTTGACACAACCTTCTTGTTAACATCATCCACTACTTATTGATTATGCACCAAGCACTGACACCAAGTTAGATATGGAACACAATTTTGTTACATTAACTGTTGGACCAAATAGCACCGGTCGCGGTGGCCGAGCCGTCTGCGGCGCGTCAGTCATGGTCTGCACAGCCTCTACGGTCGGGGGTTCGAATCCCCCCTCGGGCATGGATATTTGTGCCGTCCTTAGTATTAGCTAGTTCATAAGTAGTTTGAAAGTTTAGGGACTGATGACCCTGTAGTTAAGTCCCATAATCTCTACAAACACTTTTTCTTTTTTGACCAAGTAGCCTAGAATTTATATTTATGGGAAGTATAAGGCCTAATAATAGAAGCATTTAGTAGGCTGTAACATGCAGTACATGGCAAAGAATGTAAACACCTTGAGCTAGCTGTTAAAAAAAAAGAAATGGTGTTTAATTTTTTTCTGTTTATTTTCTGTAGAAAGAGAAGAGAGAACCACCAGCGCAGAAGCAGAGGTCTACCTGTACATCTTTAGATTTGGTTACTGTCTACAACGCAGACAGAATAAAATAGTTTCACCTCTTCTTCTGAGAACACTGCAGGGCCATTAAACCTGTCTCAGGCAAACTACTGAACTGAACAAAAACTCCGATCAGCTATGATAAAAAAAAAAAAAAAAAAAAGGAACAATATAGGAAGCACATTAAAACTCTACAGCAGTTTAAACGATGACTTAAGAAGAAAATGGCTTCTTTGAGTGCTGTCAGCTAGTCTAGATCAGCGGCATGGGGAGCGTTGCAGTGCATCCGTAGCTGCATTAAGTTGGCAATGTAGTACATTTCGAGTATCCACAATAGCATGTATGAAACTGTAATGAAGTGATTCTAAATCTTCATTTTAGGTGACCAGTTACTTTTACTGACCGTACGGGGTACATACAAGAACCTGACAACCATAGAGCAGGTATAGCATGTTTTGTTTATTCTATGATCTGTACGAAATGATCAAGTGATTTTAAATCATCTTATGAGGGCAATTGTTGGTTTCCCATAGTCGCTTGCGGACAAGTTGCCAACATACGCAACATGCGAATAACATGGCAACAGTCTGCAGTTTCACCATTTAAAGGACAGTAGGCTTAACTGATATTTATACTCTAAAATGTGGTAAATGAGGTGTCTAATGCCACACTCTCAATTCAAATAGCAACCTTAATTGATTTCTGCAAGTTGTTTTTGGAGGCAAACTGAGGTTGTGAAATTTCTATTTAATAAGTGGTACACACTAAAGGAAATTATGATTTCATCTGTGTGTTTAAACCATTCGGATATACCTTCCACACACTACTGTAAATATTAATAACTGCTTTAGATATCGTTTTTAACAGATTAAGTCTCGACCATACCAGTATGCAGTACTTGATCTGCAGTAACTTGTGATCCGTGTGCATCCAACTGGGACACACAATTCTGGAAATATTTACCCATTATTCAACAGTATGTTATATTTAATTTGTTCTATCCAGTATTGTGATGAATGAAGTCCCCCCCCTCCTTCATGATAACATGTTAATGAGAAATAGAATCCTAAAACTATACAATCCCCAGACGTTATGGTAGTTTACTGATTTGGTATAACTTTGTCGGTTCACAAACTATGGTGAATAACACTTCTGCTCTGACAAATCATATGCATTCACAGTAGATTTTTCATTTGAGTGAATACTGGCTGCAATCATGGCTATTTGTGAGAATTTTGTTACCATAAATGAATATCGGGATACCACCCGTCGGCTTTAACCCATGTTATTTTTCAATATGGCAGCAACATAAACATTAGACTTTGAAACCAGTTAATTTTGTTACCACAATCATTCTTTGGCTTTCATATTTGCTGGCTTCGCCAGCTCACATATAAAATGTTACCTTCTAACCTAAACCTCGGGCTGTGCTACAGATCAGTGTGTCGCCACAACCAAGGTTTCTGGTTGGGTCCAATAACAGACTTTAACTCACAAAATATTACTGTATTTCCATGTAAACTACTGCCTTTAACACCACATAATTACTCAAGCAATCTCCAAACATGCATGCACTTCATGATTACTACAAACAATGACATCACGGGTCAAAACCAGCGGGTGGTATCCTCATCTTCAGTTGACCCATTTTCTTTTAATCATTGCTGTGATTCTGATAATATTAAGTGGTTTTGTTTTGCAAAAGTGTTGTGAATTTTTTTATGTACGCATCATAACTACATCTTCACTATCTCTCTGAAGGTAGTTTGCAGAATGTTGCATTTGTGACCCTATTTTGCTGAGGTCATCAATGCTTCAGCGGAATGCGTTCGAAATACTTATAACACTGGTCATCGAAGTCTAATTACCATTATATGAATACAGCTTATGTAAAAATGCTCTCGCTTCTTGTTTTCACTGTTTCCATTTACTATAGAAAACCCTGAGGTTCGTGCTAAAAATATGTTTTTTCTTGCATAGTTCCATCCAGAATGGTTTGTTATATTGTTTTGTGGAGCACATTTGATAGTGGACACACATTATTCAGTAAATTTGTTTTAATGTGGACCTTTCTGCTGCTATTTTATATAACACTGATTCTTTTTTCACATTGAACTGTGCTACCTCGTGAAAAATTGAAAAGAGTAACATTGTAATAATTTTTATGTATGATAATAAAAAGCAAATGTACATGAATTGAATAACAAATCAAGAACAGTTTCTTTTTCTGAAATAAAATTCTGAATACAGTATCCAGTGTATATACTTTATTTCATTCCTTCCAGTTCCTATACTTTCAAAAAATGAATTATGTCAGTGAATTCAAAAGCAAACCTAGTTTCAATGTAAATATTACTGCACAAAGCTGTCTAGTTCAGGAATGGAAACGGTTTTTCAGTGATTTTCTTTTTGTGTTGCTTTTAGAGTTGGTTAATTTTGTGTAACACATTTGCATAAGATGTCAAACAACGTTTTTCTTTCTCTGTCTGTTTTAAGATTGCCTGTCATGCCACCTCCATTTATGCACTGACAAGCAATGAAGCCTCAGCTTATTTATTAACTTTATTGTAGTGAACATGAATCCCATGCATTACAATTTGTCATGATTTAAAACATAATTTAAGAGTGGAAGAATCAAGTGCAAATTAAAATTTCAGCATTGTCTTTCAGAACATGGGATACCAATTTTAGAACAAAAAGACAATGAACCATAATAAGAGAAGAGTGAGGTGTAATTTTGACATCAAACAATGCTGTAAATTCAAGGTATCAATTGTTGATTTATATATATATACATATATTTAATAAGTGTCAAAGAATTACAATTGCAGATAAAAATACACTGTATTAAAAATCCCTAATTAAATTTAGACAACATGCTTTTTGCCAAGAGTAGTCCATACACAATGCCAAATTTACCAGCTTGCTTTATGTCACATGCTTGGTATCACATATGAAAGCAAAAGGAGACTGTGTCGAAATATAGTGTAGGATGAATAAATTCATGCTTTGTTCTTATAAATCAATATATGCAAGCTCTCAGTATTGAAAGTACTAGAGGTTGTCATCTAGGCTAGACTCATGTGAAGATAGGTATACTGCCTGTCAGCTTTGACCCTTCTTGTGTCTCTAAAAAGGTTTAAGTAATTATTTGATAGCTGAGTTGAAGACAACAGTTTGTTTACAAGTAGATTATAGATTAAGTTCTTGAGTTTAAAAAGTGACCTGTAGCTTCACTCTGATAGTGGGGTATAGGTTAACAGTTTTTTTCTTTTGCAAGTGTATGGGAAGGTACGAAGTTTTGGGCTGAGACCTGTTATTGATGGTACGATCTGTAGTTTGTGAGGATAATCACACATTACTTATTATCTACAATACATAAAATATTATCCCTTATACGGGTTTTCCGACAAGTTGACATCATGGGTCAAAGCTAACGAGTGGTATTCCAGTCTTCAGTTATACCCTAGGCTGTAAGATCATTTGAGGAAAGTAAGTTGGCAATTTATTATAAGAGAGCTTCTTTCCCATAAGAGCTGTTCACAGTTCTGGTAAAGTTTCTTCTTATTCTGAAGCAATCATATATATAAAGTAGATGAAGTTTACTTATCAGGCGAAGGAGCACAGGAAGTGATAGTAACATAAATAAAACACACGCACACAAACACAAGCTTTCGTAACCCAGTTTTCTACATAGTATATCTGCCTAGTTGTGTTTGTGTATATGTGTAGGTGTGTGTGTATTTGTTTGCCTTCCTTTCCCCCCCCCCCCCCCCCCCCAAGTTAAGTCTTTCCTCTCCCGGGACTGGAATGGCTGCTTACCCATTCCCTTAAAACCATCATTTCCTTTTCCCTCTCCTTCCCTTCTGCCTGAAGAAGCAACTGGGTTGCAAAAGCTTGTGTTTGTGTGTGTGTGTTTTTATTTATGTCACTAACACTACCTGTGCTCCTTCGCCTTGTAAGTAAACTTCATCTACTTTTTATATATATTTTTCCTGCTAGGAATTTTTCCTCTATATATATATGGGGCCATTCCACACCTTTAGAACTCTTCATATAGGGATTTGGTGCATATCACAATCTTAATTCTTTCTTCTCATTTTGTACCACTATAAATACATGTCGGCTTGTCAAAGGACTGAATTTAAAAGATTATGAATTTTTTTTTTTAATAGGTACTAGTACATAACAACATAAACAAAGCTTAGTTTCTCATGTATAAGTTACCTAAAAACATGGGACACTGTTAAGAAACAACTATATTTCATACCAAAATAAGATATTGGAAATTGGTTTTAGATCTCAACCTAATTAATAGTGCAATAACAAAAGACTCCTTCTTGATATTAAAAGGACTTCCATAACAGATGATAATTGCAACACTTATACTGCCTTGGCTAATAGACATGTGTCGAAGTGCTAAAACAGCCCCACATGAACACTATTACATTTGTCACTATTGTAACAATATGTATTAATAAGACTTTTCTTCATTTACTGGCCAAATCCACCTGCATAACTGCAACAAGTCTTCCAAACATGCAACATATTCAAAGTTTTCAGGGTCACATACAAGGAGGGCTATAAAGTTTTGTGTTATATATGCAAACACTTTTTTTCCCTACCATTTCCACCAAAATCTGTATTCCAGCACAGTACCTACAGATATAATTGTTGTGTAATGGACCAGGTGGAAAACAGGAAATACAAATTGTGTTCCAGGCTTGTGATTTTGGAATCACACAATCAGTATATAACTTCACAATCTCTTCATAGGCTTGAAGGTGTTGTTATCATCATACATTTCAGCACTTCTTTCCCCTCAGTGTGACCTTTTATGGTAACTGCCCCCCTTTTCACCTAGTTCAGTTCTGCTAATATCACAAAGATAACACTGCATCATATTAGCTTTTGTTTCTTTATTCAGACTTTATCCCCCTTTTCGAGTTATGAGGCAACTTGCCTGGAGGTACTTTGCCCTGGCTGATGATTTTGGCTATGACTTTGTTTCATCCTTCATAATTTTAACATTTTACACTCCACTGAACAGTAATCTGCATACTGAACTGATCTTCTTTAAGTTTCTCTCTAAACACACATGATAATTCTCAGCGGGGACATTCTTAAAACTAGGAAATAATTTAAACCCTAAAATCAAATAAAAAAAACCCTAGTTTACGTAGTGTATAACATTGTTGCAGAAACAGTAATAAGAGTCTATAGTGTCATAAAGTAGTGTCATACACACAATGCAATTTTTGGCACAAAAAAGTGTTCTTACAAAGAAAAGTTGTTATACAAAAATGTAACCATGTGCATTACCTTACTTATAGAAGTTTTCAAATCGATAATTCAATTAATTTAGTGTAACAGAAAGAAAATCATGTTGTGTGTTGCATGTGTGATGAAAGTTCATTATGTTTTCATTTGATACAGTACACATGGAAAAACTCCCCTCATTTGCTTCAAAATTTCCCTGAAATATCTGTATAATTGATCAACCAGTGAGGGAAATGGTTGCGATAAGAAAACAAGACAGTCATCCTACTAGCTGTAATCACTTTTTATGGAGCTGTCCCACAATGGTTAAATTCAAATATGTTAAAAAATAGGCTACTTCACTATTTTTTTATATACACTGTAAGCTGTTAAATTAGAAGAAGGTGCCTTCTGCTTCAGAAATGTTATTTTTGTGATACGCTTGAACTATTTTGGTATAGAGTGTTGTTTTACATGGAATGATCCATGAGCTATTCGAGAAAAATAACCTTAACAGCATACAGTTGTCAGCAACTATGTGCTGTTTCATGTATCATAGCAGGCTACTTTGCCTAAGTTCATTCTCTTAAAAATTAACGACAATGGAAGGTCCAGTAAGGACTGTTAATAATAATGTAGATAGGGAACAACTCACCCTAACGACGAACATTGAGCCACTGACAGACACAAATAAAAGACACACAAACAATTCTTAAGTTTGGGCTGCGGCCTTCCTCAGAAAGAGAACAATCATCCACACATTCACTCAGGCATGCTGACCCACACATGCCAGCCATCTCTGGCTGCCCAATACAGTCTCACAGGATGTGTTGGGTGGCCAGAGATGGATGATGTGAGGTATGAGTGTTCTCTTTCAGAGGTAGGCCACAGCCAAAAATTTAGAATTGTGTGTGTACGTGTCTTTCATTGGTGTCTGTCGGCGGCTCAAAGTTCTTCTTTACAGTGAGTTATCACCTAAATTTTATGGTGATTTGGCTTCATTACTAGGTGTTTTTACATTTTGGAGGTGTCACACAAAAATATAGCTCAATATGAAAACAGTGCCATATTTATTCAGTTGCTTAAAAACCATTCACTTATAAATGATATTATACTATATCATGTAGGCTACAGACATTGTAATATGAAGTAACACAAAAAAGAATTAGTTACAGTAGGCCTACATCCTCTTGGAACTCAAAAATATATTTGTTAAACTATTGCTATCACACAGAAATGAAGAAATCTGAAGACCGAACACTTAACATGGAGCACTTTTTAAAATCAAATGTATCTGAACTGCTGTAAAATTTATAGGCTAATTGTTCCATAATTTTTTCACATGTTGCTTCTTACTTATGAGGTAACATGTTTGTTTGAAATTATATTTTTCTGAGTTCACAATCATGAAATGCGAAATATGTTACCTTTAAGAAATAATTACCAGCTGTCTTGCTTTTCAATATATTTATCTCATTTTTCTAGTTACAGGACATGCGTAGTACAGGTACCTGTAGCAAATAATGTTTTTTGTTGTTTTTTTTTGTAATGCACATGAATGGGGTAAAAGCAATAAATCTCAAGATCTGCACACTGAAAATAGACATACACAACGAACTTTGTGGTGTCAATTCTATATAGCACAGACTAATTTATTTATCATACAAGATACACCTATTACTTCTATTTCATTTGACGTTTTACTCTACCTAAATATTTGTAGTATTAAGTGTCCAAGAAAGCACTGAAGCACAAACCACTCCCACTTGTTTACAATGAAACCTGTATCATTTTCCTAAATAGCAAGTTTCAGGAGAAGGTGTCATGTTTTTTTCATAAACACAGGCGTGAAATTTCTAAAATTTCAACAAACTTGATTGATTTTGTGCTATGTACAGGCGATGTTATTCGATTCAACTGATGTTTTCGTCTCTGGGAGATGCAAACCTCAATTACAGAACTGATTTTGAAACAACAAGCAGGCAAAATTACGAACTAGTTGTTTCAAGATTTCCAGCACAATTCGGAGTTACTCTTGAAAAAACACTATGTTTTATACTCGTTATGCTCATTACACAATATAATCCACAATTTCCGACATTCTTTAGCTGCACACCGCATACTGCATAGCATAGTTTCCACTTTCCATTTTCGAATGAAGTTCGCGGTTCTACAGTCGATACCATAGATATGGTAGGAAGTGTAGGTGACTTCCGGTAGTCAACTTCCGGCGGCACTTTTCGGTTTTTAGCGTCCACTTATTTCAGGTTACAAAAAATTGTGTGTAAATTCAAATTTACGCTAGAAATAATAATAACACACTGAACGTAATTCGAATTAACGTTACGGAATTTGTGTGTATCAACATTACGAATCATATACCTCAAATACTAGGTTCGTTCGAGTGGCCCAAAAGCTGATAGTTCCTGACAGTTGCTGACGATTTGGAAGGCCTCTACTGCGCATGCGCGCTTTTTGACAGTTGCCAACTCCGAAGCCAACTCGAACGCTTATTTCACCTGTTTCGCATATTGGCCACCCATAGCGCTAGTTGACATCTTTTCTCTCTACCAATGTTGAAAGTGAAGTTATGACTGGCGATATGTTATGCATTTCTCAATTGAGAAAACTATTTAAGTCGTCATGAAACATTTGCAATTTACCGTTAAACCAAAGTATAATAATAAAGATTAACAAGACACATTTGCCTGCAAACCGTGTATCTGTCGAGTATAAAATTCGTGTGACGAAACTAGGTTAACTTGCGAGTCGCGATGTTACCAGACGACCATTCCATCAAAACATTCTTCTTGAGAAAGCTCACGTTGACGTGAGGTGGCGGACCGGCGACGGGCAGTGTGCATTCCGCCATTAGAAATACATTGTGGATTAAATTCTGATCATAAACTTCGACAAAACGCAAAATATACGTAAACATGTCTCTCCATTTATAAATAATGTAGCCAATTTAACCTGACAAAACCTCATACAAAAATGAGGTAAATTAGGATAGTTGTGTGTGAAAGGAATATTTGGTAACATACAACTTCATATGCATTTTATCCCATTATTATGAGTTACAATAAAATTTAAAAAATGAAACATACAAAAATTTGCAGGCGTTGTGCAAGAATTATCATCGTACACGATTTTCCCAGAAGTTACACATTTCGTGTAGAAACGCCCACATTGGCACTAATAGATTTCTATAATATATAACCACAAGGAGAAACACGGAACAGAAATTGTGAGACGCTATAGTGGCACATATGTCGGTTATAAAAATCTATCACTGTTAATGCCTGTTGTGAACTATATTATTCTTATGTGTCAATCACTTCATTTACAGATGGCACAGAAAATCTCAGTAGGACTATTTTTACTTCATTTTCAGGCGAATATATCACAATCCAAACAGTAAAAACATACGCATTCATCTTTAAATTCGTGTTATGAAACTTTCCACACCTTTCATTTATAGTATGTATGGGTGTAATAAAAAGGGGACGTACTGTATTAGAAGGCCACATAAGTTGAAAGAATGCCTGTCTAATATACAAACTCAGTCTCAATCAAGAGAAAATGGAAGACTTGGAACACAAACCTCTTCGTAAATGTGCAGGCTTGTCTTTTGGCCGAGGCTTGTTAAACGCTTTGGAGTTAGTCAGAAAACAGTTTGACGAAAATCCGCTGACTTAAACTTTCGGTCGCCAACTATCAGCTCCGCCACTCGAACACCAGATTGGCCAGTCAGATATCGTCAGCAAGAGTCAGAAGTGCCACTCGAACGCCTCAAACTGTTCCTGACCGTCAGCAGCGCCACTCGAACGAAGCTACTGTAGCATGAAATTTAAAATCATCATATCTGATGCACATGCGTCTAGCCCCCAGATTAGGGATGGGTCGAAAATCGCGTATCTGTTAAGAGTCACAGTGATTTGGAAGTAGCAGTATTCACAGTCGCAACTTTACGGATTCTGACTGCGATTTCAGTCGCAGTTTAGAAGCGCAGTAGCACTAAAAGTAGCAAGTCGCAACTAAGAGTAGCAAGAAGCAGTTTGCACTCTGCCATCTGTTGGTCGAAGTTTGTACTAATATCTTTGCATTGGGCAGGCTATAGAGTCTACCTGCGATTTCAGTGACAAATCGCGTTTAAGAGTCACAAGTAGCAACTAAGAGGCGCAGTTTAGACATTGCCGGCTGCCATCTGTTGGCCGAAATTGGTACTTCTAGCTTCCCGCTGTCTGCGTCGTGTATGTGTGGCTTTTTGTGTATGTGTTGGTCGAACGCCATCGGCTCAAACCAGTGAGCTCGAACGTTCTCACTGGTCCAAACTGCGATTTCAGTGAAAAGTCGCGATTAAGAGTCGCAAGTAGCAATTGAGAATAGCATTTAATATTCCGCCTTATGCTACTTGTTGACCATCTGTCGTACTTTCACTCGTGTGTTGTTGAGGGATGTTGTCGAATTAATGAGCAAGAAGATAATTTTCTTTGTGAAAATGTTTACACTTTGTGGCACTATTTTACCTGGCGGCAGCATGTACATGTTGTGAAGCAAAGCCTGGCATGTATGTTTTTAGGTTATAGTTGGTAAAGACAACAAATGTGAATGCCAAATAAATATTGTCTTACGGACTTGATCCCTGTTTAAAATAATTTTTCGTCATAGAACCTACAACTATTATGGGAATTCAGAATACTTATGTTACATTGCAAATCTGGTTTCGACGAATATTTTTGCTTGCGTTATACATCGTACATAAAATAAATATTCCAAGGGGGTGGTATCAAGTGGTCAACTAAGTACAGGTAATTTTACGAAATGTTTAACAGTAGGCCAACTCCATTTTCAATGTGGACTGTGTTAAGTACTGCTATATAGGAGTAAACTTGTACCTTCGAGGATTCTATAAAAATATTACACTTGAAAATAAACAAGTTTTTGCGTAATGGAAAGTTTTCTTTTATCAGATTTGTTTTAGGTTTAGGAATATTGTTTTCCGTCCTTTTCTTTTTCGTACATTCCGTCCTGTGATGACATGAGTGAAAGCAGATGTGTGGTATCGGATCTTTCAGTATTATTAACACTTTTGTTTACTGCAGTGGTGGCATAGTGTGCTTATGTTGGCAACAACCGATGAATGATCGTAGAAATTTAAATCATACAGAATGATTGAAATAATATTTTGTTTATCATAAAATAAATAATTAATGTTATTCTTTATCTGTGGTTGTAAGATTTCTTGTGTGTAACCCTGTACAGTCAGTAAGTTAAAAATTCTTATAAAATGAAGCTTTAGTTGCCAACATGAGCACACTAGGTCGGCACGTCGATTAGTAAAATATAACGCAAGCTCTTATCTATAGTTATTTGGCAGAATATGTAGTGATACCGAAAGGTTTTAAAGAGAAAAGGGAATTTTCAGAAGTCACTCACGTTGTATTTCACATTTACTTATCTCTTTCAAATTGGTAAGTGACTTATATCACACAATGTTAAAAAAATCTATTCATTCATTCTACAGGCAAGAACATAGCACTTTCGTTGCACTGTTATAGTTGCTGTGTGCCTAATCTATCAAATGTTTCTGTTAAGGTAGACTATACGCCTACTTGCCGATTTCGGTTACGCATTACTTGCGAATAACCTCACTTTTAACTATACATTACACACCAAACACTGAAATAGTTTTTATAAGGCTAATTGACATTTGTCGATGTGTAAATAATCCCAACATTACACGTCAATTGAGCATCAATATTCTTCTTTTTTTTTTTTTTTTTGTATATATTTACACGTAGGAAGAGGATCTGTTCATTTGCCACACACATCGCATAAGTCACGGAAGTAGCAGATATCACGGAAGTAGCAGAAGTAGCAATATCTGTAGCAGAAATCGCAGAAGTAGCATTCAGAGTCACCGAAATCGCAGTTTGAGCGCGGAGGGATACATGTCGAGGATTTGTACAGTGCGATTGTAAACAGTGACAAATCGCAACTAATAATCACAGATATATAAAAGTAGCAGTCACAGAAATCACTGATTTCGAAAAATCGCAGTTAAGCCCATCCCTACCCCAGATTATACCGCCGGAAACGTCCAGAGATAAAAATGAGAATTTCCTGGCGATGCCGATAGATGTCACTCCGCATCTGTCACGTGATCTGCAGCTGACAGCTGTTAAGTGTTAAATGAAAACAAACGGAGGATTGGCGGAATTGCATAGCTCGCCTGTAAAATAATCTCATTTTCTTCAGTGTCACAATAGTTGTTATTCTGCTTACAACAATGTAATCGCAGGTTTTGTACGCATTAGGCGAACGTGGAATAAAGTTTTACAATGTATTTTACACGTTTGTCTCAGTTCGAACACATTATTTGAGGAGCCGGTGCAGCCGAACGCGGGATGTTGGGTGTCATTTTTCTTTTTTCCTCCATCTGATTTGCGACAAAGAAATTATTTATGTTTCTTTTTAGCCCAAACAAGAAGTTAGAGAAATGCTGGTAAACTCTAAGACATATATTACGACAAATGAAAAAACGTGGAAATTGAATTTCTAAAAATTAAACCATCGGCAAGTCACGTGAAATTAGTACGCTTACACTTTATACCTTATGACTGCAAACAAAACAATTCTCTTACACGTGATAATGTACTCACAAAGTAAAGTGAAATGTTATGTGTGTGCCATTTACTAAACGTGAATACGTTGAGTATTTTACTATAATTCTTGATTTGTCATTTGTGTGTTTGGCAACATTTGAGATGTGTTGGAAAATCTCCAGTTTACCAGTGTTTTCAGAAACGAGGAGAGAAACTTTAATTTTCAAGTTGTAACATAGCAGTATCTAGGATCAACATTTGTAATAGTGTTATGTCATACTGTTCTCACATTGTGGAATACAACACAAAATGTCAACCTCACACTGAAGTGGTACAGCCTCTTTCTCACCGATGAGACTGGTGATCCAACACTGCATGTTGTTAGTAGATATCATCAATCTGCCAACAACCTTTGTAACAATAGGAGCAAAAAGATGTGAAAATGAGTGTGCAAGATAAGTCGGCAAAGGGCAATGGTATGGCGATTCATGAGGTAACAGAAAGCACTATATTAAAACCTTCATGGTGTTTATAGCACATGTAATTATTCCATTTCAATTTTGTTTTAGCAAATCTATACTTGCAAAAAGACTTGGCATGTAAAGAAGGCCTCCATCCAAATTTCCAGACGATATCATAAGGTAGACAACAGATAAAGCTAACATTGTAAAGATCAGAATGTTAAGAGTTTGAATGTAACAGTCAAACTAGAAAATCTTAAAAGGAAGTGGTCAGATTGAAGTTTGATACTACAGGGCTGAGTGAAGTAAAATGATGAGATAAGGCAGATTTTTAAGAGGGGAGTAATTTTGTACGTGTAGGCAAACAGGAAAATTGGGTTTATGGGAAATGAATGAAAGAAGACAGTGACTTTTTATTCTCTGAACCAAATGGAAAGCATTTATTATTGGAAAAGATAAGGAAACACTTGTAGATACCAGATGGACCTCATGGTTGTAAGTCCTAGATATAAAAACTGTAAAGTTTTTAAGGGTCTGATATTAATTTAAGAATAAAGGGAGACCAGATTACGGGGACGTGCCTCTCTTGAGTTTGCAGCCAGATAACTATGTCCAATGGGCACAATGTTTCAGCAATTGAATCTGTTGCTATCGTCACCGTCTCCTGTTGACAGTGCTGGCTTTTTGTCTGCAACTGGCTTCCAGCACTTGGAGTGGGAAGTATGCTCGTCATCCATCATGGGTTCAATGCTGGGGATATGTCCAAGCCATGGCTCAACCATTGGTGCTCCATCTGCCTCACTGGGTAGTTTTTTGTATTTGCACTGCTATCCTCTGTGTTTCCTGATTTTAGAAGTAGCAGGCTCCTATGTCTTGCTAAGACTGGAACCAAGTTCTTGTTCACACTTATCTCAATAGATTCAGTAATGACATACTGGTAATCCCATTAATTTGGTGTTTGTGCCCAGCTCTTCATACGGTTATTCTTCATGTTTCTCTTTTAAAGAAGAATCTTTATTCACTGTAAACCATTTTACAGTGATATTGGCTTCATAATTTTTACAATAGATATACACTGTATAAGGCACAATGAATAGTATTGAACATAAGATTAATAGGGTTTACACAGTATACAATAATAGGCTCACCTGTAGACAGGGATCCCACCCGTCAGCTTTGACCCATGACGTCATCGCTGTGCGGTAGTTTTGAGGTGCGTGCATGTTTGTAAAAGGCATCAGTGATTATGTGGTGGTTGTGTTAAAGACGATTGTTTGTTTACAAAGAAAACATTAATATTTTGTGATTAAAAAGTGTTCTGTAGCATCTCTTTGATTAGGTGTAAGTTAACCGAGAGATTTTTTTTTCATATGTGAGCGCCGAAGGTGCGAATTTTTGAGCCAAGATCTGTGATCGATGGCACATTCTGTTATCTATAATAACTACAGATTATTTGTATCTACAATACAGAAGTATTAAGATATCCCATATACTCGTTTTCTGACATCTTGATGGCATCACGGGTAAAGGCAGACGGGTGGTATCCCAGTCTACAGTTATGCCATTGTTCTTATGACTTAAAGAAGGGGGGGTGCAGCTGCATCGTAAAATGACTTATTATCTGTCATTTTGGGTGAGGTGGGTGTTTGGTATCCTGAATTTTGAGGTTCGATACGAGTTTTGTGTTATTTTGAGGCTGAGGTGACCGTTTCATATTCCAAATTTGATTTGAGGTGTGATGTAGGATATGTCCGATATCAGTTCCTCGGTTTTTAGTTTTGGGGTGATTTGGTATCCCAAACTATATTTAAGGTGTAATCAATGTCAATTGAAGTGTCCAATACCACTTTTCTATATTTTGTTGATGTGAGGATCGTTTGGTGTCCTGAGTTTGATATGGTCAATTGATGTGTTCTATACCAGTTTTCTTGGTTTTGCATTTTGGGCTTCGGTTGGTATCCCAAGTTTCATTTGAGGTGTAATATAGGTCAATTGAGGTTTCCAATACCTTTTTCATTTTTTCAGTGTTTTTGTTATGGGTTCTTTTATGGAACGCTTTTTTTTGTCTGGTATGTTGTCGTTTTTCCGCTTAGAATGTCCCAGCCCAAAACCGTTAGGACAATTTTATTGATTTTTAGGTAATTTTCGCATTTTTATATGGGCATTTTTTCTGTCGTTGCAAGATTTTTTGGTCACAATATTGGGTACGAGTATATATGTCATTGCTGCCATGTTGATGACATCATTGGTCAAAGCTGACGGGTGGTATCCCAGTCTTCAGTTATGCCCAATAATACAATTGAAAGCAACATTTTTCTACAAACTAATATAATCATCTGGCAAACTGAAGTATTCTTTAATATTATAAAAAGGATTATTCATTAACCAGTTGTATACGTTGTTTTCAAAAGTATTTATACCCATGGTCCAAGCAGAGGTTCTGTAACTTATTAAAGATTCTGATAGCATTCACTTCGTGAGAGCTCTCAGTCATTGTTAATCTATGCCTAGGTATATCTTAACCCTGGTTTTGTGGTCATGAACTCCCTTGTAACAAGTTCTGACATATTGCTTTTAATATAGAGTCCTGAAACATAGATATATAAATTCAAACTAGTGAGTATTTTGAGGCTGGTGAAGAGTGGGTGACAGTGCTCCAATCAATCTTTCTTACACATTAAACGCAAAACTTTCTTTTGTATTTTTAATATTTCAACTACTGCTGATTTGTGGGATTGTAGTAGCTTTGTGTGGCATTGGTGTTCAATACAAGCCTGTTTGTTGTTGTGGTATTCAGTCCACGAACTGGTTTGATGCAGCTCTCCACACTACCCTGTCCTGTGCAAGTGTCTTCATCTGAGAATAAGTTCGCCATCCTTTTGAATCTGCTTACTGTATTCTTCCCTTCGTCTCCCTCTACCTCAGACACTTCCTCTAAAGCTAAGATGACATGTCCAACCAATCTATCCCTTCTCTTAGTCAGGGTATGGCAGAAACTCAGTTTATTCCCAGTTCTGTTAAGCACATCCTCATTAGTTACATGATCTACCCATCTAATTTTCATCATTCGTCTGTAGCACCACATTTCAAAAGAGTCTATTATTATATTACATGTATATAATAATGGAAAGTCCAGGTTGGAATAAATAATATAGTGAGGACAGTTACAACTCACCGCAAAGACGTGGCGACGAGATGCGACAGGCACATACAAAAGACACACACATACAACACATTCAGCTATCGGCCATGGCCTTCTTCAGAAATAGAGCAATCACACAGGCACACAACACAGTCATACAACCATCACCTCCGACTGCCACACTTTACATAACAATAAAGTGTAACATCTGAACAGAAAGACAGTGCATGTGGAGAAACGTAGTTTTGTAGGGTGTAATCTACATTTGAAGGCTGTAATTCATTTAAAAAATAAAATCATTCAAGCGTGATGTTAACACAGGCATTTTCACACCTTGTAAACATTGTATGCCACCATTCGTCCCAGCATCCACAGCAACTGTTGCCAACACTGCCACTCCATGTCACATAAATACATTAGGACATGCTGCTAATCGAGACTTACCGTGTCCAAAACAGGTTGGTGGTTATGTAAGCGTCCAAATAATGAATACAAAAGATTTTTTTTAATTTCTTTATTTATGGTCGATAAAATGTTGGTATAAAGCCTCCTAAGGACGCCCTCTTTCAACATCTAGGAGGGCACTACTTTGTTTTTTTTTTTTTTTTTTTTTTCCTGGGGGGAAGAGGCTCCCACAGGCTTAGACCACATAGACCTGTGGTGCGGAGAAACCCCCAACATTTATTTCATTTGCCTAAGGCATAAAGATGCAACTTTATACACTGACTTATCCTACCACCTTTTGCTTTCTGCTTCAAGGGAAGGCATTTTGGAGCTGTCAACACTGTAGCAAACTGGACCTGTAATAAAATAAAAGTTGTTATGATAAAAACTTATGAAACTCAAACAGACGCAGCCCTAGAATGAGATACTTTGCTGAATTGACAGTAAAATTTTATGACGCTTCTTGCCGGGCTCTAATGCTTATGTTGGCAACAGATGAACAATGAATTGTAGATTTGGGTTAATATTTTTCTTGAGGTACTGAGTAAATGTTATTGTTACTCGTTTCATTCGCAGCAAAATTAATACTGTAGGTCTCCCTGTTCTATTGTTGACAGGTTCTTGTATGTTGTCATGAAAAAAACATTTATTGGTGATATGAGTTGTCGTCATTACCATTGGTGCCAATATAACCACTGCAGCCTGGTGAGAAGCATCCTACAATTTAACCGAATTGACAAACCTTTTGCCTTGTGCTTCTGCTTCAAAGCAGATCTAGCTCCTCGTGGACAGGGGACACAAGTGACAGCTAAACTGCAAAGTCTGTTGCCCAAGCTCTGCAAATGTTGGCAACACCACAGCAGTCTACCATAGAGCAGGTATAAGTTTTATTTATTTTTATCTGTACTAAACGGTGATCATTTTAAGTGAAAGTTAGATTAGGTATAGGTTAAACAAGATGTTTTTTATTCTGTTTAGTATGGGAGGGAGCATAGCGCCCGAATCTCCAGCCCAGAAGCGATCTATTTACAGTTGCCAACATACGTACCATACTAAAAACACGGTCAACAGACTCTGCAGTTTTACCCAAGTGACACCATAAAGAAGTAATACAGTCATGACACAAACTGACACCTCTTTGTTAAAAAGAGGCAAAAATTGTTTTACACTGTTTTAACAAACCTTTTGTATTGCAGTTTTCCTTCAAAACAGACGTTAACTCTTGATGTGAAATAATCACTTCCACCAGCAATAGGGCAGACGACTGGTACTATAAAAAAAGAAATACAGTTATGAGAGAAACTGACATATGCAGACACTGTTCAAGAATGGTTACTGTCCTAGAATGAGGCATCAATTCTACCATACTGTTTCTACAAAAAATTTACTTCGTTGTTCCGTTTCAAAAAAGTTTGACCTCTTATTTGAATTATACCACTATCCCCATCAAACGTGCACACAGTAGACCCTACAACCAAAACAGTAAAGACTGAGTTAACATGATGAACCTTTACACATTGATACATCCATAATGTATTAATAATACACAATATCTTCTCCAATTTGATTATGCTGAATTCCCAGACAGAATTAAAACAATAATAGAATACTTTACAGCATTGATACAGGTCACACAAGATAATCCAACAAGGAGTCTATAGCAATATAGGTCATCCTACCTTTAACAAATTCATATCTAATTGGCCATATACCTTATATGAAGACAAAATGGATGTTTCATGTTTGTGTGTTCCTTTTTCTGTGTTAGTGAGAAATCTTCAAATGGAAATTTTGATCCGTAAAAAGGCAAATCCATCCAAGTTTCTACTTGACAAAAAGATAGCTTTTATGAGATACTTAAATGAGTGCTATAATAACCAACATGGCACCAACAATAATGCAATTTAACGGCGACTGGTAGAAGTTTTATTTATTCTTTTGCCAATAGTCATTATCGTGAACAATCCCAAAGATTGCAGTGATCTGTAAATACTGTGATAGTTTGGAAACATTTTACCTGAAGAAGCAACATAGCTGTGATATCCCTCAGCAACAATTGAACCTGCAAATAAAATTTCCTTTGGTTTTACACCAGTATATTGATACGTATTATGCTACATTTACAAAACTTGCAGTCCATGTAACGAAAAGAAAAAAGGATTTGTTAACACTAATTCGAGATGAATTCTTTTACACACCTTTTGCTACATTTATTGACATTCTTAATGCCATATCTTCTGCCACAGACACAGCTTCTTCACTTGTTTAATCAGACGCAGATTTAGACTGCACACTAACTTTTTTCGTTATTGAGAAGAATCTTCTCTGAGGGACACTTCTTCGCATAGCACACACTTCAGTTTTGCTCCCAATAAAACATCATGAACATTTCGCCGCCGATATAGAGCAGACGAACTAGAAAAATTCTCGTCGCAAACGAAGCACTGAAAACATTTCGAATTACTCATTTCTTGAAGAAAAGCGAAACGCTAAAATGTACGATACACGGGAAAACAAAAACAACGCCCTTATTCACAGTACCGCGCAAAAACAATATCCTGCTCCAAAGATCTTAAGCTGCAGAGACTTCTCTGCTTTCGGTTCCGGCCAAACAGGTTAGAACCTCCTTGCTTCCGGCGGTATAATCTGGGGGCTAGCGTTAATAATCTGATGCAACTTCGTTCAGAATCGAAAGCAAGTGTTCCCATCTTGATTTCAATATTTTCGACGCTATAGCTCTATTTGGTGTTCACGTGTATTTATACATACGTATTACGAAAAATATAATTTCATTTGTACACCACATTAACGAAGCATCGGAATGCAGGACAAAAATATTCTTTAGCACATAATGACTAATTTGCATAGTTGATAATTTTATTAACGATGCGTGTATCGGATTTGTGTTACTAAATAAGTAGGGCCTAGGATACATTATTGAAAGATTACTAAAAGGTGATTTGTAGTCACACAACAACTTACTGGTATTTCATGTTACCAAAGACGAAAATTAATGTAATATAAGATTACTCAGAGTCTGGGGAATTGGCATCTTCCTTATTCCTAAACATTTGACAAATGCGAATCTTCAGTTTCTCCTGGAATATTTGTTGTTCAGTAACAGGCTATACTGACGCTTCGTCGCAATGAACCCCAACAGAAATATTCGCCTTTGAGAGAACTTTACTGTATATACAGATGTTCAATTTTAAATAACCTACTCTCCCACCTTCTTGACAAATTGTAGTATGTAGTAACGTATATGAACCTCCCTACTGACATCCTGTACTCAACTTAGAAACTGACAGTCAGGTCTTCCGGGTCTGCTTCAGTCTTGGTGCAAAATCAATTTCTGTATCCCCAGCGACCGCACTCCAGCCACTGACTTCCATGGCGACGGGTGGAGAAGGGAGTAGGGGCATGAGGTGTCTCCTATCCTGACCATTGGAGCAACGCTCCGTCGTGTATCCGCCAAGCTGCAGCGTATTAGCCGTGAGTACTGGAGCACCGTGCTGCAGTGCGAGCAGACGTTCACCATCAGTGATTCGAGTCCCTCTCTCGGGCATGTTTGTGTTGTCCTAAGATTAGTTTACCTTAGTTTAAGTAGTTTGTAAGCTACGGACTAATAACCCAATAGTTGAGTCCGATAGAGCTACAAAAATTTGTATCTGGTAAAGCCGCCCTGCTGCAGTTCCTCTTTCTCACCAGTACTTCAGCCAACATGACACTCAAATAGCAGAATAAGAAACTAATTCATATCTTCTCTCTACTGTAGCAGTGGCCGACTAAGGCTATCATAGGTCCGAGGCGGCAGCAGTACAAAATGAGGCCCCCGTCCACTTGCAAATACACATATTACTATAAAAAACCAACTTCTGAGATTTGGAGGCCCCTCCAGAAGAAAGGGACAATTTAAGAAAAACATCGTCCGAGATTTGTAGGCACCAGAACGAGAGTCAAAGAGCGCTCTATTTGGACCCTCCCCCCCCCCCCCCCAAAAAAAAAGACGAGAAGTCCAGGGCGGTCCGCTCCCCCTCCTCCACCCATAGTCCACTGCTGTACTCTAGCATCATAATGCTCTTGTCATTGATTCCTGCTAGCAATTAAGTCTCTTAAACTTCAGTAATAAGTAGAATAAGCAACGAAAGGCAAGAGTGTTTTGCTATTTTTTGCAGTGAAGTTATCAACACTGTGGCCAGCTTTTACACCCGGTCTCGCGCGACGGCGTGCAGATTCAAAATACAGTTATGTGTTCGAAGACATGAATTGTCAAATTCACTCGAAGAGAAGCTTCGTATCAAGGACTTAGAGAGTGCGACACCAGATATCAAGTTAATAAAAAAATGCTAATAATGAAAGTAAAAAAATTGTGAGAATTTTAAACCAGATATTTATGGCTCAGTAGATTGGATATATGGTTACGAAATTACAAACAAGCTGTACTGTTTTCCATGTTTGTTGTTCACCAAAGAAAATTTTGTGTGTGAAACAATTTGGACGCTAAAAGGCGTTGACGATCTTGGGCTTTTAACATAGAAGATAAAGAAATATGAGTGTTTTGCATCAAATATAACTGCTGAACTAGAGCACAACCTCTTAGGGAAACACGACATCACACAACAAGTGGATAATGCTTACAAGCAGTCAGTTGAAAGCCACAATGATCAGATTCGCAAAAATCGTTATGAACTGTCTAAAATTGTGGATGGCATTAAATTTTGTAGGGGAAGCAGTGGGAGGGGGGCCGGACCGTCCCAAGCCTCTCGCCTCGAGGTGCCTCCAAATCTTTTTTATAGTAATACATATATTAAAAAGTAGACAGAGGGCTTCATTTTGTTTTACCACCGCCCTGGGCCTCCAACACTCTTAGTCCGCCACTGGTGCCTTAGAGCTCGAACTCCGTAGACATGAACACAGTGATTCATTAAATCCAGGAATTTCCTGTTGCAACAATTTATGTCGACTCAGGAGGATGTAAATAAAGAAGAAGAAGATATAATCCTGAGATTCCATTAAACCAGTAAAGTAGATTATGGAGTAGGTCTGCCAGGGAAACCACATTAAAAATAAGTGTCAAGTACACTACCTCATAGGTGACTAGGGAACATATGCACATAATTGAGAGCACTAGTTTAAAACGACTTTTTCTTAAAACGGATAACAGTTATGGAAAAAAGATTCAGAACAGTTTTAGTAGATAGCTCAGACAAAAATTGTAATTTGTGTAACTATTTTCATAATAAAACTAACCATTTCGCCAAAAAATAAGCCATATTTGCAAATCTTGACCTTCTAACATTTTTTTTTTTCACACAAGGGATTGATGGGGACATTTTACAAATTCATTATAATCGTATCCCAAATGTTTATGCAAATTTTCAGCTTGCTGGGAAATAATGCTAGGGTGAATGTCTATTTTGGCCAGGATATTATTTCTGTATAGAAATTATTTTTCTACCACCTGTTTATTTTATTTATTTATTTTTGCTTATTGGAATTTTGTTATCCATCTTCCTTTGAACCCCCTACAAAAACCTGCACAAACTGCCACTGGGGCACAATAAACAGAACAGTCCCCGGCCAAAGATAACGTGACATGTAAGTGGGATACAGATGATTCTGTCCTAACATTTGTCAATTCGTATCTATAATATGTTTCAGTGCAATAAATATTGTGATTGTGTTCAGTTGTTTCTATTTATTAATAAAATGTATCTCAAAGTAACTGCTAGTCTCTCTTCTGCACTAGCATAATTTCTTGTGACTGCATTTCTTTCATACATGTTACTTTCCATCACTGATTACAGTTTTTCGAATTAATTAATTAATTAACTAGCATTCAATAATAATAAAAATAATAATAATAATTTGGATACTCCTTTAAGGTACGTTGACACTGAGCCCAACAAAAGGCACCATTTGACTTACACAGTGGAAAATGCTAGTGTCAATTGCAAAAATTTGGGTGGCGCCATTCAACTGTCGCCACTCCACAAAGTTCAGATCATCTGAACTTTGTGGCATCATTTCTCAGAATCAAAACAAACCGCCGCCATTTTTATTTGAAGGCTATTGCCGTGTTTCGTGTTTTCGTGTATTTATGCCTATGTTTTACAAACAATGTGCATTTTAAATGTCATCAAATTAAAGATCTTTCTAAAATATGTGCTTCTAAGTATGGTTTGTTGGGTAAAGGCCAATTTACACTGCCCGTCACATCAACGTCATGTCACAGCACCGTCACATCAAGTTGTATTCACACTGTCCACCAGTGTCCGTTACGTCAATTCGCCCATCTCAATATGCGATGTTGAAAGTGAGGTTATGAGTGGTGATCTGTTATGTAGAAAGTCATAGTTTAATGCTAGAACTGAGAGAACAACAACGCTAAATGTTATTGATGGCCAAATAAAGCTTTACAGTGTATGTTTTTGGCCAGCTTACTGGGCACTGAAATAACATTTCAAAACATCGACATCTATTTTCAAGCGAAAAAATAAACATATGAAAACATCAAACAATACTTATAAGAGCTTAACTAGCGCCTGTTTACTTTATCCATAATGAGTTGCCCATTGACATTGTTAATACCGTCGTAAACAACTGAATTTTTGTCTTTCATTAGAACTGACTTTTTCATTTAAAATGTTTTTAATGAGAAATGCGTAATCTAATTACAATCTTATTGAAATAAACAGTTTGCTTCAGTCTTTTCTGTTACAATGTTAGGTAACATTAACCATTTTTTGGTTTCAGATATCCGACCTCGATTTTAGGGGGACACTCTTGAGAAAAATATTTAAGTTGTCATGAAAAATTACTCCTAAAATGATAAAACAACAAAATAAAGATGAATAAGACACATTTTCATATAAACAGTGCAATTGTCGACTGCAACATGTAATTCGCGTGACGGAAATAGGTTAACTTGCGGTGTTAGCAGACGGCCGTTCCTTCTAAACATTCTTCTTGAGAAATCTTGACGTGACGTGACAGTCCGATGACGGACAGTGTGAATGTCGCCATTAGAAATACATTGCAGAATGTTCTGACGCATGGTGACGTGACGTGACGTGACGGACAGAGTGAATTGGCCTTAATGGCATCGTTCCCACTCCACCAAGAGTGTCCTTCCGCCTCCCACCTAACTTTCATAACCTCCTAGTCCATCCCTATGAAATCCCCAAACCACCTTCCCTACCCTCTGGCTCCTACCCATACAACCGCCCCCGTTGTAAAACCTGCCTTATGCACCCTTCCACCCCCACTTACTCCAGTCCAGTAACCTGGAAGGTGTACACGATCAAGGGCAGAGCCTCTTGCGATAGCACCCACGTGATTTACCAACTAACATGCTTGCACTGTGAAGCGTTCTATGTGAGAATGTCCAGCAACAAACTGTCCATTCGCATGAATGGTCACAGGCAGATAGTGTTTGTTGGTAATGAAGATCACCCTGTGGCTAAACATGCCTTGGTGCACGGCCAGCACATCTTGGCACTGTGTTACACCATCCGGGTTATCTGGATACTTCCCACCGACACCAACCTTTCAGAAGTCCGAAGATGGGAACTTGCCCTTCAGCTTATTCTCTCCTCCCGTTGCCCACCTGGTCTCAGCCTCCACTAAATTCAAATTCCCACCCACCATCTTTAGCACCTTTGCCTTGGTTCTGTGGACAGAGCCTCTGCCTCAAGTGGTATCTCTGTCCAACTCATTTGCTTTTTACAAATGTCTGTCTAGGTGTGTTTGTGTTTGGATATGTTTGAGTGTGTGTGTATTTGTTTATCTTCTTTATTTTCCCCTAAGGTAAGTCCTTACATTCCTGGGATTGGAATGACTCCTTTTCCACTTCCTTAAAACCCATATCCTTCCCTTTCTCCTCTCCTTTATTCATCTTTTCCTGAAGAAGCGACCAACGGTTGCAAAAGATTGTATGTGTGTTTGTGTGTGATTTTATTTGTGCCTGTCAACGAGCCTGTCCTTTGGGTAAGTCATCCGTTTTCTATTTTTTATAATTTATATTTTCATTATTTTTTGTCCAAAATATTTGCAAAAGTGGGCAGAAAGAAAGGCAATCATGATTTTTGTTTTCATAATTTCATTAACTTTCTGGCGTTTTTGAAAGACATTTTCAAAGAAATTCAATTAAGGCAAAAATTCCTTTATTGTAAGGTGCATTCGAAATAATCCCAATAAAAATAATTCATTATTATTAATCATGCAATATATTCATCTCTAGTAAATTTCTACTTCAAATCATTCTTAGAACTGACATTAAATGACTTACAGAAAAGGAATATGACAGTAGAGCCATTTGAAGAATTGTAGCTTTAGACTGTGTACCAAATTTCAGTCAAAATATCGAAAAAATCAAATAAAAGTTACTTGATATTAAATTCTGAACAATCTTTACTTGAAATTTTTTTTCGATCAGACGCATAACCGTTGAGACAGGGCATAGTGCCACCCTCAAGTGGCGTCTGGTTATGCCGCCACATGGAGTTTAGGGTTTCTGGAGGCCAAGAAGTATGTCTGTAAAATTTGATGCCAATCATGTGAGGGGCGTGACATAAAATTTGAAAACACGTTTCTGACTGAAACAAAGACATTGTCAAATCGCTGTTATTTTTGCAACTATCTCTTAAATGGGTGATAGTGCTAAAAACAGTAACAAACAAAAATGGTATGGAGAAAGTCCTCTCCTACAAATCCGTTTTTCCAATTTTTTCCTCATATGAAAGATTAAGACGTTATCGCAATTAAATTTTGAGCTGCTGGTAGGCCATGGCAAATAGCCCACTTTTAGTGTACTAATATAAAGTGGGTAGGTCAAAAAACATGCGTGCCACTGGCGACCGGATAGGCAGAAGACGCCAAAAAGAGAGATGCTGAGGGAGGATGGGGGAGGGAGGCGAAATTTCATAGACCCAGCACAGCATTTGGGTACTGTATGTGACGAATATTTTTCATAGAAAAAGTGAACGAATTTGAAGAATTCGGAATAGTTTTAAGCATTTATATAATGTTCCTGGAAGCGTCTTTTCTCCACAAGTCCTGGAGATTTTATTTTCTCAACAATGTCTTTTAAAAACAAAATATCATTCATAGCTGACCATTTTCCAGGCTATATTTGGCTGATCCCGTGCATATGTTGAGAGTAATCTCATCTTCTATTTGGTACTTACTACGAAACCATTTCGTGACCTACTTTTTACAAAAAGTGACATACTTTCACAGATGAAGATACTTCACAGCGTACTTGAGCTGATATTGATTCCAACTTTTAAGCTTACGAGTTGGAGTAGCTTGCATGCCTTAATGATACATACAGCCTTACTGTAGGTACAACCACGGTGGAGGGGTATCTGTGGAGAGGCCAGATAAATGTGTGGTTTCTCAAAAAGGGCAGCAGTAATTACAGGGACTGATTGACTGGACTGGTCTTGAACCATCAGCTAACAAGGCATTGCCATGCAGTTACTGCAAATGCTGAAAGCAAGGGGAAACTAAAGTCATTGCTTTACTGTATGTATATTTGATGATGGCGTCTTCTTGGGTAAAATATTCTGGAAGTAAAATAGACTCCCATTCAGGCATCTGGGCAAGGACTACTCAGGAGGATGTTGTCATCAAGAAAAACAAAACAGGTACTCTACGGATTGGAGTGTGGAATGTTCTATCTCTTAAAATTTGAATATCATCGAGGTGGGAATTTCAACTTTTCCTCGACTATACTTTTACTCTTAGTATTTAACAATATTTCTGCAGGAGTAAAGCCTGTAGAGTCATGATACAGTGAATTCATTACAGATTCAAACTCGGGTATCAATTAACCTCAAGCTCTGTGATTATGATGACAGTAAGTCCTACAAAGCCTTCCCAATTCACTCATATAACGTTATACAGGGTTGCTCGCTGGATGGTATGCAGATATATATTTAACCTGTACATTGTGGTTCTCCATACCATCCTTCCAAATTTTTGAATTAAATTGAGGTCCATTATCTGAAACACTGCTTTAGGTTTACCTATAGGTTTAAAATTCTCCTCCATTTTATTAAACACAGGTTTGGCAGCTGCTTTCTTGATTCGGTATAATTTTAAAAATTTTGAAAACATTTCTAACACTACAAAAATGTGTGCACAACTACCAGAAGTTTTTGGTAGGGGACAATATAAGTCTACTGAAAGTAAGTCAAGAATGTCTTCTGAAATGATATTTCTCATAAAGCTTTTGTTTGTTTTATTAGCCACTTT
The DNA here is from genome assembly GCA_026315105.1 of Locusta migratoria. NCBI lineage: Eukaryota > Metazoa > Arthropoda > Insecta > Orthoptera > Acrididae > Locusta > Locusta migratoria. Next base: position 104,660,787 of record CM048745.1, on the reverse strand, counting down.
GACTCTTTGGCAAACATCACATGATTTTAGACGTTCAGGTACCTTCTTAGTTACACTACTGTTTATGGCTACTACATCATTCAATTTTTCTACACACTTGTTAGCACCACAATGTCTTGAAGCTAAATGAAAATAATCAATAATTTCAATTTCAAATTGGATTGGCCAACATACACGCCATTTTTCTGAATCTAAATTTTTACGTTTGTACAAAATACCTTCAAAGATTTTGATATATTTAGATATTTGGGGAAATTTTACATTGCCAAAATTCACTTTTACTGACTTCCACACCTCGTTCTCATTTTGATAATGACGCATACCTTTACAAATAGTTTCAGTTTTCTTCCTACCCTTTATTTCCTTCATAAACCTAAGCGTAAATTTGCAATTTTCATTGATTTCCTTGGGTACACAATCTGAACCCTTGGATAAGCGAGATAATGTGTTCACTATTACATTGTCTTTACATAACAAATCTCATAATTGTATTGCTGTAAGTTTAGTGCCCCTACAAGTTTTACACCACTGACAGACATTATCACTAGTCCTGGCCGATTAGAAATATAGTTGAAAAATGATTGGGATATTACATTAATTTGTGCCCCAGTATGTAATAACACTTGCAATTTTACTCCATAAATATCCACAGGAATAATAGTCTGTTTGTTGTACTTATCAGGTTTTTCTTGTTCTTCCCATAACAAATCTTGATCAACCATTAGGTCGTTCCAATATATACTATTAATTACCTTATTGTCACTATCGGGAGGTCTTTTCATTTCCAGAATCTTTAAGTCTTTGTTAGGTAAATCCCCTGATCGTCCGAAATTATTGTCATCGTGTGGTTTCTTCACTTTCGGAGTGAAGCCTCCTGCTTATGTATTCCCTCATCAGGTGGTTCTTTAGGTTTATGAATTTCAACCTCTTCCCTATTCATAATCGTTCCTGAATTTGTGCAACTTCAAGACATTGTTTTCCTTCGATTTCTTTATCTGTCCATGGATCTGACAAGCTAACTTCCACTTTCTTTACATTTACTAATTGATCTTTATCATTAAATGTGAATCAAATATTTTGTCTACCTTAGCTCAATGACAGATTTCGACTCTATTTTGTTTGGTGAGACATCAGATTCCATAGTTACATTGTCTCCTAGTGCTTCATCTGCACTACTTTCCTCAGAAGAGATACTTTGGTATTCCAAATCTTCAATATCACTACTAGGCTCTAGCAAGAATGCTCTCCGCATATGGGTGCTCAATTCCTCAGCCGTTCTATCGTCAGGACAAACATGTACCATTTCTTCTTGCCCCTGCGAACCTGCTACATCTCTGATACTTGACCCATTATTAAATGTGAGCTACTTGTTTCATCGGGCATGACTTCATACTTATTGTAATCATCATGTTCCTCAACTAGACAAACATTCACTTGAACAAACATTAGTGTCTTTACTGTGGGCAACATTGTCTTGGATAGGTGTATCGTCAGTCAGATCATTGTGGATGACCACGCTGCGAATTTCATTTTCCTCCACACTAGACTTATATTCGACTGAATTATTATTATTATTATCGGCAGCTCGTGCACTTTCCACAGCACGTCTATATTTTCTATCACTCTCCTTTTCTACATCAGCATTCCCTTCCTACTGTCAGCTGTTAGGTACCGCTAACTGCAAAGTGTTCCTCTTCCTCCGCTGTTTACTACTAATAGGCTCAATTACATAGTCTCTCTGATAATCATGCCATTCGCACATAGCCAAACCAGAATACAAGTCTGCAACTTGCTCCCTCCATTCAATGAATTCTGATGACTCATTGTCACCTAACTGATTCTCTTCCTGTCCCAGTGTAACTATCTTTAGATAACTGACTAAAGGCCAATTCACACTGTCCTCACATCAACTTCACGTCATGGCACCGTCACGTCAAGTTGTATTCACACTGTCCGTTAGTGTCCATCACATCAATATGCCGATCTCAATACGCGATGTTGAAAGTGAGGTTATGAGTAGCGATCTGTTATGTAGAAAGTCATAGTTTAATACTAGAATTGAAGGAACAACAACGATAAATGTTATTGACAGCCAAATAAAACTTTACGGTGTATATTTTTGGGCAACTAAAGGCCAATTCACACTGTCCGTCATGTCACGTCACGTCACCGTCCGTCAGAACATTCCGTAATGTATTTCTAATGGCGGCATTCACACTGTCCGTCACCAGACCGTCACGTCAACGTCCGTCAAGCTTTCTCGAGAAGAATGCTTTGACGGAACAGTCGTCTGCTAACATCAGAAGTTAACCTATTTTTGTAACGCGAATTACATGTTGCAGTCGATGATTGCACTGTTTATATGCAAATGTGTCTTATTCATCTTTGTGTTGTTGTTGTACCTCGTTTTAGGGGTAAATCTCAAATGTTTCATGACGACTTCAATATTTTTGTCAATTGAGTGTCCCCCTAAAATCGAGGTCGGATATCTGAAACCAAAAATTATTTATGTTACGTAACAATCACCCCGTTTACATGGGCTCCCAAAACCGTATTTCGTAAACCGATTTCCCAATTCCGCTTTTGGTTGGTCATGTAAACACTCCAAAATCGATTCTGGAAATCCGCTTCTCTAAAGCGGTTTTCCAGTTCCACAATCGATTTTCGTGCCCATGTAAACGCAACCGTTTTTGAAGCGTTCTTGGCTTGTCAGATTGTATTTTCTTGTTAAGAATTTTTGGCACAAATGGAAAGAGTGATATTTTCTAATGTGAAATAAAAGTATAAATATTAGAATGAACATAAATCTGTGTATTTAAATAAAAAATAATAGCGAATGTGAAGACTAAATAAGGAACCGAATCAGCTGTTCTCCAGCCGCCATGTTTAAGTGAGCTAGGAAATCCGATTCAGGTTATGCCATGTAAACACGAGAGCGAAAAATGGTTTAAGAAAATCGGTTTTCGTCTTCCGGAAGATGTGTTGCATGTAAACGTAGTGAGTGTAACAGAAACGACTGAAGCAAACTGTTTATTTGAATAAGATTGTAATTTGATTACGCATTTTTCATTAACATTTTAAATGAAAATGTCAGTTCTAGTGAAAGACAAAAATTCAGTTGTTTACGACGGTATTAACAATGTCAGTGAGCAAATCGTAATGATTAAAGTATACAGGCGCTATTTATGCTCTTACAAGTATGGTTTGATGTCTTCATATGTTTACTTTTTCACTTGAAAATAGATGTCCATGTTTTGAAATGTTGTTTCAGTTCCCAGTACGTTGGCCAAAAACATACACTGTAAAGTTTTCTTTGGCCATTACTAACATTAAGCATTGTTGTTCCCCCTTTCTAGTATTAAACTATGACTTTCTACATAACAGATCGCCACTCATAACCTCACTTTCAACATCGCGTATTGAGTTGGACGAATTGACGTGACGGACACGGATGGACAGTGTGAATACAATTTGACGTGACGGTTCCATGACGTGACGGACAGTGTGAATTGGCCTTTACTGGGAACTGAAACAACATTTCAAAACATCGACATCTATTTTCAAGCGAAAAAATAAACATATGAATACATAAAACAACACTTATAAGAGCATAAATAGCGCCTGTTTACTTTATCCATTACAATTTGCTCACTGACATTGTTAATACCATCGTAAACAACTGAATTTTTGTCTTTCGTTAGAACTGACTTTTTCATTTAAAATGTTATTTAATGAGAAATGTGTAATCAAATTACAATCTTGTTCGAATAAAAAGTTTGCTTCAGTCTTTTTTGTTACAATGTTAAGTAACATTAACCAATTTTGGTTTTCAGATATCTGACCTCGATTTTAGGGGGACACTCAATTGACATGAAACATTTGAGATTTAGCCCTTAAACGAACTATAACAACAAAATAAAGGCGAATAAGACTTATTTGCATATAAATAGTGCAATCGTCGACTGCAACATTTAATTCGCGTGATGAAAATAGGTTAAAGGCCAATTCACACTGTCCGTCACGTCACATCACGTCACTTCACCATCCGACAGAACATTCCACAATGTATTTCTAATGGCGGCATTCACACTGTTCGTCACCGGACCGTCATGTCACATCAACGTCATGTCAAGCTTTCTCGCGAAAAATGTTTTGACGGAACGGTCGTCTGTTAACACAGAAGTTAACCTATTTTCGTCACGCGAATTAAATGTTGCAGTCGACGATTGCACTGTTTATATGCAAATAAGTCTTATTTGCCTTTATTTTGTTGTTATACTTCGTTTTAGGGCTAAATCTCAAATGTTTCATGACGAATTAAATGTTTTTGTCAATTGAGTGTCCCCCTAAAATCGAGGTCGGATATCTGAAACCAAAAAATGGTTAATGTTACTTAACATTGTAACAGAAAAGACTGAAGCAAACTGTTTATTAGAATAAGATTGTAATTTGATTACGCATTTCTCATTAAATAACATTTTAAATGAAAAAGTCAGTTCTAACGAACAACAAATATTCGGTTGTTTACGATGGTATTAACAATGTCAACGTGCAAATTGTAATGGATAAAGTAAATAGGCGCTATTTATGCTCTTATAAGTGTTGTTTGATGTATTCATATGTTTATTTTTTCGCTTGAAAATAGATGTCGATGTTTTGAAATGTTGTTTCAGTTCCCAGTAAGTTGGCCAAAAACATACACTGTAAAGTTTTATTTGGCTGTCAATAACATTTAGCGTTGTTGTTCCTTCAATTCTAGAATTAAACTATGACTTTCTACATAACAGATCGCTACTCATAACCTCACTTTCAACATCACGTATTGAGATGGGCGAATTGACGTGACGGACACTGACGGACAGTGTGAATACAACTTGACGTGACGGTGCCGTGACGTGACGTAGACATGACGGACAGTGTGAATTGGCCTTAACTTCCATGTTAGCAGACGACCGTTCCTTCAAAACATTCTTCGCGAGAAAGCTTGACGTGACGTTGACGTGACGGGGCGGACAGTGTGAACGCCGCCATTAGAAATACATTGCGGAATGTTTTGACGGACGGTGACATGACGTGACGTGATGGACAGTGTGAATTGGCCTTTATTTCTTTTACTTCTGTTGTGACGTTATCTACCCCTTCATTCACGTGAACTGTCGTATTTTTTTCGACAGCTTCCTTTCTTCTAAAACTCGAGGTCAATCGCCCCGCTAGCGGCCGATCGATATTTTTCCCATCAGCTGTTACGCTTCAAACTGTCTGTTGCACTTGGCAATACACTTGCTCACATTCACAACGTTCGCGCCTACCGCGAAAACGTTTATTTTTCTGTTTGGGTCTAAAATTAATCTTCGCGCTCGTCCGACTCAGAACACATGCGGTGTTTAGTTTACCGTCTGATTGTTACAAAATTTCGAGGCACAAATCATCGGTCACGTCCTCTGCCTCTTTGAACAACATTAACAGGGTGTCTATTATCATTCCCCTGTCCATGTTCCGAGTGGTTATTACGATGACCTTGAAGTTGTTGGCGGTGGTCTCTACCACTTCGTCAATGATCTTCATCTTGTACTTTCTCTAAAAATGCGTCGAAACTTCGGCGGCTACTGCCGACATATCTTTTAGAAGGAAGCTTTTTCCACAGTTCCCATATTATTTCGGAATCTGACCTACGGTTTCTTAAATGCGTTAATTTGCGATACCAGTTTTCGAAAAATTGTTTGACTGTGTTTCTGCCTTGGCCTTCATACAATCTGGCCATGACATAATCACACCACAAACTGTCTTGTTTCTGTTCTGACCAACTCTTCCCCAAATTTGCCTTTAAATTGGTCAAAGGTCATATTATTAGTATCAAGGTTAAGCCCCAATCAGTTGGCATCCCCTGCCAAAGCACCAATTATGACGTTAATTTTTTCCAGATCGGTAAAATTTTCTGGAAAAACTCTTTCGCAATTTTTTGAAGGAAATCTAAAGGGTGCCATCCATTATGTTTTCGAGAGGAGTCGAACATTTCTTCACCTTCCAATAGTTTGGTGGTAGCTACTCTGTCAACAACATAACAAGGTTGACTATGTATTTTTCTTTCAAGGTCAATTATTTTGCCTTGAACTTTAAAAGTATTTTGTTCACACTTCTGTTCGCAAACTCTAATACTGGTCTTTACATGCGAAATTTCGGATTTGCATGCACCAATAATCTCTGTTTTTAAACCAAAAACTTTTTCATATACTTTCACATTTACTACAGGTTCTACACTGTTTTGTATGTTAACTATTTTGGTTTCAAACCTACCATTAATCTCGTTAACCTGTTCTTGCACATTGGCAACTTTATAGTTTATACAATTTATTTCCTTTTTCATTTCTGAAACAGTGTTGCTAAGCACACCTACTTTTCCATCTACAGTGTCAATTTCTGCTGCGTTTCTCACTAAGGGTGTCACATTGCGTTTTAATTAATGTTTCCATATTAACCAGTTGGTTCCTTTGAGACTGAAGTTGTCCAAGACAGGAGTTTAAACAAGTCATTTATACTTAAGGGCTTTTCACTTTACTGTTCTAATAACTGTTGACGAACTGAGTAAATTTCACTTTCTTTTCCTGATTTTGTTTTTACTCTTGTGCCATCAAACATATCTAATGATTCGTTTGCAAACCTACCATCTTCAACAAAGCTATCGTCTTTTAACTCAATTCTTTTTAATCCCTCCTGATTAGACATATCGACCCTGCAGTAGTTCAGGTTCATGGATCTGTCTGGTGTCTGCTCGGACTGCCGCTACATATGTAAGAGGGAGAATTGTCGGTGTGGTAGCAGGCAGTAGATCTGTAGACGGAAGCTGAGCAATCCTTCATTGTAGACACTCTGAGCGGATATGACCTTCTTTGCCACAACCCCAGCAGGTCTTTGGTCGTCCGTCATATATGAAGATGACTCTGCATCCTGCAATGTTAAGGTATGTTGGAATATGTTTAGTGAGTTCAATACACACCTGTCACACTTCGTTTAGCACCGTGTAGGTGGTAAATTGAGACCACTTCTCTGCAACGTGGCTGAAAACTTTTCCATACGGCCTGAGAGCAATCTCCACTTCTGCCGGCAGTTCGAAAGGGTGTTCGAATATGCGAATCGTTCGGAGACCGAGACCCACATGATCTAAATTCACTGGGCCAATGTTACCATCACTATGTCGAAATTTGTTGCGTTACATTCAGCTTTAGTTACTACTTTAACGTAAACCACGTTGCTCACAATGGAGAGGTGCATGCCATTAAGGTCGGTACATCGGATCTTTACTACTTCTTGAAGAAATCGTTCCACTTCCTAGCACTTTCGGTCGAGAACGTGAATTACAGTGTCGATTTCCTGTATGAGTTAGCCATGATAATCGAAAATCACTTACTCGCGCGAAAGCTGCTCAAGCACATAAACACCGCAAAGCGCATGCTATGGCGGGATGTACAGAGGTATATCCTCACCGCGTCGCTGCCCAATGCAGACTGCTCGGTCACTGTGGCTGGCGAAGCGAACAACCTCAATATTTGAAGTATACCTAAATGAACAATGTATTTTTCTTTCATGTTTTGTATTTCTACTATTACAGTCGCAAGTTAAATTATTATCATGTCACCTGATCCATTTGATAACAATAAGAGTTACTTATAGTTGCCTGAGTAAAATTATAGTTGCAGGCAAAATAAGAAAGACGCATTTATTGTATAGGTAAGTCTTCTCCTAGATCTGCGAGGGTATCTCTTTAGTCATAAAGTGAAAATAAATCTTTATGTTTTGTTAGAGTGTGACTGTAACTGACTTCGTAAACGTTATACGAAACATAAACACGAGGCGCAACTCTGCACGGCGAGCGGCCATAGCCTCGAGTGGGGCGCGTTGTACCCTATGGGACGAAATCTAATATATGTCTTTTTACTCGAGACTACAAAGAGATATGGCTCCTTCCAGCGTTAAAAATAATTTCGTAACGTTGGCTACATTTGATACATAGCTCTATACGACCTAATATGCACCAGACGTAAACTGGGCATCGACTATATTTTACACTACAAAATTTTCGAAACACGTGCGATGTTTCACTTATTTGAGAAGTATTATAGTAACTACAAGCAACAACGGTAAGAGAGTCAGTTCATTATCACTCTGAGATTCATGACTATAATGTGTGAAAGTATCTTTTTTTTTCCCCTTCATCGTTTAGTTTCCTCAGAATCGATTGGGAAAGATTGGATAGCGCTAAACAAATGCGAATCCTAAAATCGTGGTTTTTAATTTTTTTACGTGAAAACTAATGGTTTATATCAAAAATTAGGTACACAGCTACATTGCCTTCACATAAAACAATTTTTTAAAGGCAGAGTAGAGAACTCGACATTTGGCCCCCACAACTCACGTCCGTTGCCTGGAGCAGCAGATCTGTGTTCTGAGACAACTCGGCGTCCACCGCGCTGAGTGTGTGCGACTCCATCCAGCAGTGAGCGTTTCAAAGACGCGGCCAGCCCACAACGGCAAAGGTCACTGCCCACACCACAGTCTAACATAACAGTTGCGTCACTCACTGGTGTAAAATCTGTTACCGCCTGACAGCTAAGATGACACTAGCTCTCAAAGCGGTTAGCAAGGGAGCTGCCTGTTAACGTCATATATATAGTATGAATAACACTTTATTCTCGCAATCTTTTCTACGACTTCTTTATTTTAGATATAAAGCTTTGTCTAATATCTGACAAAATGGATGATGCATACTGTAAATAAACAGTAATGGAAATAAAACAGATGAATGAAACAATGAAAGCTAGAACCTAATCACGCGAAAACACGTGCCTCCAAATATTTTTGCAGCTTTCCCCATTGAAGCAGAAGTAATGTAAGAAGCGTACCGTGTAGCTACAAAGTAAACGTGTATGACACACATTTCATTTCCTTTTGTGTTTAGGAAAACTGTTAGCGAAACTACGACTTTCGTCTTTCTTATTGTTTTGTGTCGGAAGAGATGCTTCCAACTAATTGAAATACATAGAAAACTTTTTTATAGTTGAAAGTTTAGGAACTGTCCTTGTTAGGTTTACGTGCATATTTCCGAAAAAAAAGGAAGAGTATGACCTCAGACATCCAGATTTGAGTTTTGTGTGGATATTTTCTACAAATGTTGGGTATTGGCCTATTTCCCTAGGTGGTTTTCATCTTATTTTCTGAACTTTCAATTTTTTACTAAAATATAAGGTTTCAGAGTTTTGTAGCATAATCTTCAGAATGTTACTTTATATCTTAGGCCTATCATACGCTTTTTTCTGTATCTTTGGACATCCAGACTGCAGTACATAGTTGCTTATATACACTATGAGCCATTTTCTACTTCTAAAAAGGTCAATCAATCACCATTATATATAAATATATACAATTTTCAGGTGAATCGTAATGGTAACTTTTCAGCAGAATGATTGTTACATACCTCTCAGTGTACTTAGGAAATATGAAAACAGACAAATGAGGTATTTTTTCTACTTGTTGCTACATTTTATTTCCATACAAACGTTCCCATTCCGAAAAGCGCCAACTCAGTAGTGTCCCCTGCTGGCCGCTTGGAGCGCTGCTGTTATGGTGGGCAACAAAATTTCGCTCGAGTGTTGTGACTGGTATGTTAGACTGTGGCCCGCACCACTTGCCCGCATTCTGTGTGGCCAGGCCTTTAGTGATGCGTAGGAAAGCATCGCGCACAACTTCCACGACTGTTAAACCTTCAGTAACAATCAACAAGTATTGTTGAATTCCAGCCAGAAACACGATCCACAGACTGTTTAAAGTACCGCGCGAGACTTGCCTCGCATATGACGAAGCTCACCCTGTTACTACTGCTACCAACTTCAGTGATCTGCTAAATTTATTACTGCAGGAGGGTGGCTAACTTGTATGCGAGACAGACAAATGTATTTTTAACGAGTGTGATTGAAGGAGAACGAATGTATGACATCACAACCTTATTACTTCCGTGTATAATTTATGGCACAGATGCTGATCATCTGCACGCACGCATGCCTAAAGTGGCAGCATTGTATAGCAGACAGATTAAATTCCCCTCTTTTGACAGATATTAATGTGTGCAAGGAATTGTTAGTTTCGACTTTGTTTATCTAATTTTCGAGTTTGTATTTTATTGAAGTAAGTACCTCTGTAGGCTGTCAGTGCTTTTTAATACTCATTATCGTAATGTGTAGATATTTAGCTTAGATTTCGTGTCTCTGACCTAATTGATTCGCAAAATCGTAGATTTTAAGTTGACTTCTTAGCCATATTTTCCAACTGGGGCAATGACACCATGGTGGGGATTTTAGGCAAAATGAAGTGTAATACAAATGCAAACATTTTGTGAAATGGGCACTTGCAGAATGTAGTAGTTCTGAAGTGCCAAAAACTGGATTTCTGACTTGAAGTCTTCTAAGTGTCTAATGTACAGTGATAAGTATAAATTACAACGATTGTAACATAACTTACTCATTGTGTAGGTTTATCCTTGATTTTCAAGAAAAGGCGCCATCACCCCGCAGCCCAGGGTACTGGCGCCACTGTGTGTACTTTTACAATATATTTTAACAATAAAACTTAACAAAATACATGGCTGAAAAAAGTAGTATTATTCTGTACGAAAAAGAAACACTTTTAATGAGGTAACGAAACTGATTTCCCTTAAGGTGGCGCCATTCACCTAGTCTCCCCTATTCATTTGTCTGAAGGCTTTAGATTTTTTTACGATTGCTGACAACTTATGATTTGAGCCAGATGTGGTAGTGCGGCAGGTATTTCTAATTGACTGATCCTTACAGAAATTACTTTTGTTCTGAAAATTGGGCTTACTCTGTACGTTATGTTCAAATAATTTACGGGAATATAGTTGGGCAACGTCTTCGACAACAGCCAGTGTTTTGGGAGGTGAACACTCATCATTTTCAAGGTATAACAGAAACGACTGCTCTTCATGTCTACAATGTTTTTCAATAATGCTTCATTCTTTTATCAACTACTAACAAAATTTTCCAAATACATAGAAACTGTGTGAGGGCACCTCAGTATGTTTCTGGCTCTGAACTCCCCCCCCCCCTCCCCAGAGGAACAATTTATCTACGTCCCTGGTGCCGATTGTTTTGATGCTTTAGATTAGATTAGATAAGTTTTTTGTTCCATAGATCCACATTGAGGAGATCCTTGTGGATGTGGAACATGTCAAGAAACAAGATTTACAAGCTGAATAATAGATAATACTAATAATATAAATACAGATACATATATTTTTAATTTTTTCTTTTTTTTTATAGCTGATAATATGATAATACTAATATAGTATGAGTACATGTATCATTTGGTACAATTTAGAAATTCACTAATAGAATAGAAGAAGTTGGCCACTAGAAAGTCTTTTAGGTTCCTCTTAAACTGATCTTTATTTGTAACTAAGTTTCTTATACTTGATGGTAAATTATTGAAAATGTGTGTTCCTGAGTAGTGGACCCCTTTTTGAACTAAAGTAAGTGCTTTTAAGTCCTTGTGAAGATCATTTTTATTCCTAGTATTGTGTGTATCAACTGAGCTGTTTGTTGGGAGAAGGGATATATTATTTATGACAAATTTTGTTAAGGAATAAATACGAGTATATTGAGAGGCAGTAGTTAATGTACCCAATTCTTTGAAGAGGCTTCTACAGGACGTCTGTGAATTTACTCCACAAATTATATGTATTACACGTTTTTGGACTCTGAAGACTTTTGACTGACTTGAAGACTTACCCCAAAATACTATACCATATGACTTTGGGGATTAACACTGATATTGAAAATACAGATTTGTTGAGTCGTTTCTGCAGTTCTGTGGTGTGCTCCTTCCAACTAAATTTATTATCAAGCTGTAATCCCAGGAATTTAACACTGTCAACCTATTCTATCTGCTCTTCTTCATACTTAATGCATATGCTGATGGGAAATCTCTTACACGTTCTGAACAGCATGTAGTGAGTCTTCTTAAAGTTTAATGACAATGAGTTGGCTTTTAGCCATTTATTAATGTTTACGAAAATATCATTAGCAGACCTTTATATAACTATGCTTGACGTACTTTATATTGCAATACTTGTATCATCTGCAAACAAAATGAACTCTGCTTCTGGTAGTGTAACTGATGAGAAGTCATTAATGTACACAAGAAAAGGCAGTGGCCCTAAGATGGATCCTTGTGGGACACCACATGTAATTTCATCCCAATCCGAAGATGGCTGTTGGTTTAATTCACTAGTCACTTGCAGTGACATCCTTTGTTTCCTGTTAGTGATGTATGACTTGAACCATTTTGCAGCATCTGCCGTGATCCCATAGAATTCTAATATACTTAAAAGGATGTTACGGTGCACACAATCAAATGCCTTTGACAAATCACAGAAAATACCTGCTGCTTGCAATTTATTATCTAATGAATTAAGTACATTCACACTGTAAGTGTAAATAGCCTGTTCTATATTGGAACCTTTCTAGACAGTATGCCATTTGAGGCTAAGTGGTTGAGAAGCTGCTTGTATATTACCTTTTCTAGAATTTTTGAGAATGCTGGCAGAAGTGAAATGGGTCTGTAGTTTGATGGTATCTCTTTATCCTCCTTCTTGAACAGAGATTTAATATCCACATATTTTAGCCAATCAGGAAATGTTCCCATTATAATAGACTGGTTAGACAAATAACTTAAAATTGTGCTATGTCGCAAGAACGTGTTTTAATGATATTTCATCATAACCACTAGAATGCTTTGTTTTTAAAGATTTTATTATGGAAGTTATTTCTTGTGGTGAAGTGAGCGACATATTTATGTACCTGAAGTTGTTTGTAAATGCTAGTTTCAAATATTCAAGGGCATTATTTACTGACCCAGACAATCCCATACTATCAGTAACAGATATAAAGTACTTGTTAAATAGATTTGCCACACTATGCCCATCAGTTACTAATGTCTCATCTACTCTTAATGCTACATGCTCTTGTTCCTTTCTGGTTCTACCAGTCTCCTCTTTCACTATATCCCATATTGTTTTTATTTGGTTTCCTGGTGTTGCTATCTTCCTTTCATATCACATTTTTTTAGATACCTGAGTAACTTTTTAAAAATATTTTACAGTATTCCTTATATTTAGTTAAATCATCATCATTGCAACTACTTTTGGCTGATGATACATTTTCCTTTTTGTCTTACATGAAATCTTTATTCCTTGTGTAATCCATGGTTTTATTACAGACTTCTGTTTAATTCCAGTTACTTTTACAGTTTTCAAGCATGATACTAACATTATTAATTAATACGTTACGTTACCTGACCCAGGCCCGCATTTTGTTTGAAAAAGTTTGTGACCTGGTACTCTGGTCCTAACAACAAGACTTTCTTTCTTTTCACAGTTTTCCGTACCTTTTTTTTTTCAAATCCTTCTTGAAAGTCTGTTGTGTCTTTTCTACAGCCTCAGCTACATGAGGCTCATCCGATTCTGACTGAGGCAACAGGTCAAACCTATTTTTCACATTAAGGACAAAGAAGTTGAAACTCTCCTAAGCCTGTACCACGGCCTCCTCAATATTGAGGAGGCCGTGCCTGTTCCCACTCTTAAGGTACGTTTACACCGGAGCGAACGTAGCGAACGAGCATCAGCGAACAGAGGATTCTCTTTGGTGTGAATGGTCCGCGAGCAATGTTCGTTCGGTATTCGCAAGTGTTCATTCGTGATCTATCGGTTGTCGGTCTTGGAGCGAATCATCAAAGGAAAGTTCGCGTTCTCTCCGCTTCGGCGCTCGCGTGGTGTAAACGACACTGACAGCATTCACTTCCGGTGTCATTTGTTTTTTTATGTGAAGTTTGGTTTAACCTTATGTGGAGAAATATGGAGTGAAGTTATGAATGTGTTCTATTACTCATCGAAGAATATAAGTAGCGGAGACGTTTGTGGGATCCGAGAGACCCATATTTAAAAAAAAAAAAAAAACGATGCGTGGAACAAAATCGGTGTGATACTATACATAACACATTTGTTGCATTCATGCAGCAGAAATTATTTATGTTTTCACATTTGACTACCCCTTAAAACTACGAGGCATAACACTTTCAGATAATGTGTGTTTCAAGAATGGGCATCTTATGGATATTACAAAAAGAACTGTAAGCACAATTATCGTTAAACTATTTAAATTTTACGTGTATGTTAGTATTGGCAACGACTGTTGAATGGCCTTTTAAAATGCAATCACATTAAGTAAGGGAATAATCCAAGCATGCACTTTATAATTAATGCCTATACTACTCTTTTCGGTGCCAGCATTGGTACAAGTAAAATTTAATCATGTTGAAAATTACATTCACTGCGAAGACACATTTACTACTAACTTCAAATACATTTTTTTAAAACATTTATTGTACTGTTTAGAAAACTTCATCAATGGGTTAATGACATTTACTGGAATTGAATAATTTTCCTTCTTCGATATAATCTTTAAGTACTTCACATATTGCGCTGCAGACTTCAGGAACTATCTGGAAAATAACCGCAACGGAGATGCGAAATAACTAGACTAGTGTAGCTGTCTCCAGTTGATAACAACCGAAGCGAAAGTGCAAGTCTTTCTTTAGCCAAGATTGCTTGTCTGTAGTTGGTGTCCTGCTTGGAAAACTTACTCTCAATTTACGCAGCAGCCATGAAAATCGTCCATAGACATACGAGTAAAATTTTGGATTAGACTCAATGTGATTGGTAGCTGCAATTCTGTCACTAGTGCCCTGCCATCACGTAATTGCCACTTCTTCAAAAATTCACACACTCATATTATTCTGTTTCTTCGCTGCATTGCTTTCGCCTTTTGTATCTGCACTACTAACAGCGCAGTTGGCATACAAAATACTCCCATTGCGACTACTAGTAATTCACTAAGTTGTTGCAGATTAAATCTGAAGTACAGACGACGACGAATTTAGCGTCAAATAACAAAAACGCAGCGTACGCTAGTGTTTGCATGCACACTGCTTGTTTAGCAGAGTTTTCTACTGATCGCCTAGTGTAAATGCCTGTTCGTCAGTACAAACGAACGGTAGTGAACACAAGCGAATGCTTCTCGCGAATGATCGTTCGTTGTGTTCGCTCCGGTGTAAACGTACCTTTACCTGTTGCCACTTCCCACCGCTGTTCACTCTTCTCCCTCCTTAACCTGCTCAGAGTCTCCCTTGCCTTATCTAATTCACTTGAAGAGCTGCAATTTTCCCCTCCTGTTCCATTATTTTCCTATCTCTATTGCAGATCCTACAAAACCACTAGTGAGCCTCATTTATATCCCCATTTCCCACGCCACTACATTCACCCCAATGAAAGAAACCACTGCAACTATCACACGACACGCCGGAACTAACGATTCTATGGCATGTCACACACTTCTCACCCATGGGAAAATAGAAATCGTAAAAAAAAAAAAAAAAAAAAAAAAAAAAAAAAAAAAAAAAAAAAAAAATGATTAAGTACTGACTAAAACGTGAAAGTTACACCAAGAGATACTAAAATCTGTTCACGTAAATATAATTAACCGAAAGGGCACTGGATATAAAGAAACTCGCTCAAGCAAACAAAAATTAAGCCTAAAAACACGCTCACGAAAACAAAATTTAGGCCTATAAACACGGATTACTACACACACTTTTGATAAATCACGAAATTTACATCTGATAGACTTTATAAATCCTAACAAC
The DNA here is from genome assembly GCA_026315105.1 of Locusta migratoria. Classification (NCBI taxonomy): domain Eukaryota; kingdom Metazoa; phylum Arthropoda; class Insecta; order Orthoptera; family Acrididae; genus Locusta; species Locusta migratoria. The sequence goes on along the minus strand of CM048745.1, from coordinate 104,645,022 downwards.
TATATGCAGCGAGTGTAAAATAGAACAACGAGTAATTAGATATAAGTTTTAGTCACTGTTTACAACGATTCGCGCGCGTTAAATTAGGCCTACAAATGCGTGCTATAGGTGCGAGAAGAAAAATAAACTTTTTACACCGTTTTTCCTTATTTAACACTACACTAACACTTCCACTAATTAACAACACTTATATTGCGGTATATTTATACCAAATGGAAACGATTAAATATAGCTTAAAAACAACGATTTGTAATAATTTACTGGAGCAACTACACTTAACACTTCCATTAATTAACAACACTTATATTTATACCAAGTGGAGACGATTAAATATAGCTTAAAAACAACGATTTTTGTAATCATTTACTGGAGCAAATACTCGAAACGCTGAAGAGTGGATGCCTTTCTAGCGACAAAGTTTGGTTTTAGTGGGAAAAAGTCACGTTCCAGGAGTCAAACAGATCAAGGTTTCTTTGTTTGGAAATTTTGTACGGTTGACAAAACGTAATAAAAACAATGAAATATAATTACTACATTTATTCAATTACCCGAGTTTCATCTCCTGATACTAGAGTAACTTCATTTGACCTTGTTATGTGGAACAACCAATTATTTTCACGAGTTCATAATCGACGGTGGAGTTTTCGGTTTCAAATCACTCAAATTGTTGTTACTATTGTGCTTTACCACCAGGGGAAACGTGCCGACCACAATATTGTGGCCTTTCTGTTATTCCTCCACAGGAACTTATTAGACATTCCATGGACTCGTCTAAGTAAAGTCCAAAACATTTTTTTACACACAGGAAAAAAAAAAAAAAAAATTCTCAACTATCTACCTTCTGATATAAGAGCGATGCCTCAAAATATATTTAAAAGGGTAGTCGAGTCTTTCTATGACATTAATGAATTTTTAGATAACGAAGAAAAAGGTGATTTTTCACACACACTGTGACTCAAGTTAACTTATTTGTTCAGTTCTGTCAAAACCTTATTTGTGTTTTATTTCAATTTGTTACTATATTTGTAAATAATGATAAACATTTTTGATCTCTTACAATCAGTGTGACTAAACCAACTTATTGTTCAGTACTATTAACTTCCTTATTTGTTGTATATTCACATGTAATTAAACCTTGTAAGGCTAGACATATACTAAAATACCTTTGTAAAATACTTGTCACACATGCTATAATAATTGTATATTTGTCATTTATGTATATCACAATTTATATGTATTCACTAACGATGCCTCATACAACAACAGTTGTTTACAGGCTAATATATGAATCAATAAATCAATATGAGATACATCCTATCCTTTTGAGTCCCCCCTTCCCCAATAATTTAGATGTGATGGCTATGCTACATCAACATACATACTCCGCAATTCACCGTAAGGTGCGTTGCGGAGGGTACACTGTACCACTACTAGCCATTTCCTTTCCTATTCCACTCCCAAATAGAACGAGAAAAAAAAATGCCTATATTCCTCCGTACGAGCCCTAATTTCTCTTATCTTGTCTCTGAACTTTACGCGAAATGTAAGTAGGTGGCAGCAAGATCGTACTACACTCAGCTTCAAATTCCAGCCCTCTAAATTTACTCAACAGAAATTCATGAAAAGAGCGTCGTCTTTCCTCCTGCGATCCACAATTGAGTTGCCAGAGCATTTCCGTGACACTCGCGCATTGGTCGAACCTACCAGTAACAAATCTAGCTGCTTGCCTCTGAACTGCCTCTATGTATTCTTTTAATCTGATCAGCTGCAGGTCCCAAACACTTGAGCAATACTCAAGACGTGGCCTTACAAATCTTTTATACACGGTCTCCTTTACAGGTGAAGTACATCTAACCAAAATTCTCCCAATAAATCAAAGTCAGCTGTCCGCCTTACTCACAACTGTCCTTACATGTTTGTTCCATTTCATATCGCTCTGCAATGGTACACCTAGATATTTGAACAACACGACAGCATCAAGAAGATCACTACTAATGTTGTTTTCGAACATTACAGGATTGTTTTTCCTAGTCATGCGCATCACCGTACATTTTTCTACATTGAAAGCTAGTTGCCATTCTTCGCACCAACTAGAAATTTTGTTTAAGTCATCCATCCTGTATACTATTACAGTCAGTTAAAGACGACAACCTCCCATACACCACAGCATCATCAGCAAACAGACGCAAATTACAAGTTTCTCTGTCCATCAGATCATTTATATAGATAGAAAATAATAGCAGTCGTACCACACTCCCCTGGGGCACACCTGACGATACACTCGTCTCTGATGAACACTTGCCGTTGAGAACAACGTACTGCCTCCTATTACTTAGGAAGTCTTCCAGCCAATCACAAATATGTGAACCTATTCCAGAAGCTCGTATCTTTGTTAGCAGTCTGCAGTGTGGCACTGCATCGAACGTCTTTTTGAAGTCGAGAAAAACACAATCTGCCTGTTGCCCTTCATCCATGGCTCGCAAGGTGTCATGTGAGAAAAGGGCAAGCTGATTTTCACATGAACGATGTTTCCTAAACCCGTGCTGATTCATAGAAAGAAGCTTTTCCGCTTCAAGGAAATTTACTATATTTGAACTGAGAATATGCTCTAAAATTCTACATGAAACTGATGTCAACGATATTGGCCTGTAATTGTGTGGGTCAGTTCTCTTTCCTTTCTTATAAACGGAAGTCACCTGCACTTTTTTCCAATCACTAGGAATTTTGCGCTGAATTAAAGATTTGCAATAAATGCAAGCTAAGTAGGGGGCCAATGCCGCAGAATAGTTTTTGTAAAACCGAACTGGTATTCCATTCGGACCAGCAGACTTTTTCGTATTTAGCTCCCTCAGCTGCTACTCTACACTGAAAATACCTATTACTATGTCCCCCATTTCGGAATTAGTTCGTTGATCAAATGATGGTACATTTGTGTGGCCCTCCTGTGTGAAAGATTTCTTAAAGGGTAAATTTAGAACTTCAGCTTTCTGTTTGCTTTCTTCTATTACTGCCCCGTAATGATCAACGAGTGACTGGACAGTGGGCTTTGATCCGCTTATCGATTTTACATAGGACCAGAATTTTTTTGGGTTCTCGGAAAGATCTTTTGGTAAGGTATGGCTGTGATAATTATTGTGTGCTTCACGCATCGATCTTTTTATAGATGCATGATTATCTACTAACTTTTGCCTGTCATCATTTGCTTGTTCTTTTTTGAATCGAGAGTGCAAGAGTCTTTGCTTTCTAACATTATTATTATACCACGGTGGATCTTTTCCGTCCTTCATAGCTTCCAGAGCACTCGACAAATGACAAAACTCAAACTCCCCCACGAAAGGCGGTGAGGCAAATATATAACATTGGCAATAATGACCTTACATTATGCATTGTTCATAACAATTGAATATATTAATTTACAACGAACAAACACACAAAGAAAAAATTTCATGTACACAAAAATAATCACAATATAAAATGAAAACTATACATACAATAATTTTGGATAGCGTAAATCTTTTTAAGATGAAATTGCGGTACTATTTGTTTCATAACAAATAATAATGATAAATGTTAATTAATTTGTTAATGAGTACATCATACATGTTCCTAACATATATTGAACTATCAAATCTCATGGCCATTCACAAAATATACTCAAAATCTCACGCCAGTCAATATATACAAAGAATTCAATATTGATAATTAATGTAATAGTCGAAATAGCACAATTAGCTGGTCTACACAACTTGTTTATGAGCCTAACATATATACAATGCTATTTATTTTAATGTCTTTATGTAGATACAAAAGTTTTTACCATTCGTCTGTCTATTCATTGAAATAACATACAATGACAAAACTATTGTTTATAGAACTGTCTGGAAACGTCTTATACAGATCTCTTAGATTTCATTAATTATCACTTGTTTTAATCACAGTATCACCGAGACACTGTCCTACACTGATTCCTAGGCTGGTTATTTCGTTTGTAACTTCACACGCAGCATGTATCACTATTGAACCATACGATTCCGGATCCGACCCAGACAGTATCGTACAATAACATTGAAATGAGAGGGCAGTTCGATGCAGACGGTATAGTATGATAACATTGAGATGAGGGGGCCAGCAGTATCATCACACTCTACACAGACATCGTTAATAAGGTCAGGCCTGTTCGTGGCTATAAGGTCTAAAATATTTCCAATGCGCGTGGGTTGCCGGTTTAACTCCTCAAAACAGTTTTCGGTGAATGTGTCCAAAAGTAGTGCACAAGACCGCTTGTCTGTACCGCCTGAAATGTAACTAGCAACGTCCCAATCTATACTCTTAAGGTTGAAGTCTCCCCCGACTAATATTACATGGCCCGGATACCTATGCACTACCTGGTGTAGACTTTCTTTGAATGATTCTAAAACTGCTACAGCAGCACTGGGGGGGGGGGGGGGGGGGTGAAAACACCCAACTATTAACTTTACTTCTTTTAGACCTGTTATACGTGCCCAGATAACTTCACAGTTACTTTCAACCTCGATCTCAGCTACTCTGTGTAGCTTATTGCACAGCAACTGATCAGTGAATACGCATTTATCATCACTGCAAGACAAACAAGACATCATTCCCAACAAATGGGTGGCCATCTCATTTCGTTCTCAGAAAAAAATGGAGTATGAATTGTCACCGCAATCCCAAACTTCTGCCGATTTCAATTTTCTCTTTGTCACATTTAAGTAAATCATACCGACGAATAAGACTCTGTATTTTTATAACACATAACGTGATGTATACCGCAGTCACAGTGATATAACAGAAGTGAAACGTAAACAGACATAAGAATATTGGGTTCTTTCGCATGAGGCGATCAATTCCAAAACTCATCATCTCCATGCGAGAGGAAATGGAGAAAAGTGGAAAAAACTATTGGGTCACTTTATACTGAAATTAAAACTCTAAAAAATAAATTGACCGCGGAAATTATTTAAAACAGATATGTGGTAGTTGCTTTAAATACATTGCAAATTTTCATAAATAATTGCAAATGTTCAATGGATATGTTGACTTTTGGAAAGCACGAGAGAACTAGTTTAGTTTTGGAACCAACAAACATGGACACAATGAGGTTTGTAACAGATATTAAGTCAAGGTTAATTCATAGTTTCAAGGAGATCCAAGATTTAATGCAAAAAATCAGTGCTTATGTGTAAACTACAGGTAATCTTTGCAGGAATAAAATTAAATATGTTTCAGAACCATTTCTCTTCAGTCTTCTTCCATGTAGCAACAATGAGGATTCTTTCACCGCCTCCCAGGACGCCGTCCTGGATCCCCCCTGGTTATAAACATCATCAATACAGCTGTGTTTTGTCCTGAAGCATACTTTTAAATTGGCACAGTTTCTTTACAGTCTTGTCGGAGTCAAGAAAATATAATGAATCGTTTCATATGACCTTTTGTGCATACTTTGGTTTAGTACATTCATTCATTCATTAGTGATTGTTGTTGTTGTTGTTTATAGGGGACCAAACTACAAGGTCATCAGTCCCCTGTCCCAGGCAGTGATGTAACATGTGATAGAACGAAAACACAGAGAACAAGGTTTAGAGAATTCCTTGAGTGTAGAACGAACAGAAACACTTCACTTATACACAGTGGAGGGCACAAAAGGGATAAAAGTACAATTTCACAGCAGAATGCAATGGCCGGCTGATCACTAGGATAAAAATGGATGAGTGAGCCATGCTGTACAAACTAAAAAACTACCTCAACCGAAAAGGTAGAGGCTATCAAGTAACTCAAAAACAGTGTAAAAATGAGGGTCTGCGAATCACTAAGAAGCGCCTTCCATTAAATGGAAGGGTAGAAACCAGATGCGCGAATAAAAGTTAAAACAGTAGCAGCCAAGGAGGCATTGTCACCTAAAACTGATGGCAGCGAATCTGGTAGGCTAAAGGACTGCCGCAAAGCGGCTAAAAACGGACAATGCAACACTATGTGGACCACAGTCAGCTGGGCAGCACAACGGCAAACTGGTGGGCCCTCTCGACACAAGAGGTGGCCGTGTGTTAACCACGTATGGCCAATGCGTAGTCGGCAGAGTACAACGGACTCCCTACGAGAGGCTCGCAGGGAGAACCTCCACATTGCCGTAGTAGGCTTAATAGCACGGAGCTTATTTGGTGCGTTCGATTCAGCCCACTCTGTATTCCAAAGGCTTAAAACCTTCCGATTGAGTACCGCCCGGAGATCCCTCTCCTGGAGACCGATTTCCAGCATGGTTGAGGTAGTAGCCTCCTTCGCCAGTTGGTCAACACATTCATTTCCTTTTATTCCAACGTGGCCTGGAGTCCAAAGGAAGACCACAGTGCGACCAGATGTACATAGTCTGTATACAGCTTCCTGAATGGACCGTACCAAAGGATGTTTTGGGAAACAATGGTTAAGGGCTTGCAAACCACTCAGGGAGTCAGTACAGATAACCACAGACTCCCCGGGGTAGGCTTTGAGATGTTCAAGGGCCCGCCAAATGGCGACAAGTTCCGCCGTAAACACACTACTCCCACAGGGCAATGAACGTTGTTCTATATGCCGGCCATGGGTATAGGCATACCCAACATGGCCATCGACTAGGGAGCCATCGGTGTATATAAATTCAGCACCATGGTAGGAATCTAGAAGGGCCTGGAACTGTTGACGCAGTGTCGTCGGTGCAACAGAAGCTTTGGAGACAAGTCCAACCAAAGCTGGAGGCGAGGTATGACCCAAGGAGGAGTACTAGAATGGTACTGGAAGGTGAGAGGAATAGGAAGTGATCTTAGAGAAGAAAGAAGGGAACGAACACGGACCGCAACCGGGAGGCCCGACCGCAGCCGTCGTCATGGGGAAGGGAGTGCGACAGCTGGGAAGAGGAGCCTGCGATTTGGGTGGTGAGGTACGGCATGAATACGGGCAACGTAAGAAGCCATTAGCTGTTGCCTTCTGAATCGCAGGGGGGGGGGGGGGACCCCAGCCTCAGCAAGAAGGCTTGTCACAGGACTTGTACGGAAGGCCCCTGTTGCTAAACGGATGCCACTGTGATGGACAGGATCTAAGATCTGCAGTGCAGTTGGAGCTGCAGAATCATACACAAGGCAGCCATAATCCAGGCGTGACTGGATAAGTGCCTTATACAGTTGCAGTAGAGTGGGGCGAGCAGCTCCCCAACCTGTGAGGCTGAGGCAGCGGAGGATGTTTAGATGTCTCCAGGATTTTTGTTTTAATTGGCGAAGATGCGGTATCCAGGTCAGCCGGGCATCAAAAAGCATGCCTAGGAAGCGGTGTGTCTCCTCAACGCGAAGGGGTTCATCATTCAAATATAGCTCAGGGTCCGGATGAGCTACCCGACGGCGACAAAAGTGCATGACGCGGGTTTTCTGCGCCGAAAATTGGAAACCATGCTCAGATCCCCAAGACTGGGCCTTTTGGATGGCTCCCTGCAGCCGCTGTTCTGTGACGCCAATGCTGATGGAGCTGAAGTAAAGGCAAAAGTCGTCGGCAAACAAGGAGGAAGAGACAGACGTTCCTACTGCCGCAGCTAGTCCGTTAATAGCAATCAAAAATAACGGTACACTGAGAATGGAGCCCTGTGGGACACCCTTCTCTAAAACATGAGGGGAGCTAAGAGAGGTGCCAACCCAAACCTGAAAAGAGCGTAGCGACAGTAAGTTCTGTATGAACGTTGGGAGGGGGCCACGTAAGCCCCATTTATAAAGTGTGGAGAGAATGTGATGGCGCCAGGTTGTATCATAAGCCTTACGGAAGTAAAAAAAGACTGCAACAAGGTGTTCTCGGCGAGTAAAAGCTGTACGTATGGCTGATTCCAGGGACACGAGATTGTCTAGAATGGAACGGCCCTGACGGAAGCCTCCCTGTTGTGGAGCCAGGATACCTCGATCCTCCAGTAGCCACATAAGCCGTCGACTCACCATACGTTTGAGGATCTTACACAGAACGTTGGTGAGACTGATGGGGCGGTAGCTCCCAGCGTCGGATGGATCTGCACCTGGTTTCATCACTGGGACGATAGTACTTCTCCGCCATTGTGACGGGAAAAGGCCTTCTGTCCAGAGACGATTATAAAGGGCGAGTAGCTGCCATTTAAAGTCCGCTGAGAGGTGACAGACGAACTGGCTGTGAATACGGTCTGGACCAGGAGAGGTGTTGGGGGATGCAGCAAGAGCAGTCTGGAACTCTCACTCACTAAAGGACAATTGCCTCCTCTCTACTCGCTCTTTGAGGGCGCGAAATTGTGCACTGTATGCTGCAGTCGCAGAGCAACGTGCAAAATGACCTGCCATTAGCTCGGCAATAACCGTCGGGTCAGTACAAAGACTACCTTCGATTCGGAGTGACGGGATTCCGCTTGGAGGGTTGTACCCGAAGAGGCGCTGTACCTGCGACCACACTTGAGAAGTGGAGACGCGGGACCTTATGTTGGCTACATACCGCTCCCAACAGTCCTGCTTACTCTGTTGGATCAGTCGCCGGGCTCGGGCCCGGAGACACTTAAAAGCGATTAGATGTTCAATACTGGGGTGGCGCGGATGGCGTTGAAACGCCCGTCGTCACTCCCGGATAGCGTCAGCTATCTCCTGCGTCCACGAAGACACCGACTTGCGCCTAAGTGAGCCTGTGGTAGTCGGGACATTCGCTTCAGCAGCAGAAATAATGTCCTCAGTGAGTTGTTGTACTGCCATATCAATGTTATCTGGCAATGGAGTAGTAGCCACAGGCTGTCGAGGTATAGCCATGCCAGTCAGCCCTATGGAGGGACCACCGAGGCAGGCGTCCTGCAGGGTGAAATTGTGAGAGCGACAAAAGGAGAGGAAAGTGGTCGCTTCCACAAAGGTCATCATGGACCTTCCTAGATAAATTCGGAATGAGACTCGGGCTACAAATGGATAGGTCGATGGCGGAGAAAGAGCCATGCGCCACGCTGAAGTGTGTGGGTGCCCCACTATTCAAGATGCAAACGTCAAGCTGTGTGAGAAGGTTCTCAAGGTCTCTACCATGGCCCGTGCTCTCATTTCCACCCCATAGAGGGTGGTGAGCATTGAAATCACCCAAGAGGAGGAATGGTTGTGGTAATTGGGCAACCAATGCAGTGATGTCAGCAGGAGAGACAACAACATCCTCTATTGCCCGGAGTCGAACAGCCACTGCCTCCAGGGTCGTGTTGAGAGGCACAGCAGCGCTTGGGACGGTTGCAAGAACATAGACACACACTCCGCCAGATACCCTGTTATAGATGGAACGATTGTTGTAATAGCCCTGATAGCCACGAAGGGCTGGGGTCCTCTGTGCAGGGATCAAAGTTTCCTGCAGAGCTATACAGAATGCTGGAAATCGACACAACAGTTGTTGCAGTTCGGACAAATGGCGGAAAAAAACCGCCACAGTTCCACTGCATGATCATAGAGGCTCCTGGTCGCTGTGACATGCAGATTGGGATGGTTCAGTGGACTCTGCAAGATTGTTTGCCGTCGCTGATGGCGGAGGCAGAGCCTCAACGTCCATCACGTTTGGGGACTCAGCAAAAGCCAGGCGGCTTCCTCTTTCATTTCTTTTGCCCAGTCCATATTCACCTACTATCTTCCCTTCCCTTCCTTTTCTTACTATCAAATTCCAGACTCTCATCACAATTAAGTTTTCCTCTCCCTTAATTGTCTGAATAATTTCCTTTAACTCCTCATATATTTCTTCGATCTCCTCATCATCGGCAGAGCTAGTTGGCATATAAACCTGTACTACTGTGGTCGGTGTTGGCTTTGTATCAAACTTGACTACGATAATGCAATCAATGTGTTGTTGATAGTAGTTTACCTGCATTCCTATTTTATTATTCATTATCAGACTTACTCCTGTAATACCCCCTACTGATTTTATATTTACAATCCTGTACTCACCTGACTAGAAATCCTGTTCCTCTTTCCACCAAACTTCACTAATCCCCACCATACCTAAGTTCAGCTTATCCATTTCCCTTTTTCAATGTTCTAACTTCCCTACCCAATTAAGGGATCTAACATTCCACACTCCAATCCATAGAATGCCAGTGTTGTCTTTGCTGATGATCACATCCTCCTGAGTAGTCCCCGCCCAGAGATCCGAATGGGAGACTATTTTACCTCCAGACTATTTTACTCGAGAGGATGCCATCATCATATATTCATACAGTAGAGCTGCATGTCCTCGAGAAAAATAATGACTGTAGTTTCCCCTTGCTTTCAGCCGTTCGCAGTAGCTGTGTGGCAAAGCCACATTAGCTGATGTTACAAGGCCAGCTCAGTCGATCATCAAGACTGTTGCTCCTGTGACTACTGAAAAGGCTGCTGCCCCTCTCCAGGAACCACACGTTTGTCTGGGCTCTCCACAGATATCCCTCCATTCCGGATATAGTGATTACTTAAAGGGTTGCTTTTTGTAGCGACGAGAATGACCCTATCCCAGATCACCCTGACGAAGTAGTACAAGCTTTGGTAAAATTAAGAATTGGCAATTTAATGGTGCAAATGTAAACATAATATGAACTCATTTAATTAAAGAACAGAAATATATGGATGTACCCATCTTACCAGTTCAAAATTGCAAAATTTTAATGGTAATGAAAGGTAAGTCCAAACCAATCAGGTGGTAAGTGTTTTTGCCAGTCAGTTAAGGTGATAATTTTAGATTGTGCCTCCTTGATTGTAGAAAATGTCATAGCCAATTGTTTTAGGAAGTGTAAAGTTAAGCTTAACAAAGGAAAGAGTAATTGATTAATAATGGAAATTCTCCTCAGAGATGATAAATTATTTTTAAGAGATAGATTGGCTGGCCAGTACTTACCTTTGTGCTGTACCTCCGATAATGACGCAAATGAAGAAAGAAGAAAATGGACGAAAAAAGACAAGCTTTCGGAACATAGTTCCTTCTTCAGGTGGGAGAGAAGAGAAGAAAAAAGGATGGGAACGGACAGGAAAGGTAATTCACGACCTAGGTCATGAGGATGATGTTTGAAAGAGTAACTTCATTGTGCAAATAGGCCAGCAAATTGTAACCTTAGACATGGTAGAAATCACAACCAATACTGCTCTGAAAGCAAATAATATGGGTGCACTGGCCATTGCACTTGAAGTAACATCTTGCAGTAACCATGTGGAACAGTTATACACTGATATGCTCACACAACACCAACTACTTATAGAGGAGGCCAATGAATCATGTCTGTCTGAAAGTCAAAGACTAGAACTGCTAGAGCTACTGTCTAAGAACACTATTGTGTTGGACAAATAATAGGTGTTGTCAAGGGATACAAGTACAGGATGAACATATACCAGCATGAAACATTTTATAGAATACCTTGGTCAAAGAGAAAGGCAGTGAAACAAGATATAAATAGAATGATACAGTCGGGAATCATTGAGCTATCACAGTCACCTTATCAAGCCCTTTACTAGCCGTCTATAAGCCTAATGGTACCGTGAGGCTAGTATTTGATGTGTGCGAAATAAACAAAATCATTGTTTCTGTGAGGATGAGACCAAAGAACCTAGAGGAACAATCGCAGAAATTTTATATAGTGCGCTTCCTCATGTCAATTGAGGGCGTCATATTGGCAGGTAGTTTTTTAATGTGAGAGTAGGCAGTACACAGCATTTTTATGGTTTGTCAGAAGCTATCATTTTAAAGTACTACCATTCAGCTTAAACATGAGTGCCTGAATTTTTATAGTGGCTCTGGATGCATTTTTCAGACCTGCATTTCTTAGCTGTTTTAAGCCTATGTCAATGACTTAACTAATAGCCACTTCTACCTGGGAGGAAGACGCTGAGCTGATTTCCAAAGTATTAGATAGATTTCTGCAGTACAATATTACAGTCAACTTAGACATTAGTTAAAGTTTGGCAGAGATATAATCAAACTTCTAAGCCACATCATTATGCCTGGAGATATTTCATCACCTACCTTGAGAAATTAGATTCAATCAGAAATTTTCTCATACTAAAGACCAGGGAAAAAGTTAAAGGCATATTTAGGCTAAATGTCATTTTTCTGACATTTTATATGAAATTAACTCCTGAACAGCCGTGCTTTGTTAAATTTATTAAAGAAGAACTGATAATAGCTATGGACAGAGGAATGTCAGATTTCAATGGGATAAAACAAGAATTGGTCGACTCGGACACGTTGTACCACCCCGATATGCAGGCAGAAATTTGTCTTAAGTACAGATGCTTCAGAACATGGAATTGGAGCATGTGTTTTCCAAATTAGGCCGATTGAAGGTAAGGAAACTATATATGTGATGCGTTTCGCTAGCAGAACCATGACTGAATGGGTACGTTCATATTCTGCCACAGTATCACAAGGCCCTTTCATTTTTACTTTCATGTAAGCTACTTCACAGACGATTGACATGGTGGTGCTTATTATTACAAGAGTTCAACTTTGAGATTCACTACAGTTCTGGAGAACAGAACATTATAGCAGACACACATTCCAGGCTGCTACAGGGTTTAAATAAGTTCAATGCTCTAATGGAACAAACCACTGACATGAGTGCATTATTTATGTATGACGGACCATACTGCTCATATTATTTGAAGATGTGCAAGAATATATCTGATCTGCAACACCACAAGAGCAGATGGGGAAAGGTCATACACAAATTACAGAATGATCATCAATGATTACAACAACTGTACAAGATACACAATGGAGTTTTGTTTCACAGGAGAGACTCAGCTAGTGATAGGTGGTGTGTTTGTTTGCTGGACAGCTGTGTAGATAATTTTTTTAAGTATACGGACATTGCATGGGGTCACTATGGTATTCTAAAATGTGGAAAAAAAATTTTGCTACACTGTTACTTTCCAAATGCACACAGGAGAATGTTCCAAGTCATACGCAACTGTGTCATCTGTCAAAAGGTTAAATACTCAACCTAGTCACGTTATAATGAACTACACCCGATTATTCCGTGCAAACCACTAGAATTTTGTTTGGATTGATGCAGCAGGACCATATCCACTAGGAACAGGAGCTGTCAAATATGTAAAAACAGTATACACTTTTTTTTACTAAATATGTAAAACTATATGCCACGAAATCTATGGATGAAGGACTACATTCCAAGAGTAGGCAAACTGGTAGTTATCATCACAGTTAACGATTCTAATTTTAAGGGGAATATAAATGGAAGTATTTTACACTTGAACATGGAATTAAACACATTTTTGTATCAAAATCTCACCTCAGACCTTGGCCAGTAGAACAGATATTCAAGAAACTAAACAGGTTCGTGTGGACATACATTCCAAATAGACAGCCGAATTGAGTGTCTAACACCATTTCAGCAAATTGTAAGTAACGTATGTCATTTGTCCACTGGTTTCACACCATCTGGGCTGATATTTCGTAAAGTGGAGACAGATGAGTGGATAAAACCTCTAGCACACGTACCCAGAGAAGAGCTTAGTTTAGATGAGAAAATGCTTTGGTTAGTTTAACCCATGAGGCAGTGATACATAAGAAAAGATTTGACAAAGTTAAGACGAACACAAGTCATTTCAGATTGGACATGAGGTACTCATTAAAACACATCATAAGTCTGCCAAACTGTAGAAACAAAACAAAAAATGGCAAGCGATGTTTACAGGACCATTTGTCATAACCAACATTCCACATCCTGGATGTTATGCTTTAAGGTATCCAAACTCGAGCTAAATACGGGGTTTGTACCCACACCAAGATTTAAAACCCATATGGCACCCTCCTATGCAAACCTATTTGTGGGCCTTAGAGGAAACCTTCCTAGCCTCCCAAACCCCTGGTCTGGTTCAGGTTCATTGCTGATATTTTCATGATTTGGACTCAGGCCCAGGACACCCTATAATCATTCATTCACAACCTTAACTCCTCCCTCATCAATTTCACTTGGTCCTCATTCTGGTAAGTCACCTTCCTGGACGTTAACCTCCACCTCACTGACAGCTCCATCCACATTAAACCTACTAATTACCAGCAGTACCTGTACTTTGATAGTTGCCATCCATTCCACATCAAAATGTCCCTCCCATAGAGCCTTGTCACCAATGGATGGCGAATTTGCAGTGATGAGAAGTCCCTTACCCATTATGCCGAAGGCATCTTGAAGGCCTTCACAGAAAATTAATCTCCTAACCTAGTCCGCAAACAGATTTCCCATGCCATATCCCCATACACCACCAATCCTCCCTCCAGCCTCAGAAACTAGTTACAAAGGAGTGTCCTCTTTGTCACCCAGTACCAACCCGGACTGGACCTACTAAATCACATCCTTCGTGAAGGCTTTGATTATGTCACCATGCCCTGAACAGAGAGACATCCTACCCAAGATCCTTCCAACCCCTCAAAGTGGTGTTCCGTCACCCACCCAACCTCCACAACATTCTAATCCATCACCCCTGTGGAAGACTCCGATGTAAAACTGCTCAATCTACCTACCCCAGCAGTTCATATTCCAGTCCTGTCACAGGCTTATCCTACCCCATCAGCCATGTGATATAACAATTCTGCTGAAATCATTGTATAGCTGTCCATCAGGATGAATGGCCACCACTAAACTGTGGCCATCTGTGAAAGCAGCCATGTGACATACCAATTCTGCTGAAATCATTGTATAGCTGTCCATCAGGATGAATGGCCACCAACAAACTGTGACAAAACGAAAGATGGACCATCCTGTGTCACAGCTTGCAGCTGAACACAGCACTCTGGATTTCAGGGGTTGCTTCACTCCCCGAGCCATCTAGATCCTCCCTTCCGACACTACCTTTTCTGAACTGCACAGATGGGAACTGCCCCTTCAACACATTCTATGGCCCGGCAACCATTCTGGCCAACCTAACATAAGTTTCCATCCCTACATCCTATGCCTAACATCTCCCAGCCTCCTTTCTTTCCCCACTCATTATCCTGTATCTCATGTCTTCCTTGCTATTGTGTGTCACCACTTACAATTTCCCCTTAATTAATTACTTTTTATTTATTTTGCCTATATTTTTCCTTTTTTATTTTTTCTTATTATTTTAATTATTTCAAATCCCCCCACTCCTCTACACCTTCCTTTTATCCTTTCCCGCCACTCCCCTTCACTGTATTCATTGCTGCAATGCAAATTCCCACCTATCAGAGCCTTTACAATCCATCATGCAACGCGGAACTTTCCATCCCCACCTTAATGCCGCGTTTATAGCCTGTGGTTCCTCTGCTGTTGAGGAATTTGGCAGTATGCTGTTTCTCATAAGACAGCATGGGACCTGTTTAAAGGTCCCTCTGCACTTCTGTTGCGGTGTCAAAATACCTGTGGGTGCGCTTCCAAACCACTGTGTTTGTGCGGTGCCGCAGCGGTGTGTGTTTATACAGTGGCTTATGGGACTGTTCGCTACGCGCGGTGGAACTGTGCACCCTTTGTCTGCCCCTCTAGGTAGGAACAGGGTCCTCAATGTCAATGCGGTCGATCCGCCTGCTGTGTGAATGACAGGCAGATCCTCTGCAAAATTATCGTGGTTTCTCCTCCACAGCAGAGGTACTGCAGTCTATAAACACAGCCTTACCCGGCATCTTCCCTTTTTGCACTTCATTCACAGTCTGGATCATTGTGGTGCTGGAGTGGCTGGACATGGTGGTTGGTTTGTAATAATTGTCTGAGTGATTGCATGAATGTATGTGTTTCTTTTTCTGACATAGGCCATGGCCGAACATTTAAGTTGTGGTGAATGTGATTATCAATTATTGTGCCTACCATCAGCTCATTGAGCCTCTTTACAGTGAGCTATTACCTATCCTCCATTACTGATATTTATGTAAATATTAGATTTCAGTTAGGTCTTAAGTCAAGGGAACACCTATATTGGAACAAAATTAATCTGGGGTCAGCAAGAGTAAATATTTTATGGTAAGTGTAAGGTTCAATAGAATTAACAATTATGTAGGTCATTTGAAATACTAATTTAATTTGAATGAAAACATAATATGTATGATAATATAATTAATTTACAAATTTTAAAATAGACATTGTTTGTTTCATTTGCAAGCTTTTGTAATAACAATTTTTAATAACTTATACAGTAATTGTTATTATATTGAAAATACAATTGATTCTCAAGACTGTATATTGGGGTCAATGTTGTGCCAAAGAAGTATGTCAGATGTGATTCAGTGGTTACTAGAGATGAAGGGTCAATTTATTCTGACAAATTCTCCAAACACATGTGCCTGCCCAGTACTTACCTCAGTGAAATAACGTCAATAATAACAACAAAAGGATGAAAATAAATATGGATAAGAGTATTTGGAAAACAAATTTCCATTATCAGGATGGAGGAGAAAAGGGATAGATGCGGAATTGGTTTTGGGTTACTCACAACCTAGGCCGCAAATTAAAAATCTGTGTCGCTTAGAGGAGAGACAAAATCATGCAATGAAACTGTTGAAAGTGGAATATCTATAAATAAATGAAGAATACGTTGAAACTCTGGTTGTGATCAGATTATTTACTATCATGTAACACTGAAAGATATTCCAAAAAGAGTCATCACAAAATTTTCTGTAGGTAATTAGAACTATTTACTAGATCAACCAACGATCATGGACACCTTCATTTTGTAAGTCAAGAAATTGTTTCATATAATTCATAATTTATCACATTACCACTAAGAATAGCAGGAAGCATATCAATATATCGTTCTTCTCTACCTAAGAAGGAATCACTGGCACTTGTTGGTTGGCTCTAAGACAGAGCCCACATCTCCACCATCTCCATTCACCTAGAGCTACATCAGAGAGTCAGCTGGGTGGAACTTACAGTGCTAGTAAACGTAATTGTTAAACCTGTCAGACGTTTTATCACTGAAATCTACCCAGTGACTCCACATCCCACTCCAATATATGGCAGAAACCAGGAGTTTCACTGGAAACCTGTCACACTCACTGACATTTTTAAAACTGTTGCTAAATTCTCTAAAAAGTATGGACTGTTACTGGTTATCCAAGTTTATCTTTAAAAAGACGATACACATAATATGTTCACCATTAGCTTTTATATTCAATAAATGTTTAGAATTTGGAATTTTTCCTAATACTTTAAAAATATCTGAAGTTGTTCCTGTTTATAAAAATGGGATAAAAAACTGCCCAAAAGCTATCGAGCAATTTCAATTGTACCTATATTATCAAAAATATATGAGGCACTAATGCACACTCAACTAAGTACCTACTTTGAAGATAATGGGCTACTGTGTAGCTCTCAATTTGTATTTTGCAAGTGGATGAACACAACAGCTGCTATACTAGAAATTACTGATCAAACACTGTCTGCTATTGAAGATAAAAAAAAGTGTCACTTACATTATGTGACTTAATTAAGGCATTTGATTGCATTCCTATTGAAATTTTGCTTAAGAAATTAGGGTACTATGGGTTACAAGGCAACACTTTAACTGTTATTACCTCTTACTTGAAGAACAGTGTTGAACAATTTGTTTCAGTCAATAATATACAGTCATCATTGCTGGAAATTAACACAGATGTTCCCCAGGGATCTATCCTTGGGCCTTTCTTTTTCATTGTAGCAATCAATGACTTGCCCAATAACATACCACACCCTGTCATATGTTATGTAGATGATACTACACATCACATCAAACTATCGCTGAGCTCAATCACATAAAAGAATCTCATGATGTAGCTTTGGACTAGTTTACTACTAAGAAACTATTATGTAATCTTGACAAAACACAGCAGCTGCTAATAGGGATGACAAGGGATATAGAAAACAAGTCGGTAAAACTTCTGGGTATTTATATAGACTCTAAACTTAATTGGCATGAACATATAAATAATGTATGCAAAAAGATATCTCGAGTGTCATATCTATTTTTGAAACTAAGAGACATGGTAAGCTTGGAGTACCTTAGAATGACGTACTTTGGACTTTTCCAATCCCACATATTATATGGTCTTATTATATGGGGACATTCTTCTCACAGTGATTAAATATTAAAAAATATAAAAGAAAGTTTTGCGTTTAATGTGTAAGAAAGATTATTTTGAGCACTGTCGCCCACCCTTCACCAAAATGCTCACTATTATGAATTTATATATCTATGTTGCAGGACTATATTAAAAATAATATCTCAGAACTTGTTACAAGGGAGGAAGTTCATGACCACAACACCAGGGTTGAATCTAAGTTAGATGTACCTAGGCTTAGGTTAACAATGACAGGGATGCTATCAGAATCTTCAATAAATTAACAACCTCTGCTCAGATCATGGATATAAATACTTTTAAAAACAAGTGATACAGCTGGTTAATAAATCAGCCTTTTTATAATATTAAAGAATACTTCAGTTTACCAGATGATTAGTTTTTAGAAAAATGTTGCTTTCAATTGTATTATTATATATTGCATAAGCCCTATTAATCTTACGTTCAATGCTATTCATTGTACTTTATACAGTGTATATGTATTGTAAAAATGACGAAGCCATGTCACTGTAAAATGGTTTACGGTGAGTAAAGATTCTTGATTCAACACACTATTTCTGCGCTCTCCAACTTGCAGAATTTGATGCCCAACATTGTACTTCTTGTTTTGATTGACTGACCAACTTGACAATATCTACAGTCCTCAACTGGAAACATTCATATTTTCATAAAAAAATTACTGATTACAATGTACTTACATACTATTTCGAGGTAGAGAATGACATCCTTGAAGTTAATTTACATAACAACGACAATGCATGTAAGTTTCCATAATAAAATTTAATTGAATATGTTATGTACAGTCGTGGAAATAATTGATATTTTACTGATAGATTAATTATAAGTTTTGAACACCAATACAGGATAACAATATGATGTGTGTGAATAGTAGAAAAGCTATTTACATTTTTTATACATTCAACAAAGATAAGAAATATGTTTAGTGTTGATACTGAATCTGCAACTTTAATACAGATAAATATTTAAATAGCAAAAGTCACAGGTATTTAAATTTTTATGTTTCAGCACACTCTTCAGAGGTCGATATCAGTCCATCCAGTTTTTTCCTGCAAGATCAAAAGTTGAATTATATATTTTCTTTCTCATAGAAAGAAAACTTGATATTTGAAAATATTACAGACAATGAATCTATGAATGGGAAGAATTTTGTTGTACACTTACTTTGTAGTCATTCTTAATTTCTTTCAAGTTTTTTTTCATCCATTGTAATAGCTCCTGCAGCTCTTTTATTTCCTGTTCACGTTCAGTAGCCTCATTTGAATACCTGCAGCAAATAAATGTGTTTAACCTTCACAAAGAAAATTTGTCAGAAAACATATACAGCAAAAAATTACAAAAATGAAAGAAAAGATAGCACTCAATTAAACACAAGACAACTGAAGAGTATTGGCAATACTGTTTGTACAGCACTGCTTCATACGACTACCACATGTGAACAGGCAGCAGAGCTTGAGATTTTATTGAGACCAGGCAGTATTTAGAAAAATGAATAATATCCTTAATGAATTCCATAGCAAATCCATAATATAATCACTAAGAAATGAGGAAACCATGTTGTAACATAACAGCCAGAGTGTTTAAGGAAGAATCTGATACATCTACCTAGTAGGCAGCATTGAAGTATATAATACTGTTTTATTACGAGATTTTGTATAGCATGCTGCATGGTATCTATGGACTTCTTTAAGTTATTTTTATTCTGGTTATGCAACAATTGCATTACAGAAGAATTTACTATGTAATTCAAGATATCCTGAAGGGTAATCAGACTATTCTTTTTGTTTAAATTTTCAGTATTTTAATAAATGAACCTTAACTTGAGCCATGTTATTTAAAAATCAGGATTTTGTTTGAAGTAAAAATAGTAGGAAAATCCATTAGAGGCATTTTTAGAATAAAGCTAATAATCCATTGTTACCACTGTAAAATGAGGGACATACTGTATTTTAGTGCCACATACTAATGCTACAAAAACACCTTTCTTAATTATGTGAAAACATACATAAAAATAATCATTTTGCAATTAATTATATGTAAATGCCATAATTCTGCAAAACAATTATAATTCTGTTGAAAAAAGTACATTGATTCAAAATTTAACATACTGTAAAACATCAAAATATGTCTCTCTTAATTCTGTAAACAAACTGATGCACTGATGTACAAATTTAATAGGAATTACATAAAATTAATAATGTGTAGCAATCTGCCATTAAAGGCATTGTAACTGAGGTGTATATATAGACGTGCAGAGATACGAGTCCATTCACTTTATTGTTAATCAGTTAGTTATTTCAGTCAGCTCATTGTCAGTTTTCAGCTTCAAGTCTGTGTTAAATCACTGTGATATTAGGACAATACATCTCATATATGGAAAATTAACCATTACAAGATTAATTTATTTGGAACATTTGCAGTTACAGGCACAATGCTGTGGCAGAAATACACCTACTTACAGATGAGAATCATATATTCTGAACAAAGTCATAGCAATGTCCACTTTTAAGTACGCCTACATGTGCAAATAAATAATAACAAAATAATTAAAGGAAATAAAACCACTGTACCAAAAAATTTAGTCTTATTACTTTCAGAAATAATTCCTACATAAAAATAAACCTTTAACTGATAGGGGGGTGGGTCATTTATAGGATGTGATACCACCCATTGGCTTTGACGGGTGACATCGGTGTGTTGTGTAATAGGCAAAATGCTTTTGACAAACTGGACTGTAGATGTCTATTCTGATTGACAAAAGTAATTTAATATTTTTAACAAATATGGCATTATTTTAAAGGATGTGATTATGCATACAGCTTAAATTACTGCGTGTTTGAAATGTACGGATAGGGCCCAAGATTTGCAACACTTCTTCCAAATTATTATTAAAGTTTTAATGAGCCCCATGATTTAATTAAAAACACTAGTCATCTTTTCAGATTCTACGTAAAGGATCCCTCCTATTAGATTAAAGACAAAAGGAAAGAGATATAAGTTGGTAAATAATAAGGCACTGAAAAATCGTTAAATAGAAACAACAGAATGTTCAAAATAGAACAAACACTGCAGTGTGACCAATATAAATGAAATAACTGGAAAGCACAATAAGTTGACAATGATACAATTTGCAGGAGGGAAAAATGTCAGTAATAACAGTGGTTGATCTGCAGAGGCCAGCAGAAAATAAGAACAAATGTGGTATACAGCAACATCAAAGGGACGAGAGTAAAGTGGAGTAAAAAAGGGAAAGAGACTGTTGCATCACCCAATTCGTGCATATACAAGATAAAACACAACGAGTGCCCCCACACAATATGTCAGCTCGGATGAAGTTTTCAAACTAGATTCAAAGAACACTGTTTCTAGCTGTTAGTGTTATAATTTGTCTAAGAGGAAAAAGAAAAACAACACTGTTAGGTTTATTTCTTATGTTTTCAACATGCCCTTTCCAACCTAAACAACTGTTTACAGTGATCCTTAAAAAAGTATATTTTCAACTACTACTACTACTACTGCTACTACTTCTACTACTATAACTGTCAAATTACTTTTTCATCTTTTTTAGTTGCAAAACAAATTTGTCCCCTTATAGTTTAGAAACAATGTGATCATTTCAAGTTGTAGATTGCTTATTATTATAATCTCCTGTATGCTTTGTATCACGGTTATGCTTGTTGCATAATCTGTAAAGGGTATCATTTCACTTTCTGTGACGAAGGTGAGCTATTGGCAGATATCAGGAAAGGGAGGGGATCTTGGAATGCTGTTCTGTTTGTCCAATTTGTTTCCCTAGCTTGTATGACACTCCCACTGTTTATTTTATATTCTGCAGAAATAATTTGATGATGATGAGAACTAGTTCTTTAATTCCACAGTGATGTAGCTTTATTATTAAAATTTGGTGGTTCACCAAGGTCAGAACCTTCAGATATTATCTTAATAAGTTCACACTGTAGATTTTCCTCTCTGGAACCTAAACTGCCCACAGTTTTTGTTAAAGAATGCTGCCAACCAACACATTTAATTCTTCTACAATCTCTGACAAAATGGGTAAGAGGTTAACTGGTCTGAAATTTCTGGGAACATGGAATCACCTTTTCTTGAAAAGAGGTAATATTCTGGAAATCTTCACATGGTCTGAGAAGATTACTTTCTCTCTACACACACACAGACTATATGATAAAGGAATTTACCAATTTTCATGGAGGTTAGCTTAAAAAATTTTATTTGAGGGATTTATTTGGGTAAAATAGTTGGCAACTGCCTAAAAATGGTGGTTGGTGAGCTGGATATTACTGGAGGTAGTGGCAAATGGTGAGGGAGGTGGCTTATTGGGTTCAGGATGACCAGGTGAAGAACTTTGGAACTTTGGGTAGTTAAGGATTCCTCTAAATGATCCATGAATAGGTTAGCATAAGATGGTGGCATAAGGTGCCCATTGTTGTACTGCAGATTTGCTTGTAAGTGATGAATTTAAAGGAGAAGGAACTGTGACTAATGATGTAGTTGATGAGGAAGAATGTCGAGGACTTGGTGTTGTGACAGGTAGTGTTCAACAGTGGTAGGACCATGGACACTGGTCTGCAGACCAAGAGTGGCCTGCTAAAGTCAAAATATGGTCTGTGAAAGATATAAAAGTTCAAAGTTTTATTAAATGATTCATTCTGTTCCATGTTTCCACAATGACGACAACATCACTAGTGATGACAGAAGTGATTAACATCAGAACCATTTAAAATATATTCATTTGTGTCCTAGTGTTGTGAATACTTATTGAATTTCGAAATGATAGAAGTAAATATGCATTTGAATCCATCTACTTGAGCAACATGTTGTAAAAAGGCAAAATCATGCAATAACATACCAGAAATCGTTATCCGATTATCTTGCAAGTTTTTTCACGACTTATTTAGGTGAACAAGGGTTTACTGCTTAAAAACAAGTCCAAGAATTGATTGAAAGTAAGTAATGATGTCCATGTAGATTTGAGCAAACTTATTAGCTTTAAGATTAACAAACTTGAAATAAAAGATGAACTGTAAGTACAGTTCAATAAATATGTTGACAAAGGAGTTTAGGTTAGATTCACAATTTTAATTAAAGTTCATTTTTTGATTGACACAGTTGTCAGAGCTTTTGTTAGCAGGTAGGATTAGAAGATCACGATCAGTTTTTTAGGGTGTGGATTGCATTTCTTTCTGTGCGTGCAAGGCTGATTTCCATGTTGACAGATGTGGGGAATGATGGTGATGCAAGGTTTGAGGTTAGGTAGTTCTGAATTGTTAATAGGCAGTGATTTGAAGGTAGCAGAAATGGATCTCATCTGCATGGATAAGTGAAACAGAGCCAGACAGGAATCAATATTGGTCCGGGTTAAAGCCTGGTGGGGTTGGTGGTGGGAAGATGTTTCATTGTAGGCACTGGGAGGAGTAGAGAAGATCTTCAACACGTCCAGGATGGTTGTATTTTGAAGCACAGCAAATGTAAGGACATTGGAATGGATTGACAAGTATGTGGGATTAAAGCTTCTGGAGCAAAGGTTGACGACTGTGATTCTGATCTGTATAGGTTGGAGATTCTGTACGGTGGTGTAAGAGTGTTTCTGAGAGTGTGATAAATAAAGTACTGGATGGCAGGGTTTGTTAGCTTCGAGGGGATATGGGACAGGTTTGGAGCATTCTTGTTGAGAGAGTGGATAGTGGTAGATCAAGGCAGGAGTAGCTGGTGAAGAGGTTGGAGTGTTGAGGTGAAGTTATGCAGGTCGCTCAAAACAGGTCTAAAAAACGTTTTAATTTCTTCTACTTCTTTTTCTTCTTCTTCTTTAAAACTGCAGGTAACTGTAACTCGGAATGCCACTTTATCCCCCACAACCTTCAACTTCTCAAACTAAACTCATAAAATAAGCATGGATAGTGGCAACATACACAGTCTGCTAAAGCAAAATTGTGCCAATTTTTCTCAAGCTACAGTGCTGCTCATAGTTCACATACACACCACCAGTCCTATGATACATGTTTTAGCTCGTTAGAGTTCTGAAAATGTGAGGGAGCAATTACTCGCAAAGAGTAAATTTTGTGTGTGATTCACATTTTGGTGAATAACTTATTATGAAAGCTTTCATTGAAAATATACAGAAGGAACAGGTTCCAGTGGCAGATGTGGCAGTAATTTCATTAAAGAGACTTAAACTGGAAGTTATAAGATTACGTAATAAATTAAGAACAGCTACAGGCTGTGTAGGATTTCCCACCATATTAAATGTTCAAATTCATGTTGAATACATAAAATACCATGTGACTGTGATAAAACATACAATTGCCTAACTATTTGTACCATCTATGAAACGAGTTGATGATGATCATCATAAGCAATTATTGCAGCCTGGTAAATTCGCAGTGACTGATCACTACCTTACAGAGGGACACAGGATGCTGTAAAATGAGAGACAAGTGGTTGCAAAATGCTTCACATTGCTGGGATTGTGTTTTAAAAGAATCTCTTGAAATAAGGCTAACAGATAATATCATTAACCAAGATTGTGTATACCCGCTGAGTAAAACATGGAATTCTGTTTAGTCAGATATGAAGAAACATTGGCATCTTAAATGGACGGTAACGAGTGACAAACTTTGCAGCACTGCATGCTCTGCAACAGGAGGATCTAGCTGTCTCCAGGCCACAGTATCATGATGGCCATTCATTTGGATAGATAGCTGGGTGCTAGTCATGTCCACATAGAAAGCTGCATAATGGTTGCAGCTCAGTTTGTAGATAACATGACTGCTTTCACAGGTTGCCCTGCCTTTTATGGGGTAGGAAATTCCAGTGACAGGACTTGAGTAGGTGGTGGTGGGATGGTGGGTAGGACATATTTTTCATCTGGATCTATTGCAGGGGTAGGAGGCATAGGGTAAGGGATTGGGAGCAGGGATGCAGTAGGGATGGAAGAGGATATTACGTAGGTTTGGTGGGCGGCGTAATACCTCTGTAGGGGGAGTGGGGGAAATATTGGTAGGATATTCCTCATTTCAGGGCAGGATGAAAGGTAGTTGTAACCCTGGCGAAGAACTTGGTGTCATTGCTCCAGTCCTGGGTGATACTGGGTCTCAAGAGGGGTGCTCCTTTGTGGCCGGACGGTGGGTGTGAGGGGCCTGGAGGGTGACGGGACAGACAGGGCTCATGAGATCTGATTCTTGACATGGTTTGGAGGGTAATTGCGGCCAGTGAAGGCCTCAGTGAGGCATTTGGCATATTGGAGACGGACTGCTTGTCACCGCAGATGCGATGACCACAGGTGGCTAGGCTGTATGGAAGGGACTTTTTGGTGTCTAATGGGTGGCAGCTGTCAAAATATCTACACCTGTGCCATATGCATCTTCCCCACAAACACCAGCTTTTCTGAATCACACAGATGGGAACTCTCCTTACAATATATCTTACACTCCCGCAATCCCCCAGGCCTAAACCTTCGCTAATTCCTGCCTCTACCACAGTTGCCTTCCGCTCCCTGCCACTCTCTATCTTTACATTCGTCTCCCTTTCCACCACACATTTCATTCCTTTCCCTTCCTTCTGCACTGCCCATCAGACAGCACTGGCATATTCCCCCACACATGCTGCACATCCCCCCTTGCCTCCTACTTCCCTCTCCTTCTCATCCCAACCACTGGTTGCTTTCGCCTTGGATGTCGGGTAGCGCATATCAACCACAACGGCCAGAGATGGCAGTCGTGTCTGTGTGTGTGTTTGTGTCTAACTGACGAAGGCCTAAAAGATGAAAGCTTTAATGTTGTTATCTGTTATTTCTGCCTTTCTGCAGCTCACTGGACATCTCTGTGGTGAGTAAGCAACCTATCCTTCTCAAAAATATTATTGAATCCTTCCTGGAGTTTCCATTGTTTGATTTCACTTTATTTTGAAAAACAATTTTGGAACAGCTAATCTAGAATGTGTTATTATTAGCAATATTGAAATGTAGAAGTAATGCCTATATTTGGTAAGTACTTTCTTATAAACATGAATGGCAATGTATTAAGTATATAATTTTTTAAATCAAAGCTTCTTTGCTTTCTGCAGTATGTCTGCCTAGGTGTACTTGCGACTGTGTAAATGTGTGGGTATGTGTGTATTTGCTTACCCTCCTTTTTTTCCCCAAGGTAAGTCTTTCCTGTCCTGGGATTGGAATGACTCCTTACCCACTCTCTTAAAACCCTCATCATTTCCTTTTCCCTCTCTTTCCCTTCTGCGTGACGAAGCAGCTAGGCTGCGAAAGCAAGCGTTTGTGTGTGTGTGTTTATTTGTTACTATCACTGCCTGTGCTCCTTCGCCTGGTAAGTAGACTTCATCTATTATTTTTACATATATTTTTCCTGTTAGGAATTTTTTCCTCTATATATATATATATATTATAGAGGGAATCTTTCCCGGTGGGATAAACAAAAATAAAAATAGAAAAGAGATGACTTACCAAAAGGACCGGCTCGTCGAGAGAAACAAATAAAATCACACACAAACAAGCTTTCGCCACCACTGGCAGCTTCTTCAGGAAAAAGAGGAAAAAAGGGGAGGAAAAGGCAAGGATATGGGTTTTAAGGAAGTGGAAAAGGAGTCATTCCAATCCCAGGAGTGGAAGGACGTACCTTAGGGGAAAAAAAGGAAGGTAAACAAATACACACACACTCAGACATATCGAAACGCAAACACACCTAGACAGACATTTGTGAAAAGCCTCTATATATATATATATATATATATATATATATATATATATATATAGGTATAAAATAAAGATATTTGACTTACCTAAAGTACAGGCTCGTCGACAGAAACGCACAAAAACACACAAACATTTAAGCTTTCGCCACCACTGGTGGCTTCTTCGGGAAAAAGAGGAAGGAAGGAGAGGAGAAAGGGAAGGATACGGGTTTTAAAGAAGTGGAAAAGGAGCCAATCCAATCCCAGGAGTGGAAGGATGTACCTTAGGGGACAAAAAGGAAGGTAAACCAATACACACACACTCACACATATCCACATGCAAACACACCTAGGTGGATATGTGTGAGTGTGTGTGTATTGGTTTACCTTCCTTTTTGACCCCTAAGGTAAGTCCTTCCACTCCTGGGATTGGAATGGCTCCTTTTCCACTTCCTTAAAACCCGTATCCTTCTCTTTCTCCTCTCCTTCCTTCCTCTTTTTCCCGAAGAAGCCACCAGTGGTGGCGAAAGCTCGAATGTTTGTGTGTGTTTGATGTTTCTGTCGACGAGCCTGTACTTTAGGTAAGTCAAATATTTTTATTTTATACCTATTTTTCCCACCTGGAAAGTCTCCTTCCAAATAATATATAAAAGACGAAAAAATCCTAGCAGGAAAAATTAAATATAAAAAATAGACGAAGATTACTCACCAGGCGAAGGAGCACAGGTGTGACAGCATCACAAATAAATAAATGAATACACACACACACACACACACACACACACACACACACACACACAAACGCAAGCTTTTGCAACCCAGTTGCTTCTTCAGGCAGAAGGGAAGGAGAGGGAAAAGGAAATGATGAGGGTTTTAAGGAAGGGGGTAAGGAGCCATTCCAATCCCGGGAGAGGAAAGACTTACCTTGGGGGAAAAATGGAGGGTAAACAAATGCACACACACCCACACATTCACACAGACACAAGTACACCTAGGCAGACATACTGTAGAAAGCAAAGAAGTTAAGAAGTTAGACAGAGATACCACTTGAGGCAGAGGCTCTGTCCAGAGAACCGATGCAAAGATGTTAAGATGGTGGGTGGGAATTCGAATTTAGCGGAGGTTAAGATCAGGTGGGCAACAGGAAGAGAGAATATGCTGAATGGCTGGTTCCCATCTCCAGAGTTCTGAAGGATTGGTGTCGGTGGGAAGTATCCAGATAACCCGGACGGTGTAGCACTGTGCCAAGATGTGCTGGCTGTGCACCAAGGCGTGTTTAGCCACAGGGTGATCCTCGTTACCAACAAACACTGTCTGCCTGTGTCCATTCACGCGAATGGACAGTTTGTTGCTGGTCATTCCCACATAGAACGCTTCACAGTGCAAGCATGTAAGTTGGTAGATCACGTGGGTACTATCGCAAGTGGCTCTACCTTTGATCGTGTACACCTTCCGGGTTACGGGACTGGAGTAAGTGGTGGTGGAAGGATGCATAGGGCAGGTTTTACAATGGGGGTGGTTACAAGGGTAGGAGCCAGAAGGTAGGGAAGGTGGTTTGGGGATTTCATAGGGGTGGACTAGGAGGTTACGGAGGTTAGGTGGGCGGCGGAAAGACACTCTCGGTTGAGTAGGAAGAATGTCATGAAGGACGGATCTCATTTTGGGGCAGGATTTAAGGAAGTCGTATTCTTGCTGGAGAGCCACATTCAGAGTCCGCTCCAGTCCCGGAAAGTATCCGGTGACAAGAGGGGCACTTCTGGGATTCTTCTGTTGAAGGTTCTGAATTTGGGGGGGATGAGGAAGTGGCTCTGGCAATTTGCTTCTCTACCAGATTAGGAGGATAGTTGCGGGATGTGAAAGCTGTTATTAGGTTATTGGTGTACTGGTTCAGTGATTCGGGACTGGAGCTGACTCTTCTGCCACGAAGACCTAAGCTGTAAGGAAGGGAACGTTTGATGTGGAATGGATGGCAGCTGTCATAATGCAGGTACTATTGTTTATTGGTAGGTTTGATGTGGACGGATGTGTGAAGTTGGCCATTGGACAGATGGAGGTCCACATCGAGGAAAGTGGCATGGGATTTGAATAGGACCAGGTGAATTTGATGGGACCAAAGGAGTTGAGGTTAGAGAGGAAATTCTGCAGTTCTTCTTCACTGTGTGTCAAGATCATGAAGATGTCATCAATGAATCTGTACCAAACTTTGGGTCGACAGGCTTGGGTATCCAGGAAGGCTTCCTCTAAGCGTCCCATGAATAAGTTTGCGTATGAGGGGGCCATCCTGGTTCCAATGGCTGTTCCCTTTAGTTGTTGGTATGTCTGGCCCTCAAAAGTGAAGAAGTTGTGGGTTAGGATGAAGCTGGCTAGGGTATTAAGGGAAGAGGTTTTAGGTAGGGAGGTGGGTGGTCAGTGTGAAAGGAAATACTCCATCGCAGCAAGGCCCTGGGCATGTGGGAGATTGGTGTATAAGGAAGTGCCTAAGGAAGTGGCATCAATGGTTACAAGGTTGGTTTCTGGAGGTAACGGGCTGGGTAAGGATTTCAGGCGATCGAGGAAGTGGTCGGTGTCTTTGATGAAGGATGGGAGACTGCACATGATGGGTTGAAGGTGTTAGTCTATTTAGGCAGATATATAATATTATAGAGGAAAAATTCCTAACAGGAAAAATATACATAAAAAATAGGTGAAGTCCACTTAGCAGGCGAAGGAGCACAGGCAGTGATAGCAACAAATAAACACACACACACACACACACACACACACACACACACACACACACACACACACAAAAATGCAAGCTTTCACAACCCAGTTGCTTCTTCAGGCAGAAGGGAAGGAGAGGGAAAAGGAAATGATGAGGGTTTTAAGGGAGGGGGTAATGAGCCATTCCAATCCTGGGAGAGGAAAGACCCTGGGGGAAGAAAAGGAAGGTAAACAAATACATACACACACACACACACACACACACACACACACACACACACACACACACACACAAATTTCTTCAGACGCAAACACACCTAGGCAGACATACTGTGGAAAGCACAGAAGAATCTATTTTTTATATATAATATTTCCTGCTAGGAATTTTTCGTCTATAATATTATATATTACAACAATATTTAAAAAGGGTTAGATTGCTCCATATCACACAGACATCACGATTAGCTGCAGAAAGCCACATTTAAAAGGCCATTCCTAAAAATGCCAAAGGTCTAACTGAGGCCTTCACAGACCGTATTACCCTCCCAAGCTTGTACAGAAATAGGTCTCAAGCACCTTCTCTTTCCAGTCACCCACCACCACCCTCATACCTGTACAGTCACAAAGGAGTCCTCCTCTAGTGACCCAGTACCAATCAGTACTGGAGAAATTAAATTAAATTCTCTGCCAGGCTTCTATTACCTCTTTTTCTGTTGTGAAATGAGGAGCATGCTACTTACTATCCGCCCACAGTGGTATTCTGCTGCCCGTCACTTATGCAGTACCCTTGCTCATCACTATTCCATCCCTGCTCCCACCCCATCGCCACATGGCTCATATCCCTAGAGTACGTCTAGACATAACACTTGTCCTATTCATCACCACCAACTCAGTCCTGCCACAGGCATCTCCTATCCCAAGAAAGACAGCATGTGATCTATAAACTGAGCTGCAGTTTTTTATATGGGTATAACTGTCAACAATCTGTTCTGCATGAATGGCCAGCAACACACTGTGGCTATGAGACAACTAGACTATTTGTTGAACATGCATCCCTACATAATGAGGTTAAATTCAATAGCTGCTTGACAGCCCGGGCAATCTGAAGCTTCCCTACCAACACCAGACTTGCTGAATTGTGAAGGTGGGAAGCCTCCCTACAGCATATACTACATTCCTGTAACTCCCGGAGCCTTGAACTATTATCAGTTCCACTCCATCACCTTCCCCCTCCCTGCTTACACTCCAACCCCACCTACATCTTCCATTCCACAAGTGTACTTCAGCCTCTCACTTTTTCCTTCCTCCACACACCCCTCCTTACACAGCCGCCCAACTGCCAACTGTTATAGCACCTAGCAGCTTGTACTGGCCTATGAAATTTAAGTCATGCCTTGCATTCCTCCCATCTTAATGCTGCCTTCTCATCCCCCATCACTAATTGCTCCATTGTTTGATGGTAAATGTAGAGTCTATATTCATGTCCAAACCACAATACAAATTAAGTCTGTAAGGAAATAGTAAATATAATGGTCAGCTTAAGACATTAGTGCAATGTTTTATTTTAGACACAAAGGTGGTGTGTGTTTTTTTAAAATTTTATTTATTTTGTTAAAGCAGTTGGCATTATTATCATTTTATTTTATTTGTGTGTCTTTTTAGGGCACACAACTGCTGAGGTCATTAGCACCCATATCAAAACTAGATATATCATGATGATGATGATGATCATCATCATCATCATTGGAGACTGATTATGCCTTTCAGCGTTCAGTCTAGAGCATAGTACCTCTAATAAAATTCCTCCATGATCCCCTATTCAATGCTAACATTGATGCCTCATCTGATGTTATGCCTTTTACTTCAAAATCATTCTGCACTGAATCTAAGTACTTTCTGCTTGGTCTACCTCGACTCCTCTTACCCTCAGCTGCCGAGCTCATGAGTCTCTTAGGTAACCTTGGTTCTCCCATGCATGTAACATGACCCCACCATCTCAGTCTGTTCGCTCTAACTGCTTCATCTATGGTGTTCATTCCCAGTTTTTCCTTTATTTCCTCATTATGGACACCCTCCTGCCATTGTTCCCGTCTATTAGTGCCTGCTATCATTCTTGCTACTTTCATATCTGTAACCTCTACCTTATGAATAAGTAACCTGTATCCACCCAACTTTCATTCCCATACAACAAAGTTGGTCGAAAGATAGAGCAGTGCACTGCTAACTTAGTCTTGGTATTTACTTCCTTCTTACAGAAGAGAGTAGATCTTAGCTGAGCACTCCCTGCATTAGCTTTACTGCACTTCGATTCCAGTTCTTTCACTATGTTGCCATCCTGTGAGAAAATACATCCCAGGTACTTGAAACTGTCTACCTGTTCTAACTTTGTTCCTCCTATTTCGCACTCAATTTGTTTAAATCTCTTTCCCACTGACATTACTTTCGTTTTGGAGATGCTGATCTTCATATCATAATCCTTGCTCATCTGATCGAGCTATGAAATATTAGTTTGCAACCTTTCAATTGAATCGGCCATTACAACTAAGTCCTCTGCATATGCAAGACTGCTTATTTTGTTTTCACCTATTTTAATCTCGCCCTGCCAGTCTACTGTTTTTAACATATGATCCATGAATAGTATGAACAACAGTGGTGACAGGTTGTAGCCTTGTCTTACCCCTGAAACTACCCTGAACCATGAGCATAATTTGCCATCTACTCAAACTGCTGCCTGACAGTCTACGTAAAGCCCTTCAATTGCCTGCAGAAGTTTGCCTCCTATACCATAATCTTGTAGATCTGATAGTAGCTTCCTCCTAGGGACACGGTCATAAGCCTTTTCTAGATCTATGAAACATAAATACAATTTCCTGTTCCACTGATAGCACTTTTCCATTACCTGCCGTAAGCTAAAGAACTGGTCCTGACAGCCTCTAAGAGGCCTAAACCCACACTGATTTTCATCTAACTTGTCCTCAATTAATACTCGCACTCTCCTTTCAACAATACCTGAGAATATTTTGCCTAAAACGCTAATTAAAGAGATAACTCAATAGTTGTTGCAATCTTTTCTGTTTCCATGTTTGAAAATTGGCATGATTACCGCTTTCGTCCAGTCAGACGGAACCTGTCCCGATTCCCACGACTTCTCAATTATCCTGTGTAACCATTTGAGACCTGATATTCCACTGTGTTTGACGAGTTCCGACTTAATTTCATCCACCCCAGCCCCTTTATTGCACTGTAATCTACTGACTATTTTCTCCACTTCCTCAAATAAGATCCTGTTTCCATCGTCGTTCCTATCCCATTCTACCTGAAAATCTGACACATCATTGAACATTTCACCTACATTGAGCAATTATTCAAAATATTCCCTCCATCTGCTCAAGGCATCCACAGGATTGACTAGCAGCTTTCCTGACCTGTCCAAAACACTTGTTAATTCCTTGTTCCCTCACTTTCGAAGATTGCTAACTATGCTCCAAAATGGGTTTCCTGCGGCTTGACCCAGAGTTTCTAACTTATTTCCAAAGTCTTCCCATGATTTCTGCTTAGAGTCTACAATTATCTGTTTGGTTTTGTTTCTTTCTTCAACATAACTTTCTCTGTCTGCCTGATTTCTAGTATGGAGCCATTTTTGGAATGCTTTCTTTTCTTTTTACAGGCTGCCTTGACTGTGTCATTCCACCAGGCTGTCTGCTTCTTTCTACATTTACACACTACTGTTCCAAGACATTCTCTGGCTGCTTCCAGTAATGTGTCCCTGTACCTTGATCATTCCTCTTCCAGTGACTGTAAATCATTACATTCAACTAACTGGTACCTTTCCGAGATCACTGCTATGTATTTCTGCCAAATTTCCTTGTCTTGAAGCCTATCTACTCTTATCCTTCTACACATGGACTTGACTTTCTGTTCTTTTGGACTCACAGAACCAATTTCACTGCAGATTAAATAATGATCAGCGTCATCAAAGAACCCCCTGAAAACACGTGTGTCCTTCACTGTCTTCCTCAATTCCTGGTCTGTTATTATATAGTCAATGACAGATCTGGTTCCCCTTCCTTCCCAAGTATAGCGGTGAATGTCCTTATGCTTAAAGAAGGAGTTTGTGATAACCAAGCCCATACTGGAACAGAAATCCAAGAGCTGTTTTCCGTTCCTGTTGCCCTCCATATCCTCTCCAAACTTACCCATAACCTTTTCATAACCTTCTGTTCAATTTCCTATCCTGGCATTGAAATCACCCATGAGTAAAACACAATCCTTATCCTTCACTCTAACAACAATATCACTAAGTGCGCTGTAAAATCTGTTCATCTCACCTTGATCTGCCCCTTCTCAGGGTGAATACACTGCCACAATCCTAATTTTCTTACTGGAGATGGCCAAATCTATCCACATCAGTTGTTCATTTACACGCCTAATTGCAATTATGATGGGTTCAATTGCTTTCCTTATGTAAAACCCTACACCCCACTCTTCCTACTTTGACTCCTGACTGGTAGACCTTATATTCTCCGACTTTGTCCTCTTCTTCTCCCCTTACTCTAACGTCACTAACAGTTAAAACATCTAACCTCATCTTACTTGAATCCTCCGCCAGCTCTACCTTCTTCCCAATGTAATCTCCATTGATAATAGCTCCCCATCTCATTCCAGATCGTTTGCCAAGTCGTATCGGAGGAGTCCCTGGTCTATCAATTAGAGGTGGGACTCCATCACCTCCAAAGGTCCGAGGCATTTTGCTCTGATTGTTGCCAGCATGATATTGAAGTACCTGGGAAGCAGGTTGCTAGCCTTACTTGCCCAGGGCCCCACTGGGTTTTACCCCTAACGGTTGAGGGACTAACCGGTGGATTTGGTAGTCTTTGCCATCTGAGCACAAAGATGGCCACGATTCAGAATATGTACAAGATGCCCAACCTTATTCCAAAGTAATTGGTATCCCAACTGTCAGGACCACTTACTTGGCCAGTCATACGTTGCCCTTGGTTCATGAACTAGGACATGACAACAGGAACCCACACCATGAACCACTCTATATGCCTATATGAAAACAGCTAAAAACATAGGGTAAAATACAACGAAAGGAAGAGCTAAATGTCCTTTGATAGATTGGTCAAGTTGATACAATTCAAGACTCCAGCAACAGCGTGTGCGTCATCAGGTAAAATTTCTTCCAGGGTATTCGGTAGATTCAGCACAATACGAACAGGAGTAAAATTTAGACAAGACAATACCACAGGAACACAACGGTACAGTGTCACCAGTTAACAAGTGGCGGTGGCTGAACCGGCAACCAGGCCAAGATGACCTCGTTGCGAGCGGCGTGAGGGGGTCTTCCTAGCCACTGGGAGCGGTTTAATGGTTCGAAGCTTATTATTTGTAAGCAAGGACCACACATTATGCCACGATAATACAATGTGACAGGAAAGAGCCCCTCAAATGTCATTTTATGGGACACAGTACGTAGCTGTCTGACATAGTAGTGTTGCAGCCTTGGCCGCAGCATCAGCCTCGTTACCAGGCATGCCTGCGTGGCCAGGTACCCACAGGAGGTGAAAGCGAGGGCTGTCAGCAGTTAACAATTGAAGGGAGCGGTTGATTCAGTGCACAACAGGATGGTCTGAATAGGGGTGCCTGAGACTCTGGATAGCACTGAGGAAGTCAGAGCAGATGACATAGGAAGGATAACTGTGTCAGTGGATATATAGTACTGCCTGATAGAGGGCAAAAAGCTCAGCTGTGAAATTTGAGCAAGGGTCAGGAAGCCTGTACTGAAAACTGTCATCCTCGAAGACAAATGCACAGCCAACTCCTTCACTGCTCTTGGAGCCACCTGTATAGACGAAGGAAGTTATTGAGCTGCGCACGAAGTTCAAGAAACCTCGAGTGGTAAGCCGCATCCGAAGTACTCTCCTCTGGGAATGAGATGAGTTCAAGATGAACGCAATCTTGAGCCTGAAGCCAAGGTGGCACTGGGCTCTCACCTATTTGAAATGTGGAAGGGAGGGTAAAATCGAGCTGCAGAAGCAAGTGACAAAAACGGACTCCAGGAGGGACCAGGGCAGTTGCAGACAGCCCGTATTGACTATCGAGGGAGTCATCGAAGAATGAGGGATACGATGGGTGGTGGGGCATCGACAGCAGATTGCACGTGTACCGACACTGCAATATGTTGTGCCAATAGGTCAAAGGCAATTCAGCACCTTCGGCATAGATGCTTTCAACAGGGCTTGTGTAAAATGCTCCTATCACAAGGTGTAACCCCCGATGGTGGATTTAGTTAAAACAGTGTAAAATGGACGGCCGTGCAGAAGAGTACACACAGCTCCCGTAATCCAGCTTTGACCTGACAGTGGACCAATAAATGTTAAGCAGGATGGTACGATCCGCACCCCATGATGTACCCTAAGAACACGGAGAACGTTAAGGGAACGAGTACAGTGGGCAACCAGAGAAGACACATGTGGAGACCAGCTAAGTTTCCTATCCAATGTTAGCCCAAAAATTTCACCGTCTCCACAAATGGGAGAGCAACGGGACCAAGATGGAGAGATGGTGGAAGAAACTCTCTGTACCTCCAGAAGTTAATGAAGACCGTTTTCTTATGGGAGAAATGGAAGCTGTTTCCAATGCTCCAGGAATAGAGACTGTCAAGGCAATGCTGAAGACAACTGTCCAGGAAACGCGTTCTCTGAGCGCTGCAATAGATCATGAAGTCGTCCACAAACAGGGAGCCTGAAACATGAGCTGGGAAGCAATCCATAATTGGGTTGATTGCAATGGCGAAAAATGCTACGCTCAAGACTGAGCCCTGTGGCACCCCATTCTCCTAGCAAAAGGTGCCGGACAAAAACGAGCCCACCCGTACTCTGAACATTCGATCTTTTAAAAAGGCATGAATAAAGAGAGGGAGCCGCGAATACCCCATGTGTGCATGGTGCAGAGAATGCCAGCCCGCCAACAAGTGTCGTAAGCCTTCTCCAAATCGAAGAACCCAGCCACCATTTGACGCTTTCGCAAAAAGTTATGAATAACGAAGGTCAACAAGGTAACGAGGTGATCAATGGCAGAGCGATGCCTTCGAAACCCACATTTGACATTGGTGAGGAGGCGTCGAGATTCAATTATCCAAACCAGCCGAGCATTAACCATGCACTCCATTACCTTACAGACACAGCTGGTCAGGGAAATGGGGCAATGGAAGGAAGATGTTTGTCCTTTCCTGGCTTGGGTATGGGGACAACAATTGCTTCATACCAAGAAGTGGGAACTTCACATTCAGTCCAGATGCGATTATAAGTAAGAAGAAGAAAGCATTTACCTGCAGGGGAGAGGTTCTTCAGCATCTGAATATGAATGGCGTCGGGCCCCGGGGCAGAGGACTGGGACAGGGCAAGGGCACGTTCTAGCTCCTGCATGGTGACGGTGGCATTATAACTTTCATGATTGGGAGATGTAAAAGAAGGCGGTCGTGCCTCCCCTGCCTGTTTGCGGGGGAGGAACACAGGGTTGTAATTAGCTGAACTTGAGAAGTCAGTGAAAGATCGGCCTAAAGCATTGGATATAACAACAGGTTCCACGGGGACTTTGTTTGCTATGTTTAGGCCGGGGATTAGGAAATGGACCTTAGTGCCAGATAGCCAGCATAGATTAACCCAGACGACCGATGAAGGAGTAAATCTGTTAAAGGAACTTGTGTAAGCAGTCCAGCAGACTTTGTTGCTTTCTTTAATGATACGAAGGCATTTTGCTCGTAGTCTTTTGTAATTGATATAATTCTCCAAAGTATGCTGGCATTGAAACATATGTAGAGCACGTCGCCGGACTCGAATAGTGTCACTATATGCTACATTCCACCAGGGAGCTGGGACCCTAAGTGGAGAGGTGGAAGTTCGAGGTAAGGCATGGAATATTTGGCAGCGGTAAGTATGACATCTGTGAGGTAGTTGACCTGACTGTCACTGTTGGGGAAATTCTGATCTTGTAAAACTGCCATGGAAGAATAGAGCCCCCAGTCGGCTTTGGAGATGTTCCAGCAGGTGGAACATGGAGAAGTGGTATGATGTAGTAGAGAAATTTATACATGGGAAATGGTCGCTCGAATACCTATCGGACAGAACATTCCATTCGAACCGATGCGCAAGTGGAGTAGAGCATACAACGAGGTCCAATTGTGTAAAAGTATATGTCATGTCGGATAGAAAAGTTGGTTCGCCACTATTTAGGCAGACAAGCTTAAGGTGGTTGAAAAGGTCTGCCAAAAGAGAGCACCTCTGGCAAGAAGCAGAAGAGCCCCATAGAGGGTGGTGCGTGTTGAAGTCGCCAATCAACAAAAATGGCTTAGGAAGCTGAGCAACAAGGTGCAGTAATTCTGCCCTATGAATGGCAGAAGACGGGGTATTGATATTACAAAGAGAGAAGGTGAATGAGGGGATGGTGATACGGACAGCAACCGCCTGTAGGGGAGTTTGCAGTGGGATGGGATGATAATAGACATCTTCCCGAATGAGCAGCATAGCACTCCATGGGCAGGAATACCTTCCACAGGAGGTAAGTCAAAACGCACTGCAGTATATGGTGGGAAATTGATATGATCGGTTGGATGGCGCTTCGTTTCTTGCAGACCGACTATAAGTGGGCAGTGCAGTTGAAGGAGTAGTCTTAATTCATCATGGTTGGAACGAATGCCTCTGATGTTCCACTGAAGGAGTGCCATGAAGAAAGCAAGAGAAGAAGAAAAAAGGGAGAAGGCAAGAGGGGATCACCTCCATGCCGCTGAGGGCCTGGCTGTCTGGCGGCACTGCTACTGCAATCGACAGATGGACAGTCAGGCTCCATGGGTTCAGACTTCTGTTTTGCCTCCTTCCTGGATGGATCGGAAGGGGCAGCTTGCACCGTCAGTGAAATGCCGGCAGATTGGCAAGCAGTGGAGCGTCCTGGCAACACGGAGGATGGCTGGGGTCGTCTACTGCTGGATGGCGTGACTGAAGTGTCACGCTGTGGTGGGGAAGGAGAGGAACTTCTCTTTTTGAGTGCCTTTTTGGAAGCAGTTCTGTTTGAAGAATAGGTGGCTGATGATTGGGAAGATGAAGTCTTTAGAAAATCTTCGAGAACAGGATCTTTTTTCGAAGTCCGGGCATCTGACTTAGTGGCCTGTGATTTCTATGAAACTGATGAGGACTGGAATTTGGAGTGAGCAGAAGTTATTGGGAACATCAAGTGGGCAATATTTTGGCTGGCTGATCTGACAACTGTTTTGCTGAAGGTAAAATCACACGTCTGCATACCAATCTCCTTTGCTGGCCGAGGAGAGGAAAGGACATTGCTGAAGGTACCCACTGGGAGTACAGCAGGCTTTCTATGTGCTAATAATTTCTGGGCAGCAGATGTGGAAACTTTTTCCTTGACTCTGATTTCCTGGATGACCCGCTCATTTTTATACACATGGCATTCTCGAGAATTAGCAGCATGGTCACCCATGCAGTTGATGCAGTGAGGGGACGGAGGAGGGCAGTCACCCTCACGGGTGTCCCTACCACAGGTGACGCATTTCGCTGCATTAGGGCGTGACTGACAGGTATGGTTGAACCGCTGATACTGGGAACAGTGAGTCGGATTACGAACATACGGCTGAACGAAGATGATTTCGTAGCCTGCTTTTACCTTGGAAGGAAGGTCAACTTTGTCAAAAGTCAAAAACACAGTTCGGGTCGGTGTTAGGTTGTTGTTAACTCTTTTCATCACTTGATGTACAGCTGTTACACCCTGGTGGGAAAGGTAGTCCTGTACTTCCTCATCTGACAGGCCGTCAAGGGATAATGAGAACACTACCCTCCCCCTCCCCATAACAAGCTGAGGGTATGATGAGGTTCGACCTTAACAGGAAAAGTGTACAATGGCGTAGTGCGAAGCAACTTTTGAGCTTGGAAAGCACCATCAGTTTCTAGCAACAGTGTCCCATTACATTGGCAGGAACAAGTTTTGACAGGACCTGCAATCGCATCGACACCCCATTGTATTATAAAAGGATTCACTGACGAGAACTTAGGGCCATCAGTTCATGAAATGACACGGAACTTTGGCAAGTTAGGCAAAACCTTCTTGGATTTTGGTTCATCGAGTTTCCTTTTCTGGGTAACGGTCAAAGTAGAAGAGGAAGAAGAAGTCGTCATGAAGTTGTCCTCCATGATTACTGGTGTCTCCTATGGCGCGCTCCTTCCTAATGGGGAACCCTCACTGAGGGCTCACCCGCCTTAGGTGATTGTCCACACCTCAGGTCATACCTCCCAAGAAACGGTCAGAAGGTATCAGCTCAGGTAATCACCCCTCCCTGGGCCTGGCCTTTACCAGGGGGTACATGCGGCCCCTACATGCCAACTCAGAGCTGGGACTTATGCATTACCTAGTCACCTTTTACGCAGCGAGTGCATGGACGGCCTTCAGGAACACACAGGGAGGAAGAAAGAAAAGAAGAAGAAAGTGGAAGAGATTGAGTCTCAAACACCAAGGCGGAGAGGAAGGCTAGAAGAGTACTGTAAGGAGGGAAAGGTGGAAGCAAAGGTTATGAGAAGAGAAACCGAGAAAAGAAAAAAGCTGGTACATGAGACCACATAAACTCACACGGGATACCTGTCTCTGGGCAAAGGCATAAACCATAGGGGAACTGAAACAGCCTGGGGCAGGAAGAAAGGCTGCTTCTGCCCGGGGCACCATGCGCACCACACACATACCCACAAAAGAGCTGTGGGCCACCTAGAGAAAGGGGGGGGGGGGGCAATTGGCAATGAAGGTACAGATTTGAAATAATTCTGGTGTGGTGTAAATAATTTAGTAGTAACAACATTAAAAAACGATTTCTTTGATTTCAATATATTTATAGTAATGTAACTTACCGTTTTTTGCAGTCTTCCTGCTCTGTAGCAATGTCTTCTAGTTCAGTGATAATCTTATTCAGTATCTGGACCTTTTCTTCTCTTTCTTCTTCTTTTTTTCTAATAGCAGCATCAATCTGACAAAAGAAAATTAATTAACAAATATGTCAATGCAAAATGTAAAATCTAGAAACTCAGAATCATATCACTTTGATCAGACAAACACGTGATTACACCACTTCCTGTTGGGATAAAAAAAAAAAAAAAAAAGCAGAAAATAAATGTGACAATAATAAGGGTACACCAAAGAAAACTGTACCAGCATTTGGGTGTAACA
Organism: Locusta migratoria; assembly: GCA_026315105.1. Taxonomy (NCBI): domain Eukaryota; kingdom Metazoa; phylum Arthropoda; class Insecta; order Orthoptera; family Acrididae; genus Locusta; species Locusta migratoria. The sequence continues at coordinate 104,604,336 of CM048745.1, read as the reverse complement.
TTAAGATTTATTTATTTCTTCTTAGTTAAGAAATCATCTATTGACTGAAAACTGTGAGCTTACACACGGATAATTTTGCAGTGGTTGATGGTATAAGAAAATTTCAATGGTTAATTTAAACGTTTGTAACCACACAGCTTGAGCTCCCAACAACAGAGAATGATATATATATTTCCTTCAGGGCTCCATAAGATATGGTTGCGCTGATAATGAATTGGCTACGTTCAAATCTGAGGGGGCACCAACCACATCCGCCACAATGTTTCCAAAATATATAACAAAATATTAATACTAGAAGGCAGAAATGTTCATTGAAAGTACATTAAAATTTTACTTTTTTACTCTTTCTTTATTGTCTTTTATTCAAGCAACTTCTCATAAAAACAAATGTTTAAGTCAAAAATGTTCCAATTTGGAATGGCATGACATTTTCTAGTGTCAGCAGCCCCACCATCTCCAAACAACAAATGACATTATGTAAGTAATAATCAAATAAACTTGAATTAAAAATATCAAAATAACTGCAAATAAAAAAATTTCTAACAATAAATAAACCCCAGAGGTGGAAATGGGCACCTCCCCCTCACTTATCACTCCACCCAACAATACCCAGGAATGACTCAGGACTCAAACAGAATACGAGAACCACAGGAGGACAAAACAAGAAAAAAGTAAAACATCATGTGTGAGGCAGTGGTTTGTGTGTGTGTGTGTGTGTTTTGGGGGGGGGGGGTAAGCAAGGAGAATAAGGGAGTAGGTAAAGTGAGAACTGGGACAGACCAATGACCCCGGCCAGGCCAGAGGGCTGAAGCACCCATCCTTAGAGTGGTAAAATCCCCTTCAAGAATAAAATGTAAAGGTAAGTCAGCCACCGAGGCATTATGTGATGACACCAGAGGGAGCAAGTTTTGAAGATTAAAAGTCTGCCACTCTGCTACTGTCAAATGGGATCCACAACAACAGTGGGTGTGTCTTAGGTTCGGAGCAGATGCGCTTTAGTCAGACAGGTATCACTAATATGGAGCTGAAAAATTAATACGAGTCCTCACAGTAGGCTCAAATCCAGGACTGCCACAAGTTCATAGTTTCCTTTATCACCCGTGATTTGTTCAGTGAAGTCAGGATATGCAATTCCATGTTTCTGGTCTCTATAACTTTATGGTATAATACGATCAAAGATCTGATTCCGGAATAGTGACCTCAAGAGTCTACTTGCCTGCAATCAATATGCGTAGATTGTTAGCGAGTTCATTTTCCAAAATCCTGAGGTGAGTTGGGACCCAGACAAAGACAAAGAGCCTCCATGTTGTTTGAGGGCATAAAGACAATCCTGGATGGCCAGAACAAGGGATGGTGCAGGTTACATTAGTCAAGAGTTCGTAAACTACTCGAGGAATCGCTATTGATGAGAAAAAACTTGCCAGTAAAGGGATGAATGTACTATTGTGTGTGTGTGTGTGTGTGTGTGTGTGTGTGTGTGTGTGTGTGAGAGAGAGAGAGAGAGAGAGAGAGAGAGAGAGAGAGAGAGAGAGAGAGAGAGAGAGAGAGAATCTAAATCTGCAAGGAATACATTGCAGCCTTCCAGTGTCAGGCAAATCCAACGTGACTGTCAACCATTGAATCATCAGTGTAGGCTACATATGAACTACAGAAAGTGCCAAGAATGGAGAAAAATTGGTGGCTGAAGGCTTTGGGAAAAACAGAGATTTTTCACACCTTGTGATAGGCAAAGGAATCACTGATGCTGGGGATTGCAGCATGGAGGTGTTTGTGAGTGGTGCTGGAGAAGGGCTGGGATAGGAAGAGTTGGCCACCAGTTTTGTAGGTGGATCTATGTACCTGGCAAGAGGAGACTGTAGTTTGGGTGTTCCGGAGAGCAGTGGATATATAGTGCACGAGCGTTCAGCTGTTGTTAGGAGGAGGACCGGCAGCAGTGGAAACCCTGTGTCTGCCAGGAGGCTGATCAAAGAGTTTGTCCAAAACACTCCAGTTGCTAGTTGTACCCCACAATGTGGATTGGGTCTAGTATCTGTAACGCTGAAGGACACGCCAAGCCATATACAACACTACCTTAGTCTAGACAGAACTAGACCAATGCTTTGTACAGCCACATCAGAATAGAGCAGTCCACACCCATAGTAGTGTTGCTGAGCAATGAAGAATGTTATGGTGGAACCAGCATGCTTGTTCCAGTTCATGAAGACGGGGAAGCCATATCAACCAGGTGTCAAAAACCAATCCCAGAAAATTATGACAATTTATCACTTTGACTGACTGTCTGTCAAGGTAATACAGATGACCACATTTTGTATGGTAGTAGCAGACACGCATACCGCTGTTCTTGTCAGCTTAGAGCTGGACTATGTGACAGCCCATTCTTGAATTCTGTTTATTGCTCCCTGTAACTAGTGTTTAGCAATGCCGATCATGGCCAAACTAAAATGAAAGAAAAAATCAACGGTGTACAAAGGGCGGTCACCACAGATCCCAGAGGCACCGCAAGACCATTAATAACCACTAAACAGAGTGGAACACTTAGTACAGACTCATGTGGAACACTGTTCTTCTGCCTGAGGGAGGTGACATGCACCCGGGAAGTGTGAATGGAAAGAAAGTTCTGGATGAAAATTAGGAACAGGCAACAAAGGCTCCATTTCTGTATGATGAGGTGACTGCAACTGGACTAAATTGCCTACCCTAGAGGGATTTCATTGAAATCACTCTCTGCTGGAGCCAAGAGTGAGTGAGATTAAACGATACAGCCTGTGACTGACCATGTGTTCAAATGATGTGCAAATGAAATTGATTAAACTGATCAGATTGTAGTTATCCATTTGGAGAGATAGCTACCCCATTTTCAAAACTAGGACAATGATGATTTCTTGGCATTGGGAAGGGAATTCCCCTCAGTAAGATGGTTGAAAAGGGACAGTATTTGATTGTGGCTAGCCACCAATAACAGGTGAAGCACTTTGTTGTTTATTCTGGCTGGTCCAGAGGCCATGTCAGGGCAGAAGGCAAGGGCACTGGTGATTCATTCTAAATGGTACATTATAAGGCTTCAGGCAATGGGGAACAAAAGGTATATAGGTTCCAAATGGTGTTTAAGAATGTAGAACATAGCAATCTGATGAAGCTTGCGGGAGGTGTTGGGCAAAATGGTTGGCAATAGTAGGATAGTGAGGATAACACCATTTAAGGAACATCCTGGAATGTTTGTGGGAGGGCAGTGGCCAATAATGTGCTCGATCTTTGCCTGTACATGGTAAAACTGAGTATGTGGCACTATGGTAGCTATATATCATTCTCAGAACATCTGTATCCAGCAATTAATAAGATTTCGAGCCTGGGCACAAAAATATTTATAGGCAACAAGGAGACTGGGAGGTGGGTGCTGTGTGTAGTGCTGGACGGCATAGTGGTCATCTTTAAGAGCTTCAGCAATGTCAGTGGTACAGACTGGGAATATGGAAGAGAGACTATGCGAGGCAGATGATAATAGGACAGCATCATTCAAACTTCATACGGATTCATCAATGTTGCCGAGGGAAAGGTGTCTCACCAATCTGCATTACTAAAGGATCATCAGAGGGGATGTTCTGGTGAGAGATGATGTAGGAAGAATAAGACAATTAGAAAGTGATTACTGTTACATAAATCATCATGAACAACCCATTGACTGGAAGGGAGGAGACCAGGGCTAGTGATAGAAAGATTAATGGCTGAAAGTAGTATGGCCGCTACAGGATAGCCAGAGATTACTGCCAGAAGGTCTTCAATAATTCTGTTCTGGTCGATGGTTGCAGTACCACTGCACAGAGGTTTATGGATGTTGAAATAAGGAGAAGAAGTGGGGAGGCAGCTAAGGAAGGTATTGAGCACAGGAAGTTGGAGGGAGATAAAGGATCCAGATAGTTATTACAGAGTCTAAATGGGTCCAATTGGCTACCACTACTAGTGTGATGTCAAGAGGGGTCCAAGACTAACTATTGAAGAATAACCCTTTGTGTGTGTTCTTGCTGATGTTGACTGTGCAAAGGAAATAAAATTGGCTGCTACTGCCTCCGTTAAATGATACAAAAATCACAAATATTGATGGTAATCTCCATTCATGAAGTATACTTTAACATTCTTGAGTGCCGGCCCAGCTATTCTGTTCCTGCATAGCCTCAACTGAATTAACTTTCTTGATAAACTAATTCTATTAAAATCAGTCTTCAACTAATAACAACAATGGAAGGTCCAGTAAGGAATAATAATAATATGAAGATAGGGAATAACTCACCAGATAGATGAATGTTGAGCCACCGACAGAGACAGTGTGTGTTGGGCGGCCAGAGATAGCTGATGTGTGTGGAAGAGTGTGCCTGAGTGATTGTGTGGATGAGTGTTCTCTCTCTGAGAAAGGCCATGGGCAAAAATTTAGAATTGTGTGTGTGTTTGTGTGAAGTTTATTTGTGTCTGTCAACGGTCAACATTCGTCTTTACGGTGAGTTGTTCCCTGTCTTCATATTATTATTAACATTAGTCTTTAACTAATCTACCTCCTTTTAGCTTTAAAAGCAAGTAGAACTTTTATTGTATTAAAAATACAACAGAAGTGGGAAGTCTGGCCTTTCTCATTTGGTCTGCAATCAAGAAGAATGAGGAACCATGAACATTCAGTGAGCGAATTTTCATAAAACGTAATTTTCCCAGTGCAACACAGGTTGCAGAGTAGAATGGGAGATGTGACTGCAATTCTGAAAGGCAGTGGTAGAAGCCTTTGCAGTTCTAATGGATGAAATTAATGTAAGAATATGTATGGATGTAAAAAGGGCTAGTATTGGTCATTTCGCAAAAGCAGTGAGCATTGCAGTTAGGATGGAGTGACATCCATAAATTCAAGATTAAACTAAGGCTGGTGAAAACCCTTGATCCCCCCCTCCACCCCCCCCCCCCACACACATAGATGGAGGGAGAAGGGCTTCATCTCAAGACTTACACTTCTTCTTCTCACCCCCCCCCCTCCTCCTCCTCCAAAGGAGAGCGAGAGAGGGTGTTGTTAGGAAGAAATCAGGTTGCAGTGATGTAAAGATATGAAGGAGAGAGATTCCTCGAGGCCCACATACATGGATTCCATGTCTGATTTATGTCTGATTTGTGTCACACTTCTTGTTCTGAGAATATTGGAGAGGGGGGATTGTTAAAGGAAGGCCCATCTTCAGTGGCTACCATAAAAGGGGTCTTCTGAAATAAAAACTTGCTCTAGTTGGAGAGATGGTAATAACTCAGAAAATGGAGAGGACAGTGACTGGAAACAGTACAAGATTATGGACAGTCTATGAGAAATTTTCCTTCAATGTACACTAAAAACTGGTAATTCTTTACTTAATAAAGCAGCTAACTTAAAAAAAACCACATATTATTGTTTTAATATTTACAAAAATAAGTAATCTCATATGTGTCAGTTTGTGTCCATAGTTACTTCAGACAAATCTATTTTCTTATTTCGGTTCTAGCACCATGTTTTGACACTTGATTGTATTAATAAACTAAATTTAATCTTTGAAACAGCAATTTACCCCACGTAATTAAAAAGTTTTAGGTGTAAAAGTAGTATTAGTTAATTTTTATGTATGTATAATTGGCTAGGAAACAATTACACTCACTACAAAGCAACAAATCACACTCATAAATACATTACCTTGTTAATGTCACTTTTAAGTTTCTGTAAACAATCTTCCAGATCCTGAAGACACCGTTTACCATTTACTTCGTCTTTAAGTAATTGATCAAGATGTTCCTTGCACTGGAGGAAGGAAACCATTTAAAAATTTAGTAATCATGTGAAAAGTTAAAATCATGGATAGTATTAGTATCTGAGAAATATAAGAAAATGATGTAAAATACCGTTGAAACTGATGTCTTAAGTTTTGCGAAGCACTTTACTACCTGGAGCTTTTTCATACCAAGCTGTTTTTTAAGATTAAGCAGTTCATTTTTTACATATTTCCAGTCTTCAAGATTATAACGAAGACCTATCTTTATACCAGAAACTTCAGGTATGTGCATCTTCTCACACAGAAACGTCTTGAGCTCAACGTAAGGATTGTCAACCTAACATCAAACATCAAAGAATTTATTTTAAAATTCTGCAACACTCATAGTATGATTTGCAAATGAAAACAAAGTATATCAATAAATACACTAATATTTCCAATGAAATATGCGAAGCCTTGTAAAGACTGAAATATGCATCACAATGGTATAAAGCATTTCTTCACATCTGCAACTGCCTCAAACAATATTTAGGCATAACATGACATTTTTCTCGCTGAAACAAACAAAATACCAGTCAAACAAACCTCTGTTTTAATTGTTGCCATTTCTTTATCAGTATGGAATGATGCAGCCTTTAGTGATGAACACAGCTCCTCAGCATCTTTTATTCTCTGTCTCAGTTCTGTGCATTCCTGTAGAATTTTCTCTTTATCTTCTACAGTCATTTCCTGTGTACTGCATAGTTCCTCCAATCTTTGAATTTCTTCTCTTTTTCTACTGTTAGATTTCTCTGAGAAGAAACAACTTAATTTAATATTTATTGGTTCAGTAAATCTCATTGCATGCAATGTCTTAAAGGTATTGGACAATATTTTACAGTGAAAAATATATAATATATTCTGAAAAACTGTAACAGGAAAGTTAGAAAATTCCAGTAGATTATTTTGAATACAGTTACATGGTTTGTGTTCTTAATACAAACAAGTAACTTATTGTAGGCTGCCACAGCAGAGTTATAAGTACCTTTTTGGAATAAACATGCACTTGGAAAATTTACATGGATATTTTTCCTTGATCTTGTACAGTGCTCATGTGCAGCAGCATTTTGGATAGAGAGATTCTCTTCCTTCATCACACTTTTTTAAAATAGTTTAAGACCAGTCTGTTCTTTGAGAGCCATTGTGAAACTTCATCTGTCATGACATATGCAGCTGTGGTAAGAGCTTTACAATTTTTTTGTTTAAATAGGCAGACTAGTGTCATTAGCAAGTAGTACAGCTTCTGTTTCCTTTGCTCATGGCGTGGGGGTAGGGTTTATTAATATATGTTAGGAAAAGAAATGGTCTAAGACGGAGGCCCTGTGGTACACAAAGTGACAGTGAGGATGACTCTGAATGGTAGTTCTGTGTAGTGTTACTATCTCTGTGTCTGTCTTTTGTTATCTGAGATCGATTAGTTAAGTAGGGTTTCAGCCTCTCATTTAGCACACTCTGCACTCCATAACAATCAAGTTTTTCTAAAAGGGATAAATGATCTATAACATCAAAAGCTTTAGTTAAGCTTAAGAACATACCTGAAATATATGAGTGATTGTCAATTTTGTTTGAGATTTGGTTGATAAGATGAAAGGTAGGAGTCACAGTGGAATTATTAATCTGATTAAAGAATTGTTTTAGCCGAACTAGGAGTAGCTGTTCAATAATTTTTTGAGAAGCCAGATAACAGTGCTAAAGGGTTGTAATTTGACATTACATCATTAGATTAGATATACTTTTTGTTCCAGTGGATCAGAATTGAGGGAATCCTCTAGGATGTAGAACATATCAGAACAAAATGTACAATATATACTTACAAAAAGAGAGCATATGTGTTAATGTACCTTCCACAGACCCCAAATGTAATTGCCCTTGTAGATGTGGAATTGGTCAGGAAAAAATTATCTTAAAAATATTTACATTATAAAGGACACAAAAACTTATTACTACTTACTAATTTACTAGGTGCAATTTAAAATTCATAGCAATTACTTTTTTTTTCTTTTTTTTGCTATTTTTAACACTGATTTACCATGATTACATTACTGCACAAGACTTCTACTGGAGTTAAATTGAACACAGTATTAATTATTTGTGAATATTAATCAATCACTTCTGGTAAGAAATTCATCAATGGAGTAGAAGGAGTTGGCCACCAAAAAATCTTTTAGACTCTTTTCAAACTGTACTTTATTATGAGTTAAATTTTTTATGGCTGCTGGCATGTTATAGAAAATGTGTACTGCTGAATATTGGACACCTTTCTGAGCCAAAGTAAGTGACTTTAAATCTTTATGCAAGTTATTCTTGTTTCTATAATAACGGAAAGTCCAGGTTGGAATTAATAATATAGTGAGGACAGTTTACAGCTCACTGCAAAGACGTGGCGATGAGCTGTGACAGGCACATATAAAAGACACACACATGTATGTGCTATCGGCCATGGCCTTCTTCAGAAAATAGAACACTCACGCAATCATACAGGCACACAACACAGTCATACAGCAATCACCTCCGACAGCTGCACTTCGCCATTCGAACAAGAATAACTCCTCCCAGTTAAATTTATTATCCAGCTGTAATCCTTAGAATCTGACACATTCAACTTCTTCTATTTCCTTGTTGTCATACTCTAGGCTTATACTGGCAGGAAACCTTTTACAAGTCCTAAATTGCATATAGTGTTTTTTTTTTCAAGGTTTAGAGACAGAGAATTGGCTAAGAACCATATATTAATGTCCATGAAAATTTCATTAGCTGATCTTTCTATGGCTATATTTGATTTACTATTAATTGCAATATTTGTGTAATCTGCAAATAAAACAAACTTGGCCTCCGATAATGTTGATGATGAAAGGTCATTGATATATACAAGAAAAAGCAGGGGGCCTAAGATAGAGCCTTGGGGGACCCCACATGTTATTTGTTCCCAATTTGATGAGGCCTGATAGTTCAGTACATCTCTCATTCCTATTGACACCCTTTGCTTTCTATTGCAGATATACGATTTGAACCATTCTGCAGCACTTCCTGTTACGCCGTAATATTCTAATTTGCTTAAAAGTATATTGTGATTTACAGTGTCAGATGCCTTTGACAGGTCACAAAATATACCAGTGGCATGTAATTTATTGTCTAATGAATTGAATACATTCTCACTGTATGTGTCGACAGCCTTCTCAATATCAGAACCCTTTAGAAACTTGAATTGTGACATGGATAATAGTTTATTAGTGGTAAGGTGTACATTATCTTTTCTAAAATTTTTTGAGAATGCAAGCAAAAGTGAAATTGGACAGAAATTTGATGGAATTTCTTTATCTCCTTTCTTGTGTAATGGCTTAACTTCAGCATATTTCAACCATTCTGGAAATGTTCCACTGATAGACTGGTTACACAAGTAACTTAAAATATCACTAAGCTCAGAAGCACACTTTTTAATCAAATTTGTTGATATATTATCATAGCCACTGGACTTTTTTGATTTTAAGGATTTTATGGTGGACCTTTCTTCTAGTGGTGTTGTGAGTGTCATACTCATATTACTGCAGTTATTTGTAATCACAGGTTACTGACCCTGATAATCCCATATTTTCGGTAATAGTTAAGAAATGCTTGTTGAAAATTGCAGCAACACTGCACTCATCTGTTACCCATTTGTCATCTGATCTTAATGCTATGTGCTCCTCTTTGTATCCGGTTCTACCAGTTTCCTCCTTTACTATATCCCATTTTCTTTGATGTCAGTATTACAGCCTTCAATATATTGCATAGGTTTTGTAATGATATAAAGCATTTACATCTGAACTGTGTCTAATTGACAGGTATAGTTTCCATTTTGTCTTACAGCAGACCTTTATTCCTCGAGTAATCCATGGTTTCTTTGTAGACTTTGGTCTAATTTGTGTCAGTTTTGGGGGAAAGCAGTTTTCAAATAAGCTGAGGACATTATTTATGAAAGTGTTGTATTTCTCATCCATACTATTAGCACTGCAGACATCACTCCAATTCATGCCTTTGAGCAGTTTTCTAAAATGATCAATTTTTTCCTTACTGACTACCCTCTTAAACTCAGATTTGATAGATTTTATATTATGATTAGTATTAATATCTAATAAAAGTAACTGCATGTCATGGTCTAAAAGGCTGCTTGTTATTGGTTTTATAACATAATTTTGATCATTTGGCATTTATATAAAGATATTATCAATGGCTGTCTTTGAGCCCTTAGCTATCCTAGTTGGAAAATTAACAGTATGAATTAGGTTGAATGACAATGCTACAGATTGCAATAATTTCTTACTGGGGGAGTTTTCAAGGAAGTCTACATTGAAATCACCAGCCAGCACTAATTCTTTCTTTCTTGTTATCAAATAAGCCAACAGAGCTTAAAAGTGATTTATGAACAAATTAAAGTTACCATTTGGTACTCTGTACACAGTTACTATTACAAATGATTTATTATGAAATTCTACTTCTGTTGCACATGCTTCCATATGCTGCTCTAAACAAAATTTATTAATGTCTATAGTATTAAATTTATAACAATTTCTAATGAATGTGGCAACTCCTCCATCCTCCACTTCCATTTTACAAAAATTGGAAGCTAACCTAAATCCTAGAATACTTAGCAAATCTATACCAGTGGTCACATGAAGTTCAGAGAGGCAGATTATGTCAACCGGGTTGGATGACTCTAATTCATCAATGCCTATGAGTAGTTCATTTATTTTGCTTATTAGCCCTCTAATATTTTGGTGCACTAAAGATAATTTGCATTTTACATTGACTGTTGAGCTGGGTGAAGATAAAATTTCTGATAATTGGTGATGAGTTTTAACTAGCAGCTGTGTTTGCTGATCCGATTTGTCAGAGTTATGCTGTTTAGTTGCTTTATTAAACTGAAGGTTTGTTTAAATATAGACCTCTCTTAGAACTTGACTTCTTTTTGTCCTCATCCATGAAAGTCATCTTTCTTAAGAGGAGGAATAATCTTAGTGGAAAATGCCCTCTGATAGTGTAGAATAAAGTTTGCTGAAATTTTTATTATATGCTCAGGAATCTCATCCACACCTACTGAATAGCCTTTTTCTTTATGAATTTGTGTTTTTAACTAGCTCATCCTGACCAGCAGGGTGAGGAATATACCATTTTCATTGAGCTCAAGATTTGGAAGTGCCTGGTTGACTTTCACATCTAATTTACCAAATTTTTTTCAGTCATTAAATGTTTTTACAAAATAAGATATGAACATATCAGCAACTGCCTTGGTCTTGTTTGACAGTTCCCTGAAATCTATCATTCTCTCTTAATTTTGACTCTTTTATGACCTGATTGAGAACTGATTTATATTTTTTGAAGTAATTAGGAAATTCTATACCAATTCCGAAACTGTGTTCCTTTCTTCTAAGCAATGATTGACTTTGAAGTGAATTTTTCTTCAGAACAGATAATTCAATTTATTACAAAGTTTATAAGCACTTCTCAATCTTTAAAAATATAAATGGCCCCAAGCACTATAAAAGAAATAAAGAAAGAGCCCATTACCCTGACTCAATACTTTATAGAATTTCAGCCCTTGTGTAATCCTTAAATTATTTGTGGTAATTTCTGAAGTAAGTCAGCTTGCCTATAAAAAAAAAACAAACACATCTGTACCTATGTGTCAGTAGTTAGATTGTGATTCTGCTAATTATTTCTGCACATTATGATAACACACATGTTATCCAACACTAGACTAAATAACACTGAAAGTGAATCCATGTTAAATGATTCATTTCATCTTGAAAATAATATTGAAACAGATTTGTAATAGGTTACATTACCTGTAACGTAATTTTTATTTGTAATACAGCATAGCCCGTTTCATAGATGCAAGTTGTTTAAATACAATTGTTTCGACTAATACTTCAAGAAAATTGATGTTGCATTACCATAACTAAATTTCCAGAACATATAGTAACTGCCATAAGGCACCTTAATTTAATTCGCCTTAGCTAATGATGACAAATTAGAATTAGAATCAAAATTGATAAGACACTGCAAGGCAATAAGCCAGAAAAAAATATAAATAAATAAAAAAAGATCCACCCCTTACGTTTGTATTCTTTGCAAATATTATATTAAGTGGGACCATCTATTCTATTTCCCTTCCATTCAATTCACATAGCATTTAGTTCCAGATGATAAAGAGGTAAATGGAAAAAAGAATGACCATAACGTATCACAAGTTTACCTACAGTGTAAATCGATGTAGGTTCATTACTTTATGTTATGGCAAGCTACTATATCTTTGCAAATTCCTGGCCACATTGACTATTATGAGCATTTATGTAATATGCCACCTGAAGTTTTCCACTCTGTATTAATACTGATTTTTCATACAGAATGTAAAGAGGACAATGGAGTCTCTCAGCAAGTTTTATATCAGTCTATGATCCAGGCACCTGATAAACAATATGTATATTTATCCTTTCAAGTGTAACAATGTTTTATGCTTGTACTTAAATCAGATAGTAAAAGATAACAGAATCTACTTGAAAATTTGGTAGTATGCATCTCTTCAAGATAATCTCCCATTTCATCTCCAGATTTAAATATTTAAAAGTATATTTCGCACAAAAACTACTACACTTAATGGAATTCAATAGATTTCATACAGGAACATTACTATTAATTTTATTAACTTCTTTATGCAATGTTTTTGACCATTGTAAGAAAATTGGGTTTCACTACCTGGGCATAAGATGTATTCAATTAGCAATTGGTGCCTTTATTCCCTCATTTGATTGATCTGATCACTCAGTGGATGTAGTAAGCAAACTGTCTAAATATATTTCAGTGACATAGCCTACAATATTCCTACCCTGTTCACTGTATTAAAAAAAAAAAATATTTAGGTAATCAATAGATTCACTACAGTTTGAACATTTCACAAGTACAGTACCATTATCTGTTACTTTGTGCCATTTGGTAAATAATTTAAGAGTTATTTGCACTAAGATTGAAACGCATAAGCAATATATGAACATTAAAAAAAAGACCGACAAACCAGAAACCTAAATTGTGGAGAAGGTACTGTAATGAAGAAATGCATCCAGAATGAAACATTCACTCTGCAGTGGAGTGTGCGCTGATACGAAACTTCCTGGCAGATTAAAATTGTGTACCGGAACTGGGACTCGAACCTGGGACCTCCACTGCAGAGTGAAAGTTTCATTCTGGAAACATTCCTTAGGCTGTGGTTAAGCCATGTCTCCACCATATCCTTTCTTCCAGGAGTGCTAGTTCTGCAAGGTTTGCAGGAGAACGTCTGTGAAGTTTGGAAAGTAGGAGGTGAGGCACTGGCAGAAGTAAAATAGTGAGGACGGACCGTGAGTCATGTCAGGATAGTTCAGTGGTAGAGTGCTTGCCCACAAAAGGCAAAGGTCCCAGGTTCAAGTTCCAGTTCCACCACACAGTTTTAATATTCCAGAAAGTTTCAAAAAATGCATCAGTTAAAGGGCACATTTTCTCTTATTCTAAGAAAAGTGACTTTATTGTAGGATGCTGTTTGTCACATGGACGTTGTGTGTCAGTCTCTCCACAAATTCTTCTCTTCAATTCACTTCTTTCCTGGAGGAGGGAAAAATAAATAAATAATAATATTAATAATGACTAATTAAAAAAAAAAAAAAAAAACACAGCACAGAGCCACTGGCATCAAGGGGAATAGGGTTTTGTGGAGATGACGACATTTTGGAGTCTCAAAACAATGGACGTTGTAGCGTTACCTACTATTTCTTTATTCTTCTTACAGTCCCAAGTGAAAACCCAGTTGCAGCCTGAACTCTATCTAGAGTAGATACTCTATAATGGGATTTTATCCTGTCTTTTGCATCTTCCTACATTAAGTTAATTACATTGTACACAATATCTTGTGCATGGTTATGCAGAATCCTTGATACACCAACAGTTCTTGGAAACTGTGATGCCATGCTATTTGTGATAGTTCAATCACTAAAACTGTCCAAAATAGAATGATGTGGCTTCCCTGCCGAAAAAAACATATGAGCTTGCACAGCACTTCGAATGAAAAATTGGTCCTGGGCATAGGCCATGACATCCAGCCCAGGAGTTGTCAGCATTGTTACGAGTTCCTACCTTACAAAGCATTAGTTCATTATTGGGGGCACCTGCAAAGCGACGTTTGATTGTACGTATTTCACTTTGTTTACTTGTGCTGAAGTGTATGTATCTATATAGTTTTCAGTATCAAAAAGAACATACGTAAATGGTTCAGCAGAAAGAAAAACAAACTTGCATTTCAAAAAGAAACTATTAGCAGACTACCTAAATTAACTTCATGTTTTACATTTGAAGGAACTAACAGACAGACTGATTCATCGACATCTTCAAGATATCTCTATATATCAAAGGCTAGAAGTAGCCCCATATTTAACATAGATATTTAACACAGTTCATCAATTCCAGTTATGAAGACTGCTGCACACACACATCACAGCATGGTTCTTCCATTTTGAGTCACTTGGATTCATCAAACAGAAGTATGTTAGAAAATGTACATTAAGGACCTGGTAAGTACTGTGGTGAAATTTTAATGGATAAGCAAGCTTTATTCAGATTCAAGAGGGCCTAGAGTTTTTCCATAGTAAAAATAGTGACTTCTTCTAAACTTCTACACAGTTTTCTGATGTAAGTGGTAAAACAAACAAGAAAATTAACAATGGGTGTTTTCACTCCCAAACTAATGTGTGGTGGGTGTGTTTGGAAAGAAAGTGGCTGCTGTATTCAACCATAATGAAATCCGTGTACCGTTATTGTTACCATCTATTCAACAATACCGTGGGCAATAATATGAGCTCTCCTATGCGATATAAGAATTGAAAGCATATAAATATCTTATTAAAGGAGCATGAGAACAGTTTAAAGCACAGGGAATCAGTGAAATTACGCCGCAAGAAGCAAAATTGCTGGATGAGTGGATACTGAATTGCTCTTCCACTTTAATGCACAGGTTAGCAATTGGAAAAGCATACTAAAAAGAATTGTTGCAGCAGTGAAATATTTGGCATCAAGGGGAATAGGGTTTTGTGGAGATGACGACATTTTGGGGTCTCAAAACAATGGACGTAGTAGCATTACCAAAGGAGTAGGAGGGAAAAAAATTATACATTAAGAGCGGTAGAAGAATTAATGCCTTCTTACAATATTTTTTTTCCACAATTGTAACAAGTGTACATTTTTAGTTTCTGTATACTCATGTATATATTAAAAAGTAGATGAAATTCACTTACCAGGCGAAGGAGCACAGGTACTGATAGTAGCATCAACACACACACACACACACACAATCTAGTTGCTTCTTCAGGCAGAAGGGAAGGAGAGGAAAAACGAAATGATGAGGGGTTTAAGGGAGCGGGTAAGGAGCCATTCCAATCTTGGGAGAGGAAAGACCTGGGGGGGGGGGGAGGAAGGTAAACACACACACACACACACACACACACACACACACCTAGGCAGACATATTGTAGAAAGCAAAGAAGTTGGACAGAGCTTTCTACAGTATGTCTGCCTAGGTGTGTTTGTATTTGTGTATATGTGTGGGTATGTGTGTATTTGTTTACCTTACCTTTTTCCCCCCAAGGTAAGATTTTCCTCTCCCGGGATTGGAATGGCTCCTTACCCACTCTCTTAAAAACCTCATTATTTCCTTTTCCCTCTCCTCCCCTTCTGCCTGAAGAAGAACTGGGTTGCGAAAGCTTGTGTGTGTGTGTGTGTGTGTGTGTGTGTGTGTTTTTATTTGTTTGTTTTATTTGTGTTATTATCACTACCTGTGCTCCTTCACCTGGTAAGTAAACTTCATCTACTTTTTATATGTATTTTTCCTGCTAGGAATTTCTCCTCTATAATATTCATGTATATATTAATTAATTCATGACAGAAAAAAGGAAAAATTAATGTATTTTCTTCAAAGAGGTTTCATTTGTAAAGTCAACAGCAGAGATCTCTATATTATTTGGATGTTGAACTACAGATAGCTGAGCGTGCCAGTCAAAGATGTTCACATTCTGGTTCTTGACTAATTACAACATGGCCGCTATGAAGTATTACAAGAAAACGAAAAGGAAATATGTTTCGATTCCGTATTCACGTGAGTCTGTAAGTTCATGTTCAAGTTCAAGTTTGCAAATTCATGTGCAAAACATATGTTAATTCATTTGTCTAATTACCACATGCTGGACAACGCAAATTCATGTGCAAAACATATGAATGTGCATGCATGCTACAGTTACATGCTCAGACACCAGAGTTATACATCCAGATTATATAGAGATCACTGGTCAACAGTGTCAGAATTACTTTCAGATGTTAATGAACAGAAGAAGTGAAGGAAGCTTATGTAGAGACAGTTTATTTTTTGCACTCGCCAGTACCAGTATGTCTTTTCATAGCCGTTCGAGAATGTAAGAAGTGCAAATGTACAAAATGTAAAGGTTTCTTTCTTTAAAAATATACATGAAGTTTTAAACAGAATTGTGCTGACATTTTTAATGAAGAGGAACTACCCCGAGTTTTATTGGCCTTAAATCTGGACTTACAACTGAGATTTTCTATGTCTGCTGCAGCATCAATACTACAATATCAGTAGAAAGAAAAAATGATTTCTTTAAAATATAAACATATTACTAATGACTCTTTTACATAGTGTTTCAAAGGAGTGAGCTGGAGCTGAAAAAACTATACAAAACAAGCCCAATAGTGACTGAACTTCAAAACTATAACCCAAATTTTTCATTAATTAACTTATAGACCAAAAAAATCTTGAATATTGTAGGAATTTTAATTATTTACTTATTTATTTTCAATGTGATTAGTTAAAATGAAAACACCATTCTATTTATACCATTATTTTAATTATTTAGTATTATTGTAATTGTTCAAAGTTTTTGGGACAGTTAGAATTAATAAATGAATTTGATCCTTTTCTTACTGACCATACACTAAAGAATGGCAATTATGGCAGAGGAAAGACATTTTATTTTTCTGCACATATTTGCAATAAATTTATTGATGTAATAAGGCAGAAAGTGTTAACAACAATTGTCAAAAAATTAAAAGGAGCTAAATACTATTCAATAAGTGTGGATTCCCCACCAGATTTCTCCCATGTTGACCAGCTAACTTTCATTATTAGGTATGTAAAAGATGGTCAGCCTGTTGAGAGGTTTTCCAATTTTTACCTGTGGAGGAGCATAGGGACCAAGTACAGCAGATACTGTTTTGAAGTTTTTGAATAACTTTGACATGTGAATAAATGACTGTTGTTGAACAAGGTACACTATGTATCTCAGTACCATCACAACATAATTGAATTGTTTTGGTGAGGAAATTAGAGGACTTGTGAGGTTATATACTGTGTGCAGAAATCCCATTTGTGCAAGGTTCTTCAATTCCTGCCCACTGTTCCCATTCCCTCTCCTCATATCTCTTTCATCACAGAGTGTGATTCAGAGTGTGACAGCCAGAGATGATGGTTGAGTGACTAGAAGTGTATGTTTGTTTTGACGATACATAACCAAAATGGAAATTCTGGAAGCATAAATTATTAGATGTCAAATGCATTTAAAACACTGAACATCCAACTGGTTTTTAGAAATGTTAATAATCGCCTAAAGTCCAAGATGTAAACATAGTTCTAAGCAATGCATTATGTAAAATATTATTCTAAGGTTAGCAAAAGATGTCAATATTTGTCAGCCTTATAGATGATATCAAAGAAAACTTTATATTTCATTGTGTAAAGTAACAAAACCAGCCCCTTAATTTAGACAAACCTGATACCAAAGTAAAATGAAATATTCAATTCCAAATCCAGTAGATAAGGAAATTAAATCAGTTTATTTTTTGATGTTGTTAAGTTAGGATTTTAGCAAGTGCTGTTTCATATTTACTCATTAACAAAATATATTTCGATCTAGTGTGACAGGTATTTCCAATTTAATGGTAGTTGTTGTTGTTGTGGTCTTCAGTCCGGAGACTGGTTTGATGCAGCTCTCCACAATACCCTATCCTGAGCAAGACTCTTCATATCCACATAAGAACGGCAACCTACATCTGTCTGAATCTGCTTACTGTACCCATCTCTCGGTCTTCCTCTGCGGTTTTTACCCCACACACTTCCCTCCAATGCTAAATTCACAATTTCTTGATGTCTAAGAATGTGCCCTACTAATGGTAGTATACAATCTGAATTTATATTAGTCTCAAGAATCTCAATCAATAGCCAATTTAATTAACAGTAAAAGTGAAAGCATTGTTTTAAAACACATTTAAAGCTAAGATTACCTGACATAGTCGGGTTTGGAGGCGATCTGATCATTTTACAGTTTTCAAAATGAAAAGCCAAGATTGCACATTAATATTTATTAAAAGACAACCTGTTCCGGTGCACTGTATCACCATCATCTGGTCACATATATGTTATAAGCTGGTCAGCTGCCAAAAATATTAAAGACATGCAAGAAATAATGTAAAAACATAAAAAAGTAACATACATTTGGGATTAAGAGGCATTTATCCTATGTTGTTAAAAATTGGGTATAAAATAATATTTGCAACATTGCAATTAGTCACTATATAAAAAATACACAAGTTAAAAACATGATATCTTACAAATACTGACAGCTCTGAAGATTCTAGTTTACGTTTTGGCACGGTGGCAGCACCATAGCTGGATAGTGTTTGTAAGCTGGTTTCACAGGAGTCAGTTATTGCATGGTTTTTTATGTTTTTACATTATTTCTTGCATGTCTTTTATATTTTTGACAGATTACCAGCTTATAACATATATGTGACCAGATGATGGTGAAACAGTGCACCAAAACCGGTTGTCTTTTAATAAATTATTAATGTGCGATCTTGGCTGTTTTGTTATAAAAAAGATTGTTGTTTTGTTAAGATTCATTATTATAATGAAATGTCATGAGACACAGAGTCTACTTTATAACATGAAATGTTGTAAATTAAAATTTTGTCATTGTAATACTATTAATATTACTTTTAACAATGAGTTAGTCTAACTCCTGATTGCTGGCAGTGTATATAAGCGAGTGTGGCAGAAGGATTGGTGGGCAGTTTTTTTGACGAGTTTTCAGAAGTAGACGATGTAACATTTTGTGTAATAAACCTGATTATAACGAAAAAGTTGCATGTGGAGTATAATTATGAGCGAGTTGAACCCTTTACTACACTAATTTTACCACAGCAGCTATAGTCTGGATCCGGCATGACTGAAATGGACCATGGCAGCAGCGAGCAGAACCAGCAAGTTTTAAGTACTGTGTCAAGTCAAACCCCAACCTTTACATACAAGGAATTTTATATTTGGTGACATCAGCTGGGATTAGTTGAAATACCAATTGTGGTAAATAGTGCTTTTGAGTTTCAAGTTTATTGCTAAAAATTGTGCTGCATTACAATATGATCTGTACCAGATGTCAATAATAGATTCGTGTCGCGGGCAAAATTGTATGCAGTGAAAATAATGGATGGACAAGGAAAGTAATAAAGGACAAGGACGAATTTTACCTATAGACCATCGGTGCCTTCTGCAAACAAAAGATGAGTACTGTATTTCAAACCTACACATTCATTACTGGTAAACTAATTTTACGTGTGAAGTTATATTTGTTTTATATATATATAAAATAGATGAAGATTACTTACCAGGCGAAGGAGCACAGGAAGTGATGGTAGCACAAATAAATTAATAAATTCACACACACATACAAAAACGCTAGCTTTCGCAGCTTAGCTGCTTCTTCAGGCAGAAGGGAAGGAGAGGAAAAAGGAAATGATGAGGGTTTTAAAGGTAACTCCCTTAAAACCCTCATCATTTCCTTTTCCCTCTCCTTCCCTTTTGCCTGAAGAAGCAGCTAAGCTGCGAAAGCTAGCGTTTTATACACACACACACACACACACACACACACACACACACACACACACACACACACACGAATATTAAGACGAAAAATTCCTAGCAGGAAAAATTAAATATAAAAAATAGACGAAGATTACTCACCAGGTGAAGGAGCACAGGTGTAACAGCATCACAAATAAATAAATGAATCACACACACACACACACACACACACACACACACACACACACACACACACACACACACACACACACAAATGCTAGCTTTCGCAGCCTAGCTGCTTCATCAGGCAGAAGGGAAGGAGAAGGAAAAGGAAATGATGAGGGTTTTATAGAGGGGGTAAGGAGCCATTCCAATCCCGGGAGAGGAAAGACTTACCTTGGGGGAAAAAATGGAGGGTAAACAAATGCACACACACCCACACATTCACACAGACACAAGTACACCTAGGCAGACATACTGGGGAAGCATTCTCATGGGCTAACCAACATATTAATTTGGAGATGAAATATTCAGATTTAGATAAAAGTTTCTTGAATAAGTTTTGTTCAGGAGTAGAACAAGCTAAAATAAAGAATGATTTTTTGAATGGACCACATTACAAGTCAGTGGATGGAAGCATGAGAGAATTTTGTGAGGCTCAGTTTTAAAAGCTTACACACTTAGACAGTCCTTTTGATGAAAATACTAATTGATACATTGACAAGAAGGTTGCCAGGGAGAATACAGAAGGAAATTATCTTTTGGACCTGATAACGCATAGAAAATTTTTTGAGATTTGTTAGTAAACTAGACAGGCTCTATGAAAGAGATGACAGAGAAAATCATGATGGGTACAGATCTAATGATCATCAGAGTGGGGGATGGAACCATATTCAAGATCAGGGAAGTAATAATAGGCAAAGATATAAGAGATGAGGAAACACAGAAATGACGGAGTTACATTACAAAATGACAGGAACCGAGACAATGAAAACAGGAATAAGCAGTGGAATGGAAATAACAGTCATAATGATATAAGATTGG
Source organism: Locusta migratoria (assembly GCA_026315105.1). NCBI lineage: Eukaryota > Metazoa > Arthropoda > Insecta > Orthoptera > Acrididae > Locusta > Locusta migratoria. Next base: position 104,583,570 of record CM048745.1, on the reverse strand, counting down.
AAAACAGGGGGAATAGTCATGATAACAGAGGGAACAGTCAGGTAAACTAGACAGCGTTCCACTGGGAGCCTGTCAGTTTGGAGCGAGGAAAAGGTTTAGAAATCAGGCTAACACTTTTAAAAGCAATGATTGGTGTGAGTATAATTCCGAATCTATGATGCAGTCAACATTTAGAGACAGAGAATATAGTAACAGGTTGAATTTTGAAAGAAAATTCTGGAGAGCTATGAATATGGATGTGTGTGGGTCAAATCAAGAAAATTTAAGTCAAGAAAAAATAGTAGAACCTGATGAGGTAGCATTGAATCAATTGTTTAGCCATAGAAACAAAGAGACTAAGAGGAGTAAAGTATGTGGAGACAAAGATTTTGATGAATTTGGGTTGCTTACTGCTATCAATCATCAATCTATGACAGTAGAAAGTGATGATAGTTAAACAGATGATGATGTTAGGAGGACAATCAGTCATATAATAGAAGGGGAAACTATTGCAGATAATAGTGAAGTTGTGTGCATTAGGGCCAAGTATGGAGGAGATTGTAGTAATAATGTTGAAGTTAGTATTGATGTAGATGAAGTTATAAGTGATGAGATATAATTATTTAAGAATTTGAAAGATGTTGAAGTCAGATGAATCTGTATAAAAAGATTAGTTAGGGCAAGGGAATATTAGGAAGGTAAATGAGAGTAAATTCTTACCAATCAGCATCACTAGTGCACTTCAAACTAGCAAAACTGATAGTGGATGTGGGAAAAAGATAGGTAATGGAATATTAAAAACAGAAATATTATAGTGAAAAAGACGATGCAAAATGCTTTTTACAAATGTCTATCTAGGTGTTTGTGTTTGGATATGTGTGAGTGTGTGTGTATTTGTTTACCTTCCTTTTTCCCCCCCTAAGGTAACTCCTTCCACTCCTGGGATTGGAATGACTCCTTTTCCACTTCCTTAAAACCCGTATCATTCCATCAGCTTCTCCAGGAAAAAGAGGAAGAAAGGAGAGGAGAAAGGGAAGGATATGGGTTTTAAGGAAGTGGAAAAGGAGTCATTCCAATCCCAGGAGTGGAAGGACTTACCTTAGGGGAAAAAAGGAAAGTAAACAAATACACACACACTGACACATATCCACACACCTAGGCAGATTGTCTGCAACCACAAAGAGGTAGGAAAGAGATAACAGTTGAGGCAGAGGCTCGGTCCAGAAAACTGAGGCAAAGGTGTTAAGATGGTGGGCGGGAATTTGAATTTAGCGGAGGTTGAGACCAGGTGGGCAAAGGGAGGAGAGAATAAGCTGAAGGGCAAGTTCCCATCTCCGGAGTTCTGAAAGGTTGGTGTCAGTGGGAAGTATCCAGATAACCCGGACGGTGTAACACTGCGCCAAGATGTGCTGGCCGTGCACCAAGGCATGTTTAGCCACAGGGTGATCTTCATTACCAATAAACACTGCCTGTGACCGTTCATGCGAATGGACAATTTGTTGCTGGACATTCCCACATAGAACACTTAACAGTGCAGGCATGTTGGTAAATCACGTGGGTGCTATCGCAAGTGGCTCTGCCCTTGATCGTGTACACCTTCCGGGTTACTGGACTGGAGTAAGTGGTGGTGGAAGGGTGCATAGCGCAAGTTTTACAATGGGGGCGGTTGCATGGGTAGGAACCAGAGGGTAGGGAAGGTGGTTTGGGGATTTCATAGAGATGGAATAGGAGGTTACGAGGGTTAGGTGGGAGGCGGAAAGACACTTTCGATGGAGTGGGAAGGATGTCATTGAGGATGGATCTCATTTTGGAACAGGATTTAAGGAAGTCGTATCCTTGATGGAGAGCAACATTCAGAGTCCGCTCCAGTCCCGGAAAGTATCCGGTGACAAAAGGGGCACTTCTGGGATTCTTCTGTTGAAGGTTCTGAATTTGGGGGGATGAGGAAGTGGCTCTGGCAATTTGTTTCTGTACCAGATCAGGAGGATAGCTGCGGGATGTGAAAGCTGTTATTAGGTTATTGGTTTACTGGTTCAGAGATTCGGGACTGGAGCAGACTCGTTTGCCATGAAGACCTAAGCTGTAGGAAAGGGAACGTTTGATGTGGAATGGATGGCAACTGTCATAATGGAGGTACTGTTGTTTATTGGTTGGTTTGATGTGGGCGGATGTGTGAAGTTGGCCGTCTGACAGATGGAGGTCAACATCGAGGAAAGTGGCATGGGATTTGGAATAGTACTAGGTGAATTTGATTGGGACCAAAGGAGTTTAGGTTGGAGAGGAAATTCTCGAGTTCTTCTTCACTGTGGGTCCAGATCATGAAGATGTCATCAATGAATCTGTATCAAACCCTGGGTTGACAGGCTTGGGTATCCAGGAAGGCTTCCTATAAATAAGTTTGCATATGAGGGGGCCATCCTGGTTCCCATGGCTATTTCCTTTAGTTGTTGGTATGTCTGGCCCTCAAAGGTGAAGCAGTTGTGGGTTAGGATGAAGCTAGCTAGGGTCATAGGGAAAGAGGTTTTAGGTAGGGTTGCAGGTGGTCGGCGTGAAAGGAAGTACTCCATCGCAGCGAGGCCCTGGGCATATGGGATGTTTGTGTATAAGGAGCAAGCATCAATAATTACAAGAATGGTTTCTGAAAGTATCAGGTTAGGTAAGGATTTCAGGCGGTGGAGAATGTGATTGGTGTCTTTGATGAAGGCTGGGAGACTGCACATAGTGGGTTGCAGGTGTTGGTCTATGTAGGCAGAGATTCGTTCTATGGGGGCTTGGTAACCGGCCACAACGGGCCAGCCTGGATGATTAGGTTTGTGAATCTTAGGAAGTATGTAGATGGTAGAGGTGCAGGGTGTCAGTGGGGTTATCAGTTTGATGGACTCAGGGGAAAGGTTTTGCGGAGGGTCTTAGGATCTGAGGATTCCTCGAAGCTCTGCCCGAGGGCCAAGGATTCTTGTAATGGCATCCGAGTGAAAAGTGAGACCACGTCAAAACTGACAAGTGTATCAGATGGTGAGAGCTTAAGGTCTTGAGCCAATGGGTGCTCACTGTTTCATTCTAAAGGACTCAGTTGTGATGTGAAATATTTTGCCACGTTTGATGGCACCTCAATATTGCTTACAATCGGCCGAAGTGACACACTGTTCTTGTGAATTTTGGGCAGACCATACAATTTCGGAGGGATAGGTGCCTCTGTGTGTAGTCTTAACTATCTCATCAGAGATTTTGCTAATTTTGAGAAGTTACAAGATTATCCATTGAATTCTATTAGTGGGGTTCTTATCCAGGTGGCGATACGCAGGGTTCTCTGATAGCCGAGTCATCTTGTTTAAGTACTTTTGTCTGGAGAGAATGACAGTAGCGTTACCCTTGTCTATAGGTAAGATTATGATGTCTGGATCGTCTGGTAGGGATTGAAGTGCTGACCTCTCTGCAGCTGAGATGATGATCTTGGGCCGTGACACCCGTGTCAGAGCACAGCAAGTATCTCACCTAATCTCCTTGGCAGTGTCACTGTGGAGTTTCCAGATTTCTTGTTTGACAGAACTGACGATCTCTTGTATGGGTGGTGCCTTCGGAGTGGAAGCAAAATTTAGTCCCCCTTCCAAAACAGTGAGTGTAATATCAGGTAAAGGTTTGTCTGTCAAATTATACACGTTCCATCTCTGGAATTTGTCCTTTGGTTCATATTCTTACAGCAAATAGCCACTGAAATGATGACATTTCTCCATTTGATGACAATGCATACCTATTTCCTAATAATATCTGAAAGAAACAAATGAAGAAAGACACAAAGATTTTAGGTACATGGTTAAGAGCTGAAAATCTGAGTGTGGAACCTGCTGGGGGGAACTTGCATTTTAGCAAATGAAAAAAATAAGACCTGTGGGCATGGCTAGTGGAGCATGTGGTGCTCCCATTATCCATAGAGTACCCACAATGCCATGCCCCTTTCAAGTTCCAGTCAGAGCTGGAGAACAGAAAGGGTGTGTAACGATAGTCACATGGTCAATGTGCAGTGCATGTAAGGTACTTGATTCGCTAACTCCGGACTAATGGTCAGGAAAATCTCAGACTTATGCGGCTCATGGATATTCTCGCCCGATCTGAAGACCGAAAGACTTATCTCAAATTTTGGCTTGTTTGTACATACAGTAGTCGATTGATCTTCCTTCTGCTGGTGAAGTGTGCATCGAGTGGACGATAAACAGATTCCAACAGTTAGGTGGACCAGGAGTCGCAGTGAAATAAATGAGGTGAAATCGGGGAAGAGGAAATACAACAAAGGTCGGAGAATTGTTGTAAATTGGGCGTTCGGTGGAATTCAACGAGGGTCGAAAAAGTATTTTCTTGAGCCCTTTGAAAATCAGACCAGGGAAATATTGTTTAGAATCATCAGCGACTGCTTCAGTTCTTACAACACTCTAGGTTCTGAAGGTTTTCAGCATCTTAGAGTGAACCATAATTTGAACTTTGTAGATCTGAAACATCGTTTTGTACACACCCAGGACATATAGAGACTGTAGTGGGATGTCAGAGGTGCCATCCTACAATATGTCAGAAAGTCGACCATCTTGTGGGGCATCTAGCTGAATGTATGTTCCGTTGAATGCATGGCTCCAAAGAAATATTGCACAGCTGGGTCAAATTTACACTCCAGGAGGAACTGTAATACAATATTTCTTACAAATAATGCTGCAAACAGGACGAGTGACAACAATTATGTGACCTTCAGCAAAATCACGAAAAGGTAAGCGATAGCATACCTTTATCTATTACTATATCCTTCACATATTTCTTTGTAAAATAATCATTATTCATTCCTGATCCTCAAAAAATGTGCTCTGCTGTGTTGTGTTGTGATTAAGTACAGCTGATATTCTGCACTCTTAATTCTGTTTTCTAATTGGCTAAACAGACTCCGTTCACGCAGCTTCATTGGTTGACAAAAGAACATCGTGAAGCATAACTTCACTTTCACTAGATTCTCATACTGTATTTTACCAGTTCCATAACTATACTTCACTTTTTCGGGGCGATTTTGTCTCCTACAATGTCCAGAAGTGAGATTACATACAGTAAAACGTTTGATAAATAAAGCAGTGAATGAAAATTCGTACTAAGTCTGGGATTAGAACCTGGGTCTCCTGATCAGTAACCGTTACACTAACGTCTCTATGGCCAAGGCGCAGTGGCTTCACACACCCTATAGTGTCCTGACACACTTCATTTAAATTGTAATAATCTTCCAAGTTTGAAGTAGAATTAATTCAACAATTGTTATTAAACAAGTTCATAAAGACATATTTCCCATTTCCAGGCATTTATTATACACTATCTTACAGACTAATACATTTATTTGTACATGTCTGTCTGGTCACTACTTTTCTTAAGAAGTGACTCAACTTAACAAAAGAACAACAATGTACAAAGCACAGGACTTTGAAACACAGAATATTTATCTTGGCGCTTTTCATTCTTCTTTGTACCAGAGTTTCTCTATGATTTCTCTGCATTCTCAACTACTGTGCAACCGCCCGGAACCTGCACAGAGTTTCCTAGATTTTCCCTGATATGTCTATCTTCAGCCCAAATTCTAATCTGTATTTCAGTCTACTACATGATATTACTGCTTAAACATTGCAGAGGCTCTGCAAAGAATGAAATGGGTATCCACTCGGGTATCCTACCTGAAAGCCGGGCATAATTCAATGGCCACTTTTGTCTCAAACATCTATAACATATTTGTGAAGACTGAAGCAGAAAATGAAAATACATATTAAGGCTGGGATACAAATTCAGGTTTCCTACACACTAGGCAGTTGCGCTAACAATTATGAGGTGCAGATGATAATTTAGACTGAGGAGAGAAACATGCCAGGGTAAATGCATGCAGTTGAGCGAAGTAACTGTGACAGGTTGGCATGCTGTTAGCATAACTGGTTAGTAAGCACGAGATCAAGTGGCTACATGGACTGTCTTAAAACATACCTTTCTTCACACCACATACTTTAATTATGCTTCAATGGTCCCTGTGAAATATGTATCAAAATGCCAAGGCTCTCCTGTATTGGAATAGCACCCCAGCGAAGAACATGAATGGGAACAATCCCACCTTGTTCGGCAGGCAAAGGTGATACATACATTGTCTCATTATACCATAGGTATTCCATAAGGAGAGGCATTGAATTATAATTTTTGCTGTGGCCACTTTATCCACAACATTGTGTTAGCTGAGTGGGCAAAAGATTAGGGTTTGAATCCTGGTCTTTTTACAAATTTTACTTCAATACTTCAGCCTGCATAAACACACAAAGGAGATATGGAATAAAAAGTCTCAAAATTATATACTATAGCTTAATGAGTCAAAATATTAATTCTGATTTTTGGAACTGTTAGTTTCTACCTGAGGCCGGACAGAGGAATAGGTTGGAAAAGTGACAGGTCTTACAGAGGAAGCCACCTGTTGTGAAAAATACCTTGGGGATGTAAAATGCACAAATGTAGGTCTACATTGTGTATGAGTCACTAATGTAATATTTTTAACTTGATACTTAAATACCAGTTGACAAAGGCATTATAAAAGTTATTTATTGGCTACACGACCAACACAATTTCACTACAGTCACTTGTGAAAAGAATGCCTTTTCTTCTTACCAAGTAAATGTAATTTATTCTTTTTCTCTCCAACTTGCCTTTCCAATTCCATTTGCTTATTCTGCATTTGGTTTATTTCCAATTGTGCCACTTCCTTGTCATTATACAATCCATCCGCCTTGGCCTGTAACATCTAGAATAGAATTTTGTAATGTACAACTATGTTTGATACCTTCAGTGTAATCCTCTAAGATGGGATCAATTTTAAAATAAATAAAGATACTTTCAAATTTATTTAGACGAACATCCAATAAATCACAATCCTGCAATGCAACATCAAATAGCTCCTAAAACTTAGAACAGATTATTCTGTAACAACAGAATTCACCTGAGCAGTTTAATATTAAAGGGAGTCATTTGGTACAAATAAGAAGTTTAATACCAGATAATTTGTGCATAAGGTTACACAGTAGCTTTCTAATATGTGTTAATACTTGTTTTGTTCTCACATTGTGTGCTTGTGTTTCTCTGAGTTAACATGTTCTGTTTTTGCCCAAAAGCTTAATATTTAGTTGTTATGCCATCTATGTGTCTTTTCATTGGCTGATTTTGTTACTGCATTACTGTTTCATTATAAACAGTCTACTGTTAACATTTTATATTCTTTCTACCTCTACTTTTGTTACCTATTTCTGTACAGTTGCAGTAGGAAACTAGCATTCTATAGATCACAGTACAGAATGTTCAATAATTTAATCAGGTAGATACATTACAAAATATGGAAACAAAAATGAATAGCTTGAAGTTTTATTTTCGGGGATCAGTGAAGCTGACTTCTGGTCAGGTCAGTACAGGGTTATAAATACAAAATCAATTTACATTACAGCTGGGGCAGGTCTCAAAATGAATATAGGAATAAGAGTAAGCTGCTATGAACAGCATAGTGAATGCATTATGTAGGCAAGACTGACACAAAGCAACACTCATCACTGTAATGCAAGGTTGTATGGCAACTAATTTTGTCGATGATGAGACTGAAGAATGTATGATAAGATAAAAGAAGTTATTCAGTTAAGTGACAGAAAAATGAGGGACTAGAATTTATTAGGAAACCAAGAAAAGGAAAAATATGGGCTGTGAAAAAGGAATCTGCCTGGAAGAATTCCGTGAAGAGCATAATTTAATAATTACTAACACTCACAGAAAAATGAAGAAGATATTGGAGACAAGATAAGCAACTCAAAAGCTCAGATGGAAAATCAGTACTAAGCAGGGAAACTTAAAGGTGGTAGAAATAAAAAAGGACTACACAAAGAAAATGAACTTCAAGACAGTATTGGAGGAAGAGAAGAGGAAAACAAGGCCCCTGGAGTAGAAGACATTCTTTAGTTAATGGTATCTTTGGGAGAGCCAGCCATGACAAAACTATTCCACCATATATGCAAGATGTATGAGATAGGCGAAGTATCCTAAGATGTCAAGAAAAAAGTGATAATTCTGTCACCAAAGAAAGCAAATGCAGACAGCTGTGAAAGTTAATGAACTATTATTTTAATAAGTTAAACTGCCAACACAAATTATTTACAGATGAGTGGAAAACCTGGTAGAATATACCATCTGTGAAGATAAGTTTGGATTTAGCAGAAATGTAGATACACATGACTCATCTTAAAAGATAGGTTCACGAAAGTCAAACCTACATTTATAGCTTTTGTAAATTTAGAGAAAGCTTTTTGACAATGTTGACAGTAATGCAATATTTCAAATTCTGAAGGTAGAGGGGTAAAATATAAGAAAAAGAAGTGACACAAAACTTGTAGAGAAACCAAAGAACAGCTCTAAAAGCCGAAAGGCATGAATGGGACACAGTGACTGAGAAAGGAGTGAGAGTTTTGTAGTCTTAATGGACTTTGAATAACAGCTAAATGGAATGTACAGAGTCTTGAAAGGAAGTATAAGATAAACCTTAATGAGCCAAATAAGGACAACATAACATAGTCGAATTAAATCAGTCGTGTTAAGGGAGTAGGATTAGGAAATAAACAACAATGCAGTAGAGAAGTTTTTTGTTCAGGCAATAAAAAATTTCTAATGGTCAGAGAAGAGAAAATATAAAACAAAGAATGGCAATGGAAACAAAAGCATTTCTACACAAGAGAAGTTTGTTAACATCGACAATATTAACAAGTGATGATTTAAAGTCAATGAGGGTTGATCATCACAACTAAATGGAGGAGTGAAATGGGCTGGGCCAATATTGGTTTTTGGTTGAATCTGAATTGTTGGGTTGGTTAAATGTTGCCACTAGAGGAACTTGAAGAAGAAGAATAAGAAGAAGAAGAAGAAGAAGAGGAGGAGGAGGAGGAGGAGAAGGAGGAGGAGGAGGAGGAGGGGGGGGGTAAGGGGGGGCTAGATCTTTGGAAGGTATCATTATTCTAGGCACTGAGACTTTGGGAGGATAAGTACATGACTGTAGTTTGGAGCTGTTAGGTTGTGTATTCTGTATGTTGTTGAAGAGTGTTTCTGACCATGTGATAAAAATTAATATATCTATCAGACAGGGTTTGTAGGCTATAACGCGATGTGGGATGTTTGGTGGGCCTTGTAGTTCAGGATGGCAGTAGAAGGTGAACAGTTGAAGAGTTTTTTGAGATACTGTTGCACATGTTGATCTATTGCCTGGAAAATAAGAATTTCAATGTTGGAGACAGGATTCAGGAATTTGGGACTGCACAACAGAAAAATTTTACAGATGGAGAGGATGCATACAAAAAAGTTTAGGTTTGATTTTCATGGATTTGTAGAATTAAGTAAGTGAGGGTTACAGACTGGTAGAAAATGAACTGATGAATGATTCAACAGTCACCACTCAACAAGGGCCAAGGAGATCTCAGCAGAAAACTCATGAATTTCACAACACTTGATGTGGCTATAAGCCCGAGAGAATTTAATCAGTAAAACGCACTGCGAAACTATTCATACATTCATGAACTAATGAATGTTCACAGTGGAATGAGGGGTTGCAGCCAGATGTAGGTAATTTGATGGTCAGGTAACTTGGAGAGTTGAGGTCATGGAATACATACACCTGACTACCTTCTACCCTTCACTGTGGCCTGTTACTGTGCTCCAGCAGAAAAAAATGTCTAATCTTTTGCACCAATGCTTTCACAACATTTCCCATAACTTACCCTCAATACCAGAATCTTTCACATGGAGATAAATACCATGTATGTGGCAAGTTGGATAGAGGTCTAAGGAAAAGGCTTGGCAAATGTTTTGACTGGAGTGTGGCACTATATGGGACAGAAAAATGGACACCAAGACGAAAGGATGAAAAAAGGTTAGAAGCATTTGAGATGTGGATGTGGAGGAGAATGGAGAGGAAAAGCTGGATGGAAAGAGTGAGTAATTAAACAGTGTTGGAAATGGCTAGGGAGAGATGTCTGATAAAGGTTATAACAGGCAGGAAACAGAACTGGTTGAGACATTTGTTGAGAAGGGAGCACATCCTAGAAGATGCCTTGGAAGGACTTGTTTCTGGGAGAAGACAGAGGAAGCAGGCGATATAAGATGACAGATGATGTGAAAGGAAGAGGAAATTATGCAGACCTGAAGAGGATGGCAGAGGACCGGACATTGTGGACTACAGCCGTGTGAAAGCTTGCCTTTTGGCAGAACGATGATGATCCTTGATACCAACTACTTCCTCCATGGGCAAGCCACATTTCTCATCCCTCTACCACCTGGCACTCTGTTCACCACTGTTGATGCCACTTACTCTACACTAACATCAGATTGCCACCACTGAACTCTACAATTCCAAATGACCACCTGACTCCAAATTTACAAACTCCTCCTTGGTCACCATGATCAATTATTTCGCCACCACAATTAACATCACTTCAAATAAAGCCATGGTTCAGCAATGAGCATCCATATGGTACCATACTATAGCTACCTCCTTGCAAGCCATCCAAAGGAATTCTTCCTTATTATCCAGAACCCCAAACCCCTTACCTTGTTCAAATTCACTGATTATATCTTTGTGACCTGCACCAACACACTACCTAAAATCCTCTGGAACCTTAAACACCACCTTTCCCATTCACTTAACCTGGTCCTCCTCAACCTAACACGTTATCTTTCTCGATGTTGACCACCAAGGATGGTTATCTCAATATTTCCAAGTATGTAAGGTTGGTCATACCTTCCAAGCATGGGACACTCCTCTGAAGGCACAGTGGTAGATTTGGGGGATGGAATGGTTATCTAAAAATTCATCGATTGAGCGGAAGGAGTTGTCATTCAGGAATTCTTTTAATTTATTTTTGAATGCTAGTTGGCTGTCAGGGTTTTGAAGCTGTTTGGTAGGTGACCAAAGACTTTTGTGGCAGCATAATTCACCCCTTTCAGTGCCAAAGTCAGATTTAACCCTTCATAGTGAAGATCATCCTTTCCCCTGGAGTTATAGCTATGGACACTGTTATTACTTTTGAAATGGGTTGGATTATTAATAACAAATTTCATAAATGAATATACATACTGTGAAGTTACTACGAGGATACCTAAATCCTTAAATACATGTATGTAGGATGAGCTTGGGTGGGCTCCAGCAATTACTCTGATTACACACTTTTGTGCAATGAATACTTTACTCAATGATGAATTACCACAGAATATGATGACATATAAAAGCAGAGAATGAGAGTAGGCATAGTAAGCTAATTTACTGAGATTATTATCACCAAAATTTGCAATAACCCTAATAGCATATGCAGTAGAACTCAAATATTTCAGCAGACCATAAAAGTGTTGCTTCCAGTTTAATCTCTCATCAATGCAAACACTTAAAATTTTTGAAAATTCTATCTTAGCTACAGTCTTCTGTTCAAAGTCTATATTTACACAACTGGCCATTAAAATAGCTACACCAAGAAGAAATTCAGATGATAAATGGTATTCCTTGGACAAATATATTATACTAGAACTGACATGTGATTACATTTCCACGCAATTTGGGTACATATATCCTGAGAAATCAGTACCCAGAACACCCACCTCTGGCCATAACAACAGCCTTGATACACCTGGGAATTGAGTCAAACAGAAGTTGGATGGCATGTAAAGGTACAGATGCCCATGCAGCTTCAACACGATACCACAGTTCATCAAGAGTACTGACTGGCGTATTGTGACAAGCCAGTTGCTCGGCCACCATTGAGCAGACATTTTCAGTTGGTGAGAGATCTGGAGAATGTGCTGGCCAGGACAGCAGTCGAACATTTTCCGTATCCAGAAAGGCCTATACAGGACCTGCAGATGCGGTCATGAAATATAGTGCTGAAATGTAGGGTTTCGCAATGATCGAATGAAGGGTAGAGCCACGGTTCTTAACACATCTGAAATGTAACAGCCACTGTTCAAAGTGCTGTTGATGCGAACAAGAGGTGACTGAGACATGTAACAAATGGCACCCCATACCATCACGCTGGGTGGTGATGATTACTCACTTCCAATGTGCGTTCACCAAGATGTCTTTAAACACGGATGCAACCATCATGATGCTGTAAACAGAACATGGATTCGCCCGAAAAAATGAAGTTTTGCATTTATGCACCCAGGTTTGTCGTTGCGTACACCATCACAGGTGTTCCTGTCTGTGATGCAGCGTCAAGGGTACCACAGCCATGGCCTCCGAGCTGATAGTCCTTGCTGCTGCAAACATCATCGAACTGTTCGTGCAGATGGTTGTTGTCTTGCAAACGTGCCCATCTGTTGACTCAGGGATCGAGACGTGGCTGCACGATCCGTTACAGCCATGCGGATAACATGACCGTCATCTTGACTACTACTGATACAAGGCTGTTGGGATCCAGCATGGTGTTCCATATTGCCCTCCTGAACCCACAGATTCCATATTCAGCTAACAGTCATTGGATCACGACCAATGTGAGCAGGAATGTCACGATACGATAAACTGCAATCGCGATGGGCTACAATCCGACACTCATCAAAGTCGGAGATGTGATGGTACGCATTCCTCCTCTTTACAGAAGGCATCACAACAATTCACCAGGCGATACCGGTCATCTGCTGTTTGTGTATGGGAAATCGGTTGGAAACTTTCCTCATGTCTTTGAACTTTACAGCCTTTTACTTATAGACTAGATGCATACTTGAGTATGTGTTTTGTTGAAGGTAATTATGAATTGTGGTTTTATTACTTTTTAAGGAAGTAGCTGATGCTAACTTGTGTTAGGCAGTTTAATAATAACACTGGTATAAGACCATTTGCCATGACTGTAGTATCAAGTGACAGGAATTGAATTAAGCCTTAGCTACTTGGCATCTAGAAGCTATAGTTACTTCAGGTCTCTAATAGAGTTACTTCAGGTGTCTTCTATTTCTGTGAGTGGAAGTAATCTGATATAGAAGGTCAATGGACCCATTATGTGATGAAGCAGTGGTTGGAACATTCTGTGAGCGACGTTGATTAATGAAAAATGGCTTGAACTGAGTGACAATTTGTTAAGCACTTGGAAAACATGTAAAAAGAGCAAAGAAATGAAATGATGGTTGGAGGTTTACACAGAACATACACACTTTAAGAAAACTCTAGCACAATATTTCTCAAGAATGTGGAGAGCATGTCAGCTGATGGTAGGACGTTCAGAGACCGCATTAGTTTTGAGGATGGCAGGCAGTGGTTATGTGAAGTGTATTGATAGTCTTTTCCTCCATTTGCAATTATAGATCTTGGTGCTCCAGGTTTCAAAACAATGTCTTACACAATGGGCTACTTTGGCTGCCTCTCATGTTTTCACAGCTTTTGTAATGGCATATTGTGGTAGATAATCAGTACAAACAATAATCCACCAATTTTCACTAACATAAGTTCCAATTGTTCAATGCCAACACCGCAGAAAGGCGCTTCCACTGTTGGAAATAGTATAGGCCCTTCTGGTGGTTTCTCAGGAACTGTCGTCATTCTCTAGCACTCTCTACAATGCAACACACAGTGACGAACACTCCAAATAATCCTGGCCAGAAAAACCTCTTGTGGATTCCGTCAAATTTTTATAAAACATAAATGACTAGCTGACCCCCATAGAGCAAAGACATTGTTGAGTGGGTAGTTTATGTGTTTCAGTTATACAGTTAGTCAGAAGTAGGTGTACCACAGTGGACAGGTATCTGTGGAAAAGCCAAACACATGAATCAGATAACACGGCGTCGGCATACAGTTACTGTGAATAGCTGAAAACAAAGGGGAACTAAAATAGTTTCTATCCACTTGAACGTGCAGCTCTACTATCCCTCTGTAGTGGGACCTGTATCTAACCGTCCACTATTTTCTTCATAAAGCTCAATTTCGCAGTTTTTCAGTAGTTACGGAATATATTGTTTTGAATGTTATTAATGTTTGAGAACATATACTTGTGTGACTTTCATTTGATTTTGTTTGTTTTATGTGTAACGACGGTGCTGCAGCAGTACGCAGTGCCGAGTTCTCCACCGACGTCAGCGAGACAGCTGGTTACTATCGTTGATTAGCCGAAGGTTGGTGCGCTGAACTAGAAGACATTTCCTGCTGTTGTGGAGTGCGATAGACCTCTCTCTCTTTTTTTTTAATATCAACAATGAATATGAAGAAAAATGTAAATGAAAAAGTAGTCAGTCATTTTTTGTATTCCGCATTGAGATGAAGTAGTCTTTGCAATCTTGATTTGCAATACTGAATTGTGTGTGATGAATTACGTCAAATATATTAAAAAAGAAAGAAAGAAAGAAGAAGAAGTTACTGATGAGAATCTGCGATTTCTAAAAAAATTGAGTCAAGATATGTAAATGATTTTATCTGAAGTAAAGTTTGAATGACTTACACAATAATGATGTGTCACTGAAGTTGCACGAAATTTGACATGGTTTTATATAATGCAGATATATAAGAATGCTGTGAGACAAAAAACTCTCTCAACTAAAATTTTACTCAGGGTTTACGAACTTTAGAATCTGATTGTAAAAAGCAATCCTGAAATATTTAAAATATTCAAGTCAAGAAATTTAATATGAATAATTTGAAAACTAAAATTATCGTCAGTGATAATTATTGTGAGTTGGTACTAGTAGACTTCGGGTACGAAGTCATGGTCATTTAAAGAGATGTTTGTTAATGAAATCAGAGTTCATTAAAAAAACTGGTACCACCGCAACGTGACAGGAAACAACTGGAATGTAAAATTTCTCCAGTCACCAACAGAATTGTTTAGAAGAAAATTGATGAAATAAGAAGATTGCTGCTAAGGCTACGAGAGCTATCGACGTCAACGACGCGGGTGTTTGGTGGAGTGCAGCCAAGGCGGACGGACTCCCAGTTTGTTCCACGAGACTACATCCTGTCGGGCCGAGCAACAGATTGCTGTTCCCGAGAAATTTCTTTTCTTTGAACAGGGCCTGTACGTCCGCGGAGTGGCTGCTGGGCGTACTAGACGAGAGGTCAACGTTGCAGACGGGCGTGGGGGAGCTGACAGATACTGCCACAACCCATCGACCATTGAGCTGCACGAGACATCTGATGCAGTACTACCACAGTGCAGCCTCAAAGTCAATCCCAAATTTGCCAGCGGTAGCAGCAACAGCAAATAATTGCTGTTGAACTACAAACAATGAAACTACTGTGATTGTAGAGTTTTTCCTGGCATATTTGATAATCAAAATATCCACGGGTGTACTGCCAGTCTATAGTGTCCAATGGGCACAATATTTCGGCAATCATACATGTCGCCATCATCAGGTGAACTGACAGACTGAGCTCCTGGAAATGTGCCGGCACGGAATTCTGCATGCTACGTCGGCTCGAAGGGAACTGGGTTCTAGCCCGGTAGCGGGCAATTTAAATACCCTCGGCCTGTAGAGTGACCCCTCCATGGTCCACGCCTTGCGCCGCGGTCTCGCAGTGGAACCAACTGCAGCGGCATCTGAGATGACGTCAATGTGAGGTTTCTGTCTGCCGTGGTCGTCACTATGTTACGTTTACTAGATTTACTCTTAATTAACCCAATCCCTGGTTCCCAAGCTTTGCTAAGATTATAGCCAGTTCCCTTTGAGCCGCCGTATCGTGCGGATCTCTGTGCCGGCGCGTTTCCAGGAGCTCAGTCTGTCAGTTCACCTGATGATGGCGACATGTATGATAGCCGAAATATTGTGCCCGTTGGACACTACAGACCGGCAGTACACCCGTGGATATTTTGATTATCAAATACGCTGGGAGAAACTCAAGGATCACATCATACACCTTTACGGAGAGGAGATGTATCACAGCATGAAGAAATTTGAAAAGTTGCGCCACCGTAGATGTCGCTTGCTAAGTACTTTTGCCTTTCTAAAGAGATGTCATTCTGAGAATGTTGTTCCAAAATTTGCTAAGGTTACGCATCACATTGATTCTACAGCAGCCAAGAGAATTAAGAAATGGGCCAGTCTCGCATTGCTTCGTGAGGAGTGCATTTCACTCGCCGTAGCCTTGAATTCATCTCACTGGAGCTATTCAAACTGAATTTGCAACTGGCTAGTCACTTCACTTCTTTTTGCTGGGATTGGACTGATGGTGTTACCTGGGTTGCAGCCGATTCTGCCCATAAGAAGACAACGGAACGTCAAACAGCTAAGTTCTCACGCCTCCTCGACAAACCATCTCTCTGCAGGTTCTGTGCAAGACTGTCATCAATCTGAGTGGCATGGAGTTGAGTGATGATGCGGTCTTGGTTTTGGAGAAAGGACTCAACTTTGCTCCTACCCCCAAGTTCACACCAGTTTCAGAAATTATTCGTGCTGTTGAACAGGTTGCAGCCCGACTTCCGCCTGAATCAGCTGACAAAAAACATCGTGAAACTTGTGCGTTCATGAAGTCCAAGCCCATGAAGTCAAACATCACTAGTAAAGAGAGGGCGGCATTTCGTGACCTGAGGGAGCGCCCTGAAATTGTCTTACCGACTGACAAAGGCAATGCTATGGTTGTTGTCTCCCTTAAGGACTACACTGAAAAGATGCAGAGCCTGCTAAATGACGATTCCTACCAGAATATTAGCGTTGACCCCACAAAGACGGTGGAGAACAAGACGAGGGCGCTTCTCAAGGATGCAGATTTACCAGAGGGTGCCGCCAAGAAACTGCTACCTCTAGGTCCGGCACCGCGAAGACTTTATGGACTCCCGAAGGTTCACAAAGATGGGGTGCCATTACGTCCCATTGTCAGTAACACCAGAGCACCTACATATTTGTTGGCCAAATACTTGACAGGAATATTAAGTGCTTATGTGGGTAAATGCCCTCATCACATCTGTAATTCCGTGAATTTTGTTAAACGCCTTAACAGCTTAAGGCTGGATGAGACAGATATAATGGCAAGTTTTGACGTCATTTAGTTGTTTACGAGGGTGCCCCTTTGAGAGTCACTAGATTTGATTGGTCAGAAGTTTGATGAGAAGACCACCGATCTTTTTAGGCATGTCTTGACCTCCACGTATTTTCTTTTCAATGGCGAACACTACAAACAAACGGAGGGAGTCGCCATGGTCAAAATTTGTACATGGAGAATTTTGAGGAGAAAGCCCTGGCATCATCTGAACGGAAACCTACTTGCTTTTTCCGTTACGTCGACAACACTTTCGTCATCTGGCCACATGGTATGTATAAACTCCTTGACTTCCTTACACATCTGAACTCCATACACCTCAACATCAAATTCACTATGGAGACTGAAACGGAGGGTAAATTGCCATTCCTTGACGTCTTGGTCAAGAGAAGAGCTGATGGCACCCTGGGTCATAATGTATATTGGAAGACAACGCACACTGATCTGTATTTACACGCAGACAGCTGTCACCACCCTTCACAGAGGAATGGGGTACTTAAAACTCTAGTACATAGGGCGCGCACTATCTCCGACGCAGAGAGTCTACCCCAGGAATTGGAACACCTGAAAACTGTATTTCGAAAAAATGGGTACTCAGAGTGGCAGATTCAGTGGGCTCTTCACCCAACCACTACAGCACAACCTGTGGAAACGGATAAAAACACGAGGGAGGATGTAGGCACTGCGTTCATCCCATATACCGGCGCACTCTTGGGGAAGTGTCACCCGCATTTTGAAGAAACACCAGGTTGGAACTATCTTTTGTCCACCTCTAAGATAAAATATTCTGGAAGTGAAGATCCCCACTTAGATCTCTGGGCTGGGACTAATAAGCAAAATGGTGTAATCAGGAGAAACTACTAAACAGTCATTCTAAGGATTGGGAAGGGATATTAGAACATTTTAAAACAGAAATAGATAGGTTGAGATTAGATATGATGGGATTAGTGAAGTTTGGTTGGTGGCAGGGTGAATAGAACTTCTGGTCAGATGAGTCCAATAATGATGATAATAAGACTGAAGAAATATATGAGGAAAAGGAAGAAATTATTCAGTGAGATTAGGGAGTGGAACATTTTACTGATGGACTAAAATGTAGTAGTCGGAAAAGGTAGAGAAGGAAAAAAACAGTTGTTGAATATGAACTGGAGAATTTTGCACAAAGCATAATGTAATCATCACAACGTTTGGTTTAAGAATCATGGAGAGTAGAAAAGAAAAAGAGAAAATGTTAAAGTTGTTTATACCACAATGCATTGAAATGTATCAGACTGATTTTGTAATGGTAACACAGATATCATAACTAGGTTTTAAACTTTTAAGACATATCTAGATTGAGATATAGACTCTGATCATATTTTACTGTTTATGAACTATAGATTAAATAAACTGCAAACAGGTTGGAAAATAAAGAAAACCTGGATGAATTGAAAGAACTGAGGTTCTTGAGAATGTTGGTGGTATCTTGGGAGATGTAACAGAGAAGATGAAAGGGTAGGTTTGAGAAATGAAATAGTGAGGACTGCAGAGGAGCAAATAGGTAGAAAGACAAGGTCTACAAAAACTCCTTGGATTACACAGTAGATATTGCTTTAATTGATGGAAGGACAAAATTACAAAATGAAGCAGGTAAAATGGAATACAGACAACTAAAAAAAGAGACTGAAAGGAAAACTGGTAAATGAAGACCCATGGGAAGATCAATTTGAATAATTAACATATTAACTATAGTGGACGAGGGAACCTGCAAATATAATGTAAAATAGGTTTCAGAAATTGCGACAACCATTAACCCTTCACCCCCAGCCCCCACCCTGCCCCGAGTTACATATAGTTCGCTGTCTTTGGAAATGTGTGTGCAGTGAAGTGGCATTTACAAAATGTCTTTCAAAAGTGTCACACACATAGATATACTTATAATGAAACTGTTAACTATTCACAGAAATCCTCACAAAGAAACTTGACTGCACTGAAATGAATTGTATGTACCATCTGATGATGAGCTGCTAGGCAGCTCGAAACCAGTTATTGTCTAATAAGTAACACAATAACATAAATAAAAGAAAGAAAGAAAAGGTGACTGGTGGTCACTGATTCATGGGAGAGTTAACATTTTTTAAGTGAACTTATGAAGTTTCCTGCAAAAAACCACCAACTACCATCCTCCTTTTCCTTGATAACTACCGGTGACGACCATGAGTTCTGAGATGACTGAATGGTGTCATCCATCATGGTTATTTCTTCTACCATTTCATGAATTATTTGACATTCTATTGTTGAAACAATACACTCCTCAGTGTTGATGATCAGCATTATTAATTCAGTGTTTAATGTTTAACCAGCTTGACTTGCTCTTTACTTGTGGATTTAAAAAGTCTATTTGGTCTATTGTCAAGCCTGCCAACAATGGAGCATAAAGTAGTCTGCTAGTTGCAGCACTAATCTCACTTGGAAACTCTTCACAAGTGGCTTCATTTTACTAACTGCACATGCTACTTGGAAGGAAATGTGATTCTTTGCGGCTGGTAACTTTCCACAATTCCCCCAATTCCGTTCTTGAATAAGACAACACAGGCTGGATTGATACGTCTTTCCCTAGGGCAAGCCTCAATTACCTTCCACTATGAGGTTCATGTGCTGATGCTTTGTATGACATATGGCAGTTACCTTTGATACACTGACAGGAAGAATAACCACTTCATCAGCACACACAACCTCCACACCCTACAATGCCTGTCTTCCTTTCTGAAGATTCTCATCTTGTCTAACAATCTAGGCACAATCAAAACTTATACATGCTTGGGAAGCCTTTAGGAGTTCCATATGAGAAAGAAGCCATGAGTGTATTCTTCTAAAAAGAGAAACAATAGGAGCTGAGTTTGATCATTTATATAGAATTGAATAATGTATCTTCACATAAGCTGCATATACCTCACATTAGCAACCTTCACCTGGAAGTTTTATTTGTTAGCAAAAGTACTCTTCTGTAACTGGCAAATGTTGTTCTACAAAATAACTAAATATGATGCTATCATGTCCATAACAACTTATGTGGTTCACCATCCATAAGAATGTTGATGTAGTTTCCTATCTTTTGACAGTGATCGATTATGAAGAATTTTGTTCTTCAGTAGTCTCACCTCCACAGTTACAACCTTTCGTTTTTCAGGCTGTGTCAGCTGGGTGATAATCTGCAACTCCTAACACACAATGGAGATCTTGATCATCATCTTGGGGAACATCCTCTCCAGCAGATAGCTTGCAGATAGCTTCATCCTAGAAATACACCTTCCCGTGTTTCTTCTTCATCCTAGGGTTGGCTTTGGTATAGGACTGCTTGCAGCCTACTGGTTCAGATATCAGCAAATATTTGACACCGTTTCCAGCAGTAGTGCACCACTTGACCTGGTTGCTCACAGTGAAAACATAATGGATGGTTGTCCTGAGTCCTCTATATGTTAGTATTCCTTGGGACAAGCACAGGTTCCTCAAGCTTTGTTGTAAGAGCATAAACCATCACTTTCAATGGAGCTGTACGGTGTGAGACTGAAGCCAGCATTTGTTCCACTTCCTCCCTTATCTCTTGAAGTGTCTTACTTTTGGCCTTGACATGCATCCCTAGTGCCTTTCCAGCTTCTTCTCAAACTGATTGACAGGCGAAGCTGGTAAAATTGGGCTCTTCCTGCATCACAGACATTAATTTGAAGTTCAGAAGTTGTTCAAACTAGTTACGTTACATCCAATTCATTTTTGATGTATCATTTCAATGTACAGCAGCACTTTATGAAGCAGTCTGCTGTCATAAACTCCTTCATGAGTTGTGCCTGGTACATGTCCTCAGCAACACATTATGTAAGATGTTGAACTTTCTCTTCCTCTACCACAGGGTTGAGTATCATAAACAGCCCCAAGATGTTTTGAATGTATTCTTTATAATTCACCTTGAGGCTGCACTCTACATGTCAGCTTCTCTGGAGCTCAAAATTTCTGTCAATATGCATCTCCAAGGAATTTCCGTGGTTCCATCTGGAATAACACCAACCACTTCCTCATTTGAATACCATCATTTGGGAATCCCCTCCAAACAGAAATAAACATCAGGCAGGCATACTGTTGCATCCTAGTTGTTGGATTTAGAGAGATGCTCATATCCTTCTAACCACTTGTTTCATTATCACCAGAAAACACTGAATGATGTCTCTTGTGTTGGCAAACTACTGACATCATGTTAGTCACATCCTCTTCTTTACTCTTTGACAACTTCTGCTGAAAAAGATATGGCTTGAACTCTGGTTTCTCGCCCTTTCAGTGACAGCTCTGTTGTGGCCTGATAGGAGCACTGTGCTGTTAAGGATGTGTACAATCTCAAGTTAGCTTTACCTGGTACCTCCACAGAATAATGTCACAAATCAGCCTCATAGGACATAGCTCTGTGACTAACAAAGAGTGCTTTAAACTCAGTGATAATTTATTGTGCACTCATCACACAAGAGCAGGAGCACAGAATAGAATGACTCCAGCAGGAAGTTTACACAGTATATACACACACTCACAGAAACAACTCGGGACCCCGTGCTCTAGTATTCAATATATTATTTCTTATGCCACACTGCTGGTGTCTTCCATGCTTCATTAGCAACAATATCAGTTAATTGCCATCGATTCTGCTACAAATTGTGAAACAAATTTGCTGTCTATTAACTACAAATCACTAATTTTTTTCTTCTTTTTTGTTTGTTGGTAACCTGTGAACTGGTAGGTAGAATATTGTCTTAAATATATTTTTTAAGAAAGTAGCTTCATGTTGTATTATTGTCATGAGAATTGTTTCATATGATTGATAGTGACCAAATTTCCATACAATTTTGGTAAGAGTAAGTGTTAATACAAGGGGTGTTCAAATGCAAAGGTACAAAATGAATCTAAAGTATTCACCAGAGGCCTGATCAACAATCCCACTGTTTATGAGATGAAAGATTCCCTGTTCCCAGAATTCCTGTGGCTGTGACAAGAGCCAGTCCTCTGCTGTGTCCTTCAGTTCATCATCCAACTTGAATAATAAATAAATAAATCCCACACCTTGCCTGCTGTGGGCATGGCCTGGAATTTTTTTAGGGGGAGGTGACGATGCATGTATCATGCCCCTAGCTGTCACACTATGATATCCTAAAGCAACATATTCAAATTTCACCCGCTTTGGTTCTTAAGACATTTCATACCTTTTCATTTGAACTCCCTCATGTCATTTCTACTGACTGACTCCATGTTTATCCATTGTAACCTGTCATGTCATATACATTATTAGTGATGAGCAGTTCTTCTCAAAATATTCTATGGGCCTCCTGATGCCTTCACAGATTGAAAATACCTTCCCAACTCCATACAAAAACAGATAGTTTGTGCCTTGAATCTCCAGTTACCCACAATCTCCCAAATACCCATGACATAATTTTATTTCGCAACCGAGTACTAGAGGAACTGACATACACTCTCTGCCAAGTTATCGACTTTCTCTCATCCTAAAATGAGGAATGTCGGCCCACATCTGCTTGACTTATGGCATATACTCCTGTAAGAAATGTACACGCAAGACTGCTCCCACACATCCCACTACTACCACCATCTGCTTCAGTCCTATCACAGGTAGCTCCTATTCCATCAAAGGCAAGACTACCTATGAAAGCAGCCTTGTGGCCTGAAACTGAAACAACTGTGCTACTTTCGATGTGGACATGACAACTAACAACCCGTGTGTCCTCATGTACAGCCACTGACAACCTGTGACTAATAGAGCAGGACCACGAAATTGTTGGACAGGTTGCCAAATTCAATACGATTGAATCCAATGACTGCTCCACATGTACTATCTAGATAATTTCTATGAACACCAGGTCCTCTGATTTGTGCAGATGGGAACTCTAAGTAACTTTCATTAGCCTTCCATCCTGCCTCTCTCTATTTAAAGGTTGTATACACAAGGGAAAGGGGGAGGGGTACAGTGTTGCGCCCTGACCCCAACATTAACATATTGCTGAAGAAAGATATAAGAGTTGATTGAAAGTAATAATGGCCCTTTATACGTCAGGTACAAACAGAGAGAATGTTGTACATCATTTCTTCCGTTTTGTAAATGCAGCTTGCGTATCCTTCACTGTTCGCCCCTTCCTTTCTGTGTTCTAATTTATGAGAAGGTATTTTATTATTTATTTCATTTTGTAAAATACATAATTGTTTTGTACAAATATGTTACGATTTTGAGGTATCTTGTTAGGCTGGAACCCAATAGAACAGCTTTAATTTCTTGTCATTAAATCTGGTCCAAAAAGTCTTAAATTTTGAATGGGAGTCTAAGAGCTCATGATTTAAGATATTCACAGTACATTCACACATTTGTCTTGAGTAAAAGGATATTTACTTTGAAAGTAATGCTTCTCAAACTACTTTCCTCAATTTTTGCCTGCAATCTTTGAGAGATGTAAACAAGTGACATCACACTCATCAATAGCAGTTAGTAGTTTTGAAGTATTGCATAGTCTTCATCCTTGACACTTAGAATAAACGCTAAAATGTATTTCCCATTTCGTTGTTTGCAGTACACGGCATGGCTGGTGATAGGAATCCCATCAGTCACCGTTCCAATTGTCAGTTGGCTTGGTTTATGCAACTGGCAGTTTTTCTGCACACTGCAGGGACATGGTATATTATAACGTCAAATCCTGTTGTGGCAGTGTGTTGGAGTGTTCAGATGTTGGCTATGGCCAGTGCATGTGACCAGCTAATTTGATGATAGTGTATGGCAGACAATGAAATTTGCTGATTTATATTCGTGCAATGTTCTGGTGATGGTTACAGTCAATTTACTGAGTGGACAAGGGAACATCAAGGACCTGTGACCCATTGAACAGGAACAGTATTAATTATTTCCTTCATGGTCAGCGCAAAAAAATAATCCTTAATTATGAATATCTGATTGGCTGTCACCATCTGTGCTATGACTGGTCAGCAGCGGCTGCTGCCAACATCTGAACACTCGACACTACGTTGCAACATGAATTGTACACTTTTATTCCAAACCTGTACAAAATGTCACAAAAATACTTACACATATATTTGCACTCGAAAATGCGAATAAATTCTCAAATATCATTGCGCGAAACATTGAAAAATACAAAAAGTAAGGAACTTGTGCTATTTCAACACGTAGATAATGAATGCCAGTTAAAGGCTTGCTGACAAAGTCGATTATGTTGCATGAAATTACATTATTATTATTATTATTATTATTATTATTCTTTTTAGGATGGCACCGATCGGTAATACATTGAATGAAGAATGCTCCGAAAAAAGTGATTATAAAAGTGTTAATAATTGTAAGATGTGTGTCAAGAAAGTGATTAAAGGTACTAGATGTAATAGCTGTCACCGCTGGTTCCAAGAGAAATGTGCTAAATTAAGTATAAAATTTGTAAACGCGTCTTACATGTGAACATTTCTAACATGCGGTAGTGAAGCAGTGGAAAACAAATTTAGAAGCACCATCCAGGAAAAAGACGAAACAATCAGAGTACTCCAAAGTGACTTACTTACTCTAAGCAGCAAATACGATACTCTGAAGAATACGTGTGTATATGGTGCAAACGTAAATCATCAAACTAAGGAACCAGGTGTAAACAAATTGGACTTTTTCATCCGTGATACAAATTGTACCTCGTTAACAGAGGACAGTTTCTCCACAAAGGAAAATTGTGATTGAAATACAGAAAAGCCAGAACAAGTCTGCTCGGTGTTGGGAAGAGGAGGGTGAAATTATTCGGCGACAGTCATGCCCGCAACATACCGGAACTACTGACAAAGCGTGTAAACAACGATGTTCAAATCTCAGGTATTGTAAGACCCGGTGCCAAATTTGACAGTGTAATTATAAATGTTAATGAAGAATGCTCACTACCCACAAGAAAAGACAGTGTGGTGATAGTAGGAGGTGCAAATAATGTGTATAGCAATGAAGCCAGTGCTTATTTAAAGAAGTTAATCACAGTGCTACAGTTCCTGCATTTCACAAACGTAATTGTCACAACACTGCCACTAAGGTATGATCTTCCTGACTGGTCATGCATAAATAAAGAAATTCGACGAACAAATTATAAGTTAAAAAGTTTCTGTGCCAAATTTTTAAATGTAAAGCTCATAGATATTGATAATTATGAAAGAAACTGTTTTACACGACAAGGATTGCATCACAACAAACATGGTAGGAAAAGACTAGCCGATAGCATAAGCCATGTTCTCGAACAGATAACTACTGACAATGAAAACAAAAATACACCTGCTATTGCAATGGAAGCTCCTTTGCAGGGAAACTATACAGTGGACCGATTACAATGGAATTACGTCCAAAATAACTGACAAAGTGCGGGATCGTAAATTAGCAATAGGCCTAAAAACTCACATAGGTGTAAACTTTGCAGACAGTTTAATGGAAAATGTAAATGCTTAAGTGGATAAAAATAGCTTAATAATGCACCTAAATATAGGCGGCGTGTCAGGAGGAATGATAAGAAAGCTGTACGACTTAGAAATATTCTTACAGAAGATAAAATCTGTAAAAGTCATATGTTTGAATGAACATTGGCTTAAAGGGAACAATGTCATGCTACTAAATTCACTTTCAGGATACAAGTTAGCAGCGAGTTTTTGTAGAAAAAATGGGTGTGGGGGATCATGTATATTAGTTCAACAGACACAAAACTTCGAAGTCAGAACGACTTTCAATTGTTTGAACGAAGAACAGGTATTTGAAAGCTGTTGCATTGAGCTGTTGGATTATGGCTTACTAATCATAAGCATTTATATATTGTGCTACCAGCAAATTTCTAGAGAAATTTGAAACTTTGCTAGGTAGGTTACAGTAAGGAAAACCATATAAAAAGATTGCAATTTGCTCTGATTTTAATATAGATATAAGGGATGAAAACAGATTTGTCACTTTCCTGAAGGATTTGTTGGCTACAAATGGCTTAATACTAAATTTTAGCAAGTATACTAGGGTAACAGCTACTTCTGCAACAAGCACTGATAATATAGTGAGCAGCAAAAATTATGGTGACAAAGAAAAATGTGTTTTAGAATTAGGAATATCTGATCATTCAGCACTGTTTATCTCATTGCCATACATAGACAAAACATATCGGTCTACAGTAAAATGGGTCAGAAATTTCAGACAGCCAAATGTAAACACTTTTGTCTTGAAACAAAAAGAATAGATTAAACAGCTTAGTTTATGAAATGAAAGTACTATACAAAATTACGGACTTAAAGGTGAAGAAAGTTGTATACCATGCTTATTTCATAACAATTATAAAATATGGAATAATTATCTGGGCTGTTGAAAAGACAAACCTCCTTAGAATTTTCAAACTACAAAAGAAAATAATCAGAGCAATGACAGGAACAAATAGTAGGCAATCATGCAAACCATTATTTGAAAGCTTGGACTTAATGAGAATCCCTTCAATTTTCATATATGAAATACTCCTCTTTGAACAGAAAAACTCACATCTGTTTGAAGAGAATGCATTCACACATGACTATGAAACGGCATAAATCACAACACATGCTACCGTGCCACAGACTCAAATTATACATAAATACTCCATATTACATGGCTCTAAAGATTAGAAATAAAATCAGGTCAAAATTTAGGAAATCCAAACTGGAGACCATTGCTACTAACCTTAAAAGCAAGTGTTATTGCAGTGTAGAAGAATTTTTAAATGATTAAAATCAAATGATATTATAATCCAGATTAATTTATAAATGGGACTAGTAATGACAGAAGTACAAATAGAAGTTATATAAATAGTTAATCTTTTATGTATATTCATGTTTACGTATTAGCCCTTAACTTATTGTCTGAATGACGGTATGCGTACCCCTGTATATCTGTACTTCATATAGGTGTGTGAAGTTTCATTGTTAAATGATGATGAGATGTGAAACATTTATAATGAAATTTGGTATTTTTTCCCATAAGTCATAATGTATACACTACATATTTATTTTAATGCATAAATCAATGTAACAATTTAGGTTAAAGACTTGACGAGTCACCAATGTTCTCAATCAAACGATTGTATAAAGACATGTTATGTCACAATAAAGTATCTTATCTTATTCTAATTCCTATAAAGTTACCAGTTCCATTCCACCTTGCAGTTAAAAATGGTACAAAATTCGGATAACCTTTATTACATAATAAACAAACTTCCTTGCAAATATTTTGATGTCTATAATGTACATTAATCACAAATAAACTACGAAAATGCAAGGATGATCCACTAAGCATATTTTTCCATATTATTTCCCACATTTTACACTATTTTCATTAAGTCCCTTGAAAAGTGTGAAAACAGGTTTCTACTGTAATCAATGTTGTCATTTAACTGGCATTCATTATTTAAGTAATGAAACACTGCACAAGATTCTTCCCTCTAATGATGGTCTAGATTTCAGAGACAAGCGGATAATACATGAACTCTACAAAAATCAAAGAGGGGTTATGAATATACATGCTGAAATACAAGAGGTTGATATATGGAAAGGAGTACGGCAAAGATGCAGTTTATCACCACTGCTCTTCAACTTTTATATTGAGGAGGCAATTAAGGAATGTACAGAGTCTATGGAAGGGATTAAGATCAATGGAATAGAAATTAAAATGATAAGGTTTGCTGATGACATAGCAATCATTGAAGAGAGTGAAGGCATTATCTAGAATTAATGAGATCCTGTCAGATAAAAATAACACAAAAATCAACACAAAGAAGACAGAGTTCATGGTATGCAGCCCTGAGCAAATTACCATTGACATTAAGATTAATGATGTACCACTGAAACAAGTTAATGTGTTCACCTACTTAGGAAGTAAAGTCACACCAGCAGACAGGAAAAGTAGAATTGTGCAAGCTATAATAGCCTTTAACAATAAAAGGATGCTTCTTACCTCAAGGTAAGGTACCTCCAAAACATTATAATCAGCATGTTCTGATATAAACATTACATCATTGCATAATGTTTTGGAATGTTAAATACGACACGCCCATTTTTCTCATCTCGCCATTGGGCGCCAAAAGTTTTAAATTCTCTGAGTTCTATTGTTGTAATTACTTGACGTTGCTTTCTCTATGGCATAACTTAAGTTTCCTTCTGCTTCTGTACAGTACCTTTTTACATATATAACATTCTGTCTTGTACCATGTAATTTTTGTAAACTTATTGTTACACATTATATGCAGGTCTGTCACACTTGAAAATGGCCTAACATAGAGGCCGAAACCGGTAGTGTGGGCTTAAATAAAGTGCCAATAAATGCAACTGGAGCTGGAGTTTCATTAAAAATTTGAACCACAGTTGCGGCAACAGCAAACATCCAGTGATGGAGAAACTAATAGTCATGTAGTTACTTATGCCCTTTCTTGGCACTTCAATGTCTGACTATTGAACCACGGGTAACACCGCGGGGAGCAGCTAGTTGTTAATAAACAACATGCTTCTAGTACGACATTTTGCCACTTGGTACGGCGTGTAGCCACTTCTGAGGCATTAATTTGTCCATCTCGGAGGTTGTGTTACGTTGCTGTCTGTACGTGGCTCTGAGTGCGAGACTGTTTCATGTTATTTTATTTCAGCAATGAATTTTATTGTCTTTGGTGCTGTGGTGAAGATTATGCTAGATTAAAAATATGCTAGCGTAATAATAATATTAACTATCAACAAAATAAAATCCCTCAATACAAATGACTGTGTTGTGCATGGAAAAAAAAAGTAGTTCGATCAAAAATACACATTTTGATGTTTAGTGCATTTTATTAATACAGAAAATACTGAATTTTAATTTAAAAAAAAGCTGAAATTATAATGTGGGAATGAAGGGTTATCAGTGACAGGTGCATTGGTAAAATATTGTGGCCCATTTTTGACCGAATTAAAGAAGAACATACTTTTGCAACCTATCAACAAGACTATTGATGGCACATAGAGCCAACTTATCATAATGTGTTTAGTGAAAGAATTATCACTAACAACATTTGGCCCCCTTATTCTCCCCATTTAAACCCTTGTAATTTTATTTGTAGGGAGCATTAAAACATTTCTCATGAAATCACTGCAATTTCTGTGAGGGAACTTCAGAGTGTAATGGGCAACTACCTCAGCGTGAGTCAGAAATTCTTGAACAATGAAGGAAGGCAGTTCCAGCATCTCATTATATAATACAGGTGAGTAATTAACTTATCTTTTTAAGTGTTTCAGTTATGTATGTTAGAAATAACTTGCATACCAAACCTTCTTAAATTTAATGAGGTTGTCAAGCAGCCCGCAAAGTGGGTACAGCAGCTGGCATAGCCAGCAACTCGCACACCACAAAGACAGTTGTGCTGGGGATTGATCACCCTGTAGTTTGTATTAATTACTTGGATTTGGCTGTAAACTATTAATTAACAATGAATAAAAGTTGTTACTGGGTAAATACAGTTAATTTACATTATGTACAACAAACTGTTACCCCAATTAGTAACTGATTGTTGATGTACTTTAACTACTTTTTCAGTGATTTATTTTCTAATGAAAGTGGAATGAATAATATTTTTCGATATTGTCACAAAGTTGCAATATGTTACCCATAAAAATATTAACATGTGTGACACCAATTTGTTTACAAAGCATAACATGTAAAGACATTTCTTACTGGCTACCTCAACGCGACTCCTGATTGACTGCCTTCGCCTCCCATCATTCATAGTGCCGCTACCAACAGAACACATCACATAGCAGTACAATGTACATAAAGTACATTTCAATCATCAGAGAAACAAAAACAATTTTGCATATATGTCCCTGTTAAATGTAGCCTTTCTACTAAGGTATGAAGTAAGGGACCTCAGAGAAAAACACTGTATCATATCTTAAACCAACAAGCAGCAAATTAATACCTATTTTATACCAATTGTGAGCAGGTATTGAACATGTATATTCATAGCTTTACTTGTGTGAAACTGAATGTCACAAATTTCTTATAAAATATAGTGCAAGTTTACCTGCACTGTCTCTTCCAATTTTATACAGATAGTACTCTTCAGTTCCTTTTCCAATACTTTTATCTCATTTTCCATATCATTCAAATGTTGTTGATCAACAGTATACAGTTGTTCTGCAAACAAAGTTTCAAAATTACACATACATTTTACAAGAAGGGGAGAAAAGTAACACAATTTTTTATGGTACAAAACATGGAAAATATGACCTGAAAATTAAGATATTGTATATTGTGGAAGAAAAATTATTTTCTTGCATGTTGGTACATACAAGTTACATCAAACTAACTACGACTGTAATGCAAGTGCTCTACAGTTCAACCAGAAAAGTTGGCAGTAATGAATAAAATCCTCAGACCTAACTTTCAATGCACCAACTGTAGTAATTCAACAGGAAGGATAACCCCAGTTCTTATAAATATGAAATTGTGTGTGGAACTGTGTTTGCCACTCCCTCCAAAAAATATCTACTTAGATTTGGATGAAATATGAAGAGTATACTTTATGTCACTGCCAATGATGCAATGGTGGTTGAAAGTAACCCACAAAAATATTTCATTACTGTGGGAAATATTTCTCATCTTATTTACTTTTAAATCTCTTTTACAATGCACATTCTGATTTGCACTTTACCCCTTTCTGTGAAACTATGGACATCCAAATAGATAAATACAGACTATTGGCACTATTTGAGATCTAAAACATGTACTATATTATTAAACTTACTTAATTTATTTTTAAGTTGTTCATTTGCTTCTCTAATTTTCCTTTCGTCCTCTCCCTCAGAATATTGATGCCAAATTCGATAAATCCACAGTGAATGCCAAAACAATAACTGAAATAGAGAAAAAGAGCAAAACTCAACTAATGAACAACTACTAGTTCGTAGTAAATATTTCATAAAAATATTTCAACCATACATTCCACTAAAAACAATCCAGATTCATAAGCACCAAATAAAGATAAAATAGCCACACAAATTAAAATAATAAAAAAGCATTTAGCCTATAAATTTAATGAAAATTTCAATGATCACACAACATATATGGAAAGCAGAAAAACTTTTGCATGATAGGAAAATTGTATCTACACAAAAATGGAGACAGAATGGATGCAAAATTTATTTTGGGAGCTTTCCCCATTTTCATTTGACATGTAGCATTTTATCTCAATGTCGCCTGGACTGAGGAAGACCAACAATTTGAATGGAAAATTTGCAAAGATTGAGTGGGCTTCATACCAAACAGGTTTTGACCAGAAAAAAACTTTAGTTAAGAAATTACTTCTCAGGTATTAAGAAATTTATAAAAAGAAGATAAAGCAGTCAACAATCTGACGATTGGTTTGAACACCACAGTGCTTTACTACGCATGGTTCTGTTTGGAAGTGGTATGCCATTGCCTTCTTCTGACCTTCGAACTGACTTACCCAGCTAGTTATAAGGGGACCTACAGTTTAACGTCGGTTCTGTACCACAGTGCTACTCAATATTTTTCACATCAGCAACAATGCCAGAGGTGAAAGAAGTGGAGAGTGACAGAAAAATCCTAAGACCTGGCAGTGATCCAACCCGCAACCTTTGGATTTGTAATCTGGCACTCTACCACTGTGCTGCCGAGCCACACTAATAAATTTATACTATGTGGGAATAATGAACCTTTACACATTCTGAAAATATTATGACATAGTGGACATCAAATTTTTCTTCCAAATTCTCAAAGACCAAGCCTGGACTTCAAAATTACTGCAGTTGCCGTTGCTAAACTAAGTGATACAAAAACCAAGCTGAAACTGAAAAGGTGGAGTTTAACAACTTTTAAATATTGGAAGAATATTGACCACAGCTGCTTCATTTATTAGCTCAAAGCTACGAGTTTCGGTTAATTAACTATTATCAAGCACCAGCAGAGCTTAACCATTTGATGAAGATGAAATGTTACAATATTGAAAAACTTTAAAATAACTATTTGGCATCATGCTTCACTTCCTATATACGTTTTTCCAGTGAATGATCATTACAAACTGATCAGTCAGTGGAAAATCATTATGGAAAGTGAAGCAAAATAAATATAAGTTTTTCAATATTGTAACATGTCATATTAATCAATTGGTTAAGCTCTGCTGGTGCTTGATAATGGTTTATTAAGTGAAACTGATAGCTTTGAGCTAACAAATTAAGCAGCTGTAGTCAACATGACATTCTTCCTATAACATGTTCAAATGATGTTGTTGTTATAGTCTTCATGTCCGGAGATTGGTTTGATGCAGCTCTCCACCCTACTCTATCCTGAGCAAGCCTCTTCATCTCCTCATAAGAACGACAACCCACATCCACTTGAATCTGCTTACTATATGCGTGTCTTGGACTCCCTCTGCGATTTTCCCCCCCACACACTTCCCTGCAATGCTAAATTTACGATTCTTTGATGTCTAAGGATATGTCCTATCAATTGATCTATTCTTTTAGTCAAGATTTGCCAAAAATTCCTATTCTCCCCAATTCTGTTCAGTACCTCTTCATTAGTAATGTGATCTACCCACCTAACCGTCAGCATTCTTCTGCGGCACCACATTTCAAAAGCCTCTATCCTCTTCCCATGCAAGGCAACACTCCACAGAAATGCCTTCAGAAAGGACTTCCTTATGCTTCAATTAATATTCAATGTTAACAAATTTCTTTTTCTCAAAAATGCTTCTCTTCCCATTGCCATTCTGCAATATATATCTTCTGTACTGCGACCATAGTATGTTATTTTATTACCTAAGTAATAGAACTCATCTACCACCTTGATTGTTTCGTTGCCTAATCTAATTCCTTCAGCATCACCTGATTTTGTAAGACTGCATTCCATTACCTTTGTTTTGCTCAGTTAATGTTCATTTTATACACTCTGTCCATTCCATTCAACTGCTCTTCCACATCCTTGGTTGTCTCCGATAGAATTACAGTGTCATCAGCAAAACACAATGTTTTTATTTCTTCAGCCTGAACTTCAATCCCTATTCCAAATTTTTCCTTGCTTTCCTTCACAGCTTGCTCGATGTACAAATTGAATAACATTGGAGAAAGGCTACAACCCTGTCTTACTCCCTTCCCAACCAATACACATATAGCCAGAGGAAAAGAAAGATCAAACAGAACACTTTAAGAGACTAGAGTTACAAAGTTCATATTCACAGGACAATGACAGAAGAAATTAGCATTTCAGTCAACTTGATTTGTCCAATAGACACAGGCTACAACATAGGCCCTGACAACTTGTTCCTTGCAAAGGGCATCAACTCGTATAATGTGTGAATGGTGTTCTTTGGTACAGCAGAGTCCCAAAAACTCAGCACTCGGGAACCCGGCAGTTTGGATAACTCCGCCATATCCCGGCACAACCCATGGAATTACTCCAGGCTCGCATAATGCAGGATGCAAGTTTTATGGTAGCATATGGCAGTTACAGGCTGTGCTATGTACGGGCATCATCTTTTCTTGTGCCACCTACATTCTATTTAAGAATCCTTTGAGTTTCATATATGCAGCATGTAGATGCATTTTCATACTAAAAACAGCCGTGATTGAAACTCTGGAAGTGCGTTTTACAGTGTCATTTTAAAATCAGGTTAGGCATGATGGATAAATAATGAACTTGGTTACAGCAGACAACAATGACACACATTTGACGGGGCCCCGGGTGGTCTGCCACTCTGTCTGCCTACAGCCTTTGTCTTTTCTTAACCATGTTTTGTGAAGCCCACGTGGGTATAAGTAACAAATACCATTTGTAAGATACTGTTTTAAATTTATTTCATGTTACTGTATTCCATCATTTGTATTCTATTCTAAAGTAACAATAGAAAGTATTTTATAACATAACAACCTCACCTATTCTTTTTTTAATTCCATTACCGATAACCCGGCATTTTCACAAACTTGGCCAGCCTTCAGTCCACATTAGACCGAGTTTTCGGGACTCTACTGTATAGCCACCCATGCTGCATTCTTCTGGTTCCTAAGTTCATCTGTGGTTTTTGGCATTGGGTCACAGCACTACATTGACATTTTACCATGTCCCACATGTTTTTGATTTGCAACCACACTGGTGATTTGGTGAGTCATGGCAAAAGGCTGACAACACCAAGAAGGTTTTCCCTTACATCAATATGGGGTCGTGTTTTGTCCTGCTGAAAAATGGCATCTGGAGTGTCATGCAGAAAGGGTATGGCTACAGGCTGGAGGACATCATCCACAAAGCCCAAACTGGTCACTGTGCTCTAGACCTGCATCAATTGTGATTTAAGGTACCTAATAGCATTCCTTAGATATTGAGTCAATACCGTGTAACTAATGCAAAGGCAGTCTTTGTGATACCACTTTCCGGTCTGGGGCCAACCAAAATGTAACCATCATTTTCAAATAAACAGAACCTTGACTAATCCATAAACACTACATGATGTCATCACATTCTTATTATATCTTGGGCCCACAATGTTACAAATGCAGTATATTGACAATTGTGAAAGGTCAGTATGAAACACTATATACAGTAATTTATTTCTTTTATATATCACAAGATATTTTTTGGCATTAAGTGCCATTGTCAGCTGTTTCTGCAAAAACAGCTTCTTTTATCAGTATGTAGCCTATCCCGGTACTAGATAGATAAATTTACATAAATAAAATTTTGCGAATTTCACTTATAAAGTGTGCAGTTAGAGGCCTCAAGTGGTTCGAGTGACTATTTATTAGGTGGTGTTTTATATATCAATTATGAATTTTAGTCAGTTACTGCATAACTCAATGCCTCAGAATACTATGTTTACAAATTTTTCTTTCAAAGAGTAAATATAGAAGTTAAGAGATAAGGCATAATTTTGTTTATTATTTCTGTGTATGTTATTATTAGCGAGTATGGTTAAATATTTCATTAGAAACTTTTAGTGGTCATTATGGATTATACATTTATATTTGGCATGGTTGTTTTATTTCATCTTTGGTTGTCTTTAGCA
This sequence comes from Locusta migratoria, assembly GCA_026315105.1. Taxonomy (NCBI): domain Eukaryota; kingdom Metazoa; phylum Arthropoda; class Insecta; order Orthoptera; family Acrididae; genus Locusta; species Locusta migratoria. The sequence goes on along the minus strand of CM048745.1, from coordinate 104,548,488 downwards.
TTATAGTGCGATCTCTGATTTATGTAAGCTCCTTTGTCCAGCATTAAATCATCAATAAAATTATCGATGTAATATTTGTATTTAAAATCGGTTTGATCATTTAATAAATTATTTGCATTGCTAGTTGCGTGAATAAATACGAGGCGCGTCCAGAAAATAAGTTCCGTTTGGTAATAAAATGAAATTGTACACAGATACAGAAGAAATTTTTATTGTACAAAATTCTACAACTCAAACTAATTTTCCATGTAACTGCCGAAATTTTGCAGGCATTTGTCATAGCGTGGCACCAGGTTTTGTATACCTTCTTCATAGAAATCTGCTGCCTGTGTCTTCAACCAATTGGAAACAGTTTCTTTCAGCTCATCGTCATTGGTGAAGTGATGACCGCTAAGGAAAGACTTGAGATGTAAGAACAGATGTCACTAGGAGCGAGGTCAGGACTGTACGAAGGATGGTCAAACATGTCCCAGCCAAATCCCTATAGGAGGTTTTTCGTCACATTTGCAGTGTGTGGCCGTGCATTGTCGTGAAGCAAAACAACACCTTTTGACAGCAGTCCCCGGTGCTTATTCTGAATTGCACGGTGCAATTTCTGAAGTGTCTTGCAATAAGCATCTGCTTTGATTGATGGGCTAAGCGGTAAGAAGTCAATGAGTAAGATGCCTTTCCAGTCCCAGAACACTGTGCACATGATTTCGGAGGTGTCATGATTTGCTTTGGCTTTGCCTTTGGTGGGGATGAAATGTGTCTCCATTACATTGATTTCCTCTTACTCTCAGAAGTGTCGTACGAAACCCACGTTTTATCTCCTGTGACTATCCGTCTCAGAAATTCTTCGCCACTTTCAGCATAACGAGTCAAAAACCCATGTGCACTACCCATTTGTTGTGTTTTGTGTTGCTCAGTGAGAATCTTTGGTACCCAACGTGAGCAAAGTTTGCGGAATTTCAGTTGTTTGGTAACAATTTCATGCATCAGTGATCATGAAATTTGGGGGAAGTCCATAACGAGAGCACTAATTGTAAACCTATGGTTTTCTTAGATCTTGTCATCAATTGCGTGAACCAGTTCTTCTGTAACCAAAGATGGATGCCCACTTCGTTCTTCATCATGCACATCACTATGCCCGCCATTGAACTGTCAGACACATCTTCTCACCATCAAATCACTCATCGCATTTGGTCCGTAAACATCGCACATTTGCCGATAAATTTCACTTGGTTTCACTTTCCTCGCATTCAGAAACAGAATCACCGAGCTGATTTCACAGGCAGTGGGATTTTCAATCAATGCCGACATTTCAAATAAGCACAACAAAGCGTATGTAACTGACAGCGATCTCCAAATGGCGCACATGCTTCTCCTTGATACACACCGTCTACAGCGCATGTGCGGAACTGCAATCGCATGTGCGGAACTGCAATCGCAGATAAATTGAAAAAGAACTTACTTTCTGGATGTGCCTCATACTTCAATTTCTTCTAGAATATTTATTTCATATCCCTTCTGTATTACATGTAAAATTTTGAGTGCATTTTCTATAGTTCCTAGTAAGTGATTTTCCGATTGCAAGTGCTGGTAAAAAGTAGATGGGTTTTTCTCACTCTTCCTAGTGTTTTCTTTATAACGAACGTTGAAATTACGTCCAGTTTGGCCTATATAATATTTATTACACGAGTTGCAAGAGATTTTGTACATACCATGATTTAGAAATTTAGAAGGTTTTGTCGTGTGTGCGACAATTTTGTCTCTTATGGTGTGTGTGTTTTGGTATGAAAAAGTGATGTTAGTATTTCTAAAAAAAATTTTCATTTAATTTGTGATTTTTCCAAGATATGTTGTACGGATATACATTAATTTTTTTCTTTGAGGTGTTTCTCTTTGTAATGTGATTCCTGTACATGTTGTTAGTGGATCATGACTCGTTTTTTTATTGTATAGCTTTATTACGATGTTGGGGTCACATTCATTTTGTTGGGCAATGTATTGCAGTATACTTATTTCCTTTTGTTTGGCTGTGTCATCTAGTGGTAGGCTGAAAAGCCTGTTAATCATTGAATGGAAAAATGCTAGCTAATGTGATCCGGAATGACATGAATGGGCATGAATAGTGTTACTTGATGTTGTTGGTTTCCTGTATATTTCAAACCTGTGTCTATTTTGTACCTTTTGTATGGATAGGTTGAGAAAGTTAATTTTGTTATTGGATTCTAGTTCTACAGTAAAATTGATTGTAGTATGTAGGTTGTTGTTGAGGTTATTAATATTATATGTCTCCTCCATTTCAAATCTATGAGTATGAGAGTGTCATCCGCATATCGATAATAATAAACAATTTTATTAATTTTTTTGGTGTAGGAAGAATCTTTCTTCAAGGCTATTTATAAACATATCTGCTATGGTACTAGCTAGGTTACAACCCATAGCAAAACCACCTAACTGTATATAAAATTTTTCTTCAAATTGGAAATAGTTTTGTTCTAAGACTAAGTGAAGCAAGTTTATAATTTCGTGTGTGCTATTAATTGGAATTTTGTTGTATGCAAGTAAGTTGTGGATATATTGCAAACCGAACAGAATCTCTAGTCCCTCCTCAAATCCTTAGTACCATCCCAAGACCTCTCCCCAGAGTCAATCTCTCTCCTCACCCCTCCTACACCCGCGCCACAATCTTCTACATGCTCCCTGAAGTTCACAAACCCAACCACCCTAGACGTCCCATTGTGGCCGGTTATGGTGCATCCAGTGAGAGAATCTCTTCTCTCGCGGACCAACAACACCTTCAGCTTATTACCCACAACTTACCTCCTTCCCTGAAATGAGAAATACCTTACCGAATATCCTGCACCCCCCCCCCCCCCCAGTGATCTTCTGTCGCCTGCCAAACCTGCGTAATATCCTTGCCCATCCCTGCTCCTAACCCTTACCCCATGGCTGCAATAGACCTAGATGCAAAACCTGTCCTATCCACCATTCCACCACCACATACTCCAGTCCTGTCACATGCATTTCCTAACCCATAAAAGGCAGGGCAACCTGTGAAAGGAGTCATGTTATCTACAAACTAAGCTGCAACCACTGTGTAGCTTTCTATGTGGGCATGATCAGCACCCAGTTCTCTAGCTGAATGAATGGCCATTGTCAAACTGTGGCCAAGAGACAGCTACCGTGTTGCAGAGTATGCAGTGCTCCCCACAAGCACCAGCTTTTCTGAATTGTGCAGTTGGGAATTCTCCTTACAATATATCCTACACTCTAACAATCCCCCAGGCCTAAACGGAATTCCGTATTTGGCATGGAGCGCCAAGAGGAGCAGACATTCCACTAAGATATGAGCCACAGATTGTAGGGCCCCACAACCACAATGTGAGGGAGGCTCATTAAGCAAAAGAAAATCATGGGTCAGCCTAGAGTGACCAATGCGAAGACGGCAAAGGACAGTGGAATCTCTCCAAGAAGGGTGTAAGGAAGAACTCCAAGCTGCAGTGGTCGACTTTATGGAGCATAGTTTATTTGACAGAGCAGTAGCCTGCCAGTTGGTGTTCCAGTCCTGTATGTGTAGCGATTTCAACTGCACCTTCAAATCTGTGCCTGAAATAACCCAGGGGAAGGGGCAGGGAGTTACAGCTACTATAGCCAACTGGTCAGCCTGTTCCTAGGATACCCATATGACTAGGAACCCAGAGAAAGGCAACGGAGCAAGAGGTGTGACGAAGATCAGTGAGGAAATTGTGAGTATCAATGACCAACGGATGTGAGGAGTAGCATCGGTCTATGGCCTGCAGGCTGCTCATTGAGTCAGAACAGATTAAAACACGGTCCAGGGCTACCTGTTTGATAAAATGAAGTGCCCAACTAATAGCCCTTCGTTCTGCCCCAAGCACACTGTATGATTCTGGCAGAGAATGGCATTCCACACCAATGGAAGACATAAATGCATATGCTGTATGACCAGCAAATTTAGAACCATCAGTGTAGAAAATCGTGACACCCTGAAATTCTTCAAGGACAGTGTGCAATAAACGCCGGAAGATTATGGGGGAGACCAAAGCTTTTGGGGCATGGTAGAGATCCAGTCGGATTTGCGGCCGAGGCACCAATCAAGGAGGGGTGTGTGGTATAGGACGATGCATACAGTCAAGGGAAGGGAGGTTTAAGTCCCTACAAAGGGAAGTGAGCCGCAATCTAACAAGTAAATCCACCCAAGGGCGATTATCAGGAGTTCTAAGACCATCGACCTAAAAGAGAACATGATATGTGGGATGACCAGGCAATTTATGAATGGCAATGGCAGAGGAAACCAAAAGCTGATGGCACCTAGTCTGAAGGGGGGATTCCTGCTTCAGAAGGAGACTGTCTACAGGGCTGGTCCGGTAGGCACCCGTAGCCAAGCGGACACCACAATGGTAAACAGCGTCCAAAAGTTTCAAGGCAGGAGGAGTGGCCGAGCCATATACCTGGCACTCATAATCTAGTCGGTACTGAATCAGAGCCCGTTAGATATGAATTAGTGTTGTCCGATCTGCACCCCAGGAGGAGTAAGCTAGAAAATGGAGGGCATTAAGTTTCTGCATGCAGCTTATCTTCAGCTGCCGAATATGTGGCAGCCAAGTCAGCTTTTTATCCAATAGGAGGCCCAAGAACGGTGCTGTGCCGCAACGTCTAGGTTTTGAGTACCCAAGAAGAGTTCTGGGTCAAGGTGGACTGTAGTACGATGGCAGAAATGCATTACTCGCGTTTTTAGAAGGGGAAATCTGAAAACCATGTGAGAGCACCCATGTGGAAGCCCGCTGAATGGCACATTGGAGCTGGCATTCAGCCGAGGCTACTGAATGGCAGCTGTACCATATGCAAAAGTCGTCTACATACAAAGCAGGGGTGACAAGCGACCCAACAGAGCTCACCAACCCATTAATGGCGATTAAGAAGAGTGTAACACTTAACACAGAAACCTGTGTAACGCCGTTCTCTTGGATCTGTGGGGAGCTGAAGGAAGAGTCAATTCTTGCACAGAACATGTGGCGGGATAAAAACTAACTGATAAAAATTGGTAGGGAACCTCGTAGGCCCCAGTCAAGGAGGGTACATAAACTATGATGATGCCAAGCGGTGTCATAAGCCTTACATAAATCAAAGACAACAGCAACAAGATGTTGACATTTTGAAAACGCCTTTCTGATTGCCGTTTCCAGTCAACAGGAGACCTGCCATCCTGGAACCCACACTGATAAAGTGACAAACATCCATGTGACTCGAGTACGCAGCGTAGTCTGCGGGCAACCATCTGTTTGAGCAGTTTACATGGCACATTTGTCAGGCTAATGGGCCGGTAACTGTCCAGGGAAGACCGATCCTTACCAGGCTTAATAACAGGGACCACTATACTGTCCCTCCACTGCGAGGGGAAAACCCCTCGGAGCCAAATGTGGTTAAATACCTGCAGTAGATATTGCCGTTGTAGGGGGCCGAGATGTTTCAGAAGTTGATTTTGGATGAAATCAGGCAGAGGCGCAGAATCATGAGAAGAAGAAAGTGCCATATGTAGTTCCCATTCCGTGAAGGGTTTTGGAGACAAAAAGCCACCGGGTAGGAAGCCATCGCCGATGCCTTCGCAAAGTGAGCTGCAAGGTACTCTGCGATAACCAATGGATCAGTACAGACCCCATCTGGTAAGGCAAGGCCAGGGATTGAAGACGGCCGCTGGCAACCTTGGATGGAGCAGAGCATAGCCCACACCCGTGACAAGGGTACATAAGATCCCAAGGAGGAGAGAAAATGCTCCCAGCATTCCTGCTTGCTCTTTTTGATTACATAACGAGCCTTGGCACGAAGGTGTTTAAGATGACAAGGGCAGCATGGGACGGGTGGCGCTTAAGATGTTGAAAGCTCGATGATGCTCAAGAATTGCCACAGTAATGATTGTGTTCCACCACAGAACTGGGCGGCGAAGAGGACCAGTCAACTGGGGGACAGCAATGTTAGCAGCTCGGGTAATTGCATTAGACACATCACTGATGACCTCATCTATAGAGTCAGATGGGGATGGTGTGAAAACCACCCGTGAAGTATACAAAGGCCAATCAGCATGACGGAAAACCCAACGAGGTACCCTGTCCCTCGTACAACGTGTGGGGAGTGAAAGAATCAACTGAAAGTGGTCACTGTCGCAAAGGTCGTCATGCGGTGACCAGCGAAAGAAGGGGAAGGGGGGGGGGGGTAGAAGTGAGGTCAACAGAGGAGAAGGTGCCGTGAGCGGTACTAAAATGGGTTGGGGAGCCATCACTGAGGAGGCACAGGTCGTGATCGGCAATGAATTGGTCAACAATGTGGCCCCCGAATAGTTGTATAAGCACTGCCCCATGAAAGATGATGGGCTTTGAAGTCCCCAAGAATAAGGAAGGGAGGAGGGAGCTGCTGAAGGTGTGATGTGAAGGCAGCAGATGTAGGTGGCCTGTCTGGAGGGAGATACAGATTACAAATCCCACTTCCAGTGTGGTACAGGAGGGATCTATGAACTAACAACGTCCGTTACGAACTAGGGTGCAGACACTACCAGATGCTTGTAGGGGGGAAACACGGTTTCGACAGAAAGCATGGAACCACGGAGTGTTGGTGAATGGCCATAAGTGAAGTGAGGTTCCTGCAAAACAACACAAGCTGCTGAGTAAAAGGCAATAAGATGTTTCAACTCCAAGAGGTGACAGTAGTAGCCGTTACAGTTCCATTGGATGAGAACAGACCGAGGATCCATATGGAAGGCAAATGGACTGATGCATGTCACAAAACTAGGTCAACGTCCATCGCCGATGGAGGAGGAAAGACATCCATAAACAGCGGATCAGACACAAGTTCAGTGGGGTTACTTGGCTGAGAGGAGAAAGGTGGTGCCTCCGGGAGTACCGGAGGGGCCTTGTCCTGGGCCTTTTGCTTCTTTTTCCTCTTCTCTCTCTCTCTCTCTTTTGCAGGGCGGGAAGGACAGGTTCCAGAGAGAGAACTAGAGTCAGTCAGGTCTGGCACCGATGAGGATCGGGCGACCTTGGTCGTATCAACCTGGATGTCTGGCTGCTGGTTTGAGGCAGAGAACCTCCTGTCTGGTGGACGCCGAGAAGAGGAACCCTGGGAGGGGGCATCTTCACCGGCAAGTGCCAGAGAAGGAGGAAGGGTGATGCTGGGAGGGGGGGGGGGCAAGGGTGGTGCAGGAGGGGGAGAGGGAAGAATAGGGCAGGAATAGGATGAGGAAGGGGGAGGTGTAAAGGATGTAACTGAGGCGTAAGTAGTAGATAGTTGCACAGGGTGCAGATGCTCAAATTTTCGGCGGGCCTCCTGGTATGTAAGGCGGTCAAGGGACTTGTACTCTTGGATCATCTTCTCCTTTTTATATACCGGGCTCTTTGGAGAGCGAGCTGAGTGGTGTTGTTGTTGTTGGTTGTTTTAAGGGGACTAAACAGCTAGGTTATCAGTCCCCTGTTCCTAGCTGAGAGTCAACTGTCAATAAAGATAAAACAATGCCCTGAAAATGACACCGCACAAAAGGGCAGGTTAACAATAGACAAGCCACTGACATTACAAGACGAAGACACACAGAATGAGTAAAATAAAGTCACGAATAAAACTGGATAGCAGAGAACCTTGGCTGGCTGATCACAAAGAAAAAACAGGATGAGCCAGCCACACTGCACACACTAAAAACCCCTAAGGGCTCGAAAATATAAAAGATCTGGGTTGCTGTAGGCCTAAGAGATCAGGCAACAGCACCCACGGTTAGGTAGATGCATAAAAACCAGAAGCGCGGATAAAACTTAAAACTGCGTTAGCCATAGAGGCGTCGTCTGCTAAAGCTAATGATAGCGTGTCTGGGATATGAAAAGATCGCCGCAAGTCGGCTAAAAGCGGACAGTCCATTAAAAGATGGGCTACTGTCAACACAGTGCCACATCGACACACGGGTGGAGCCTCGCGCCGAAGGAGATACCCGTGGGTGAGCCACGTATGTCCTATCCGAAGGCGACAGAGGACAACTGACTCTCGGCGGTTCGGCCGCAGTGAAGATTTCCACAAAGCTGTGGAGAGCTTCACTGCCCGAAGCTTATTCGGTGCAGTCGCCGTAGCCCACTCGGTGCTCCAAGCTTCACGTACTTTTCGGTGCAACACCAGCTGAACATCCTGTTCCGTGACACCAATAGTTAGAGGTGGTCCCATAGTACCCTGCTTGGCCAATCGATCAACATGTTCATTCCCTGGTATGCCAACATGACCTGGGGTCCACACAAAGACCACAGAACGGCCTGATTGGCCCAGGGAGTGAACAGTGTCCTGGATCGAACGTACTATTGGGTGCCGAGAGAAACACTGGTCGATCGCTTGTAAGCCACTCAGGGAGTCAGTACAGATGACGAATGACCCCCTGGGGCAGGCTTTGAGATGTTGGAGAGCTCTGAGAATAGCGACCAGCTCGGCGGAGAAGATGCTACTCTCACAGGGCAGAGAATGCTGTTCTACATGGTTGTGATGTAGAAAGGCATACCCAGCACGGCCATCTACTACGGAACCATCTGTGTAAATGGCGTCTGTGGCACGGAACGGTTCGAGCACTTGTAGAAACTGGTGACGGAGATGTACGGAGGAAACAGAGGCCTTCGACGCATGGGACAGGTCCAGACGGAGCTGCAAACGAGGAATGGACCAAGGAGGAGTGTGAGAGGAATAGTGGAAAATGGTAGGAAGTGGGTAGGATGTGAGAGACGAAAGAAGGATACGAACACGGACCGAGATCGGGTATCCCGACCTTGGCCGTCGTGGAGGGATAGGGAGTGCAGCGTCTGGAAATAGGAGCCGGCGGTTCAGGTGGAAGGGCGAGGCCTGAACACGAGCAACATAAGATGTTAACAGGTGTTGCCTACGGAACCGCAGCGGGAGGACTCCAGCTTCGACAAGGAGGCTTGTCACAGGGCTAGTGCGAAAAGCCCCTGTCGCCAAACGAACACCACAGTGGAGGATTGGGTCTATTGCCTGCAGCGCTGACGGCGCAGCCGAATCGTAGACTATGCTGCCATAGTCTAGGCGCGACTGAATGAGGGCCTTGTAAAGTTGTAATAGCGTTTGGCGCGAGGCTCCCCAAACAGTGTGGCTGAGACAGCGCAGTATGTTGAGGTGTCGCCAGCACTTTTGTTTTAACTGGCGTAGGTGCGGCACCCAGGTTAGACGGCCATCAAACACCATACCTAAGAATCTGTGCGTCTCTTCGACTTGTAGCAGGTCGCCAGCTAAGTAAAGTTCGGGTTCTGGGTGTACTGCCCGACGTCGACAGAAATGCATCACACGGGTTTTGGATGCAGAAAATTGAAAACCGTGGGCAAACGCCCACGACTGTGCCTTTCGAATTGCGATCTGCAACCGCCGTTCAGCTACGCCAATGCTGGAGGAGCTGTAATACATGCAGAAGTCATCGGCATACAAGGAAGTAGAAACCGATGACCCCGCAGCCGCAGCTAGACCGTTTATGGCGATTAAGAATAAAGGAACACTAAGAACGGAACCTTGTGGGACTCCGTTCTCTTGACAATGAGGTGAGCTGAAACAAGAACCAACACGAACACGGAAAGAACGCAACGCCAGGAAGTTCTTTATGAATGTAGGAAGTGGACCTCGTAAGCCCCAATCGTACAGCGTAGACAGAATATGATAGCGCCAGGTGGTGTCGTACGCTTTCCGCAGGTCAAAGAAGACGGCAATCAGGTGTTCACGGCGAGAAAATGCTGTACGAATGGCCGACTCTAGTGACACGAGATTGTCGATAGCAGAGCGGCCTTGACGGAATCCACCCTGTTGAGGCGCCAAGAGTCCTCGGTCCTCGAGGATCCACATGAGCCTCCGACTCACCATCCGTTCGAGGAGTTTACACGGAACGTTGGTGAGGCTGATGGGGCGGTAACTATCAGCCACCTGTGGATCAGCCCCCGGCTTCATAACTGGGATGATGATGCTATCCCTCCATTGAGACGGGAAGACACCCTCAACCCAGAGACGATTCAGCAAGGAGAGAAGTTGGCGTTTAGAGTCTGATGACAGATGTCGGAGGAACTGACTATGAATGCGGTCGGGTCCAGATGACGTGGCTGGGCATGCGGCAAGGGCACTTTCGAACTCCCATTCGCTGAAAGGGATGTTATAGATTTCCTGGCGTCGCGTTTGAAAGGATATCTGTTTTCGCTCGGTGCGCTCTTTAAGGGCGCGGAAATCCGCATCATATGCAGCGGTCGCTGAGGTGCGAGCATAGTGGTGTGCCAAATGCTCAGCTATTGTGACAGGGTCAGTGCAAATTGTACCCTGAATGCGGAGGCACGGAATTCCCACTGGTGGGCGGTGGCCAAAGAGGCGTCGAACTTGCGACCATACCCGTGAAGGTGATGCTCGGGATCCAATGGAGGCGACATAACGCTCCCAGGAGGCTCTCTTGCTGTGCTGGATCAATCGCCGTGCCCGTGCACGGAGACGCTTGAAGGCAACAAGATGTTCGACACAAGGGTGGCGTCGGTGACGCTGTAGTGCTCGCCGACGTTCCCGGATGGCCTCAGCTATCTCCGGCGTCCACCAGGGCACTGACTTACGGTGGAGTGATCCCAGTGAGACGGGTACGGTTTTCTCAGCAGCAGAAATGATCGAATGAGTGACCTGCTGAACAGCGGTATCTAAATCAGCCAGAAGAGGAGAGGGAAGCACAGCAGCTATGGAGTATGCTGGCCAGTCGGCCCTATGGAGGGACCAGCGAGGCAGACGGTCAGCAGGTGGACACTGTGGGAGCGACAGGAAGATAGGGAAATGGTCGCTGCCACACAGGTCGTCGTGGACCCTCCAAGTGAAGTGCGGAAGCAGGCTTGGGCTACAGACAGACAGGTCTATGGCGGAGAATGTACCGTGTGCCACGCTAAAGTGCGTAGCAGCACCAGTATTCAGGAGGCAGATGTTCAGCTGGTTCAGTAGTGTCTCAACATCCCTACCCCGTGCCGAGGTCTGCATGCCACCCCACAAAGTGTGGTGGGCATTGAAGTCCCCCAAAAGAAGGAAGGGTGGGGGAAGTTGGGCGACCAAGGCAGCGAGGTCCACAGGAGAGACAGCCTCATCTGGTGGGAGATAGAGTGAACAGATTGTAACATCTTGCACTGCCCGGAGCCGAACAGCAACCGCCTCTAGGGGCGTTTGAAGGGGCACGGCAGCGCTCGGGACAGTGGCTAGGACATAGATGCAAACTCCACCAGATACTCTGTCATACATAGGCCGATTTTTAAAATAGCCCCTGTAGCCTCGAAGGGCAGGGGACCGCGTCGCTGGGAACCAGGTCTCTTGAAGAGCGATACAAAAGGCAGGTGTTTGGCTGAGTAGTTGTCGTAGCTCAGGTAGGTGATGGAAAAAGCCGCTACAATTCCACTGGAGGATGATGTTTCCTTCTGGCTGTACCGCCATGACGAATAAAAAGCACATCACTCCATCGGATCGTCTGCTGCCATGTGCTTGGAATCCATGGAACCAGAGATCTTATTTTCTGGGGAATCGGTAATTGCAAGATCCTCAGGAGATGCGAGGATCTCGACTTCATCCTCCGAAGAGGAGGATGTGGGTGGTTGTGGCTTTGAAGCCACTGAACATTCTTTCTTCTTATTTCTCTTCTTCTTGTCCTCTCGCTGGCCCTTTGGTTTGCAGGGCCGAGGGGGCTTCCCAGAAGTGGCATCCGGGACGGAGGAAGAGCGGGAAGCTCTTCGACCGGCAGGTTGGAGATCCTGAAGACTGTGGCCAGGATCCTCCGGAGCACTCTGGGAAGCTGCAGAAGGGGTTGTCTCTAAGGACCCCTTCCGAGCGAGAGGGGCCGGAGAAGGCTTCTCCTTCCCCGGCTTAGAGGTGGGGACTGGGGTCCCCGGTGTTGTAGCAGGTGATGCTCCCACTGTGAAAAGAGTGGGAGCCACCGAAGATGAGGTGCCCCCTGCTGGTAGGGGGGCAGGGTCAGTCGATTGGGCCTGGGGGCGCGCTAACGTTGACGGAACAGGTGGAACAGCAGGCACAGTGGACGAGGACGATGAGGCTACCGCGGCATAGGTAGTTACCAGGCGGACAGGATGGAGCTTCTGATATTTCCGTTTGGCCTCTGAATAAGTCAGTCGATCTCTGGTCTTGTATTCCATGATTTTCCGTTCTTGCTGCAGGACTGTACACATAGGCGAGCAAGGGGAGTGATTCTGGCCGCAGTTGACACATACTGGAGGCGGCGTGCAAGGGACGTTCGGATGAACTGCACGTCCACACTCCCGACATGTTGGGTTGGCATCACATCGGGAGCTCATATGGCCAAACTTCCAGCATTTAAAACAGCGCATAGGGGGAGGAACGTAGGGCTTTACGTCGATCCGGTAAACCATCACCTTGACCTTCTCGGGCAATGAATCACCCTCAAAAGCCAAGATGAAGGCACCGGTCGCGACCCTATTGTCCTTCGGACCCCTATGGACTCGCCGAATAAAATGTACTCCCCGCCGTTCTAGATTGGCACGCAATTCGTCATCTGACTGCAGCAAGAGGTCTTTGTGGAAGATAATACCCTGCACCATATTTAGGGTCTTGTGCGGCGTAATGGTAACGGAAACATCACCCAGCTTGTCACAGGCAAGCAGTGCCCGCGATTGAGCTGGGGATGACGTCGTTATTAATACTGATCCCGACCGCATCTTCGACATGCCTTCCACCTCGCCATACTTGTCCTCAAGGTTCTCAACAAAAAATAGTGGTTTAGTATTTTTAAAAGATTCCCCATCAGTACGGCTACAGACCAGATACTTAGGGGCATAAGCCTCACCCTTCTGTCTTCCCTGACGTTCTTCCCAAGGTGTAGCCAGAGAAGGAAACGTTTGGGGATCATAATCTGCAGCATTGTAGTCCCTTTTACCACGCTTAGAGACGGTGGTTGTACGTCCACCAACGTGTTCTTTTGCTCGTTTCATTGTGGTCCCACGAGCAGCTAGGGATCTAAACGTCCACCCAGGCAGAGCCCCGCTTGCCTGGGTAAGCCTTGTACAACTGAGGTGCGGCAGGTTCCTCAGAGGTTGCTCGCTAGCGGCTGTTCAACCTCAACAGCCATGCATCCCCTCGGCACGTAGCACACCTTGAGATTGAGGGGTTTTTTATAGAGGTTTGTACCATCCTCGCGACCCAGGCGATTAAGCCAAGATCCCCGGACTCTGAAACGTACAACGTTCCACCGTCGCGCCGAACGATGGTCGTTGAAGCACGCACAGAGCTTACGGTGTAGCGGACTGTTGGCGCGACACAGCCCACAGCTCAGGACCCCGGGTTCGCCAAGCCCGTACTCAGCAAACTAATGCTGAGCCCCTGAGGGGGCTGAGTGGTGCTCGTGACAACGCATACAGGAGGTGGAACACATGGGTTTCCCTCATGGAGTGGACATCCACATTCACCGCATACTGGAACTGCTGTGCAACGAGAGGACATATGGCCGAACAGCATACATTGAAAACATCACATGGGAGGTGGAACTTACGGCTTCACATCACAACGATAGATCATTACCTTGACCTTCTCTGAGATAGTATCCCCTTCAGAGGCCAAGACCGGTATCCATGCGATGATTCTTAGGGCCTCGCTGCACACGGAGAATTAAATGAACACCTCGCCGTTCGAGGTTGGCCCGGAGTTCCTCATCAGTTTGTAGGAGGAGGTCACGATGGAAAATTACTCCTTGAACCGTGTTCAGTGACTGATGAGGGGTTAACGACACTGGGACGTCGCCAAGATGGTCGCAAGCACACAAAGCTGCAGACTGGACAGCAGAGATTGTTTTAATTAGCAGTGATCCAGTGGGCATCTTGCTCATCGTTTCAACATCCCCATACTTATTCTCAATACGTTCCACGAAGAATAATAGTTTGGTGACTGAACGTCCCTCCATCCCTCCTGGTGCAGACCAGGTAATGTGGAAGGGTTTAACCCCAAGCCGACATGCCTGGCCCTCCTCGCAGGGGGTAGACAGAGAGGGGTAGGTCCTCTTATCATAGCTAGTGGCATTATAGCTATTATCCTGGCTTCTGAGATGGCCATATCACAACCATGATATAACTTCTCATGTTTCATTGTGTGAAACGTCAACCCTGGTACCACCCACTCCGATCCGGGGCTCTCCCCATGGGTGCCACCCAGCCACAGCAAAGGCCACTTGGCACGATGGGCATTGCCAGGAGTCCTGATACCCCATAGGGATGGGTATCGACTCCTTGGCCTGCATGGGGAGGTTGCAGCTCAGGTACCAGCAGTGTGATCCCTGCATTGTCAGGGGGCTCAGCCATAAAGGTACATAACAGCCCCCCCCCCCTCCCCCACAGGGACTGGTTACACGCGCTCGGGACCTAGTGGGGCAGGGTGCTATGGCAAGGAAGGATGTGGGAAAGGAAGGGATTGGGATCCAAGCCATAGGGGGCTAGGTCGGGCGTTCTTCCCCAAATGGCTCACACTAGTAACTGTAAATTTTTGTTGAGGTAAACCCTGAGGGGGACCCAACTATGCCAAAAACAGAGGAAAATGGCTACAACCATCATCGGAACCATTGGAATAGCCGTGTAGTCTTAAAGGAAACCACCGAAAGAGGGGGGGAGATGAGAGGGATGAGGAAGAATTAGGATGGGGAGGAGGAGAGGAACTAGGGAAGGTAATGAAGCCCAGGAATGTAAGAAGAGAGGCTGCAATGGCTCGGGGACCCGTGCATTTCACATACGTACTCACAAAAGAGCTGGGAGTCCCCTGGGAGACGCCAAGTCAGGTTTAGACGGCCTGCTACCTACCAGAAAAATGGTTCTATTCTGCTGTGAATGCGCGCATGTGACGTAGAGGTGATGTATTTTCTCATGTGAACAAGCTCTTTCCAGTGGGCTTTCTGCTACTTTCTTCAGTAGAGTGCAGATGACGTGTGTTCTACTAGCCTTAGGATACAAGCTATTTAACAGTTTTCAGTGAGGCAGCCACAGTCACGGCAAATGCTTCAGAAATAACTACTTCCTCCACATCTACAGTACTGTGAACTGTTAATACAGATAAATAATATGTACTGAGACCAAAGATTGGACTGGGTCAGGAGCGAGTCGAGAATGACCGACCGACTGAGGGTGTCAGCGGAATTGTGACTGACGTCGGACCAGACCACTGACCGTATGACTAGAGAATGACATACCGACCGAGGGAGTTGGCTGAACATCTCAGCTAACGGGACAACCAGAGACTACCAGAGGCGATAAACAACAACAACATCAACTAAATGGAACAAACTGACGAAGTCGTGAACCAATCAAGACCATACGTAGCTGAGTAAGATGCCAGACAACAACACAGTACACAAACGTATACGGAGTGCAGTTGAGATACAACTGAAGACTAGGCTGCGGTTCCAGGCCCTATATAATGCAGCTACCTGTGCAGTGGGCATGTCACTGTGTGCAGCGCTGCAGTGGCGATGGCAGAGCTCGCGGGTTGTGCGTGCCGCCTAATGGCCACTGCCACAGTCCAAGTGGTCCAGCAGGCTCTCTAACTCATTGTGCTGGGATACCAGAATATGCAAGTACCAGAATGGGATAAAGTACAGTTTAGTCTTTTAATTCTATATAGGGCTTATGTTTACATTTCTCTTGTGGAACTGGCTTGGAATTTCGTTACGATTATGCAGAGCAATAAACTACAAAGTTCATTTCACATCAAGCTGGTTGAAGCAAATGAGTTAATTTAAGTCAATTAACATTTAGTTCCTGAGACAGTTTTGTCTCATATAAGACAACAACAGACAGTTTATTTCACAATTCCCTGTAATGGTTAACATAATTTCATGCTACCTAGACAAGAGAACAATAAGACACCCTAACCTAGACTTCTCAAAAGATTAATATGAACAAATAACAGGTTAACAAAGAGATAAACTATCCCTCGGAATGAATAAACATGTAAACAAGCCTGCACTTCCTTACATTTACCTTTGAGGCACTTGTGTGGAATTGAACACATTAGGTCTGTTGCATAATAGGATGGACGAAAACCTTGGCAATTCCAGACGTACATGCTTGGAACACTGATGCGGTCTTGTATACAATAGGTCTGTCGTGTAATGCCAGATTTACTCTCCCATTCAATCACACATTTCAGTCCCTTCCCTTCCCTTCCTTCCGCACTGTCCGTCAGACAGCACTGGCATATTCTACCTACATTGCCGCACATACCCCCCTACCCTCCTGCTTCCCTCTCCTTGCTATCTCCTCACCCCCACCACTTGTTGCTCTTTAAAGTGTTCTGTTTACTAAACATAAGTATACTAGAATAATATAAATACTGTTGGCTGTTTACAGGATTCATATCCTTTTCTGGAAAATAAATAAATAATAAAAATTAAAAAATAAGGTGTTTCTAAGGAGTCTCTGAGTTTTTAAGGAGTCACTGCTTACATGTATACACAGTGTACATAAAAACTTCAAACAAGTAAAACAACTACAATGTCATACACAGTAGGCTTCAACAAATTATTTTTACATATACATAAACTTGAAAAAACAAGAATAAGGGAAGGGGAGGGGCCAGATGGAAGGGGAGATAGACGTGGGGGGTAGAGATAGACGTGGGAGGTAGAGATAAAAGTGGGGGGAGAGAGAGAAGTGGGGGGAGAGAGAGAAGTGGGGGGAGAGAGAGAAGTGGGGGGGAGAGAGAAGTGGGGGGGGAGAGAGAAGTGGGGGGGAGAGAGAGAAGTGGGGGGAGAGAGAGAAGTGGGGGGAGAGAGAGAAGTGGGGGGAGAGAGAGAAGTGGGGGGAGAGAGAGAAGTGGGGGGAGAGAGAGAAGTGGGGGGGGAGAGAGAAGTGGGGGGGGAGAGAGAAGTGGGGGGGGAGAGAGAAGTGGGGGGGAGAGAGAAGTGGGGGGGGGGAGAGAGAGAAGTGGGGGGGGGAGAGAGAGAAGTGGGGGGGAGAGAGAAGTGGGGGGGAGAGAGAGAAGTGGGGGGAGAGAGAGAAGTGGGGGGGAGAGAGAGAAGTGGGGGGGAGAGAGAGAAGTGGGGGGGAGAGAGAGAAGTGGGGGGGAGAGAGAGAAGTGGGGGGGAGAGAGAGAAGTGGGGGGGAGAGAGAGAAGTGGGGGGGAGAGAGAGAAGTGGGGGGAGCTAGAAAGGGGGGGTGAGTCGGAAACCCTGTAATTAACATAATGTACATTAACTTTTTGTGTTATTCTTCCTTTTAATTGCTTCTTGCTCTTTTTTGTCAATAATTGACGATAAAACTAAATAAAAGTCATTTTCTGTATTGTGATTGATTGGGAGATATATGAGATATTGTGAATGTTTTGTTCATAACTAAATAAAGGATTTAACTATGTGAAAAAATCGTGAATTTCTTGGGCTGCATGCAGGCTCGTGCATTCAGGTGTTTTCGATAATCAGTTTATCACTCTAGACGCTAAGAAATAGTACTGTCATGCATTATAAACAACAATTTTATTTGATGCTGCACATTTCGATTTTCCAGTTATTGGAACAAATTAGAAACTTCAATGGCTATTTTTTTCCCCCCACATCAGGTACAGAAGATTTTAATTCTTCTAGAAATACAATCAAGTGTAATTTTGTTGATAGGAAAGCTTTCTTGAAAACTCATCACGTTTTCAGTAGTAAGTTTACAAAGCACGAAGAAGAAACTTATTCAGTGAAATGCAATACAGGAAATCTGATTTTAGGTTTTGAGAAAATATGAAACTTAGTGCAACATATTTACTGGCTGTTTGATTGTTCTCCAGTGCAGTGCTCTGACATAAGTGAATGTCCTGCAACTAGTGCAGATGTTTTCTGCTCCTTGCATACCACGCAAAATCGTATTCACTTGTCGAATTAATATGCTTCCATCCAACTACCAATGCACTACTAATTTCAGCGCACTATGGCTTCATTCTCAAGAATCAATAATTACAATAATTCAACAACATTAAACAGTTTACAAATTTGCTGCAAAAAAAAAAAAAAAAAAAAAAAGAGTATTGGGAGTATGGAACTCTACATTTCTCCAAATAACAAACATGGGCGCCACATGATCTGGGGCGCAACGTTGCGGAGTCCGCTGCCACTCCCGCCAGGGGTTCGAGTCCTCCCTAGAGAATGGGTGTACCTGTTGTCCTTAGAATGAGTTAGTTTAAGTAGTTAGTAAGACTAGGGACTGAGATGTTAGCAGTTCGTTCCTTAGGATTACAAACATTGTTACCAATTTTTTTTCTTTTTTATTTGTGAATTTTCTGCCCTAAGTTTTTGTACAGCCACAATTAATTCATTTGGCACATTTAATATCATAATCCTGTGGGAATCATTGTACATAACTTATTTTTCGACCATATTGCACAATTTTTAGAGTTTTCATGCGGTCAGTTTTTTCAATCTTATAGTCCAATTATAAGAAAGTTTTTTATATTTGAAGAAACCAATGCCAATTTCGCATGCCTTTCTCTGTACAGGGATTCACATATACCCATCTGACCAAGCTGAGGAACAGTTTGCAAATTGAATTAAATTCAGAGCCTGCATGCCCTGTGTTCAGCTGTGGGCAAGTGTTTCATCCTTTATGATGATAAAGGTCAAAACAAATTTGCCCACAGCCGAACACAGGGCATTCAGACTGAATTCTGTAGGTTGTTTTTTTTTTGTGGTAAATTTTGAAACTTTTTAACGTTTAATGTGGCTTAATCATTTAATTTTTGTAATCACAGGCACTTTAAAATGGTGCCATAAGGCACAGAAACTAATAGTGCATTAATAGTATTACTAGTTAGCTGGAAGTATATTAAATTTTTCATTCATAAATTCGAGAATAAATGTGCGCGGATTACTCGAGTATATACAGTACTACATTATTACTCATTAATAAAATATCATAAGATGATGCAAATACAAAAGTAATTACTATACTAATTAATTGTCTCAAGTGTATTGTCATGACTTTCACAGCCACGGCTAACAACCTACCATTCAGACAGCTTACCAAAGTGCTTAATTCTTTTGCTCACTTAATGGTTTTGGCGCAGCTACAAACTTTAATGTGGCACAACTTAAACATATATCCAGTGGCCAAGAATAACATAGTACTGCATATGATCTCAGAAGCTGAACATTTCAGAAGCTGATGTCGGTAGCACATTTCTCAGCACATCCTGCCTCTGATTGATATTATTTAGTCCGTAGGAGCCTTAAGTTGTCCTCCTTGGAGCTACTGCCAACATATACGAACTACTTCCGTGCACCATTTCCACCATAAAAGATGAAGAGCAAGTCACATGAAAGTTTCTGGTACTGCTTAACACTGTCTCTGTGTACCTTTCCTTGACCCACGGTCAACGATATCCTACCATTGATCCCTGCACTCCCCTTGACAGGGTACTTTTGTACGTGCAGGAGCTGAGAAGGGACAAAAATGCTGAGACAAAGGTTAAAGCCAACTGTAACATGAAAAATGCCTCAGTTAAACTTTATTGCAGTTATTAAAATTTGACAAAATGTGTGTTCCAATTTGGAAAAAAGGGTACTTTAGGGACCAAATTGAAAAAATAGGTACCTTTTAGGTACTTTAGTAAAAAAAAAAAAAGGGGGGGACTTTAGGGACCAATAGGTCCTCTGATAAATACACTGCAAGCAGTAACAGATAGATTCAGTAGTAGAGACCACGTCTGAACTGAGGAGTACTTCTTTTCAGGAAAATACTTTAACTGGAACAAACTAAATTAGTTCAGAGGATACTAGTAATTAAAAGGTTACAAAACCCAAATTTTCAGTGCTGATGTCACTACCACCACAAAATTCTGTGGGAATATATACTTTTGATTGCATAATTTTTCTGATTCGCTTGATACCAATATTTATTTGCAAATGATGGTATTTAAAAATTACCCTATATACAAAAGGTGAATTTAAGTATTCAATATTTGACCCAAGGTCATAAAGCAGGAATTTCCAGAGTGTAGGAACAAATGAGTGAAATGTAGTTTAATAGATTATGTTCATATGAAATGATTTGCATTTTTTTATTTATTTATTATTATTTTTTTTTTCGCATGAGTAATTTCTTTGCCAACAGTGAACAATTTGTGAATTCTGAAAGCTATGATCAATGGTATTATTTATAGGTAGGACCCCTAAGTGGTACCTTCAGCAACATAAGCAATCTCCTAATGCTCTTTCCAACCAATTTATCAAACAAAACCAGCTACCTAGTAAGTGTCTCACCACCTGATAAAAGCTTTACACAATATTCCCATAAATTTGGGAGAATTAAAATGGTTCCAGAAGTTCAAGTCTCAGAGCACCATTTTGCTGATTAGTGTACAACATACAGACATTCATCAGTTATAGGTGTATATTTGTTCATTCCCATATTTATTCAATGTAGGAAAATTTTAATTTGTACTATTTGCTATTTTTAGAGTTTATTCATCTTTACAACTGGCCACTCTTGTTTCTGTTCTTTCAACAAAAATTAAAACTCACAAATTTTACATTACATAATGAGAAGTTTACCTATTAAGCATACTCACAGACTGAATTTCGAAGTCCTCTCCATCTGGGAACATCATTTCAGATACTTCAGATTTATTAATCATACTAACGTGGTCAACCAGAAAAACTAACATGCTGAGAACACTTGGCCAAGTGTTTTTTGTGTTAACTGAAATTAGACAACACACTTGTGGTTAACAAATTTAATATTATGAATTTTTGTCACTACTAGTCTTTCTTACTTACTAAAATCAACATTCTAATAACTGACTGTCTACATTGGAATTCAACAATATAATAATGACTGTTTACAAGTCACAGAAGAGACATACAACAAGCTGCAACAGACACATAAAAATGACACCCGTGCAACACTTAAGCTATCAGCCACCGGTTTTCTTCAGAACAGAGAGCATTCATATAACCACGAAGGCACAATTCACAGTCATGTAACTATAACTCCAGCTGACACAGATGACAGTTGGTGCTTTTGAAGTGTGCCTATGTGAATGCTCTCTTGTCTGAAGTAGGCTAACTGCTGACAGCTTGTGTTGTGTGTGTGTGTACGTGTGTGTTTTTTTATGTGCCTGTTTCAACTCATAATACATCTTTGCGGTAACTTGTAAACTGCCCTCATTAAATTGTTGAATTCCAACCTGTACTTTCCATTATCAGATTTAAAAATATTTCTTCAGGATGTGTTTGTGTTTTTTTATATATACAGGGTGATCAATCCTCAGCGAGACTGCCTTTGCGGCATATAACTTGCCAGCAATGGCAGCTGCGGTGCCTGCTTAACGGGTCACCCAACGGCCGCATTAATTTAATACGGGTTGGCGCGCAAGTTATTTCTGACATAACTAACACAAACACTTAGAAAAGTTTATTACTCACCTGTGTTATGCAAAGAGGTGCCGGAACTACCTCCTTTCATTGTTCAAGCATTTCTGACACCTGCTGAGGAAGTCAGGAGCTCATTACTCTCATTGATTCTGAAAAAGGAGCATGATGGAGAAATTGATCCAAACTTAGCTTTCTTTTCGGACGAATCATGGTTCCACATGATGTGTGGTGCGCTGTTAGCGGCAAGAGAATAATAGGCCCTATATTTTTTCAGGAAACAATTAATAGTGACTGGTATGTTGAAAACATATTGCGGCCTTTATTTGCCTAATTAACTGAAAGAGAACATGCCTTCACAACATTTCAGCAAGACTGTGACGGCACATACAGCCAGTTTATCATTATGGGAAATTGTAATGTGTTCTGTGAAAGATTTATCACTAAGAACATTTGGCCCCTCCTCCCGATTTAGCCATGCGTGATTTTTATCTGTAGGGAGCATTAAAAGAGAAAGTGTACAAACCAAATCCCCACACTTTAGATGAACTAAAAACAAAAATTCATCATGAAATCACAGCAATTTCTGAAAGGGATCTTCAGAGTGTAACGAGCAAATTCCTCAGCAGGTGTCAGAAATGCTCAAACAACGAAGGAAGGCAGTTCCAGCACCTCCTTGCATAACACGGGAGAGTAATAAACTTTCCTTTCAAGTGTTGGTGTGATGTATGTCAAAAATTACTTACGCACCAACCCGTATTAAATTTAGTGCGGATGTTGGGCGGCCAGCTAAGCGGGCACCGGAGCTGCTATCGCTGGCAAGTCGCACGCCACAAAGGTGGTTGTGCTGAGGATCTCCAAAATCATCAAACTGCATAAAAATCTGTATCTTAGAATATCACAGGAAAATTAAAATATAGTAATGAGGACAGTTTACAACTCACCGTAAAGATATGATGATGAGCTGTGACAGGGATATATATAACACACACACACACACACACACACACACACACACACACACACACAACACTTCAGGTATCGGCCCATCACGTCTTTGCGGTCAGTTGCACAATGTCCTCATTACTATGTTGTTAACTCCAACCTGTACTATCCATTATTAGAAAATTAAAATATATATTTTATTATATTCAGTTACAATGTGTAGCTGCAACAACTTCTTTAATTAACTAGTAATGCCAACAGCTGACATTTTCTTTATTTGTATACAATTTTGACCTTAGGACATTTACAGCTATCTGAAATGGAAGTATTATATATAGGATGTATTAGTATCACTTACAAATTTAACATGAGAACAAGTCCTATCTCAAGATATACTAGAAGGGTTATAATTTACTAGAGGTCTATCTGTTATCCATGGCTGTGGTTGCATATCAGTAGTTCTATTATAATGAGTAATAGTATCATAGATAGTTCAGTAGCTCTGAAGGAATGTCGTCCACTCCAGGGGCCTTATTTTGACTTTGGTCTTTCAGTGCTAAGTCAAATTCTTCTCTCAGTATAGTACCTCCTATTCCATCTTAATATACAGCCTCTGCCCTTCCTACAATATTGTCTTTAACTTCATTTCCTTTGTGCAATCCCTCTATATAGTCTTTCCACCTTTCAGCGTCATCGCACGTCTGGCCAACACAGCACTCCGGTTGCCACAGCGCGCCCCTAGTCTCGGCACTGCGCTCTACTGGTAACAGCAACTCCGCCAGCATGGCCCGGACGCAGCCACTGTGATGTGGGCAGATTTGTGTAAGTGCCGTGCAGTGCACATTTTAAGAATAAACCACTATCTTTGCTGAATGAACAACTTGATTTTAGAGAAAAATATTTTTTCGTTCTTCATATCAAGTGTGCTCGATGTATCGGATGAAGAAAATCTTCCTGCAGAACTGGAACACTTGGAGAAAGTGTTCAAAGAGAATGGCTACACACCACGCCAAATAAGGAAGGCCATACGTAATCATAACAACAAGAAGCAACACACAGAGGACAATAAAGAAGATTACAAATCAATTGCATTCCTTCCTTATGCTGGCAATGTGTCCTCTAAAATAGGCAGATTGCTAAGGAAACATAAAATCCAGGTCATCTTCCGTCCACCAGCGAAGAATATAGCCCTAGTCGGATCTGTAAAAGACGATCTGCTACTGAAAAAAGCGGGCGTTTATAAAATTCCCTGCGAGTGTGGTTCTGCTTACATAGGTCAGACGACTCGAACAGTCCAAGAGCGCTGTACGGAGCACGAAAGACACACCCGTCTTCTGCAACCATCGAAAACAGCTGTAGCAGAGCACTGCATTTCCATGGGACACTCCATGGAAAACAACAAAACCACAATTTTAGCTCCAGTTTCTGGCTTTTGGAACTCAGTCTTCAAAGAAGCGGTTGAAATACGCCTTGCTGACAAATTAATAAATCGTGACAACGGCTTTCAGCTGGATAAAAATTGGGACCCTGTTCTTAAAGCTATTGAGGCACAGCGGAATCGACGGAATCATTCGATTCTCAATGATTAGATGAGTGTTCACTTTCACCACCGAGGGAAGCACACACAGCTCGGCCGTACCGCGCATGTCACCATCTAACACATGCGCAGTAAGACTCCAGCGTATCTCGCATGCGCAATACTTGGTATAAATACCGCGAACGTACATGCGCTCTTCAGTAGTTGCCTACTCACCTGAAGATGGCCGGACGTCTCTGGGCCGAAATATCGTTGCAGAATGTCAATGGGATCCGGCTGCACACCTGAAAATTACTGGAAGAAGTATTCTGTGGCGTTGGTCCCCTACTTAGCTTGCATCTATCGCGAATCTTTAATTCAGCGCAAAGTTCCTAGTGATTGGGAAAAAGTGCAGGTGACTCCCGTGTATAAGAAAGGAAAGAGAACTGACCCATACAATTACAGGCCAATATCGTTGACATTAGTTTCATGTAGAATTTTGGACCACATTCTCAGTTCGAATATAATATATTTCCTTGAAACGGAAAAGCACACTGCAGACTGCTAACGAAGATAAGAGCTTATGGAATAGGTTCACAGATTTGTGACTGGCTGGAAGACTTCCTAAGTAATAGAACGCAGTACGTTGTTCTTGATGGCGAGTGTTCATCAGAGACGAGTGTATCGTCAGGCGTGCCTCAGGGGAGTGTGATAGGACCGCTATTATTTTCTATCTATATAAATGATCTGATGGGCAGAGTAAGTTGTAATTTGCGGCTGTTTGCTGATGATGCTGTGGTGTATGGGAGGGTGTCGTCTGTAACTGACTGTAATAGCATACAGGATGACTTAGACAAAATTTCTAGTTGGTGCTCTAGGTGAGCTAGCTCTCAATGTAGAAAAATGTAAGGTGATGTGCATGAGTAGAAAAAACAATCCCATAATGTTTGAATACAGCATTAGTAGTGAGCTTCAGATATCTAGGCGTAACATTGCAGAGCAATATGAAATGGAACGAGCATGTAAGGACAGTTGTGAGTAAGGCAGACAGCCGACTTCGGTTTATTGGGAGAATTTTGGGAAGATGTACTTCACCTGTAAAGGAGACCACATATAAAACGCTTGTACGACCACGTCTTGAGTATTGCTCAAGTGTTTGGGACCCACAGCAGATCAGTTTAAAGGAAGACATAGAGGCGGTTCAGAGACGAGCAGCTAGATTTGTTACCGGTAGGTTCGACCAATGCGCGAGTGTCACGGAAATGCTCCAGCAACTCAATTCGAGATCACTGGAAGAAAGACGCCGTTCTTTTCGTGAATTTCTGTTAAGTAAATTTAGAGGGCCGGAATTTGAAGCTGAGTGTAGTACGATCTTGCTGCCGCCTACTTACATTTCGTGTAAAGATCACAAAGACAAGATAAGACAAATTAGGGCTCGTACGGAGGCATATAGGCATTCTTTTTTTCCTCGTTCAATTTGGGAGTGGAATAGGAAAGGAAATGCCTAGTAGTGGTACAGTGTACCCTCCGCCACACACCTTACGGTGAATTGCGGAGTATGTATGTAGATGTAGGTATTCAGATAGACAGTAAGCTGTCGTAGAAAGCCCATGTTCAGGATCTTGTTCCAAAACTAAATTCTGCCATATTTACCATTAGAACAAAATCTGAAATAAGTGATTTTTCAACATGAAAAGTAGTCTGTTACACTTACTTTCACTCACTTATGATGTACGGCGTTATTTTTTGGGGTAACTCGCATGATGCAAAAAGGATATATCTGGCTCAAAATGGGTGATTCGAGCAATATGTGGTGAAAGTTCACGAACATCATGTTGACCCCTTTTCAGTAGTCTGGGAATTTTGACACTGGTGTCAAAATTTTTCTTTAATGTCGTTTGTTGTTAATAAAATCTGCTTATTCCCATGAGTTAGTAGCTTTCACTCAGTGAATGTTAGACAGAAGTCGAATCTACATTTTGCATCACATCACCTTGACCTTAGCACTAATGCACACGCTTTCAAATGTAAATTTAAGAGTTACCTCATGGCTCAATCCTTTTATTCTGTCGAGGAACTCCTAGAAAAGTTGAACAATTAAGCTAATTCATTTTTTTCTTTATTAATTCTTTTCACTTTATCTTAAGGTTGTCGTGTGCATAGGACTACTTAAATTTTTTCTATTACCATTCTTGTGTAAAATTTCACGTATTGACTTGTTCCATGACCATGGAGTCTCACTCCTCAATTGGCTCCTATGGAACAGAAAACCATATTATTATTATTATTATTATTATTATTATTATAAAAATTAATGTGGCAGAATACTGTACACCTTTCTGCACAAGGGTCAAAAAGATGTGTCCAAATGCAGATTCAATTTCTGTTTACTAAGTAAGCACTATTTGTAATTTTTCCATTTGGAATGGTCAATTTTCTGACATTCAAGTTATGAATAGTGAAACCACTTTATAAAAGTGGTTTCACCACTCATGGATAATGTAGGCAACTTCAGACCTATTTCTATGCCATTATTTTTTGCAAAAGTTATTAAAAAGGCTACATATTCCAGATTAATTATCATTTCAGTTCCCATAATTTGCTGTCAAATGTACAGTTTGGTTTTAGAAGTGATTTTATAATTGAAAATGCTTTATTTCATTTTCTCTGTGGGGCACTTGATGGATTAAATTTAAAAAAAAAAAAAAAAAAAAAACTGAACACTAAGCATATTCTTTGACTTAACAAAATTGTGCTGATCACAAGATGCTGTTGCAGAAGTTGGAACAGTATGGAGGAAGGGTTCTCAACTGGTTCACCTGGTAACAATAAGTATGGTGGAGGTGAGGAATGTGAAGGGGAGTAGGATAATTATTTTTTTCCGCTTATAGGACGTAATATTTCTTTCTTTCATAAATTCAGTATGTTTCATTATGATCACTGAAACCCAGCACATGAGGAAAAAAAAATATCGATTGTACATTGCATACACAATTAGCAGTAAGTACCTTTTACGTAACAAATGACGGTTATTCATATGTTTGAAATAGATGAGTAATATTCTTCTTCTGACGTCTATGAATGAAGCCAAACGTTTGGTACAGAGATGATTGTGAAATATAAAATTTAAAACCTTAAATAGTCGTGGAAGTTATTTAGAAGTCCTTTCATAACTAGTTATCGTCATCAGCCCTTAAAGGACAAACAAGGCCCGCAGATTTGCTGCAGTTATGTGAACCATAGTTTAATATTTGAACAGCCGGCTATAATATATGTTGGACAGAGTCACTCTGAATTAATATCAGAACTTAAAATACTCATCATCATGCTCATTTGTAATGTTTCTTTTTAAAAAAAAATTATTTGATTTCCTTTAATTTTTGTAAGATCATCATTACAATGTCTTACTTTAATAACACACAGCAGAAAGATATTATCTGCAGTGTTGAAAATGGCTATGATATGCACTCACAATGGGGCACCATTAAGCGGGGGAGGGGGGGGGGGTGCCACAGGCTTCTGTTCTGGAACCATATAAACTATATGCCTTCTAGTATAACAGGAAATTGTAAGATATTTCGGTTTCCTGATGACACTATCTTGGCAGTGAAGGATGTTGTTGGCAATAATGATGTAAAAGAAATAAGTTCATGGCTTGCAGAAAATAAATTGATAGTAGTAAGCTGTTGTGGGAAGCCTGTGTTCAGAATCTTGTTCAGAAACTAAATGCTGAATTGTTTACTGCTTGAACAGCTTTTGAAATAACTAATAATTCAACACTAAAAGTAGTCTATTTTGCTTATTTTCATTCACTTTTGACGTATGGTGTTACTTCTTGGGGTTACTCCTGTGGTTCAAAAAGAGCTTTTATTACACAGAAATGGCCAGTTCAAACAATATGTGGGGTAAGCTCATGTACCCCTTGTAGACCCTATTTTAGTAGCCAAGGACTCCTTACTTTGGCCTCTAAATACATATATTCTTTAATGGTATTTGCTGCTAATTATATTTGGTTATTCCCTTCAGTTTGCAGTTTTCACTCAGTAAATACTAGACAGAAATCAAATCTGCATTTGGATCACATTACCTTGACCCTTGTGCAGAAAGGTCTCTGACACATCCATTTTAAAAAGACTGTAACCAGAATTCAAAAAGCTTAGTAATAATTCATGCATTTTCAAGACTAAACTAGAAAAAGTTCCCCATGGCTCACACTATTCTGTCAAGAAATTCCTGAAAAAAAAATTGAAAATGACACTAAATCATTGTTTTGTTATTGATTCTGTTTACTTATCCTTAGGCTCATTGTGCTACACATTTCACTTTATCCATTTCTACCCTTCTGTTACAATTTTGATGTACTGACTTGTTCCCTGGCCACAGAGACTTGCTCCTTGATAAAGATGATATAATAAATGGACAGCATGCTGGCTGAGTTGTTGTTTAGAGGAGACTAAACTACTTGGTCATCAATCCCCTGTTCCTAACAAAGAATGTGCAGTGGATTGGAAACAATGGCTGTTTGGACCTGGAGACAGAGTGGATACCCAAGAGGAGTACATGTCAACGATGAACTTTCACTAACAGCACCAATAGAGAAAATAAAAACAGAGCGTTCAATCATACTAAAGTTTGACAATGGAAATCCATGGCTGGCTGGTCACAGGGATAATAATGGACAAGCCAGTCACGTAGTGCACACTAATGTCTGCTAATCAGAAGACACAAAACACTAAAATATGGTTTACAGTCAGGAGAAAGCACCCTCCATTAAATGGAATGGTAAAAACCGGCTGCACGGATAAAACATAGCACAGACTCAGCCCTGTAGGCATCGTCCCCCAGCACTAAGGACAGAATATGTGGAAGATTAAAAGACTGCCACAAGGGGGCTAATATATCAGCAGATGAACTACTGTCAAAGCAACACCACAGCGACACATGGGCGATGGCTCACGGCGAAGTAAATAGCCGTGAGTCAATCAAGTGTGCCCAATACAAAGGTGGCATAGCACAACGGAATCTCGACGATTGGGTCTCAGTGAAGTTTTCCATGTGGCCGTGGATGGTTTGATCATGCGAAGCTTGTTTTGTGCACTCAGTGCAGACCATTCCGAACTCCAGGCGTTTCTCACCTTCCAGTGTAGCGTCCAACTAAGGTCCGTTTCTGCGAGACCAATTTCAAAAGGGCGTGAGGAGGTGGCCTGTTTGGCCAACTGATCTACATGTTCATTTCCAGGAATGCCGATGTGCCCTGGGGTCCAAACAAAGTCCACTGAGTGACCAGACCTATTGAGAGAGGCAACAGAGTATTGGATACACTGCACCAAAGATAGTTTGCTGAAACACTCGTCGAGTGCTCGCAAGCCACTCAGGGAGTCACTGCAGACGACAAAGGACTCCCCGGGGCTTGAGTGGAGGTGCACTAGAGCACGATATATGGCGACCAGCTCTGCAGCGAAAATACTGGTACCATGAGGCAGGGAATGGCGTTCAATGTGGTCTCCATGGAGGTAAGCAAATCCAGATTGGCCGTCCACCACGGAACCGTCAGTGTAGATCATTTCCGCACCACGGAACGAGTCCAGAAGTCCCGCAAACTGGCGACGAAGTGTCACTGGTGGAACTGAAGCCTTGGATTGATATGCCAAGTCCAAGTAGAGCCGTAGATGGGGGTGAAACCAAGTAGGCGATTGGGGTGGACATTGGAAGGAAGGAGGGAGGGGAAGGTACTTGAGGGAAGAGAGGAAAGAGCGAACCTGGGCCATAATCTGAAGACCGGACCTGGGTCACCGTCGTGGGGAAGGGGGAACAAAAGACGGAAAGAGGAGCCTGTGGTTCAGATGATTTGGCGTGGCTTGAACGTGGGCGGTGTATAACGCTAGCAAGTGTTGGTGACGAAATCGGTGAGGAGGAATTTCTGCTTCGACAAGAAGGCTCGTCACCGGGCTAGCACGAAAGGCTCCCGTTGACAGCCTAATGCCACAATGGAGTATCGGGTCAAGTATGCGCAGAGCTGAAGGCGCTGCCAAGTCGTAGATTATGCTTCCATAGCCGAGACGGGACTAGACTAAGGCCTTGTACTGCTGCAAGAGAGTCGTTCGTGCAGCCTCCCAATCAGTGTAACTGAGGCAGTGGAGGGCATTGAGGTGTCGCCAGCACCATTGTTTGAACTGACGAAGGTGAGTAGTCCAAGTAAGACAGGCATCGAAAAGCATGCCCAGAAAGTGGTGCGTCTCCTCTACCTGGAGCAGTCTATCAGCAAGATAGAGCTCCGGATGCAGATGAGCCGTTCGACAGCAAAAAAAGTGCATCACACTGGTCTTGGATGCGGTGAATTGAAAACCGTGGGCAGATGCCCAAAAGTGCGCCTTTCGAATTACACCCTGTAGCAGTCATTCAGTGACACTGATGCTTGTGGAGCTATAATATAGGCAGAAGTAATCAGCAAATAGGGAGTAAGAGACAGCTGCACCTATTGCTGTTGCTAGTCTTTTAATTGCCACCAAAAAGAGGGGGACACTTAGGACGGAGCCCTGTGGGACACCGTTCTCCTGAATGTGAGGGGAGTTCAAACAGGTATCGATCCTGACACAGAAAACATGGTGGGAGAGGAAGTTCTGAATGAAGATGGGAAGAGCAGCCCGTAAACCCCATTCGTGCAATTTGCCAGAATATGACGACACCAGGTGGTGTCACACGCATTCCGAAGGTGACAGCAACGAGATGCCTACACCGAGCGAAGGCCGTATGAATGGCTGACTCTAGGGACACCAGGTTGTCGAGAGGGAATCGACCCTGACGGAAGGCCCCCTGTTGTGAGCCCAAGAGGACCTGATCTTCGAGGATCCACATGAGCCACTGACTGACCATACGTTCGAGGAGCTTGCACATGACGTTGGTCATACTAATAGGGCGGTAACTATTAGCCATTTGCAGATCAGCTCTTGGTTTCAACACTGGGATGACGAAGCTGTCCCGCTATTGAGACGGGAAAACGCCGTCAATCCAGACACAGTTTAACAGGACGAGCAGGTGGTGCTGAAATTCCACAGACAAATCTTGAAGAAATTGGCTATGAATGCGGTCTGGTCCTGGAAAGGTATCAGGGCATGCAGCAAGGGCACTCTGGAACACACACTCACTACACAGCGTGTTGTATGTCTCCTGGCAGTGT
This sequence comes from Locusta migratoria, assembly GCA_026315105.1. Classification (NCBI taxonomy): domain Eukaryota; kingdom Metazoa; phylum Arthropoda; class Insecta; order Orthoptera; family Acrididae; genus Locusta; species Locusta migratoria. The sequence goes on along the minus strand of CM048745.1, from coordinate 104,517,465 downwards.
GTGCGGAACGATAACGGCTTTCGCTTGACTCGCTCTTTAAGGGTGCGGAAGCCCACATTGTATGCTTCTGTTGCAGAAATATGAGCGATATGCACTGCCATGTGTTCGGCAATAGCACTGGGGTCTGTACAGACGGTTCCATGAATGAGGAGACAAGGGATTCCTACTGTTGGATGGTAACCAAAGAGTCGCTGAATATGTGACCACACCCGAGATGTGGAGGTGCGAGAACCAATTGTGGCAACATATCGCTCCTAACAGTCCTATTTACTCTGCTGGATCAGTCGTTGAGCATGAGCCCGAAGGCATTTCAAAGTTATCAAGTGCTCAACACGTGGGTGGCATCGTTGGCACTGCAGTGCTCGTCGCCAATCCCAGATGGCCTCGGTGATCTCTTGCGTCCACCAAGGTATAAGTTTTGCTCTGTGGAGAGACCGTCGGGGGAGGTTGGCCATTGGTTGAGGCTGAAGCAGAGAGAAGACAGGAAAGTGGTCGCTGACACAGAGGTCCTCATGTACACTCCAACTGAGATGGGGAAGAAGGTGTGGGCTATAAGAGTGAGAGGTCTATGGCCGAGAATGTGCCATGTGTCATACTGAAGTGTGTGGGAGCACCAGTGTTCAGGAGGCATACATCCAGCTGTGTTAAGAGTGTCTTGACATCCCTACCACGACCCTATATCTGGGTGCCACCACACAAGGGATGGTGTGCATTGAAGTCCCCCAGAAGCAGAAATGGTGGGGGAAGTTGTGCCACCAGGGCAGCAAGGTCAGTAAGCAAAACCATCTCATCTGGAGGAAGGTAAACAGAACAGATTGTCAGTTCCTGCATAGCCCGGATTCGAACAGCTACCACCTCTAGAGTCATGCGGAGAGGCACAGTGGCACAGGGGACAGTGGGAAGGACATAGATACATACACCTCCAGAGACCCTGTCATATGTGGTACGAGTTTTGTAGTCACCCCGATAGCCATGAAGGGCTGGGTGCCTTTGAGCAGGAAACAAAGTTTCCTGCAGGGCTAAACAAAATGCCGGGAAGCGACAACATTTGATTCAACTCTGCAAATGGCGGAAAAAGGCGCCACAGTTCCACTGGAGGATCAGAGAACCTCCTGATTGCTGGTACATGCTGTTTTCGATGGCAAAGTAGGCGTCACAGTATCTTCTGCCATCGCCGATTTTTGAGGCAGAGCCTCAACGTCTATGGCTTCCGAAGACTCGGCAATTGCCAACTCTTTGGGGGAAGCGAGGATCTCTATCTCGTCCTCAGAAGAAGAGGACCGCACAAATATACCATCATTTGATCAACGTACTAATTCCGAAATGGGGGACATAGCAATAGGTATTTCCGGTGTAGAGAAGCAGCTGAGAGAGCTAAATACGAAAAAGTCTGCTGGTCCGGATGGAATACCAGTTCGGTTTTACAAAGACTATTCTGCGGCATTGGCCCCCTACTTAGCTTGCATTTATAGCGAATCTTTAATTCAGCGCAAAGTTCCTAGTGATTGGAAAAAAGCGCAGGTGACTCCAGTGTATAAGAAAGGAAAGAGAACTGACCCATACAATTACAGGCCAATATCGTTGACATCGGTTTCATGTAGAATTTTGGAGCATATTCTCAGTTCGAATATAGTAAATTTCCTTGAAACGGAAAAGCATCTTTCCATGAATCAGCACGGGTTTAGGAAACATCGTTCATGCGAAACTCAGCTTGCCCTTTTCTCACATGACATCTTGCGAGCCATGGACGAAGGGCAACAGGCGGATTGTGTTTTTCTCGACTTCAAAAAGGCGTTCGACACGGTGCCACACTGCAGACTGCTAACGAAGATACGAGCTTATGGAATAGGTTCACAGATTTGTGACTGGCTGGAAGACTTCCTAAGTAATAGAACACAGTACGTTGTTCTCGACGGCGAGTGCTCATCAGAGACGAGTGTATCGTCAGGCGTGCCCCAGGGGAGTGTGATAGGACCGCTATTATTTTCTATCTATATAAATGATCTGATGGACAGAGTAAGTTGTAATTTGCGGCTGTTTGCTGATGATGCTGTGGTGTATGGGAGGGTGTCGTCTGTAACTGACTGTAATAGCATACAGGTTGACTTAGACAAAATTTCTAGTTGGTGCGAAGAATGGCAGCTAGCTCTCAATGTAGAAAAATGTAAGGTGATGCGCATGAGTAGAAAAAACAATCCTATAATGTTCGAATACAGCATCAGTAGTGAGCTTCTTGATTTGGTCGCGTCGTTCATATATCTAGGCGTAACATTGCAGAGCGATATGAAATGGAACGAGCATGTAAGGACAGTTGTGAGTAAGGCAGACAGCAGACTTCGGTTTATTGGGAGAATTTTGGGAAGATGTACTTCACCTGTAAAGGAGACCGCGTACAAAACGCTTGTACGACCACGTCTTGAATATTGCTCAAGTATTTGGGACCTGCAGCAGATCGGTTTGAAGGAAGACATAGAGGCGGTTCAGAGGCGAGCAGCTAGATTTGTTACCGGTAGGTTCGAACAATGCGCGAGTGTCACGGAAATGCTCCGGCAACTCAATTGGGGATCGCTGGAAGAAAGACGACGTTCTTTTCGTGAATTTCTGTTAAGTAAATTTAGAGGGCCGGAATTTGAAGCTGAGTGTAGTACGATCTTGCTGCCGCCTACTTACATTTCGCGTAAAGATCACAAAAACAAGATAAGCGAAATTAGGGCTCATACGGAGGCATATAGGCATTCTTTTTTTCCTCGTTCAATTTGGGAGTGGAATAGGAAAGGAAATGCCTAGTAGTGGTACGGTGTACCCTCCGCCACGCACCTTACGGTGAATTGCGGAGTATGTATGTAGATGTAGATGTAGGTGGAGGGGGGGGGGTGGCGGCACAGTGGCCACTGGGGGGTCTTTCTCCTTGGATAGTTTCTTCTTTTTTCTTTTTTGTTTCACGCTTCTCTTTAGGTTTCTCGTACTGGGAGGGTCCTGCCAGCTCAGTCACCGGGACTGAGAAACGGCGTGAAGCCCTACAACCAGCTGGCGGTACTTACCGCCATCCACTGGCATCCGCTTATTCAGCGGGAGAAACCTTAGAGGGAAGGAATCCAAGCGACCCCTTCGTAGTGCAAGGAGCCAGAGCAGGCTGTTGTGACTCTGGCTCTGGGGTGCAGACTAATGTCCCCTTTGGTTTGTGGGTCACCACTCCTAAAGCAGGGTCTTTGGGGGCAATGGAAGTTGAGGTGCCCCAATCGGTCAATGCGGCAGAGGTGGATGTTTGGGCCTGGGAGCCCACTAGGACCAACTGTACAGGTGGTAAGGCTGTAGACGAAGATGTGGCTGCAGCAAAGGATGACTTCATGCCGATGGGCCGATGGGATGCATTTTTTCGTACTTTCTCCTTGCCTCCAAGTAAGACAGCCTATTCAGGATTTTATATTCCATGATCTTTCTTTCCTTATGCAAAACAGAGCATGTGGGTGAGCAAGGGGAGTGGTGTTGTCCACAGTTCACACAGAATGGAGGAGGTGCAAAAGGGACGTTGGGGTGTTCCACACGTCCACACTCTCGACAGGTGGAGTTGGCAGTACACCTGGAGGACATGGGACCAAACCTCCACCACTTTAAAAACAGCGCATAAGGGGAGGAACGTAGGGCTTGACATCACAATGGTATATCATCACCTTGACCTTCTCAGGCAAGGAATTGCCCTCTAAGGCCAAGATGAATGCAGCGATAGCAACCCTATTGTCCTACGGATCCCTATGGACTCGCCGTATAAAGTGCTTCAAGTTCTTACGAAGCTCATCATCAGTCTGCAACAGAAGATCTTTGTGGAATATAACACCCTGTACCATGTTGAGGCTCTTACGAGAAGTGATCGTTACTGGAACATCACCCAGCTTGTCACAGGCAAGCATGCTCGTGACTGTGCTGGTGATGACGACGTAATGAGGACAGAGCCAGATGGCATCTTCGACGTCCCCTGCACCTCGCCGAATTTATCCTCAAAATTTTCTACAAAAAACAGGGGCTTCGTGTTGGTGAACGATTCACCGTCAGTTCATGAACATACTACGTATCAGGGGCCATATGCGTCACCTCGATTTCTCGCCCTACGATCTTCCCATGGCGTTGCCAAGGAAGGGAACGATTGAGGGTCATATTTCTCCGCATTAAATTCGACCTTACCACGCTTTGAGACACCAGTTATATGTCCAGCAACACTATTATTTGCTCGTTTCATTCTCGTCCCACGATCGGAACTAAAGGTCCACCAAGGCAGAGCCCCACTTGCCTTGGTAAGCCTTATACAAATGAGGTGCAGCAGGTTTCTCAGAGGTTGCTCGCTAGCGACTGTTCAACCTCAACAGCCATGCATCTCCTCGGCACGTAGCACACCTTGAGATTGAGGGTTTTATTATAGAGGTTTGTACCGTCCTCAGGTGATTAATCTAAGATCCCCGGGCTCTGAAACATACAACATTCCACCATCATGCTAAACGGTGGTCGTTTAAGCACGCACAGAGCTTACGATGTAGCGGATTGTTGGCGCGACAGCCCACGGCTCAGGACTCCGGGTTCGCCAAGCCAGTACTCAGCAAATTAAAGCTGAGCCCCTGAGGGGGGCTGAGTTGAGCCCACCAGTTTCCCAGTGCAGACTACACATGCACATTCTACTGATCAACTACACTTTTCAGAAGCATTCATTCTGCATGAGATACCAAGACACGAAAATGCCAGTCTGTTCATCTGATGCCGGTGCTGACAGTTACCCACTCCAACACAAGGCCTCATGGGCACTGGTTCTACCATAATGGCACCAGTGAATCCTACCTCAACAATGCCAACTTTAACACCTCCCGTGCCATCCAAGGTGTAAACCTCAAACTTTGACACAAGCATCACTTCCCTTTCACTCAATGACTTTCCATCAACCAATATGTACTGTGTCCTCTCTAACAGGAAATCATGAATACAATTGAACAACTGAGATGATAACCCACAAACATAAAATTTGATTAGAAGCTGCTTGTGAGATACAGTATCAAACGTATTCCAAACACCTATAAATTTGGAATCAATTTGCGATGCCTTGTCTATAGCACTCATAAATTGTTCCACAAGAATGATTCTTTCTGAATCCGTGTTGAGTATGGGTCAATAGGTTATTCTCTTCGAGGTAGTTCATAATGTACAAAAAAAGTAAATGTTCTAAAATTCTGCTACAAACGGATAGTAATTATATAGGGCTGTAATTTTGCATTTCACTCCTATTCCCTTTCTTGCACATTGAGTAACCTGTGGAACTTTTTGTATAAAGGTCTTTGGGTATATTTCAATGAGAGAGCGGTTTTATATAATAGTTATGTATGGACGTACTGAATCAGCATACTCTGAAAGGAAGCTAATTGGTATAAAGTCTGGACATGAAGACTTGCTTTTGTTAAGTGACTGAAATTACTTCACTGCTCCAAGGATATCTACTTCTAAATTAAGCATGTTGGTGGCTGTTCTTGATTTCAATTCTGAAGTATTTGGTTTGTTGTCTTTGGTAAAGCTATTTCAGAAAGTTGTTCTTAACTGTCATCAGTAGCATCACGATTGCTATCACATTGTGAAGGTGTTGAATGCCTGCAGTATACTTTACAAATGACCAGAATTTCTTTGGCTTTCCCACTAAATTAAGAAACAGTTTTATTGTGGAAACTCGACTTCAAAAAGGCGTTCGACACGGTGCCACACTGCAGACTGCTAACGAAGATACGAGCTTATGGAATAGGTTCACAGATTTGTGACTGGCTGGAAGACTTCCTAAGTAATAGAACGCAGTACGTTGTTCTCGACGGCGAGTGCTCATCAGAGACGAGTGTATCGTCAGGCGTGCCCCAGGGGAGTGTGATAGGACCGCTATTATTTTCTATCTATATAAATGATCTGATGGACAGAGTAAGTTGTAATTTGCGGCTGTTTGCTGATGATGCTGTGGTGTATGGGAGGGTGTCGTCTGTAACTAACTGTAATAGCATACAGATTGACTTAGACAAAATTTCTAGTTGGTGCGAAGAATGGCAGCTAGCTCTCAATGTAGAAAAATGTAAGGTGATGCGCATGAGTAGAAAAAACAATCCTATAATGTTCGAATACAGCATCAGTAGTGAGCTTCTTGATGCGGTCGCGTCGTTCATATATCTAGGCGTAACATTGCAGAGCAATATGAAATGGAACGAGCATGTAAGGACAGTTGTGAGTAAGGTGGACAGCAGACTTCGGTTTATTGGGAGAATTTTGGGAAGATGTACTTCATTTGTAAAGGAGACCGCGTATAAAACGCTTGTACGACTACGTCTTGAGTATTGCTCAAGTATTTGGGACCCGCAGCAGATCGGTTTTAAGGAAGACATAGAGGCGGTTGAGAGGCGAGCAGCTAGATTTGTTACCGGTAGGTTCGACCAATGCGCGAGTGTCACGGAAATGCTCCGGCAACTCAATTGGGGATCGCTGGAAGAAAGACGACGTTCTTTTCGTGAATTTCTGTTAAGTAAATTTAGAGGGCCGGAATTTGAAGCTGAGTGTAGTACGATCTTGCTGCCGCCTACTTACATTTCGCGTAAAGATCACAAAGACAAGATAAGACAAATTAGGGCTCGTACGGAGGCATATAGGCAATCTTTTTTTCCTCGTTCAATTTAGGAGTGGAATAGGAAAGGAAATGCCTAGTAGTGGTACAGTGTACCCTCCGCCACGCACCTTGCGGTGAATTGCGGAGTATGTATGTAGATGTAGAAACTATCAGAAGCTCCTCACATTGAAGTTAGCACTAAATTTCAAATTTCTCTAATAGACTGCCAGTCTTTGAGAGTGTGCGTCTAAATTTGGCATGCTCTTATCTTCGCCTCTGCAAGCCTGATCATGCTGGTTTGTCTATCAGCCCCCTCTTTTGTTAGTTCATTTGGTATAAATCAATTGATGTCAAAACTATTTCTTTGAAAATAAACTACAACTGATCTATATTCACATGGTTAGTTTCAAAAGACTCATACGCTTACTCGGAAAAATGTTAAATGAATATTTATCTGACTTAATACATATATTTTTCAAGTTTTCTTCTCTCTTTTTTTTCCCATTAAATTTTGGTGATTTTGTAATTTCAATATTCGGTCTCGCTACAACGCTCTGTTCACTAATCCTTATATCTGTTTTAATGCTCTTAATTACCTCAGATTATTTGTTGTTAGGAGATCAATTTGTTTTCACAACTATTTATAGCTCGCGCAAGAAATTGTGGCCCATGTGCAGAAACGCATTCTCAAGTTGTGCGCAGGGAGAGTCCATTCCGTTGTTTCGGAGGGGTGGCCGACTCAGTTGCTCATTGCTTGCTGAGCTGTACACTTCATCTGACAGATAGCTGTCAACTGCATCCCATGACCAGTAGGCAACACGCAATAGGTGGCCGCCCCTCAAAAGCCAAGCATTGGACTCTACCAGTGAACAAGCTGAGAAAGCAGGGGGCACGGCTTCTTGTAAGAGCTCTACTATTCTAGTGGATTCATGAACTAATTACTCAAAATAGTTTTTGGAGAATGCATTCAGTAAACTTTTGGATGATGTTTTATGCTTACCTCCACTTCTGAACATGTATTTTTGCCCACATATAAAGGTAAGTAAGTATTCGGGCCATGCTCTATTAGTCGGGCGAGACTTCAACCTTAAGAGTACAGACTGGGACCCCTCTAGTTTCATTTTAGGCAGTACAGACAATCAGTCATATGATCTAATATTGCACACATTTTCCGAAAATGAGTCTTGAGCAGTTAAACCAACAGCCCTCATGTAATGGAAATATTTTAGACCTTTTGGCTACCAACAGACCCAACATTATTAACAATGTCAGTGTAAAGACAGGAGTTAGCGATCATGATATCGTCATTGTGTCAATGGTGACCAAAGTTAATAAGCCAATCAAGAAGGCTAGGAGCATTTTTTGTTAGAGTTGATAAGCAATTGTTAGCATCACACTTAGAAAATGAATGGACATCATTTAGTTACAGGAAAATAAATGTAGAATGTACAATTGAATGTGTGGGTGAGAATTATCCTACTGGAACAATGCACCATCTTTCTGTTGTAAGAATGGAAATTAAGAATGGGTCTTACAACATTCTGCATGTACCGAGTGCTGGTCAGCATTCTCTCCATGAACACTAATGGTGAACTAGAATTGTAGCTTATCACATCCCAGACCACAACGCCTGGGGTGAGGCCAGTGTGTCTTTGACAAATACTCACTATGAGACAAAAGGTCTGCATCATATGCACAATCACTACTTGTGTGTGGGCAGAATCTACTTTCATCACTGAATACCACAGTTGCCATTCCATCTTCCAAGCAGTCCTCTGACAGCGCTAGGTGAGTTGTGCACATTAATACTGTGGTTTGTGTAGAAGACAGGCTAGAGGTATTTGTGCCCATAGTCCCGTAGCTATAAACCAGTTGGCAGCAGTTCGTGATTACACTTCTGGACTCAAAAACCCTCTTATCCACACTGCGATAGTTGTACTAACTGCCACTGTTGCCCTTACGATACAACCATCTTGGATTTCTGTGCTGTGTGGATGTCCAGAATCTCCTCCACAGGTCTGAGACAGTTCAAGTGACCATTGCAACCAGCTATGTTGTACAACTGACACAGCACATCCAACATGCCACAATTTGATCCCTTTCAAACTTGCTCTGTTGGATGTAGAAAACATCTGTGCATCTCTGTGGCATGGCACCTATGTCACTACTCTATTTGTTGGTGAACGACATTGAAATCATCATCGGTGCATCTACTATCCACCAGATAGCATATGCAATCATAGGCTCAAAATCAACATAGTATTTTCTGATGGACTATTTATTTTCCTAGTAGTGTAATTTTAACTATTATCACATTAGTAACATTGATCATATAAATAATTTCAGAATATTCCAACATACTTGTGACAAGGGTTGACTTCTGAATGTTTACTGGATAGGAAAGTAACTTCATGAATCGTGGTATTTCATCTGCATAATTTTTCATGTCCAACTCTATATCCTTGAACATCATCTTAAGTAGGAAATTGAACATCTCTACAGTGGTTGCAACTGCTTGAGGCTGGGAACCAAAAGTCGCCCAGCGAATATTGATATCCGAATTCTGCTGAAAATAATTCCGCACCTGTAAAAAGAAATTTATACTGACTATTTTTGCATTTGCCAATGACAATCATAAGATGTAATTGCAACAGTTCTTTTTCTTTCTTAACATGTTTGCACAATGTAGAGTTTACCTTTGTCACTGCATGTTTTTGGAATTCTTTGTCTGCAATTGGTAACTGCACATTACCCAAGAATTTTCTTGCACTGGTAAGTCTGAAAATGGAATAAAGAATTATTACTATAGAAAATTAAAGAATTAGATTCATTTTTGTAAGAGTTGATTGAAAGTTTTCTGGCAGCACAGAGGAACAACTGTGAAATTCAAGCATTCTTTTTTTCATTTTGTGAATTTTCACATTCATCCCCGGATTCACATCTGTCCTGGATTTATAGAGGAATTAATATAACAAATTTTAAAAGATACATCTAACTCACAAAAGCAGCAATCACTTCCTTTATAAAATAGCAAAAACCTCACTTCCCAGACACAATGGGTTTGTGGGAAGGAGACGGGGAGTCTATATATACATATATAGCTTATTTATAAAGTACAGAAGGTTTGACTTACCAGGTGAAAAGGCACTGGTTTGTTGACACATACATTAATAAAAACTTAAACACACACACACACACACACACACACACACACACACACACAAACTGAGCTTGCTAGGTTGCTTCTTCAGAAAAAGAGCAGGGAAGGAGAGAAAAAAAGGAAAGGATACGGGTTTTAAGGGAGTGGGTGAGGAGTCATTCCAAGACTTACCTTGGGGGGAAAAACGGTAGGTAAACAAACACCCACACAATATTTTTCCTTTATTTACATGTGACACATTTCGCCTGTTCTAGGCATTATCAGACATTCTGGGGAAGTTACAAACTAGTTTATTTATTTATTTATTATTATTATTATTATTTTTTAAGAAGAGCAATTCGCTTAAAATATATAAAATGGCCATATGTAAGACATACTTATTATAGAAAAAGTTTAAACTGGTTTAACTACAGGTCACAAGACCACCTTCACGTTTGAGAGGTGGTGTGGGGTATAAAATAGAAGTATGAAATACCACTGAAAATCGTGGCTTAACAAATAAAATACTTTTTACTAAGGGAGCAAGGTGACCGACTTACTTTTAAGGGAATTGCTCTCTCTCTCTCTCTTTTTTTTTTTTTTTTTTTAACAAGTTTGTAATTTCCCTAGAATGTCTGATGATACCTAGCACAGGCAAAACATTGTATTTGTATAACTGAGGTACAAATGTGGATTTTCAACACTTTCAGAAAAAAATAAAAGCATTTTTCTGCAAATTGTTTTAAACCTTTATCACTGGGAAGACCTATTCCATATAACCACCAACAGTATTTGGCACTGGAATGCAAACATATAAAAAAGGAATAAAATTACAGATTAGGGTGTAATGTCCCATCAACATCACAGTCAGAGAGCAAATGTGCTGCAAAGTGCGGCTATAGCGAGCCTTCAATCTCCAAACGATATATATCAATTACAAAACGACATGTTGACCATAGCTGTTTATTAATACTCAATGCTACCGGTTTCGGTTTTGTACCATTGCCAAGCGTTAGCCTGAAGTACATAAAAAGTTATTAAAGTATTAGTCAACAAACATAAAACGTTAACAAAATTACAGCAAGATACATGTCAAGTACTTACAGAGATTAGCTAATAGCTTAACATGCCGGAATATAAAAATACAAAATTATACCACAAGTATTCGTTGTCATTGTTCAAGTTATTGTCACACTAGCTGACTGCTATAGAATTAAGGATACATTGATGAGTATGAAGTAACATTATTTTAAAAAACCCAAAGATAAGAACATGTTTACATTAAATTTCACTGCACAAAGATTATAGGGCATACAGTTATGCTATGTCTATAACTGTCTTTGGTCCTTAGGATCTATGATGTAAACAATGTGACTTATGTTTATAAACAAGTGCTATATAATATGATGAAGTGGAAGTTTGAGATGTACATATTCAATGCTATGCAGCTGTGATGCTAATATATTCTACAATTTGTAGCTATACATTACATCAATGAAATGACAAGTGCCTATTTAGCTATGGGAAAGGAAACGTAATTTCGGATACTGAAGTCAAGAATAACGTAATTACAAAGACGTTTCGAGTTAATTTTCAAGCAGTACAGATTATGTCATTAAAAGTAATATGGAAATGTTATTTCTAATAATCTGAACATAATAATCTGAAATGACAAACTTAATAGCACATCTTAGTTTTGGTGTAAACATAGCTTAGTTGTAGCATATTAATTTAACAGCCCAACATGGAAAATAAATGTGTGAACCACAGTAACATTCTGGTGCTTATTATACTATTGTTTGATATGAATACATGGAGAGAAAACATTGACAACAAAACCTTGTTACGTCTTTGTAATTACGTTATTCTTGACTTCAGTATCCGAAATTACGTTTCCTTTCCCATAGCTAAATAGGCACTTGTCATTTCATTGATGTAATGTATAGCTACAAATTGTAGAATATATTAGCATCACAGCTGCATAGCATTGAATATGTACATCTCAAACTTCCACTTCATCATATTATATAGCACTTGTTTATAAACATAAGTCACATTGTTTACATCATAGATCCTAAGGACCAAAGACAGTTATAGACATAGCATAACTGTATGCCCTATAATCTTTGTGCAGTGAAATTTAATGTAAACATGTTCTTATCTTTGGGTTTTTTAAAATAATGTTACTTCATACTCATCAATGTATCCTTAATTCTATAGCAGTCAGCTAGTGTGACAATAACTTGAACAATGACAACGAATACTTGTGGTATAATTTTGTATTTTTATATTCCGGCATGTTAAGCTATTAGCTAATCTCTGTAAGTACTTGACATGTATCTTGCTGTAATTTTGTTAACGTTTTATGTTTGTTGACTAATACTTTAATAACTTTTTATGTACTTCAGGCTAACGCTTGGCAATGGTACAAAACCGAAACCGGTAGCATTGAGTTTGTTGACTAATACTTTAATAACTTTTTATGTACTTTGTTTGTTGACTAATACTTTAATAACTTTTTATGTACTTCAGGCTAACGCTTGACAATGGTACAAAACTGAAACCGGTAGCATTGAGTATTAATAAACAGCTATGGTCAACATGTCATTTTGTAATTATCTGAAAGCTGTTATGCCCCATCTATTCACCGTTATAGATATATATCAAAGCGGTTAAGTATCGAAACAATAGGTATCAAACAGGCGAATGTTATATTTTTTATGAATATGTCGTGATTTTAAAGGAATCTTAAGAGTACAGCTTTTTGGGAAATTTACAAGAAAGCTTACACTCGAAGAAGCTCGGCCTGAAACGATATATATATATATCGAAGGTACAACCGTAAATCAATTTAGTGTTTCTGAGCTGCCCTCAAATACTAAAGGAAACAAAAACTTTTTGTTTAACATATACCCAACCTTGTTAAGGCATCGTTTCGAAATGTATCGATTTGATATATATTACCCTGAAATTTACATTGTGAAGGAAAGATTTACGAAAAAAAAAAAAGTTTGCGTCATTTTTCTTTCTTATGGCCCACTTTAGGTTACAGTAGTAACACTAAAAGTGTCTTTTGACAGCTTGAAATTTAAATGAAAATAATGGCTTAACTATTCATCTGACACGAAAATTGAATAACCAAATTTGTAGAGGAGAAAATTCTCTACAACTTTGCTCTCTTATGTTTTTTTCATCTCTCTTAGTGTTTCAAAGATATTTGCAAAAATAACGGCGATTTTGGGATGTATGTACGTATGTATGTATGTATGTATGTATGTCCGTAATGTGTTCCCTGTTTTTAAGACGAACCGTTCAACAGATCAGCACCAAATTTTACAGACATAACTGTAAGCCGCCAGAAACCGGAACCTCCCTTTTTCAAATTTTTTGGACAAAAAATATTGTAATAATACCAAAAAAGCCGTATGTAATATAATTGTAATTGCAAACGAACCATTCATCTGACACGAAAATTGAATAACCTAATTGGTAGAGGAGAAAATTCTCTACAACTTAGCTCCGTTTTGTTTTTTTCATATATCGTATCGTTTGAGACATATTTGCAAAAATAATGGAGATTTGACACTCTCCATTGAATTAAAGAAAACCAGCTGTTCGGAGATGTGACGTGACATTCCTCGCCCAGAACTCTCTCTGGTATATGCCATCTTGTGTTGCATATTTCATGATTTTCTTACTGTAACTTAGACATTGTCATTTCAAATCAATGGCGCACTGAAGAATTAACAAAAACACATCGTTCTTCGTACGTTAATTGATAATCTAGCGTCTAAAAATGCCGTATTAGCATCAGTTAGCAACGGCCATCAATAGTATGAGATTAAAATCCTGATATTTTTTATTATAGCCATAGCGTAGTGGGCAAGGCGTTGGACTATGACGCTAAAGGACGGTGGTTCGGAACCTGCCACTACCAATTTTTTCCCCCTAAAAGGGTTTCAGACACCCTTATTAATTAATTTTTTATTATTTAGATTATTATTTTGATCCAAAATGTTTGCAAAAACTTATAAACTACAAATCTGAAGTGGGCCGTAAAACACGTCAGTGCGATTTTTTTAATTCACTTTTGGAGCTTTATTAATTTACTGAGTGAACAAGGGTACATATGATAAACCATATGCCATAAAGTAGGAAGTGGGCCGTAAAACACGTCAGTGTGATTTTTTTAATTCACTTTTGGAGATTTATTAATTTACTGAGTGAACAAGGGTACATATGATAAACTATATGCCATAAAGTAGGAATAGAATTAATTTTTTTTCAATGCAGCTTGATTTTACAATGTCGCTTATCAAATATAATTTCTCAATATATCCAGAGTCGCACTGAAATGATTAGCATATATTTACGTACGGAGCAGTGAGATGGTTAAGATATTTCGGAGCTATATGCAACAATTGTGGTTTCCTTCCAAATCGTTTATCTTCTGTTCTCGGGCAATTTCGTGTTTTCACCCACGTAATGTGCGCATCAGCACGATTAAATGTCATGTTGGCGAAAGAAATTACTTTTTTCTTAAACATCGTGGTGTAAAAACAAACATGCTTCTTCACTATCGGATACAATGTAGAACAACATGCATGAAAGTTCAAAAGCAGACATCTAACAATGCAACAAAGGGTGAAATCCAGGTGTACAAATCACGAAAACCGCTTATGGCGGCTTCTAGTGACATTTTTCGGAACTTCCTGAAGCTTTGCCTCCGAATCTAAGAAGCAGGCATATTTTATATCCTGAAAACTGAAAAAAAAAGTGTGGCTTGCATTTGGCTAAATACAGTAACTTGGGGGTCATCTTATAGGCCAGATATATGCTTGAACTACAAAATTTTGATGAAAATATGTACCTCGTCTTATCTGCGGAAATACACGGTAATTTAAAGCACTCTTGGGCAACTTATGCTTTTGGGCAATTTTTTGAGAACCAAATTTATATAATCGATGGCTATTGGTTGATATTTTGAAGTATTCTTCTGCAACACAGATAAAAATTTAAAACTTTTTCTCACTTCTGCCACTTCAAATTTTAGAATACCTATCCAATAGTTAAACAAAACAAATTTATTTCAAAATTTATATAAATATTTAATGCTATTCCTGTTTCCTATGTTATTGCTTAAAATGTAACTGTGCTGTTTTCCATCATTTTATAAGTAATTTGTGTATAATTTTCATCCCAGTGAGCTTACAACTAAAGAGGACAATGCCTCAGGCAGTCAGTAAATTTAAGTGTGATTAACTTGCGTTATCTTTGAAAACATGCAAGTCTTAGAACTGGAAGTGTCTTTGAAAATTATAGTAATGTTATTTTAGAGGAATACTGTGTCAAGTAAAAACTCAAGTGCTCACAATTATTTCAGGGTGACAATAAAAAATGCTTAGCCCTATTTATCTACAGTATCAAATATATCACTAAAAATGATGTGGGCCATTCAAATGTGCAGTGGAGTCTCAAATCAGAGGATGTTGCCATGGTTCCGCCATGCATGGCCAAAACTGACAAAAAGAGTAGATTCCCTGCAAGAAACACAAAGGGAAGACTGCAGCATGGTCCACTTTATTGTCCACAGCATGTTTGGGGAGATCAGTGCAGACAGACCATTCAGAGTTCTAGACCTCCAATAATTGATGGCATAAAAGCATGTGAAGATCCAGTTCTGATACCCCCATCTCCAGAATTGGCATTCTGGTAGCTGACTTGGACAGCTGCTCAGTCAGTATGTCCATTCCCTGGAATCCCAACAAAATCGGGGGCCCAGATGAATGTGACAAACTGTTCAGCTTGAGAGGGTCAGATGAATATAGCCAAAACCAAGTTAATACTGCCAAATAGCTTGAAGGCTGCTCAGAAAGTCACTGCCAATTATGAACATCTTGCTGGCATAAATGTACATAACTGGGGGCTTGGCTAATGGCCACCAATCTAGCAGTGAAAACACTTATCCATTTAGGGGAGAGCTAGAGTTCATTGCTCCTTGCTTCTGTTGTCATGTATTCATCCTTTGACCATCAAGTCATAAGACTTCTGAACCCAGAAATGCATCAAAAAAAGCCAACACCAGGCATCAGAAAAACATTTGGTTAACAGATTTTTTGGACGAAAGGTTGAGTAGAAAACATCCTGATGATGGGATATGCATCATGGAGGCATAGATGGTTGCTCCCTGAGAAGAAGTGACAGTGGCGCAACTATGTGCAAGTTGCGATTGTGAACCCATGCCTGTAACTCTGTTCCTGGTGGGGATCTCCCATCCAGAGAACAGGACACGAAATTTTTAATTGCCCAGGGTAGTAGCGAATGTTTATCACATAACAGAACAGATATTGTACACACCTGCTTCTTAATGGAGGTGCCCCAGACTCCACAAGTAGACTCTGCAGAGATGGTTCAAAAGGCACCCATATGGCAGACTCTCATTATCAAGAAGAGAGGATCAGGGCTCTGTAAAGTTGTGGAAGTATACAGTGTTAGTCCATCCCAGCCACTAAAGCAACAAAAAGTGAAACCAACAATTTCGCTTAAGTTAGCAAAGTGTTTTGAACACCAGTACAATACGACAAAATGTTCCAAAGGGGGGGGGGGTGGGGGGAGGAGAAACAAGCTGGAGGAATCTCTGGATACCCCTTTCATTTGAGGTAATGAGGATGTAGTGTCAAAACTTTTGCAAGTTGAGTAAGACAGCCATAATATGTTGACCCCAGGTAAAAGCTGTCTAGTTTATGTACTGGGTTAATCACACGAATGATACAGAAATCCAGATACAGTTGAAGATGGCAAGGATGTGATACTGACACTCCACCAATAGAAGTTTGAGCATGCTATCTGGTTCTGGAACTGTGTTCTAGCAAAAGAGTGGTGCCCTAAGGAATTCCCACTCACTGAAGAGCATTTCATAACTCCAGGTGGCATGTGACTGAGGGCATAAAACCAGTTGACAATTATATATACATGTGGCGTCTGTTCCGAGAGAACAGACATCACTTCTGATCCTGCAGTTGTTATTATTCAACATTCATAGAATATATGACATCAACTGCGATTGGGCAAAGCTGAAAATGTGTACCCAGCCGGGATTCGAACCCGGGTCTCCTGCTTTCTAGGCAGTTGCGCTGACCCCTACACCACTGGGGACACAGTGATCACCGCACCTGCAAGGACTACCCATGCACGCCTCCTGTCAGATACAAATACACAGCTTCGCCCTGCCCATAGTACTCAAACTCGTAGTTTAACTAATTCCCGTAAGAGTAAGGGTTTCAAACTTTGCCCACCCCTCCCCACTAACAATAGGATCATTGCCCGTCACCGGCATATTATATATACATACATGTGGCGTCTGTTCCGAGAGAACAGACATCACTTCTGATCCTGCAGTTGTTATTATTCAACATTCATAGAATATATGACATCAACTGTGATTGGGCAAAGCTGAAAATGTGTACCCAGCCGGGATTCGAACCCGGGTCTCCTGCTTTCTAGGCAGTTGCGCTGACTCCTACACCACTGGGGACACAGTGATCACCGCACCTGCAAGGACTACCCATGCAAGGACTACCCTACGCCTCCCGTCAGATACAGGTGGTGTAGGTGTCAGAGCAACTGCCTAGAAAGCAGGAGACCCGGGTTCGAATCCCGGCTGGGTACACATTTTCAGCTTTGCCCAATCGCAGTTGATGTCATATATTCTATGACAGTTGACAATTCTCAGGCACAGAAGCCTGAGAGTTAGTGCAGAGCAAAATGTTTGGCAGAGGCATCTGAATCAGTAAGGACAGCAGCATTTTAAGAATTGCCAGGACCACCTACTCCCTACATTCCAGGAAGTATCAGAATGGCATAATACCTTACTGTTAGCAAGCTTGGACACACAGATTGAGATGTGAAAACTGCTGGTTACTTTTTCATTAAGATATTTATTTAATAATTAAACTTTCACACAAACTGTTACTGAACAATACAATCTGCTAACGGTCTTAGAGGATTTAAAGCAGATTATTTAAAATTTATAAAATTATGTTAAAAATAACACACACACAGAAGCCTAATTAACAAGACTCAAAAGATTTAAAATTTTCACCACAGTAGTAGCCCTCATGTAACGACAGGAACCTCAAAAACTCAATTACTAGCCCAACAGTATAACCACAGTCTAACACAAGACAGTTATGGAACTCTTTAATGGAACTCTGAAGTTGGAAAAAGTGCAGTTGAAGCGATGCTAGTGCTCCGAGAGGCCAGGAGGGAGTAGCAGAGGAATGACACAATACAAAATAAGTAGTTGGTGTGGTTTCCTTTTTTCTTTTCTTTTTTCTTTAATGCTGTTCTTTTCATATTTCCTAGTCACTAAATTTTGTTGTAAATTTTATAATAAAATATGAAAATGTTATAAGGCAATATCACTACTTCTGTTAATGGCAGTCTGTTGTTGTGGTCTTCAGTCTGAAGAATGGTTTGAAGCAGCTCTCCACCGTACTCTATCCTGAGCAAGCCTATTCATCTCCTCATAAGAATAGCAACTCGCATCCATATGAATCTGCTTGCTGCATTCGTCTCTAGGTCTCCTGCTGTGAATTTTACCACCACACTTCCCTCCAATGCTAAATTCATGATTCCTTGATGTCTAACTATGTATCTGACCAACTGACCCCTTCTTTTACACAAGGCATGCCACAAATTCCTTTTCTACCCAATTTTATTCAGTACTTCTTTAATAGTTACAATGATCTATCTGCCAAATCTTCAGCATTCTTCAGTAGCACCACATTTCAAAAGTCTCTATACTGTTCCTGACTGACCAGTTTATTGTCCAAGTTTCTCTCCCGTACCCAGGCAGTCCTTACTTCACCCTGAACACAAATGCCTCCAGAAAAAACTTCCTTACATTTAGTAATCAATATTAAAAAATTTCTTTTTCAAAAATGCTTTATTTCCCACTGCCAGCCTGCATTTATATCCTCTGTATAGCAACCATCATATGTTATTTTACTGCCCAAATAACGAAACTCATCGACCACCTTTATTGTTTCGTTACCTAAACTAATTACTCAGCACTGCCTGATTTTCTAAGACTGCATTCCATTACCCTTGTTTTGCTCTCATCAATGATCATCTTTTATGCTCCTTTCAACACACTTTCCATTCTGTTCAATTGCTCTTCCAGGTTTTTTGCTGACTGACAGAATTACAATGTCATCAGCAAAACAAAGTTTTGTATTTCTTCACCCTGAACTCTAATGTCTTCTCCAAATGTGTCCTTTTTTCCTTCACGGCTTGCTCAATGTACAAATTGAATAACATTAGAGGAATTCTACAACCTTGAATTACTCCCTTACCAACCTATGCATGCCTTTCAGTCCTATCAACTCTAATAAGTGTTGTCTGGTTTTTGTACAAGTTGTTCTTCCGTTCCCTATATTCTACACCTGCTGACTTCTGAAGTGTGTTCCAATCAAAATCATCAAAAAACTTTCTCCAAATCTACAAAAACTGGAAGTGTAGGTTTCCTTCCCTTATTTATCTTTGCTTCCTGTCTTCGTACATTTCTGCCAAATCCAAACTGATTTCCGCAGAGGTCAGATTCTACCAGCTTTTTCATTCTTCTGCCAATAATTTGTGTTAGAGTTTTGTAACCAGGACTTATAAAACTGATAGTTCTGTAATTTCTTGTCTGCATCTGCCTTCTTTGGAATGGGAATTATTACATTTTTTCCCAAAGTCTGAGGATATTTTTGCATATCTCATTCAATTTACAAACCAGGTGAAATGGTTTTGTCATGGTTGGCTTTCCCAGAGACTTCATTAGCTCTGAGGGAATGTCGTCGACTTGAGGCCCTTGTTTCAACTTAAGTATTTCACTGCAGTGTTAAATTCATCTCTCAGTATAATATCTCTATTTCATCTTCATCTACTTCCTCTACCCTTGCTACTATAATGACTAAGTTATTGTCCTTTGTAGAGCCCCTCTATATGGCCTTCCACCTTTCGGTCTTCCCTTCTTTGCTCAGAACTGGTTTCAAATCTGAGTTTTTTATACTCATAAAGCTGCTTTTGTTGTCTCCAAGAGGGTCTCTCTTGTTTTCCTGTAGACAGTATCTATTTTCCCCATAGTTATACATTCTTCTACATACATTTATTTTCCCCCTAGCCACTTCTGCTTAGCCATTTTGCACTTCCTGTCAATCTCATTTCATAGTCAATATAGTATTAAGGACAGTTTACAACTCATCGCAAAGATGTGGCGACGAGCTGCAAGATACATAAAAAAAGACGCGTACAACACGTTCAGCTATTGGCCATGGCCTTCTTCAGAAAATAGAACATTCACACAACCACACAGGCACAAAACATAATTATAACCATCACCTCCGACTGCCGCACTTCGAAGCACATACTGCGGTGCGTTATTGGGGGAGAGGAGGGGGGATAGGAAGGTTGCATCATGTTGGTGGGGATGGGTACAGCATGGCCTAGATGGGAGTAACGAGATGAAGCTTAGGAATGCAGTGGGGAGGCGGGTGAGGGGAGAACAATAAAATAAAATAAAAATAAATATAGCTATAAAGATAAAACATGCCAACACCCAGCACCCGCACCTGTGCCCACACCTGCAGTGGGAGTGGGGTGGGGGAAAAAAAAAAAAAAAAAAAAAAAAAAAAAAGTTATCGGAGGTTGAGGCCTGGTTAATTTCGGGATCGGAGAATGTACTCTAGGGATAACTCCCATCTGTGCAGTTCAGAAAAGCTGGTGGTGGATGGGAGGATCCATATGGCTTGGGTTGTGAAGCAGCAATTGAAATCATGTATGTGCTCCACTGCACGCTGTGCCACAGATGGTCCACCTTGCTTTTGGTCACAGTTTGGCGGTGGCCATTCATCCTAATGGACAGATGGTTAGTGCTCATGCCAACATAGAAAGCTGCGCAGTGATTGTGGCACAGTTGGTAAAT
Organism: Locusta migratoria; assembly: GCA_026315105.1. Classification (NCBI taxonomy): domain Eukaryota; kingdom Metazoa; phylum Arthropoda; class Insecta; order Orthoptera; family Acrididae; genus Locusta; species Locusta migratoria. Next base: position 104,496,747 of record CM048745.1, on the reverse strand, counting down.
TACATGGCTGGTTTCAGAGGTGGCCTCTGATATGGTAGGATAAGCCTGTGACAGGACTGGAATAGGAAGTTCTGGGTGGATTGATTGGACAGGTCTTGCAGCGGTGTCTTCCACAGGGATATGATCCCTGTGGCAGTGGGCTGTATTTGGGGTGGCATAGGGATGGGCTACGATGTTATGGAGGTTGGGAGGGCATCGGAACACCACTTTAGGACGTGATGGGAAGGATCTTGGGCAAGGTGTCTCTCATTTCTAGATATGAGAAGTGAAAATCAAAACCTAGGTGAAGTATGCAAATTAGTTGTTCGAGTCCAAGATAGTATTGGGTGAAAAGGGGTGCACTCTTTTGTGGATGGTTACTGGTGTTAGAGGGAGGATTTGGAATATTTGGGGATATGGCATGGGATATCTGTTTCTGAACTACGTCTGTGGGGTAGTTTCTGTCTGTGAAGGCCTTTGTGAGACCCTCAGCATATTCAGAAGGGGTGTTCTTGTCACTGGAGATACTCTGTCCACGGGTTGTTGTTCAAATGTTTGTATATTCTATGGGACTTAACTACGGAGTCATCAGTCCCTAAACTTACAAACTACTTACGAACTAGGACGGCACAAATATCCATGCCCGAGGGGGGATTCGAACCCCCGACTGTAGTGGCCATGCAGACCGTGACTGGAGCACCTCAGTCTCCTCGGCCACCTGTCCACGGGTGACCAAGCTGTAAGGGAGGGATTTTTTTTTATGTGGAAGGGATGGCAACTGTCAAAGTGTAGGTACTGTTGGTGGCTGGTAGGTTTAATATGGGCGGAAGTGTGAACGGAACCTTCAGTGAAGTGGAGGTTGACATCCAGGAAAGTGGCATGGTGGTTTTTTAGGAGCACCAGGTGAAGCGGATGGGGGAGAAGAAGTTGAGGTTTTAGAGGAGGGAGGATGGGGTGACCTGGCCCTGTGTCCACATCATGAAAATATCATCAACAAACCTGAACCAGGCCAGAGGTTTGGGGTTTTGGGATGCTATGAAGGATTCCTCCAGATGATCCATAAACATGTTGGCATAGGAGGGTGTCATGCAGGTTCCCATGGCCAAGCCACGGATTTGATGGTAAACTTCCCCCTCAAAAGAGAGTAGTTGTTAGTTAGGATAAAGTTGGTGAGGGTTATGAGGAATGAGGTATCAGGCTTGAATTCAGAGGGACATTGGGAGAGGTAGTGATCGAGAGTGGCAAGGCCATGGGCATGTGGGATGTTGGTGTATAGGGAGGTGGCATCCACTGTGACAAGTAGGGATGACAAAGGGCGTGCAGTTCTGCTGCACACACTGGACAGCCCCATAAGCCGCCATGTAAACAGACGCCAATGTGGCACCGCACAACCGCAGCAGTTTGGAAGTGCAGCCACAAGGTAGTTTGACGCTGCAGCGACATTGCGGAGGGGCTAAAGCTGTGCCCATAAACAGGTTCCACGCTGTCTTATGAGAAATGGTGCACTGATTAACTGCTGTGTTCCTCCATAGGGAAGGAACCCCAGGCTATAAATGCAGCCAAAGGCATCATGTTCCTGTTACTTTATTTATATCTGCAGACTTTTTCAACATCTCATTCATTGAGAGGGTCTATTAGAAATATATCACATGTCTTGCACATGTCCTTCTAAGGAATGTACAAATGCAAGTCATAGGTGTTGATAATGGAATAGTTCAGTAGTAATGTTTTTTAAGAGGTTCTTTGCCAGCTGTTCTACATTTCATAACAGAAGACGAATAAAGTTTCTGCAGATTTGAACTTGGTTCTAGGTAGTGGTGGTTTGACATTTTTTCACCTTAGTGGCTCATCAGGAATACTTTCAATGTGTTGCTTTACACATTCTTTGTCGATGTCTGTGCCTTTATTCCCAAACATTTGTTTACCTCTCTGATCTGGTATGGGTATGTTTGTTTCTGCATTTCTCTTTTTTGTAAGGGCATAATTTAAACTTTTATTCAATATTTGAAGAACTTGTAAAAAAAGAACTTACAAACCTTATTCTCGCCGAAATGGAAACTTTGAGAGTGTTGCTTATGACTAGATCCTGTAAGGTCACGTCGTTTTTGTCTCTTCGTTGAAGTAATTGTTGCAGTACCACATAGCCATGTAGTTTGTCTATTCCAGTCCATAGTATAGAATTTAGAGTTATTACTCTCTTGCAGTCTAGTAGAAACATAACTACACTTCCTTTTGTATGTACATACAATAGACCTAAAAGGTTTTGCTGGTACTGCTTTTCCAGAATAACTGATATACTGTTCAATTTTGTTTTATAATATTTCTCTTCCACATATACTCATTTCTGCCTTTTCAATGTGTCACTGATTCGATTGCCCCGTATTGCGTGCACTTGATGTAGTGCCTGTTTGACTTGTGGTGGGTTGGTTATTAATATAACTGGCTATTTGTGCAATACTTTCATCTTCAGATTCCAATTCTTGTTCTGCAACAACAATCAGAGTAACCTCTTACCATCATCAATGATACTAACAACATACAAAACAATATGGTACTTGAGGGTACACTCCCCGATTGTTGGGGCCCATTTACTAGTACTTAGGCCAGTCTGAGGTTTCAATTAAAGTAGCTATTTTCATAGATTGTGACATGTTCACAAACAACACAATTTGGAGCCCAAAGTACCCATATTAATCCATAACCGGCATTTATCATAGTCAAGCAAGGTGTATCAACTTATTTTAATCATAAGTCAACAAAATATTCCTCTCAAAGATTTGCTAAAAGGTATTATTGTTTTTGTGTAGCATTCACTTAACTTAGATCACATCTGCACTATGTTAAAAGTAACAGTGAAGTGATTAAAGATGCATTCAAGTAACTAAGATCGCATCAGCACTAATAATATTCTTTTTATAGTCCAGTCGAAAACTGTCACAAATCGAATTTCGTCCACAACAGTGCTCAATAGGACTTTGATTACCTCTGCAATAACTAATCCAATGACAGAAGAGTCTAAAAAGTGACATAGCTCAATTTTTACAAAAATGTTACTTGGATCACTTCTGTTCATAACAAGCCATATAGCATTTGCTTTTAATAGCCTTATTGGAAATCAAACTGACATTTTGTCAGTACCGTACCTTATTTTTACAAATATGTTAGGGTACTCTTGAATATACTACTTTTTCAACAATTTTGGATAAAGCAGTCAGAAGTGAGACTGGGAAGAAATTGTTGGCATCAGACGTTTTTTATTCAATGGTTTAATTATAGACTGATACACTATCAGGGAAAATGTCATTTCAGAGAGCTACTACATATTATGTGGCTGAGCGCCTTGTTCAAAATGCTATCAATTCCAAGTGAACTTTTGCTTCTGAATGAGTTTTTTTTTTTAATTTTTATTTTCCTAATTTCAAAGGGAAAGGTGAATGAAATTTCAATTTTATGAAATTTAAAAAGTATGGCTCCCTTCTATTAATGATCTTGTCTCTTCTAATGAAGTTCTAGATCCTATTTTCTCCAAAACATCTGAAAAAAGATTATTACAATATTTTCAATTTCTGCCTTTGTGTTATAAAAATTTCATTCAGTTTTGTGGCAAAACAGTATTAATGTTCTCTTGTTTACCCTGTTTCCCTTTCAATGATAATCAGAATTGTTTTATTATGCTCTGCCCAAAATTTATCATGGTCTCTGATCTCTGCCAATCAACAGTCAAAGATACCCTTGAAGCTGTATGCTACTGAAGCGGTACTCTTTAACGTTAAGAAATCAGCGACTTGTTTTACGTAACTTACGTGGAGTCTCCAGTACACAGTAACATATTTAAACTGCTTCTTATAATTAATACAGCTGATCTCCATTTACAGAAGAACAATGCCGTAGATGTAGCAATAAAACTTTTATTTGAGACATAACTAAAATGCAAACTAAAATCTTCGACGACGAAGGAACACAAATACATTAAACAACAGAAATTAAATTATTTCAAGGAGTGTTGCTTCCGCGAGAAGGAATAAGCATGCAAGGCAGCGTCCCAGGCGCACGGACGTCTTGCGTATGCTGCAATCAGCTGATCGCGTCCGCTGAATACTTGTCGCCACATCAGCCCCCCGCGGAGTAGCGTCGTCGGCGTCCACCATACTCGTTGCTGTCGAGGAATCTTGCAGGAAAGTGGACATGCCGACCCGACCGTGTTTGACGTGGCGGCTGAGCAGGAGGTTGCTTGGTGTGTGTAGGCGAAGGTGACGGTGGTTGTGCGAGCAGGGTTGTATCACACAAGTCTTCAAATAGAAACGCTAGTTTCACTCGGTCAATTGAGACGGTACTTTTTTTACCATTAAGCAGAATGTCCATAGTTTTGTCGTTGCGTGCAAGGACACGGTGCGGTCCAGTATATGGAGGTGTAAGGGCTGGCTTAATTCCATCTCGACGGAGCATGACATGTGAGCAATTTGACAGTTCTTTGTGCACGAAGGAGGGGCGTATTCCATGTCGGGGTGCTGCTTGAGGTCTGATCTGCGTGATGTGCTCCCTGAGTTGAGCTATAACATATGGTGCTTGTAAGTTGTCCCTTGATGAGGTTTATGACTCAATAAATTCTCCTGGGAGGCGTAGTGTCTCGCCATATATTAATTCTGCAGGCGTTATAGGGGGACCTACAGTTTAATGTGGGTTCCGAACCACGGTGCTATTTGGTATTTTTCACATGAGCAGTACTGCCAGAGGTGAAAGAAGTGGAAAGTGACAGATAAAAATCCTAGGACCTGGCGAGGATCGAACCCGCGACCTTTGGATTTGTAATCTGGCACTCTACCACTGTGCAACCAAGGCGCTGTTTTCTCAGTGGAAGTGTCGCAGTACAACTGAGCGTTCACTCCTGGCGCATCAATAAGCTTGAGTTGTAGGCCGGTCTCCGTATTATTAAGAAGGTTATTCAGCTCTTGATCGGTCTGTTGTGCGTCGCACAGCTCCCGAAAACCAACAGTCTCTGTGATAGCACCGACTCGAGATAAGCAGTCAGCCACTACGTTAGTCAGTCCTGAGACGTGCTGTATGTCAGTGGAAAATTGTGCTATGTACTCAAGCTGACGAAATTGTCTTGGCGAGCACTTGTCATTGCTCTGACGAAAAGCATAAATAAGAGACTTGTGGTCAGTAAATATTGTAAACATCCTCGCTTCGATTTGTGTGCGTAAGTATTTAACAGCTGTGTAGGTGGCCAACAATTCGCGATCGTACGCATTCCACTTTTGTTGCGTTGGCGTGAAAAGAATGCAAGAGGTTGCCACGTTTCGTTTACATATTGCTGAAGTGCCGCGCCGATTGCAATCTGGCTAGCGTCTACTACCAGAGCCAGACGTGCGTCTCTTACAGGGTGTGCCAGAAGTGTAGTGTCAGCAAGTGTCTTTTTGGCAGTCTCGAAAATGTCTATCATCGGTTGTGACCAGTGCAACAATGCCTTGCCTTTTGTCTTGGAACCGGTTAGTGCAGCTGTGAGTGGTTCTTGTATTTCAGCTGCATGTGGGAGGTGGAATCTGTAGAAATTCAGCATACCGAGAAATCGGCGTAGTTCTTTTGCTGTAATCGGACGTGGAATGTCTAATACCGCCTGTACCTTCTCAGGTAGTGGGCGTGATCCCTCTGACGAAATTTTATGTCCCAAGAAGGTTACCTCCGGTTGACCGAACACACACTTTTCCACATTCAGAACGATACCATGAGCAGCAAGGCATTCAAAGACCTGAGAAAGGTGCTGCTGATGTGTTTCAAGTGTTTCCGAAAAAACAAGGATATCATCTAGATAAGCAAAACACTGTGGTAAACCTCGTAACACCGAATCTATGAAGCGTTGCCATGTCTGTGCCGCATTTCGCAGACCAAAGGTCATGAATAAACTTTCAAATAATCCAAAAGGCGTAATTATTGCAGTTTTCGGAATGTCCTTCTCGGCCATGGGAATCTGTGTATAAGCTTTCACGCAGTCAAGTATACTAAACACTCGTTTCCCACTTAAGGCATGATTGTAATCCTTCAAGTGTGGCACTGGATATCAATCCGAAATGGCTCTGGCATTTAAAGCACGATAGTCCCCACATGGCCGCCATGCACCATTTTTCTTGGGTACTAAGTGCAGAGCTGATGACCAGGCACTATTGGACGGACGTAAGATACCTTCAGCCAGCATAGAATCAAACTCAGCCTTTCCTATGGCGTACTTGTCAGGGGCCAATCGTCGAGGTTTACATGAAACAGGGGGGCCTGCTGTAGTATTGATGTAATGAATACCTGTTGTGGGGCCCCTGTAGGCCTTGTAAGTGCTGGAAACTGGTTGAGTAGCTTGGTGAACTCTCTGTCTGCTGTTTGGATAAATTTGACGCCACAGCCGGCCGCGTGATGTCTGAATCCGGTGGCAGATAGCCCGGTGACTGCATCCCGTAAGCAGGTGTTGGTGGTGTCCGGCAACAGATGGTAATCGGCCAATAGATCCGCTCCAATTATTGGTTCTGCAACATCGACTATGACAAAATTCCACACTATTGCACGGCTTAGCCCAAGGTCTAGTTCCATGTGTTTTGTGCCATATGTTTGAATCACGGAATTGTTGGCCGCCGTCAGTCTGAAGGTAGTGGTCGGGCGGTACTTGTAAGTTTTATCCCGTGGCAGAATACTTAAGTCAGAGCCTGTATCGATTAAAAATTTACGACCTGACTTGCGATCTGTCAAAAACAAGCGGGTAGAGACACCAGTAGGCGCACCGAATTCTGCTTGATGCTTGCTATTACCGTAATCGCATGGCGGGTTGTACTTGTGAGCTTGGTTTCCAAATCGGTGATGATACCAGCATATATTAGTTGCTTGCACATCGTTGTGACGGGGACCATTGTGTGTGGAACGGCTCCGTGATCGTCGTCGGTATCTGTTTTTAGTGCTATGATCTGTGAGCAGTTCACTAAGTTGGTTGCTCAAAGCCTCAATTCTGCTTGCCAAGCTATTGTTTAGCTGTTGTTCTAACACCAACACTTTCTTTGATAACCTGTCGTAATCAGGGTTCGTTTCTGTAGAGGCACTGTTGCATGTAATTGCTGAGTCGGAACAGGAATTGGGTACAATTGCATCCTGTATGCGGTAGTGATGGGAACAATCAAATGAAAACAATCGATTCATTCGGTTGTTGGGAAAAAATCGATCATTCGGTTGTAGTTTCTCGTATCGGTTGAATTATTCATTCGTTCTTCTGAGTGAAACCAGTCGGTGGGACCAACCGAATGAAACAACCGATTCAGTCGATTGGACTATTCATTCGTTCTTCTGAGTGAAACCAGTCGGTGGGACCAACCGAATGAAACAACCGATTCAGTCAGTTGGACTCTTCATTCGTTCTTTTGAGTTAAACCAGTCGGTGGTATCAACCGAATGAAAAAATCGACGCAGTTGGTTGGACCACTCATTCCTTTTCTTTTGAGTTAAATCAGTCGATGGGGCCAACCGAATGAAAAAATTGACACAGTACGTTGGCCTTTTCATTAGTTCTTTTGAGTGAAACCAGTCAGTGGGAGCAACCGAATGAAAGAGTCAGTCGGTCGTAGTTTTACTTTATTTTTATTTCGAATGAAAGTAGTCTGTGGGAACAACCGAATGAAAACATGCGACACTTTTGCAGTTCTGTACATTGACTGAATTATCATTCTTTCTTTTAAAGTGAAAAGAGGCAGTACGTTTTTCGCGGGGAGTGGGGACTCGAGAGGGGGTGCTCCTCGCTTGCGTTTTCACTGCTGACAGCGCCAGCAGGCGCGCGCCAAACTCCACACAACACTGTCTGGCGGCGTCGCAGGGCGCGCAGGGCGTGCCATTGCCGATTGTTGTCGGTTACTTACTGTCTCAATAAAGAAGCGTCGAAACTACAGGGTGTTCCAAAATGATCGCTACAAGTTTAATCTCGCATACTGTATCTCCGAAGTGGGAACAGGTAGAAACGTGCGGTTTGCGGCTTATTGTTCATACATATCTAAGGTACTAGTAGGACAGAGTTAAGTATTTTAACTTTGAGCATATTTGCTAGATCCAAATTCGAAGATCACTAAAACATTAGATATTGTAAAAAAAGTTTATTAAAGTATTTTGTATAAAAATGTTTCTTATAAAAATATTTTTGTTAATTCCATCTAATTTGAAGGAGTACGAGAAGACATACAACATTTATCAGTGCTGTAAATTTCCTTCACCGCGTCTGTATTCGTCAACGGTGTATGAAAACATTCATCTCAAGTTTCATAATTATTCACTCTTGTCACAGATATTTCTGTGGTTATCGGTGAAACGGTGTGGAGGTTTATTCCATCCCTGCGCCATGTACCATACAAAATCTTAGATGCCACTTGTTTTGAAAGTCAAGGGTGCTAAATTTCATCAGGATCGGAATAAACTCTATATTGGCGTCGACTTCTGGAATACCTTCTCTCATGCATCGAACTAAAGTAGATGTAGACGGTGACCATTCTCTTTCTTTGAAGGTGAAGAGTGAAATATATCATTAAAATTCGAATACAAACAGAATTTGTTTTGGTTAGTAGGTAAAGTACCCTCCGCCATGCACCTACGAAATTTATTGTACACAGTTACCTTCGCCTTGTTTTAAAGGTCTAGTGTGCAAAATTTCATCAAGATCGCAGCCAAATTGTGGTTTTGTCGAAGTTAGTATGTAAAGTACCCTCCGCCATGCACCGAATTAAATTTGATGCAGGGAGTGACGTTTCTCTTGCTTTGAAGGTCAAATGTGCAAAATTTCATCAAGATTGGAACAAAACTGCAGATTTGCATGCAATAGAAACAGACACACGGACACACTGCTATATTCTTAAAATTTGTCATTAAGAATGTTTCATGCTGAATCACGGTTCATTTATACCCGAAAAGGCTGAAGGAGTATGCAAATAAAGTCACTCAAAGTCGATGAATTAATAAAAACATCCATATAACTGCAGAAACCGACAAAGACTTTTTCCAGTCGGTTGTATCGCATCAAGTGAAACCACTCAATGCCGAGAACATTCATATAACAGACAGAGACTTGTTTCATTCGGTGCTCCCGCATCGACTGAAACCACTCAAACCCACTGAATGAGTGAAAACATTCATATAGCGGCTGCAACCGACAGAGACTGGTTTCATTCGATTGTTTCGCATCGACTGAAACCACTCAAACCCCACCAGTGAGTGAAAACATTCATACAGCCACAGAAACTATTTTCATTCGGTTGTTTCATTCGACTGAAAAAACCGACTGAACGAAAAAACAACCGATTGACCAATCGGTTGTTAAAAACAGTCGGTTGTCCCATCACTAGTATGCGGTCAGCAAGAGCCGCCAAGTCATCTAAGGGCATTTCTGTTTGAGATGCGATTATTGGTTTAACTTGTGCTGGTATCCTGCTGCTCCATAATGTGCGTAGCAACGAGTCTGGAACAGTGTGTGCATCAACTTTACTGCATAAGTGGCGCAAATATTGCGAAGGTTTCCGGTCGCCTATGTCTTCCTGTGTCAGGACCTGCCGTATTCTCTCTTCCTGCGAGGCAGATACTCGGCGTATGAGTTCTGACTTCAGTTTCATGTAAGCGTCCGTTTGCGGCAGCGTCGTAATAACGTCTTGAACTTCTGCTGCAAATCTGTGAGCAAATTGACTAACCACAAGTGCAAACTTTGTACAATCCGTAGTTATTCCAGAACATGAGAAGCTCGCCTCTACTTGCGCAAACCACAGAGTGGGATTTTTAGGCCAGAACGGCGGAAGTCGTACAGCCAATCTTGATGTGTTGAGTGTGTCTTCATTCGGCATTTTAGTGTTCAAAGAAGATTCGGGGTCACCACTGAAGCTGTATGTTACTGAAGCAGTACTCTTTAACGTTAAGAAATCAGCGACTTGTTTTACGTAACTTACACGTAGTCTCCAGTACACAGTAACATATTTAAACTGCTTCTTATAATTAATACATATGATCTCCATTTACAGAAGAACCATGCTGTAGATGTAGCAATAAAACTTTTATTTGAGACATAACTAAAATGCAAACTAAAATCTTCGACGACGAAGGAACACAGATACATTAAACAACAGAAATTAAATTATTTCAAGGAGTGTTGCTTCCGCAACAAGGAATCAGCGAGCAAGGCAGCGCCCCAAGCAGCAGGCGCACGAACTTCTTGCGTACGCTGCAATCAGCTGATCGCGTCTGCTGAATACTTGTCGCCACACTCTTAACCTCCTTCCAAAGAATGCACATACAAAGAGATCTACTTTCCTCCTGTGTCCCTGACACCCACATCATATGAATTACTTTAAAAAAGTGATTTTTTTTTAAAATTGTACCAAAAAGAGATAAAAATATATTATTAATGTGTTTTTTCCCATGTGATCAGTACACAGCCCAGTACTTAGTTATATATGTAATTTTTCCTTTCAGAATGTTCAGTTTCATGTCAGATTAAAGTACCAATAATGAAACCACTTTATAAAAAAGTGGAACAGAATAATGTAAACAACTTTAGACCTACTTGTATTTCTACATCATTAGTATTTACTAAAGTTAACTGATTGTTTCAAATCACATAATTTGCTGGATTACATAAAAGACTCTGAATGCAAGATGTCATCTTTAAATGATCAACTAGCTGTTTCAGTGTGTTGATCACAAAATATTGTTGCAAAAGTTGCAACATTATGGAACATGAGGCATAGCTCACAAATGGGGCACCTCTTACTTTAATTTGCTTTGATTATGAATTGATATGAGTCCTGCCTCAGATACTTATGCTTTCTATTTTTGATTGTACCTTTGTCACCTCCTCCTAAATGTATCACCCCCCCCCCCTTTTATTTTATTTATTTACTTTAGGATTTTGAAAACCCTGGTCTGCTAGTAGGCAGTGGTGCTAACCCTTGCACCATTCAAGCACACAAACTTCACACAGCTTCGTGATCTACTCAAGCATGTTCACTGTGCAGCCAAATTTCCAAAGGTTCTTCAGTTTTGACCACTGTACCGCATGGGTCACAGATAAACTTGTATTCCCGCCGAGAGTTTGGTCCTTGTGTGCATACACCCAGATTACAACACCTACTAGCAGCTGAGATCAAAGTACTCCAACTAAAACTTTGATCAGAAAAGCCGCAGGATCACTGTGCAGCCCAATTTCCAAAGGTTCTTCAATTTTGACCACTGTACCGCATGGCTCACAGCTAAGCTTTTATTTCCACCAAGAGTTTGGTCCTTGTGTGCATACACCCAGATTACAACACCTACTAGCAGCAGAGATCAAAGTACCCCAACTAAAACTTTGATCAGAAAAGCCGCAGGATCACAAAAGACATCTGTTCTTTCAGACAACTGTAGTTCACCTTGTTAAGGTTTGATGCCTATTTCAGTGGGGATGCACACAATGACTGGACTCTTGCCCAGCCTGAAGCGAGCCATGAAGTACATTGGTCTAAGTAGGGCATATGCGAGTTCGGATCAGCCCGCATAAGTGCTCGGAGTTGAGGTATGCCGTGTACCTGACCGGTTGCAGAAGCTTAGAGCAACTGCCGAATAAGCAAGAAGGTTTGAATTCAGCCATGGAACAAATTTTCCTGTCAATGTTTTATTATTACAACAACTAAAATCATCTGAGACTCAAAAGTCCCCAGTTAATTAAGAGATAAAGTAAATTTCACAGAATCCAGCAACAATTATAACATCGCTATAAAGAATGAGACTAAACATTTAAGATATCACATGAAAAATATTGTGGCATAATACAAAATTATAAAAATGTTGTCAAACATATACATGTAAATGAAACAATTTTTTATATATTTTTGGGGCTATTTAGCTTCTATGGTAAAAATGACTATAACACTCATATTTATCTGACCAAATTACATCCAAATAAGTACAAAACAACTTTGAGTGAAGTACAAAACTGACGGATGGCTGGAAGCAGAGAGATTACAGATCCCATAAGCACTGGCTGTTTATAATCAGTTATCAGAGTGAGTGCAAGGCATGAAACATATCCACATTTTTTCCTTGAAAATACTAGTATTTAGTATTAGCTTCCTACAAGTGCGTAGCCATAAAATGTTAATCAGGTAAGTCATTCCTAGTAAAAGTGCCAATTCTCCAAAATCATTTTTATGACTACAATTAGAGACATTAAAAATTACTTTTAGTTTCATAGTACAACTCTTTAGACATAATATATGTCTAAAACCATTACTCTAGGTTGATCCCCAGAGATGCTCTAACTAATTTACACAAAAACCTTAATTTCTTTCTTTTTTTCCCAACTTATCATGGACTATACTTGCAGTAAATAGGAAGTTTGGAAAAATGAATGGTTTATAGATAATTGTATTTAACAGTTTAACAATTTTTTCAATACATCACACAATACATAACAAAGAAATCAATACTTATTTTAAAAAAGACAATTTTCCCATTTAATATGTTTCAATCAGAGCTTTACTTTTTTACCCCAGAAACAATTTTTGTTGTTGTTGCCATGAACACTATCTTTGAGTTTCATGAGACAAACTCTAGTTAAAATTTAATTTCCTAAACACCCATATTTTGTCAGGCTATTAGGCTTTCACAGAATGCTTTCACAAGACTCATATTTTATAAAGATAAGCTGAAGTGCAGTCGCTGTAGTGGGCTCCATGTCACCAACTGCAGAGGATCTCCAGCTTTCTTGAGTCACAACCAAATCAGTGTTGAGGTTGTGGACACAGAAACAAAGAAGAACCAACAAAAGAGAAGAGGAAATGCTAGCCCATGTCAGAATTGGAGTAAAAACCAGCTTAGAATGCACCTGATCCAGGCCACAAATGACTATTGTCCCACCACTGTTGAGAAAGACCTGCAACAAACAGAAGAGTTCCTTCCTCCCAAGAAGATTTAGCAATTCAACAGAGATGACACACTAAATTTAACATGTGATGACGCCACAATAGCAACAGCGACCTTCAATCTTTTTGTAAGCAGAGAGAGAAGGGCTTCTTCGCTACTGCAAAAGGTGCAGATATGACAGGTCTGATGACAACTACTGGAAATTTGCACGGAGTTCATGTGAGCTCCCTGGAAAGAAGAGGATCACACCCCTGCTCCTGCACCATGAAAGGTGTGAGAAATGGGCAAACCTGGCAGGAATGCTGCAAAAATAGGTCCCCAGCAGCCACAACATATCACACATGGACGCTGAGGAATGCCGAAGAGCTGATGACCACTGAGGTGTGCAAGAGGGTAACAGCAATACTGGAAGAGTTGGCCTATGTCATCTGCTTAACAGAAGATGAAAGCACAGCTTACCATCTGCAGCATAGTTGACAGGACCGACTGTGGACCTCTGGTACAGAGCCGAGTGGAGGGTCTGAATCAGAGGCTGAGACGGTTCTGTGACTGTGTACGCTGCAGATTGCTTGACTTGCACCAACAGGTGGTAGGTTTACGGGTTCCGCCGAATAGGTCAGGAGTCCACTATACACAGAAAGCGGCTACATGGGTAGCGGGGGCTGTGTGGCATGGACTGGTCGGTTTTTTAGGATAGAGGGCTTCGGGGATGAACAAAATGGGCAATCTCAAATGGTGCAGGTGGATCACAGGAGAAAGGTAGATCTGGAAACTATCAGTATAACAGTTGTAAATTGTCGTAGCTGTGTTGGGAAAGTACCAGAACTCCAAGCGTTAATAGAAAGCACCGAAACACACATCATTGTAGGCAGTGAAAGTTTGCTCAAGCTGGAAATAAGTTCAGCAGAAGTATTTGCAAAAGATCTAACTGTGTTAAGAAAGGATAGATTAAACAACATAGGTGGAGGCATGTTTGTCGCCGTCAAAAGTAGTATTTCGTGTAGCGAAGTTGAATTTGATAGTTCCTGTGAGCTATTATGGGTAGAGGTTGTACCGGAAAATCGTACGAAGTTAATAATTGGTTCCTTTTACTGGCCTCCCGACTGACGATACAATAGCAGAAAGGTTCAAAGAAAACCTGAGTCTAATTACAAAAACGTACCCGACTCACACGATAATAGTAGGCAGTGACTAATTTACCCTCGATCTGGTAGGAAAATTATATTTTCAAATCAGGAGGTATGCATAAAACTTCGTGTGAAATTGTACTCAACACATTCTCTGAGAATTACTTCGAAGAATTAGTTCATGAGCCGACTAGAATTTAAATGGATGTGAAAACACACTTTGTCTCTTAGCAACAAATAATTCTGAACCCATTATGAGCATCAAAACAGATACAGGTATTAGTGCACACAGAGCTGTTGTAGCGAGATTCAATATTGAAAGTCCCAAAGTTACCAAAACTAAACAAAAAGTATACTTGTTCAGAAAAGCAGATAGAAATAAAATGTATTGCTTCTTGAAAGATAGCTTCCATTCATTTTGAACACTAAATGTAGGTGTAGACCAGATGTGGCTCAAATTCAAAGAAGTGGTATAGACAGCAATTGACAGTTTTATACCAAAAAAAATTTATAAAAGAATGAGGCAATTCCCCTTGGTACACAAAACAGGTCAGGACACTGATGCAAAAGCAAAGGAAAAAGCATGCTAAATTTAAATGAACACAATATATCCAGGATTGGCGATCCTACACAGAAGCTCAAAATTTAGCGAGGATTTCACTGCGAGATGCCTACAATACTTATCACAACGAAACTCTTTCTTGAAATTTGACTGAAAACCCAAAGAGATTTTGGTCATATGTTAAATATACTAGGGGCAAAACAATAACAATACCCTCACTACATGATAGTAATGGCGATCCTGCCGATGAGAGCGCTACTAAAGCAGAGATACTAAACATAGCTTTTAGAAACTCATTCACCAAAGAAGACGAAACCAATATTCCAGTTTTCGAATTACGAACAGAGGCCGCAATGAGTAACATAGAAGTAGATATAGTTGCTGAGTAGTGCAGCAACTAAAATCACTTAACAAGAATAAGTCTTCTGGTCTGGATTGTATACACATTAGATTTCTGTCTGATTATGCTGAAGCGATAGCTCCATACTTAACAGCCATATACAACCGCTCTCTCAAAGAAGGATCTGTACCAAAAGATTGGAAAGTTGCACAGGTCACACCTATACTCAAGAAAGGCAGTAGGAGTAACCCACTAAACTACATGCCTATTTCATTGTCAATTTGCAACAGGGTTTTGGAACATATCCTGTATTCAAATATTATGAATTATCTCGAACTGAACGATCTACTTCCCTTACTACCCACTCCCAACTGTCTTGACAGTTATTTTCCCTTCTGTCTTTAAAACCACTCTTGTTTCAAAAGCTTTCAACCACCATCTCCTGATGGGCTATATTAGTGGTCCATCACAGTTTCTGCTCCTGAAACATCTAATGAACTTTCTAACACATGTAGAGGTGAAAGTGCATGTTTTGACTTGGTGAATGTGAGGAACGTGTCCACTCCTTTGTAAAACACACACACACACACACACACACACACACACACACACACACACACACACACACATATGTACACACACACATTGAAGAGTGCCAATTTCCTACAGCAGAACATGCTCACCAATATGACTTTAAAAGCCTTGGCACAGGTCACAACATACATGCTATATGGGTATTCCCACTGAACACCAGTCCATCAGAGCTCCGCACGTGGAAACTTTTCCTCCAACATCTTTTTCCATAACTCCCATAATCCCAACCTACATTAGTCTCACCCCTCCAGTCTTCAAACCATTTATTCATTTCTTACCCACACCCATCCTACTGTGAAATATCTTTGACCTGCAGTCAACACCCCCCCACCCCATCTTTGCCTCTTGGTCTAGGCTGTGAGTAACCTTTCCCTTCTGTCCTATTTCTCTTCCTCATTCTTATACCTGATTTTGGGGGGCGAGGGGAATAATAATAATAATAATAATAATAATAATAATAATAATAATAATAAATATCCAAAAGGTGGGGTACACATTTTTGTCTCCATTTGCATCTCAGTGTGTGTGAATATCGGTGGAACCAAGCTAAAGTAAGTACTGGCCAGCCACAATATCTTTTGAAAAATATCAAATATGCATTGAATGTAAAACGAAAAGCCATTAAAAGTATGATTAATTCATTTCTTACCAATATAAAAAATTATGTAGCTACAAGCTGTTCATTAGCTTTCAAATAACTTCCTCCAGCCTCAAACTTGACATTGTGATATGGTGCTCAAACCTTAGACCAGTCAACGAAGACCGAAAAATAACAAATAGGGGGAAAAAACGTGTAGTCACAAATTTTTTTAACAGTGTTAGGGAAGACCATCATGAACGACATACTGAAAGTCCCGACCTCTCAGGTGTGAGCTACAGCACGGATGGCAGTACACTTTTTACGTTTTTCTCAAATAACTAAAACCTTGATCTCTAGTGAAAAAGTACAAAACTAAACTGCATAAAATTTACAAAAAAAAACGTTCCTCTTCATAATTTTTCTAGCATCAGTATTTTGCGAGATACGGGAGAAGCAAAATTGGCAAATTCTTAAAAATAAATTTTTTTTTCATGTTATAAAGATAAAATGTAAGGTCAACTGAAATAGTTTACGATTGAAGAAAATGGCAATCGACACCTAATAGCCTCATGTAGTCTAAGAAGATACATTGTGCACTTAGGATATGGTATAAGGCAAGAGGCCCAGACAGTTGCCCCGTGAGGTGGCAGGTACGCGACTGGCATGAGGCCGAGCGCCTCCATCTGCTGCATGAACCCCCGTCTTGTGCCTACCATGCAGCCCGAATAGCCGGAAAGCATTTCTGCGTAAGCTTCATTTCTCTCCAGTCAGTGCACAGAAAGTCTTTGTAGTGTTTATGCTTACATAATTAATTTGAGAAATGTTTAGTTTATGGGTGTGATGTTGTCAATGACATTTGAAACAATGAGGAAAAAGGAATGAGTGGATTGGTTCCTGCAAGTAATATAAGGAAAGTGGAGGAGTGTATGGTCTTCTGAACAAGAATTACAATATTGTTCATAAGTCTTACAGGAAAGAATACTTTCAATTAAAAAACTTTGGAGTGCCACTTTTTCAGAGCAACAGCCTTCAACTTCTCACGATTCTCCACATTTGCGTTTGGATGAAGTAAAATTCTAAATGTTTGATTTTCAATGGTAAGTTTACAATGTTTGATCCTTCACCTTCACAAATCAATTACGATCTGTGCACAGAAGGGTAAAGATGAATCAATTGGAGGGGGGGAGGAGGGGGACACACCATCCACAGATGTGGCGCTCAGGTGCATGCACCCAAAATTAGAGGCAAGTCTGCATTAAGGAGTGCCACACGCAGGAGCCTGCGTGTAAATGACAAAACTGGAGGGCAGGTATGCATGCAAGCGTGGCTTGTGGAGTTTCGTCAGTTCTAAAATCTTGCGTAGCGCACAGGCACAATGTGTTGTTAGTTGAAGCCATATTTCGAGCGAAAGCCGATTGAACGCGTGTTGTTGTTGCTACTACAGCAATAGGCATTGCAGCTATAAACAAACACAAATACAAGAAAACGTGTTATGTAGGTTAAGTAGTACCGGTGCTGTCAGAGTCATACTATTTAATTAAAGATCTGCGCAACTTCTACCCAGAGGGCTACAGAAATTATTTACAAGTCAACAGCAAAAAAATTGATATATTGTACTGATATATTTTTCCACCAACTCACTCTGCAGGCCATTATTTCAATTACAAGAATTTCTACAGCGTGGATTTACTTGCTTTCGTAAATGCACATTACGAATTAATTTTTGTTGATGTAGGGAAAAATGGAAGAATGTCTGATGTAGGAAATCACAAGTGAAAGAAAATTTTTTTAAACCTTATTCTCAACGTGAATTAGATCACAACAGCAGAATATTGAACTACATATTGTAATTCATTGTGGGAACATTGTGATTCTTGTTAAGAAAACTTTGAGCTTCCCCAACTTTTCTTAAATTACTTGCATGGACCAATCCACTAATTCCTTTTTCCACATGTCATTGACAACATCACATTCACAACACTTATCACTCATTGTTCACAGATGCCTTAACCAAGAAAAATCATACATTAACTATAAACAACTACTCAAGTAATAAACAAATTAAAAGTAATTATCCATGCAGATACACTTTAAGGACCTTCCACACACTCACTGCAGAAAACAAAAGCTTACACAGAAATTTTCTGCTTTCCAGCTGTTGGATCTGCTTTGCAGGTGAGGCGGGGGTTCGCACAGCAGTGGGAAACACTTGGCCACATTCTATTCCAGTCGCCTACATGCCACCTCACGGCCTAGGCGTCCAGCTCCCTCCCCTACCTTATACCATATCACAAGCACAAAATGCATCCCTTAAAACTACACAAGGCTATTAGGTGTCGATTGGCATTTTCATTCAATAGTTAACTATTTAACTGACCTAAAATTTTAGCTTTATAGCATTAAAAAAATCAGTTTTTAAGAATATGCAAATTTTGCTTCTCTTTTATCTCACAAAATATTGATCCTAGATAAATTATGAAGAGCACCTTTTTTGTTGTAAACTGTATGCAGTGTAATTTTGTACTCTTGTATTTTTTCACTAGAGATCGCAGTTTTTGAGTTTTTTTAAGAAAACATAAAAAAGTGTACCTTTAAACGCCATGCTAGAGCTGAAATCCCAGAAATCGGGACTTTTAGTATGTCATTCGTGATGGTCTTCCCTATCACTGTACAAAAATTTGCAACTTCACAATTTTCCCCCCTAATTTTTCCTTTACTGACTGGACTACCTGCTTTAGACTGTCTGTGGGTAGGTCTTTAAGTGAATTTTAACTACGAAGATTTTACTTCAAACCAAACCAATTGAACAAACCATTCATAAATCAACATTAAAACAAAACTCTTGGTTAAATATAATAATTTTAATATTAAAAATCTATGAATTTAGATAAATACATGAGTATAATACCTGGATGAACTTTTTGTCTGGGCAGTGCTCTGTCTTACACGTGGAGTGCTATACACACATTGTGTATTTGGACCCACAGAACTAGAGCGCTGATGTAGAGGCACTGGCAGTACTGATTTCCTTTCAACGCTTCGAGCCCTGTATATAAGTAAGAACAAAGTAAACATGTAAGTGATATATGTGTACAGAAGTGACGCATAAAGTAGCGTTCATAATCAATACTATAATCACTACAAAACCTTACTGGCTATACCACATACCACAGTCAAGTCAAGATCACAGTCAAGTCTAAAGTCGGTCATGCTTCTATAGCATGTGTAAGTTGGCAACAAACCATATTTTACATAGCCAATGGCATCATCCATTTCGACTTTTACAACACTACCTGACCCATTCACAATAATTAATCAGCCTACAAAGCCCCGCAATTTAATTACACTAATCTTTTGAAACACCGATCATTTGTAATGGAAATTACTGCTGGGTGAAACTTTAATATTTCCTCACTCTTTTTCAGGACACAATGGTCTCACTTAGTGCAGATAAATAACTGACTCATACTTCTGGATCTCAGCTTACTACACAGGGACCAATGGCAACATTGCCACACCAACACACACAAATACAGTACACAACTGACTTTGATCTCGACTTTTACCCGGATTTTTCACATCAGCAAAATTAAGTAATGGTGACTTCTTCGTAGGGAAAGGAATCACATTTAATAAGCCTTAACACTAATATTACCCCCACAATCAATAGGATTCACATAATAGGTTTCTTTTATAGACCAATGCTATTTTAAGAAAACAAGAATCCTTTCAGCATTAGAGCTGATCTGTTGCATGTGGGAGTCAAAGAGTAAAAGTTAACTAAAACCTTGTTTAGCACACACTGACTGACCAATAATGTTGCCAAATGGCTGTACAATAAAAATCTCTCCGATTTCTAATCGAAGAACAACAATGACACAGAACAGTCATTGCCAGGGTTCTGTCCGGGACATTCCATGTCAATTCAACGCACCTCTCAACCTGACCTTTTAAATTTCTTTTAAATTCGGTGCATTAAATTAGCCAGAAGAGAGATGGAAAAATACTAATTTGCACAGTTTGTGGCAACTGCGGCAAAAGATACAGTTCTGCAAAATTTGGAATTTGTGCAAAATTTACATGTGTGTCACTCCACCAAGAGTGCCTTTTCGCTGCTCACCTAACCTTCGTAACCTCCTAGTTCATCCCTATTAAATCCCCAAACCACCTTCCCTATCCTCTGGTTCCTACCCATGTAACCGCCCCTGTTGTAAAACCTGCCCTATGCACCCTTCCACCACCACTTACTCCAGCCCTGTAACCCAGAAGGTGTACACGATCAAGCGCAGAGCCATTTGCGATAGCACCGACATGATTTACCAACTGACATGCCTGCACTGTGAAGCGTTCTATGTGGGAATGACCAGCAACAAACTGTTCATTCGCATGAACGGTCACAGGCAGACAGTCTTTGTTGGTAATGAGGATCACCCGTGGCTAAACACACCTCTGTGCACGACCAGCACATCTTGGCACAGTATTACACCGTCTGGGTTATCTGGATACTTCCCACCAACACCAATCTTTCAGAACTCCAGAGATGGGAACTTGCCTTTCATCATATTCTCTCTTCCCGTTGCCCACCTGGTCTCAACCTCCGCTAAATTCAAATTCCCGCCAACCATCTTTAACATCTTTGCCTCGGTTCTCTGGACAGTCTCTGCCTCAACTGTTATCTCTCTCCAACCTCTTTGCTTTCTACAAATGTCTACCTTGTTGTGTTCGCATATGTATGTGTGTGGATGTGTGTGCGCTTGTTTACCTCTCCTTTTTCCCTTAAGGTAAGTCCTTCCACTTCTGGGATTGGAATGACTCCTTTTCCACTTCCTTAAAAACCGTATCCTTCCCTTTCTTCCCTCCTTCCTTCCTCTTTTCCTGAAGAAGCTACCAATGGTTGCTAAAGTTTGTATGTGTGTTTGTGTGTGTTTTTATTTGTATCTGTCGACGAGCCTGTGCTTATCACAGACTTTGACCAATGACGTTTTCAAATGGCTATACAATAAAAATCTCTTCAATATCTAATCAAAGAACAACAATGACAGAACAGTAATTGCCAGTGTTCTGTCCAGGTCATCCTTCCCCCCCCTCCCCCCCCCCCAAGGTAAGTCTTTCTTCTCCTGGGATTCCCCCAAGGTAAGTCTTTCCTCTCCCAGGATTGGACTGACGCCTTACCCACTCCCTTAAAACCCTCATCCTTTCCTTTTCCCTCTCCTTCCCTGCCCTTTCTGATGAAGCAACCTTAGGTTTTTTTTGGTGAAAGCTCTGTTTGGTTTTGTGTGTGTGTGTGTGTGTGTGTGTGTGTGTGTGTGTGTGTGTGTGTGTGTGTTTTATTTTTATTTGTGTATCAACAAACCAGTGCCTTATTGCCTGGTAAGTCCAACTTTCTTTATGTTTTTTAAGTATTTTTCTCAACAGGATTATTTTCCCCTATGTTATTATCATCAGTTTCATTTCAATAATTACTTACGTCTATTATTACTGTGTTGCCTTTCAAATTCTTTTCTGTCATCTTATTTTCTCCTATTGTTTTTAATAGTAATTTCACTCTTTATTCGCCTCTCTTCCTAGTTTACCATGCATTTTGCTCCTGACTAAATTTACAAAATACTATGTTTTTATCAACAAATAGTACAATTCCTTGAGACAACATTGTCTCGTTATACCAAAGGTATTAAACATAAGGAGAGGCATTGAATTAAAATTTATGCTGTGGCCGAGATTCGAACCCGGAACCTCCTACTTACTAGGTATTTGCTTTAGACCACTTTTTTTTTCTTTTTTTTTTTTTTAAATAAACTTTTATTTACTCTACTCCTTGTACATTCTACTGTATACAGTCAACATCAATTATAACTTCTTGGGATACATATGCACAAATAAAATACTTTATACAGATACTCATAATAATATACTCACACAGAAAAACATGTTGATTTAATCCTATTTTGCAGTCCAATTTTTAAATAATTTAACCTTAGCATTTAGGCTTTTCTTAACACTTTCAGTTTTTTCTTGTAGACATCGATAAAAACTTATATTTAATTAGTCTATATATATATATATATATATATATATATATATATATATATATATATATATATATATATATATATATATATATTATAGAAGGAGACCTTCTAGGTGGGAAAATGGTATAAAATAAAGATTTTTGACTTACCTAAAGTACAGGCTCGTCGATAGAAACACGAAACACACACAAAAACACACAACCATTCGAGCTTTCGCCACCAGCGGTGGCTTCTTCGGGAAAAAGAGGGAGGAAGGAGAGGAGAAAGGGAAGGATACGGGTTTTAAGGAAGTGGAAAAGGAGCCATTCCAATCCCAGGAGTGGAAGGACTTACCTTAGGGGACAAAAAGGAAGGTAAACAAATACACATACACTCACACATATCCACATCCAAACACACCCAAACACATCCAAACGCACCTAGGCAGAAATGTCTGCCTAGGTGTGTTTGGATGTGGATATGTGTGAGTGTATGTGTATTTGTTTACCTTCCTTTTTGTCCCCTAGGGTAAGTCCTTCCACTCCTGGGATTGGAATGGCTCCTTTTCCACTTCCTTAAAACCCGTATCCTTCCCTTTCTCCTCTCCTTCCTCCCTCTTTTTCCCGAAGAAGCCACCGCTGGTGGCGAAAGCTCGAATGGTTGTGTGTTTTTGTGTGTGTTTCGTGTTTCTATCGATGAGCCTGTACTTTAGGTAAGTCAAAAATCTTTATTTTATACTATATATATACATATATACTTGTGTCTGTGTAAATGTGTGGGTGTATGTGCATTTATTTACTTTCCAGTTTTTCCCCCAAGGTAAGTCTTTCCTGTCCCGGGATTGGAATGGCTCCTTACCCCCTTCCTTAAATCCCTCATCATTTCCTTTTCCCTCTCCTTCCCTTCTGCCTGATGAAGCAGCTAGGCTGCGAAAGCTAGCATTTTTGAGTGTGTGTGTGTCTGTGTGTTTATTTGTTGCTATTACTGCCTGTGCCCCTTCGCCTGGTAAGTGTTCTTCATCTATTTTTTACGTATATATATATATATATATATATATATATATATATTATCCTATCCCCATTCGTTCAAATACAATAATAAGCATGTTTCCATATTTGGATTTTTGGTCCATATACTTGCTAAGTTTTTTATATTCATCCTGCATGTATAGTTTGAAGTCAATGGTGGTATCTGGTCCAAGATAGTTAACCACATAGCTAACACAGTGTTGTAGCTAAAGCAACTACACGGACTGTCTTAAAGCATGTCTCCCTCCACATAATTTTCTCAGCTGGTAATACTTCATGCATGTGAATGCGCTAGCAAAATATGAAATTTAATGACTTGAAACTAATTTTTATTTCATTCAAGATACTTAGTTATGAAATGTCATCCCAAAGACTGCAATTGAATACCCTCCATGAACATCAAGAAACTTTATGATATTGGCTGAAATGATTTGCTTTCTGTGACTCAGATGATAAAACAGTGCTATGTGACAATACACTTCCTTGATAACCTACACAGAATAATTTATTTGGATAAGCTTTCTTTCAATTTTTTCTCTCTTTTTGAAAGTGACAGGGAATGCTGTCACACCCATGAGAGAGAGAGAGAGAGAGAGAGAGAGAGAGAGAGAGAGAGAGAGAGAGAGAGAGAGAGAAATTTTGCTTCTTGTTTGAAAAAGTACTTCATAATTTTTAATATTCTGGAAAATTGAGGTCAAGAAAATATAATAAATTCTAAACTCTCTTTTTTTATTTATTAACTGCATTTTATCCAGAAATGGTGTCATGGCAGTGACAATATGCACACATTTCTAACGATATTCCAGCACAATGAAATGCCAGTAAATAAAATTTAAAACTTACTATGCCTGTTCTCACTATGTATCTGGTGAGATACAAAATAAATGCAGATCTATTAACATTAAAAATAAATGTAAATGATTTATCTGGCATTCCCTGACAATGAGCTCTTCAGTGGAAAGAATGAGAGATGTATTTCCATTTGTGCAATCATTGTACCAGGTGTTCCCTCATTAAAAAATAAATAAAATGGCTGTGAAATCTCTGGTCCTTCGTGGCATTACAGTTTGGAAGCTCATACATTAAACATTCCGGTTTTTTAACAGTATCAATTTGAAGCACTAACCTTCGTCCACTTTCCATTTCACGGTATGCCATTTTAATCAGTCTTCACACCTATAATGAAACAAGAGCATTAACTGTATGGTACATGTACACAAATCTTCGCAATAAATTAAGACATTCTACATTAGAAAATGTTTTGGAGTTCCAATGAACAAATCATATAAATATCATTAAATGTAAACTAACTTTTAACTTATGGAAGATATTTATTTACATGGATCTTGTTAAGAGAATTGGGAATTTAACTTCTAATTGGTACAATATATCCTTAATACCAACTACCAGTTCTCAAAATTTCATTTAATATTACCAAAATAGGCATACATTTATAGACTAGGCCCATCATGTCACTACAAATGTATTGCAGTGTATGTCTTCAGTGCACTGCAAAAGCTACTACAACAGTTCAAGATTTTTTCATCCAATAATTACCAGCCTTTTGTGAAACATATAGGCCTATCTCTCATCCAGAAAGCTATCAATTTGATTTGGCTGTGGAGGACCGGCTGAGCGTATTGAGGCACTATGCTGCGATGCGCGAGACCATTCCCCGTTGGGGGTTCGAATCCCACCTTAGACATGGATGTTTGTGCCATCTTTAGTATAAGGTAGTACATAAGGAGGTCCATCGTATTTCGGGCTTGCAGCCGGATCATGTTTACGTCTTCCAAGGATATTTCGGCTGACAAACATGCAGCCATCTTCAGGTGAGCATGAGACTGAAGATTAGTGCTGTGCGTCATTCTATATATACTGAAGATTGGCGGGGCGGCGCCTGCGCAGTGAGGAGATACTAGTGCGCCCCCTGTCGAATTTGGCGCGCTCTGCGGTAGAAGCGGGCCGCGTCTGCATAATGGAGTACTTACATTCGCGCCATCTGTCGGAATCTGCCCTCGTGCATCTTAACCCATTTCTTCCCAGTGTTGCGTACACGCAACACAAAATTTAGCCTTACAAAATGCAGTCGAAATGGACTTACAATGCAAAATTCACCACACATGTGTTAAAAGGCATTCATGAGTTCTCTGTATATGTGTTAAAGTTTCACAATTACCTTAACACTTCATAAAAAGATGCAAGATTTACAAACATCAAACGATCTACATACACAAGAAATGTCAAGTTCAGCTTCACACAGACTGTTTTTCAATATTTCATGAGTGATACTATCAATGTAAGTCAGAGTTATCATATAATAGACAATATTGCACAGTTCGAACAAATAGAAGAATGTGATCACAAAAACTAAATTTCTCTATTTATTTACTAGGAAACAGCGCAACATTATGGGTGGTGCAAATTACAACACATACTGCTAGTTCGTAATATTTGTAATGTTATTTGAATTATTTTAAAGAGAACCTGATGACTAAATATAACACTTTTTCACAATTTCTATTTTTGGGAAGAAATGGATTAAGCGCGGTGGTCGAAAGAAATCACTATTTCTCAGAGGCTGCACTAGATGTAGATCTATGTCTCTGTGAAGCATTAAAGAAATTACTGGGTCCCATGCTTTATCCATTTGAAAGACACCATCCCGATTAATCAGGACTTCTGTCAACCGTATTTCAACGGACTCCTTAATAATCGAATCCCAAAAGGAATCCTATAAACACCAGGCTTTCTCAGCCCCCAATCATCTTTAACTGTGCCAAGAAGAGCTCTAATCTTGGCAGGTGGATGAAACACACCTTTATTATTAAACTTTTTTTAATACTTCATGTTTTTGGAGACATGGTTCCAGCTATGGAAGGAAAGCAATGGATCTGCATTGGTCCTCTTCTGGTTCTGGTGATGGCCCAATCTGCTTGACACTTTGGATCTGTCTGTCTGTGTAACCATTCTCCTTAAACATAAGCTTCAAATGTTCTAGTTACTTTGTTAAGGTATCTGCATTCGAGAAGGCATAAGCTCTTCTAACCAAAGTTCTAATTCCATCTGTGGGTGGCAACTCATTCCGTGTAGATATTGGTCCATGTGTGAAGGTTTTCTATATACACTGTGTCCCATGGTTCCGCCATCCTTTCTGTACATTAGTACATAAAAAAATGGAAGCTTTCCATCCCTCTCCACTTCCATTGTAAATTTGATGTTGGGATGAAGGTAATTAAAATGATCCAGGAACAAATTGAGTGCATGAGATCCATGTGCAACAAAATATTCAATGGCCAAACTATTTGTAGCATCAATAACAAATGTCATCGCCATACACAATTATTGCAGCCTGATAAACTTGCAGTGGCTGAACCTTGCCTTGCAGAGGAATACAATATGCTATTCGTTGAGACACGGGGTGTCACAAATATGTTACTGGGATTGTGTTTTCAAAGAATCTGTCATAATAAGACTAACAGATAATATCATTAACCAAGATAGTGGGTGTGTCTGATTTTGTCATTCCCCACAATTTTCTTGGTTCTGTTGTGAAGTTTCATGTAAGTTTCACACAACTCAGGAATTGGATTACACTTGAAGGCTCTATGTGCATCATCACATTTATTCATTAACTGGAGTAATTCAGTGGTGAGTCACAGAGCAGGTGTTCTCTTTACCTTGCAGAGTGTTTAGGGGGCATGTTTGTCATACAGTGTAATAATTCCTGTACTTCACAGTCTAATGTCTGTTTAATGCTTATATCATGGCAGGGGATGTCTGAGCAATCCTTTTGAAGAGTGTTATGGTTAATTTTTTTAGATTTATTTAGGTTGCTAAGTGAGAGTTTTCTCTGGATGTCTTCATTGAGTAATTTAAGAAAATCACGTCATGAGCAGAAGATTCCCGGACCAGAGGTCTGATTGGGGCCAATTATTTTATCTGGTCCCTTTGTTGCTATTATATCTATTAATGTATGGCTGTATGACGTGTGATGGGCTCGAACGAGTGGTATTATGCTCACATCATCATTGAAGTGGAATAATCTTCTCATTTCCTCTGCAGAGGGAGATTTTAACTGCAAGTCAATATTTGTGTCACCCATAACAACTGTATGTTCATACTGTGATAAGCAATGACAGGGTTGATAAAGGAGGAAACAGCACTGACATTTAATGGTTTGTAGACTACTCCAATTACCAGTTTTTGATTGGATGTATTTATTTTGAAAAGTAAGAACTCTGCTTCTCTTTCGCCATTTGCATGTGATGAGCACAATATAAGAGGTTTCAGATCAGAGCGAATATAGGCAACCACACTGCCTACATGACGTGTTTCACAATCCACTCTTAGGAGAGAGAACCAGTGATACGGACAGCGTCAGAGGAGATGTTTGATTTCAGGCAAATTTCAGAGACAAGGATAACACGGAACAGAGACTGGTAGAACAGGTCATAGAACTCAAAGTGTGCCACTAACAACTGCACATTCGCATGGGCCACCAGAACTAGTATGTCTCATTGCTGCCGCCCAGAGGACCAAGCATACCTGCTGGCCGGAAGACGAACAAGGACCGGAATTTGCATAGGACATCATTCTTGCAGGGATGACCAAGGTCGCTGCTAACTCAATCGTCTGAGGTCTGAAGATGAAAAGCAGACTAGAAGTGTCAGAAAAACGAGCGAGGTGTTTGACGAGGAATTAGATCTCAAAAATGTGATCTGTGAAGAAAACACTGTTGTCGTAAACACAATGTTTCTCATTCCATATTCACTCGTCGAATGCCTCGGCTGTCACTCCGGCCATTTGACAGTGCACCACCAGCAGATGGCGCGCAGCTCGCGTCAGCTGTTTAGACGACCATGCCCTCCTGTGGCTAGGCCGGGAACTATCACAGCCGGGCCAGCGCCTGCTGCGGAACACAATACAGGCGCGCGCGATATGAATGGCCCGCTAGGCCATAACATCCCTCCCCCCTTGGGGTGAGGAGCCGGACTCCTGAACCGTGGTGCAGAAGTCTGGCTGGGCCGCACTCACTTGGGACCAGACAAGCTTCCCAGTGTCAGGAAGTCAGGCCTTACCTGCGGTCGGGGATGGCACACCTATGCCGCCTAACCTGCTTTCTCTTGCTTTTTCAGTCAATTATCACTTGTGACACCGAGTAGTAAACAATACACCACAGCACATAACACCAAGATTATTCTTTGACCTATCTATAATTAATATTCTGTGTCTATATACTTCCATTGCCTGTTGTGCACACACACGCACGCACACGCACACACACACACACACACACACACACACACACACACACACACAAAATAACTGTTCCTAACATGAGTGCTTCTCAATTAATATTATCTTGCTGTGTTAACATACATATAACCTAACAAGTTGCAGTGACTCCAGTGGTGAATTCTGTCGAAAAACGCTATATCACGCTAAAGATTGTCACTCATGGTTGTCCAATGCAGATGCCAATGCTTCTTTATATCTAACATTCAAGATTACGTATTTTGCTCAGCAGATCCAAAGTGCCATGCAGATTGGGCCATCACCAGAACCAGAAGAGGACCAATGCAGATCCATTGTTTTCCTTCCATAGCTGGAACCATGTCTCCAAAAACATGAAGTATTAAAAAAAGTTTAATAATAAAGGTGTGTTTCATCCACCTGCCAAGATTAGAGCTGCTCTTGGCACAGTTAAAGATGATTGGGGGCTGAGAAAGCCTGGTGTTTATATGATTCCTTGCCACTGTGGGAAAGCATATACTGGACAAATAATTTATGACCAATGTATCGAGCACCAAAGAGATATACATTTGTTGCAACCTGATGAGAGCATAGTAGCTGATCATTGAACAACTGAAGAACACAGAATGAAGTATAATGAAACACATGTACCTATTGGAAATGTGTTTTAAAGATATCAATTGAGATTAGGTTGGTAAATGATTTGATAAATTGAGACAAAGGTTTCCCCTCTAAGTAACATGTGGAATTCGGTTTTCTCCCATGTTAAAGAACAACAGATTCTTTTCTCCATCTGTGCAAACTAGCTCGTGTACTGTGATATAGTGTTCCTGCAAGTTTTCTACATAGAGGCAGTACACAGACTGTTGAGGTAGGGGGTATACCTACAACACGATAGCACATGCAATGTTACTACTTGGTATTGTGTATCAGGGCACCAATGATGGCAAGCCTTCAGTTTCCAATGAGACTCAGCGTCAGCACTCCCACCTGAAGATGGCAGCCAGGTGGGCGCAGAAATATTGTGTCCAGATGACTCAAAGATCCGGTTGGAAACCTGACAAGAATATCAACAGTTAATATGCTAGAATACAATGTAATCACAGAAGACATTTTGTGTGAGGGAGTAAGACAACCAAGTGTCTGGACAGGAAAGCAGGGATGGGGGGACTGCAGGTGTGGCCTCCAGCATGATACAATGGATGGCTGGTTCGTACACATCATCTATACTAATAATAAATCTGTAAATGTAGTCCCGTCGCTGTTCACTTCAATCTTCAAAACTACTGGACAAATCTTCATGCCATTCTCACAGGAAACATGAGAAAAGTTGGGGTCAACATAAAGGCATAATTTTTTTGACAATGACTTCTACTTAAATTTGACATATTGGCTAGGAGAACTGAGTTTATTGACAGAGCGGTCCAACAAGGATTCTGTTTTAGATGACCTAGGTCCGGAACACTAAAAAACCATGATATACACAGGTCACTCTTTAACAACTGTTGCAAAGCACGGGCATGCAAGCTAGTAATATATAAAGCTGGAAAACTGTCTAGAGATGATATATGGTGTGACAAATTTCATACATTTATGAGCCTCTGATGGAGTAGGGTAAGACTAACAGGAATGGAGTAGAAAGTAATGGGTGGGAGGATTGTGAAGGTCATGCACATGGGCCTACCACACGAATATGATGTACAGAGGATTCGCAGTGGAAATGGCATTGGGTGGGGTGGCCTAGTATGTTGTAGAGAGAGAGAGAGCGCGATGGAACACTATTCTAAGATCACCTCTTGCCTCGAAAGCAATGTTCTATTGTCTATCTAACCATCTAACCTCCAGAACAACATAGTCCATTCCTGTATCCCCCCCCCCTCTCCAATTCCCAAGCCCTTGCCACAGAGATCATGCCCCAGGAGCAAAATTTATCCAATCCACTCATCCAGTGCTTAACATCCTAATCTTATCACAACATGGTTGGATTCCACGGCTGGGGAATGTTAAATTTCCTTCCCCGTATTTAGGGAAAGGAAAAATTCGTTTTAAAGATAACACAACGAATAACACAAATTCGGCTGTTTTAAACGAAATAACGCGAATTTGGTGGTTTTTAAGAGAATTCCAATAAAAATCAAAGATTTTGCATTATTAACATAAAATTGGCGGTTTTAAACAAAATTATGCTGTATCTGGGTAAGAAATGTCTCAAGTTTAATGGTTTCTGAAATATATATTTGATGTAGAAATGATCCATATCCAAATGTAGGGGCTATTTTATTATTTTGTAATACATACTGTAATAAGATAGCACCACACATTGTTAGTCGAGCATATTGACAGTAGTACGGATTTCCGATCGTTAACTGTCGGTAAGCTTATTTCTCTCTCCGCGTTATGAAGATAGTACAGAAATTAATATTGATATGATTGTTTTCAAATTTTGATGAATTTCTTCGCCGAAATGTTTCTCGTATTTTGAAAATGTTTGAGATTATTTTCCATTATCGAACGCCGACCTGGCCATTTGTAAATTCCACATATTGCACATGCGCAGGTTTGCTTATCGGAACTGTGTCTTAAGCTGGGTCGACACGCTATGATCTGCCTGCGCACACCTCGCAAATCGTTGCATGTGGACAGCACATTTGCGCAGATATGAGATGTGCGCAAACCTGGAATTGGAGGTTTTAGCAAAATTGCTCAAATCTGTGGGTTCACATCACATCTGTGCAGACAAGTTGGAACGTGTTGACAGAAGATCACTGCAAATCTGTCTCAGTGTATACTTTTTTCGTGTGTTTAATATGTTGACAGTGGATGAAAATGGCTGAGAACTGAAAATTTCAACTGGGATACAAAGTTAGCCGCAACTTATTGGCCACATATATAATATAAAGTGAAGTAGGCATACAGTGTTTCAAATATATCTAAAACTCTGACAATTTTATTTGTATCTTGTTAGAAGGTAGACCTACTTTACTTGCCTTCATGAGATCATTCTTCTGGGCAACATAAATAGCTTCACAAGTGTTGGGGATGATTTAACTCAATACTTGTTTAGAAATTGCTGTTGAAAATTCAGGGTCTTTGTCGGTCCTTCCTGTGGCCAGGAATCTTAATGTAACTGTCAGCCAATCATGTGGAGAAATATATCTCCTCATACAAGTGTCTTTACGTATTATGCGAGGAGTTACCAGTGTCAAAAGTTTCCAAATCCATTCGCAAATAATTACGCCAGTCATCGGTTTGCACTCCAACTCACGATGTAGAGTCACATGTGACAACTGCCTTCTTTTAAGCAGCCAATGCCTAGACCATTTCTGTTTATTGCGGTTTGTTTGAACACACTCTCTCTCTCTCTCTCTCTCTTTCTCTCTCTCTCTCTCTCTCTCTCTCTCTTTTTTTTTTTTTTTTGCAAGACACGTTGCAAATAGTGTCCACTATCACTGACAAAATTAAACTCCGTAAAAAAGCTCATCGTATTCATTTGCCAGTCAGATTGCAGTCTGTACTACCTAGTTTCTTTTTCCACCAAAAGATGTCGGGCATGAGAATTTGCAGTGATGTGAACAACCATCCACATGCAACAATAGGTATGCGCAGACATATCGTTGCATGCGGACCAGGCTTCAACAAGGTCATTGAACAGCGTCAAAGTTTTGTCATTATATTCTTTGACTGCGCTGCTGTTGTTAGCCTCGATTGTTATCGTTAGTGTTTCGGTGCGACATGGATTATTACTTTCGGATTAAATGTTGGATTTCTCTCAGGCTTATAGTCACTGCAACTGGATTTAAACAAACACTTTCTTTTTTGGATGCTCATTTTAATCATCTTCTGGACTTTGTCAATTTTAACCTAGTCGGTAAACTTTTATTTACGAAAGCACCGGCGTAATGTGCTAATGTTTGCAACGATCTTTGAATGTTTTTGGTAAAGTCAATCACATAGAATGAGTGGAATAATATTTTGTGTTGACCCGAAATAAATAATTAATGCTTTTCCTGCTGTATTCTTGACAGGTTCTTTTATGAACCCTTGTCCGGTCAGTCAGTTATCCTCAAAAACAAATGTTTAGTTGCCAACATCACGGCAACGCTGCCGCTGCCATACTGGTACTTAAAATTTCTTTTGTTTGAAGATGGACTTGTGTTTGTTTTTGCACCACTTGTCCAGATGTTTGTAAAAATGGTGCTTATTAGGTGAGGTGGGCGCAACAAAGGTTTCCCGTGCATTAGGGCGGGGTGGGGTGGGGGGACGCGAAAGTTTTTGCCTTGGAGTCAAATATCCAACACTGAAAAACACCATTTTTTTGTGTATCAAAAATAAGTATTTGTATTAAAAGTATGTATTACTAACAGGAAACAAAATTTAAAACTCAAATTTGTAACAAAACATATATCATAATCTTTGTTTCAAAGCGATATATTTTGTCACATTTTAACCTCGAGTAAAATACCTTTCCTACATATTTATAAATATTTTGTTTTTGATAAATACTTTCAAAATATGCGAACCTTCAAGTTTTTTGGTGATTTTCAATAAAAGTTTCTCTTGTAGCAAAGAATTTTTATTTATTTACAATATCACTACAAGGGCAAAGACATTTCTTTAGCCAAACATATTCTTCTATTTTTCAATATTGCTATTTGCTAAGAAATTGCGACAATAGAACACAGATATTTAAGTCAGCAAGAAAAGTGCTTGTGTCTAAAACAGTTTGTTGACCTGAAAAAAGGGATAACGTGCTAGACACAATCACTGACTGAAAAAAGGGATAACGTGCTAGACACAATCACTAACAATTATATTTTCAAAGTATTTAAAATACTTAGTGTGTAAAAAAAAATAATTTTTAGATATATATTCGCATCAACATTTTTTGTTAAAATTATTTTTTAAAGATCTTTATCATATTTGACCCACGCTATTTTAGGAATAGTGTACTTTTCAGCATACCATTGAAAAATTGTTAAATATGACAAAAATATAGTACGGAAAATGGAAAAAGATTACCAGAAAATAACACCGATAAATAACACCAACAAGTGCAAAAAATAACACCAATCTTGGCTATAAAACAACACCAACTTTTTCCTGTCTCTACCCATACTGCTACAGTGGATAAACAGTAAAGTGCGATCTGCAGACTGCGTGTCATCTGCTAAGATATCAAGCAACTCAGGTCGGTAACACAGACTGTCACATAGACACTACAAAAAAAAGGGCACTCAACCAGATGGCTACTGTCAATTTCTGGAAACAGTGATCACAAATAGCAGCAGGGTTGGCACTTAGTAAGTAGCAGAGGCTCAAATGACAATGTCCTATAAGTAACTGGGTGATAATGGCCTCTTCTCAACAAAGGGGCCGAGAGTAGTTCAGCCAAACAGTTCGAAAAGGTTTAATGCCCTGGAGTTTGTTTCCTTGAATGGAAGACCAATTAGGGCACCAGAGCGATATCACTTGGTCAGAGACACTGACACGGAGATCATCTGAGGAGACTGAATAGCTAGCAAACAGAGGGAGGATGGCTGCATTCTTGCAGCAGAATCTGCCTTCTCGTTCCCCAACACACCCACAGGAAATCCACATTGGTCCCACTGTCAATGAGGAAGAGAAGGCATACCTGGATTCTTTGTACCAAGGGGTGTACCACATACAGCTTGCAAAGGCTCTGGAGAGCACACAGACAATCTGAGCATATGTTGCTATTAGAGAGCTTGTGTTGCCTGATGTATTGTATGGCCTGAAAGAGAGCAAAGAGTTCCCAAGTAAAGATTGAGCACTGGTCAAGAAAACAATATTGGAAAGAATCGTCACCGAGTACAAAGGCAAACCTAACACCATGGGTGTATAAAAAGAAATTTTCCCGAAGCCGAGTGAGAAGGGCAAGAAACTGGCTGTGATAGACCGAACCTGGGGTAGTGTCATTGGGGAGTGAATTGAGTTCAAGGTTAACAGAGACGTCAAGACAGAGCCAGGAAGGTGATGTCTCCAAATCCATTGAGAATGTGACGAAGCATATAGTCAATCCCCCAAAGCAGCAACCAAATGTGAACTCCAGAAGGCTTCATACTGATGGTCCAGGGAATCATCGAAAATGACAGTGTAAGATGCATGACCACGCATAGATAACCATCACACATAGCGGCTAAGAGGATTTCCCGTCAATAGTGTTGTAACCTCCGAACTGTATCCTATGAAGTTTAACATAAGTGGCCCGCATCGGCCATGAAGTATAAAACAACATAGCAACGTAATTGTTCAGCATTCATTATACAATTGTCAAAGCGACTCCTCGCTACATCCGCCTTCGTTCATAGAGGGCGCGCTGCTTGTCTCTAGTCTTGTGCACCTCTGGTGGTGGACACTGCAAGTACATAGTCGGTGCACTCAATTAGAATTATGCACACACTACGCTGCATTTGATTGATTGGTGATATAGGGTGCTCAACAGCGAGGTCATCAGCGCCCGTGCTCAAACTTTAACAGATGGAAGAAAAATGACGCATGTCGGATGGACTTGCGAAATATAAAAGCACACCTACAGTTGTAGTGATAACTTAAAACAACTCGTAAAATGACTAAAACTGAGGATAAAACATTGACAGATGTATGTGGACCAGTGACTACTTAAAAATATAGGGTGACCAAGCCACTCTGACACATATTAAAATCGCACACCCAGTATTTTGGGGAGAAGTCCAGACATAGTACAAAATCGTAGGGCACGATCCACAGACACCTCATCATCACATAAAATAGATTTCAGGTCCTGTGAGAGACCCAAATTTGCTCGGGTACCAGCAAATAAAACAGATGCTGTTAAAATATGTCGTATTGACAGTTGTATCCTACATCTGCCACACTCCAGCGGTTCTTCACTGTGTAAAAGAAAACCATGTGTCAGCGGGCAATGTCCTTTTCGAAGATGAGTGAGGGCAACTTCATCAGCTCGTCGAGGTCGGAAGTATGTACGCCATGGGCGGACTGAGGATTTTACTGCGCGTAGTTTATTGTCCGCCATATCCAACCACTGATCCTCGCACAACGCCATGGTTGTGCATGTCGCAAAGGAGGTGACAGCTTTCTGTGGGACAGAACAGCGTACAGCAGGGGAGGAGAGAACAAGCCTCTTTAGCTGCTGCATTGGCCAGTTCATTTCCCTGGATCCCTATGTGCCCAGGAACCCAACAGAAGATTATCTCCTTGTGGTGTCGTTCCAATGCAAGGAGAGCGTCCTGTATGTCCTGCACCATCTGATCTGCTGGATACATTTGGTCGACAGCAAGGAGGGCGCTGTGGGAGTCTGAGTAGATCAGGAATTTCATACCTTGATGCCTTTTCATTTGTTCTAGTGCCCTCAGGATAGCGAACAGTTCCACATAGTAAACGAAAAACTGTTTTGGGAGCCCTATCTGAAGAACAGAGTCAGGGAACACAATGGAGCCGCTGAGATAATCTCCCTGTTTCGACCCATCTCTATAAACAATAACAAAATATGCATGGTGGTTTAAAATCTCCAAAAATCTACTTTTATAAAAACTGTCTGAGGTAAAAGGCTTCTTATAAGCAGTTAGATCTAAAATCTGATGTAGGCCTATGAAGGAGCCAGGGAGAACGCCTACTCCACCCCTGGCATTGAACCTTGATGCCCTGCACCTGCAGCAACTCAAGGCTCTCCTGTGCTCGAATCCCAAACGGTCTCGTAGCCTGTGGGCAGTTGTGGAACAAATGTTGGTTGGGCTTCTGTGCAACACACAGAAAGTAACATGCGCGGAGTTGACAGGTCTGTAGGCCTGGCATGCCACGAGCAGAAGACGGCGAACAGAGAGTGGGGGCTCACCAGCTTCTGCACACAGGCTAAGTACGGGACTTGTGCAATATGCACCAGTCTCCAGCCTGATACCTTCGTGGTGTACTACATCCAGTATTTTCAGGTACGAAGGTCTGTTCAATCCATAGACCTGGCAGCCATATTCCAGTCTAGGCCACACGAAAGCTTTATAGAACTGGAGCAGACGTGCCCTGTCGGCACCCTAAGACCAATGACTACGACATTTTAGGATAGATAGAGCCTTGAGCCATCGCAGTTTGACCTCTTTAATATGCGGCAACCATGTCAGCCTCTCATTGAAAAAGAGGCCAAGATATTTCACCTTGTCCTGAAAGGTGAGAACAGTGTCTCCTAGTTTTAAAACAGGTGTATTAAAAAGGGAACTGGGGCGATTAAAATACACATAGTCAGTTTTCTCCAAGGAGAACTTGAAACACTTGGTGTTACACCATTCCTCCAACCGCCTGATCATCAAATGTAATTGATGAGCTGGCGTTGCAATGGAGGACGACAAACAGAAGATGGAGAAGTCATCCACGAACAAGGAGCACTGTACAGGCGGTCGCACGGTGGATGTAATGCCGTTTATGGCTATGGCGAATGCTGTTACGCTTAAAACACTCCCTTGCAGGACACCATTCTCTTGTTTAAAACCATCACACAAAGCACTCCCAACCTTGTATCTAAAATACCTCTCAGAGAGGAAAGATTGGATAAAAGTGGGCAAACGTCCATGAAAACCCCACTCTTAAGGCTGCTGTACAACAAGATGTCACCAGGTAGTATCATAAGCCTTTTCAAGGTCAAAGAAAACACTGATTAGGTGTTGCTTCTGTAGGAAAGCTTGCTGGATTGCACTTTCAAGCAGGGTGAGGTTATCCAGTGTAGAGTGGTACCTCCTGAACCCGCATTGAGAGCGGCTAAGTAAGGATCTCCTTTTGAGGACCCACACTAAGCGCCAGTTGACCGTACATTCCAACGTCTTACCAATGCAGCTCGTGAGGCTAATGCTCTGATAACTTCTTGGGTCAGTGCAATCTTTCCCCAGATTTAAAATTGGAATTAAAATGGATTCTTTCCAAGAACATGGAAAGTTCCCCGTAATACAAATTTCATTAAAAAGATGTAAGAGGACCTCCTTCCACTGGGGTGCCAACTGTTTCAGCAGTCTGTACAGTATCTCGTCATAGCCAGGTGCAGAGTCACGAGCTGCTGACAATACGGATTCCAGCTCCCACATCGAGAAAGGTTGGTTGTAGTCCTCAACGTTGGAGGAATGGAGGTCAAAGCCAACCTTCTCCTTTATCGTCCGATATTGACAGATCCTGGCGAGAATCGGATCTAACAGCTGGATGGGATTCTACCATAACTTGGGCAATGTACCTGGGCGATTGTAAAATATATCCCTGCCCTAGCACAGCTGCTATTGGCGTTCGGGAGTTCCTCCTAATGGCTTCCCATACTTTACCTGCAGGCATGGACCTATTGACGAGTTCAGGAACTCCTGCCAAAACCTATGCTTACTCTCTCTAATAATTTTCCTTGCCACTCTAAAATCGGCAAAATTCACATCGGTAGGGCACAGATGGAATCACCGCAATGCTGCTCTTCTCTCTCTGAACACTGAATGACAAGCATCGTTCCACCAAGGAACAGCTGGTCTTCGAAGCATTGGCTTCTATTTCGAGATGGAGGCATCAGCAGCATTGTGAATCACTGATGTGATGTGATCCACCCAGTCTTGGACACCATGACACCACTCTAAATTAGCCAACTGCTGAAAAAGTGTACAGTTAGCTGCCATCTCGGTGGCTTCCCACAGTAATCTCTGGCGACCGGCAAGTCTATCCAAATGGGATAGTGGTCGCTGCTATGAAGGTTATCATCCACGCTCCACTGAGCAGTGTTTGCAAGAGCAGATGAGCAGGGAGGGGGGGGGTGTCTATGGCTGAAGACGAACCTGTAGCAGCACTAAAATGCGTAGGCTGGCCTGTGTTCAGTAAGACAACATCAGAGGAGTTTATCATAGTCTCAACCATCCGTCCCCTGGGGCTGTTATTGTTAGAGCCCCATAGTGCATTATGCACATTAAAATTTCCTGAAAGAAAAAAGGAATGAGGAATTCTTCAATAAGCTGTATCAGGAGATTACTGTCAACATGTTCTCCAGGCGGTAAGTAAAGGGAGCATACTGTGATATCATGATGAGCCAGTATACGAACAGCAACTTCTTGCAGTGTAGTGGTCAATGGCACAGGTGAGGAGTAAAAAGTGTCCCTGACGAACACTGCCACACCACCCTGTGCTCTATCACCCGTTAGGTTGTCTTTCCTATGGGGGTGATAGCCTCTCAGGACAGGTGTATCAGTCTGTTTGAAGTGTATCTCTTGAACGGAGACACAAAAAGACCTATCCTTCACAACAAGCTGAAGTTCCTACAGACGAGTCCTGAAACCACCCAAATTCCACTGCAGTATGGAAGCCATATCACCTGCGTGGGTCTATCTTGTCTCTACCCTTGTGCCACGATGGTAAGGCACTCTTGGAGCGCTGGGTAGCAGATGGACTGCTTGGTTCCGGCGATGATGCATTGAGGTCATTAATGTCCTCCTCGTCAGTCAAAGCTGCCATTAAAGTGTCCGAAGACGCTCCCGAAAGAGTTGCAAGTGGATGTGGAGATTCTTTCCTCGGCTGCTTCTTTTGAGAAGATGAGGAGGAAAGGGGGACTTGGGGAGCACTCTGCTTTGGTGGAATATTCTTCTTTTGAGAGGCACTTCGCTGGTGAGGTGCCTTCTTAATGATTTCCTGCAGTTCCTTGTCGAGTGCAACTTCTGTAGCAACAGAGACCACACAGTCTGCACAAGCGTATCTGTAGCTTTTTTGGCCGTATTTGGTGGAGCAAGAGGCAGGGGAGCTTCAGCTGCCTGACACGTGCACGGGATGTGTGCAAGTATTAGTGCTGACACTGACAACCTCAGTTTGTGTCGAGGCATCTACTGTGACGATGGGTTACTGTAAGGCAGCAGCAAATGAGGTGGGAAATACAGGTGGCTGCATGGCCTTAAATATCTTCTTGGCCTCAGGGTAGGAAATGCGCCTGGTCGTCTTGATCTCCTGTATTTTCTTTTCCTCAAGATACACCTGGCAGTCCCGACTCCAAACAGGGTGTTCCCCACAACAATTGACATATTTGTCAGGTGGCATACAAGCAGCACCCTCATGTGCTGCCTTTTCATATTTGCCACAAATGGCCTTCACCTTACAGCCAAGTGTGGTGTGGCCAAAGGGCTGGCATTTAAAACAGCGCTTCAAGTTAGAGACGGACCTTCAACTGCAAAAAGCCTGCCTTCACATACTCAGGGAGTTTAGGGGTATTAAAAGTAAGGCTGAAGCTCTCAGATGACACATGTTCTCCATCCACCTTTTTCTTAATATTCTGAACGTCCACTATACCTTCCGTTGCCTTGAGTTCTTCAATTGGAATGTCCATTAGGTCCCTACATAAAACTTCACCCTTACTGTAGTTCAGGGTACTGCGTAGTTCGGCTTCGATTTCGAATTCATCCAGATACTTTACTTTCTGCAGATTTTCCACCTGTTGGGAGGTTGATGTTTCGACCAACAAGTTACCGTTCCGCAATCTTTTAACAGATTTCAAAGTGCCCGCAAGACATTCTAAGCCCTGATTGATATAAAAGGCCGAATCCTCTCAAAAGAACCTCATTTCCTTTTAATGGTAATAAACACATTCTGGCTAGCAGCCTGTGTTCTGTTACTATGGACAAAACACTTTTTACTACGGAACTGGTCTGGGGGACTAGCCACTCGAGACCTCTTTTTGACTGGGTGTTGGTAACCCCCCAGTGGTACAACCATCCCACTGGAATGTTCGAGGGACAAATTAGGATTTTGAATCTCTGTCCCACAAGTAGCTAGGGAAGTACGTGTCGGCCTAGGCAGAGCCCTGTGTGCGTAGGTAAGCCTTATGCAACTGAGGTGCGGCAGTATCCCCAGAGGTTGCTCGCTAGCGACTGTTCCGCCTCAACAGTCATGCATCCCCCTTTTTTTTTGTGTTTTAGGGCGCACAATTTCTACAGTCATTAGCGCCCAGACAAGAACAGAGATTCGCTAGATCTCAAAAAAAAAATTGGTAACTGCCAGTTAGAACATCAAGAAGAGGCTAAAAACGAAAGATAAAAGACAATTAAAAGGGTTAAATATCCTTTGATAAGTTGGCCAAGTTGATAAAACGCAAAACCCGAGCAGCTGCTCGTGTGTTATCAGCTAAAATTTCCTCCAGAGTAAACGGAAAGTGAAGGGCTACACGGAGATGATTAAAATTAACACAAGACAGTAAAACAAGTCGCACTGTCAGCAGTTTACCGCAGGAGCACAGCGGTGCAGGGTCGGTGGATAGCAAGTGACGGTGGCTGAAACGGCAATGACCGATCCGCAACCGGGCCAGGATGACTTCCTCTCGCCGAGAGGGGCGTGAGGAGGTCCTCCAAGCAGTCGGGATCGGTTTTACAGTTCTCAATTTATTGTTGTACAGTGAAAGCCAGGCACTGTGCCATGACGACACGTTACTCCGGCGAAGAGCCCGTTGAACATCGTCCGATGGAACGCAAAAGGTACCCATGCAAGGCAAAAGAACTGCGGCCTTGGCTGCTATGTCGACGGTCTCATTCCCGGGCACACCCACGTGGCCAGGGACCCACAGGAAAGAAACGTGACAGCTGTCATCTCCTAGCAACTGGAGGGAGTGTTGGATCCGATACACGAGAGGATGGTTCGAGAAAGGGTCCTTAAGACTCTGCAGGGCACTACGTGAGTCCGAACATATGGCATAGAAAGGTTGGCGGTGGCGGCAGGTATACAAAACGGCCTAGTGGAGGGCAAAAAGCTCAGCCGTGAAGTTCGAG
Organism: Locusta migratoria; assembly: GCA_026315105.1. Taxonomy (NCBI): domain Eukaryota; kingdom Metazoa; phylum Arthropoda; class Insecta; order Orthoptera; family Acrididae; genus Locusta; species Locusta migratoria. The sequence continues at coordinate 104,455,615 of CM048745.1, read as the reverse complement.
CACCGGTCAGGGAGCTTGTATTGGAAACAGTTGTCCCCGACGACAAAGGCAGATCCGACGCCGGCAGTGCTCTTGGAACCATCAGTGTAAATAAATATGGCATTATCGAGCCGCGAACGCAGTTCGACAAGCCTCGAGCGGTATACCAGATCCGGAGTGCTCTCCTTGGGGAGCGAACTAAGTTCAAGATGAGTGTGAACCTGGGCCTGATGCCATGGTGGCAATGGGATTTTGCTCAACCGAAAGGTGGAAGGAAGGGTAAAATCGAGCCACTGTAGCAGGCGGCGAAACCGAACTCCAGGTGGAAACAAGGCAATTGCAGACAACTGATATTGGCGGTCAAGTGAGTCGTCAAAAAATAATCAGTAAGATGGATTGTTGGGCATCGACCGCAGGCGGCATGCATACCAACACAAGAGTATGTCACGCCGAGTGGTCAAGGGTAATACAGCAGCCTCAGCATACAAACTTTCAACAGGGCTGGTATAAAATGCACCGGTCGCCAGACATAATCCCTGATGATGAATAGAGTTGAGACGGCGGAGAATCGACGGCGGTGCAGAAGAGTACACAAGGCTTCCGTAGTCGAGCTTCGACTGAACAATGGCCTGGTAAAGGTGAAGCAGGACGGTACGATCCGCTCCCCATGACGTGCCACTGAGGACACGAAGAACATTAAGGGATCGGGCACAACGGGCAGCTAGGTAGGACAAGTGTGTGGACCAGCAAAGTTTACGATCCAACATGAGTCCCAAGAATTTCGAGTCTCCACAAAAGGGAGAGCAACAGGGCCGAGACGTAGAGAAGGTGGAATAAATTCCTTGTAGCTCCAGAAGTTTATACACACAGTTTTCTCAGTGGAGAATCAGAAGCCGTTTGCGATGCTCCAGGAATATAGACGGTCAAGACAGCGTTGAAGACAACGCTCCAAGAGACACGTCCGCTGGGTGCTGCAATAAATTGCGAAATCGTCTACAAAAAGGGATCCGGAAACGTCGGCTGAAAGGCAATCTACGATCGGATTGATTGCAATGGCAAAGAGAGCCACACTCAAGACGGAGCCCTGCGGTACCCCATTTTCCTGGCGAAAGGTATCCGACAAAACAGAGCCCACCCGTACCCGGAACTTGCGATCCGCCAAAAACGCTTGAATGAAAAGAGGAAGGCGGCCCCGAAGGCCCCATGTGTGCAATGTGCGGAGAATGCCCCCTCTCCAACAGGTATCGTATGCCTTCTCCAAGTCGAAGAACACTGCTACTGTTTGACGCTTTTTTAGGAAGTTATCCATAATGAAGGTCGACAAGGTAACGAGGTGATCAGCAGCAGACCGGTGTCGACGAAAACCGCATTGGACATTTGTTAGGAGGTGGCGAGATTTGAGGAGCCAGACCAACCGAGCGTTAACCATGCGTTCCATCACCTTACAGACGCAGCTTGTCAGAGAAATGGGGCGATAACTGGAAGGAAGATGTTTGTCCTTCCCTGGTTGGGGATGGGGACAACAACGGCTTCATGCCAACTTGTGGGTACATGACGTTCAGTCCATATGCGATTGTAGGTACTAAGAAGAAAACACTTGCCCGCAGGAGAGAGGTTCTTCAGCATCTCAATATGGATGGAATCGAGACCGGGAGCAGAAGATCGGGACAGGGCGAGAGCACGGTCTAACTCCTGCATGGTGAAGGCGACATTATAAATTTCACGATTAAAAGAGTAGAAAGAAGGCGGCCGTGCCTCCTCTACTCCTCTACCTGTTTGCGAGGGAGAAAGGCAGGGTGGTAATGGGCAGAGCTCAAAACCTCCGCAAAGAAACAGCCCAATGCGTTGGATACACCAGCGGGGTCCACGAGGACTGCGTTCTCCACGGTCACGCCAGGAATGGGGGAGTGGACCTTGATGCCAGATAAATGACGAAGGCCACCCCAAACAACCGTGGAGGGAGTAAAACGGTTAAAAGAACTAGTAAAAGCAGTCCAGAAAGCTTTTTTGCTGTCGTTTATGATACGACGACATTGCGCTCTCATTCGTTTATAATTTATGCAATTCTCCAAAGTTGGGTGGCGGCGGAAGGTGCGTAAAGCACGTCGCCGGGCTCTAAGCGTGTTGCGGCAGGCTGCAGTCCACCAAGGGACCGGAACACGACGTGGAGAAGAGGATGTACAAGGTATGGAATGTTCGGCAGCAGTGAGAATAACCTCTGTGAGGTAGTCGACCTGACTGTCACAGCTGGGAAAATTCTGATCGTGAAAAACAGCCATGGAAGAATAAAGCCCCCAGTCGGCTTTAGAAATGTTCCAACTGGTGGGACGAGGAGATGGGGAATGATGCAGGAAGTGGATGATACAAGGGAAATGGTCACTCGAGTACGTGTCAGAAAGTGCATACCACTCAAACCGACCGGCAAGCTGAGGAGTGCATATCGCAAGGTCTATGTAGGAGTAAGTATGGGTTGTGTCAGAAAGGAAGGTCGGTGCACCAGTGTTGAGGCAGACAAGGTTGAGGTGTTGGAGAAGGTCCACCAAAAGGGAGCATCTCGGACAAGGTGCCGGAGAGCCCCATAGGGGATGGTGGGCATTGAAGTCGCCTACCAACACGAAAGGTGAAGGGAGCTGGTCAACGAGGTGTAGCGCATCTGCCCTAGTAAGGGCAGATGACGATGGTGAATAGATATTACAGAGGGAAAAGGTAAATGTGGATAGAGTGATGCGGACGGCAACTGCCTGTAGATGAGTATGCAATGTAATGGGATGGTAATAGACGTCGTCTCGAATGAACATCAGAACCTCGCCATGGGCTGGGGTACCTTCCACAGGTGGCAGGTCGAACCGCACAGAGGTGTAGTGGGGAAAGTCTGCACGATCACTTGGACGCAACTTAGTTTCTTGGAGACAGACTAGAACCGGGCAGTGCAATCCAAGGAGTAGTTTTAACTCCTCCCGATTGGAACGAATGCCGCGAATATTCCATTGAAGGAGCACCATGATAAAAAATGAGATAAGAAATGAGAATAAAAACGAACAAGCAAGCAGGGTCACCTCAACGGCCGCTGAGGACCGGATTTCGCGGGAGCACTGCTATCGCTGTCTAGGGGCAAAGGGTCGTGGTCCATAGGTTCGTCCGACGCGCCTGCCACCTCCCTGAGTTGATCAGGAGGTGCAGTTTCCACCGCCGGTAAAGGGCCGGGTGCCTGGCAGACGGAGCGTCCCGGTGAAACAGAAGACGGCCGGGGCCGGCAACTGTTGGGCGGCGTGACGGATGGGTCACGCCTCGGCGGGGAGAGTGAGGAACTCTTTTTCTTGTTGGCTCTTCTGGAAGACTGACGGTGAGAAGAGGCAGTTGACGGTTGGGAAGCCTGAGAACGCAGAAAATCCTCACGGACGGGTTCCTTTTTCAAAGCCCAGGCATCTTGTTTAGGTGTCCGCGGCTTACTAGAGGTTGACGAAGACTGTACTTTAGAAGCAGCAGGAGGAAGCGAAGACGTGGAACGGGCAATCTTCGGGCTGGCGGATCACACAACTGTGTCAGCGAAAGTGAAGTTTATATACAGGGCAGTCTCGAGAGGAAGCCGCATGGTCACCGTTGCAGTTAAGGCAGTGAGGGGACGGAGGTGGGCAATTCCCGTCATGGGCGTCCCTACCACAAGTGACACATTTTGCTGCGTTAGGGCAAGATTGACGGGTGTGGTTGTATCGGTGGCATTGAAAACAGTGCGTTGGGTTAGGTACATAGGGGCGAACGGAGATGACTTCATACCCTGCTTTGACCTTCGACGGGAGTTCAACTCTGTCGAACGTCAAAAACACAGTACGAGTCGGTGTCAGCTGGTTATCTACCTTTTTCATCACCCTATGGATAGCTGTTACAGCCTGATCGGACATATAGGATTGTATGTCTTCATCAGACAACCCGTCAAGGGATCTCGTAAAAACTACCCCCCGTGATTAGTTGAGTGTGTGGTCCGCTTCTACCTAGACTGGAAACGTGTGTAACAACTTAGTCCGGATTAGCTTTTGGGCTTGGAATGCACTGTCCGCTTCCAGCAACATTGTGCCATTGCGCTGACGCGGACAGGTTTTAACAGGGCCAGCAATTGCGACAACACCTTTCTGAATGACAAAAGGATTTACAGAATTGAAATCTTTACCGTCAGTGCGAGAGACAACAAGAAATTTCGGTAGATTAGGCAGAGTCTTCTTTTGCTGAGGCAAATCTATCTTTCGTTTCTGGGTAAACGTCACTGAAGAAGAGAAGGAAGTCATTGCGGAAGTGTCCCCCGTGATTACCGGCATCTCCGATGGCGCGCTCCTTCCTAGTGGGGGCCCTCTCTGACGGCTTACCCGCCTTAGGTGATTGTTCACACCTCGGGTCACACCTCCCGAGAACTGACGGAGGGACCAATCGGCGTGTTCGGAAGGTACCAGCTCGGGTAATCACCCCTCCCTGGGCCTGGCCTTTACCAGGGGGTACGTATGTGCCCTACTTGTCTACCCGGGGCGGGGAATTACGCGTTACCCCGTCACCTGCTACGCATGATAATGCGTGGGTTGGCATTCAGACACGCACAGGGAGAAAAGAAGAAGAATAGAGGAAGTGAAGAGAAAGAAGGAAAGAAGTGTCTCAAACGCCGAGGCGGAGACTAATGAGGAGGAGGAGAAGAAGGCTAGGAGAGTACAGCAAGGAGAGGAAGACAGAAACAAAGGGTAGGAAAGGAAGTAACCAAGGAATAAGAGAAACAACAAGAAACCACCTTAACTCGCGAAAGACGCCCATCTCCGGGCGAAGGCATAAACTGGGAGGGAAAGTGAAGCAGCCTGGGGCAGGAGAAAGGCTGCTCCGCCTCGGGCCCCGTGCGCGCCACACACATACCCACAAAAGAACTGTGGGCCCCCTGGGGGGAGCCATGCATCCCATCAGCACGTAGCACACCTTGGGATTGAGGGTTTTTTATAGAGGTAATTCCTAAATTGCCACCCGGGCGGTCAAGCCAAGGTCCCCATTCCCCAGTATACAACATTCCACCGTCGCGCCACATGGTGGTCACTGAAGCGTGCCCACAGTTTTCGGTGTCTAAGAGGACTGGCGGCACTTACCAGTCCCCAGCTCAGGACCCCTGGTTCGCCAAGCCTGTACTCAGCAAATTAATGCTGAGCCCCTGAGGGGACTACGCTGCAGCACATCCCGCTTCTGTTAGTAAAATGTTTTTCTTTTTTTTTTTAGCAGTGTTTCCCAGCAAAACTATTTATTTGGTTTTGGTTATGGAAGAAGAAAGATTGTTCTTCGAAACAAATAACTAGATTCTACATGTACTCATTTCATTGTACATTTTAACTGAAAACTATTGTTAGCTCACCTTTCAGCACTTGCTCTTCAGACAAACTGAATATAAGTTTCTTCTGACTGAAAACTATGTTCTTGCCTCAAAGGACTTTCCACCTTTGCATACACATTCCCTCTAACTATTGCCAACTCTCTCTCTCTGTGGCCATGTTCCTGCACATGTAGAGTTGGCTTGTTAATTCGGATTTGGCGTGTGTTAATATTTATGGGGTGGCCGGATGCCCTTCCTGGCTCCACCCACGGGAGGAAATGTGTATCCCAAATGTCTGTGTATAGTGTTGTAGGTGTGAAAGTGTAAAGTGTTATGAAAATGTTTGCAAATCATGTAACTGAGGTGGGACTTGGGTACCAGCCAGGTATTCACCTAGGAGGATGTGCAAAAACTGCCTAAAAACCACATCCTGGCTGGCCAGCACTCTGACCCTCTTTGTTAAAATACCAGGCAGATTTGAACCCGGGCCGGTAAGCCTCCCAGTCTCAGAAAATGATGCATTAGATCACACGGCTAACCAAGCGAGTCCTCCAATTATTACCAATAATACAGCCGATATACAACTGCCAACAATTGCAGCATAGCCAACATACAACTGCCTACAACTGTAGTATAAATATCATCTTAAGGAATGTCAGGGATTCCATTTTAAAATTTATGTCATTCCGTTACCATTAAAAATTAAACTGTTAAAATTAATATAATTTGTTTGTGGGGCTTCTATTTATCCCTCAAATCTGTATTTTTGTGCATATTTTCAACCTTCTATAAAATTCCATTGGTACTGAAAAATTAATTTCAGGCTTTTTCTCGTAACGAAATGACAGGACATAGCAATTTCAAACAAATCATAGTAATGAAATAAATTCAATATAAGCTATTGAAATGTACTGGCTTAAGTTATTTGTATAGTTTTTCAGAGATATTTTATTAATATATGCCTTTACAGTGCTTTTGTGCATTGCTTTAAAAAATAGGTTTTCAAGAATATTTACAAGCTGATATTTTACACACGTTATAAAGCTATTTGCTCAGTTCTACTACCAGTGCTTCTTAACATAAATAGGAGCCTCAAATTAAAAAAAATTAATGTTTTAGGTAATAGAACTGGTAATTGGATTTTTCATAAGATTTATCATCATTTTTTAGGTTTATGTCCACTTTCTCATGGAACTGCCCGTAAACTAACCTAAGGACAACACGCACACACACGCACACGCACACACACACACACACCTGCCCCAGGGAGGACTCGAACCACCGACAGCGAGCAACCATGCGCTCCGCAGTGAGGCGCCTTAGACGTTCGGCTACTCCACCGCTGCGTAGCCGTTACAGTTCCTTTGGATGAGAACAGATCAAGGATCCATATGGAAGGTGAACAGACTGATACATTTCATAAGGCTGGGTCAACGTCCATCACCGACGAGGGAGGAACGACATCCATGAACAGCGGATCAGACACAAGTTCAGTGTGATTATTTGACTGTGAGGACAAAGGTGACGTCTCCAGGATTACCGAAGAGGCCTTATCCTGTGACTTTTGCTTCTTTTTCCCCTTCTCCTTCTCTCTTGCAGGATGGGAAGGACAGGTCCCAGAGATAGACCTGGTGTCAGTAAGGTAATCCAGAGAGCGAGAAGAGTGGTGTCCATGACAGTGAATGCATATGAGGGTGGGGAGGGGGGGGTGGAACACAGGTGTTCCCTCATGGAGTGGATGTCCACGCTCATCGCATACAGGGACTGCTGTTCAACAAGAAGACATATACCCGAACCGCCTACATCGGAAACATCGCATGGGAGGTGGAAGATACAGCTTCACATCACAATGATAGATCATTACCTTGACCTTCTCTGGGAAAGTAGCCCCCTCGAAGGCCATGATAAATGCACAGGTATCCACACAATGATCCTCAGGGCCTCGCTGCACACGGTGAACAAAATGAACACCTTGCACCATGCAACATGTTCAATGACTGACGTCGCCAAGATGGTTGCAGGCACACAGAGCTGCAGATTGGGCAGCAGAGACCGTTTTAATAAGCAGTGAGCTAGAACGCATCTTGCTCATTGTTTTAACTTTCCCAAACTTATCTTCTATACAGTTCACAAACAGTGGTTTGGTGACAGTGAACGTCCCTTCATCCATCCTGATGCAGACCAGGTAATGTGGAAAGGGTTTTACCCCTAGCCGATGTGCCTGGTGCTCCTCCCAGGGGGTAGACAGAGAGGGAAAGGTCCTCTTATCATAGCTAGTGGCATTATAACTATTATCCTGGCTTCTGAGATGGCCGTATCACAACCATTATCTAATTTGACATGTTTCATCGTGCGAAATTTCCGCCCTAGTACCACCCACACCAATCGGGGCTCTCCCCATGGCACCACCCAGCCACAGCAAAGGTAACCTGGCACGATGGTCATTGCCGGGAGCCCTAATACCCCAAGAGGATGGGTATCGACTACTTGGCTTACATGGGGAGGTTGCAGCTCTGGTACCAGCAGTGTGGTCCCTGCGTTGTCAGGGGGCTCAGCCATAAGGGTAAATAACAGGCCCCCACCCCCACCCCCACACACAGACTGGCTACACATGCTGGGGACATAGTGGGGGAGGGGGGCTATGGCAAGGAAAGAAATGGGAAAGGAAATGATTGGGATCCATGCCAAAGGGGCTACATTGGGAGTTCTTCCCCGAATGCCTCACTCTGGTAACAATTTTTGTGGAGGTCAAATCCCGAGGGGAACCAAACTATGCCAAAATCAGAGGAAAACGACGGAGATCAATATTGCTACAACCATCATGGAACTATAGGAATAGCAATGCCGTTTTGAAGAAAACGGCCTAGGGAAAGATGAGAGGGATGAGGAGGAATTAAAATGGGGAGGAGAGGAACTGGGGGAGGTAATGCAGCCCAGAAAAGTAAGAAGAAAGGCTGCCATGGCTCGGGAGCACTTGCACAAATATAGGTCAATTGAATTTTTCTTTTTTTCATTTTTTTTTTTTTTTTTCCCTACGTTGTGGTTTGTTTTATAGGACGCATATTCACCCCCCACCCCTCCCCCATCTCTTTGGTTAGTACGGTGTTTTCAATTTTTTTTTTTTTTTTTTTTGTCCTCCTTTGCCTTTGAATGTCCCTGCCAAACCCCTCTCCCCTCCCATTCTTGCGCTTGTCCCATTGGTGACATTTTATTGGTTTTGTGTTAATTTCCACATGTTTATTTCTGTGCTTTTCAGTCGTTTTCATGATTGTTTTGGTCGCCATACTGGTTGGTTGGTGGGAGGAAGGGATCAAACAGTTAGGTCATCAGTCCTGTTACCTCAGTATACAATACAAGCAGGAGTGGTGTGGCTAATGACTTTCCTATAGTAAAAGGGAGTTCAAACCAGCACATATCTACAGCTTTGTAACCCCATTCATTGACAACAAGCATGTACTGAAGAAAAGTATACTCCTACAGCAGAAACATAAAAATGGAAGAAGGAAACAATGTTAAAAACAAACTAAAAGGAGAAATGGACGTCTTCGGGAGGGGGGGGGAGGGGAAGAGCTACAAACCCTGCTGCTAGCAGGAGAAGCCACAAATCCACCCATCTTGTCCAAGCATCAGAGATAAAATCTGTCAGCCACCTGTGAATCATCCACCAAAACCAAGGGCAATGAGTTGGGGAATTCTGTATTTGGCATGGAGTGCCAAGAAGAGCAGACATTCCACTAAGATATGAGCCATAGATTGTAAGGCTCCACAACCACAATGTGGGGGGAGGCTCACTGGGCAAAATAAAACCATGGCTCAGCCTGGAATAACCGATGTGGAGACAGCAAATGACAGTGGATTCCCTCCGAGAAAGGTGTAAGTGGTGTTGCAGTGGTCGTCTTGATGGAATGGAGTTTATTAGATAGAGCAGTGGCCTGCTAGTTGCTGTTCCAGTCTTGTATGGTATCTGATCTGTACCTGCAAATCCGCAGCCAGGATTGCCAAGAAGAATGGGTAGTAACGGCTACACTCGCCAACTGGTCAGCCTGTTCATCCCCTAGGATACCCACATGACTGGGGACCCGGAGAAAGGCAACAGAGCAGGTGGTATGAGGAAGGTCAGCGAGGAGATCTTTAATACCAATGACCAAAGGATGGGAGGAGTAGCACCAGTCTATGATCTGTGGGCTGCTCATTGAGTCAGAACAGATTAAAACACAGTCCAGGACCACCTGTTTGATAAAATGAATTGCTTTACTAATAGCCATCGGTTCTGCCATAAACCAACTGCATGATTCTGGCATACCATACCAATGGAGATGTAAAACCATATCCTCTATGACCAGCAGATTTTGATCCATCAATGTAGAAAATTGTGGCACCCTGAACTTCTGCCAGTACTGTCTGGAACAAATGCTGGAAGATTATGGGGGAGACTGAAGCTTTTGGACCTTGGAAGAGATCCAACCAGATTTGTGGTCGGGGCACCATCCAAGAGGATGTGCTCAGAATAGCATGGCACGTACAATCAAGGGAAGGGAGATGGAAGTCTGTACAAAGGGAAGCGAGCCACAATCCAATGGGTAAACCCATTCAAGGGCAAGTATCATGAGGTCTTTACGACACAAAAAGCTGATGCCGCCTAATCTGAAGAGGGAGGATTTCCATTTCAGCAATAAGACTGTCAACAGGGCTGGTCCGGAAGGCACCTGTAGCCAAGCGGCCACCAACAATGTAAGGGCAGAAGGATCTTCTGAGCCATAAATCTGGCACCCATAATCTAATTGGGAATGAATCAGATCCCAATAATATGAACAGATGCAACTTTGGTTTCATCTGTGCACCATGCAGCTAAAGTATCAGAAGAAACATTAAAATGGGTTTTAACACAGTACAGTACTGTACTAGGGTCATTCCATGTCAAATCAACGATTTTGAAAGAAAATTTACCTTGACCTCTTAGATTTTGATGGAACTTGGTACACCTAGTGTCCCCACATAGTTATGAATGAAAAACATTTTTTTTCCTTTTAATTGTCGATTCATTAAAAGTTATTAAGTATTAAATTTTCATTAAAATTTGCTACACCTGGGAATACTAAAATGCTATTTTCTGTGGAACCAATTGAGATACAGACCAGAAAAGCTACTGAGATGGGCTTTCATTTGGTGTGCAACACAATGGTATTGCATATTTAAATATGTTAAAAATTTGCAAATAAATTTTAAATTTCTAAAAAAAAGGCATATTTTTAAAATTTTGAGAACAATAGCAAAACTTCCGTGCACTATACCCTTACACCTCCCCAAGTTTCATTTTGGGATCATCATGGGAACACAGTCTAATAGATTTTCTAGTTCCATGTGTGTGTGTGTGTGTGTGTGTGTGTGTGTGTGTGTAAAAAATAACCAACATTTAATTTTTTTTCTTACATTTATTGGCTGAAGTGCAGTTTAAGAGTCCACGAGTGGCGTTTCATGTTTGGACGTTGGCAATGGCGCCAGAGCCAATCAGCAGTCGCATGCGCGCGGCCAATAACAAAAAGCTTTCTCTTTATGGTTTGTAAACAAATCGGCGTAGTGGATGAAAAGATCTTTAAATGTTCAAGTGTTTGTAGAGCTTTTGGGACTTAACTACGGGGTCATCAGTCCCTAAGCTTACCAACTACTTATGAACTAGCTAAGTCTAAGGACAGCACATATACCCATGCCCGAGGGGGGATTCAAACCTCTGACCGTAGTGGCCGTGCAGACCGTGACTGGAGCGCCTCAGTCCCCTCGGCCAGCAAAAGATCTTTAGATCAACATATTGCATTACAATAAATTATTTATTTATCCCACATTTATGTGGGATTTATATTTATGTTCTGTAATGGAGATTGAGCATACTGGCTATACTAGTCATAATTATTTTCACCAGTGACTTATATTGAGTGGTTCTGAGCCAGATATACAGGCGCTACTTCGAGACAAAACTTCTTGTGTAACCTATGTACCTAACCTTAAGGCTGCGCTGACCTGTTGTTTTTGAAGTTATCAATAGTGTGTTAAAGAGTAGTCTGAAAGTGTGTTTGAAACAACCTTTCATTTAAAAAAGTGATCTGTAGCGTAGCCTTCAGATGGTTAGGTGTAGGTTAAACAAGAAATTTTTTTCTAGTACCTGAGGGCGCGTAGCGCCCGAATCTCCGGCTCAGAACCGGAACTTTGAGATACACGGATTCTTCCAAATTAACCAACATCCGGTTTTTTCTTAGGGAAGAGAACATTAATTTTAACATAGTTCATTATTCATATATTGCAATTCACTTGAAAAATTGTCAGTCGTATTACTTGAGAGAGAAACACTTAATTGAATTTACACTGCAAGAAATTATTAAATCTGAACGAAAAGCATGTGAAGAAAGGGCAAATTCACAACACATGAGAGGCGGAATTTGATTGGCCGCCTTCACATGCGTCATTCATCCCGCCGTTACCAATGTCTACGCATGAACCACAACTTGCAGACTCATAAAATACACTTTTATGCATTTATTTATTATTTAGAACACAACATGTATGAGCAGTTATATCTAGCATAACTTCTTATAATGGAAGATCCAGGTTGGTATCAACAATATAGTAATAAGACAGTGTACAACTCACCACAAAGACGTGGTGACGAGCTGCGACAGGCACATAACAAAAGACACACACATACAACACTTTCAGCTATCGGCCATGGCCTTCTTCAGAAAATAGAACATTCTCGCAATCACACAGGCACATGACACAGTCATACAACTCAAATGTTCAAATGTTTGTTAAGCTTAAGGGACTTAACTATGGGGTCATCAGTCCCTAAACTTACCAACTACTTATGAACTACCGTATACTAAAGATGGCACAAACATCCATGCCCGAGGGGAGATTCGAACCCCCGACTGTAGCGGCCATGCAGACTGTGACTGGTGCGCCGCAGACCGCTGGGCCACTGTGGGCCGGCAGTCATACAACTGTCACCTCTGGCTGCCGCACTTTAAATCACACTGTTTATGCGTAAATAGGGGAGCTGGTTAGTGGTCATTCCAATACAGAAAGCTGCACAGTTGGTAAATTACATGACTGCTTTCACAGGTGGGTCGGCCTCTGGTGGGGTAGGATAAGCCTGTGACAGGACTGGAATAGGGGCAAGTCTTACGACATGATTCCAACCGTCTGCTTTGACCCATGACGTCATCAACGTGTCTGAAAACTGGCATACGGGATATTTTAATACTTCTACATTGCAGATAATAACTACAGATTATTTATCTTCGTAAATTACAGATAACAGAATGTACCATTTATAACAGGTCGCAGACCAAAAATTCGAGCCTTCGGCACTCACATTAAAAGAAAAAATAAATAAATAAATAAAAATAAAGAAAGAAACAAAAATACTTCTAAACTAACCTATGCCTTACCATCAGAGGGAAGGTACAGATCACTTTTTAAACACAACATATATATTAATGAACACACCAGATGTATTTCACAGCATACTATAGAACAAGATCATAAGATCAGTATGGAATTAAAAACAAATACAAAATGAACTGGAATACAATATCAAATATAATATACAGACAACATACATACCAAGCATATGAATGCCCTGAATGTAACTGTAACGGCAAACATAAAACAGCAGTGTCAAAGTTTGAAATAAGCGCACTGCTTACAAATAACATGCAGCGGCGCTGTAGGGATGGGTGTTATTAATGTTCTCTATTACTTAGATGTTCTACTAATTTTTTATGCAAACAAAATAAAAATTAGAATGTATTTTTACACATAAGGTATATAAGCTGGATAACCAATAAAAATGAAAAAACAGAATACAGAAATTTATAAAATATCAGGTAAAAGACAAGAGTATGATGCTAAGCATCTTATGCCAGTTATAGATACTACTGGCGCACTAAGTTATTTCAACAGGAAAAATATAAAAACATTTTAAAATTTAAATGAGCAGTACCATGAAGGATAGTACTCTTTATACATTGGTTATAGCTACGCTGCAAAATCTTGAAAAGGACGAAGAAGAACAAGGGGATATAATTTAATTTTATGACAAAGTAGCGAAGGTTAATTGCAGTGCCATCTCGATTTCCGTGCTTGAAGCAAGTTACATAGCGTTGAGAAAGTTATAGTACAGTATAAACAATACATCAGTCAGAAGCAAAGTATACATAAAACATAATGTAAAAGGTTTAAGTTGTACAGAGTAGTATGATTTAATGTTAAAAACATAGAATAAAGTATCGCGTAAAAGAACATAGAAATCATTCATTACAGATGACGTCTAGGGAATGTACTTGTTTCCGTGCTGAAGCACGTTACATATAATTGACAAAGTCATAGTATAACAATACATCATTTAGCAAAGCATGCAAAAAAGTACAATAAAAGGACAAAGCAGCACAAGATGGTGGGATCCAACGCTAAAAAAGAACAACGAAATGTCACGACGAAAGAGACCAGACACCACCCAACATGGATGGCACATGGACAACGCACCCATCCCTCGCACTAGAAGCACGTTACATAAGTTTGTTACCAGCAACACATTAGTCAACAAAAAGCAGTATAAAACATAAGATCTAAGGTTAAAGTCGCACAAGGTGGTGCGATTTAGTGTTAAAAGTTGTAAACTAAAATATCATGACAAAAGAAAGCTGATATCACTCAATGTAGATGAAGTGTGGGGAATGTGCTCGTCTTGTAAGCATATGGTGTGTGAATATATAAGGGCCAGACATTGTACATGTTAAGATGAAACATAATAAGCGGAACCCTTTTATTTGGCGTTCAGCCATGATGCAAGGAATTTCCAAAAGTGTACACTTTTTGTCAGGGTCTGTTCATTGAGCATAATGCTGCCATGCACCTTTTAGTGGGCAAATATTTCCATCTCTTCCAGGAGATCCAGATATCTGCCCTTTGACCCCTGATGTAGGAGTTTTAGTTGTGAAGTTAGATCAGGGGGTACGTGTCCTGTTGTCACCAGATGTGCGGCGAAATTTGACTTATCTGCAATATCTTTCCTGTCCAACGCCACACGCTCGCGAAACATAGTTTCCAGTCGTCTACCTGTCTGTCCCACATAAAAAGCATTGCATTCAGCACATAAAATTTTATATACCCCTGATTCATGTAGGAAATTTGTTTTGTGATTATTATTAATCAAAAGCCACCGTAAAGTATTATATGTGGTGAAAGAAACAATTGATTTTTGCTTTCTAAAAATGGCAGCAATTCTGGAGCTGATGGTTCCATTTTTTTTATTTTTTTATTTTTTAGCAATCTTTTTGTAAATATTAGTGACATAGTCTGATGGATAATTGTTATTCTTGGCAATGTACCGTATCGTGCCGAGCTCAGCATCATGATCTGCTTTCGACAAACATAAATTAAACAATCTATTAAAGGCAAATTGAAAGTACGCTCTTTTATGCGAGTCGGGATGAATGGAATTGTAATTAATAATGGAGTCGGTACAAGTTGGTTTCCTAAAGATGCTGAATGCATGTTTACCATTGTCATTCTTTATGGTAAGGTCTAGAAAATTGATATTGCCATCCACACTTTTTTCAACAGTGAACGTGACTTTTTTTTATGTGGGTCATTGAATTTGTTCACTATTTCGTCTATGTCGCTGTCATTACCTTATTATGGAACCATCAGCTCCAGAATTGCTGCCATTTTTAGAAAGCAAAATTCAATTGTTTCTTTCACCACAGAAAATATTTTAGGGTGGCTTTTGATTAATAATATTCACAAAACAAATTTCCTACACGAATCAGGGGTATATAAAATTTTATGTGCTGAATGCAATGCTTTTTATGTCGGACAGACAGGTAGACGACTGGAAACCAGGTTTCGCGAGTATGTGGCGTTGGACAGGAAAGATATTGCAGATAAGTCAAATTTCGCCGCACATCTGGTGGCAACAGGACACGTACCCCCTGATCTAACTTCACAACTAAAACTCCTACATCGGGGGTCAAAGGGCAGATATCTGGATCTCCTGGAAGAGATGGAAATATTTGCCCACCAAAAGGTGCATGGCAGCATTATGCTCAATGAACTGAACCTGACAAAAAGTGCACACTTTTGGGAATTCCTTGCATCATGGCTGAACGCCAAATAAAAGGGTTCCGCTTATTATGTTTCATCTTAAAATGTACAATGTCTGGCCCTTATATATTCACACGCCATATGCTTACAAGACGAGCACATGCCCCACACTTCATCTACATTGAGTGATATCAGCTTTCTTTTGTCATGGTATTTTAGTTTACAACTTTTAACACTAAATCGCACCACCTTGTGCGACTTTAACCTTAGATCTTATGTTTTATACTGCTTTTTGTTGACTAATGTGTTGCTGGTAACGAACTTATGTAATGTGCTTCGAGCGCGAGGGATGGGTGCGTTGACGTGTGCCATCCATGTTGGGTGGTGTCTGGTCTCTTTCGTCGTGGCATTTCGTTGTGCTTTTTTAGCGTTGGATCCCACCATCTTGTGCTGCTTTGTTCTTTTATTGTACTTTTTTGCATGCTTTGCTGACTGATGTATTGTTATACTATGACTTTGTCAATTATATGTAACGTGCTTCAGCACGGAAATGAGTACATTCTCTAGACGTCATCTGTAATGAATGATATCTACGTTCTTTTACGCGATACTTTATTTTATATTTTTAACATTAAATCATACTACTCTGTACAACTTAAACCTTTTACATTATGTTTTATGTATACTATGCTTCTGACTGATGTATTGTTTATACTGTACTATAACTTTCTCAACGCTATGTAACTTGCTTCAAGCACGGAAAAAGAGATGGCACTGCAATTAACCTTCATTACTTTGTCATAAAATTAAATTATACCCCCTTGTTCTTCTTCGTCCTTTTCAAGATTTTGCAACGTAGCTATAACCAATGTATAAAGAGTACTATCCTTCATGGTACTGCTCATTTAAATTTTAAAATGTTTTCAAATTTTTCCTGTTGAAATAACTTACTACGCTAGTAGTATCTATAACTGGCATAAGACACTTAGCATCATACTCTTGTCTTTTACCTGATATTTTATATATTTCATTAATGATGAAAATTCTCCTCAGAGATGATAGTATTGTTGAAACGAGATAGAATGGCTGGCCAGTACTTATCTTTGCGCTGTACTGCCGATAGTAACACAAATGAAGAAACAGAAAAAAGGGGACAAAAAGGACAAGCTTTTGGAACACAGTTCCTTCATCAGGTGGGAGAGAACAGAAGAAGAAAGGATGGGAACGGAATGGAAAGGTAATTCACGGCCTACGTCATGAAGGTGGTGTTTTGGGAGTGTGGACGTCAGAGATACTGCATGTATGTACTGAGCCAAGCCAGAGATATATATAATCAAAGAGGAAAGATCAAACACACACACACAGAGAGAGAGAGAGAGAGAGAGGGGGGGGGGGTAAGGAAGGGATAATGAATAGGTGAGCTGAGGATGGAGGAAGGGGAGGGGTTAGTGTAAATTTAGGCCAGGGGGGTGGCGGGAGGAGAGGATATGTTGGAGGGCAAGTTCCCACCTCCATAGCTCTGAGGGACTGGTGTTTGTTGGTACTATCCAAATGGCACGTGTGATGTAACACGTGCCCAGGTCCCTGGAGTTATGCTGGAGGGCATGTTCTGCCACAGGATATTGGGTGCCCCTCAGGCGAACAGTCCGTCTGTGCCCATTCATCCGCTCAGCCAATTTGTTAGTAGTCATACCAACATAAAAGGCTGAACAGTGGACATATGTCAGCTGGTATATGGCATGTGTTGTCTAGCATGTGGCCCTGCCTTGAATCGGGTAGGTTTTTCCTCTGGTGGGGCTGGAGTATGTGGTAGTGGGAGGATGCATTGGACAGGTTTTGCAGTGGGATCGGTTGCAGGGGTAGGAACCATTAGGTAGGGAGAGTGGTTTTGGGATGTTGTAATGTTGGACAAGGATGTTGGGAAGTTGGGAGGACGGCGGAAGGCTACTCTGGGTGGTGTGGGAAGAACAGTTTGGAGTGATGGTCTCATCTCAGGGCAAGACTTGAGAAAGTCATAGCCCTGTTTGAGGCATTTGTTGAGGCATTCCAGGCCAGGATGATACTGGGTGACTAAGGGGGTGCTTCTGGGTGGTCTGTGGTTAGGAACAGTGTTGTTGGAGGGAGAGAAATGGACAGCTCAGGAGATCTGTTTGTGGACGAGGTCTGTAGGGTAGTTGCGGGAGAGGAAAGCATCTGATAGATTGTAGTTGTAGCTGGTGAGGGATTCGGAACTGGAACAGATACGTTTCCCACGGATGTCCAGGCTGTAGGGAAGGGATTGTTTAATATGGAAGGGATGGCAGCTGTCAAAGTGGAGGTACTGTTGTTTGTTAGTGGGTTTAATGTGGACTGAGGTGTGGATGTGAGACTCGGAAAGGTGAAGGTCAACATCAAGGAAGCTGGTTTGAGTTTTGGAGAAGGACCAGGTGAATTTAAGGTTGGAGAAAGAGTCAAGGTCGTGGAGGAAGTTCAGAAGGGTTTCTTCACTGTGAGTCCAGACCACAAAGATATCATCTATGAATCTATACCAAATCAGGGGAGGCAACTTCTGTGTCTTAAGGAATGCCTCTTCCATGCGGCCCATGAAGGGGCCATCCTTGTACCCATAGCTGTCCCCCTGATTTGTTTCTAGGTCTGGCCCTCAAAGGTGAAGTAATTATTGTTGAGTATGAAATTAGCAAGTGTGACAAGGAATGAGGTTTTTGGGAGGCTTTCAGGTGGGTGTTGGGAAAGATAGTGTTCCAGAGCTGATAGACCATGGGTGTGAGGGATGTTGGTGTACAGGGATGTAGCATCTATGGTGACAAGGAAGCTATCACGTGGGAGGGGCATAGGGATGGATTTGAGGCGTTCCAGAAAGTGGTTTGTATCTTTGATATGCTGAGAGGAGAAGTATTTTAGAGAGAGAGAGGAGTTGTTGGGAGTGGTGGTTACACGAGGCAACATACTGTTGGAGGATAAGATGGGTGAGAGCTAAGGACTGCTGAATTTGAAACTGTAGGAGGGAGAGATGAGAACTTTTAAAGTGAGTCCTTTGGGGATTGTTCCAAATGTCAAACAGGACAGGAGGAAAAGAATGTGAGATTGCAGTTTGGCTATAGCAAATGCATGTTTGCGGAATGACTGAAGGTACTGTGGTATAGGTTTGGGATACATGGTGGATAATTGGTTTTAAAAAATAATAATATACACATACACACACAAGCACACACAAAGGGGTGGTGGTTGGGTTCTCGTGTGTGAAGAGGGACGGAACATAAGAAAATTTAAATTTAATATTGTTTGGACGAATAATAGGGTGGAAATTTATCGACAATATTTTGAAGAAAAAAAATTTCAAATATATAAAAGTTCAATGAAAGAATTTTCTACGAAAATGTAATTACAAAGTGCTGGTGAAAAATGATCGTAGAACGCCGAAAAAAGGGTTTTTGTCGGCAGATAAATGATCGCTAGCTGCGCATAAAAGGTAATTACTGCCCATTAAAGATCACTGGCGGCACCTTAAAACTTACCAGCAGCACAAAATTTATGGTCAAACCGCTGATAAAACAACCAAAAACGCCATTATTGATTAGTCATATAGTCATATTTTATATATTTCTGTATTCTGTTTTTTTCATTTTTATTGGTTATCCAGCTTATATACCTTATGTGTAAAAATACATTCTAATTTTTATTTTGTTTGCATAAAAAATTAGTGGAACATCTAAGTAATAGAGGACTATTTTATGTTTGCCGTTACAGTTACATTCAGGGCATTCATATGCTTGGTATGTATGTTGTCTGTATATTATATTTGATATTGTATTCCAGTTCATTTTGTATTTGTTTTTAATTCCATACTGATCTTATGATCTTGTTCTATAGTTTTGAAGGACAATGAAGATGATCACTAGGTGATTGCAATCGATCTGTGGTTTTTTTAAATAAAACATTAACGGCCAATGCTGCGAAATACATCTGGTGTGTTCATCATTGTGTGGTCGTGGAGCACCTCCAGGAAATGAAATCACCTAGACAGACATTTGTAAAAAGCCAAATGTCTGTCTAGCTGTGTTTGCATTTTGATATGTCTGAGTGTGTGTGTGTATTTGTTTACCTTCCTTTTTTTCCCCCCTAAGGTAAGTCCTTCCACTCCTGGGATTGAAATGACTCATTTTCCACTTCCTTAAAACCCATATCCTTCCCTTTCTCCTCCCCTTTTTTCCTCTTTTTCCTGAAGAAGCTGCCAGTGGTGGCGAAAGCTTGTATGTTGTTTGTGTGTGATTTTATTCATTTCTATCGACGAGCCGGTCCTTTTGGTAAGTCATATCTTTTCTATTTTTTTATTTGTGTATATATATATATATATATATATATATATATATATATATATATATATATATATATATATATATATATATATATATATTATAGAAGGAGACTTTCCAGGTGGGAAAATAGGTATAAAATAAAGATTTTTGACTTACCTAAAGTACAGGCTCGTCGACAGAAACACAAAACACACAAACATTCGAGCTTTCGCCACCAGTGGTGGCTTCTTCGGGAAAAAGAGGAAGGAAGGAGAGGAGAAAGGGAAGGATACGGGTTTTAAGGAAGTGGAAAAGGAGCCATTCCAATCCCAGGAGTGGAAGGACTTACCTTAGGGGACAAAAAGGAACGTAAACCAATACACACACACTCACACATATCCACATCCAAACACACTTAGGCAGACATTTGTAGAAACCAAAGAAGTTGGACAGAGATACCACTTCAGGCAGAGGCTCTTTCTTTGCCTCAGTTCTGTGGACAGATTTTTATATCTATATTTATTTTCCTCCCTTCACCTGCCTCCCCACTCCATTCCTAGACTGCATCTCGTTACTCCCATCTAGGCTGTACTGAAGCCATCCCCACCACCATAACATAACCTTCCAACCCCCCCTCCCCTATTTACACACCACAGAGTGCAATTCGAAGTACGGCAGCCAGAGGTGATGGTTGTTTCACTGTGTTGTGTGACTGCTTGAATGTTTTATTTTCTGAAGAAAGCCATGGCTGATAGCTGAAAGTGTTGTATGTCTGTGTCTTTTATATGTGCCTGTCACAGCTCGTTGCCAAGTCTTTGCAGTGAGTTGTAAACTCTCCTTATTACTATATTGATAACTTTTTAAAATTGATTGAACTGTATGTCTAATCAAGGTCATTTCAAGGCAAGGTGTATATTCAGCCTGATTGAGTCCCAGGGTTCACCTCAAACACAACATCTACTATATTTTGCTGGTTAAGCAAAAGAAGGAGATGGGCCACATGGATGAAGAAATGGCACTTTTTGTCTGCCTCTTCATTTTTCTTAAAATGTGTGCAAGCCACCACTTGTCATAAACTGCAGTTATGTATCCCATTATACTTCGCAATGACAATGCTTCTTGAGGGTTTGATGGTCAACAGCTGTAATGAATTTGAAGCATATGAGACTATCTTGACAAAAGATTTTTTGTTGTCTGAAACTTTGGGAGTCAACACATGAGCCTGTAATTTATGCACTGGAAATCAGGAAATCAAGCCCATACTTCGGACGGCATTCAAAGGAAAGCTGGTAGATAGTGTGATCTTCTGACAGTGAATTTCTGTGGACATGTATAAATTAGATACATTACAAAAATCTGAATAAAAATACACCTTTTGGTTGTTGAGCCAAAACCACTAATAAAATATTTTTCTTCACTCATTTCGATGATTTAAATCATCATCTTCAAAAGGGTTTACAAGGACTTCACTTACGAGAACATACTTTACTGCAAAACAACAATTTTGTTGTTGTTAAATATGTCAGAGGAAGCCTATAAGGTTTACTGTGTACTGAGATTTTTCAGAAAACTAGTCATTTCTTGTGTGGGATGAACTCCAGAACTATCATTGAACTAGTGATGAAGCCACTATCCACCCATTTTTTATATACAGCAAAGTATAAACAGGCACTGCATCTCTGTTACGCATAATTTCAGACTGTATTGAACTTAACACTGTTTACTGCTTCCAGAAAAAGCTCGTTGACCGCTGGAGAAAGCACTTCCCGCCCAAAAAATTATACTACTTTTCTGATCGGGCTGGTGCTCGGTACAAAAACAAGAAAAACTTTTTAAACCTATGCGTTATGATTCCATCAAGCTGATTTTGGAATAGAGGCTGAATGGCTTTTTTCAGCAACAGTTCACGATAAATGGCCTTGGGATGAATTTGGTGGCACAGTGACGAGGTTGGCAACCCAAAGAAGTTTTAAGATCTGTATGACAAATTCTTACACCTTGGCAACTTTTCAACTGGGCAATAGAAAATCTCTGGAACACCCTTCACATTCATAATGCTGGGCAATTTCACTTAGGCATTCTTAACATTTCATGCATTCACTCCTACAGTTTCCAAAATAGAAAGAAAGAAAAAAAAATTGTCATCAAGTTATTCTTGTATGCTCCAAATCCATTGCAAAAGTTGACCATCAACCCCCACTAAGCATTGTCATTACAAAGTAAAAGTGGATACATAAATCTGTGGCTTGGTTCTAAAAGGACCAGTGTCACAAATCTTAGTTCTACGGTATAAGCTTCTGAATATTTCCTGTAATTTTCTGAAAAATATTAACAGTATATTTGGGCCTCATATCTTAAAATCCCAGTATCTCTCCTCCTATGTGACTTAGACACTGGCCGTTTTAACATCATGAAGACCACGTGAAACTATGGTCTACACCAATAAAACCAGTTTTGATAAATACTGAAAATGGCCCTTTTAGAACCAAGCCACAGAACTTTAGTGTACAAATACAAGTGGAGTCTTGCATACATTTTTGGGAAAGGTGAAGAAGGCGAAAAAAAGAGACATTTCTTCATTCATGTGATCTATGTCCTTTTGAGTATTTGGACAACCCAGATATTATGTGGATTCATGTAGTGGCTGTTCTGTGTAAGGTGAACCCTGTCACTCCAAAAAGCCACATAAACATCCTATCTGAAAATGACACTGATTACAGTTGATTTCATTGTAAGAAGTTGTGATAGACATAATTGTTCATAAATGTCATGTTCTAAATAAGAATTTTTTTTTTAAAACGTATTTGGTGTTTTTTTTTTTTTATGTAGAACTGGAAAAACTTGCAAACTCTGATCCAATGATGATACCAAAATGTAACTTGGGGAGGTGCAAGAGTATAGTTAGGGAAGCTTCGCTTCCCCCCCCCCCTTTCATAATTTTAAAAATAAGGCTTTTTTAGAATTTTTTAAATATTTAAATTTGCAACACCATTGTGTTGCATACCTAACGAAAGCCCATCTGAATAGATTTAAAATGACATTTTCCAGAGAAGATGGCATTTTACTATTCCCATGTGCAGGCCTAGCAATTTTTTTTACAGAAATTTTAAAATTTAATGCTTAATAAATTTTTAACGAATTGACAAAACATTTTGTTTTAATGGTTTTTATTCTTAAATACCGTATGTAAAGACTAATTATACCAAGGTTCATCAAAATCTCTTTACATCAGTCCTGGCACTATGGCACCATTTTACGGTGTAATACTCTGGGGAAACTCCGCAGGGGCGCAGGAAGTTTTTAAGTGGCAGAAGAGGGCAGTTAGAGTTATAAAGGGATTACCCAACAATGAGTCATGTAGGCCGGTATTCAGGGAACTGAAAATAATGACTCTTGCTGCACTATTCATATACCATTGCTTCATCAGCACAAAAGAAAAGCAGAGTAATTTCACAGTAAGGGGGAGATACACTTACACAATACAAGAAATAAAGATTATATTGACATACCCCAGGTAAAGCTAAAGAAAACCCAAGACTACCATAACTACACAGGGATCAAGTTATTTAATAAACTACCTAAAACACTGAAGGAAATCCCAATACAGCAACTAGGGAAGAAGTTAAAAAACTGGTTGATCCAGAATACAACCTACAGTGTTGTGGAATTCGAAGAATAGTTGAGATGCCTCCAACAGGAATGCTGAGTATAGAAAGTGGATGCTTAAATATTTCTGACAAACTTGAAATAATTCAGATGTATAACTAAATATTTTTTTTCTTTTATTTGTGTTTTAAATTCAACTAATGTGTCTCTACAAATATATATACCCATCAGAGGCATAGCAGTAAATATTTATGCCAATCTGGTAGTCAGTCAGATGTATAACTGTAAATATTTCCTTTTCCTTTCTTTCATTTGTGTATAAATTCATCCAATGTCTATGTACAAACTATGTATAGCTTTGACATTGTCTATTACAACACAAAGTTGTTTAATGACAATAAAACTTGATTTGATAATCATTGTGTTGATTTGACATGGAATGATCCACTACCAAGATTGGACCAGGTGCTCCTAACAATAAATTTACAATATGACCCTCGACATTCATCCACATTAGAAAAAAGCTGGACTTCGTCAAAATCGTTAGTACAGTCACATTTAATGTTGTTTACATCAAAGAATATTCTTCATGGTGCTTTTTTGCGCGTTTTAGGCCGACTAAATTATACTGAACAACTAAAATGATCAATGTTTTCACTGCCATTAGAGTACTCTTTGTGTTCAATACTGTCATAATCAGTGGCGTAACTACAGGGGGGGGATGAGGGGGATAGATCCCCCCCCCCCCAGAACCCCAAAAAACTAAAGAAAGAAAGAAATTGTATAACAGCAATCTGGTAAAGGTGAAGATTGTAAACTCGGGGTGTTTTACCATAAGCTTTCATTGGATAGGAGTGAATTAGTCTTCAAAGGGAAGTGGTAGATAGTAGTCTGTCTGGAAACTGACTAAAATTTAGCTCATCAAGCAGATCTAACCCCCCCCCCCCCGCGCCCCTAAAGCCAAGTCCTAGTTACGCCACTGGTCATAATTTACTATTATGTTAAATATTATCCATAGCAATTGTTTAACACTGAACTGAAATTTTCCATCCTACACTACGTGACTACCTAAACCTATGGAATATTGCAGATTAAACCAATCTTACCTTATTTTTTTCTTTATTTGAACAACTTAACAATTAGGAATGAGTAAATTTAGAATATGGGCAATACACTTACTTATCCTCCTCTTAGTAAGTTGCATAATTAACATAACTGTAAAAGAATTGTCCTTACGATGTTAGTAACTGTTACATTCTATAAAATTATATTGTATTTGATAACAGAAATATCGGCACGATGAATTGGTCCAATTTCCGAGTAACACAAGTCATTGTACAAACTCAAAATACCGAGAGACACAATCTTTCACAAATGCTTTATGAAGCAGTACGAACCTCGTAACTAGTTATCACATACGTCAAACACTGTCAAAACAACAACAAATACTACAAAAGGCGGGAATGCTCTTTCCCGCGCTTTTTGAAATTTGAGTTGACGGAAAAAGCATACAAACCAAAGATGTTTTAATTATCGAAGAGATTTAATCTCCTTGGTTTTAAGCGGGTTTGACACGAACACGAATCGTTGCGGCATTTTGACGTGCGCACGTCAAGATGCTCGTGTGAATCCCGAAAATCACGACTGACGCACGTAGAAACGAAAGTTGAGGTCGGGTCTACTTACTTGCGCAATTTAGTTTCCCCCACTACTTTTTCGTCGTTCCCTCAAGGTGGCTGTCGCTGTGGAATAGCTTGTGTATCTGTACGTACGCGTGTTGTAACTCGATTGTAATATTTTGTTTCTGAGTTAAGAACGATGGCAGTGGCTAAAAAGTGGCCGCGCAATATTCAGTTCAGTTTCTGGAACTATATGAAGAGCATCCATGTCTGTAGAACATACATCTGCCTATTTATAAGTATAAAATGACAATCTTCGAAATATTGATTAAAAACGGACAACAAATTACCTTCAGATGCACGTCTAGTGCCTTCTATATTGCATCCAGCACGTCAGGCATGAACTCTGTAAGGCGATACATATATTGCAGTGAGGCAAATGAATCGCTGGAAGCAAGATACATCAGAGCGACTTGTAACTTTAAATGAGCAGGAAAGCATCCTGCATTTCAGTGTTCTTTCTTTGAATAAAAGGCCCTACTAGTCTTAATAAATGTTCAAAATTGGTTACGTTCATCCTAAAATGATTTTCAAAGGACGCTTCGTCCTCGTTTTCCAGTTTGCTGATCAACACCGTTGACGCCCCCTAGCTCATTTCTCTTCGCAATCCGCTTGCGTATCCAACATCTGCATCTTCTCTTCTTTCTGTTTAAACATTCTGTGGTTTTCTGGATGGAAAATAAAGCCACTACTCGGAGGCCTTAGTACACCACTTGTCGCCGTATTAAAAAGATAAATTGGACTTGCTTGTACTCAAAATTTACGTACTCGTGTGAACGGTCACTTGCGCAAGTTCATCTACATCTACATCGATACTCTGCAAATCACATTTAAGTGCCTGGCAGAGGGTTCATTAACCACCTTCATAACTTTTCTCTACCGTTCCATTCTCTAATAGCGCGCGGGAAGAAAGAACATCTAAATCGTTCCGTTTTCGATCTGATTTCTCTTATTTTATTGGGATGGTCATGTCTCCCTAAGTAGGTGGGTGCTAGCAAAATATTTTCACATTCAGAACTAAAAGTCGGTGATTGAAACTTCGCAAACAGATCACGCCGCAATGAATAACGTCTTTCTTTTAATGATTTCCACCCCAATTCGTGCAACATTTCCGTGACGCTTTCCCCCCCGTAACGTGATAAAACAAAACGAGCTGCCCTTCTCTGAACCTTCTCAATATCTTCCGTCAGTCCCACCTGGTGAGGGTCACACAAGGGGCAACAGTACTCCAAGAGAGGACGCACAAGTGTGATGTAGGCAGTCTCTTTGGTAGAGCTGGTGCATCGTCTAAGCGTTCTGCCAATGAAACGTAACCTTTGGTTCGCCTTCCCCACAATATTTTCTATGTGTTCTCTCCAGTCAAAGTTGTTCGTAATTGTAACTCCTAGGTATTTGGTAGAATTTACGACCTTAAGGTTTGACTGATTTATCGCGTAATTGAAGTTCAGCGGATTTCTTTTAGTGATCATGTGTATTACTTCACACTTTTCTTTATTTAGTGTCAATTGCCAATTTTCGCACCAAGTAGAAATTTTGTCTAAATCGCTTTGCAGTTGCTTTTGATCCTCTGTTGACTTCACTAACCGATAAACGACAGCATCATCTGCGAACAGTCTAAGGGAGCTATTCAGATTATCTCCTAAATCGTTTATAAACACGAGGAAGAGTAGGGGACCAATAACGCTTCCCTGTGGAACGCCAGATATCACTTCTGTTTTACTCGATGACTTACCGTCAATTACAACGAACTGTGTCCTTTCTGATAGGAAATCGTGAATCCAATCGCACAATTGGGGAGATATTCCATAAGCACGCAATTTCATTAGAAGCCGCTTGTGGGGTACAGTATCAAAAGCCTTCCGGAAATCCAGAAATATGGAATCGATTTGAGATCCCTTGTCGATGGCACTTAACACTTCATGTGAATAAAGGGCAAGCTGTGTTTCGCAAGAGCGATACTTTCTGAATCCGTGCTGACTATTGGTTAATAGGTCGTTCTCTTCGAGGTAGTACATAATATTCGAACAAAGTATATGTTCCAAAATCCTACTGCAAATCGACGTCAATGAGATAGGCCTGTAATTTTGGGGATCACTCCTATTGCCTTTCTTGAATATTGGAGTAATTTGGGCAACTTTCCAGTCTTTGGGTACGGATCTTTCGCTGAGTGATCGGTTGTAAATTATAGCTAAGTACGGAGCTATTTCATCAGCATACTCTGAGAGGAATCTAGTTGGTATACAATCTGGCCCGGAAGATTTATTTTTGTTTAGTGACTTAAGTTGTTTTACTACTCCAGGAACATCTACTTCTAAGTTTCGCATGCTGGCAGCTGTTCTTGGATTGAGTACTGGAGTGTTCACTTCGTCTTCTTTGGTGAAAGAATTTCGGAAAGCTGTGTTTAGTAATTCTGCCTTAGCAGTACTGTCGTCGGTAGTATTACCATTGCTATCGCGTACTGAAGGTATTGTTTGTGTTTTGCCGCTAGTATACTTCACATATGACCAGAATTTCTTTGGATTTTCTGCAAGATTACGAGACAGGATTTCGTTGTGGAAACAACTATAAGATTCTCGCATTGAAGTCCGCGCTAGGTTGCGAGTTTCAGTAAAAGATTGCCAGTCTTGCGGATTCTGTGTCTTTTTAAATTTTCCATGCGTTTTTCTTTGTTTCTGCAACAGTGATCTGACCTGTTTTGTGTACCACGGGGGGTCAGCCCCCTCTTTTATTAATTTATTTGGTATAAATCTCTCGATTGCTACTGATATTATGTCTTTGAATGTAAGCCACAACTGATCTACACTCGCATTTTTAGTTTTGAAAGACTGGAGACTATCACTCAGGAAAGCATGAAGCGAATTTTTATCTGCTTTATTGAATAGATATATTTTTCGTTTATTTTTGGTGCATTTGGGAATTTCGATATTCAGTCTCGCTACTACAACTCGATGTTCGCTAATCCCTGTATCTGTTTTGATGCTCTTTACTATCTCGGGATTATTTGTTGCTAGGAGATCAAGAGTATTTTCGCAACCACGTACTATTCTAGTGGGTTCATGAACTAACTGTTCGAAGTAGTTCTCAGAAAAAGCATTCAGAACTAGTTCGGACGATGTTTTATATTTGCCCCCATTTTTGAATACGTAATTATGCCAACATATCGAGGGTAAATTAAAGTCGCCACCGATTATAACAGTATGCTTCGGATACCTATTTGAAATATGATTCAAGCTTTCTTTGAACATTTCTGCAACCGCATCGTCTGAGTCAGGGGGCCGATAAAATGATCCAATTATTAATTTATTTCGGTGGTCAGGTATAACCTCTACCCAGACCAATTCACAGGAAGTATCTGCCTCAATTTCGTTGCAGGATAAACCGTTTGTAACAGCAATAAACACGCCACCCCCTGTTTTATTTATTCTATCCTTTCTGAAGACCATTTGGCCCTTTGAAAAAATTTCGGCCGTTGGCGCATGTAAACATGATCGTGAAACTCTACTTTATAGGCTGTGTGTGGAGTGTACAGAATTATTTACACGTCCATATATAGTTGACCCACATAAATTAAGCAAGTGTAAGCCTACAGAAAAGCATATTTCTGGAGATAGGTGTTTATTCTCCATACCTCACATTTTACAGTGCTTCAGGAAATCAACTGGAATCGCCAGAGGGAGGCGACGTTCTTTTCGAGAAGCACTGTTGAAGAAATTTAAAGGAACGGAATTTGAGGCAGACTACAGAATGATTCTATGGCCTCCAACCTAAATTTTGCATAAAGACCACAAGGATAAGATCAGAGAGATTAGGACTCGTAGGGATGCATAAAGGTATTCGGTTTTCCCTCGTTGTATGGTGGAGTGGAACAGAAAAGCAAGTAACTAGTAGTAGTACTGAATACCCTCCGCCATGCTTCTCTGGGTGGATTGAGGAGTATGTAGGTAGATATAGATAGACAGGTCATGTTGTAAGATCTACACTGAACAAAACATCGTTTATACAAGCCTATCACAAAGGAAAACATTTCAGTAATAATATTGACATATATTTAGAACACATACACAAATGATAATATTTTGTTTGCCTTTCTTCCTCCTTTTGGAAAATGAGAAGTGTATTACTCTATTTAAATTGGCAAATTTAAATTTCTGTTGTGAATTTTGTTGTAAGTATTCATTTACCTGATAATAACATGTAGAGATAAGATGTTCCTTAAGTTTTCTTCTGAAGGAACTCAGCTCCTTTATGCCATGGAGAGGTCTGTTAACAGAATAGGCATCCAGTATTCATAAGATTAGATTTCATTAGATTAGGTGAACTTTTCGTCCCAGTAGATCTAAACTGAGGAGATCCTCTTGGATGTAGAATATGTCAGAATAAAATACACAATAAATATGTGTGGTACTTACTAAATGTGAGTATATGCATTATTTATCTTTCACAGATCCCAAATATAATTGCCCTTGTGGATGTGGAATTGGTGAGGAAAAAAAATCTTGAGAATATTTACATTTTAAAAGACATTAAACTTATTACTATATACTAAATGCTGAATATACTAGGTGAATAAGCCCTATTATAATTCTTAGGACTTTTCTTACAACACTTATTTACAGTGATCACATCACTGCACAAATTTAGTAAATGAGTCAGACTGAACACAATATTCACATTTGTGAATATTATATACAATAACATCAGTGGAGTAGATGGAGTTAGCTACCAATGAATCCTTTAGACTCTTTTCAAACTGAACCTTATTGTGACTTCAGTTTTTCATGGCTGCTGGCATGTTATTTTAAATGTGTATTGTTGAATAGTAGACATCTTTCTGAGCCCAAATAAGTGACTTTAAATCTTCGTCCAGGTATTCTTGTTTCTAGTATTGTGTACTCCCCACCTGAGGTGTAGTTCAGGAATGTAAAGAAGTGTGGGCTTGAAATTAAAACATAGTGTTCAGATTTTGAACACGAAAAGATATAGTTCTATTTTCCAATTTGGAAATGCATAGTGAGGATTGTCAGGAGGCGAGAGAACGTAGCTCAAGTAACTCCAGACCCATCTTGAAAGAGAAGGGAAATTGACAGGTAACGGAACTAAGCCATTAAAGCATCTGTTCTGGTATGCGTCTCGGAACAGAAGAGAATGATGCGTTTCAGCCATGGCTCCAACAGCATGAATTTGCGCACATCAGGTAATACTGCGGTCCACTGTTGGCGCTTTAGCGGAACGGCAACTGACCACACAGTGGCCTTTTTGTAATAGTTTTAAAATAAAAAAATTGTTCACGCTTGGGACTCGGGCGCTTTGTACGGTGAATTTGACAGCTCCAATGGGACGTTAAATATAGGGTAACAATATTTCATTTCAAATTCAATGTTTCAGTTAACAATTCAGTTTTCAGTGACAATGAATGTTTTGTATTGTGAATACAATTGTTACATCATCAGGTGGAGACTACAGTCAGTCAACTGGCGACACAGCTAGTGTCGGCGGCGGTATTACAAATGTAGCCAGAGCAGGTTCAGTCGTGATTTTTAGTAATACGAGCAACTGGAATACTCGTACAGCAAGGATTAGAACATAGTAAAACAATCAGTACATATTTTTATGCTTAACAAGGAGAGTAAGTGATTTTGACTTCTAGCTTTATTAAGGTACGTTTACACTGGAGCAAATGAGCATCAGCAAGCAGAGAATTCTCTTTGGTGTGAATGGTCTGTAACCAATATTCGTTCAGCATTCGCAAGTGTTCGTACGAGATACGTCGGTTGTTGGTCTTGGAGCGAATCATCAAAGGGAAGTTTGTGTTCTCTCCACTTTGGCGCTCGCATGGTGTTAACGACATGGAGAGCATACACTTCTGGCGTTTTTGTACACAAAGTTTGGTTTAAGCTTGTGGAGAAATATGGAGTGAAGTGATGAATATGTTTCATTAAACATCGAAAAATATAGGTCGCGCAGGTGTTTGTGAGACTTGAGAGATCCATATTTTAAAATTAAAAAACAAAAAAACGGATGGGTGGAACAAAATTCGCGTGATACTATGCATGTCACATTTGTTGCATTCATGCAGCAGAAACTATTGTGTGTGTGTGTTGGCACATTTCACTACCCCTTAAAACTATAAGGCATATCTGTTAAAACACTTTCAGTCAATGTGTCTTGCCAAGAATGAGCACCTTATGGCTATTACAAGAAGAACTGAAAGTACAATTATCGTTAAACTTGTTAAATTTTACGAGTATGTTAGTATTGGTAACGACTGTTGAATGGCCTTTTAAAACGCAATCACATTAAGTGTGGGAATAATCCAAGCGTGCACTTTATAATTAATGCTTTTACTACTGTATCAAAAGTTTCGTTGCCAGCATTGGCACACAACATGTCCATAAGTAAAATTTAATCATGTTGAAAATTACGTTCACTGAGAAGGACGCATTTACTACTAACTTCGAAGATAACTTTTAAAACATTTATCGTACCGATTAGAAAACTTCATCAATGGGTTATTGACATTTACTGGAATTGAATTGGTTTCCTTCTTTGATATACTCTTTAAGAACGACACATATTGCGCTGCAGACTTCAGGAACTATCTGCAAAATTACCACAATGGAGATGCAAAATAAATAGACTAGCATAGCTGTCTCCAATTGCTAAGAACGAAAGCGCAAGCCTTTCTTCACCCGAGATTGCTCGTCTGTAGTTGGTATCCTGCTTGGAAATTTTAACTCTTAATTTACTCAGAAGCTAGTGAAAATCGTCCATAGACATACGAGTAAAATATTGGAATAGATGCGATGAGGTTGGTTCCTGAAATTCTGTCAGTAGTGCCCTACCATCATGTAATTGTCACTTGTTCAAAATTTCAGACGCCCATATTCTTCTATTTCTTCGCTGCATTGCTTTCGCCTTTTGTATCTGCACTACTAACAGCACAGTTGCCATACAAAATAATCCTATCTGGATTCAGTTTTCAGATGTCTTCTGGAAGTACCAGGCCTTACTAAATAATCTTCTTCAAGAAAATAATACAAACATAAAAAACTGCCTCTTGTAGGAGTAAGGTCTTTACGTTTAGTGGCAGTGACCCACTGCTTCAAAAGGTCCTCTTTTTGCAAAGTAAAACTGCTCAAAACAGAACAAACACTGTACTATACGAAATAACACACAATGTAATTACTTAATTCTGATCATGCCTTGACAGTCACTTCTTACCTGCGGAAAGTTAAATCACTTTCCTTGCTCCACTGATTCGTAAAGTTGTATGCAGAGCACAAAATAACGATTTTAAAGTCAAAACGTACACTTCAGGAATAACGAGAGAAAGTTTCTATACTAACTGAAAGATGGTGGACGATGTAAACAAACAGTCAGACAGTGGCACGTATAAACGCTATGGCCACAGACAGTAGATGTACATCCAGGTAGTACAGAGATCACTGAGGGGGGCGCCTTTAGGCTGAAAAAGTGAAGCCTACCTCCGCCATATTGCTAAGCTTTGGGGAAGTGTTCGTACTGTAGAGCTAATTTTATTTGTCACTTAAAACAGAAATAAACCGTTCGACGATTTTGTCTTGATGTATAACGTGTTAAACGAGTGCAAATTAGCCATTAAAAATTAAGTTTTCAAATATAATACGCTGAGTATTTATTACTATTTATTCAAGAAGGAATATTGTTTGAAAGAACATACTTCGCAGTGACTGTCAGCCCAGTGCATTAACGGTAAGAGGTTCGACTTAACGCATAGTTTTAATGGAGAAATAGCAATCCAGCACTGACAAAGGTGGCGGACAGGCTTAAACGGACATTTGTGCTCTGCATAGATAATGCCACCTCCCTTTATTCTAACCTCCTTGGCAAGAACGTAGTGAAATACTACTAGTCCCAATGGAAAAAAAGCTCCACGTACGATATGCAATTACATCTCGAGTATTTGCACTCTCAAGTCCAGACAATGCTTTCACTGTAGCACCATTACACCGCAAAACAGCCACAGTTAACGAACCTTTGCCGGGTTGAGGATTCACACATTTAGGAAATATGGAAAAGTTCACAACACACCCACAAAACACAGACGGTCCTTTCAGTATTTCTTGAGCACCAATATTAGTTTCGCTGGCAAGATCCAAATTGTCAATACCCTTATACACGACAGCACGTGTTCTTCGACTTCTTCTGCAGTGCGGCATCTTCAACAGGACCGTACTTCTCGGCAGTGGCGCGACGGCTGAGCGGTGCAGAAACTAAGTCCGACACTGAGGCATTATCCCAGACCCACGCACTAGTCACTTTAAGTGTGCGTTTCTGCTGGTGCGTCTTTATATAGCCGAGCTCTGGCGATAGCAGCTCATAAACAGCTGAGTCAACACTTACATAATCATGTGGCTCAGCGCATGTTGCCTATACGGGCAGCATACACTGCCAGGCCCATGTGATACACACTTACATAGCGTCATCCTTCACATAATTACCCCCCCTTCTAAACCCCCCCACAGATTAATTTAATTTATATCATACTGTTGCCTCCTCGAGCCCCTGGTTCTCGATGTACGGGACAGCGGTTCTCGGCTGACACTAATGAGCAATATTATGTGTCATCATTACGTTTTCAGGACAGGAAGGAGGGCCACAAATAATTAACACATATAGGTATTCACAAACATTTATTCAATGCTGTAATAGTGTGTTAATCCCCAATTATTTTTACACTTGAACAACGACCAAATCTTTTATACCATATAAACACAGACTCCATCTCATTGATTCTCCGTGGATACCTGGTCCTTATAATAAACGGCATGTTAGATGAAAAATATCATTGTCTGTAGTCTTTGTTAACATCACAATACATGCTCCACGTACGATATGCAATTACATCTCGAGTATTTTCACTCTCAAGTACAGCGAATACATTCACTGTAGCTCCATTACACCGCAGTGATGTCGGATTTAGTCTCTGTGCCACTCAGTCGTCTCGCCGCTGCCGAGAAGTACGGTCCTGTCCGAAGATGCCGCGCTGCAGAAGAAGTCGAAGAACACGTGCTGTCGTGTATAAGGGTATTGACAATTTGGATCTTGCCAGCGAAACTAATATTGGTGCTCAAGAAATACTGAAAGGACCATCTGTGTTTTATGGGTGTATTGTGAACTTTTCCATATTTCCTAAATGTGTGAATCCTCAACCCGGCAGAGGTTGGTTACCTGTGGCTGTTTTCCGGTGTACTGGAGCTACAGTGAAATAATTGTCTGGACTTGAGAGTGCAAATACTCGAGATGTAATTGCATATTGTACATGGAATGTGTAATGTGATGTTAACAAAGACTATGGAAAGAGTTATTTGTCATCTAACATGCCATTTGTTATAAGGACCAGGAATCCACGGAGAATCAATGAGATGGAGTCTGTGTTTATATGGTATAAAAGATTTGGTCGTTGTTCAAGTGTAAAAATAATTGGGGATGTAACACACTATTAGAGCATTGAATAAATGTGTGTGAATACTAATATGTGTTAATTATTTGTGACCCTCCTTCCTGTCCTGAAAACGTAATGATGACACATAATATTGCTCATTAGTGTCAGCCGAGAACCGCTGTCCTGTACATCGAGAACCAGGTGCTCGAGGAGGCAACAGTATGATATAAATTAAATTAATCTGTGGGGGGGTTTAGAAGGGGGGGTAATTATGTGAAGGATGACGCTATGTAAGTGTGTATCACATGCACCTGGCAGTGTATGCTGCCCATATAGGCAACATGTGCTGAGCCACATGATTATGTAAGTGTTGACTCAGCTGTTTATGAGCTGCTATCGCCAGAGCTCGGCTATATAAAGACACACCAGCAGAAACGCGCACTTAAAGTGACTAGTGCGTGGGTCTGAGATAATGCCTCAGTGTCGGACTTAGTTTCTGCGCCGCTCAGCCGGCGCGCCACTGCCGAGAAGTACGGTCCTGTTGAAGATGCCGCGCTGCAGAAGAAGTCGAAGAACACGTGCTGTCGTGTATAAGGGTATTGACAATTTGGATCTTGCCAGCGAAACTAATATTGGTGCTCAAGAAATACTGAAAGGACCGTCTGTGTTTTGTGGGTGTGTTGTGAACTTTTCCATATTTCCTAAATGTGTGAATCCTCAACCCGGCAAAGGTTTGTTAACTGTGGCTGTTTTGAGGTGTAATGGAGCTACAGTGAAAGCATTGTCTGGACTTGAGAGTGCAAATACTCGAGATGTAATTGCATATCGTACGTGGAGCTTTTTTTCCATTGGGACTAGTAGTATTTCACTACGTTCTTGCCAAGGAGGTTAGAATAAAGGGAGGTGGCATTATCTATGCAGAGCACAAATGTCCGTTTAAGCCTGTCCGCCACCTTTGTCAGTGCTGGATTGCTATTTCTCCGTTAAAACTATGCCTTAAGTCGACCCTCTTACTGTTAATGCACTGGGCTGACAGTCACTGCGAAGTATGTTCTTTCAAACAATATTCTTTCTTGAATAAATAGTAATAAATACTCAGCATATTATATTTGAAAACTTGATTTTTAATGGCTAATTTGGACTCGTTTAACATGTTGTACATCAAGGCAAAACCGTCGAACGGTTTATTTCTGTTTTTAAGTGACAAATAAAACTAGCTCTACAATATGAACGCTTCCCCAAAGCTTAGCAATATGGCGGAGGTAGGCTTCACTTTTTCAGCCTAAAGGCGTCCCCCTCAGTGATCTCTGTACTACCTGGATGTACATCTACTGTCTGTGGCCATAGCGTTTATACGTGCCACTGTCTGACTGTTTGTTTACGTTGTCCGCCATCTTTCAGTTAGTATAGAAACTTTCTCTCATTATTCTTGAAGTGTACGTTTTGAGTTTAAAATGGTTATTTCATGCTCTGCATACAACTGTACAAATTGATGGAGCAAGGAAAGTGATTTAACTTTCTACAGGTAAGAAGAATTAAGTAATTATATTGCGTGTTATTTCGTATAGTACAGTGTTTGTTCTGTTTTGAACAGGTTTCCTTTGCAAAAAGAGGACCTTTTGAAGCGGTGGGTCACTGTCACTAAACATAAAGACCTTACTCCTACAAGGGGCAGTGTTTTATGTTTGTATCATTTTCGTTAAGAAGATTATTTAGTTAGGCCTGGTACTTCCAGAAGACATCTGATAACTGAAGCAGTACCATCACGGTTTTCGTTCCCAACGCATTTAATGCCAAAGGAAAAGAAACCAAGGCATCATACCAGATTAATAACTGAACACACTAACGTAGAACCTCACAATCATATTGAATAGGTTAGTCACTTTTAATTTTTCTTACATAAATATTTTGTTTCCAAGAAATTGTGTTTTTCTCATGACTATACTCCAAGCTTAGTTTCATGTTTTTACCTCAATGATTGATTCTTATTTCAGCTGGATCAGAGTTGCAAGGAGTGTGGAACACAGACATAAATAGAAATGGTGGATAAAGATACTGAACCATGCAGTTTTTTACTGGATGTCGTGTATTCATTGAGGAGAAAAGTAAAGGCTCTTCAAGAGAAAATAAAGAGAAGAGAGAAGAAAAATTATTTGATGAAAGACATGATTAGTGATTTGAAAGAAAAGGGTCATCTTACAGAAAGTTGCATGACTTCTTAAATAAACAAACAGGGACCCAAGTGGAATTAGTGTGTAACTGGCATAATAATGCTGTGTCCGTCGAGGGAAACAGATACAGCACAGACATAAAAGTGTTTGCAATGGGTGTTTATTTTTACTACCCCAAAGCATATGAATATTTAGACATTAATGTCTTTGCCCCATAAATCTTTCTTTTAAAGTGTTTTCACTTCACTTTCCTCATCCAGTTTTGGACTACAAGTGTTAGCTGCATTTTGGCTATGTGTCATCTAGTGAAACTGGCATGAAATGCATTAGCAGAAGTAGGTGTTATTGAGTCTGCAAGTGGACTTATTAAGTGGCAGTTCATCAAAGAATTGAATGCGTTGCAGATTGAGGACGGGATGACATTTGCAAATAAGTTGTCAGGACAACATATTAATTTTTGTTAGATGAACGTAAGCTTAGCAGTTCAAACCCTTAGTTCCAGTGTTGCAGACACCATAGAATTGTTGGGAAGGGCTAGTCATCCCAGATTCCAAGGCAGTGAGAGAACAGTGGAATTTTTTAGGTTTATAGACAGACTTTTTGATCTTCTGAACTCCAGGAATCCCCTTGCTTCAGGATATAAAACCAGCCTGAAACTCAGCAATCAAACATACTGGCTTGATATGTTTGACCAGACTGAGACTTATATAAGGGGTTTAAAAAACTGGTGTTTCCCTCTTGCAACATCCAAGGAACACCTTTGCTTTTGGAATAATTTTTAAGAAGCTGTCAATTAAAAGAATAGCACTAGAGATCTTGAGTAGAGCTGATTGTCCTCTACGATGCTTTTAACATACAAATTGTCTCAGGACCATATTGAACTTTTCTTCTCTTGTGTTAGATCCAGGGGAGGTTGGAACAACAATCCAGATGCATATCAGTTGAAATGTGCTATGCGCAAGTTGCTTTTGGGGAATAATATTAACATTGTCAGGGAAACTGTGTAAATTTTAACACAAGTTCAATGGTACCAGCTGGCCTCTATGATTTTAGGTCACAGAAGTGCACTATTGTAGATGCATGTGATGATTCTAGCATATTTGTTGATGAAATAGAAAAGTGGTGCTCAGTTACTGAAGAGGATACTTTGTTTACTACACACAAGCAAAACATTTTATATTACATTGCAGGATACATGGCCCTCACAGTTGCTACACAGATCACCTATAATGATTGCCTGTTCATTCTTAGGCCATTAAGTTCCCAAAATGATGCTACCTATTCATGTTTCAAGGTGGCAGAAAAGAGTTCATTTACCAAATTTGTAAGCAGAGGCAAACTAATTGAAACAAGTAATGCTGTATATTCTGTGGTGGAGTACTCCGAAAAGTTTATCAAGTCTTTGTTGTTAATGGTGACAGGAGGCATAAACATCTAATTAATAGGATTGTTGTGTGTGTCCTTAGAAAATTTTCAGACTATTTATTTCCTCAACTTGATCATGATTTTCACAACGAATGTGGAGTTGAAGATTTGCACGAGACACAGCTTGTGCATAGGATTGCATTGAGGTATATTCAGGTGCGACTAAAAACATATGGCAAAAGGTTTTCAGCTGAAAAAAATAGGCCATAATCCATCAAGTGTGAGGCAAAAATTGAACAAACTTAGTCTGTTTAGCAATGTGTAATTTTCTCATTGTAAGGAAATAATGTAGTAAATGAAAGCAATAAATATTTTTCTGTCAAATGTATATTTTGTTGGCTGGGTAAAATTCTAGAAAGGGCTGTGTGTGTTCTAAACATTAAATCTAGTATTTTCTGACTGCCAGACTAGCAGTGGCATTGCCAGCAATTCCAACAAGAACAGTGTGGCCCTTTCTAGAATTTAACCCTTTCTGTTTTTTTTTTTTTAATTATCCTTGTTCCTGCTTAATGTTAATCTCATGAATATGAAGTAGATGGATGAATAAACTTGTCTTGGAGCAGCACTGTGGATGCGTTACCTTTCATCTGAAAAAGTGCTGTGAAATATTTATTTCCTGAGGTTTCCACTTTAATACGTTACTTTAATGAACAAGAGTGAAATTTTGTGTCAGTGTCAGAAATAATTTTGACTGTGTAATACAGGAAACAATCTTCAATTTCGAAAAAATTATAAAAGTGTACAGTTGTGGATAACCACATTCACGTTTAAATAAGTTTTATTACGTTCCTTCTGGTGTGAAAGGTGAACTAGTCATTGAAATGCTTTAAATTGTTCCATACGCTGGGGAAGGGCCTTGTTTTGTTTGAAGATAGGCCTACATATTTTCGTTGCATTCGTTGTATCTATATGCACATTTTAATGCATTCTATCACGTTTCTTCTGATGCAAAATGTGAGTTCCTATTGCAAAACGTTACGTCTGTATACATTATAGTTCTGTTACGTTCTTTGTGGCTATCTATATTCATGTTTAAATAAATCCTATTACGTTTATTTTAATGCAGAAGTTGCGTTCGTATCGGGAAACGCGTAAAATACGTAAATAAGACTTCCTTATCTGTTATATTTACGACTCTGGATTACACTTAGGAATCATGAACATAAAACGAAATTTACAGTTCCTTGCTTTAATGTTATCATGGTCATGTTAACCATCGTCAAGAACCTAAATACTTTCCGCCGAAAACAAATTCTGCACTTCGAAATGAAATGTTAAAGTTAGTTTCTTGACTAACTGCAACATGGCGCCGGTCGCAGACGACAGCACGTTTTGACACAGTCGAGTAGAGTCAGCGTAGGAGGGCACCCAAGATTTCCCGACCAGCCGATAGATGTCTCTACGGTTACGATATAGCACTGGCATATCCTTGACTCGATGCAGAAAACGCCCTTGTTCATTTTGGCATAATATGTTAACTGTTTTGTGTTAAGGTTGCCAATACTCCATTCACCGAAACGAGAGACGTACTGTAAACACAGCAAGGCGCGTGACCACAGTGCTGTCGTCGAGGGGTGTCAAGCCAGGGGCGCACAATCAGCGTGGCCGTCTCAAGTGCAGGTATGAGCTCGTTAGTGCATGTTGTACAGTGGCGATTTCAGGATCTCGTTAAGTTCATCTTTAAAGACCCTTGAAAGACTAGTTGAACCTTCGAGAAGTGGTTTTAAGATGTTCTTCCTTGGCTTGCAGTTATTGTTGTTTTAAAGTGCCGTACCATTATCGTAAAAAAGAAAAAGTTCCCAGTGCGAATTCAAATAAGCAAGAAATATCAGAATGGCTAAAATGTAAAAACCTCGATTTTGAAGACGGTATGTTGAAAAAATAACTTTTAGATATATTTCAAAATTACTGAACAGTGTGCAACGAATACGCGATAGGTGAAATGGCGAAGAATGCAGGGAAAACTGTTCTTAGAATTCCTCCGTATCGCTGTGAATTAAACGCCATAGAGTAAGTGTGGGCCAGAATCAAAGGAAATGTTGCAGTGAAAGACAAAACATACAAAATGCGGGAAGTTGAAGATCAGCAAGAAGAAGCAGTAAAAACAGTGACTGCAGAAGTTTGGAACAAGTGCGTCCACTGTGTCGTACTTTTAGTTGAAAGTCAAATGTCGAAATTGTAGAGGAGAGAGGAGCGTTGCCGGCCGCGGTGGCCGAGGAGACTAAGGCGCTCCAGTCACGGTCTTCACGGCCACTACGGTCGGGGGTTCGAATCCCCCCTTGGGCATGGATATTTGTGCCATCCTAGTTTGTAAGTAGTTCATAAGTAGTTTGTAAGTTTAGGGACTGATGACCCCGTAGTTAAGTCCCATAGACTTTACAAACATTTGAACATTTTTGAGGAGCGTTTTGCTATAAACCTCAATGAAAACAGTTCAAGTTTGACGGAATGAACCCTGTTTTGCCGTCCTTTACCATTATTATTACTGGTAATGTTATTAAAAATTGTGTATGAATGGAGCGTTTTGTTAGCAACATGTATGAAAACCAATGTTTTGACAGAAGGAACTCAGTTACATCGTACTTTTAACATTATTGTAACTGGCTTTGAATCTACCATGTCGTGCTTTATTTCGTTACATTGTTGTCCAGGTTTCTCAGGGTCCGCTATGATGTCATTTCGGCAGCCAGCCAATGCCACCAGCCGCAAAGCGTGCGCCAAGGATTTTGTACACCCCTTCATATCACATGAACGTTAGCGGCGGAAAAATACCACTTCCATTTCGCACCAGAGACTATACACAGCACGGGTAGTATCTTTGGCATGATATGACAGGCGCCATTTAAAAATTCAGCTTATTTAGAAATTGTGAACTTTAAACTTGAAGTATGGCATTATGATGCCTTCAAGAGTATTCACGAAAACGCTTACCTTACAAATAAATAATAGCTTTGTAAGAAATCAACATCGTAACAATTCCAGTTTAGCTATATGTAATATAATGCCAGATTGGACAAATGTAATTGTAGCTTAATGGAGACCAACACTGTATGTAATAAAAAAAAAAAGGTGAGCCATGAACCAATCAAACAAGAACGAACAGAGCCAAAAAAAAAAAAAAAAAGAAAAAAAAGTATAGTGGTCGTGGTTCGGATACTGTCATCTCAAAATAAAAAGAAAATTCATCTTTACATTTTACTTGGTCTTCTCTGAATGTATTAAAAGTTAGTTAGTTCTACGTTTCTGTCTTTTATTTACAATTACAACCGATTAGAAAATGAAGGAAGGAACAGTTATTTGGATAGTAATTTCCGAATATGTGACGATTTCTGAGTGTGTGTTTAGGGTTATACTGTCGTAATAACAAACGATTGTAAATGTAATAATCTTTTCAGATGGGGAACATCACTTAACAATGTACACTGAGCAGGATAAAAAATTTTGTGTTTGAGAGTTAACAGTGGACATTAATAAGAAAATGTTGCTATCCTAACTCAGGTTTGTCTGCGTAATGTGGTAATACAAATATTTTATAAGCAGCTTCTTGCCCATCTGCGGACAAGGGGCCCTTAATGGACTAATGACACAGTGTGCATTAAAATGTTTTATTGTAGGTAAAATCAAAACAATCTATTGGTATCGGCAATTATAAGATAAATAACTGTCGCAGCTACTGGATCTTCAAGATACTGGGAAATACAGGTGTCGCAATTTCTTATCTACTGTGCATTTAAAGCTTTTATGGCCATTTGTTGACATGTCCGTTCTGTCGAAGAATGATATTTGTCAGACGTTTCTTCCAGTATGAGCTGCTGACATTGCCCAAGTTTCACCTTCAAGAGCAATGAAATATGAAACTTTAAACAGTGCTAGCCAATCTGACTCTGAATTGGTGGTAACGAAACGTCACTTTCAACATCAAACAAATGTGGGCTGAAAACTCCGAGAAAGAAGCCAACATGAGCTGTGTACTACATACATTGTATCTGGGTACACAAAGAAAGTCATTATTGAATATTTATTTAAAAAAAATTAACTGAATAGTCACTGAAAGATCCGTGTCGTACTGTTTGCAAAACAGTTATTTTCACTCAGGCAGTAAAGAAAATAAAACAATATGTAAAGAAATACCCAGCTATTTTGCGAGCAATCAACAGACTGAGGTAAACACTAACCGAGTGTTGACACAAAATAGCATGATCGTCTGCTTTGTTTACATTCTAATCGGTCACTTTGAGTTGCGTAGATAAAAAAAAATGTTCAAATGTTTGTAGAGCTTATGGGACTTAACTACAGGGTCATCAGGCCCTAAACTTACAAACTACTTATGATCTACCTAATACTAAGGACGGCATAAATATACATGCCCGAGGGAGGATTCGAACCCCCGACCTTAGTTGCCGTGCAGACCGTGCCTGACGCGCCTCAGTCCCCTTTTTTTTTTATCTCTGGGTAGTTTTGCTCATTGCGGTCACTGATCTTGATTGTTTGTAGTTGTTCTATTTGTTGTTGGCTCAGCTTTTTTATTACAGAGAGCGATCAGCCTTCTGACCGGGCGCGCTGAGTCCCCTCGGCCACCGCGGCCAGCTGCGTATATTACTCAAAGATCTTAAAGACACAGATACTATACTTCTGAATGCCAATTAGAGGCACTCCCGGTTGGTATTTTTTCGCCGCTAACGTCATGTAGCTATTACTCCCCACATTCAGCCAGCCGTAGATTCTAGCACATCCACTTGAAAGTAAAACAACTGCCCATTCTCACAGGGACAGTGGCATAACGGAGAAGCCATACTTATGCTACATTAAGTAATATAATAATAAATTATTAACATAACAAAATAATAAAAACCTAGCAATATTAACTAATGTTTTAACACATGAAATAAAAATGTTATTCCTCAAGCCTTGAAAAGAGTGGGGTCCAAGTTTTAACAAAAAGATAATCTAGCGACATTAAATAAATTATAACTTTACAGAAATATACAAAACAAAATATATGGAAGACGACAGACGGTCGTCTGTCATTGCCCCTTCGTTAATTGAAAACTTTGATGTAATTATGTTACATCATATACAGCAAACGTTTCAAAACTAACATGTGGTTGCCCTATGGGCGACATATTCAGCTGGGGCACGTCACTCAAAAACAACAAATACAACAACAACACAAAAAACACACATTGAAAAATAATAATTGCCATAAAAACTAAAACAATGGAGATGCAGATGTGGCTGGTGAGACAACGGGAAAAAGCATCACAGTATGTCCATGACATATTTTTAAAGTTGCTGAGGGCGACCAGGGTCACTACAGGGAAAGGGCCTCACTGTTTCTACTACTTACGTTTTTAAGTCAATAAACATTGTCCCCATTAGTTCGAACCATCGATAGGGTCTTTGCAGAG
The DNA here is from genome assembly GCA_026315105.1 of Locusta migratoria. Lineage (NCBI taxonomy): Eukaryota > Metazoa > Arthropoda > Insecta > Orthoptera > Acrididae > Locusta > Locusta migratoria. Next base: position 104,412,201 of record CM048745.1, on the reverse strand, counting down.
GGAGGGAGACAATATTCTAGAAGGTACTGGGAGGAAGCTAAAACCCACACACATAAGAAGATACTTTTATGTATCTTCCTCAGCTATTCAACTGCATCCGACGTGAGTAGGAGGGTGTGGTTAGTGCACCTGTCGGCAAGGCCTGGTGTTCCTTGTACCCGTGACAGGTGGCCTGACAAGTGCGGGGCGTCGGCGAGAGGCTCGCCACCGAAAGAGATTAACGGACCAGCGACCGGGATCAGGACGGCTGTGCACCAGCAGCGGCCGTGCAGCTTTTATGTTGCTGCTAATCACCCAACTTTTTTGTGCGTGCCGAGGGTCGGTAGCATTGTGGAACCGCTCATCTTCCGTCTTGGCCTCAGACACCCTCAGATATCTGCCAACACTTTGGTGCAGCATGTTACCACAGGACATATTAAACTTATGAGGAACTCCATTGTGTCACAAACGTGGAGTGCCTTCTTATTTAAACAAAAAACTTAACAAAAATAAAAATAACGTTGATAGAGGTTCATACAAAAACATTTTATAATTAAAACACTCATTAGTATATAATCACTTAAATTAGTCATATGATGAACAGAACGGTTAGGCCTTTAGTTCTTAATAAATACTTTAACATTAAGGATAGAATGTTCATAGACATATATATAAAAAAATTCTACTTCCCATCAATTGAAGGGCAAAAACACAAAAATTGACATAGTACATTGAAATAACACATAATAATAGAAGAATAATAGTTTATCCTCTAACTTAATATCACATTGAGCATAACATATTTATAATAAATAACAGGACTCTCAGGGTTAGTGAAGCAAAGCTAAAGAAAGGAACTACCAAGCTCTATACAACACTACGCAAGCTAAGTATTGCATAACTACCCACTGCCCGGGCGCAACCTAACTAACTAACTACAGCGCAAAGGGAGAGAGATTTTCTTGTGCCCATTGGTCTGGTTCCAACGCCGCAAATTCGTGGTTAGGGCCTGGAGACAGTCTTACGCAAATCGCTCACTCAGAGGCGAGATAAGACCATGACACATATTTAAAAAAACAAAAAAAATATACATCTTGGAAATAAAAAATCCATGATCAAGTGTGCAAGCACATAAAATAAACACTACAAATTTACACATGTCAAGCAATCCTAGACAAAAGGAAACAGATGATCAAATGTACAAACACATAAAATAAACACTATAAATTCACACCAGTTAAACAATCCTAAGTTATAAAATAATCTAAGGTAAAATTGACTTACAACGTAACCTACTCTTCCCACAATGCTTCAAAACAAAAACTGCAGATTAGAGTTTTCCAGTGCTATCGATGTCAGAAATTCAGGTGTCCTCATGGTACATGTAGGGCGGACAGTTCCTTGACGTGGAGCTTGCCTTTGTTCAGCTCCTTTATTTTTGTTTGTATTTCCTCACATCTGTGATTCTGCCCTCTTCTGAATGTGAGTCTGGCCTCTTCTACAGATCATACTCTGTCCTTCAATTTACAATATTGCCCTGTAAAACTTATCTGAAAAATATAATTTGGTTCTATTAATAAGCCAGGGTGTATACTGTCAATGAAATTTTGATGAACCCCTTCGTTAGTGCTCTGCCACCACCGTCTTCCGGACGAGTCACACACCTCCTGCTATTCAAACAGACAGTCCCTAGACAAAATTATCTAGACCCCTGAGCATCAACACCACAGTGCATCCACGTGCAGCTAAAAATCCTATGAACTATGGCGTTCGCGCCTACCACGGCATCTTATAAACATGCTACCTAACAGGGAGATTGCTAATATAAAATTTACAGTAAAGGTGGCAACTAAAGCACTTGCTAAACAAGGCTAGTTTCACGCACAGCAAAGAAGATCACACACATTTAAAACGATATACAGGGACACAAATTACCATAAACAAGACATACACAAAATATACACAATAAAATACTTAACATGGCCTAAAGAACTTAGATTATGCACCATCAATCCTCATGATGGAAACAAAAAGATAAAATGTGCATTTTCAACTTTTCACGGCGTAATGTACAGTCCAATAGATTTCGGGAATTCAGCCGCGTAAAATTTACTTCTTCTGCTGATATTTCGGCCGCGTACCTTCCGGCCATCTTCAGAGTGAGTCGAAGACTGTCGACGAGGTGCCGGGCGCGGCCTTATAAGCCTGATCGCGATGGCAATGCGCGTGCGCGTCACAGATGCTGGTATACTGCATATCGAAGTACTCACACGCGTGCGCCCCCCCCCTGGCGGGAGCGCTCCGGTGTTCACTTATCGATATATGCTCGGCGGCGGCAACACCTTCACGTCTTCTCTGTGATTTCAATACTCCAAGTGCAGCGTTCCAAGCTTTGTCTAAATTAAAACCTTTATCCCTGTTTAATAAGTTGCTGGCCAGTCTAATTTCAACAGCTTCCTTAAATATAGCATCCCTTACGAAGATATGGGTGTCAAAATCTTCACATCGCTATCGTTCATTGAATGACCAGTTTCTATGCAATGTTCAGCCACAGCTGACTTGTCTGGCTGCAATAGGCGGGTATATCTTCTATGTTCAACGCATCTCTCGTGGACAGTGCGTATTGTCTGGCCTATATATGAATTATCACAATTTCCGCAAGGAATCTGGTACACACCTGACTTGCGAAGCAACAAATCATCCTTCACTGACCCGAGTAAGGCTGCAATCTTCACTGGTGGCCGGAAGATAACCTTAACACGATGTTTGTCGAGAATGCGACTTATCTTTGACGAAAGAGCGCCCACGTAAGATAAGAAGGCTCTTGATCTATAACTATTATTTTCGTCTTCTTCTTCCACGTCTCGTGCTTGCATTCTTGGACTCACATCGAATGCTCTGCAAATCTGTTGCTGCGAATATCCATTTGCTTTGAAAATGCTCTTCAGGTGTGTGAGCTCTTCCTGTAAGTTGTCATCGTCTGATATACAATGTGCTCTGTGCACCAATGTCTTAAGGACCCCTGTGGTTTGTGAGGGATGATGACAGCTACTGGCATGTAAATACAGATTCGTATGGGTTGGTTTCCGATATACTGCATGTCCTAATGTACCATCAGCTTTTCGACGAAAAAGTACATCCAAAAAAGGGAGGCAGCCATCTTTTTCCATTTCCATAGTAAATTTGATATTAGCGTGGATGGAGTTCAGATGGTCAAGAAATCGATGTAACTCATCCTTCCCGTGAGGCCATACTATAAACGTGTCATGCACGTATCTCCAGAAGACCGTTGGTTTAAAACTTGCAGAGTCCAGAGCCTTGTCCTCAAAGTCTTCCATGAAGAAATTCGCTACCAGAGAGGATATGGGGCTTCCCATAGCAACTCCGTCAATCTGCTCATAAAAGTCACCATTAAACCGGAAATAAGATGACGTCAGTGTGGTGTCGCACAAGTACAAAGTGCGCGCCACCTACTTTCGCCGCGCGCCACCATGCACGCACGGCGCGGCGTTCTTACGACGACAGCCACGAGCGCCCTCTGCTGCAACCCCGCTCGTGGCCACCACGGAAAGACATCGTTCACTTCGGACTGAGATAGGAACCAGTCAACACTTTGGCATCAGATAGGCACCAGTGAAGACTTGGCTATCGTACAGGCATTAGGCAGGACTCTAGCTCAACTATGTATCAGCATTCTGCAGTACTATGTAAAAGTTAAGTATTGTATACATTCTGTGCAATATATATCTCGTTCTAATTTACTCTAGTGTTTCTAGTTTCTGGCTGCTCCCCTTCGTACCTGCACCAGCGTGCTATCTTTATTCCTGTGTCGGTCTCATTCCACTCGGCCACCGACACGACGGAAACGAGACACAAAAGCGGCGACGAGGCTGGCACACAAAAGTGGCGACGAGGATGGGATAGACGAACCTTGGATCAGCCCGCTTACAGCAGCCAGACAGCAGCAGTCGGAGCACGCAGAAATTGCTCCCGCCCGCCCACCCTTATTATAAGAATTTTGGGGGAACATTTTCTGTTACGTGTTTTGTGGACTTTTTTGTTGCAGAGCGGGCCCTCATTTCATATTGCGTTTGTGTTTTGTTATAAGTTACTTGTATGTGCGGCGCCTAATCGGTCAGCATGGCCACTACCCCGAACCCAAACTTAATGGAAATTATTCAGTTACAGACGGCGCAAATAACACAACTCCTGCAAGCGGTGGCCCAGCTCACAGCGCAAGCAGCTAACCAACAACAACAGCCGCCGCTTCAGCAGCCCACAGCTGCCGCCGCAACGCTTCCTACGTTTCGCCAGTACAACGAACGTGAGGAAGAATGGAACGACTACTTCGCACAGTTTCAAGAACTCGTCGCGGCTCATCAAATTACAGGTCAGAAAGTGAAGCATCTGTTATTATCTGTGGTGGGCACCAAAACCTTCGTATTACTGCAGAAAACTTTTCCCCGACGTATCTCCTCGTGATGTAGACTTTGAACAAATAGTAGAGGCACTAAATGCTCATTATGAGAGAAAAGTTCTCTTAGCTGCGGCACGGTACCGATTTTTCAGACTTAAAAAATTACCGCAGTAGTCACACCAGGAATGGATTACGGAATTGAAGGGCTTAACCCGCCAATGTAAATTTACTTGCTCTTGTGGACTTTCTTATAGTGGCGTTATGTTGCGAGATGCAATTACACAGAACATTCAGGACCCCAGAATTAGGGCAGCAATTCTAAAACAATCTGACCCCTCATTAGACAGTGTACTGCAGCTTATAGAAGCGCATGATACCTTTGACTTAGCAGATGTAGAAATGCAAAGCCACAGTGTTAATTCAGTGCGCCGTAACGGACGCTTTCCTAGCCGTAGTTCTCAGTGCAGCACTAGTGAATCTTTAAATTCTACCGGCCGTGCTGAACAGACAGTGAACAGTAGCCTGTGCAAAAGCGGCGACGAGACTGGGACACAAAATTCAGTACATGTTCAAATAAGGCGGTGATATCCTTGTCAAAATGTTGGCCAATTAGCGAAGTATTTGGCTTCACTATTAAAGCCATTGGTAGGAAAATGTAATCACCATATCCGGAATTCTGTAGATTTTATTCAAAGACTCAGCCACCTCAGGCTTAATAGTACAGATGTACTGGTGAGTTTCGACGTGGTATCACTATATACCAAGGTACATGTACAGGATTCTCTTTCTCTAATTGGCCAACATTTTGACAAGGATATCACCGCCTTATTTGAACATGTACTGACGTCATCTTATTTCCAGTTTAATGGTGTCTTTTATGAGCAGATTGACGGAGTTGCTATGGGAAGCCCCCTATCACCTCTGGTAGCGAATTTCTTTATGGAAGACTTTGAGGACAAGGCTCTGGACTCGGCAAGTTTTAAACCAACGGTCTTCTGGAGATACGTGCATGACACGTTTATAGTATGGCCTCACGGGAAGGATGAGTTACATCGATTTCTTGACCATCTGAACTCCATCCACGCTAATATCAAATATACTATGGAAATGGAAAAAGATGGCTGCCTCCCTTTTTTGGATGTACTTGTTCGTCGAAAAGCTGATGGTACATTAGGACATGCAGTATATCGGAAACCAACCCATACGAATCTGTATTTACATGCCAGTAGCTGTCATCATCCCTCACAAACCACAGGGGTCCTTAAGACATTGGTGCACAGAGCACATTGTATATCAGACGATGACAACTTACAGGAAGAGCTCACACACCTGAAGAGCATTTTCAAAGCAAATGGATATTCGCAGCAACAGATTTGCAGAGCATTCGATGTGAGTCCAAGAATGCAAGCACGAGACGTGGAAGAAGAAGACGAAAATAATAGTTATAGATCAAGAGCCTTCTTACCTTACGTGGGCGCTCTTTCGTCAAAGATAAGTCGCATTCTCGACAAACATCGTGTTAAGGTTATCTTCCGGCCACCAGTGAAGATTGCAGCCTTACTCGGGTCAGTGAAGGATGATTTGTTGCTTCGCAAGTCAGGTGTGTACCAGATCCCTTGCGGAAATTGTGATAATTCATATATAGGCCAGACAATACGCACTGTCCACGAGAGATGCGTTGAACATAGAAGATATACCCGCCTATTGCAGCCAGACAAGTCAGCTGTGGCTGAACATTGCATAGAAACTGGTCATTCAATGAACTATAGCGATGTGAAGATTTTGACACCCATATCTTCGTAAGGGATGCTATATTTAAGGAAGCTGTTGAAATTAGACTGGCCAGCAACTTATTAAACAGGGATAAAGGTTTTAATTTAGACAAAGCTTGGAACGCTGCACTTGGAGTATTGAAATCACAGAGAAGACGTGAAGGTGTTGCCGCCGCTGAGCATATATCGATAAGTGAACACCGGAGCGCTCCCGCCAGGGGGGGGGGGGGCGCACGCGTGTGAGTACTTCGATATGCAGTATACCAGCATCTGTGACGCGCACGCGCATTGCCACCGCGATCAGGCTTATAAGGCCGCGCCCGGCACCTCGTCGACAGTCTTCGACTCACTCTGAAGATGGCCGGAAGGTACGCGGCCGAAATATCAGCAGAAGAAGTAAATTTTACGCGGCTGCATTCCCGAAATCTATTGGAAAAAGATAAAAGCATGGGAATAAAAAGTGGACTATGTGAGGCAGGCAGCCTCATAGCTAACAGAGACACTTGAACATATCACACTAATAATTATTTTATGTACAAAACTATGGAACTGGCAAGTTGCTGTTATCCACCCCATTAGCAGCGTGTACCTTATAGTACACAAAACACGCATACAACATGAAGATGCACTATGACGAAATGAAATCGCACAACAAACACATACATATACAAAATACAGCACAATTTTAAAAACACAAATCACAGAGGTGGTAACAATATCACTTAATTTACCCTAGAAACACAAAATCAATTAAACCTTAGGACGTATATGCTACTTTCCAAGCAGGTTGATCGAGTTACGATTAACTACAGGAAATTATTAGTGGCTTTTTCTAGGACCGGTGTCTTTCGGTTTGTTATGGCACGGATCAGTGGACAGGTTGCATGGGTTTCTTAGGCCTTTATCAGGTCGGTAGCCCTTATTACCGTTCCGGAACTTTCACCGCTTGTCTTCTCGCTTATCACGCCAATAACCCTACCCATTCCTCTGCTGCGGCTGACTTTCCACATTGGAAGGACCGGACTCTGCGCTGCTTTTACTTTCTGCGCGGTGATGCCTAGCACCCTTAACGCTATGATTACTTCTCCTTGAAGAGCCGTTGCCGTCTCTTCTAAGTCTGTATTCTTCGTCATATTCTAAGTCCTCCAGGTAAGCCTGGAAGGACTCAATGTCTTCCTTGCAGCTTCCCGCAAGGATGGCATTTCGCACATTTCGTGGCAGCTTCGATGCGCAAATTCTTATCAATTCACACGGAGGGTATGAGTAGTTGAGGAATTGATTTCTTTGCATCATTCCTCGAAAGAATTCTCTGAGACTCCTGCAACTGCTGTTAGCAAAGTGGGGCATTACTAGAATGCTGCTTTTTACTCGTTCCTGTTGCTTCTCCGACCAGTAGGCAGACAGGAAACGTTCCCTAAAATCATCGGGGGTAGCAGCAATATCTTAAGAGAGATCGCATACGCGTGGCGGGCTACCCCTCGAGATATCCGCACACACACTCGATTTTCTGTCCTTTCTGGCCAATTCGGAGGCAGAGAGTAATCTAATTGCTCTAGCCGTGCACGAGGGTGTATTCCGCTTGCAGAGTTTCGAAAGACCTGGTACTTTTTTATGGTTAAAAAGTGATTATAATCAAATGCCTGCACTGCCTCTTGCACAGGCACCCGACTCGGTCTTAAGTTGCAGTTTGTTAGAAATCGATCTAGGTGCTGATTTTATGTGAGAAGTGCCGTGAATTCAGGCGACTAGCTGCAAACCCCGGAACTCGGAACTCGGACCCACGTGGTTCCGAAAACCGATAAAATTGAATAAATTCAGTTTCCGAAAAACAAAGAAAACTAACTACAGCATGCAACCCATAGAAATGCTTAGAATTATATAAGGAAGCGAATGAAATACAGCTACACGCGATAGGGGGCGATTACAGAGACGGATGAGGTCCTGTCTCAGAAAAACCACAAAAATGAAATAATTATAAAGTCGGAAAAATAAAAATGAGTACTACGGCATGCAACCCTTAGAAATATTTAGCATTACAAGAAGAAGCGAAAGAAATGCAGCTACACACGATAGGGAGCTCTTACAGAGACGGATGAAGTCCAGTCTCAAAAAACTTGTAAAAGTGAAATAATTACAAAGTCGGAAAAATAAAATTAATAATTACAGCATGCAACCCATAGAAATGTTTAGAATTACATAAGGAAGCTATTGAAGGAGGTTGTACAAGGCCCAGAGAGAATTACTGACAAAGACAGAATGCGTACTACAAGTCGGAGAAGAAGTGGCAAAATTAAAATAGGTGGGGAGAGAAAATCGCGAAATATTAGTGGAAATCAGGATACCCGCATAGTTACTTGCCTGATGAGCATGGAACAAACAAGAGTTGAAGCTGAAGGCTTTCTTCTATGAACCAACCACGTGGAACACTTATCACTCACGGAAGGAAACAATGAGAAGATTTTTACATGCACTGTACAAAAATGAAATTGTCACCTATTAGAAATTGGGCTCCAGAAAGCTAGAAAGTATTTACACAGAGTTCATACGGCGCCACATGATCTCAAAAGGTTTTAACATACCAGGCCGTTATCAAACTGCAGCTAGAATCACACACACCGCGTTTATCTATTGGAAATCACTGAATTGAAAGACGAGAACACATATCCGCACACGATCGAAGAAAATATTCCAAAAACTGATTCTAAGTTCACGTGTCTAAGTTAAACATGCTAGGTAATGAAATGCTTCCATCTCGCGGATACAAGAGAAGAAGCAACCTTACCTCGTCAGACGCGCAGTATAGACTGAAGATCCAGCGGTCATGAGGCGGGAAACTGCTACAGGAAGTTGGAAACCCCAAGAAAAAGCGGTGATGGGGGCAGAGAGAGAGAGTAGACTCACACTGAGGGAAGGCTCACTGACTAGCCCACAACCAAAGGGTGTGGAAACCTCTGTGGTAGCATGAGCAGCCGGCCGCGGTGGCCGAGGGGACTGAGGCGCTTCAGTCACGGTCTGCGCGGCCACTACGGTCGGGGGTTCGAATCCCCCCTCGGGCATGGATATTTGTGCCGTCCTAGTTCGTAAGTAGTCCATAAGTAGTTTGTAAGTTTAGGGACTGATGACCCCGTAGATAAGTCCCATAAGCTTTAGAAACATTTGAACATTTGAGCATGAGCAGCTATCGACTCTGAGCCAGAGAGAACGATGCAAAGCGAGCTATCACTCCCCACATTCAGACAGCCATAGATTCTCACACATCCACTTAAAAGTAAAAAAACTGCACATTCTCACAGGGAAAGTGGCGTAACGGAGAACCCGTACTTACACTACATTAATTAATATAGTAATAAATTATTAACATAACAAAATAAGAAAAACCTAGCAATATTAACTAGTGTTTTAACACATGAAATAAAAATGCTATTCCTCAAGCCTTGAAAAGAGTGGGATTCAAGTTGTAACAAAATGATAATCTAGCGGCATTAAATAAATTATAACTTTACAGAAATATACAAAACAAAGTATATGGAAGACGACAGACGGTCGTCTTTCAACTTCAGACTTAATCTGGAAAGAACACGCAGATAATACCACGGGAAAGTCGAACCAGAGACTGCGTTTTATTGGCAGAACCCTTAAAAGATGCAACAGAACTACTAAAGAGACTGCAAACTCTACGCTTGTCCGTCCTTTTTTAGAGTATTGCTGCCCACTGCGGAATCCTTCTCAGGTAGATTTGATGGAGGACATCGAAAGAGTCCAAAGAAGGGCAGCTCGTTTCGTATTGTCACGATCAGGGGAGAGAGCCTCATGGAAATGATACAGGATCTGGGACGGAAATTATTACAACAACGGCGCTTATGGCTGCGGCGTGGGCTACTTACGAAACTCCAATCGCCAACATTCCCCTCCGGATGCGAAAATATATTGTTGAATCCCACTTACAAAGGTAGAAATGATCATCAGAATAAAATACGAGAAATCAGAGCTCGAACGGAGAGATTTAGGTGTACTTTCTTCCGCGCGCTGTTCGAGAATGGAATGGGAGATAAATAATATAAAGGTAGTTCGATGAACGCTCTGCTAGGCACTTGAGTGTGATTTGCAGAGTATCCCATGTAGATATAGATGTTGACAGAAGGGTGGCGGCTGCCCCCAAAGCAATCGCCGTAGGAGCAGGAGGGAATGGAGCGCTCGACCACTGTGGGGGGAGGCGTGAGTTGGTGGCCCTGTGGGCCTACGGAAAGAGATACACTGTTGTCTACTGCATTCGTCAAAGAGATTGGTGACGACGTCACTGCTGCAAAGGAGTCGGTCATTGTGACGGGATGTAATAGCTGATATTTCTTTCTGGCCTCAGAGTAAGAAAGCCGGTCCAAGGCCTTAAATTCCATGATTTTCCGTTCCTGACGAGGAATGGTACAATCTGACGAACAAGAAGGATGATTCAGATCACAGTTCACGCAGATGGGAGGTGGTGTACATGGAGCGTCCGGGTGTGCTGGATGTCCACAGTCCTTACATATAGCGGTGGAATTACATTGAGAGGACATTTGGCCGAATTTCGAACATTCAAGGCACCTCATAGGGGGTAAATCATAATCTTGACCTTCTCACGCAGGGTATCGCCTATGAAGGCGAGGATGAAAGCACTGGTGCCAACCTGTCGATCTTGGACACTCCAACGAAGTGGACTCCTCTTTGCTCTAAGTTGGCACGCAACTCGTCGTTGGACTGTAACAACAGATCTTTGTGGAATATTATGCCTTGGACCACATTTGGCGACTTATGCGGTCTGATGCTCACAGGGAGATCACCCAGCTCTTCGCAGGCAAGTAACGCCCGCGATTGGGCCGGTGATGCTGCTTCTATGAGTACTGCGCCGCCTTGCATCTTTGACTTACTTGAAACTTCTCTGTACTTATCCTCAACATTTTGAACATAGAAAAGAGGCTTAGTAGATGTAAATCGCTCACCATCAGTACGGTTCCACACAAGAAATTTAGGAGAATACGGCTCATCTTTATTTCTAGCCCGACGTTCCTCCCAAGATGTATCCAGGGAAGGGAATGCACGAGAGTTATTTGTTGCCGCTGTATAGTCAACTCTTCCCCTCTTCGAGACGGTGGTTAAACGCCCAACAGTGTTGCTCTGAGATCTTTTCATGGTGTTCCCACGAGCAGATATGGATCTAAAGGTCCACCCAGGCAGAGCGCCGCTTGCCTGGGTAAGCCTTGTACAACTGAGGTGCGGCAGGTTCCTCAGAGGTTGCTCGCTAGCTACTGATCAACCTCAACAGCCATGACTCTCCTTGGCACGTAGAGATTGAGCTTTTTTTTTTTTTTTTTTTTTTTTTTTTTTTTTTTTTTTTTTTTTTTACTGAGATTTGTAACACTGCACTGATCACCAAAATACTGCGCAAATTACGAGGGTCGTATTGCTTTAAAAATGGTCGTATTGCTTTAAAAATAAAGTCGCATAATTCTGGCATTAATAGCACTTAAAGCGACATGTGACCGAACCCGGCCACCCTGCGCTGGCCTTCTGATTCACTGCAACGTTCGTTACTGTTGTATAAGTCACGCATGGACTTGGCTCTCGCAAAATTTGCTCCTCTATATGAAAATATCTGAAATACACAACGCTACACTTTGCAGTTTTCTTCCTTCGGAATTGGCTGCACATTAGTTTGAATGAACACCCTTCTAGTGTAGTACTAATTTATCTAGACTTATCCTCAATTAGTCAGATAGTACTTTCTAATTGTAAGTTACCTAGATAGCAGAAATACGACTCTGCCATGGGGACTAATCATGTTTGTTCCATTGAACACAAATTCTATACTGTGATTCAGAATTCTGATGACTATGATTTAGTGTTTCCACCTAGCTCCACTTGTAAACAGTGCGTTAAAAATGTTCAAATGTTTGTATAGCTTATGGGACTTAACTACGGGGTCATCAGACCCTAAACTTACAAACTACTTATGAACTAGCTAACACTAAGGACGGCACAAATATCCATGCCCGAGGGGGGATTCGAACCCCTGACCGTAGTGGCCGTGCAGACCGTGACTGGAGCGCCTCAGTCCCCTCGGCCACCGCGGCCGGCAAACAGTGCGTTACAAGGGGAGCTCAGATCAGTTATACGTATTTTATACTCAGAATGGGTTTTAAGTAATGACTATTTTTGTTTTGCTGAGCAGATCTTTCTATCTCGTTAAACATTTTTTTTATATTTTTTATTTATTTATTTGTTAGAGTACTTGTCTCGCCATTCAACTGGAGTGATTTCTGAAAAATTCGGAAAGGAAAATGTCTGAAAGTTCCAGGTTGGGATTTGAGTGAAGCTCCTGTGTAGGATATGGATCTAGCGGCGTAACCACCGCGCTACCTCACGATTAATAGTAATAAATGGTGTGTGAGAGGTGACGTGGCATTCAAACGAAAACGTGAGCTTATATCAGGGTGCATAAACACGCCTTTTAATGCGCGTGGAGGAGGGGAAAAAATATTGATCGGATATGGCAGCACAGGAGCTTGATTATTCACCCTCTGAAACAGGAGGAAGAAACGGGTGCATAATAAAAAGATCGTATGCCCATCAGATCGGATGTCGGTGTCTGAACAACAAATTAGTTCCATTTCGTGATATAATTTCAGACACTGTACTTTGCCGACAATTTTTATTTTGCTACCAAATCAAAGCCATGAAACCACATTGATTGTGTATTGTTAGTAACTGTTCTTTGACTAGTCATAATGAAAAATTCTTCTATCACAACACAAGGCAAATACAATTGAGAATTCGTCGTCTGTTCAGTCGGAAATGTCCAAAGCAAAAGACGTCGCGCTATGTGACGCTGCAGCAGTTCCAAATATAGAATAAGTTGAGTATTTTTGTATGAGTTTCTGGTAATGTTGTAATCAAATTACATGAACATATGAAAATTTGTGCTGGAGCCTGGACTCGAAACCGGATCTCTTGCTTACTGGGCTATTTTGCAAACTCTGCGTCAGCCAGGCAACAAGGGTAACAGCAGCTTCACGGCTTACTGAAGCACGTAGCCAGACCTGTTTGATACAATACCTACCAGCCACTGAGTTAAAAATACATCTACATATATACTCCGCAATCCACCGTAAGGTGCGAGGCGGAGGGTATACTGTACCACTACTAGACATTTCCTTTCCTATTCCACTCCCAAATAGAACGAGGAAAAGAAAGAATGCCTATATGCCTCGGTACGAGCCCTAATTTCTCTTATCTTGTCTTGGTGATCATTGTGCGAAATGTAAATAGGCGGCAGGAATATGGTTCTACACTCAGCTTCAAATTCCGACTCTCTAAACTTCCTCAACAGAATTTCTGGAAAAGAACGTCGTCTTTCCTCCAGCGATCCCCATTCAATTTCCCGCGCATTGGTCGAACCTACTAGTAACGAATCTAGCTGCTCGCCTCTGAACCGCTTCTCTCTTTCTTTAAAATGATCTGCTGCGGGTCCCAAACACTTAAGCAATACTCAAGACGTGGACCTACAAGCGTTTTATACGCTGTCTCCTTTACAGGTGAAGTACGTCGTCCCAAAATTCTCCCAATAAACCGAAGTCGGCTGTCCGCCTTACAACTGTCTTTACATGTTCGTTTCATTTCATATCGCTCTGCAGTGTTACGCCTAGATATTTAAACGACGCGACTGCATCAAGAAGCTGACTACTAATGCTGTATTCGAACACTATGGGATTGTTTTTCCTACTCATGCGCATCATATTTTTTCTTTCTGCCATTCTTTGCACCGACTAGAAATTTTGTCCAAGTCAACCAGTATCTATTACAGTCAGTTAAAGATGACAAGCAAACAGCCGCAAATTACAAGTTACTCTGTCCATCAGATCATTTATATAGATAGAAAATAATAGCGGTCCTATCATACTCCCCTGGGGCACGCCTGACGATACACTCGTCTCTGATGAACACTCGCCGTCGAGAACAACGTACTGCCTTCCATTACTTAGGAAATCTTACAGCCAGTCACAAATCTGTGAATCTATTCCATATGGTCGTATCGGTTGTTTTTTTTTTTTTTTAGCTCTGTTATCTGCTTCTCTACACCGGAAATACCTATTACTGTGTACTCTATTTCGGAGTTAGTACTTCGGTCAAATGATGGTACATTTGTGCGGTCCTCCAGCTAATATATAAAATTTATTATGGTTTCCAGCCAAGACCGCTATTTATTTAATTTGATGACCGGTTTCGATGCTGGGTCGGTAATCACATTAAATAAATACAGATATTTTGTGTAAACCATTACAAATTATTTTCAGAATGTTCCATCAAACCTACGTATGTATTACACTGGTCCAAAGAATTAGGGGATCAGTTATCTAAGTTCTGAAGTATTGAAACTTCCTGTCAGATTAAAATTGTGTGCCGGAACCGGGACTCGAACCTGAGACCTTCGCCTTTCGGGGGCAAGCGCTCTACCGACTTAGCTATCCCGACACGACTCACGATGCCGCCTCACAACTTTACTTCCGCCAGTACCTCGCCTCCTACTTTCCAAACTACACAGAAGCTCTCCTGAGAAACATGCAAGACTAGCACTCCTGGAAGAAAGGATATGGTGGAGACATGGCTTAGCCACAGCCTAAGGGATGTTTCCAGAATGAAACGTTTCACTCTGCTGCGGAATGTGCGCTGATATGGAACTTCCTGGCAGATTAAAATTGTGTGCCGGAACTGGGACTCGAACCTAGGTCCTTTGCCTTTCGCGGGCAAGCGCTCTACCGACTGAACTATCCCGACACGACACAGATGAGCCGCGGTTGAATAGTTACCGTGGAGACCGTGACTGAAGCGCCTCAGTCCCCTCGGCCACCGCGGCCGGCTCCGGATTGTCAGCTAGCAGTAAATATATCTTTGTTGTCTGGTCCGAGCACGTACAACATTACCCACTGGAACTACCCACCGCATCCCACACCATCTGTGTTCCACGCGTTTCATTACTGTTAGACAGCGAGCATTTATTTATTATTAGGCTTTTAGGCTTGCGCAGAGCTGATGCTGATACTCGATAACAGCTCTTCCCATGCGCAGTTTGCTGGAACTGGCCGCTGCTCGAACGAACCTTCACTGAAGTCTGCTTTCCTTCTCAAAAAGCTGCACCTGAGCGTTTTTTAATGGATTTATCAAAGCCACGTCACCCTCGGTAGCATTTCTTACAATTAAATGTCAATCAATGACACAGTGGCTGTAAAAGCTGTCACAGATTGTAAACGCAATCACAATTGTCCAATGACTAAAGCTTTTCAGAAGCGATGTTTAGTACGGAGTATGAACGGATGATTAAAGGAGAGTAGCATTTTAAATGCGGTGATCGTTGGTTCCAACACTGGTACGAGTTAATACTTTTTTCTCTCAGTTTCCTGTATGTAACATTCTGGGACCAGAAATGACATTCACAAATATTTATCCATTTTTTTTCCGAATGTCGGGACTTCCAAGGTCGTGGTGAAGCAAGAACCTAACAATAGAACTTAAATAATAATTCATCACTTGTCATAAATACATCCTCTTTATTTCTGAAAATAATGTGATAATTTTGAACTGAAAGGGAACAGCCACTGTGCTGTCTAAATCAGTAATCCGAGCAGCTAATTTCCAGATGCCGTTTTTAATCGATCCAGTAAAATCAATCTGGTCCTGACATGTACACACGACAGCGAAAAACGGTTTCCGAAATTCAGTTTTCATGTTTCGGAAGTTGGGTCGCATGTAGAAGAAGCAAGTATTACTGTGTGAGTTAGGCATTGTTGTCTGTGTTGTTACTCTGTTGTACATCTCCGTAGTTCCCAATGTTTCCTTTTCTTGCGATGAGTGTACGTAATTGCTGCAGTCAGGCTCAACATTAAACATGTCAATGCGCACGAGGATTTCAGTTTCGTTTACAAACTACATTTAAGCGATACTTTATTTCCGTCCCCTCCGCCGCTAGAACCATCTAAATTCTACCATATGTATTAGTGAATTATATTATATTAGTGAAAGGGTGTCGCGCAAAACTGTAAACTATAAAAGGGTGTCACCATGACGGAAAGTTTGGAAAGCACTGCTCTAAGTGAACGCCATGTAAATCTGAATCAAGAGTATTACACACAAATTACAATTGTAACCAATAAAATACGTTACCGCATATATATTGTTCATGGTAACTCATATGATCCCCTAATTGGTTTGAGCAGCGTGTATAAAAGGTAAATGTGTCCAGACAAGAAACAAATATATAAAAGGGGTAAACTAAATTTTCACTTATCGGGTTGCTTTAAAAACATTTATAACCAAATATAATGAAATGTTCAAAGAAACACACTGCATAATGTCCTATCACAAAACATGGCAAACGGTATAATGTCAAAACAACATGCCATTTCTGATTTCGTGCATGATGACACTACATGCCATTGAAGTTTAGAAAACTTGCCATTACCGATGCTCACTGCGCTAAAGAATAAGGGTAACTTGTGAGGAAGTACGAATGTGTGAAGATTTTTTTTTTTTTTTTAATTATTTAAATGCTTTTGAAACTGCCAGTCGACTCGAGAAGCTAGTTCTCCTCCTTCTCAACCTTGACTATGGCGAGGACATATTCGCCTTTTGTTGTGCTGTGATTGGAGCATTTTCCATTCTGGTTCCCAAATTTTATTCTAACATAGGTATTTAGCTGCAGTAGTCGACAGGGGTTATGAATTAAAAGGTCTTTCTAACTCTTTACAAAAAAATTAAACAAAAGCCATCTTTACGATTATTTTACTAATCCTGCTTAAAAGCTTATTGTAATTAACGTTCAATGTCGAAATAATAATTAACTGACAAAATACTATCAGTTTTTAAGTACACCACAGTCTGGACGTTCAACGAGTCTGCACACGTACTAAATTTGGACAGACTTACAACCTCTGACAATAAAGTTCGGTGAATTAAGTCAGAACGGTCGATCAGCAACACAAGTGAATCACAACTCTGCATCTGCGCAGCATCCGGTGATGACAAAATGCGTTCACCGTAGTTCAGTTGAACATCGTGTGTTTTCCGTGTTAGACTTGTTGGACGAAGTGCTTGTTTAGTGCATTTGTTCTGAACTTAGAACGGGAGAATGAACGAGCAAAAATGTCAGTTTAAAGTTTCGTTTTAAGCTTGGCAAGACACCTAACGAAACGCATGCGATGCTGATACATTTTTATGGGAATCAAGCACCGTCCATGAAGTGTGTGTACTAGCTGTTTGTCCGTTTTCGAGGAAGCCTGGAAAGTGTTTCTGGCGACCGCTGTCAGTGACGAAAACATTGAGAAAGTGAGGACATCAATCACGAACGATCGACGATGAACCATCAATCCGTGCACAAATCCTTACCCAAAAGTTAGGAAAAAGGAAAACGTATTGTCGTTTAGCGCCACATCACTTGACTGACGATCACAAGCAGGCACACGTTTAGAGGCTTTACAGGATTTTGTCGAAACGGCGGATGCGACAGCCAATTTCTTGAACCGTATTATCATTGAGGATGTCTCCAATACATCTACATCTACATACATACCCCGCAATTCACCGTAAGGTGCGTGGCGGAGGGTACACAGTACCACTACTAGGCATTTCGTTTCCTATTCCACTCCCAAATAGAACGACGAAAAAAAGACTGGCTATATGCCTCCGTACGAGCCCTAATTTCTCTTGTCTTTGTGATCGCTATGCGAAATGTAAGTAGGCGGCAGCGAGATCGTACTACACTCAGCTTCAAATTCCGGCCCTCTAAATTTCATCAACAGAAATTCACGAAAAGAGCGTCTTTCCTCCAGCGATCCCCAATTGAGTTGCCAGAGCACTTCCGTGACACTCGCGCATTGGTCGAACCTCAGTAACAAACCTAGCTGCTCGCCTCTGAACTGCTTCTATGTCTTCCGTTAAAGTGATCTGCTGCGGGTCCCAAACACTTGCGCAATACTCAAGACGTGGTCGTACAAGCGTTTTATACGCGGTCTCCTTTATAGATGAAGTACATCTTCCCAAAATTCTCCCAATAAACCGAAATCGGCTGTCCGCCTTACTCACAACTGTCCTTACATGTTCGTTCCATTTCTAATCGCTCTGTAATGGTACGCCTAGATATTTGAACGACGCGACAGCATCAAGAAGCTAACTACTAATGCTTTATTCGAACATTATGGGATTGTTTTTCCTACTCATGTGCATCACCTAACATTTTTCTACATTCTTCGCACAAATTAGAAATTTTGTCTAAGACATCCTGTATGCTATTACAGTCAGTTAAAGACGACACCCTCCCATACACCACAGCATCATCAGCAAACAGCCGCAAATTACACCTTACTCTGTCCATCAGATCATTTATATGGATAGAAAATAATAGCGGTCCTATCACACTCCCCTGGGGCACGCCTGACGATACACTAGTCTGATGAACACTCGCTGCCGAGAACAACGTACTGCATTCTATTACTTAGGAAGTCTTCCAGCCAGTCATAAATCTGTGAATCTATTCCATAAGCTCGTATCTTCGTTAGCAGTCTGCAGTGTGGCACTGCGTCGAACGCCTTTTTCACGTCGAGAAAAACACAATCCGCCTGTTGCCCTTATCCATGGCTGGCAAGATGTCATGTGAGAAAAGGGCAAGCTGAGTTTCACATGAACGATTTTCCCTAAACCCGTGCTGATTCATAGAAATTTACTATATTCGAAGTGACAATATGCTCCAAAATCTACATGAAACTGATGTCAATGATATTGGCCTGTAATTGTCTGGTTCAGTTCTCTTTCCTTTCTTATAAACGGGAGTCACCTGCGCTTTTTTCCAATCACTAGTAACTTTGCGCTTAATTAGAGATTCGCGTTAAATGCAAGCTAAGTTGGGGGTCAGTGCCGCAGAATATTCTTTGTAAAACCGAACTGGTATTCCATCTAGACCAGCAGACGTTTTTATATTTAGCAACCCTGAAACGAAACGACAAACCGTCGAATGGCGTTCTCAGAGATAACTTAGTCGGAAAAAGAGCCGAAAAATCACGCATCAAAACGATACTCATCATCTTTTTCGATAATCGATGATTTATCCGAAAGGAATTTCTACCTGAGGGAACGATGTTGAACTCTATAAGGTACGTAGAAATTTTGACCCTTTTCAATGCAACGTTTACGCAAGGTACGACCCCAGTATGACTAACAAAGTTAGTGGTTTCTTGTTCACGACAACGCTCGACCATATACAGTCAATATCGTCGAACAGTTCCTGGCAAAAAAGGGGATGGTGCAAAGTGAACATCCACCATATTTGTCGGATCTGAATCCTCCAGACCCTTCAGGTTCCCTCGACTGAAACTCTCTTTGAAAGGAAACAGATTTGGCAATATTCCTGACATCCAATGAAACGTGACGAGGCTTTTGAACACCATTCCAAAGGAAGACATCATGAAAAGTTTCAAGGACATGTATCGCAGAGCTCAGTGGTTATGGGAGGTGATATAAGATAACTGTGATATAAGCTAACTGTTGTTGTTGTTTGTTAAGCTTATGGGACTTAACTACGGGGTCATCAGTCCCTAAACTTACAAACTACTTACGAACTAGGACGGCACAAATATCCATGCCCGAGGGGGGATTCGAACCCCCGACCGTAGTGGCCGTGCTGACCATGACTGGAGCGCCTCAGTCACCTCGGCCACCGCGGCCGGCTATAAGATAACTGTATTTCATAATCTTCAGGGAGCGAAAACCAAACAGCGATTATTAGAGTCGAAGGGCATGGCATGGACGCAGAGGTTGGGAAGGAAGTAAGACAGGGTTGTAGCCTTTCGCCATTGTTGTTCAATCTGTACACTGAGCAAGCAGTGAAGGAATGCAATGACAAATTTGAAGAGGGAATTAAAGTTCAGGGAGAAGAAATAAAAACTTTGCGGTTTGCTGATGACATAGTAATCCTGTCAGAGACCGCAAAGGATCTGGAAGAGCAATTGAATGGAATGGACAATGTCTTGAAAAGAGGTTATAAGATGAACATCAACAAGGGTAAAACAAGGATAATGGAATGTAGTGTCAGAAAATCAGGCGATGCTGAAGGAATTAAATTAGGTAATGAGGCATTAAAAGTAGTAGACGAGTTTTGTTACCTGGGTAGCAAGATAACTTCTGATGGGCGAAGTAAAGAAGATATAAAATGCAGAATGGCTATGGGAAGAAAAGCGTTTCTGAAGTTGCGAAACTTGTTAATATTCAATATTAATTTAAATGTTAGGCAGTCCTTTCTGAAAGCATTTGTTTGGAATGTAGCATTGTGTGGGAGTGAAACGAGGACGATAAGGAGTTCAGACAAAAAGATGATAAGAGCTTTTGAAATGTGCTGCTACAGACGAATGATGAAAATCAGATGGGTAGATCACGTAACTAATGAGGAGGTGCTTAAACGTATCGGGGAGAATAGGAGTTTCTGGCGTATTCTGACTAAGAGAAGTGATAGGTTGGTGGGACACATCCTGAGACATCATGGAATTGTCAACTTAGCATTAGAAGGAAGCGCGTGGGGTAAAAATCGTAGAGGGAGACCGAGGGACGAATACAGTAAGCAGATTCAAAGGGATGTAGGTTGCCGAAAGTATTCTCGTATGAAGAGACTTGCACAGGACAGGTTAGCGTGGAGAGCTGCATCAAACCAGTCTGCGGACTGAAGACCACACCAACCAACGTGAGTTACAGGACTATTATCGAACTTTATGGTTAGACGTTGTACACTATTATCTCGACAGCGGATAGTGATACTTTGATAAAATAAGTAGTTTTGAAGTTATTTATCTACCTTCGTAGAAAGTTTGAACCGATCCCGTATAAGTTAGAAGTGTAGAAGTGACGTGCTTCAAGAACTCCCACATAGCATGTTACCGCACGTAAAATAAAATCCGAACAGTATAAATAACAGAGTTTTAATTTAAGGCGGACTGCATCTTTTTCGGAACGAATTAATTGATTCGCACCTTTCGCAGGGCACCAACTTAGATTTGTCGTTCAACAACGACGTCGTAATTTTAGCTCAGGGTAGTGCGGGTCGTTCCCCGTCAACCTCTCCGCTAACATCGCCAGCAAGGCGCTCATTAAGAACAACTTTTATAGTTCGTGGTCGTTATGTTGTCGGTGCCGAACTCTCATTGTCATTCGTGGTAGGACAAAATTAGGCGGCATAAAGAGAATGGAGTAGGAGTTTAGATCTTCAGAAAGAAAATGCTGATCCCAATGGATTTTATATTTTGCATTTCTTAACTTACCTTACAAATCACATGAAAGTCTACTACAACTTTGCTGTTGTACTCATCAACTAACTGCGATCTTCTAGACACTGTTTTATGCTTTTAAAAGAAAATTACCGCTGAGAATGGAGTAAATTTGAGGAATGTCATTCGCGCACTTTTCGAATATTTAATAATTATAAATTAAAATCAATAATCAAAAGGATACATTGAGAGAACAGCTTATGAATTTATTGCAGTCTTACACGCGCTATGAGAAAATTATGAGGCTGGTTAAGCGACTTACATTGATTTGAAACTGATTTAGCATTGCAGCCATTCTCCTCACTTGTTAATTCAATTTGATATGTTTTATCATGAAGATAATGAATTCCCGTCTTTTGAAATGGAAGTTTCTTACTCTTTCTTTACCATGGTGAGAACTTTCCGTCTTTTGCAACTGCAATTTTTTGTTCTTCAATACCATTTCAGCTTCAAAAGACGGGGATTTCTTTTTTTTAATGATTTAGTATTTTTCCAGTGTGCTTTCGAAGTGAAACTTCTAAAATCCAGATCCACCTCAATGACTCACACAAAAGGCGTGAGCTCAGAGAGAGGTTTCTCACTGTAGAAGATATTGAAATATGAAAATCCACATTTCACTCAAGGACAACAATATAAAAACAACATGACTATTTTACGGTTTAATAATTGACATGCAAAGTGTTTTATGAAGATATGACGCACAAACGCCTGCAGTCTAACACCAATTCATTTGATTTTCTTGTGTACTAGAACTAGATCACCGGATCTCAACTGAGCATTATGAAGCGGGCCCACAAGAATCATTCCAGAACTAGACTTAAGGCACAAGATGGTTATATAATGGAAAAAGATATATATATATATATATATATATATATATATATATATATATATATATATATATATATATTCTTCTAGTCGCATAAAGAGGCATAAATGTCATAGTTATATATATTGTTTTGTAATCGACAAGTATGTAACGCATTCAATTTTTTTATACTTTTCAGTTGTTTTTAAGACGAGATCAAGGAGTCACTTATTACTATGGATATTGCTTAGAAAGGCAGTTAAAGATGACCATTGTAAATTACTTCGGCTTAATTAAACTTTTGAATCGAATAAATCAAATGTTTGTTTGTAAATCTATCGGACCAAACTGCGTGGTCATCAGTCCATAGCTTACAAACTACTTAAACCTAGGTAAACTAACCTAAGGACAAGACACACACCCATGCCCCAGGGAGGACTCGAACCTCCACGGCGAGCAACCACGCGCTTCGCAGAGAGACCCTTTAGACCGCTCGGCTACTCCACCGCGGCCGAATAAATCATGTCTGTGTTTTTAACAGAATGAATTCACGCTCGTAATCCTTTCTTACACAATTTATCAACGCGTGCCAATACTTTAGGTATCAAGTGAACTTATTGTCTGTACTGATACACTGCGAGGAAAACGTAGAACTTACATTAATGCTTAGTTCGTGCTCAAGCTTATACTTTATTAAATATTTGTGACTAATGTTACAGCGTATATGTGAGCGCCACTATAGAAAGCATCCTAAGTTCAATTTATTAATATCAGAAACTTAACCATCTACTCCTTTTCTTTATTTTCTAACTGGAGTGTTTTAGTCTCAGCTGCTGGAAGATGTTGTAATCATACAACATAGACATATTAAAATGTGTGAGTGTGTGTGTGTGGGGAGGGGGGGATTCGAACGCGGAACCTCCTACTTACTAGGCAGTTGCGTTAACCTCCTACACAACCCCAGGCACACTGGATTAACATCCCTGCAACGACTATCCAAGCACGTACCCAAATCTTTATAAGAGGTATGATCAAAAAGTATGATGACTATATACTTTAAAAAAAATTTTTTTTTATTAATCAATATTCATGTTGTCCCATTCAGATTAATCCTCCTCAGATACAATACATTCGTGCCAATGCTTCTTCCAATGCTAGCAGCACTTCTCATAAGCATTTTATGGTATATGGTATAGCCAGAGATGCCGTTTTTATTTCCTCAGTCGTTGCAAATCCCCGTCCTTTCTTGGTTCTATTCGGTTTTGGGAACAGAAAGTCTCATGAGGCCAAACCCAGTTAATATGGTGACTGAAGCATGATTGTCGTATTCTTTTTTGGACAAAAAAATCGCGTACATGAAGTGATGAATGACCAGGTGCATCGTGATGCAAAAGATATGAATTGTTTTTCCATAATTTCGTACGGTACTTTTTTTCTCGCAAACGCCACATAACGTCAAGGTAATAAATACTCCTTATTGACCGTACGACCTTGAGGCAAAAATTCTTGATGAAATACGCCACAGTAATTGAAAAAATAAAAAAATAAAAAAATAAAAATTGGACAAAGCACTAGATCGGACTCGGTGTGCTTTTTTCGGTCTTGGATGCTTTCGTTGGGACGATTGGTTTCGACTTCATAACCTAAAAGCCATATTTCTTCACTAGTTATGACTCTTTTGAACAAATCATCATTGACGTCGTTCAAGAGCTCCTGAGTGACGGTTGTTCTGATAAAAATTCATAAGTTTTAGAACAAACTTCACTGACACACGTATCATGCAAAAAACATCCAAAAAAGTGCACGACACGAGCCGACCGATAGACTAACTTCCTCAGCAACTTCTCGTACGTTAATTCGACGAATTTCCATAGCAATTTTCTTCCAGCTTCGACGTTATCATCTGTAATTGTGCTTGGATCAAGGTTCGTCATTGACATCTTCTTGGCCATATAGAAGGAACTTGTAGCACTTGAAAACATTTTTTTTAAACTCACCGTATGTTGCTGTGACATTTCAAGTGTTTTAGAGCTCTTGGTCTCATTTTTCACAGAGTGGAGATACAGATCACTTTTTAAACACAAAATCTTAATCTATAATCTATGTTCTGGTTGTAAACAAACTATCGTCTTTAACTCAAATATGACGTCGTAGGTCAAAGCCGACTTGTTGTATCCTGGACTTCAGTTGACCCCAGATTAAGAAGTGCTGTGTCTGTTATTTCGGACATTTCTTCAAAATAAAGAGAAAAATTACATTTTAGTTTGGAGAATCCGTCGCAGGATGCCATTCGGCATCTTTTGATAGTTTGCATTCGAGATTACACACGTGCATTGTTACAAAGGACGTTACACCATGTAATGTTGCAACTGTCTGTGCACCCTCTACTGTAGTGTGTGTGCTTCAAATGGACTAAATTTGTTATCATACAGTCGTACAACGATGAATTACCTCTCACATCACTTGCTACCCCAAGGTAGCATTCTGGGGCCATTGTTATTTGACCTTTACGTAAACGATATATCAACTACACACAACACGATGGTCGCAATCTACGTGGATGAGATATGCTTCGTTACACAAGACTGGAATTCATCAAACGAAATTCACGTTACATAGTGATCTCAGTACCACAAGCATTGGTTGACAAAATGGCATGTTAAATGTTAACGTCGACAAGTGCGAAGCAGTACTGCTCGCAAGCAGACCGATGTTATTGTGCAACCACCAAGAGTGCAGACCAGTTACAATACATACGCACCTAATATCCATCCAAGTGAAACTGAAATACTTTGGTACCTACTTGGGCAGTGAGCTAACATAGCGAACTACATACAGTACATGACTAACTGAGGAATCGCGAAGATCAAACACATTTACCCATTACTCAGTAAGCGAAGTGTACTGAATTCTAATGAGTCTAAAGCCTTTTACATGACACATATTGTACCGCTGATGACGTCCGCAGATCTTCACAACGGATTCAGCATAGGGCTGCTATCAATAGTATTCAAGAAAGTCGCCATACGAATGTACAGATACCCGTCACCTCAACAACCTTTCTATCTATGCAAGGGAAACTGATCACAAGCAAAGGTGGAAATATAACTATCCTGATAGTTTTCCCTCGGAAATTATCACCTCAGGCCGAAAAATTCACAACTCTCAAACGAAATGAATATGGCGAACTCCTGAATTACACAAAATGACACCACGCCAGATGAGGATACACTACCGACCATCCGACAAAGCAGGGAAGTCACACTTAAAACTCAAAACACAAACAAATCTACACAATAAATAAATATTCGTATTTTTGCTACCTGTAACTTTATTTATTAGTGTTTTGTAACATAGCACAACGCGTTTCGAGCTTTTTTTGCTCATAATCAGGCGCTTTTTGTACACACAGAAATGTTGATGTTACTTATCTACATCTACGTGGGATACTGGGGTACCTGGCAAAGCGTTCATCCAACCACCTGTATACTAATCATCTACCATTCTATTCTCGAATAGCGCACGGGAAGAAAGAACATCTGAATCTCTCCGTTCGAGCTCTGATTTCTCGTATTTTATTCTGATGGTCATTTCTATCTATGCAGGTGGGAATCAACAATATATCTTTGCATTCGGAGGAGAATGTTGGCGATTGGATTTTCGTAAGTAGACCACACCGCAGCGATAAACGCCGTTGTCGTAATGATTCCCATCCCAGATCCTTATAATTTACTTATTTCAAGTCCATGTCTTATTAGTGTATAAGTGATTCAATATGCAGCAGCTCCACCAGTGCACCAGAGATGCAGAAGAAATCTTGGAACACGAAAATCGTAAGTGTGCAACTGAGTATCAACGTACGTGAATCACACGACCATTCCATCACAACACCTGATGCATTCCTGTCTACACCCCACACAGGTGGTGAAACAAATCGCACCATACAGGAAGAACAGCAGAAGACAGCACTACATCTTAGTTTATGGCCATCTACTACCCTCCTCGCTCCCCAGCAACAACCCCCAACCACCAATAATAAAAAATAGACTTTAAATAAGTAAATTATATGTAATATAAACATTTCTGTATGAACAAAAAGCGACTGATGATGAGCAAAGCATGCTCGAAACGCGTTGTGCTATGTTAGATTAAACACTGACAGATAAAGTGACTGGTAGCAGAAATACGAATATTTATTTATTGTTTCACACAGTCACGGTTTCTAGACTTAACCATAATGGCTACATTTAGATCTGCGCATACCCATTCTCAGCCAGCAAGCCAGAATTAGGGAGGAAACAAATTTATGGCATTTCTTAACAAAATGACTGGATCGACTAGTGGGACAAATTTTGAGACGTCAAGAAATCGTTAGTTTATCACTGAAAGGTAGTGTGTGGGTTGAAAAATCGCGGAGACCAAGAGACGAATAGAGTAAGAGGGTTTGAAAAGATATTGGTTGCCATTGTTATTCAGAGATGAAGCGGCTTGCACGTGTCTGAGACAAGCCCCTGCAATCCCGTCAGCGGCCGACCGCGAACAACGGACAAATTGCCGATCGCCTCGGTGGCCATTATGGTGGCAAACTTCCGTGCGAACATTAAATGTCCGTAAGACTCTTTTGATTACAAGGTATTCATTCGAGTAAAGTCGCGAAAACTATGTCTCATTTAAATATACAGGGTGTTACAAAAAGGCACGGCCAAACTTTCAGGAAACATTCCTCACACACAACGAAAGAAAATATGTTATGTGGACATGTGTCCGGAAACGCTTTCCATGTTAGAGCTTATTTTATTACTTCTCGTGAAATCACATTAATCGTGGAATGGAAACACACAGCAACGGAACGTACCGGCGTGACTTCAAACACTTTGTTACAGGAAATGTTCAAAATGCCCTTCGTTAGCGAGGATACATGTATCCACCCTCCGTCGCATGGAATCCCTGATGCGTTGATGCAGCCCTGGGGAAAGGCGTATTGTATCACAGCCGTCCACAATACGAGCACGAAGAGTCTCTACATTTGGTACCGGGGTTGCGTAGACAAGAGCTTTCAAATGCCCTCGTAAATGAAAGTCAAGAGGGTTGAGGTCAGGAGAGTGTGGAGGCCATGGAATTGGTCCGCCTCTACCAATCCA
This sequence comes from Locusta migratoria, assembly GCA_026315105.1. Taxonomy (NCBI): domain Eukaryota; kingdom Metazoa; phylum Arthropoda; class Insecta; order Orthoptera; family Acrididae; genus Locusta; species Locusta migratoria. The sequence continues at coordinate 104,384,752 of CM048745.1, read as the reverse complement.
ACGGTCACCGAAACTATTGTTGAGAAGTGTACGAACACGTCGACTGAAATGTGCAGGAGTTCCATCGTGCATGAACCACATGTTATGTCGTACTTGTAAAGGCACATGTTCTAGCAGCACAGGTAGAGTCTCCCGTACGAAATCATGATAACGTGCTCCAGTGAGCGTAGGTGGAAAAACATGAGGTCCAATCAAGACATCACCAACAAATGTTCAAATGTTTGTATAGTCTATGGGACTTAACTACGGGGTCATCAGTCCCTAAACTTACAAACTACTTATGAACTACTTACGAACTAGGACGGCACAAATATCCATGCCCGAGGGGGGATTCGAACCCCCGACCGTAGTGGCCGTGCAGACCGTGACTGGAGCGCCTTAATCCCCTCGGCCACCGCGGCCGGCCATCACCAACAATTCCTGTCCAAACGTTCACAGAAAATCTGTGTCGATAACGTGATTACACGATTGCGTGCGGATTCTCGTCAGCCCACACATGTTGATTGTGAAAATTTACAATTTACATTTAAAGAGAAATACTAAAATGAGCTCTAACATTAAGCGTTCCCGGACACATTTCCACATAACATATTTTCTTTCTTTGTGTGTGAGGAATCTTTCCTGAAAGTTTGGCCGTACCTTTTTGTAACACCCTGTATAGCTACAAAGCGGCTTCATACTCTTTGAATATACAACAACTATCGGTAGTGTGTAAATTTATTACTCATACGGTGTAGAAATCGGCCAACGGCGTTTCTTCTTCCTAACTGAAACGAATTATAAAATTTAGTTTTTTAGCGTTCTAGGTGCAGAAAATGAACGGAATTTAACGTCAGACCCGATTTTCTGGCACTTTCTCAGTATATTCTACGATGGTGAAACTTTTGTACCAACATTAATTTCGGAAGAGTTTCACAACACTTTACGCCTGTGCTTGAATGTCTTCTGTATTCTCCATTATTTAGATATATTACAGCCTCAAAATCTGAAATAGGGTGCCTGAAACAGCTAATGTTAAAAATTGACTGTGAAAATGAATATCCCATCAAATAGCGTCTTATGTTGTGAATACAGCAACCAGCCATTACCAAAGTCTTTTAAGAGCGCGAAGTATGCCATAACGTTTCTTAATTAAGTGCATCTAACATTAGCATTAGGGTATCTAGCACGTAAGCTAAATGCTGCAAGCGAAATATCTTGAAGTAGCGTGAACTGCTCAGACGTCAGCATCTAGCGGTGCGCGCGGCTCTTCGCCGTCGGGGATTCGAGTCCCCCATCGGGCATGGGTGTTGTGCTTAGGTTAGTTTAACTTAGTAGTAGGTTCTAGAAACATTGCATATATTTTGTTTGTTTGTTTAAGTGCCATTCTGTGAATTTGTGTTTTAGAGCATTTCTGCCATGATGAATTTTCACTTTGTCTTCAGCAACTTATCAAGTGAATTTTTTTTATCCATTTCATGCATGCTGTCACTGTTGCATAAGGAATGTTATGTGTGTTTTCATTTTCAATGAATCTTACAGTTGTGTGTTATTTTCAATGTTGTGTACGTTCGGTTTTTATGATTTGTTTATCTATGTGTTTTTGTAATTTTGGGTTTTTATGTATGTTTTCCCAACCCCATGGCAGCCACATTTGCATCTCCATTGACTTAGTATTTTAATGTGATATAATTTCTGCATAATGTGCTAATTTTGAGTGACATCCCCAAGCTTTTCTGTTTTGCTCATAAGGAGACCAGATGTTAGGTTAGAAAAGTTTTGCTGTCAATGAGTCAGTAAAATTTCCTCATCCTCCATCAAAATTATCAATCGACGAGGGGGTGATGAAAGGTGGCTGTCTGCCGTCTTTCCTAGGTTTTTAACTTTGTAAATTATCTAAGTTCACTAGATGGGCTTTTTTGCTAAACGAGAACCCCTTTCGTTCGGAGGCATGAGGAATAGCATTTCAGTTCATGTTTTTAAATGTTATTTTCTGTAATACTGTGTTAAGATTGCTGGTGTTTTATGATGCTAATAATTTACCATTGTGTGGCAAGATGAATGGTTTCTCCGTGACGCCACTGTCCCTGTGAGAATGTGTACTTGCTTTATTCTGTATGTGCGTGTATGAGAATCTTCTAGCATGGGAGTCTGAGAGTCTGTATGAGAATTTTCGCCGTCGGCTGCAGGGTGCGTGCCTTTCTTCTCTGGCCTCATGTCAATAGGTAGTCGTTACCAACCTCTGCTTTTGATGCAAAGAGGTTCCTCCTCCCTTTGGTTACAAGTTGGATTGGCAATGCCCACTACTGAGCCTCAACAGGACGCGTGAATTTCAGCTCTCCCCACCACCTCGGTTTTTCCTGGGGTTTATACCAATTTCCGGTGGATTTGCGCTGGTGGGAGGCTCACTGGTTGGCCGATTTGAACATTCTGTGGCTGCGCTTCGACCTGATTTTCTTTTCTTCCGTTGAGATGGTAGCGATTCATCGTCTGGTTTGTTAGACTTCAGATCTTAGGTTCATTTTTTGGGATAAGTTTCTCCGATCACGTATGGAAATGTATTCAATTTCATTTCTGTGATTATGAATAGGTAAACACCGTGAATATGCAACTAATTCGGTTTGATAACGGCTGGGAATCGGTAACCTGTCTGAGACTAGCTGGCGGTGTATCAACTCTGTTTAATTTCTTTCTAGCTTTGTGGAAAGCGACTAATATGCGGGAATATTTTTATTCTTTGTAGTGCATGTCAACTATTCTTTTTCGTTTTCTCCTTCTGTGAGTGATATGTACTTCATCTGGTGTGTACTTAGAACAAAGCCTTCAACTACCCCTGTGCCTGTTTCTAGGCCCTTCAGGGAAGAAATCATGTATGTATTATTCTGATTTTTCTTATTACATCGCGATCTCCTCTCCATTTTAAATTGCTGTTTCGTTTCCAAACTTGTACTTTGCATTCGGACTTCGTCAGTAAATTCTCTTCTAGCTTTGTACGCCCCCCTTTATTAGCTTGCTTATGAAATACTACGTATTTCCACGGGCTGCATGCCGTGGTTCTTAGTTGATTTACTCCGAATTTGAATTTATTCCACTTTTCTGATTTTTGAAGACTGGACTTCGTCCCTCCGTGCAAAACCTTCCCAATCGCGTCTAACTGTATTTCTTTAGCTTCCTTAAGATATCCTACGCATTTCTAAGGGTTGCATGCCGTAGCTATTTTTCTTTATTTTTCCGAAATTGAATTATTGTATTTTTACTGGTCTTCGGAACCACGTGGCTCTGAACTCCGACTTCAAGGGTTTATAGCTAGTCACTTGAGTTCTCGCCACTGCTCACACACCAGTGCCTTACTATTGAGTATTCTTGCTTCGTAATCTGTGATTCCGCTGGTTTTTATTGAAATGAATACGATCTTTAAGCACTTCGCGTTCAGTGGGGTGCAAATATGTAACGTAACAGACACGTGCCGTGTGTCTCAATAATTCTGCATGCACACGGTTTCATTGAATTAAATTTAATCTCGCTATTATCGCGTACCATCTCAAGTAAAGAAGGACAGACCAGAGCGACCAACGAAGTTTATTTTTCTTAAGTTAAGTGGTATATCCTGGTTCGCTGAATTTCGCCTACGATAGCGGCACCTGCTTCTTCTTCGCATCAGCACGCTGAGTTGGGTGAGTTTCGTTTTGCTTCACGCGTGTGAGTGGCTGAATGCTTGTTGATTGTAAATCCCTCCCCCGACGATGTTCAGTTCAGATTACTGTAGCTTAATTTTCAATGTGGGATCCATTTTTATTGTTTAACAAAATTGGTGCCCCCATTTGCTCATGTTTGAACTGAGTAAATAATTTATTGTCAGTAAAATTTTATTCCTTCTTATGAATATTAGTTAATGAATACCCTCCATTTTATTTAATATTTTTTCACCAGTGTTGAGAACAAATTCAGATGCATATCATCATATTTTTAATTTCGTTGCGCCATTAATGTTCTCACAGCCACCTTCATGAAATGGATTAGTTCGGGATGGTTTGTATATTAATGATTATGTGTAATTCTCGTAAGCCGGTCGCGGTTGCCGAGGGGACTGAGGCGCGTCAGTCACGGTCTGCACGGCCACTACGGTCGGGGGTTCGAATGCCCCCTCGGGCATGGATATTTGTGCCGTATTTAGTGTTAGCTAGTTCATAAGTAGTTTGTAAGTTTAGGGACTGATGACCCCGTAGTTAAGCCCTATAAGCTATACAGACATCTGAATTTGAATTCTCGTGATCTACGACGTATGTAGGCCACAGTCTCTTTGTCTTTCTGCTACTAAAGTAAAGTTTGAGTCTGTTCTAAATTCTGGGCCAGGCAACAAGATTCTGTTGCAGGAAGTAGGAATCCTTTAGCTGGTTTTACGGCCAGAGTCATATGTTTCAAGTAGGCTTTTAATTGGCTTCTTCAGCCAGAGTTAATTTTACAATTAACGGTGGTCTTTCATTGTTATTTATTTCATTCCATCCTATATTATCTTGACTAACAGCCTGTTAAGCAAGAGTAACTATCTCTGAACACAACTAGTAGGGCTACTTGTATTCCTGACATATATAAATGGGAAGACAGTATTCGTTCTTTTTATTCCTCTCTTAAATCAATTTATAGACTTAAACGCTGAGCAGCTCTTCAACATCGTGTTTCATGTATACGCCAATAGCCAAACAGTACAGATGTGACTACCAACTGAGTATATATATATAATACACAATTTATCCCCTAACACCATCATATTTATCTTTCGCTTGCCATTATCATGGCGGCCGGTCGAAGGTTCAAATCATGGAGGTAAGAATAAACGGAGGCGCTCGCTCTGACGTCACAGCTATGAAGCCGAGGATAGCCATCTTGATGCGACAAAAACACTGCTGCATTTACCTTGTTTGCGTATGGTTGTCGCTCGTTTTTGGAAGGATTTTGCATTGTTATTGTGACTTGTGTGATGTTTATGTGTACGAATCGTTCTGATTGTGACGCAAAATCGAAGGAGATACCATTTCATGCGTAAATTGCCTCGCTAACGTGTGATTTTACCACCTTTATTGTGAACGAACCTATACAACACTTTACTTGTGATGTAGCGTATTTTTCTCTTACGATTTTCGATTTCCTAAAGCTAAACATACAATTTACGAATATATAAAATATAAATTTGATTTTTATTAAGTCAATGATTTCGAAAGCAAAACCTAGTTTCAATATTAATGAAACTTACTACACAAAGAAAAGACATCGTCACTGTGCTCGTAAATCTGACGTTGGTTCACTCAATCGAATTATTTTATCTGACGATCGTCATATTAGCTAAAGAAAGAACCCACGTTCGTGATTTGTAATATTGTAGCAGCAACTATTTTTAAATAGAATAAACGTGATTTTTTTCCGTGTTTTGGTCGGAGTGTCATGGGGATCATGGCTTCAAAGGGTTTTACGGCTGGCTTACGTAGCGCCGTCTCGCTTTATTCTTACCTCCATGGTTCAAATTATTACGCTGAATCAACGCCTTTAGGGAGTCTAGTTTATTTCACAAGGGCTTTGCTTTGACTAGTGCGGCTCTGTAGCACAGTGGTAGATCGCCCGACCACAAATCAAAAGGTTGCGGAATCGATCCCTGCAAGATCTTGAGATTTTTATCTGTCACTTTCCATTTTTTTCACCTCTGTCAGTGTTGCTGATGTGTAAAATACCGAGTAGCACCGTGATTCGGAACCCACGTTAAAATGTAGGTCCCCCTATAACTGGCTGGATAAGTCAGTTCAAAGGTCGGAGGAAGGCAACGGCATACCACCTCCAAACAGGACCATGCCTAGTAAAGCACTGTGGTGGGCAAACCAATCTTCGGATTGTTGATTGCTTTACCTTTTCTTCTTCTGTTTTTCCCCTTCTTTGACTCACTTGGAAAGCTGCATCGAACTAGTCTTTGTACTGAAGACTATGAAGACTATCAGCACCAATGCTGGTCCGGATGGAATACCAGTTCGGTTTTACAAAGAGTATTCTGCGGCATTGGCTCCCTACTTATCTTGCATTTATCGCGAATGTTTAATTCAGCGCAAAGTTCCTAGTGATTGGAAAAAAGCGCAGGTGACTCCTGTTTATAAGAAAGGAAAGAGAACTGACCCACACAACTACAGGCCAATATCGTTGACACCAGTTTCATGTAGAATTTTGAAGCATATTCTCAGTTCGAATATAGTAAATTTTCTTGCAACGGAAAAGCTTCTTTCTACGAATCAGCACGGGTTTACGAAACATCATTCATGTGAAACTCAGCTTGCCCTTTTCACACATGACATCTTCCAAACCATGGATGAAGGGCAATAGGCGGATTGTGTTTTTCTCGACTTCACAAAGGCGTTCGACGCGGTGCCACACTGCAGCCTGCTAACGGAGAAACGAGATTGTGGAATAGGTTCAGAGATTTGTGACTGGCTGGAAGACTTCCTAAGTAATAGAATGCAGTACGTTGTTCTCGACGGCGAGTGTTCATCAGAGACGAGTGTATCGTCAGGGGTGCCCCAGGGGAGTGTGATAGGACCACTATTATTTTCTATCTATATAAATGATCTGATGGACAGAGTAAGTTGTAATTTGCGGCTTTTTGCTGACGATGCTGTGGTGTATGGGAGGGTGTCGTCTTTAACTGACTGTAATAGCATACAGGATGAATTGGACAAAATTTCTAGTTGGTGCAAAGAATGGCAGCTAGCTCTCAATGTAGTAAAATGTAAGGTGATGTACATGGGTAGGAAAAACAATCCCATAATGTTCGAATACAGCATTAGTAGTGACCTTCTTGATGCTGTCGCGTCGTTCAAATATCTAGGCGTAACATCGCAGAGCGATATGAAATGGAACGAACATGTAAGGTTGACCGCGGTGGCCGAGGGGACTGCGGCGCTTCAGTCACGGTCTGCACGGCCACTACGGTCGGGGGTTCGAATCCCCCCCGTGCATGAATATTTGTGCCGTCCTTAGTTGTAGCTACTTCATAAGTAGTTAGTAAGTTTAGGGACTGATGACCCCGTAGTTGGGTCCCATAAGCTCTACAAACATTTGAACATGTAAGGACAGTTGTGAGTAAGGCGGATAGCAGACTTCGATTTATTGGGAGAATTTTGGGAAGATTTACTTCACCTGTAAAGAAGACCGCGTATAAAACGCTTGTACGACCACGTCTGGAGTATTGCTCAAGTGTTTGGGACTCGCAGCAGAACAGTTTAAAGGAAGACATAGAGGCAGTTCAGAGGCGAGCAGCATGGTTTGTTACTGGTAGGTTCGACCAATGCTCCGGCAACTCAATTGGGGATCGCTGGAGGAAAGACGACCCTCTTTTCGTGAATTTCTGTTGAGGAAATTTAGAGGGCCGGAATATGAAGCTGAGTGTAGTACGATCTTGCTGCCGCCTACTTACATTTCGCGTGGTGATCACAAAGACAAGATAAGAGAAATTGGGGCTCGCACGGAGGCATATAGGCATTCTTTTTTTTCCTCGTTCTATTTTGGAGTGGAATAGGAAAGGAAATGCGTAGTAGTGGTTCAGTGTACCCTCCGTCACGGACCTTACGGTGATTTGCGGAGTATGTATGTAGGTGTAGACATCCAACGAAAACACAGTGACCTTGTCCTTGAGGTTGTTGCATTGATTTTGCGACAATAAAGTAGCATGGCCGACTATTGTAGTGCGGTAGGGAATGGCGGTGATCGTAAAGCCATAAGAAGTCTGTGGGCCAGGCGCTTTGCACGCGAGGGCGGGGCGCGACCCCTGCGCGGTTCACCTGCCGTCCTCGGGGGCGTGGCGTGGCGGGCTCCAGCGGACCGCGGCGACCGCGCAGACACAATGCCAGAGCAGGCACTGGACGCTCCGCTGCGCACGTGGTCGATACCGCCACACTTGCACGATCGGGAGGCGCTTCGGGCTCTGAATAATGCACGTTGCAGTTCTCTTCGGGGCGGTGTTCGTCCCCGTCTAGCCAAGGTCTGGGGCGGCGCCGAGTTAACAGCCTCGGTAAGGAACTTCCTAGCAGATTAAAATTGTGTGCCCGAACCGCGACTCGAACCTGGGACCTTTGCCTTTTGCGGGCAAGCACACTACAGACTGCGCTATCCCGACACGACTCACGATGCCGCCTCCCAACTTTATTTCCGCCAGTACCTCGCCTCCTGCGCTTGCCCGCGAAAGGCAAAGGTCCCAGGTTCGAGTCCCGGTTCCGGCACAAAATTTTAATCTGCCAGGAAGTTTCATATCAGCGCACACTCCGCTGTAGAGGAAAGTTTCATTCTGGAAACATCCCTTAGGCTGTGGCTAAGCCATGTCTTCACCTTATCCTTTCTTCCACGAGTGCTAGTCTTGCATCTTTCGCAGGAGAACTTATGTGAAGTTTGGAAAGTGGGAGACTAGGTACTGGCGGAAGTAAAGTTGTGGGGCGGCATCGTGAGTCGTGTCGGGATAGCACAGTCGGTAGTGCGCTTGCCGCGAAAGGCAAAGGTCCCAGTTTCGAGTCCCGGTTCCGGCACACAATTTTAATCTGCAAATGTTCAAATGTTTGTAGAACTTGTGGAACTTAACTACGGGGTCATCAGTCCCTAAGCTTACAAACTACTTATGAACTAGCTAAGACTAAGGACGGCACAAATAACCATGCTCGAAAGGGGATTCGAACCCCCGACCGCAGTGGCCGCGCAGACCATGACTGGAGCGCCCCAGTCCCCTCGGCCACCGCGGCCGGCTTTTAATCTGCCAGGATGTTTCATAACAGCGCACATTCCGCTGCAGAGTGAAAGTTTCATTCTGGAAACCTCGGTATGACTTGTTATATCTCGGGTCCACAGCGTTAGAAATGTCGTATATTGACATAATGCGAAAGGATAGTCAAAACACTGTAATTAATTATTTATTTATATATCACACATTAAAGTTCAGGGTGAAGAATTAAAAACATTGCGTTTTGCCGACGACATAGTAATTCTGTCAGATACAGCAAAGGACCTGGAAGAGCAATTGAACGGAATGGACAGTGTGCTGAAAGGTGCATATAAGATGAACATTAACAAGAGTAAAACTAGGGTAATGGAGTGCAGTGTAAGAAAATCAGGTGATGCTGAAGGAATTACATTGGGTAACGAAACAATAAAGGAGGTAGATGAGTTTTGTTACTTGGGCAGTAAAATAACAAATGATGGTCGCAGTACAGATGATATAAAATGCAGAATGGCAATGGGTAGAAAGGCGTTTTTGAAAAAGAGAAATTTGTTAACATCGAATATTGATTTAAGCCTAAGGAAGTCCTTTTTGAAGGCATTTGTATGGAGTGTTGCCTTGTATGGGAGTGAAACATGGACGATAAGCAGTGTGGACAGAAAGAGGATAGAGGCTTTTGAAATGTGGTGCTACAGAAGAATGCTGAAGATTAGGTGGGTGGATCGCGTAACTAATGAGGAGGTACTGAACCGAATTGGGGAGAAAAGAAATTTCTGGCATACCTTGACTAAAAGAAGGGATAGGTTGGTAGGACACATTCTTAGACATCAAGGAATTGTGAATTTAGCGTTGGAGGGAAGTGTGTGGGGTAAAAATCGCAGAGGGAGACCAAGAGACGCGTATAGTAAGCAGATTCAAGTGGATGTGGGTTGTCGTTCTTATGAGGAGATGAAAAGGCTTGCTCAGGATAGAGTAGGGTGGAGAGCTGCATCAAACCAGTCTCTGGACTGAAGACCACAACAACACATATCACACAAGATATCTTTCGGCATTTAATGCCATCGTCAGGAGTTAAAAACATTTTCTTATATGAGTATGTATCGAAATGCTACATAAATAAATTTATTTTAATAATGATTTTAAAAATGCTGGAGATTCCTTGAATAATCAAAAGATGTTATCAATAGATTATTTATTTTCAGTCCACAACATGTTTCGGGCGTAACCCATCATCTGGTGACCGAAATTAAATAAATTTAGATTTGATATATTCAAATTTGTCATATAAAATACTGTTGATATGTATTGACAAATAAGAAAAAAGATTTGATATATTAAAATTTGTCATTTAAAATACTGTTGATATGTATTGACAAACAAGAAAAATTTTTCTTATTTGTCAATACATATCAACAGTATTTTATATGACAAATTTGAATATATCAAATCTAAATTTATATAATATCGATGAACAGATGATGGGCTACGCCCGAAACTTGTTGTGAACTAAAAATAAATAATCAATTGATAACATCTTTTGATTATTCAAGCAATCTCCAGCCTTTTTAAAATCATTATTAAAATTTTACAAAGAAGCTTGTATACCTCTACCAAGACATTCAGTCTAAAATAAGCTTTAAATAAATTTACGTAAATAACATTTTACAAATTTCACTTAGAAAGCGTGCAGTACGTACCGTATTTAGAGGTTGTAAGAGCTTCAACTGACTATTTATTAGGTGATGATTTACATTTGATTTATTAATTGTTGCCAGTTACAGCATCTGTCAATACCTCAGAATACTATACGTTTACAAATATTTACAAATTTTTCTTTCAGAGAGAAAATATAGAAGTTAACAGATATGGCATTATTTTCTTTATTATTTCTGTCTATGTTGTTATTAGCGATTATGGTTAAAAATGTATTAGAAATTTTGGAGGATATTATAGATTATACATTTATATTTGACATGGTTGTCTTTATTTCGTCTTTGGTTGATTTTAACATTATAGTACGATCTCTGATTTATGTCAGCTCCGTTACCCTTTGTCCAGCATTAAGTGATCAATAAAATTATCGATGTAATTTTTGTGTTTAAAATCGGTTTGATCGTTTAATAAATTGTTTGCGTCGCTATTTGCGTGGATACATACTTCAATTTCTTCTAGAATATTCATTTCATTTCCCTTTTGTATTACATGTAAAATTTTGAGTGCGTTTTCTATAGTGCCTACTGAGTGATTTTCCGATTGCAAGTGCTGGTAAAAAGTAGATGGATTTAGAAATTTCGAAGGTTTTATCATGTGTGTTACGATTTTGCTTCTTATGGTGTGTATTACAAGTGAATTTTGATTGCGTTTTCTATAGTGCCGGCACTATGTAGCATTTGGATACATACTCATATAAGAAAATATTTTTGCAGAAACACCTGACAATAGCATTAAATGCCGAAAGATATCTGGTGTGATATATAAATAAATAATTAATTACAGCGTTTGGACTATCCTTTCGCGTTATGTCAACCTCGGTATGAGTTGGTAGAGGTCTTTATGCATTCTCAAGGGGAACACCGAGTATGGTACAAACGGATTTTCATGGGTCACAGATATGTTGTAAGGATATATATCCAGACCACCAAGCTTAAATGATTTATTCAAATGTGCCTCGCTTCCACGAAAATCCAGATCAAATTTATTCAAATGTGCCTCGCTTCCACGAAAATCCAGATCAAAGTCTTGCACGTAACTCCTATACCTGCACAACAAAAATCTTTCGGACCACATTGTATACAAACTAGATTCCTCTCAGAGTATGCTGATGCGATAGCACCATACTTAGCTATAATACACAACCGATCACTCAGCGAAAGATCCGTACCCAAGGACTGGAAAGTTACCCAAGTCACTCCAACATTCAAGAAAGGCAATAGGAGTGATCCCCAAAATTACAGGCCAATCTGACGTCTATTTGCAATAGGATTTTGGAACATATACTTTGTTCGAACATTATGAACTATCTCGAAGAGAACGACCTATTAACCAGTAGTCAACACAGCTAGCCCTTTATTCACATGAACGCCATCGACAAGGGATCTCAAATCGATTCCATATTTCCAGATTTCCGGAAGGCTTTTGACACAGTACCTCACAAGCGGCGTAGAATGAAATTGCGTGCTTATGGAATATCGCCCCAATTGTGCGACTGGATTCACGATTTTCTATCAGAAAGGACACAGTTTGCAGTAATTGACGGTAAGTCATCGAGTAAAACAGAAATGATATATGGCGTTCCCCAGGGAAGCGTTATATGTCCCCTACTCTTCTTTGTGTTTATAAACGATTTAGGAGACAATCAGAATAGCTCCCTTAGACTGTTCGCGGATGATGCTGTCGTTTATCGGTTAGTGAAGTCAACAGAGGATCAAAACCAACTGCAAAGCGATTTAGACAAAATTTCTACTTGGTGCGAAAATTGGCAATTGACACTAAATAAAGGAAAGTGTGAAGTAATATACATGACCACTAAAAGAAATCCGCTGAACTTCAATTACGCGATAAATCATTCAAACCTTAAGGTCGTAAATTCTACCAAACACCTAGGAGTTACAATTACGAACAACTTTGACTGGAGAGAACACATAGAAAATATTGTGGGGAAGGCGAACCAAAGGTTCCGTTTCATTGGCAGAACGCTTCGAAGATGCAACAGCTCCACCAAAGAGACTGCCTGCATCACACTAGTGCGTCCTCTCCTGGAGTACTGTTGCCCAGTGTGGGACCCTCACCAGGTGGGACTGACGGAAGACATTGAGAAGGTTCAGAGAAGGGCAGCTCGTTTTGTTTTATCACCATACAGGGGTGAATGCTTCACGGAAATGTTGTACGATTTGAGGTGGAAATCATTAAAAGAAAGACGTTATTCGTTACGTCTATTTGCGTAATTTCAATCACCCACTTTTACTTCTGAATGTGAAAATATTTTGCTAGCACCCTCCTACATAGGGAGACATGACCATCCCAATAAAATAAGAGAAATCAGATCGAACACGGAACGATTTAGGTGTTCTTTCTTCCCGCGCTATTAGAGAATGGATCGGTAGAAAAAAGTTATGACAGTGGTTAACGAACCCTCTGACAGGCACGTAAAGTTATTTGCAGAGTATCTATGTAGATGTAGATGTAGATGTAGAACTGTGGCAGTTGGCGACACGGGCTCCTAAGGCGCTCGACTGCTACACAGGAGTCCCGTGTTCACATCCTGCTCCGGACTTTTTTTCACAGTTGTCCGACGATTGATTGTGCATAATTATATCTTTTCCATTTATCAATACTTTCTCCAACGTTAAAATCCAAGTTACATCAGACAAGCACAGTTTCATGAAGTTCTAATACATAACACATTTACGAGGCATATTCCAAAAGTAAGGTCCGGTTAAAACAAAAACATCCAAAATCAAACTTGTTTCGAACGCAATTGTTTTATTGGCATCCCTTCCGTCTTTCTCTGTTTTTCTACATAATCTCCCTACTCATTTAGACATTTGTCATATCATTCAACAAGCTTTTGAGTGCCTAAGTCGTAGAAATCGGCCGCCTGCGAATATAACCAGTCGTTAACAGCTTCTTTCACTTCATCATCTGTGGCGAACCGCTTGCCGCCAAGAAACTCCTTTAGGTAGTGGACCGTTGATCGTCACGAATTTTGTCGTCAAATGCATGAACAAACTCGTGTGAAATCACGGATGGTCGGCCGGAGCGAGGTGCACCATGCACATTTCCCCGTCCTTCATTAAAGACTGGCATCCACTTGTGCACTTTACTGTCACTCATTATGTTAGGACCGACGATGGATTTCTGCCACTGAAATGTTTGTTGCAGACAAAAACCGTATCACTCCCTGTACTTTACAATCGTCGGGATGATTGTCTTAAACATTGTGAATTTACACTATCAACACTACACAGAAATAGTCACTACGATACTGGCGGCGTTTAACGCGCAAGGTATGCCAGGTATTAACGCGCATGCGTGTTTTGTCCTTGGCGCAGCTCTCAAATATTTACAGCGATCGGGCCTTACTTTTGGAATAACCCACGCATATCCAAATTTCACTGCTACAATAAAAAGTACACACATTCCTTCATTTCTTATGACGCACTGTACTCTTCCCTTTAATGTCCTTGAAATATCAAATTTTATGCTTTAATAGCCATTCTCATGTTAACGCTTGAATAAATGGTTAGCATACTATCGTATAACATAGCAGTCTCTTATTATTTCATTTATTGCGCAATTTATTCACTGTCGGAATCGTCACAAAAATTTGGAAGATAAGTATCATACAAACACCAAAAGCACAAACATTGCCGCACTTCGCACATATGATAAATGCAACCGCTTTTCCTTTAGCGATTATCGGAAAAAACTGTTCGTTTGTCAAGTAATTGCGACGCAAACCAGGCATATTTAATCATCGGAAGAAAGAATGGTGCACTGAACTGATGCAACAGTAACGATGTAATGATACTCGTAATTTTTATAAGGTTCTGTTATACTCGTCTCCTATAGATATTTAAAAGGTCCTTCTTTAATTATTTTTTATTGTAAAAACACTTTATAAAAAAATCTGCACTGAATGGAAGGGATTTAATTTCATACTACTTTCTGTAAAAATATTTGTTGCTGTGTTTCAAGTTCAAAGCTAGCTCAGTCAGGTAAAATTTTAGTTAAAGGCCCGCATTTGGAATGAGTAACATTACAACACAGCTCCATATAATTCGTGATCAAATGATTTTTAGTCTTATTTTTAAGTTAGTATTTAACAAAGTTATATAGAACCTATCGCCCTATCGCCGAACATACTGAAATATGATTATAGTAAAATTCTAGCATTATACACGGCTTGAATATCTATACAGCATCACTAAATGTAGTAACAAGTCCCTGATAAGTTAACTGTATTTACGAAAAATATTCTTAAATAGTTCCAATATCACTGATATCTTATTCCTGAATGAAAAATTATTAAATACCACTTCCCCTTTTATTTTTAAAAAATCTTTCACTTGGAAAACACTGTCCTTACTTAGCCATACGTTTCAGTCACAATTTTAGTTTTCACTTACGAACCTTGAGATTGCCACTGAAGACCAGCAAGGCTGAAAAGTAAATTACATCAAAGTCTTTTTCTATCTTATACCTCCCTGCCCTGATTTCTAATAATTATTACATTTAATTTTGCCGCGTAATCTTTGCGGCGTTTGGCCATCTCGATCGTTGACCATTGGCAGCATCCGCAGGTAACATTTTAGCTGAAACTTCTCACATACACTTTTAAAGGTGATAATTGGGTGATTTAAGTCCAAATGATGTAAATGCAAGTTTAAAATATATCGTTATATTTTGTATCACTTTTAAAATAATTCAGATTACACACCTTTTTAACATCGTTCGTTCCATTATCGTACATTAAAGAAACAATCTAACAGCGCTTTTACTATCGCAAGCACACGACACGATAAGGAAAAGTACAATACAAGACAAGACAAGCCCGATTCTTTTTCATACATCTTATTATATAGTAATTATTTACAAAGACCACAATAATTATGATTGTCCATTTGCAATCATTATTCTCTGTGCGTCACATGAATTTCTCTGGTTACAAGCATGGTATACACAAGTGGCACGTCGAAATACCTCATTGCTTACAAGAAAAGTTTATTCTTCACGAACAACAGTCAAAAATTGGAAGGACATTATAACGAATGTATTCGTATAGAGTCCTCTCGTGAAGCGATTTCGCGATTAGTTGTTAACAGTTCTACATCTAAATGGGATACTCTCCGAATCACATTTAAGTGCCTGGCAGAGGGTTCATCGAACCACCTTTATACTATTTATCCTCCATTCCACTCTCGAATAGCGCGCGGGAAGAAAGAACACCTGTATCTCTCCGTTCGAGCTCTGATTTCTCGTATTTTATTGGGATGATCATTTCTACCTATGTAAGTGGGAGTCAACAATATATTTTCGCATTCGGAGGAGAATGTTGGCGATTGGAGTTTCGTAAGTAGCCCACGCCGCAGCGATAAGCGTCGTTGTTCCCATCCCAGATCCTGTATCATTTCCCCTGTAGCGTGACAATACGAAACGAGCTGCCCTTCTTTGGACTCTTTCGATGTCCTCCGTCAAACCCACCTGATAAGGATGCCACACTGGGCAGCAATACTCCAAAAATGGACGGACAAGCGTAGTTTATGCAGTTTGTTTTGTAGTTTTGTTGCATCTTTTAAGGGTTCTGCCAATAAAACGCAGTCTCTGGTTCGCCTTTCTCACGACGTTATCTATGTGTTCTTTCCAGTTTAAGTCTGAAGTAATAGTGATTCCTAGGTATTTTGTGGAGTTTACGGCCTTCACTTTCGATTGATTAATTTTGTAAACAAAGTTTATCGAATTTCTTTTGGTACTCATGTGGACGATTTCACACTTCTCATTATTTAGAGTCAATTGCCAATTTTTACACCATACTGATATCTTATTCAGATCATTCTGCAGTTGGTTTTGATCTTCAAATGATTTTACTAGACGGTAAATGACGGCATCATCTGCAAACTATCTAAGAGAGCTACTTAGATTTCCCCCTAAATCGTTTATGTAAATAAGAACAGAAGAGGACCAATAATACTACCCTGTGGAACGCCCGATATCACCTCTGTTTTAGTCGATGTCTTACCATCGATTACTAGAACTGTGTCCCCTCTCACAGGAAATCTCCTATCCAATCGCAAATTTGGGGCGATATTCCATAATCACGCAATTTGGTTAAAAGCCGTTTGTGAGGTACGGTGTCAAAAGCCTTCTGTCAATCAAGAAATACGGAATCAATTTGAGAACCCTTGTCGATAGCACCCATCACTTCGTGTGAATAAAGAGCTAGTTGTGTTTCGTATGAACGATATTTCTAAATCCGTGTTGACCTTGGGTCAATAGATGACTCTGTTCGAGATAATTCACAATATTTGAATACAGGATATGTTCCAATACCTTGCTGTAAATTGACGTCAGTGAAATAGGCCTGTAGTTTACTGGGTTACTCCTATTGCCTTTCTTGAATATAGGTGTGACCTGTGCAACTTTCCAATCTTTTGGTACAGAACTTTCTTTGAGAGAGCGGTTGTATATGGCTGTTTCGTAAGGAGCTATCGCTTCAGTATAATCAGATAGAAAACTAATGGTTATACAGACCAGAAAACTTGTTCTTGTTAAGTGATGTTAGTTGCTGCACTACTCCTATGATATTAACTTCTACGTTACTCATTACAGTCTCTGATCGTAATTCGAAATATGGAATATTGGTTTCGTCTTCTTTGGTGAATGAGTTTCTAAAAGCTATGTTTAGTAACTCTGCTTTAGTAGCGCTGTCATCGGGAGGCTCGCCATTACTATCGCGTAGTGTGGGTATTGTTTGTGTTTTGCCCCTAGTATATTTAACATATGACTAAAATCTCTTTGGGTTTTCAGTCAAATTTCGAGAAACAGTTTCGTTGTGATAAGTATTCTAGGCATCTCGCGTTGAAGTCCTCGCTAAATTTCGAGCTTCTGTGTAGGATCGCCAATCTTAGGGATTTTGTGTTCGTTTAAATTTAGCATGTCTTTTCCGTTGCTTTTGCATCAGTGTCCTGACCTGTTTTGTGTACCAAGGGGATCACCTCCTTCTTTTATTAATTTATTTGGTATAAAACTGTCAACTGCTGTCGATACGACTTCTTTCAATTAGAGCCACATCTGGTATACACCTACGTTCAGTGTTAGAAACGAGTGGAAGCTATCTTTCCAGAAGCAATGTATTTTATTTCCATCTGCTTGCCTGAACAAATATACTTATTGTACAAACACGAATCTTTGTTAGTAGTTGTTGATAGTTGACAAATATGGTATGATTCTGAAATCGACATCTAGGCATTTCATCTCGGCAATCTCCTTTATTTGTCGGTGGTCTAGTGTGCCTATTCCTCGTCCGATGTTCATCATTCCTAATTTTGTCCTATTCAGTTTGGCGCCTGATGCTCTGTCGTATTTTTTTACTATCTGAAGAGCCAGCTCTAACTCACTGATGTTTGTTGTCAATAAGGTTACATCATCAGCATAAGCGATACACACTATCTTCTGTCCATTTATTCGCAGTCCTGTTAAGTGCTTCGTCAGGGTGACAAGCAGCTGTTCTATCTCTATTGCAAAGAGGGCCTTCGACATTGCCATTGGGCACCCCTGCCTTACAGAGATGCTGGTGGAATTGCAGGACCTGGTTGATCATTTATTACTACTCTTGATGCACTATTTTCTAACAAGTTTTTTTACTATAGCGGTAAACTGTAGAGGAATATTCATGGATTGTACGATCTTAAAAAGGTAATAGTGATTGACTCTGTCAAAAGCTTGTTGTCTAAAGCTTACTATGGCAAATTTTATCTTGCAGGTGTCTGCGACGACTATTATATCCCATGGTCAGAGAGTATCTGATATATGGTTTTCTACCAACGCTCGTGTGGCATAGTCCAATGACAGTATTCATCACAATTTTCATCCGCCTTTCCAAAATTCGAGAAATTTTTTTGTAGTCGATATTGAACAACGTTTTGACACCTTTCCTTTTTGTGATTAATATCACAAGACCTTCTGTAAATTCCGAAGGAATATTTGTATTCGGCTGTTTAGAGCATTACATATTACTATCAGTTTGGCCTTCATTTGTGGCTAGAATGCCTGATATAGTTCGGCAGGGATTCTGTCGCTTCCAAGAGACTTGTTTTTTGGAGAGTGAAAGACGGCTTCTTCCAGCTCCTCACATCTGTAGTGAGTTCTTCTGTGTCTGCAGGGGTAAATCTGTGCGTTAAGTTGCTTTGAAGCTCTTCAAGTGCATCTTAGTACAATCACTTTACTGGACATAAGTTCTGTATACTTGTTTTATATGGCGTTCCTGATTTCCTGTTGTCCTGTCAAAACTGTGTCGTCGTCTGTTTATAGTTCAGTTAGTATCTTCGTTCTTGCCCTCTTCGTCTCTCGTATCATATGATATATGGTTGTCTCTTCATTCTCAATTAATTGTTGGAGCCTTGCTCTGATTTTGAAACCTTCTACTTATTTCCGTTTTAAAGCTTATAAGATTCGGCTTATATATTTTTATTCTGGAATAATTGTCAATTACTGTGGCTTCAAGTGTGTACAGCTCTCGGAGACATTGACCGTAGAACTCAATGGGTCTCTTCAACCACCAGTTCTGGTCGCGTAAGTATTTCATGATGGCCTTCCGTATTTTTTGCTTCGTGCATTCAATCCACCATTTACCGCAGTTTCATAGGAGTAAAATTTTAGTTCGTTTTCAATCCACGCATCACACAAAGTTCGCCGGTTTGGAGGATCCGATATCCAAAGCTTATGTATAGTCCACATCCATCTCTCTCTTTCAGTTTCACTGTCTCCTCTCTCTTTCGCTCTCACTGTTATTGTCTCGGTCCATTTATCTTTTTCACTCTCACTGCCTCTATTCCACAATAACCATCTGTTCTCTCTTTCTCTCCTATTCAGACCGCCCCTTATTTCTTCCACTGCCACTCTGCAAATCTTTTTCTGCACAAAAAAGCGCAAATACGTTCACATGCCAAACGTTTTAATGTGAAAGGCGGAATGAGGATTAAGGTAGCTCGTCTCCACTTTTCTGTCAGTGTCGTTTCAACAGGAACATATGTGCCTTTTTTGTGCTCCGACAGGAGCTTTTTGTCAACTTGTTCTTTTCTTTTTCTTGGAACAGCCGGGTGTGCTGCTTCTATAAAACAAATTCTGTATAACAGTAAAGATGTAACAATTTCTTCCTGTGTCTCCATACACTTATACATGAGTTATAACAAATGACAAGAGGAAATTCAGTACATTATGATTCTACGTAACGTACTTCAAGCACGAAAAGAGTACATTCCCCAGACGCATCTACAGTCAACAGTACCTGTTTATTTCGTCATGGCATTTCATTTTACAGTTTTTAATATTAAATCTCACCACCTTGTATTGCTTCATCCTTCTGTGACGCTTTAAACATACATTTTGCTGACTAATGTATTGTTTTTATTGTACTGTAACTGTGTCAACATTATGTAACGTGCTTCAAGCACGAAAAATGAGTCCATTTCCCATATGCCATTCACATTGAGTGGTGTCTGGTCTCTTTCGTCGTGACATTTCATTGTACTGTTTTAGCGTTGGATCGCACCATCTTGTACTGATTTGTCCTTTTATTGTGTTTTTTACATGCTTTGCTGACTGATGTATTGTTATACTGTGACTTTGTCAATTATATGTAATGTGCTTAAGAACGGAAACGAGTACATTCCCTAGACGTCATCTGTAATGAATGATATCTACGTTATAAAACAATTCTCAGTCTCTGGTGCAATATTTTTTATCCTCCAATTACGCGTTTCGCGCTGTTAGCGCATCGTCAGATTGGGCGGAGATGGAGCCACAGAGCTGTGGTGGAGGTATCTTAATAATTTGTGTTGTTATTGGGCCACATAGCAGCAGAGGAGTCTCGACAGCTGTTACGCCATCATCAGGTAAACATTACAAGTTTAAGTTTCAAAGATCTTAAGTTGGTAGATATATAACTTTCAAAGATGACTAGTGCTTTGGTTTATAACTAACCTGCGGGAAATTATTACAATTCAAGTTGTGGTGTAAATTCCTGACATTGATAAAATATGTGAGAATATAATGAATTACATTGTTATACTAATATAAAGTGAAACAATAGAAATTGGCTGAAAATATTGATCAGAAACTTATCTTAAACAGGTCTAACGTCTGGAAACATTGTGAATATATGTTAAGATTTTAGCTGGATAAAGTAACTTGACAATTTTTTTTTAAACAGGTCCAATGTCTGGAACTTGGAGCCATGTGACAAAGTTTAATGGTACATCTGTAAATACATGTTAAAATTTTAACTGGTTAAATTAAACTATGGTTACTAGTAAAATATGACTTTACCGTTCATATCTCATAAGCAGGCAAAACAGTTGTGATTACACAAGAATTTTATTACTAGTAAATAAGGCATTCAAGTTATATCTGGGAAGCAGGCAAACAGTTGTGATTACACAAGGCTTTTATAACATGGCTATGAAATAGTAGTAGAGGTATGAGACAAGTGGATAGGAGATGGTAGATGGTAAACCAATAAATCTGCATAATATCTCACAGGTAACTTGTGTGTTTGATTCATAATGTATCAAATATTCTGTCAATAACCGAGGGAACAGTCAGTGAATATTAAAATATTAAGCAGCTTATCGAGAGAAGTTATCAGACCGTCAATTTTAAATAAAATTTCGATATTTCCTATGAATAAGCTAAAATCAAATATATGTAAAGTCTATGCCTTTTTATTTATTTATTTATTTATTATTTTTTTAATTCTGCAAATGCTTTAAAATATGTTGCAATATTTTACTTAAGTTTATGCTGCACAGTAATTGTGACGAATAACGAAAATAAAATAAATCCTTCAAACCTTCATCGATCGAAAAACGTTGCGCAAAACTGAATTTCTTTCGGAAAGTAGATTACTTAAATCGGACAATAAATGCAATAGCGGTCGGAACGTCGAAAGAGAGGAAATGACGTTTCTAGATAAACGTCCATTTCTTCTAACGAAATACCGGGTTTGAAATGATTTTGAGAACCTAGTTGTTTATCATTGTCTTGCAAATGGCTCAGGCGTTCCTGATGAAGCACTTGAAGCTATTAAGGTAAATTAAATCAAAATTTGAAGTAAATGCATTAGAAACATGCATTCATAGTAAGGATTACTTCAAAAATGCACTATTATATCCGTTTGATGAAACTTTTAGAGCTGTAACAGTATATTTCTTTCCTGTGATTAATACTGCCACCACATTTTAGGACCTTGGTAAGTTTATAATAATATATTTGCTGGAGAAAAAGAGGAAGGAATAGCAACGTTGAGCAGTATTGATGGAGACACTACAAATTATCTGCGATTGGCAGAGACATTGTTGGTCATTTTCTCAGTCGTGGTCGGTTTATTTGAATATTCGTGGAATGCAGAGGAGGAACCAACCTTGCCCTTTTTTTCTGAAGAAACAAATTAACCTGGGTACATAGCCTACATGTAACAAGGGGAGAATCTGTTGTTGAGAAGCGTACGAACACGTCCATACATCAAGTGGGCATCTGCCAACTCCGCATTTGTAAACATTGTATTGACTGCAAAACCACATTCGTGATGAACACTAACCAGTTGATGCTACGTACTGATGTGCTTGATGCTAGTAATGTAGAGCAATGAGTCGCATGTCAACACAAGCACTGAAGTCAACATTCCCTTCCTTCAATTGGGCCAACTGGCGGTGAATCGAGGAAGTACAGTACATATTAACGAAACAATAGGGTATTTTGACAATTGTCTGCACGAATTATTTCAAGCTACATTTAAAGAGAAATACTAAAAAGAGCTCTAACATGGAAATTAAGCGTTTCCGGACACATGTCCACATAACACATTTTCTTTCTTTGTGTGTGAGGAATGTTTCCTGAAAGTTTGGCCGTACCTTTTTGTAACACCATTCGGGTGATTGCAACGAGGGCCAGTGAAGAAGTTGGAGCTAGCAACTGTATGAGCAGGTCCTGTTTCCTATGAATGCAATACTCCCTTGCCGTGATGACTGATAGTGACGTACCTAGGCTTCTCAAAACCTCAAACACAATTCCGACGTTGTACGCTGTAGCTTAGTATAATGGACGTTCTGGCGGTGGCTGCTAGCGTAAAACGCCACACAAGCTGTGGTACTGCTGGCCTAGCGGCAGGCGCCAGCACCTGTAATTTTGACGCTCGGTAGCGCCGTTGGGTGACGTTTCCGGACATGGGTATCCCTACCTCATTTTGTTCCTCAAGCTATCCTCTACAACACAAAGTTTGTCGGCATCCTTTAGAAACACCATGTATATATATTACTGGCAATATGTGAATTTCAGCAGTCAATAAAATGCCTAAATAATGTATACAGGGTGTTACAAAAAGGTACGGCCAAACTTTCAGGAAACATTCCTCACACACAAAGAAAAAAAATATGTTAGGTGGACATGTGTCCGGAAACGCTTAATTTCCATGTTACAGCTCACTTTTTACTTCTCTTCAAATCAAATTAATCATGGAATGGAAACACACAGCAACAGAACGTACCGGCGTGACTTCAAACACTTTGTTACAGGAAATGTTCAAAATGCCCTCCGTTAGCGAGGATACATGCATCCACCCTCCGTCGCATGGAATCCCTGGAGAATGGCATATTGTATCACAGTCGTCCACAATACGAGCACGAAGAGTCTCTACATTTGGTATCGGGGTTGCGTAGACAACAGCTTTCAAATGTCACCGTAAATGAAAGTCAAGAGGGTGAAGTCAGGAGAGGGTGGAGGCCATGGAATTGGTCCGCCTCTACCAATCCAGCGAATCTGTTG
Organism: Locusta migratoria; assembly: GCA_026315105.1. NCBI lineage: Eukaryota > Metazoa > Arthropoda > Insecta > Orthoptera > Acrididae > Locusta > Locusta migratoria. The sequence goes on along the minus strand of CM048745.1, from coordinate 104,361,498 downwards.
TTGAGAAGCGTACTAACAGACTGAAATGTGCAGGAGCTCCGTCGTGCATGAACCACATGTTGTGTCGTACTTGTAAAGGCACATGTTCTAGCAGCACAGGTAGAGTATCCCGTATGAAATCATGATAACGTGCTCCAGTGAGCGTAGGTGGAAGAACATGAGGCGCAATCAAGACATCACCAGCAATTCCTGCCCAAACGTTCACAGAAAATCTGTGTTGATGACGTGATTGCACAATTGCGTGCGGATTCTCGTCATCCAACACATGTTGATTGTGAAAATTTACAATTTGATCACGTTGGAATGAAGCCTCATCCGTAAAAAGAACATTTGCACTGAAATATTAAAATGAGCTCTAACACGGAAATTAATCGTTTCCGGATACATTTGCACATAACATTTTTTTTTTTCCTTTGTGTGTGAGGAATGTTTTTCTAAAAGTTTGGCCGTACCTTTTTGTAACACCCTGTATAACACGCCGGACCCCGCCATCTTTCAACAGGTGTGGTTACCGTAAATTCTATTTCTTACGTCTGTTGCCTACTTAAAAGCAGCTAGTGGTGCTCATACATATCCAAAGTGTGGCCAAATCGTTCATGTCGTCTGAGGACATGATGATGGCGACGATGTACAAGGTTATGAGGTTAATATTTTATGCAGTGCTAGCCTCAGTACTGAAAAAGATGTCGAAAACAGAATGGAGTGAAAACTGAACTTTGAGATTCAGCTCAAAAAATGAAAAGGGATTCTGACAAAAAAATTCCTTCTGTGCTTTTGAGTTCCGTTTCCTGTTGTCAAAGAAGTTGGGTTGATTTCTGCAATCTGTTGGTAGCTGAACTGCGCAGTTCGATTATAGAGTTCCGCTCCGTGGAATTGCGATTGTCGTTTCCATTTCCGCCGATATATCTTTGTTTTCCCGAGTGGGAAGTGTGGCGATTTTCGGGGCGAAGGCGTGTGGCGGTTGGAGACGTAGCACGCACCAGGGGGCAGTACCTTCCGTGGGCCGGGCGAGTCGGCATGCTCGCGCAGTGTGTCAGCAGACGGTGGATTGCGGCGACGGTTACTCCTGTTGGCGGTTCTGTGCCCCATGGTTCTCTAGCAAGGGTATGTGGAAGTCAAGTTTGGCATCGGAGTGTGACACTTACCAGCGGATGTTTGAGTGCTGTACTGCAATACTGTCTGTTTCAGAAGTGTTGTGTATTATTTAAGTTGCCAAGTGTCTCGTAAATAATTGGTACGTCTTGGGTGGAGATGACTGTTGCTTTTGCCGTGTGATATTGTGTGGCTGGCATAGAACCGTGAAGCCTCACCTGAATACGGCAGTAGTTATTTGGTGATGCACTTGGTAACAAACTGATTACAAGTTGGTAAGCTTACGCTCGGTGGACTTGAGGTAATATCATTTCCAGTAAGTTGTCACTAGATCTGTAGGATTATTTTGTGATAATAGCGCTCTCAAACATTTAATTTGTGTAGGTGATACTATTTTATATTTTATGTGGACCGATTTTGTGAGCGCTTATATTTGATATTTATTCATTACTGGCACTCTGCGCTACCTTTCCGTGGTCCTTAAGTTCAAAATGTTCAAATGTTTGTTAAGCTTATGGGACTTAACTACGGGGTCATCAGTCCCTAAACTTACAAACTACTTATGAACTACTTACGAACTAGGACGGCACAAATATCCATGCCCGAGGGGGGATTCGAACCCCCGACCGTAGTGGCCGTGCTGACCGTGACTGGAGCGCCTCAGTCACCTCGGCCACCGCGGGCGGCGGTCCTTAAGTGTACAGGACTATTTAACGCGGGGTGGAGATGCCTATGTTGGTGCATTTTCTTCCACATTTGGATTAACGATAATCTATTGTCACGTAATATTTCAAAAATGTTGTATAGTGTATTTGATTACTTTTAAGTTGTTGTTGATTTATAAACATTTTAGGCCGGCCGCGGTGGCCGAGGTGACTGAGGCGCTCCAGTCACGGTCAGCACGGCCACTACGGTCGGGGGTTCGAATCCCCCCTTGGGCATGGATATTTGTGCCGTCCTAGTTCGTAAGTAGTTCATAAGTAGTTTGTAAGTTTAGGGACTGATGACCCCGTAGTTAAGTCCCATAAGCTTAACAAACATTTGAACATTTAAACATTTTAGTAATTATTTCCTTTATATTTGTATGTTCCAGTTGTGCATTGAGGTTAAGGATTTGTAGTCTGGCGGCCGGACCCAGCGGACAGGGCCCGGTTAGGTTTCCATTTCAGTGGTGTGCGGGTTCCTGCACTTAGTGTTGAAACCTAGTATCTGTATTTGGTTTCACGATAGCTTTCTCCTTACGGGCTCTTGTCCACTGCGGTTCGTCGTCAAGTTAAATTAAATTCTTGTCCTGTAAATACTGGTTTACTTAAGTTGCATTTGTAAGTTCATTTCCATGTTTTTGTTTTTAAAATGATGTTCCTTCTATGTTAAAAAAGAAAAAAAGGCTTGTAAAGGTTGATCTGTCTGTTAGCAAAATCTATCTTGTCTTGGGGTTGTTAATGGTATTTATCCCATCTGTCTATTTTGCTTGATTCTCTATTGTCGAGATTTGTTTATAGAATGAGCTATTCAGGTGTCCTTTAAATAGTTCTTTAAACTGGCAAATGTTGTTACTTGGAGCTTGGGCCTTCCGTCAATAATAAGCCTTTTCAGTAGCAGTTATGAACGTGACGGGAGATGGCTTTTACCGACTTGGTACTGTTGAACAAATCTTGAAACAACTCTACGCAAGATCAGAATTCACCCATTGTCCAGAGAGTTTAATGAGAAATGAAGATGAACTTTCTGTCCGGGCTGCAGCTACCTCTCAATCCACAGTTGCGGCCAAAGATTCGTTAGGTGTTAAGTGGAACGTGAAATGCCAAAATGAGACGTATTTGTGCGAAGAAGAAAAGGAAGTAGTTTACAGAATGTCACATGCTGCAACAAGCAGGTCCTGCCTGTTTTGTGTTTTAGCGTTAACAATAATCCATTTGTATTCTCGAGAAATGTGTGTGGAAGATAAATTTTAGAAATAAGTTTTTGCTATAACCACGAGACTTAACGCCTGCCTTAGCGGCTACACCACCAACAGAGCGACAATACAGGCAGACAGCTTTGTAGGCGCCGGTTTCAATAAACAGACGGCAAGTTGACAGCACGCGTAAGACTCCTATAAACCCGAGCTGAACTATCCGCTATTTTTTTCCCCAAGCTGTAGGAGTTACCACGTTCCGGACGAAGCTCATGTGTTACCTCGCGTTTCATTCAACTCGCTCACACTCGCAAACTACTCACTGTATCAACGTGAAACTTTCATCAATGTGTTAGTTAAAAACTACACTACATTTTCACTTTAGTTTTATTTATGGCTATAATTTATAAACAGCTTATACTAATATTTTACGACCCTTCACTTTCTGACATTACAGAATTTTCGACATGCGAGGAACTTTTTTTCTTTTGAAGTTAGGTGAACACATTAAGGGAATGAAATGTGGAAAATACATGAAATTTTAATGCTCTCCAAACAGAAAATCTGTGAAAAACGTATAACTTGAGATAATGTCAGTTAAATATGACGCACTTGGATCCGCCCGCCCGTCTAGTAGTAACACGTCTTCCGTATTAGAGCTCCTAATAATTAGGCACATATTGTTACTGCATAACATCCATACTTGAAGATACTGGTACTGACTACTTTTAACCCATTAAATTTAATAGTTGAACACTACAAAAGTGCTGTCTCTGTGTAATATGCAATTTCAATTTTTCAGTTATATGAAAAGAATATTCTAAATATCTCAATACAGAGTGCTTAATTATGTGAGGAAATGAGAACAAGACAGTTCGTTAGCTAGTGAAGAGATCCTTGTTATCTGTTATTTTCAAGCATTCTCGCATAAAATCCTCATTAGATCTAGTAACTTCCGATCTGTCACAGCTAAGATTTAAACTGAAGGAAATATAACTCCTATTAGGTTTTGGAAACTGAGTAGTAGCTCTGAAACACAGTGGACAAGAAGCAAAGAAATAAACATTTGTGAGTGACGAAGGAATATCTGCAAATCGAATAATAAATCACTAACTTTACTCTTTTTTATTCTACAACTATGTATTTTCTTGAATAACGCGACAATTAATGAAGTTTCGCTTAGTAACCATGTGGCAAAATGACGAGCATTTCGTCACAATGCCGACATATAAAGATTTAAGTAGCGGAAAAATTAAATATTTCTACTAATTAGCTTTTGCGAAATCGTTTGTGAAAGACAGGGCATGCGTTTCTACGCTGTTAGTGCAGCGCGATTCCAACCATGTTGGGGAAAACATGGCGGACGATTCAGTCTGGGTATTAAGGAGCTCTAACTCGCGTACACCAGCAGCGATAAGTCGGAGCGCTCGAACCGATAGGCGGCCCCACTAGATCGACCCTGCGGCCAACGACAGCGCCCTCAGTGTCAGGTACGGGAATCAAATGTTCAGATGTTTGTATAGCTTATGAGACTTAACTACGGGCTCATCAGTCCCTAAACTTACAAACTACTTATGAACTAGCTAACACTAGGGGCGGCACAAATATCCATGCCCGAGGGGGGATTCGAACCTCCGACCGTAGTGGCCGTGCAGACCGTGACTGGCGCGCCTCAGTCCCCTCGGCCACCGCGGCCGGCCTACAGGAATTAAAGAACGCTGATTAATAATTCCCGCAACGGGTACAGTTGTTTCTGATATAGCTATAATTGAGCCTTCTAGTTTTCTTCGTGGAAATGCGGGGTATGTGACGCTAGGTCAGTCATCAGCGATAATATTATGTACTTCCTTATTATAATTATTGTAAAAGTTGTGTGATCTCGAAGATAACGAATTTATTTCATGATTTAAATTTAATAAACCATGTTTATGCTCGCATATTTTATATTTTTAATTGCTTTTTTCATGGAAACAGCCGCATCAGAATTGCCGTGCGCACTGGGGCGCCATGATGCAGTGCGTGCTGCCGTTCGCCGTCAGGCGTTCAAGTCCTTCCTCAGGCATCGGTGTACGTGTTGTCCTTACATTAGTTTAATTAGTTTAAGTAGTTTGTAATTGATTTTCATTACGTAGATTTCGGTCTACGGGAAATGGAGGCTTTGTTTTTTATTTAAGATAAAAAAAAGTGGTAAATCCGCGTTTAGACATAATAGCTTACTTCAGATAAATGAGTAACACATCACTTAAATTGTCAATAACTAGAGTAACCAAAAGTCGCATAAGTTATATTTAAAAGGGCAACAATAAGTGGCATAAAAGTCGATCCAACATTCATTACAAGAAATGGCACAAATATTAAGGTTTTTAATTTAGAAACATAGTGCAAGAAAATGCTAACCAATTTACATCCTCATAGAAATTGTAGGGATGTGAGACCCACAGGGGAAAAAAGAAAAAAAAAAAAAAAGAAGAGGAACTGTTTGGTGATAAAACTTTTCTGGGTATTAGACCGCATCGTCAATATATCAAATATTTCACCGACGTTTCGGACGCTATTGCAAGCGGCCATCTTCTGGATGTTACGTTTACTGCTGGATCAGGGAAAGCTGGTGTCTTAAATATTAAATGTTGCCAGTTATCATTGGTGGTTTCAGAGCTCTTATCATTGGTGTTTGCTTTATTTCTTCCTATTGGTGGAAAAGGAAGTCCAAGATTGATGTTTATATTAATGTTTGCCATTGGTTAGAACTGGCGAATGAAGGCGCTGGTAGCAATGACGTAGCTCTGATACCTAGCGCCGGCTAGAGCGTGCTGTTTGCTCTGTGTACGCGCGGCCGCTGTTGTCTCCGGGCTATGCGGGCCCCTATGGAGTGCACTGCGCGCGGTGTCGTCGCGAAGCGCAGCTACTGCTGGCAACCAAGACGCGGGAAGTCTATACCCGTCTTCTCTGTTCATATTTCTGGGTCGCTTAGCTATTTCCATTGCTTCCCTGATTTTCCTCTTCAAAGTGTAGGGTTGTTTTGCCAGTACAGTGACTTCCTGAAAACATATCTGTTTGCCGCACTCTTCCTGGTGTTCAGATACTGCCGACTTCGTATGCTGTCCCAGCCGAATGTACCTCTCGTGCTCGGCTATCCTTGTGTTAATCGGCCGCCCAGTTTCTCCAATGTACACCTGGCCGCACTCTCAGCCGATTTCGTAGACTCCAGCTGTGTGCAACTTGTCACTTTTGTCCTTCATTGAGCCTAGGACATTGAAAGGAGTACACAAACTAATTTTCACTTAATTTTTGCCTGTCATATAGCCTTGAGCAATGTCTTGTTACAAAAATATAAGCTGCAATTCTATAGAAAACAAATTTATATAATATTTTGTACCATTTCACTAATCGATATAATATACTGTACTCATTTCCATATCTTTGCTGTCAACCAAAGACTTTATTTTATCTTTGGAGTGTGTCTTACACACACAGTTGTTGCGTTTAAAGAGTCGAGGTGTAGGGTAGAGAGGAGTCGGTGTGTGACCTTCGTGCAGGATACTGTCGGGTTAGTCTGTCTGTGTGTTAGACTCGAAGAGTAAAAATTCAGTTTTGAAGAGTCGCAGCCAAGTCTGCAGATTGAAAATTTTGTATGGAAATTTATGTCTCAAATAAGGTAAACTTGTACTTTTCTATTGTTATATATGGTAGCCTGTATGTAGCCTATATTGTAGTTGGTTTGTCTTTTGCTAATGAATACTGTTTAATTCAGCTCGCATTTATCATTTATCCCTCAATCCTGTAGTAGAAAATCTCACATCACGATTTGAAGAAATTGAGACTACGGAAATAGCACAACTTCAATTGCAAAACTTTCAAACCGCCACGAACGAACAATTAAACACGGGTGTAAAAGAGATAGATGAACTTTCCGTGACGGTAAATCAATTAAACAATGATCAGAACGGATAGCAATTCAAATTGGTGAAAGGAACGAGGAACTGGTAAAATGACTCAGGGATAAATGATAAATGCGAGCTGAATTAAACAGTATTCATTAGCAAAAGACAAACCAACTACAATATAGGCTACATACAGGCTACCATACATAACAATAGAAAAGTACAAGTTTACCTTATTTGAGACATAAATTTCCATACAAAATTTTCAATCTGCAGACTTGGCTGCGACTCTTCAAAACTGAATTTTTACTCTTCGAGTCTAACACACAGACAGACTAACCCGACAGTATCCTGCACGAAGGTCACACACCGACTCCTCTCTACCCGAAGGTCACACCTCGACTCTTTAAACGCAACAACTGTGTGTGTAAGACACACTCCAAAGATAAAATAAAGTCTTTGGTTGACAGCAAAGATATGGAAATGAGTACAGTATGTTATATCGATTAGTGAAATGGTGCAAAATATTATATAAATTTGTTTTCTATAGAATTGTAGCTTAGATTTTTGTAACAAAACAATCCTCAAGGCTGTATGACAGGCAAAAATTAAGTGAAAATTATTTTGCGTACTCCTGTGATGAAAGGAGTACGCGGTGCCTGTGGGACTTGCGGGTTCAGGCACCAAGGATTTATGGGGTTCAGAAGATCCACCGGGAGTCTTTCCCTCTAAGGCCTATTGTCTGCAGTATAGACTCACCGACTTACCGACTTGCAAAAGAACTGGTACCGAAACTCCAACATCTCGTGGGCCACACGGACTCTTACGTCAAGGACTCAACCCATTTTGTAGCACTTTTAGAAGAAAAACGAATCTCCACCACGGATTTGATGGTCAGCTTCGACGTGAAGTCCTTATTTACAAATATACCAGTGTCGGATACCATGAACGTCCTAGAGGAACGTGTTCCACCCGACGTTTGCGATCTGGTGCAACTTTGTTTAACGACCACCTATTTCAGGTGGAAAGGGAAATTTTATGAACAGACGGACGGAGTTGCAATGGATTCATCTCTCTCGCCCGTTGCAGCCGATATCTTCATAGAAGCATTCGAGGAAACAGCTCTCCAGTCCGCACCACTACGCCCAGACTGCTGGCTGCGATATGTAGACGACACGTTTGTCATCTAGCCTCATGGAGAAGAGGAGCAGCAGAATTTCCATCAAAACCTCAATCAACAGCACAACAAGATCCAGTTCACCATGGAGATTGAGAAGAATGGGGTGCTCCCTTTCCTAGATGTAGAGGTTTACCGGAAGCACCTTCACGCAACTTCCCACCATCATCCTACGCAAAAGAAGTCCGTGCTCCACACTCTAAGAGGGCCCATCGCATTAGCGATGAACAACACCTGAAAGCTGAATTACAGAACATCAGGTCCACCTTCGAAGCAAACGGTTATGGGAAGAGGATGATTGAGCAAACTATGACATCTAATGATAGAATAAAAGGGAAGAGCCAAACGAAGGACAAAACATCGCCCTACTGCCATATGTAAAAGGAGTCACCGAACGAGTGGGCAAAATTCTTCGTCAAGAGGGAATCAAACCTATATTTCGCAGCAACAATAAAATAAGAGATGTCCTAGACTCAATGAAGGACAAAACTGACAAGTTGCACACAGCTGGAGTCTACGAAATCGGCTGAGAGTGCGGCCAGGTGTACATTGGAGAAACTGGGCGGCCGATTAACACAAGGATAGCCGAGCACGAGAGGTACATTCGGCTGGGACAGCATACGAAGTCGGCAGTAGCTGAACACCAGGAAGAGTGCGGCCAACAGATATGTTTTCAGGAGGTCACTGCACTGCCAAACCAACCCTACACTTTGAAGAGCAAAATCAGGGAAGCAATAGAAATAGCTAAGCGACCCGGAAATATGAACAGAGAAGACGGGTATAGACTTCCGGCGTCTTGGTTGCCAGCAGTAGCAGCGCTTCGCGACGACTTCCCGTGCAGTGCAGTCCATAGGGGCCCACATAGCCCGGAGACAACAGCGGCCGCGCGTACACAGAGCAAATAGCACGCTCTAGCCGGCGCTAGGCATCAGAGCTACGTCATTGCTACCAGCGCCCGTCATTCGCCAGTTCTAACCAATGGCAAACATTAATATAAACATCAATCTTGGACTTCCTTTTCCACCAATAGGAAGAAATAAAGCAAATACCAATGATAAGAGCTCTGAAACCACCAATGATAACTGGCAACATTTAATATTTAAGACACCAGCATTCCCTCATCCAGCAGTAAACGCAACACCCAGAAGATGGCTGCTTGCAATAGCGACGATGCGGTCTAATACCCAGAAAAGTTTTATCAACAATTACAACGGCCGCGGAAGCCTTCGCTTACAAGAGGATTTGTTCTTTTCTATAACGACGATGTAGACTGAAATTTTTTTTATTTTTTTCTCAATAAGGGGTTTGTGATACATTAGATATTGTGGACATCTCTGTTTTTGAAGAGACACAGTTCTTCTAAAGAAGCTGATACTGGGCTTTCGCGACTAGAAATTATTGCCGTTGTCATAACTATCCATTGCTGCGTCGGAGGGGCCGAGTGCTTTGAGGCGCTATGCTTCGATTCGCGAGGCCGATCCCCGTCGGGGGTTCGAATCCTCGCTCGGGCATTGATGTTTGTGTAGACTTTAGTATAAATTAGTTTATAAGTAGTTTGTAAGTTTAGGGACTGATGACCCCGCAGTTAAGTCTGAATTGTTCTACTGGTAGGGAGGGAGCAGCTACGGAAGGTGTAGCCCATTTGTAATGAGTGCAAGTCTTCCCGTCAAACATATTTTATTAACACAGTCATTAAATTATAATTCAATCCGATCAAGGTAATTTACAATCAAGTTGCCATAAGAACCAAAATCATTTGATTCACATTCCCTAAGAAAACAATAAACCGTAAAATTAAACTCAAAACAACTGTAATCTAAATAACGAGAAGATACAAACACGTCTCTTTTAAAAACAGGGCAGCAATTGTCCTCAAACAGTGAAGCATTAATCGTAAGATTTTAAGTTCCTTTTCTTAATAATTTTTCTTTTAAGTAAAATTTTTAAAGGAAATAAAAAGTTTAAAAACCAAGAAATTGGCCATTAAGGCCAAAATCAGAGCCAATTGCTCTACTAAGAATTCTCTAGGCTAAAGCAATTAACAGTAAAATTTTTCATAACCTGTAAATAGCTGTAATTCAAATAATTGGAAAATACAAGAACATGTTTTTTAAAAAAAAAAAAAAAAAAAAAAAAAAAACAGGGCAGCAGTTGCCTTTAAACTGTGAAACATTAATTGCCAGACCCATTTGCCTGATAAATTTTACAGCACGAGGCAATAACGCCAGCACAAATTTTCTAAGACCGATAACAGGTAATTAGAAATAAAAATACAATTTGTACATTCTCAAATTTAAATGCAACGTGTCGCTACGCGACACAGCAGGCGACTACCGGGCATCAGGCCCAGCTAACAGGCCTTAACGTTTAGGTTGCCAAGGAGGAACATTGAATATTAAGTTAGGCCAAACTTTAAAGCAAATTTTGATTTTGCGATGCACAACCTTAGTTAACTGGCAGTAACAGTCGATAACTGTCACCGTGACGCACTATCATCAACACATAGAACAAGGGCTACCTTACGTAATTGAGTTGTGTAATACGACCTAAGGCCCAGGAGAACACTCAAAACAGCTAACCATAGTTGACTAGGACATAACATCGTACTGCTTTGAGTGATAATACCATTGATTAGTTATTTAGTAATGATAGGCTTTCAACAATACAGGCGAAGCCACAATACAATATATAGAAATTTACTTAACTTTAGCAATGTCTGTGATCCAACAAGTTTGGCAACGAACAATAAGACAAGCAGCCCATGCCGCAACAGACAATATGGGGCTCCGCACTATTGCCTTACTAAAACTCAAATATACAACACGAAATATTGGTAAGATAAATCACTGCTGAACAAGATAAGTAACACATGTAACTTATGAATTATTAACAAAATACTCTGAGGATAATTATTAAAACATACACAAATTGAAGTTCCAGTCTGAGCCTCAGAATACCAGTAACCGCAAGATGACCAGGGAGAACTTCACAACATTACTCCAATTCCATGGGCAAGTTACCTGATATTTAGGCAGACAAGTGGAGGCTGCTGTTGTTGTTGTGGTCTTCAGTCCGCAGGCTGGTTTGATGCAGCTCTCCACGCTACCCACTCCTGTGCAAGTCTCTTCATCTGAGAATACGTTCGACAACCTACATCCTTTTGAATCTGCTTACTATATTCGTCCCTCGGACTCCCTCTACGATTTTTACCCCACACGCTTCCTTTTAATGCTAAGTTGACAATTCTTTGATGTCTCAGAATGTGTCCAACCAATCTATCCCTTCTCTTAGTCAGTATATGCCACTAACTCCTTTTCTTCCCGATTCGGTTAAGCACCTCCTCTTTAGTTACGTGATCTACCCATCTAATTTTCATCATTCGTCTGTAGCACCACATTTCAAAAGCTTCAATCATCTTTTTATCTGAACTCTTTATCATCCACGTTTCACTCCCATACAATGCTACACTCCAGACAAATGCTTTCAGAAACGATTTCCTAACATTTAGATTAATATTGGATGAAAGCAAGTTTCGCTTCTTTAGAAACGCTTTTCTTCCCATAGCCATTCTGCATTTTATATCTCCTTTACTTCGGCCATCAGAAGTTAATGTTCATCTTATATCTTCCTTTCAAGACACTGTCCATTCCATTCAATTGCTCTTCCAGACAACAAGGCGAAGTTTTCAAGAACGATTTAATGTTCCAAAAGGACCCGATGCGAAAATCATTCATACGCTCTTCGCAAAATTTCAACGAACAGGCAGCGTAACTGATGATCTAGTGGGGCATGTTGGCCGCAAGCAAACCGCAGTTACGCCTGAAAATATCGCTACAGTTTCTGGAATTATTCAGCGAAATCCAATGTCATCCGTCCGTAGAACTACATTTGAGACTGGTTTGAAGCGTTCCAGCACGCAGAAAATACTGAGAAAGAGCCTACACATGTTTCCAATCAAAATTCAAACGCACCAGGCCATACCCGTACGAGCTGTGCAACAAAGGGTTGCCTTTGCTAATCAGATGCTCACAGTGATTGATAGTGAAGGATTTGATGTTGGCTGCATCTGGTTTACAGATAAAGCACACTTACACCTGAATGGATACGTGAATAACCAGAATTGGCGATTTTGGGGTTCCGAAAATCCATATTGGTGTGAAGCGAAACCCCTGTATTCTCCTAAAGTTACTTTCTGGGCTGCAGTATGTAGCAGAGGAATTATTGGCCCTTTTTTCATTCGAGAAACGGTCACTGGTGCACGTTACGTTGCAATTTTGAAACAATTTGTCGCCACACAGCAAGCGTTAGAGGATCGACCAGGTACTGAGTAGTTTATGCAAGATGTATCCCGACCACATCGGACCGAAAAAGTGTTTCGCTTTTTTGAGGAATACTTCGGGAATCGAGTCATTGCTTTGGTATATCCCGAATTTACTGGTGCAGGCATGGATTGGCCTCCATATTCGACGGATTTGATTCCCTGTGACTTTTTTTTTTTTTTTTTGGGCACAGTGATAGACATGGTCTACCCGAAGCATCCCGCCACGCTGGACGAGCTTGAATCGGCGATCTCTATGGCATGTGAATCCATTTCGGTTGAGACACTACGAAATGTGATGGCGAATTTCATTTTTCGTTTGCGCCACCTCTGTAGTGCCAATGATGAACATTTTGAAAACATTGTGATGTGATTGTTTGCAAAGAGTGTTTTCATACGATTATTTCACTTACGTATGCTGATATGAACTGTACAGCGTACAGCGCCATCTGTTAGCAGCTTTTGTAATTATTATTCCAAACTGCTGTATAAACTTCTTACAGCTTTCACAATAAACATACCGTTTACTACATTCCTCTATCGATCTTTGTTTTCGAGATATTTAATTTTGAAATAAGGGAGTGCTTTTCTGGACACCCTGTATGAGGCAAGGCAAAGGTGCAGGAACTCTTCCTATAACTCTTTTACCTTATGTGTGAGGCGAACGTATAGGCAAGGTCCTTATCCGAGGAGGAATCAAACCGATTTTCCAGAGTGGCCGCAAGATCCGTGACCTGTTTGGACCCACGAAGGATCCCATAAATGCCCTCCACACTTCAGGCGTCTATGAACTCCAATGTGAATTCAGCGAAGTGTATATTGGTCAATCCGGAAGACGCTTCGGCACTCGCGTTTCGGAATCTGAACGTTACATACGATTGGGACCAATCAACAATTCAGCTGTGGCCGAACATCAGAAGAAATGCGGCGGTACAATTAACTTAAGAGAACCTCACGTGCTTGCACAGGACCCGTGGATGTAGAAATGCAAACTAAGAGAAGTAATCGAAATAATTTAACGACTTAACAACATGAATTGGGAGGATGGCTACAAGTTACCTTCGACGTGGCTGCCAGCAATCCCTGCCCAGCGGACCGCGTGTGTGCGCCAGCCAGCGGTTCCATTTGACGCGAATTCTGCAGTATAAACAGCAGCTACGGTAGAACTGCAAAGCGATTTAGACAAAATTCCTACATGGTGCGAAAATTGGAAATTAACACTAAATAAAGAAGTGTGAAGTAATACACATGACCACTAAAAGAAATCCGCTGAACTTCAATTACGCGATAAATCAGTCAAACCTTAAGGTCGTAAATTCTACCAAATACCTAGGAGTTACAATTACGAACAACGGAAGTAATAAGGTTGTGATGTCATACATTGGATCTCCTTTAATCACACTCGTTAAAAAATATATTTCTCTGTCTTACGTGCAAGTTCGCCGCCTTCTGTAGTAATAAATTTATTAGATCACCGAAGTTGGTAGCAGTAGTAAACATAAGACACGGTGGCCTTCGTTACACGCTAGGCAAGCCTCGCGCAGTACTTTAAACAGTCTGCGGAGCGTGTTTCTGGCTGGAATTCAATAATACTTGTTCATTGTTACTGAAGGTTAGGTGGTGGTTACCTGAGCACGGATTTTTTTTTCTTTTAATTGGTAAGATTTACAGTTGTAAATGTTGTGCGCGACGCTTGCCTACGCCTCATGGAGGCCACCAGTAAGACACTCGAGACAAAGTGTCCCGACATCAAGTAAGAAGCCAAAGCTCAACTAAGCACCAATTACAACTTACTAATACCCTGGTACCTCTCTTTGTTGGCAAAGTTTTCAGTCGAACTCTAATTACACAAATTATTGTTAGTTTTTAAGTTTAGTACAAGTGACAAAAAGAAAGAAAGTTGTAGCGGGGGGGGGGTTGAACCCTCCCCTTCCGCCCCCTGTATCTACGCCCCTGTGGAGGATGTGGAGGTGAAGAGCCTGCGGGATACAGTTGTGGAGGCGTGGCAGAAGCCCGGGATTGGCAGGGAGAGGAGAAATCAGGGGGTTGTGGCAGTCGAGCTTGTAGAGGATTAAGATGATTTCAAGGAACTGGAGGAGATGGAGGATCCGCGTAGGGCAGGCTGTTCCAATACGCTGCTTCGCGAGCAGCAGCGCACACGAGCGCTCACTGGCTGCGGTGGTGGGACCAGCTGACGTCACGCACGCCAGAACTCGGCAGGCATAACGAAACAGACGCGCTCGCTTTGTTCTCGGCAATGGATAGTTGTTCAGATGTTTGTTAAGCTTATGGGACTTTGAGCCGTGTTATGGCTTGCGTGGTTTGTTTTCCCTCCTCTCCCCACCGCTATCTCCCGTCCCAGAGAGTATGCTTACCGTGCAACTAGGATAGAGGGTGCGCCCGTAGGGACACGGGGCGGATCTGAAGATGTGAGTGAGAGGGTTGACGTGTGGTGCCGGAAGGAGGAAGAGCGTTCCTGGAAAGGCAGTGGCAGCGCTTGGGCCGATGCGGTCGGTGGCAATATGGACAGTCGGTTTTTTTTTGGTATTTAAATTTTGAGCGAGATAGCCTCCAAATTCTGAAGGTAGCAGGGGTAAAATATAGGGAGCGAAGAGTTATAATTAACCTATGAAATAACCAGACAGCGTTTATTAGAGTCGAAGGGCAAGAAAGGGACGCAGAGGTTGGGAAGGGAGTAAGACAGGATTGTAGCCTTTCCCCAATGTTGTTCAATCTCTACATTGAGCAAGCAGTGAAGTAAAGGATGGAGAAATTTGGAGAGGGCATTAAAGTACAGGGAGAAGACATAAAAACATTGCGGTTTGCCGATGACATAGTAATTCTGTCAGAGTCTGCAAAAGATCTGGAAGAGCAATTGAATGGAATGGACAGTGTCTTGAAAGGAAGATATAAGATGAACATTAACAAGAGTAAAACGAAGGTAATGGAATGCAATGTCAGAAAATCAGGCTTTTGTAACTATTATTTCAAACTGCTGTAAACTTCTTACAGCTTTCACAATAAAGATACCGTTTACTGCATTCCTCTATCGATCTTTGTTTTCGAGATACTTAATTTTGAAATCAGGGAGTCCTTTTCTGGATACCCTGTTAGTTTGTTGTATGGCCCTATTGCTGTAGCCATTCGTGCGGAATGTTGTCTTCAGGTCACTTGTTGTAAGTGGTTAGCGTCATTAATTCTGTGAATTCGTGCAGTCAGCGTAGGTAGTGCCACGTTCTTCTGTGTTGGATGATGGTGAGAAACCGTATGCAGGTATCCATTGGTGTGCGTCGGTTTCCCGTGAGCTCTGTGTCCTTGTGTACCGCTATTGCCAGATGTATGACGTCGGTATCCAATAACCGAAAAAAAATTCACATTATATTGGGCAAACATTCAGCAGCGTCCATCAGTTAACCGTCCTGAAAAAGACCACAGCACAGTGGTCGAAACGTTGGCAATTCTTTTGCTGTTTTAAAAATGACTAGCCCTAATACCCAAATTATTGTATTATTCAAAATACAAAAATATGCGTAATCAGTTCTAATCTTGAGTAATTGTTCTGAATTCATAGCAAAGTCCCATAGTAAAAGCTCTTTCGGTTTTGCTACAATTTTCCCATGTTCGGCCTCCTTTGCCCACTTTCCCTTACCTACATATCTTACCGAACTATTGTGAACATTTTTTTTTAATCCGCCATATCTGTTCAGACGTTCTCAACTGATACAGTTACTAACGAACAGCATTTAATTTTTATTTACATAGCTTCAGTTTAAAAATATTCAAATGTTTGTATAGCTTATAGGACTTAACTACGGGGTCATCAGTCCCTAAACTTATAAACTACTTTTGAACTAACTAATACTAAGGACGGCACATATATCCATGCCCAAGGGGGGATTCGAACCCCCGACCGTAGTGGCCGTGCAGAACGTGACTGGAGCGCCGCAGACCGCTCGGCCACTGCGGCCGGCACTATGACACTAAGCGTCGTCGTCGTGCAGCTTACACGGGCGGGTATGGGGTTGGGTTGTTTGGTTGGGATAGGGGGACTAAACTACTGAGGTTATCAGTCACCCGGTGCGGAGTGGTAGGAGTGAGGATAGGAAAGGAGGGGAGAGGGGAAAGGAAATGCAGTCCGGGAAGTAAAAAAGAAAGGAAGTCTGCATTAGCTCGGGGCACCGTGCTCACCATGCACGTACTCACGAAAGAAACGTGAGCCCCCTGGGAGGGGGGGGGGGGGGGAGGATGTATGGCCGGGTACAGATTTACTTAAGTCGGGTGTGGGTGACTTCGGGGCTGTACCCGAAAACTTGTACCCGCCCGATTTCGTTCCCGATACCCGACTCACAAGGGCTGTCGG
Source organism: Locusta migratoria (assembly GCA_026315105.1). Classification (NCBI taxonomy): domain Eukaryota; kingdom Metazoa; phylum Arthropoda; class Insecta; order Orthoptera; family Acrididae; genus Locusta; species Locusta migratoria. The sequence continues at coordinate 104,344,773 of CM048745.1, read as the reverse complement.
ATATGTTGTAGAGGGACATACCCTTAGTATGAAGCCATCCGCTTTTTTTTTTAGCGACGGGCCTTGTTTTTCAAGAAAATTAATGATTCTGGGAAATTAGTAATAAATATTCAGTTTTACAGTAGTAATTTAATTATCACATCATTATTACAAAATGTTAGTCGCTATCGCCTGCATCGCTTGCTATTCCACAACAGAAATGATGTTTGTCGTAAAAGGAACCGAAACACGATAGTTTACAACACCTAACACATTTCATAAAAGCTACTATCTTGCAGGCGTACGGTATTTTTAAGAGCGGTATCGGAAGACAGTATTCATTTACATTCAAAAAGGGTTCTCTTTCAGGTGCCCTGAATTGAAGCCAGCCGGCCGCGGTGACCGAGGAGACTGAGGCGCTTCAGTCACGGTCTGCACGGCCACTACGGTCGGGGGTTCGAATCCCCCCTCGGGCATGGATATTTCTGCCGTCATTAGTCTTAGCTAGTTTATAAGTAGTATGTAAGTTTAGGGTCTGATGACCCCGTAGCTAAGACCCATAAGCTTAACAAACATTTGAACATTTTGAATTGAAGCCAGATTAATGAGTGTAGTTTTATGGAACCATCTCTGGACAAAATTGCTACGTTGGTCTTCAACAAATCGGATGAATTCTGAGCCGCTGGAGAATAGCCGTGCGTACTAAGGCGCCCTGCTGCGGTGCGCGCGGCCGTTCGCCGTCGGGCGTTCGAGTCCTTCTTCGGGCATCTGACGACCAACGTAGCTAAGTCCCTTAGATTTATAAGCATTTGAACACTTTGATAATTCTGAATTTTCTTCGTGAAAATTTTAACCTGTTGGTAAAAATATACGTGGCAAGCCTGCCAAAGTGGAGTACACTTGGTTGGTTAACTTTTACGGTACAGATGCACGCTTTCCTCTTCTCCACCAAGATGTGATCGTATACGATCAGATCAGTCTCCCATCTCCACATATCAATGATACACAGAAATTTCTCCTGTTCCAAGTATCGAAGAATCACGAATTTTAAGAAGTCTTCGTAAAACAGTTTCGTGAACTTCCCCGATTTCATGCAGGACACAATTACGTTTTTAAATTGACGTTTAATTCATACACTCTTCAGTGAAGATGTGTGCCATTTTTTTCGACGACAACTGCATTAAAAAAATTAAAATAGAGGTGCGGGGGTTTTGGGTGACGAGTCCAATTCCGCATTTTTAACGTTTTAATGCTTGTAACTAGCGAAGTTATGAATGTCAATAACAGTCATGTGTGAACTGATGGAAACCAGTCTGCTGAGAGTCCCATGGATTTTAGGAGCGATATGGTCTGAATATTTGGGCAGGGCTCTTGGATGGTCGTGTGATTGGGTCATACCTCAATCCATTTCATCTCACACGGCGTACTTATGATTCCTTGATAACGTATTGTAAGGGCTCTCGCAAGATGTGCCAAAGCATGTGTGTCAAAACATGTGATTCCAGCACGATGGCGCAACTCCTTATTTATCACAGTTGAAATCATCTGGACCAACGATTCGGAAATGTCGCGTTTGTTGATTGCTTGACCTAAACACTGTTGGAGGATGGAGACTGTAAACTTGAACTGTATGCCACACAACATCTTAGAAAACTATCCAACCTACTGGTCCATCATCTCAGAAGTGGTATCCCTCTTCCCATAATCCACAACCACCCACCATAACACCACCCTCAAAACCCCCCACTCATTGGCAACAAAGCAAGCCTGGCTTCCTTACTGAATCTTCCAATCCCAGCACACACCCCTCCCAGAACCTATCACAATCGTCACCACATGCAGACACCACCCAATACCAATTCCAATTCAGTCCTTAACCTCTCATCCAAATCCCTCTCCATTCCAGAAATATCTGTCCTGTCTAAAGGCTTAAACTTCTGTCCTACACCTAAATTTAATCACACTGCCCTGGTCAACGATCTCCTCTCATTCATCCGCAACCTCAACTGGAAATACCACTTCAGCACCCAGTCACAACCCCCAGGCAGCAGAGCCGCTGTTGAACCCTGTCTTGAACAATTCCGACCTCCCTCCCAAAAAGATCCTCCTGCTCTTCCTTAAAACCATCCCTTGCAGGCATTCCAGGAATTCCTCACATCCAGCACTGTTTCCCAATCCTTCCTGAACAACATACCAACCACTCCTAACATCAACCCAGCTGAATCCAAAGCCATCCGAGAGCTGAAAGCGGACCGCTCCATTGTAATTCTCCCAGCGAACGAGGGTTCCACAACTGTCGTACTTGATCGAGGGGAGTATGTGACAGAAGGGCTGCATCAACTCTCGGACACCTCTACCTACAAACCTATTCCTTAAGACCCCATTCCCTCAGTCCAAGCTGAACTACAGAAAATTCTTAAAACCCTAGGTCCGTTACAAGGTCTCACCACCTGAACCTCGCACCCCTACCTTTTACCTACTCCCTAAAATCCATAAAGAGAATCATCCTGGCCGTCCCATAGTAGCAGGTTTCAAAGCTCCAACAGAACGTGTCTCAGCTCTGGTAGACCAACATCTCCAACCTATAACCTGCAGGCTCCCATCCTATATCAAAGATACAAACCACTTTCTGGAACGCCTCAAATCCATCCCTATGCCCCTCCCACGTGATAGCTTCCTTGTCACCATTGATGCTACATCCCTGTACACCAACATCCCTCACACCCATGGTCTATCAGCTCTGGAACACTACCTTTCCCAACGCCCCTGCCGACCGCGGTGGCCGAGGAGACTGAGGCGCTCCAGTCACGGTCTGCACGGTCACTACGGTCGGGGGTTCGAATCCCCCCTCGGGCATGGATATTTGTGCCGTCCTTAGTATAAGGTAGTTGATAAGTAGTTTGTAAGTTTAGGGACTGATGACCCCGTAGTTAAGTCCCATAACCTTAACAAACATTTGAACATTTTTTTGAACCTAACGCCCACCTGAAAGCCTCCCAAAAACCTCATTCCTTGTCACACTTGCTAATTTCATACTCAACAATAATTACTTCACCTTTGAGGGCCAGACCTACAAACAAATCAGGGGGACAGCTATGGGTACCAGGATGGCCACTTCCTATGCCAACCTCTTCATGGGCCGCATGGAAGAGGCATTCCTTAAGACACAGAGGTTGGCTCTCCTGGTTTGGTATAGATTCATAGATGATATCTTTGTGGTCTGGACTCACGGTGAAGAAACTCTTCTGAACTTCCTCCACGATTTTAACTCCTTACCCAACCTTAAATTCACCTGGTCCTTCTCCAAAACTCAAACCACCATCCTTGATGTTGACATTCACCTTGCTGAGTCTTACATCCACACCTCAGTCCATATTAAATCCACTAACAAACAACAGTACCTCCACTTTGACAGTTGTCATCCCTTCCATATTAAACGGTCCCTTCCCTACAGCCTGGGCATCCGTGGGAAACGTATCTGTTCCAATTCCGAATCCCTCACCAGCTACAACAACAATCTATCCAATGCTTTCCTCTCCCGCAACTACCCTAAAGACCTCGTCCACAAACAGACGTCCCGAGCTGTCCATTTCTCTCCCTCCAACAACAATGTTCCTAACCCCAGACCACCCAGAAGCACCCCCTTAGTCACCCAGTACCATCCTGGCCTGGAATGCCTCAACAAATTCCTCAAACAGGGCTATGACTTTCTCAAGTCATGCCCTGAGATGAGACCATCACTCCAAACTGTTCTTCCCACACCACCCAGAGTAGCCTTCCGCCGTCCTCCCAACCTCCGCAACATCCTTTTCCAACCTTACAACATCCCAAAACCACCCTCCCTACCTAATGATTCCTACCCCTGCAACCGATCTCGCTGCAAAACCTGTCCAATGCATCCTACCACTACCACATACTCCAGCCCCACTAGAGGAAAAACCTACCCGATTCAAGGCAGGGCCACATGCGAGACAACACACGTCATATACCAGCTGGCATGTGTCTACTGTTCAGCCTTTTATGTTGGTATGACTACTAACAAATTGGCTGAGCGGATGAATGGGCACAGACGAACTGTTCGCCTGGGGGCACCCAATATCCTGTGGCAGAACATGCACTCCAGCATAACTCCAGGGACCTGGGCACGTGTTACACCACACGTGCCATTTGGATAGTACCAACAAACACCAGTCCCTCAGAGCTACGGAGGTGGGAACTTGCCCTCCAACATATCCTCTCCTCCCACGACTCCCCTGGCCTAAGTACGCTAACCCCTCTCCTTCCTCCATCCTCAGCTCATCTATTCATTATCCCTTCCTTACCTCTTTCTCTCTCCCTCTCCCTCCCGCCCTCTCGCTCTGTCATTCTCTCTCTCTCTCTCTCTCTCTCTCTCTCTCTCTCTCTCTCTCTCTCTCTCTCTCTCTGTGTGTGTGTGTGTGTGTGTGTGTGTGTGTGTGTGTGTCCATCCATCTTTCCCTGTTAATGAAAAACGTTTTTGACAACCCCCCGCCCCTCCTACACCCCTCAGCATCATTCATTTCACTCATCTTCTCTTCTCTTTACTACTTGATCTTTCCTCTTTGGTTATATTTATCCTCTCTGGCTTGGCTCAGTACATACATGCAGTATCTCTGACGTCCACACTCCCGAAACACCACCTTCATGACCTAGGTCGTGAACTACCTTTCCCTTCTGTTCCCACCCTTTCTTCTTCCCTTCTCTCCCACCTGATGAAGGAACTGTGTTCCGAAAGCTTGTCCTTTTTGTCCCGTTTTTTCTGTTTCTTCATTTGTGTTACTATCGGCGGTACAGCACAAAGGTAAGTACTGGCCAGCCATTCTATCTCGTTTCAACAAAACTACCTATAAACTAACATATACTAAAGACAGCACAAACATCCAACCTCGAGGGAGGATTCGAACCCCTGACGGGGAGCGGACTCGCGCATCGGGGCATAGCACCTTAATACACTTGGCCACTCCGCCGCGGCGGGGCGGCAGGAAGTGGCCAAGCTGGGTCTTACTCGGCGATATCAGGTATACCCTCTATAAAGGAGAGTACAAAGACACAGATTAAAGGCCGGCCGCAGTGGCCGAGCGGCCTGTGGCGCGCCAGTCACAGTCTGCACGGCCGCTACGGTCGGGGGTTCGAATCCCCCCCCCCCCTAGGGCATGGAAGTTTGTGCTGTCTTTAGTATAAGGTAGTTCATAAGTACTTTGTAAGTTTAGGGACTGATGACTCCGCAGTTTAGTCCCTTAAGCTTAACAAACATTTGAGCAATGAACATTGAAAATGAAAAGTGTGTTTATTATGTTGCACTCGGAACACTGTTCTATTACTTAGGAAGTCTTCCAGCCAGTCACAAATCCGTGAACCTACTCCATAAGCTTGTATCTTCGTTAGCATTCTGCAGTCTGGCACTGCGTCGAACGCCTTTTAGAAGTCGAGAAAAACACAATCCGCCTGTTGCCATTCGCAAGATGTCATGTGAGGAAAGGGCAATCTGAGTTTCACATGAACGATGTTTCCTAAACCCGTGCTGATTCATAGAAAGAATCTTTTCCGTTTCAAGGAAATTTACTATATTCGAACTGAGAATATGCTCCAAAATTCTACACGAAACTGATGTCAACGATATTTTCTTGTAATTGTGCGGGTCAGTTCTCTTTCCTTTCTTATAAACGGTAGTCACCTGAGCTTTTTCTCCAATCACTAGGAACTTTGAGCTGAATGAAGGATTCGCGATAAATGCAAGCTAAGTAAGAGACCAATGCCACAGAATACTCTTTGTAAAACCGAACTGGTATTCCATCCAGACCAGGTGACCTTTTCGCATTTAGCTCGCTCAGCTGTTTCTCTGCACCGGAAATACCTATTACTATGTCCTCCATTTCCATCAAATGATTGTACATTTTTGCGATCCTCCTGCGTGAAAGATTTCTTAAAGATTAAATTTAGAAATTCAGCTTTCCGTTTGCTTTCTTCTATTCTGTTTTATTTCATTCTGCCGAAGACAATACTTAAAAAACTAGATATCTCAACTGATCACCTAATTGATTTGACCAGAGTAGTAATGTAAATGTCCTACGAATATTAGCTTCGTGTCTCTAGTATTTCAATGTGTTCTTGTTTTTTTCTAAACGTGCATGTACATTCTGGTGGAACGATGTTTTTTTTAAGTTCAGGGACCGTATTCCATTAAGAACGTAGCGATCCGCACGCATTCCAGACCGTGTCATTTTCTTCCCGGCGTTCTTTCAGTGGGCGGTTTCGGACTTCCGCAAAAACGGCGGTGTTTTATTGAGCCCAGAATGGAAGAAGCAAAAATAGCCTGTCGCGTGACTCATCTCAGAAGCCATTCACTCGCTAAACAACGTGGAGCGAATAACGGGCGAATGTTACGGCGGTTACATGAATCAGGGCAGACATCGTGGCGGCACTTTCCAGCACTCGTAGAAAGAACAAAGCACCACTCTAGTAAATACGCTGCCCGCCTGAGAAGGTGCCATTACAAACTAGCCCGTGAAAGTTCTCTGGAGTATTCTCAGAATGCGCTTCTAGTCCTACGTTCCAGTAAAGAACGCTGTTTCGTATTTGCATAAGCAAAGTGGCGAGTGGCAGCGGAATGTTAGAAAGCCTTGTTGGTCAAAATACGCGGAATTCTGATTGTATGAAGCAGTACAAGTTAAAGGCTAGTTGACTAGCAGCTCTGACTGGATAACCCGAGTAACGATGTCAGGAAAAATTCTTCCATTGTCGCCATCTACAAGTATTTGTTCCTACTGAGTTCTTAGTATCGCCATTACCTGTGTTTAAAAGGCTATTCATGAAAGCATGTTCAATCTTCTTGTCACATAACCAACAACTAACATTACGTTACTAAAGAGCCATGTAACCTCTTGTGCGTCATCTCAAGATGAGCCTGTAAAGTTTGCAAAACCGGTTCATCTACATCTACATACATACTCCGTAATCCACCATAAGGTGCGTGGCGGAGGGTACACTGTACCACTACTAGGCATTTCCTTTCGTACTCCACTCCCAATTAGAACGAGGAAAAAATGCCTATATGCCTCCGTACGATCCCTAGTTTCTCCGTCCGTTTTTGGAATATTGCTGCCCAGTCTGGGATCCTTATCAGGTGGGTTTGACGGAGGACATCGAAGGAGTCCAAAGAAGGGCAACTCGTTTCGTATTGTCACGATACAGGGGAAACAGCGTTACGGAAATGATACAGGATCTGGTATGGGAATCATTACAACAACGGCGCTTTTCGCTGCGGCGTGGGCTAATTACGAAACTCAAATCGCTAACATTCTCCTTCGAATGCAAAAATATATTGTTGACTCCCAATTACATAGGTAGAAATGATCATCAGAATAAAATACTCGAAAGGTCGAACGGAGAGGTTCAGGTGTTCTTTCTTCCCGGGCGCTATTCGAGAATGGAATGGGAGATAGATAGTATAATGGTGATTCGATGAACCCTCTGCCAGGCACTTAAATGTGATTTGCAGAGTATCCAATGTAGATGTCTTTGTGATCACTACGCGAAATGTTAGTAGGTGGCAGCAAGATCGTACTACACTCAGCTTCAAATTCTGGCCCTCTAAATTTCCTCAAGAGAAATTCACGAAAGGAACGTCGTCTTTCCTCCAGCGATCCCCAATTGAGTTGCCGCAGCATTTCCGTGACACTCGCGCATTGGTCGAACCAACCAGTAACAAACCTAGCTGCTCGCCTCTGAACTGCTTCTATGTCTTCCTTCAAACTGATCTGCTGCGGGTCCCAAACACTTGAACAATACTCAAGCCTTGGTCGTACAAGCGATTTATATGCGGACTCCTTTTCAGATGAAGTACATCTTCCCAAAATTCTCCCAATAAACCGAAGTCGGCTGTCCGCCTTAAACTGCCCTTACATGTTCGTTCCATTTCATATCGCTCGTAATGTTACGCCCAGATATTTGAAAGACGCGACTGCATCAAGAAGCTCACTTCTCATCTCAGAAGCAATTCACCCATACAGGGTGGTCGAAAATTACCGTTTACAACCTTCTAGGACTTGTATAGGGTAGTGAGTACATAACATTTTGAATAAGAACTCGTATCCAGAACCGTATCGTTTCCGTTCCACCACGGTTTCAATTCAGTTGATTACCTCATCCACTCCACTTGAGGAATATAATAAGGCGTGACCGAGTAGAATTGTTGCAATCAATTTGAAAAGAATACTGAATCGTTCAGTTATTACTTACGCATTTTCATTACTATTTACACCTTATGGTTTAAATTAGTCGACAACAACAAGAACCCAGCATTTACGGCACTAGCCACAACCTACTGATGCATTACAACAGCGGCTCGATGTGGCGACCGCCAACGTCGTCACACACATTGTACCTCCGAAGCATGTTCGGGAACACTCTCTCCATCCCACCTGGTGTCTCTACAATGTCTTGTGCAGCGGCCAGAACTCATGCCAGCAGATCTTCCTCTGTCTCTACAAGTGTCTCATAAATTAGGCTCTTCATACGACCCCCAAGAAGTAGTCCATAGGGGTCAAGTACGGCGATCGTGGCGGCCACGCGTTTGGACCACCACGGCCTCTCCATCTTTCACCAAATCGTCTGTTGAGATGCGTCCGGAGAGGCAGTGAAAAGTGAGGTGGTGCACCATCATGCTGAAGCCACATTTCCTGACGGAGATTCAACGGCACTTCAAGAACGGGTCCAATACGTGTCGCAGGAAGACTAAGTGTGCGGGACCTGTGAGCTTGGAAGGAAGGAGGTACTGTCCAATCACACGGACGTCCAGAATACCTGCTCACAGGTTAATTCCAAACCCGTATTGAAATCCTCGAACATACGTGGCATGAGGGTTTTCGTCCGCCCTGACATGGCTATTTCGAGCATTGAGAACACACTCCCTTGTGAACCAGTCATCTGTAAAGAGAACTCGACGTGGAAACAGGGGCGCGTCGATGCAACGGCGCAGAGACCATGTGCAGAAAGCGACGCGCTGTGAAAAATCAGCTGGACCCATAGCGGTACCCTCTGTAAGTGGTACGGATGTAAGTGTTGCTCAAGCAGGACGTTCAAGGCAGTACTGTGACTAACTGCCATTACAAGCGCAACTGTTCGAGAACTCGTTGACGGGCTATCATGAATGCGACGCAGTACACCTTCTTCAAATTCGGAAGTGCGGCGTCGCTGTGGAGCACTACAAAGTGTTCAAATGTTTGTAGAACTTATGGGACTTAACTACGGGGTCATCAGTCCCTAAGCTTACAAACTACTTATAAACTAGCTAAGACTAATGACGGCACAAATATCCATGCCCGAGGGGGGATTCGAACCCCCGACCGTAGTGGCCGTGCAGACCGTGACTGGAGCGCCTCAGTCCCCTCGGCCGGCGGAGCACTACAGTCCTGCCTCCTCAAGGTGAACGTATCCGTTTCTCGTGGCCGTTGTGTAACTTGAGCAAACAGTTTTTGCGATAGAGTGTGACATTGTGGAAAACGTTCGAGATACAGCCGACTAGCAGCTCGTCCGATATCTCCAGCTTCGCCATACACGAGGAACACGCCTGTGTATTCTGCAAAGTTGTACTGCACCATATTTACTCTATCTGTGATGCACAGGTATTGACTCGGCCTCAAAGCAAAGCAGACGATAACTGACATCTGGTGATCTTTTGCTTGACGTATTAAACGTCATCGTGTCTACCCTGTTGCATACCAGAACAGGGAACTGTTCAATCAAATGTTCAAATGTTTGTAAACTTACAAACTACTTATGAACTAACTAATACTAAGGACAGCACAAATATCCATGTCCGACGGGGGATTCAAACCCCTGACCGTAGTGGCCGTGCAGACCGTGACTGGAGTGCCAGGGAACTGTGAGACGTTTCTCTGTCCCTAAGCAGACGTTGACGAGTTACATATCTGAATTGAAACTGTCGTAGAACGGAAACGATACGTTTCCGGACATGGGTTCCAATTCAAAATGTTATATACTCACTACCCTCTACAAGTCCTAGACCTTTGTCACGGGAATTTCCGACCACCCTGTAGAATAAACAAGTATTTAAAAAGTATCGGGCTGCAGTTTTCAGTAATTATATTGAATAAACAGCTTAATATGTCTAGGAACTTCTCATATGTTTAGATACGACTCTGATAGAGGTCACGCACGTACGCATCCTGGTTGCTCACCTACATCCATTCATGTACATTACGCATTCCGTCGGACTTTGCCAATTCTGGAAGGATAATGCGACACCCCACAGTCCGGAATTGCTACAGTGGTCCCAGGAACATTTTTCTTAGTTGACACACCTCCGATGGCCACCAAACTCTCCAGACATGGACATTATTGACCATACCTGGGATGCCTTTCAACGTGCTGTTGAGATCGCCACCCTTCTCCACCCCTTCTTACTCTTAAGGATTTATGGACAGCCGTGGAGGATGCGTGCTGTGAATTCCCTTCAACAGTACGTCAGACGTTAGTCGCGTTCATGTTGCGGCACTTCTGCGTGATCGCGGGGACCCTACACAGTATTAGGCTGGGTACCACTTTCTTTGGCTCTTCAGTGTATAAATATCGGTCATTTCCTGTAGTCTATTCCCCGGAGCCTGACTGCCGGATCTTTCTAGTCCTGGCGTCTTCTGCCAAAAAGGACGCTCCGGCGAAGCTCCAGTTTCTCTCCTACATACCGTCACACTGCAACAGCCTTTTTCCATATAGCAGCTGCGCGTGGTTTGGAATGTTGTGCTACTTTCGTTAATACTCTACAATTATTATGTCAACGTAAGATTGTGTTTATGAAAGTTTAGAAGGCTGCGCAGTAGGGAACAGCTTCTTGACAAGACGGAACGCTGAGGGGCCTACAGTTGAGAGAAATAATGTAGTTTGACAGTACCTCGTATCTTGTGAACTGTGGCGTAGGCTTCAAACTGCTGCAACCGTTCTGTCCATTTCTCGTTTGCTTTGTCATACTGCCAGAATGGTGAAATTACTGAAGGTGGTGGCTGCTGCAGCTATACTTGCGTATTTTGTTGCACAGGTGCGGCCAGAAGTTACTGTACAGTACACAGGAGAGAGGCGATTTGTTGACTCTGAAAATGAAACATCTGCATCATTTGCTGTGCATCGAGCGTAGGAAGCTGTAGCGCAGTGGCAGGTGTAGTGTTAGTAGGTACTGACATATTGGAAAAACAATAAAATTGCAAAAATATAGAACGTGACTCGTATCCCTGCAAGAAATATTCACAAAAGATTATATGCTGCAGCCCTGTAATAAAGAGACAAGCAAATTAATTTCTCAGCATAATCGGCAACAATGTCGGCATCCAATGTGGTTCATTCTCTGTAGTTTAAGACCTCGTCACCATTTGTTCAGTTCTCGTCATGGTCAGCCTCTGTTTTGTTATTTCCGGCCTGGTTTTCAGGAAATGTATGGTGCGTGGTCATCTATCCCTTTCAAGCCCAGCATGCACAATTGTGCAGTTCTGGTTTTTCTCGCTTTATTTCATTGTGATTCACGCTAGGAAGTTCTGGCCTGCATCTCAAAATCGTAGGTGGACCGTGGTAACGTGCGCCAAGTGATTTAGTCCCATGTTTCTACCCTGTTTGGCACCAGCAGTCTGCAAACTTCCAGTACACTTACAATGTCATTTTTGGGATGGTAGGGCTTTTGCGGAAGTGGTAAGGTACTGAGTCTTAATTAACTACCATTAAACATAAACAATTTATTACTACAATTATTTTAAAATTGATAAAACTTGATTCATACCTTAACATATATAGAAACAAGTTTCTTAACAACAACAAACTAGTCACAAAACTTGTCAGTAACCAAACAGTCCAAAACTTCAGTTAAAGTACGTAAACATGTAGGCAATAGTGTTAAGTTAATAATAATTATTCCTTTTTTTGTCTCCCAGCCTCGTCGCCACTTTTGTGTCTCGTTTCCGTCGTAGTTGTCGGTGGCCGAGTAGAATGAGACCGACACAGGAATAAAGGTAGCACGCTTGTGCAGGTACGGAGGTGAGCAGCCAGTGGGACAGCAGAAACTAGAAACACTAGAGTAAATTAGAACGAAATATATATTGCACAGAATTTATACAATACTTAACTTTTACATAGTTCAGTACGGCAGAATGCTGATACATAGTTGAGCTAGAGGCCTGCCTAGTGCCTAACTGATAGCCAAGTCTTCACTGGTGCCTATCTGATTCCGAAGGTCTTAACTGGTTACTATCTCAGTCCCAAGTGAACGATGTCGTTCAGTGGTGGCCACGAGCGGAGTTGTCCTGAGGGCGCTCGTGACTGTCGTCGTAAGAACGCCGCGCCGTGCGTGAATGGCGGCGCGCGGCGAAAGTAGGTGGCGCGCATTTTGGACTTGTGCGACACTACACCCCCCCCCCCCCCAAACCGCCGCGCCGTCGTGGCGTAGGGCTGAGGGCCACGGCGACGGCACTGGGAGGAGGGCCTGGGCGGGGGCGTTACTGGTGGGACAGGCGTCGTAGCTGAGGCTGGGATCGAGACGCCGTCCGAGCCCCGGTATTCACCTTGCGATCCCCCGGAAAACCCGCCAAAACGAGGGGAAGGGCGCACCCCTCCGCCCAGCGGGAGCAGGTCATCTTCTTCTGAGGTGCATGGCCCAGACAGCGGGGGCACGCACGGTCCCGGAGTCCTTCTTGGTGACGCTGTCACCTGCGGCGGCGACGGAGGCGGAGAGGCGGACTGCGTAGGAGGCGCGTCCACCTCCATGGGTACGATCTCGTAGTCCGGGGACGCTGGACCCGTCGACGAACGATGTGGCTGTGCTCCCTGGCGGTGAACTGGGTCTGGAATCAAGAAACCCGAGACAGGATCGCGCGGCCTGTGCAGGCGCAAGTGGTTTGCGTGGCGCCGCAGCTCCGACCCTGTGGAAGAACGTACAACATACATATTGCGACCAAGAACGCGTTGAATGGTGCCCGGCAGCCATTTCGTACGTCCAGCAAACACCTTGTACAGCACCGGCGTCGAAACCTGAAAACGCGAAGCGCCATACGAACCGACTCGGTGCGTGGGAGGCTGCAGCAGGTGGCGGTGGAGTAGCTCGGCAGGAGAAGGGCCGTCACGTGGCATGCACCGATACGTAGACAGGAAAATTTGAAGAGCTTGCTGCCTGGAGTGCTGACATTTCATATTTTCCATGTGAGACTTGAATGTTCGAACGAAACGTTCTGTTTCACCATTGGACTGAGGGTGAAAAGGTGCGGTTGTGATATGCTGAATGCCATTCACACGACAAAACTGTTTAAATTCCGCACTAACAAACTGAGGTCCATTGTCCCCGACGATAGTTTCAGGCAAACCTTCGATGCCAAACACTGATGTTAAGGCACTGATTGTACTAGACGCCGTCGTTGAGTTCATGGCAATCACGAAAGGAAACTTTCTGAAAGCGTCTACAACGATTAACCAGCGCGTATTCCAGAAAGGTCCGGCAAAATCAATGTGTAACCGTTGCCATGGTCCCTTGGGGCGTGGGCAGTCTGAGAAACGTTGCGGAGGAGCCGCCTGATGCTCCGCACAAACAGTACACTGTGACGTCATGCTCTCTATCTGAGCGTCCATACCAATCTAGGAACAATGACGCCTGGCCAGTTGATTTGTCCTAACAATACCCCAATGTCCTTGATGCAGGAGGCGTAACACTTCTCGTTGCAGGGAACGAGGAACAATCACTCTCGTTTGGTCGTTGTCGGTATGTAACAACAGAACACCCTGACTTAAAGACAATGCATGACGTTGTGCAAAATAACGTCGAACCAGAGGCCGATCAATGTCTTTGGCTCTGGCAGGCCACCCTGAGCGAACAAAACGTGCTACCACACTGAAGTCTGCATCCGCAGCTGTTTCCTGCGCAACTCGACGAGAGTTCAAAGGGAAATCTGCGACAGCGGAAGCATCTCTGGAGTCTATCTGGCAACATGCCATTTCTGAAGAATCAAACGAAACATCCTGGCCAACCGGAAGTCGGGAATGTGTGTCTGCGTTGGCATGTTTAGTGGTAGGTCGGTACAAAATCTCATACTGATAATTAGACAGTATTAAGGACCATCTCTGAAGCTTTTGTGCCGTTCGTGGCGGAATTGGCTTTGTGGGTGAGAACAACGACGTGAGAGGCTTGTGGTCTGTCAACAAATAGAATTTTCTGCCATAGAGATAATGATGAAACTTTATGACGCCGTAAATGATTGCTAAGGCCTCCTTTTCTACCTGTAATTCTGTTGCGTTGGCGTCAGTAGCTTGGATGCAAAGGCAATAGGACGATCGTGAGATCCAATACGATGCAAAAATATTGCACCCAGACCGTATGACGAGGCATCCACTGCTAGCACTATAGGCTTCTGTGGGTCGAAGGGAATCAAACATGCATCACTGAGTAGTGCAGACTTTAATTTGTCAAAGGCAACATGGCAATCTTTGGATCATACAAAAGGAACATTCTTCCTACGTAAGTGATGCAGTGGAGCTGCAATCTGAGAGGCATTGGGAATAAATCTGAAATAATAGTTAGGCTTTCCCATTACTACTTGCAATTCATGCATATTCTTAGGAGGAGGCAAGTCTTTGATTGCTCTAAGATGTGACTAAGGGATGGATTCCTTGGGCATTAATCACATGGCCTAGGTACTCTATTTCAGTTTGAAAAAACGAACACTTTGCTTTATTACAACGTAGACCTGCTGCAGTCAAAACTTTGGAAAGGCACTCCAGGTTTGCTAAATGTTCTTCAACTGTACGTCCGGATACCACAATATCATCTAAGTAGTTCGAGCAACACGGTACAGAAACTGTCAGCTGTTCCAAGAAACGCTGAAAAATAGCGGGAGCGGAAGAACTGCCAAAGGGTAGGCGTTGAAATTGAAAAAGGCCAACGTGAGTAATAATGACGAAAAACTTTTTTGACTCGTCATCAAGCGGAATCTGTAAGTATGCCTCTGCTAAATCAATCTTGGAAAAGAAGCGAGACTGTCCTAATTTGTCCATTAGTTCGTCAGGTCTGGGCAGGGGATAAGTGTCTACAATTGTTTGACTGTATACTGTTGATTTGAAGTCCGCACAGAGACGAAGTTTTCCTGACGGCTTGGGTATAACTGCTAAAGGCGAGACCCACTGACTCGCAGAAACAGGAGAAATCACCCCACTATCTTGCCAACGTTTAAGTTCTTCGGCAACTGTATCACGCATTGCGATAGACACTGGTCTAGCTTTACGAAATTTTGGAACTGCAGATTCTTTTAAAGTTACATGTGCCACGAAGTCTTTTACACAACCTAGTTCCGGCGAAAACAAGTCACTATATTATTCACACAATGCATTTATTTTGTCTTGAGGCACTACTGACGAAATTTGAAGCACATCTCTTTGAATTGATAAGCCAAACAAGTCAAATGCATCTAGTCCAGAAATGTTCTGTGTAGATTTGGCCTGAAGAACCACAAAAGCAACTGTTTTTGTTACACCTTGAAAAGAGGCAGGCAGGCTACACGTTCCAAGCACGGGAATATTTTGACCTGTGTACGCTGTTAGTACTTGTTGACACGACGACAATTTTGGCGAACCTAGCAGTTCATAAGTGTCTTTATTAATTAATGTAACAGCAGAATCAGTGTCGAGCTGAAATTGCACAGTCTTATTTTCTATAGAGAGATTCACAAAAAGTTTATGCTTGTGGCGCTCGACAGGTGCGCGAATGTGGGCAACGTCTGCTACAGTTTGTTTTCTGCGCATGCTCGGGCCGCGTAGTGAAGTAAGCGGCGCAGACTCGGCACGCAGCGGATTAACAACACTGTCACTAAATGGCACTACCGCCGGATCGGCGTCCGCACATTGCGAGGCTACTACAGATTCACTAACTACTGCACTAAACTTTGGAGTAGCTACAACAAGTCTATTGTCACTATCTACACAGTACTGGGAACTTTTACAAGGAGAAGTTGTAGAAGGCACTAGGTTCACTACAGGAGTGCACTGTACATAGTCATTTTGCTTGACCCGAACCCTTTTCCGTTGCACAGATTTACGCGCTCGTCGGCGCTTGCGGCGTGGCTCACCACTTAGTTTTGCAATAGGTGCAGAACAACTGTCTTGTATTTGAGAACCAAGTAAAGCACTGCTCAAGTCCACGGCGTGTATGACATGCACTGCTCTCGCACTTTGCGAAGCACTGTTTCTAACGTTACTGTTCTTTGAATTTTTGTTTTGCATACACACTGTCTGCACATGTCCTGTTTTGCCACATTGATAACAGGTTGCGTTGCGACTAGGGCACTGTGCACGTTTGTGGCATGATACACACAGGGGGCAAGACTTACGAACGTTTTTCTGAAATGGGCGTTGGCGCCCGTTATTCAAATTACTGTTTCCAACACGACGGGGCGACCTTTGTGTCACACCTTTACACTGGCTACTGTTCACTGACTGTTCAGCACGGCCGGTAGAAAAATAAGAATCACTAGGGCTAGACTGAGAACTACGGGTAGGAAAGCGTCCGTTGCGGCGCACTGAATTTACACTGTGGCTTTGCATTTCTACATCTGCTAAGTCAAAAGTATCATGCGCCTCAATAAGCTGCAATACACTGTCTAATGAGGGGTCAGACTGTTTCAGAATCGCTGCCCTAATTCTGGGGTCCTGAATGTTCTGCATAATTGCATCTCTTAACATCACGTCACTATACGAAAGTCCACAAGAGCAAGTAAATTTACATTTGCGGGTTAAGCCCTTCAATTCCGTAATCCACTCTTGGTGTGACTGCTGCGGTGATTTTTTAAGTCTGAAAAATCGGTACCGTGCAGCGGCTACAAGAACTTTTCTCTCATAATGAGCATTCAGTGCATCTACTATTTGTTCAAAGTCTAGATCACGAGGAGATGCGTGCGGGAAAAGTTTTTGCAGTAACACGTAAGTCTTGGTGCCAACTACGGCGAGAAAGAAATGTTTAACTGTCTGACCTGTAATTTGATGAGCCGCGACGAGTTCTTGAAATTGAGCGAAGTAGTCACTCCATTCTTCCTCACGTTCGTTGTACTGGCGAAACGTAGGGAGAGGTGCAGCGGCAGGTGTGGGCTGCTGAGGCGGCAGTTGTTGGTTAGCTGCTTGTGCTGTCAGCTGGGCCACTGCTTGCAGGAGTTGTGTGATTTGCGCCGTCTGTAACTGAATAATTTCCATTAAGTTTGGGTTCGGGGTAGTGGCCATGCTGACCGATTAGGCGCCGCACATACAAGTAAATTATAACAAAACACAAATGCAATATGAAAGAGGATGCTCTGCAACAAAAAAGTCCACAAAACACGTAACTATAGTGTCCCCCAAAATTCTTATAATAAGGGTGGGTGGGCGGAAGCAATTTCTGCGTGCTCCGACTGCTGCTGTCTGGCTGCTGCAAGCGGGCTGGTCCAAGGTTCGTCTATTACTCCTCGTCGCCACTTTTGTGTCCCAGCCTCGTCGCCACTTTTGTGTCTCGTTTCCGTCGTAGTTGTTGGTGGCCGAGTAGAATGAGACCGACACAGGAATAAAGGTAGCACGCTTGTGCAGGTACGGAGGTGAGCAGCCAGTGGGACAGCAGAAACTAGAAACACTAGAGTAAATTAGAACGAAATATATATTGCACAGAATTTACACAATACTTAACTTTTACATAGTTCAGTACGGCAGAATGCTGATACATAGTTGAGCTAGAGGCCTGCCTAGTGCCTAACTGATAGCCAAGTCTTCACTGGTGCCTATCTGATTCCGAAGGTCTTAACTGATTCCTATCTCAGTCCCAAGTGAACGATGTCGTTCAGTGGTGGCCACGAGCGGAGTTCTAGCAGAGGGCGCTCGTGGCTGTCGTAAGAACGCCGCGCCGTGCGTGAATGGCGGCGCGCGGCGAAAGTAGGTGGCGCGCACTTTGGACTTGTGCGACACTACACCTTTGCTTGTAGAAATTAACAGAATTGTTGACATGGTGTTGATATCCTTTTGTTGACATGTGAAGCTATCATATCTGACTGTCAGTTGATTTTATATGATCCTGTGATGTTATTATATCAATTCTTTCAAAGGCTTGTTACTGAAATATGGCGCAGATTAAAAATATTTGTAATGAAGGCCCAAAACAGACAACTCTGTGGGTCCAAAATTTTTTAAGCTAAATTTATTTTCTTGTTTTGTAACAAAGTGGTGTATGTGTTTTGTACCTTAAACGTCTCTGTCTATATTGTCACATCACCTACATATTTGTGTCTTTATTAACAGAAGAATACAATACTCAACTTTTATCTGTTCTTCTCTTCTCTCTTCTCACGGCGTCGTATTCTGTACGATGCTAGCTGTGCTGTGACATAGTGACTGTTTAGTTTGGAGTCTAGTACAGACGGGCTCTTCCAGACGCATGTCGGCCTAGATATAGCAGCTTGTAGAGGGCGCGCATCTCCGTTACTCCCTCAAAGAGGCACGGCGCTGGCGTGCGATAGGCTGTCGATTGTCTGCTGCCTACTCAAAGATCGTTCTCTTGCGTCTGGCATGTGGCGCTGACGTTACGCCACAACAGACACCCTATATTATTTCTTCAGCAATCTATAGCATAACAAATCACATAAACAATGGCGTTGACTGCATACGCCAATTAGATCTCCAGATTGCGAAGTGAAATTGACGCTTGATGTACGCGAAACGCGTGGCTGGTACACGACCTGAGACTCAGGCGAGAACGCCATCCTGCTCAGGACATGCGCTACGTACGCGTTTCGCGTACATCCAGGGTCAACTTCACTTCGCAGTATCTGGGGATCTAACTGGCGATGCAATCAACGCCATTGTTTATGTGATTTGTCATGCTATAGATTGCTGAAGAAAAAAAACATAAGTCTGTGTTAAAAAGCACTTTTGCTTTCGTTTTAGAATGTTTCTAATTATATACATTCATGAACCGAGGGCTTACATTGATACCGGAGTTTTACAATAGCTGTTGTTGTTCCAGAGATGTTTTTGGTGACCTAAATAGCTGGAACTCCCTGTAGATCCCAAATAATGGGTGGTGTGTAACCTATAACTTGGGCTACGTGCACCTACCCAGGAACCTAGGCAATTTTGATGCTGCATTTTACAAAATGAACTGTCTCTCATGTAACACAAATATTTGTATAAGACAAGTGTTCAGTTAGACTTTGTAAAATGCCTTTTTTTATTAAAACTATTATGGATTTAGACTGTATAATGGACTTTTGGCCAGAATGTAAATGACAATCTTCAATGTTATTTGCATATGTTAAGAATTGTAATAGCCTGTCATTTTTGTGATGTTCATCAGGTTACAACATCTCTTGAAGAGATGTAACACCTTACAATTTGTAAATGAAGAATTGTTTGAATTAAATGTCATCTTATTGCTTGGGTGTTGGTACTGCAAACCAGTGAGCGGCTTTTTACGTAAAAGATATTACATTGGATTTAATAATTGTCATAAGCTGAGCGTAGGGGCGCTAATATAATGGAATCTCGTATAATGATGTAAACAATTGTATTTTTCGACTGTAGCGCCATCTATAGATTACCTTTGGTTATGACAATTGACTGTTAAATTTAATCTTATATATTGGCAGCAGCCTCCTCTGATAACACAATAAATTACTATCAATAACAACTTGTGAGAATGTATGCTATGTCCATCTTGTTCTTGCTACCAATGGTTTAGATTAGATTAGTTGTTCGTTCCATAGATATGTGCTGAATAGATCTTCGTGGATCTTCTTTATTTTACAAGCTGATAATATAATAATACTAATAGTATGGATACAGATAGTTGCATTATTTGGTTCTATTTAAAAAAATTTCAGTGGAGTTGAAGGAATTGGCTACCAGAAAGTTTTTTAGTCTCCTCTTAAACTGATATTTATTTGTAGCTAATTTTTTTATGGTTGCTGATAAATTATTGAAAACATGTGTTCCTGAGTAGTGACCCCTTTTTGAACTAAAGTAAGTGCTTTGATGTCCTTATGTAGATCATTTTTGTTCCTAGTATTGTAGGTATGAATTGAGCTGTGTTTTGGGAAACGGGATATATTATTTATGACAAATTTCATTAAGGAATACATATACTGAGAGGCAGTAGTTAACGTACCCAGTTCTTTGAAGAGGCTTCTGCAGGATGTCCGTGAATTTACACCACAAATAATATGTATTACACGCTTTTGAACTCTGAAAACTTTTACTTGACTTGAATAGTTACACAAAAATATTATACCATGTGACATTATGGAATGAAAGTAAGCAAAGTATGCAAGCTTTTTTATTTTTATATCTCCTTTGCTGATAACACTCGTATAGCAAATACAGATTTATTAAGTTGTTTCTGTATTTCTGTGGTGTGCTCCTCCCATCTGAATTTATCAAGCTGTAATCCCAGGAATTTAATACTGCCAACCTCTTCTATCTGCTCTTCTTCATACTTTATGCATATACTGGATGGAAATCTCTTACATGTTCTGAACTGCATGTAGTGAGTCTTTTCAAAGTTTAATGTCAATGAGTTAGCTTTAATCCATTTATTAATGTTCATGAAAACATCATTAGCAGACCTTTCTAGAACTATGCTTGACATACTATTTATTGCAATAGTTGTATGTGCAAACAAAACGAACTGATGAAAGGTCATTAATGTACACAAGAAGAAGCAATGGCCCTAAGATGGATACTTGTGGAACACCATGTAATTTCTTCCCAATCTGATGATGACTGTTGGCTGAATTCACGTGTCCTTTGCACTGATACAATTTTTTCCCGTTAGCGAGGTACGACATGAACCATTTTGCAGCATTTAATCAACATAGTGACCTGTGGATAACACAGTATGCCAGTCCTGTTCTGGCTACGAATAGTTCTGCATTTAACCAACATAGTGACCTGTGGGGAACACAGTGTAGAACTATACTGTGTTCCACATGTATATTTATTGTTTAATGAATGCACACACGACCTCCACAGGTAATTGAAGTGGCCACGAAATAATGAGCTAGAGGTATATAGTTCCAGATATATATGTGAGGTGGTATCTTTTGCAGGCGAATTTCAGTTGCTAAAAATGTCGATCAGCTGGTAATGGTCAAATGGTATGGAACAAATACTTCATCATGGACGCGAGAACTTGTCCAATTTCAACTTCAAGTAAGCAAGCTTCAGATAACCAAGGTATTATAACAATGGTGTATGTCCATTGTGAACTAAACAACATGTGATATGTACAGTGCTGTATAAGCTTTTAATTCATATGTTTCATTTTGTATTTTATTAGTTTGACAAAGAAACATCTGATCATTTGATAATGGCAACATAGCTTGCCGAAACTAGTAATGAGTAATTTATACATGTGATCTTGGCATTGTCTTCATACTGAAGTTATGACATTTCAAATAATATTTTAGGATCACTATCCATACCGATAATGTCAGCTAATACTCTAGAAAAGCTTATGACCAGGAGGAAGCTGTGGTCAGTTTTACAAGATTATGGAATAGGAGGCAAACTTCTGCAGGAAATTAAAGGCCTTTACGTACGTTAGACGACAAATTGAGTCCATTGTTCAGGGTAACTTAAGGCGTAAGTCAAGGCTGTAACCTATCACCACTTCATACTGTTCATGGATCATATGTTGAAACAGTGGGCTGGCAGGGTGGGATTAAAATAGCTGAATACAAAATAAGCAGTCTTTCATATGGAGACGACTGAGTTTTGATGGCAGATTCGATTGAAAGATTGCAATATGATAATTCAGAGTTAGATCAGAGGCATATGGTGTTACGTTATGAAAATCAGTATGTCCAAAACGAAAGGAATGTCTGAGGGAAATATAGTAAAACAATTTAAGTGCCAAATAGGAGGAACAAAGTTAGAACAGGTGGATAGTTTGAAGTACCTCGGATGTATTTTCTCACAGGATGCCAACATAGTGAAAAAACATGAATCAAGGTCTAGTAAAGCTAATAAAATGAGTGCTCAACTAAGATCTACTCTCTTCTGCAAGAATGAAGTTAGTACCAAGACCAAGTTAGCAGTGCACCGCTCGATCTTTCGACCAACTTAGTTGTATGGGAGTGAAAGCTGGATGGATACAGGTTACCTTATTCATAAGGTTGAGGTTACAGATATGAGAGTAGCGAGGATGATTGCGGGTATTAATAGATGGGAGCATGGCAGGAGGTATCCATATTGAGGAAGTCAAAGAAAACCTAGGAATGTACACCACAGATGAAGGAGTTAGAGCGAATAGGCTGAGACGGTGGCATCATGTAATCTTCATGAGCGAAGCAAGATTGCCTAAGGGGCTCATGGGTTCGGCAGTAAAGGGTAAGAGGAGTCGAGGTAGACCAAGGGGAAAGTGGGGAAAGTGCTTGGATCAGGTCAAGATTGATTTTTGAACGCTCGTCTGATATCAGTATTAGCACTGAATAGGGAATCAAGGAGGAATTTTATTAGAGGGACTATGATCCAGATAGGTGATGATGATGATGATGATAATGATAAATAAATAAATACAGGAAAGAAGAATTTAAAATCGTATTTAAAGTACTTTCATTCTCTGTCTCTCTCTATCTCTGTCTCTTTGAGAGCGGGGCACTGTAGCGGTGCTGGGGGAGGAGAGCAGTGATAATCCCAATTTCCAAACATGGAAATAGAAAATATTGTCCAGAATGAAACGTTTCACTCTGCAGCGGAGTGTGCGCTGATATGGAACTTCCTGGCAGATTAAAATTGTGTGCCGGAACCGGGACTCGAACCTGGGGACCTTTGCCTTTCGCGGGCAAGCGCTCTACCGACTGAGCTATCCCGACACGACTCACGATGCCGACTCACAATTTTACTTCCGCCAGTACCTCGCCTCCTACTTTCCAAACTTCACAGAAGCTCTCCTGTGAAACATGCAAGACTAGCACTCCTGTAAGAAAGGATATGTTGGAGACATGGCTTAGCCACAGCCTAAGGAATGTTTCCAGAATGAAACTTTTCACTCTGCAGCGGAGTGTGCGCTGATATGAAACTTCCTGGCAGATTAAAGTTGTGTGCCGGAACCGGAACTCGAACCTGGGACCTTTGAATTTCGCGGGCAAGCGTTCTACCGACTGAGCTATCCCGATACGACTGACGGTGGCGCCTCACAACTTTACTTCCGCCAGCACGCAATTTTAATCTGCCAGGAAGTTTCATATCTGCGCACACTCCGCTGTAGAGTGAAAGTTTCATTCTGGAAACTTCCCTTAGGCTGTGGCTAAGCCATGTCTCCACCACATCCTTTCTTCCATGAGTGCTAGTCTTGCATGTTTCGCAGGAGAGCTTCTGTGAAGTTTGGAACGTAGGAGGCGGCAGTACAGTTGTGGGACGGCATCTTGAGTCGTGTCGGGAGAGCTCAGTCGGTAGAGCGCTTGCCCGCGAAAGACAAAGGTCCCAGGTTCGAGTCCCGGTTCCGGCACACAATTTTAATCTGCCAGGAAGTTTCAGAAAATATTGTATCGACGTGCCCCCCTCCCCCCTGGTTTAGCCACTGAGAGAAAAGAATACAAAACTGCAGAAATATTCATCCTAAACTGAAACATACTGGTACGTTTCGCAGACGATATGGGTACATTCTGACGAAGCCGTATAAGCCCCCTTGCAATACATTAAAGCCATCGGAGACAGTAACTGGAGGAGCGAAGCACCGCATAACGACTGTATTGCGGGTGCGTGCAAGCTCTTGCTTTATGCGTCGCTATGTGCAGTCGAAAGGGGAGTTCGAAGGCCCGCCGAGGGGGAGGTCGGAGGCCCCTCGCGGTATTCAGAGGGGAGTCGGGGTAAATATAGAAACGGCAAACAGTTTACGCGGAAACCGTCTGTCCCAGATTGCGCACTGCCGCGGGTCACGCAAGCACGGCTTAATTGCGGCCGGGGCAGCACCCTAGCCGCACCGGCACTGGGTCATTAACACTCCCCTATAAATAGCCCACACCGATCGCAGCCCCTAACCTACTTCCGCCTCACCGGGGCAACAGCTGTTTCGGCCCGACAGTTACCGTGTCAGGAATGAGGAAGTGCTATTGCTTTCGATCCCTCCGTAAAGGTGCGTTTCCGTGCGCCAAAAAAATTGCACGCTGCTGACAATAAAATCCGACAATATTGCAGCCAAACAGGCCCACACCATGCCATAGAATAGACGAAAGCTATCTGGTTGATTGATTGATTGATTGATCCTTATTTAAGCATTTTACATACTATTGATTGATTGATTGATCCTTCTTTAAGCATTTTACATGCTATTGATTGATTGATCCTTCTTTAAGCATTTTACATGCTATTGATTGATTGATCCTTCTTTAAGCATTTTACATGCGATCGATATTTTATACAACTAATGTACTAAGTCTAATATTTTACGACAACGTTGTCCGGCAATATTGCAGACAAACAAATGTTTCCAGGCCAACACCATGCCATAGAATAGACGAAAGCTATCTGGTTGATTGATTGGTTGATCCTTCTTTAAGCATTTTACATGCGATCAATATTGTATACAACTACTGTACTAAGTCTAATATTTCACCTTGTTAATATATATATATATATATATATATATATATATATATATATATATATATATATATATATATATATATATATAAATTGCTGTTCGTTAGTCTCGCTAATACTCGAGAACGACTGAATTGATTTGGCTCATTTTAGTCTTGAAATATTCGTGTAAGTCCAGGGAAGGTTTAAGCGGTGATAAAATACACAGAAAAATTGTCCAGAAAAAGAGAAAAATCGGGAAAAACTGAAACAGCTTTTTCCAGTGAGCCGTCAATACCGACCATCCAATTGCGGTGAAATGTTGCACATTTCATGTTGAAAGCAAGAGGAAGATTCGCAGCAAATAAAAAATCGGAAAATTCGCCATGAAAGTTGTAAAATTTAAGAAAAAACGAAAATGATTTTTTTCAATTAATAAAAAAAAGTTGCCACATGGTAGTAAGAGCATCACTTGAGTATGGCTTGACAGGACAAGGTTCGTATGTTGTTTTTTTTTTTTTTTCGAAAAATCTACCGGAGTATTGCAAAATTTGAGAAAAACTGAAAGTGCATTTTCATGTGTTTTTGATGGAATTCAGCACTATAACTGTCTATTTGCATGACGGAGAGGGATAATTTTATTTAATTTTATTTATTTATTTATTTATTTTTTTGTACATTATGGTTGTGGAAGTTTTCAGTAAAAAAGTAAATTAAAAAAAAGGTCAATTACAAAGGAAATTCGAAAACCAAGTTCCCTTTTCAATCTGTTTCTAAGTGTAGTCAACACTATAACTTGAGAACCGTTCATCCGATTGCGATAAAATTTTGATTCTTTGACATCCAATGAAAGAGAGCGTTCTTATGAACTAAAAATTTGGGAAAGTTGCCCGGAAGATTTGAAAATTCGCGAGAAACCGAAAGAACGTTTTTCAATCGGATATCAATATCATTCCTCTGATTTCAATAATGTTTGCATATTTGACGTTCAAATGTTTGTAAATCTTATGGGACTTGACTACGGGGTCATCAGTCCCTAAACTTACAAACTACTTATGAACTACTTACGAACTACGACGGCACAAATATCCATGCCCGAGGGGGGATTCGAACCCCCGACCGTAGTGGCCGAAAAATGTTCAAATGTTTGTATAGTCTATGGGACTTAACTACGGGGTCATCAGTCCCTAAACTTACAAACTACTTATGAACTAACTAAGACTAAGGACAGCACAAATATCCATGCCCGAGGGGGGATTCGAACCCCCGACCGTAGTGGCCGTGCAGACCGTGACTGGAGCGCCTCAATCCCCTCGGCCACCCCGGCCGGCTTGACGTTCAAAGCAAGAGTAACGTTCTTATGAAATAAACATTTGGAAAAATATCCCCGAAAATTGGAACATTCAGAAAAAATACAAAGATTTTTCTATAAAATATCAGTACCATTCATTTGATTACGATTAAGTTTATCCATATTTTATCACCGTTTAAACCTTTCCTGAACTTCCACGAATGAGACATTAAATTTATCCCGGACATGTGTGCGTGATTTGCCCACTCTTCCCGCCAACTATCGAGCCGATAGTTAGACTATATGATGATGCCTTTATAAATCTACTGGATTTAAATTAATACGGATAAGTGATACGAAGTTCACCGGGTCATCTAGTAGAATATACATCTAAGTAATACACATTAACTACAAACTAGTTGACCCATCCGAATAATTCGCACTCTACCCTGATCAGTCACAGGTAGGTAAGATAGTAATGGAGAAAAAGCAAATGCAAGTACATATGTATAAAAGATAATAGTAGTAACAAATATTAGTCTCATTGTAAGAAAAGTTACATATTTAAATACAATATGATTAATTGTGAAACATAGAAAACATCAGGTACTGAGTTTTTCATGTTTATTATTTTTAAATTGTTTATTTTACAAAACGTATTTGAAAACAATGTTAGTAATTACGATGTTATCATCGTTTACTTTTTGACTGTATGTGTCTTTAGCACAAACATAAATATCACTGAATGAGGGAACTCGTGAAAAGCCACATATAACTATCCACGCGAAAAAACAGGTTCTGGTAAATGAAATCCTGCCCTTTGGAGCATCGGACTTTGTGATTTATTTCTAGTCATGGCGAAGGCTACTTTTATTGGGAATTGTCTTCTTATCATTTGGATAGGCATTTAAATATATAACTATTCTTACAATGAGACTAATATTTGTTACTACTATTATCTTTTATACATATGTAATTGCATTTGCCTTTTCTCCTTTACTATCTTGCATCAGGAGGTGTGAGGTTAAGGCGGGGTATTATCACAGTGTTATCACTCGGCTGAGTCACCACTAAGCTTGCACCATTAATTAATCCCTGATTTTTCTTTATAAGCAATTGGTGAGGTGGTGAACCGGACGGATTTAAGGAGTTCAAGAACTCTACGGGTACAACTGAACGTAGTTTGTTACTTACATTGTACGAACAGTACAATTTTATTCAAAATATTTGTTTAACAGTAACTTCAAACTCTCTGTGTATTTTTCGTCATTAGTGGGGAACGAAACCTTAAAAAAACCTCAATTTTGGATAGTTACACAGGAGATAAGGTGTAAAAAAAAAACGATGAGATGCAATATATATGATGATGATTCAATATTCTGAATGAAAACACATATTGACTGAAACATTTCAATAAATGAAAAATCTGAAATAATTTATGCATGTTAGTGGTTGTGTCTAGATGCATTATAACAAAAGGTACAACATGGAGACACTATAAATATTTTAAAGTAAACTTAAATAATAGATTTGTTGGAACAGAGCAGTTTTAATAGATTACATCATCTTTATTACACATTATAAATTCTTTTATTGTATAGAAAGCTTTCTGTTCAAGCCAATTTTTCGTAGTTTATTTGAAAACGTTAAGTGATACATTGAATGCTATGGTGGGTAACATATTCAATAATTTTTTCCTGTGTATGTGAAGTTATTCTGAGATTTTGTGGGCCTAGTGCCAGGGATGTCAATCCTCTGCCTTTGACATGTGTCATATTTATGAACTGATTCTCGCAGTTGAAGGCAACCTAGTTTTCTTTTATGTAAAAATTAAAAGGGATCCTGCTGTCAGTATTTTTAGGTCTTTGAAATATTCCCTACATGATACGTGGAATTTTGCTCCTACAATTATCCTAATGGCATTTTTCTGCCAAACAAAACACCTTTTTGCACCAGTGGAATTACCCCATAAGAGGATTCTATATATAAGGTGGCTGTGAAAGAAAGCATAATAACAGTTCAGCAGTAGTTTGTCAGTTTCAGAGGTGCTTACTTAGCAGGTAAGTGACTCAGGCTACCTTCGTGCATACATGGTTTGTTTTGAGTCAACATAAATGCCAAGGAACTTCACTGAAGTAGTCACCTCCCAAAGCAATGCACCGCTGAGCACTGCGATACATGTCCTGGAAACTGGTAATTTCCAAGAAATATATATATATATATATATATATATATATATATATATATATATCCAAGAAATAAATAGATTACGCGGCTATTCATGCGTACTTAATAAATATGTTTTATTCGCAGTCATGGGAATGCATTTTATTGGTTTCTGTGGTCTTGAGTGATGGTGAAGTTTTTTTCTTATTTATTACGATTTAAAAGACTTCATAGCCAAAGCTATGCAAAGGAGACGTAAAACTGTCACACTCATTTAATGACACGTTCTCGATGTACTTTTCTGAAGATATTCTGCAGCTATTTATTATGCGATGGTAGTGGTATCTTTAATTGTCATTTATTTATGCAAACAAAATTGTTGATCTTTTGTCCTCGCTCATCTCAGAAATATATACTGCATGGATACCTAACGCGTATGCCACACTACATTACGGTAAAATTTTACGACGCTGCTCGCCGGGCTCCAGTGCTTATGTTGGCAAGAGATGAACAATGAAGTGTAGAATTGCGTTAATATTTTTCACAAGCTACAGAGTAAGTGTTATTGTTGCTCGTTTCACTCGCAGCAAAATTAATACTGAACCTGCTCTATGGTTGACAGGTTCTTGTATGTACCTTTGTCTGTTCAGAAAAAAATAATTTTCGTTTTAATTGAAGTTGTCAAGACAAAACGTTTATTGGTCATATGAGCTGTCGCCATTACCATTGGTGCCAACATAATCACTGGAGCCCGGCCAGAAGCGTCGAGCCATTTAACCCTACATTACTACATACATTATATCAAACATTCAACAAATTACTACGAAATTTATATGAATGTGTCACGATTCTGCTGTAAAAATATTCACGTCAACGCAGTATTACATGGCTTTACATTACTAAATAATATTCACGTCAACGCAGCATTACATGGCTTTATATTACTAAATAATTAGTATGTAAACATTCGTTTGTCATCTCGCTTATCAATGCCTGCGTAATCGATTTATAGTTGCACGTTCGATATATATATCGTTTCAGGCACACATATTTCGATTGCAAGCATTCTTGGAAATTACCTGGAAACTTTGCACGAAGTCTTCCTTTCGTATAGTGTTCAGAAGCTTCGTCACGTTATGTTGTATGTCAAGAATATAGTCAAATCTCTTGCCTTTCAAAGCGAGTTTGAGTCGAAGGAATCATTATATCAATACGCTAACACAAAAATTGTGGTGCAGATTACACATTTATTCGTACAAGGCCAATGAAACTTACATAATTCGAAAGATTGTTTGTCGTAGATTTCACGAATATAAATATTGTGTGTGCATTTAGCCATTAAAAGTGGTAAAAGAAAGTAGAAATTTTCCTTCCTACAGCTTGGATCAAGTTCTACATTCTGCAACACTCAGCTCACTGATTGGCTATTCGCCTCGATCAAAGACGCTATAATGCAGCGCATCTGCAGTATTAAAATAAGTGAATATCGAATCATGTAGTGCTCCCAACTCACTTTCTTGTGCCGTTCAAATGCTTCATTGTCGCAGTGATTAATAGTGGTTAAAGGAAATGGATGTTTTCATATGAATGCCGATATAAAGGATGATGCGCCGGGAGAGGCATGTAGTGGTGCACGGGTGGAACTACGAATTCGACATGTTGTCAGCTCTGAAATTCTGAACATCGCAGTATCGAAATAACATTATTTCTTGGCGTCGAATAAATACACGAACACCGAAATTGTAGTTCCATTTCAAATATTAGGCTAATGAAAGTTATATAATTCGAAAATGGCATGAGAAAGTATATACTTCCGTTTTTATTTGTTGTTATTGTGTCAGCCATTTTCCTTAGGCCGGTATTACACTATCAAATTTTCTTTGACAAAGAATCTTTGTCCAATATTCTTTGACAAAGAATCTTTGACGTAGTGAAATGGTGACATTACACTATCAAATTTTCTTTGACAAAGAATCTGTCACAGTGCATTGAAAATGGCGGATGAATATTTGTTATTAACCTTAGTTGTTGATTACATAGATTACAAATATCTACTTATACACTTAGATTGCATGTACGCGTACAACAATTACAACGACTAGACATCTGGAAGCGTGCCTTTATTCACAGAACCCGTTTTTATTTGTACCGCGGCTCTCACCTCAGGTGTATCGTATAATAAGGCCTAACATCTGATGTTTGTAGAAAAGAGCGAAGTACTTTTTCTAGCTAGACTGTAGATATCATCGCTCCTTGTTCACTCACAACAATGTAAGCTGTACTCTTAAGACATATTTGAAAAAAAAAAAAAAAAATGTGAAGTTCTTTTCTTAATCATAATAGACATCTACAGTGTAGCTTGTCAAAGTACTTCGTCGTTTCCTACAAATATGTAATATTAGGCTGCATTACCCGATACACCTGAGGCGAGAGCCGCTGTACCACTCGAAAACGGTTCTTCTCGTCGTTTGAAAGACTGACAATGGTGACGCTTGACTTGCTTCTGCAGTGGTCTTCTGCTCTAAATATTGCAGTAAACAAAACTTTTGAAACATTTATATTTTGCGTATTATGTATCGTGTAAATAGCATTTGTCTGACTAAATATATGTAGGGAATTAAAGTGTCATTATGTACTTTTGCTTTCTCCGCTGCAAAACTGGTGCAGAGACAATTAATTTTCATTTTTACGTCGTCTGCCGTGCAAACAGTACTCACTTGATCGCTAATGAATACCGCAATTATCTAGCTTTCGGCTCGATGCAGCCGGTTTTTATAATCAACCTTATACAACTGCATAAATTTAGTTGTTGCGACGACTCGCAATACGAATTACGCGGTTATGTTTTCAAACAGTACGTCAAAAACTGCTACAGCAATGCTAGCGCTTAAAGCGGTCATATTTCTCACCACAGTTAACATAAGACGAACGCTTTCTTTGATCAAATCTACGGTGAGCTGCTAGATTTGATCAAAGAATTTTTGACGAAAGGCAACTTTGACCAAAGTTCCATATTACACTATCCAATTTTCTTTGACAAAAAATCTTTCTCAAAGAAAATTTGATAGTGTAATACCGGCCTTAACACGTAAAAGATACCGTTTCATACCTCCCAGTGCCGGTTAAATTTTACCAAATATCCCAGCGGCCTCCTATGATAATGCTGGCAACAGATGCTGAATAGTGAGAATCCTGTGAGTCTTCATTTTAGCCAATCGCTTGACAACGCTGATGTTTTCTCATGGAATCTTCGCTTTTCGATGGCAATTATTTTTACTGAGCGGACGAGGGTACATACAAGAACCTGTCAACCATAAAGCAGGAACAGCATTATTTGTTTACTTCATGGTCTGTACGATACAGTAATCGAGTCATTCTGTGTGGTTCGAACAAATGGGCAAAGATTTTCTATCGTGTTGTTGATGTTGCCAACATAATCAGGCGAGGCCGCCGACATGATACGTAAAATTTACCCCAGTGACCATTGTAAACACAATTGGTCGATTTTAGACCACAGGCAATACTAGTAGAAATAAATCTGGAGGACTGAGGTCCGGCGAGTATGGTGGATGGTCAAGTTGTACGAGAACGCTCGCCCACACACACAGGGCCGCGGAGAGGGGGGGGGGGGGGAGAAAATCCCCAGGGCCCTGAGACCTTGTAAGGGACCAGGCTTCTGAACTGGCGAATATCAGACAGCTGTTGTAAAATGAATTTTGTAAGATATTGAGTTTTAAAATAACTACACAGATGGGAACATTTATCACTTATTTGTAGATGACAAATGACTGTGTTGTGAAGTAAGCGATATTGTATGGATACCCCCGTAACATAAAGTTCAACGTGGGTGTGCGGTGTTCTAGGAATGAATAAAACAATGTGTGCAGGGGGCGGGCCGTCCAACAGCATGAACGCTGCAAGGTGAATGATACGGTAGATACGGTATTAGCGCAATAATGCTTTCTGTTTCTAGCGTCATGTGACTATTGCTCTGTGGTGTTGCTAAAAGGACACTGTTTTTTGTGGTCAGCAGCTCATCCGTATATCAAGTTCTTCGCGAACATAAAGTTAGATAACAAGAGGAAATCATTTCTTGATGAAGGCATGAATAAAGTAACAGTTTTGAATTCAGATCTCGTCAAGGAAAATGTTTTTGTCATTATTACAAAATTTAGTCGCCAACTTAACAGCACGATATGAAGCAGTAAAGCTGTTAGATGACACATTTTGATTTTTGTGGAAATATGCAAAGATGAGTGATGATCAGATCGCTGAGGCATGCACTTTATTCATCACTGAATACCATAATGATGTTACAATAGATTTAAAAGAAGAAATGAAATATTTAAAAACACAGCATACTTCGAACTTTGAAGGCACTTCTTTGAAACCATTTGAACTCTTGAATAAGATCGTAGCTCTGCGCATCTTTTGCTCTCTTCCAATGACTGTCGCTCTGGGAGAGAGATCATTTAGCACTCTGGCTCGTGTCAAAAACGGTCTGAGATCAACCATGCATCAACAATGTCTCACAGATTTGGGGACCTTGGCTGTTGAATCTGATTTGGCAAGGCAGCCAGACTTCAATAATGTAATTGAAACGTTTGCTGAACGGAAGGCTCGGAAAGCACCACTGACAGAGTTACAGGCAAAATGCTTGTAATATATTACATGCTGCACGTCTCTTTGCGATTTACTTGCGAGTTTATATTGTTGTTGTTGTTGTTATGGTCTTCAGTCCGGAGACTGGTTTGATGCAGCTCTCCACCCTACTCTATCCTGAGCAAGCCTTTCCATCGCCTCATAAGAACGGCAACGGCAACCCACACCCACTTGAATCTGCTTAGTATAAGCGTCTCTTGGTCTCCCTCTGCGATTTTTACCCCACACACTTCCCTCCAATGCTAAATTTACGACTCCTCGATTCTAAGAATGTGTCCTACCAAGCGAACCTTTCTTTTAGTCATGGTATGTCAAAAATTCCCTTTCTCAACAATTCTGTTCAGTACCTCTTCATTAGTAATGCGATCTGCCCACCTAATCTTCAGCATTCTTCTGTAGCACCACAATTCAAAAGCCTCTATTCTCTTCCTGTCCGCACTGTTTATCGTCCATGTTTCATTCCCGTACAAGGGAACACTCCACACAAATGCCTTCAGAAAAGACTTCCTTACTCTTAAATTAATATTCGATGTTAACAAATTTCTCTTTTTGGAAAATGCTTCTCTTCGCTTCCTGAAATCTCTATCACTACTCTCCTAACCAATATTTATTCCTGTATCTCTTTATTGGTTTCCAGTGAGTGTATTTGTAGTGTTTACCTAATTGTGATGTGTTGAAAACATGTCAACCCTACTTAAAATGGTATGTTTGAAAGTTTTTAAAACGCTTAGTAAAAAGTTTGATTTTTATAATTATATTACTTTATAGTGAGTATTTTTTGTGTGTTTTCTACGTTCCCTAATGATGTTGTGTTTCTTTGTTTGTAGAGCTTATGGAACTTAACTACGGAGTCATCAGTCCCTAAACTTACAAACTACTTATGAACTAGCTACTACTAAAGACGCCACAAATATCCATGCCCTAGGGGGGATTCGAACCCCCGACCGTAGTGGCCGTGCAGACTAAGATCGACGCGCCGCAGTACGCTCGGCCATCGCGGCCGACAATGCTGTTGTGCTAACCCCTTTAGTGCTGAATTAAGTTCTACTGCAAGAAAAAAGTAATAAACCGTCATTTTGTGCGTATTAGTGGGATGTTAGACGATTAATAATATCAAATGTAAAACATCTTATATATAGTTGGTATTGTTAGGTACCTCTTACATTTGTGACAACCTGTATTTGAGAAATAAAAGGCTTACAAACCATCATTGAGGGAAATTTTTGATTGAACTTTCTTATAAGAATAGAACAAATTATTAACATATGTTTGCAGTACATGTATGTTTATGTCTAAACCTAGTGCATGGAATAAAGGTTGTGATATTACAGATACAGGGGGCAGCTGATTGTTACTTTTGTGTCCAGCCTCGTCGCCGCTTTTGTGTCTCGTTTCCGTCGTAGGTGTCGGTGGCCGAGTAGGAAGACCGACACCGGAATAAAGGTAGCACGCTTATGGGAGCAGCCAGTAGGACAGCAGAAACTAGAAACACTAGAGTAAATTAGAACGAGATATATATTGCACAGAATTTATACAATACTTAACTTTTACATAGTTCAGTACTGCAGAGTGCTGATACATAGTTGAGCTAGAGGCCTGCCTAGTGCCTGTCCGATAGCAAAGTCTTCACTGGTGCCTATCTGATTCCGAAGTGTTAACTCGTTCCTATCTCAGTCCCAAGTGAACGATTTCGTTCAGTGGTGGCCACGGGCGGAGTTGTAACAGAGGGCGCTCGTGGCTGACGTCGAAGAATGCTGCGCCGTGCGTGTATGGCGGCCCGCGGCGAACGTAGGTGGCGCGCAGTTTGGACTTGTGCGACACCACACCCCTCCCCCCCAAACCGCCGCGCCGTCGTGGCGTAGGGCTGAGGGCCACGGCGACGGCACTGGGAAGAGGGCCTGGGCGGGGGCGTTACTGGTGGGACGGGCGTCGTAGCTGAGGCTGGTATCGAGACGCCGTCCGCGCCCCGGTATACACCTTGCGATCCGCCGGGAAACCCGCCCCAACTAGCGGAAGGGCGCCCGCCTCCGCCCAGAGGGAGCAGGTCATCTTCTTCTGAGGTGCGTGGCCCAGGCGGCGAGGGCACGCACGGTCCCGGAGTTCCTCTCGGTGACGCTGTCATCTGCGGCGGCGACAGCGGCGGCAACGACTGCGTCGGAGGTGCGTCGACGTCCATCGGGTCGATCTCGTAGTCCGGGGACGCTGGACCCGTCGACGAACGATGTGGCTGTACTCCCTGGCGGTGAACTGGGTCTGGAATCAAGAAACCCGAGACAGGATCGCGCGGCCTGTGCAGGCGCAATTGGTTTGCGTGGCGCCGCAGCTCCGAGTCTGTGGAAGAACGTACAACATACATATTGCGACCGAGCATACGCTGAATGGTGCCTGGTAACCATTTCTTCTTCATACCAGCAAACACCCTGTACAGCACCGGCGTAGAAACCTGAAAACGCGAAGCGCCATACGAACCGACTCGGTGCGTGTGAGGCTGCAGCAGGTGAAGGAGAGTGCGGTGACGGCGGCCGTGTAGGAGCTCGGCAGGAGACGGACCGTCACGTGGCATGCACCGATACTTAGACAGGAAAATTTGAAGAGCTTGCTGCCTGGAGTGCTGACCTTTCATCTTTTCCATGTGAGACTTGAATGTTCGAACGAAACGTTCTGCTTCACCATTGGACTGAGGGTGAAAAGGTGCGGTGGTGATATGCTGAATTCCATTCACACGACAAAATTGTTGAAATTCCGCACTAACAAACTGAGGTCCATTGTCTCTGACGATAGTTTCAGACATACCTTCGATGCAAAACACTGATGTTAAGGCACTGATTGTACTAGACGCTGTCGTTGAGTTCATGGCAATCACGAAAGGAAACTTGCTGAAAGCGTCTACAACAATTAACCCGCGCGTTTTCCATAAAGGTCCGGCAAAGTCAATGTGTAAACGTTGCCATGGTCCCTTGGGGCGTGGCCAGTCTGAGAAACGTTGCGGAGGAGCCGCCTGATGCTCCGCACAAACTGTACACTGTGACGTCATGCGCTCTATCTGAGCGTCCATACCAACCCAGGTACAATGACGTCTGGCCAGTTGCTTTGTCCTAACAATACCCCAATGTCCTTGATGCAGGAGGCGTAACACTTCTCGTTGCAGGGAACGAGGAACAATCACTCGTGCTTGGTCGTTGTCGGTATGCAACAACAGTACACCCTGACTTAAAGATAATGCATGACGTTGTGCAAAATAACGTCGAACCAGAGGCCGATCAATGTCTTTGGCTCTGGCAGGCCACCCAGAGAGAACAAAACGTGCTACCACACTTAGGTCTGCATCCACAGCTGTTTCCTGTGCAACCGGACGAGAGTTCACAGGGAAATCTGCGACAGCGGAAGCATCTTTGGCGTCTACCTGACAACATGCCATTTCTGAAGAATCAAACGACACATCCTGGCCAACCGGAAGTCGGGAAAGAGTGTCCGCGTTGGCTTGTTTAGTGGTAGGTCGGTACAAAATCTCATACTGATAATTAGACAGTATTAAGGACCATCTCTGAAGTTTCTGTGCTGTTCGTGGCGGAATTGGCTTTGTGGGTGAGAACAACGACGTGAGAGGCTTGTGATCTGTCAACAAATAGAATTTTCTGCCATAGAGATAATGATGAAACTTTGTGACGCCGTAAATGATTGCTAAGGCCTCCTTTTCTATATGACTGTAATTCTGTTGCGTCGGCGTCAGTAGCTTGGATGCAAAGGCAATAGGACGATCGTGACATCCAATAAGATGCGACAATACTGTACCCAGACCGTACGACGAGGCATCAACTGCTAACACTACAGGCTTCTGTGGGTCAAAGGGAATCAAACTTGCATCACTGAGTAGTGCAGACTTTAGTTTGTCAAAGGCAACCTGACAATCTTTAGACCATACAAAAAGAACATTCTTCCTAAGTAAGCAATGCAGTGGAGCTGCAATCTGAGAGGCATTGGGAATAAATCTGAAATAATAGTTAAGCTTTCCCATTACTGCTTGCAATTCATGCACATTCTTAGGAAGAGGCAAGTCTTTGATTGCTCGAAGATGTGACTGTAAGGGATGGATTCCTTGGGCATTAATCACATGGCCTAGGTACTCTATTTCAGTTTGAAAAAACGAACACTTTGCTTTATTGCAACGTACACCTGCTGCAGTCAACACTTTGGAAAGGCACTCCAGGTTTGCTAAATGTTCTTCAACTGTACGTCCGGATACCACAATATCATCTAAATAGTTCGAGCAACACGGTACAGAAACTGACAGCTGTTCCAAGAAACGCTGAAAAATAGCGGGGGCGGAAGAACTGCCAAAGGGTAGGCGTTGAAATTGAAAAAGGCCAACGTGAGTATTAATGACGAAAAACTTTTTTGACTCGTCATCAAGTGGAATCTGTAAGTATGCCTCTGCTAAATCAATCTTAGAAAAGAAGCGAGACTGTCCTAATTTGTCCATCAGTTCCTCAGGTCTGGGCAGAGGGTAAGTGTCTACAATTGTTTGACTGTTCACTGTTGATTTGAAGTCCGCATAGAGACGAAGTTTTCCTGATGGCTTGGGTATAATTTCTATAGGCGAGGACCACTGCCTCGCAGAAACAGGAGAAATCACCCCACTATCTTGCCAACGTTTAAGTTCTTCGGCAACTGTATCACGCATTGCGATAGGCACAGGTCTAGCTTTACGAAATTTTGGAACTGCAGATTCTTTTAAAGTTACATGTGCCACGAAGTCTTTTGCACAACCTAGTTCCGGCGAAAACAAGTCACTGTATTTTTCACACAATGCATTAATTTTGTCCAGAGGCACTACTGACGAAATGTGAAACACATCCCTTTGAATTGATAAACCAAACAAGGCAAATGCATCTAGTCCAAAAATGTTCTGCGTAGATTTGGCCTGAAGAACTACAAAAGAAACTGTTTTTGTTACACCTTGAAAAGAGGCGGGCAGGCTACACGTTTGACCTGTATATGCTGTTAACACTTGTTGAGACGGCGACAATTTTGGCAAACCCAGAAGTTCATAAGTATCTTTATTTATTAATGTGACAGCGGAACCAGTATCAAGCTGAAATGGCACAGCCTAATTGTCTATGTAAAGAGTCACAAAAGTTTTTGCTTGCGGCGCTCGACAGGTGCGCGAATGTGGGCAACGTCTAATACAGCTTGTTTGCTGCGCATGCGCGGGCCGCGTAGTGAAGTAAGCGGCGCATGATCGGCACACTGATTAATATCACTGTCACTAGATGTCACTACCGCCGGATCGGCGTCCGCGCAATGCGAGGCTACTACAGATTCACTAACTACTGCACTAAACTTTTGAGTAGCTACATCAAGTCTACTGTCACTTTCTACACAGTACTGGGCACTATTACAAGGAGAAGTTGCAGAAGGCACTAGGTTCACTACAGGATTGCACTGTACATAGTCATTTTACTTGTCCCGAACCCTTTTCCTTTGCACAGTTTTACGCGCTCGTCGGCGCTTGCGACGTGGCTCACTACATAGTTTTGCAGTAGGTGCAGAAAAATTCCCCTCCCACCAAAGAAGAACTCACCGTCCCTGTCCGTCCCACTGATCCCCCAATTCCCGCTAATAACTCCTTATGCCCTCCCCCCACAGCAGAGGACATCATTCGGTTCCTGACTATTGTCCTCCAAAATATCCACCCTTTCCAGCGCCCTCACACCCTCCACCAAGTCTCCCTGGCCGCTCGCTCCCTCTTCAACCTTGATTTTAAGGCTACAACCTCCCAAAATCACATCCACTTTACCTTCTCCCGAACCGACCGTCCTCACACCCTAGTTTAGTCCCCACACCCGCTCCCTTTTCCTCTCCCTCTCCCCACCTTTCAACCTCATTATGGCGCAGCAACGATTTAACATCCTGTACTCCAATATTCGCTCCCTTCCCACCAATAAGCTCCTCCTGATGAACACCTTAAACCAACACCGCGTGGATGCCTTTCGCCTCAACGAAACCTTCCTCCTCCCTCACATACATGTCAGTACCACACCCTATATCCTACACCGTCACGACTCTCCCCATCCCCCTGCACGAGGTGGAGTGGCTTTCGGCCATCTCCGACACCACCCAGTTCGGCCACATCCCCTCCTCAACATCCCTTATGAACATCTCATCCACACCCTCTTCCTCCCTTCCCTCACTGTCACCTGTGCTACTATTTATATCCGCTCCCATGTTCCCATCCCTTATGACTTCCTTGCTCACATTGATAGCACCTTCACAACCTATGTGGTCGCCGCTGATCTCAATATCCACTCCCGTTCTCCTGCCGAACTCCGTCGGTGGCATCAGTTCATTCCTATCATCAATGGCGACATTGTCCCACTCCCACGCCACACCCGACCCTGTAGCAACACCACCCCTGATGTCGTCATTGTCTCTCCCAATCTCCTTGGGCGCATCACCGCCGACGTTCTTGACCCCATAGGCAGTGATCACGACCCTGTTGTCCTTACCCTCACACACAATGTCCATCGCCCACAGAATCCTCGCCCAGCTCCACCTCCTAAACTCGTCCATGACTACTCCCGAGCAGACTGGGATGCCTTTCGCCTCTCCATCACCCATCAGGTCGAAAGCCACCATCTCCCCCTACACTCTCCCGATGATATCGACCAAGCTGCCTCCTTCCTTCAGCAGACCTTGTCTGATGCTATGCATTCGCACATCCCTACCAAAGCTGTCCAGCCTCACCGTCCCACACTCCCTCCACAGGTTGTCCTTCTTCTGCGGGAATCCCACCGCCTGTACCGCTCCTTCCTGCGAACCCGTGACCGCGACACTCCTCCGCCATCGGCAACTCCAGCGACACGTGCGCAGCCTCCTGACTGCCAAGAAACGCCGGGACTGGCATCAGACAGTGACACGGCTTAATGCCCACCTCCCAATCAACTCGTCTCGGTATTGGAACGCCTTCCACCGCCTCACTGGATCGAAACCTATGCCCACATACCCTCTCCTCCACCTTGACCAGCCCCTTCCTGATAATGCCAGTAAGGCCAACCATTTTGCCTCTTTCCTCTCTGATGTATTCTCCATCCCTGAAAATCCTAACTTTGATTATTCCTTGTTCCCAGATGTCCATGAAAAAACCGATGTCTCCATCCCACCCCTGGCTCCTGGCTTCCATTACCTGGACCACATCCCCCCATCGGACATTAACACCCCCTTCACTGTACACGACATACAATTGATACTGCCCACCAAACGCAACACAGCTCCCGGCCACGATCGCATCACATACCGCCACCTCAAAGAAAGTCCCCTCCCTTTCCTCACCACTCTTGCTTCCCTCTATACCATCATCCTCTACACTGGCTGCTACCCCCGCCTGTGGAAAATCTCCCGAGTCCTCATGTTCCTAAAACCCAACAAACCCCCCTCTGATGCCTCCTCCTACCGCCCGATTTGCCTCACCCCAGTGTTCAGCAAGGTCTTCGAATCCATTCTGTCCCGTCGCATCCATCACCACCTCCACCTCCACCGCCTTCTCCCAGACACCCAATGTGGCTTTCGTCCTTCCTTCTCCACTGACGACCAACTCCTTCGACTTACGCAACTCCTTTCCCTCCAGCTAAATTCCCGTCGTGCCGCCATCTTTGTGTCCTTAGACCTCGAACGGGCCTACGATTGGGTCTGGCCTGCCCTTCAAACTCCAAACCTATGCTCTTCCCATCAACCTCGTCCGGGTCATTGCCTCCTTCCTCTCCGACCGCCCCACCTATGTTACCGTCCAAAACACCGACTCCCGTCTTTTTTATCCCTCTGCTGGTGTGCCCCAAGGCTCTGTCCTTTCTCCCCTCCTGTACCTCCTGTATACCTCGGATATGCCTAAGCCTGCCCCTCCCGTACACTTTTTCCAATATGCTGACGACACCGCGTTCTTTGCCTTAGCTCCCACCCTTGCCCATTCCAACCGCCTGCTCCAAGAACACCTTGACCTCTTTGCCGCTTGGTGCAACCAGTGGCTCCTGTCTATAAATCCTACCAAAACCCAGGCGATCATCGTAGGTCGTACAACCCGTTCCTTCCGTCCCCGAGATTTTTATCTGACCCTCCATAACTGTCCCATTCGTCTCACCCCTACCCTAAAGTACCTGGGCCTCACTATTGATCGCACCCTCTCCTGGACTCCCCATCTACGTGCTATCCAAGAAAAAGCCCGCTCCCGCCTCTGCCTCCTCAAACTCCTTGTTGG
The DNA here is from genome assembly GCA_026315105.1 of Locusta migratoria. Taxonomy (NCBI): domain Eukaryota; kingdom Metazoa; phylum Arthropoda; class Insecta; order Orthoptera; family Acrididae; genus Locusta; species Locusta migratoria. The sequence continues at coordinate 104,303,842 of CM048745.1, read as the reverse complement.
CCGAACATGGGGCCTCAACCCTTCTACCATCCTCTATACCTACAAATCCCTCATCCGCCCAGTCCTCGTGTCGCCCATCCCGCCTGGATTTCCGCTCCCCTATCCTTCTACAAATCTCTGGAGATACTGGAACGCCATGCCCTCCACCTCGCCTTCCGTATCCCACTTTATCCCCCTTCCCCCACGCGGATCCTCTATGATCTCATTATTTTCCCCAGACTCGTTCTCTTTATTGAAAATCTCCGCCTCTGTTACATATCCCGCAAATCAGATCCGCCTAATCCTCTAGTCCATCCCCTCCTCTCTGCACCTGGTACATTGCCGCGCCTCCACCACTGTATTCCCCCTGCTCTCCACTTGTCCACCCTCCGGATCCTTTCCCGTGGCAACTTCCGTACCCTTCCCCTCCCGGATGATGCCCTCCGACCTGACATCTACCCTTCATACCAGCTTTGATCCTTCTCCTTGCTCCCTCTCCCCTTTCTCTCCCTGAGGGCCCCGACTATCCCTTCCTTCCTGTCCCTTCTCCCCTCCTCCGTTACTCCGGTTCCTCCTCTTACTGCCCTCTCCTATCCTTCTTCCCCGTGGCTTCCTGGGACATCATCCCCCCTTCCCTACCGGCTCTGTGGCTCCTCCCCACCCTCTCCACCTCCTTTCACCCCTTTTCCCCCCACACCACATCTTCAAATGCTGTCAGTGCCCCACCATCTACGGAACCTCCTTTGTGCTTCGAAAAGTGTGGTGTGTTTTAGTTAAATTGTTTTATTTTACAACAGTGGACGACCAACCCGCAGCCGACACCATTAGCTTTTATTTGTGTATCTCTCGAAGTGTGTGTTGTGTTTTTTATTTTAACTCCAAATAGCAGACGGTCTCACCATGGCTGCTGCCCTATGCTCATTTTAATTGTGTGTGTGCGCCACTGACATTGGAGCAACTGTTTTTATTCACCACTTTCGCCGTTCCAAGTGTTTTATGTCACCACTGTTTCCTCCATTTTATGTACTTTGTTTTATCTCCATTTTAAATCTCCGTTTTATGTCTGTATTATCTCCAAAATTTTATCTCCGTTGTGTTTTTATGTTCTCCGCTGACAAATTTTATTTCTGTAGGCCGAAGAGCGCCAGTGAGTGCTGCCGGCCCGCCCCTCTTTTAGGGGAATTGAAACGACAATAATGAAAAAAAAAGCAGAAAAATTGTCTTGCATTTGAGAACCAAGTAAAGCACTGTTCAATTCCACAGCGTCTATGACATCGACAGCATGAACTGTTCGTGCACTCGGCCGTTCCTGGAATGTTTGCCTTGCATACACACTGTCTGTACATGTCCCGATTTGCCACATTGATAACAGGTTGCGTTGCGATTAGGGCATTGTGCACGCTTATGGCGAGATACACGCTGAGGGCAAGACCTACGAACATTTTTCTGAAATGAACGTTGGTGCCCGTTATTCAAATTACTGTTTCTAACACGACGGGGCGACCTGTTCACTGTCTGTTCAGCATGGTCGGTAGAAGTATAAGAATCACTAGGGCTAGACTGAGAACTACGGCTAGGAAAGCGTCCGTTACGGTGCACTGAATTTACACTGTGGCTTTGCATTTCTACATCTGCTAAGTCAAAAGTATCATGCGCTTCTATAAGCTGCAGCACACTGTCTAATGAGGGGTCAGATTGTTTTAGAATTGCTGCCCTAATTCTGGGGTCCTGAATGTTCTGAGTGATAGCGTCTCTCAACATCACGTCACTATAAGAAAGTCCACAAGAGCAAGTAAATTTACATTTGCGGGTTAAGCCCTTCAACTCAGTGATCCATTCCTGGTGTGACTGCTCAGGTAATTTTTTAAGTCTGAAAAATCGGTACCGTGCCGCAGCTACGAGAACTTTTCTCTCATAATGAGCATTCAGTGCATCTACAATTTGTTCAAAGTCTACATCACGAAGAGATGCGTGCGGGAAAAGTTTCTGCAGTAACACGAAGGTGTTGGGGCCTACAATCTATAAGAAAAGGTTCTTCACTCTCTGACCTGTAAGTTGATGAGCCGCGACGAGTTCTTGAAACTGTACGAAATAGTCGCTCCATTCTTCCTCACGTTCGTTGTACTGGCGAAATGTAGGAAGCGGTGCAGCGGCAGGTGTGGGCTGCTGATGTGACGGCTGTTGTTGGTGAGCTGCTTGCGCCGTTAGCTGGGACACCGCCTGTAGTAGTTGCGTGATTTGCGCCGTCTGTAACTGAATAATTTCCATTAAGTTTGGGTTCGGGGTAGTGGCCATGCTGACCGATTAGGCGCCGCGCATACAAGTAAATGATAACAAAGCACAAATGCAATATGAAAGGAGGGCTCGCTCTGTAACAAAAAAGTCCACAAAACATGTAACAGGATAAGTTCCCCCAAAAATCTTATAATAAGGGTGGGTGGTGGGAGCAATTTCTGCGTGCTCCGACTGCTGCTGTCTGGCTGCTGCAAGCGGGCTCGTCCAAGGTTCTTCTATCACTCCTCGTCGCCACTTTTGTGTCCCAGCCTTGTCGCCGCTTTTGTGTCTCGTTTCCGTCGTAGGTGTCGGTGGCCGAGTAGGAAGACCGACACCGGAATAAAGGTAGCACGCTTATGCAGGTACGGATGGGAGCAGCCAGTGGGACAGCAGAAACTAGAAACACTAGAGTAAATTAGAACGAGATATATATTGCACAGAATTTATACAATACTTAACTTTTACATAGCTCAGTACTGCAGAAGGCTGATACATAGTTGAGCTAGAGGCCTGCTTAGTGCCTGTCCGATAGCAAAGTCTTCACTGGTGCCTATCTGATTCCGAAGTGTTAACTCGTTCCTATCTCAGTCCCAAGTGAATGATGTCGTTCAGTGGTGGCCACGAGCGGAGTTGTAACAGAGGGCGCTCGTGGCTGACGTCGAAGAACGCCGCGCCGTGCATGCAAGGCGGCGCGCGGCGAAAGTAGGTGGCGCGCACTTTGGACTTGTGCGACACCACAGTTTCCATGTGAAAGGCGGGTTTTGCCAGGATGTTGGGTTTCCCAGCCGGCCGGCTACCAATTGACTGGTGGACGGCAGCTTGCTGCGGTGCAACTATTCTAAGTACAAAATGTTCAAATGTTTGTAAAGCTTAACTGCGAGGTCATTAGTCCCTAAACTTACAAACTACTTGTAAACTAACTTATACTAAAGACAACACAAACATCCATGCCCGAAGGGGTTTCGAACTCCCGATGGGGAAAGGCCTCGCACATCGCAGAATAGCCCCTCAATGCCCTCGGTCACTCCGCCGCGGCAAAAAATGTTTGTAAATTCTATGGGACTTAACTACGGGGTCATCAGTCCCTAAACTTACAAACTACTTATGACTACTTACGAACTAGGACGGCACAAATATCCATGCCCGAGGGGGGATTCGAACCCCCGACCGTAGTGCCGTGCAGACCGTGACTGGAGCGCCCCAGTCTCCTCGGCCACCGCGGCCGGCCCGCCGCGGCATTGTAAGTAGGTACAGAGTGGGAGTCCTGTGAAGTTGGCACCCCTTTTTTGGAAAATGTAAATTTTTTCAGAGTTCTAGATAGATATGCAATAGTTCTGAAGTTCTCTGTACAAAATTTAAATAGTTCTGCAAAATTTCGCTGAAAAAATACGGAAAAATTACCACAAATTTTAGTTTTTTCAAATTTATTATTTGGCTATTAATACAAACATAGTTATTATCACAGTTCTAAATAGCTCTCAAAGAGTTCTACAGGAAATCCAAATGACATTTTTCTGTGCAGTTTATACTTCATGAGATAATTGCAATAATGGGGAATCCATTTACACGCTACTGTGAAGTTGGCACCCCTTATCTCAAAAATGTACATTTTTTCGGAGTTCTAGGCAGATATGCAATAGTTCTGGAATTCTCTGCACAAAATTTAAATAGTTCTGCACCAATTGGCGAAAAAATTACAAAAAATATAACAAATTTTAGTTTTTTTCCAAATAATTATTTGACTATAAGCGTAAACATAGTTCTGATCACAGCTAGAAATAGCTCTCAAAGAGTTCTGCAGAAAATCCTAATGATATTTTTTTTGCCCAGATAATACTTCATGAGCTAATTGCGTAAATGAGGGACATAAACTACACAAAATTGCACCAGAGTCGTGTGAAGTTGGCACCGCTTTTATGTGAAATATAAATTTTTTTCAGAGTTCTGGATAGTTCTTCTATAGTTCTAGGGTTCTCTGTACAAAATTTAAATAGTTCTGCAGAATTTCGTGAAATATCGCATAAGGTAACACGTTACTAACAAATAAAAACGACCTGTGCACAGGCTTAACTAGTTTGCTTCTCAGGAAACGCGATGTAGTAATAGCGGAGCAAAATCTTACCAATGGACATGTATTAGTATCAACTAACTCCTCTAAGTAACTAACATTACTTAAAGACAGGTGACACAAATAATAAATTGCAAGTAACTGTTTCACAGAGATGAGTCTTTACTTTCGTAACTCACCGGAATTCAGTATCAAATGCTTAAAACACTTTAATGTGCCAGGTAATGTTAAAATATCTTTGATTTTAGGGAGGGCGCTTAACACAAGTGTATTGATTTGAATTTAAAGGTTTAATACATCAGTAACGGAGCCGGCACTTAGGATTAACATGTCACAATCTTAACCTTTAAATAAAGCTCCTTACTACATAAGGTAACACGTTATTAACAAATACAAACAACCAGTGCACATGTGACTTTAGCTGATCAACAACAAGTAATGGAACAGTCAAAATGACAACTTAGACCATCACATAACTATATTTCCAACTTAACTGACGGACTAACGTGAATCAAGCCCAAATTACTGATGCCTTTGAATAACATACAATCAATTAACTTAACTAGTGTCCTCAGTTAAATACGCTAAACAACAAGCACCAATCGGATTAGTGGGATACGGGCACTTAATCTCAACTAGTCCAAACAAAAAGTAAATCTAGGTGCAAATTATCATTTATTTGAAAGGCACACAACTGTCTAATGAAAGGTATTCACAGTAGTACAAATGGTTAACAGGTTAAGATCACTGCAACGACGTAGGAACTACCAAGGACACAGAGTGTAAGTTACCCATTCCCCACTCGGAAACTTTAGTCCGAAAGGTAAGGACTTTACAATGATTAAAATTTAACTTGCCCAAAAATACATTCGTCTACGGGGCACGTGATGACGAAAGGAAAGACTGTGAGAGAAAATAATCAGTAAGGATTCCCCCAATAGCAATTAGCAATTCGTGAAATCATTCACATTCAATAAATGGATTGGTAATTCACCCTACAATACGAGGGTAAGGAATTAAGTAAATAACAGTAACTGCACCGGTGAGGTGACACCAAACATAAAACACACGGACAAAGGAAAGACATGGAAGGCAACCACTGGGGGCCGGTTACAATTCCGAAAGACAAACAAACACCAACACAAACACACAGAGGTTGTAAATCACAAGGTAGCACAACTAGGCATAGGATCACTTATCAATTCTAAAGATAACATTAACTGACGGCACGCACGCGAAAGGAAAAGGGGGTGGTGTCGGGGAGTACACCAACAGTAACTAGGTATGTGGAAGAGGCAGATTCACAACTACACGTTTGGGCCGAGGACACATCGCAAGTGCTAGGTAACGGAGCACAATGGCGAGCCGATGTTTAACAGAGTCACTCACACAGATTTCTACAACAATCCACTACATTCGAGAGAACGGTAACGGAGGATGATAGAATTGCGAAGCAGTCACAATCCGGCCATGACCGCCAGGAAGGAAAGCTGGGTCGAAGTCCTCGTGCACCGCAACAACGCAGAAGGTGGAGTGCACCGGCTTCAGAAGTACTACACTACTGCCCCGCGACGCTCATGATCTCAAGTGGCAGTTCCGTACGCCGACCGCGACAGCCGCCTCGAGGTACCTTCGTTGATCCGCAATCCACCACCGGCCTCACCGCGGAGCGCATGTCCATTTAAGGACCGCACCAGGCAAGGATCATTAGTAAGGAACAGAAGAAACGCATCGCCGCAAAATTACAATCGATATCACTCGATCGAAGCAAAGAGAAAGATAATCAAGATAGAAGGGGGTACGTAAAGAGTAATTAGAGAAGAAGGTTCGATGCTGAGCCGTGACGGCTCAATTGCCTTGTATGGGTGTGAAACATGGACGATAAACAGTGCCGTCCGGAAGAGGCTTTTGAAATGTGGTGCTACAGAAGTATGCTGAAGATTAGGTGGGTGGATCGCGTAACTAATGAGAAGGTACTGAACCGAATTGGGGAGAAAAGAAATTTCTGGCATACCTTGACTAAAAGAAGGGATAGATTGGTAGGGCACATTCTTATACATCAATGAATTGTGAATTTAGCGTTGGAGGGAAGTGTGTGGGGTAAAATGCGCAGAGGAAGTTCAAGAGATGGATACAGTAAGCAGATTCAGACAAATGTAGGTTGCCGTTCTTATGTTGAGTTGAAGAGGCTTGCTCAGGATAGGTTATTATGGAGAGCAGCATCAAACCAGTCTCGGACTGAAGACCACAACAACATTTTAAGTAAAGGGAATGCTTCAAAACCTCAAATGTTGGAGTCATACATTTTGCAGAATTTTATCAAATTGTTGAAGCACGAGTTCGAATAGCTCGTACAGGCAATTGGCCCGAGAACTGCTGAAATCGAAGATATGTGAGACTGTAATACTACCTGACTAGTGATCATCCTTCAGTTTTTGGCTACTGGTGATTCATAAAAAATGGTAAAGCTGTCACAATTCCAAAGATCTGCTTATAGGAGGATGTGAATTCCGTATCACGGTGCAACTCACTATTTTTTCACATCAGCCAACATAACCAGCTGGAAAAAAATTGTAGACGCATAATATCCTAGGATTGATGGGGAATCTAACCACCACCACCGAAAGAGAAGGCAGCGTTGCTGTTGTCTGACGTCACGCCTAGTAGGCAGTGATCGCGTAGCTTTGTCTCTAGCCGCCAGAGCCTAGTTGGCTATTGCGGCTAGTCAGTCAGCTATGCGATTTCGGCCTACTCTTCGTGACGTCAGACAGCAGCAACCAAGGTCAATGAAAAAGACAGTCACGTCACGTCATCAGACAAGGCTTGAGACAACGCGATCACTAGCTGACTGGCTGACCACTGGGGCACAGCCCACTATCTCACAACGGCCAGCGAGTCAGATAGCGTCGCGTTGTCTCAAGCCTTCTCTGATGACGTGACGTGACGTATGTGCCAGGACGTGTCTTTCTCGTTGGCCTCGAGAGAAACACGGCCTTCAAATGTTTGCAAACCTATTGGGCTATGGTCATCAGTCCCTAGACTTACAAACTACACTCCTGGCCATTAAAATTGCTACACCACGAAGATGACGTACTACATATGCGAAATTTAACCGACAGGAAGTAGATGCTGTGATATGCAAATGATTAGCTTTTCAGAGCATTCACACGAGGTTGGCGCCGGTGGCGACACCTACAACGTACTGACATGGAACTTTCCAACCGATTTCTCATACATAAACAGCTGTTGACCGGCGTTGCCTGGTGAAACGTTGTTGTGATGCCTCGTGTAAGGAGAAGAAATGCGTACCATCACGTTTCCCACTATGATAAAGGTCGGACTGTAGCCTATCGCGATTGCGGTTTATCGTGTTGCGACGTTGCTGCTCGCGTTGGTCGCAATACAATGACTGTTAGCAGAGTATGGAATCGGTGGCTTCTGGAGGACAATACGGAACGCCGTGCTGGATTCCAATGGCCTCCTATGACTAACAGTCGAGATGAAAGGCATCTTATCCGCATGGCTGTAACGGATCGTGTAGCAACGTCTCGATCCCTGAGTCAACAGATGGGGACGATTGCAAGACAACAACCATCTGCACGAACAGTTCGACGACGTTGTTGGTTCCCACTAAGAGACAGATTTCCACGAAACCAGTTTTCATATCCCTACTTAATGGATATTATGTTCCGATGTAGGGACCTGAAGATGGCATATTGGAATGCCGAAACTGCTTGTGATACACTAAGTATTTTATTATACATGCGGCTGTTGGTATCTAACTTCCTACATAGTCATATAAAGTCTTATCGAGCTTGTGCAACTGGGAGAGTTTGTGAGGTTCCTTGAGAAATATTATAGACGTCATTTCGTTGCTGGGGGTGCCCTCAAAGGCTGTGTCCTTGTTCCTGGTAGCCATGATCTGATTTGGGTGCGAACTGCTCAGTATAAATCAGAAAAAAAAACTGTAGTATCATTGTTGTGGCAAATGAGCCTCATCTCCAAACTTGGCGATAGTACGGCCATTGTTTGAACTTAGATTTCCACGAGGGGTAGTTGAAGAACTGGGGAAGGTCTGCTGGATGCCCTTGAAGGATTTTCCATACAGATAGCAAGACGTCCTCGTGTGTTGCCATCAAACCGAGGAATCATGACATTGGGTTCATACGCTGGCATGCTGCATCTTTCAAAGTCTTACGGCTGAATATATTGTAAAGTTTTTATTATTATTATTATTATTATTATTATTTTCCCCCTGAGGCCGAGAGGCGGGCTGTTTTAGGGCTACTTCTCGACCTTTTCAGTCTTAGGGTTTGGACAATTTTATTTATTTTTACATTTTATTTTTCGTTCTTGAATGTATACAATCATAATCTTGTAAAACAAGGAAAACTTTTCATTACAGAAGAAAAATAAGAATTTTTTTTTAAGTATGGAAAAGTGAAGTTCTCAAAGTAGAAGCATTAAATTATTTACAATGAACAAAAACCTTTTTTTGTTGAACAATGTAGAAAAAGAAGGAAAAAGATTTACAATTTAGTTTTTAATATAATTAATTTTGTGTTTTTTCCATTATCTTGTGTTATACATTAATGTTTGAACAATGCAGTAATATTTGCATTATGGTAGATAGCACACATGTGTAGTCAGTTGATCTGTTGGATGTGTGAGACGAGGGGAAGAGGGGGAGGATTTAGGTTGGGATTGTCTCCTTGAGTGGTTTCTGTTGGTGTGAGTTGGTGTTGTGTTAGTGCCTAATTCTTTCGTCAAGATGTGTGGCTGTGGTGGTGTTTGCAGTGAGGGGTTCGAAGACCGGTGTTAGTTCAGGAAAGATTATGAAAGTGTTTTGTGCTATTGTTTGTGTGGGAGTTGTGTATTTGAATTTAAGGTTCCGCGTAGTTATAAGTGGGGTGGTAATAAGGTATTCTAGGTCAGGCCGCTTTTGTAGGATGTGTCTACTATACCTAGCACGTAATTTTACAAGTCTGTATTGTAGAGGTTCTGTTCTTGTTGTTTGGTAGACTTAATTGCTTGGGGTGGTGTAGGGGAGTTTTGAAATGCTGTGGAGTATCCTTCTTTCTGTGCTGTACAGTCTGTTGGCTGTAGTGGCGTGGACGCCTCCCAGAGAGGCAGCTGCATATTCCAGGGCTGGCCGAATGTATGTTTTGTATGTTTAGTATGGTTGTTGCATCCTCGAAGGCGTCCTTGTCGAATCAGGTTTTGTCTTCGTCTTACTTTGTTTAGAAGGCAGGTCAGGTGTGTCTGCCAGTTTAGTAGTTTGTCAAGGAAGACTCCAAGGTATCTCGCTATGTCGCTTAGCTAGAGAGGGCTGTCCCATAGGGCTAGTCTTACGTAGTCCTCGTTTAGTTGTCGGTTTTTTGGTTAAGTGTCTCTGTCTGAAAAGTATGCACTGTGTTTTTGTTCGATTTGACTTTTTTCGCCACTTCTGCATCTATTTTTCCAGCTGTTGTAGATAGTTTTGGGTCTTTCCTTGTATTGTCGTAGTTCGTAGTTCCGTACACCAATAGGCTGTATCGTCGGCGTAGAGTCCGACAGTCTCGTTTTGTGTCCTAACAGTCGGAATGTCAGATGTATATAGGGTGTACAGGAGGAGGGAGAGTTTTCCGCCTTGAGAGACGCCAGCTTGGGGGTGAATTGTTGCAGATGTTTGATCGGATATGTAGACTCTGCACGCTCTGTCGGAGATGTATGTATTAATAAGTCTGACCATTTTAGCTGGGATGCCCATGTGAATTAGTTTTTGTTGCAGGCCCTGATGCCACAGTTTATCAAAAGTTCGTTCAATATCAAGGAACACAGCTAGCGTGCAGTGCCCTTGGTTGAAACCTCTCGTTGTGCTGTCATTTAGTTTCAGTAGTGGGTCGCTGGTAGAGTGGTCATGTCTGAAGCCTGCTTGTATGAGGAGAAGGAGTCCTTGTGTGTCAGTCTAGGTTCTTAGGCGGTCAGTTAGTATCCGTTAGTAGGTCTTACCTATGACGTCGAGTAGTGATATGGTTCTGTAAGATTTAGGGTCGGTCTTGGGTTTGTCTGTTTTAGGGATCATGATGATCTTGCTTGTTTTCCAGCTTGGAGGGATGATTTCATTGAGCTAGCAGTAATTGAAGATGAGGGATAGGATGGGGATGATGATGTGGAAGGGAACTTTTTGGAGGTGTATACGTCTAATTCCGTTATGCCCCGGTGCATAGTTTCGTCCTGTGAGTATGGCATCTGTTATCTCGTTGTCTGTTATGTCCTTTGTGAGAGCCTCTGTTCTTCAGTTTCGATTGTCGGTATGTTGAGGAGTATTGGGAGTTCAGCTTCCACCATTCGTCGTAAGGGGTCGTCGAATTTGTTGTCAGTTGGGAAGGAGTGCACCTCCTCAAGTACCTGTCTGAAAGCTTCCGCTTGTTCGAAGGGGTCCGTGGTAGGTTCGCTATTGACGAGTAGAGTGGTGTTGGAGGGCTGGGATTGTCCGGTCAGAGTTCGGAATTTCTTTCAGAAGTTCCCTCCATTCCTGTAGTCGAGTTTGCTACATTCTTCTTCCCATTGTCGTTGTCTCCTCCAGTTGAGAGGACAGGTCCTTGAATACGACTGTCATAGTAGGCTCATACGATGCTAACACTGAAATATAAGGTCCTTGATCCTCTGGTTGGCAGTAATCGAGGACCATGTGACGGTATGCGGTCTTGTGCGACTGACTCAGTGGGAGTGTGAGGAACAGTCAAATTTCTTTCTATTTTCTGTATGGCGCGACACATTTTCTGGTCCCTGAACTTTAGTACCCCGACTGGAATGTGTAACATCGCCAGCACCTGTCACTTTAGTTGAAGTCAATGACACCTGAGAAGTGTTCACCGTTTGGATGGTATAAAGTTTTGAAAGGGTAAGAGACGCTCGGACATTGTTTAACCCAAATAATAATTGTGAGATCCAGTAGACGAGAATCCTTGGAGCGCCTGCTCACGGATGTGTGATAAGTGGTTAGTGGTACAATATTACTACCGAATGGAGTGGAAGAGGTCACGGAACTAATTTGTCCATTAGGCACAGGAAAAAAAATGTATGGGAGATAAAGCGAATCTAATAATGGATTCTTCCGTCACTTCTTGGTAGAACACTTCCACATTTAAGGTTGTAAACAAACAAACTGTTTCTGTTCGACTATTTTTTTGTTTATTTACAAACTAGTTTTCGACTTATTAGGCCATCATCAGGTAAACTGTTGACTGGATGTATTGAAATTTGATATTGAGTACAGCTTAAACAAAGACAATACAACCAAATACATAGTAAGCCATGAAATAGAAAAATATCTCGAATGTGGCATTCCTACACCACAATCCATTGACCTAAACACTTGTCAGACGCTGTCAAATAAGTGAATTGTAAACTCAGTGTATGTTTACATAGTTTTTAATTCAGTAATATTTGGTATGTAATGTGTTTTCACCTTGTTCACTTGCAAATTACACTATAAAAATGTTAAGGAGGCAACTGATTACGTAAACGTAAGTTTACATGGCAACAGATGATTTTTTGCAATTCCAACAAATATCACGTGCAAAGAACGAGTATTCTGTGTGTTGTATCTTTGTCGACGCCTGTCAACAGTTTACCTGATGATAGCCTAATAAGCCGAAAAATAGTTTGTAAATAAACAAAAAATTAGAAGCAAAGTAACTGTTTGTTTTTAACCTCAACTCCAATGTTCTAATGTTTGTAAAGCTTATGGGACTTAACTGCGAGGTCATCATTCCCTAAACTTACAAACTACTTATGAATTAACTTGTACTTACGACAACACAAACATCCATGCCCGAGGGAGGATTCGAACCTCCGACGTGGGAGGCCGCGCGATCCGCAACGTGCCGCTCCAGACCGCTCGGCTACTTCTGCGCGGCTTTTAAGCTTAAATAAAGTGAATTACGATTGGCAGATACAAGTGATGCAAAAATCGAATTCAGATAATTGTTAGACTATTCTTTGGGGAAGAGATTGGTAACCTTAATTGTGGGCCACAGACGAACGAATTGTCTTAGCAAGTAGTGCATAGCAGAAACTTTGAAATTTGTTTTGACCGGAGGACACAACGTAATCACGCAGTGGCTGAAGCGCTTTCGGTGTATACAGGGTGTTACAAAAGGTACGTCCAAACTTTCAGGAAACATTCCTCACACACACAAAGAAAGAAAAAATGTTATGTGGACATGTGTCCGGAAACCCTTAATTTTCATGTTAGAGCTCATTTTAGTATTTCTCTTTAAATGTAAATTGAAATAATTGTGAAAACACTCAACTGTTTCCTTAGTATGTACTGTACTTCCTCGATTCACCGCCAGTTGGCCCAACTGAAGGAAGGTAATGTTGACTTCAGTGCTTGTGTTGACATGCGACTCATTGCTCTACAGTACTAGCATCAAGCACATCAGTACGTAGCATCAACTGGTTAGTGTTCATCACGAACGTGGTTTTGCAGTCAGTGCAATGTTTACAAATGCGGAGTTGGCAGATGTCCATTTGATGTATGAATTAGCACGGGCGTGGCGCGGTACGCTTGTATCGAGACAAATTTCCAGAACGAAGGTGTCCCGACAGGAAGACGTTCGAAGCAATTGATCGGCGTCTTAGGGAGCACGGAACATTCCAGCCCATGACTCGCGACTGGGGAAGACCTAGAACGACGAGGACACCTACAATGGACTAGGTAATTCTTCGTTGACGATAACCCTAATGTCAGCGTCAGAGAAGTTGCTGTTGTACAATTTAACGTTGACCACGTCACTGTATGGAGAGTGCTAAGGGAGAACCACTTGTTTCCGTACCACGTACAGCGTGTGCAGGCACTATCAGCAGCTTCAGCAGCTGATTGGCCTCCACGGGCACACTTCTGCGAATAGTTCATCCAACAATGTGTCACTCCTCATTTCAGTGAAAATGTTCTATTTACGGATGAGGCTTCATTCCAACGTGATCAAATTGTAAATTTTCACAATCAACATGTGTGGGCAGGCGAGAATCCGCACGCAATTGTGCAATCACGTCATCAACACAGATTTTCTGTGAACCTTTGGACAGTAATAAAATGAGTTCTAACATGGAAATTAAGCGTTTCAGGACACATAACATATTTTCTTTCTTTGTGTGTGAGGAATGTTTCTTGGATGTTTGGTCGTACCTTTTTGTAACATCCGGTATATTGTTTGAATGACTGGCAGAGAGTCTTGCAGCATTGCAGATGACGCCATAGAATGTTGATCATGTCCCACGCATACCGAGACCTTTTATTGAAATATTACAAGCATTTAAATATGTGCATAACTGTACATTTGACGTGTTACGAGGATCTACCACAGGGAGAACTGTGTGTAGAATTTGATATGTGTATTCACTTGACTAATCAAAGAGAAAAGCTGGTTGCCTCGTGCCACCTTGAAAGGAACCACAAAATACTGTCCAACGTTCTAACGAAGGCTGGCGAAGACTCCTATGTTATCTAAATGGTTGAAATATTTGAGGTAGGATCGTCCTCTTCCGAGTTAAGGAATCATCCATGTGTCCATAGAGAATCTCCTCTTAATGCAGTTTCTGTAGAAAAATCAAGAGCTGCTAAAAAGAAGCCCGGGTCTTTGTCACCATAATAGAAAGAGAAACAGTGCTGAACATACTGTAAACGAAAATTGTGCGGCTAACATGAAAGAAAATTCATAAATTGTTTGCGTACAAAATCAAATGTTTGTAGATCTATGGGACTTAACTGCTGTGGTTGTCAATCCCTGGGCTTACAAACTACTTAAATTAACTGAAACTAACGTAACGATAACACACATACCTATGTCCGAGGGAGGACTCGAAAATCCAACGGAGAGCAACCGCGCACTCCACAGCAAAGTGACTTGGAGCTTTCGGCCATTCCACCGCCCAATTGTTTGTGTACGCTACCAGTTAAAGTAAGACCAAATTTAACAATTCTTCCATGTTATCATTTGTTGGGACGGAATTGTTGATCTATTTCATTTATTAACCATTATCTGGGGTGACCTCGAGCGTGTTCGTGTTCGCTTAAAAAGTTTCTTGGAATACAACACTGTACTCCAATTAACATACAAAAATGAAAGAGCTCACAAACATTTTCCTCCGGGGTGTTGTTGTTGTTGTGGTCTTCAGTCCGCAGACATTTTTTTGATGCAGCTCTCCACACTACCCTGTCCTGAGCAAGCCTTTTCATCTTCGAATAAAAACAGAAACCTACAATCACTTGAACCTGCTTCCTGTATTCATCTCTCGGTTTTTCTCTACGATTTTTACCTCACACACTTCCCTCTAATGCTAAATTGGCAATTCTCTTTTTTTAGCCAATATGTACCAGAAATATTTTTTCTCCCCAATTCTGTTCAGTACCTCCCCATTAGTTACATGATCTACCCATTTAATCTTCAGCATTCATCTGCAGCACCACATTTCAAAAGCTTCTATCATATTTCTGAATGAACTCCTTATTCTTTACATCGGCCAGCAGAAGTTACTACAGTACCGAAATAATAAAACTCATCAATCACTTTTATTGTGTCGTTATCTAATCCAATTCCTTCAGCATCGCCAGATTTTCTAACACTACATTCCATTACCCTTGTTTATGTTCTTCTTATACCCTCGTTTCAAGAAGCGGTTCATTCCGTTCAATTGCTCTTCCAGGTCCTTTGTTGTCTCTGACAAAATAACAATGTTATCGGCAAACAGCAAAGTTTTTATTTTTCAACCTGAGCTGTAATTCCTTCTCTTAATTTCTCCTTGCATTCCTTTACAGCTTGCTCAATGTGTAGATTGAATAGCATTGGAAAAAGGTTAGAACCCGGTCTTACTCCCTTCCCAATCACTACGTCCCTGGTTTTTGTACAAGTTGAATATAACTTCAAGTCCCCTATATTTTACCATTGCTACCATCAGAATTTGAAAGAGTGTATTCCAGTCAACAGTATCAAAAGCTTTCTCTTCATCTACAAAAGCTAGAAACGTAAATTTCTCTTTCCTTGGGTGTTCCCGAAGATCGGATTCCACCAGTTTTTCCATTCGTTTGTAAATTATTGGTGTTAGTATTTTGTTGCTATAACTTATTAAACTGAAACTTCTTTAATTTTCACGTCTGCACTTGCCCTCTTTAGAATTTGAATTATTATATTCTTCTTGAAGTTATTTCCCCTCTTCAGTGATGAAAAGTAATTAAACATGATAAGCACTGCTGGCCACCTAAAATGCAACACGTCGAAGGAATCATCCAAATCAGTGGAAATTTGCTGCACGCGTTTACGGTGACAGGAGATGCACATGATGAAGATACCAGGCGCACATAACAGACGTCAGCAGTTTCACCTGCAACCGCTAGACGAAGGGGACCAGACAGCCGTGAGGATGTACCGGTGCTGGAACTGTTCTTTCGTGCGGTAGTTATGCATAAGCAGCTTCAGTATAGCTCTGAGAAAAAAGTAGGCATCTTTCGAGCACCTTTCGGAGTTCAACCGAAGTAGATTATCCTTTAGAGAAATGAGTGATCGTGTCAGAAGGATTCCTGATAAAATTTTGAAGAATATGGTACTGACAGCTATGGAAACGCCGGAAAATCTGACTGTACCGCAACACACCTGATTCGGAAGAGAAGCCTACCCTCAGCCTGCAGTATTCTTGATGACAAACACGGGCTCCGAGAACTAGACAGAATGTTCACAAATAATTGTGCGCCCATTCTCACAGATGCCACTCTGCAGACTGAGGCTCTTCATATCAATCCGCCTCCTCGCGGACTGGTCAACACCAGCTGTATAAGGTCAGCCAGACGGCCTCCGAGGCAGTTCCATCAAGCTACGACACCGCAAGCATTCCAGAAGAAGAGTCAGGAGATCATCCCAGAAGATGTCGCTGCAAGAGGACCCTACGCCTACGGCACCTCAGCAAGACGGATTCTGTAAATCTGCCTATGCGAAATAGTAGAACTTGTACATTTTGGGAATTGGAATAAACCAGTGTTTAAATCATCACTGAGTACATAACAGGTATTTAGTGGAGTGCTGAAGTATCCTGTAAAAAAAAAAAAAAAAAAAAAAAAAAAAAAAAAAAAAAAAAAAAAAAAAAAAAATCGAGTGTGTTAGATGACATTTTGAGGCTGTACTGCAGTTGTGCTTGATAAGGAAAGTATGTCTTAAGAAAAATCAAGACATTTACCGTTATTTCGAGTGTCCAGTGGTGAAAGATGTTCGAAATTATGAGAAAAATACTAATAAGCTTATAGGCAAAGCGGGTCATATGTACTAAAATGATATAAGGACAAATAGTGGAATATCTTTGTTATCAAACATTTTGAAAGCTACTTAAGCGATTTACTTCCGATTACACATGAGACTGTAGTGAGCATTTGGACGGACGTAGGATAATCACTTTTAATATAAAAAGTGTATACATCCTAACAAAGCAAAATAATAATAATAATAATAATAATTTCACCTAGCAGGAGTGGTTGGAAATGGGTGAAACTACATATGATGTAAGACCATGCGACTTTATTGGATTGATTACAATATACAGGGTGTTACAAAAGGTACGGCCAAACTTTCAGGAAACATTCCTCATACACAAAGAAAGAAAATATGTTATGTGGACATGTGTCCGGAAACGCTTAATTTCCATGTTACAGCTCATTTTATTACTTCTCTTCAAATGACATTAATCATGGAATGGAAACACACAGCAACAGAACGTACCAGCGTGACTTCAAACACTTTGTTACAGGAAATGTTCAAAATGTCCTCCGTTAGCGAGGATACATGCATACACCCTCCGTCGCATGGAATCCCTGATGCGCTGATGCAGCCCTGGAGAATGGCGTATTGTATCACAGCCGTCCACAATACGAGCACGAAGAGTCTCTACATTTGGTACCGGGGTTGCGTAAACAAGAGCTTTCAAATGCCCCCATCAATGAAAGTCAAGAGGGTTGAGGTCAGGAGAGCGTGGAGGCCATGGAATTGGTCCGCCTCTACCAGTCCATCGGTCACCGAATCTGTTGTTGAGAAGCGTACGAACACGTCGACTGAAATGTGCAGGTGCTCCCTTGTGCATGAACCACATTTTGTGTCGTACTTGTAAAGGCACATGTTCTAGCAGCATAGGTAGAGTATAACGTATGAAATCATGATAACGTGCTCCAGTGAGCGTAGGTGGAAGAACATGAAGCCCAGTCAAGACATCACCAACAATTCCTGCCCAAACGTTCACAGAAAATCTGTGTTGATTATGTGATTGCACAATTGCGTACGGATACTCGTCAGCCCACACATGTTCATTGTGAAAATTTACAATTTGATCACGTTGGAATGAAGCCTCATCCGTCGCATGTAAACACAAGTACGGAAGTCAACATTACCTTTTTTTCAATTGGGCCAACTGGCGGTGAATCGAGGAAGTACAGTACATACTAACGAAACAATTGGGTATTTTGACAATTGTCTGCACGAATTATTTCAATTTACATTTAAAGAGAAATGCTAAAATGAGCTCTAACATGGAAATTAAGCGTGTCCGGACACATGTCCACATAACATATTTTCTTTTTTTGTGTGTGAGGAATGTTTCCTGAAAGTTTAGCCGTACCGTTTTGTAACACCCTGAATAATGAAAGAGACACCTTTGGCACCTACAGCTTGACTGTTGACGGTCGGTCAGTAAGTTGTAGCACCCTGTCTTGTCGCAATGTATGCTGTTACGCGGTTTGGAATGCTAATTTTGATCCCTCCTCAATTCCCCGCCCCCCTAGGAGTAAGAGTGTGGGAGTGTTCGATATCACTGGATGTCCCAACCCGCGCCGCGTGGTCTAAGGCGCCATACTACGGACTGCGCGGCTGCCTTCCGTTCTCTCTCGAGCATGTCCTTAGCATAGGTTAAGTAGATTGCAAGTCTAGGAACCGACGACCTCAGCAGTTTGGTCCGTTAGATTTACAAATATTTGACCTTTAACTGAAATGGGAACCCTCAATTTTTTATTTCAAATTTGGATTCTCCAGGAAAAATATGAAAGTTTTAGCTCAAATATTTCTGTGATGCTGCAGTGGTAAAAAATCAAATTTGGTTACAAATCCTTGTGAAATGGTGATATCTCGAGAAACACACATAAGTGTATGTGTTATTTTGAATTAACCCTCCAATCCCACGCACCGAAGGTGTAAATGGCAATCATTTAATATCTTTTAGTGAGAAATCACTTTCTCAACGTTGAATTCCTGTGACAAGACGGAAATGGACTGCTCACTGCGGCTGTGTAGCGAGCTATGAATGCCTTTTAAAAAAAGTGCTGTGAATGAAAGCTCATTTTTCTCTCAGACTTAGGTATGAAAAAGCACATCTAAAAATTTCATTTCACGTAAGTAGTTTTTCCTCACCGTGAGAGGATGTGACTGGGTTGGCGGGGGGGGGGGGGGATGGGAATAATTCAAAATATGAAATAAGTCTACTTTTATTTCTTTATTTGATGTGTGGTTCTCGAAATATCCTTTCGAGATATCCTTACTTTGATTTGTGTTGATTACAGCGTCATCTGCCAGAGTACAAAAAATGTATGAGATAAAACTTTCGCATCTTTCCCGGAGAATCCAAATCTGCACTAAAATTAGGGGGTTTTACTTAATTCATTATTATTAAGAAATTTCCAAAATTAATCAAAAACTGTGCTGAGGTAGTGCTGCAAGACAACTACGTTAGCATGGTTTTACCGGTGATCCAAATGAACTATCTTTTATCTATTACAGAAATCTTATAATCACTAGTTGCATGCCTTTTTTATGTAAATTGTACTTTCGAACGGCATTCGATAAGGACTCAAAAAATTATTTACATTTATTTTACATTTTTATTCATATGTATTACGTACACGACATGTCAAAGGCTGCCTTATGGCGTTAGCGCGGACAGATTATCGAATACATTATCTCAAAACTTAGTACGTTATAAACGACATTATGTATGAGATAATCTCTAAGATATCTGAAGATGGGTTAAAGCCGAAACGTATTAAATTTGTGAAATTTTGCTTGGAAAGTAATTACGACCTAGTTCGCGCTCGTTTAATGAAGTGACGTTATCAATTGAAAATATTGTCTTACTACCGAAGTCGACAAGAAGTACTTGACAGGAAGGTTAGCCAGAGGAACTCGAGCTCCTCTTAAGATTGCTCGAAAGATGTGAGGCCATACAGAGTTGGACATATTGTTTAAATATAACGTGTGTCTTACACTCTTATTTAATTATAAACAGAATACAGCAGGGACAATTAAGCATTAAAATAGAACACGTGTTTATATAATTCTTTGCTGGGCTGTGAAGAAGTTGCTAGCGTAAATTTCACGGACAACTTGGCGGCTTTATTCAGTCCTCGGCTCAGGGCGAATAACTGCCTCATTGCACGAATAGGAAAACTTCTACTGACTAAAATAACACTCTTCTTTCGTGGGCTTCCACAAAGCTGAAAGTATATTTGAGATTCGCTTCCAAAGTGTACTTAGCTGTGTTCCTGAGATTCGTGGCCAGATAAGATACACGGATCGGCGAGCGTACTCATAACTTTAGTTCAGCCGTTCCAATTAACGTGGTACAGTTTATTAGAAGGAAGTTATTCTTAGCAGCGCAAGTCGCCTGCAGACCTTGTCGCACGCAGGTCCGGGATTTCATAGTACAGAGGGTCAGGTAATTTCAGAGAAATTGCCACCGTCTCTAATTTGAAGAGAAAGTTTGAATGTTGGATAGGTGACTGGCCTCATAAGCAACAGAGAGGTACGGCATTACGTGAAACTCGAGTAGTTCTGTCTGCTTCACTGCAAATACGAGGAGTCCTACCAACGGCCATTACCTCAGACGTGGTTGGCCGTATTGGGAACTATTTCCGTCTCTCAAATTGGAAACGCTTAAACTTGGAATGATAGGCTAAACTTTCAGCAAAGTAGTACGCGCCACTGAGCAGAATGCAAATTCATATTCGTATTTCGGTCCTTCGTTCACTGACAGCAAACACAGAATACGTTAATTACAAGAGAGCAGAATGCAAATTCATATTCGTATTTCGGTCCTTCGTTCACTGACAGCAAACACAGAATACGTTAATTACAAGAAAACCGGATTGCCACATACGAACCAGATATTGACATACTGTATAACTGAGCGGCATGTTAGTGCGACGTACGGAAGCAGCACCATTAAACAGTTGCGGCAGTCACTGTTGTGAAAGTTTTTACCGTCTGACTGATTCAACAACACAAGCACCCCTAGAGATGAGATTAATATCAGTTTTCAATTATATTTCTACTGACTGAAGGAAATAATTATATTTTGCGATTCAAACACTAGAAAATTATGTTCGCGGAATAAATGAAAAAGGTTCAAATGTTTGCAAATCTATCGGACTTGACTGCGTGGTCAGTCCGTAGCTTACAAACTACTTAAACTAAGGTAAACTAACCAAAGGACAACACAAACATCCATGCCCGAGGGGGCATTGGAACCCCCGACGGCGGACGGCCGCGCACACTGCAGCACGGTGCTCCAATGCGCGCGGCTAAACCGCCGCAGCAACGTAAAAAGAACTGAATCTCTATGATTCAGTAATATCACTACAACGTATTCATGAAGCCCTATTTTAGAATATACTAGCTGAAAACCCGGCGTTTCCCAGGTATTTATTTATTTATTCGAACCTTGAGTTAGTACTTTTTCTATCCTCTCTCTCTGTCCATCTCCTTTTTTTCTAAAAACATGTTACATTTATCAGAGAATATATAGAAATCACAGGTAAAAATGCACTCGTTTCGAAGAATCCAATCACGAAATTCAACAATAATGATTGTAATAATATCACAGATGGATCACTTGATGTAATGCGCGAAACGTCAAATCGATTTTTTTTAAAGAGATGTATTAAAAGAAATTTCTTTTTTACTGCTTCATTTATTCTTATATATCCTTATTCGTATGCTTATCCTTACAGAGAAAGAGCTGAAGACATTGTAGCACGCATAGACCAAAGATATGGTCTGTGGCATCACGTTTCGCTGTATGTAACCTCCTTGCTATAGAGTCGCAAACGTCATCGCTGCCCTTCAGTACGAATTTTTTTAATAATTTGACGACTTTCAACCACCATATCTTCCACCCTCTTATAGCTATAGGCATAGAACTGCTATGATGTACAACAGGAGACTTCGGACAACAATTACACACAGACCATTCGTTTGCGTTCTGTAGTTTTCGCTGCAGAGCGAAATATTAACAAACACACACGTAGAATTTTATATACCCCGATAACTTTCCATCCTAATACACTCCACACCATTTTATCATTATCACCCTCAAGCAACAATGCAACCAATAAAATCATTTTCAAAGAGTAAATATAATTTTCAGAGAGTAATTATTGTTGCGCATTTCACGTTATATTCTTCAAATTACTACATATCTATCAGATCGCTATAAAACCATGCCCAAAACATTCCTCAGGTATAAATTAGTAGCTGTACAAATATTTAAGTCTCTGCGTCTTGTCGTTCGGACGTGATAAGCGTACACCGAACATACATTCACATTTATACATATAGATATATGGTCTATAATTGTAGCTTAATGCGCAGATAGCAAGGTGATGAAAGTTACGGCATTAGCGACATGCACAAATACAGAGGGCGTAGTGTCGCGCACCGTGGCATAAAAGAGTGGTGCATTGGCTCCTGTCTACCTACCAACAACCTAAGCCTTACCCTTGCCCAAAGCTACCGACCGATATCACTCCTGTGCTTTCTGGGTAAAGTACTGGAGTGTCTCATTCACAAAGTGGTCGCCAAATTCCTTTCAAACAATAGCTTACACAAATCTTCCCTGAGCAGTTTGGCTTTCTGCCCAAATCACAGTACCACCCATCATTTCGTTGGAGCACATATGCATTGCTAGAGTTAGGAAACACACCAAAGGAGCGGTCTTGCTCGATGGTCTGGCGTCATAGCTGAATATACAGAATGACATTCCAGGACACATGATTAGTACGACTAATTCGTTCCTGTAAGGGAGAAAATTCTATGTCGTGTGCAGCAAACATACCAGCAATAGGGGTGCTGTAAGAGTCAGTCCTTGGGCCCTCGCTGAACTCGATCTGTACAAATGACAAGTCAAAATTGGTAGGAAACGAGCTAGCATTATATGTCGACCATACGGCAGTATTCAAAAGTAGTAGTAGTAGCATGAATATTACAGTAAGGAAAATACAGATACACTTGGATAAATTTGCTGAAGACTTGAAAAGTTAAAATAAACGCAAATAAATCTGTAGCAATAACGTTTACCAACAAACTTACACTACAAAATAGCAAAATAACAATGGCAGGGAGGTTAGGCTGGAGCAAATTAGTGATCTCTCTCTGCTTAGAAGTAGATGGGGGAGTAACTTACCCAAAACAAATAAGTAGGGCCAGAAATACAGGTAAAAGTGCAAACTTACGATTGTACCCCATCCTCCAGGGACGTGGTGTTACGGCGGAAACAAAAATTAGACTCTACGGTTTTTATCAACTATGATGAATGAATTTCAAGTGTGGTCCGTGGCCGCAGATGCATATGTGCACACAAACCTTGTGAAACGAAGCATTGCGCACCATTTCTGGCATAGTTCGATACGCCCCGAATAAACAAATTAAAGATTTGTTAGGAGAACCATTGATCACAATACACATCAAAAGGAAGTACGAAGGGCATTTCCTTTCATATTCCACTCCCAAATAGAACGAGGAAAAAAAGAATGCCTATATGCCTCAGTACGAGCCCTAATTTCTCTTATCTTGTCTTTGTGGTCACTACGCTAAATGTAAGTAGGCGGAAGGAAGATCGTACTACACTCAGCTTCAAATTCCGGCCCTCTAAATTTCCTCAACAGAATTTCTCGACAAGAACGTCGTCTTTCCTCCGGCGATCCCAATTTAAGTTCCCGGAGCATTTCCGTGATACTCGCACATTGGTCGAACCCACCAGAAACAAACCTAGCTGCTCGCCTCTGAACTGCTTATATGTCTTCCTTTAAACTGATCTGCTGCGGGTCCCAAACACTTGAACAAAACTCAAGACGTGGTCGTACAAGCGTTTTATACGCGGTCTCCTTTACAGATGAAGTACATCTTCCCAAAATTCTCCCAATAAACCGAAGTCAGCTGTCCGCCTTACAACTGTCTTTACATGTTCGTTCCTTTTCATATCGCTCAGCAATGTTACTCCTAGATATTGGAACGACGCGACAGCATCAAGAAGCTCACTACTAATGCTGTATTCGAAAATTATGAGATTGTTTTTCCTACTCATGCGCATCACCTTACACTTTTCTACATTGAGAGTTAGTTGCCATTCTTCGCACCCACTATAAATTTTGTCTAAGTCAACCTGTATGCTATTACAGTCAGTTAAAGACGACACCCTGCCATACACTACAGCATCATCAGCAAACAGCCGCAAATTACAAGTTACTCTATCCATCAGATCATTTATATAGATAGAAAATAATAGCGGTCCTATCACACTCCCCTGGGGCACACCTGACGATACACTCGTCTCTGATGAACACTCGCCGTCGAGAACAACGTACTGCGTTCTATTACTTAGGAAGTCTGCCAGCCAGTCACAAATCTGTGAACCTATTCTATCTTCACCAGCCAGTTTAGGGATTAAGAGACTTGCAGACACAGAAATCATACAGAGTCCCATCACTAAGATGTAATAACAAAACAATTATCTTTTCTTTTAGTCATGGTAGAATTCAGGCGGAGCAAAGCGCTTTGGTGTTTCAGTGGAACATATACAGACGATTCTAGATCCTATACACTACTGACTTATCAGACTAACGACGCGAAATGAATGAAAAGGACGACAGTCCGTACTGGTGTACTGCATTACGACCAGTAACAATTCAACGCAAGACTCACCTGTACCTCCAAAAACTGGAAAGTGGATGGCGAAATGGAAGATACGACTCAACTACATCAAACTCAGACAGTCCTTTTCCGATACAAACATCGAACCAAAAAACAACAGTAAAAGAGAGACGTCATGAGACTACACTGTGGGACACTAAACGACAGCCAAGTGTCTAGGTGTCTATCTCGACTAACACCTCAATTGTGTTCTGACACACATCCTGAACAACACTTGATTGGTACAAAGCCTAATTGGACCAGGACAAGGTCGCATCCATGTCTGCAGCACATAAAATGCAATACACACCTACAGAAACTTCATACGACTGGAAGCTTGATTACGCAGCTGCCACAGGATTTATAAACGCCCTAATACCAAACAGGCTACACACGCAGAAAGAGATTCATAGCATAGCGAAACTTCCCTAAATCACACAGGCAATGAGGTTTACCTAGCAACCAAGGCTGAGCCCCTCCCAAACCAGGCTGGTTAATTTGAGAGCACGATGTGGCAGACACATATTGACATGGTGGACCTCATAACCACCAATTTCATGACAGCATGAAAACCAGCTTCAAGTTCACGACCCCTTTCCGCATAGTAGCCTAGAATACTGCCAATACCTACCCATTTTGTAATTCTTATTGTAGCTACAATACAAAAGAAGAAGTCTTGATAAATATTACTTAAATGAGCAATATAGGATAAATGTCTGCCAGGCACTTAAATGTGATTTGCAGAGTATCCCATGTAGATGTAGAAATCATTATATATAACCAGTTGCTGTGCGTTAGTCTCGCTCACTAAAACGCAGAAATTACTTAGCCGATCTGTATATTTTGTTTTGTTTTGTTAGCTTTAATACAGGGGTGGTTTGGAAGAAAAGGAAAAAAAAAAAAAAAAAAAAAAAAAAAACATGAAGCCTAAAGGAACAACTAAAAATCGAAAGTAGCGTAGTTGGTAAATTTGTATGGGTATCGCCACTTCGGATTAGATTCGTATCGATCACCCAATTGCGATAAAATTTTCGACGCTTGATCTTCAAAACAAGGCGAATAGGTACTTCATGGCGGAAGGTACTTCACTACAGATATCGACACCAATCTACAGTTTTATTCCGATCTTGATGAAATTTTGTTCACTTGACTAGCAAAAGAAACGAGACATCACCGTCTAAATATGAGGGTGAGTCAGCAAATGTCTCAAACTGAAGTAGACATGCCAGTACTGCAATTATAAGCCTGAAAACTACTTTACTTTTCAGCTGACTCTACCTGAAAATTTAAACACTCGTCCCATCGTTCCAGAAAGCTTTAAAAGCCTGGAGCTTGGAATTTTTGCGACAGCTTTTGCATCCTATAAGTGACGCTCTTGAGCTGTAAATTTATTTGGTTCCGTATATGTCGGATATGTCATAGTTGCAGAGAAATACCCCTACACACCACGCAGTACTGGTTTGTCCACCTCAGTTTGCGATTATTTACTGATTCACCCTCGTAAAATTTCACACGCTGCATGAGGCACACTTGGGCACTATTTGACCGATTACCATGAAAATTGGCAGAAATACCGGGTGATCAAAAAGTCAGTATAAATTTGAAAACTTAATAAAACACGGAATAATGTAGATAGAGAGGTAAAAATTGACACACATACTTGGAATAACTTGGGGTTTCAGTAGGAAAAAAAAAAAAAAAAAAAAAAGAAAAGAAAAGAAAAGAAAAGAAAAAACAAAAAAAGTTCATAAAATGTCCGACAGATGGCGTTGGACAGCAAAACGCCAGTGCCTGCGCATGAAAATCGTGTATAAAAGGAGCTGTAATGAGAGAGAGATTTAGAAGCACCAGCAGTTTCCCTACACCTATTACATCGTACACACGATGCACAAAACGTAATACCGCCCCCAGTCACGACCGCATTATCTACAGGCACCTCCGTGCCTGTCCCCCCTCCTTCCATTCCGCCCTCGCTTCACTGTATAATGTTATTTTCTTAACCGGCTTCTACCCAGACCTCTGGAAAACCTCCCGTATCCTAATGTTCCTTAAACCTGACAAACCACCCTCCGAAGCCTCCTCCTACCGTCCCATCTGTCTCACCTCGGTGTTCAGCAAAGTCCTCGAATCCATCCTCTCGCGCCGTATCCACGAACACCTCCGTCAACACCAACTTCTTCCCCTTTCCCAATGTGGCTTCCGACCGTCCTTCTCTGTCGATGACCAGCTCCTTCGCCTTGTTCGTCACCTCTCCGTCCAGGTTAATTCCCGTCGTGCCGCCATCCTCGTCTCCCTCGACATTGAGGAGGCCTACGACCGTGTCTGGCATTCCGGTCTCCTTTTCAAGCTCCAAACCTTCACCCTTCCTATTAATTACGTCCGTCTCATTGCTTCCTTTCTCTCCAAACGCCCATCCTAAACCAAAATTCCCGTTTGTTCTACCCCTCCGCCGGGATGTCCCAGGGCTCCGTCCTGTCGTCCCTCCTCTATCTGTTATATTCAGCGGATATGCCCCAACCTCAGCCTCCTGTCCATCTTCTTCAGTATGCTTGATAACACCGCCTTCCTTGCCCTTGCCCCGTCCCTCGCTCGCTCCCAACATTTCCTTCAGTCCCACCTCTCCGAATTTTCCTCCTTGTGTAACCAGTGGCTCCTTACTGTTAACCCTACAAAATCCCAGGCAATCATCATACGTCGCACCACCCCTTCCTTTCGCCACCGAGACCTTTACCTCACCCTCCATGGCCGCCCCATCCCGCAAACGAAGACCCTCCGCTACCTCAGATTAATCCTAGATAGAGACGTCTCCTGGAACCGTCACCTGACAACCGTCTGTCAGAAAGCCCTCTCCCATCTTAACCTCTTGAAATGCTTCTCCGGCCGGACATGGGGACTCAATCCTTCCACCATCCTGTATACCTACCGTTCCCTCATGCGTCCCATCCTTTGCTGCTTCCATCCTGCCTGGATCTCCTCTCCCCCCTCCTATTATGAATCCCTCAAAATCCTCGAACGCCATGCCCTTCGCCTCACCTATCGCATCCGCCTCCCCTCCCCCACGCGGATCCTTTACGACCTTATCCCATTCCCACATCTGGTCCAATTCCTTCAACACATCCGCCTCAAGTACATACACCGAAAGTTAGAGTCCCGTCACCCACTTGTATCTCCTCTCCTCCTGGATCCCGGGCCCCTGCCACGCCTTTACCGCCACATCCCTCCCTCCCTTCGCCTCCACACCCTCTACGTCCTCTCCGGTGGTGGCTTCCGCCACCTACCTCTCCAGACGACGTTCTCCACAACCGTCCTGATATCTATCCCTCCTTCCAAATTTGACCTCTCCCTGTGGATTATCGCCCCCTCCTCCCTCCCCCTCCCATCCCCATTCCGTCCACCGCTTGGTTCACCCCCTCCTTCTCCGCCTCCACGAGAGTCCTTCCGGTTCCCCTCCCCTTCTCCCCTCCACCCACCTCCTTTCTCTTTCCCCGCGCTTTCTCCATCCTCCCCCCCCCCCCCACCAGGGCCAGTACAGTGCCAGTGCTTTAACAGTGTTCATTGCTTCGTGTGTATAGTGTTTCGTCGCCCAGTGTTTTTTAACGTTACGCACGTGCCTGTGTGAAACCAGTGTTCAGTGTTTCTTACCTCAATGTCGCCGTCACGTTATGTCTAGTCGTCTGCAGTGAGTGTTTTTTAGCCACCGTGGCAATCTCTTGTTTTAACAACCATGAATGTCTCATCTTGTACTTGTAAAAGCACCGTTTTATTACCTTGTTTATTTTATATTTTGTTTTTATATTGTTTTCATTCGTTCGGCTGTAGAGCAGCATCATAGGCTGCTGTCATCCTGCCTGTAACAGAGCATTAAAACTCAATAAAGGAAAAAAAAAGCACCAGCAGTCGCAGCATGTTGACGTTACCTGAAAAGGCGCTTTTAGTGAAGCTGTATTATCAGAATGGGAAATGTGCTAGTTCAGCGTTACGATCCTATCTCCATAGGAAAGGGATTCGAACGGGTAAAGGTCCGTTGACAAATGCAGCTGTGGTGAGAATGATTTCGAAGTTTGAAGCCACAGATTGTTTAGACTATAGACCGAGCACAAGGCGTAATGCTTCTGAGACAGGGAAGCAATGGAGACTGTAGACCAAGCACAAGGCGTAATGCTTCTGAGACAGTTCAGGAAGCAATGGAGACTGTAGCGGGTTCGTCTATGCACGGGAAGTCAGCGCTCGTGCAGCCGCACCGGCATTCCATACACTACTGTTTGGTTGTCACTTAGGCGTAGCCTCCGATGTTATCCTAACAAAATCAATCGGCATCATGAACTATTACCTAGCGATTTAGTGAAGCGAACGTTTCAAAAGATGGCGGAAGATGACGATTGGTTGAGTAACGTGTTGTGGACCGACGAAGCTCATTTCACGCTCCGAGGGTCTGTCAACGGCCACAACTGCAGAATTTGGGCTACCAAAAATCCTGGAACTGACGTGGAAACTCCACTGCACGACGAGAAAGTCACGGTATAGGTTGGATTTATCACATCTACCGTTATCGGGCCTTTTTTCTTCGAGGAACTGCGCGATTCTGGTTTTGTAACTGCTACCGTGACGGGTGAGAGGTACGCTGATATGTTACAGAATCGCATCATACCCAGCCTGGCTGATGAACACCTGCTGGAACGTACTTTTTTTATGCAGGATGGCGCTCCACCCCATAGACGCATGAAAGATCTCTTGCGCGAGTCGTTTGGTGAATATCGTGTGCTCAGCGGCCACTTTCGTCATGCTTGGCCTCCCAGGTCACTAGACCTCAGTCCGTGCGATTATTTGCTTTGGGTTTACCTAAAGTCGCAAGTCGCAAGTGTATGGACCAACATCTCTAGGGATGCTGAAAGACAACATCCAACGCCAATGCCTCACCATAACTCCAGACATGCTTTGCACTGCTCTTGACAACATTATTCCTCGACTACAGCTATTGTTGAGGAATGATGGTGAACATATTGAGCATTTCCTGTAAAGAACATCATTCTTGCTTTGTCTTAATTTGTTATGCTAATTATTGCTTTTCTGATCAGATGAAGCTCCATCTGTCGGACATTTTTTGACCTTTTGTTTTTTTTTCGCTTCTTATAAAACCCCATGACATTCCAAGCATGTGTGTCAATTGTTACCTCTCTACCTACATTAATCCGTGATTTATTAAGTTTTCAAATTTATACTAACTTTTTGATCACCCGGTATGTAATTTTTCTTAAATAGGGGATGGAGGACACGAACAGTGAAGTAGTGGTCATCAGCTGCTACGGTAGCCTTGGAGTGGCCAGTGTGAGGCAAGTCAACACAAGCAGTATGCTACCATCCTGGGGCTATGGCTGGAACTGATCGGCCGTTTACCCACTCTGCCACATTGGCACTGCTCATGTGTGGTCGTTTGCATTTTTGTGGGGTTGAGTGACATCTGTGGACAATGTGTGGAACTATGTCACCTTTCAGGAGACGTTAGATCCAAAGTGATGCAACAGTTTTTTTATGTGTGTAATATCCACCAAAAATGCGTTAAGCGTCAAGCCAATTTATACCCCCCTGCTAAGTTGTAATTCTGGTAAATTTGACGGGAAAACCGTGAAGCTAGCAACGCTATAGTAAATATTGAACCTACCGATAATATACACTATTGGCCATTATAATTGCTACACAAAGAAGGAATGCAGATGATAAACGGGTATTCATTGGACAAATATATTATACTAGAACAGACATGTGATAACATTTTCAACCAATTTGTGTGCATAGATCCTGAGAAATCAGGACCCAGAACAACCACCTCTGACCGTAATAACTGCGTTGATACGCTTGGGCATTGAGTCAAACAGAGCTTGGATGGCGTGTACAGTTCCAGATGCCCATGTAGCTTCAACACGATACCAGTTCATTATGAGTAGTGACTGGCGTATTGTGACGATCCAGATGCTCGGCCACCATTGACCAGACGTTTTCAGTTGGAGAGAGATCTGGAGAATGAGTTGGCCAGGGCAGCAATCGAACATTTTCCGTATCCAGAAAGGCCCGTACAGGACCTGCAACATGCGGTCGTGCATTATCCTGCTGAAATGTAGGGTTTCGCAGGCATCGAATGAGGGGTAGAGCCACGCGTTGTAACACATCTGAAATGCAACGGCCACTATTCAAAGTGCCGTCGATGCGAACAAGAGGTTACGGTGGAGGCGATATAGAAAAAAAAATTTATAAACCATTCAATGTTATAGTTAAAGTTTATGTGATAAAGTTCACTTGTGATAGTTTCCTTGACACTTAACTATCTTCCCTTTACCTCTCTCACGTTACCGCGAGCAGCATGTCAACTTGTCTAGTTGTAATAGACCGAACGTTGCACGTGAGGCCCATAGGCCTCACTAACCTGGTGTCTTCTCTCTCGTAGACCTCCCCAGCGCAGAAACAGCACACAGGTCGTACATCTACATGGGATACTCTGCAAATCACATTTAAGTGCCTGGCAGAGGGTTCATCGAACCATCGTTATACTATTTTATCTCCCATTCCATTCTCAAATAGCACGCGGGAAGAATCAACACCTGAATCTCTTTGTTCGGGCTCTGATTTCTCATATTTTATTCTGATGGTCATTTCTACCTACGTAAGTGGGAGTCAACAATATATTTTCACATTCAGAGGAGAATGTTGGCGATTGGAGTTTCGTAAGTAGCCCATGTCGCGGCGATAAGTGCCGTTGTTCTAATGATTCCCATCCCAGATCCTGTATCATTTCCATAACATTGTCTCCCCTGTATCGTGACAATACAAAACGAGCTGCCCTTCTTTGGACTCTTTCGATATCCTCCGTCAAACCCACCTGATAAGGATCCCACACTGGGCAGCAATACTCCACAAAAGGACGGACAAGCGTAGTGTATGCAGTTTCTTTAGTAGTTCTGTTGCATCTTTTAAGGGTTCTGCCAATAAAACGCAGTCTCTGGTTCGCCTTTCCCACGACTTTATCTACATGCTCTTTCCAATTTAAGTCAGAAGTAATAGTCGTAGACTCGAAGTTTTCTGAGGTGAGGCTGAAATTGAAAGTGGTGGATACTGTGGCTGTTTAAATACAATTAACGAAGTCAATGAATTCCTTCAGAGATGCCAGTGGCTCTTTTATTTTAACCCGTCACACGAATACAGAAGCCACAAACTACATGTTGACGTCAAAATTCAGAAAACTAACGTTGTTACAGCCATAACACACTTTGACATACATTGCACGCACTTTACAAATATTTCTAGTCCCCTTACCGATTAATACAAGACTGGTTATCGCAAGTGCAGGTGAATGTATATTATGTCGAGGCTCGCAGTGAACTAACTAGCAGTGGAGCTGGGCTCCACTCTAGCACCTAGAGTTTTGGCGCCAAACGTCACTTCTAGACGAATACATGCTTCCAATGTGCGTTCACCGCGATGTCGCCAAACAGGGATGCGACCATCAAGATGCTGTAAACAGAACCTGGATTCATCCGAAAAAAAATGACGTTTTGCCATTCGCGCACCCAGGTTCGTCGTTGCGTAGACCATCGCAGGCGCTCATGTCTGTGATGCAGCGTCAAGGGTAACCGCAGCCATGGTCTCCGAGCTGATAGTCCATGCTGCTGCAAACGTCGTCGAACTGTTCGTGCAGATGGTGGTTGTCTTGCAAACGTCCCCATCTGTTGACTCAGGGATCGAGACGTTGCTGCACGATCCATTACAGCCATGCGGATATGATGTCTGTCATCTCGACTGCTAGTGATACGAGGTCGTTGGGATCCAGCACGGCGTTCCGTAATGCCCTCCTGAACCCACCGATACCATATTCTGCTAACAGTCATTGGATTGCGACCAACGCGAGCAGCGATGTCGCGTTACGATAAACCGCAATCGCGATAGGTTACAATCCGACCTCTATCAAAGTGGGAAACGTGATGGTACGCATATCTCCTCCTTACACGAGACATGAAAACAACGTTTCACCAGGCAACGCTGGTCAACTGCTGTTTGTGTATGAGAAATCGGTTGGAAACTTTCCTCATGTCAGCACGTTGTAGGTGTCGCCACCGGCGCCAACCTTGTGTGAATGCTCTGAAAAGCTAATCATTTGCAAATCACCCTAGTGTTTATATTTGTTGCGTAACGTATCGTTAAGGATTGTGTATGGTACAGCAATCTGTTCTGATGTTCTCCTGATGCTCATTTTCAACTAATGTACGGCCTTTACAGCATTTTATTCTACTTCAGGAAAATGCGGTTATATTTGCAGCTTTCACCGGACCAAAGTTTCTTGACTAATAATCAATGAAGTCTTTCACGGCAGCAGCTGTCATAACTTGAAACTTCGGGGTTGAGTTATGTTCTTACCCTGATCGATATCAGTGGCGCAACCACGGCGGGGGCGGGGGGGAGTGCTATTAGGGCTGAAGACACCTCCCCCCCCCCCCGCACCTCCCAAAGATTTTTAATTTTATTATTTTTTATTGTTTTTATTATTATTCTTTTATAAAAGTCGGCACCGGAAATTTGAAATTAATGACAACGTAATTATAATTTGCTAAGCCCAAGAGAACGTGACAAAGGGTCGCTAGCGTTATGCCGCCACTGAGAACGTGTGCTGCTGTTACTGTGAGCGGTTTTAATGCCTCCACGACCAGCTTTGATTCTGTCGCTATTGTTATTACTGCTACGCTGAAGTTACAAGCCAGTTATTCATATGTGCCAACCCGCTGCTTAGCAGGTCAGAAGCAGCACCGTGTGGAATCTTATGAAGGGCTGAAGGCCGCCAAAAACTACGAACAACAATAGTGTTATTTCAGTTCAGTTTTTATACATAGTCTCACTTTAATTAAACAGTTATAACATCGGCGAGCTTCATATATTTCTGATAGCGAATGATAAGAACCCTTTTACAATTAATAAATTCAGTAGACTTATTATTTAAAAAATGAGCCCCCCCCCCCCCCCAAATCCTTGCTGCGCCACTTGATAGATATTACCCTATAACAAGACAAATTTCCATATAAAGTCCTATAACTGCGCAATAGTTTTATTTCGCAATTTATGTAAACGTTAATATATACACAACTAACAAACGTATAGTTAACGGTATTAACTTTATTTTTACAACTTGTCAAGTTCTTCAACTAAAGTTTTCACTGTTCACTTGCTTTACAAGCAATAAACAGTTTCGAACAACAGTTACTGACAATTGAGTAACAGCGCTGCCAACTCAGAAGAAATTATTCCGTTAAACTGAAGTTAAAATTCCGCTATATGTCTATCATTGTAATTTACCCTCCTAAAACTGAAACAACAGTGCACTGATAACTTCCAAAGAAATTTGTATGTCATTACAAATAATTATTATAATTACCATTATTGCTACTTCTAATAGGAAGTTTACTAAGTTTGAATTCTAGTCTCCGCATAATGTACTTTAAGCCACAGCATTTCATTTTCTCTTCATCCTGTAGTTGGGTTTCTTCGACTTCGTGTCTACTGCTGCAGTACTGAGTCTGGGTGATGTAATATTTGTGGCGTATGCGCTCATGGTGCCGAATTCTTGGCAGCTCGTAATCGTGACAGCACTCTGTTTCGGAGATATTTAATAAAATCTACTTCTATAAAGGCGTTTTCCACTTCTGCATTGGACCATGGTAAAACCACAGTCTAACATTACAGTCGCGACACTCTCTGCTGTGAAAGTTGTTACCAACTGCCAGTTGCGACGACACTATCGCTCCTAGTGGTGGGTGTGGTGGTGGGCAAGGAGCCGTAAGAGTAATGTTTGTTTATAATTACTTTTCTTAGAGAAATTATTTACCAATAGTATCTCTAACTTTTGCGTTCCAAGAATTAGTAAAATATCGAGAGACATAAATAATCGCGAAATAAATGTAAAAACAATCGAATTTCAATAATTCACTGATATAAACAACTTATTCGTAAGGAAATACAACGCGCGCCGACTCCATTGTTGTCGCAGTTCTGCGGGAGAGTTCAAATTTCTTTATACAAGCCAAATAATCGCCCGGTATGTCTATGCCTCTCGTGCTGGGGGGCCTCCAAATCTCAAAAGTTATTTTTTATAGTAATACATGTATTTGCCACCTCCATGAACCACAGACATTGCCGAGGTGGGGTAGCTTGCGTGCCTCAACGATGCAGATAGCCGTACCGTAGGTGCAACCACAGCGGAGGGGTATCTGTGGAGAGGCCAGACAAACGTGTGGTTCCTGAAGAGGGGCAGTAGCCTTTTCAGTAGTTACAGGGGCAACAGTCTGGATGATTGACTGAGCTGGCCTTGTAACATCAGCTAATGTGGCTTTGCCACACAGTTACTGCGAACGGCTGAAAGCAAGGGGAAACTACAGCCGTTACATTTCCCGAGAACATGCAGCTCTACTGTATGAAAATATGATGATGGCATCCTCTCGGGTAAAATATTCCGGAGGTAAAATAGTCCCCCATTCGGATCTCCGGGCGGGGACTACTCGGGAGGATGTTGTCATCAGGAAAGACAATACTGGAATTCTACGGGTCGGAGCGTGGAATGTTAGATCCCTTAATCGAGTAGGAAAATTAGAAAATTTAAAAAGGGAAATGGGTAGGTTGAAGTTAGATATAGTGGGGATTAGTGAAGTTCGGTGGCAGGATGAACAGGATTTCTGGTCACGTGAGTAAAGGATTATAAATACAAAATCAGTTGGGGGTATCACAGGAGTAGGACTGATAATGAATAAGAAAATAGGAATGCGGGTAAACTACTATGAGCAGCACAGTGATCGCATTATCATTGTCAAGATAGATACGAAGCCAACACCGACAACAGTAGTACAGGTTTATATGCCAACTAGCTCTGCCGACGATGAGGAGATCGAAGAAATATATGAGGAGCTAAAGGAAATTATTCAGACAGTTAAGGGAGAGGAAAACTTAATTGTGATGGGAGACTGGAATTCGGTAGTAGGAAAAGGAAGAGAAGGAAAAATAGTAGGTGAATATGGACTGGGCAAAAGGAATGAAAGAGGAAGCCGCCTGGTAGAATTTTGCACGGAACATGATTTAATCGTAACAAACACGTGGTTTAAGAATCACAAAAGAAGGTTGTATACTTGGAAGAGACCAGGAGACACCGGAAGGTATCAGATAGATTTTATAATGGTAAAACATAGATTCCGGAACCAGGTTCTAAACTGCAAGACATACCCAGGGGCAGATATAGACTCTGACCATAACTTGTTAGTCATGAACTGTAGGCTGAAACTGAAAAAACTGCAGAAAGGTAGGAAAATAAGGAGATGGGACCTAGATAAATTGAAGGAACGTGAAGTTCTGGAGAATTTCAAAGGGATATTTAGGCACGAAATGACAGAAACAGGGGGAAATAAAACAGTAGAAGAGGAATGGGTAGCATTGAGAGATGAAATATTGAAGGCAGCAGAGGACAAAATAGGTAGAAACGCAAGACCTACAAAAAATCCTTGGATATCACAGGAAATACTAAATTTAATTGATGAAAGGAGAAAATATAAAAATGCAGTAAATGAAACAGGCAAAATGGAGTACAGACGACTAAAAAACTGAGATTGACAGGAAGTGCAAAATGGCTAAGCAGGAGTGGCTAGACGCCAAATGCAAATCTGTAGAAGAATGTATAAGAAAGAGAAAAGTAGATACAGCCTACAGGAAAATAAAAGAGACATTTGGGGACAAGAAAAGGAATTCTACCAATATCAAGAACTCAGATGGGAAATCAGTTCTCAGCAAAGAAGGGAAAGCTGGAAGGTGGAAAGGGTACATAGAGCAGCTCTACAAAGGAAATGAACTTAGAGACGATGCTGTAGGAAGGGAAGAGGAAGTAGATCAAGATGAAATAGGAGATACTATACTGAGAGATGAATTTGACAGAGCCTTGAAAGGCCTAGGTCGGAACAAGGCCCCAGGAGTAGATGTTATACCCTCAGAGCTATTAAAGTCTCTGGGAGAGCCAGCCATGACAAAACTATTTGAACTGGTGTGTAGGATGTATGAGACAGGCGAAATACCCTCAGACTTTAAGAAAAATGTAATAATCCCCATTCCAAAGAAATCAGGCGCAGACAGGTGTGAAAATTACAGAACCATCAGTTTGATAAGTCATGGTTGCAAAATTTTAACACGAATTATCTACAGGAGAATGGAAAAGCTGGTAGAAGCTGACCTCGGGGAAGATCAGTTTGGGTTCAGGAGGAATGTAGGAACCCGGGAGGCAATACTCACTTTACGTCTTATCTTAGAAGATAGATTAAGGAAAGGCAAACCTACATTTTTAGCTTTTGTAGATTTGGAGAAAGCGTTTGACAATGTTGACTGGAATACACTCTTTCAAATTCTGAAGTCAGCAGGGGTAAAATACAGGCAAAGGAGAGTTATTTACAACTTGTACAAAAGCCAGACCGCAGTTATAAGACTGGAAGGGCATGAAAGGGAAGCATCAGTTGGGAAGGGAGTAAGACAGGGTTGTAGCCTTTCTCCGATGTTATTCAATTTGTACATCGAGCAGGCGGTGAAGGAAAGCAAGGAAAATTTTGGGATAGGGATTAAAGTACAGGGGGAAGAAATAAAAACATTGCGTTTTGCTGATGACATTGTAATTCTGTCAGAGACAGCAAAGGACCTGGAAGAGCAGTTGAATGGAATGGACAGTGTGTTGAAGAGAACGTATAAAATGAACATTAACAAGAGCAAAACAAAAATAATGGAATGCGGTCTTAGAAAATCAGGCGATGCTGAAGGAATTAGATTAGGTAACGAAACAATGAAGGTGGTAGATGAGTTTTGTTACTTGGGTAGTAAAATAACATGCGATGGTCGCAGTACAGAGGATATAAATTGCAGAATGGCAATGGGAAGAAAAGC
Organism: Locusta migratoria; assembly: GCA_026315105.1. Taxonomy (NCBI): domain Eukaryota; kingdom Metazoa; phylum Arthropoda; class Insecta; order Orthoptera; family Acrididae; genus Locusta; species Locusta migratoria. The sequence continues at coordinate 104,266,606 of CM048745.1, read as the reverse complement.
ATTTTTGAAAAAGAGAAATTTGCTAACATCTAATATTAATTTAAGTATAAGGAAGTCTTTTCTGAAGGCATGTGTGTGGAGTGTTGCCTTGTACGCGAGTGAAACATGGACGATAGGCAGTGCGGACAGGAAGAGAATAGAGGCTTTTGAAATGTGGTGCTACAGAAGAATACTAAAGATTAGGTGGGTAGATCGCATAACTAATGAAGAGGTACTGAACAGAATTTGTGAGAAAAGGAATTTTTGGCATACCCTGACCAAAAGACGGGATCGCTTGGTAGGACACATTCTTAGACATCGAGGAGTCGTAAATTTAGCATTGGAGGGAAGTGTGTGGGGTAAAAATCGCAGAGGGAGACCAAGAGACGCGTATAGTAAGCAGATTCAAGTGGATGTGGGTTGCCGTTCTTATGAGGAGATGAAAAGGCTTGCTCAGGATAGAGTAGGGTGGAGAGCTGCATCAAACCAGTCTCCGGACTGAAGACCATAACATAACAACATGTATTTGCAAGTGGACACGGGGGTCTCACTTTGTTTTGCCGCCGCCCCCCCCCCCCCCACCTCTCGGGCCACAGACAGCCTAACCGCCACTGGAGATAACGCCAGAGTCTGGTAACGCTGAATCAATGGAATGTAGCATGACACATGAGATCAACATCAGATACAATTACGATTAGATATCCGCATATTTACATATTTTCCAACGAAATGAAATTGAATTACGAGGAAAGAAATAAGAAAAGAAAATATTTCTAAGATAAAATTACTTAAAAGAACGCCGCGCGGCGAGTGGCAGTCACGTTACAGATCGCGCGGCCGCTCGCGTCGGAGCTTCGAGTACTCTCTCGGTGTGTGTTATCCCTAGTGTAAGTTAGTTTAAGTAGCTTGTAAGTCTAAGGACCGATGATCTCAGCAGTTTAGTCCTTTACGATTACAAAAATTTGATTTGACCTTAAAAACAGTCAAATACTACATTTAAAGATCTCAGGTCTCCACCGTAGCTAGTTCTGAAAGATTGTTTCCGCCCGGGATCGAACCGGGGACCTTCTGCATGTTAGGCAGACGTGATAATCGCTACACCACGGAAACCATCGCGGTGTGGCCTCTTTCTAATGAGAGACATACAGCAATAGCAGAATTACAACTAAAAAAATTACGTTACTCTGTAGAAATGACTGATAATCACACCTGCAAGCAACAAGAGAATCTGAAGCAGATGCATATATAGTACAGTTCACAAAATAAAATAGTCCAGAAAACAGTGTTCCCTCCCTGGATCGAACCGCGTGCGTGTGAAGTAGACGTGATAACCGCTACACCACGAAAACGTGGATGGCATTCGTTGTCCAACTGTAGCGCATACAGACAACTTTGCTTCAAAGACAACACAAGTGCGAATCCGAAAGCCCCAAAACGATCATACACGTTTCCTCCATACAATGTGCGTTAGTTACCGCCGTTTATCGCGCAGGCGCTAGTGTAACTAATACCAGCAAAAGCAATCACTTCGATAGCGGCAGGCATCGCGGATCCAGCGCGTTTAGTATTATTCATCGAGTCTAATGCGACTACCGGGACAAACTAAATTGAAGAATTCAAAAAATGGCGAAAATGTTATAAAATCAAAATACACAATTTTTAAAATAGGTAAATACAATTAGCAATTCCAACGTTACAAGCATAAAATTATTATTATTGTTATTGTTATTATTGAAGAGTTGCTTTCGGTAAATAGAATTGAATAGATCAGTTCCTGTAGATAGCAGGAAGAGATAGTATCGGTAACGAGAATGTAGCTATACAGGTCAGTTATATTAACCGATACCGGACGTTTGAAATGCGAAGATATGGTATCGATTGGAATTGAACGATATAGATAAATTCTATTAAATTATTCAACCAATCCTGCAGAAAATATGAAGAGTTAGTGCGGTAAGTTAACTAAAATTATGCTGTATACATCAAAAACAACCATACATTCTGCGAAGTGTACTGAATAAAATGCGCCAAAGTTTCATTCATTGAAAACTGTTACTCCTATGTAGTACCGTACTTTTCTTCAGAACGTTTACAAGATAAATCAATAACAAGTGAGGGCCGGAAACTCCACAAAATACCTAGGATTTACAATTACTTTAGACTTAAACTGGAAAGAACTCGTAGATAATGTCGTGGGAAAGGCACACCAGAAACTGCGTTTTATTGGCAGAAGCCTTAAAAGATACAACAGAACTACTAAAGAGACTGCATACACTACGCTTGGCCATCCATTTTTGGAGTATTGCTGCCCAGTGTGAGATCCTTATCGGGTGGGTTTGACGGAGGACATGGAAAGAGTCCAAAGAAGGGCAGCTCGTTTCGTATTGTCACGATACAGGGGAGACAGCGAAACGGAAATGATACAGGATCTGGGATGGGAATCATTACAACAACGGCGCTTATCGCTGCGGCGTGGGCTACTTACGAAACTCCAATCGCCAACATTCTCCTCCGAATGGGAAAATGTATTGTTGACTCCCTCTTACAAAGGTAGAAATGATCGTCAGAATAAAATACGAGAAATCAGAGCTCGAACGGAGAGATTATGCCGTTCTTTCTTCCGCGCGCTTTTCGAGAATGGAATGGGAGATAAATAGTATAAAGGAGGTTCGATGAGCCCTCTGCCAGGCACTTAAATGTGATTTGCAGAGTGTCCCATGTAGATGTAGATGTTCGTCAGTAAAAATTCATTTACGACGGCGGCGACTTCTTGTGCAGACATTGTCAAAGACTGTCCAATACTCTTAACCCCCTTGAAAGCCCAATCATATAGAGTGAATCGGGTCAACTGATGCACGGGATACAACCCGCCGGCTTGACCAATGACGTCATATCTGAGTCACATACGATAGTCTGTTTAGAAACATACAATAGATAAGAAATTATGAATGGTATAATAAATAATAACAGCGATTAAAAAATGAAAAATAAAAGAACAACAAAGGTATTTTTAGATATTGTGTTGATATTAAAATAGTAAGTTTAAAATACGTTGTACAGATATTTTATTCTGCTTAATATTATTATGTGATTAGAGTATAATTGTATTTTAATATGTGACGGGTTGTATCTCACGCTTCAGTTGACCCCGAAACTGTAATTTACGAGGCCAATGAGTTTACTGAGCGGACAAGGGTACAACAAGAACCTGCCAACCATAGAGCTGGAACAGTGATCAGCCTCGGCGGCGTGGCCGAGCGTATTGAGGCGCTATGCACCGATGAGCGAGGCCATTCCCCGTCGGCCGTCGGGGGCTCGAATCTCCCCTCGAGCATGGATGTTTGTGCTGTCTTCAGTATAAGATTGTTTGTAAGTTGAGGGACTCATGACCGCGCAGGCAAGTCCCATAAGCTTTACAAACATTTTGAACAGTGAGCATTATGCTGCGAGAGAAACGAGCAGCAATGTCATTTACACTGTAGCTCGAGAAAAATATTAGGGCATTTTCTATTAATGTATTACGACTTTACAATGTTACTCTTAAAAAATCTATGTCGAAGCTGTAATCTTTGATTTACGAGGATGTTGTTGTTGTGGTCTTCAGTCCGGAGACTGGTTTGATGCAGCTCTCCACAATACCCTATCCTGAGCAAGCCTTTTCATCTCCACATAAGAACGACAGCCTACATCTGTCTGAATCTGCTTACTGTATCCATCTCTTGGTCTTCCCCTGCGATTTTTCCCCATACACTTCCCTCCAACGCTAAATTCACAATTCCTTCATGTCTAAGAATGTGTCCTACCAATCTATCCCTTCTTTTAGTCAAGGTATGCCAGAAATTCCTTTTCTCCCCAATTCTGTTCAGTACCTCCTCATTAGTTACGCGATCCGCCCATCTAATCTTCAGCATTCTTCTGTAGCACCATATTTCAAAGGCCTCAATCCTCTTCCTGTCCGCACTGTTTATCGTCCATGTCTCACTCCCATACGAGGCAACACTCCATACAAATGCCTTCAGAAAGGACTTCCTTACGCTTAAATTAATATTCGCTGTTAACAAATTTCTCTTTTTCAAGACCGCCTTTCTACCCATTGCCATTCTGCATTTTATATCCTCTGTACTGCGACCATCATTTGTTATTTTACTGCCCAAGTAACAAAACTCATCTACCTCCTTTATTGCTTCCTTTCCCAATCTAATTACTTCAGCATCACCTGATTTTCTTACACTGCACTCCATTACCTTAGTTTTGTTCTTGTTAATGTTTATCTTATATGCACCTTTCAGCACACTGTCCATTCCGTTCAATTGCTCTTCCAGGTCCTTTGCTGTATCTGACAGAATTACTATGTCGTCGGCAAAACGCAATGTTTTTAATTCTTCACCCTGAACTTTAATTCCTTCTCCAAATTTCTCCTTGCTTTCCTTTATAGCTTGCTCAGTGTATAAATTGAACAACAATGGAGAAAGACTACAACCCTGTCTTACTCCCTTTCCAACCACTGCATCCCTTTCATGCCCTTTAACTCTAACAACCGCTGTCTGTTTGTTGTACAAGTTGTAAATAACCTTACGTTCCCTATATTTTACTCCTGCTTGCTTCAGAACTTGAAAGATGTTACTCCAATCAACATTGTCAAAAGCCTTCTCCAAATCTACAAAAGCTAGAAATGTAGGTTTGCCTTTTCTTAATCTATCTTCTAGGATGAGCCGTAAAGTGAGTATTGCCTCCCGTGTTCCTACATTTCTCCTAAACCCAAACTGATCTTCCCCGAGGTCGGCTTCTACCAGCTTTTCCATCCTTCTGTATATAATTCGCGTTAATATTTTGCACCCATGACTTATTAAACTGATGGTTCTGTAGTTTTCACATCTGTCTGCACCTGCTTTCTTAGGGATGGGGATTATAAAATTTTTCTTAAAGTCTGAGGGTACTTCACCTGTCTCATACATCTTACATCTACAACATTGGCACACTACGTCGCCGTTGCAATATTATCTGCGACTTGTAATAATCTAATATATAAAGCAGAGTGTTCGTATGTTTGTACGTGTTGCATACAGTCTACAGTTTTGTTTCAATCTTTATGAAATTTTGTACACTCCATGAGGACGGTCGCCGTAAGTATAAGAATCACATACGATATATAGTTCACGAGATATGACGTCATAAACAATGAGATGTGCGAAAAACTGCTGCATTTTGCGACAATGCTGCTCATTTTCTCCTAAACCAATGGACCGATTTCAACCAAATTTAGTACACACATTCCTTATCGTGAGGTAACAATTGCTGCATGGTTAAGAATCACATACGGCACATGGTTCAAAAGATATTACGTCATAACCAATAGAAATCGCAAAAAATGCCATATAATGCGGCGAGACTTTCGAAATACACCGTATGAGAATGAGAGTACTTAGCGACTTGCAACAAACTTTAAACATAATTTCAAACCTTTATTAAACTTTTTCTCGCTGGCAACCATAGTAAAATGATGAAAGGAAAAAAGTTTCTCGTTTACTACTTTTCCGCTGTTTGTGAAGTAAAGCTACGGCTCTCGGTATGACGTTACACTTTATAATTTGAACACTACAAATTGTAGCGACCGGAAATTTTACAGATAGTATACTCATATATAGTTGAACGTACCTTCTAAACTGTATCACATTCCGACACGTAGTTCATGGGATATGAGCACATAAACAGTAACGTTCATAGGAAACCGCCTCTTCCCGCACCAAGTTTTAATCTATTACTTCTTTACTACTAAATGTATAACCAAGAGATTTTACAGACATACAGACCTTATACAAATGAAAGTATTCCTGAAAAATGGCACGAATAAATGAATAAATAAATACCCGGCACCGTCGGGTTTTCAGCTAATTATAAATATAATCGCGGCGGATAAAATGACGTAAAATATGACGTCTTTGGTCAAAGCCGATTGGTGGAATCGGACACTAGAATTGACCCTTCTTTTGCTTACAGCTTCGTCAACAAAGACAATTATTTTACATAAAATAAAAATAATTATTATAAAGTATACCACATGTGACAAAAATACTGCGAACATTTACACTTGGTTAGGGTTACCATACGTCCTCTTTTTCCCGGACACGTCCTCTTTTTGAGGCAAGAAAATGTGTCCGGCCGGAATTTATAAAATTCTACTAAATGTCCTCTTTTTTTGGATTCCGAAAAATAAAATTTATTTTTGTGCCATTTGCGACAACGGGTTCGTTCGCACTGCAGTTCCAAACTGAGAGAGCGAAATCGCCGATCACAATTTGGCTCTCCGCATGAATCTGACAGTTGCAAACGATTCGGAACTTCTCTGCCAAGAGACCCGGTTGTCTATCCCGTATTCAATCAGTGTATTCTGCGTTATTTTCTTTGGTGTTGCTTTTGATATATTTTGTGGCTTTGATATACTTTGTGGCTGTATTGTGTGTTCGATATTGTAGGTAGCCTTCTACTTCAAAATAAATTATGAACTTAAATATAAAACGCATATAACAAAGTCACTGTTAAACGATGTGCTCTTGGAGAAATACAGAGAAAGATTATTAACAAAAATTAAACATACCAGCAGGTGAAGTGTAGTGTGCATATTTCAATCAGTCGTATAGTGTTGTTAGTTGTGTTAAATTGTAAAAAATTTTAGAATTTTTTTTTTCTATACCTAGTCATAGTGTGCGCCTCGGTTGCACAGTGGTAGGTGCCAGACTACAAATCCAAAGGTCGCGGGTTCAATCCCCGCCAGGTCCTAGGATTTTAATCTTTCACTTTCCACTTCTTTCACCTCTGGCAGTACTGCTCATGTGAAAAATACCGAGTAGCACCGTGGTTCGGAACCCACGTTAAACTGTAGGTCCCCCTATAACTGGCTGGATAAGTCAGTTCGAAGGTCGGAGGAAGGCAACGGCATACCACCTCCAAACAGGACCATGCCTAGTAAAGCACTGTGGTGTTCAAACCAATCTTCGGACTGTTGACTGCTTTACCTTACCTAGTCATAATGCTAGCAAAGAACGTGTTTTCTCTGATGAACACACAGTGGACAAAAGACAGGAAGAGATTTTAAATAGAAAATATAAAAGCTACTGCATGTGTACAGTATAATTTCAGACATTTGGCTGCCTGAGCTTTTATCTATACTTGTTGAAAAGCAAAAATCTCTTGAAAGAGATTTCGTTCTCCTCCAAATGTAGTTGGTTCAAAAGTGAAAAAACGTGTCCTCTTTTTTGATGATGAACATATAGTAACCCTACACTTGGTGTGGGTGCTGACTACTGAGATAGTTGCTCGCGGTAACGTACAGGTAGGCGGCACGCCGGCACCGATCACAGCATGCGTTTATAAGACAAATTCAGTCGTAGCACGCAGGTGTGGTAGTAGATATCGATCTGGGCTCCCCATCCCCAAACAAATTCTTACCGTTGGTTCGCTTTCCTCCCTTCCCCTGATCGTCACGGCACCGCAAGAACATATTCAGGTCACGATAGGAGGGAGGGGGGTTGCGCACGTGTTACGGTGGGAATCGCGACGTCACGCACGCCAGCGCAGCGTAAACTTCTGAACAGCTGCGCGAGCTACCGCAGTGTTCGTCTGCCGTTCGGCGAGTAGCGGCGCGGCATGACACAAGATGCAATTTTTCGCACGTATTCACACCGAGAGGGCGTCTTCGCGCGCAGCCTTGTAGTGGCCAAGTACTTCAGGCAACCACTATGAAAAACAAAACAAAGACGCAATATTTTAAATCATAATAATGGTGGCAGGCTGAAGTACAATGGACCCTTTAGGCATTTCAAAAGACAAAATTTCTGTGGAAACAGGACCTTGCACTGAAGCAGAAAACCATGAAATATCAGATACCTGGACAGCGACATCCAATGGTTTCCTAACAAGCGAGGATATTGAGCTATTCAACACCGAATCTGAGAACGAGCCGGAGCCCGAAACTGCGCCCAAGTCTGATAGTGACAGTAATGCTCAAAGTACGAGCAATGAAAATGACAGCGCCAAGGCACGAGCTAAAAGTGCTAACAGAAAGAAGTCCGCCAACGGTAACAAGTACTCGAAAACATACAGGATCGTCGTTTCCTACGAGAAACTGCGGGAGATTAAGCAGAAAGTCGATCAAGCTATAAAGGTAGGCAATATGAGAGATAAATATGTTTTGTATGTGAAACATAGTGTCACTCATTATTTCGTAGAATTAACCATGCATATTAGTAGGTCCTGATTTTCTGAGCAAACAGCTTTACGGTAGCTGCATTTAAAAAAGGAATGGCACGGATCTGAAAAAAAAAAAAAAAAAAAAAAAAAAAAGACAACAATGCTCATTTTCTTTCCTTTCTTTGTTACAAATGAGTAGGCCACAGTTAACACTGTATTAAAGTTATTTAGAAGCTGATTGTAGTTCAGATCAGAATGACAGCTGATAATGAATTTCATGTTTTCAAACTCTTGGGTTCTGGTTTCAAACTCTTGGGTACCAGTATAGACTATAGAGATTATATTGATAGTAGGGGCCTACATGGTTACTCTGACATAATTTTAAGATTGACATTTCTTCCTGTCAGAAAAATGTTTTAACATTTTGGATAGACACACCATTTACTGTACTGACTGTTTATGCTATTAAAATAATCTTAACCCATTTCTTCCCAAAAAATAGAAATTGTGAAAAAGTATTATATTTAGTCATCAGGTTCTCTTAAAATAATTGAAATAACATTAGAAATATTACAAACTGGCAGTGTGTGTTGTAATTTGCACTATCCATAATGTTGCGCTGTTTCCTAGTGAAAAAATAGAAAAATTTAGTTTTCGTGATCACATTTTTCTATATGTTCAAATTGTGCAATATTGTCTATTATATGATAACTCTGACTTACATTGATGGTATCACTCATGAAATATTGAAAAGCACTCTGTGTGAAGCTAAACTTGACATTTCTTGTGTATGTAGATCGTCTGACGTTTGTAAATCTTCCATATTTTTACGAAGTATTAAGGTAATTGTGAAACTTTAACACATGTAGAGAGAGCTCGTGAATGCCTTTTAACACATGTGTGGTGAGTTTTGTATAGTAAGTCCATTTTGTAAGGCTAAATTCTGTGTTGCGTGTACGCAGCACTGGGAAGAAATGGGTTAATTAAAAAAAAAAAAAAATAATAATAATAAATTTGCAGTGTTTTTCTTGTGGCACCAATATGAAATCTTCATGCTGAAAATTAATGTAGTATGTGTGCCACAAACAGATTTCTTCACACCATGATTTTTGAATTTATAAAAAAATCTACAAAAATTTTAATTATAAGAAATCTATTCCAGGAGCACAAAGTGTTCACTGTGATGGGGTCATTTCCATCAGTACGTCAAGCACTGAAGCAAAGAGGATGGGTTGAAAAACTTCCAGCAAACCATTACTGTTACCGCAGGAATGGTGCATCATCAGCCCAGGACGATGCTGGTATGTAATTAGTTAGTTGTTTATTCATCTATAGGCATCAGGACCTCGTTGTACTCTATTGAATTCTTTGTATCATTCATTAAATACCTCATTGTTAAATTACAGTTGTTTAAACTCAGTGATTAAATGATAATCTAATTAGTATTCCTACTTTTTATAGACTAATTCTGTGGTAGATATTGTAACTGTGTAGCATGAGAAGACATATTTTGAAAAATCATCGATGGTTGCGAAGTTGAAACATTGTGAACCAGTTCTTATACCCACATGCTTAGTATACTAATTTGTTGTATAGTTTTCTGGGAAATGCTATTTTGTAGGCTACTTCAGAAAAAAGCAATAAAAAGTGTTGCCACAAAGAATCATGAAGAAGTATTGTTAAAGAATTAATGATTATGTACTTATTTATTCATTGATGTTTCATGCTCTACAGTCCCATTTGCATAGTATTGATGTAAATGTAGGACCAGTATGTAAGAGAATTGCATGAATATGAAATGAGTCATAATTAAACATGAGTACATTACATAGAGACACTAATAACTACAAACTGGAGCTTAAGGAAAGAAGGGTGTATTGTTGCTGTCTTAAGACTGGAGACTGGTTTTATGCAGTCCACACACTCTTCTAAGCTGTTCTAGCCTCTTAATCTCTGAACCTGCCTACTGAATTCATCTCTCGGTCTCTTTCTGCGATTTTTCACTGCCTCCATCTCCCCCTCCCCCACGCCACACACACTACCCTCCAATACTAAGTTGATGAGTCCTTGAAGCCTCAAAATGTGTCCTGCCAATCATTTCCTTCTTTTACTCAAGATATACCAGAAATTTGTCGTCTCCCAAATTTGTTCAGTACAGCCTCATTAGTTACATAATCCAACAACCTAATCATCTGCATGTCAAAAGCTTCAATCCTCTTCATCTCTGAACAATTTAATGGCCTCATTTTGCTGTCATATAATGCCAGGCAGTCAATGTTGTCAAAAGCTTTTGCCAAATTTATAAAATCTATAAATATAGATTTGCCTTCCCTGAATCTGTCTTCTAAGATAAGTTGTAGGGTCAGTATTTCCTTATGGATTCCTACATTTCTCCTAAATCCAAACTGAAGTTCCATGAGGTTGGCTCCTACGAGTTTTTCCATTTTTCTGTAAATAATTCACGTTAGAATTTTGCAATCATAACTTATTAAACTGATGGTTTGGATCAATTGAATACTTAGATACCATCTGTTGGCTTTGACAAATGACATCATATCTTAGTGACAGTCATGTTCATGGAATTTATTTGGGAATACAAATTGCTTTGGTACCAGACAGTGATTTGGAAAAGTACATTGAGAACCAGACACTACATGGGTGTAACAGTTTGCTTCAGGTAACGTAAATTGGCAACATTTATTCAGTAACAACTTCCATTCATGTGACATCATTGGTCAAAGTCAAGGAATTGTACCCCCATCTTCACTTATGCTAATGGTTCTGTAACTGCGGGGCTTTACAGTAAAAAATGGTTAGGGACAAGTCAGTAGATCTGAGAAAATGCACCTCAAATATTTACTAAAAATCTGGTAAATCAGATATCTGAAATACATACTAAATCATAATTTTTCAGTTACACTGTTGCTTTATTACGCAGCTTCAATAGTTAGGCTGCGAAAGCTGGTGTTGTGTGTGTGTGTGTGTGTGTGTGTGTGTGTGTGTGTGTGAATTTATTAATTTATTTGTGCTACTATCACTTCCTGTGCTCCTTCGCCTGGTAAGTAATTTTCATCTATTTTTTTGATATATATTTTTCATATTTAAAGGATTAGAGCTCGCACAAGAAGTCATGGCCCATGTGCACAAATGCATTCTAGAATTGTGCCTGCTGAACAGTACTCTGTCTGTCAGTTGGCTGTCAGCTGTACTCTGCAACCAGTAGGCAACACACAACTGAGGTGGTTGCCCCTCCAAAACTAAGGAATGGGCTCACCCAGCTCACAAGTCAACAAAGCAGGGGCCATGACTTCTTGCACAATGCCAGAGCGGCTTTCATCTTTAGGAACATATTTCAGGTCTTTATCAGAGTCATAAGTATCCAGTTCATCTCCAGACGTGTTCAAAAACTCACTGAAAAACTTATTTTCACAAGAACGATGGACTCTTTATTCTCACTTGCTGCCATGTTTTTGGCACTTACCATTGTTTACTTGCACACATATCGAAAAAGCTGCCAACAGCAATAATCAGAAAGCTGAAGAGTGGTGCCATCTATCAGTTTTTTGTGCATCTTAATATGAAACATGCCATCCCTGACATTTTACGTCTCTTACCATTGTTTACTGCTGAGGTCCTCAATTAACACAACTGTCTGCACCTACTGTATTTAGAATTGGGATTAGAACATTTTACTTGAAGTCTGGATGTATTTTCTCTGTCTCTTCATATTCACACCATATGGAATAGTTTTGTCATGGCTGGTGGCTCTTCTAGATATTTCAATAGCTCTGAAAGAATGTGCTTGTTTTGACTTTGCTCTTTCAGAGCTCTGTCGAACTCTTCTTACAGTATCATATCTTCTACCTCATCTTTATCTGCTTCCTCTTCCCTTTCTACAGTACTGCCTTGATTTCCCTTGCAGAGCCCTTCTATTGATTCTTTCCACCTCTCAGCTTTCTCTCCTTTGCTCAGTGCCTGATATTCATACAGCTGCTTTTCTTTTCTCCAAATGTCTCTTTTATTTTCATGTAGGCTGTATGTATCTTTCCACTAGCTATACATTCAGCAACAGATTTGCTTTGTCCAATATCCATTTCTGTTTAGCACACCTGCACTTCCTGTCAATGTTACTTTTTAGCTGTCTGTACTCCATTTTACCTGCTTCACTTGCTACATGTTTGTATTTTATCCTTTCATCAGTTGAGAGCAGAGGTCAGTATATCTTGTGTTATGCAAGTATTACTTCTAATTCTTGTATTTCTACTTATTTGGTTTCTGTGGTTTTCACTGTTTCATCTCTCAAAGCTACCTATTTGTCTACTACTGTGTTACTTTCCCCCATTTCTGTCAATAAATTCATAAAGCTGTCTCCGAATCCCTCAAGAACCTAAAGTTTCTTCAGTTTATATAGAACTATGTTCCATCTCTTTATGTTCTTACCTTTCTGCAATTTATTCAGTTTTATACGCAGTTCATAACCAGTAAGATATGGTCCGAGTCTATATCTGACCCTGCATATGTCTTACAGTTTAAAAAGTGGTTCTGAAACCTATGTCTCACTATTATAAAATCAATCTCCTTGATGTCTTACATGTATTGACCTACAAGCTTCTTTCATGATTCTTAAACCAAGTCTTTGTTATTATTAAATTTTGATTGGGCAAAATTCTGCCAGGTGGCTTTGTCTTTCATTTCTTTTTCCCATGTCCATAGTCATCTACTATTTTTTGCATATTTACATTCTACTACTACTGAATTTCAGTCCTCCATCACAATAAAAGTTTTCCTTTCCCTTAATTCTCTGAGTAATTTCTTTTATCTCCTCATACATTTCTCATCTTTCCTCATTATTGGCAGAACTCATTGGCACATAAGCTTGTACATCTACATGGGATACTCAGCAAATCACATTTAAGTGCCTGGCAACGTGTTCATCGAACCGCCTTTATACTATTTGTCTCCTATTCTATTCTCGAATAACAAGCGGGAAGAAAGAACACATAAATCTCTCCGTTTGAGCTCTGATTTCTCATATATTATCCTGATGATCTTTTCTACCTATGTAAGTGGGAGTGAACAATATATTTTTGCATTTGGAGGACAATGTTGGCGATTGGAGTTTTGTAAGTAGCCCAGGCCACAATGATAAGCACCATTGTTGTAATGATTCCTATTCCAGATACTATATCATATCTGTAACGCTGTCACCCTTGTATCGTGACAATACATAACGAGCTGCAATTCTTTGAACTCTTTAGATATCCTCTGTCAAACCATCTGATAAGGATCCCACACTGGGCAGCAATACTCCAAAAAAGGATGGACAAACATAGTGCATGCAGTCTCTTTAGTAGTTCTGTTGCATTTTTTAAGGGTTCTGCCAATAAAACGAGGTCTCTAGTTCGCCTTTCCCACGACATTATCTACTTATCCTTTCCAGTTTAAGTCTGAAGTAATAATAATTCCTAGGTATTTTGTGGAGCTCACGGCCTTCACTTTTGATTGATTTATCTTGAAAATAAAGTTTTTATTCCCTCATGTGGACGACTTCAGACTTCTGGTTATTGCCAATTTTTACACCATATATCTTATTTAGATCGTTCTGCACTTGGTTTTGATCTTCAGATGATTTTACAAGACAGTAAATGACGGCGTCATCTGCAAACAACTTTAAAGAGCTCCTTAATTTTCTCCCAAATCGTTTATGTAAAAAAGGAACAGCAGAGAACCAATAACACTACACTGTGGAATGCCTGATATCACACAACACAGTCATACAACCATCACCTATGGCTGCCGCACTTCGAAGTGCAGTTAGAGGTGATGGTTGTATAACTGTGTTGTGTGCCTGTGTGATTGCGTGAGTGTTCTATTTTCTGTGGAAGGCCATGGCCGATAGCTGAAAGTGTTGTATGTGTGTGTGTCTTTTGTATGTGCCTGTCGCAGCTCATCGCCACATCTTTGTTGTGAATTGTAATCTGTCCTTACTATATTATTAAAGAGCTAGTTGTGTTTCACATGAACAATATTTTCTAAATCGTCTTGACCTTGGGTCAATAGATCATTCTGTTCGAGATAATTCATAATATTTGAATACAGGATATGTTCCAAAACCCTGCTGCAAATTGACATCAATGAACTTGGCCTGTAGTTTAGTGGGTTACTCCTACTGCCTTTGTACTACTGTGGTAGGTGTTGGCCTTGTGTCTATCATGGCTACAATAATGTGATTACTGATATTCACAGTAACTTACCAGCATTCATATTTTCTTATTCATTATTAGATCTACTCTTGCATTACCAAAATTTATGTCTTATTTATAACCCTGTACTCACCTGACCAGAAGTCCTGTTCAACAGTCCACTAAACTTCACTAATCCACACTGTATCTAACTTTAATAGATACACCCATTTTCATTTTCAAATTTTGTAACCTGCCTACCCAATTAATGGATGTATCATGTAACATTCCACACTCGAATGCCTAGAATGCCAGTTTCATCTTTTCTGATGACACCTTCCTGAGTAGTCCCCACCCAGATATTTGAATTGGGGAACTATTTTACCTCCAGAGTATTTTATCCAAGAGGATGCCATCATCAAGTATGCACACAGGAGAACTGCCCCCTCAGGAAAGTAGTTTCCCTTAATTTCTGCCATTCACAGTAACTATATGGCCACTTCACATTAACTGATGATGAAAGTCAATCCAGACATTGCCTCTGCAACTACTGAAACGGCTGCTGCCCCTCTTCAGGAACCATATGTCAGGCCTCTCCACAGATATACTTTAGCTGTGGTTACATCTACAGTCCAGGTGTCTGTATTGTTGAAGCACAGAAGTCACCCCCTCCCCTCGGAAATGTCTATGATTCATGAGTTATTGTCACTGCTATTAGATCTATTATTAGTAACAAGCTGAGATATGCAGGTTTCAAAATGACAATCTTCACCCTACATACTTAATGTCATTTGATTTATGATTCACATCAACTCTGACATGTATTTCAGCTCCACATTTCTCCCTATTTAATCTACATTAACTGTCAGCTAACACATACCTAACTCTCCAATTAAGGTATTAGCATGACAGTCTGATGTACCGATAGGTTCTACATACAATCATGACACAATCAGTAAAAGTCCTACATCAGTCTAATGGAGTCTCGCTCTGTGTGTGTGTGCACCTTGTCATACAGGGAGCACTGTGTGTGGCGTCCGTGGTGCGCCAAGCAGTGGCCTGTATCACTAAAGCCAGCACCATTTTCAATTACACAGCACACGGATATATTACAGTCATTACATGATACTCTGTGAAAGCCAATAAATGGGTTCAGGAGTGATTTTTACATATCTTGAGTGTCAAAAGCTGCAATATACCTCTGATATGTTGGTGAAGTATACATGACTTATCATTCGTAATTGAGTTTACAGTCAGGCAGGTTAATACAGGACCTATTTGAGCACATATCACTCACAGATTCACCCTACTCTTCCCATGTTTCCTGCTGGCTTTGACAGCAGTATTAATGTTTTATTGAGATCATCATAAATTTTCAGTTTTCAATAGTGAGATTCATAGTTACAAAATAAGGAGTAGGGATGACATTTGTTGCAATGTACCCCCCCCCCCCCCCTACACACACACACACAAAAAAAAAAAAACAGTCTCCAAGGACAGAGTATTATAAAACCAAAAATTCTCTTTTGTGCATTGCCATATAACATCAAAATAACACCTAACTTATTTAACAGAGGCATAGACTACTCATAATACTAAGTTTCTGCAGTAGTATTGAATATTTGGATTACTGTTCAAACTTGCAGGTGCTGTCTCATAATCTAAATACTTCACAATTTATAATTACCGAAGTATTTCTAGATAAAACCTAAGTCATTACACTGTAGTACTCTTATTAATTACTGGGTGCAGATATCTTTTGCAGCCTAACATGCTGACGTCAAATGTATTTGTTTATAAGCCAATGTAGGTATTTAACTAGAATATTGAATAATTTAATACAACAAAATATGTCTGTTTTATCCACATACAATTTTATTTTCTTATATTTAATTGAATAGAATACTGATAATTTTATTACAATCAGGACTGAGAACTTTTGTATGAGTCTAGATGTAATACTTTGACTTACATGAGTTTAAATGTAAAAATTTTATACCCTCTTTTATTTCCCTAAGCCCTATATCAAGAATGTGATAAAATGGTCACTAAATTATTTATTTATTAACTTCCTTTACAGACTTCAATGAAGCAATTCAAGACTCCCTGAAGAATCACACTGCCATTCGTGCAATAGAGAATGAGGCTATGTTAATCACTCGTTTCCTCCGAAACACAAGTGTAGACTTTATTTGGTCCATAAGGTATGACCCTCTGGAGTTTCAAGATGTGAATAAAAAACAGTATATTAACAGACTTCCAAGACCATCATTCACTTCAAAGGTAATGACTTGACAATCAGATTTTTTAGAGTTATGGTACATAGAAAAAATTGTTATAAAATCCACATTTACAAAGAAATTTGATGTCAGTTAGCTTGGGAAGAATGGAAGCAGAACATATGAACTTATTGAATGCCATATATAAGTAGATGGTTTCTGATATTTATAGAATTGTTCAGAAAAGAGGAAATTTTGTACGATTTATGATTTTTTTAAATTTATACATAATAAGTACCAAAGATTTAAATTCAAGTTTAGGGTAAGTATCTTTACATAGATTCTCTTCCAATGAAAGTTGTAAATCTCAGATTGCTAATTAATAATGAGTTAGTCATTGTTGGGCTCCGGCCAATGTAAGATGCATGTAATGTTGTGTCTATAAACACAATAATAATAATAATAATAATAATAATAATAATAATAATAATAATGTGTGTTCTCCTTTACTCAAGTGAAAAATTTTGTGCTTTATGAAGTGATTTATCCCAAAATTAATTTTTAATTAGAAAATTAATCACCATTGGAAGGATCCATTCCAGTGGAAGAAGTAGTTTCTTTTCCATTCTGAAATTAAAAATGTTTACTTTCTACTGTTACATTCATACTTCAAAAATTCAAGATTTATTCTTTATTCAGCATGAAGGAATGAAAGTGATCACTGTTTTAATTCAAAATGTAAGAAGCCGTGATAAAGCACATTATGACAAAAACTCTTTATTTCAATATGAACACTACTAAAATTGATACATGAGCTCCATAAAACTTGAAAATTAGGAATAAAATTTTCTTTTGAGAGAGTGTGCTACTGATTTGTTTTATACCAATACAAATTGCTGCCCAAGTGTAAATTGAAATTGCCTAAAGGATTTTTTACTGTTTTATATTATTATTATTATTTTGTTCTTATTTGCTAAATTAAGTAATGTGTTTGCATTGTGTATTCCTTAAAATTAGAATACCAGTGAAATATACCACATAAATCAGACACTGAAAGTACTGTTAACACAAACATTTCTTGAACATCATGCTTTCGAAACACAAATGAATGTACTTCTTGCAAAATAAAAGTGGAATGACACTTGATTCTCAGTTGTAAATAATTAAAGCTCATAAATAAAGTCTTGATGTAACAGATCAGACTAGGGATGGGAAAAACTGTGACTTTCCGATATCTGTGGTTTCTATGACTGCTGCTTTTAATTATCTGTGATTCTTAGTTGTGATTTTTCACTGTTTACAATCACATTTCGCAAATGTAATCCACTCAAACTGTGATATCTGTGGCTGCTACTTCTGCAATTTCTGCTACCGTCATTGCTATTTCTGCTATTTCCAGACTTTTGCTTCTTCCATGACTTCTGTGATTTCTGCAACTTCTGTGACTTCTGCCTTTTAGAGTTGTAGATGCTAAACTGTGGTTAGTCACAAGTGGCACCTAACAGAAAGTTGGCAAGTATAGCCTATCTAACTGAAGTATTTGTCCAGATTAACTGTGTCACTGAAAAAAAAAAAACTGCTATGTTCTTGCCTGTAAAATGCATAAACTGATTTTTGAACATTGTGTGGTATAAATCACTTACCAATTTGAGATGGATGATACATAAATGCGAAATGCACCATGAGTGACATCTGAAAATTCTATTTTCTCTTTAAAATCTTTTGATACCAGTAAATAGCAAGTAAAGGGAAAGCTTGTGCTGGAGCCGAGTGGTAGATTCCCAGGTTTATGTCAGGATGTGGTGAAGGTACCTAGTGGAATGTCAGAGGATTTGTGTCCATGCTTGGAACCACTGGAGTAGGATGGTGTGGTGACAGATGAACTCTTCATACCGGCTAGCAGGGTTATCACCAGAGTGCTAGTATGTCAACAGGATCATTGGCCTTTAGGAAAACAACCAATGAAGTCTGTGCTGGCTTCAGGCAGCAGCCATACACAACATTGTGAAGACTGTAGTACCTCAGTTCACCATATTCCCTGTATGATGATCAGTTTGATGTGTAGTAGTTCCTGAACTCCATCTCCTAACTGCAACTAGTGGCTACTAGCCAGTACTGCTTTATCTAAGACGTAAGCTGAATACAGTGTTTAGGTCTTTGGATTGATGACTACTCTCCTGGACATCTTCGATCCCAATGACCAAGTGATCACAACTTCCAAAAGCAGGAGTATATATACAGAAATCGGTTTAAGCTATGATGTGAGGGTAGAGGGTAGAGAAGGACCAAAAGAGTTGTTTGTGCAGGGTTCACTCAGTTCTGTTAACTCTTACCCTCTTGCTACTTTTGTCTTCTGCTGCAGTCAACAGACTGATGAATGTAGACTTTCAGTTCATCAACACAGCAACTGCTGTCGTCACAAGTCACGGGCTCTCCGTGTACGACACAACTGATGACCTGCTTCCGCCTAACTTGGCTGGCAATTGCTTACGCAATCTAAGATTTTAAACTTTTTCTGTCACTATTTTGCACTGTAACACTTGTATTAAATTTTATTTTTAGCCTAGTGTGCCAATATTGGCAACAAAATATTCATTTTATAAGAATATTTAATTTACTGACCGACAAGATACAGACAAGAACCTGTTAACCACAGAACAAGAGTAGCATTAATTATTTATTTTATGATAAACAAAAGATTAATTACCTCATTCTATGTGTTTTAGATTTCAAAGAGTATTCACAGTTTGTTGACAACTTCAGCATACAATGCCATAAGTGAAAGTTTTAACAATACTAAATGACCTGACACTACCCGTTTGCTTTGACTTGTGATGTCACAGGCAGGGACATACTAAATGGAAAGACTTACTAAATGAAAAAAACTTACTAAATGGAAAAACTTCAAACAAAACTCCTAAAATAAAACTTTCCATTACACACAAACTTTTGTATTTTCAAGTGTAAAATTTTTACTGTTCCCTTGAAGACACAAAATTTTACTTCTATATCTTAGTACTTAACACAGTCTGCACTGAAAATAGAGTAGGCCTATTATTAAACATTTCATAAAATTAGTTATTGACAACTTTCAGTTTTTTTTTTTTTTTTTACTTTATGTGCAACATATCAATGTATAATGGATGTAAAATACTCGTTGAAAATGGATTTACAATTTAAAATATGTAGTGTTAATGTTCATACTATTTATATGTTTTATGATGAAAAATTATTTTAAACATAGATCAATTCTGTAACACAATCTTTATTTGGCATTCACATTCATTGTCTTTACCAACTGCAAACCAAATTATTACCTTTCAACCTGACCTAGATACTAGGCTTTGCTTCACAAAAAATGTCAGGTGGGCGATGTCGAATATACTTTGCCACAATAAGTGTAAACATTTTCTCAAACCAAATTAGCTTCTTCGTTATTTATTCAACCACACATATCCCTAAACTAAGTACATGAGATCTTTAGTACAAAGGACAACAGTTGGCCATCAGATGCCACAAGATGGAATATTAAATGCTACTTTTAGTTGCTCCTTGCAATTCTTAGTTGTGACTTGTAACGGAAATCGCAGTTTGAACCAATAGCATGACACAGGGGAGAAAAGAGGCATGGACTGCGACCACCAGATAACAATGGTGTTTGCACTGAAATTTCTACCCATAATTGCAGTTAGATTCTGTAAAGCTGCTGCTGTGAAAACTGTGATTTCTCATTCCCAGTGATTTCACAGCTATCTCATTTCTTCTGGTCCACCCCTAATGTACACTGTCTGGTGGCTGTCCCTAGCTTAGAGGTGATGCATTATGACAATTATTTTTACCATAAAACTAAGATCGCATGATGTCTCATCCATCCTTAAAATCAAAAAAATATTGTGGCTACAATATTATATCAACAAAATTAGTGACATTTCAAGTTCAACTAGGCTATATCTACATCTGAATCTATATGTTTACTTTGCAAATCACATACAAATGTGTGGCATTGGGTTTGTTGACCCACTTTCATACTGTTTACTCACTACTCCATGCTTGAATAACAGGTGGGGAGGATGAAAACCTATATTTTGCAATACAGGTGAGAAGGTAGATCTTGCCACAATGAAAATTCCATTGTTATGATGGTTACAACTCGTGTAAGATTTCCGTATCACATTTTCTTCTATATAGCAATAATACAAAATGAGCTACCCCTCTTTGTACTCTTTCGATGTCCTTTGTCAGTCCTACCTGATAAGGATCCCACACCACACAGAAATACTTGAAGAAGATAGAAAAGTGTAGTCATTTTAGTAATTCTGTTTCATCTTCTAAGTGCTCTGCCAGTAACACATAGTCTTTGATTTGCCTTCTCCACAACATATTCTGTGTGTTCTTTCAGTTTGTCTGTTGTAATAGTAATTTGTAGGTATTTAGTTGAATTTAAGACTTTCAGATTCAATTGATTTATCTTGTAAACAAAGTTTAATGGATTACTTCATTACTCGTGTGAAGAACTCCACACTTTTCATTATTTAGGGTCATTTAAACTATACAGGTATCTTATTAGAATCATTCTGTGGTTGTATTTTGATTTTCTGACAACTGTACTAGTCAATAACTGACAGTAACATTTGTGAATAAATTAAGAGGACGCTCAACTTTTTTCTCAGATCATTTATATACATATAGAATAGCAGAGGACCTATAACACTACCTCGAGCTAGACACCACCTATGTTTTTGTCAGTGTTTCTTTCCACCTGTTTCTACAATTTATGTCCTCTCTGACAGGAACTCCAATCCAGTCACAAATTTCATATGATATTCCATAATCATACACTTTAAGTATAAATTGTTTTTGAGGTATGGTGTCAAGAGTATTCTGGAAATCTAGAAATGTGAAATAGATTTGAGATATCTTATTGATTGCATTCATCACTTCATGAGAATAAAGAGCTGGTTGCATTTCAGGAGGACGGTATGAAGAATCTATGTTGACTAATGCCTGAATCGATTTTGATGCTCGTTACGAGCTTAGGATTTTTTCTTGTTAAGAGGTCAGTTGTGTTTTCACAACTGTTCATCATTTGAGTGAGCTGATTGAACTGATTATTGAAATAATTTTCAGAGAATGCAGTTAGCACAATTTTGGATGGTGTTTTGTGTGTCTCCCAGGTTTAAACATATATGTACACCAACAGATCCAGGGTAAATTTAAATCATGGCTTACTATAATTTTATGAGTTGGATATATATTTGAAATCAATTTCAAGTTTTCTTTGACCCTGCTGCTCTAGTATCATGTGATTCTGGAGGATGGTAAAAGGAACCAGTTATTAACTTAATATAGTTAATGGCTTCTATGAATAATTAATAGACTACTTTTTACTGTGACAAACACATCCCCACCTACTTTTTATTCCTTTGGAACACTGTTAGATCTGAAATTACCTACAGTGTGAGACAATTTTTGCTAAGTGCTTTCTCTTAATTAAGGGAATGCGGCAGCCGGAGGTGATGGTTGTATGACTGTGTTGTGTGCCTGTGCGATTGCGTGAATGTTCTATTTTCTGAAGGAGGCCATGGCCGATAGCTGAAAGTGTTGTATGTGTGTGTCTTTTGTAGGTGCCTGTCGCAGCTCGTCGCCATGCTTTGCGGTGAGTTGTAAACTGTCCTTACTATATTATTAATTCCAACCTGGACGTTCCATTATTATATTTTGCCTTTCTGAACACAGTTAGACCCTTTGCAAATACTTCTGCTGAACTTATTTCCGGCTTGATCCAACTTTCACTGCCTACAGTGATGTGTGTTTCGGTGCTTTCTATGAACTCTTGGAGTTCTGGTACTTTCCCGACAGCTATGACAATTTACAACTGTTACACCGATAGTTCCCAGATCTACATTTCTCCTGTGATCCACCTGCACCCTTTGAGATTGCTCATTTCGTTTTTCCCCAAAGCCCTTTATTCTAAAAGACCACCCAGTCCATGCCACACAGCCCCTTCCTGCGTATAGCGGACTCTTGACTTATTCAGTGGAATCCGGAAACCCACCACCTGATGGCGCAAGTCAAGGAATCTGCAGTCTACATGGTCGCAGAATCGTCTAAGCCTCTAATTCAGACCCTCCACTCGGCTCTGTACCAGAGGTCCACAGTCAGTCCTGTCAACTGTGCTGCAGATGGTGAGCTCTGCTTTCATCTTGCAAGCAAGGCTAGCAGTCTTTACCACTTCAGATAGCCGTTCAAAACCTGAGAGAATCTCTTCAAATCCGAAGCAACACACATCATTGGTACCGACGTGAGCCACCGACTGCCGTTGGCTGCACACCATACCCTTCATGGCATCCGGAAGGACGTGTTCCACATCTGGGATGACTCCACCCGGTATGCACACGGAGTGCACGTTGGCCTCCTTCCCCTCCTTGGCAGCCATCTCTGTAAGGGGCTCCATCACCCGTGTAACGTTAGAGTTCCCAACTACAAGCAAACCCACCCTCTGTGAAAGCCCAGATCTTGCAGGCTTGGTGGTGACCTCAGGATGAAAGACACCATTCAACTGAGGAACGTTGTCCTGAACAGATAGCGCCTCAAATCTGTTCGCAAGACGAACCGGGGAGGCCTCACGATCGGTCCCTTGGAATGTCTTGCGCCTCCTGCCACGCAATGGGGCTACCTCCCATGCAACCACGGGTGGGATGTCTGCCTCACTGCTAGCAGTATCAGGGCACATCGATGGCGCAGGCTGATCGGTGGAGATAACGGGTGTCCGTTCGGTCCCCACTACCGGCCAACAACAACAACAACGCCCCTCGATCGCAGCCTCCAGCTGTGCAACCGAGGTTAACACAGCTTGAAGCTGGGAGCGAAGTGTCACCAGCTCAAACTGCATCCGCACACAGCAGTCACAGTCCCTATTCATGATAACAGTGCCGAGAAAAAAAAAACTGCAGTCGCGATGCACAAAAAGGGAGACTACACTTTTAAAATGCTGATTTGAAACTAATATCGACGAGAGCACAGTATAAATTTAAAAACTGAAACAAAAATGCACAGACAAAAATCAAAACAGTATATGTCACTTCTAATCAGAAAACAAAGACAGACAACTGTCGCGACATGATCCACACGGCGGAATAATACACTAACCAGATATTTAACGTGAATATGAATCAAATAAAAACGCAAGCACATGATAAATTTAATGAAATGAAGGAAATCGCACTGAAAAGTCAAAATATGTAGCTTCTAGAGAGAAGCTGGTTACACTTACAACTGAAAATGTGCTGTCGCTAGGCAGGGGTGCACTGGATGACGTCCACTCAGCGACTTGCAGGAGGGTGCACCCAGTGCTCTCTATCACCACCGGCACATCCTCCTCCACTCAGAGGTATTATCAGCAGTGGACAAAACCTGAAACATACAACTGCTAAGACATAAGGGGACAGCCTTATGGCTGGGTTCCGGTTTCGCCTTGGTTTCGTGATCCCGGCACATTTCAACAATCACCATTAGGCAACTGTTGACTGCCAGGGATGTCAAAAACATTAACCACAGTGGTATAAGGGATCGCAGATGTTGCAATAGGCACCACAGGTACCCAGCAAATGCCTTAGGTGCCATGTGACACTGCAGCCCAGGACAGCAGCCTGAAGATAGGTGAACACGACTAACACAGCCTCCAGCTGCTTACAGGCATTGGCCAACTTGTCCTGAACCTGTACACATCAGGCACAAACCCTATCCATCTTTGTAAATTTACTTAAAAATGAATGTATGTAGCAGAACACACAAGAATAAAGCCCTTGAAAACAGATACACTAATGAAACTCAAGAAATTTGACTTGTAATTAAAACCCATAAAAGTTAAATTTATGAAGCTTAGTGCTCTGAAACTTTGACACTGGCAGCAGGTGCTGCCAGACTGACTGGCTATCTAGCTGAGACAACAGTCTTGTTCTGAAATACACAAATCTACAAAACAGTATTTACTAAATACACAATAATATAGCTCTTAAAGGCTGGGTAGAAGTGAAAATGCAGAAAAGTTAAATTATGCTACTTAGTGGTCTGTAGCAGAGAAACAGGCAGCAGCTAGATTTTGAAATAAATTCCAAGTATCTAATAGATTTTCTTGAAAGTGAATGATTTCCAGACAAAACTTGTCAATAATTTCACAATTAATACTCACTTTTGGAAAAAAAAAAAGAACTTTGAAATGAAATTAGTTTCTTTGCAGCCATAAATAAATTACTTATGAATACTGAACTGAGGGCCAAAAGAGGCTAAAAACTGTTAAGTCTCAGTAAGAAACCAGATGAAAAGAAACATTATTTTGGTGTATATTTAGGCTGCTGGGCCTTAAGCAGACCAAGAGACTGCATGGAAACATGCTTGTTATTTATATCTTTGTGTTAACATAGGGTAAAACTTTGCTTGCCTTAAGGAAGTTTACAAAACATAGGAACAACAAAATACAATTGCAAGAATGAATCAAGAAATAAATAATTATACAGTTTTAGTAAATTCATTAAGCTGAAATCAAAGAAAATATTTGAAAGGTCTCTAGGTACAGAAAATTTTTGTGAAACATTATTTAATTGTGTATATAATAATGGAAAGACCAGGTTGGAATTAATAATATAGTAAGGACAATTTACAACTCACTGCAAACACGTGGCGACAAACTGCGACAGACACATACAAATGACACATACATACAACACTTTCAGCTATCGGCCATGGCCTTCTTCAGAAAATAGAACACTCACGCAATCACACAGGCGCACAACACAGTCATACAACCATCACCTCCGACTTCGTGCGGCAGTTGGAGGTGTTGGTTGTATGACTGTGTTGTGCGCCTGTGTGATTGCATGAGTGTTCTATTTTCTGAAGAAGGCCATGGCCGATAGCTGAAAGTGTTGTATGTATGTGTCATTTGTATGTGCCTGTCGCAGCTCGTCGCCACGTCTTTGCAGTGAGTTGTAAACTGTCCTTAATTGTGTGTATAGTAATTTCTATTATATTAAATTAGATCACATTTCTAATTACAAGTGTCTCAAATAAAGGTTGGACTGTGCAGTTTCCTACAACAAATGCAATGGTTTTGTGAAGATGGTGTCTCCGAAACACTGTTTCCTCGATGTTACAACATATGTCAGTCAGAGGAGAAAACAGCATTTAAAAATGATTTTCGTCTCACAGCATGTGTCAACATGTTGAAATGGTTGGCAACAAAATATGAATCAGACCCTCAAAGTGTGCAGTCTCCAGATGGGAAGGTTTGTACTACACATACTTTTCATTGCTATATAGAATTAATTTTTAAAAAGCACAACATTATGTTGTAATGAAGAAGTCTACTGACATTTGTTAATTCAGCCAGAATACTGTCAATTACTATACTTTGTATTGTATTTTTAGTTGTCAAGGTAATCATTACAGCTATGAAAGTACCCTAAAATTTTTTTGAATGGCAATTCCAGGAAGAATTCAACAATATTTTCAAAAGGATAGGTTGCTACTCACCACTGAGATGTCTTGATGATTCGAAGAAAGGTAGACATAAAAGATTAAAGTACATTTCAGATTTTGGCCATTATGGCCTTCTTCATAAACAGAGAAATGTTCACTGACAGACACACACTCACACAAATATGACTGACATCTCTAATCATTGTGGCCAGGTTGCGAGATTGTCCAATGTGAGAGTAACAATAACTATTGGGGGTGAGGAGGCAGCATGGAGAGGGGAGGTAAGGGACACAAGGAGGGGTTGGGGGAATATGCCGGTGCTGTCTGATGGACAGGGAGGAAGGGAAGGGGAGAGACTGGAGTGTCTCGGGATGGAAGATGTATAAAGGGGGACAAAAAGATTACCCAGCCTGAATAATTTAAAGTTCATGAACAAAGCATTGTACACGCCCAAGCTCATAAGCACGAGTGTTGCCAACTCCAGTGGTCTGTGCAGCTTCAGTTTGCTGTTTACATTGTCATACGAATATTATAGACGAAAAATTCCAAGCAGGAAAAATATATATATATAAATAGATGAAGATTACTCACCAGACGAAGGAGCACAGGTGGTGATATATATATTGTGCTACTATCACACATCATGTGTGTGTATTCATTTATTTATTTGTGATGCTGTCACACCTGTGCTCCTTCGCCTGGTGAGTAATCTTCGTCTATTTTATATATATATATATATATATATATATATATATATAGTATAAAATAAAGATTTTTAAAGATTTTTGACTTACCTAAAGTACAGGCTCGTCGATAGGAACACCAAACACACACAAAAAAACACACAACCATTCGAGCTTTCGCCACCAGTGGTGGCTTCTTCGGGAAAAAGAGGGAGGAAGGAGAGGAGAAAGGGAAGGATACGGCTTTTAAGGAAGGGGAAAAGGAGCCATTCCAATCCCAGGAGTGGAAGGACTTACCTTAGGGGACAAAAAGGAAGGTAAACAAATACACACACACTCACACATATCCACATCCAAACACACTTAGGCAGACATTTGTCTGCCTAAGTGTGTTTGGATGTGGATATGTGTGAGTGTGTGTGTATTTGTTTACCTTCCTTTTTGTCCCCTAAGGTAAGTCCTTCCACTCCTGGGATTGGAATGGCTCCTTTTCCCCTTCCTTAAAACCCGTATCCTTCCCTTTCTCCTCTCCTTCCTCCCTCTTTTTCCCGAAGAAGCCACCACTGGTGGCGAAAGCTCGAATGGTTGTGTGTTTTTTTGTGTGTGTTTGGTGTTCCTATCGACGAGCCTGTACTTTAGGTAAGTCAAAAATCTTTAAAAATCTTTATTTTATACCATTTTCCTACCTGGAAGGTCTCCTTCAATAATATTATATATATATATATATTATATATATATATATATTTTTGAGTGTGTGTGTGTCTGTGTGTTTATTTGTTGCTATTACTGCCTGTGCCCCTTCGCCTGGTAAGTGTTCATCTATTTTTTACGTATATATATATATATATATATATATATATATATATATATATATATATATATATACGTAAAAAATAGATGAACACTTACCAGGCGAAGGGGCACAGGCAGTAATAGCAACAAATAAACACACAGACACACACACACTCAAAAATGCTAGCTTTCGCAGCCTAGCTGCTTCATCAGGCAGAAGGGAAGGAGAGGGAAAAGGAAATGATGAGGGATTTAAGGAAGGGGGTAAGGAGCCATTCCAATCCCGGGACAGGAAAGACTTACCTTGGGGGAAAAAATGGAAGGTAAATAAATGCACATACACCCACACATTTACACAGACACAAGTACACTTAGGCAGACATACTGTAGAACTGTAGAAAGCAAAGAAGTTAGAAGTTAGACAGAGATGCCACTTGAGGCAGAGGCTCTGTCCAGAGAACCAAGGCAAAGATGTTAAGATGGTGGGTGGGAATTCGAATTTAGCGGAGGTTGAGACCAGGTGGGCAACGGGAAGAGAGAATATGCTGAAGGGCTAGTTCCCATCTCCGGAGTTCTGAAGGATTGGTGTCAGTGGGAAGTATCCAGATAACCCGGACGGTGTAGCACTGTGCCAAGATGTGCTGGCCATGCACCAAGGCATGTTTAGCCACAGGGTGATCCTCGTTACCAACAAACACTGTCTGCCTGTGTCCATTCATGCGAATGGACAGTTTGTTGCTGGTCATTCCCACATAGAACGCTTCACAGTGCAGGCATGTCAGTTGGTAGATCACGTGGGTACTATCGCAAGTGGCTCTGCCTTTGATCGTGTACACCTTCCGGGTTACGGGACTGGAGTAAGTGGTGGTGGAAGGGTGCATAGGGCAGGTTTTACAACGGGGGCGGTTACAAGGGTAGGAGCCAGAAGGTAGGGAAGGTGGTTTGGGGATTTCATAGGGATGGACTAGGAGGTTACGGAGGTTAGGTGGGCGGCGGAAAGACACTCCTGCCCCGAAATGAGATCCATCCTTCATGACATCCTTCCTACTCCACCGAGAGTGTCTTTCCGCCGCCCACCTAACCTCTGTAACCTCCTAGTCCATCCCTATGAAATCCCCAAACCACCTTCCTTACCTTCTGGCTCCTACCCTTGTAACCGCCCCCGTTGTAAAACCTGCCCTATGCACCCTTCCACCACCACTTACTCCAGTCCCGTAACCCGGAAGGTGTACACGATCAAAGGCAGAGCCACTTGCGATAGTACCCACGTGATCTACCAACTGACATGCCTGCACTGTGAAGCGTTCTATGTGGGAATGACCAGCAACAAACTGTCCATTCGCATGAATGGACACAGGCAGACAGTGTTTGTTGGTAACGAGGATCACCCTGTGGCTAAACATGCCTTGGTGCATGGCCAGCACATCTTGGCACAGTGCTACACCGTCCGGGTTATCTGGATACTTCCCACTGACACCAATCCTTCAGAACTCCGGAGATGGGAACTAGCCCTTCAGCATATTCTCTCTTCCCGTTGCCCACCTGGTCTCAACCTCCGCTAAATTCGAATTCCCACCCACCATCTTAACATCTTTGCCTTGGTTCTCTGGACAGAGCCTCTGCCTCAAGTGGCATCTCTGTCTAACTTCTAACTTCTTTGCTTTCTACAGTTCTACAGTATGTCTGCCTAAGTGTACTTGTGTCTGTGTAAATGTGTGGGTGTATGTGCATTTATTTACCTTCCATTTTTTCCCCCAAGGTAAGTCTTTCCTGTCCCGGGATTGGAATGGCTCCTTACCCCCTTCCTTAAATCCCTCATCATTTCCTTTTCCCTCTCCTTCCCTTCTGCCTGATGAAGCAGCTAGGCTGCGAAAGCTAGCATTTTTGAGTGTGTGTGTGTGTGTCTGTGTGTTTATTTGTTGCTATTACTGCCTGTGCCCCTTCGCCTGGTAAGTGTTCTTCATCTATTTTTTACGTATCTTTTTTTCCTGTTAGGAATTTTTCCTCTATAAATATTATATATATATTTGCCACTCAATGTTATTCTCATCAAATAGAGGTCCAAAAATTTTCCTTAGTACTTTTTTAGAATGTTATCAGTTTTTCTTCATCTTTCTTTCTAAATTTTAATGTTTCACGTTCATGTAGCATCACCGGTATAGTGTTTGTTTGATATAAGCTGATTTTGAAGTTGTTGCTAAGTGATCTTTTCATTAGAACTTTGTGGAAACTAAAAAGCGTTTTATTTCGCTGTCACTAAATGGACATCTATTTCAATATCTGTTCTATTTTTTTACTGAAAAGACTCCCTAAGTACTAGAAGCGCTCTACAGTCTTAAAAGTGAATAAATCTACAGTTAAAGGTGCCTCTTTTCTCCTTTTCTTACCTATGGCCATGTATTCTGTCTTTTCTTCATTAATGTGTAATCCTGTTTTCTTGGCAATTTCGTAATAATTTTGATTAATGATGGAAATTTTCCACAGAGATAATTTTTTTATGACATAGGTCTTGAATTACCTTCCACTTCCATTCCCATTCCTTTTTTCTTCTCTTCTCTCTTACCTGAAGAAGGAACCCTGTTCCGAAAGCTTGTTTTATATTTATCGTTTTTTCTTTCTGTGTGTGACTATTGGCAGTGCAGCACGAAGGTAAATCCTGGGCAGCCAATCTACCTCTTTTGAAAAATAATTTGTAATAATTTTGCATGATTCTGATTAATTCTGTTTTGGAACTGCTACATCATCTGCATTGGCAAGTCTAGTAATGTTGCTGTCTTGTAGTTGGATCCCTTGTGGATTATTTTTGGTAAATTCTCTATCGATCTTCTCTAGGACTAGGTTAAATAAAATAGGTGAAATGGCACCCCTTGTCTCAGTCCAGTGTACACCTTAAAATTTTCAGTTTCTCCTACCGGTGTATTTATGCGACATGCAGTTTTCATCTATACACATTTTGACTTAATGGATTAATTTTGAGGGCATTTCAAATTTCTTCATTGTATTTAGGAGTGTCTGTCTGTGTATGCTATTATAGACCTTTTTAAAATCTACAAATAATATGTAGACATCTACAGTGAACTCCCATGCCTTCTCAGTTACTTGTCTTAAAGAGAATGTGGATCTGCTTCTGCGGAAACCTCATTGATAGTCTCCAATTAATTCTTCTGTTACTGGAATCAGCCTATTTAATAGACAGATAGATTAATAGACAGATGACATCCAATAAATCAATTCGTTTGTAGTTGTCACACATGAGGGATAATTTTTCTTAAATATAGGGCATACAATTGCAGTTTTCCAGCCTGCAGGAATGGTTTCTGTCTTCCAGATTGTTTCTTTTAAAGACTGTTTTTCTTCTTCCATTTGTGGTCATCCATTCTTTAATAACTCAGTGTATATATGGTCTTCGCCACAAGCCTTGTTATTCTTTAATTTCTTTATTGCTTGCTGTATTCCATTTATTGGTGGAGTGGTGACTTTTATTACAAAGGTGGCAGGTTCTTCAAATGTAAAGTAAGATCAGGCGCAGCTCGTAATTAAAGGCTCTAAGGTAGAGCCGCCCCCCAAAAAATATTAGAAATATATGTATCAACAACAGATTACAGCATTATAATCATCAGAATTCATTTAGCATTTTTCCGTCACACGGATGTAAAGAATGAAGATGAATGTTTTTGGAACTGTTGATATTGAACGATGTTTTTCAATGGGGTAGTAGCCTTAAGGCTGCGCCTTGAGGTGTCGTTTAGCTCCATGTAGTGGAGGGTTGGGAGTGGGGGTTCATTGGTGTATTGCTTTTATGGGCGTCTCGAAGGCTCCGAGCTTGTAGCCTAAGAGTGTCCTACCAACCTCCACACTACTTTCACGTTCTTCTGCTTACTTGAAAAGAGAATAAAGTGTGGCTGAAACTCCACTATCAAATCTCTCGTCTCTCTATATGTCTATTATGTTTTGGTGTGCGGTTTACCACTCGTTAGTTTTACTGTTTTAATAGGGTTTTAGAAAACTTTTTGCTTCTGATATTGGCTGTTGTATCCGGTGTTAGAATAAGTTCGCAAATTTATCACTAGAGTGCACTACAATGCAGTACTGTAAAGTGTCACCACCTAGCGAGAGAGTTGCGAATGATTTAAGAAAAAAGCACGCGAAATATGTCCCGCTACTTTCGATTCCATTCTCGCTGATTTGACGTGTGTTATTAGTTTCGTCTTTTGTGCGTGTAATGTGGCTAAGTTTTAGTGACTTTTACTTGAAAATGATCTGCTAGAATCGATTTATGAAGTATGCCTCAATGTGCTCAATCTCATAAGGAGTGACGTGTCTCAGACAAATTACCTCGCAATTGAAGTTGACGAAACGACTGACTGCAAATTTGTCTCAATTGGTCTTCATAATTCGCTATGAATTACTGGGGAAAATAAATGAAAGATGTATTTCCTTTGTACGAGTGAAAAGCCACACTGCAGAGAATGTAACTGCAGCAATTCTCTGCGAGCTGGAGAAAATGAATATACATCAAAAACCTGAAAAACTGATAGCTCAGTGTTACGACAGTGCTCCTGTTATGAGTAGCCGCAATAATGGAGTTTGGTTAAGAATGAAAGAATGTATCAAAATGCGCACTTTATTCACTGTTACTCACAATTATATATTACACCTCATGTTTACAATTGAAATTATCATAACATTAAGCAAGCAGCGTAGTTTATCCACACCACTGTAAAGATTCCTGCAAACCGTGTCATTTAGTGCTGTTATTGCAATAAAGTCTTGAGACGTAATATAAGTAGATAAAAGCTATCAGAGGGCTTTATGTTGGTTTTAGCCTTTGATTTTTTAATTGCTTCTGAAACAGGAAGAAGGTGTAGTACGAAAAGTTTCAGGTAAAATATGACATTGCCTCCCCCCCCCCCCCCCCCCTTTCTGGAAATCGTCGTGGCTACAGACTGATACGTAGCTCGAGGTCTAGATTTGTTCCGATCGGTAAATGTCAGAGCCTTCCCTAGTATGAAAACCACAAGCCGCGCCTGAGTAAGATTGTGGATTATTGCAGTTGAGAAGTTGTTAAAAGTATGTATTCAATCTTTTTTGTATGTCATTGTTGTTGGTCAATACTTTACCATTCTGATTCTTTATAAATTGTTCCCTTTTAGTGAATTTACCATAAGATCTTTTTATATTTTGATAAATTTGCCTTGCCATGTGATGTTGGAAATCATCCTCTGCCTCTCTTATCATACTATTAAAGTATTCCCTTTTCTCTTCTTAGGATTCCTTGTTTTTTCTTGGTGGAGGTTATAGTATGTTTCCTTCAATGCCATATTGTTCCTTTTTTAATGCATTTGTTTCTCGCATTTCTTCTTTCCAGCACTTTTTCTTGACACTTTGTGTTAAACCAAATTTTGTTACCTAATTTTCTTTTACCTATAGTTTTGGAAGCTGCTTCTTGAACAGAGTCCTTTGGGTATTTCCATCTACTTTTGACATTGTGTGTTTCCCAATTGGCAATTCTTATTTTTGTTAGATTGTTCTCAATTTCTTTTGTAAAGTTGTCTTTTATAATTACTTCCTCCAGCTTTCTTATGTTATACCTTGTGATTTCCTCCCTATTTCTGTTCACCTTCCTTTTGAGTTTCATTTTCATTTTTGATATGACTAACATATTGTCTGTGTCCCAATTTGCAGCCATGAACATTCTGACATCTTGAATATTGTTTTGAAATCTTCTTTGGATAGCTACATGTCAATTTGTTCACTACTTTTCAATTTGGTGATGTCCACATCCCTAAATGAATGTGTTCGTGCTAATATTTTGTGCTGCTTATCCTGCGGTCATTTGTCATTGTAAAGTTTTAAGTCGTACCCCATTAGATAATGGGGTACGACTTAAAACTTTACAATGACAAACTTTCCTCGTGTAAGATAAAATTGCCAATGGTTGGTTTATAGATTTCTTCCTTTCCTGCTTTGGCATTAAAATCTCCTAACATTATTTTCTCATTATGCCTACTTATTGAGATGTATGCATGTTCCAGTTGACTGTAGAATTCTTCCTTAACTACATCATCCTTCTGTGCATGCATGTGCATTTAGAAATGTTATGTCTAACCATTGTGCCTGAACTGTGATGTATGATATACAATTATTAACATGTTTGAATTCCCTTACTGATTCACTTATTGATTTATGAATGTAGAATCTGGTTCCAAATTCATGACGCTGACCGCAATCTCCATATAATATTGTCCGTCTCCTGTTTTCAGTGAACCCATTCCTTGCCATCTTACTTCTTGAAGAGCCACGAGTTGCACTCTGTATTTTCTTAATTTGTTCACTAGTGTTTGGGCACTTCCAGGGGGGTTCAGGCTTGTAATATTCCATGAACCAGAAGAGGAAACCTTGTTGCTTTGGCAGTTTTTGTTTTAGCAAATTCTGAGGCTTGTGTTGAGTGTCCTGGCTGGTCCACATTTTACATGAGTGGGTTGGTAGCCCTCTGCACAACCCCCCCCCCCCCTCCCAACCTGGAGGACCAGGAGTCTTGATTTTGGGGTGCTCTGCTCCTAGGAGATTGCCTTCACCACAGCTTAATGAGCCTTTTCTGCCTGTGTTAGTTTTGGTCCACCCCAGGTAGTTTATTTCCCTGGTACCCCCTATAGCTAGAGAGCATTCCCCTGCCCCCTACCTGGGGAGGTGCCTGATGCAGGACTAGCAAAACCCCACATGGGTTTCAAATTGACTGCCTTCAGTGCTTCATTTATGCTTTTGTTTTGCAACTCGCTATCTTGCAGCAAGCTTTTCAAAAACAGGCCATGGTAATAACATTTAAAAGTTGATATCATACATTGATCCAGTGGCTGAATTAGGCTGGTAACATTTGGGGGAAGAAAATGCAAAGCATAGTCAGCCCTTTTTAACTTGCAAGAATGCATAGTCACATTATCAATTAACAAGATGACTTTTCAGTTTAAAACTTTTTGACTTTCCATAGAAATTGATCACTAAACCTGTAGCAACTGTCCATGTGTGTTTCCCAAGAAGACTATTTACAGAGTGTCACAATGATAGAACCAAGGCTCCAAACTACACAAGTCTAAATGCAAAATTCACAGTTAAGTACAGAATTTACAATTGTGTCCAAATTACAAGACTGTGGCATTGATTCCCGCCGAAGGTCCATTGCAAGCACTCCGGTATCAGTTGGTCTGAACTCCATCCAAGGCAGAGAGCAACTTGGCAGTGATGGCCGCTGCGCCTGCTTATCTTTTGTGTTGCAGCTGTGTACTTGCACCACAAGGGCCAATCATGATGCAGCGTAAGGATATTCAGAGGTGCCGTGCCACTGCAAGAATAATCTCACTGTAGATGTCCATAGGCACCGTACCTCTCTGGTTTACATGCCATCTTTGTAAGTTGCGCCTTGGCTTAGGCAACTGTATACTGGTTAGCACTAGTGTTGGTGTGGTTGCGACACTGGCAGGACTGTAGACTGCCACCACAACAAAACCATTCACCAAATAGTTTACAATACATCCAAGAACTTTTTTGAGCTCTGTAAAAAGACTCATACCACCTTTTGGACAACATCCTTCAGTGCACATTGGAGGTAGTCTATGTGTACTAGAAGCATTTGATACCAAAAGAGCAGTGGTCCATTGTATTCTCTTTGTATCTTGGGGAAAACATTTCTTTCCAGGAACCTAAGGATTTGACAGGCAATGTCTTAACTCCTGTTTCACCAGCATTGAATATTTAATCCTTAGTGTAGTCTTAGGCGAAATCTTCAAACTCTGTTTTCTAAAACTTCAACTTCATCTGAGCCAGCAGATAGCTTTTCTCCATATACATTCAGTTGCTGATTACAGTATCTGTTTTTAAACGTATCTAACCACCCAGAGTTTGTAACAAAATATTGTCCTTCCTCAACAACTCAGCCAGCAGCCTAACTTTTTCTTGTGGTATAGGAAATTCTCTTGTTGAGGATTCTTCATAGTTTGTTCTAGAAATATAGATTCAGATTTCATCTAATCTGAAATTGTCTGCCTGTGACCGTTTGTTTGTTTGTTGCTAATGAGGATCACCCTGTGGCTAAACACGCCTTGGTGCACGGCCAGCACATCTTGGCATAGTGTTACACCGTCCGGGTTATCTGGATACTTCTCACCGACACCAATCTTTCAGAACTCCGGAGATGGGAACTAGCCCTTCAAAATTCAAATTCTCGCCCACCATCT
This sequence comes from Locusta migratoria, assembly GCA_026315105.1. Taxonomy (NCBI): domain Eukaryota; kingdom Metazoa; phylum Arthropoda; class Insecta; order Orthoptera; family Acrididae; genus Locusta; species Locusta migratoria. Next base: position 104,230,856 of record CM048745.1, on the reverse strand, counting down.
TTAACATCTTTGCCTCGGTTCTCTGGACAGAGCCTCTACCTCAAGTGGTATCTCTGTCCAACTCTTTGCTTTCTACAGTACGTCTGCCTAGGGGTGTTTGTGTATGTGAATGTGTGTGTGTGTGTGTGTGTGTGTGTGTGTGTGTGTGTGTGTGTGTGTTTATCTTCCTCCCCCCCCCCCCCCCAAAGGTAAGTCTTTCCCAGGATTGGAATGGCTCCTTACCCACTCCCTTAAAACCCTAATCATTTCCTTCTCCTTCCTTTCTGCCCGAAGAAGCAGCTAGGCTGCGAAAGCTAGCATTTGTGTGTGTGTGTGTGTGTGTGTGTGTGTGTGTGTGTGTGTGTGTGTGTGTGTGTGTGTTATTTATGTTACTATCACTACCTGTGGTCCTTCCCCTGGTACGTACACTATTAACTTCATACATATTGAGGCAAATAGTGTGCTGGTGGACAACAATATTAAATTTCATCATTCCTTTGTTCAGTCACATTATGTATAATGTACTGTGTGTGTTTGTGAGAGAGGAGGGAGGGAGGGAGAATGATTGAGATTCTATCCTATTATCACACCAAATGTGAGTGATGTATTATTTCAGTGAGTTTCATAGTTGTAATAGATCCTGAAAATCTCAACATATCAGAAGTATTACTTAGATCAGGAGACTGGAAAATGATGTGGAACAAAACTGGGAACTTTCACTTCAACCTTAAGTCACTATATAATATAGCTTGCCCAAAGGTGCATAAAAGATAAATCAAAGACATAATAAGAAATAGATCACCTCAGAGGTCACAATTGCCAGAAAAAAATTTAAAAGAGTTATAGGAACTATGTAAGAAATATATCAGTCAAGCAGACAATGAAATGTATGGAGAGAAGAAGAAAGAATGTAGCAAATTGATAAGGCAAGAAAAATAAAGGTATTTCAAACAAGAAATTGAAAGTCATCAAATATCTCTAAGACAGTCTGGTCACACATAAGTACAAATAGGAGTGAAACCAAAAAGGCTGGAAGTGGGAACATAGTACTTACCACACAAGGGAAAGTACTGACCAATCAACATGAAGTGTGTTCTACTTTAAATCAACACTAGATAGAAGTAGTACAAAAGATAATGAAACAAAATCTAGCATTGCCCAAAAAGAGTACAGTTTCACCAGAAATAATCAATTGCTTATTGCTTTTCCTAACAAATGAAACAGAAATTTTGAATATAATTAATCACTGCGAATAAACAAATGGAGGGCCTAAATGGAATATCTGCAAAAGTAATTCAAAACTGTTCACAGTATGCCTCAAAAAGAGTAAAGTGTTGCCAATCTATAAAGGTGGTGCAAAGGTTATCCTGGAGACAATAGACCAATAATGATTACACCAACCTTATCAAATATTGTTGAAACAGCTATTAAGAACAGAATTAAAAAATTAATAGAAGTACAAAATATCTTGGAATTAGAAAAGGAATATCGACCAAAACAGCAGTAGCAAGTTTCATGACACACATGTACAGAGCATTAGAAGAACAATAGTAACTATGCAGTGTTTTCCTGGATCTATCTAAAGCTTTTGACTGTGTATGCCACTCCACTCTTGTGCATAAATTGCATAGATATGGTATCAGGGGAAATGCAGCCAATCTAATAAAATCATTCATAGAAAACAGACAACAAAGTGTAGAAATAAAACATATGACAAACAATATGATGGAAACAGTTCACTGTGACTTCCAAGTAATGAAGTTTGGGGTAGCACAAGGATCGGTGCTCGGACTGTTATTATTTATACTGTAATTGAATGATACGGCATTGTTGGTAAAAGAAAGTGTAATCATGTATGCAGACCATACATCCTTCATTGCAAGACACGAAAATAGGTAATCACATCCACATAATGTAAATTTTCGGCCATGGTCTTTATCAGAAAAAGGAAACAACAGGGTTTTTTTTTTTTTTTTTTTTTTTTTCATATCTGTCGCCAGCTCAGCGAGCCTCTTTACGGTGAGTTGTTACCTATCTTCCTTTATTGATATTCCTAACGGATTTTCCATTGTTAAAATTCTTCATTGTAAGTAACACCTCAGTGTCTCATTTAGAAACATGAACAATCCTGGAAATGGAAAGGTCAAATTGATATTTAAATGGAAACAACCTATTTATAAATTAAAAGAAACCAACATACATGAAACTACTATCCAAGAGAAGAACAAATGAAGAGGAATTAAATATAAGACTCAAGGGCACACATGTAACAGAAGTTGACAGTATCAAGTTCCTGAGATTGATGATAGACAGATTCAAGACTTGGGAAAACCATATGTAAAAGATCTACTCAAAAATTAGCAGTGGTGTATTTTTAATGAAGAAACTTGGCGGCAATCAGATGTATTGACAGAGTGTCCTGTAAAATCAAATTCAAAAAATTTAAAATTTTGACAGTCCCATCCTTGTATGCCTATGAAATCAACATGTATCTCAAACTGTACACCAACACTAAACAGCCAAATACACAATTACAGTACAAGAATTAAAGATGATTATCACATCAACAGAACCTGAATAAAACTGGCCGATAGAGATCCTACTAAAGCTGGGTGCTTTTTATACAACAGGTTGCCAAGCAGGCTAAAAAATATAAAACCTCTACCAACATTCAAAACAAACCCAAGAGAATATTTGAATGCAGCATGTTTGTACAGTGTCAGTGAATATTTTGAGAATAATACCAAATAATCTAATAGTTCTAAGGAAATATCAAAAGCGTCTACAAGTACTTGTAGTTAAAATTTCACATGAAATATATAATATGTTTATCAACATGCTAAATTTAAGGCAGAAATAGATCATAGATACCCGTGATTATGGTTTTGTACTGCATATTACATTTATATGGTGTTTCATTACATATTGTTATTGTATTGTACATTGTAATTGTAAAATACTGACATATCTAATATCACTCTAAACAGTGATCACAGGATGAACAAATAAATAAACTTAACTCAAATTATTTACATTATGCATGTTATGAAACTTTTAAGTCACAACCAAGATGTTATTTTTTCAGGTACCACATTCTGCTGTGCACTTTGCTATTAAACGCTGTTGGGAATATATTAGTGCAAGATCACATGAAGATATCGATAAAGAAGAACCAATGACTATTTGGGATCACCAGTGGGATCAGTATTTGACATGGTATTATATGCTTATTGATGAGCAGTCAGTGTTGTGTAATGACAAGGAATCTCCTCTCAAGGTGAAAGGATACTTCTTAGTTCTTTCTGAAAACTAATTTTATAATTACTCCTGCTCTGTGATAGCACAAAAACAAACAAACCAAAAGGAAGGTTTGAAATATGACCAAGTGTTCCCCCTGTATTACAAGACATGACATTAGATAGAATAATTGTTCTCACTTGTCATTGATATAAAATTAGTGAAGGGAGAGAATTAATGACCAAAGATTGTCTTATTTCATCACAGAAAGTAGTGTATATCTAGGTAACAGTTATGGCAACACAAACTCTTATCGTGTAGCTTTCCTTGATTTTAACTATGAAAAATCCAATAGAAATGTCAATTGTGGACGATGGATAACAACACACCATAAAGAGAGTTGTTGAGCTGCTGACAGGCACGTTTTAGACATTCACACAACTTACATTTTCGGCTAAGAAACACATACATTCACACAATCACACAGGCAAATATACACACACAACCACCATGTCCAGCCACTCCAGCGTCACAAGCATCTAGGCTGCGAGTGAGGTGGGGTGTGGAGGGGGAAAGGATGATGAGTCAGGTTGAGGATTGAAACTTCCACATTGCATTATGGATTGTAAAGGCTCTGATAGGTGGAAATGTGAATTGCAGCAATGAATACAGTGAAGGGAAGGTGCTGGAAATGATAAAAGGGAGGTCTGGAGGAGTGTGAGGAGGGAGTGGAAGGGGGGATTTGAAACAATAAAAATAATGAGGAAAATATAAAAATAGGAAAAAAGGAAAACAATAATAATCAATAAAAATAAAATTAAAAAGTAATTAATAAAGAGGATACAAGTGGCGTTTGAAAAGACTGTGCAAAAATAAAAACTACTAACGTATTTGGGGAAAACCATATTTATTTTCAACATAGTCTCCTTTTAGACTCATACACTTTGTCCTTGAAGAGAACCCACAGTCAACACAAATTCAGAAAGTATTGTTCTTGTGAAATACAGCTGGTTCTTCACTCACATGATGTGATGAGTGCTATTGACAAGGAGTGTCTAATAGATTCCATATTTCTGGAAGGCTTTGCAAAGACTATGAGTATAGGAATGTAAATCTTTGACAAGGGCTATTTGGTTGAATTTGGGAGTAGTGCTAAAGGTAAGGCCTTTGTTTCCTTTTCTTTTTTAATTTCTTCTTATTTATTCTACCAATTACTGTACTTTCTCCAAAATATGCCAAAAAGCTAAGAATCACATGCAATGAGAACTGTAGTGGCTTATAATAATAATAATAATTATTTTCCTCTGAAGAAAAGTAAAGTATTTTGTGAAAAAAAGTTGAAAATACAATGTGGTGTGGTCTTATAAGTTATAAGGCATCAACTGGTGTTACATCATGGTAATTGGAGAAGTATATTTATCTCCTTTTCCAGAGTTGATGGTTGGTATTTGTGCATTGTGTACTCAATTGAGCACAAATGAAATCGAATGTAATTGCTACCGGTATGCTAAGTGACTACACTGACATCTGCCGGATATTCATAGAACTACAATTTGAGAGAATGTTGGTGTCAGATGCAGACTTCTAACCACCACCTCATACCTCACAGTGTTCATTCACCTATTACACATCTCGCATTCATCTTGGGTGTGGCAGTCGAAACATCACCATTACAAAAAAGAATTTTAGAATGACACATTTTCAGAAATATTCATTATACTTCTCCAATCCTCATTCAGGACAATGTCATCTCCATCAGACACAGTTCACAATAACCAGCCTTTGCAGAAAATTTAAAACTGTCTCTTGTTATACACAATTCCAGGCAGCAATAAATATGTGAATAGTCCGCTGAATGTTGACCATTATTTCCTTCCTCTCGAGGAATGAAATGGATTTTCGAACAGTTGCTACCCTGTATCTGGCTTTACATCATGTATTATTCCCAGATCTAGAGGCTGTAAAAATTCTTCATGGTGATTAAACTGATCCTATTTCAGGACATAAATCCCATCTTCAAGTTGTGATTGAATATCTGAGGATCCGACCTGTTCTGTTACAATACACATAAAATATCATGTTGAAAACCCATGTAGGCATGCAGAGCTTTGAATTCTCGAATTAATAGGACCATGTAAGTGCTTAGTCTGCATCGTGTTGTGGCCATCCATCTAAATCAGTCAACCACCATGAAATACTTCACCAATAGTTGTGGATGTCCCACAAATAATATTTTAGGTTGTAAATAACTTGTGCAATTATGAGGAAACAACACAATCTTCACATTCCTCAGAAAAGATGTTTATGTATAATATATAGCACATTGGTAAACCATTAGAATGATCTCTTTTGCTGTTGCATCTATCTTTACAGCTAAATGTTTGGGAAATGTTGTTATGGTTTCTGAAGTCACACTGTTATACCGCCCCCCTCCCTTTTTTTTATTTTTTAAATTCCATATTACAAGTGAAGGTAAGTTCTCACTACCATCACTAGACACATACAGCAGTGCTTTCATTCTTTCCCTGCTTGTTTTTTTACCTCCATAGCATTTTTATCCTTATCAGAATAGGTTTTCACAGAAAGTAAATTGTGAAAACAACACTTTTATCCATGTTAAAGATGTTTCTGGCCTCTTAACTTCATATTAATCATGGAAATGTATGTTTAAGTGATTCATAGTTTCTATAGTCACAGCCTCTCTCTTTCCACTTAAACTTGGTGAGAAATTATGATGATTCGTAAACTATTCAAACCAACTAATCAATGCACAGATATTTCCCACACCAATTTTCACGGCAGTTTCCCGAGCCTTTAATGTACTCCTGGAGTTGAATTTACATCTTGTGTTTGTCCCATTAAGAATAAAATGTTGAGTTCTGACAGGTTGGGAGTGAAGCTAGCGTGTGTAGTCACTGCTTCCAACTGTTGTTCGCTGTAGGTGGTGGTGACGGGAAGGATAAACAAATAACATTTATCAGATTAGGAATTTATTGTTGACACTGCATGATACATCAATATTCTCTGGCAAATGTTCTTGTGCTCAATCACTGATCCTTGTCGGGTTGCATTAGCGCGGACAGCGCACGACGAACACATATGTGCGGATGCGGACAGCACGAAAAATACCACGTGTCTCGATCAGACAGCGGCACGGTATTAAGACTCACGTGCATGTGGGGAGCTCACGTTTAGCTCGACCCACGTGGTCTGTGGCATATAATCGGAACAGAAAATGCCAGGTGATAACTGTACAGTTCTGTCCTACTACTCTCATTACTCTCCTTCGGCACATGCCATGCTGCTGTGATGATTTTTGCCAATGATAGGAACTGTGCGCATCAGCAGATATCTGATGCTGCTGCCTTGTGGTAGCTGTCTGCCGCTCGCCATTCACGTGTTTCTGCTGTAAGGCAGCGAGGCCGCTACACAGATCCCCCCTTGGAGAGCAGAGCTCAAGAGTTGTATGGAAAACGTGGCCGATCAACTGATGGGCAGCGGCTGTTTGGAGCTCACGTGCTTAAGGTTAGCATCAGGTAAGCGTGATAGCAGACAGTCAAGCGGAAGCGGTTGGGCAGCGGGTGGTGACGTCAGTGTGCACAGCTGGCGATGCGCATGACAACACAGTGAGTAGGCATGGCCATGCGTGGTCAGCTAATGTCAGACTGGGCTGTCCGCAAACTGTCAGTAGCACAACGTGGTGATTGGGGCGCAGAAGTACATCACTGAATACACTACTAACTACACACTAGGTTTTGCTGAACTGTAAAGTTCAATAGTTAGACTGTTCACAACACTGACTCGCAGAGAAGCACTGTTCATGTCACACAGTTAGTCACAAATCCGACGCGGAAGCATGACATGGGAGTCGATCCTGCGTCGACGCTCGCAGCAGCGGACGTGAGGCAACATTGCATAACGTCCTGGAGAACACTAGCACACCGTAAGTAAGATTTAGCAGTTGCACTGTTCATTGTTCATGGGTACACGGAAGTGTGACATGGTAGTTTTGGTCTTGACACCTGACGTGATGGAGGCACAGAGGTGTGAAGGCGGAAATTCAGGAGCCGCGGCGGTCGAACCGCCGGCAATGCGGCGGTGATGTCCGGAGCTCGACTGGCTAGGTATGCAGCATTGTGTGGTGCTACGTTGTTATTACACAGCACAGGCGTTTGAATTTGACACGGTGACCCGCGCGCGTGACGTAGTCTGCCGGCGGCAGTGGTGGGGGGCCAGGCACCTGTGGCGAGGGCACAGTGTTCAGCTGCGCAGTTGCTGTGGTGTGGTGGGGGAGGCTGCTGCTGCTGAGGCTGCAGCGCACGCAGCGGCGCGCTGACGGCTGGTGGCGGCTGTGTGTTGGTAGCAGCTGGCGGGTTATCGTCTGTCAACATGTCTGCCGCCGTGGATGGCTTCCAGTTTGGGCATCACATAAGCCAGTTTCAGTCTGTTGATCTAGACTTCACACTGCTTGCCGTTTTATTCGATCTTGAAGGTTTTATTGCTGCGAGTGATTACACCATGAGGTCCAGAATAGGGCGGACGAAGTAGTGGCTGTACCACGTCGGTACGCAACATGACGTGTGTATAGTGCTGCAGGTCGGCGTGTACAAACGTCTTGCCAGTGACATGTAACATCGGCGCATGCGCTCGGAGGCTGGCCATCTAGATACGCAGACGCTCTACCAGAGGTGCGACTGAGGTGTCGTATGGCGGTGGAACTTCCTTGACAAAGTCACTGCGAATGGCGAATTGCTGTCCGTACACAAGGTTGGAGGGTGAAGCACCGATGTCTTCCTTTGGTGTTACTCGCAGGAGTGGAAGTGCTTCTGTCCAGGCGGTGTTGTGGCAGTCAAGGCTGCTTTCAAGGTCCGGTGGAGTCTCTTGACCATGCCATTACATGTCAGGTGGTAGCTTGTAGTTTTGTGGAGCTGTGCACCACACAGTCTGATGATATGTCTGAACAGCGATCAGTCAAACTGGTGGCCATGGTCAGTCGGGACGTGGTGGGACATCCGGAGCGTGCCACCCACGTGTTGACGAAGGCGGTAGCGTAGGTCTCGGCGGTGATGTCTGTGATGGGCATCGCCTCCGGCCAGCACGTAAAGCGGTCCACCATGGTGAGCAGGTGGCCTGAAAATGTCCACGTGTACATGGGAAAAGTGTTTTGTCATGGCAGGAAAGGTGCCAACAGGTGCGCGTATATGTTTCCTGACTGTGGTATGTTGGCACACCGTGCAGGTGCTTGCCCACTGATGGCAGTCTTTCTATATCCCCGGCCAGACGAACTGTGCAGCCACAAGTGTCACAGTGGTGTTGATTCTGGGATGTGACAGGCCGTGCATGTGGTTGAAAGCGCTGTGTCAAAATTTCTCCGGGGAAAAGGGCGGTGCGCACCTGTAGAGACGTCACACCAGATCTTGTGCTTTGAACTAGGAATTGGGACTAATTCAAGTTTTAGTCTCCTGGAGGTGTCTTTGAGGAGGTCACAAAATTGTTCGTCACTTTCCTGTTCTTTAGCAACATCCTCAAAGTCCACAGGGGGAGTGATAGTAGCACATGTGCGAGACAAACAGTCAGTGACAATGTTGTCTATTCCAGAAATATGTCTAATGTCTGTTGAGAACTGTGACACGAACTCCAACTGTTAGAACTGATGCAGTGAATACTTGTTGTTGTTGCACCGAAACACGTGAGTTAGGGGTTTGTGGTCGGTGAGTATCACAAACGGGCATGCTTCCATGGACGGATGGAAGTATTTTACCGCCTTGTATACCGCAAGCAACTCACAGTCATAGGCTCTCCAGGCATGCTGTGACGTTGATAACTTCTTTGAAAAGAAGCCTAGCGGCTACCAGCTGCCGTCGACACGTTATTGCAGTGCTGTGCATGTGGCAGTCTGGCTGGTGTCCACAACAATGGCCAGTTCTGCATCGTGCACTGGATGAGCGAGCAGTGAAGCTTCTGCCAGGCTCCCTTTGTACTGAAGAAAGCTCATCTCATTTCTTCTGTCCAGTCAATGGGAGTCCCCCCCCCCCCCCCCCCCCCTGCCTTTTTACTTTGAAGCCACATTCAGAGGTTCCAGCACTGCAGCAGCGTTAGGTAGATGGCGGCGATAAAAGTTTATCATACCAAGGTAACAGTGTAACTCTTTAAAACTCTGAGGGCGCGTTATGTTTAAGATCGCCTGTGCCTTGTCCAGTAATGGTGTCGATGCCTTGTCCAGTAATGGTGTCGATCAGCTTGGTGTTATCAAGTGATCTAGAAACTCTTATTTCTGTTACACTGAAAATACATTTGGATGAGTTGATGACAATCAGGCGCTGGAAAACGGTGGTCAGGTGATGTCGGTGGAGTTAGGGTGACTTGGAGAACACGAAGACGTCATTGAGATAGGCAAAACAACGGGGTGAACCTCGTAATACACCATACAGGAAACGCCGTCAGGTCTTAGCAGCATTGTGGAGTCCGAATGTCATGTACAAGCTTTCAAACAGACTGAAAGACGTGTTTATTGCCATTTTCGGAATATCTTCTGGTACTGCAGCATCTGAGGATAAGCTTTCGAACAGTCAATTTTGCCGAATAGTACTGATCCTGCCAAGGCGTGACTGAAGTCTTGTCAGTGTGGAACCGGATAACAGTTGGGTATTGCTTGTGCATTTAAAGCGTGATAGTCTCCACAAGGACGCCATGAATAGTCCTTATCCAAGAGATGTATTGGAGAGGACCCTGGACTGCTCGAAGGACGAATTAACCCCTGTTGCAGCTTGGCTTCGAACTCAGCCTTTGTTGCAGCGAGTCTCTACGGAGTGAGATGGTGTGGACAGCACGAAATGGGAGGACCAGGGGAGGTAATAATGTGGTGCACTGTCGAATGTTTAACGTCTCTTGGTGCACCAGGCGGACGAGTGAGTTCCGGAAATTGGTCCAGAATGTCCATATACAGTACGGGTAACTGCACTGGTGTAACACTGAAGAGATTGGCATGGCACTACTGTCCCATTATCTTTAAGCTTGTTGTTGAGTCTACCAACTGCCCAAGACAATCTGCACCCAGGATCAGCTCATTTACGTCTGCCACTATGAAGGTCCACAACAATATGCAACACAGTCCAAAGTACAAATTTTGGTGGTGTAAGCCATAGGTTTTTATTGCCGAATTGCTTGCTGTGGTGAGGGACAGTGGCTCGACCTATCTGTGGCCTCTCAGTAGAAAACGGGGGAATATTGACATGTCAGATCCCGTTTCAACAAGATACCTAACATTCTGTTCTGTTATGAAGAGTTGCCTGGATATTGAATTGCAGCCGGGTGTGCCTAGGTCCGGTTGCAGCTGGTGTTTGGTTATGCACAGGGAGAGGAAAACTTTTTTTGTATTCTTGCCGAAATGTGCGTGATACCAACATAAGCCAGTCGGCGGCTGCTCTTGATGTCTCCGGGCTGCCAGGGCTGGATTTGCTGCGTCGTTTGGAGCGAGATCTGCTGTAGTATCATCGGCTGCTGCTATCTGACTGCAAGTGAGCTTACTGGTCGAACTGCACGCTTAGTGCTGCCACCTGGGTGGCGAAGTCCTGTACTACTTGATGAAGGTCGGCACCGTCCATGCTGGTTGCGCCTGTTTCGAATGGCGTCGGCTGCCACGACAGCGGTACTGGGCGCCGTGGCTAGCACATTGTGTACCCGATCTGCCAGGTCTCCAATGGCATCCTGGTGCATGTTGTTCTGCACGGCTCTAACCACTTGCACCGGGGAGGGTAGGCTGCGTACCCAGATAGCACGCAGGAGGGAATCTAGTACCATGACCGACTGTGCGAGGCTCCTCAGATGGCACAGGAACTGTGAAGGTCGCCGGTTGCCGCATTCTTCTTGACGAAGTACTTGTTGCACTCGCTGCTCCTTGGATGACGAAATCCAATGTATCAGTTCTTCCTTCAGCCGTCGGTAGGAGGACTGCGTTGCCGAGGCGATTATGATATCCTGCACATCGGCCGCATAATTCTGGTCTTGCTGGCTCAAAATGTGGCCGAATTTCTTGAGGTCGCATGTAATGTTTCTGACAAAGATGGCCTCCACTTGGTTGAACCACATAACAGGATCCCGGGGCCAAAAGGGTGGCAGCTTGACCAATACTCATCCTGTAATTTCCGTAACAGTGGAAGGTGATGGCGCAGCAGTGTCTCGTGAACGGAGATTCTCGTTAGCTGGCTCCTGGTGGCTGGTGTCCGTGTGTGTGAAGAGAGTTTGCAGCTCGCTCTCAAGTTGCTTGTTGCGCTCCATCAGCTCATCGATGACCTTCTGTCTGCTGTCAATTGTCTTCTGCAATTCCTCCAAGGTCATCATCACGTCGGAGTCAACAGTGAAGCTAGCGCGTGTAGTCGCTGTTTCCAACTGTTTGCTGTAGGCGGTGGTGATGGGAAGGATGAACAAATAACATTTATCGGATTAGGAATTTATTGTGTACACTGCATGATACATCAATAATCTCTGGCAAATGTTCTCGTGCACAATCACTGACGCATATCGGGTCGCGTTAGCGTGGACGACGCACGACGAACATGTATGCGCGAATGCAGGCAGCATGAAAAATACCACGTGTCTTGATCAGACAGCAACGCGGTATTAACACTTGCGTGCTTGTGGGGAGCTTGCATTTAGCTTGACCCACGTGGTCTGCGGCACATAATCCGAATGGAAAATGCCAGGCGATGTCCTTACAGTTCTTACAGTTCTGTCCTACAGCTCGCACTATTCTCTTTCGGCGCAAACCACGCCGCCGTGACAATTTTTGCCGATGATAGGAACTGTGCGCATTGGCAGATATCTGATGCCACTTCCTTGTGCTAGCTGTCTGCTGCTGCTCACTGTTCACGTGTTTCTGCTGTAAGGCCACTACAGAAGTCCTAAGTCCAATCTCCTCATATTTTGTTCATTTAGAACCAGTGTGAAAGTGTACTGAATACCTTCCTATCAGCACCAATCTGAATCCCATTGTCTACAGTAGTTTGGACTGCCCAAAGTCAACCCCTGCACAGTTGGCTGATCACTGTCAGGCAACTGTCATCTGGCAGAGACGTTGGGAACTGTAGACACAGCTACATCAGGTATCAGAGACATTGCAGTAGGCACCATAAACATCTCTGCAATCACCTCAGTTGCCCCGGAGACATTCAGTCAAGGGCAGCAACCTTAAGGCTGTTGATGACCAACTCAGCCTGCAGTTGCTTATGGACAATGGCCAACTCCTGAATCAGTGCACAACAGGTGCAGGCCTACCCATCTCTGTGAAGTTACTTAAGATTACCATATGTATCAAAACAACTGAGATTAAATCCCTTGAAAACAGAAACATTAATGAAATTTGACTAGTAATAAAAATGCACAAAAGTTACATTATAATACTTAACGCTCTGCTTGTGAGAGACAGGTGGCAGCTGGCACTAGACCAACTAACTAACTAGCTGAAGCAGCATTATTGCTACTCATATTGTCTTATTCTTAAAGGCTTTTAATGTGACTGCATTTTTAACTGGCATTTAACTCTAGGAATTTTTTTCCAAGGCTGATGTGTTTCTGAAAAATCTTCATTTATCAGATTGGGTGCTGCTTTTTGATGAATGGCGAGGAGGCTTTGAGCATGTGCTAGGCGAGGTGCAGGTCCTGGCTACAGTCTGAGCAGAAAGATCCTTGGTAGTTCATTCCCTCCCCATTTCTGAGCGCCTAAGGATGAGCTTGCAACTGTAGAAGTGCTTTTATGGTTTAAATGAAAATTTATATTAACAGATATTCTTGTGTATTTTACGCTTATTATACAACTGCAGAAATTATGTAATGTTCTTTGATAATGAAAACGTACCCATAATTTTTTTTAAGTGGGGGGGGGGGGGGGGAGTAGGAAATGTATTGTTCTCGCAGTTGCAGACAATTTCAAATGTTGGAATATCTTGGAAATCACGTTCCTTTATTCAAAGAGAGCTGAGCTCTTCTGATTTGCTGTAGAACAACCACACACCAGTAATAAGAAAAGAAAATTAAGTTCTCAGTCAATTCTATTTAATTACAAGCAAATTGCTGTATGTTTTATTTCTTAAACTGATTTTTGATTATCTATTGTTTGTTCCAACAACTTCAAATTCACGGCAACCAGTGTACATTAAAGTATTTGACAGTACAACAGTATTATATATAAACTGTTTTAACGATGGAAAATCTGATTGGAATGTCAATGTGTTTCATTTTCTGATGAAGACTATGGCCAAAAATTTAAGTTGTATGAATGTGATAGTCTATTTTTCATGCCTGTCAGCTGCTCAGAGGGATCTTTATGGTGAGATATAAACTATTTTGTAATTTTTTTTTATTTTCTTTATGGTCTTCATTCTGGAGACTGGTTTGATGCACTGAGCAAGCCTTTTCATCTCCTAATAAGAACAGCAACCCACATCCATTTGAATCTGCTTACTATATGAGTCTCATGGTCTCCCTCTGCGATTTTTACCCCACACACTTCTCTCCGATGCTAAATTTACTATTCCTCGATGTCTTAAGAATGTGTCCTACCAAGCGAACCTTTCTTTTAGTCAAGATATGTCAAAAATTCCTTTTCTCAACAATTATGTTCAGTACCTCTTCATTAGTTATGCAATCTACCCACCTAATATTCAGCATTCTTCTGTAGCACCACAATTCAAAAGCCTCTATTCTCTTCCTGTCCGCACTGTTTATTGTCCATGTTTCACTCCTGTACAAGGGAACACTCCACACAAATGCCTTCAGAAAAGACTTCCTTACTCTTAAATTAATATTCGATGATAACAAATTTCTCTTTTTGGAAAATGCTTTTCTTCCCATTGCCATTCTGCATTTTATATCCTCTATACTGCGACCGTCATATGTTATTTTACTACCCAAGTAACAAAACTCATCTACCACCTTCATTGTTTAGTTACCTATCCAATTCCTTCAGCATCGCCATATTTTCTCAGATTGCATTCCATTACCTATGTTTTGCTCTTATTAAGATTCATTTTATATGCTCTCTTCAACACACTGTCCATTTCATTCAACAGTTCTTCCAGGTGCTTTGCTGTCTCTGACAGAATTACAATGTTATCAGCAAAACACAATGTTTTTATTTCTTCACCCTGAACTTCAATCCCTATTCCAAATTTTTCCTTGCATTCCTTCACAGCCTGCTCGATGTACAAATTGCATACCATCGGAGAAAGGCTACAATCCTGTCTTACTCCCTTCCCAACTAATGCTGCCATTTCATGCCCTTCGAGTGTAATAACTGTGGTCTGGCTTTTGTACAATTTATATATAACTCTCCTTTCCCTGCATTTTACCACTGCTGACTTCAGAATCTGAAAGAGTGTATTCCAGTCAACATTGTGAAAAGCTTTATCCAAATCTACAAAAGCTAGAAATGTAGGTTTGCCTTTCCTTAACCCATTAATGTCCATGGTATGTTATACATCACACATGTGTTTTTATTTTGTATTGTTACCATTGGATAGAATATATAGAATATAGGTATTTTACAGTTGTTTCTGTGTACAGTCAGAGAGTTCCACTCCACAATAATCATAGTTTTCAGTGACATAGCAATATCATTATTGTGCAGTTAGCCATTTCCTCTTGGTGGAACTTTTAACCACCAAGATCATGAGTGACAGATAAGAATTTTATTTTATACTGAAGCTGCTTGTACTGATATAAATGCTGGGATTATGGTTTTAGTATTAGTACAGAATAACAATTGAGCATGGCATTGTTTCTACCTGTAAAATCTTTATATCGGCTTATATAATAGACTGATTGTTTGTCGTATGATATGTCATACAATGGGAAACTAGCACTAGTTTTAAATGTGACTCAGGAAACATTTATTTTATACTAATCAAGTAAAATAAAAAATGCAGTTGTGTCTTGCTAGATTTTTATGTAGTATATATTATTGTCAGGTTACTTAAATACTATTATAATACGACAATCCCCGTAGTGCGGAAGAAATTCTAAAACTATTTATGAATCTCAGTGATGAAGATAGTATCTGTAGTGAAACAGATCGAGCTGATGAGCTGGTTTTAGTCTTTCTTCCACCATGTGATGGAAATGATTCCGACTGTTATGTTGGCCTGTAGTGAGTCAGCTAACAAAGCTAACATTTAGGAATTTCCTCCCAGACTCGGTGGTGCCAGTTGTAAGTCATGTTCCACCTGTGTCCTAAAAGTTCCAAGTAAACATGCTTTGTTGAGTGTGGCATTGTGTAGCTTTTAACAGGTTTTTAAGCGTTCGTATTTCCCCACGAAGGCAGTGGCTTTCTGGTCGAAGAGAGGGAGTTGGGGTGACGAGTGTTTTTTCCCACCTCCTATTGTCACCGGTGGCCACCACACGGGTGCCTCGCCTCACTTTAGAAAAACAAATGTTTGTTCACTAGTACGCATCAGCCTTGATTATCTTATTGAACTCGCAACATGATCTCGTAATTTGCATATCAATCTGTAATTATTATCATTGAAAATGTCTGTACCCCATCAAGTTTATATTCGAAAGATTCATCTTGATGATTAGAATGTGATTTTGAGGTTGGAATATGTAGGAAATGAGAGTGAGGAAAACTTGACTCCTTACAATATGTAACATGAGTTTGTTGGAGCTCCAGCGAAATGTTGTACTATCTCTATTGACATCACCTACAATGAATAAACCTTGAGGACCCATGCCAAGATCCAGGAAAGGTGTACCAAATGATATCCACAGAGACAATGTTGGACACTTTTTGGACAAAATTCTAACTGATAGGAGATATAAAAATTGCGGAAAATGCTCCAAATTTCGTTGCATAAAATGTAATGTTGGTCTTCAGCAAGATTCTTGTTTTTTGCAATATCACAGGTAAAGATTGTTCAAAATATTGCTTATATAATCCAATGTTGGGCTTGATCCAGATTGTTTCTATTTTCCCAACACCATTAACGAATTATTTGTGTATTTGAAAAGTAGTAATGTATCGGTTTTAATTAATAAAATTAGATACAACATTGTTTTCTTGCTATATAAAAAATGATATTACACTAGTGAATTGTAAATGTTAATGCCCATCATATGTTTTATCATACACAAAATAAAATAATGTGACAATTAAAAAATTAATGTTTTAGTCATTGATTCATGCTACTACCCTTAAAAGACCTACATTGAATTAATTTCATCAAAATCAAAAACAAGAAATAGTTCTGGGCATTAATGGGTTCTATCTTCTAAGATAAGTCGTAAAGTGAGTATTGCCTCCCAGATTCCTACGTCCGTCCTGAATCCAAACTGATCTTCCTCGAGGTCAGCTTCTACCAGCTTTCCCATTCTCCTGTAGATAATTTGTTAAAATTTTGCAACCATAACTTATCAAACTGATGGTTCTGTAATTTTCACACCTGTCTGTTCCTGATTTATTTGGAATGGGGATTATTACATTTTTCTTAAAGTCTGAGGGTATTTCGCATGTCTCATACATCTTACACACCAGGTGAAATGGTTTTGTCATGGCTGGCTCTCCCAGAGACTTTAGTAGCTCTGAGGGAATGTCATCTACTCCCGGGGCCTTGTTCCAACCTAGGTATTTCAGGGCACTGTCAAATTCATCTCTCAGTATAGTATCTTCTATTTCATCTTGATCTACTTCCTCTTCCCTTCCTACCACACTGTCTCTAAGTTCAATTCCTTTGTAGAGCTCCTCTATGTACTCTTTTGACCTTTCAGCTTTTTCTTCTTTGCTGAGAACTGGTTTTCCATCTGAGTTGTTGATACACGTAGAGCTGTTTTTCTTGTCCCCATATATCTCTCTTAATTTCATGTAGGCAATATCTACTTTTCTGCTTCTTATACATTGTTTTACAGATTTGCATTTGGCTTCTAGCCACTCCTGCTTAGCCATTTTGCACATCCTGTCAATCTCAGTTCTTAGTCGTCTGTACTCCATTTTGCCTGTTTCATTTACTGCATTTTTATATTTTCTCCTTTCATCAATTAAATATAGTATTTCCTGTGATATCCACATTTTTTTGTAGGTCTTGCCTTTCTACCTATTTTGTCCTCTGCTGCCTTCACTATTTCATCTCTCAATGCAACCCATTCCTCTTCTACTGTTTTATTTTCCCCCGTTTCTGTCAATTGTTGCCTAAAGCTCCCTCTGAAATTCTTAAGAACTTCAGGTTCCCTCAATTTATCCATGTCCCATCTCCTTATTTTCCTACCTTTCTGCAGTTTCTTCAGTTTCAGCTAACAGTTCACGACCAATAAGTTATGGTCAGAGTCTATATCTGCCCCTGGGTATGTCTTACAGTTTAAAACCTGGTTCCGGAATCTATGTTTTACCATTATAAAACCTATCTAACACCTTCCGGTGTCTCCTGGTCTCTTCCACATATACAACCTTCTTTTGTGATTCTTAAACCAGGTGTTTGTAACAATTAAATCATGTTGCGTGCAAAATTCTACCAGTAGACTTCCTCTTTCATTCCTTCTGCCCAGTCTATATTCACTTACTATTTTTCCTTCTCTTCCTTTTCCTACTACCGAATTCCAGTCTCCCATCACAATTAAGTTTTTCTCTCCCTTAACTGTCCAAATAATTTCCTTTAGCTCCTCATAAATTTCTTTGATCTCCTCATCATCGGCAGAGCTAGTTGGCATATAAACCTGTACTACTGTTGTCGGTGTTGGCTTCGTATCTATCTTGACAATCACAATGCAATCACTGTGCTGCTCATAGTAGTTTACCTGCATTCCTTGTTTCTTTTTCGTTATCAGTCCTACTCCTGTGATAACCCCAACTAATTTTGTATTTATAATCCTGTACTCACCTGACTAGAAATCTTGTTCATCCTGCCACCGAACTTCACTAATCCCCACTATATATAATTTCAACCTATCCATTTCCCTTTTGAAATTTACTAATTTTCCTTTCCTATTAAGGGATCTAACATTCCACGCTTTGATCCATAGAATGTCAGTATTGTGTTTTGTAATACAAATGTAAATTACACCCAGGTAATTAAAGAATATAATTATTTCTGAATGAGAAGTAATGGAATAACTCATTCACTTCATTCCATGGAATGATTTGCCACTGAGCAGCTAGGAGTCTGTTGTACTGCCCCTCCATACAACATTGGAATGGCACTGCATAGGACAGGATAACATGGTGGACAGTAAAAAGAAATTGTGTCTGAACGAGCAGCTTGTTCAGATTTCCATTCCTCAAAATATAATTAGAACACCAATTTTAATGACAACTCACATTTTTTTCTCTGAACTTCATAATTAATTTTGCAACAATTTATGGATTAAACTAGGTACTGTAGAGTGGAAAAAAGTATTTTTGTTATACGTATAGAGTCACACTTGCATTTCATTAGTAACAGGTGCTATTTCTGCCATACTTAACGAAAAATGTTTATATTTGTTGTCTCCAAGGATGCAAGAACAAAAACATAAAAAAGTTTCTCATATCAATATGTTTGAGGTGATATTTTTTGTAAATAATAGATAATAAAATAAAAAGAGAGAAAAGAAAAAGTAATTATTTGAAATCTTTAATTATCAGTGTTATAGTAAACAAGCAGCATAACACACTAGTCAGTGCTCTGATATTAAACTTTATTGTATGGTCTCTTAAAGCCAACAAAGGCAGTGTCTAACATAAAAAACATAGCACATGTGGTGGCAATATTTAGTTTCATATATTCATCCAGAGCCTTTTTTGCCTTTCTACCTGTATCTGTAGCAAATTTCAGCCTGTAGTTTCATTTTATACATCTCAGTCTGTATGACGTTTACTGAATAGTAGGTCCTGCAATATTATTATTTTCCAGGTGTGGGTAGTTCTACATCAGGAAACTGTCCATAAAACATATTGTGCATAGAGGAAACAGTAAATAATATGACGATGACAATAGTTTACAACTCTCTGGATCAATGATTAACGAGCTGCAGGCAGGCAGTAGAAACGACAATTACATTTACACAACTTGTATTTTTTGATCACAGCCTTCACCAGAATACATAAGTTGACACATTTATTCAGGTACAACTCTTGCACACATGGTCCCCATGACTGTTCACTAAAGCACTACTAGCATATTTGAAGAGAATTGGCGAGAGAAGGGTTTATGATTCTTTGTCTGGAGACAGGGCATACAGCAATGCCAACTTTTCAGCAGTATAAAAATCCATCACATGAATTAAAGCTTTTGGTACTCAACTATGTCATGCTGTGGATATTATGTAACATGTGCAGAGTGATTCCAGCTGAGTTTGTAGTCATGCAGCTGGCAAACAAAACAACAAGTTTCAAAGTGATCTCCAGTGGAATCCAGGATATTCTACAATGAACAAAATTAGTGGTGGTTTTACTGGGAATGCCACATCATTTGAAGGCAGTAAACCGAAGCTTGGCTGCAGTGGTTTAATTGCCTGTGACAATTTGGAATACTAGAAACAGGTGGTGTACAGTAGTAAAAACCTATGTTGTACTTTCTGGGTTTCACCCATGAAACACATGTTTGTTGCACTGAATTCCCCACCACTTGAGAGTAGTTGTATAAACTACTATGACCATTTATAAACACACAAGGGCACCTCATCAACTCAACCTCATATTTTCTTGAGGAGAGGGGATTACATGAGCTAGATATCAACCCCAGAAATCAATTTTGTGTTAATTTGGACCATTATTCAGATACTATGCAGTTACAGCATCCTCAAAGTACAGCTTTTAAACATTCTCACCCTCGGGTTGTTCCTCACTCGGCCCACTTCCCTGCGCTCACTTAATACCCAAACGTCTAGTACTGTGAGCAGAGTTTAGCAAGAGGTTTGTGTTTGTGATGTCAATCAACCCACAGGCTGTCGTGCAACACCTCCTGGAGTGGTATGGAATGTTGACTGTTCTGCAACGATTAAATGTCAAAGAATTAGAGCTCTTTAAAGTCCTCAGCAGTAAGTATAATCATTTGCAGTTATTTGACTTACTAAACACCTTTAAAAGAAAATACATAGTTATTTATTTATGCTTTTCCTTAAATCTTTCAACAGCATTACAGATATTATAGGTAATTGCACTGATGAAGATGTGCTTGATATAGAAGCAAATAGTGGGTTGACATTCGGTGGAGATTTAAAAGAGGATGACATTGACGGTAACGACGCTGCCATTTAATCATAGTCAGATTCACTGAGCACTTTCATTGCTTCAACGGGTCTTGGGCATCGAATTGAGGTCATCAGTGATGGTGAAAGCTGCTTTGATGATTTTAAATTGTCGAATACCACTTTGCCCATCTCCGTCACAGAAGAATATATGCAACGAGCAATTGCATTTTGGAAAAGTGGAAAAAAGGGGAATCTATCTTTCAAGACTGTCAAGAGGAACTTCAAATTATTTAAACAGAAAAGGGATCTGTACGTTTGGAACAAATATGTTGAAAACTGTGATATGCATCATCAAAAGCTTGCAAAAGTAAATTTAATCGATTTCGATAAATTTAATAAAACACAGTGATAAGTGGCCAATCCACGGCATTAACATACAACAGTGGGGCGTTCAAGCAGCGGTGGAGGTTGGCCTAAAAATTTCAAGGCATTGCTGGGTGGGTTTATGGTTTCAAGAAAAAATATGGTATTGTGTCACAAAAGTTAACTCATTTTTCGAAAACAAAAAAGTTACATAAAGAAACAGCCATAATTAATGCCTGTGTAAAAATCATCGCCAACACCAGAGCTGTTATTGAAGCGGTTGATTCATGTAATGTTTACAGTAGGGATCAAAGTGGATTTAATTTAGAAACGACGTCAGGTGGATCTCTTGCAAAAAAAGGGAACAAAATATGTCGTCACAGTCTTGCAGTCTGTCAGTAATAAGTCTCATAGCTACCCAATAATGCCAATGGTATCTGTAGACAGGCATTTGCATTCACCTTTGTTTATTGTTTTAATAGAGCTGACCGGATCATTTGGGCCACAAGTCAGACAAAATTTTGTCATAGTTGCCTCATCTTCTTGAAAAGTGAAAAAGGAACACTTACAGCAGTGGCAAACAGAGGTGTTTAATAAAATCATCCAAGATGATAACAGATCAGTTTTAATAGTAGACTCGTTTTCTGGTCATAAAGGTTTGTCAGTGGATGCAGGACACGGAGTTGAATACACCGCAGTTTCCATATTGGCACAAGATACTGTCAGCCACTAGGTTTATTTGGCTTTCGTGTGTTCAAGGGGTTTGTCCGGAGGTTTACCAACTTCGTATGACGTCTGGGTGTCAGTATGAACTTTGTTCAGCATAACACCATCCTAAAAATATAGTCACTTATTCATAGGCAGTTATGTGCACCAGTGTTGAGGTCAGTGTTCCAGTATGCTTGGTATTGAAGCGACTACACCAGTGACCAGTCAGAACACTGTGAACACCCTGTGAAATACTGTTTTGATCCTGGTGGAGTGCTATATTCATTATGTCAAAGTGGGTGATTTCTAATGTCTAGCTGGTGTCGAAGGTCCCTTTGCTTTGAACATTTTTATACCGCACTTCACAACTGCAGTGGAAATGAATGAGATGGTTTTTCAACAAGCAGTATAACATTATTTAATTTTTAATACCTTTTATGCACATCATTTTCTTATATGTAAAGCTAACACTGTTGAAGTGGTGTAAACTTGAAAGAGTTTTGTGGTATCATTTTCTCCTCCACTTTCCTAGCTCTTCAATTTTCACATTTCAGGGTATTTGCTGTTGTCCCTTCATTGCACAGCATTTCGCATTTGCGCATTAAGCGGCCACAGTGAAGTGGACCAAGTGAGGACCAACCCGAGCACATGAATGTTTAAAAGCTGTACTTTGAGGAGGCCCTAACTGCATAGTATCTGAATAATGGTCCAATTTTTCATGTGATATTGATTTCTGGGGGTGATATCTAGCTCATGTATTTTTTCTCAAGAAAATATGTGGTCAAATTGATGATGTTCGCTTGTCAGTAGCTCTTGACAATGGGCTATGGGAAAATTCATGCAACATATGTGCTGGAACATTAGATGCATTCTGATTGCACCTCTACCACTGCCATTTCCCATGGATCTTCCACAGTTGATGCAACAGCTCTACGTCAGTGTGTCCCAAGTTTGATGGCTTCTCACTTTTTACCTCATCAAGGGCCCATTCTCAACCAAAAAGCTTTGAGCAACTGTACTCATATCATACTTCACTAACATCATGAAAGATCGGCACTCCACCCAACATGCAATGACACTCATCAGACATTATAACAATGAGACTAAATCATTGTGAACTTCCAAAATGGTGAAACCACAGAAGTCTCTAATGATTGACTGCAGTCAGTGTGGAGCCTACTTTCATCCTTACCTGATATCACAACAGAACGATATACATTATTTGGAGTTATCAACAGCGTCTATCAACCACTACCAACAGCTGTTCTGAAGCCATGATATATAATCCATGAAATATTTTACTGACTATTAAAGTTTCAGTTCTCTTATGTTCCATGTGCACCATAATCTGAGAAGGGAGGGGGAGGAGTTGGGGAGAGGAACGCTATAGTATATATCACTTTCATGGAAACCTCAGTGTTTAGTGCTAGTTGTTGTGAAGCAAGTAATAAATGCATTTCTGTACACTCATGTGTGTTGTTATATGTGGTGTACCACTCTCACCTTCAATTTTCCCCATAATTTCCATAGAATCTGACAATATCTTACCAAGTACATATATCTTTCCAATATTCAACATTCTTATTTGATCCCCTGATCACTTAACATCGCTTAACTCAATATCTGTCATTTTGGCATTTATGTGATGATTGAAATGAAGAACTCCATCATCCTCCCTTTCTTGCCAGCACTTTCACTTAACAGTCGAATACAGGACTTTATTATTACCTTTACCAAATGAGATTAATTCTGGGAAATTGCCTTGATTGTTCCTGAAGTTTGTAAGGATACAAGTTCTCCAACTGTAACATGATGATCACTTTCTGATTACAGTACTCAATTCAACATTGATATTGTGGAGGGCTGGTAACCCAATAAAGTGCCATATGCATACTACATGTCCTCTTTTACCAGAGTATCATATGCATGACACACACTTGACCTATTGAGGGTGGGAGAAGCTAAAATCTACAATTCTTCATCTGACCACAATAGAAGTCTAAAAGATCACATCTGTAAGATATTTTAATCATTATATAATAATGGAAAGTCCAGGTTGGAATTAATAATATGGTAAGGACAGTTTACAACTCACCACAAAGACGTGGCGACGAGCTGCGACAGGCACATACAAAAGACACACACACATACACAACACTTTCAGCTATGGCCTTCTTCAGAAAATAGAACACTCACACAGGCACACAACACAGTCATACAACCATCAGCCGGAGGTGATGGTTGTATGACTGTGTTGTGTGCCTGACTGAGGACCACAACAACAACAGGTATTATGGAAATAATGTTAAACAAATTACACAGTTGGACACAAGCAGTCATTCTTTTCATTATTCATGTGTGAAAGAAAGGATTACAAATTTTGACACGTTTACCCAACCCATATAATGTGAAAATAGGCAGACATGCTAGAGTTCAATATCCAGTTTGGATCAGCACAAATCTATGAAAAAGCAAGATACAAAATAAATTTTACTTTTGTTGGAAGTATCATATTGGTATTCTGGTGGTCTCAGTGTGTTGTGTGTGGTTTGAGGTATGCTTATTCAGCCTTATAACTTGAATAAGAAAGTAAAATTTTTTGTAACAATAGAAACCTGCATTACTAGTGGAAAAATTATGAGAAACTATCTATGATTTTCTCTTCAAATAAAAGTGGACTTACTATTGAATTGAAAAATTAATTATGTTGAATCAGTGTTAATAATTTAGGAATAATTGATTTTATTTTATACAAAATTTAGACACTTACCAGTCTGCTTGCAGCCTAATTAATGTAACAGAAAAAAGCTATTAATTGAATGAGAGGCATTACAAAGCAGTACTACACAAATTTCTCAGTTTAAAGCAGTAATGAGTTAAGTCAAAGACCCCACGAAATCAGTCGAGATGCAGGCAAAATTAACCAGCAGCACAGACAGTAACAAAACACAACAGGTGTGCCTATTCAAATCGATGAAACCATGTGATGCAGTCCTGTCACAAGTCATTGAATAATTCAAACTCTTAAGTATATCCCACACAGCAGGCCACCATGTTATTCAACTCGTGACGTAACACCAGTATGCTAACAGCACAGTTTCATGGATAATGGCTTTGATGCATAGCGGTCTACCATTTGCACATGATTACTCAGGTGCTGTTAGCTGTAGGCACCACTTGCTACAAGGCAAATTCCCAGCAAAGCATGTAAAGCATTAAATTTATCAATTTCAGTTTCATATTTGCAGGTCAATTAAAAAGGGTTCTGTAAACATTTTTCATAGCTGATTATATATTTCTCTTTTGTTTCCAGACACTGTATGCAACTGTTAAGACAATGCTTTTAAGACTTCGAAAATTTTGGCCACAGATAGATCTTGATGGAATGCGTAATATTTGGATACTAAAACCAGGAAATAAATGTCGAGGCAGGGGCATTCAGCTGGTTAATAGACTGGAAGCTGTAATGCACAAAATAAATCCAGCTATTATGAAAGAAAGCAGATATGTGGTTCAAAAGTACATAGGTATGTAATCACACACATAAAATTGCTCAGATATCTAAACATCTATAACATACAGGAAACTCAACATGGAATACAGCCACTGAAAAGAAAACAAAATTTTTCACTTAGCACATCGTAAGTAGAAGGTTTTTCCGTATGTTATTATGTTCAAGATGCATAAATGTATGTAAATGTATCATATTATCTGAAGATTTATAAGTAAGGAAAGTTCATATGTTTTTTTATGTTTAAATATTTCATCAATTACAAAAAATTATTTCATGTATGAACATAAGTTATTATCTGTAGATGCATACAGAAAGTCATTAAAACTTTGAGATTCCAAACCAAATATGAATCCATCTTATAGATTTCTAAGAACATTGTGCTCCTGAAAATGAAAAACCGGTAATAATATAAATCTATACAGTAAAAATGTTAGACAATAATTGTTTTAACACGTGCTGTTTGTTATTGTTACAACATCAGTACTCAGAATCTGACCTAATAGCTTGCAAACAGTAAGCACTTGAATAAACAGTACTGTGAAAACATTTCATGTGAAAGTTTTCATTTGATGATTTTATATGAATTTTTTGATTACTGTCAGTTTGTCATAGCAGAAATTCAGTCACAAACTTAGTAAAGATGTATGAAAAGTGTCCGTCTTTTAAAAACAACAAAAAGCAAAAATATCATTTATCACAAAATAGGGGAATCATCTAGGCATATGAAAATTTGTGGAAGTTATGGGAAATGCATCTTTCCAATGACTTCACATTTTGTGACTGTGGTAATGCGCAGCGCGTGTGTGTCGTGGCGCACCGCCCCTTACCAGGAATGGCCGCTGTGTGGCGCTGGCTGCACTACCGCGCTGCACCCTGCTGGCCACGTTTGAGAGAGGCACTTGGGCTAGCCGTAAACCTTGCTTCAGTTATATGCTTACTGTGCTCGCGAACATGTCTCCGGACAATACTACTAACTACGACAAGAGTGGTTCATTTACGGATATATCTGGTGTGGACTTCAATGGGACAATTCAGGATCCTAGCTACACTTTTAGCTGGTGTAACGTGCATAGGTGTGTTATTAGTCATAACACAATTGGCGACGACGGTGGTGTTTGAATTGACGTGTGCTCCGTCGTGGACGATGGTAGACTACGAAAAACTGGCTCCACTGGACTTTCAGCTGCCCCTGTGGGGCTAAATCCTGCAGCAATCGTTACAGACTGTGGTTGAGTCCGTTCAGTGGTTAACTACGATTGTGTCGGGTCAGGCGGACTGCTTTGACTCCCTGGTGTCGCGGTTGCCATCGGCTCCTTGGCCGGCGTTTGTTTCCAGTCTGTCTCCCCCACTACAGTGTTTCCGCCTCTATTCTCTTTCTTTGACGATTCTTTAGAAGATTGGGACTCTTATGAAAACCAGCTACGTCAAAATTTCCTTGTGTTCAGAGTGTCCGACCCAGCGTTGTGTAAGGCTTTATTTCTTTCGTGGGTCTCCCCTCACATTTATCAACTTTTGCGTCAATTAGCCCCCCTGCAGGAACCGGCTGCTGGATGAGATGTGTCGTTTGTTGTCGGCCCATTACCGTCCGCGTACGCATGTTATTGTGGCGCGGGTTGAATTTTACCAGTCACATAAGAAACCCACCTATCACAAATCCAGCTATTATGAAAGAAAGCAGATATGTGGTTCAAAAGTACATAGGTATGTAATCATTATTGAAACAAGATAGAATGGCTGGCCAGTACTTACCTTTGTGCTGTACCGCCGATAGTAACACAAATGAAGAAACAGAAAAAAGGGGACAAAAAGGACAAGCTTTCGGAACACAGTTCCTTCATCAGGTGGGAGAGAAGGAAAGAAGAAAGGATGGGAACAGAAGGGAAAGGTAGTTCACGACCTAGGTCATGAAGGTGGTGTTTCGGGAGTGTGGACATCAGAGATACTGTATGTATGTACTGAGCCAAGCTAGAGAGGATAAATATAACCAAAGAGGAAAGATCAAGTAGTAAAGAGAAGAGGAGTGAAATGAATGATGCTGAGGGGTGTAGGAGGGGCGGGGGGTTGTCTAAAACGTTTTTCATTAACAGGGAAAGATGGATGGACACACACACACACACACACGGGGGAGAGATAGAGAGAGAACGACAGAGAGGGCGGGAGGGAGAGGGGGAGAGAGAGAGAGAGAGAGAGAGAGAGAGAGAGAGAGAGAGAGAGAGAGAGAGAGAGAGAGGTAAGGAAGGGATAATGAATAGATGAGCTGAGGTTGGAGGAAGGGGAGGGGTTAGTGTAGATTTAGGCCAGGGGGGTGGCGGGAGGAGAGGATATGTTGGAGGGCAAGTTCCCACCTCCGTAGCTCTGAGGGATTTGTGTTTGTTGGTACTATCCAAATGGCACGTGTGGTGTAACACTTGAGGGCATGTTCTGCCACAGGATATTGGGTGTCCTCCAGGCGAACAGTCCGTCTGTGCCCATTCATCCGCTCAGCCAATGTTAGTAGTCATACCAACATAAAAGGCTGAACAGTGGACACATGTCAGCTGGTATATGATGTGTGTTGTCTCGCATGTGGCCCTGCCTTGAATCGGGTAAGTTTTTCCTGTGGTGGGGCTGGAGTATGTGGTAGTGGGAGGATGCATTGGACAGGTTTTGCAGCGGGATCGGTTGCAGGGGTAGGAACCATTAGGTAGGGAGTGTGGTTTTGGGATGTTGTAAGGTTGGACAAGGATGTTGTGGAGGTTGGGAGGACGGCAGAAGGCTACTCTGGGTGGTGGGGGAAGAACAGTTTGGAGTGATGGTCTCATCTCAGGGCATGACTTGAGAAAGTCATAGCCCTGTTTGAGGAATTTGTTGAGGCATTCCAAGCCAGTATGGTACTGGGTGACTAAGGGGGTGCTTCTGGGTGGTCTGGGGTTAGAAACATTGTTGTTCGAGGGAGAGAAATGGACAGCTCGGAAGATCTGTTTGAGGACGAGGTCTTTAAGGTAGTTGCGGGAGAGGAAAGCATTGGATAGATTGTTGTAGCTGGTGAGGGATTTGGAACTGGAACAGATATGTTTCCCACGGATGTCCAGGCTGTAGGGAAGGGACCGTTTAATGTGGAAGGGATGACAGCTGTCAAAGTGGAGGTACTGTTGTTTGTTAGTGGGTTTAATATGGACTGAGGTGTGGATGTGAGACTCAGCAAGGTGAAGGTCAACATCAAGGAAGGTGGTTTGAGTTTTGGAGAAGGACCAGGTGAATTTAAGTTTGGAGAAGGAGTTCAGGTTGTGGAGGAAGTTCAGAAGGGTTTCTACACCGTGAGTCCAGACCACAAAGGTATCATCTATGAATCTATACCAAACCAGGGGAGGCAACTTCTGTGTCTTAAGGAATGCCTCTTCCATGCGGCCCATGAAGAGGTTGGCATAGGAAGGAGCCATCCTGGTACCCATAGCTGTCCCCCTGATTTGTTTGTAGGTCTGGCCCTCAAAGCTGAAGTAATTATTGTTGAGTATGAAATTAGCAAGTGTGACAAGGAATGAGGTTTTTGGGAGGCTTTCAGGTGGGTGTTGGGAAAGATAGTGTTCCAGAGCTGATAGACCATGGGTGTGAGGGATGTTGGTGTACAGGGATGTAGCATCAATGGTGACAAGGAAGCTATCATGTGGGAGGGGCATTGCGATGGATTTGAGGCGTTCCAGAAAGTGGTTTGTATCTTTGATATAGGATGGGAGCCTGCAGGTTATAGGTTGGAGGTGTTGGTCTACCAGAGCTGAGACACGTTCTGTTGGAGCTTTGAAACCTGCTGTTATGGGATGGCCAGGATGATTCTCTTTATGGATTTTAGGGAGTAGGTAAAAGGTAGGAGTGCGAGGTTCAGATGGGGAGAGAAGTTCTAAGGAGGCAGTGGTGGGACCTTGTAACGGACCTAGGGTTTGAAGAATTTTCTGTAGTTTAGCCTGGACTGAGGGAATGGGGTCATAAGGAATAGGTTTGTAGGTAGAAGTGTCTGAGAGTTGACGCAGCCCTTCTGCCACATACTCCCCTCGAGCAAGTACCACAGTTGTGGAACCCTTGTCCGCTGGGAGAATTACAATGGAGCGGTCCGCTTTCAGCTCTCGGATGGCTTTGGATTCAGCTGGGTTGATGTTAGAAGTGGTTGGTATGTTGTTCAGGAAGGATTGGGAAGCAATGCTGGATGTGAGGAATTCCTGGAATGGCTGCAAGGGATGGTTTTGAGGAAGAGCAGGAGGATCTTTTTGGGAGGGAGGTCGGAATTGTTCAAGACAGGATTCAACAGCGGCTCTGCTGCCTGGGGGTTGTGATTGGGTGCTAAAGTGGTATTTCCAGTTGAGATTATGGGTGAATGAGAGGAGATCCTTGACCAGGGCAGTGTGATTAAATTTAGGTGTAGGACAGAAGGTTAAGCCTTTAGACAGGACAGATATTTCTGGAATGGAGAGGGTTTTGGATGAGAGGTTAAGGACTGAATTGGAATTGGTATTGGGTGGTGTCTGCATGTGGTGACGGTTGTGTTAGGTTCTGGGAGGGGTGTGTGCTGGGATTGGGAGATTCAGTAGGGAAGCCAGGCTTGGTTTGTTGCCAATGAGTGGGGGGTTTTGAGGGTGGTGTTGTGGTGGGTGGTTGTGGATTATGGGAAGAGGGATACCACTGAGATGATGGACCAGTAGGTTTGGATAGTTTTCTAAGTTGTTGTGTGTCATACAGTTCAGGTTTACAGTTGGCTTGTTGTATTATGGATCCAAGTGTGTTATTTGAGCCAGGTGCTGAGAGGAGAAGTATTTTAGAGAGAGAGAGAGGTGGTGTATTGTGGCTGGGGGAAGAGGCAGGAGGCATTTAGAGGTGATGGCATTATGGGTTTAAAAGAACGCTGTCAGTTTGCTGCCTTTTTAAAGGGTAAGGAGGGTGACAGGTGCAGGGGCTAGGCATGTGATAAACATATATCAAAGCTGATAAAAGAAGGAAGGGTAGCTTTTTGGGTGCATGGTGCTGGGGTAATGAAAAACCAAAACTTCAGGCTTCAGGAGTTGTTGCATGAATAATTCCTATCAGTATAATTCACAGAAGCTGATGATGGGGGAAATAATCCAGACAGCCTGGGTTGTGAAATAACCTTTGTAATGGGTTATGAAATAACCACTGAAATGAAACATTTTATGGTCAGCTACATGCTGCACTTCATGGTGGTGAACATGGATCTTGACCACAGTTTATTGGTGATAATTCAACCTAGAGGAAAGCTGCTTGATTGTCATTCCAATTTTAAAAAAATTGTATAATTATTGCAGCAGGCTTGCCTATGACAACTGATTTTGCTAGTGATTCGACCTCCGAAGGATCCAGTCTGTGCAAGACAGGGGTTGGGTGTTGGGTGGGTGCACTGGGTAGATCTTGCACCTTAGTCTCCCACAGGAATACGATCCCTGTGACAAGGTGTTAAACTAAAATATGTTGAGGTTGGCGAAGCCTTTGGTAATATTACCCTCATTTAAGAACATGAAGTTACGTAACTGAGTCTTAGTTAAGGTTGTGGGTCAGTTGTTACTGGTAGCTTGTTCTTTGAGGAGGTCGGAGGACTAGGTGTGTGTAATGGTGTGATACAGAATAGGACAGTCCTATCAGACAACAAAATAGACAATATGGGATATAGTAAAGGAGGAAACTGGTTGAACTGGATATGAAGAGAAGCACATAGCATTAACAGTAGATGACACAAGGTAACAGATGTGTGCAGTGTTGCTGCAATTTTCAACAAGCCTTTCTTAACTATTACCAAAAATGTGGAATTATTAGGGCTAGTAACTGCTGCAATGGAATATCTCACACTTGTGACTACAAATAACTGCAGTAATATGAGTATGACACAACACCACTAGAAGTAATTTCCACCATAAAATCCTCAAAATCAAAAAAAAAATCCAGTGGCTATGATAACATAACAACAAATTTGATTAAAAAGTGTGCTTCTGAGCTTGGTCATATTTTAAGTTATTTGTGTAACCAGTCTTTTATCAGTGGAACATTTCCTGAATGGTTGAAATATGCTCAAGTTAAACCATTAGATAAGAAAGGAGATAAAGAAATTCCATCCAATTTCACTTTTACCTGCATTCTCAAAAATTTTAGAAAAGATAATGTAGAGTCCTCATCTTAAACACCTTACCACTAACAAACTACTATCCATGTCACAATTTGAGTTTCTAAAGGGTTCTGATATTGAGAAGGCACATACAATAAGACTGTACTTAATTCATTAAACAACAGATTACATGCCACTAGTATATTTTGTAACCTGTCGAAGGCATTTGACTGTGTAAATCACAATATACTTTTGAGCAAGTTAGAATATTATGGCGTAACAGGAAGTGCTGCAGAAAGTGGCGGAGGGTACCTTGAGTACCACTATTGATTTTCCCTCCTATTCCGGTCACGTATTGTTTGTGAAAAGAAGGATTGTCAGTATGCCTCTGTCTGGGCTCTAATCTCTCTAATTTTATCCTCATGATCTCTTCGAGAGATATATGTAAGAGGGAGCAATATACTGCTAGACTCCTCAGTAAAGATATGTTCTCGAAACTTCGACAAAAGCCTGTACCGAGCAACTGAGCATCTCTCCTGCAGAGTCTTCCACTGGAGTTTAGCGATCATCTCCGTAACACTTTCACGATTACCAAATGATCCTGTAACAAAGCGTGCTGCTATCCGTTGGATCTTCTCCACTTCCTCTATCAATCCTACCTGGTATGGATTCCACACACCGGTGAGCAGTATTCAAGCTGTGGGCGAACAAGTATACTGTAACCTACTTCCTTTGTTTTTTGACTGCATTTCCTTAGAATTCTCCCAATGAATCTAAGTCTGGCATCTGCTTTACCGATGATTGATTTTATATGGTTGTTCCATTTTAAATCCCTCCTAATGACTACTCCCAGATAATTTATGGAATTAACTGCTTCCAGTTGCTGACCTGCTATAGTGTAGCTAAATGATAAAGGATCTTTCTTTATGTGTATTCGCAGCACATTACACTTGTCTACATTCCCTGCACCATGCATCAGTTCGATGCAGATCCTCCTGCATCTCAATACAATTTCCCATTGTTATAACGTCTCTATATACTACAGCATCATCCGCAAAAAGCCTCAGTGAACTTCTGATGTTATTCGCAAGGTCATTTATATATATCATGAACAGCAACGGACACGACACTCCCCTGTAGCACACCGGACATAACTCCTACTTCGGAAGACTTCTCTCCATTGAGAATGACCTGTTGCTTTCTATTATCTAGGAATTCCTCAATCCAATCACACAATTGATCTGATAGACCATATGCTCTTACTTTATTCATTAAACGTTTGTGGGGAACTGTATCAAATGCCTTGCGGAAGTTGAGAAACACAGCATCGACCTGAGAACCCGTGTCTATGGCCCTCTGAGTCTCGTGGACGAATAGCGCGAACTGGGTTTCACACAAACACCTTTTTTGAAACCCATGCTGATTTCTACAGAGCAGATTCCTAGTCTCGAGAAATGTCATTATATCCGAACATAATACATGTTCCAAAATTCTACAACTGACCGACATTAGAGATATAGGCCTATAGTTCTGCACATCTGTTCGAGGACCCTTCTTGAAAACGGGGATGACTTGCGCCATTTTCCAATCTTTTGGAACGCTATGCTCATCTAGAGACGTACGGTACACCAGTGCGAGAAGGGAAAAGGGGGGGGGGGGAGCAGTTCCTTCACGTACTCTGTGTAAAAACGAACTGGTACTCATCAGCTCCTGCGGCCTTTCCGCTTTTGAGCGAATTTAATTGTTTCTCTATCCCTCTGTAATCTGTGCAGCAATCTAGGGAAGGAAGTACAGTGCAATCTTCCTCTGTGAAACAGCTTTGGAAAAAGACATTTAGTAATTCAGTGTTTAGAGTGTCATACTCTGTTTCAATGCCATTTATGTCACAGTGTCTGGACACTTTGTTTTGATCCACCTACCGCTTTGACATAAGACCAAAATTTCTTAGGATTCTTAGCCAAGTCAGTACAAAGAACTATACTTTCGAATTCGCTGAACGTCTCTCGGAAAGCCATACTCATGCTACATTTCGCTTCGTGTAATTTTTGCTTGTCTACAAGGCTTTGGCTACGTTTATGTTTGCAGTGAAGTTCCCTTTGCTTCGGTAGCAGTTTTCTAATTCAGTTGTTGTACCACGGTGGCTCATTTCCATCTCTTACGATCTTGCTAGATACATACTCATCTAATGCATATTGTACGATGGCTTTGAACTTAGATCACTGTTCCTCAACACCATCTGTACTTAAGATAAAAATTCTGTGCTGAGCCGTCAAGTACTCTGAAATCCCCTTTTTGTCACTTTTTCCGAACAGAAAAATCTTCCTACATTTTTTAATATTTATATTTACGGCTGAAATTACCGATGCTGTAACTGCTTTATGATCGCTGATTCCCTGTTCTACATTAACTGTTCCAAATAGTTCAGGTCTGTTTGTCACCAAAAGATCTAATATGTTGTCACCACAAGTTGGTTCTCTGTTTAACTGCTCAAGGTAGTTTTCAGATAATCCACTCAAAACAATTTCACTGGATTCTTTGTCCCTGCCACCTGTAATAAATGTTTGAGTCTCCCAATCTGGGTAAAATGGGGTAAATTAAAATCTCCTCCCAAAACTATAACATGATCGGCATATCTACTTGAAATATTTTCCAAATTATCCTTCAGGTGTTGTGCCACAACAGCTGCTGAGCCAGGAGGCCTATAGAAGCATCCAATTACCATGTTCGAGCCTGGTTTAACCTTTGACCTTCGCCCAAATTATTTCACACTTCGGATCTCCGTCTATTTCCTTCGAGACTAGTACACTTTTATCACTATAAACATGCCTCCCCCTTCACTGTCCAGCTTATCTCTGCGGTAAACATTCCAGTCTGAGTTTAGAATCTCATTACTGTTTACATCTGGTTTCAGCCAACTTTCTGTCCCTAGTACTATGTGGGCATTGTGATTGTTTATTATTGAGAGCAATTCTGGGACCTTTCTATAGACGCTCCTGCAGTTAACTACTACTACATTGATCATTTCCTTGCCTGTTGTGTTCTGCCTACTGCTACCTTGTCGTGGTTCAGGGGGCATCTTGTTGTGCCTAGGGAGGGAATTCTCTAACCTAAAAAACCCCCATGTGCACTCCACACATACTCCGCTACCCTTGTAGCCGCTTCCTGCTTGTAGTGCGTTCAAATCGTATATCTCTAATAGGAAAGAAAGGGTGTCAATAGGAAAGAAAGATGTACTGAACTATCATTCCTGATCAAATTGGGAACTAATAACATGTGGTTCCCCCAAGGCTCTATCTTAGGCCCGTGCTTTTTCTTGTATATATCAATGATCTTTCATCATCAACATTATTGGATGCCAAGTTTGTTTTATTTGCAGATGACATAAATATTGCAATAAATAGTAAATCAAATATAGCCTTAGAAAGATTGGCTAATGAAATTTTCATGGATATTAATAAATGGTTCTTAGCCAATTCTCTGTCGCTAAACCTTGAAAAAACACACTATATGCAGTTTAGGACTTGTAAATGTTTCTTGCCGGTATATGCCTACAGTATGACAACAAGGAAATAGAAGAAGTTGAAAGTGACAAATTCGTAGGATTACAGCTGGATAATAAATGTAACTGGGAGGGGCATACCACAGAACTGCTGAAGCGTCTAAACAAGTCCCTGTTTGCTATGCGAATGTTGACAGATACAGGAAAATAAAAAAGCTAGCATATTATGCATACTTTCACTCCATAATGTCATACGGGATTATTTTCTGGGGCAATTCATCAGGCCAAGAAAAGTTTTCAGAGCACAAAAACGTGCATTATGGATCATTTGTGGTGTCAACTCAACAACATCATGTAGAGGGCTCTTTAAAGAACTGAGGATACTCACTACTGCTTCCCATTACATTTATTCTCTAATGAAATTCATCGTTAAAAATAAATATTTTTTTCAAACCAATAGCTCAGTCCATTGGATCAATACTAGAAACAAGAATAACTTGCATAAAGATTTAAAGTCACTTACTTTGGCTCAGAAAGGTGTCCAATATTCAGCAGTACACATTTTCAATAACATGCCGGCAACCATTAAAAATTTAACTCACAATAAAGTACAGTTTGAAAAGAGTCTTAAAGGATTTTTTGGTGGCCAACTCCTTCTACTCCAGTGATGAATTTCTTACCAGAAGTGATTTATGTAATTTATTGTTTATAATATACACAAATATGAATAGTAATTTAAAAAATGCTTAGAATTGTAATATGCACCTAGTGTGTTAGTATGTAGTAATAAGTTTCATGTCTTTTAAAATGTAGATATTCTTAAGATAATAGTTTTTCC
Source organism: Locusta migratoria (assembly GCA_026315105.1). Taxonomy (NCBI): domain Eukaryota; kingdom Metazoa; phylum Arthropoda; class Insecta; order Orthoptera; family Acrididae; genus Locusta; species Locusta migratoria. The sequence goes on along the minus strand of CM048745.1, from coordinate 104,195,488 downwards.
TGACTAATTCCACACCCACAAGGGCAATTACATTTGGGTTCTGTGGAAGGTACATTAGCACAAATACTCTCTTTTTGTAAGTACATATTGTATATTTTGTTCTGACATGTTCTACATCCAAGAGGGTTTCCTCAATTTGGATCTACCGGAACAAAAGGTACATCTAATCTAATCTAATCTCTACAGGAAATCTGATTGTGAACTATTTCAAGGAAATAGTGCCTTTCTAATAGTATAGACAATTGTGTTACGCAACATGACATCGGAATACAAAGCTCCACATGAACTTTTAAATTTACACTACCTAGTGAGACCTTGACAATCTGTTATCCACTGCCTGTATGCTTGGTTCGGATTTTTCCTACATCTGAAGAACTAATACCTTGTCACTACATTGATTTGCTGTTTATAATATGCCATGAGGGTTCCTATCACTGAATCGTATGAAAGCTCTGAAGGCTCCACGCTGGGAAACAGTTTTTTCACAAGATGGAACACTGGAGGGGGGGGGGGGGGGCTACACATGATAATTGGAATGGTGGAATTACTGGATGTGGTGGCTCTTGCAGCGGTACTTTCGTATTTTGAGACACAGGTGCGGCCAGAAGTTGGTGCACAGTGGACAGCAGTGAGGCAATTTGTTGGCTCTGAAACTGAAATATTTGCATTAGCTGCTGTACATCGAGCGTAGGAAGCTGTGGCACAGTGGCAGTGACAGGATTAGTAGCATTAGACATGGTGCAAAATTAATGATAATAATAAACAGTGCAAAAATATAGAAATTGACTCGTAATCCTGCAATAGAATCAAACAATTATTGACTGGATCTGCCGAGACCTGTAATAAAGCAAAATTAATAGCTCAGCATACTTTCAGACATTATTATTTCATGGCAATTTGGTTCTTCGTTGTCCTCGTTGCCATTTGTTGTGACCTCGGCGCCTTTTTGTTATTTACTCGTCTCGGTCTAGTTGTCAATAAAGATATTGATATAGTTAGTATTACAAGATATTTATTGACTGACAAGTATAATACTCAACTTTAGAACATATGTCTGTTTCTTCTCGCTTCTTGGGCAGCGGCCATATGATGCTAGTTGCACGTTGACCTAGTTACTGCTAAGTTCGTAGCTGAGTTCTGATTAGTAACTGTCCTACTTCTGTCATTGTACCTGCCTGAGTTGTGAATAGTCACTGATGAATTCTCACTAGTAGCTGACGGGCATCAAGACGTACGTCGGCCTAGATATAGCCGCTTGTAGAGGGCGCGCATCTTCGGTTACTCCCACCAGGATGCGCGGTGCCTGCTTGCTATTGGCTTTCGGTTGGTTGCTGTCTTCTCCACAATCGTTCTGTTACACCACAACATACTGGGAGACTCACACGTTTGCGATGGGTGGCAGAGACAAAAACCAGTGAAATTGTGTTTAGTGCATTATCTGAAAACTACCTTGAACAGTTAAACAGAGAACCGACTTGCGGCGACAACATATTATACCTTCCAGTGACAAACAGACTTGAAGTGTTTGAAATAGTTAACATAGAACAGGGAATCAGCGATCATAAAGCAGTTACAGCATCGATAATTTCAGCCATAAATAAAAATATTAAAAAATGTAGGATGATTTCTCTGTTCTGGAAAAGTGACAAAACACGGATTTCAGAGTACTTGAAGCCTCAACACAGATGTTTTATCTCAAGTACACACAGTGTTGAGGAACAGTGGTCAAAGTTCAAAGCCATCATACAATATGCACTAGATGAGTATGTACCAAGCAAGATTGTAAGAGATGGAAAGGAGCCACTGAGGTACAACAACAGAATTAGAAAACTGCTACTGAAGCAAAGGGAACTTCACTGCAAACATAAACATAACCAAGGCCTTGTAGACAAACAAAAATTACATGAAGCGAAATGTAGCATGAGGAGTGCTATGCGAGAGGTGTTCAACGAATTCAAAAGTAAAGTTTTATGTACTTAGTTGGCTGAAAATCTTAAGAAATTTTGGTCTTATGTCAAAGCGGTAGGTGGATCAAAACAAAATGGTCAGACACCCTTTGACGAAAATGGTATTGAAACAGAGGATAACACTCTAAACGCTGAATTACTAAATGTCTTTTTCCAAAGCTGTTTCACAAAGGAAGATTGCACTGTAGTTCCTTCTGTAGATTTCCACACATATTACAAAACGGCAGATATCAAAATAATTGACAGAAAGATAGAAAAACAATTAAAATCACTAAGGGCACAGGATCTGATAGGATACCAGTTCGTTTTTACACCCCTCAGGGGCTCAGCACTAAATTGCTGAGTACGGGCTTGGTGAACCCGGGGTCCTGAGCTGTGGACTGTGTCGCGCCAACAGTCCGCTACACCGTAAGCATTGTGCGTGCTTCAATGACCATCGTTCGGCGCGACGGTGGAACGTTGTAAGTTTCAGAGCCCGGGGATCTTGGCTTAATCGCCCGGGTCGCGAGGACAGTACAAACCTCTCTAAAAAAAACTCTATCTCAAGGTGTGCTACGTGCCGAGGAGATGCATGGCTGTTGAGGTTGAACAGTCGTTAGCGAGCAACCTCTGAGGAACCTGTCGCACCTCAGTTGTATAAGGCTTACCCAGGCAAGCGGGGCTCTGCCTGGGTCGACCTTTAGTTCCCTAGCTGCTCGTGGGACGAGAATGAAGCGAGCAAGTAATAGCGTCGCCACATGCAAACCTGGCGTCTCAAAGCGTGGTAAGACTAATTTTGATGCAACTGTTTATGATCCCTTGGCACCCCTTGGGAAGAACGTAGAGGAATTTGCCGTTCCGAACCATACTCGCCACGATATCTGGTGTGTGCCCGTTCTGATGGAGAGTCCTTTATGTCAACTAAGCCACAGTTTTTTGTTGAACATCTAGAAGACAAGTTTGGCGAAGTGGAGTCGTTTTCCAAGATGAAATGTGGGGCTGTACTGATACAGACGGCGTCCTCAGCTCAATCGCGTGCATTACTTGCCTGCGATAAGCTGGGTAAGATCCCAGTGAGTGTCACGCCCCACAAGTCTTTAAACATGGTCCAGGGTATAATCTACCAGAGAGATCTGTTGTCCCAGACCGATGAAGAGTTGCGAGCAAACCTGCAGCGTCGAGGGGTTCACTTCATCCGGCGAGTATACAGGGGACCCAAAGAGAACAGGGTTGCCACCGGTGCTTTTATCTTGGCCTTCGAAGGCGATACACTGCCTGAGAAGGTCAAGATAATGATATACCGAATTGATGTAAAACCATATGTCCCTCCCCCTATGTGGTGTTTCCGGTGCTGAAAGTTCGGGCACATGTCGTCCCGATGTACTTCCAGCCCGAACTGCAGGGAATGTGGGCGGCCATCACACCTGGACGCCCCATGTACCCCACCTCCCGTTTGTGTAAACTGTGGGCAACATCATCCGCCATGCTCGCCAACCTGTACTATTCTTCATCGTGAAAAAAAAAATCATGGAAATAAAGACCCTGGACCGGCTCACTTTCTCTGAGGCACGTAAAAAATATGAACGGCTCCATCCTGTAAAGATGATGACATCCTTTGCTGCAGTCGCAGCAGCGCCAGTTTCTTTGAAATCAACGGTACCAGTGACCTCTCCATCTGTGGGCCCTATGGGCCAAACACCTTCTACTGCCCCCTCGATGGGTGGGGGACAATCTACGTCCATTGCTCCCCCAAAACCTGTGGGAGCCATACCCACCCAACCATTGGGGACTCCAGTCCCCACCCCTCTGCCAGGGAAGCAACAGTCTTCCCCGGCCCCTCTCGCCCAGAAGGGGTCCCTTGTGGCACCCCCTCCTGAGGCTTCCATGAGTGGATTGGAGGATCCCAGCCACAGGCTGCAGGATCAACCTGCCCCCAGTCGACGGGTTTCCCGATCGACATCGGGCCCGGAAACCACTTGCGAGAAGTCCTCCCAGCCCTCAAGACCGAAAGGGCAACGAGAGGCTAAGAAGAAGTAGTTTAGGAAGAAAGTCTCCTCGGTGACTTCAAAGTCAATTCCTACATCATCTGCCTCAGAAGATGAGGTCTCTCGAGGATTTGGCCCTCACTAAAACGCTCGAACCAAAGGTCCTAGATGATGTAGATGCACAACGCCTACCATACCGCAAATCCTTGGACTGCCGACCTTTAGTTTTTCATCATGGCTTTCCAGCGAGGAGTGAATGAAATTCTCCAATGGAATTGCGGAGGATTTTTTAACCGTTTAGGTGAACTGCAGCAGTTGTTTTGCCGTTTCCCAGTACTTTGTATGGCTCTGCAGGAAACCTGGTTTCCTTCTCGGCGGACCCCAGCCCTTCGGGGCTACTATAACAACTGTGCCGACTGTGACAGAGCCTCTGGCGGTGTCTGTATATACATCCTTGCCACTGTTCCCAGTATTGCTGTGCCTCTCCACACACCTATTGAGGCTTTTGCTGTTCGCCTTCGGGCTCCGCACGAATTCACTGTCTGTTCGATATACCTCCCTCCAGACAGGGATGTTTCGCCTACTGATCTTGCTGCTCTGATAGCACAGCTGCCCCCACCGTTTCTTCTTTTGGGGGACTTTAACGCCCATCACCCTTTATGGGGCAGAACAGAGACGACTAGACGTGGTAGGGATGTTGAAACTCTTCTTACACAACTAGATATCTGCCTTCTAAATACTGGTTCCCCAACACACATCAGTGTTGCGCATGGTACTTTTTCAGCTATCGATCTCTCGGTCTGTAGCCCAATCCTTCTTCCACACCTCACTTGGAGGGCCCACGATGACCTCTGCGGGAGCGACCATTTTCCTATCTTTTTGTCCCTCCCACAGTCTCACCAGGCAGAAAAACTGCCTCGATGGTCCCTCCATAGGGCTGATTGGCAGCGTTACACCTCTACTGTTGTCATTCCTGCCCAACTGCCAGCCGATGTGGATGTGGTGGTCCAACAGGTAACTGTCGCCATAGTTTCCGCTGCTGAGGCCACTGTTCCAATCACTTCACGGTCCCCTTGGTGCAAATCAGTGCCTTGGTGGTCACAAGACATTGCTGAAGCCATTCGGGATCGGCGTAGGGCACTTCAGCGCTACCGGCGACATCCCTCCATCGATCACCTGATTGCCTTCAAATGGCTCCGGGCCAGAGCTCGACGACTTATACGCCAAAGTAAGCAGGATTGCTGGGAGAGGTACGTCGCCTCTATTGGATCTCGTGCCTCACCTTCTTGGGTGTGGACCCAGGTTCGACGTCTTTTCAGGTACCGCCCTCCAGCAGGAATACCCTGTCTTCGCCTACAGGGAACTGTCTGCTCAGACCCGCTTGCTGTTGCCGAGCACATGGCACGGTTTTTTGCAGGCGTCAGTTCGACTAAAGCTTACAGTGCAGCCTTCTGCACTATAAAAGACCGAGTTGAGTGGAAGCCACTGTCATTTCAGACGCGTCGCCAGGAACCGTACAATGCACCGCAAATGGGAGTTTCTATGTGCTCTTGCTGCATGCCCCGATACTTTTCCAGGACCAGACCGTGTCCATAGCCAGTTTCTTCGGCATCTTCCTGTGGACGCTCAGAACCATAGAGAAACCGTATAGAGAAATCAATGAGAAAATTCAATCCCTAAAAAGGGGGAAAGCACCAGGACCGGATAAGATTCCTGTAGAAGTGCTACAACATTTAGCTCCAAAGTTGGTTCCAGTTTTAACTGAACTGTATAATCAATGTTTAATACAGAGGGAATATCCTAGGTGTTGGAAACGAGCTCATGTTGTTATCTTGAGCAAAGGAGAGGACAGAGACCCTTTAAATCCCAAATCGTACAGACCAATTTGCCTTCTCGATATACTGGGGAAGCTTCTTGAGAATTTACTCTCTGACAGATTGGCGAGTCATCGAGTCCTACGTGGTCTGAATGAGTGGCAGTATGGCTTCCGGAGGGGCAAGTCCACGGAGGACGCCATAAATCAGGTGGCCAGGCTTGTCCACTCATCAGAATGTACATATGTTACTGGGATCATGATTGATATAGCGGGGGCTTTCGACAATCTTTGGTGGCCGGCGCTCTTTTCCCGCTTAAGGGAAATGGAGTGTCCCGGCTCACTATATGGTTGTCTGAGAGCCTACTGCAAGGAGAGACTTGTAGAGCTGGTGTCCCCAGGTGGAACCATCTCAAAGAGGATAACCAAGGGTTGCCCTCAGGGCTCCGTTCTGGGCCCAGTTTTCTGGGATATAAATATGGAGCCGCTGCTGAACAACTTGCAGCAAGAGGCAGGGATACTGGGGGCAGTAGCCTATACTGACAATCTTCTCGTTCTGGTTCAATCGAACTCAAGACGTCAGATGGAGGACAGAGCCTCTGTGGCCACGGAAATAATTCAGAGCTGGTGCAACAAGGTAAAACTATCAGTTGCACCAGGAAAGTCCAATTACATGCTCTTCAAAGGAAATTTGCAAAGAGACCCAATCATAAGACTTGCAGGCGAAAGAATTGGCCGGCAAACAGTTGCCAGATACCTGGGTGTCTCTCTCGACCAGACACTCCACTTTGATGCTCATATCGAGCGAGTTGCAAATAAAACCTTAGCATTGTATAACAAAATAATTTCAATAGGACAGAGGAGGTTCCATCTGCCTCCAAATGTAACCAAATTGTATCATAACAGTTTACTCGCCTTGATTATGGGCTACGGTGCGAGCTCCTGGGCTCATAGGCTCAGACTGGTCAGGCCCCCGTTGGCTGTCAAAAGAGTGCAAAGGAATATCATAATTAGATCGGTTGGGGCTTTTGGGACCACACCTACGGATGGGCTCACGGTGATTATGGGGCTTTACCCTATTGATTTAATAATCAGGAAAAGGGCGGCGGTCTATTGGTTGAAAAGACACGACTTCATTCAAGTAGAAAGGATAATTGGGAGGGTCTGTGAAAATGAAAGAGAAATTAACGAAGCCATTAACGATATTTGGCAACGGGACTGGGATTCATCTGAAACAGCCAGGCGCGTACACTCCTTCCTACCATCAGTGAGAGAAAGGATGAAGTTAAAATTTCTTCCATCCAAAGGATTAGTGCACTTTTTGACAGGTCACGGACCTGGCCTGATACAATATGTGAATGTGGTGCTGAGATAGGCAGCCCGGAACACGTAATCTTCGAGTGCCCAGTACACGCACGAGTTGCCTCTGTAGAGAGGCAAGCCATACCCACCAGGGACATCTATGAAATAATAAGGAATGATGAGTTAGTAGAGATCCTAATTATACTAACTGAGAAAGTATCAACCCACGCGCAGCAGATCTATCGATGATGGTTGCTGCGAAACAACAGGAGAGAAAAGCCGTGCATTCCTCTATGAGGCATACATTGGCAGCAATATACTGCGTACGTAAAACCGGATTGACATCACCATCCCTGGCGTCTGGCCGGCTAACGTCGGTTTGGCACCACGGATGGAACCGAATATGACCGGAAGGTTAGTTGAGGCAAGGAGTGAAGAGCTGGACGACTTTCCTGCCTTGCGTGAGCAAGGTATAAGAGAGAAGTCACTGGAATAAGTTCTCTGGTGTTGGCTGCCTCGCTACCTTTTAAATCCAATCTAGACTAGAAATCCAGTGGTGCAAATGAGATGGATAGTGTAAATCAGTGCACCACTAGTAGTAGTAGTAGTGTAATTTACTTTGTTTTGTAAATTTAACAATCTAATAAATTAATATGAGTTGCAGTGGTTACGTTAGTAAGTAGGCCCCGCCCACGTCCACGTTGTAGGGATGGGTACTGGCCTCCCTTCAGGAGGCTTTCTAAGAGGCGGGAATTATACTTAGAGTTGTCATTAACTTATTACTAACATCCAAACAATTTGTGATGTACAATAATTGATTGTAAAGGTCTGTTTTAGTTATTCAGGTAACAGACCTAAATTGTTATTGTAATTGTAAATAAATAATTGTCATGGACGCTCAGAACCAACTGCTCGCCTTGTTTAAGTCTCTGTGTAGAAGGTGTTCTTCCCTCACAATGGCAGGAAAGCACCATCATCCCAGTGATAAAACCTGGCGCTGACCCACAAGTGACTGAAAGTTACCGTCCAATCAGTCTCACGAACGTTGATGTAAGCTCGTTGAACGTATGATGAATCGGCGGCTTATGTGGATCGTCGAAGACCGGGGACTCCTGGTAGCACAACAAGGGGGTTTCCGTCAGGGCCGCTCCACAATTGACAATCTTGTGTCCTTGGAGTCGGCTATACGTACAGCTTTTACCCGACATGAACACCTTGTTGCTGTATTTTTCGATCTTCGGAAAGCGTACGACACAACCTGGCGCCACCATATACTGGCTACATTGTATGACTGGGGCTTACGGGGCCCATTTCCGGTCTTTATCAGGAATTTTCTCTCCTACCGCTCCTTTAGGGTTAGGGTGGGTACCACTCTTAGTTCCTCACATATCCAAGAGAACGGTGTCCCACAGGGCTCCGTCCTCAGTGTGCCTTTGTTTTTAATCGCCATAAACGGGCTTGCCACAGCTGTGGGATCCTCTGTCTGTTCTAGCTTGTTTGCAGATGACTTTTGTTTGTATTATAGTTCGGCTAGTATTAGCGTCGCTGAACGGTGGCTACAGGGAGCCATCCGGAAAGCTGAATCATGGGCCTCTACCCATGGTTTTCAGTTTTCAGTGCAGAAGACCCACGTGATACATTTCTGTCACCGGAGAGCAGTTCACATGGATCCCGAGTTATATCTGGGTGGTGAATTGCTCGTTGTCGCAGAGACTCATCGGTTTCTTGGCATGGTATTCGACAACAGACTTACTTGGGTGTCACAATTGCGTCAGCTGCGACAAAAATGCTCACGGCATCTTAATATTCTCCGCTGCTTGAGCCATACTGCTTGGGGTGCTGCTCGTTCCACCCTCCTGCAGCTGTACAAGTCCTTGATACAATCAAGGCTTGATTATGGATGCCTCGTATACGACTCAGCAGCACCATCCGCCTTGAGGATCCTTGACCCCATCCACCATGGTGGTATCCGGCTGGCGACTGGGGCCTTCCGCACCAACCCTGTGCCAAGTCTTCTTGCCGAAGCAGGGATCCCTCCTTTACACTTTCGCCGGCAGCAGCTTCTCGCTAGCTATGTTGCTCGAGTCCATGCCACGCCACACCATACAAATCACAGGCTTTTGTTTCCGACTGTTACCCCTCCTTTTCCACCACGTCTTCCGATCGCGATCCGGGTTCGTACACTCCTTTCCTCATTTCATTCCCTTCCTCTCCCTCACGCTTTTTCCTGCCCATCCCGTCTTCCTCCTTGGTCCACTCCTTGTTTGAAGCTCCACTTGCAACTGTCCTGCGATACAAAGGCATTAGTTTCACCCTTGACACTCCGTTGCAAGTTTCTGGCACTCCTTTCTGCTCACCATGATGCAGAAGTCCTGTGCACTGATGGCTCCCTGGTAAATGGCAGAGCCAGTTACGCTTTTGTTTATGTCGACGACACAGAACAACGGTCCCTGCCACCTAGCTGTAGTATTTTTACAGCCGAAGTGATCGCCATTTCTCGTGCTCTTGACCACCTCAAAACGTGCCCCCGGAAGTCGTATGTCGTGTGCAGTGACTCCCTTAGTGGCCTGCAAGCCCTTTCCAACTATTTCTCTTCCCATCCGTTGGTGCAATCCATCCAAAACGCCATCGATTCCCTCAGCAGATCTGGATGTTCGGTTGACTTTATTTGGACCCCTGGCCACATTGGTATCCCAGGGAACGAGCATGTCGATCAGCTGGCTAAGCTCACCACCACTGCTCCTCCCCTGGATATTGGTATCCCAGAACGGGATGTCCGAATGGATTTGCGCCACAAGGTTTTTGAAGCTTGGAACACACATGGGCAACACTGAGCACTCCCAACAAGCTCAGAGCGATCCAAGTCCTCTACGGCCATCTGGAAGTCGACTTTCAGACCTTCCCGTAGGGAATCTGTTGTCCTGTGTCGCCTACGTATTGGCCATACGTGGTTGACACATGGCTACCTCTTACATCGAGAGGACCCACCGAATTGCCGTTGTGGAAATTTGTTGACAGTGGTCCACATCCTGTCGGACTGTCCACTTTTAGCCGCCTTGCAGCAGTCTTTTAATCTACCTACTGTGCCTGCCTTGATTTTATCTGACAATGCCTCAATGGCTGACAGAGTTTTAGGTTTTATACGTGAAGCTGGATTTTATCATTCTATTTAGTTTTGGGCTTGTGCCTGGTGTCTCAGGCTCCCACCTCATCTTTTAACCTGATGTTATTCTTACTTCTACTCTGTGTTTACCTTAGTTTTTAGTCTGTGCAGAGTGACTGGCTCATCCTTTATTTGTTTGTGATCAGCCAGCCACTGTTCCCTGCTCTATTTTACATTTGTTCAAAACTGATATCTGTTATTCCCATCTACTTCAGTGTTGTTGAGGGTATAAAGTTCATAGCCACAGTGTGCCCTTCCGGGTATTGATCTGTATTTTACCTTTTCCTACTTGGATGTCTTGTCTTCGCTAGGAACAGGGGACTGATAACCATGCAGTTTAGTTCCCTCTAACCCCTAAACAACAACAACAAATCGTTTTTACACAGAGTCCATGAAGTAACTTGCCTACTTCTTGCAGTGGTGTACCGTAGGTCTCTAGAAGAGCATAGCATTCCAAAAGATTAGAAAATGGCACAGGTCATCCCCGTTTTCAAGAAGAGACGTTGAACAGATGTGCAGAACTATAGGCCTATATCTCTAATGTTGTTCAGTTGTAGAATTTTGGAACATGTGTAATGTTCGATTATAATGACATTTCTGAATACTAGAAATCTGTTGTGTAGGAATCAGCATGGGTTTCGAAAAATGCGATCTTGTGAAACCCAGCTCGCACTATTCGTCCACGAAACTCAGACGGCCATAGCCATGGGTTCTGAGGTAGATTCCATGGTTCTTGACTTCTGCAAAGCATTTGATACAGTTCCTCACAGTTGTTTAATGAACAAAGTAAAAGCATACGGTCTATCTGACCAATTGTGTGATTCAATTGAGGAGTTCCTACATAACAGAATGCAGCATGTCATTCTCAATGGACAGAAGTCTTCCGAAGTAAGAGTGATGTCAGGGGTGTCACAGGGGAGTGTTGTGGGTCCGTTGTTGTTCACAATATATATAAATGATGTTTTACTCTGCCACTATAACACAATAAAGGTTCCAGTGATTTAACAAAATTTATTTCAAACCGTTCAGTCTGCACGCAACTAAACAAATTAAATCAACTGGTTCCTGCATACTAAAACAGACACTCAGCAGAAAGTCTGATAATAAACACTGGCGTTACAATCTGTGACAAAGTTCATAAACACTGAAAAGGCAAACAGATCTTCCCATAGTGTAGCGAAGAGTCCAATCTGGTAATTAGTCAGTATCAGGTTTCTTCTCGAAGAGCCCAAGCAAGGTCCTTACTAATACTTGATCGGAGGCAAAGTCGTAGACACTTTCCAGGCGAGACGAGAACTGCTGGAAGTGGCTCGCTTATATTGACATGTTTGGCCAATCATTTCGTTTGTTGACAGTAGTGCTTACTCTCTTGGCGAAGGAAGCGCCGTCTAGCTCGCTCGTATCAATTGTGTGTATGCACTGCCGCTATCCCAGCAGATGACGCGTTCACTTGTGGCAGTAGTGGATTTTCTGGTGCGGTGTCATCGAGGCTTGCTGCATGCCGTGCATGGTGTGGTGCGCCGAGTCGATTGTGCGGTGGCAGATACAACAAATGATCTTGCAGATAACATCAGAAGGTCACTGAGGCTTTTTGCGGATGATGCTGTCATATATAGAGAGGTTGTAACAATGGAAAATTTTATTGAAATGTAGGAGCATCTGCATTGAATTCACAAATGGCGCAGGGAATGGCAATAGAATCTCAATGTAGACAAGTGTAATGTGCTGCAAATACATAGAAACAAAGATCCTTTATCATTTAACTACACTATAGCAGGTCAGCAACTGGAAGCAGTTAATTCCATAAATTATCTGGGAGTAGGCATTAGGAGTTATTTAAAATAGAACGACCATATAAAATCAATCGCCAGTAAAGCAGATGCCAGACTTAGATTCATTGGAAGACTCCTAAGGAGATGCAGTCAGAAAACAAAGGGTAGGTTACAGTACACTTATTCGGCCACTGCTTGAATACTGTTCACCCATGTGGGATCCGTACCAGGTGGTGTTGATAGAGGAACTAGAGCAGATTCAACAGTGAGCAGCGTGCTTCATTACAGGACCATTTGGTAATCATGAAAGCTTTACAGAGATGATCCATAAGCCCCAGTGGAAGACTCTGCAGGAGAGACGCTATGCCGCTCGTTACAGGCTTTTGTCGATGTTTCAAAAACATACCTTTACCGAGGAGTCTAGCAGTATATTTCCCCCTCCTACGTATATCTCATGAAGAGATCATGAGGAGAAAATCTGAGAGATTAGAGCCCACACAGAGGCGTACCAACAATCTTTCTTTCTGCGAACAATATGTGACTGGAATAGGAAGGAGAACCGATAGTGGTACTCAAGGTACCCTCCGCCACACTCTGTCATGTGGCTTGCGGAGTATGGATGTAGATGTAGATGTAGTTGTAACTCAGTAGAGAAGTTTTGGGAAGGGTCTCTGGATTCCAGTAGGGATTTGGAGGTTATGTCGGATGTCTGGAATGGGACCATTAGGGCAGTGCTTGTTGGTGGAGGAGTCACACAGATGGTAGGGCCTTGTGCAAGATAGTCACTGTAAGTGGGCTTGTGCAAGATAGCCACTATAAGTCATCATAACACTGTCAAAGACATCACCTGCAGGAAGGATTCTGAGGCTATGATCAGTTTTAAGGATGTGTACGGGTGTTCTTTCCTCTGCTGGAAGGTTGGTGTTCTTAGAAAAGGATGTGTGAAAAGGCAGTGAGGACAAATTGGAAATGAGGCATTCTTGTAAGGATACCAGGAATTGATTAGACAGAAGGGACAAGAGTTACACTTGGATGGTGGTATTATCTGTGAGATGCAAGATATTATGTTGGGATGATATAGTCTTTTGTTGGACAAATTGGAGGTATATACATGTTTCTCCTTTATAGACTGGTAGAATGGGAATAGGTCTTGACAACTGCAACAACCTCATCTTGAATGTGGGGCTGAAGCTGAGACCTTTCTACAGGACTGATTATAGAATTGATGTTCTTTTATAACTTTTTTTGTCTTCATTTGGGCAATATGGAGAGTGTAGGGTGTAAGTGGGATGGTTTATGGAGGTGGTGTCTGGAGTGATCTATGAGCTATAGGATGGCAAGGGTTTTGAATTTCATTGATGTGGAACCTGCAGTAAGGATTGCACAGTCAGGATGTACACAACCTGGGACAGCTGGAATTTGGTAAAATATGGGAATCTTTTCACCTGGGAAAAATCCAGAAAAAATCTTGGGAATTATTTAGAAACCCAGGTAGTTTTCTTTGTTTTAGTTTTCAGTTTAATTTTTGTTGTTTTGATTGATAAATACTGAAAATGTAACAAGCTCAGTAATTGCAGTTATAAAACATACATGAGGGAGTAATACAAAAATATAATTATAGCATGGTGTCTGTTTCTTGGTTATATCCAAATGAATGGACACACTGACAGCTGTAAATTTATGAATTAGAAATATTTCAACAACTGCTGTTTTATGGTACTGAATTACATTAAATGGTGAAGTACATTTTTTTTTTTACCATTAAGCTATCAGACATGCTTCTTGTCCTGCCTAAATTCTCATCTTAGCACACACTATGAGTGTACTGCCCCCTGTCCATTATATCCACTTGCTTGGATCTTTGTCTGATTTTCCAAAAGGAATCAAATGTATTTGTTCATCCACACAGAAAATGTAATTTGCTTGTTGGATACATTCACATAATCATACAGTGAAGAGCCAAAGAAACTGGTTCAGGCATGTATATGCAAAAACAGAGGTATGTAAACACTCAGAGGATGGCACTGTGGCGGCAACACCTTTATAACACAACTGGTGTCTGGTGCAGGCTTTAGATTGGTTACTGCTGCTACTGTGACAGCTTATTGTCATTTAAGTGAGTTTGAATGGTGGCGCACAAGAGATGGGACAAAGCATGTCCGAGGTAGTGATGAGATGGGATTTTCCTATATGATCATTTCACAAGTATGCCATGAATATTGAGAATCCAATAAAACATTAAATTTCTAACTCGCTGCAGCTGGAAAAAGATCCTGTATGAATGGCACCAAAGGTGACTGAAGGGAATTGTTCAACGTGATGGAAGTGTAACCCTTCCGCAAATTGCTGCAGATTTCACTGCCGGACCATCAGTGTGTGAACCATTCAACATAATGTCCTCAACATGGGATTGTGGAGCTGATGGCCCACTTGTGTACTTTTCCTGACTGTTTGACACCTGGGCCTGTCAACACTGACAGTGGACTGTTGATGACTGGGAAGATGTTGCTTCATATGATGAGTCTTGTTTCCAATTGTATCAATGAGATGGATGTGTACAGGTATGGAGACAGTTTCATGAATCCATGGATCTTGCTTCTTAGCAGGGGACTGTTCAAGCTGGTGGGGGTTGTGTAATAGTGTGGGGTGTATGTATGCATCCTGGCTGATCACCTGCATCCATTCATTTCCATTGTGTATTCTGATGGACTTGGGATAGGACATTGCGACACCCCCCACACATCCGGAATTGCTACAGAGTGGCTCCAGGAATACACTTGAGAGTTTACACACCTTCGCTGGCCACCAAACTTACCAGACAATATCATTATTGAGCATATCTAGGATGCCTGGAAACTTACTGTTCAGAAAAGATCTCCACCCTCTTATACTCATAGATTTGTGGACACCCCAGCAGGATGCAAGCTGTCAATTGCCTCCGGTGCTACATCTGACATTAGTTGTGCATTTTCAATGTCATGTTTTAGAACTGCTGTATACGTTTTTGAAGTTTGTTACACTCATCTATTGAACTTAGTTTTTGAGATATTTAAACAGATAGAATGTAAACTGGAACCCTGTAAATCTCTTTAAGTTTTTGCTGTCACTTTCAGTATTTATTTGTAGTTCATTGTTAGTAATTAATTCTTGTTGATAAGTAAAATATGTGTAATCAATTTCTTAAGTAACTTTTGTAAAGCCTGAATGTTAACATTAATCAAGATTTGTAATATATATGTTTACATTTCTCACAGAGTGTCCTTTATTGATATATAAAACAAAATTTGACATACGACAGTGGTTTCTTGTAACATCGACTCACCCACTTGTGATATGGATGTATAAGTAAGTATATTACATGATAATGTTTTGTTGGTTGAAAATTTGTTCATAGAAATAGAGAAACATATTTATTTATTTCCTTCTTATTTTTAGGGAAAGCTATCTTCGATTTTGTTCTCAACCCTTTAGTCTCAAGAACTTCCATGAATCTATTCACTTATGTAACAATGCAGTACAGTCAAGGTACAAAAATGGGAAAAGAGATTCTGCATTACCTGATGAAAATATGTGGGACTGTTACACATTTCAAGCATATCTAAGGTATTGTCAGTAAATTTGTGCTGTTTATTTTCAAGGTGTCCAGTAAAAATATAGAACAAAAATTTCAGCTGCATTAAATGTCAGTGTAGGTATTGAAATATAGTAGAGCATTAGTGAAACTTATCAACCACAAGGCAATATTTATCAGTATCTATTTTGTTCTTTCAAAAACACGATGGCAAGAGTGTTAAACAAGAAGGCCTACAGTTACAGGGATACAAAGAAAATGTTTGCATTGTAGACTGAAACTAACCAAAATTTAGTGTATATCCTATTAAAGTCTCCTAAACCTGGACATACTGAAATTTAATAAGATATTGATGCTTGTGATTATTAGTGTTCCTTGTAAGAATACCAAATTGTAATAGAATAATGGAAAGTCCAGGTTGGAATAAATTTATTCCAAATTGTAATAGCATACAGATAAAATTGATCGAATAATTATCACTTTTATGATATAATGTTTCTTGCAATAGGAACTCTTTGAAACAACAATTTTAGTGTTTAATAAAATCAATGAATGCAATAGATCTCCTACATTTCATTAAATTATTTTTAATTTTTATCATTGCTAAGAGCCATGTCGTATTATTTTTATGTGGCATGGTAACACACTAGTTACTGCATGAGTGTTTAGAAGTATATTGAGAATACAATTTGGAAATAGTCACAGAGATTATTTCAGCAGCATAACCATGAGAGATTCAAGCACTAGCAGTGAGCAGGCTCATACTAAACTGTATATGTGTTGAAGTAGCTACATATCAAGATGATTAAGGCTGGATGCTTGATCAAAATTACATGCAGGTATATGCCCACCTCCTTCTATGTGTACTAACACCTCTGATCCTTGCCCTCCTGAAGCCTTGGTGACTAATTATACCAGACGATAGAATTGAGAACTGTTCCTGTTGATTTGGAGTCACCACACTATCCCCAATTTGACTTGCATCAGTTAGATAATTTTCTGGTAATATCCACCTGGATTGGTGGCCATACCTAAGAATTCTGTCAATTGCAAACCAACAAGTTTTTATTTCTTCTCCCTGGACTTCAATTCCACTTCCAAATTTCTCCTTCCTTTTCTTCACAGCTTGCTCTAGTACAGAGTGAATAATAATGTGGAAACTCTGCAACCCTGTCGTACTCCTTTCCCAACCACTACTTCCCTTTCAAGCCTTTAGATTTTTTTCTATCTTGCTGCCTGGTTTCTGTGCAAGTTGAATATCACTTTGTGTTCCCTGTATTTTACACCTGCTGCCTTTAGAATTTAAAATTTGTGAAATAGTCAACATGGTCAAAAGCTACCTCCAACCCTACAAAAGATGTAAATGTAGGTTGTCCTTCTTTAACCTATCTTGGAAAATAAGTGCTAGAGACAATATCAACTTCCTTAATTCTACAGTTCTCTGGGATCCAAATGAATCTTCTTCAGGATTGGCTTCTACCAGTTTATCCATTATTTTGTAAATAACTTGTGTTTGTATTTTGCAAACATGACTTACTAAACTGATAATTTTGCAATACTGTGAAGACAAGCACAGACTATTTACAGCATGCATTGAGATTTTTAAGCAATAATTGCAGACAAAGACATGGCAAATGCCATGGACAGTGCAGCTCAGGTGATTCAAGTGTGTTGTTTGATCATACTACTCCTGTGCAAGCTGCAGTTATATAGGAGACCTGAGATTTGGTTATGCAAGTGATTTGTATAATACATTTGTTGTCATAAGCTGATGCTATTTGAATTGGATATGGTGGTCGGTGCCCAGCAGATGAAAATTTTGATTTTAGTAGTTGTGCAGGTATTTGGCTATACATTGGACAACAACCAACTTTAGTTTTAACTTAGTGACTGCATCACATTAAAGCATGAAACTTTTGATATTTTATTTGTATGAAATTATCTGGGAAGTGTAATTGAGGAAAATGGGAGAGATGACAAGGAGATTATAACGTCTCAGACAGGCAGAAGTGTTTCTGAAAAGTGTTGGGAGTTTAGTGTGCAGTAAGGATGTATCACAGAGAAGTAAAGAAGTGCTATACCAAAATTATTATGTTCTGATATTGACATATGCATCAGAAACTTGGGTGACAAAGAAAAGGAGCAAAATACAAGCAGGGGAAATGAAATTTCTATGAAGCAGAATAGGGGTAACAAGAAGAGACAGGATGAGGAATGAGAAGATCAGAGAAATAGTGAGAGAGGAGCCCTTACAGGATAGGATATAGAGATCACGACTGCAGTGGTATGGCCATTTAAAGAGAATAGAGGAGAAGAGGATCCCAAGAAGGATACACGAAATACAGATACAGAAGAAATGGCCAGGAGGAAGACCAAGGAATAGATGGCTAAAAGGAGTGGAGGATTGTGTCAAGAAGAGAGGAGAGCACTGGGACAGAGTGAAAACAGAGAGATGGTGGGAAGACAGGATGAAGTAGTGAGGCTTGTGTTCCAAACAGACCCAGCCAGTGGCTGGAAACTGTGCAAGATGATGATGATGATGATGTTGTTGTTGATGATGATGATGATGGTAATGATGACTTGAATGAGGACTAGCCAACAATAATATTGGCGAATAAGTGTGTTTTTAAAAGATTTTAATTGTGGTGTGAGGAAAGGAAATGGAAGATCCAAAGTTTGCAGTTTAATTTGCCAAAACTGGTAATCTAAATAAAAATTAAAAGTGATTTTGGCTGTTGTCCTTAATTAATTGATTCAAAGGTTCACCCTCCCCACAAATATGACAAACTTTTATGACATTCAACCATGCTCAGGGCATGTTGTGGACAGTTCAATGAGGGTATCATAGTTCACAACTTATAGACTAATGACTGCCCAGCCTCTGTTGATGACTATGACAGGTGATGTCTGAGACGAGTACAATAGTGTAGCAAATCACAGCTCAGTTCAACACAGACACATCTCCCAGTACACAGTCCATAGGAATATGGGTTCAATGGGATATGGAAGCTAGCACCACACCCATCTTCACTGTTAACACATCATTGGCCATAGTGGATTGCAGTTGTTGCCAATCACTAGGTCTGTATGTATTACAAGACAATATATGTACAGTGGATGTCGTCCAGTGCACACCTCCAGTGGTTTAGCAATAAATTATCAGTTGTAATTGTTACCGGCTTCTCTCTAGAAGCTACATATTTTGACTTTTCTGTGCGCTTTCCCTTCAGTTCATTAAATTTATTGTGTGCTCATGTTTTTATTTGATTCCTATTCGCATTAACTATCTGATTAGTGTATTATTCCGTCATGTGAATCACGTCGTGGGAGTCGTCTGTCTTTGTTTTGAAACAGTGTTACTGCTTAATAAACAGTGTAGTCTTCCTTTGAGCGCATCACGACTGTAGGTTTTGTTTTCTTGGCACTATAATCATGAATAGGGACTGTGACTGCTGTGTGTGGATGCAGTCTGAGCTGGTGACACTTCACTCTCAGCTTCAAGCTGTGTTAACCTCGGTTGCACAGCTGGAGGCTGCGAACAAGGGGCATCGTTGTTGTTGGCCATTAGTGGGAAGCAAACGGACTCCCGTCGTCTCCACCGATAGGCCTGCGGCAGCGACATGCCCTGATACTGCTAGGAGTGAGGCAGACTCCCCACCTGTGGTTGCGTGGGAGGTTGCTCCAGTGCGTGGCAGGCGGCGCAAGACATTCAGGGGGACCAATCGTGAAGCCTCCCCGGTTTGTCTTGCGAACAGGTTTGAGGCGATATCTGCTCAGGACGACGTTCCTGAGTCGGATAGTGTCTCTCACCCTGTCGCCACCCAGCCTGCAAGATCCGGGCTTTCACAGAGGGTGGGTTTGCTTGTAGTTGGGGACTCCTACGTTAGGTGGGTGATGTCGGGTGATGGCTGCCAAGGAGGGGAAGAAGGCAAACGTGCACTCCGTGTGCATACCGGGTGGAGTCATTCGAGATGTGGAACGGATCCTCCCAGATGCCATGAAGGATACGGGGTGCAGCCAGCTGCAAGTGGTGGCTCACATTGGTACCAATGATGTGTGTCGTTTTGGATCTAAAGAGATCCTCTCAGGTTTTGAGTGGCTATCTGAAGTGGTAAAGACTGCCAGTCTTGCTTCGTGGACTCAGGGTGGCCACCGAACCTTGAAACCGGGAAAAAGCCTGGAAATTGGAAAAAAAAAAATTTTTGAATGGGTATGCCAGGCATAACCCACTGAAAATTTTGGTATCATTTTTTCTTTACGTTATATTTCTTGACTGTAATTAAAATCGACTCTCTCATCCCACTGATGGCCGGCTGGCTTTTGTAAGACACAACTCTAAATAGATTTTAAACAGGTAATTGAGTTCGTAGGCATTAAAATCCACGTTCGAGTGAAGTGACCGTTTTCTAAATAGTCCGATTGTTAATGGAATTCCACTTGTTAAGTCAGTATTGTAAACTGAAGGCGGCAACCTTTAATTGTATTAAATAACTAGAAATGAAGTGGGCTTGGTACGATACATTGAAAATGTTTACACTATGAATTTAATTCCCGGTATCTTTTGAGATAACCTTTTGACAACCACATACGTTACCAGTGAGCCGACATACGTGCTGCGAAGACTGCCCTATCCCTTCTTGCTAAAACATTCTGTAAACACAGTCCTCATAACAGCTTGCGAAGGTCTTTGTGTTTTAATTGGCAGCTCTACAATATTCTCCAAACACAACAGCTAGTAATAGATTTATTTCTGAATTTTAATTTTCAAGCTTGAACAATTTGTCAACAATTGAACGTAGTAGTCGGACCTTAGTTTCTGCTCTTTTTGACCTGTGTCACCTGTACATGGAATTAAGTCTTAACCCTTTCCCTCCCCTCATCTTTATCTCTCCATCTAGCAACAACCATTTGTTCAAAGACTGTAAATAACATTGCAGGGCTTCCAGTAATTCATTGGACTAGATTTTTTACCGTTACCTTGAGGAAACAAAAAGCATTAGGCTACAATACATTGTCAAAATATATATCGTTGCTTGATGTCTAAGTTGGAGTAAATGTAACAATACTTTCAAATAATTGTATCAAGGTAAAGGAAACAAAATAATTTAAAAACTGTATTACTAAATAATTGTCCAATGTCTAAATTAGTAGTCAACAGTTCGAAAATGTTATTAGTTACGATAAAGGAAACATATCCTGCACGCCACCATCTGTAGTCATCCCAAATTTCCATCCAAAAACGAAAAATAATCAAAAATTCTGTCAAATATACATTAATCCAATCATTATTTATAGATATATGCAAAGATTGATTTTTGTTCATAAATCAATAAAATTTGGGGTTAAAAGGGTTTATGTCTTGCATGTGAAAATCGTTAAAATGGATAAGTATATAGTGAAATACAAAAGGACTTCGACATGGAATCGATAGCGTGTATGTTTTGTGTAAGTTTTTGGCTTTGTTTTGTATTTATTTATTTATTTTTCTTTAGAAACACCTGTGTACGCCCCTGAGCATACCCCAAGATTTTCAAAAGTCGGCACCTATGTTCGTTAGTAATAATTATAGACAATTTCTGTGACTGACGTGACATTGGTAATATATAAATAGTAAACACAGTCATCGTGTACGTATTGTTGATGGCTGAACTGTTTTTCATGCGGGCCCGGCTAGCGCCAATGAGGGGTCGTGGTAACAATAACGAGGATAATTAATTTACTTAGAGGACAAGGGTACATCAAGAACATGTCAACCATAGAACAGGAACATTAACTATTTTATGGTCAATACAAAAGATTATTCCACTCGTGATATGTTAATGGGTTTTTAAAAAGCATACGTACACGCAGCGCCATCTAGTGAACGCTAGCCGGGCCCGTATGAAATACAGTTCTAACTTTGTTGATTGCAGCCTTTCGACATGTTAATTGTCCTCCAAAAAGATGTAAGTATAACTCTGTAATATGGCAATTTCTTTCAGTTGTAATTTATTGCTTTAACAGTTGTTTTATAGCAATACATTCAAAATATCGTTAAATATATTTAGAGACTAACGCTACCTACATCTTTCTGAGATGGAACAGAGTGAAACAATCGTTGCAGAGAACAATAGAGTGAATCCAAGTGTGAATCGACCTTACCTGTGCCCGCACAGATGAAGTAATTCAACGTGTTTTAGAGTGAAGTGTTTGTCCGTCATGTCAAAACATAGTATAACTCGATATCAGAGCTCATACGAGACAGTTTATCCGTGGGTTACATGTGATCCCAAATCACAAACAAATGCATTATGCTCTTGGTGCAATGCAAAGATAAATATTTCTTCAATGGGGAAGAGCGCTTTGAACAGCCACGCAAGAAGCAAGAAACATACACTTTCCATTTACAAACGGAAGTCTGTTGCTTTCCACAATATATATTTCACTGCCTGTTTAGTACTACAAGAATTTAAAAAATGAAACAAATTCATTGAAACAAAATAACGTTTTCATTAAAATCTGCTGTTGAGTGTTATTTTACCAGATGACACTAGAATGCAAACACCACACGGCTGTTGTTCCAGATATGTTTTTGCATTCTTGATTTCATCTCCTCGAAGTTCAAGAACTCGCCGACAACATTGTGCATTATTACACATGCTGGGTCATTAACATTCATTGATCTTTTAGCTAGAGTTTTCCAGGGCAAAACGTAAATGACTGTATGGGCTCTGGAAACTGAAAACCATCATTGGGAACAATCTAAATGAAAACTTGAAAGAGGTGAAAATGTTTTTCATATCCTGAAGATAAATTAAATCATATATGTACTGAGTTCACAATCACTAGTTCATGACATGTGACTGTATTTTAATGTATCAGGAAGTCTAGTATAAATGAACGGGCTATGTTGCATAAACGAATGCAATTCACATTAAAACGCACAGTATCCTCCAACTACTTGAACTCAACTTGGTCCATAATAAAGGGTGTAAATTTTAAGTTGACAAACCGCAATAACTCAGAAAAGCAGAAGATATTAAAAAATGGTTTTCATCAGCATGTGTGGATGGCAGAGGCTTAGGAAATAATACTCTACCTGAACCGTTTCCACTGTTTGTGGGGGGGTGGGGAGTGTCAAGTGTAAAATTTTAGATGAGAACCCCAATTTTTTATTGCAGATTCGGATTCTAGGGCCCACATCATGGGTAAAAGTGCAGTTTATGCGGCAGCGGCTAGCCGTTGCGCTCGCTTGGTTAGGAACGGCAGAGCCGCCAATCAGGAGTCACGATGCCGAGGCCAATAAGAAACAGCATTACAATTGTCCAATGTAAACAAATCGGCGTATGCAAAAGTTTTTGACGATCAACAAGTTGCAGTTGCTATCAGTATGGATGCCACTCGATCACTGTTTCGAACATATCGTAAAATAAATAAAACATACTATACCTGCTCTGTGGTTGAAAGGTTCTTATATGAACCCTTGTCCGGTCAGTAAAAGTAATTGCAGTAATTTCCAAGAATGCTTGCAATCGAGATATTTATATATATGAAGTACACTTACCAGGCGAAGGGGCACAGGCAGTAATAGCAACAAATAAACACACAGACCCACACACACACACATACACACACACACACACACACACACACACACACACACACACAAATGCTAGCTTTCGCAGCCTAGCTGCTTCATCAGGCAGAAGGGAAGGAGAGGGAAAAGGAAATGATGAGGGTTTTAAGGAAGGGGGTAAGGAGCCATTCCAATCCCAGGACAGGAAAGACTTACCTTTGGGGAAAAAATGGAGGGTAAATAAATGCACACACACCCACACATTTACACAGACACAAGTACACTTAGGCAGACATACTGTAGAAAGCAAAGAAGTTAGAAGTTAGACAGAGATGCCACTTGAGGCAGAGGCTCTGTCCAGAGAACCAAGGCAAAGATGTTAACATGGTAGGTGGGAATTCGAATTTAGCGGAGGTTGAGACCAGGTGGGCAACGGGAAGAGAGAATATGCTGAAGGGCTAGTTCCCATCTCCGGAGTTCTGAAGGATTGGTGTCAGTGGGAAGTATCCAGATAACCCGGACGGTGTAGCACTGTGCCAAGATGTGCTGGCCGTGCACCAAGGCATGTTTAGCCACAGGGTGATCCTCGTTACCAACAAACACTGTCTGCCTGTGTCCATTCATGCGAATGGACAGTTTGTTGCTGGTCATTCCCACATAGAACGCTTCACAGTGCAGGCATGTCAGTTGGTAGATCACGTGGGTACTATCGCAAGTGGCTCTGCCTTTGATCGTGTACACCTTTCGGGTTACGGGACTGGAGTAAGTGATGGTGGAAGGGTGCATAGGGCAGGTTTTACAACGGGGGCTGTTACAAGGGTAGGAGCCAGAAGGTAGGGAAGGTGGTTTGGGGATTTCATAGGGGTGGACTAGGAGGTTACGGAGGTTAGGTGGGCGGCGGAAAGACACTCTCGGTGGAGTAGGAAGGATGTCATGAAGGGCGGATTTCATTTCGGGGCAGGATTTAAGGAAGTCGTATCCTTGCTGGAGAGCCACATTCAGAGTCCGCTCCAGTCCCGGAAAGTATCCAGTGACAAGAGGGGCACTTCTGGGATTCTTCTGTTGAAGGTTCTGAATTTGGGGGGATGAGGAAGTGGCTCTGGCAATTTGTTTCTATACCAGATTAGGAGGATAGCTGCGGGATGTGAAAGCTGTTATTAGGTTATTGGTGCACTGGTTCAGTGCACCAATAACCTAATAACAGAACTCCGGAGATGGGAACTAGCCCTTCAGCATATTCTCTCTTCCCGTTGCCCACCTGGTCTCAACCTCCGCTAAATTCGAATTCCCACCCACCATCTTAACATCTTTGCATCGGTTCTCTGGACAGAGCCTCTGCCTCAAGTGGTATCTCTGTCTAACTTCTTAACTTCTTTGCTTTCTACAGTATGTCTGCCTAGGTGTACTTGTGTCTGAGTGAATGTGTGTGTGTGTGTGTGTGTGTGTGTGTGTGTGTGTGTGTGTGTGTGTGTGTGTGTGTGTGTGCATTTGTTTACCCTCCATTTTTTCCCTCAAGGTAAGTCTTTCCTCTCTCGGGATTGGAATGGCTCCTTACCCCCTTCCTAAAACCCTCATCATTTCCTTTTCCCTCTCCTTCCCTTCTCCCTGAAGAAGCAACTGGGTTGCGAAAGCTTGCGTTTATGTGTGTGTGTGTGTGTGTGTGTGTGTGTGTGTGTGTGTGTGTGTGTGTGTGTGTATTCATTTATTTATTTGTGATGCTGTCACACCTGTGCTCCTTTGCCTGGTGAGTAATCTTCGTCTATTTGTTTTTTTACGACAGTTGGCCCTGTAATAGTAAGAAATACTTTGTCATACTGATGAAGAAATGTACTAAACAAGAAATTTAAAAAAAATGAAAACCATATTCCTGATACTCCAGAACGCTACCAAATGATCCCCAAAGTGATCCTTCCCTCTCCCTGCAGTGGACAGGGCAGTCTTCCAAAGTGATACCTTAGTCCAGATTGCCCTTGTCTGAATACCAGTTATGAACTGCCGACAAAACATTTAATTGAACTAGCCGGGAAGAAATGTACATCTGGTACCATTTGGTTGGGTTCTGAAGCATCATCAATATGATTAACCTTTTTCTTTCCTGGTGGTACATTTCTTCAGCAGTATGGCAAATAATTCTTACCATTACAGTGCACTCCCATGAACCACAGACATTGCCGAGGTGGGGTGGCTTGCGTGCCTCAACGATACAGATAGCCGTACCGTAGGTGCAACCACAGCGGAGGGGTATCTGTGGAGAGGCCAGACAAACGTGTGGTTCCTGAAGAGGGGCAGCAGCCTTTTCAGTAGTTACAGGGGCAACAGTCTGGATGATTGACTGAGCTGGCCTTGTAACATCAGCTAATGTGGCTTTGCCACACAGTTACTGCGAACGGCTGAAAGCAAGGGGAAACTACAGCCGTTATTTTTCCCGAGGACATGCAGCTCTACTGTATGAACATATGATGATGGCATCCTCTCGGGTAAAATATTCCGGAGGTAAAATAGTCCCCCATTCGGATCTCCGGGCGGGGACTACTCAGGAGGATGTGATCATCAGGAAAGAAAATACTGGCATTCTACGGATCGGAGCGTGGAATGTTAGATCCCTTAATCGGGTAGGAAAATTAGAAAATTTAAAAAGGGAGATGGATAGGTTGAAGTTAGATATAGTGGGGATTAGTGAAGTTCGGTGGCAGGATGAAAAGGATTTCTGGTCTGGTGAGTACAGGATTATAAATACAAAATCAATTTGGGGTATCACAGGAGTAGGATTGATAATGAATAAGAAAATAGGAATGCGGGTAAACTACTATGAGCAGCACAGTGATCGCATTATCATTGTCAAGATAGATACGAAGCCAACACCGACAACAGTAGTACAGGTTTATATGCCAACTAGCTCTGCCGATGACGAGGAAATCGAAGAAATATATGAGGAGCTAAAGGAAATTATTCAGACAATTAAGGGAGAGGAAAACTTAATTGTTATGGGAGACTGGAATTCAGTAGTAGGACAAGGAAGGGAGGGGAAGATAGTAGGTGAATATGGTCTGGGAAAAAGGAATGAAAGAGGAAGCCGCCTGGTAGAATTTTGCACAGAACATATTTAGTTATAACAAACACATGGTTCAAGAAACACAAAAGAAGGTTGTACACGTGGAAGAGACCAGGAGACACTGGGAGATACCAGATAGATTTTATAATGGTAAGACATAGATTTCGGAACCAGGTTCTACAGTGTAAGACTTACCCAGGGGCAGATGTAGACTCTGACCATAACTTGTTGGTTATGAACTGTAGGCTGAAACTGAAGAAACTACAAAAAGGTAGGAAAATAAGGAGATGGGACCTGGCGAAATTAAAGGAACCTGAAGTTCTTAAAAAATTCAGAGGGAGCTTTAGGCAACAATTGAGAGAAACGGGGGAAAATAAAACTGTAGAAGAGGAATGGGTAGCATTGAGAGATGAAATAGTGAAGGCAGCAGAGGACAAAATAGGTAGGAAGGCAAGACCTACAAAAAATCCTTGGATATCACAGGAGATACTAAATTTAATCGATGAAAGGAGAAAATATAAAAATGCAGTAAATGAAACAGGTAAAATGGAGTACAGACGACTAAGAAATGAGATTGACAGGAAGTGCAAAATGGCTAAGCAAGAGTGGCTAGAAGGCAAATGCAAGGATGTAGAAGAATGTATAAATAGGGGAAAAATAGATACAGCCTACAGGAAAATAAAAGAAACATTTGGAGACAAGAAAAACAGCTCTATGAATATCAAGGACACTGATGGAAAACCAGTTCTCAGCAAAGAAGGGAAAGCTGAAAGGTGGAAAGAGTATATAGAGGGGCTCTACAAAGGAAATGAACTTAGAGACAATGTTGTAGGAAGGGAAGAGGATGTAGATGAAGATGGAATAGGAGATACTGTACTGAGAGAAGAATTTGACAGAGCTCTGAAAGACCTAAGTCGAAACAAGGCCCCTGGAGTAGATGATATTCCGTCAGAGCTACTAAAGTCTCTGGGAGAACCAGTCATGACAAAATTGTTTCACCTGGTGTGTAATATGTATGAGACAGGTGAAGTACCCTCAGACTTTAAGAAAAATGTTATAATCCCCATTCCAAAGAAAGCAGGTGCAGACAGGTGTGAAAACTATAGAACCATCAGTTTAATAAGTCATGGTTGCAAAATATTAACACGAATTATTTACAGAAGGATGGAAAAGCTGGTAGAAGCCGACCTCGGGGAAGATCAGTTTGGGTTCAGGAGAAAGGTAGGAACACGGGAGGCAATACTCACTTTACGGCTTATCCTAGAAGATAGATTAAGAAAGGGCAAACCTACATTTCTAGCTTTTGTAGATTTGGAGAAGGCTTTTGACAATGTTGATTGGAATAAACTCTTTCAAGTTCTGAAGCAAGCAGGAGTAAAATATAGGGAGCGTAAGGTTATTTACAACTTGTACAAAGACCAGACAGCGGTTGTCAGAGTTGAAGGGCATGAAAGGGATGCAGTGGTTGGAAAGGGAGTAAGACAGGATTGTAGCCTTTCTCCAATGTTATTCAATTTGTACATTGAGCAAGCTATAAAGGAAAGCAAGGAGAAATTTGGAGAAGGAATTAAAGTTCAGGGTGAAGAATTAAAAACACTGCGTTATGCCGACGACATAGTGATTCTGTCAGAGACAGCAAAGGACCTGGAAGAGCAATTGAACGGAATGGACAGTGTGCTGAAAGGTGCATATAAGATGAACATTAACAAGAGCAAACCTAGGGTAATGGAGTGCAGTGTAAGAAAATCAGGTGATGCTGAAGGAATTAGATTGGGTAACGAAGCAATAAAGGAGGTAGACGAGTTTTGTTACTTGGGTAGTAAAATAACAAATGATGGTCGCAGTACAGAGGATATAAAATGCAGAATGGCAATGGGTAGAAAAGCGTTCTCGAAAAAGAGAAATTTGTTAACATCAAATATTGATTTAAGCCTAAGGAAGTCCTTTCTGAAGGCATTTGTATGGAGTGTTGCCTTGTATGGAAGTGAGACATGGACGATAAACAGTGCGGACAGGAAGAGGATTGAGGCTTTTGAAATATGGTGCTACAGAAGAATGCTGAAGATTAGGTGGGTGGATCGCGTAACTAATGAGGAGGTACTGAACAGAATTGGGGAGAAAAGGAATTTCTGGCATACCTTGACTAAAAGAAGGGATAGATTGGTAGGACACATTCTTAGACATCAAGGAATTGTGAATTTAGCGTTGGAGGGAAGTGTGTGGGGTAAAAACCGCAGAGGAAGACCGAGAGATGGATACAGTAAGCAGATTCAGACAGATGTAGGTTGCCGTTCTTATGTGGAGATGAAGAGGCTTGCACAGGATAGGGTATTGTGGAGAGCTGCATCAAACCAGTCTCCGGACTGAAGACCACAACAACAACAACAGTGCAACATGTTGCCAATTGAAAGAAAAACATTCAACCAAACTACAGATGATTTGGTCTGTAGAATCTGAATCTGCAATTAACAATGGGAGTTTCCATTTAAAATTTCACTAGCCACTCACAACGCTCCCAAATGGTGGAGACAGTTCAAGCCTAAGCCTCTGCCGGCCGTTCATAATGGTGAAAACCATTGTTGAATATATACTTTTTTTTCTAGTTATTCTGATTTGTGAACTTAAAATGTACACCCTGTATTATACATTGTCTCAGTGTCGAATCTGGGGCAGGGGGAGGGGTGTCTATGGAGCTGCAGATCCCCCAAAACCATGAGGAAAACCTCATAATATGAGCTGGTTCTTTATAGATCAGTTTGAGGTACAATGCCAAATTTTTTTTTTATCTGCCCCCCCCCCCCCTCCCCAACACAAATCCTGGATTCACCACTGCTTGGTGTATATTAAAATGTGACATGGTTCAACTTGGGTGACATGTTTTTTAAAAATATGTAACTAGTTTCTTTACGGTTTAGTTATTTGCTAACCCCTCTGAGCAAAATTAAGTTTCTTGAAAACCTGGAAAATAATTATTTTTAACCTGGAAAAAACCTTGAATTTGAAAATGAAGATTTGGTGGCCATCCTGTCCACAGGATAGTGTTATTGGTCCTCTGCTGTTCCTTATTGACATAAACGATTTAGGGGAAAATCTGAGTAGCTCTCTTAGGTTGTTTGCAGATGACGCCATCATTTACCATCTAGTAAAATCATCTGAAGATCAAAACCAACTGCAGAACGATTTGAATAAGATATCAGTATGATGTAAGAATTGGCAGTTGACTCTAAATAATGAGAAGTGTGAAGTCGGCCACTTGAGTACGAAAAGAAATCCGTTAAACTTTGTTTACATGATAAATCAATCAAAAGTGAAGGCCGTAAACTCCACAAAATACCTGGGAATCACAATTACTTCTGACTTAAATTGGAAAGAACACGTAGATAATGTCGTGGGAAAGGCGAACCAGAGACTGCTTTATATTGGCAGAATCCTTAAAAGATACAACAGAACTACTAAAGAAACTGCATACACTATGCTTGTCCGTCCTTTTATGGAGTATTGTTGCCCAGTGTGGGATCCTTATCAGGTGGGTTTGACGGAGGACATCGAAAGAGTCCAAAGAAGGGCAGCTCGTTTCGTATTGTCATGATACAGAGGAGACAGCGTTACGGAAATGGTCTGGGGGGGATTGGAATCACTACAACAACGGTGCTTATCGCTGCAGCATGGGCTACTTACGAAACTACAATAGCCAACATTCTCCTCCGAATGCGAAAATATATTGTTGATTCCCACTTACATAGGTAGAAATGATCATCAAAATAAAATACGAGAAATCAGAGCCCAAACGGAGAGATTCAGGTGTTCATTCTTCCCGCGCACTATTCGAGAATGGAATGGGAGGTAAAGTAGTATAATGGTGGTTCGATGAACCCTCTGCCAGGGACTTCAATGTGATTTGCAGAGATCCCATGTAGATGTAGATGTACAAGATCATATGTACAGCATTATATTAAATTATGTACAACATTACACAAGTTCTTAGAATTCTAAATCCAAACAGGTGATTCAGTTGAGTCCTTCAGGTAATGCATGGTGGGTGTCATTTATTGATCCCCGAAAGGCTCATTTCGAGCATTCACATACAATATGGTTTATTGTTTGTATGACAGTTTCACAGTCACACTCAGGAGATCTTACCCAGCCCCATTTGTGCTGTAGATATCCGAAGTTCCCTTGTCCTGTTCGGATGCGGTTTATGATTCTCCACTGGCATCTGCGGATTGTGAAACCTGGATCTCACATTGAAGGGTTTTCAACCAGATGATCGTTGACCACTGATGATTCTTTCCAGAGGCTTTTCCATGCTTCATTGATGTCAAAGTTGGTGCCATCAAGATGATGTGCAGTTTTCCAAGATGGGGTTTTTTTTTTTTTTTTTTTTTTTTTTTTTTTTACTTCAAACACTGGTGTTCTGCTGTTGATGTATCACTGTGTATGGGTAGTTGTGGGTTCTTCTGAATGTTCCTCCAGATCTTCAGGAGAGCATCTGATCTACGTAGAGCTGGAGGTTGGATATTACTTAAAACTGGTAGCCAAGCAATTTGAGTACTATGTATGCAACCTGTGATAAGTCACATTGTCTGGTTGAGTTGACATCTATTTTCTTAGTGTGAACAGTGTTCATCCAAGTTGGACAACAGTATTCAGCGACAGAATATGACAGTGCCAAAGCAGTTGATCGTAGGGTTTGATCACTGTACCCCAAGAGTTACCAGCAAGCTTATGGATGATATTATTATGGGTCTTCACTTTAGCAGCCACATTGGAGAGGTGTTGACACAAAGTTAGGGATCTGTCGAGTGTTACTCCAAGGTACTTCAGTGTGCTGCAGTACTGCAAGATTTGTCCTCTGAGTTTTACTCCTGGTTTATAGTTAGTGCCAATTTTGTAGGTGAAATGCTGAAGTGATAGTTTTCTGAAGGTTTAGGCGGAGGCACAATTTCCTGAAGTGTGTGTCCAGAATTTCCATGTCAGCAGTTAATGTACTTTCAGCAGTAGTGAAACTAGGGCTTTGGGTTACCAAACAGATGTCATTGGCATATATGAATTTCCTTGAGGATGTGGCTGGCAGGTCATAGATATATAAATTGAAAAGGAGAGGGGCCAAAACAGATCTTTGGGGTAATCTGTCATTTAACTTGAAGTCCTTGCTTCTGTTGTTATCAGAGTAAATCTAAAAAAGTCTGTTGCTTAGCATGTTGCTATGTAGGTTTGTTAGTTTCTGACACTGAATGATGCTCACAAATTTCAAGAGAAGGCCTTGTTGCCATACAGTGTCAAAGGCAGCGGATAGATCCAAGAAAGCAGCTTTGCTTACAAATTGCTTCTCGTATCCACTTTCAATATGTGTTGTTAAGGCAAACACTTGGTAATTACCAGGCCTGAATCCAGCTTGCTCTATTGGTATTTCTTTATTAATTGTGTAATGGATCCTGTTGTAGATGAGTCGTTCAAGTAATTTGTAAGTAACACTTAACAGAGCTATTGGGTGGTAACTTTCTACTTTTGTTGGGTCTTTGTTCAGTTTGAGGAGTGCTATTAACTTGGTTTTCTTAAATAATGCTGGAAGATTTCCAGTGGAGAGAATGTCTGAAAGGCAGTGACTTCATATGAACCATACCAATTGAAGGCACTGTTTGGTGGGGACCTGCCTACCAAGATGGTGTCATCCAAGTTAGTGATGTGTCTGTTATAGTCTGGGGTGAATTTTCCTGGTATTGAATGGACCTCCTAATTTCTTGGAAGGGGCTCTGAGTGGTCAGCAGTATACTGGGCTGTTTGAGGTCCATCCACTCATTTTTGGCCTTAATAGTTCTCCGTTGTTTCAAGATGATATTGTTCCACCACATTCCTCCCAAGCCACCTAGGGACGGTTCCAGGAACATGCAGGGTAAGTTCAATGATTGACATGGCCAAACTGAGGCCCTGATTTGAATCCCATTTCTGGGATGTGAAGGATTGCAGGCTCCATACCATGGATCATTCACCCACGAACAGACCAGAATTGGCTGCAAATGATTTACTGTTAGTTGCATCCAGAGGTGACCCATAGCATCTCACTGCAGTCCAAAGAGCCAGAGGAGGTCATATATATAATATTACGTGCCTATTCATAGGTTTCAAATCCAGGACACTTTGCTTCAGTTTCTCACACTTAATCCAATACACCACACCATTGCTGTCTTTCAACACCGCATTTGCAACAATGTTAAAAGTCTATCTGATGATTTTTGCTAAGTCAGTGTGCATATTATAAATGTCATGCAAGAAAACTTGGAGTAGAAGTATTTGATTTCCTTAAAGCTGTAAGACACACAAAAAGAAAATGAATTTGTAATGGCTCATTACAGGTCAATGTTGCATACTAAATGCTAATAAAAAAAAACAATATTAAATCATAAATCATGTCCTTCATTAGCACACTGATTATATCAACATCTTGTGCTGATGTATATGAGTTGTTGGATGACACTGATATGAGACAGTGGAAATTTGTTAATTTTATTGTATACTTTGTTGTCTGTCAGTCTGTGTGGAATAGTTCAATAATGATCTGAATCAATTGGATACATGGTTTTCCATTTTCATGTAAGACCTGTGTTGTACAAAAGGCATATCCTATTTAATGAATGAAAGTATTGTCTTATACATGTAATATAGTTTAGTTATTTTGAGTACCTTGTTAAAGAGTCAGTTTTTCCAACTGCTATGCTTGTAAACAGTCCTCTGATTCAAAAACAAACTTAATTATACAATTTGATATATGACTGATTGAAAGCAACATTTTCATCTTATGGAAGAAGCCTATAAGCTCTGCCATCCAAGAGGCTTGATTAAGGCTGTACAATGTTTTTGAGTATTAGTGACACTGAACAAAATTCTAAACTGTCAACCCCATAATATCTTGAAAAATGGTGTAGATGTTATAACATTCACTATGTTCAGGATCTGATAACTGATAAACTTTGTGCAGCAGTGAGAATATTTCTGTAAAATAATATTAAGTAACCAACACCTCACTGGGAGTACACACTTTATTATCAAACATTCACGTTACACAAAGAGAGCAAGATTGGTATTCACTGGCTATTTATCAGTACGCCACAGACATATGGTGCATGGTTGGTTTGTCGGTTGTCACCTGCATCTTGTAGACGGGCGTATTTCGTGAGTTACGGTGGTTCTTATTGTCGTTTCTCGTATTCCTTGGTTCCTTCCATTCTTACCCTTCGTTTCTGTCTTTCTCTCCCTGTACTCTCCTAGCCTTCTTCTCCTCCTCCTCATTAGTCTCCGCCTCGGCGTTTGAGACACTTCTTTCCTTCTTTCTCTTCACTTCCTCTATTCTTCTTCTTTCCTCCCTGTGTGTGTCTGAAGGCCGACCCACGCATTATTGTGCGTAGCAGGTGATGGGGTAACGCGTAATTCCCTGCCCCGGGTAGACAAGTAGGGCACGTACGTACCCCCTGGTACAGGCTAGGGAGGGGTGATTACCCGAGCTGGTACCTTCCAAACATGCCAATTGGTCCCTCCGTCATTTCTCGGGAGGTGTGACCTGAGGTGTGAACAATCACCTAAGGCGGGTAAGCCCTTGGAGAGGGCCCCCACTACGAAGGAGCGCGCCATCGGAGACGCCGGTAATCACGGGGGACACTTCCGCGATGACTTCCTTCTCTTATTCACTGACGTTGACCCAGAAACGTAAGATAGATTCGCCTCAGCAAAAAAAGACTCTGCCTAATTTACCGAAATTTCTTGTTGTCTCTCGCACTGACGGAAAAGATTTCACGTCTGTAAATCCTTTCGTTATCCAGAAAGGTGTAGATGCAATTGCTGGCCCTGTTAAAACCTGTTCGCGTCAGCGCAATGGCACATTGTTGCTGGAAGTGGACAGTGCCTTCCAAGCTCAGAAACTAATCCGGACTACACTGTTACACACGTTTCCAGTAAAGGTAGAAGCGCACCGCACACTCAACTCGTCCCGGGGGGGGGGGGGGTAGTTTTTACGAGATCCCTTGATGGGTTGTCCGATGAAGACATCCAATCCTATATGTCAGATCAGGGTGTGACAGCTGATGAAAACGGTACACAACCAGCTGACACCGACTCGTACTGTGTATTTGACGTTCGACAGGATTGAACTCCCGTCGAAGGTCAAAGCAGGGTACGACGTTATCTCTGTCCGCCCTTATATTCCAAACCCAACGCGCTGCTACCAATGCCACAGGTACAACCATACCCGTGAATCTTGCCCCAATGCAGCAAAATGTGTGACTTATGGTAGGGACGCCCATGAGGGGGATTGCCCACCTCTGTCCCCTCACTGCCTTAACTGCAATGGTGACCATGCAGCTTCCTCTCGCGACTGCCCTGTATACATGGATGAGAAGGTCATCCAGCAGATTCAGGTTACAGAGAATGTATCAACATCTGCCGCTCGAAAGTTGTTGGCGAGTCGAAAGCCCACTGTCCTCCCAGCGGGCACATACAGTAAGGTCCTCACCTCCACTCGACCTACTAAGGATTCAAGTACCCAAACGTGTGATTTTACCTTCGCTGACACAGTTGTGCGATCCGCCAGCCCGAAGATTGCCCGTTCCACGTCCCCGCTTCCTCCTGCTGCTCCTAAAGTACAGTCTTCGTCAACCTCTAGTAAACCGCGGGCACCTAAACAAGATGCCCGGACTCTGAAAAAGGAACCTGTCCATGAGGATTTTCTGCGTTCTCAGGCTTCCCAACCGTCGACTGCCTCTTCTCACCGTCACTCTTCGAGAAGAGCCAATAAGAAAAAGAGTTCCTCTCCTTCCCCACCGAGGCGTGACCCATCCATCACGCCGTCCAACAGTTGCCGGCCTCGGCTGTCTTCTGTTTCACCGGGACGCTCCATCTGCCGGGCACCCGGCTCTTTCCCGGCGGTGGAAACTGCCCCTCCTGATCAACTCAGGGAGGTGGCAGGCACGTCGGTCGAACCTATGGACCACGACCCTTTGCCCCTAGACAGCGATATCAGTGCTCCCTCGAAGTCCGGTCCTCAGCGGCCGTCGAGGTGACCCCGCTTGCTAGTTGCTTTTTATCCTTATTTCTTATATCATTTTTTATCATGGCGCTCCTTCAATGGAATATTCGCGGCATTCGTTCCAATCGGGAGGAGTTAAAACTACTCCTTCGGTTGCACTGCCCGCTTCTAGTCTGTCTCCTAGAAAGTAAGTTGCATCCAAGTGATCGTGCGACTTTCCACATTACACCTCTGTGCGGTTCGACCTGCCACCCGTGGAAGGTATCCCAGCCCATGGAGGGGTTCTGATGCTCCTTCGAGGCGACGTCTATTTCCATCCCATTTCATTGCATACTCACCTACAGGCAGTTGGCGTCCACATCACCTTATCCACATTTACCTTTTCCCTCTGTAATATCTATTCGCCATCGTCATCTGCCCTTACTAGGGCAGATGTGCTACACCTTGTTGACCAGCTCCCTTCACCTTTCGTGTTGGTAGGCGACTTTAATGCCCACCAACCCCTATGGGGCTCTCCGGCACCTTGTCTGAGAGGCTCCCTTTTGGTGGACCTTCTCCAACACCTCGATCTTGTCTGCCTCAACACCGGTGCACCGACCTTCCTTTCAGACACAACACACACTTATTCCCATATAGACCTCGCAATATGCACTCCTCAGCTTGCCGGTCGGTTTGAGTGGTATGCACTTTCTGACACGTACTCAAGTGACCATTTCCCTTGTATCATCCACTTCCTGCATCATT
The DNA here is from genome assembly GCA_026315105.1 of Locusta migratoria. Taxonomy (NCBI): domain Eukaryota; kingdom Metazoa; phylum Arthropoda; class Insecta; order Orthoptera; family Acrididae; genus Locusta; species Locusta migratoria. The sequence goes on along the minus strand of CM048745.1, from coordinate 104,159,569 downwards.
CCCCATCTCCTCGTCACACCAGTTGGAACATTTCTAAAGCCGACTGGGGGCTTTATTCTTCCATGGCTGTTTTTCACGATCAGAACTTTCCCAACTGTGACAGTCAGGTCGACTACCTCACAGAGGTTATTCTCACCGCTGCTGAACGTTCCATACCTCGTACATCCTCTTCTCCACGTCGTGTCCCGGTCCCTTGGTGGACTGCAGCCTGCCGTGACGTGCTTAGAGCCCGGCGCCGTGCTTTACGCACCTTCCGCCGCCACCCAACTTTGGAGAAGTGCGTAAATTATAAAGGTATGAGAGCGCAATATCGTCGTATCATAAACGACAGCAAGAAAGCTTGCTGGACAGCTTTTACTAGTTCTTTTAACCGTTTTACTCCCTCCACGGTTGTTTGGGGTGGCCTACGTCGTTTATCCGGCATCAAGGTCCACTCCCCGATTCCTGGCCTGACCGTGGAGAATGCAGTCCTCGTGGACCCCGCTGCTGTTTCCAACGCATTGGGCCGTTTCTTTGCGGAGGTTTCGAGCTCTGCCCATTACCACCCTGCCTTTCTCCCTCGCAAACAGGTAGAGGAGGCACGGCCGCCTTCTTTCCACTCTTTTAATTGTGAAAATTATAATGTCGCCTTCACCATGCAGGAGCTAGACCGTGCTCTCGCCCTGCCCGATCTTCTGCTCCCGGGCCCGATTCCATTCATATTGAGATCCTGAAGAACCTCTCTCCTGTGGGCAAGTGCATTCTTCTTAGTACCTACAATCGCATATGGACTGAAGGTCATGTTCCCACAAGTTGGCGTGAAGCCACCTTCCTTCCAGCTATTGCCCCATTTCTCTGACGAGCTGCGTCTGTAAGGTTATGAAACGCATGGTTAACGCTCGGTTGGTCTGGCTCCTCGATTCTCGCCGCCTCCTGACTAATATCCAATGCGGTTTTCGTCGACACAGCTCTGCTGCTGATCGCCTCGTTATGTTGTTGACCTTCATTATGAATAACTTTCTAAAGAAGCGTCAAACAGTAGCAGTGTTCTTCGACTTGGAGAAGGCATACGATACCTGTTGGAGAGCGGGCATACTCCGCACATTGCACACATGGGGCCTTCGGGGCCGCCTCCCTCTTTTCATTCAAGCGTTTTTGGCGGATCGCAAGTTCCGGGTACGGGTGGGCTCTGTTTTGTCAGATCCCTTTCGCCAGGAAAATGGGGTACCGCAGGGCTCCGTCAGGGCTCTCTTTGCCATTGCAATCAATCCGATCGTAGATTGCCTTTCAGCCGACGTTTCCGGATCCCTTTTTGTAGACGATGTCGCAATTTATTGCAGCGCCCAGCGGACGTGTCTCTTGGAGCGTTCTCTTCAACGGTGTCTTGACCGTCTATATTCCTGGAGCATCGCAAACGGCTTCCGATTCTCCACTGAGAAAATGGTGTGCATCAACTCTTGGAGATACAAGGAATTTCTTCCACCTTCTCTACATCTCGGACCTGTTGCTCTCCCTTACGTGGAGACTACGAAATTCTTGGGACTCATGTTGGATCGTAAGCTTTGCTGGTCCACATACGTGTCCTACCTGGCTGCCCGTTGTGCCCGATCCCTTAACATTCTTCGTGTCCTCAGTGGCACGTCATGGGGAGCGGATCATACCGTCCTGCTTCACCTTTACCAGGCCATTGTTCAGTCGAAGCTCGACTATGGAAGACTTGTATACTCTTCTGCACGGCCGTAGATTCTTCGCCGTCTCAACTCTATTCACCATCGGGGATTACGCCTGGTGACCGGTGCATTTTATACCAGCCCTGTTGAAAGTCTGTATGCCGAGGCTGCTGTATTACCCTTGACCACTCGACGTGACATACTCTTGTGTCGGTACGCATGCCGCCTGCGGTCGATGCCCAACCATCCATCTTACCGATTATTTTTTGACGACTCACTTGATCGCCAATATCAGTTGTCTGCGATTGCCTTGCTTCCACCTGGAGTTTGGTTTCGCCGTCTGCTACAGCGGCTCGACTTTACCCTTCCTTCCACCTTTCGCTTGAGCGAAAGCCCATTGCCACCGTGGCATCAGGCCCAGGTTCGCACTCACCTTGAACTTAGTTCGCTTCCCAAGGAGAGCACTCCGGATTTGGTATACCGCTCAAGGCTTGTCGAACTCTGTTCGCGGTTCGATAATGCCATATTTATTTACACTGATGGTTCCAAGAGCACTGCCAGTGTCGGATCTGCCTTCGTTGTCGGGGACAACCGTTTCCAATACAAGCTCCCTGACCGGTGCTCGAATTTCACGGCTGAGCTTTTTGCCCTCCACCAGGCCGTTTTGTATACCTGCCGCCACCGCGAATCTTTCTATGCCATATGTTCGGACTCCCTTAATGCCCTGCAGAGTCTTAAGGACCCTTTCTCAAACCATCCTCTCGTGTATCGGTTCCAGCACTCCCTCCAGTTGCTGGCAGATGACAGCTGTCACGTTTCTTTCCTGTGGGTCCCTGGCCACGTGGGTGTGCCCGGGAATGAGGCCGCCGACATAGCAGCCAAGGCCGCAGCTCTTTTGCCTCGCATGGCTACCTTTTGCGTCCCAACGGACGATGTTCAACGGGCTCTTCGCCGGATTATTGTGTCGACATGGCACAGTGCGTGGTTTTCACTGTACAACAATAAATTGAGAACTGTCAAACCGATCCCGACCGCTTGGAGGACCTCCTCACGCCCCTCTCGGTGAGAGGAGGTCATTCTGGCCGTTTGCGGATCGGTCACTGCCGTTTCAGCCACCGTCACTTGCTATCCGCCGACCCTGCGCCGCTGTGCTCCTGCAGTGAACAGCTGACAGTGCGACATGTTTTACTGTCTTGTGTTAATTTTAATCACCTCCGTGTAGCCCTTCACTTTCCGTCTACTCTGGAGGAAATTTTAGGTAATGACACACGAGCAGCTGCTCGAGTTTTGCGTTTTATCAACTTGGCCAACTTATCGAAGGATATTTAACCCTTTTACTTGTCTTTTATCTTTCGTTTGTAGCCTCTTCTTGATGTTCTGACAGTCACCAATTTTTTTTTAGATCTAGCGAATCTATGTACTTGTCTGGGCGCTAATGACCGTAGAAGTTGTGCGCCCTAAACCCCCCCCCCCCCCCAAAAAAAAAAAAAAAAAAGACCGGCACAGTCCACTCTATGGAGCAGGCCGCTGGGACCACAGCGGGGAAGGGGACATCAGTTGACGACTGCGGAACTGAAACAGAAAGAGAACTCACCCCAGTCAGTGCCTCAAGAAGAGGGGCAGACACCATAGACGAAGGGGGCAGGTTTGTAGTTAAGAGAGCAGGATAGGGGACCCACAGCTAGTGATGGTGGAGGATGAGGATACTGGTTGCCGAACAGACCTCAGAGAGGCGAGGGCCGTGCCCCCAAACAACCACGGCTCGAACCCAGTGAGGGTGGCGGCCGTAGCCCCAGGGCCAGACAGCTGAACCCGGGGTAAAGTGAGAAGAAGAAATAGGAGAATATAGGAGCACTCTGATGCAATAGGGACAAAAGTGTCTGATGAAGGCAGCCGTGAAGAAGTTCAGCAGTGCTATGCACCCTGGTTGGGTTGATCAATATGATGAAAGGAAACTAAGGAGGGCATCCTTACTGAAAGATGTGGCACGTACTTACGCAGTTGTGCCTTGAAAGTGCATAGAAATTTCTCTGCCACCCCATTAGACTGTGTTTGTTAACTTGGGATGAGGACATGGTGAATCCCATGGGTAGAATAGAAGTCTCGAAAATCTTGTGAAGTGAATTGGGGGCAGTTATCAGTCACAAATGCAGCTGGGAGTCCTTCGATAGAAAAGATCTTTAACAGGGAGTGGATAGTGACATCCACCAGACGTGGAGGCCAAGCGAACAATAAGAGGAAAGGTAGAGTATGTGTCAAGGACCAAAAGCCAATAGCTGCCCAAGAAGGGGCCACAAAATCGACATGGAGTCTTTTCCATGGCAGGGACATAGCAGACCATGGAAAGAGAGGAGAGAGAGGTGCCGCTTTTTGAGAAGAACAGGAAGAGCATCCCGCTATTACGTGAGGTATGTCCCCACCACTGCCAGGCCAATATACATGCCAACAGGTGCGTGTCTTGATGCAGGCCACACTCTAGTGGTCCCGATGTGAAAGATCGAGAATTTGACAGTGCAATGAGGTTGGAAGCACTACTTGGTGGAGCCATCTTCCATGGACAGAATACCCACAAAAGTGCTAAGGCAATGCCAAATTCCAAAATAATTGCAGAGTGGATCACAGACCTGTGCCAGAGGATGCTCAGACCAGCCCTGCTGCACCCAGAGGAGGATGACCTGGAGGACAGGGTCGGCAGCAGTGGCCTCCACTACCCATGAGCTAGTGATAGAAAAACCTGTGATCACTTGTGTGGCTGATGCAGTCACAGCAAAACAGAAAAAGTACTTCCACATCAAAGCCTGGGTTGGGCCTACCGGGTGGCAAGAGAGCGTGTTGGCGTGATGAGCCGTATCCCGATACCGAATCTCATAATGAAAACGTGGAAGGCCCAGTGGAGATGATGGGCCACTTTATCAGGCAGCACCACCATCAGGTGAAACAAAGACACTAGTCGATGGTGGCCCATATGTAGAGTGAACTTAGAGATGTATATATAAACATAAATTTTTTTGAGAGCAAAAACAATGCCTAGGGCCTTGTTTTCCACCTGGTAATATCAACGTTGGAGGTTTGTAAGTGTCTTAGATGCTCGGACCCATCCGGGAAACGATGTGCAAGTACTGCCCCCACACCGTACAGGAAGGCATCTGCCATCACCACCATGACAGAGGCCCTTGTACGGAATCTGGCCCGAAACCAAGCAGATAGATTCAGTAACAGTAAAACCAAAGGCACGGAACATGTTGAGGCCAAAAATATTTGTAGCTTCCGCACTGTTAACGACCACAAATGGCATTGAGTGTCAAACATTCTAATATGTGGCCTCAGCCACAAACGAACCCAAGAGTGGAATGGGATGGCCTCCATAGGCGACCAATGGGCAAGGTGCTGGACCGAACTTGGTAAAGCCCAATGATTGATAAGTAGCTGAGTTTAAAAGAGACATCTTGATGCCGGTGTCTACCTGAAGCGAGGCATTTTTCTGAAGAATGCAGAGGTCAATAAATAATTTTGTCTGTAAGGACGGGAACAACCTGTAAATAACCATAGGAGAATCTCTAAAATTACGAGGGCTTGTTGTGACCCCAAGTGGAGCAGTGGCACTCCTGGGTAATGTGTCCGAATTTCCCACAGTGATGACATGTAACCCATCAGTACGGGCACAAATTCCGAGAATGAGATATCCCACTAAAAGGACACTAGTGCCATTCACCCACTGAAGTGGGAGATGCGTGGCACTACCCCCTCCGCAAGTGAGACACCAGGGACCGCATCAGCGGCTGCAGGGGTTGATGGGAGGAAGACGTGATGGTGGCCACTGAAGAAACAGGTTAAGCAGATAACCAGCCTGAATTGTCAACAGAGGATATCTCACCCCATGTTGAAAGCTGAGTACCCATGTCTCAGTGATTCGCATGACCTCCACCAAGAAGGACGGGGTGTGAGAGTGGAGACTAAAGGACCTGCTTATGAACTTTCAGGTGGGAAGCAAAACAGAGCAAAATCTCGCAGACCATAGAGTCCGCATATGAATTCCCATACGGTTATGACCAAAATTAACAACAGGCCAGTTCTTAATGTCCCGTTGCCCAAGTGTGATAAGATTGACTCAGCTATTTACACAAGCAGTAAAATCATATGCGAGCCAACGCATCATGACAGTGGCACCTAAAATATGTAGCATAGTGGGAACAATATCTGCAATGGAAAGGGACGCCTGCACCACATGCAGTGCCAAGTCACCTAACAAACAGAAAAGACAAGACAAAACCCTTGAAAAGAAATAAGCTTTTTGCTTATCATCATAAGACTACTGGAAAGCCACGAAATGTTGGTGCAGATGCTGCTCACAGTCGGACCAAACCTTGGAATTTTCATCAAACAATGGAAATGTAAGAACAGGTGAAGAAGATCGCAACACGACTTGTTGTGACACAGCCTTGGTCAAGGAGTCAATAGATGAGGCGAGTGAGGCATTCTGCTAAGCCAAAACCTCTGGCAATGACTGAAGATTAGATAGCAAAGTGCTAAGTTGATTGGCCATGGCGCCAAACAGGAAGACACACGAGACCAATATCCTTGTTGACACTGAAGTAAACGACACCACACTGGGTGTACAGACTTTATTATTGGACACTCGTATTACACAAAGAGAATGAGGCTGGTGTGCACCAGCTATTTATCAGTGCACCACAAACAGATGGCGCATTGCTGGTTTGTCGGCTGTCGCTTACAGCCGTGACTTCAAATGGCTGCGCTGCATACTATTGTGTCCTGACTGACACGAGTCTTAGACACTTGATACTGGCTACATAACTTGAATGTCGCGCTTGCTAGTTCACGACATAATATGATATTTCAACTAGACTCTAACAATGGAAAGTCCAGTTTGGAATGTAAATAATGCGAGGACTGGAGCAACTCACCATCAAGACCATCATTGAACCACAGACAGCCACATAAAAAAGACAAGTATATTCAGACATATTCCATCATGGAACTGAGAAATGGTTTAGAAATTTTTTGACTGATTCTTCCATCAGTTCTTGGTAGAATATAATCAAATAACTGAATAAAATACAATTTTCTGTGTGTTCTATGAGTTTATTTTTGTTTACTTAACCGGTTTTCGGCTTATACGGCCATCTTCAGAGTTTTTACTGATGTGTCAAAGAGGTTACAATGTTTTGATACTGTATCAAAACATTTTAACCTCTTTGACACATTCGTCAAAACTCTGAAGATAGTTTAGAAATTGTTTGAAATAGTTTTCAAATCTTGTTGGAAGTCACTTAATGCTCTCATTATCAAACAGTGGATGAATATAGGGTAATTTTAAGCAAAAGCTAGTCATACACATATTGTTTAAAATGTCATATCTCATATTAAAGTTTTACTGCATGAATATTGTAAATGTAATAAACAATAAATTTTATACTTTACATGGTTTTATTGGGATGGCACCAGAAGTGGTTTCGTGAAGGTTTGAAATTATGTGTGAAGTTCATCGGTAATCACAGGTTGGGTTGTTTGTGTGGGATAGGGGGACTAAACTACTGAGGTTATCAGTCCCCCGGTGGGGAGGGGAAGGAGTGCGGTAATCACTAAGTGGTGTGATTCTCAAATGCTGGATTGGTAAAGCACATAAATTTGCATGCTGAGCCATTACCTCAAGAAAAAACATACAGTTGTTAACTGCAATAGTCTTATTGTGTTAAAGTTTTAGTGTAATATGACACCTCCCAATGAGTAAAATATGACAGAATTTTACATTTTTATTTTTCATCAGTAAAATATACTTTAAAATTATTATTATTTATTTATTTTTTTAATCCTAGAGGCTGTAAGCTAGGTGACATATAACAGGTTGGTGTCGGGTTTCTGCAGTAGTGTTTCAGTAATGTAGATCAACTTTTTGTTTCTCAAAGTAAGTCATAAAAGCAAGTGCATTGATTAGTTTTTCTTCATCATACTTCAACACTTGATCATTTTTAGATCTTTGTGCCTCTTTACAGAAATGAATTTTAATGTATGCCAGCAAAAATCATATGATTTGTTGATATAGTTAATACTGACAAATTATCAAAACCGGAAAGAGAAAACTGAAGTGTTCTTTTAGTGATTAACAATATTATGTGAGGTGATGATGTACATATTTTTTAAATATTTCTTTTTAAACATATCAGTTGGTAATAACTATAATGTTTTGTAGAACAATCGGTCGTGCAGACAGATGGGAAAAATGCATTTATCCTGGCATGAGGTCAAGTATCATTGGCACACTACTTGCTTCTCAAGATCAAATGGATAAAAGAAAAAATTCGTTTGAGTTATTTGGAGCTGATTTCATGGTAACAGAAGATTTCTGTCCATGGTTAATTGAGATAAATTCCTGCCCATGCATGGCGCCTACAACTAGTGTGACTGCCAGAATGTGTTCACAATGTTTGGAAGATGTAATTAAAGGTGAGTGTAATTTGGCTATCCCACTTTCTGCTGTTGCTTTTCTTTAATATTTAATTTGCACTAAGAAGATAGCCATATAAATTTTCCTATTGAGAATAAAAGTTAATACTCCACAATTTTTGCAGGTAGGCTGTGGAGTAATACTGCTTGTATAGAATGTCTGTGTGTTCAAATAATTTTATATAAATATTGTACTTGTACTGTCACTGATGTTTTATAGTAATTACAAACTCAGATTTTGTTATGAAATTCTTTAATTTAATGAAGGAGACTTTTTAACTTCATCTTGTATTCCTAGAAGTAAAGCTTGAACATCAACACATAGGAGTATGGTCAAGTCTGACTTATATAGAATGGTAATATTAATTAACAAATTTAGTGATTTAAGCAGTTTTTGTTACTGTGACTACGTAGGCTTTCCCGGCGTAATGATTGATAATATTCTTCTTGGGTTTCCTGCTGGATTAATATGTCATCTTGACACAATATTTCAGCAGTCCACCTGGCTGTGATCCTCAGGTGACAGTGCTGGTACACCGACTCGCCGAGACTGAGTACAAGCTGCGAACAGAGGCCCCTTTATACTCCGCCGAAGGCCGAGGGCGCGTGCACAAGAATGGACAGTTCTGCCCTCTACGTTTCAGTGCCGCTGGTGGTAGAAGTCAGCGTAAATGATAGATCACTACTTAGCAGGTCTAAAGGGAGACTGTTGTTTTTTGATGTCAAACAATACAGGGTTCTACATTTTACTCAGTGGAAAACCCTTGTTTCTGTTTATTGTGTCTAGATGACGTATTTATCTGGCAGGAAACCCAAGAAGAATATTATCAATCATTAAGCCGGAAAAACCTACATAGTCACATCCAGAGCCTGTACGGGGAGGAAATGGTTCAACAGGTAATGAAGTTTGATAAACTTCGGAAGAAGAAAGAAAAGCTGCCGAGTGCCCCCGCCTCCACAGAGTAATATCTCCTCACATGAAAGAGCTGCCATCCGGTCCTTAAGAGAAGATCAGGATTTAATAATTTTACCAGAAGACAAAGGTAATTCCACGGTGGTCATATCACGTGATGATTACCTGCGGAAAATGGATCTTTTACTTGAGGACACAGCATACCGTAGGTTGCAGAATGACCCCCATGATCGGTAAATGTCAACACCATATTTCCAATTCTACAGTTTTCATTCAGTGGCTGAAGTCTTTGAGTCTGAGTCCCTCTGATTTGCTGGTGAGCTTTGATGTGGTGTCACTTTCTACCTGGGTTCCTCTGGAAGAATCCTTGCAATTAATTGGTGAAATTCTGGACTGGGAGACAACAGAGCTTTGCCGCCATGTGCTGACGTCAACATACTTTTTATTTAACGACCAATATTTTGAACAATCTGACGGAGTGGCTATGGGGATCCCATTATCCCCCATAGTCACCAATTATTTATGGAAGATTTTGAGGACATGCATTGAAAACGTCGTTTTTAAAACCTACATGTTTCTGGAAATATGTTGGCGATACTTTCATGGAATGGCTACATGGGAGAGATGCTCTGAACTGTTTTCTGGACCATTTTAATTGCCTCCATCCCAGCATTAAGTTCACTATGGAGGTGGAGAGAGATGGAAAGCTTCGATTTTTAGATCTCATGGTGTACAGAAAGGGTGACGGAACATTGGGACATAGTGTTTACAGAATGCCCATGCACACGGACCGCTAATTGCATGCAGCAACAAGTTGTCATCCACCTTACCAGCGCACTGGTGTCCTGTGTATGCTGACAAAAAGAGCTGTAGCCATTTCAGACGCTGAATGTCTGACTAAAGAGATGGACCATCTGAGAATGGTATTCAAGAAGAATGGTTACACTGACCAACAGAGCTGCCATGATTTCCAGTTTGGACCATCGCGGGAACCACAAGAAGAAACTTGCAAATCGCTGGCTTTCCTACCATTTGCTGGAAGCATTTCTTCAAAAAAAGGAAGAATTTTATAAAGACATGACTTCCAATGTATATTCTGTCCACCTGCCAAGGTTAGAGCGCTCTTGGGCTCCGTAAAGGATGACTTAGGATTGAGGAAACCCGGCGTACACAAAATTCCTTGTCATTGTGGGAACGTTTACATCAGTCAGACAATCCAAACAATTCAAGATCGATGTACTGAACACCACCGACACATAAGATTGCTTCAGCCAGAGAAATCTGCTGTAGCTGAGCATTGTCTTACTGAGGGACATAAAATGAAGTATGACGAGACATAAATGGTTGCCTCTGTGTCTCGCTATTGGGACTACATTTTAAAAGAATCAATCACAATTGGTCTTACTGACAATATTATAAACAGAGACAAGGGTTTTCCACTGAGTAAAATGTGAAACCCTGTATTGTTTGACATCAAAAAACAACGGTCTCTCTTTAGACCTGCTGAATAGCGATCTATCGCTTACGCCGACTTCTACCACCGGAGGTGCTGAAATATAGAGGGCAGAATTGTCCATTCTTGCGGACGCGCCCTTGGCCTTCCATGGAATATAAAGGGGCATCCGTTCGCGGCTTCTACTCAGTCTCGGTGTGTCAGTGTACCAGCACTGTCACCTGATGATGGCGGCCAGGTGGACCACCGAAATATTGTGTCAAGATGATGTATTTATCCGGCAGGAAACCCAAGAAGAATATTATCAGTTTTTGTTACTATCTGATACAGTACTTAACGCAGAGTTAAATGTCTTTATTTACAAAATCATGAAACATAGATTCTGAAGAATTTTCAAACTGAATAATAACATTCATACACTAATATTCCAATTAAAATCAATTAGGTAGGTGTTTTTAAGAGTGTAAATGTTAACAAAATGATCAATGTACTGACAAAGGAGACTTGTTAGTCATCGAATAAATGGATACAATACATGATGTGTGTATCATAACCTCAACATGACCTACAAAATCAGTGATTAGGTTGTAAATAGCCAATCCAGGTATGTAACAGTAACACAAGGTGTACCCCAGGGCTCTGTTTTAGGCCCTTTTCTTTTTCTAGTGTATATAAATGACATAGAGCCACCTCACAAATCCCAGTTAGTGACATATGCAGACAATACCTCACTGTTATTTGTTGGCAAGCAAACCGATGAATTAACAATGGTTGCAGCAGAAGGACTAGACCAAATAACAAATTTCTTTCAGGAGCAAGGTTTGAAGGTCAACATCAGCAAATCACAATTTATGCCATTTAAACATGCACAATCAAACCAAATCACTGTCCTTAATATAGGTGGAATAGAAGCAGTGGACACAGAAGACTGTAGATTTCTAAATATCTACCTAGATACAAATCTTCACCACATAAATCATATATGTAATAAAATCAGCAGTGCACTATATCAAAATAGTCTCAAATTAGGTATTAAAAACAATTTATTATGAGACAATATTTCCTCACATGAATTATGGAATAGAAATATGGGGCTGTGCTGCAGATATACACATGGACAGAATACTAAAACTGCACAAAAGGGCAGTAAGAATTATCCATGGAATTGGATATAGAGACTCATGCAGAGAAATATTTGTGCAACATAAATGCCTGACTGTCTACTTATTATATCTTTATAAATTAATTACATTTTTTGTGGCACAGCAAAATAAAGCAAACAAATGTTCAGATATTCATATTCATAATACAAGAAACAAGGACTGTTATTATAGACAACAAACCAAACTAAAAACAACAGACCATAGCCCATATATAAATGGCTTGATATGGTACAACAAACTGCCAAGCTCTATAAGGAATCACAAAGGAAATACATTCAAAATAAAACTGAAATCATTCCCAGTTTGTGATTTTATTTGTGTCTGTTGACCAGCCTGTCCTGTTGGTAAGTCATCCGTTTTCTATTTTTTATATTTATTTAGACAGAAATATCGAAAAGCGGGAATGGTAATAATAGCGAAGTTGCTACAAAATGCCGAAAATTGTTTTGTGCCTTACGTTGTTGACTAACTGTGATTGATCACAGTTTCAACAACGTTTTTCTTCTACTACTTCCTCGAACAACTTTTTCTCTTTTTTTCCTATCTGAATAATTCCTTTTGCTATCTGATCACCTTTTATATCTCTCATATATATATATATATATTCGAAGATTACTCACCAGGCAAAGGAGCACAGGTGTGACAGCAGCACAAATAAATAGAACACACACACACACACACACACACACAAACGAAACGCTAGCTATCGCAGCCTAGCTGCTTCTTCAGGCAGAAAGGAAGGAGAGGGAAAAGGAAATGATGAGGGTTTTAAGGAAGGGGGTAAGGAGCCATTCCAATCCCCGGACAGCCGGCCGCGGTGGCCGAGGAGACTAAGGCGCTCACGGTCTGCATGGCCACTATGGTCGGGGGTTCGATTCCTCTCTCGGGCATGGGTATTTGTGCCGTCCTAGTTCGTAAGTAGTTCATAAGTAGTTTGTAAGTTTAGGGACTGATGACCCCGTAGTTAAGTCCCATAGACTTTACAAACATTTGAACATTTGAATTCCCAGACAGGAAAGACTTAGCTTGGGGAGAGAAAAGGAAGGTGAACAAATACACACACACCCATAAATTTACACAGACGCAAACACACCTAGGCAGACATACTATAGAAACCAAAGACGTTAAGAGGATTGAAACTTTCCTGGTGGGATAAAAAAATAAAAAATAGAAAAGAGATGATTAACCAAAAGGACCGGCTCGTCGATAGAAACGAATAAAATAACACACAAACACACATACAAGCTTTCGCAGCCTAGCTGCTTTGTCAGGCAGAAGGGAAGGAGAGGGAAAAGAAAATGATGAGGGTTTTAAGGGAGTGGATAAGGTGTCATTCCAATCCCGGGACAGGAAAGACTTACCTTGGGGGGAAAAAAGGAGGGTAAACAAATACACACACACACCAACACATTTACACAGACGCAAGTACACTTAGGCAGACATACTGTAGAACTTTTGGTAAGTCATCTCTTTTCTATTATATATTCATGATACGAATATTATAGAGGAAAAATTCCTAAAAGGAAAAATATACGTAAAAAATAGATGAAGTACACTTACCAGGCGAAAGGGCACAGGCAGTAATAGCAACAAATAAACACACAGACACACACACACACACAAAAATGCTAGCTTTCGCAGCCTAGCTGCTTCATCAGGCAGAAGGGAAGGAGAGGGAAAAGGAAATGATGAGGGTTTTAAGGAAGGGGGTAAGGAGCCATTCCAATCCCGGGACAGGAAAGACTTACCTTGGGGGAAAAAATGGAAGGTAAATAAATGCACATACACCCACACATTTACACAGACACAAGTATACTTAGGCAGACTAACTGTGATTGATCACAGTTTCAACAACGTTTTTCTTCTACTACTTCCTCGAACAACGTTTTCTTTTTTTTCCTATCTGAATAATTCCTTTTGCTATCTGATCACCTTATATCTCTCCCATATATAATTTTATTTATTTATATGTATTTATTTTTTATTTCATTGCCGTTCAGTACAGATTTCTCTTGTTTTCCACACTATACATGTCACCCTACATCGACCCCATCAAATTTTATCTACATTCCCTCCGTAAGCATGCCTTTTCCCTAGCCAGATTCAGGTCACACATTCTATTCATTCAGGCTTGTTTAACATTTGGCATCACCCCCAAGGGCTTCACACTAAAAGTTCCCATCTCTGGCTGTAACCCATCCTTTCATGCTGCCTTATACCAATTCCAAACAGAACAATCCGTAGCCCTCACCCACCTGATCCTTAACCTATACCTCAACTCCGCTATTGAACACACCTGTCAACTCCTATCCCTTATCAAAATCCTCAACCTTTCCACTCCCACTTCCACACCTACAGTTCAGAACATCCTTTTACAGGCCAACCGCAAATTGGAACAGTATGCCACCCTCCACCTCAAAAAACTATCCAAACTCCTGGTCACCCACATCCGGAAAGGCAATACACTCTCCCTCGACAACCTCTCCAATAAACCTCAAGCTCCTCTTATTGCACAGAAATCCAGTCTCTCCCATCTACTCAATCTCCCATTTCCAGCTCCCCCCCCCCCCGCCCAAACCACACAATCCTAATCCACACAATCCTGAACCACAACATCCCAATTCAGTAGTCAACCTCTCCTCTAAACCTCTCTTCCAATCCGAAACCTCCGTCCTATCCAAAGGCCTCACCTTTAGTCCCACTCCCAAATTCAACTAAACAGCCCTTGTCAAAGACCTACTATCCTATACTCATAGCCTTGGCTGGAGATATCACTTTGCCATGAAGAAAAATAAACCTGCTCCTGATGATCCAGTTCCCCAAGACATCATTCAAATTGAACCCTGTCTGGAACAGTCCCATCCTCCATCACAGCGAGACCCACCTGCTCTTCCTCAAAATCACCCCCTTCAAACCTTCCAGGAATTCCTTACATCCAACCTTGCCTCTCAGTCCTTCCTGCAAAACCTTAATCCTACTCCCAACATTACCGCAGCTGAATCCAGAGCTTTCTGTGATCTGAAGGCTGACCATTCCATCGTCATTCTCCCAGTTGACAAGGGATCCACGACCATGGTAGCGGGAGTATGTGGCTGAGGGACTGCATCAGCTTTCAGATAGCACCACATATAAAGTCTGTCAAAACAACCCCTTTCCTGATGTCCAGGCAGAGCTTCAAGGAATGTTCAAAACCTTAGGCCCCCTACAAAACCCTTCACCTAACTCCATTAACGTCATGACCCCACTAACACGCCGCACCCCCACCTCCTACCTACTACCCAAGATTCACAAACCCAGTCATCCCGGACACCCCATTGTGGCTGGTTACCAAGCCCCTACAGAACGAATCTCTGCCTACTTAGACCAACACCTTGAACCCATCATGTGCAGTCTCCCATCCTTCATCACAGACACCAACCACTTCCTCGATCGCCTGAAATCCTTACCCAGCCTGTTACCTCCAGAAACCATCCTTGTAACCATTGATGCCACTTCCTTATACACAAATATCCCACATGCCCAGGGCCTCGCTGCGATGGATTATTTCCTCTCACGCCGACCACCCACTTCCCTATCTAAAACCCCTTTCCTTAATACCCTAGCCAGCTTCATCCTAACCCACAACTTCTTCATTTTTGAGGGCCAGACATACCAACAACTAAAGGGAACAGCCATGGGAACCAGGATGGCCCCCTCATACGCAAACTTATTCATGGGACACTTAGAGGAAGCCTTCCTGGATACCCAAGCCTGTCAACCCAAAGTTTGGTACAGATTCATTGATGACATCTTCATGATCTGGACTCACAGTGAAGAAGAACTCCAGAATTTCCTCTCCAACCTCAACTCCTTTGGTCCCATCAAATTCACCTGGTCCTATTCCAAATCCCATGCCACTTTCCTTGATGTCGACCTCCATCTGTCCAATGGCCAGCTTCACACATCCGTCCACATCAAACCAACCAACAAACAACAATACTTCCATTATGACAGCTGCCATCCATTCCACATCAAACGTTCCCTTCCCTACAGCTTAGGTCTTCGTGGCAAAAGTGTCTGCTCCAGTCCCGAATCCCTGAACCAGTACACCAATAACCTAATAACAGCTTTCACATCCCGCAGCTATCCTCCTGATCTGGTTCAGAAGCAAATTACCAGAGCCACCTCCTCATCCCCCCAAATTCAGAACCTTCCACCAAAGAACCCCTGAAGTGCCCCTTTTGTCACCAGATACTGAATGTGGCTCTCCAGCAGGGATACGACTTGCTTAAATCCTGCCCCGAAATGAGATCCATCCTTAATGACATCCTTCCCACTCCACCAAGAGTGTCTTTCTGCTGCCCACCTAACCTTCGTAACCTCCTAGTCCACCCCTATGAAACCCCCAAACCACCTTCCCTACCCTCTGGCTCCTACCCATGTAACCACCCCCATTGCAAAACCTGCCCTATGCACGCTTCCACCACCACTTACTCCAGTCCCGTAACCCGGAAGGTGTACACGATCAAGGGCCGAGCCACTTGTGATAGCACCCACGTGATTTACCAACTGACATGCCTGCACTGTGAAGCGTTCTATGTGTGAATGACCAGCAACAAACTGTCCATTCGCATGAATGGACACAGGCAGACAGTGTTTTTTGGTAACGAGGATCACCCTGTGGCTAAACATGCCTTGGTGCACGGCCAGCACATCTTGGCACAGTGCTACACCGTCCGGGTTATCTGGATACTTCCCACTGACACCAATCCTTCAGAACTCCGGAGATGGGAACTAGCCCTTCAGCATATTCTCTCTTCCCGTTGCCCACCTGGTCTCAACCTCCGCTAAATTCGAATTCCCACCTACCATGTTAACATCTTTGCCTTGGTTCTCTGGACAGAGCCTCTGCCTCAAGTGGCATCTCTGTCTAACTTCTAACTTCTTTGCTTTCTACAGTATGTCTGCCTAAGTGTACTTGTGTCTGTGTAAATGTGTGGGTGTGTGTGTATTTGTTTACCCTCCTTTTTCCCCCCAAGGTAAGTCTTTCCTGTCCCGAGATTGGAATGACTCCTTACCCACTCCCTTAAAACCCTCATCATTTCCTTTTCCCTCTCCTTCCCTTTTGCCTGACGAAGCAGCTAGGCTGCGAAAGCTTGCGTTTGTGTGTGTGTGTGTGTGTGTGTGTGTGTGTGTGTGTGTGTGTGTCTGTGTGTTTATTTGTTGCTATCACTGCCTGTGCTCTTTCGCCTGGTAAGTGGACTTCACCGATTTTTTACGTATATTTTTCCTGTTAGGAATTTTTCCTCTATAATATATTTTTTAAGACAATCACATTATATTTTAATTCTTGCTAAACAACATATAAAATAAAAACAGATTTATAGAAAAAAAAATATATTGCATGGTTGTGATTTTATAATTTGGATGAAATTGTATTTAACATAGTTACAGTTATCCTTTTTTTATATTTACTTGACATATTTACAATTTTTCTTTTATTATATTTTTGTTGCAGATACAAATTCATCAAAAATATAGTAGTAATTTTCATTCAAATAATCACTAAAAGCAGTTTTGGGTTTATGCAAGCCTGTTATTGTCTTAATGTTCTTAAGTAACTTATTATAAATTTTTGTACCTGGTTCCATGGGGCCTTTCTGCTTTAGTGTCATACAAGCAAACTGAATGTGTATATCTCGATGCTAACTTGTGTTGATGAGTGAAAATTTTGGTTTGATGATGCAAGCTTGTTACCAGTATCTAAAATATGCAGAGTATGTATGTACTAGGCTCTTACGATTCTTTTTTGGGTAGTGAAACAACTTTTTCTGGCTGGTGAGTTTCCCAGAAAATTAAGTCGAGATTCTACTAGAGCGTAGTATAAATTTTTGCAAATACCATAACAAATGCTGCTCATTTTGGATACAAACTCCAAGAAATTTGGTGACATTTACAGATTAAAATGTTTTGTTGTGCAGTTCTATGGTTGCAGTTTGATGCTATCAGTTGTATATTGTCTGTAGATACATGGTGATTGTTTTCTGCGTGTTAATTATTAAGTTGTACATGAACTACTCTGATAGGTGAGATGTGCGTTCTTTTATTTCATTCTGTAGCGCTTCCAGTGTTCTACCTTTGATTAGTATGTTTGTGCCATCAGAATATTTAATGTATTTTTCATTAGGGACAAGTGGTTCCTAGTCATTTACATAAAGCAAGAACAGAATTGGTCCCACAATGGAGCCCTGTGGCATGCCATATTGTATGCATCATTTTTGTGAATATTGGGATTGTTATGTTTTTGTCATTTTTGTACACTACTTCAAGTCTGTTAAGTATGTATGATTGTGCCAAGTCAAAGGCTGTTCCTCTGATGCTCAGGTTTTCTAGCTTATTATGTAAATAACTGTGGTTTATGATATAAAATGCCTTTGAAAGATCTAAAACCATTGCTGTTATGAGTTCTCTTCGTTTATTCAGTTTAAAGCTTCATTGAAGAACTCAACAATAGCTGTCTCAGGATATTTACCTTTTAAAAAACCATGCTTTGTGGTTGAGAAGAGTTTATTTTTTCGCCCTTGAAGCTTATGGGCCTTTTAAAAAAGTTTTTTCTATACTTTTATATAAGAAATAAAGACTAATAATTTGCTACATTAGGTTTTCCCTCTTTCTTGTACAATGGCTTCACTTTTGCTGTTTTATAATTTGCTATGTTGTTATTGAGGACTTTATTATTTATTCAGTATTGCCAATACTGAAGGAATATTTTAACTTACCTATTATTTTTAACTTTTCCTCTTCATCTTTTGGATGTATGGAGAGAGACTGTTTTGGCTAGTTCTAATCTGACTCGTAATGCAACCAATTTGTGAAATTTGCTTGACCAGACAGCTGGCTACCTCAGTAAAATATGAGTTGAATTAATTTGCAATATGGTGGGGATTAGATATTGCTGAAGAGTTCCCATTAATTTGATGTTTTCATGTTGTCCCTCTTTTACTCCTGTTTCTTGTGGTCCCACTCTACCACATTCCAAATGTACAGTTACTGCTGCTAAAATGTTACTGGCTAAACTATCAGCTGTAAACAACCTTTCTGCTCTATGCAGTTTAGCAGCAGTACTCAAATTTGAAGAGTATTTTATCTTGGCTTTCTAACAATGGAAAGTCCAGGTTGGAATATCAGTAATAAAGATGATCACTGAGCTGCAGAACACACATTCACATAACGTGCATAGTCAACCATAGCCTTTATCAAAAAGAGTGCGCAAACATTCACATAATCACTCAGGTGGAACTGATCCAAACATGACTACCATTTCTGCCTGCTATGACAGAATGCATAGGAGGTGTGGGAAGGATAGGGGATAGAAATGGCGAAGGATGCAGAGTTAGGGTGGGGATAGAACGTTCCACACTGTATGATGAAGCATAAAGGTACTGGTACTGATAGGTGAGAATGCAGTAAAAAGAGGGGTCAGGGGAGTGAATAGGGGAGGTGCATAGAGGGGAAAATATGTGAATCAAATAAAGAAATATTAAAAAATAATTCAAAAATAGGTGACATATGACAGAAAGAGAGACATGAGTTAGGAAGATATATATAGGCTGGGAAGGAGGGGTGTAGGCATGATAGTTCATCATAGGTTGAGCCAACGATTGTTGCTGGAGCATAGATTGGTTTAGAAGGACAATCCCCATCTGTACAGGGATGTTCCAGATGACTGGACAGCCAGGTACGGATGTAGCCATCAGTGAACTGGAGGTTAATGACTAAAAAGGTGGAATGCCAGTCTGAAGAGGACCAAGGCTAAGAAGGTTTCTTCTAGGAGAGTTTGGCATAGGAGGTGCCTGATCAGCACAGCAAATTAAGATGTTGGAATTTTTATGAATAATGTGGTATTTTTTCTATCCCATGTGGCGGCGGTTATACTAAGTTCGCACACAACACTCATGATTCTGTGGCTCGTGACAGTCCTTGTGTACACACTAAAAGAGGGAGATCACTACTTAACACTGTGCCTTGCTCCAGGCCTAGTCACAGATGGTGGCCACAGGATGGTCATGTAACACTCTGTCACTGGCAGTGGCGCTGTGCAGGACGTGGCAGAAGGTGGGGAATCTGAAATACTATCGGATACTCAAGTATTGGCCTTGGAGTTGAAGGGCACTTGGAGAGGTGGAGTCCAAGAGCTCCAAGACTGTGGGAATGTGGGCTATTGGTGCATAGGAAAGTGGCATCAATGGTGAAGGAACAGGAGTTAAGGAATAGAGATAGTAGAGATCCTATGGAGGAAGTAGTTGGTATCATTGATGTGAGAGGGTAGTTTCTGGACAAAATTATTGGAGGTATTGGTCAATGAGGGTCAAAATTCTTTCATTGGAGCACAGGAAACATCCACAGTTTGGGAGCTGATCTTTGGTGATTCCATCTCAAAATTTCCTTAGGCTTTCCTTACATGATTTTTAAATTCCTATCGGTTCACTCCTGTCTGTGATAAAAGTCCCGGAAAACTGTTACATGGGTGTCAACCTCACACCCTCCTTCTTCTTCAGTCTTCCTTGTCTCCATCTCCTCATTTCTGTTATGGCGGCCTTCTTGGTATGGTCCCGGCGCTATAGTCTGGGCCAGAGGGTTCTGTCACCACCATAAATAGGTTCTGGCTGTGGTGCGCAGTTTGTAGGTCGATAGCTTTGTCAAGTTCAGACCTATGATTATGTATTGGTGCACCACCATGATCTACTGTGTACGCGGATTGTGGCTAGGCCACCTGGTGGGCTATGCCGGGTCTCTGGTCCACTTCCTCTTCCTGACCTGGGTAGCACACCTGCCACAGTGAGACTACTATCTCCTTCCTGTGTACTACTATCTCCTGTGGTCACCTCCACACTTCCATCACTGCAGCTCCCACCACTCCAGACGCCAAGGGAATCATTGCTCGGGTCTGTACAACAGACCAACAACCTCCTAGCATCAAAGCCACTGCAGCCCTGTTTCCAGGTGATGCAACAATTGTCACAGACAGAGAATGATGATCGCCACTATCCACCCTCGCCAGACATTGGACAAACCTACAGATGCCCCAAGCCTTGTCAATTTGTTCCATTCTCTTCAGTACCAGCTAGGAACCTGTCTTCACCAAGCATGGGCAGGCCTGTTTCTTCCTCCAGGGAAAGAATGTAGATCAACAACTAATGTACTTTCTCATTGGTGGAAGGTCTACTTCCCAAAGGGGGAGGTATGCACGACATGCACTAGTTCAAATCCCACCAAAAATACTCATTGTGTCCACTCGAGGTCTCTCTCAAGCTTGACAAGGCCCGCCACGCACCTGGTGGAGAGCAGCAAGCAGATCCAAGGCAAAGGCAGCTGCGTCAGCAGGTGAGGTTGAGACTTTTCAGGGTGAGCTTGACTTGTGTTGTATGTTTCAGCAGTCGCCTTCATTAAATCTCTAGAGACAACATTACAAAGCAATATAAAACAGCATACACACATAAATTTGGTTGTATTGAAGAAAAATGACCAACTTCTGTTTATTTGAATAATTCTAGAAAATTGTATATCATCTGTAAGGGGTATGTTGTGCTGCACACTGCATAATTTATTCTTGAATCATGTTTTTGTATTTGGGAGACATCGAACCAATGAAGAGGCAAGTCTCAAGACTTTTTATTGATAGATTTAGTCAACATACAAGAATCATTTAAATTCTCCATGAATGCATAGGGAAATTCCAGAAGTGAAGGCAATATTATTTTAATGAGACAGTAGAGAATCAGTATTTTTTAATGTTTGCATAGTAATTTTACTGCCACATATTATGTAAGGATCCTGGAGATGAGATACGAGAAATCAGGGTTCCTAATTGTGAAAGCATTTACACAGTCATTATGCTCATCTTTACATTCCAAGTGTGACATGTAAGAGAATGACTATTAGTGGTACTAAGTACTGTCTGACATGCACTGTGTGAGATATACAGTATTTATGTGGATGGAGAAAGCAGGACCTCTCAGGTATAATTTGGAACAGAGCATAATTTAATCATTATAGACGCATGTTGAATACTCACAAAAGAAGGATGTAAATGTGGAAGAGACCTCTAGTAGTCTAAACGATTCAAAACATTTATATAATGGTAAATGGGTTTCAAAATTACTTTTTACAGTAAAAAACATATTTCAATGGCAGATTTTGACTCTGTTCATAACTTAGTAGTTACTAGTTCACTAACATCACAGTTGCTAAACATATACATAGGAATCATGCACGACAGTGCATGGTATTCTTACATTCAAAACCGCTTGGTTGACTATACAGTTCTTTAAGGATTCATACCTTGGGTCTTATTGATTAAAAAGTAAATAAATGGAAAAACATATGGCACACTGTTGCCAGAGGAACAAATTGGAAGGCTATGTAGAGTAGTTACAAGGCACAAGAGGGAGGGAGCAACTGTTAGGCATGGGATGTAGAAATGATAAGTTATCCTATGTTGAGGCCAGGATGGTTACAGGATGCTAGACTGTGTTGTAGGGACAACTTCCATTTGTGCAAAAGGATATCTTGATTATAGGTTTCTTCCTCAGTTTCTCATTTAATCCACCTTACACTTTTGTATGATTCATATAATGAATTTCATTTTTGCCCACTTTAGGTTATGGTACTAATACTAAAAGTGGGCCTTTTGACAGCTCAAAATTTAAATGACAATAACAGCTTAACTGTTCATCTGACACGAAAAGTGAATAAATGAATTTGTTAAGGAGAAAATTCTCTACAACTTTGCTCTCTTTTATCATGTCTCTCATCATTTCAGAGATCAGCACCAAATTTTAGAGACATAATTGTTGGCCATCACTGACCAGAACCTCCCTTTTTTTTAATATTTCAGACAAAAAATAGGATAGTAACACTAAAAATATGCTGTTTGTGATGGCCCTTTGACAGCAGCAAATTTAATGGAAAATAACACCATAACCGTTCATCTGAGACGAAAATTGAATAAGTGTTTTGTAGAGGAGAAAATTATTTACATAACTCATACCATTTCAAAGACATTTGCAAAAATAACAGCGATTTGACACTGTCATGTGTTGTACATAAACTAGTTGTTCAGAAATCAGCCACGTGACATTCCTCGCCCAAAACTCTCTGGCATATACAATTTTGCTTTCTATACTTTATGATTTTCTTATTATAACTCACGTTTTGTCGCTGAAGAATTAACAAACACATGTCGTTCTTAGGATGATAAATTATAATCTAGTGTCTAAAATAGCCTTATTAACAGTTAACACGTGCCTTCAGTGTTACAAGAATTACGGAATATAGTTTCTGAATTGTTTGCTGTAGCGCAATGGGCAGTGCATTTGGCTATGATGCATACGGTTGGTACTATTAATTAAATAGAGCTGTGTTCTGTAATTATTAGAGTTTTGCATATGTAAGAGTGCTCCCTCTAAAATGTGTGTTTCTTCTATTTTGTGAACATGCCATGCAATACATACAACTGAATGAAACAATGGTCTTCTCAAATATATGCACATAAACTGGGGAAATACTGTAATAATGAATATTCTAAACAATATGCTGATACTGGTAGTTTCATATATAAATGAAGTCCTAGATTTTTGTGGCAACTGTTGTTCCTTGATGAAACGGAAGGGAAGTGTATGTATTGCAACAAATTATCTTGTTTCTTTTTACTTCTAAGCAATTATTGCATTTATGGAACATGTTGAAATTCATTAATTTTAATCAAAGTGTCTACTAAAATGCTGATCTTTGGCATGGTTGGTATGGGCGGTTTTAATGTAGATTCAGTTACCTTTCTGTAGTTCAAGTGTGTGTTTGTTCATGGTACTGCACTAAAATAAAGATCAAATATTCTGTTTCAAACCATGACTGTGTTTTCTATTAAGGCTAAAATATCAAATGCAATAAGTGTGGTAAAACTGAATTCTACAAAACCCCTCAACCATGTATTTTTTCTCAAGTCTCACGCCATTTCATGCTTCACTTAGTAACTTGTTCCAGAAATACTCCTTGTAGGAATTTCATTGTCAATAGGGAATACAATTCTTGGTTGTTGGTTGGTGCACACATGTGGACATAGAAACTATTCATGATAATTTACACCATTAACTGTTCCTATTGTCAAAAAAATAATGTTAAAATGTCAAGAGGCCATTGTGGCTAATATAAAAGTCTAAATACATTTAGTTAGGCCTCCTGAATGTTGATGACTGTTGGCCTGAAGTCGGCTTGGCGAGCATGGTCTAGGCGTTAATCTACAAACAAAGTTACTGCTATCATTATATAATTAACAACAGTTATTATAACAACCCTCCCTAGTTTAAGTACATGTGATAAAGAAGTCTTATGTTTGCATTTATTTAGTATGTATTTCATGGCAATTTTGCAAAATAGAACAAATGCACTTTTTAGGGAAAGTACTGTTACCTTGAACAGCTCAGAATGTTGCTGAAGATATTTGTGTTCAATTAACAAGAGAGTGTTAAAACCTTTTAGCAAGCAAGATAGGATAAAAAAAAATTACCTGTGGCAGGTTCTGAACCATCATCTTACATGTTCATTCATCACCAACTAAAGCACTGCCCATTATGCTATGGCGAACAGCTGCAAGTGTAATTCGTAATTCTCGTACCATTGCTGGAAGGTGTTAACTGCTAACATTGCAATTTTAGACATTAGATTATAATTCATTGTTCTAAGAACAATATGTTTTTGATAATTTTCAGTGCGCCATTGCTTTGAAATGACAACGCTGGACTCATAATGTGAAACTCTCAAATACAGAAAGAAGATTGTGGATGCAAGAGAGAGTTTTGGACAAAGGATGTCACTTCACTGCTTTCCGAACGCCTCTTGTATGCTGTGTTCCTTCCAGGCTATAGTCACTCATCTGAATGCCAAATGTATGCTACGTTCATTCCAGGCTACCAGGCTACAGCCATTCATAACCACTACAGGCAAAGAAAATGAACTTGAAAAATAGAGCAAACTACCAAGGCAAGACAGGTGATAATATTTTAATGGAAAAAGATAAACTCAAGTATCAAATAATTTTGGCTGTTTGTTAAAGTACGATCAGAGAGAATATTATGTGTTGAGTGAATAGATATTATCACAATAGTAGAGTCATAATTGTATTGTCCGTAATTTTTTTATTATTTATATTTTTATTATTTTTGTACAAAATGTTTGCAAAAAATCTTCAAACTAGTGCTGTAAAACACGGTAGTGCGATCTTCATGCCTCGAGCCTTGAGCACCGAATCATTGTGAGGCTCCACACTTTTATTCTCTAGATCAGTTTTCCCACAAAATAGCTGTTTGTTGTTGTTATGGTCTTCGGTCCAGAGACTGTTTTGATGCAGCTCTTCACCCTACTCTATCCTGAGTAAGACTTTTCATCTCCTCATAAGAACGGCAACCTACATCCATTTGAATCTGCTCTTCCAGGTCCTTTGCTGTCTCTGACAGAATTACAATGTCATCAGCAAAATGCAATGTTATTTCTTCACCCTGAACTTTTTAATCCCTATTCCAAATTTTTTCTGGCTTTCCTTCGCCGCTTGCTCGATGTACAAATTGAATAACTTCGGAGAAAGGCTACAACCCCGTCTTACTCCCTCCCCGACTAATGCTTCCCTTTCATGCCCTTCGAGCTGTAAGCTACAGAAAATTGTGTACCACTCTAGGTGGTGGTGTCCTTGTTTTGGACTAGTGTGACGTCCATCTCTGTTGGCTGTCATAACTACTGTTACAGTTCCACTGAGTGTAGAGGTTCTACCCCCATAACTCAGGTACCTATATTCTGGTCTCAATTTCCTCTTCTGTTCCAACCAGAATTATGACACCATTTTAAAGGCCTTTGTGTTTAAGTTTACCAAAATGATTCTTGATATTCTGCATTATATCATGAATAACAGTGATAAACAGTATTGGTGACAGTGTGCTGCCTTGCTGAATTCAGTTCTTGGTTTGAAACAATGAAGACAATAAAGATCATCCCTCCCCAACATGTACATAGCTGGTGCAATCCTGGTATAGCATCTAGATTTTCTCTATGAGTTCTTCAGTTACTTCCCATATCCTTAAACACTTCCAGGTCTTCCATGCAACACTAGGATATGTTTTTTTTAACATCTAATAACATGGGATATGCAGTGTGAACATAGTGACAAATCCTGATGATAAGGAAGGAGGCAGTGACATCCACCAGCAGGGTGTATGTGGCATGGCAATGTAGTAGAGCCCAACAAGGTTTGGGCTAGTGATGAGAGACCTTGATGTGAAGGTGAAGATGATGGTGCACCTTCTGTGATGTGACAATATTTCTGATAGTGGTGGCATGCATTCATCCCATAATTGGGGCACACGATACTGGAGCAGTGGCTTCATCAGCTGTAGACTGTCACCAGAATCTACTTCAGTGGGGCAGTCTTGTATTCACACCCAGACCACAAACACAGAAGTGAAATATAACTTAGGTTGCATATAAAAAATAGACGAAGATTACTCACCAGGCGAAAAAGCACAGGTGTAACAGCATCACAAATAAATAAATGAATACACACACACATACACACACACACACACACACACACACACACACACACACACACACACACACACACAAATGCAAGCTTTTGCAACCCAGTTGCTTCTTCAGGCAGAAGGGAAGGAGAGGGAAAAGGAAATGATGAGGGTTTTAAGGAAGGGGCTAAGGAGCCATTCCAATCCCGGGAGAGGAAAGACTTACCTTGGGGGAAAAAAAGGAGGGTAAACAAATGCACACAATTCACACAGACACAAGTACACCTAGGCAGACATACTGTAGAAAGCAAAGCAAAGCACTTGTGTCTGTGTGAATGTGTGGATGTGTGTGCATTTGTTTACCCTCCTTTTTTCCCCCCAAGGTAAGTCTTTCCTCTCCCGGGATTGGAATGGCTCCTTACCCCCTTCCTTAAAACCCTCATCATTTCCTTTTCCCTCTCCTTCCCTTCTGCCTGAAGAAGCAACTGGGTTGCAAAAGCTTGTGTTCGTGTGTGTGTGTGTGTGTGTGTGTGTGTGTGTGTGTGTGTGTGTATTCATTTATTTATTTGTGATGCTGTTACACCTGTGCTCCTTCGCCTGGTGAGTAATCTTCGTCTATTTTTTATATTTAATTTGTCCTGCTAGGAATTTTTCGTCTTAATATTTGTATCATAACTTAGGTTGCCATTGACAAGCATTGGTGGGGCACCATGAGCAGGTGTAGGAGGGTGCACATCTGATGACCATGGAGCATAGCTGTCAAGCTGCATTTACTTTCAGCATGTATCTACATGAATTCAAGAACTCATTAAGCCCTCATTAATTGAGGAGTTCAGGACATACTTTTTCAGTTGAACTTATGAAGGAGGCATTCTGCCATGCCGTTAGTTTTGGGTGAGAAAATACTGAAGTCATGTGGCATATACCTTGAGAGGTACGTAAATCATGAAAATTAGTGTTTAGATACAAATTGTGGACCATTATCAATCATAAATGTATAGGGGTGCCTTAATTAGATATTATTTTATTTATTTATTATTTTATTATTATCTTTTATTTTTGTAGAGAGATATCTTTAATCATCACTGTAGTTGATATTGAAAGACAGCAAATAACACAAGGAAATTTAGGGGGGGGGGGGGGGGATGAAAATAAACATCTAGTATAAATTTAGAAACGGTCCAATGAAATCGACTGGGTTGCATTCCCATGGAGAGAGCACCAAGGGTGGTGCTGCCTGTTGGATACCACCATTAGGACATGCTGCACCAACATCCAAAATATCACTGTCTGTGGTAAACTAATACACTTGAGAGAAAGAATTTGTTTGGTCTGCAAAGCCCCGGTGTCCCTAGTGAAGAAACTGAAATCACCCTGTAACGCTGTCGGCATCACAATCCTGGATGGGCAAACCATCCTTCATTAAGAGGGGAACACCACCAAGTACTCATAGGCAGTAATGAATGGCAAAATAATTACACAGAAGGTGAGAAGGCTTGCGCTGATGACCTCGACGTTGAGTGTCCTATATCACCAATCAATCAATCAACATGAGAAGGCTTGCCCAGAGGTTTGTCCGGTGAAGTTTAATGGCATGACTAAGGCTAGACTTATCCAAGACTAGCTGAAGGCAGATATGTCATATAATTAAAATATTGTAAGTCTTCCCATTCTTTGGCACTTCTCTTTTCCACTCAGCTCCAATATCTCCTTCAAATTCTTCTCACAGTGAGATGGATCTGCTAGTTAAGTCTTCTCACTAGCCCTTCATGATAAAGCATCAACTTCTTCTCCTACTTACAGGCAAGCTTAATTTCAGGGAGAAGGAAAATCCAGTGTTGCTCTACTGAATGACAACAGAAGCCTCATTTAACCAATATATTTTTTATAACACATTATACACATTTCCCAAAACATCGAAAATTGTGAATGAGTAATCACATTTCACAATGATATTTCTTAATATTCTCCCAATAAAGTCAGTGAAATGTGAACCAAATGTGATGTAAAACTTAATAGTAAATTATAAATTTCATATTAATGTGAACTAATGGTGTTTACAATGACATCAGCTGCAGGTTGGAACCATTCATTAATACTTATCTTGCAAACAGCTCATTTGCGGACCCATGTTTACTGGGATATTTTCGCTTCTATTATCATGTACCTTCAATTGTGTAAGTTTGTGCCATCCTATTTAATACACAGTGTATAGAGGGCCTATACTAGGAAAATGAACTTGAGGGCAGAATTGTAGAAATGGAAGAGGAAGTAGATGAAGATTAGATAGGAGGTAGAATACTGCGAGAGGACTTTGACAGAGTGAACTGTGTTGGCTTGTTTTTTATCTGTAGAGTGCCCCTATATTCTGTATTTTCTTGCCTTTTGAAGCCTTTGATAGCACAACTTGACTTTAGCCATGTGGTAGTTTTCTCAGGGGGCGTTGAACTGTAATGGCTTGTTTAGCACTTGTAAATTTCCTGCTGCAAGTTTCATGATCTTTGAAATATGTACCACATATAAAGTTTGTCAAGGCAATCCCATTCCTTATGTTCAGGCTGAGCTTCAAGGAATCCTTAGAGCCTTAGGCCACTGCAAAACCTTTCACCTGACTCCATTAACCTCATGACCCCACCCCCAGCTTCTACCTACTTCCCAAGATTCACAAACCTAATCATCTTGGCCGCCCCATTGTGGCCGGTTACCAAGCCCCTACAAAACAAATTTCAGCCTACATAGATCAACACCTTCAACCCAATATGTGCAGTCTCCCATCCTTCATGAAAGACACCAACCACTTTCTGAGTCACCTGAAATCCTTACCCAATTTGTTACCTCTGGAAACCATCCTTGTAACCATTGATGCTATTTCCTTATACACAAATATCCCACATGCCCAGGGCCTCGGTGCAATGGAGTATTTCCTTTCACTCCGACCACCTGCAACCCTATCTAAAACCTCTTTCCTTATTACACTAGCCAACTTCAGCCTAACCCACAACTACTTCACATTTGAGGGCCAGACATACCAACAACTAAAGGGAACAGCCATGGGAACCAGGATGGCTCCCTAGTACGCCAAATAATTTATGGGACGCTTAGAGGTTTCCCAAGCCTGTCAACCCAAAGTTTGGTATAAGATTTATAGATGATATCTTTATGATCTGGACTCACAGTGAAGAACAACTCCAGAATTTCCTCTCCAACATCACCTCCTTTTGTTCCATCAGATTCACCTGGTCCTATTCCAATCCCATGCCACTTTCATCGAAGTTGACCTCCATCTATCCAATGGCCAGCTCCGTACATCCGTCCACATCAAACCCACCAACAACCTCCTTAAATCCTGTCCTGAAATGAGATCAGTCTTTCATGACATCCTTTCCACTCCACCGAGAGTGTCTTTTCACTGCCAACCTAACCTTCGTAACTTCCTAGTCCATCCCTATGAAATCGCAGAACCACCCTCCAGCTCCTACCCATGTAACTGCTCCTGGTGTAAAACCTGCCCTATTCATCCCCCTACCATCACCAGTTATTCCAGTCCTGTAATCCAGAAGGTGTACACAATTGAGGGCAGAGGCACTTGTGACAGCACCCACCTTATTTATCAGCTGACATGCCTGCACTGTGAAGCCTTCTCTGTGGGAATGACCAGCAACAAACTGTCAATTCGCATGAACAGACACAGACAGACAGTGTTTGTTGGTAATGAGGATCACCCTCTGGCTAAGCATGCCTTGGTGCACGGCCAGCACATCTTGACACAGTATCTATCTTCCCGTTGCCCGTCAGGTCTCAACCTTCGTTAATTTTAAATTGCCACCCACCATTCAATAACATCTTTGCCTCTGTTCTCTGGAAAGAGCCTCTTCCTTGATTGGCATCTGTCCAACCACTTTACATTTTGCATATGTCTGCTTTGGTGTGTGTGTATGTTTACCTATTTTTTTCCCTCTCTCAGGATTGGAATAACTCCTCACCTGCTCCTTAAACCCACTTCCTTTCCTTTTCCCTCTCTTTCCCTGCTCCTTGCCTGAAGAAGTAACAAATGGTTGTGAAAGATAGCATTTGTGTGTGTGTGTGTGTGTGTGTGTGTGTGTGTGTGTGTGTGTGTGTGTGTGTTATTTATGTTACTGTCACATACCTGTGCTCCTTCGGCTGGTAAGTAAACCTCATCTACTTTATATATATTTGGGAGAGATATAAAGGTGACCAGACAGAAAAAGGAATTCAGCTAAGAAAAAAGAAATAGAAAAAGTTGTTCACGAGAGGTGTTGAAGTTGAAATTGTGGTTAACTGTTGTTAGTCAACAACATAATACACAAGGGTTTGGTGGTTGTATTTGTGTCCAAAACAGGCTTAAGGGTGTAGAAAAGTTCAAGGAAACTGCGTAAGAATGGAAGTAAAGCGTATTATTAGGACTAGTTATGTTGTAGCAGATTATGACTTTAAGGCTAACAATAGTCTGGCGAAGGAATAACAACATTAAAACCTATAGAAAGTTGCTGAAAAATAATCAGAAATTGTGGGAGAATGAACAGAAATGTGGAAAAACTGGTTTAAGAAATATTCATGGAAAAATGGGAATAAGAAATAATCGTGAAGTTGCTAGGAAAGGCCTAAATTGATATTTCTTAGGTAATATTGTAAACTGATGTTGTGAAATAGTTATATTGCAGTAAAACAAGAAATGTGGATGAATGGTGGATATTTTAAAGGAGATGCAGTGTTGAAAGTGGTAAATATAATAATAAGGATAAAAATAAAAAAGGCATTAGTCGTACTTTTAGGCTAAGGTTCGGAAGTAAATACATATTGTTGTATGTAGCCTATTTGGGCAGGAGAAAAATGAATTGTAAACTAAGAAAGGAGGTGAATATAGAGTGAAACTACTATGTAAAGCAGAAGTAATAGGAGAAAGTAAGTTGACAGAAAAGATTTCGAAAGGCAGGAGAACAATAATAAACATTCGTAATTACAAATTAAAACAGCATGCCACCCTCCACCTCAAAAAAACTATCCAACCTCCTGGTTACCCACCCCCGGAAAGGCATTACATTCTCCCTCAACAACCTCTGCAACCTCAAGCTCCTCTTATTGCACAGAAACCCAGTCTCTCAAATCTATTTAATCTCCCACTTCCAGCTACACTCCCCCCCAAACCTCTAAATCCTAATCTACACAATCAGGACCACAACATCCCAATTCAGTAGTCAACCTCTTTCTAAACCTCTCCCCCAGTGTGAAACGTCTGTCCTATCCAAAGGCCTCATCTTTAGCCCTATCCCAAAATTCAACAAACAGCCCTAGTGAAAGATTTAATGCCCTATACTCGTAGTCTTTGCTGGAGATATCACTTTGCAGCTAAGAACAATAATCCTAGTCCTACTACTAATGATCCAACTCTCAAAGACACGATCCAAATTGAACCCTGCTTGGAACAGTTGTGTCCTCCGTCTCAGCGAGACCCCACCTCCCCTTTCTCAAAATCACCCTCTTCAAACCTGCCAGGGATATCTCACTTCCAGACTTGCCTCTCAGTGTTTCCTGAAAATCCTTAATCCAACCCCCAACATCCCACAGCTGAAGCCCTGGCTATCTTTGATCTGAAAGCTGACCATTCCATTGTCATTCTCCCGGCTGACAAGGGATCCAAGACTGTCGTACTTTATTGGTGGGAGTATGTGGCTGAGGGACTACGTCAGCTTTCAGACAATACTACTTACAAAGTTTGTCAAGGCAATCCATTCCTAATGTCCAGGCTGAGCTTCAAGGAATCTTCAGAGCCTTAGGCCCCCTACAAAACCTGTCACCTGACTCCATCAACCTCGTGACCACACCGATACCCCCTACCCCCACCTTCTACCTAGTTATAAAATTTACAAACCCAAACATCCAGGCCACCTCATTGTGGTTGGTTTCTAAGTGCCCCCTCCCCCCCCCCCCTCAATGAAGCTCTGCCTACATAGGCCAACACCTTAAACCCATTACATGCAGTCCTCTATCCTGCATCAAAGAAACCAACCATGACATCCCAGTTCAGTAGTAAACCACTCTTCTAGACATCTCGCCCAGTCTGAAACTTCTGTCCTATCCAAAGACCTCACCTTTAGCCATACTGCCAAATTCAAAGATTTACTGTCCTATACTCATAGTCTTTGCTGGATATATCACTTTGCCACTAAGAAAAATAATGCTACTCCTAATGATCCAGCTCCCAAAGGCATCATTCAAATTGAAACCTGCCTGGAACAGTTCTGTCCATCACAGCGAGATCCACCCCCTCTTCCTCAAAATAACCCTCTTCAAACCTTCCAGGAATTTCTCACTTCCAACCTTGCCTCTCAGTCTTTCCAGAAAAACCTTAATCCAACTCCCAACATCTCCACAGCTGAATCCTCGGCTATCGGGCTGACCATTCCATCGTCATTCTCCTGGCCGACAAAGGATCGACGACAATGGTACTTGATTGGTGGGAGTGTGGGGCTGAGGGACTGCATCAGCTTTCAGATAATACTACATACAAAGTTTGTCAAGGCAATCCCATTCCTGATGTCTAGGCAGAGTTTCAAGGAATCCTCAGAGCCTTAGGCCCCTACAAAACCTTTCACCTGAGTCCATCAACCTCATGACCCCAACAACACCCCACAACACAACATTCTACCTACTTCCTAAAATTCACAAACCTAATAATCCAGGCTGTTCAT
This sequence comes from Locusta migratoria, assembly GCA_026315105.1. Taxonomy (NCBI): domain Eukaryota; kingdom Metazoa; phylum Arthropoda; class Insecta; order Orthoptera; family Acrididae; genus Locusta; species Locusta migratoria. Next base: position 104,126,670 of record CM048745.1, on the reverse strand, counting down.
TGTGGCCGGTTACCAAGCCCCCACAGAATGAAGGTCTGCCTACATAGACCAACACCTTCAACCTATTATGTGCAGTCTCCCATCCTTCATCAAAAACACCAACCACTTTCTGAGTCACCTGAAATCGTTACCCAATTTGTTACCTCTGGAAACCATCCTTATAACCTTTGATGCTATTTCCTTATACACAAACATCCCATACGCCCGGGGCCTCGCTGCGATGGAGTATTTCCTTTCATGCCGACCACCTGCAACCCTACCTAAAACCTCTTTCCTTATTACTCTAGTCAGCTTCATCCTAACCCACAACTTCTTCACCTTTGAGGGTCAGACATACCAACAACAACTAAAGGGAACAGCCATGGGAAACAGGATGGGATACTTAGATGAAGCCTTCTTGGATACCCAAGCCTGTAAACCCAAAGTTTGGTATAGATTTATTGATGACATCTTCACGATCTGGACTCACAGTGGAGAAGAACTCCAGAATTTCCTCTCCAAACTCAACTCCTTTGGTTCCATCATATTCGCCTGGTCCTATTCCAAATCCCATGCCACTTTTCTTGATGTCAACCTCCATCTGTCCAATGGCCAGCTTCACAACATCAAACGTTCCCTTCCCTACTGCTTAGGTATTCATGGCAAACGAATCTGTTCCAGTCCTGAATGCCAGAACCAGTATACCAATAACCTAATAACAACTTTCACATCCCACAGCTATCCTTCTGATCTGGTACAGAAGCAAATTCCCAGAGCAACTTCCTCATCCCCCCAAACCCAGAACCTTCCACAGATTAATCCCAAAAGTGTCCCTCTTGTCACCAGATACTTTCCAGGCCTGGATCAGTCTCTGAATGTGGCTCTCCAGCAAGGATATGACATCCTTAAATCCCGCCTAGACATGAGATCCATCTTTCGTGACATCCTTCCCTCTCCACCAAGAGTGTCTTTCCACCGCCCACCTATCTTTTTAACCTAGTTCATCCCCATGAAATTCCCAAACCACCTTCCCTGCCCTCCCTCTCCTACCCATGTAACTGCCCCCGGTGTAAAACCTGCCGTAATTTTTGGAGAATACGATTAGTATGATTCAGACAATGTTTTATGCTTGCCTCTGATTTTAAATATGTATGTTTGCCAACATATCTTGGATAAGTTAAAGTTGCCACCAATTAAAATTGTATGCTTTGGGAACGTTTTTGCAATTTGATGCAATGCTTTGTTTAAACATTCCTGCAATCAAATCATCTGAGTGAGTCGGGCAGTAAAAAGAACCTATAATAAATTTCGGTTGTAAGGTATAACCTCTATCCATACCAACACATAGGAACTATCTACCTCAATTTAGCTAGAAGATAAACTGCTTATGACAGCAATAAATGTGTCACCACCTGTTTTATTTGAACTATCTTTTCTGAAATTTCAGTTGAACTTATATCTGGCTTTATTCACCTTTCACTAACTGTAATGAATTGAGATTCAGTGGTTTCTATTAGTGCTTGGAGGTGCTGAAAAAGGTGATAGCCTATGCATCAAGAGTTCTCTCAAAGTCCAAGATAAACTACTCTACAACTGAGAAGGAGTGTCCTGCCGTTATCTGGACTATCAACAAGTTCCAGGCATATTTATTCGGCAAACCATTCACCATCATGACGGACCACCATTCTTTATGTTGGCTGACTAATTTCAAGGATCCATTTGATCAAGATGGGCATTAAGCTCCAGGAGTGCGATGTCACAATGGTATTAAAAAATGGGCGTAAACACAAGGACACCGACTGCCTTTCGAGGAATGCATTCCCCGTACACAAGAACATGGATGAAATTTCAGTCCCCACTGAGTTAGGTGACATTACAGCTGAACAGAGGGAAGGTCCAGCATTATTACAAACCATCGAGGCCTTGGAGAAAGGAGAACCAACCAAAGAAAAGTTTCCACTTATAAACGGGACATTCCATAAGAGCAACTACGATCTACTGGACCCCAAATGGGTATTGGTTGTTTCATCTCATCTCCGGCCAGTCATTCTCAAGTATGTCCAAAATTCTCCAATAGTTAGTCATCTGAGATTTGTGAAGACCCTAGAAAGAATCAGACGCAGGTATTACTGGCAAGGTCTCTGTCGATCTGTCAAGCACTATGTGAGGCACTGTAAGGACTGCCAGAGAAGGAAGCATGTGCCACAGTTACCTCCAGGACATCTGGTACCAAATCCACCTGCAGCAGCTCCATTCTACCGGATTGGAATCGACCTTTTAGGTAGGTTCCTGAAGTCAACAACCAGTAACTGATGGATAATAGTCTGCACTGACTATCTACCCGCTACACTGTCACCAAACCAGTGCTGACTGCAGAATCTCCAGAGATCGCAAAATTCTTAGTAGAAGACATTATTTTGAAGCATGGTGCACCACGTGTGATGATATCTGATTGAGGAAAAGTATTCATATCAAAACTAGTATCAGAGGTAATGTTGCATTTTGACATTGTTCACAGAATAACAACTGCCTACCATTCTCAGACAAATGGTCTTACAGTATGTTTTAACAAGACGTTAGCAAATATGCTGTTGATGTTGAGTAGGATTGGGATACAATACTGCCAGTCATAACATTTGCTTATAACACAGCAAGGCAAGACATCACAGGCTACCGCCGTCTTTCCTGCTCCATGGTCGCAAAGTTGAAATGACAGTGGTACACTGTTTCTGTTCCACCCAGACAACACTCAGGATGACTATGTGAAATAACTTATCAGCAGAGTTGAAGAAGCCCAGGAGATCAGATATGGGTTTTTACCCCTGTACAGAAAGTTGGTCTATCAGAAAAGTTACTGAAGCGATTGGTCCGTATCATGTTGTACACCACCTGTCAGATGTCACATATGAGGTCGAGGATTATGAAATGGCCTCAAAATGACAAAAATGAAGAGACATTGTGCATGTTCTTTGTATGAAACCTTACCACAATCCCAAAGAACAGATAGGAACAGCCTGTTGTTTAAGGACTCTGAAGAACATTTTGATAATGATTAAGCCACAACAGGAGGGTCTGGTGCTGGTCATCATCACCATAAGGAAGGCATGCAGGCAGAATGGAAGGATTCTCTGAAACTGCCATACAGAGGACACATGACAAGATCCAGGACACTGCAGCTGGCTCCAAAGGGAACCTAACAGTGGGTCACTGTTCTTCCGGGAAGGGGAGCAATGCTGTGAGTCTTCCAACAAAAAGTGTGGTGCAGTGGTTAGAATCACAGATCACTGTGCTTGCAGTCCCCAGTTCAAATCCTGCCAATGGCAGAAAGAAATTTATTTCTATTTATTTACTATTTCTAGAATGTTCTACATGTTTCTCATGTTTAACGATAAGTAATAGGACAGTTTACAATTCACCGCAAATACATTACGACAAACTGCAACAGGCACATAAAAATGTCACACATATACAACACTTTCAGATATTGGCCATAACCTTCTTAAGAAATAGGAACATTCACGAAATCACACAGGCACATAACACAGTATACAACCGTTATCTCCGGCTGCCACACTTCGAATCACACTCTGCAGTGTGGAAATAGGGGATGGGAGGGGAGGGTATTTAAGTTGGGTCACAGTGGGGAGGATGAATACTTCACAGCCTTTCAGAGTATGTACATATTAGATGGGAGGAACGAGACACAGCTTAGGAATGGAGTGGGAAGGCGGGTGAGTGGAGGAAAATAAAATAAAATGAAATGAAATGAATGCATGTGTGCCACGTGCTTACACACACACACACACACACACACACACACACACACACACACACACACACACTCCACTCAATATAGGAGAGGTTTAGGATAGTGAGGTTAGAACTGTTGGGTGTGGAAGAAAGGGAAGTTATCATAGGTTGAGATCTGGATAATTTCTGGTTCGAAGAATGCACTGTAGGGATAACTCCTATCTATGCAGTTCAGAAAAGCTGGTGGTGTGTGTGAGGATTCAGATGGCCTGGGTTGTGAAGCAGCCATTGAAATCAAGTATATACTCTGCTGTATGCTGCACCACAGGGTGGTCCACCTTGTTTTTGTCCACAGTTTGGCGGTGGCCATTCATTCTAATGGAAAGCTGGTTAGTGGTCATGCCAATATAAATAGCTGCACAGTGATTGCAACATAGCTGGTAAATTACATGGCTGCTCTCACAGGTAGGATAAGCCTGTTACTGGGCTGGAATTTTTGATGTACTTGTTAGTTCCAGAAATTTCTTTTTACGTATAAATAGTGGAGCACTCCAAGCAGGAGACAGTCTGTACTGAGTGTATGCTTATGTTAGCAATAAACATGTTCTAAGTGTGAAGTGTTATGCCCTATTCATGTTCTAAGTGTAAAGCCTTCAAATTATGGACCACCTGCAGTTTTCAATGTTACAATATTAACAATATTGTCCTCTTAATCTTGATAAGGTGGCAGTTTAGCATTTACAATATGGACTATTCTTATAGTGGTGCTAACATTGTTAATAACTTAAAATTTTACATTCATTCTTTATCCAAGCACATTATGGCTACCTACCTAATATCTGCTATGCCCGCCTTTGGCATGGATAACAGCAGTGTCACATCTTGGCATAGAAGCAATCTAGACTTGGTTGAACACCGGAGGAAGATGACACAAAATATGCACACACTAGTCATCTAATTCCCATAACTTCTGGGAAGGGAAGAGGGAGGAACAGTGAACTCTTGGCACCACACTCAGTCACATCCCAGATCTGTTCAATAGAGTTCAGGTTTAATGAATTATGGGGAAGGGGTAGCACATAAATTCAAAATTCCCACTGTTTTCCTCAGACCAATCCATAACATGTTACATTATCCTATTGAAATGTACCACTGCTTTTGGGAAACATGATAACTTTGGAGAAATATCTGTTGTCTGTGCTATCATATGGTCTTTCACGAGCTCTACTGGACCCACAGGTGTCCACGTTAATGTTTGCTATAGCAAAACTGAGCTACCACCAGATTCTCTCCACCCTGCAGTGCAGGTGTCAAAAAGACAGATTCATACCTTCCCATTGGTGTGTTACAGAAAGTTTTGGGATTCATCAAACCGTGCAATGCTCTGGTACTGTGTCAACATAGTGACAATGGTTTTGTGTCCACTGGCTGATGTTGGGGTGCTATCATTGGCACATGCAAGGTTCATTGGCCGTGGAAGCTCACTGTTCAGTGAACTGTGTGTTCAGACATGCTGCCCAGCATTAAAATCTGATATTACTTCCACCAAAATTCACCACCTGTCTCATTTTCTCCAGTCTGCCCAGCCTACGACATCCAACCTCTGTAAGGAGATGTGGTTGCTAAACATCTCTATATTTGGTTTTTATTTCACCTATGGATTTGATGCTTTTTGAAGACACTCACCACAGCAGACCTTGTACACCCAAAAGGTTATACTCATGTCAAACCCCTGGGCAATTTAATCTGTCCTCAGTAAAACTCTGATAAATTGTGTACTTTCCCCATTTTACATAGGGACACTGATACTGCATGCACTTTGTCCATGTCTGACTAGTGGCCGGTTTCAGAAATAGTAGTTGTCTAGCCGGCCGCGGTGGCCGAGGGGACTGAGGCGCTCCAGTCACGGTCTGCACGGCCACTACGGTCGGGGGTTCGAATCCCCCCTCGGGCATGGATATTTGTGCCGTCCTTAGTTGTAGGTAGTTCATAAGTAGTTTGTAAGTTTAGGGACTGATGACCCCGTAGTTAAGTCCCTTAAGCTTAACAAACATTTGAACATTTTTGAGTAGTTGTCTATCCCGTCATAGTTATCTGTGGGTTAAGTGAACATTAAGTACAAAATGTGTTTCCGAAACAACAGTTACCATCACAGCCGTAGTTACCTGTCCATTAAAGATAAATGCGCGTTCCCCTGGGGTTACCTACATGTTGATGTTAGTTTTAACTGTATCTGCTACGTAGCACTAATGGGCTGCCAAACCACGGTGTTTCCAAATGCAAGTCTGTCTGTAATTTTTATAACAGTTTTTTTTCTTTTCTCTTGATTTCCATATAATTTTTTTACAATTTTAGAAGTTCTGAAGAAAACAATTTTTTCTTCGTCATGGCTGTCACCATTGTCTTCTTTTTTTTATTGTTCTACTGATGCTATGGACAGTTCTTCAGAAGAGGAAAACTGACCAATGACAGAAAACAACATTCTGGATTAAATTGTACATCGTGAGAGATATGCTTTATCTGGCGATTGATCAAGTGACACCTCGACACTGACCAACCATTGCCAACAGCATCTCTCACGATCTGGATTTAAAATTTTACAGCATTCTGGATCACCAAACGATGCTCTCATAATAAAACTTTCAATTAAGCATGAAGATACTTCCCTTTGCAATAGTGTACTGCCAGGCAGTTGGCATTATGATCGATCAATGTTTCAAGTGATTAGTGTTTTTTATTAAACTCTGGGGCTCGGGTAGGTGCATGGGTGGATGTAAATTGATTAGTTTGTATTGTAAAAAGTAATGTCTCTTTCACGGAACAATGGGAAGAGGAAAACTTAAATTCATAAAAATAGATGATAACAGAAATAATACATATGATGTTTATTACTAACCCTATCTTCTTTTTTGTTTGTGCTGGCTTTTCTTTTTAAAACAGAATACAGCTCCTTGAGTTGCCTTACTCTTTCCTGTCTGATTTGGGGAATTGCACAGTTTTGTGATATCTTCCAAGGCATGATGCTTTCCAAAATAATTGAGCCACCAACAACTGTTTTCCTTTCTAAAACTATAGGTCGGTCAAAAGTTTTTTCTAAAATAGAGTAATATTTTTTCTTCGCGTGTCCCCTTGTGTTCGAAACAGCTATACAAACTATGACACATCTTCGATTTTCCTTTAATATTCAATAAAATTCGAGTAATTGTGAGTCTCATTAGTAGTGGCATCTGTGATTTGTGGAGACATACTATTAGCATTGACAGAAGAAGTAGTTACCGCATAATTAACTAAAAATTGTTGAAATTGGCTACGGGAAACCCAAGAAAGTTATCTGGCATGTTAAATTATAACATGACGGTAGCTGAGGTGACACTAACTGTAGTTTTCCAGAAACCAGGCATAAGAGTGATACCTCACCAGGTGATGCTGGTATCACCTGGATGTGTTTATCAGTAGTAGGTAGGTGGCCATGATGTTCTGGCTGATCAGGATATATTTAAGACAGTACTGGCATATTGCTTCGCTTCTTTGCACAGTTTGTATTTTGCATCTATGTAATATACTTCTTTATTTGTATGTTTCAGTTGTTATCGATAGAAGACATGATAAAAGAGCTGACACAGGAATGTTTGAATGTATTTACAAGCAACGTGTGTCACCTGCTCCTCCATATTTGGGAATGACTCTTGCTGTCCGTGGAAATAAATGCAATCTCAAAGGTATCAAGCCATACCTAGGTGTTCGGCAACGAAAAATTGAAACGGAGTCAGCACCATACATTGATAGAAGAGTTGAAACTAAGAAAGTTGTTGTGGGAAATCACTCTAGTTTGACAACTGGAAAGGCAAAGATCAATGATACAAAACCAAAGATTCCAGCAGATATTCTTGGCCCAGTTGTCATAGATTTTATTGAAGATCTGGCCAAGCAGCTTAGTAAAGAAACAAGTTCTATGGATGCAGAAGATATGACAGACAAACAAGAACAGAAAAATGATGTAGTGTGTGCAGGAGATGGAGAAAGAGAAGAGTTTACGACCTGGAGAGATGAACTGTTCTCAAACCACAGCCTTAGGAAAAGTAATAAAATTAATGCCAAGAAAATAGGTTCTCAAAAGAAAGCTAAAACAAATGGTGGGAAAAAAGAAAAAGTACAAGAACATGTCACAGGTGATGCAAAATGCATTAACTTAAATGCAACAGCATTTAATAGTAATAGTTCTAGCAAGGACTCTGCAAATTCTGAAGATAGTTCATTAAAAAATAAGAAATTGAAGCATAATAGCAGTGATAGTATGAAGTCAATGGAACTTTTTGGTGGTTGGTGCAAGAAACTAGATGAGACAAAAAGCAATTGTCAGAATATTTTGGATAGCCTTAAAACAACTGCAGACTCTGGCAACGCCCCAAAAATAACTTCTTTTGATAAAAATATTAGATGGGCAGCTGAACTGTCCATCCAGAGAACAGTGAGAGAGTTTGTGAAACAGTTGACCCAATCTATCTCAGACAAGAACTCCACCCAGAAGCATAAATTACTAGCAGATCCATTCTCATCTCTTGGTAAAGGATTGGGTAAACTTAAACTGAGTGATGACACCCGAGTAAGACAGTGCTATTTGAACATATTGCTGAACAATGGCCAACTTTCAAAATTTAGAAGATCACACGAAGTTTTTAATGCCCAATATTTGGATAATAAATTTCCCATGTTACGTGTATTATCTAATAATGTACCAGAAAAAAATGCTATTCATAACTTTAAAAGAGTTCTGCCTAATATTAAACACAGAAAGAAATGTTCGACCAGTGACAGTGATGATGAGCCTCAGAAACGACAAAACCTTTGTGCTCTCGGAATGAGTTTGAAGACTGTCAGAACTGGGCTGGGCAATCAGGAACATGTGTTAATGCCTCTTGGTCTAAAGAAGTACACAAATCAAAATACAGCCTTTCCCAAAGCATTGTTAGCAAAGTGATGGACAGGTTTACCAGTGCAATGGACAATCAAGTTTAAAAGTGTCCTCTGCAGTTATTGAATAAGATTTAACTTTGCACTCTGTAAACACCATACAAGATTTAGACCCAATATTTAATATTAGCTGTTTATTGTATTCATTTTTGACAATTAAGTAATAAACATCAGCCTGTTACCATTCCATCATCTGAATATTCTCTACAGTGTGTGAATACACAAAAGCTTTCTAGTACTTTTTGGCTCACATCTCTCCTTATGTTGTATTAAGAACATTTTTGTAAGTTAATACTTAATATCTTATGAAGTTAATTTCATAAATCAATCATCAAAGATTTTTGGGCTAAGAAATTTAACAAGAAGGTTGAAGGCAGAAACTACAAGCAGAGAAATCTGTTTGTGTTTGACAGGTTTCTTTGCATTTAGATTTTCCACTTTTCTTCCTTAAAAATATTGTCAGTGTAAAATGAGATAAATTACTAAATGTACTGAATGCCCATCTGTGTCAACTAATATTCCGTTTCAGGCTTCCCAAGCATAACTTTTTCTGAGAATTTCAGTGCTGCATTTGATGGTGTGCTTGATATCTTGATGGCATCACCATCAAACAAAATTTACAGAACACTCTTCAGCTACGAGTGTTTTTTGCTGCTTGCCAAATTTTTAGTAAATAACATATCCCACCAAGTCATAAACTTCTATAAGAGCAACACTTCATTGTTTCAGTAGAGTGGATCTATCTAATGTTATATTGTTAAATATGGAAGTACTGCACAGCAGAGGGGATATAAAGAGAATAAACTGAATGGAGTTCATATATGCTGATAATTTTAAAAAATAAATTCTCAAATGTCCCAGTAATTATAATAACTTCATTTATTTGAGTGTTTCATAGCCATTTTGATTGAGTTTTTAAAGTGCTCTGCTGTACCTTAAATCTGAATGGGCATGTGTTGTTCTTGTCTACAGCATCATCATCATCATCTGCACTTCATGAATTCAAAAAAACTTTTTACTGTCCATTATAAGCAAAGCAGTTGTGAGCGATATCAGAATATATAATTGTTGCCCATAAACTTGTTGTACATTCAGTAGTACAGCAATTATTTTTTCACTGTTTATCTTTTACATTTATTACCACAAATGATGGATAAGAGTCATCAGTCACAATGGCAACTAACTGCAGTTAACCAACCTTACTGGTGATAATCTACATCAATCATGCACAGAATTCATTATGGAATCAAAGCTGGTTTTACATTTATGTCATAGACAAATTGGTAGTTGACTTTGTATTCAATTTTAGCTTCTTGTTTGAAGATCACATAAGTCTGCATTAATACCTCTAACTTTGGCACAGGATGAGGTTAATGATGCTTCCACAAGTCTTAGCTCACTTACCAAATAGCATGAAAAGTCTGACCAAGAGCCAACCAGGATTTAAAAACAAATTAAAAGAATTTCTGAATGACCACTCTTTCTGATCAATAGATGAATTTTTTGTATAAATGAGGGGGGGGGGGATAAAGAAAGAAAAGGTACTGTAATCATGTAACATAGCGATACCTTTTATTAAACTGACATCTGTCTCATCATTACGAAATGTCATATTCATGATCTGTGAAACAAGTACTAATATAATCGTATACATGTTTCTACTTATTTTAATTCATTGTCAATCAATTATACAACCCTGTTCCAGGGCGGTTTTTTTCAAACATGGAGGCCCAGGTTTAGAAAAAAATGTGTGTTGCCTCCTGACTTCGTGTGGGCCTAAAAATTTCTGTGAAAGTACAGTAGGAGCTCTATGATATGCTATTATACTAATGATACTTTCCAAATGCATAAAGAACAAAATCGAAGTGGAAGCTTTGCATCCAATGGAGACCCAGGTACACTACCACCCTTCGGTTTATTCTGGGCCTATCCTACTCCTTTTATGTATGAAATATTTCCTGTGAATGATCCTAATTCTAACTCTGTGTCCTGAGACACTTCCATTACAATTATCCACTGAAGACATAGGCACAGTTATGAAGACACTGAAAAGTTCCAATTCAAAGTACCATCTAAATTTACATTCTCTATTCTTATCTTAATTTTGTTAAGGAGGTATTAGTGTCAATTAATTCTTTCACAAGGACACAACCATGTTCTTACTCTATCCATTGTCAGTTTTAATTTGTAATCCATCTCTAATGACTGCTCCACCAAAGTTATCCAGAGCGTGTAATTGTAATGTATAAATTGTTTGAAAAATCAAGTTAGAGCATATTATGGATGAATAGGCCTCTGAAGCTCGAGGAAAGCAATTAATAGAATATTTCTTTTAGATATTCTCCGAAGCATCTATTTTATTCTTCACATTAGGATGACAATGTTAATTATAGTGCTATAATTTTAAAAAATCTCAATTGTGTAAACACATTAAATTTATGATGCAAACATGTGTTGTGATAAAGGAAAAGGAGAGAGGGTCAGAAGGAGAGGAATGAGGGACATTTTCCACAACAGCAATTTATTTTGGTTGTTAAAATGCCCTTGTCTTCAGAAAGTAAAAGTCTCACATTAGACACATGATCTACACAAAAAGAACCTTATAAAGTTATAATTTCAAAGACATTTGTTTCCTGAATATGAACATTAATGGCTGTGATGTGTGGATTTGGGTGGGGACTCCCTAGAAGCATCAACTGATTAAGTGTGGTGGATAATCTGACTAAATTGATTACTAAATAGAGTACCTGGCTTTCTCCTAAACCTGTTTCTGAATTACATTAAAAGTATGCAGAGATTGAGTTTCATTATCATTGGTATTGTACTGTGTTTTAATACAACATATTTCTGTGAGAAATGTACATTGTGTACAGGTTTCATTTTATGGAGGTGTTATATTTCTGATTTTGTTTCTATTTGGAGTCATTTGCTAGAAAATCAAACAGTGTGTTATTCAGACATGTTACACTTTTGAATTGTGTACATTTTAATGAGCACAGTTATTAGCAGTCGTATGGACAGTATGTAATTGTAGAAACTGTCATTAGTGTTTATTACTGTAAAATTCATGATAACATAATGTTAACTTTTATTTACTTTGAATATTACTGATAAATGTGACTGTTCAAAACTATCTACTAACCACCTAATGGATTAGAAGCATGAGGAGCAAAGCTGACAAACATAAAATATTATTTGCTTTTATTTATTTACCAAATGATTATGAAATATGAATATCGCTGATGTCTGTAAATGATCAGAAATATCTACTTACCACCCACTGCATCAGAAGCATCTGGTGCAATGCTGACAGATATAAAACATTTCAACTCGAAGTAGAATAATTATAGAACTTGTAAGGTCCTGTAGTAGGATGAAGATATGTATTTCGAACAAAAAGGATAAAACAAAATAATGCTAAGAATAAAGGTAACCATTCGCCATTTAAAAGAAGTATTGAGTGATGAGGGGTACATAAAGAAACTTGAAAATATCTTAAAAGTATTTGGACAGAATGCCTCTATGCAGATAGCAAACTAATGAAAACATAAGTACACAAAACTGCCTGAGCCTAGATCCTGTGATGACAAAATCCCTTCCTAATCTCACAAGAAGAAACGTGCAATTTATCTTGTGAACTGTTTTGTTGTAAATATTAGACCATTTGTCTTTAGATTACTAGTTCCTGCAGTTCCAGATGTATCAAACTTGTAAAATCATGAGCAACTTCACTTGTAAAAGCGTGCACATGTGATTTTGCAACTTATCTGTAGTTAATCCCGTAGCTTGTATTAGTATAATAATTACCAAGCCAATCATTTAAACACCCAGAAATGAAGACTGTTTTTCTGTTTGTTCATCTGAAAGTCATGTCCTAATTATTCTTTCTGTGGATATAGTGATATAATTTCATTTATTTTATTGAAATAATGAATTTTTCGATATGTCAAAAATGAGGAAAGGCATCTACACACACACACACAGTTCTGTGGCTCACATCAATTTCTTAGTTTTCGTAGCTATAAACTTCCTTTTTGACTGCCATCATTCTTCTGCAGATCATTTTCATGTATTAAAAGGTGATTAGTAATCTATTCACTTGCTTTGTATGTTGTTAGATAGAGGCTAAAGTAAACAGTTTGTACAAAATGTTTGTTAACACTGTGTGATTTTGCTTTGAATTGAACATTTTTATGAAACAAATCATTACATTTGGAGACACTTTGTTTAGGAACCCCTCAGCTTCCCTACAAATAATATAGAGATTGTTGTTCATTAGGAACACTTGACTGAAACTGTTACTTGATTTTTTATGCCTGACTGCCAGTTCCTTGTAACAAGATTGCTGTTTTCCTTTAATAGATTTCAGTGATGGTAGTTACAATATCTGTAATGTTATTACTTTTATTTACATGACAAGTCTCTAGCAACTGTATGTGTTGCTTCATGTGATGTAATTTTCTGCTTTATATGAGACAACTCATTTGTATTTTATATTATAAGATAGTATGTGTATATTAATTAAACAAAACTTTTTTAGCCTTATTCCAAAACGCTGTCTGGCTGTCCTAGGTTTAGGTTATAAGTAAATTTTTTAGTACACAGCCACTTCCAAAGATGTGTAATAAAGCTAATGAAGTATTGCCTTTAGTTAAAATAATGTAAAATGTTTCACAAAGAACCAGTAGTTAAATCAGTTAAAATACATATCCTTCAGCTATTGGCCATGGCCTTCTTCAGAAAATAGAACACTCACGCAATCACACAGGCACACAACACAGTCATACAGCCGTCACCTCCGGCTGCCGCACTTCGAAGTGCATCAGCCGGAGGTGATGGTTGTATGACTGTGTTGTGTGCCTGTGTGAGCTTGTTTATTTTTTGAAGAAGGCCATGGCCGATAGCTGCAAGTGTGTGTCTTTTGTATGTGCCTGTAGCAGCTCGTCGCCACATCTTTGCGGTGAGCTGTAAACTGTCCTTACTATATTATTAATTCCAACCTGGACTTTCCATTAGTATATAAAATACATACCCTCTCATTCTTTAGCCTGTGGTGCACTTTACCTATAGTATTTGTTATTTATTCACTTTACAACTCAACAACTGTGATTTCATTCTTCAGATGCAATTATTATATCATAGAACAAAGTTTTTATATATGTCTGTTTCCTACATAATAACCAACTTCTGATTGTTAATATTAATTAGGTCACACAGTGCCAAAATCAAAAAAATTAGAGGAAAGTGATAAGAGGGAGTTACTAAAATATGAATCATTGGAACCCTGTAATTATTATTATTATTTTAACATGAAGAACTTCATTTTTGTTATGTAAACCTAAGTAGTAGTCAATATTACTGTACATTTTGTGACCATAGCTTCATTTGAAATCTTGCTTTCATTTATCACCAATCACATCTCTGCAATGTTGCCTTGGTATTTCACTTGTGCCATTCATTAATTCTTCCGGGTTTTTTTTTTTTTTTTTTTTTTTTTTTTTTTTTTTTTTTTTTTTTTTTTTTTTTTTTTTGCTGTTTGCTTAGTTTCCCCTTATTCCCATTTTAATTGCATCTTTCAGCTCTTTCCTATCTTGTTTGCTTCTGTCATTCTTTATTTCTTACATATAACTGCACTGGTGATTGGTTCCAAAAATGACTAGGGTTAACTGCTTTATATAGTTTACATTTCCCAATACTTTAGTTTTCTACATAACTTAAAATATTTCAGTAGCTCTATAATTACTTTAAAACAGTGGGCCAAATGGCTCAGGGCCAAGTGAGGCTAAAGAGTTCTACCTTGCTACAAAGTACTCACTTCGGCACAATGTAATGTGGCTCTGTTTCTTGCGACTTATGGTGTGATATTATTCCAACCACCAGTGCCCATTTCCCTATGCTCTCTGGTATTAAAGAAAATGGAAATTTGCAAATTTCATTTCAGTTTTGGAATAAATACAGGAACTGCTTTCAAATCATTTTCGCAATACTGCCAACTTCACATCTGTAGACTCTTCAAGCCCATTTGCAGAGCAATTGAAAATATCCCTGTCCATTTGCAGGTGGAACTTATAGATTTGAAGTATTATTCCTGAATGAAAGAGAAATTATATTACTTTAAAACTGTTCAGCAGCCATATGAAGGATTTCCATACTGATACTGAAAAAGCTATATTTTGGTTTTGCTCAACTTATATTTATATGAAAGATTTTTTTTTCCAATAATGAATGTAAATAAGTCACGATTACAAGGTAACATGAGTGATGACAATCAAATTTATTGCCTCCATCCCTCAGTGTGCCAAATGTTTGTACTAAATACAAATTTCATTATGTTTTCAGTGAATCAAACATAATTAAAAAATATTCTGAAGTACTGTAGTCGTGATACTGTCAATAGAGAACTGCTAGGTAGTAATTTTTTCTTTCACATGTAAATGTGATATTTTATTCTATCCCTAACATCATATTATGAAATTTCATAACAATCTTGTGTTTCGTACGTGACAGTTCTGCCATCTATGAGGTGACTGCAATATATTTCTGCAATGTTCCTGCTCCGAAAGCAAAGCAGCTTAGTGTGGCAAGTGTGCCAATCAGGCGAGAAGAAATGGTACACAGGCCAAAATTGTTGGCAGCCCTGCCTTAAAATGAGCCTAATCAGACTTCATGGGCTTTAATAACAGTTAGCAAGTCAATTCAAGTTATTGCCGTAGATCTTGAATCATTAAGCATTAAGCTGGTCATTAATTTGAATAATCATGATAACACTGTTACATACAACAATTAGGTATGTTAACAGCAATGATTGTTAATATATACTAAAGAAACAAAAGCCGCAGCAGAGTGGCCGAGTGCATTGAGGCGCTAGCTCTGATGCGTGAGGCTGTTCCCCGTCAGGGTTTGAATCTCTCTCCCCCCCCCCCCCCTCCTCAGGCATGGATGTTTGTGTTGTCTTTAGTATAAGGTAGTTTATAAGTTTAGGGACTGATGCTCCGACAGTTAAGTCCCACAAATTTAACAATCGTTTGAACATTTTTGTAAAGAAACAAAACAGAATGTTGAGAATAAAATGATTTACAATGAAAGGACTTTAAAGCCCAGTTCAAATTATTACGGCTGTTAGTGGCTGTCTTGAGGAAAATTGGCATACTAGCTACAGACACATATAATTGCTACCCTACTTTATATGTCTCTTATTTGTACTTACATGCCCCATAGTCCTCTTATTTAAACATATCCATATGGGTGGCCAGCGACATTAGTTTCGTATTTAGAGCATCCATCTTTTCTTACAGACTAATAGTTGGAAAGTTATTTTCTTGATAGGTGGTGCAATCAAATTAAGTATGCTTGATAAATTTTTATCTAACAGTAGAAAGTCCAAATTGGAATTCAACAATATAGTTACATAAATCCTATTCTTTTATAATTGTTTGCAAATTACAATTTAATAGTATTCTGCATTCCCTCTCTACCCAAATGGGAGCAACTGAAAACAACATGAGTAATGGAAGCTTCTCTCCACAATCACAGCTTGGCATATTACTTCGTCTCATCCAATGTAAATGCCCAGAACATTGCATTGGCCTGTTAATAGACATTCTGTATCTCATATAAGATCAAATGCTGTGCATTCTGAGCCTGTTCTTAGCTTTTGGATATATCATATTTACCTGAATCTAAGCTGCACATTCTTCCCCATTTTCAGGATCCTTAATACCACCTGTGGCTTTAGAATTGGGACCAAAACAAATTGAAGTTCTGAAAAACTACTCTAGGACCCACCACAATACACTTTTGCTATCTGTTATGAGCAACACCACACCTGACTTACATAAATACCAACACTGCATTCATCTATGAGCTGGTAAGCTGTGAATGTCACACTTTTTGAATGTATGGCTTGGTCAGATCCTAATAGCACAACTTTAAAGTTTTGCATGTCAGAAATTTTCAAATCCCAGTCCAGCACACAGATAAAATCTGCCAGCAAGTTTCTTACCAGGGTATACTCCATGGCAGAGTGAAAATATCAGTTTGGAAACATCACATACACTGTGGCTAAGCCATGTCTCCACAAATCCTTTCTTCCAGGAGTGTTGGTCCTGCAAGGGTCGCAGGAGAACTTCTGTATAGTTTGGAAGGTAAGAGGCATGGTACTGGTGGAAGAAAAGCTGTGGGGATGGCTGGATGGGCCATGAAAAGTGCAAGGGTAGTCAGTAGAGTACTTCCCCACTGAAGTTAAAGGTCCTATGGTCAAATAGTGGTCTGGCAAACACTCTGCACTTTTACACTCTTGTTTGTCAGAAAAATTCTGTTGTGTTTCTAGACATATTTAATGATTCTCAAGTCCATGGTTAGGCAGGATATAATAGCACACCGGATTATGTAAAAAGGAAAAGGAAAATTTGTTTCCATGCTGAAAGATTCAAGAATGACATTCTCATTGTCTCTTTGCCCCCAACTCATAATTGACCATACATGCTTTCTGTAAGTCAATGTGCCATTTAACATCATTTACACATCAAGCAGAAACAAAAATAAACTTCCCTAAGCTTGACTGCTGCTTTCCTTTGTCTCCCCTGCTGTTCTCACTTCCCCATTTAGTAACAATATTACATTATGGTCACTGGATGTAAGACACCGGATCACTTGCCAGCTGTTAATCTTAGTTGTTGTAATTTGGTTTCCTAAAGAGACTGTTAATCTTAGTTGTTGTCATTTGGTTTCCTAAAGAGACAACTACATCCCTCAAATGTAAACTACTTATCACATCGCTTCAATCAGAGTACTGTTGCTACTTATAATCATTATAGCCTACACATTTCTTCATGACTAATAAATTTAACAACACAGTTTGTTGATTCGTTCATAGGTAGATTACTTCACACAACATTCATTTATTTCAAGTTCCATAGATCCATATGAGAACATATCCCTGGATATAGAAGGGGCAAGTTTTTTTTTACAAATTATTGTGGAACATCAGGACTAATATTAGTTTAGAAATTTGGGAGGAAGCCTCTCCTCATGATAATGAATACAATCATTGTGGAAATACAATATAGATTATGAATTAGGAAACAACTGTAACACTAAAACAAAAGATAAGTTAAACAGACTAAAATTTTACAGTCTTCCCACAGAACAAATGAAGGGCCAGACAAAACAGAATTTCAAATCACTTGGCAGCAGACCAATATTTCAATGCTTGAAGGAGGTAAGAAAGGATCCTGTATGAACTCAATTAAGTCATGTAGATATTTCAGACCAGACAAATCACAGACCATAAATTTTTTAAAGGTTTCCATAATGGACAGGGAGGAGAGAGGGGAAAGAAGATAGGCTGCCAGAAAAAGAGTGCAAAGATTTTGGACTGCAAAGAAAGTGTGCAGTAATGTACAACTGTCATTTAACGTGGTCTATTATACCCATTATACATTTAAAAAAAAATTAAAAAGATTTTATTTTTTAGCATTATAAAGAAATAATAGTTTGAGTTAGCAAATCTAATAGCACCAGTCACTTTAATAACAACATAAAATACATTTGTCTTAGAGAAATGGTATCTAAGTGTATAGATATATTTCTGTTGGTGTATTAATAGTCACATTATCTGTATCAGAAGGTAAATTCTCTTAATTAAGCTTCAGAATAATGAAAAAGAATTGGTGAACAGTATTTTTACTTCATAATGCCAACTTAGCAGCATTGAGTTAAACAAGATTCTATTGTGATAAATTTCCTTGTCAAAGTTTCAATTGTAACATCTTTTACTAACAAAATATATGAATTCTTGAATAATATAGTAGCCTTTCCCAAAATTATGTGCATATTTTGCAAGTATTTTATCCACATTTAATTAACAAGTAGATATATAAAGTATTGCACTATGAGAATCAGAGAAGGAAATGCAGTAAGGGAAGAAACCACAACTACGTGAATGGCCAGGCAAATAAAATTTATGTAGTGTAAAAACATGTTAATAAAAGTATATTGGTTTCAGAATGAATACTTCACTCTTTAATGGCATGTGGTCTTTTGTTAAACTTCCTGAGAGAGTAAGAAAATGTGATGAACTGGGACTGTTAACTCAAATACTTTTTTTTTTTTTTTGTGTGTGTGTGGTGACTAAGCTATTCAGGCTTATCGCACAACCTAATACACCTCTCTTCTACTTTCATATATTTCATTCTGCATGTTGTTGTTGTTGTGGTCTTCAGTCCGGAGACTGGTTTGATGCAGTTCTCCACAATACCCTATCCTGCGCAAGCCTCTTCAACTCCACATAAGAACGGCAACGTACATCTGTCTGAATCTGCTTACTGTATCCATCTCTTGGTCTTCCTCTGCGGTTTTTACCCTAAACACCTCCTAAATTCATGATTCCTTGATGTCTAAGAATGTGTCCTACCAATTGATCCTTTCTTTTAGTCAGTGTATGCCAGAAATTCCTCCCCCCCCCCCACCCCCACCCCTCAATTCTGTTCGGTACCTCCTCATTAGTTACGCAATCCACCCACTTAATCATTCTTCTGTAGCACCACATTTCAAAAGCCTGTATCCTCTTCCTGTCTGTGCTGTTGGTCGTCCATGTTTCACTTCCATACAAGGCAACACTCAACACAAATGCCTTCAGAAAGGGCTGCCTTAGGCTTAAATCAATATTCGATGTTAACAAATTTCTCTTTTTCAAGAACGCTTTTCTACCCATTGCCATTCTCCATTTTATATCCTCTGTACTGCGACCATCATTTTTTATTTGATTTCCCAAGTAACAAAACTCATCTACCTCCTTTATTGTTTTGTTACTTAATCTAATTCCTTCAGCATCACCTGATTTTCTTAGACTGCACACCATTACCCTTGTTTTACTCTTGTTAATATTCATCTTATTATGCACCTTTCAGCACATTCTGCATATCGTCCTACTTAAGGACATGTACTGCAAAAGGCTAGGTTTTGATTTTGTGTCCTAGTTACCCACAGTTTCAAACTGTTGGGAAGTTTCAAGAAGATAGGTGTAGATTCATATGAGATGCTAGCTATGCACTTGAAATATGACTTTCAACAGTATGTTTGTACATATGAGTCCAAATGGACTTCTATAAGTGAATTAAATGTCACTTGCTGTGCTATTATCATTTTAAATGAATGGCAATTTGTCTCTTATTCTCATGTTTGAGATGTATGTCAAAATCTCTTTGTCTCGCTACTCATCATGTGTTTGTTTGGTGAGCAATATATCTGTGTGAAACATAATTATATTTTAATTTTTTATTGAGCAATTATTAATGTAATGCTACTCATATTGTTAGGGTCATAATAAATTTCTGATCTAATTGTACAGTGAGTTTTAGTGTTTTGTAAGACTTTGTTGTACAAACCTCAACATTTGGGTAGCTTTTGCCTGCTTGTGTATCTCTGCTATGTTATGATTTTCATATGAAGAGAAAATTCACTGTCCTTCATTTTCATATTATCTGATTATCGAGTTATTTCTTGATATGACATCTAACAATGAAAACAGCATTTACTTAACTGTATGTTTCAGTGCCTTTCTACTGTTGGTTCAAACACTGCCAAAGTCATGTAATTTTATAATATCTTAGTCTTAATGTATGTCATTTAATTAATGTAACAAGTACTGCCAGTTATTGGGAACATGAAACCATTGTTAAGTTTTTGTTACATTTACATGACATGTTTATAAATTTACTTATGATATAAATAAAAAATACATTGATGTTGTTGTTCATTGGTGCTCATACTTTCTTCAATTGTTAGCATCACCTATAAACCTCCCACATTAATTATTCATGTTGGTATTCATCTCAAAGCAGTTTCAAACTAAATATCCAAAGGTGTTGAAGTTAAACAGTCACATGTTAATAGCATCACCTTTAGACATATTTATTACATAGCACTAGTCATAATTAGTTGTTCACATTGTTACATAAGCAGATGCTAGTAGTTTCCTTGCATGAATGGACATCATTTAGTTTCAGTATGACAGACAAAGGAATTATGAACAGAGCTTAAACTGCTAGGAAATCACACTGTGGTGAAGTATGTGCCAGCTAAGTGAATTAAGGACAAAAATGATGCCACTGTGGTATCATAACATAATTTATAAAATGCTGAATAATAGATTGTTCCACTCTAGGTTCAGAAATGATTGTAGAAAATCTGACAGGCAAAGCTAGTAGAAATTCATGCATCTATAAAAATATCTATGCACAAAACGTACAAGCTACATCATTACATAGTAATTATGGTTCTTGGAGAACCCTAAAAATGTTGGTTCTGGGTAAAATCACCAATTTGGTCAAATGATTGTCTTTTGTTACTCTGATCAGTCTGGTATTGCAGTAGAAGATGCCAGTGTCTTGAAATAATGTTGTAAAGCAACATAAAATGGAAGAAGCATATAAGGTCGTTGTTAGGGAAGGCAAATGATCAACTTTGATTTATTGAGATAGTCCTAAGGAAGAACACATTCTTGCTTATTGTTTATT
Source organism: Locusta migratoria (assembly GCA_026315105.1). NCBI lineage: Eukaryota > Metazoa > Arthropoda > Insecta > Orthoptera > Acrididae > Locusta > Locusta migratoria. Next base: position 104,105,452 of record CM048745.1, on the reverse strand, counting down.
TGGAAATGCACTAGCTTGAATTAAAGGAAGACATTGAAGAAATTCAGAGATGTGCTACTAGATTTGTTACTAGTAGGTTCGATCATCATATATTGTTGCAGAAAAGTTTGTTTAATGAAATGAAAGCTTCTGCAGGAAAGAGTGCAGTCTAACTAACATTCTAGTGTCTCCCATTCATTCTTCATATTGCTCACAGCTTTACACTATTTCCACAAGGGATCACATGCTATTGTGCATCAGCACTTAAATTGTATGTTTAGTGCCTGTCCTTCCAGACAGACACCTTATGTATTACTGTAAAATTGCCTCAACAGGGGATGGAAGTTTCAGTGCAGATAAGGAAATAACATATGATCTCTTGAAGGAATACATGGAACTATGCAAAAAGAGATAGAGAGGATGGGGGACAGTGTATTAGTGTGTTGTAGGTTGAGAATTGCGGGCAGGATAAGACACATTTGCACCTATCCTGGGTTGATAGGGCACTCACTGGCCACAAGCAAGAAATCCAGGCTGTCTTTGTACCATCACTAAATGTATATCAACACTCTGAAACATCCAAGATGTCAAGAAATTTAATTTCTAGTTCATAAACAATGTTCTTAAGTTAATCAATGATCTGTTTGTCCCATATATTTAACTGTTCTACTGAAGAAGTTTACAGAGCCAGTATTTGTGATAGAATGCATACTGATTCTACCCCCAGCAATGTACGTCTTACGTAAGGATTGCAAAAACAAGAAGAGAAATCAGGGCTTCTGTGGAAATCTGTAAACAGTCATTTTTCTATTGCTCCCTTTGTGAGTGGAAAAGGAAATGAATGAAAATTAGTTGTACACAGCCATGTTATGTTTGGAGGCTTGTGGAGTATATACATAGATACAGAACATTTAGGCAGCTGAATTTCATTGTAGTTAATCAAAGATTTTTTGTTTTTTAACATGTGACACAATACTCCTTTGTTTAACAGCAGTAACATACATCTATGAAGCCTTCACACAACACAAGGCCATGAGAAATTAAAAAGTGAGATGAGTGAGGTAGTGTGGCAGTTAGTACACTAGACTACCATTCAGGAGAACAAGGATTGCAATCTGTGTCCATTCTCTCTGATTTAGGTTTTCAATGTGTTCTCTAAATCACTTAAGGCAAGTGTTAGGAGGATTCCTTTTATAAGACAACAACCAGTTTCTTTTCCCATCCTTGAAACAATCTGAGCTTGTGCTCTGTCTGCAATGACCTCTATGTTGATGGGACATTAAACCCTAATTATCCTTACTTCCTTCATTTCTTCAACTTGTCGCAACTCATACTAAAGTTCATAGGCACAATGGATGATGGAAAAACTACCAAACTTTGTATTATCCTTAGCATGGACTTATGAAATTTGAGTAGTGCTGTAAAGTGCTCAGATTTAATTGTATTAATGTATTTACAACTTACTAGGCTTCATGCAGATATATTCTCAGCCTTTGATCATTTAACTTTTACATGATTTACTCAGTATTTCCTCAAATTCCTAACTTAATGCAGAGGTGTAAGATCATTTTGAATTTTGTTATGGCTGTTTCTTCGCAGTGCTGCATTCTTTCTACATTAAAATGCGGGAGGAGGGGGCGGAATAATCTGAGAGATTGCATGCCCTGTAGTTGTACACAAATGTGGTAAAAAGCTTCCAAGACTATACTCATAAACAAGACAAGCATATCAAAGATGAACAGGGAATCCAGGAGATGTAAACAATATTTAAAAGGAAACCATAGAATAAAGTAATTAGGCCCAGAGACACAATGTCAGTGTGTTACAGCCTGGATCATCTATTACTCCTTACAGCTTGTTAGTAATTGCTTTATTTTCATGTCTTCATTTCACTATATTAATCTATTATTTGGTGGCATAAAACCTTGTCACTACTGTAAGTAAATCAACCTTTGTTTAAGTTTGTCCCATTTTTGTACCCATTAGTCATTCAACATTCTATTTTTCTCTATATAGAAAGTGATGACATTTTCTCCCTCAGATGCAGCCACAGATCAGTCTAAAAGTACTTCAATAGATACCCTGATTTTTTAAAACATTGATAAGACATGGTCATCCAAATGCAGCTTTTTACATGTTGTTTCCACTCCTGCAATGTACTCACATGAGTCACATTATCAGAACCTGGCAGAATTTGGGCTCCATTTGGTTGGCTGGTCAAATCATGCAATATCCAGATTTGTGTTGGATCTGGATGTGTCAGTGGCCCAATTTTAGACTTCAAGCAAATATGAAGGCAGGCATACTTCTTATCATGATTCCAGTTGCACCTGTCTGGCCAGATTGTAGTATTACAGGGTGGCTAGCAGTTCTTGAATCCTTGAAAACTGGGAATTTTGCATAACCGTGAAAAAGACAAGAAATTCAAACGAAGTTCTGGAATTGTCATATTGCTGAAAGAACGTCCGTGACAGTTCATGGACATGGTGTGCATTATGTGGAAGAGACATGCTATCACCACTCTGGCTATGGAAGTTGTAAATGTTGCCATGATGACACTACTCCTGCCTTATCACTCTAGGTTACCTGTGGGACAATCCACATAGCAAAACAACAGCAACAATGACAACATTGGTGACGGTTGTTACAGGACTTTCTATCAGTGGCTCAACTATAACATTTTACACTATTTTTACTGTTATTGATAAATAATACAGTCAATATATTCTTCTTGCATCAAAACAGTAACAAACCATTTTTCTTCAGTGATTTTCATATTTTGTCACAACACGATGGAACAAATCGTGCCCATTAACTTCCTTGCACAGGAAGGGAAAATCCCACCCATTTACCCCTCCCCCATCACACTGAAACTAAATCCTTGCATATTGTTGTTTGTTCATGAAATCTTTCTGGTTCGCCACATGGTTTATTGTATTGGAGACTTGGAGTAGTGAGCGGATTTTTACTGCTTTCAGCTGTATATCATAGCAGTGTAATATAGTACATGAAGTTGGGTTATTGGCATACCGAGCATTTTGTTTTTATTGCATTTTGTTTATTCTAAAACATCAACAATTTTTGCTTTACCATCATGGGAAAAGTAAAGGGTGTAATAGTATATCAAGCATCTTATGAATTAAAGTGTCTGTGGGTCAAGAGAGGAAATGGCGATGCAAATGCAAAGTGTACATTGTGCAATACTTCAATAAAAATTTATTATGTGGGGCCTGCATCTCTTATCAGCCACACATTTGCAAAACCAAGAAAATAGAAGACGACAGGAAAAAATGCTTCCCTGTGGATATGTTTTTCAAGCATTGTAGTAATCAAGAAGTGATTAAAGGAGTAGGTGCCACCTGCAGAAATTCTTCAGAAAAAGGTAGGTTCCAAAACAATAACTTCTTAACTATATTTTAATTTTGTTATTTCAGTTGTACAAATATTTTTATTTGTATAACTTATGTTAGAAATAGCTGGGACTCAAATAAAGGAGCTATGTAACTTACATGGTAAAATATATGTAAAAAAATAGATGAAGTCTACTTACCAGGCGAAGGAGCACAGGCAGTGATAGTAGTAAATAAACACACAGACACACACACACAAACGCTAGCTTTCACAGCCTAGCTGCTTCGTCAGGCAGAAGGGAAGGAGAGGGAAAAGGAAATGATTAGGGTTTTAAGGGAGTGGGTAAGGAGTCATTCCAATCCCGGGACAGGAAAGACTTACCTAAGACTAAATTTCCCATGAATTTCACTTTGAAACAATTCTGTTGGACAAAAAATTGATATATTGGCACTAGCATGGTTTGTCCATGAAGTATTGTTTACAATTGCTAGTTAGTTAATAATATACTGACATCTGTACCCTCCATTACAGTTATCAGATGTGAAGTTGCACAAAGTCTGAATAATTCGTGATTTCATCCTTGCCACTGCCAAGCTATAATAATCATCATGGTCTTTGATGGCAGTTGCCAGCTGCATGTTTTAATGTTTAGCATGGATGTGTTTGAAGAATTTATTCCTTTTATCAAGTGTAAATATTTTTGTAAGTATTTTTTCTGCCATTCCAAAAACAAATTTTGACTCTGTGTGCCTGTTACTGTACAGTATGTTGGAGGAGAGACAGTATATTACAACCTCGATATAGATGACCACTTTGTGGAAGAGGTAATTATCACACAAAATACATTAATTTGCAAAATTCTTTATTCAAAGCATAAAATATAAACTGGGTCAGTGTCATTATTTCGAATATGATTCTATTATGACAAAAGAAATTGTGTCAAATATTGTCACTTCCAAGACACTGAGAGTCACCATCTCTAGTCACATTAGTAGCTGAGCATAGTATAAAATTCAGAAAACCTTTATCAGATTATGAACAAGGTCCTGATGAGTATTCTGATGCATATTATCTATATATATATGTCATATAAGCAATATGAAATGCTGGGGCCAGAGTGTGATCGTATATACCACTTAAATTTTTGCACATTTTACAACATTTTTTTGAAGTCCCGAGGAAAGTATATTAACATAGTTTCACGCATAATGGCAGAATCGTACTTTGAGTATGGTGCAAAAACTAAGACCATTAATAAGATGTCGATTGTTTAAGAAACTGGCAGCAATTTTATTCCCAAAAACAGTGCCTAGGATATACTCTTTAACCACTCATTGCTACTATCTTTATAAATGTTGACATGCAAAAATTTTTTTTACATTGAATGTATGTGATAAAGCTACTGTAATGTAAAAATGTTTATTTTCAGGAAGTACTGTACTACGATTGCATGTGACTCAGAAAATACTTCAACTTCTGCAAGTTCTGTAATAGCTATAAAACCACTGAAATGCGAATCATCAATCAGAGGATGTTATCAGGTTGGAAATACTCTGCTCTGGTGTCTTCATACTGTGGTGAACCATATATCATTCCGTAGTTCTGCAGAATTTTCATCTATACTTCCTCTTATGTTTTCTGATTCAAAAATAGCACAAAAATGCTGCTATAAAGAGCTAAACTGGCATATAGTGTAGTTGATGATGTTGCTCCCTATTTTACCAAAGAATTTTTCTCTGTACTTATCTGAAAAGTGTTGCACAAAAAGCACAGATGGATATCAGTATAAAGTTTTGGAATTCTGAATATTTTCAAGTATCTGAATGCTAGTTTCATTCTGTTTTCTTGCAGCATATTTCTGCTGTTAATTTATTGGAAAACCTAAAATCTTCTGTTGGAACTGGTAATTTGAATAAAATTTTGCTGGTTTCTGTGCATGGTCCTAAGACATTTAAGACAGGCATAATTTGAACATTACTGCCTTTGTAAATGTAAATTATTATTTATTTAAAAATTCTCCTGCTCTAAGAGCTCAATACACACAGTACTCTGAATGTATAGTCTTGCCTAAACAAAACAAAAAAACAACAATTTTCTGTCAGATGGATAGAAAATAATGATGTTGCCAAGAGAGCATTGGAAATTTTGCCTAACTTGAAAAATATGTTGCTGAATCAGTAAATTCACATATCTTCCTAACTATATCTAATGCTGTGAATGATAAGATTCTTGTACAATGACTTGCAGTCATTGGAGCTTTCTCTGATGCACCACATAATTAATCCTGGCATTTTAAAATCTGCTCCTTCCTTTTGGAAAGTAAACCTTGCAGATAAAAGTAGGCAGTTTGAGCTGATTTCACTACAAATGAAGTGTCAAAGAAAGTAAATAGTCCTTCAGACCTAGAAATTCTACATGTAAAACAAAGGGCATTGGAAAACATAAGACAGCATTCACCATTAAAGTACAAGCTCACACAGGGGATTTCATGTTTGGATTACTTGCAGTGAGTTTTTCTTCAGCTGAAAAATACTTATCTTGTTTAGAGATTCTAGTTTCTAATGCTAAACACTTTGGCATGAATAAGAATATATGTATCTGAGCAGCTAACTACATGTAAAAGATGTTCTAAGAACCTTCAACAGGTCTGAAACATGCCTTGATCGATTTTGTAAAGATGTACTCTCCAATTCACAAAAACCTCGTGAAAATTTTAGGGAATTCCCCCCCCCCCCCTCCCGAAAAGATCATTATTGTGTCACATGGAAGTGCAGGTATCAAGCATGGCTTATCAGTAAACCCAGAGTGTTTACTAGAAAAACAACATGAAGAAACGCTGGTGACACAACAGCAAATATATGATTCTGTCAAAGCTGTAGGAGGGCTGGAATATGTACTAATAAATAAAAAGTTTTGTACATTCAATGCATAATAGTAAGGGAAAGAAAAAGTGGGGAGCAATCATGTGAAAACTGCAGAAGGAGTTAGATCAGAGAATTGGGGATACAAAAATTAAGATGTTTAGCTGATGCTGCTGAAATACAAGAAGCAATATCATAATTACAGGAAAACAAATAACAAAGTGAATTTCATTATGTCATGTAATATAAACAATTCTGATGTATTGTTGTTAAAGTCATAAAGAATGAAGTTGTGTTAAGTGTAATCACATGGGAAACTATTTTGTAAGAATCCACGAGTACATTGACTCAACTTAATTAAATAAAACCATGTTGAAATTAAATACTTTTCATGAAATTATATTTTATGTATAGTATAACTTGAAATCCAGGATGTTGATCTTCAGACACTTGGCGTGTGAATCTAGTGCCTTATCGTAATCTTTATTATTTTCAGTTTAAAGTAGAATATAGACATGCAGTTCTTAATGTAGGAAATTGGAATGTTTACGAACACAGTTTGATAATTACTAGTCTGGAAATTAGTATTGTGTACTAGAACAAATAGCTTATAGATTTAAACTAGCAAATTTTGTATACTATATGTATTTCATGTATCTCAGAAGTGGCTCTAATGATTTCCATCAAATTATGTATGTAAATTAAGTTTTGTTTATTATTTAGTTTATCTGTATACACATCATTCCTTAAAAAAATGTGAAACAATTAGAATGTAAACCGTACAGTAATAACAGCAATGTAGCATGTTTGCAAAATAATCTAATAATTGAACTCTGGGTTGGAATTCAACAAAATAATAAACACAGTTTACAACTCACCATAAAAATATATAATAATAATAAAAATATATGATATAATAAGGCACATGAAACAGACAGAGAGCATTCACAAAGGTACACTTCACAGTCACACAACTACCATCTCCAGCTCCCACATTCCAAATCCTGCTCTTCGTTGTGTGGTTCGGAGGGGAGGAAGATTCAGGAAGCTTGCATCACGGTAGTGGGGATGGATACAGCATAGGAATGGAGAGGGGTGGCAGGAGATGGCGGAAAAGCAAAACAAACCTGCACACAGAATGGGAGAAGTGTTGGATGGGGAGGGGGAGAGTAGGAACTGTGCTGAGAAAAGGGGGGGGGGGGTTGTAGGTTGAGGCCTGGATATTTTGACTTGGTTGGTTTGTTTTATGTTTGGGGGATAAAACAATGGGGTCATCAGTTCCCCATTCTGTCACAGAGCGATATGAGAAAAGCACCAATACAAAATAAAAACGCCCAAAACTGAAAACAGCAATGGGAGGAAAATCCCACTCAGGCGTAAAATGTCAATGACAATGACAAGACGAACTCAAAATGGGGCAATAACAGAAATACACAACAACTAAAGTACACAATACAATGAAGCCGAAGACTGTAGTTAACAAACCATGAGGTCAAAAAGAGGAAGGGTCAACCACAGCTACACAAGGAAGTCATCAATCAGGGGACACATGACAAGGGGAAAACAGATGGGGAGATGAAGCAAAGCTTCTCAGAGAGCGATAAAAACCCTCAGAATGAATAAAACAGAAAACTAAATCAGCCGTTGTGGCATTGTCACATAAAGCATCTGATAAAACACCAGGAAGATTAAAACCCTGCCACAAGGCGGCTAAAAGAGGGCAGTCCAGCAATATGTGGGCCACTGTCAAGTGTGAGCCACTGCGACACTGGGGCGGTCCTCACCATGGAGGTGATGGCCATGGGTCAACCTAGTGTGGCCAATGCAGAGCTGGCACAGGACTACTGAGTCCCGGCAGGAAGACTGCATGGAGGAATAGCAGACAGTCGTAGTCTCCTTAATAAACCTGAGTTTGTTGGACATGGTCAGGCTACACCACTCAGTAGCCCAAACCTCATGAACTCTACATCACAGAACCGACCAGAGATCAGGAGCCAGAAGGCTGATCTCTAAGAAGGAGGAATTGACAGTCTGTTTGGCAAGTCTATTGGCATGTTGGTTGCCTGGGATGCCGACGTGACCTGGAGACCAAAGAAATACCACTGATCTACCAGACCAATCAAGGGCAAAGAGTCTCTTTGATGGCCAGCACCAAAGGGGAATGCAGGGAGCACTGGTCCAGAGCACAAAGGCTGCTCAGAGAGTCGCTACAGAGAAGGAAAGACTCAGCTAAGTAGGAATGCATATGCTTGAGAGCACAGAAAATGGCTACCAGCTCCACAGTATAAACACTTCAGCCATCTGGCAGAGACTGCAGCTCAACATAATAGCCATGGACGCAGGCAAAGCCAACGTGGCCGTTAACCAATGAGCCATCCATATAAACTATGTCATAGTCAGAGAGCTCAGCAACAACAGCAAAAAACTGACAACAGAGAGTCTCAGGGGAACTGAGTCCTTGTACACATGGGCCAAGTCTAGATGGTGACACAGCCATGGGAGGCACCATGGAGGTGTATGTGAATGGGCCCAAAATGGAGGTGGAAGAGGATAGGACTCAAGCTCCCGCAGGAGGGACCGGACACGGATGGCCATCATGTGTCCTGACCTGGGTCGCTGGTTTTGGTGATGGACAGCCACATCAGAAAAAAAAGCGGAAGTTTGGGTGCTCTGGTGAGCTATACACTTGGGCTGCATAGGCTGCTAACAGTTGTTGGTGGCGGGCCCACAATGGGGGGACCCCAGCCTCTGCAAGTAAACTGGTCACAGAACTGGTACAGAAGGTTCCTGTCACAATGCAAACCCCACAGTGGTGGATGGGGACCAGCAAGTGCAATTCCGAAGGCAACACAGAGCCATAAGTGAGGCAACCAAAATCTAAGCAGGACTGCACCAAAGCTGTATACAACCGCAACAGGGTAGAACGGTCAGCACTCCATGTAGTATGACCCAGACAGCAAAGAGCATTTAGATGGTCCCAACACTTCTGTTACAGATGATGAATATGAGGGAGCCAAGTCAGTTGGCCATCATAGATCGGTACTAGGAACCGGTGAGTCTCCACTATAGGAAGTAGTTGGCTGTCAAGATATAGTTCAGGGTGGGGGTAAACTGTCCAATGACAGCAGAAGTGCAACACACGTGTTTTGCTGGCAGAAAACTGGAAGCCATGGTGCAGGGCTCATACTTATGCCTGGTGGATGGCCACCTAGATTCAGCATTCAGCGACACTTGTTGTGGTGGAGCAGAAATCATCGGCGTACAGAAAAGGCGACACAGATGACCCTGCAGCTGCAGCCAGGCCATTAATGGCCACCAAGAACAACAAAACACTCAGTACAGACCCCATTTTCTGGATGTGAGGCGAACTATGGGAACACCGAAATGAGCGTAGTTGGAGGACGTTTTGAATAAAAATGGGGAGTGACCGCCGAACGCTCCACTCATGCAGTGTGGCGAGGATGTGATGCCGCCACGTGGCATCTTAGGCTTTCTGAAGGACAAAGAAAACCGCAATGAGGTGCTGCCAATGGGAAAAAGCTGTTCAAACTGCAGACTCTTGGTACACCAGATTATTGGTGGTAGAATGGCCCTGACGAAACCCACCCTGGGATGGTGCTAGAAGGCCCCATTTCAAGCACCCATTTCAAATGCCGCACCACCATACATTCGAGCAACGATGGTCAGGCAAATGGGGTGGTAACTGTTGACATCCAGTGGGTCCCTACCAGCTTTCAGCACTGGTATGATGACACCTTCCCACCACTGGGACGGGAACTTGCCTCCACCCTAAAAGTGGTTGAAGGTGGCACTGAGAATCCCATGAAAGATGTTTCAGCATCTGCGCATGGATACAGTCCTGGCCTGGAGCCGTATCAGCGCAATGGGCCAAGGCACTAAGAAGCTCCCTTTCGGTGAATGGGGCGTTGTAAGGCTCATGATGGCACGTTGCAAAGGAAAGGCACATTCGCTCCACACGCTCCTTGCAGGAATGAAAGACTGCACAGTAGTTAGCGGATTCAGAGCACCATGCGAAATGATCAGTAAGATGTTAAGCGATCACACTCAGGTCCGTACACACAGCACCATTAAAGAAAGACCAGGGACTCCAACAAGAGTCTGGTGGCCTTAGATGGAGAGACATGGGAACCTAAGGTAGAGACATATCTCTCCCACCCAACATTCTTTCTTACTTCATTTGATTAATTGACTAGCCTTGACATGGAGTCGCTTGAAAGCGATGAGGTTTGGCAGAGATGGATGCCATTTATGGTGCTGAAGAGCCTGCCTATGTTCCATAATTGCCTCAGCGATTTCTGGTAACCACCAGGGCACCATCTTCCACCAGGAAGAACCTAAAGAACAGGGGATTGCAGACTGTACTGCAGAAACAATAATGTGTGTAACTCTTTCAACCACCACATCAGTGTTACCACGTGGCAGATATTCAACAGTGGCATCCCATTCGGCTTTGTTAAGGACCCAAAGGGGCAATGACGCTGGGGCAGTGACAGAAAAATTGGGAAGTGGTCACTGCCACACAAATCATCATGCACTCTCCAGTGAAGAGATGGTAGAAAGCCAGGGCTGCAAATAGATAGATCTAAGGCCAAGTAGATGCCATGTGCCACACTGAAATGTGTGGGAGCACCTGTATTTAGAATACAAAGATTAAGCTGGGAGACAAGCGGTTCAACTTCCCTACCTCGGCCATTAGTCATGTTTCCACCCCACAAAGGGTGATGGGCATTGAAATCACCCATGATGAGGAAAGGTGGGGGGAGCTGAGAAATCAGTGCAGCTAACACATGGCGGGGTATATCACCATTCAGAGGAAGGTATACACTGCAGACGGTTATAACCAGTGGTGTCCTATCCGAACAGCCACAGCCTCCAAAGGTGTTTGAAGGAGCACAGCTTCACTATAGACAGACTTAAGCACATGAAGAGAAATGCCACCAGATGCTGTGTCACAAGTGAGTTGGTTCTTATAAAGGGCTTTGCATTGCCGTAAGTCAGTTTTCCTGGAGGGCAAAGCATAGTACAGGTGAAGTACTTAAAAGCTGTCTTAACTCTCTGCCAGGTGGTGAAAATAACCACTGCAATTTCACTGGAGAAAAGTGCTGGCTATCGACTGGGGAGGCATGAAGGTGACTAGAAGGTATGATACGCCTCAGTGTCACCTGTGGCCATCGGTACAGGTTCTGTGGGTCCATATCCAATGTTTCCAGGTTGTCAGTGAGGGCAAAATCCTCTGAAGATGCAAGGATTTCTATCTCATCTTCAAAGGCAGAACTGGTAGTGGACAGCAGCGAGAAAGCCACCGTTACAACTGGCTCTTTATTCTTCAGTATGTCCTCCTTTTTCTTGCTTTCCCGCTTGGGTTTCGACTTCGACACCTGAGTGGGCTTCCCAGAAGGAACGTCGGATGTCGACACAGACTGGGAGGCCTGGCTACCAGTGGGTGCATGGGCGTTTAGCCACTGGCTGACGTGACGTCTGGCTGTGTCAAAGCTGGAACTGTGGATGGGGTTGCCCCAACAGAGGCTTTTCGTGTGGGAGGAGATCAACTTACGTCAAGTTTCTTAGGGACAGCAGGTACAAAAGGTAGGGTCACATCAGTCCCCTTTCCTGAAGGAAGTACCAGAGAATGGAGATGTTTCTCTGGCAGAGAGATGAGGCTCACGGACCCCGATAAGATGGGATGAGTGGGGGGGGGGGGGGGGGGGGGGCAAAAGCCCTCATAAGATGGTGTCCCCAGGCTTCTGGTGAGCCAGGACTGACTGATGGCCCAGAGGGCCCACGGAAGGGGTTAGAGTAGGTTTGGCAGCCACCCCCAGTGGAGGCAATGCCACTGTGGCTGCAGCATACATAGATACCATAGAAGCAGGGTGAAGTTTCGCACATTTTCTACGAGATGTACATTCGGATATCACATCTCTATATCATCACCTTGACCTTCTCAGGCAAGGCCAAGATGAATGCCCCGGTTGCCACCCTACTGTTGTTGTTGTTGTTTGGGGTTTAGAGGGGACTTAACTACATGGTTATCAGTCCCCTAGCAAGGACAAGGCATCGAAGTAGGAAAAAGTAAAATATAGCTCAACACCCAGAAGAGAGGCGTAAGCTGCGCACAGTGCGAATGAACCTGATACTCTCAACAACACTGAAGAAGACAGGAATAAGAGAGACCAAGTGTTGAACTAAACCAAAATAAAGCAGGGAACAGTGGCTGGCTGATCACAAACAAATACAAGATGAGCCAGTCACTCTGCACAGGCTAAAAACTCTGAGGTAAAAACAGGGTAGAAGTAAGAAAAACATCAGAGTAATATTTGAGAGGTGGGAGCCCGAGACACCAGGTACAAGCCCACCACTAAATAGAATGATAAAATCCAGCTGCGCAGATAAAACCTAAAACTCTGTCAGCCATTGAGGCTTTGTCAGATAAAATCAAGGCAGGCGCAGTAGGTAGATTAAAAGACTGCGGCAAGGCGGCTAAAAGCGGACAGTCCGACAGGATGTGAACCACTGTCAACAAACTTCCACAACGGCAATTCGGTGGGTCCTCTTTACGTAAAAGGTAGCCATCTGTCAACCACGTATGGCCAATACGTAAGCGACACAGGACAACAGAGTCCATACGGGAAGGCCGGAAAGACGACTTCCACCCGGACGTAGAGGACTTGATCGCTCGGAGCTTGTTGGGAGTGCTCAGTGTGGCCCATTGTATGTTCCAAGCCTCAAAAACCTTGTGGTGCAAATCCAATCGGATATCCCGTTCTGGGATACCAATATCCAGGGGAGGAGCGGTGGTGGTGACATTAGCCAGCCAATCGACTTGCTCGGTTCCCGGGATGACAATGTGGCCGGGGGTCCAAATAAAGTCCGCCGAACAACCAGACTTGCCAAGTGAAGTGATGGCGATTTGAATGGATTGCACCAACGGATGGGAAGAGAAGTAGTTGGAAAGGGCTTGCAGGCCACTAAGGGAGTCGCTGCACACGACATACGACTTCGGGGGCACGTTTTGAGGTGATCAAGAGCACGAGAAATGGCGATCAGTTCAGCTATAAAAATACTACAGCCAGGTGGCAGGGACCGTTGTTCTGTGTGGTTGCCATGAACAAAAGTGTAACTGGCTCTGACAGTTACCAGTACAGGACTTCTGCCTCATGGTGAGCAGTAAGGAGCACCAGAAACTTGCAACGGAGTGTCAGTGGTGAAACTAATCCCTTTGTATTGCAGGACAATTGCAGGTGGAGCTTCAAACGGGGGATAGACCAAGGAGGAAGATGGGACGGGCAGGAAAAAGTGTCAGGTAGGGAATGAAGTGAGGAAAGGACTGTACGAACCCGGATCACGATTGGAAGACCTGATCTTGGTCGACATGGTGGAAAAGAAGGGCTAAGAGTCGGAAACAAAAGCCTGCGATTTGGATGGTGCGGCATGGCATGGACTCGAGCAACATAGCTAGCAAGAAGCTGGTGCTGGCGAAAGTGTAAAGGAGGAATCCCTGCTTCGGCAAGAAGACTTGGCACAGGGCTGGTGCGGAAGGCCCCAGTCGCCAGCCGGATACCACTATGGTGGATGGGATCAAGGATCCTCAAGGCAGATGGTGCTGCCAAGTCGTACAGCAGGCACCCATAATCAAGCCTTGATTGTATCAAGGACTTGTACAGCTGCAGGAGGGTGGAACGAGCAGCGCCCCAAGCAGTATGGCTCAAGCAGTGGAGAATATTAAGATGTCGCTAGAATTTTTGTCGCAGCTGACGCAGATGTGGCACCCAAGTAAGTCTGTTGTCAAATACCATGCCAAGAAACAGATGCGTCTCTACGACGACAAGCAATTCACCACCCAGATATAACTCAGGATCCATGTGAACTGCCCACCGCCGACAGAAATGTATCACGTGGGTTTTCTGCGCTGAAAACTGAAAACCATGGGTAGAGGCCCAAGATTCAGCTTTTCGGATGGCTCCCTGTAGCCGCCCTGAGCAACGCTAATACTAGCCGAACTAAAATGCAGATAAAAGTCATCAGAAACAAGCTAGAACAGACAGAGGTTCCCACAACCGTGGCAAACCCGTTTATGACAATTAAAAACAGAGGAACACTGAGGACAGAGCCCTGTGGGACACCGTTCTCTTGGATGTGGGAGGAACTAAGAGTGGTACCCATCCTAACCCTCAAAGAGCGGTGGGAGAGAAAATTCCCAATAAAGACCGGAATTGGGCCCAGTAAGCCCCGGTCGTACAATGTAGCCAGTATGTGGTGGCGCCAGGTTGTGTCGTACGCTTTCCGAAGATCAAAAAAATACAACAACAAGGTGTTCACGTCGGGTAAGAGCTGTACGTATAGCCGACTCCAAGGACACAAGATTGTCAATTGTGAAGCGACCCTGACAGAAACCCCCTTGTTGTGCAACCAAGAGTCCCTGGTCTTTGAGGCTCCACATAAGCCGCTGACTCACCATACGTTCAACGAGCTTGGATAGAACATTCGTGAGGCTGATCGGATGGTAACTGTCAGCCACCAGTGGGTCAGCGCCAGGTTTTATCACTGGGATGATTGTGCTTTCCTGCCAGTGTGAGGGAAAAACACCTTCTGCTCAGAGACGGTTAAACAAGGCAAGCAGTTGGTTCTGAGCGTCCACAGGAAGATGTCGAAGAAACTGGCTATGGTTACGATCTGGTCCTGGACAAGTATCGGGACATGCAGCAAAGGGCACATTGAAACTCCCACTCACTAAATGGTGCATTATACGGCTCCTGGCGACGCATGTAAAATGACAGTGGCTTCCGCTCAACTCATTCTTTTTTGGTGCAGAAGGCTTCACTGTAAGCTGCAGTCGAACTGATGCCTGCATAAACTGTGCCATGTGCTCGGCGACAGCAAGTGGGTCAGAGCAGACAGTACGCTGTAAGCGAAGACAGGGGATTCCCACTGGTGGGCGGTACCCAAAAAGACGTCGAACCTGGGTTCACACCCAAGAAGGTGAGGCACGAGATCCAATAGAAGTGACATACCTCTCCCAACAATCTTGCTTACTTTGCCGTATAAGCTGTCGAGCTCGGGCCAGGAGCCATTTAAAAGCAATCAGGTGATCGATGGTGGGATATCGCCAGTAGCGCTGAAGTGCCCTACGCTGATCCCGAATGGCTTCAGCGATTTCTTGAGACCACCAAGGCACAGATTTGCACTGAGGGGACCCTGAGGTGGTTGGAACAGTGGCCTCAGCAGCAGAAACTATGGCGACAGTCACCTGTTGGACCGCCATATCCACATCAGCTGGCAGTTGGGCAGGAATGACAACAGCAGAGGTGTAACGCTGCCAATCAGTCCTATGGAGGAACCATCGAGGCAGATGTTCCGCCTGTTGAGACTGTGGGAGTGACAAAAGGATAGGAAAATGTTCGCTCCTGCAGAGGTCATCGTGGGCCCTCCAAGTGAGATGTTGAAGAAGGATCGGGCTACAGACTGAGAGATCTATGGCTGAAAAAGTGCCGTGCGCAACACTAACGTGCGTAGGGAAACCAGTATTTAGAAGGCAGATGTCTTGTTGTGCAAGAAGAGTTTCAACATCCCTACCATGTCGAGTCGTCTCTGTTCCGTCCCATAAAGGGTGATGGGCGTTAAAGTCCCCCAAAAGAAGAAACGGTGGGGACAGCTGTGCTACCAGAGCAGCAAAATCAGTGGGCGAAACATCCCTGTCTGGAGGAAGGTAATAAGAACAGACAGTGAATTCTTGCGTGGCCTGAAGGCGAACAGCAACAGCCTCAATAGGTGTGTGGAGAGAGACAGCATACTGGGGACAGTGGCAAGGGTGTATATACATACACCGCCAGAGGCTCTGTCACAGTCGGCACGGTTGTTGAAGTATCCCTGATAGCCACAAAGGGCTGGGGTCTGCTGAGCAGGAAACCAGGTTTCCTGCAGGGCTACACAAAACGACAGGAAGCGACACAACAATTGCTGTAACTCTGCCAAATGGCGGAAAAAAACCCCACACGTCCACTGGATGATCAGAGAGCCTCCTGGTTGCTGGGACATGTTGATTTCGACAGCGCAGTAGGCGGCACAGTAACTTCTGCCATCGTCAAATTTTTAGATAGAGCCTCAATGTCCATGGCTTCCGAAGGCTCGGCAATTGCCAAGTCTTTGGGGGATGCGAGGATCTCTATCTCGTCCTCAGAAGAAGAGGTGGAGAGAGTGCTGGCAAGGTCGCCACCGGGGTATCCTTCTCCTTGAGTGGTTTCTTGTCTTTCTTCTTCTTCTTTGGTTCGCACTTCTCTTTAGACTTCTCATGCTGGGAGGGTACTGCCAGCTCAGTCCCAGGGACTGAGGAGCGGTGTGCAGCCCTACGACGCACTGGCAGTACTTTCTGCCATCCACTGGCATCTGCTGATTCAGTGGGAGAAACCTTAAAGGGAAGGGATCCGAGCGACCCATTCCTAGCGCAAGGAGCCAGAGCAAACTGTTGTGACTCTGGCTTCGTGGTGGAGACCAATGTCCCCTTTGGTTTGGTAGCTACCGCTCCCAAAGCAGGGTCTTTGGGGGCAATGGAATTTGAGGTGCCCCCAGTGGTCAAGGGGTCAGAGGTGGATGGTTGGGCCTGGGAGCCCACTAGGACCGACTGTACGGGTGGTAAAGCTGTAGATGAAGATGCAGCTGCAGCAAAGGATGTCTTCATGCCGATGGGATGCAGTTTTTTGTACTTCCTCTTTGCCTCTGAGTAAGAAAGCCTATCCAGTGTTTTATATTACATGATCTATCTTTCCTTATGCAGAACCGAGCAGGTGGGCGAGAAAGGGGAGTGGTGTTGTCCACAGTTCACACAGAATGGAGGAGGTGCACTAGGGACGTTGGGGTGTTCCACACGTCCACACTCTCAACTGGTGGAGTTGGCAGTACACCTGGAGGACATGGGCCCAAACCTCCAGCACTTAAAACAGCGCATAGGGTGACAAACATAGGGCTTGACTTCGCAATGGTATATCATCACCTTGACCTTCTCAGGCAAGGAATCGCCCTTGAAGGCCAAGATGAATGCACCGGTAGTGACCCTATTGTCCTTCGGACCCCTATGCACTCGCCGTATAAAATGAACTCCTCTCCTCTCTAAGTTCTTACAAAGCTTATCATCAGTCTGCAACAGAAGATCTTTATGGAATATAATACCCTGTACCATGTTGAGGCTCTTATGAGGAGTGATCGTTACGGGAACATCACCCAGCTTGTCACAGACAAGCAAATGCTCATGACTGTGCTGGGGATGACGTAATAAGGACAGAGCCGGATCGCATCTTCGACATGCCCTCCACCTTGCCGAATTTATCCTCAACATTTTCAACAAAAAACAGGGGCTATGTGGTGGTAAATGATTCACCGTCAGTCCAGGAACATACTCGACTTCTCGCCCTACGTTCCTCCCATGGCATTGCCAAGGAAGGGAACGAATGAGGGTCATATTTCTCAGCATTGAATTCGACCTTACCATGCTTTGAGACGCCGTTTTCGCGACCGGCCACACTTTTATTTGCTCATTTCATTCTGGTCCCGCGAGCAGCTAAGGAACTAAAGGTCCACGCAGGCAGAGCCTCGCTTGCCTGGCTAAGCCTTATACAACTGAGGTGCGGCAGGTTCCTCAGAGGTTGCTTGCTAGCGGCTGTTCAACCTCAACAGCCATGCATCTCCTCGACACATAGCACACGTTGAGATTGAGGATTTTTTATAGAGGTTTGTACCATCCTCACGGTCCGGGCGATTAAGCCAACGTTCCACCATCGCGCCGAACGATAGTTTTTGAAGCACGCACAGAGCTTACGGTGTAGCGGACTGTTGGCGTGAGACAGCCCACCGTATTGTCTATCGGACCATGAAAGACACGGTGAACAAAATGGAGGCCAAGAAACTCCTCAGCAGACTGTAGTAAAAGGTCACGGTGAAAAATAACTCCCTGGACCAGGTTCAATGTCTTCTGGGTTGTTATAGAGACAGGCACATTGCCAAGCTTATTGGATGCAAGCAGAGCCCGTGACTGTTCAGGGGACTCTGCCTGTATTAGAACTGAACCATTGTGCATTTTTGAGATACCCACTCTCCTCAAGGGCACTACCCAGCCGCAACAAGGGTCACCTGGTGGGATGACCATTGCTGGGATTCCTAAAGCCCCATAGTGACAGACATCTGCTCCTTGGCCTTCAAGAGGAGTTCACAGCTCTGGCATTGGTAGTGCAATCCCTGTGTAGTCAGAAGGGTACACAATGTCCCCACCACAACAAAAGTGGCAACCATGTTGGATTTCTGGTGCATTCATAACCATTATGTCAAAGATTCATGGGCTAACAGTGCACAGTGGGCAAAGCTTGTGCAGCTTAACCTGTCCATGCCCTTGATCCTGCCAGGGGGCTAAATAGGCCATGGTTACAAGCCCATTCCATAATAGGTGTCAGTTGGAACTGCACAGGAAACATATCTTGCACCAAGTAAGGAGTCCTTCCCCAAAAGCCTTACACTGCAGAAAAATTTGTAACTTGTGGAGGTCAAACTCATAGGGTCGGTGGGGGGGGGGGGGGCGAGGCAAAATAATGGCCAAAACATGTGTAGGCTCCTTTTATTCAACTCTTACGACAGGCAGGAATATCGCAAGCCTATTCTTTCTTACCCCCGAACCCGCAGGGGGAGGATAGTTGGGATTGGAGTATGTACTGTAAGGGTAACTCCTATCTGTGTAGTTCAGAAAAGGGCAAGGGGATCAGATGGTGTGGGTCATGAAGCAGCTGTTGAAACAAGTATATGTTCCACTGCATGTTGTACCACAGGGTGATCTACTTATTTTTTTACCACAGTTTCGTGGCTGCCATTCATCCTAATTGACAGCTTGGTAGTGATCATGCCAGTATAAAAAGCTGTTCAGTATTTGCAACACAGTTGCTAAATCACATGGCTGCTTTCATAGGTGGCCTGGTCTCTGGGTAGGAGCAGCCTGTAACAAGACTGGAATTTCTGAATGGATTGGACATATCTTGCAGAAGGGTCTTCCACAGGGATATTCCTGTGGCTGGGGACTGGAGTTTAGGTTGGGCATGGGGATGGACTAGGTCATTTTGGAGGTTGGGATGGTGACAGAACAGCACTTTAGGAGAGGTGGGGAGGATCTTGGGCAGGATGTCTCTCATTTCTGGACGTGGAGGTTGGGATGGTGACAGAACAGCACTTTAGGAGAAGTGGGGAGGATCTTGGGCAGGATGTCTCTCATTTCTGGACATGAAGACAGAAGATCAAAACTTTGGCGAAGGATGCAGTTTAGTTGTTCTAGTCCAGTGTTCTAGTGAGTGACAAGGGGAGTGCTCTCTTGTGGCTGCTTGCTGGTGGTAGAGGGAGGATGTGGAGTGTGTGGGTATATGGCATGGAAGATCCGTTTGTGGAGTAGGTTTGTGGTGTAGTTTATGTCCATCCAATTCCAAAAGGCCTTTGTAAGACCTTCAGCATATTGAGAAAGGAAGTTCTTATTACTGCAGATACACTGTCCATGGCTGGCTAGGCTGTAAAGTTTTTTATTTTTATTTATTTATTTTTTATGTGGAATGGATGTCAACGGTCAGTGTGTTGGTACTGTTAGTAGTTGGTAGATTTATTATGTACACAAGTGAGGACTGAGTCATTAATGAGGTGCAGGTTAACATCCAGGAATGTGGCATGATGGTTGAGGACAATCAGATGACACAGATGGGTGAGAAGGATTTGTGATTTTGATGGAAGGAGGATAATATGTTCTGGCCCTGACTCCAGATCATGAAAATATCATTAATAAATCTGAACGAGAACAGAGGTTTGGGGTTTTGGGATGCTAGGACAGTTTCCTCCAGACAGCCCATAAACAGGTTTGCATAAGGGAATGACATGTGGGTGCCCATGGCTATGCCATGAATTTGTTTCTCTTTTGTTTCAAAGGAAAAGTTGTTGTTTGTTAAGGATAAAGTTGGTGAGGGTTATGAAGAAAGAAGTATTTGGCTTGAATTCAGAAGCACATTGGGAGAGGTAGTGTTGAGAGCGGCAATGCCATGGGCGTGTGGGACATTGGTGTATGGGGAGGTGGTGTCCAATGTGACAAGTAAGAATCCAGGAGGCAAAGGGGTGGGGATGGTGGACAGTTGGTCAAGGAAGTGATTGGTATCCTTGATATAGGAGGATAGATTTTGGACTATTGGTTGAAGGTGTTGGTCAAAGAGAGCTAACATTCTTTCAGTGAGGAGCATTGTAACCAGTCACAATCAGGAGTCTAGGATTATTTTGTTTGTGGATTTTGGGGAACATGTAGAAGGAGGACGTGCGAGATGCTGTTGCGGTGAGGAGGGAGATGGACTCAGGAGAGAGCTTCTGGGAGGGGGTCATAAAATTTCAACAGAGATTGAAGATCTTGGTGGTCTATTTGGATAGGTTCATTCTGCCACGACTTGCAAGTGGAAGAGTCAGAGAGTAGGGTGAGCCCTTCTGCCAGGTTGTCACTGCAATTCATAACTACCGTGGTGGAACCTTTCTCAGCAGGGAGGATGATCATGTTGGGATTTATCTTGAGGAAAGATGGTGAGGCCAGGTTAGAGGTGAGAAATTCTTGGAGGGTGACTTAGGGGTGGTTATATGGGATTGCAGGGGAATCTCAGTCGGAAAGTAGTGTGATATGGGAAAGGCAGGGTTCAATGTCGGGATGACATTGGCTTTGATAGCAAATTAGTGTTTCCATCATAGGGATCAGGAGAAGGAGAGCAGGTCTTTGAAAGTCCAAATTGGTTGAATTGGGGTGTAGTGCTGAACCCTACAAAAATTTCACCATCTCAACAGTAAACTGGATGTTTGGGTGTATACTGTTCATTTGTTCTACAAAGTTCCTGAGAGGTTCCATGCCATGTGGCCCACCATGAAAATATCATTAACATGGCAAAAAAGTACAGTTAGACATGGGGGAACTAAATTTAATGCTCATTTCTCAAAATTCTCTATAAAGTATTTCACCATTGCTGAAGACAGCAGAGAACCCATAGCTATTCTGTATGTGACTTTGTAAAATTTATTGTTAAACAAGAAGTAGGCAATCATCATCACAAGGTGGAGCAGTTTTAAAGTTTCAGGAAGAAAATGCTCTGCCAGCAGTTTCAATATGTCGTATACAGGAACTGTTGTGTACAGCAAGATCACATCCAGACTAACTAAAATATCATTTGCTTAATGATGAAAATTCTCCTCAGAGATGAAACATATTGTTAAAAACGAGATAGAATGGCTGGCCAGTACTTACCATTGTGCTGTACCGCCAATAGTAACACAAAAGTAGAATCAGAAAAAAGGGGACAAAAAGGACAAGCTTTCGGAACACAGTTCCTTCGTCAGGTGGGAGAGAAGGGAAGAAGAAAGGATGGGAACAGAAGGGAAAGGTAGTTCACGACCTAGGTCATGTAGGTGGTGTTTCAGGAGTTTTAGAGACCCCCCCCCCCCCCGCCCCTCCTACACCCCTCAGCATCATTCATTTCACTCATCTTCTCTTCTCTTTATTACTTGATCTTTCGGGATCTTTCCTCTTTGGTTTTATTTATCCTCTCTGGCTTGGCTCAGTGCATGCATGCAGTATCTCTGACGTCCACACTCCTGAAACACCACCTTCATGACCTAGGTCGTGAACTACCTTTCCCTTCTGTTCCCATCCTTTCTTCTTCCCTTCTCTCCCACCTGACGAAGGAACTGTGTTCTGGAAGCTTGTCCTTGTCCTTTTTGTCCCCTTTTTTCTGATTCTACTTTTGTGTTACTATCGGCGGTACAGCACAATGGTAAATACTGGCCAGCCATTCTATCTCGTTTTTAACAATATGTAAAATATCATTTGGTCTGACTCTAATCTGTTTTTGATTTTCTCAATGAACGTTTGAGAGTTTTTTTTATGTGATGTTTGCAGTGGCCAACTACTAGAAACATTAACTGGGTGAGGTATTTGAGTAGCCTGTAACTAGGAGAACTAATAGTGCTGACAGTTGTGCCGTTACCTGGTCGTAGCTCTATGCTGTCGATGATCGTTGCTCTCGATAGTGGCTGGCTGAAGTCTCATGGGGCGAAAACTAATTCACTACAAATGATGTAGGCAACACACAGAATTGCAGTTCTTTGACACTTTTAATGATTTATAAATGCCCAATTGTCCCCATTTATTGCCAACTTACAAGTCTCATTAAATACGTAATGCACTCTCCACACATCAATAATACAGTTACACAGTCCGTGTGTAGAATATTCAAGTCTGAGGTGTACAGTGTGTCACAAATATGGATACACTTTCTACATGCCTAATGTTGAAGAAATTTTACATGATTGTTCAAATTTAAAGTCCAAAGTGCCGTAGCTTGTGCCTCACATCGTGGCCAAAATAATAAATAATACTCGGAACTGACATAGGTTGTACAACTGATGAAACAATACTCTGAACTAGTGTGGATTGTGCTGACTAAACAATGTTCTGTTACATTTCACGAGCGCAACCTATTTATATCATCCAAACAATGTCACTGAAAATTGTGTATTGTTAATTATGTACATTAAATGAATTATAATGAAAATAAAATAATTAATTTTAACTGTCTATAAAAAAAGATAACTTAGGTTATTGTCTGAGTAAATTGATATACAAATTTCGGTTATATAAGGTACACATTGTTTGGGTGATCTAGAATTGTTTAATAAGAGGTTTTCAGCCAAGATCGCTTTCTTATTTTAATTATATGACCAGTTTCGGTGTGCTAGATGCCATCTTCATACCTAATACATCGAGATTTTTTACAATATGAGCTGCATTATATATAGCAAAAAACCTTATCTATCTACAATTACATAATTACATACCTGTTGTAATTTTTTACATCACTGCTGTAACAACAATTTCTAACATAACACATTGGTATACATTCATATTGATGTGTCACGCAAATAAAATTTACATGTCAATAATAAAATGACAGAATCCATCCTTCTCAAGGTTAACCTCAGAGGCACTGACTTAGGTGAAGCACAATATTGACTATTGAGAAATCATATACAGAGATGTTACACGTACAATAGATTATCTATTACCTATGGTCTTTGCCTGTGAGGCATGGTTATATATTACATGGTTACATAAAATACCATTTCATATACATTGCATGTCATACATAAATATTTGTATAAAGTACAATGTTGTGCATTACCGTGTAGGGGTGCTTTGTCAAATATCAAAATACAGAAGTCAGAATCATATCAGATGGACAAGAAGGAAATTTAAAATTGTTATATAATAATAATTTTTTTTCTTTTTTTAATGAAGCTGTGATAAAAATCAGATTAGATATAAGTTAATGTGCCTTGGAAAATAGTTACCATGTGCAAAGAAAGCAATTGTATAGAATGTGCTATCCACATTTTACCTTAGTGTGGCAGACAATTGCAACGAGAGCTTAGGTTAATGTCCTAGATGGATTCTATATAAGATATAGTATCACAAGAAGTGTAATATTTTGTGGTCCCTATTTCGCATGTGTAAGAAAAAGGGGGGCATCGTCTATTAGCATCTCGGGTCAATTACAGATATCATAGTGCTGCTTATGTACCTTATACAGTATAACCAATAAACTTATAATACATAAGGCATTCCTTAATACATATGTAAAGTAGAAAGCATATTTATATACCAAAGGTATGTAAATATATACCAAAGATATATACATAGATGTCTGTCTAGGTGTGTTTGCGTTTGGATATGTGTGAGTGTGTCTGTATTTGTTTACCTTCCTTTTTTTTCCCCTAAGGTAAGTCCTTCCACTCCTGGAATTGGAATGACTCCTTTTCCACTTCCTTAAAACCTAATTCCTTCCCTTTCTCCTCCCATTTTTTCCTCTTATCCTGAAGAAGCGACCAACGGTTGCGAAAGCTTGTATGTGTGTTTGTGTGAGATTTTATTTGTGTCTATCAACGAGCCGGTCCTTTGGGTAAGTCATCTGTTTTTTATTTTTTATATTTGTTAAAAGTATAAGAATTACATTAGTCTGAGGATTAGGTAAAATGTTCAGCTATTATGATGATAAATAGAGTCAAAAATAAAATATAACACCGATGTAGCCACTGTATTATATTTTATATAATCTTTCCACAAGTCCCTTTCCAAGAACTCAAACTGTTCAGCAGAAGAAAGTAGAGCCATACACAACCTCAAGATAAATCCCAATATGATCATCCTCCCTGCTGACAAAGGTTCCACCATAGTAGTTATGAATTGCAGTGACGACTACCTGGCAGAAGGGCTCAGCCTACTCTCTGACTTTTCCACTTGCAAGTCGTGGCAGAATGAACCTACCCAAATAGACCACCAAGATCTTCACCTTCCATTGAAATTTTATGACCCCCTCCCAGAAGCTCTCTCCTGAATCTATCTCCCTCCTCACCCCAACAGCACCTCGCTTGTCTTCCTTCTACATGTTCCCCAAAATCCACAAGCAAAGTAATCCTAGACACCTGATTGTGACTGGTTACAGTGCTCCTCACTGAAAGAATGTTAGCTCTCTTTGACCAACACCTTCAACCAATAGTCCAAAATCTATCCTCCTATATCAAGGATACCAATCACTTCCTTGACCAACTGTCCACCACACACCCACCCCTTTGCCTCCTGGATTCTTACTTGCCACATTGGACACTACCTCTCCCAATGTGCCTCTGAATTCAAGCCCAATTCTTCTTTCTTCATAACCCTCACCAACTTTATCCTTAACAAACAACAACTTTTCCTTTGAAACAAAAGATAAACAAATCCATGGCATAGCCATGTGCACCCACATGTCACTCCCTTATGCAAACCCGTTTATGGGCTGTCTGGAGGAAACCTTCGTAGCTTCCTAAAACCTCAAACCTCTGGTCTCGTTCAGATTTATTAATGATATTTTCATGATCTAGACTCAGGGCCATAACATATTATCCTCCTTCCTTCAAAATCACAAATCCTTCTCACCCATCTGTGGCATCTGATCTTCCTCAACCATCATGCCACATTCCTGGATGTTAACCCGTACCTCATTGATGACTAAATCCTTACTTGTGTCCATAATAAATCTACCAACTACTAACACTCTGACAGTTGACATCCATTCCACATTAAAAAAATAAATAAAAATAAACAACTTTACAGCCTAGCCAGCCATGGACAGCGTATCTGCAGTGACAAGAACTTCCTTTCTCAATATGCTGAAGGTCTTACAAAGGCCTTTTGGAATTGGATGGACAGAAACTACACCACAAACCTACTCCACAAACAGATCTCCCATGCCATATCCCCACACACTCCACATACTCCCTCTACCACCAGCAAGCAGCCACAAGAGAGCACTCCCCTTCTCACTCACCACTACACTGGACTAGAACAACTAAACTGCCTCCGTCACCAAGATTTTGATCTGTCTTCATGTCCAGAAATGAGAGACATCCTGCCCAAGACCTCCCCACCTCTCCTAAAGTGCTGTTCTGTCACCATCCCAACCTCCAAAATGACCTAGTCCATCCCCATGCCCAACCTAAACTCCAGTCCCCAGCCACAGGAATATCCCTGTGGAAGACCCCTCTGCAAGATATGTCCAATCCATTCACAAATTCCAGTCTTGTTACAGGCTGCTCCTACCCAGAGACCAGGCCACCTATGAAAGCAGCCATGTGATTCTGCAACTGTGTTGCAATCACTGAACACCTCTTTATACTGGCATGACCACTACCCAGCTGTCAATTAGGATGAATGGCAGCCACGAAACTGTGGTAAAAAATAAGGTAGATCACCCTGTGGCACAACATGCAGTGGAACATATACTTGTTTCAACGGCTGCTTAATGACCCACGCCATTTGATCCCCTTGCCCTTTTCTGAACTACACAGATAGGAGTTACCCTTACAGTACATACTCCAATCCCAACTATCCTCCCCCTGCGGGTTCGGTGGTAAGAAAGAATAGCCTCACGGTATTCCTGCCTGTCGTAAGAGGCCAGTAAAAGGAGTCTACACATGTTTTGGCCATTAATTTTGCCCCCCCCTCTCCCCTCTGCCCCTGGGAGTTTGACCTCCACAAGTTACAAATTTTTCTGCGGTGTAAAGCATTTGGGGAAGGACTCCTTACTTGGTGCAAGATATGTTTCCTGTGCAGTTACAACTGACACCCATTATGGAATGGGCTTATAACCATGGCCTATTTAGCCCCCCGGCAGGATCAAAGGCATGGACAGGCTAAGTTGTACTAGTTGTGCCCACTGTGCACTGTTAGCCCATGCATCTTAAAAATAATGGTTAAGAAAGCACCAGAAATCTAGCATGGTAGCCACTCCGTTGTGGTGGGGACGTCATGTACCCTTTTGGTTGTAGGCACCTGACTAAACAGAGGCCAAACTATTTGACAGATATAATTTCACACAATCACCGTTACATGATACATCAATACTCTTCAAACTTCTTCACTTATAAATGTGATCTATGATGTCATGCCCGGAGTTTCATACATTTTTTTCTTTTTCTTCAGTGCAGAAAAACCTGGAATATACAACAAGCAAATACATTGTAATTTTAGAAATGTTACAGACAGTTATATTTATGGGACAATTCCAGAAAAAATCATTAATATAACATATTTTCATAATAAATTGTTACGAAGCCATTCGAGAACTCCAAAACAAACCAGAAAATGTTTTGTCCTGTTACAGCTTTCTCTTCCCTTAAATACCTTTTATCAAAGCTATTACTATTGCTTACCCTCAGCCTGAGGCAGACATCTTTATCATGAGCCAATCTCTAGACGGCAATCTCTCTCCTCTCCAGTTCTTTCCTAAAAAATTAAATCCTGCTCAGAGGAAGTATTTGTCCTTCGACCAAGAACTCCTTGCCATTTATGAGCCATAAGCACTTCTGCTTCAAGATCGAGGGCCATCCTTTCCATGTGCTCACAGACCACAAACCTTTGGACATCGCGATTCATAAGTCAGCTGTTAGATCTATTTAATTCCTATAACATGATGCAAACAGTATTTTTTCCAACGAGAGTGCAAGGAAATAGCAGTTCTACCATTGACAATATTTTTGTTCATTCTTCATTATTAGAGGGGCACTCTGTCAGCAGAATAGTAAATGGCCTATCAGACCACGATGCCCAACTTTTAATTCTAAAAAGTATTTGTTCTCAAACAAATGTTAAACATAAATATCAACTACTCAGAAAAGTTAATCCAGTTGCAATTGAGACCTTTTTAAGCCTAATTAAGGAACAAGAATGGCAGGATGTTTATAGTGCTGATAATGCAGATGATAAATATAATGCTTTTCTGAACACATTTATTATGCTGTTTGAAAGTTGCTTTCCGCTAGAACGCTCAAAACAGGGTACTTTCAGTAACAGACAGCCAGGGTGGATGACAAAGGGGATAAGAGTATCATGTAGAACTAAGCGGGAGTTGTATCAAAATGTTAGAAGCAGTCAGAATGAAGATGCAGTAGCTCATTACAAACAGTACTGTAAGGTTCTGAAAAACGTCATTAAGAATGCAAAAAGTATGTGGTACGCAAAAAGAATAGCAAACTCTCGGGATAAAATTAAAACTATCTGGTCAGTCGTGAAGGAAGTGTCTGGTCAGGAGCAGCAGGTAGAAGATATAACGTCAGTGCGTAGTAGGAATGTTTCTGTTACTGACAAGTTAGATATATGTGCAATATTCAATAATCACTTTCTGAATATAGTAGAAGAACTAAACAAAACTCTAGTTTCTACAGGTAATCATATAACGTTTTTAGAAAAAGCGTTTCCGAGGCTGTTACCTGAAATGATCCTTCATGATACTTCCATAGGTGAGATTGAGTCAATAATTAAATCACTAAAGACTAAGGACTCTTGTGGATATGATGGGGTATCTAGCAGAATTCTAAAGTACTGTTCTCCATATGTTAGCCCAGTACTAAGCCATATTTGTAATTTTTCCTTTCAGAATGGTCAGTTTCCTAACAGATTAAAGTACTCAGTAGTGAAACCGCTTTATAAAAAAGGAGAAAGGGATAATGTAGACAACTATAGACCTATTTCTATGCCATCGGTTTTTTCCAAAGTTATTGAAAAGGCTGTATATTCAAGATTAATTGATCATTTCAGTTCACATAATTTCCTGTCAAACGTACAGTTTGGTTTTAGAAGTGGTTTAACGACCGAAAACGCTATATTTTCGTTTCTCTGTGAGGCACTTGATGGGTTAAATAAGAGGCTACGGACATTAGGCGTCTTCTTTGATTTAACAAAAGCGTTTGATTGTGTTGATCACAAAATATTGTTGCAGAAGTTGGAACATTATGGAATACGGGGAGTAGCCCACAACTGGTTCACCTCTTACTTTAATAATAGACAACAGAAGGTAATTCTCCGCAGTGTAGAAAATGGCTATGACGTGCAATCCGAATGGGGCACAATTAAGTATGGGGTGCCCCAGGGGTCTGTTTTGGGACCATTGCTGTTTCTTATTTATATAAATGATATGCCTTCGAGTATAACAGGTGATTGTAAAATATTTTTGTTTGCTGATGATACCAGCTTGGTAGTGAAGGATGTTGCCCGTAATATTGACACAGTATCAAATAATGCAGTTCAAGAGATAAGTTCATGGCTAATAGAAAACAAGTTGATGTTAAATCACAGTAAAACTCAGTTTTTACAATTTCTAACACATAATTTGACGAAATCTGACATTATGTTTACACATAATGGGCATGTGATAAGTGAGACTGAACAGTTCAAATTTCTAGGTGTTCATATAGACAGTAAGCTGTCATGGAAAGCCCATGTTCAGGATCTTGTTCCAAAACTAAATTCTGCTATATTTACCATTAGAGCAATATCTGAGATAAGTGATTTTTCAACACGAAAAGTAGTCTATTTCGCTTACTTTCACTCACTTATGACGTACGGCATTGTTTTTTGGGGTAACTCGCCTGATGCAAAAAGGATATTTCTGGCTCAAAAACGGGCGGTTCGAGCAATATCTGGTGTAAGTTCGCGAACGTCATGTCGACCCCTTTTCAGTAGTCTGGGAATTTTGACTCTGGCGTCACAATACGTTTTTTCTTTAATGTTGTTTGTTGTTAATAATATAAGCTTATTCCCACGAGTTAGTAGCTTTCACTCGGTGAATACTAGACAGATGTCTAATCTACATTTGCACCACACCACCTTAACACTTGTGCAGAAAGGGGTGCAGTATTCTGCGGCATCCATTTTCAATAAGCTGCCACAAGAACTTAAGAATCTTAGCACTAATCCACATGCTTTCAAATCTAAATTGAAGAGTTACCTCGTGGCTCACTCCTTTTATTCTGTCGAGGAACTCCTAGAAAAGTTAAACAATTAAGCTAATTCATTTTTTCTTTATTGATTCTTTTCACTTTGTCTTAAGATTGTCGTGTGCAAAGGACTACTTAAAATTTTTCTGTTACCATTCTTGTGTAACAATGTATTGACTTGTTCCATGACCATGGAGTCTTACTCCTGAAGTGGGTCCTATGGAACAGAAAAAACAAATAAATAAATAAGCTGCTAACCAATCCTCCTCCTAGACACTTCCAATACCTAGATTTCATCTCCCAGTTCACCACCAATGTTGGGTACATCAAGGATGCTGACAACATTGTGACAGACTTTCTCTCCAGAGTCAATGCTGTGTCCTTCCTGATCGACCTCTCTAACCTTGCCATTCTCCAATCAGCTGACGAGAAGCTCATGCAACTAGTTTCCAATCATTCCCCCTCTCTCCACCCCAGCCACACCTCTTTCCCTGCAGTGACAGGCAAAATTTTGTTTGATGATTCCATGAGCAAGCTTCGCCCCTTCGTGTCATGCCCCTTACAGCGCTAGGTTTTCCAAAAATTGCACAAGCTTTCACACCCTGGCATCCACACCTCAGTCAGACTATAGACTGAACATTTTGTCTCATGAGACTGTCAAGCTTTGGCTAGGGCCTTGCCAACGTAACAAAATCACCTCTAACACCTCCCCTCCTTTGAGCTCTTCCCCATTCCTGAGGGCAGATTTCAACATGTCCACATTGACCTCATTGGCCCTCTTCTTCTGCCTGATGGTTTCCATTATGTCTTTTTGACTATCGATCGGACGGCCCACTGGGCTGAGGCTACTCCTCTTACTAACATCATGACAGAGACAGTGGCTAAAACCTTTCTTCATTCTTGGGTTTCTCAGTTCGGCTTTCCCTTGGTCATCACCACAGACCAAGGCCGCTGGTTCGAATCCACTATCTTGTCTGACCTTTGTCACCTCTGCAGCATCAAATGCATTCACACCACCCCATAGCAACGGGCTGGAAGAGCAGTGGCACAGGACCCTATAAATCTCACTCCAGTGCCATGATGCTCATTTTGCTTGGCTTATGAGTGACCTACAAGGAGAACCTTCGTGACACTAACTGAATTTGTCTACAGACAATCTTTACTTTTACCTCTCAAACTCATCTTCCCATCTCCTATTCCTCACTCCTCTGACCTCCCCATCCTGGTAGACTGGATGCGTCAGCATTGTGCAAGGATCTCCCCTCCACCTCCCTCTAGGCACTCTCCCCTGTAGGTCATTGTCTCCAAGAGGTTGGAATCTTGTGAGTTCATCATGCTACAGGATGACGCGGTCCACCCTCTGCTCAACCTTCATTAATCGGGCCCTCATCAGCTGCTCAAGCACTCCCCCAACACCTTCACCTTGCTCATCAATAACTCTCCCTCCACTATGTCAATAAACTGCATTAAACCCCCTCATGTCAAGCCCGCCTCCCCACCTCCAGTCAAGGGCAATCCTCCTCCCCTCATAACATTTGAGGTGGATACCTCTTTGGCCTCTCTGACATCTCGTGCCGACACACCTTGAACTATTACTTGCTGCCTGACCCTGTGTTCGAGGATTCTCAACATAGACAGTGTAATAGTCCGCTCAGGTTGTTACTTGAAATGACATCATTTAATGTCACTCAAGCCAGGTCTTCTTACTTTCGGATTTTAATCAAGTTGTTTTATCTTCTCAAGTGTCAAGAATAATACTATTATAGATTTGAGGTCCAGCATTTGTTGTGCTTCCTTGAGCCTAATGTATTCAACTTTGTACTAAATGCTTCATCATTCTTTTCACACCAATCAATAATTCTAACTCTGGTTAACGTCTTGTGAAATAATTTCCACATATGTAATCTTAAACTAAGTTTATTACTCGAAGTCAAGATACAATCAGAACATTGACATGTTACAGGCTCAGAGAATTAACCAAGGAATACAAAGTAAACAACAAAATCACACTTAGCAACGCATCAGAGATAACATAATCTCTTCTTTTCATGTGCATGTTTCTCTTAGCGGACAGCAGTAGTGTCACTGAATTCTTCCTGCTGCCACCACCTCCAGAATCTGAAACAAACAGATTCTGGCGGCAGTTCCTGTTCTCGTGATTTCTTAATTTAACAACGTAAATTAATGCTTACTTGGGCCTCTCAAGGAATTAAGGAGAGTGGCTTGTACCACTACAACCTCTGCCTTCCCCCCCTCCTGCTCAAGTTGCCTCTTCAACTTCTTCTTCCCCCTCCCATTCCTCTCTGTTGGAGGTCTCTCCACACTCTTCTGCCTCCCCCTTCTGAGGCTTTTGCATTTGACCTCTTCCTGAGGATCCTGTCCTGGAATTTGAGCTTTCTATCCCTCCCCAACTCTCTCCCAACATTGTGATTCTTTTGCATGAAGACTCAATCTTCGTCCTGTGAATGGCTGTCAGCACTCCCCCCCCCCCCCCCCCCCACCTCCCCAGCAATATAGGTATGAGTTATTGAAATATCTCTTCCCCTCCTGCTGCATTATTTAATTTGGATGCTAGACGTGCCTTTCTGCTTTTCTCGGGAGTGATTACAGTGATACTTCCTCTTCTGCCTGTGGAACTGTCAGCCTCACACCAGCTGGTACATCGAGTTCAGCGGCCCCCTTGTATCAGGGACTTCGAGATTTTTGGCCCCACTGCTCGCAACATCCATGGACCTTCGCCTCTGCCAGACAACTCTGTGGAGTTGCCTATCACTCATACTCCTCGCACGCTACCATTGCCAACTGTCACCCCACCCCCCGCCGTCAGCAGTAGCCATAATCGACTTTGCACAAAGAAGTTATCTTTACGATTATCTTTGAGTGAGCCATCTCTCGGCCACCATCATGAATTTGAGTGATTTAGTGTGTATCTATGCTTTTACACTGATGGTGAATAAAGTGTTGTTATGCAGACAGTTGTGTTTTCTGGGGCTCACGCCCCATGAAAAACCACGCACCCATCCCATCTCATGGCCTAGACTGTGAGTAACTTTTCCTTTTCTGTTCCCTTTCTCTTCCCTCCTCTCCTACCTAAAGAAGAAAATATTCATTTCTGAAAGCTAGTGGTAACATTTAGTTTCATTGTCATTTCTGTCTTTTTTTTTTTTTTTTTGCTTATTACTATTGGCAGTACCAAACTAAACTAAGTACTGACCAGCCACTCTATCTTTGGAATACGGGTCATTCCACGCCAAATCATCCAGCCAAAAGTAGATATAACACCCAAGGTTTTTGAATTTATTCCAAAATTTATATGTTAAATGTATGCATAATGATAAGAAAAAATCCAAAGTTTCATCCAAGTCTATAAAGTAGTTTCCAAGTTATGACCATTTAAAGTTTTACGTTAACTGTACCTCTGAGAGTGATGAAGACTTAACTGAAATGTACATGCTTTTACAGAATTCGAAGTAAAATCATTAGTTTTGAAGCTAGAGCCTTGAAATTTTCACTGTTTTGTTCTAAATTAAACAATGAAACTGATAGATACACAAAATTCTGAATTATAATCTTCAGTCATATTGAAAAGCTGCACTCAAACTCAAATTATTGTTAATTTCAAAATTGTGATGTAGTTGTAGAAAAATATGAATAGCTAAAATCTCTCTCCAAATAACCCAATACATCCATATATTTTTGAAAACAGCATAAAATTACCTTTCAAATGGTGCAAAAAAATTGGTGGGGTTTGGATTTGTAACAGTTTTATCTTATATTGAAGTCAAAACAAGTCTAATCTGTTCAAAATGTATGGAACTGGTGTTTTATGATTCAAAATTGGTATAGTGGAGATGATATAGAAGGTTTTAAAACAATTATTTGGAAGATCAACTACTTAAAAAAAGTAATTTTAGTACATTTTTGTTCTGTGTTTTTAAATTGGGCAAAAATTTATCATTCGTAAGCAAAAACAATTAAATGAATGCTGATACTTTACATTTTAGACAACAAAGGACTCTCCTTGTAACACCCAACAATTAAATTGTGTACAGAATTGTCATTGTTTGAGCATTGTCTTGAAGTTCAGATACGGCAGTACTACTATGCAAGTATGCACATGAAAAATGCACCAGTCATCAATCAGCCTGCTGTCTTCCAGTCTGGAAATGAAACTCTCCCTCTAGCCTGCCTGTACTGCAAGTCACTCAGTGTGCATTTGGCTCTCTTTAAGTTAACACCTAGTGTTTGTGCTTGGTGACATTTTAAATAATTGTTATATAAACTGAGTTATAATTTTATTTTTAAAAGTGAGTGTTTTATGTGAAACTAATTGTGCGTGTGTGTGTTTCTTACCATGGAGATAAGAGCAAGATCAAGTAAACATGTGTCTAATTTTAAGTGTTCAGTAGGTTCATTATTAAATTTGTCATGTGAAAATACTTCACTGACAAAAAGCAAAGACATTTATTTAATTTCAGAAAAGTTGTCTAAAGAAGAAGTAGAAATTTTAGTTTGGCGTACTAATACATAGTACAGTGAAACAGATGATATTTGTTCCCATCATTTGTGTTATTTTTAAAGTATTTTGAAAAGAACCAAAAATCCTATTGTGATCCATTTAAGAAACATTCTGTACCTTTAA
Source organism: Locusta migratoria (assembly GCA_026315105.1). Lineage (NCBI taxonomy): Eukaryota > Metazoa > Arthropoda > Insecta > Orthoptera > Acrididae > Locusta > Locusta migratoria. Next base: position 104,071,258 of record CM048745.1, on the reverse strand, counting down.
CAAAAAAGAAAGATTTGAGGATAATTACTTTGGAAAAAGCAAAATATGTTAAAGAAAGAAAGAACATTATTTTAGTGCCAGTAAAGCTGTTGTGCAACTGTTGAATGAAGCAACACCTAGTTTAGACCATGAAGAAATTTCTCTACTGGATAGTGATGAAGCAAATGAGAGTGAATTAACCAATGCAAAAAGAGTAGTAGAAAGAGAAAAGTTGAATGAAACTCTTTTAGGGTTGGAAGTGACACCATTTAAACTTAAGTCATTACCTACCCAATCGAAGAAAAAATATGCTAAAAAGAAGTTTAAAATGGCAAAAGTCTAGGTTAAAAATTAACCAATGAGAAAAGAGTAGTAGAAAGAGAAAAGTTGAATGAAACTCTTTTAGGGTTGGATGTGACACCACTTAAACTTAAGTCATTACCTACCCAATTGAAGAAAAAAATATGCTAAAAAGAAGTTTAAAGTGGCAAAAGTCTAAGTTAAAAATTAACCAATGAAAAAAGAGTAGTAGAAAGAGAAAAGTTGAATGAAACTCTTTTAGGGTTGGATGTGACACCACTTAAACTTAAGTCATTACCTACCCAATCGAAGAAAAAATATGCTAAAAAGAAGTTTAAAATGGCAAAAGACTAGGTTAAAAAAAAGTTGTAATTTGTTTTGAAAGTAGAAGAACCCACTGATTCAAGTGAATCTGACAGTACAATACAAGGTAACAAATTGAAGACCAAATCTTAGGATATTGATCCATTTAGTGGATGCTATAAAGGAAAAAGTTAAGACAGACTTAACCACACGGGGAAAAAATACAGATATTAACAATCACTCCAAAGTCATGGTCTCGCAGAAAAGCAACGGAAAAATTTAATGTATTGGAATATTTAGTGCGAAAAGCCAGAACGCTTGCAAATGAGAAAGGTATTTTGGCTTTGACAGAACCCAAACATGGCAGATCCCTTCCCGAAGAAACTATAAATGCTGTCCAACTGTTTTACGAAGATGATGAATTTTCTTACATGTTGCCAGGTGCTAAAGACAAAGTTAGTATGAAAAAAAAAATACTTACAAGCAGAAAAGAATTCTTTTGTGCAACTTAGAGGAATTGTTCATTGCGTTTAAAGAAAAACACCCAAATTGTAAAATCGGATTTTCCAAATCTTGCTCCTTCTGACCAAAATGGTGTGTGCTAGCTGGTGCACCTGAAACTCACCACGTGTGTGTTTGCTTGTACCACCAAAATGTTGAGCTGTTAGTAAACACTCTGAACCTGCATGATAAGGAATCAATACACACTATGATGGACAAATTGGTTTGTGACATACAGAACAGGGACTGCATGTTAAAACGTTGTGATATGTGCCCTGAAACGAGTGAATCACTGAAGCTACATCTAACAGAAATACTAGAAGACTACGATGAAGATGAAGACATTAAATTTTCACAGTGGGTTTCAAGAGATGGCAGAATGACTTTACAAACAATGCTACTAAGTTGCAAGGAGTTTATTAATTTTACCATTTAAAAAATTGAATCTCTAATACCTCATTCTTACATAACAAAAGCTCAAAACTCTTACTTGAAACAGAGGAAAGAAAAATTGGAATTTAATGAAGTTTTAGTTCTTATGGATTTTGCTGAAAACTATAACTTCATTCATAGAGAACAGTAGGTTATTTATAAGTTGTACAGAAACCAGACAACAGTTGCTAGAGTTGAAGCGTATGAAAGGGAAGCATTGGTTCAGATGGGAGTAAAACAGAGTTGAAGCCTTTTCCCAATGATATTACATATCTATCTACATATTCAATCTGTACATTGAGCAATCAATCTGTGAAGGAATGAAGGAGAAATTTGGGGAAGGAATTGAAAGTTAAAGGAGAAGAAATAAAAACTTTTCAAGGGAATTGAAATATAGTCCCAGAAACTCAGCTGATGATGAAGGAATTAGATAAGGTAACAACACGATAAAAGAAGTAGATGAGTTTTGTTGTTTGGATAAGCAAAACAACTTCTGATGGTTAAAGTATAGAGGATATAAAATGCAGAATAACAATGAGAAGAAAAGCAATTCTGAAGAAAGAAAATTTGTTGACATCCAAAATTAATTTAAATGTTACAAAGACCTTTCTGAAAGTATTTGTCTGGAGTGTAAGATTGTACAGTTACAAAACCTGGGTTCAGAGAAAAATGATAGGAGCATTTGAAATGTGTTACTATTGATAAATAGTATATAATGGGTAAATTATATACCTAATGAAGAGGTATTTAACAGAATATGGGAGAAAAGAAATTTATGGCATGTCCTAAGAGAAGCATTGGAAGGAAGTGTGTGGGGTGAAAAGTGCAGATGGGAACAGAAAGATGAATATGGTAAGCAGGCTCAAAAGGATGTAGGTTACCATTGTTTCAGAGATGAAGAGGCTTGCACAGGACAAGAGAGCTGCATCAAACCAGGCTTTGGACTGAAGACAACAACAGTTGCTTTACAATATCTTCGCACAGTGGGACTACTTTTATGTTGTACTACAATTTCAAAAGAAAAATGTTAAATATTTACTGAAAATGGGGGAAAAAAATAATAAACATGGCAATGTTGTTGTTGTTATGGTCATCAGTCCAGAGTTTGGTTTGATGCAGCTCTCCACCCTACTCTATCCTGAGCAAGCCTTTTCATCTTCTCATAAGAACAGCAACCCACATCCATTTGAATCTGCTTACTATATGCGTCTCTTGGTCTCCGTATGCGATTTTTACCCCACACACTTCCCTCCAATGCTAAATTTACGATTCCTTGATGTCTAAAAATGTGTCCTACCAAGTGATCTCTTCTTTTAGTCAAGGTATGCCAGAAATTCCTTTTTCTCATCAATTCTGTTCAGTACCTCTTCACTGGTTATGCAATCTACCCACCTAATCTTCAGCATTCTTCTGTAGCACCACATTTCAAAAGCATCTATCCTCCTCCTGTCCACACTGTTTATTGCCCAAGTTCATTAAATTCTGAAATTTTTTCTGTCATTATTATATGTACATTAAAACCACCAAGCAGGATTATTTCTTTCATTTTTGAGTGTAAGTGGGTTACAAGTGATCCTGCTTGCTTGAGGAATACATTGATCTTTCCTGAGGTAGCTCTGTAAACAGCAATCACATAATCAGCTATGTATTAACCTGGAGTTCAGTGAAACAAGTCTCAAGGCTTTGGTCAACACAATAATTCTTTACATCTGTGGATTTTTCCACTGTATCATTTCTAACAAACATGATGACTTCACTTTTTTCCATTGTACTTCTAAGGCAAGAGGTGTCAAATTTGAATCTGTCAAGTTGCAGAATTTCTGTACTTTCCTTCATATGATGTTCAGTAAATGAGCCTTTTTGTTATATGAATAATAGTTTCATGTGGCTCATTGGCCTGGTGCAAGTCTTTCAATTGGACACCACTTTGGTGACTTGTATGTCCCTAGCTTACCCCAGTTATTCAACCAGAGAAAGGGGACTTACAGCTTAATGTGGAATCCGAACCACGTGTTGTTTCTGGCGACTCCTCACATAATTGAGAGGTGAAGGAAGGGTTAAAGCACACACTGAAAAAATCCAAGATCCCACAAGTGTTCAGTTTCCAGTCAAGCACTTCACCCCAAGACCACTGGGCCCAACAGCATTTTTGTTGCATCACTGTCAGACAGACAACCTATCTAGTTTGTTCCTTAGACCCACTATATTTTATTGAAATAAACACAGTTTGTTATTTCCTAAACACTTTGTTGTTGATAATTATGACTGGAGAATAAAGGAAGTGCCTGCAGGTACCCAATGTATGTTAGTCCTGGAATAGAGGCTGGGTACCAAATATCCTGTGGTGTTGTGTGTTTTCTTATTCTTGTACTACTTCTGCTTGCTGTTGTTACTAAGTAAGATGGCAGTGGCACAAATCAGTATTGTGATGTCTTTCACTACTGAAGGTTGAGTAGGGATTAATTCTGATGAAAGGTTTTGAGCCACTGATGAGTCAACAGCAGATGGAGACTCTGAAATTGCTGCTATTGAAAGTAGATTTTAGATTAGATTAGTTGTTTGTCTCATAGATCCATGTTGCGGAGATCCTCATGGTTGTGGAACATGGCCCTTGCCCCCCCTCCCCCCCCCCCCCCCCCCAGTTATTTCACCACATGCTCCATATATTTTATAGTAGCATTCCTTATTTAGCCTAAGTGTCCTGTCAAAATAAATATGGGACTTATTTTGTCCCATTTTTTCAACTAACCAATCCATACATTTCAAAATTATATGGTTTTAAGTAATGTATGGGATAATGAAATGGAGAACAAGTGTAGTTATAATCAAACAGTACAGTACAGTACAGGCCATCATACTCAAACTGAATAAGGCACAACCTTTTAATTTCTTCAGCTGGTACTACATAAAGCTTTCATATGATGTGTAGCTTTTGCAAGTATAAAATGTTTTTGATTAGTAAGTTCATTGATTGAGGATGGTATGTTGAAACAGTCTGATTTCTTGGACATTTCAAGTTCATTTCACAAGACGTTAATTCATTATATCATGAAACTTTCTTATCATTTCATGTAATGAAACCATTTTAACTGGTTTCAGCTCAAATATTCTCTCCTTTGGAAGTCTGTTCAGTAAACTCTTAAAACTTTGCTACCAGTATTTTATGTGAGAGACATCCAATGAGCTGCGGAAAAGCATAAATAATAGAATACAGCTGCAAAGCTTTTGGAGGTGAGGAAGTGGCAAGGAGAAGAGAAAGGAGAGATGCACTGCAGGGGTTGGGGGAATAGGCCAGTGCTGTCTTCCCTTCACCACTCTATCCTTACGTAAGTCTCCCATCCTGCCACGCATTCCACTCCCTTACCTTCCTTTCGCCCTATCCATCAGACAGACTGGCACATTCCCCCACCCTTGCTGTGTATCTCTCCCCTCCCCTGCTGCTTCCCTCTCCATGCCACTTTCTCAACCCCACCACTAATGGCTCTTCCCTCGGCTGTGCTTAGTCCAGTACTCTAACTTAGACATTAAGCAACAATACATATTTTGTCAATGCATTGTAGCCTAAAGATCCTCTGTTTCTTCAAAGTAACGGTAGGCAGGCTACCTGCAATAAATTTTGGAAAGTCCTGCAGTGTTCTTTATAATTTTTGATCAAATGGTTGATTATGATACCATATGGCATCATTGGGCTGGAAAGAGTTAATTCATGTGTTTATGTGTGCATTAAATAGTGACCTTAAGGCCATCATACTGTAAAAGCTTTAAGGAATAACAGTCATGTTGATGATGCCCCAAGTAAAGGCAACATTTAGATTTGCAATCTTTGGTACCCATGTGTGTCCCATACATTTATTTTGAAAATCTGGTCACTCAAATGTAGAAGGGCAGCTGAAGGTTTGGTGGCTGCCTTTTTCAACTGTAAAATCATTCCTGGTGTACATGAGGTATGTAGTATTTCTGTTGATACTTCCTTCGTTTGCACAGCAATATTTCTTTTTTCTAAACTTGCTGCTGCTGGCAGGGAAATTGGGATGCTTTTTACTTTGTGACACAATAGCTTGAATTATCTCAGCACACATTCCTCTTTTACTCCTGATATTTCTGTGCAGGCCATGTTTTGTAAAGTGTTCTCTTGCATAGCTGTCAATTATTATGGTTAACTATGAATACATTCAACTACCATCTCACACAAATAATAAAGTTTTCTACTAATTTATCTTCTGCAATAATAATGCTGTTGTTGTGGTCTTCAGTCTGGAGACTGATTTGATGCAACTTTCCACCCTACTCTATCCTGAGCAAGCCTCTTCATCTCTTCATAAGATCAACAACCTACACCCATCTAAATCTGCTTACTATATTTGTCTCTTGGTCTCCCTCTGCGATTTTTACCCTACACTCTTCCCTCCAATGCTAAATTTACAATTCCTTGCTGTCTAAGAATGTATCCTACCAATCAGTCCCTTCTTTTAGTCAAGGTAAGACCAAAATTACTTTTCTCGCCACTTCTGTTTAGTACCTCTTCATTAGTTATGCGATCCACCCACCTAATCCCCAGCATTCTTCTGTAGCACCACATCTCAAAAGCCTCTATACTCTTCCTGTCTAAACTATTTGTAATTATAATAGAAACATTAAATCTAATGATAATTCTAATTTTAAATATTTGTGACTCCTAAGATAATAGCTGTGAAATACATAAAAAATTGTTTATAAAAATAGCAATCTTACTAAAAACAAATGATTATTCCATTCTCAGTCATCTCAATTAGGTAAAATTAAAAATTATAATTTTATGACTTTGATCATGATGTGAACTTATTCCAAAAATTATGTTCTGCAGTATGTGTCAGAGATAGCCAGTAATGGCCAGTTCCATTACAACACTCAAGTTCATTAATTTTGAAACATGAGTTTTAACTACTATGTTTAACTTCATTGTATAGCCTGATTTCCTAGCAGATAACACTGATTTGATCTTTTTAAAAATAGGGGTGATAACTTGCATTTTTGCTTAATGTTCATTGACACTTGTTTTCAAACAGTAATTACCAGCTCTTCTAATAGCCCAGTTATTGTAGTTACAATAATAAAAAATTTCCCTATTCAATAGCTTTAAAAATTGACCGTTGTGTGTTTGGTCCACAAAAGTGATTACATAGCTAAATACTATATGTACATACTTGTAGTATGTCAATATGTAACTATGAGTTACTTGTTATAGGTCATTAAGAAAATGAAACTCTAGGCACACTTTCTTTGTCAAAAAAAAAAAAATTAAAAAAATAATTTATCATCTCTGAGGTGATTTTCCATCATTAATCAAATATATGTGTGTGTTCATTCCAGATCACCCGAACTGTCAATATTTTTCCTTTAATGAAAACCATGTCATCTGTTACAAATTAAGATTTAAATCTCCTATAAATGACAGTTTTAATCATCTCACATTATATTTCCCATTTCAGAACGTACTATTTTTAAGCACTTCCATTAATTTTATATTTTCATATACCTATTTTTCTGCTATAATTTCAAGAGTCTGCTTATTTGTTTTGACTTGTTATTTACAGGCACATGGGCACTAATGACCTCACTGTACTGAAACAGGAACTTTCATTATCGTGAATAATTTATGAAGACACCAAGATTGTGTTTGATTTTAAAAGTTTTATGTTTCCCTGAGATTTTACAGGAAATAGAAGATACATTATGAGAAAAGTTTTGTAATGTGCAACTTAAATTGGTGCTGGCTGTTTACATTTATGTCTAAGAATTGTAACTACTCGATTGCGGAAAAGAAAGTTCAGTTATGGAGCAGTATTTTAGATAAGAATTCTGATTTGTTGGAACAGTTGCCTCTGCCTCTGTATTTCTTTCCAAGTGTCACTCATTTTATTGTTTACCTGTACAATTCAAAAATAATGTTAGATGTAGAGATATTATCACATAAACATAAAATTTAATTGAATAGAGTAACTTATATAAACAAGTAGTTCAGCTGATCGTTATAACAAGCAGACTTGGTGCAGCTGTTTTGATACCATAATATTTGTGTACAGAATATTGACTTCAGTGTCTTAGCAGTGTACAATTCCTGTCTACTCCAGTAACATAATTTGTAACATTACATGTGTGTGATCAGATGAAAATAAAGTGTTGGCGTTCAAGAGGGTCTTTTTTTTCTTACAGAGTCACACTAGTCCAATACCTACCAAGAAACCATTGAAACTGGTGATTATGACTTTTTTTATTTATTTACTAGACAGAGATACCACAATAAATCACACTATATTCAACATGTATGGAAAAATGAAGTTTAAAATATAACATGAATATGTATGGATTAGCACTAACCTAATAGTGGTAGTGATGAATAATAGCCGGCCGCGGTGGCCGAGGGGAATAAGGCGCTCCAGTCACGGTCTGCACGGCCACTACGGTTGGGGGTTCGAATCCCCCCTCGGGAATGGGTATTTGTGCCGTCCTAGTTCGTAAGTAGTTCATAAGTTGTGGGGCGGCATCATGAGTCGTGTCGGGATAGCACAGTCGGTAGTGCGTTTGCCCGCGAAAGGCAAAGGTCCCAGGTTCGAGTCCCGGTTCCGGCACACAATTTTAATCTGCCAGGAAGTTTCATATCAGCGCACACTCCGCTGTAGAGTGAAAGTTTCATTCTGGAAACATCCCTTAGGCTGGGGCTAAGCCATGTCTCCACCATATCCTTTCTTCCAGGAGTGCTAGTATTGCATGGTTCGCAGGAGAGCTTCTGTGAAGTTTGGAAAGTAGGAGGCGAGGTACTGGCGGAAGTAAAGTTGTGGGGCGGCATCGTGAGTCGTGTTGGGATAGCACAGTCGGTAGTGCACTTGCCCGCGAAAGGCAAAGGTTCCAGGTTCGAGTCCCGGTTCCGGCACACAACATGAATCCACCAGGAAGTTTCATTTCATAAGTAGTTTGTAAGTTTAGGGACTGATGACCCTGTAGTTAAGTCCCATAGACTATACAAACATTTGAACATTTTTGATGAATAACAGACAAACTCTCATATTAGAGAGCACATTTATGCCATAATGCCATGGGATACATAGGTTAAGACATTTCTGTTTCAGGCTCATTGTCTATGTAGTGTATTGGATAGTTTCTGATAGACACAAGAATTATGATTATTTCATGGGCACAGGACTGGAGACATCAAAGCATGTAATGAAATAAAACTTGGCCATTTAGTATACTGTGATCACATTGGCCAAGAAAAATTGTTCACAACTTTTTAGGAAGTAGATGTTCGAACGAGTTGTGGTCTAAGAGCATCATATGCTCTATGATGCCTTTGTTATACAATAAGGTGACAGAAGTCACAGTATACCGGTAGTGATATGCACAGATACAGATCGCAGCAGTTTATTGAACACTTGATACAAAAGGGTAGAGCCATCATTTGTACTCCTTAATTCATGTGAAAATGTTTATAGTGTAATTATGATCACATAATGGGAATTAAACGATTTTGATTGCAGAATGTTAGTTGGAGCTAGACACATTTCTGAAATCATTAAGGAGTTCAATATTACAAGATTTACAGCATCAAAACTGTGCCAAGATTGCCAAATTTTAGGCATTACCTGTCACCACAGATAAATCAGCAGCAAATAACTGCAGAAAGCAATGTGATATGTACAATGAACATATCCATTAAGACATTGTCCGATAATTTAGTATTAGTGGGTAATGGTAGCAGATGAATAAGTTAAGTATGCTAGCTAACTGCATGACATCACCTCCAATGCTACCCCCGAGCACTTACAATATTGGTTAGGCCATATATAACTGGATGGTTATGAAACATGACCTGTATTTAACATGTAGGAGATGACGACAGGGTTCAAGAGTGGTGCAGACCACATGAAACCTTGGACACAAGTTGTCAATGAGACACTGTGCAACCTGGTGGGGACTCCATCACAGTGTGGGATTTTTTTATGTAGAATGTACTGATGCCTTTGATGAATCTTAATCAGTCATTGACTGGAACTGGTATGTTTGACTACTTGGACTTCATTTGCAGCCATTCACGGTCTACATATCCCCAAAGATGGAACATTTATGGATGACAATGAACCACCTCATGTGGCCACAATTGTTCATAGTTGATTTAAAGAACATTGTGGAAAATTACAGGAACAATTGCCATACATTAATTCCACCATACATTTATGACATAATCATGAGGTCAGTTTGTGTACGAAATCCTGCACTGGTAATACTTTTGCAATTATGGACAGCTATGTCTAAATATTCCTGCATGTGACTTCCAACAACTTCTTGAGTACACAACATGAGTGGCTTAACTTCACTGGACAAAAGGAAGTCTGACATGATATTAGAAGATATCCCATGACTTGTCAAATCATTGTGAAATATTCCACTCACATTTACTGCACTTGATCCTCTAACATGATGGCAGCTATTATAAGTGCTTTATGCATGAAGCCATGTGCTCACTGTCATCCACAACAGAGGCTATTGATGGCCTGGACCGACCTCACCTAGTATGGTGTCATCCCTATGTGCACACCAACCAACGGGCTAAACATGCTACAAAATGAACAACTGTCCTCTGACCTTTTTCAGTTTCTCTAAAATATACATCTTACCTATGTTGTGAGTATTTTATTACCATCTATGTGAGGCCCCTCCTTTCTCTGGATATAAGTTATCAGTTATCAAACAATTCTAATGAGTGGGTATTTTGGTCCATTGTCACTCTTAGTAATGTATTTTTCCAGATCACTATGCTTTTCTAAGAAACAACACTGTGTGTATAATTGAAGTCTTTATTCAAAAATAATCACTAGAACCCTGAGCACAATTATCCCACTGTTTAACGAACTGAAGGAATCCCTGTTCCCAGAAACCTTGTGGCTGTAAGAAAAGAAGCTAGTCCTCTACTTTGTCTTTCAGTCCATCATCCAAGTTAAAGCACTTCGCTTTGAGATTTAAAATAATTATTTTTTTTAGCAGTCCAAACAGAAGGGAGTCTCAGGGTGACATGTGCAGGCTGTACATTGGATGCTCAAGCTGCTTCCGCTTGAACGTGATCAATACACTGTGTTTGACTCTGGAGACATGTGGACATGTGTTACCATGGAGCAGAATCACTCCCTCCATGACCAGCCCAGGCTGTTTGCTCTTGAAGGACTTGCATATGCTACAGAGTGTCTTACAATACACGTCACTGTTGATGGTTTTTCCTTCTTTGAGGACGTCGATGGATATTGGAACTTGCCTGCTGATGGCACAGCCTTGAATTTTTTAGGGGAGGTGACAACTCAATCTTCGCATCCGTAGATGTTGCATTATGTTATCCCAAAGTGGCATATTCAAATTTCAACCAGTATGGTTGTTAAGACATTTCAAACTTTTTAATTTGAATGCCCCTCATATTTGGCACAACTTGCAATGCAGTAACTCTAATCGATAACTATTCACTCCTGTGAAGGTTGTTCTCAGTACAAAGATGACTTAGTTACCATTCAAAAGCACCAGGAAATTTTTCTGCTTGCTGTCAAGTGATATGAAGTTTCTTCAATGGGTGTGTTGGGTAAAACACTAGGAGTTATGTATCAGAGAACCACATGTACCTCCAGTATATTTCTCCCAACATACTTGCTTCCCTACAAGAAACACAGTATCTGTTAGTACTTGTAAACTATATTGTGAGTGGAATGTGAGTGATAGATAAAGAGTCCTGTAAATGGAGGCAGGGACAAGGAAAAACACACTAATCAACACACTTAGGATGCTGTCCCTTGCTGGAACTGAATGGAGCCAGTGTGACATGCTTCATGTGTTTGGAGCCTGCTGTGTTCTTTGTTAAAGTGGAGCAACAGTGAAGTAGGGGGCTGTTATTCACATACAGCAAGTAATGGTACATCTACATTACTATTCTGTAATTCATGGCAGAGGGTTCATCAAACCAGTTTTATACTGTTTATGTACAAATTCATTCTCTAATAGCAACAAAAAAAAAAAAAAAAAAAAAAGAAAAAAAAAAAACACTTAAATCAACCCATACGAACTGTGACATCTCATTTTATTAAGATGATCAGTTCTTCCTGTGTACACTCCTGGCCATTTAAATTGCTACACCATGAAGATGACGTGCTAAAGACACAAAATTTAACCGACAGGAAGAAGATGCTGTGATATGCAAATGATTAGCTTTTCACAGCATTCACAAAGGTTGGCGTTGGTGGTGACACCAACAATGTGCTGACATGAGGAAAGTTTCCAGCCAATTTCTAATATACAGACTGCAGTTGACTGGCGCTGCCTGGTGAAACGTTGTTGTGATGAGTCGTATAAGGAGGAGAAATGTATACCATCACATTTCCGACTTTGATAAAGTTCAGATTGTAGGCTGTTGCGATTGCGGTTTATCGTATTGCGACATTGCTGCTCATGTTGGTCACAATCTGATGACTGTTAGCAGAATATGGAATTGGTGTGTTCAGGAGGGCAATATGGAATGCCATGCTGGATCCCAACAGCCTCATATCACATGCAGTCGAGATGACAGGCATCTTATTGGCATAACTGTAACGGATCGTGCAGCAACATCTTGATCCCTGGGTCAACAGATGGGGACATTTGCAAGACAACAACCATCTGCATGAACAGTTCAACATTTGCAGCAGCATGGACTATCAGCTCTTTTCTTTTTTTGCACATTGTCTCAGTAATCGTGATAAGTTGTTTTGTGTATATTCATAGGCCAAATTCGCGAGTGTGCAGATTTAGCATTATACCGCAATTTTAAGTGTACTTACCTACAGCTGACATGTATTTTAGTGTCCTAAACAAATCTAGTAATCCTTTGTATCTGTATTTCATACATATTGTCGATATAACATGAGTAACAATTAAGAATGCAGTGTGTTTGAGCTGCAGTAGGTTTGTTCGTTTTGGGTTTCAATGCAGCTGTTGTGACAAGTGGTTTCATTGGGGGCGATGTAGCAGTGTGGGAAAGAGGGAAGCAAACGAGTCTCTACCTTTGTTTTGCAAAGTGTATTCAAGGGACAGAAAAATAGTCAAACAGGAAGGGAAGATTAGAGCCCTTCAGGTTGAACTGGATAGTGCTAGGGAGGAACTTATGAGGTAAGGGGGGAGAAGGGTGAGCAGGGGTGGGAAGTGGTAGCAGGGAATGGGGACCACAGAGAGAGTATAGTTCCTGACAGCTTTACAACTGGCACAACCAACAGACTTGCCTTGCTACCACAGTCAAGTGAGGAAAACGCTCCTTTAGAAGTAGGTGCAGTTAGGAAACAACAGACTTTCAAGAGGGAACCAACGGTTTCAAAAAAAAAGTAGACAGTAGGAGAAATGTTCTGTTGTTAGGAAGTAGCCATGGAAGAGGTGTGGGCCAGGTTTTGCTGGAAAAACTAGGTGACAGGTATTGGGTCACAAACTTTTTCAAGCCCAGTGCAGGTCTTAGCTAGGTGGTAGAGGATATAGGTTTCTTGTGTAAGGGTTTCACAAAAGAGGATCATGTTGTGATGGGAGGAGTGGGAAACAGCATTTATAGGGATCAGGGCTACAATATTGAGTGTGACCTGGTTGAAATAGCTTCTGCAACGATCCAGACAAATGTTGGACTGTTGCCTGCTTTCATATGGTATGATTGACCCCAATTGAACTGCTCTGTCATAAGGGTCAATATGGAGATTCATCAACTGCTTAGGGTGGCTACACTGCCGGATATAGGTTTGGTTCCTGTTGATGCTATTGATAGGTGGGATTTCACTAGTCATGGCCTGCATCTCAATAGGAAAGAGGAAAGAGGGTTGATAGCAAAATCCTTAAGGGGGGGACACTGCAATTCACGGAAGTGCTTCTTTTTTAGGCTAAGATCAGTGTCCAGTGAGAAGTTCGGGCAGGCAGGTGCTAAAAATGTTGAAAAATCAAATGTTTCTCAGAAAAGTAAAGTAAAAAGTAATGTTACTATCTTTCACCAGAATATTGGGGGACTAAAGAATAAAATAGATGAGCTTTTGGTTTGTTTAGATGATATAGAAACTGATAATATAATAGATATGCTATGCTTGACTGAGCATCACATTGTCACTGGTATGGAAAATGTGAATATCAGTGGATATAAATTAGCTTCAGATGTAAGTAGAGATAATAAGTTAAGAGGAGGAGTTGCCATATATGTCAAAAGCTATCACAGTGTCAAAAATTTAGAAACATAAAAAGTTTTGTGTAGAGCAGCATATTGAAGCATGTGCCTGCCAGCTTAAAGTCAATGATGATTATCTTATAATTGTAATAGTATATAGATCCCCTTCAGGAAACTTTCAATTATTTCTGGAAAACTTGGATGCCTTGTTGTGCTATCTGTCAGGTAGGGGGAAGCAAATTATTATTTGTGGTGATTTCAATGTAGATTCACTGAAAAAATGTAATAGGAAGAAAGACCTGGAAGTCTTACTTGGCTCATTCAATCAGACATTTGTTTTTGATTTTCCTACTCGGGTAGTAAAGGACAGCAGTACATTGATAGATAACTTTTTTATAGACCAAGATAAGTTTGACAACATAAATGCTTGTCCCATTGAGAATGGTCTTTCTGATCATCGTACACAGCTATTAACAGTATATGACATAGCTCCGTTCAGTAATTCAAAACAGTCCTCCAGAATTGTGCGCTCGATTAATGCCTTAACAACTAGAAATTTCAAAGAAAGTCTACAGCAGCTAGACTGGGATGAAGTTTATAAGGAACATGATGTTAATTTAAAATATAACTTATTTCATGATTCATTTGTTAGGATATTTGATAACAGTTTCCCCAAGAAATTAGTAAAATTTAATTGTAAGAAACCATGCAAAAAACCATGGCTTACTAAAGGAATAAAAACATCTTGTAACCGAAAAAGGGAACTATATCTGTCTGCAAGAAAGAGTAATAACCCAGAAACAATAAAATATTATAAAAACTACTGTGCTATATTAAGAAAGTTATTAAAAAATCAAGAAGCATGTGCATCATGTCTGAGATTAGCTCCTCTGATAATAACATTAAAACAATTTGGAATATTATTAAAAGGAAGACAGGGCAACCAAGAGGAGAGGAAGAGGGTATTACCATCAAAACAAATTAAAACTTTAGTAACAAAAAGTCAGAAGTTGAAAAATTTTTAAATATTACTTTTTAAATGTTGTAGAGAAAATAGGATCTAAATGTTCATTAGAAGGAGCAAGGCAATTAATGGAAGAGGCCATACCCACACAATTTGATCCAATCGAAATGCCACCCACCTCTCCTTCAGAAATTAGGAAAAGAATAAACTCTCTCAAGAGTAAACAGTCTTATGGAATTGATGGCCGGTTATTAAAAACTTGTTCCCAGGAGATAAGTAGGATTCTCAGTCATATTTGTAATAGCTCTTTAAAGCAGGTTATTTTCCCAGATAGACTGAAATATGCTATCATTAAATCTTTGCATAAAACAGGGGATACGTCCGATGTCAACAACTACCGCCCTATTTCACTTCTTACAGCCTTATCAAAAATTTTTGAAAAAGTTATGTATTCTCGAGTTGCTTCACATAGTAAAAATAAAGTTCTAACAAAATGTCAGTTTGGTTTTCAAAAAAGCTTTTCAACTGAAAATGTTATATATATACATTCACTGATGAAATATTAAATGCTTTGAATAACCGGACATCACCAGTTGGGATTTTTTGTGATCTCTCAAAGGCTTTTGATTGTGTAAATCATGGGATTCTTTTAGATAAGCATAAGTATTTTGGTATGAGTGGGACAGTGCACAAATAGTTTAAATCAAATTTAACCAGAAGAGTGCAGAAAGTTGAAATAAGCAGTTCACATGATATAGATGAAACAATTAATTTCTCTAACTGGGGAGTTATCAAAAAGGGGGTCCCACAAGGTTCAGTCTTGGGTCCCTTGCTGCTCTTAATATATATTAATGACTTGCCAGTCTACATTCACGAAGATGCTAAGCTAGTACTTTTTGCTGCTGATACAAGTATAGCTATCACACCTGACAAACAGGAATTAACTGATGAAATTGTAAATGATATCTTTCAGAAAGTTATTAAGTGGTTCTCTACAAATGGACTTTGATAAAATCCAGTATATACAGTTTCAACAATAAATGGCATGACACCATTAATAAATTTAGACTTTGAGCATAAATCAGTAGCTAAGGTAGAATATTAAAAATTTTTAGGTTTTTGCATTGACGAGGGACTGAATTGGAAGAAACATATTGAAGATCTCCTGAAATGTTTGAGTTCAGCTACTTATGCTATCAGAGTCATTGCAAAATTTGGTGATATACATCTCAGCATCTCAGTAAATTAGCTTATTATGCCTATTTTCATTCATTACTTTCATATGGGATCATATTCTGGGGCAATTCAACATTGAGTAAAAAAGTATTCATTGCACAAAAGTGTGAAATTAGAATAATTGCTGGAGCCCATCCAAGAGCATCCTGTAGACATTTATTTATGGATCTAGGGATCTTCACAATACATATACTCACTCATAAAATTTGTTATTAACATTCCGAGCCAATTCAAAAGAAATAGCAGCATGCATAGCTACAACACTAGGAGAAAGGATGATATTCTCTATTCAAGGTTAAATCTAACTTTGGCTCAGAAAGGGATGATTATGCTGCCACAAAAGTCTTTGGTCACTTACCAAGTAGCATCAAAAGTCTGACAGATAGCCAACTAGTATTTAAAAAGAAATTAAAGGACTTTATGAATGGTAACTCCATCTACAATGTAGGTGAATTTTTAGATAAAACTTAAAAAAAGAAAAAAAATTTAAAAAAGGACGACAACAACAACAACAACAACAAAATGTAATAAAAATCCTTAAAATATTGATTGTCAAGTGTAGACAACATTTAATAGACTGACACGTTCCACATCATTATGAAATGCTGTATATATGATCTATGGAACAAGTATTAATCTAATCCAATCTAATCTAAGACCATGGCTGCAGTTACCCTTGACGCTGCATCACAGACAAGAGCACCTGCGATGGTGTACGCAATGATGAACCTGGGTCCATGAATGGCAAAATGTCATTTTTTTTATGAATCCAGGTTCTGTTTACATCATCATGATAGTTGCATCCATGTTTGGTGACATCTCAGTGAACGCGTCTATTCGTCATCGCCATACTGGCGTATCACCCGGCGTGATGGTATGGAGTGCCATTGGTTACACGTCTTGGTCACCTCTTGTTCGCATTGACGGCACTTTGAACAGTGGCCATTACATTTCAGATGTGTTACAACACATGGCTCTACCCTTCATTTGATCCCTGCAAAACCCTACATTTCAGCAGGATAATGCAATACGCATGTTGCAGGTCCTGTACGGGCCTTTCTGGATGCGCATAATGTTCAACTGCTGCCTTGGCCAGCACATTCTCCAGATGTCTCATCAATTGAAAAAGTCTGGTCAATGTTGGCCGAGCAACTGGTTCATCACAATACGCCAGTCGCACACTTGATGAACTGTGGTATCGTGTTGAAGCTGCATGGGCATCTGTACCTGTACATGCCATCCAAGCTCTGTGTAGCTCAATGCCCAGGTGTATCAAGGCCGTTATTACGGCCGAGGTGGTTCTTCTGGATACTGATTTCTCAGGACCTATGCACCCAAATTGCGTGAAAATCTAATCACATGTCAGTTCTTGTATAATTTATTTGTCCAATGAATACCCATTTATCATCTACATTTCTTCTTGGTGTAGCAGTTTTAATGGCCATTAGTGTAGATGGCATTTAATATATTTTTGCATTTGTTGCAGAAAGTTGATCAAAATTTTGTAAGTAGATCTTGCCACAAAAAAAAAAGACACCATCATAGTGATTCCAACTTTTATATTACTTCTGACACTTTTTCTCTGCATCATGATAATACAAATCAATCTTCCCTCCTTTGTAATCTTTCAATGTCTTCCATCAATCCCACTTAATAAAGATTCCATACCGCACAGCAGTACTCCAAAAGAGGATGGATAAGCATAGTGTAAGCAACCTCTTCAGTAAATCTGTTGCATCTTCTAAGTGTTCTGCTAATAAAAAACAGTCTTTCGTTTGCCTTCCCCACAAGATTTTCTGTGTGTTCTATCCACTTTAAGTCAGTTGTAATTCCTAGGTATTTCACTGAATTTACAGCTTTCTGGTTTCTTTGATTTATCTTACACATGAAGTTTAGACGTTTCCTTTTAGTATTCATGTGCAGGACTTCACAGATTTCACAGTTTTCACAGTTGCCAAATTTTGAACCATACACATTGCTGCACAGTCCTGTAGTTGATTTTGATCTTCTGATGACTTTTCTAGACAATAAACAACAGCATAATCTGCAAACAACCTAAGAGGACCATTCAGATTTTCTCACATGTTGTTATATAGATAATGGAGATTAGTGGACAAATAAACTATCCCGGGAAATGTCAGATATCACCCCTGTTTAAGCCATTGCCGTTCCATCAACTAAAAATGTGTCCTCTCTGACGGGAAATCTACAATTCAATATCTGAGACAATATTCCATAAGCATGCAATTTGATTAAAAGCTGTTTATGATGTATAGTGTTTAAACTCTTTTGTAAAACAATAAATATTGAATCTATCTGAGATCCCTTGTTGATAATACTCATCACTTTGTGTGAGTAAGGAGCAAGCTGTGTTTCACAAGAACAATACTTTCTGAATCCCTGTTGACTATGTGTCAATAAATCACATTGTTCAACATAATTCATTTTTAACTCAGTTTATTTTCTGAAACCCTGCTGCAAGTTGTAACCCTCCTGTCCTGGTTTAGGAGAGTTAAATTCTACTGAGTTTCATAGAATGAAAACTGCTTATTTTCGCAGAAATACTTGTTGTTTTGATTTTAATTTGAAATAGGGGGTGTAACTCAAAAGTCAAGATGATTTAGTTTTCATAAATTGTTCAAGTTTATTGATACAGGAACAACAATACAATAATAACTTCATCAACTAACTAACTTGATAGGCCCTGCACATTCTGTATTTATAATACATTTGTTACAATTAGCATTTAATAGATAAATAGTTTTTAGTAATACAAACGTTTGTGTACAACTCTACGTTGAAATTAGTTTCTATTACATAATGAATTCTGTCATAATTAGTTTATAAATACCAGCTATTCAGTAAAATATGAGTACTTGTCATTAACAAATGATATACACAATCCACGTATTTTCTTGGTGGAATAATTGTGTTTGACTATAAAATGAGTACAAATTGATTCAGTATTTAATTAACATTGACATAAATTGAAACTTTATCATTATTTGCATAATTTATATTGTTATCAACTGTTGTCCCTACAATGGATGACAGTGCTTTCTTCTAGAACATTCTATTATAAAACGTGTTAATTACAAATCAAAGGTCTGCATTTTTTAAACTACAATGATTAGCTTCATGATAAATAGATGTGAAAAGTATTGAAATTACACCAGATGTCTTAGTTTGAGCTATAAATATGCTGTAATTGAAGGATAGGTGAAGAGAAACTGTGGAACACAAAATTTTATTGTAAAAGTATAGGGTATCTGGTTCTTGAATAAAGGTTGGGGTATCGGGTGGATAAATAGGAACTAGGAATCGGGTGCTTCACTGCATGTTTTCCCTAGCCATTACATTACAAAATTTATGTCAATGATACAGGTCTGTAATTCAATGGATTACTCCTACTGCTTTTCTTGAATATTTGTGTGACCTATAACTTTCCAGTCTTTGGTTATCCTTCATTAAGCAAGCAATTGTATATGACTTAAGTGTGGAACTACTGCATGAGCATACTCTGATATGAACATAATCGATATAGAATCTGGACCAAAAGACTTTTTCTTAAATGATTTAATTCGATTCACTAATCATAGGTTATCTTCTTCGATGTTACTCATGTTGGCAGCTGTTCTTCATTTGAAATCTGGAATATTGTTTTCATTGTCTCTGGAGAAGGAATCAAGGAATGCTGCATTTAGTAACTTTGCTATAGCAGCACATCAAAGGTAGTATCACCACTACTATCACATAGTGAAGGTATGGTCTGTTTCTTGCCCCTAAGTATACTTTACATATGGCCAGAATATCTTTGGCTTTTTTGCAAAATTTCGAGACTGTTGTGGAAACTATTGCAAACATCTCACATTGAAGTCCTTGCTATATTTTGAGCTTCTGTGAAGGATTACTTGGTATTTTGAGTTTAATTTAAATTTGGCACACTTTTTCCATTGTTTCTGCAAGAGTTCTGACTTGTTTTGTGTATCCGGGAGAGATACCTCAGTCATTTGTTAACTTGATTTGGTATAAACCCATCAATTGTTGTTGATACTATTTCTTTGAATTCAAACATTGTTAATACCATTTCTTTGAATTTAAGCCACATCTGGTCTACACTTCCATTTCTGATTTGGAGTGGAAACTATAAGGAAGGCATTAAGCAAAATTTTCTCTGTTCTTTGGAACAGATATATTTTTCATTTACACTATACTATATTGGATTAACAACTGAGGAATACATCTGTAAATATTAACAATATTATGGTAAATCAGTTTCAAATCAATGGAAGTCACTAAATCCAGTTTCGAAATTTTCTAAAGAAGCAAGTATGACTGCAACAAATTCATAAAACTGTTCACTCAGTTCAACATTTTCAAGTATTATTTCATTTCTATTTAGTGCAGTATTGAAAATGTGCATGTGCTAGTGACCTCCCAGAAAGTTTCTCTAACCACAAAAGCAATTTCTTTGACAAACCCAAAACAGCATGGAAAGATCAGCAATTAGTTGATGAGTACATCAGCAAAGTTGTACTAAGGATATTCATGTCCTTCGTAACGTCAGTCACACTAACTAAAACTCATTTTCCCACCCAATGTTATAGGACCATTACGTTTCACAATGTATACATGAATGTACATAAATGACCTCATAAATAACATCGGAAGTTCAATGTGTCTTCTCAAAAATTTTGGTACAGTATATCAAGAAGTCACAATGCTAAAAAAATAGCAAAATGTAAGCTGAGAAACACATCCTGCAGCGAGTGGCAATGGACTCTGGACATAAAATGTTTTGTGAACACAAAGCTCCTTTATTAAATGACTATGCAAGTGCAGAACAATCACTGAAAGCTTTTAACTCCATAAAATATCTGGAAGTAAGACATACTGAGTGTTTTGAAGTGTAACAGTCACATAAAATTAATTATGATGAGACAAATGCCAGACAGATTCACTGGAAAAATATTTAGGATGTGTAGTCAATCAACAAAGAAAACATGTAAGAATGCAGGCTTTTACGGTCATTATTGTTAAAATTTAAATTATTCTGAGCTATTTGCCGCGTCATGATGATACATTTCTCCAATGTTTCAGATCTGTTACAGGAGCCTTCTTATGCATTCCCTGAAGAAGGCTCTTGTAACGGATCCGAAACATTGGAGATATATAACATAATGATGCAGCAGATAGCTTGAAAGAATTCAAAATTTAACAAAGGAAATAGCTTACAAAACACTTGTTAGACCAATACTTGAATATTGCTCTTCAGTATGAAGTCTGCACAAGATAGGGTCGATAGAAAAAATAGAGAACAACCAAAGTAGAGATGCACTCTGTATTACAGGTTCATTTAGTAAATGCAAAATCATCATAAATTTGATCAGCCAAATCCAATGTCAGAAGCTACATAAGAGATCACAAAGTTCATAGAGCAAACATTTCTTGATAAATCAACCAATATAATGCTGTATCATATGTATACATCATGGAAAGACCATGAATATAAAAATTATACAAATTAGAGCCCACACAGAGTCACACCTGCAATCTTCCTTCTGTTGAAACATACGTGATTGGAACAGGAAAAGGAGGGAATGACAGTGGTACACAAAGTGCCCTCCACTATGTACCATGAGGTGGCTTGTGTAGTATAGATGTAAACAATCAGGGCACTGCCATGTCATGACTCCAGCTTTTAACAAAACTACTCTGGCTGGGAAACATTCAAGACCAATCCGCTACACTGGTGTTCAGTTTATAACAGCTGTTGACACCTATAGTTGAACCGAAATACGATGATCCCTGGTGCTTGCGCCAATTGGGTTTGAGCACCGGCAGTAGCAGCAGACCATTGGAGTAGTCAAACACAAACTTTGCTCTACGCATGCGCACGTCTGCTGCGCTGTGAACTTTTGCGAGTTCTGTCACACAACAGAAACCATTAAACAGGGCTTTGGCATCATTACCTTGGCATGTTTTTGTTTATAGACCTTGGTCCAATATTCTACGTGCTGTCTTCTGAGCCAGTTACGTAGCTCCAATTTGATCATTGCCATGGGGCAGCAGTGGCCCCTTTAGTGTGCTGCAGGTTTATCTGCAGCACTTCCAGTCCCCATCTTGCTGCTATTATTGCCTTTAAGGTCTTTGATAACCCTGACAGTGACCTGCAAGAAGCCTAAAAACAGTTTCAGGCCTTGCTGTCGCATGCCTTCAGGGACTTCTTTCCGACCTCCAGCACCAGGGTTCGTCCTTCCGGAACTACCTTTTGGTTGATTATCCTCCAATCCTCTGTCGAGACTTTTGGGTTCTGGACCTTCATTTTCACGAACATATTCTTTGGTGGGAAGTCCTTAAGGATCTTTGATACCCATTTTGATACCTTTGCAGTCTTTAGGAGTTCGGCTGCTGACTTGACCGGTAGCTTCTCATCCTCCCACGGGGATATCGTGGGCACCTTGTCCTTAAGCCATTCTGCTGAGTGCTCCCCCTCCCAGACAAAAATGAGGGTACCATGATCTAGATCGATCCTCCTGAATTTGGGTCCTGGACCAGTGTCCCCCCCCCCCCCCCAATCTTTTCAAAGAGGGCCATCTGCACAAGCTCCTCCTGCTGTGAGGTGATGCTCACCAGTGGACAACTGCCATCCTAAAGACCGAGACTGCAGTACTGTAGGTCTGTTTATCTATTTCCTGCCTCAGCTTTTTAGGATCATGCTTGTCCAGAGAGGAGGGAGTCTTAGATTCCTCCCTAACCTTCTTGCCACCTGTATTTGATGTCGAGGGGGTCTGTGTATCCCCTTCGACATGAGGCAGTTTCTTTTTGGGGGTTTTGGGCTCAAGCCCTTTTAATTCCCTCCACTTATGCTTAGGAAGCCATTCTTTCCCTTCCTTTTGCTTCTGTTCCTTGAGAAGTTTCCTCCTCTGAGCCCCAGACAAGGCCTTAATCCTAATCTGGTCCAACTCCTCTGTTACAGTTCCCACTTCTAGCTCAGGTCTAGACCCCGATTCAGAAGTGGGAGTGTGCTCCATCAGTCCTGATCCCGATGTCGTAGTATCTGAGGTATCAGATTGCCCCTCAGTTTCTTTTAAAATAATTTCTTTTTTCGTGTCCATCTTAGTCCCACGAGACTTGGAGATTTATACGGTCTACACCATGATAGCCCCACGCAGTGTAAGGCTACTTACTCAGGGAGGTCGCCTGGTATCCCTGAGGCTCCATTTGACACACATCTACCCATGTGCCATGCACCCCTCAACACAGATCACATCACACCTTGGGTTGGGAAGGGTATTGGGAAAGGTCTAGGAGTGGATAACGGGGCATTCTGGGACACTCTTAGTCTGATCCATCAGCTGAGGCCCTACCGGTAGTAGGTTCTCTACCTTTGGAATAGCCCTCAGCTTCCCACAGATGCGCAAGCCTCTCCACCCACACGGACAGTGCTTTGTCAAGGTGGTGTCCCCCGGAGAGGTTCACAGGAGAACTTCTGCGAAGTATGGAAAGTAGGACGCAAGGTACTGGCAGAAGTAAAGTTGTGAGGACAGACTGTGAAGCATGCTAAGATAGCTCAGTAGGAAGAGCGCTTGCCTGCAAAAGGCAAAGATGCCAAAGGCAATGTCCGGGGTTGCCTGATTCACTACAAGTGCATTTGAGGTAGATGCATCAAATGTAAATCCTGTTGATAATTTCACTCTGCAGCGGAGTGTGCACTGATATGAAACTTCCTGGCAGATTAAAGAACTAGGATTTGAACATCGGACTTATCGCCTTTTGCAGACGAGCAGTTTACTGTCTGAGCTTTTCCAGCCACCGAGCACAGAATAACATAGAGGGGCCTTTTAATGACAGTGAAATGAAGCGGCCGAGCACCAGTTAGCCACAGCTGCGAACACATTGAGTTTGCTGTCTGGTAATTCCTTTTTCATATATTTTGAGGTGTTCCTGTTTGACAATCTATTTTTGGCATAAATAATTACAAATTTTAGGTAGGGATAGCAAATCATTCTATTATATAAAACAGAAGCACATTTTCTCTCTGTTTGTCCCTTTAACCTTTTATAACTGGAAGGATACTGAAAGTATCATCATGCGGTTTCTTTTAATTTCTTCTTTAGAATCCTGGAATAATCTTAGGCCATATTTAATGTTGATATGAATCTATGAAGAAAACTAAAATAAGAGTGATAATGTAGAATTGTTTACTGCTGCTGTACTTTAGTCAGCTCTGGAGCCGAAACTATAAGAACTAGGCCAGTGTACATAGTATAAACTTGCAGAACTCACAAACATCTACAGACAAACATATTTGTCATTTTTCTTTTCTAAAGTGTAGACATATGATCTCTCAGTTTTTTTTTTTTTTTTTTTTGTAAGTTCTGTAATTCTATTCTATGTACTTCAGTGCACGAAAGTGCGGAAGTGGTAAATCATTCTAGGTTATTATTATTATTTCAATTATTTCTCATTTTCATATTGACATTTAATATAGCCTACATTGAACACAGGATTATACTGAAGAAATTGAAAGAAATCGCATCATATGTTCTCCAGTTCTCGAGTTAAAAAAGTTTAAAGATTACCTGTGCAAAGCCGAAGTGGCTTAGCTGGTTAGTAATAAAATAAATAAAAAGTGTTAAGTCTTAATTATTTACAACCAAAAATTATATCCCAAATTACAAATGTTTGTCAGTATTGATCATAAAGTACAAGGTGTGTGGGCAACAAAATCTGTGCTTGCTGGTGGACGAGCTCACTGAAAGTAATGAATAGAATTTGAAAAGTTCCACCCATCTATTGTATCCAATTTTGTAAGGAAACCAGAGGAGCTATAAAAAGTTATTTAAATAAAAAGAAATATTCATTCCATTATCTACAATTTTCTTGCCGACGAAAATTTCCTGAGCTCAAAACAGAAAAAGTGGCAGGCGACAAATTTTTTCATGTTACAATTTTTATTAAATATAAAAGTAATAGTTTCAATTATTACTGTTATACAAACATAATACATATTGTACTTGCTAAGAACACTGTTGCATTCCTTCAGTATTCACCTGTCTACGTGAAAGATTTGGCAATTTTTTTTCCTATCCTAAGGGGTTCAAATGGCAATGTAATTGAGGCAAGCGCCACTTGAAAAAATATGCATTTATCGACCCAACTCTGTTTCTACATCTACCCAAGATGGCTGCCGGGCTTCACTGCTTGTATGCTGATATAGGTGGTATAGCCTCTTTATGTTATTCTGTGCTCACGTATTCCAGCACACTTCACGGTACGTACTCACAGCTTTATTTCCGCCAGTACTTCGCCTCCTACTTCCCAAACTTCACAGAAGTTCTCCTGTGAAATTGCAGGACTAGCACTCCTGAAAGAAAGGATATGGTAGAGACATAGCTTTTCCACAGCCTGTGCAAAGTTCGAGGATGATAATCTGACTCTGCAGTGGAGTGTGTGGTATGAATCTTCCTGGCAGATTAAAACTGTGCACCAAAACCAGGATTCAAACCTGGGCCTTTGCCCTTCATGGTCAAGTGCTACTACTAGCATGTTAATTACAAAAAGTCAATTTGTGAATTAAATATGCTAAGAAAACTTACGGTACCATTGTGATGGTACCATGCGTCACAAATGAAAATTACATGCTGATTAGATTCTTAGGCTTTGTCTCCCCTGTTAGACAAGTACATAGTCCCA
The DNA here is from genome assembly GCA_026315105.1 of Locusta migratoria. Lineage (NCBI taxonomy): Eukaryota > Metazoa > Arthropoda > Insecta > Orthoptera > Acrididae > Locusta > Locusta migratoria. The sequence continues at coordinate 104,045,669 of CM048745.1, read as the reverse complement.
GCGAAGTGGGGCAGATGCAGTCAACAAAGAAGTCAACAATCAAGGCCCTCCTTAGAGGATTACCTTGACTGTGGTCAGATGAAATGGTGTGCAATAGGCTGTCAAGAGCTGAATTCAGTGTAGTAGCTACCAGGTTGTACAACAGGGAGTATAAGTCACCATTCTTCATCCTTGTGTTAGACACAGCTGCAGATTAACAATGAAAGAAGAATGAAAGAAAGTGAGCTGCACAAGCTCCTTTGTTCCCAGTGCAAGTTGAGCCACTCTTTGCAGGGCACAGTCCAACACCTTAGTGCTACAAATACCAAGAGGAAGGATATGTAGCCAAGTACTGCCACAACCATGCCAAATGCATCAAGTGCACAGTGAGCGTGCCAGTCATGCTTGTATGCTTGCGATAAACACCCAGCTGATGTGTACTTGTTGCCACACATCACAAACTGGTGTAGCTGCCTGGCCTTCTATGACTGCAGCAATGCCAACGATAAGACGAGGCAAAAAACACAATAGGCAAGACCAATGACAGAAGGTCCAGCCAAAATTAGAAGGAACGGGAGAGACAGGTATGTTAAGACCACACCTGCGCCACTGCACTGCACTGCATGTTTAGTAACTGGGTGGTCCAGCGGTCTCTTCACCACAATTTGTTGATGGCCATTCCTGCAGACAATTCATTAGTTGTCATGCTCAAATACTCGAATACCCAGGTGGACAGTGCTTGCAGCTGAGTTCATATATCAAGACTGTTTTCACAGGTTGCCAGTGATGAAATTGGAGATGACTTTGACAGGGCTGGAGAAGGTATGAATGGGATAATGAATAGGACATGTCTTAAATCTAGATCTGTAGCAGGAACATGAGCCATGGGGCAAGAGGTTGCAAGCAAGGATGGAAAAGGGATGATGGTTGATGGCATGAGGACCACTCTCCCTATCAGAGAAATACACACATTTATTCCACTAGGGTAATGGTTAGTCATGAATGTTGGAGTTTAGATGAGTAGATCATGTAACTAATGAGGAAGCACTATACAGAATTGGGAAAGAAAGAAATTTCTGGTATATCTTGAATAAAAGAAGGGATCATTTGTAGGACACATTCTGCGACATCAGTGTATCATCAATTTAGCACTCAAGAGAAATGTGTGGTGAAAACTGACAGAGGGAGACCAAGAGACGAGTGCAGTAAACAGGTTCAAAAGGATGTGAGTTGCTGATTCAGAGATGAAGAGGATTGCGCAGGATAAGACAGAATGGAGGATGCATCAGACAAGTCTTTGGACTGAAGACAACAATAGAGTGGTCATGAATTAAAATGTACCTTTACATACATACTTACTTTTTACTAATAGTTTTGCAGGCATCTCATTGTTGACTGTGGTCCTATCACTGTAACTGTAAATGTTCATGGAAAAATGTATGTCTTCAAATACACACACTTCCCGGTTATGTCATTTATATATAATATCTGTATATCTGTTATACTATTAACAAAGTAGTTATATATATTCAGCAAGGAGAAAATGGTTGACATTTTCTTACAGAATGGCTTTGCCACAGTTTCACCATTGCAGACTCCAAAATTTTATCCTAAGATAAAGCTTAGGATGAAGCTGACTAGGGTATCAACCCACAACTTCTTCACTTTTGAGGGCCAGACATACCAATAACTAAAGGGAACAGCCATGGGGACCAGGATGGCCCCCTTGTACGCAAACTTATTTATGGGACACTTAGAGGAAGCCTTCCTGGACACCCAAGCCTGTTACCCCAAAGTTTGGTATACATTCATTGATGACATCTTCATGATCTGGACTCACAGTGAAGAAGAACTCCAGAATTTCCTCTCCAACCTCAACTCCTTTGGTCCCATCAAATTCACCTGGTCCTATTCCAAATCCCATGCCATTTTCCTTGATGTCGACCTCCATCTATCCAACAGCCAACTACACACATCCGTCCACATCAAATCTACCAATAAACAACAGTACCTGCATTATGACAACTGCCATCCATTCCACATCAAACGATCCCTTCCCTACAGATTAGGTCTTCGTGGCAAACGAGTCTGCTCCAGTACTGAATCCCTCAACCAATACACCAATAACCTGATAACAGCTTTTACATCCCGCAGCTATCCTCCTGATCTGGTACAGAAGCAAATTGCCAGAGCCACTTCCTCACCCCCCCAAATTCAGAACCTTCAACAGAACCCCAGAAGTGCCCCATTGTCACCAGATACTTTCCGGGACTGGGGCGGACTCTGAATGTGGCTCTCCAGCAAGTATACGACTTCCTTAAATCCTGCCCTGAAATGAGATCCATCCTTCATGACATCCTCCCCACTCTACCAAGAGTGTCTTTCCGCCGCCCACCTAACCTCCATAACATCCTAGTCCATCCCTATGAAATCCCCAAACCATCTTCCCTACCTTCTGGCTCCTACCCTTGTAACCACCCCCATTGTAAAACCTGCCCTATGCACCCTTCCACCACCACTTACTCCAGTTCCGTAACCCGGAGGGTGTACACGATCAAGGGCAGAGCCACTTGCGACAGCACCCACGTGATTTACCAACTGACATGCCTGCACTGTGAAGCGTTCTATGTGGGAATAACCAGCAACAAACTGTCCATTCGCATGAATGGTCACAGGCAGACAGTGTTTGTTGGTAATGAGGATCACCCAGTGGCTAAACACGCCTTGGGGCACGGCCAGCACATCTTGGCACAGTGTTACACCGTCCGGGTTATCTGGATACTTCCCACCGACAACAATCCTTCAGATCTCCGGAGATGGGAACTAGCCCTTCAGCATATTCTCTCTTCCCATTGCCCACCTGGTCTCAACCTCCGCTAAATTCAAATTCCCACCCACCATCTTGTCACCTTTGATCCGGTTCTCTAGACAGAGCCTCTGCCTTAAGTGGTATCTCTGTCTAACTTCTTAACTTCTTTGCTTTCTACAGTATGTCTGCCTAAGTGTACTTGCATCTGTGTAAATGGGTGTGTGTGTGTGTGTGTGTGTGTGTGTGTATTTGTTTACCCTCCTTTTTTTCCCCCAAGGTAAGTCTTTCCTGTCCCGGGATTGGAATGACTCCTTACCCACTCCCTTAAATCCCTCATCATTTCCTTTTCCCTCTCTTTCCCTTCTCCCTGACGAAGCAGCTAGGCTGTGAAAGCTAGCGTTTGTGAGTGTGTGTGTTTATTTGTTACTATCACTGCCTGTGCTTCTTTGCCTGGTAAGTAGACTTCATCTATTAGGTCTGTCT